>CM053035.1:124952458-127577458 GCA_028564925.1 Lithobates sylvaticus | reverse complement strand
TACAGAATACTGAGAGCCGCCGACAGGTATAAAAAAGGTAGGTACCTCCATCATACCTGTAACAGCTTTCAGAATCATCTGGTTCACCAGAATGCTGGGCAGTTTCGATGGGGCACACTTTTGAGTATATTCAGAGTGTAAAACTAAGCCTCCCTCCCCACATTCCAGCAGAATCCCTTCAGCAGTGCCACAGTCAATAAAGGCGCTTCCAGATACATACACACTTGTGGGGCCTACTCATTGTCCAATGCAGGGTTAATAGCCTTGTACTGTATGTGATGATGTAGAGGGACCGGCAACAGCACCATAGGAAAAGGAAGGGTGCGCTGGACCTCGCTGGAGTGGGGGTAAGGCAGGGCTCGTCAAACCCCCGGGCGCCAGGTCGCATTTGTGACTAGAATAAGCGACCTGGCGCCCGGGGCGGCACAGCTGGGGCATCCTGTCTCCATGTGCAGCCCCCCCCCCCCCCCCCCCCCCCCGTCGAGATCGCGTTGAGCCGTGCCGGCCGGTAATTGAGGCCACGGCTTTGCGGCCTTCTGCATTCCTAGGGTTCCTTTTGGAATCTTGTGCCCTCTTGTGGTGGCCATTGGTATGACATCCAGCAATGCTAATGGAGCTTCCCTGCCTGTTTTCACTGCCCATCCATCTGCTTCCCTTTACTTTGAACCACCAAACATCATATATAATTTTTTATTCTAACACCCTAGAGAATAACATGGCGGTCCTTGCAATACTTTCTGGTCACACCGTATTAGCACAGCGGACTTACAAGTGCACTTTTTTGGAAAAAATACTTTTTTAAATTAAAAAATAAGACAACAGTAAAGTTAGTCCAATTTTTTTTTATATTGTGAAAAATTATGTTACGCCGAGTAAATTTATACCCAACAAGTCACGCTTCAAAATTGCGTCCGCTCGTGGAATGGCATCAAACTTTTACCCTTTAAAATTTCCATAGGCGACGTTAAAAAAATTCTACAGGTTGCATGTTTTGAGTTACAGAGGTCTTGGGTTAGAATTATTGCTTTCGCTCTACCAATCGCAGTGATACCTCACATGTGTGGTTTGAACACCGCTTTCATATGTGGTCGCTTCTGCACGAGTTTTAAAAAAAAAAAAAAAAATGTTCTTATTTATTTTAACTTATTTTTTCACTGTTCTTTTGAGGAAAAATAAAATTGTGTCACTTTTATTCCTATTGCAAGGAATGTAAACATCCCTTGTAATAGAAAAAAGCATGACAGGACCTCTTAAATATGAGATCTGGGGTCAAAAAGGCCCCTTTCACATGGGCTGTCTGATCAGGTACGTCTGTCAGTTTTTCAGGCGGACCTGATCAGACCCTTAGCAGGGGATATGGCGGTCTTGTGTCCCTGCAAGGCAGGAAATAAAAGCAGTCACATTCATTCTAGTTTTCGTTCTGTGTACATTTAAGATTGGTTAATTTTTATATTAAAAATAAAGCTTTGTCGTCGTTAAAAAAATAAAAACCTGGCTCAAAACTTTTTTAGCTGGCTCCTAGATTCCAAGCAAATTTGTCAAGCCCTGGGGGGTAAGGTGTGTAATGTACTGTAGCTCTCTCCTTCAGCTCTCCCTAGACCAGTGATGGCGAACGCGTGGCACGCGTGCCGCTGCCGGCACGCCGAGCCGTTTCTATGGGCACGCTGTGACTACAGTCATACACTGTAGTCACTGTAGTCACGGCGTCCGCTCCCGAGGACTACATCCCCCACAATTCTCTGGGGAGAACTTTCCCCAGAGAACACTGACGCCACACCCCCGCTTGCAAACATCTGACTCACGTGCGGGGGGTATCACCTGACACACGGACACCACAGCGACCGGAGTGAACGAAGCGACAGGAGCGACTGGGGACTGACCACACCGATTCCATCAAATCACGTAAAAAGTAAGTTTTATAACCAATTGCCGACCGGGCCATAGCCAAAAGATGGCTACAGCACGGTCGGCTTATTCTGGGAGGGCGTCCATGGACGTCCTCCCAGAGAATCTTGCTCCCGCACGCCCTACAGTGCGAGGGGAGAGGGGGAGAGAGAGAGATGCAATGCTGTGCAATACTCTGCCCATGCTGTGCAATACTCTGCCCATGCTGTGCAATACTCTGCAATACTCTGCCCATTCTATGCAATACTCTGTCCATGCTGTGCAATACTCTGCCCATGCTGTGCAATACTCTGCCCATGCTGTGCAATACTCTGCCCATGCTGTGCCCATGCTGTGCAATACTCTGTCCATGCTGTGCAATACTCTGTCCATGCTGTGCAATACTCTGTCCATGCTGTGCAATACTCTGTCCATGCTGTGCAATACTCTGCCCATGCTGTGCAATACTCTGCCCATGCTGTGCCCATGCTGTGCAATACTCTGCAATACTCTGCCCATTCTATGCAATACTCTGTCCATGCTGTGCAATACTCTGCCCATGCTGTGCCAATGCTGTGCAATACTCTGCAATACTCTGCCCATTCTGTGCAATACTCTGTCCATGCTGTGCAATACTCTGCCCATGCTGTGCAATACTCTGCCCATGCTGTGCAATACTCTGCCCATGCTGTGCCCATGCTGTGCAATACTCTGCCCATTCTATGCAATACTCTGCCCATGCTGTGCAATACTCTGCCCATGCTGTGCAATACTCTGCCCATGCTGTGCCCATGCTGTGCAATACTCTGCAATACTCTGCCCATTCTATGCAATACTCTGTCCATGCTGTGCAATACTCTGCCCATGCTGTGCAATACTCTGCCCATGCTGTGCCCATGCTGTGCCCATGCTGTGCCCATGCTGTGCCCATGCTGTGCAATACTCTGCCCATACTGTGCAATACTCTGCCCATACTGTGCAATACTCTGCTGTTAATTAGTTTGAAAAACTGTACGAATAGTTTTTTCTAAACTAAAACCGCGTTATTCAGGTTTAATTGCCGTGTTGGCACTTTGAAAAAAATAAGTCGTTTTGGTTTGCAGTTTGGGCACTCGGGCTCAAAAAGGTTCGCCATCACTGCCCTAGACCTAACAAGAACTTATTCCTTGACATGTAAGCGGCCTGGATTTAAGTTAGGGTTTGGGGTCTACACCAAATGCTTGTAGGCAGGGGTGTCCAACCTGCGTCCCGAGACAGCTATGAATGCGGCCCAACACAAAATCACTACTTAACAACTTCCAGACCACCCACCGCACATATCCCGCGGCAGGGCGGCCTGGCTGCACAAACCGACTGACCTGTATGTCGGTCGGTGCATGAGATACAGTCATCGTGATAAAGAGAGGCAAAACGGGGATCGGTCTGTCTATGTAAACAAGGCAGATTCCCATTCTGACAGGTGACAATACTGAGATCAGCTGTTCCTAATGATCAGGAACAGCGATTTCAGTGTTGTCCAAGTAAGCCCACCCTCCAAACAGTTAGAACACACCCAGGGAACACCCCTTTGATCGCCCCCTAGTGTCAACCCCTTCCCTGCCAGTGTCATTTATACATTGATCAGAGCATTTTTTTTTTTTTTAGCACCAATCAATCACTGTAATAACGTCACTGGTCCCCAAAAAGAGTCACTTGGGGTCAGATTTGTTCACCGCAATGTCACAATATCCCTTAAAAAAAAAAAAAACGCAGATCACCGCCATTATCCATAAAAACAATAAAAAAAGAGTAAAAGTCTATAAATCTACCCCATAGTTTGTAGACACTAACTTTTGTGCAAACCAATCAATATACGCTTATTGCTTTTTTTTTTTATTTACAAAAAAAATGTAGAAGAATACATATTGGCTTAAATTGGCGACTACATTTTTTTTTTATATGTATTACAGCAGAAAGTAAAAAATATTGTTTATGTTTCAAAATAGTTTTTATTTTTTTGGTTTATAGCGCAAAAAATAAAAACCGCAGAGCTAATCAAATACCACCAAAAAAAAAAAAAAGCTCCATTTGTGGGGAAAAAAAAAAGGACATCAATTTTGTTTGGGTACAACGTCGCACGGCCGTACAATTGTCAGTTAAAGCGATGCAGTGCCGTATCGCAAAAAAGGGCCTGGTCATTAAAAGGGTAAATCCTTCCAGGGCTGAAGTGGTCAAAAATTTTGTAAAATGTTTTTACACTTAGCGGCCAAAGCAAAATGTGACAGTGTCTCATTACTGGACTTTTATACGTTTTATCTTCCCAAAGAAAAAAACAAACATTCTACTCTGCACAGTCACACCTTATTCATGTCTTCAGTTTTCGTCAGCAACTATAAATGCAAGCAACTATTTTCAAGGATTAAGCATACAAAGGGCAGAATTAGAACTAAAATATCTGATGAGCACTTTGAGAATTGCTACTGTTGATGCGTAAGTTTATCAAAAACAGTGTCAAATATTGCACTAGTTTTACTTCCCCTCCTTTACTTTTATAATAAATCTTTAACTTGCGATCTGCTTACTTTTTTCTGTTCATCGGCTATCATTGTTTGTGTACTTTCTGTATGGCCCAGGACAATTCCTCTTGCAATATGGCCCAGGAAGGTCGAAAGTTTGGAGACACCCGGTTTAGATGATTCCTGTAATAATTCTCTTTCAGCAACATTTTCAATTGGTTACAAAAACTGCCAGCATCAGTGCACGTGATCCAGAGCTGCTGATGATGATCATGGCACGCCTGAAGACCTGCAGCTCGCATATTACAGAAGTCAGCAGTAGCAATACCGCAGCCAACCACAAGTTGGCATTAATATAATGAGAGGTTTG
The DNA here is from genome assembly GCA_028564925.1 of Lithobates sylvaticus. Classification (NCBI taxonomy): domain Eukaryota; kingdom Metazoa; phylum Chordata; class Amphibia; order Anura; family Ranidae; genus Lithobates; species Lithobates sylvaticus. Next base: position 127,572,709 of record CM053035.1, on the reverse strand, counting down.
TAGCAGCTACAAATCTTTTCCACAAAACAGCTTGTGTGGCACGGCCCTTCCCTAACATAAATATAAATACACAATTCCCAGAACAGAGGAAGAGTATATCCACAAAGCCATACAATGTGTTCTGTACTGTATACTAGTAGTTATTGCGATGTTCTATATTTACATTGTACATGACGACCACCCAGAAATAAGTCTTGCCTTTCTGGTGGGGTGCGAGGACTTCGGGAGAAGAACGATTCCTGGTGCTTGGGGTTCAGCTGGAAGGTTAAGGGTCCAAGTCTCTCTCCAAGTGCCCAGTAATGGATATATTCGTATTTATCAAGATTCACATAAACCTAAAAAGCCACAGCAAGCTCTCATGTTATATAAATTATGCATTTATTCTAGTAAAAGAAGTATTTTATTTAATAAATTTGCTTACAGTGCCTTGCAAAAGTATTCACCCCCCTTGGCATTTTTTGTTTTGTTGCCTCACAACCTGGAATTAACATGGATTGTTTGAGGATTTGCATAATTTAATTTAAAGAACATGCCCACAACTTTGCTTCACAATAAAAAAAAAATCTTCAAACAACAAATAGGAAAAAATAACAGAAAAAGTCAATGTGCATAACTATTCACCCCCTAAAGTCAATACTTTGTAGAGCCACCTTTTGCGGCTATCACTGCTATGAGCTTGCCACATTTTACCACTGGGATTTTTGCCCATTTCTCCTTGCAAAACTGCTCCAGCTACTTCAAGTTGGATGGTTTGACTTGTGAACAGCAATCTTTAAGTCTGACCACAGATTTTTCTATTGGATTGAGTTTCCCAGTCCCGACTGCTGAAAAACATCCCCACAGCATGATGCTGCCACCACAATGTTTCACTAGTCTCATCAGACCAGAGCACCTTCCTCCATACATTTTGGGAGTTTCCCACATGTCTTTTCACAAACTCAAAATGTGCCATTTTGTTTTTGCTGAAAGTAATGACTTTTTTCTGGCCACTCTAGGGAGCGTACGGCTTATTGTCGTCCTATTTACAGATACTCCAGTCTCTGCTGTGGAACTCTGCAGCTCCTCCAGGGTTACCTTAGTTCTCTGTGCTGCCTCTCTGATTAATGCCCTCCTTGCCCGATCTGTGAGTTTTGGTGTGCGGACGTCTCTTGGCAGGTTTGCAGTTGTGCCATGTTCTTTCCACTTGATTATGATAGATTTGATGGTGCTCCTAGGGATCATCGAAGATTTGGATATTTTTTTTATAACCTAACCCTGACTTGTACTTCTCAACAACTGACTGTACTTGACTTGTACTTCTCAACAGCATTGTCCCTGACTTGTTTGGAGAGTTCAAATGGTCTTCATGGCAGTGTTTGGTTAGTGGTGCCTCTTATGTGTTGCAGCCTCTGGGGCCTTTCAAAAAGGTGTGTATATGTAATGACAGATCATGTGACACTTAGATTGCACACAGGTGGACATCATTTCACTAACTATGTGACTTCTGAAGGTAATTGGTTGCACCAGAGCTTTTTATGGGCTTCATAACAAAGGGGGTGAATACATACGCACATGCCAATTATCATTTTTTTATTTCTGGAAAATAGTTTTATGTATTTATTTTTCTAATTTTACTTCACCAACTTAGACAATTGTGTTCTGATCCATCACATATAATTTAGATTAATAAAAAAAAAAAATTGACTAAAGGCTGTAATGTAACAAAATAGGTAAAAAGCCAAGGGGGTGAATACTGTACGTGTGTGTAAATTAATACAAAAAACATTCAGGTAGTAGCACAAGTATACTGGGAAAAAATTACAACTATATATTGTCTGCTGGACCCAAATTTTGTCAACATTAGACAGTATTATGCTTGGTATACATGCCATTTTTTTTCCCCCCTTCAACCCAGTGGGCTGAACAAAAACAAAATGAAAAAAAAAAAAAAAAACACGGAGGAGTTCACTGTACTAACTCTGCAATGTTAGTATTGCGATCTCCCCACTTTGGTATTGTGTTCTGATAGGGGGACCGCCCCCCGCCAGAACACACCGGTCAGCACTCACAGCCTTTGGCTGCAAGCACTGAGTGGATGCTGATTGGCTGCTGGTTTTCCAGCATGCTCGTTCGACAAAAGCCGGTCGTGAGATCGGCTTCTGTTAAACAGGGACCTGTACACGCGGGCTGAATCATAGCATCATAGTAGGTAAGGTTGGATAAAGACAATAGTCAATATAGTTCAACCTGTGTAGGTGTCTATAATTATTTCCCATATCCCTGTATGTCATGTTCCTTAAGAAGCACATCTAAGAGTTTCTTAAAATATCCATATTCCCTGCAGCCACCAATTGTGGAAGATACTTCCACATCCTTATTGCCCTGACAGTGAAAAAACCCCTTCGCAGTTTAAGGTTAAACCGCTTCTCTTCCAATCTCAATGTGTGGCCCCTTGTCCTCTTACACTCCTCGAGACTCAATCGTATTTCTTCCTATGATGGGATTGCCGTTGAGGTATTTGTAAATCGCCATTATCTCTCCTCTCAAGCGTTTTTTCTCCAGTGAGAATGTTTCTACTGTACCAGCCGATTTTCAGCCTGTGTGTAACCGCACATGACAGCTAAAGGTACCGTATTTATCGGCGTATAACACGCGCCGCCGTATAACACGCACCCCAAGTTTAGGAGGAAATTTTAAAGAAAAAAAACTTTTTAAAATGAAAAAAAAAAAACTTACATTTAAATGCCCATCAATGCAGCCTTGCACAGCGTCCATCTGCATGCTTGTCAGTGTCATTTGCAGCCTTGCAGCCTTCTCAGTGTCATTTGCAGCCTTGCAGCCTTCTCAGTGTCATTTGCAGCCTTGCCCAGGCTGCAGTTAAACTGCAGTGACATGTCAGTGTCACTGCAGTCTTGCAGCGTCCATCTGCAGCCTCTAAAGTGACATTTGCAGCCTTGCCCAGGCTGCAGTTGAACTGCAATGACATATCAGTGTCACTGCAGTTTTTAAAATTGGCACCATTGGCCGTTCTCGCAGCTTTCGGACGTTCTCGGCCGCCTTCGGTCTTTCTCGGCCACCTTCGCCCGTTCTCTGCAGCTGTCGGCCGCCGAGAACGGCCGAAAGCGAACGAGAATGGCCGAAAGTTGCCGAGAAGGGCCGAAGGCGGCTATCGAAAGCCACTGAAAGCTGCCCGGGGCCTCACAACGGCCGGGGATCGGCGTATAACACGCACCCCTGATTTTCCCCTGATTTTAAGGGGAGAAAAGTGCATGTTATACGCCGATTAATACGGTAGTTATGCATCCAGCATAACACAGTTGAACTGTATGAAATTCCTAAAAATGTACTTTGTACTCTGTTATTTCACTTTACTAAGTGCAAGCAATACCTGTTGGTCCTCCCAGAAACCCAATTCTGCTGATATATTCCCGTTTCATAGTTTGTTACATCGTTAGTCTAGTTGAAAAAAAGACACAAGCCCATCTAATTTAACCAATTGTCTGTGCTCTCTGCCTCTGCTGCACTGTTATTAGCTAAGAGAGAGAGGAACATACTATGGTCCAAAAACACTGCCTGTCCCAGGGTAACAATGCTGCTTTTCTATAAAGTGCAGTGAGTGATCATTTTCACCCAAGGCGAGGAAGTGTGTTACAGGCAGGATCACCAGGTTAATATAATCCAGCCACTGGACTGGCAAGCTGCAATATATAAAATATTTAGTTCAGAGTTTAGTTATACTTTAACAGTGCACTCTTCGGTGAGTGATGGAATACAGCATCAACAAATTCTTATTTCATCACTTAGTTCACAGGAAACTACTAAATGCTTTAAGACAGTATTCTTCATGAAGTACTAGAAGGTTTAACTTGTAGTCTTACATAACCATGATCTGCAATTCCAAGCTTTTGTCAATAGGAATGTCAATTCTACATCCCTCCCTCATCCCCAAAGATCAGTGTTCATAAAAGATCACACGATTCTGGGGACACATTTAATGCCTGCACCGTATCATGAAATGTGATAGGACACTTCATTCACATATGCAGTGTAGGAATGTGGATATGCTCAATAAACCGAGAATTGCTGCACAACTCAAACCTAACAAAGATTCCATTATAAAGCAAACTAGAGATAAGCATTCAAATACATAAAGTTACAGATCAAATACCTGCACTCCATCCTGAGGGTGGTGCACAATTAGTGCATAAGCCAAAGCATCCTCAGACAAAACATTAAAGTTAGCCTGATCCAGAACTGGCTGCAGATGTTCCAACACCTGTTTTTCTTTGGATAGCTTTTCGTGGTCTGTAAGGCTGCTAGAATCTAGCCCAGCGTCACGGTCAGGATTGATGGGATCATACAAATTCTAAAGAGAGACAAAGTATATTTCATTAAAAAAAAACACATTTCAAGCAATCATTGCAAGTGCTCATTATGTTGCAATAGCTTTGTATCATTTTCCAGATCGCTGTTCCATTACATGTGCAAATATTTTAGTACCAACTACAATACTGTTACTTTTCGATTCTGTATCTACCCAGCTGCTGTGTGGGCCCAAAATTCTATTGATGTACACTGGACTAGTGTTCTCTATGTCAGTAATAATCTGTGTTTCATCACACCAGCCAATACACCAAGCAATGTAAAGGTGTCAGTGCAGAGATCCATAATAACCTCACCAAAGCAAAAATACTGTTTTTGGAAAACGTAGTACATCACAATAAATAAAGATATACCACCGAGAAAGTCACAAAACATAAAAGTTACATCATGTATATAAAAGTCCTTGCATAGAAGGGTTTAAAAAAATAATTTTAACTTGCCTGTAGTTTCTATATATATATATATATATATATATATATATATATATATATATATATATATATATATATATAGTACTGGACACAAGTTGGATAGTCATAGATCCTGGGTTATATGCTGCTACCTCCAGGTGATTGGACACTAACAAAGCTTTTGGACAGGCACCTATAACCCTACCCTAACCTGAGAGATCTCAGTTTTTCTTTTTAGCAAGCAATGAAGACTAACACAGAAACAGAGGGGAGTGTGTCCTGTACTGTACTTCAACATTTAAAAAATCTCTAAAAAAGTTAAGTAAACTTTTTTTTTTCCTCTTTTTTATTTAATCGTACAGTTCAGGACACAGGCTAGATATTCTTAGACCCTGGGGCATTCCCAAGCAACAAAATCAGAGAGGTGGGCAACAACAATCAAATAAAGTTGTGCCAATGACTCCAACTAAATAGATAAGAGTCAAGGACCCGACTCAGAGTGCCACTGAACCTTGTGGCTGAAAGCTGCATCTGTAGAGGCCTGGAAATACACCTGGTAAAACTTGCAGAATGTATGAACTAAATACCAAGTGGTGGCCTTACAAAGATGAGCAACAGACATTTGATGTCAGCATGCCCAGGAGAGGAGACTACAGAGTAGATTTTCCTCAAAGTGGCTTTTCTTGCTTTGAGTAATATGATAACAAAAAAAGAGTCAGATATAACCCAGTCCTTCAATACCTGGGCTTCAACAGCCCTGGTATTAAAGCCAATGACTGAGAAGCAGGATGGTACAGAAAGCCTTAAGACAGCAGGTCTGGGCTGTTTAGGAGGGGCCAGGGAGGACCTACTAGTTTGAATACAACTGTGTACCAGATTCTTCTGGGCCAGTTTGGTGTAGCAAGAATCACTCATTTTATTGGTATTCCTTTTGCAGGCCAGTCAAAGGAGAAACTGCACTGGGGGGAAGCCACTTATTACCTTGAGTCCAGGGAATTATGAGACATCAAATGGCAGTTCTAGAGAATCCTTGGTCCTGACTACAAAAAGGGGTAACTTGTTGTTGAACTTGGAGACCAGGATGTCCACATCCCTATTTCTGACATAGATTGGACATGTTGAGAATAAGGGACCATTCCCTTTGGTCCAGGTAGTGACTGAGGAAATCCGCCTTCCAATTCTCCATGTGAAAAGCTGACATTGCTGCTGGACAGTACTGTTCCATCCACAAAATGATCAGACTTACTTCTTTCACGGATGTCTGAACTCATGGTTCCCCCTAATGATTGACATAGGCTATTGCAGAGGCATTGTCTGATTGTAACCTGATTGGGTGGTCCCTGGAGAAGGAAGGTCCAGTAGTTTAAATAAGCTCCAAGATGTTGATAGGGAGTTTTGCTTCTCTGGGTGATTAAGTTTCCTGAACTGTGAGAGATTGAAACATTCTTCCCCAGCCTGTGAGCCTAGCTTCTGTTGTAATCACCAACCATGAGGGTGGAAGAAAGAAGTTTCCTACATCCATGGCTGGATTGGTAATCCACCAGAATAGGGAGCTGCTTGCTTGACTGAAGAGAAGCCAACAACAAAATGTTGTGTTAGAGGAGCCTTGAGCAGAACTGAGCAAAGGGAATAGCCTCAGATGAGGCAAACATGAAACCTAGGGCTCTCACTGAGGGATATCTCTTGGATCTTTAGTTACGAGCCTGTAACCTTATAGAGAAGCGCTTGTTTGCTGGAGGGAAGGCAAGTATTTGTTTAGGGATTTTAGGTCCAGGATAGGTCAAACAACCCAATTTGGTTTTTGTACCATGTACAGGTTTGAATAGAATAATTAGCATCTGTCTTCAAGAGGAACTAGAACTATTCCCTGGGGTTAGAAGGTGGTCCAGGGAGGGCAGTCTGTCAAGCCAAGTCATCCAATCTTCCTTTTGAAGATTTGCTTGTTATTTCGAATTGTACATTCATTACCTTTTAATTGAACTGAGACCACTGTTAGCAAGGCTTCCTTCTAGGTCTGGGATATACTGTACATTTTTCATTTGAATACTTTGCTTGTCCCCTGATGGTCAAGAAAAAGATTGCTGCGTCCCAAGGTGGCAATCTAAAACACCTATCATATATGTGAGTGCCACATCCTACATATTGTCAAGAATTGTTTGGCCTTTTCCCAAATAGAAAAAGGAAAGAAGAATGGACTTTATAGGCACTTGTTTTGGAAAATAATTTGTGTTACAAAATTTATTGAATAACATATATAATTGAACAAAGAAACACACAGTACATAAATAACACCAATATTGACAAAAAACAATATTTGGAGCTAAAAGGGGTGAGAAATCCGAGAGACTGCCCCTATGGGTATTACAGTACCACACAATAATTCGCTAAACGTGGGGTCGGTGTATATGTAGTGTTGACACCATATAGTTCTCCCACTGGAATGTGGACTTGCCCTAAAAAGGGTTGGTCGTCGGTACCACCGATTAAAAGAAGAAACTTGTGCTCGACATGTTTCGCGACTGCTAGGTCGCTTCCTCAGGAGCTTTTGTTTGATGCAGAGCCCTGACCGAGAGTCTCTCTACTCGCTTGCGCCGGTGGACCCTCAAGATGGTTTCACGTATACCCCCCTAGTGGAAAAGGGAAGGAGGGGATAGAGACACCGTAGGCCGCCAAAGAGCAACGTCACCACCTCTATTGGGTGTACTCACCGACGGTGAGACCCTAGAGGTTGTGCACTGCTGTGCGGGGAAAGGTTATGGGGACATAACTGGTGATGGGGTAGATATTGATGGAAGGTATAGTGGGTAGCTTATCACTTCACTCTGCTGGAGACCCGGAGCTTGATACCCAGATGAAAAGGTCCACACTTAGCAGCCCTTCCAGCTTGACCTTCCACAGCTGGTAGTTGGTATTGTTAAGCTTTGTGATTGCAAATCTCACATCTGAGCAGCTTATCCTTTTTCAGCAACTTGGATGCAGCATTTGGCAGTTTGTAGTATTCTGTTTAATGCCTGGGCCCATAACCTCTTGGTTATGCGACAAGATCGGGTACTGAGAACTTGAGTGTAGAATTCAGCTTTACTTGCATAGAAGAACAGCATTACATGAGAGAGAGCAGAGGAAATAAAAACTTCTGTTCTGTGCAGAATATACAAGCCTATATTAACACAGACACTAGTATATCACTACAGCGCCATCTATTGTTTTAAGTGCACAGTAAAAGCTGTTGCATATCCGACATGATGTACCACTTAGCCATTAACCTAAGACTAACTTGAGACTAAGCTCTGAATAGTGAACATTTTACTACCAAGTGTGAAAGTTTAACACTCAATAAGTGATTAAGTCAAACACAATTCCCAGACACTAATAAGCGTACTGCAAGTAGTGGAGATATTTAGTCCTGTATTTGCTATAAGACCACAGTAATGATCAGACAACAGGACAAACCTGTCCTACCTTTTCACTTTACAGGTCCCTGTATGGGCCCAGACCAGATGTTGGTCATCACGGTGGGGTCTTCAGGGTCTGGAAACCACAGGAATGGACCACTGCTCTGGACCTGTATAGCACCCTGCAGCTAATTACATGCATTGCACTAAGTGCTGAGGTGAGCGCTCAAGCAGGATCTAATGCCCGAAGCAACATTACAGACCATCCCCACAGTATGGGGCCCAGGTATGGTTACCAAAATATTACTGAGGTTGCATTGATGCACATGTACTGCTTCTGTAGTTATAGTAGAAGTTGGTGAAGAGTTGATAGAATAATTCAAAGTGAGAACTAGTTAAGCACAGAAACTTGTCCATATAGAGAAGAGGCCCATCACCTACAGGGCACTAGCAAAAAAACTGAGGAGAGGGGTAAGCTGAGGAATGCATGTCCAAAACCTTTGCCAGTGTCACTTTAATGTCAGATATGAAGACTTATAACATAAAAGTGGCCTGTGCCAAACACCATATACTGTAGGCAAAGACAGGGATTACCCAGAATCCTGTGAAAGTCTAAAAGGGGCTTATGGAAAAAAAAAAATTGTAAATATAAACCAAAGAGAACATTCACCTGAAGTTCCTCCAGTACTGCATGGTAAGGCTGGAGGAGAGTCCCTTCTAACTGCTTGACAAAGGAAAGAAACGTCTGCTTCTCAAACTCACTAGAGGAGTGGAATTCCTGAAAAGTATTAAAGTGTTGCATCCTCGTTAGTAAAAAAATAACTCAATATAAAAAAGTACAAATATAAATATGCTATACAAGATAAAACAAAATATCAATACAAATAAAACTATATATGTAAAAAAGGTCTGAGAGAAATAAGATAAAATCTTGTACAAGCCCAGTTTTGACTACATAAAAAAGTAAAACAAAATAAAAGTATTCAGTTTCATTGGATTTCATTGCTTTCCTTTTCCTCGTTCTTGGCAGGAGAGTGAAGGAAAGAGGACTATGTGATGCTAAAGAGGTGAGGGGGGGGGGGGGGGGGGGGGCGGCTTGTGAACAAAGCACTGGTTTTCTGCAACTGTGTTCTATAATCCCCTACTGAGGGGAAGGCACTGTATTCTAGAATAGCAAAATTCTTGAGATGTAGTCACTTGTGATGGCTTTGTGTTTAGGATAGTCACCTTGTGGGGTATTCTATTAAAGCAGCGTTCTTAAAATGTGGACACTTGTGATGGCTCTGTGCTGAGGACAGGTCAACTTGTGGCGCTAGCAAGAATTTTCAACAGCCATCTACAAGTCTCATATATCAGAGGGTCAGTACCAACAATGGATTGTTAAAAGTACACAAATAAATGTGTGATGAGTGCGCTTGTATCAACCTTAAAACAAGATTCAAAAAACCTGTACAACACTTGGAATATATAGTGTATACACCGTGATTTATAAAAACCTGTGTAGTGCAGTGATTTAAAATATGCTTTTAGACCTCAAATTGTTGTTTGGATACAGGGTTAAAATAATGGATATAAATGTGTCAAGTTTCTCCTATAGATCCTGAAGCACCTTTATGGTGATTATCCTGAGTTTATTTAATGAGGCACTTAAATGATTGCTAGTGAGAGGTATCAATTACCTATTGCTCAATGTAGAGCTGGTGCCAATAAATGAACAATTATTTGAGTATATAGAAATAAGGTTAATTAATACATAAATAACCGCTGTCTTTGTTACAGCCGCCGATACTCAAATTAATGAAGAATATTTCTATGCATTTACCCGGTATCCTGCCAGGCTGAATCAATCTTTAACATAACATGCCAAAAAAAGGAGATTGAATGCAGGAAGTTGCTGCTCACAATAAGAATGGTGCACAAGTAAAAGAAGAAAAAAGACAAAAAGGAAAAAAAAAAAAAAAAAAAAACTGACACTTTCCTTTTCTGCTGACACCTCCAGGTGCTTTTCGTTTTCTGTCTTTTACGCTGTGCTTACAGGCACTTCCAGTCAGTTTGCATATGGGGAGAGAAAGAAACATACACCATTGCGCAGTATTTCCTAGAAAGAAATGTGTGTGTGTGCTGTGACCAGTGAGCGGTAATCTACTCACATACACCCGGTAATGGTACAGCGATAGCCGAATGCTTGTCAGGCTTTTTTGCTACAGGGCTGGATTCCCTGCTCGTCCACACTCTGCGTGCTGCGGTGATGTCACTAGGCTCCTTCTCCCGACGCGTTGCATTACAGTCACGTAACGTTTTCAAGGGATAAGGTGCTGGTCTTTATCCCTTGAAAACGTTACGTGACTGTAATGCAACGCGTCGGGAGGAGGAGCCTAGTGACATCACCGCAGCACGCAGAGTGTGGACGAGCAGGGCATCGAGCCCTGTAGCAAAAAAGCCTGACAAGCATTCGGCTATCGCTGTACCATTACCGGGTGTATGTGAGTAGATTACCGCTCACTGGTCACATGACACACACACATTTCTTTCTAGGAAATACTGCGCAATGGTGTATGTTTCTTTCTCTCCCCATATGCAAACTGACTGGAAGTGCCTGTAAGCACAGCGTAAAAGACAGAAAACGAAAAGCACCTGGAGGTGTCAGCAGAAAAGGAAAGTGTCAGTTTTTTTTTTTTTTTTTCCTTTTTGTCTTTTTTCTTCTTTTACTTGTGCACCATTCTTATTGTGAGCAGCAACTTCCTGCATTCAATCTCCTTTTTTTGGCATGTTATGTTAAAGATTGATTCAGCCTGGCAGGATACCGGGTAAATGCATAGAAATATTCTTCATTAATTTGAGTATCGGCGGCTGTAACAAAGACAGCGGTTATTTATGTATTAATTAACCTTATTTCTATATACTCAAATAATTGTTCATTTATTGGCACCAGCTCTACATTGAGCAATAGGTAATTGATACCTCTCACTAGCAATCATTTAAGTGCCTCATTAAATAAACTCAGGATAATCACCATAAAGGTGCTTCAGGATCTATAGGAGAAACTTGACACATTTATATCCATTATTTTAACCCTGTATCCAAACAACAATTTGAGGTCTAAAAGCGTATTTTAAATCACTGCACTACACAGGTTTTTATAAATCACGGTGTATACACTATATATTCCAAGTGTTGTACAGGTTTTTTGAATTTTGTTTTAAGGTTGATACAAGCGCACTCATCACACATTTATTTGTGTACTTTTAACATATCACTCACATGTGGGAGCACTTTCTTATGGGTTTGCAGCTATATCATTTGGCCATCTTGAAACACTAATGGTCCTCTGATTTTAATCCTCACTAGCGCTTAAGTATTTTAATATTTTACCAAAAATGGATTACTTCCATAATCTCACCAATCATATTCACACCTGCTGCCATGATGGTTTGAATCCGATTGATAGTTCTGGGGAAACAGCTCTATTTACAGTGCTCAGCATAAATTAGTACACCCCTTTTGAAAAGTAAGAATCGAATTGATAGCTCAATGAACACAAGAACAAATTTCCAAAGAGTTTTATAGAACATTTGTTTAGCTCATACATGAAAGTAAGGTTAATAGTGACGCCACCACGGAGATCGTGAACGGGGGACGGGTTTACACTGGCCGGCCGGCGGTGTGTTTATTGTGTTCGTTTTATCTTACCTATGTAAGTGCTTTTAATCCTTTTAAATAAATAATTGCTTATCAGTATCACGCTATGGGCGGCCCCCCTCTTTTTGTGTACTTGAGTTAACCAGTTGGATGTCCCAGATTGGAGCGGAGGTTGTGGAGGTTCCTTTTTCCTTCTGAGTGGGTGTCCCAGATCTGATCGGCCCTATCAGCCATCTCCCACCCGGGAAGTTGCAGGCTTCATATGCAGTGCTTTCTATTAATAGCCATCTGGTAAGCGCCAAATTTAAAAGGTGGATGGGATCGCACAGAATTCTTGCATGCCTGTCACAGCGGTGTTTTATATGCTACAAAACTACAAGTCTGCCCACTATATACAACCAGGCTTTTTACTAAAGAAGACTCATAATCAGGACTAATGTGGTTCTCAATGGACTTTATTTATTATATTCTGTGGATTCTTCTGTAGTTACGTTGTGTATGCACCTTATCTTCCTTTTTTTTTGCACATTAAGTATTTGGTTATTTGTGCTTTTTTCTTTGTATTTATGTGTTATCAATTTTTATTTGGCGCAGCTTTATCCATTTATATATCTTGTGTGTGAGTATCCCACTTTTAGCAGCAGCCTTTTAGGTTAGAAAATTTTTTTAATTTTTCCCTATTTTTTAGCGCGGTTTATTTGTTTTTATTTTAACGTATATATACTTGCCCTTTAATCGCCTAGCCGTGGGGGCGGGCTCGCGACCTGGTCGGGAGCTCCGTGACCGCGGGACCAGCGGACCCGATCGCCACTGGTGTCCCGCTATCGGGTCACAGAGCTGAAGAACGGGGGAGAGGTCTGTAAACAAACCTCTCCCCGCGCTTCCTACTCTGCCTGTCATTGATCGGCTGTTCCCTGTCATCGGGAAAGCCGATCAGTGACGACAGACATCAGCCCCGCCCCCCACTGTAAAAACAACACGTCACACTAACTCCTCCCCGCCCCCTAGTGGTTAACTCCTTCACTGCCACTGTAATTTACATAGGAATCAGTGCATTTAAATAGCACTGATTTCTGTATAAATGACAATGGTCCCAAAAATGTGTCAAAAATGTCCGATGTGTCCGCCATAATGTCGCAGTCACAATAAAAATCGCTGATCGCCGCCATTACTAGTAAAAAAAAAATATTAATAAAAATGCTATAAAAACTATCCCTTATTTTGTAAACGCTATAACTTTTGTGCAAACCAATCCATAATCGCTAATTGTGATTTTTTTTTTACCAAAAATATGTAAAAGAATACGTATCGGCCTAAACAGGATAAAAAAATCTCTTTTTTCTTTTTCTATTTTTGTTTATCGCGCAAAAAAATAGAAACCGCAGGGGCGATCAAATACCACCAAAAGAAAGCTCTATTTGTGGGAAAAAAAAGGACGCCAATTTTGTTTGGGAGCCACGTCGCACGACCGTGCAATTGTCAGTTAAAGCGACGCAGTGCCGAATCGCAAAAAGGGGCCTGGTCCTTTGGCTGCAAATTGGTCCGGGGCTTAAGTGGGTTTTTATGGGTTACTATATGAAAGGTAAAAAGACAAATAACAAGCTATAGCCTGTATTCCTTTAAAATAGACGGACCCTAAAGCTTCAATTTCCATGTAAATACATAAGGTGGAGAATATCAGCAAAAATGGAAGACCTGGTTCCTTCCTTACACAACAAACAGGACATTTTTAACCACTTACGGACCGCCCGCCGCAGTTTTACGTCGGCTGTTTAAAGAAGAATATTGTTGTTATGGCAGCAGCTAGCTGCCATAACCCCGGTATCCTCTTCTTCAGCAGGCAGTCCGCTACAAGATAAAAGTGGTCTCTGTGGCGGATTCGCTGCAAAATCACTCTAATCGGAGGCGGGAGAGGGCCCCCCCTCCTGCCGTGATCCGGTGCCCTCCGTCGCTTACCGGAGCTGTCGGCAGCGGCGGAGGTGATCGCGTGCTGTCTCCTGTTAGGTATGGAGACGAGTGAGGGGAAGATGGCCCCCCCCAACCGTCTCCATAACAATGCAGGGCGGAAGCGACGTCAAAAAGTCACTTCCGTCCACAGCTCTTAAAGCGACATTTTTTTTTAAATTACAATTTTTTATTTTTTTTTGCATTTTAGTGTAAATATGAGATCTGAGGTCTTTTTTCTGTTACAAGGGAAGTTTACATTTCTTGTAATGGAATAAAAGTATTTTTTTTATAAAACAGTTTAAAAATAAAAAATAAAAAAATAAAAAGGTAAAATAAATATGAAAAAACAAAAAAAATAAAAATGAATAAAAATGTTAAACACGCCCCGTCCCGACGAGCTTGCGTGCAGAAGCAAATGCATAAGAAAACTGTGTTCAAACCACACGTGAGGTATCGTCGCGATCGGTAGAGCGAGAGCAATAATTCTAGCCCTAGACCTACTCTAACTCAAAACATGCAACTTGTAGAATTTTTTAAACGTCGCCTATGGAGATTTTTAAGGGTAAAAGTTTGTCGCCATTCCACGAGCGGGCGCAATTTTGAAGCGTGACATGTTGGGTATCAATTTACTCAGCGTAACATTATCTTTCACAATTTAATTCAAAAAAGGGTATTTTTTCCAAAAAAAGTGCGCTTGTAAGACCGCTGCGCAAATACGGCATTTTATTCTCTAGGGTGTTACAAAAAAAAAAAAAATTATAATGTTTAGGGGTTCTAAGTAATTTTCTAGAAAAAAAAAACAGTTTTTAACTTGTAAACAACAAATCTCAGAAAGAGGCTCGGTCCTTAAGTGGATAAGAAAACCAGGTTTTACTTATCTTCATAATGGGAAACTCTCTGCTTATGTAACCTTGGTCTGTACATCCATACTCTGCGAAAAAAAATGTTTTCATCCTTTTTCAATGTCCATATGCTGTACATATACTGTGGCACTGATCCTTTTTTTAAACCTGTGTATAGTTCTAATTTATGCTCTGTACAAACCTAAAAAGGGTTTTTAACCACTTCAATACTGGAGACTTTTACCCCCTTCCTGCCCAGGCCAAGTTTCAGCTTTCAGTGCTGTCACACTTTGAAAGACAATTGTGCGGTCATGCAACACCCAAAATAAATTGTTATCATTTTGTTCACATAAACAGAGCTTTATTTTGGTGGTATTTAATCACTAATGTTTTTTTTTTTGCAAATAATTTAGACCAAAATGTATTTTGTGACATTTCTTCGGTGAAAATAACCCAAATCAGTGAATATTATTTAGTCTGTTGGAAAGTTATAGTTCACAATCTATGGTATATACATGAAAATTGATCAATCCTGATGTACTGATGGCCCATCTCATTTCTTGAGACCCAAAAATGTCAGGACAGTACAAATACCCCCCAAATGACCTCTTTTTGGAAAGCAGACAGTCCAGGGTATTTAGTAAGAGGCATGGCGAGTTTTTTTAAGTTAAATAAAAATATGTTCATAATTCTTTTTATTTTTTTAAATACTGCCACCATATAACTGATGTGGCAATGATCAGGGACACTGACTTTTTTTTAAAGATTTTTTTAACACACTGTGACCAGAGCAATATATTGTTACCATAGTAACATTGTACCAATCTGGAGAAGTGATCAAGATTTTTATTTTTTATTTTTACACGATTGCTTACAGCAGTAAATTTCAAAATTTCATTGCTATAACCAAGTATTTTACTGAATGAAATCAATTCATTCAGTTTGTTTTGTTGTGATTAGCTGTGATTGGTCAGAGCTAATCACATGGTACAGAGGGACTGTGCTTGATCCTGTATCATGTTATCACTGTGACCAATCACAGCTAGCAACACAATTGACACAATGGATGGCATAAAAAGAAGCCATCCATTATTTACAACTGTCATGTGATCTTCTGCGATTGGTCACATTGTCCTGACAGCAAGCCAGGACACTGATTAGTCATTGACTGTGTCTGATGCAATACAGTATATATACACACATACAAACACATTATACACCGATCAGCCTAAACTTTATGTCCACCCACCTAATAGTGAGAAGATCCCCCTTTTGTCCCCAAAACAGCCCTGACCCATGAAGGCATTGACACCACTAGACCTCTGAATGTCCACTGTGGTATCTGGCACCAAACCGGCAGTTGCAGATCCTTTAAGTCCTGCAAGTTGAAAGGTGGGGACTTCATGTATCAGACTTGTTTTTCTATCACATCCCACAGATGCTCACTTTAATTGAGATCTGGAGAATTTGGAGACCAAGTCAACACCTCAAACTCGTTATGTTCCACAAACCATTCTCGAACCATTTTTGCAGTGTAACAGGGCACATTATTCTACTGAAAGAGGCCACTGCTGTCAGGGAATACCGTTTCCATGAAGGGTTATATGTGGTCACCAACAATGTTTAGGTAAGTGGGTACATGGCAAAGTAATATTCTCTTTCAATAGATTTTTATTGCAGTTTTCAGAAACAAAAAAAACATAATGTAATGCCAAAACAGGTATCAGTATCACATAAGAACAATAATAACATCAAATCGATCAATGTGTAATGCGAAAGAAACGAAATGTTTAAAACATGTCCTGCAAGATAGTTCAAGGATGGGCGAGACCGAAATAAGAGGACATACCCCTAGTCCGGCACCCCTAATGGGATCTAGCTGTGCCGTGCTACGGAATGTGTCCCCCCCCCCAGTCGGGGTCGGGCATCCGCGAACTAGTCCCGAGGATAAGAAATCGCGACCCAATAGCTGTATGTAGATATTATACCAAAGAGTAAATAAAAAAGAAAGGAGAAGTCATAAAAAATATGCCATCAAGTCAGAAAGTCTGTGATTCAGATTCCTATATTCAGTGTTAAATAACTTATGATATACCACCTAGATACTCGTGAGGGAGATAAAAAAAAAAAAAAAAGGGGGGGGGGGGAGAAGAAGGGACAAAATTAGGTGGTTTGACAGATCAAACAGTGGGAAACAATCATCTTTATATATGTAGTATAAAGTTTATGTGACAAAACTAAAGCTTACTGATTCACAATCTGTATATTAGGCTCAAGAAAAAATCAGTATGGGGGAAAAGAGAGAAAAAGATAGAAGATAAGAAAGAAAAGGGAGAAGGAGAAGCTAAAGAACAGAGCGAATCTCGTTCACCAGCGGCACCCGATTCAGCATTAACCACTTTCAGACCGGACCAATTTGCAGCCAAAGGACCAGGCCCCTTTTTGCGATTCGGCACTGCGTCGCTTTAACTGACAATTGCGCGGTCGTGCGACGTGGCTCCCAAACAAAATTGACGTCCTTTTTTTCCCACAAATAGAGCTTTCTTTTGGTGGTATTTGATCGCCCCTGCGGTTTTTATTTTTTGCGCTATAAACAAAAATAGAGCGACAATTTTGAAAAAAATGCATTATTTTTTATTTTTTGCTATAATAAATATCCCCAAAAAATATATAAAAAAACATTTTTTTTTCCTCAGTTTAGGCCGATACGTATTCTTCTACATATTTTTGGTAAAAAAAAATCGCAATAAGCGATTATTGATCGGTTTGCGCAGAAGTTATAGCGTTTACAAGATAGGGGATAGTTTTATAGCATTTTTATTAATAATTTTTTTTATTATTATTAATGGCAGAGATCTGCAATTTTTTTTGTGACTGCGACATTATGGCGGACACATCGGACATTTTTGACACATTTTTGGGACCATTGTCATTTTTACAGCAATTAATGCATTTAAATGCATTGATTTCTGTATAAATGACACTGGCAGTGAAGGGGTTAACCACAAGGGGGCAGTGTAATGGTTAAGTATGCCTAGGGGTGTGTTTTTTACTGTGGGGGGGGGCGTGGCTGTCAGCTAGTGAATGCTGATCTCTGCTCCAATCACAGGGAGCAGAGATCGGCTTCACTAGTTGCTAGGCAGAACGGGGAGATGCTGTTTATCTCAGCATTTCCCCGTTCAGCCGCCCCGTGAGACGATCGCGGGGGTCCCCGTGGCGTTCGAGTCCGCGGGGACCGTGATCGGACTCACGGGGGTCCCGACCGGCGCGGGAGCGCGCCGCTCCCGGCGCGCTCCCGATGGCACGGACAGGCTAAAGGAGGGACATATATATACGCCCTCCTGCCTGTACGTGCCATTCTGTCGACGTATATCGTCGTGCGCCGGTCGGCAAGTGGTTAAACAAAGTCTGGAATAGACATATATCTAGTCCAAGGAGACCATATGGCATCATGTTTAGTGGTAGAGTCAAGAAGAATACTGGCTGTTTTTTCCTGAATCATGATCCACGAGATTTTCCTTTTAACCATACAAAGAGAAACAGTTGGTGTTTTCCATGCCCTTGCTATCGTGAGTTTAGTACCAAGAAATATGAACTGAATGAGCCATTGGGTAAATTTGGGAGCATCAGAGCAAGGAAAACTTAACAAAGCAATGTGGGGTGATTGTTGGATAGGAACACCAGTAATTTTCCTAATGATGTGGAATATTTTATTCCATAGACTTCTGATCTTAGGGCAATCCCACCATATATGCAACATAGATCCCACATGTCCGCAGTTGCGGAAACATAAAGGTGAAGCATCAAGAAAAATTTTTGAAAGTCGCAATGGAACCATATACCACCTCATGAGAGTTTTTAGATTAGCTTCTATCAAAGCGATATTCAAAATTCCCCTTGAGGCTGTCCTAGAGGCTCTATGCCATTCTGCTACACTCCACGTATGCTGTAGGTCGTTTTCCCATTCTCTCATATAGAGGCAAAGTAATATTCTCATGAATGGCAGGACCCAAGGTTTCCCAGCAGAGCATTGTTCAAAGCATTACATTGCCTCGGCTGGCTTGCCATCTTCCCATACTGCATCCTGCTGCCAAAACACACTCCTGGAGACGCACACATAGCCAGTTATCCCCAAACATGATTAATCAGACCAGGCCACCTTCTTCCATTGCTCTGTGGTCCAGTTTGGATGCTCATGTGCCTATTGTAGGAGCTTTTGGCTGTGGACACAGGTCAGCATGAGCACCCTGACCGGTGTGCTTCTACGCAGCCCCATACACAACAAACTACGATGTCCATTTTTTCTGCTTTCAACACAGGAACTTCAGGGACAACATGTTTACTTGCTGCTTAATATATTCCACCAATGTTCAGATGCCATTGTAACAATATAATCAGTATTATTTATTTAACCTGTAAATGGACAAAAAGTTATGGCTGAGATAAATATAGTGTGCATATGTGAAATGTATCAGCCCTGATTGCCTATTGCATTTCTTAGGGCCAAAAAAGCCAGGACAGTACAAAAAGCCCCCAAATGATCCTGCTTTGCAAAGAAGACAAGTGCAAGGAATTTAGAAAGGGGCATGGTGAGTATTTTGATGATCTGTTTTTTTACCACAAAGTTTGGAAAAATTAGGAAAGTAAATGAAATGTGTTTTTTTAACAAATTTATTATATTGCAGCTTACCTTTAGACCCCTTTCATACTGAGGCGTTTTTCAGGTGCTTTAGCGCTAAAAATAGCACCTGTAAAGCGCCTGAAAGTAGCCTCAGCTGCAAACCCAGTGTGAAAGCCCGAGTGCTTTCACACTGGGGCGCTGCGCTGGCAGGGCATCAGAAAAAGTTCTGCAAGCAGCTTCTTTGCAGGGCATTAGGAGCGGTGAACTTACTGCTCCTAAAGCTCCCCTGCCCATTGAAAAAAATGGGGCAGCGCTGCTTTAACCCCTTTTCGGCCGCTAGCGGGGCCCAAAACCGCCCCCGCCAAATAGCGCAGCAAAAACGATGGTAAAGTGTTGCTAAAACTAGCGCCACTTTACCGCTGACGCCCGGGCCGGCACAGTGTCAAAGGGCTCTTAAAGTGGTTGTAAACCCTATTTTAGTACCTTATGCTACAGGTAAGCCTATATTAAAGGCCCCTTTCACACTGGGGCGGTGCGGGCGTCAGCATTAAAGCGGCGCTATTTTTAGCGCCGCTTTACCGTCATTTTAGCGGCGCAAGTGTGGCGGTTTTAACCCCGCTAGCGGCCAAAAAGGCGTTAAATCCGCCCGGGTATAGCAGCGCTGCCCCATTGTTTTAAATGGGCAGGGGTGTTTTAGGAGCGGTGAGTTCACCGCTCCTAATGTGCTGTATAGAAGCAGCTTGCAGGACTTTTTCTGACGCCCTGCCAGCGCCGTTTAGGAGATCTACCCTGTCCCCTGCATGTGCCGATGTCATAGGCACATGCGCACTAGGAAAAAAACTGAAGCAATGGCACCTATGTGCCATTGCTACAGTCTCTGTGTTACCGGCGGCACCCACGCGCATGCGCGGGAGTGACGTCATCGCGGCTCTGGCCAATCACAGCGCCGGAGCCGTGATACCAGGAAGTAACTCCTGGATGAAATGTTGGCAGCCGGAGGGGGGGGGGGGGGGGGAGAAAAAAAATACGCAAACACGGCTAAGCACGGCATGTAAATGAGAGGGTAGGCACTCTAATACAGGGGGTGTGTTCCTGGTCAGATCAGCATGTGAAAACAGAGGTAACCCCCCCTCCCTCCCCCAAAAAAAAAAAAAAGCCTAATGATTGGTAAGCTGCAAAATATATCGTTTTTGGGTACTGCTTTAACAGGCAGAAATGACACGTCTCATTTCCTGACTACCTATTTCTGGAGGCCCTGAAGTGCCAGGAATGGCACTGCTAGTGACCGGGTATTTGTACTGGTTGTAATCAGGAGTGGTATTGGTTGTGATCAGACATTTGTTCTGGCTGTAATCAGACACGTGTACTGCTTCTGATCAGATATTTGTACTGGCTGTAATCAGTAATGGTACTGGTACTGGTTGTGATCAGACATTTGTACTGGCTCCATTACAGATAATCATGAATAATACTGCTAATGATCAGATCTTTGTACTGACTGTAATAAGAAGTGGTACTCTACTGGTTGAAATTTAAAAAATGGTACTGTTAGTGATCAGACATTTGTACTGATTGTAATTAGGAATGGAACTGGTAGCAATCTAACAGTTATATTAGCTGTAATCAGGCCCCAGCACACACAGCAAACACTGGCTATGATATGCAGCCAGCTCGCTTCTATCTGTAAGGGTGAAAGGAAAGAGTCCGTTGCAAACCGTAGCCAGTGTTCTTATTTGTAATGAATTTTAATTGGTCACAGCGAACTCGTGGTGCAGAGCTTACTGGCTGTGTATCTTTTGCATGTGATTGACTGTGCCTAATAACATTGCATTTATAGGACTGTGTACACAGTTCCAGAGGGATGTGATGGTACGTCCCCCTGAAACAACAGTGGAGCAAACCGGCCATTTATGTACAGTGGTAGGTCGGCACATTGTTAATAATGTTGAATAGTTATCCTTTTTGCAGATAGGGACTCCATTGTTTGGCATCTAGCATATCTGCAAGCCCCACCGCTCTCCAACACCTCTGTGCGTGTCATAGTGTGTCTCTCCCCTTTGTGCTGTGGTTTCAACCACCAGCTGCTATATCACTATTGTGTCCTGTAGTGGCATAGCGGCCAGTTGGGGTAACCAAAGTGCACAGAAGGGAAACACACTTTTCAACTACTGGCAGAAAGGGATACCTATACATATACAGTAGCTCTGTCAGAAAGCAAAAAATTGGTTCACTGCCCACCACAGAAGTATGCAACATCTTTTTTCAGGGAGTTGCTGGTTCACAAATCTACAAGAAATAGGGTAAATTTAATAATTCTTAGGCCATCAGCTACCTGCTGCTAAATTGTACTTACCGTATATACTCGAGTATAAGCCGAGTTTTTCAGCACATTTTTTTGTGCTGAAAGTGCCCCCCTCGGCTTATACTCGAGTCAAGCACTTTTCTGCAGCAGAGAATGACATTTTCCGACCCGACTTTGGGGCCTCATATCTCGGGGCCACTTGGTGCTACAATTTGGGGTTCCTAGCTCCAAGTGGCCCCGGGATACAGGGCCACAAAGTCAGTCAACTGTGTCCAACTGCAGCCATGTCATTTCGGGACCCTTTGGGTCCAGAGACCCCAAATTTTGGCTGCAGCTAGGAACCCTTAACTACCAAGTTTGAAGTTCGGGGGACCTATGGCTGCAAATGGGCACAGTGAGTCATGCAAATGGGCACAGTGAGGCTGCAAATGGGCATTGTTGACCCTCTTTTACACTTATAGTAGCTGCGCATTTCTCACCCTAGGCTTATATGCGAGTCAATACGTTTTCACAGTTTTTTGTGGTAAAATTAGGTGCCTCGGCTTATATTCGAGTATATACGGTATACAATTTTCGTTTAGCTATAAATCTGTTTAAAAGAGAACTATGGCCAAATCTTTTTTGGCCATACTTCTCTTCTGGGTCACAGGAGTGCACTTGTGCTCTCTTGTTACCCAGAATCAGCTGACAGCGAGCTAAAATCCGCTGTAGGCTGTCAACACAGAGCCGCTCCAGACTCTGAAAGGTTTCCAACAATAATGTCACGATCCACTCAGATCCATGATCAGCAGCTAGCTCAGCTTTATAGCATGCCACTGAGAGCCTGAGCCAGCTGCTCTTGTCCCCTCTCCAGTCCAGCACTACAGTAAGCGCTGGAGGGGCAAAGCGGATAGCCAGTGACCGACAGTCACCGCACTCTGCTCCAGGCTGATCGAGAACGGAGCGATCAGCAGCTTTGTAATTGCCCAGTTCTTGTGCTTAGAGTCGGCAGGGGACAGCTACAGCAAGGAGGCGAGTATGTGCTTTTATTTTTTTATTTTCCCACATTTCTCCTTTAAGTTTGTTCCCTGCAGATGTTTTATTGTAAAACAAAACACAGACTTCTCCATAAGTACTGTGCAAGAAGCATTTATTTCACCGTCCGCTGATGAAAATAACGATCACATTTTAGCTTGTGAATAAGCCACTAGCAGTAGCAACCTGCATCTTTCTCTACTAGCCAACTATTTCTTAGAACAGCAAAAAGGGGACTTGAAATGTTAGCAATGGCTGCCTATTAATTTGCAATGAAGACACCGGATGGATACAAAGACACAGCTGTGAACAGATCTAAAAAAGAAGAATTTTGTAAACAATCCATCACGAGTCTTCTCATCATTAACAATGATGTGGATGGACACACGGCCATCTCTGGAAATTAATATAGATAAATAAATGGACCTGAGGGATTCCACACAACCAACTCTATCTGGCCTTTAACCTGCATGTTGGGGGAAGAACGGCTCTAAGGCAGGAGATTCCTATTAATTAATGAGTTTAGCAGTAATGGTTCTCACCAAGCCTGGCTGATCAAAAGGTAAATCAGCGAAATATGACAAGTGCTCCTGGCCATAGTTTATAGTTTCATCTCGGAGGGTTTTCCCGGAGAGAAAGTGCAATAAGCAACTGGCTACTCGGAAAAATAGAAAGGTCACTGTTCATTAATGGATTTCTTGCCAGACCCGAGTATCTGTGTTCTATATAACTAGAAATAGAGTAGAAAAAGCATACAGTGGACTTCTATAAACAAAAGGATGATTTTGAACAGCGGAAGTGTCTGATCTACTTCCCATTTAAAGTGGAACTTCAGGCAAACATCTAAATACAAAGTTGTTTTACTTGTCAAAGACATTTACATTTCTGCCCATACAGTCCCGAGATTTACATAGAATGGCCACAAAGTACAATCCTGCCTGGCAGGGGAGGAGACGCGATCTTTCTCTGCTGCAGTTTCACTTTCACTTACAGTGCTCCTGCTAGAGCGATATAATCTTCATTTTACGTTATTATCTTTGATTTAACTAAGCAAATATAAGTCCTACTTGTCTTACTTGCTACAGAGCAACAAAATTAGTAAGAGCTACTCTAAACAATCAGAGATACAGTGCTTTGAAAACATATTCATATCCCTTGAAATTTTCCACATTTTGTGATGTTACAACCAAAAACTTAAATCTATTTTATTGGGATTTTATGTGATAGACACAAAGTAGCTCAGAATTGTGAAGTAGAAGGAAAATGATAAATGGTTTTCAAAACATTTTTAAATAGATACCATATTTAATCGGCGTATAACACGCACCCCAAGTTTAGGAGGGAAGTTTAAGGAAAAAAACAACCTTACATTTAAATGCCCATCAATGCAGCTTTATCAGTGTCCATCTGCAGCCTTGTCCATCATTGCAGCCTAGCCCAGTGTCCATCTGCAGCCTTGTCCATCATTGCAGCCTAGCCCAGTGTCCATCTGCAGCCTTGTCCATCATTGCAGCCTAGCCCAGTGTCCATCTGCAGCCTTGTCCATCATTGTTGCCTTGCCCATCTGCAGCCTTGCCCAGTGCCTTTGCAGCCTTGCCCAGTGCCTTTGCAGCCTTGCCAGTCTCTTCAGCATTTCCCCGATTTAAATTTGGCGCCGATTTCCGCTGACTGAGCGGAGAGGAGCCGAGATACAGAAAGCCGAGAGTACATCGGCTATTCTCAGCTCCTCTCGCAGTCCCGCCCACCTCCACTGATTGCAAGAGAAGTGAGCGCCGCTGACATACAGAAAGCCGAGAGTACTTCGGCTAGTCTCGGCTCCTCTCGTGGGACTGCGAGAGGAGCCAAGAATAGCCGAAGTACTCTCGGCTTTCTGTATGTCAGCAGCGCTCGCTCCTCTCGCAAATTAGTGGAGGTGGGCGGGACAGCGAGAAGAGCCGAGTGTACTTCGGCTTTTTGTATCTCGGGTCCGCTCGCTCGTTCCATAACAATCAGTATGGTCAGGGATCGGCGTATAACACCCACGATTTTCCCCTGATTTTAAGGGGGGAAAAAAGTGCGTGTTATACACCGATAAATACAGTATCTGAAAAGTGTGGAATGCATTTGTATTCAGCTCCCTTTATTCTGATACCCCCAACTAAATCTAGTGGAACCAATTGCCTTCAGAAGTCAAATAATTAGTAAATAGAGTCCACCTGTGTGTAATTTAATTTCAGTATACATACAGCTGCTCTGTGAAGCACTCAGAGGTTTGTTAGAGAACCTTAGTGAACAAACATCATCATGAAGGCCAAGGAACACACCAGACAGGTCAGGGACAAAGTTGTGGAGAAGATTAAAGCAGGGTTAGGTTATAAAAAAATATCCCAAGCTTTGAACATCTCACGGAGCACTGTTCAATCTATCATCTGAAAATGAAGAGTACAGCACAACTACAAACCTACCAAGACATGGCCGTCCACCTAAACTGACAGGCCGAGCAAGGAGAGCATTAATCAGAGAGGCAGCCAAAAGGGCCATGGTAACTCTGGAGGAGCTGCAGAGATCCACAGCTCAGGTAGGAGAATCTGTCCACAGGACAACTATTAGTCATTCACTCCACAAATCTGGACTTTATGGAAGATTGGCAAGAAGAAAGCCATTGTTGAAAGAAAGCCATAAGAAGTCCCATTTGCAGCGTGCGAGAAGCGGGGACGGTGCTCTGGTCAGATGAGACCAAAATGTAACTTTTTTGCCTAAAAAGAAAAAGCTATGTGTGGCGGAAAACTAACACTGCACATCACCCTGAACACACCATCCCCACCATGAAACATGGTGGTGGCAGCATCATGTTTTGGGGATGCTTTTCTTCAGCAGGGACAGGGAAGCTGGTCAGAGTTGATGGGAAGATGGATGGAGCCAAATAGGGCAATCTAATGCCCCGTACACACGGTCGGAAATTCTGACCACAAAACGGTCGGACAAAGTTGTCGGAAAATCCGATCATTCTGAACGTGGTGACGTTCGTTGCGTACGACGGGACTACGTAGAGGCTAGTAGCTAATAGCTTTGGTCTTGTAATAAGATCTGAGCATGCGTGGCACTTTGTCCGTCGGAATTCACTACACACAATCGGAAAAAGTCCGATAGGACTTTGTTGTTGGAAAATTTGAGAGCAGGATCTCTCAATGGGATGGAGCCCACACACGGTCGGAATTTCTGACAACATGGTCCGATAGGACATTTTCCGTCGGAAAATCCCACCGTGTGTACGGGGCATTAGAGGAAAACCTGTTAGGCCTCATGTACACTGCTGCTGGTAAACGGACATTCAGAGGCAGTTGGCTGCTTTTTTCAGCTGCCCCTGAACTCATCCAATGTTATCTTATGTGTACATACAGGTTCGTTTAATGTCGTTTTTAGGCAGTTGAGTTTAGAGGCCTTTTTTTGGAAAGCAAAAAAAATTCAGTTCAGATGCTGAGTTTAGAGGCATTTCAAGCGCCAAACGCTTCTAAATGCGGTAACTCGCGCTTAGATGCGTTTCGTTTACAGACGTTTTTCATTTTTGCCTTTTTTTTTTTTTTAAATAAAAAAAATAAAACATTTTTCAAATGCTTCTAAACGCGGCATGTAAATGCAGCAAAACAGACGTTTTAAACATGGGTTACTATCTGTCAAGTTAAATTGTTCAGGAGATGTTGTAAAAACGTACATTAAGCCTTAGAGTCTGCAAAAGACTTGCGACTGGGGCGGAGGTTCACCTTCCAGCAGGACACCGACCATAAACATACAGCCAGAGTTACAATGGAATGGTTTAGATCAAAGAATATTCATGTGTTAGAATGGCCCAGTCAAAGTCCAGACTGAAAATTGCTGTTCACAAACGCTCTCCTTTTAATCTGACTTAGCTTGAGCTATTTTTCAAAGAAGACGTTTTTGAGCATTTAACCAATTTATACCCTGGCCAGAGAACAGCCATCATGTCCATCAAAAAATCAGAAGCCTGAAAAAAAAAGTCTGCAGTATTAGCCTTTCTACTGTGGAAGGGACAAGGCCAAAGATAGCTATTTTCTGCTCCCTGTATTCAGTTAAAGTGGTTGTAAAGTCGGAAGGTTATTCTATGCATTAGGATAAAACGCCTTCTGCGTGCAGCAGCCGCCCTCAGCCCCATCTCTATCCAGCGATGCTGTAAGAGAGATTTGGCTGCCCGGAACTCCCTTCCTGATTAGCTGAGATGGCAGCATGGCGCCATTGGCTCCCGCTGCGGTCAACTAAATTCAGCGAGACAATTAGGAGAGAGAGGAGGAAGGGCCTGGCCATGGCTTCGTGTCTGAGTAGACACAGGGAGCTGCAGCTCGGCTCAGGTGCCCCCATAGCAAGCTGCTTGCTGTGGGGGCACTCAACAGGAGGGAGGGGCCAAGAGAGCTGAAGAGGGACGTCTGGGCCACTCTGTGCAAAACCACTGCCCAAAGCAGGTAAGTACAACATATTTTTTAACAAAAAAAAAAAAAAACAACAACAACGACGATGCTCTTTTATTATTTTGAATTGTGTGTGTTCACTGGTACTATGAAAAGACTAGGGGTAATTGGGTCAAACAAACGCAGGTGCTGAATCTGCGTGTAGTGAACCGGTAACCCACAAGAAATGGGGAAGGGGGTTGGACTATCTCGGTACTGGTGAATAATATAAACAGGGACTAAGATAAAAATGTTTAGAAAAACATAATTTTTAATAGAAAAAACGAATTACATAATAGACACTAAAAAAGTGTTCAGTTACATAGAGTTTAAAGTTCCCCGGGAGGATGAAAAAATAAAAAGGGAGAAAAGAAAAGAGGGAAAGGATATTGGGAACGTGAGGCAAGGGAAACATTGGGAAGGGGGATGAAGGGGGAAGGGGGGGGGGGGGGGGGGTTGGGGAGAGGGAGAAAAAGGGGAGAAGGGGAGAAGAGAATGGGGAGAATTTAAAGAGGGAGGGGGGGGGGGGGGGGGGGGGGGGGGAAAAAATAAAGGAAGGGGTTGAAGGAATGGGAAAAGGGGAGGGAGGGGGGGGGGGGATGTGAGGTGGGGGATCAGGGGGCTCATGCAGGGAAGACGGAAGGGGAAGGGGGGGGGACGGTGGGGAAGAGGGTAGGAAGGGAGGGGAGGGGGGGGGAAGGTGGGTGGGCGCGGGGGGAAAAAGGTAGGTGGGGGAGGGTTTTTTTTGGGAATTGTGGGGGGAAAAAAGACTATGCAGAAATGCCAAAAGTAGTAGTAAGATTTGAGGAGCACTTACACAAAATATGTCAAAGTCAGGCCAGGATGCTAGAACGTGGGGGGTGTGTCAGCTGGTTGTAATTGTATTAGCTAAACAAATATAGCATTTGTAATCTGAACACATTCAAAAGGTGCAGTGTCCAACGTTCATAGTCTAGGCAGGGAGAAAATAATGATCCCAATCAATAAGGGTGATAACCCAAGGCAAGAATGAGTAGTCATAGGGGTTTAGCTTTAAAGTACATACCCAGTGGCTGAGAACCCCACAGGGTATGTACTTTAAAGCTAAACCCCTATGACTACTCATTCTTGCCTTGGGTTATCACCCTTATTGATTGGGATCATTATTTTCTCCCTGCCTAGACTATGAACGTTGGACACTGCACCTTTTGAATGTGTTCAGATTACAAATGCTATATTTGTTTAGCTAATACAATTACAACCAGCTGACACCCCCCCCACGTTCTAGCATCCTGGCCTGACTTTGACATATTTTGTGTAAGTGCTCCTCAAATCTTACTACTACTTTTGGCATTTCTGCATAGTCTTTTTCCCCCCACAATTCCCCAAAAAAAACCTCCCCCACTTACCTTTTTCCCCCCGCGCCCACCCACCTTTCCCCCCCCCCCCATCCCTCCCCTCCCTTCCTACCCTCTTCCCCACCGTCCCCCCCCCCCCTTCCCCTTCCTTCTTCCCTGCATGAGCCCCCTGATCCCCCACCTCACATCCCCCCTCCCTCCCCTTTTCCCATTCCTTCAACCCCTTCCTTTATTTTTTTTTTTTCCCCCTTCCCCCCCCCCCCTCCCTCTTTCAATTCTCCCCATTCTCTTCTCCCCTTCTCCCCTTTTTCTCCCTCTCCCCAAACCCCCCCCCTCCCCTTCATCCCCCTTCCCAATGTTTCCCTTGCCTCACGTTCCCAATATCCTTTCCATCTTTTCTTTTCTCCCTTTTTATTTTTTCATCCTCCGGGGAACTTTAAACTCTATGCACACTTATCCTACAAATCCATCACTGGTGGTGATGCTAATCTATTAACCAATATACTTATATTTATGCATCCCCCCTCTTATTGTCATTGCTTAGTCCATGTAGTCACGCCCCCATATCTGCCGGGTAAGGCATTATCGGGCTCGATGGACATCTCTCTCCATATGCACTGGTGAGCTGACGCATCCTATTTCTTCATGTTGTAATTCCTTTGCATTAATGCTGTTTATATATTATATATTGAACAACAATATCTATTTTAGAGCTATCTCCTGAAGAAGCAGCTTATGCTGCGAAACCGGTCGAGACATCTCCTCCCTACGCTCAAACAGACGTCAAGCTTACGGGCCCAGGCCTGCATTCTTTGGTCAAGTTTGATGATTATAAAGGAGGGATTACTGTGCTTGTTTGTTTTTATGTAACTGAACACTTTTTTAGTGTCTATTATGTAATTAGTTTTTTCTATTAAAAATTATGTTTTTCTAAACATTTTTATCTTAGTCCCTGTTTATATTATTCACCAGTACCGAGATAGTCCAACCCCCTTCCCCATTTCTTGTGGGTTACCGGTTCACTACACGCAGATTCAGCACCTGCGTTTGTTTGACCCAATTACCCCTTGTCTTTTCAAGCTTGATGGATGATGGTACTTGTCTAAATGAAATGTATTCCTATAACATTAGACTATACTCACACCGTTGACGTTCACTGGTACTATGTTGAGAGACTTGAATTGCTTATATAATCAGTTACCCTGGGGTCATTAAAAATGTGTTTGAGAAAAAAAACAGTGCCAGGCAATTGTAGATCTCTTTAAGATCTAATCGTTACATTTTTAGATCAAGCACCATTGCACCACACCTTCTACACTCATGCTGTGACTGGACAGTGAAAGGAGAAGCAGCAGACAGATGAGCTCATTATCCTATCACACTGCTCTCTCTTTCTGTTAGCATGCTTCTTGCACTGTAACACGCCTGCTTGTCTTCCTTGTGCCAATTCTCTCTCAGCTAATCTGAGCTCAGAGGCACAGGCACCAAAGTCCAAGTCAGAGACATATTTTGCTTGTATTTACAAAACGCATTTAATGCTGAATTGTTACAGAGCTGCAATAATTTGTGTGTCTTTTATATCTGTCTGGATTTCAGCTTTATAGAATAAATCCAAATAAATTATAATGTACTGAGAAAAAGTAGGCTGTCATCGCTGAGCTGTCTCTTCTGAAAATGCATGTTTCCAGGCTGTTATAGTCCAATGGCTTTAATACATTTGGAGTAACAGAACAAGAAAGGGTATGTAGATCAGATTTCATTTGATTGACAGTTGCCTATTTGGGTGCAGTGACACCAAAGGAGTGTAAACAGTTAAAAAAATAAAGTCTGCAATGCTGAGATGCCATACTGATTCTCTGGCTTCAATAATTCAGATAACTGACCTAAAGAAGTTATATCAATAAAGAATTCTTACTTTAATTTACTGCATGCTTGTTCTGGGTGTGTGACGTAGACATGGGTCTTTGTCACACACCCAGTGTTACGTTAGAGCAGGGGTGTCAAACGCAACTTCATTGTGGGCCGCATCAACACATTATGGTTTCCCTAAAAAGGGCCAGTTGTATCTGTAGGACTATATACATTTATCCAGGGATTTTTTTCTCAGAGAACAGGTGCAGGAGCTCAACCATGCACCCCCTCCCCACCAAACGCCGAACTGCATCAAACAGTGGGTGTGGCCAAATTGCATTGGGAGGATCCTAAAGGAGCAATAAATACCAGGAGTACATTATGTGCAGAGTTCAGGGGTGCCCTATGTACAATTTCAGGGGTGTGTTGTGTGCAGAGTTGAGGAGTGTGCTACATACAGAGTGAAGGGTTTAGGGGTGCACTATTCAAAAAGTTCAGGGGTTTGTGATGCATACTGAGTGCAGAGTTCAGGGGTGCCCTATGTACAATTTCAGGGGTGTGTTGAGTGCAGAGTGCAGGGTTGAGGAGTGCGCTACATACAGAGTGCAGGGTTTAGGGGTCCACTATGCACAAAGTTCAGGGGTTTGTGATGCATACTGAGTGCAGGGTTTAGGGCTGTGATAGGTTCAGCTCTCTTTCACAGGCTGTCCACGTATTACTCTCCCCCATCCCCCACCACAACTCTCATCTCTCCCCGCCCCAAAGAATAAAAAAATTGCCTCACCTTTGCCTGGCTCTAGTACCTCCCAGGAGTGTAGGTAGCTCCGCCTCTTTCACATGCAGGGGGATCATTGGTTGGCATCTGTGCACCCAGGCACAGATGGATCTCACAGTGCAGCTTACCACATGATGCCCCATCCCACACTGCATCACATAAGTGCAGGGCAGACGGGGATCTGTGAGGAAAACTGTCCTTGTAAACACAGAAGGCTTCAATGTTTACAAGTGACATTGGTGAGCGATCAGAGAGGGACGAGAGTTACATTCCAGCTGAAAAAAAGGTCTGGGTGTGAGGGCCGCATGAAATGGCCTGGAGGGCCAGATTCGGCCCGTGGGCCTTGTGCTTGAAAGCTGCGTTAGGAAGTAGTGAAATATATACTTTTTGAATCAGAATGTATACAGGAAACACTTGCTCAAGCCCTGTGGGTTTCCAGGTACAAGAGCATCAATCTACCCTACTCCTTTATGTCAGCAATTTAAGAACTTATTTTGCTTACCTATATGTAATGTAGGAGAGGAATTCCTTAAAGCGGAATTAAACTCAAAACCAGATATGTCATTTATTGCCGCTTTACATCATTAAATGTGGTGGCTGCATTCGTTTTCTTTTTCTAGGGCTTTTTTCCACTCTGGTGATCTGGCCAGTAACACACCTCCTGTATTAGAGCGCCCCCACTCTGGATGAAGGAGCATAGATGGCACATTTGGCCAGCAGCATTGTTGGTCTGGGGATGGGCGTGTTAAATGTACTAGCAGATTTAGATACACTAACAAATAGAAACTCAACTCCAGCTAATATTTTATAATCAGTTACAGCAAACAGTTTTTTCCTTTTGGGTTAAAGGTTTTACACAAATAAAATGATTTGTCTTGTCCATGTAAACTGATACATTCTGCTGGAGAGCTTCTGCTTTTGAAAAGCAACAGACTTGCTGGCTGGATCACCAAATAGAATAAAGAAAAGCTTAATAAATAAATCGAATGCAGGCATTACATCTAAGCATTGGTAAGCTGCAATATAATAAAATGTTTGCTTTTGGGTTTAATACGGCTTTACCACATCCAAAGTAAGCTCTTCACTCTCTCTAACATACGGTACAGACAAATGGATTGTGTCAATGTGTAAGTATTAAGTCCAAAGAAGTCACTTCACTACTAGAGATGGGCTCAGGCGTGTTCGGGATCGCAGCCCCCACCCACCGCCCAATCCCGCCAGGAAGCCAAAACTGCACACCACTAATCACAGGCAGTGAGACATTTCCCTGTCCGCCGCTGCACAGATCGGGAAATGTCTCACTGCCTGTGTTTAGTGGTGTGCAGTTTTGGCTTCCTGGCGGGATTGTGCGGGTAGGTTGGCACTACGTTCCCAAAACACGCCTGAGCCCATTTCTGTTCATTACAACCTTCAATAACATTTAAAACCACCAGCTGCAGCATCAAGAAAATGCAGAATTATAACCTGTTAGTTTACAGCTCCTTTCCTGTCCAATCAGAAGCCTGGAAGGGTGTTCTTAACCAAACTGTGCCAATGTAACGGAGGTCCATGCTTGGCTGTGCTGTCCTGACTGAAGTGTCTAAATCACTAGACTGACTGATGAAAATGATAAATCTCATGGTTTGTAAAACAGTGTCTATATATGAATGGGAACACAGGCTTTCAGATGGGTTTTGTATTCCCCTATACAAAGATGGGAATGAAAACCCTGCTTGAAGCAGGTCATAAGGAGCTCAAATGCAGGTTAAATGCACCTGTCAATGAATTCCAAACAATTTTAGATGCCACCTCATCTGATGCCATTGACACAAGTACTATTACGTATTTATTTGTTTGCCTAAGGCCCCTTTCACACTTGTGCGACTTCAAATTCGCACGATTTTACGGCGATTTTTGCCACAATTTCAAGGAATGCATGTGTAAGTGGCATCAAAATCGGACCAAAGTAGTGCAGGAACTACTTTGAAGTGGTACTAATATGAATGGCTGTCATTGGAAATCATGGGGAACGACTTGTCATGCTACATTGCAGTCCCAAATCGTGGGACAAGTCGTATAATTGTGAAAGGGGCCTTAGGCTCACTTTTAAAAATGACAATACCTGACACGTTCAGAGAATGAAAGTCATATCAGTCAATCAAACTGTATAGGATTACAAATAACTAACTTCCCACTTACCTGAGTCAAATAGTCCACTAGTTCGCACCTAGAAAAAGGAATATATCTTTCCTGATATTGTACATTCCAATCCTTGGGCTTACTGGGTCTCCACATTTTTCTATATTCGGCCATTTTAGCAGAAAGTGAGCCCATATTGCGGGTTAATGAATGGCCTATACCAATCCCTGTGCGGAGTGCCCCCAAGGCTGTGTGCAACATGTTGAAGGCCAGCAATGTCCCTAAGGAAGAAAGAAAACACCAACACTAATGAACAAATTATACACGGAAGAATGTCGCCTGTAAGCGAAGGAAAATCTATAATGAAAAAATAGTGCCAGTAAGAGATATGGAAGGTTCTTGTGTTTGTTTTAAACAGTAAACTTTGTATAGCACCAATAAAAACAGTATATGTAAATGATAGGCCGGAGTTGTTACTGCCACTAGCTAGTGCATACAAACCTTGTATTTCTCTTAAAGCGTAACTCCAAAACATTCCCCTCTGGGTGTTCTATGTACATTGCAAGGATTATAACAACCTTTGTTGCAGATTCCTACCTTTTGTTATTCTGAAGAAATCCCTGTGTTCCTCTGTGCTGAATGGGTCTAATGGGAGTGGTCTCATAATTATCAGTCAGCTGTGGCAGCTGCAGGGCACTAATGAGGAAATCTGCGGGGCCTGCATCCCTTTAGACGTGTTCCTATTGGAAATATCTCACCAAAAATTACATTATTGTTGCAGGGGATGCCTGAAATCTGACTTGTATCTTATGGCCCGTACACACTATCCGAATATCGTACAAAATCGATCGTCCGAGGAAGGATCGTACGATTTTCGGATCGTGTGTACACTACTTTCGACAGCCGATCTTATTCGATCGGGCATGCACAATAATTTTCCTCGTACGATTCCCGATCGTACAATTTTCAGTTAGTCAGTATAGTTGTCGTCTGAAAATTCAATACAAATACATTACAACACATGACATCACTTCCGATTTTTTTTTTTCTGTCGTACGAGAATTTTCGTGACCTTATTTAGCTTTTCGATCTCTACTTGCGACTATTAAGCGAAATCGGCCGCACGATGGGTCGTACGATATTCGAATCGTGTGTACGGGGCATTAGGCCGACTTCTGGGGAAATTGGTGAGCCAATCACACAAGCAGGAAATGAGCTGCAGATTGAAAAGGAAAGGTCATTTTTAATAACGGTCAATTACAATATGACTTGTATTGCAATTGTACACGCTATATTTTTTCTTCATTTGCAATTTTTTTCCCCCACGAAAGTGGAGTTACCCTTAAAGAATTGTATTCTGGAGCCACCAAAGGTGGGATAGAAAGTTTTCTTTTATTTATTGTTGCTGTTATTTCATGGGATGTGAGATACATCGTTAATTGAGGAGTAATGAGTCTCCTAACCTGACTAGACGACCGCATAACACCATTATACGGTGGCAAAGTGGCTCCCCTGTTTAGGATTACATACTTAGTATGTGATCCGGCACCTCTGGGTAGACGGGCCAAGATTAGTCACAGCACAATCTGATCAGTGGGTGCCAGACAATTAATGATCGCTGGAACCCGCTGACTGGCAAAGAGAAAGACAGAACAGAGCTCTGCCTATGTAAACAAGGCAGGGCTTTGTCCTGTCAATGGGGAAAAGCTGGATTTTGTTTCCCTGCAAAGGGAATAAAATCCAGCACATCCCTTAGTAAAACACCACATAGAAAATACAAAAACACTGGTTAGGCAAACATTTATTCCTTTGTTCACCCTAGCCTAGATGTTTAACCCCTTTCAGCCAGAATCATTATACAGTGATCAGTGCTAAAAATATGCACTGTCACTGTACTAAGTGTCACTGGTTCCCACAAAGTGTCAAAAGTGACAGTAAGGCTACTTTCACACTGGAGCGGTGGGGGCGCTGGCGGTAAAGCGGCGCTATATTTACCGGCGCATTTCGGCCGCTAGCGGGGTGGTTTTACCCCCCGCGAGCGGCCGAAAAAAAAGGGTCAATACCGCCCGCAAACTGCCGCTGCAGCGGCGTTTTGCGGGCGGGTTCGGAGCGCTGCCCCATTGTTTCCAATGGGAATGGGCGCTATAGGAGCGGTAAATATACCGCTCCTACAGCGAGCCAAAGATGCGGCTTGCAGGACATTTTCCAGCGTCCTGCAAGTGCACCGCTTCAGTGTGAAAGCCCTCGGGCTTTCACACTGAAGACACAGCAACAGCTGTTTCGGGTCGGTTTGCAGGCGCTATTTTTAGCGCAATAGCGCCTGCAAACCGCCCCAGTGTGAAAGGGGCCTTAGTGTTAGATTGTCTGTTGCAATATTGCAGCCCTGCTATAGAGATTGTGCGTGTGTGTGTGTGTATATATATATATATATATATATATATATATATATAATATATATATATATATATATATATAATACATATACATAAGCGTGTTATTAACGGGCAGTCTGATCAGTCTGGCATTGTGTCAATAGCACAGTAAAGAAAGCATGTGGAAAGTGTTATGCCCTGTACACATGATCGTACATTCCGACAACAAAATCCATGTTTTTTTTCAGACGGATGTTGGCTCAAACTTGTCTTGCATACACACGGTCGCACAAAGTTGGTCGGAAATTCCAAATGTCAAGAACGCAGTGACGTACAACAAGTACGACGAGCCGAGAAAAATTAAGTTCAATAGCCAGTGCTGCTCTTCTGCTTAATTCGGAGCATGTGTGGCACTTTTGTGCATCAGAATTCTGTACACACTATTGTAATTTACGACAACAGATTTTGTTGCAAAAAGAAAGCAAACAAGCAGAGCTTCCTTTTTGGGTGGAGCTCCGCTTTAAGTCTATTATTTTTCAACTTCCTTTAAATGGAAGTGAGCCCCATTCTATCCTTATCAGCCTGGGATGCTGACATCTTAGCCTCTGTTTGATCTGCAACTGCCATGGTGCTGCACATGTGAGCAGTTATGACACAAATCGTTGATGGTTTGACAGTTTGGTTGACCACCAAGGAAATGTGACAGTTAAGATTCCTGGTATGCTGGGAAAGTAACTGTTTTTTTTAAACTGTTAAATTGGTGGGTTTAGTTCCACGTTATCAGACCTGATCTGTTAAGCAAAAGTGGCAGTTACAGGGTTGAGACAAACCACTAAACACTGACAGAGGTGCTTACAATTATCATCTTTTATACATGAAAAACCTTTATCTCAAAAGGAAAAGACTAATGCCGCGTACACGCAATCGGAATTTCTGACAACAAAACCGTGGATTTTTTTCCGAAAGATGTTGGCTCAAACTTGTCTTGCATACACACGGTCACACAAATGTTGTCGGAAACTCTGAATGTGAGAACCTGGTGACGTAAAAGACGTACGACAACCTGAGAAAAAGGAAGTTCAATAGCCAGTGTGGCTCCTTCTGCTTGATTCCGAGCACGCGTGAGCTTTTATGCGACAGACTTGTGTACACGCGATTGGACTTTCCGACAACAAGTGAAGTTGGTGGAAAATTTGAGAACCTGCTCTCAAACATTTGTGTGCGGAAATTCTCATCCAACATTTCACATCGCAAAGTCTGACCGTGTGCAC
Source organism: Lithobates sylvaticus (assembly GCA_028564925.1). NCBI lineage: Eukaryota > Metazoa > Chordata > Amphibia > Anura > Ranidae > Lithobates > Lithobates sylvaticus. The sequence goes on along the minus strand of CM053035.1, from coordinate 127,536,017 downwards.
GCGGCATAACTGTTTCTGTAACCGTTTATTTTTATCTGGAATTTGAGGGGAACTAAACTCCCCTTTATAGCCAATGGCAGCTACCATCTTAGCCTCTGTTTGATCCGTAGCTGCCATACTGCTGCACATGTGATCAGGTATGAGCACAAGCACCTGCGACAGTTATAATTTCTGACATGTCTTGAATGTAACTGTTTTGGCAAACCGCTAAATCATGTTTAATTCCGCTTTAAATCAGAGATTAAAATTAGATCTAAACCCTCCCAACCGCACGTCTCCTCCAGTGTGATGACGTCCATGAGCTTCCTTGCCAGCACCAATATCCTCTCCCCAGCTTTGGCCTTCTCTGTCACCTTGATTGGCTGGGCCAGGATGATGCAACTCCAGCACATGAACACAGGGACTCATTCATCCCGGCACTGAGGTGTGCCGACAATGTACAATGAGCTGTGCAGTTTAGTGTACAGAGTGTGAAGAGACATAGTCATAGTATGTCTCTGCTTCCATGTCTCTTCTACAATCTTTTCTGCTCACAAGATTTTTAAATAAGAGTGGAGTTCCACTTTATTCACAAGTGGAGTTCTAGGCTTATTCTGTATTCGGTGTCAGTGAGTGATTAACATTTCCTGAGGCTAATGGATCAACAATACCGCTAGGTAGTAGTCTCTGCATGGGGTGACAGCAATGACAGCTTCCATACTGTACATGCCGTGCTCAGCCACCCATACAAGTGAATAATAGTATGCGGCAGTGCAGCGTGTAAAGGTTTACGCTGAAACAATTGGTTTTCCCAAGAGCGTCCGCATACAGCTATTCACTAGTATTGGTGGTGTTCTGTCAGAAGTGCCAACTCGTCAAAATATCCAGTTACGTCACTTCCGGTGACTCTCCAGCAGCAGTAATTGCAGATTTTGACGAGTTGGCTGTTTTCACAGAACACCGTCAGCGTATACAATTCGGTAAACTACAAGTAAGCTGTTTTGACAGAACACTGGGTAAGGAGAAAAAAAAATAGTTACTGCCTTGGAGGCAGCCATGTTGTTGGTAAGCAGCGGGCGGACTAACAATGTCCACTCATTATATTGTGCACCGTAGTGTATACGCTGCTGGTGTTCTGTAAAAAAAACAGCCAAGTCGTCGAAATCTGCAATTACTTCTACTGGAGAGTAGAGATGTATTCAAAATTCCACGTGCACAATCCCGCCAGGAAGCCGACACTGCACACGGCTAATCACAGGGATTGAGACATTTCCAGATCTGTGCAGCCGCGATCCGAGAAACGTCTCCCTGCCTGCGACATGAAGTGTCAGCTTCCAGGCGAGATCAGGCACGTAGGATTTCGAACATTCCCGAATCTCTACTGGAGAGTCACTAGAAGTGACACAATTGGAGATTTTGACAAGTTGACTGTTTTGATAGAACAGTGGCTGTATCCAGCATGTGGCCTAATAACTGTTCCTGTATGGCTGTATGGTTTTAAAAAAAAAAAAAAAATGATATATATTTCTGGTCCTTTGAGTCCAGCGTTGTCTTCCTTGCAGCCAAAGTTCTCCTTGCGCTGTTACCCCTCCGCCGCCCTTTTACTACTCCGGTCTCTTTTGCTTTCTGACTTGATGCGTGTTGCGATATCCCGTGCATACACAGACATGATGCAGGTCTGAACTCATGCAATCCTTCAGAGCCTGTTCACACATAACATGCAGAAAAAAAAGCATTAAAAAAACGTAAAAAATATATATGTGCAATGCCTTCTATTGGCATGGATTTTTATTGTGTGTTGATGCAAATTTCTAACATGCGTTGTCATGCATTTTAATGCACATTACATAGCTATGGGTCCCTGTAAAGGACAAAGCAATAAAAAGCTTTATTCTCTAAATAGAACTGCATTGTGTTGACGTGCGTTGTGTTAAAATGCTTAATGTAGCACATGACACCAGCGTTGCGGGGCAAAGCCACATAAGCCCTGTTAGCTTATTCACACGTGCAGCAGCCCTCGCCACTCCTTGCATGTTCATTTATTTTTCATTGATAATAAATATGCCCGGAGGAGTGTACCATAGACACCCCAGGAGGCAGCAGGTGCAGATCTCTGTGTCATCCTGCCTCAGGGGAGGAATCAGGAAGTGGGGAGCTGCACCAGAAGAAAAAAATGATCATTTAAATATACAATGTCTCTGTGATTGTGTAAGAGGAGAGAGGAAGTCCTTAGGGGAAGTGAAGGTCCAGTATAAAGGACTACAAGTACCAGCACACCTCCTGCCTAGTACACCTATGAATTCCCATCCCCATAGACAAGTAACAAGCCGGGGCTGTCTGGACTCTCCCCCTGCTAGCAATCTCAGGCACGTCCCTCCCTACACACAGGGAAATGAAGACAATTCACGTAACTAGTGATTACCCAGCCTGGACTCTGTCTATACGTCACATTAAACATTTTGCTGCCATAGTAACAATCCCCCCTCCTCACACCGACACAACATTACAAACGCTAACCTCTGGAAGAACAGAGCTGACATTGAGATCCCGAGCATGCGCAGTACGCGACCTCCGACCCTGCGTCTGGACTCTGCTGCGTGCTTACGTCTAATGTCAGACGTCAGAATAGGATAGAACATTACGTACGATAAAGACGTGTAAGCGTGTGCCTGACGTCCTACCATGGTGGGATGTAATGGATGTGCTGAACATTTGTCTCAAACCATTAAAGTTTTTTAAACAGAATGAACGTTCAAATAAAAATCAATGTGTTGTGCGGGGAAGCTCAAGAGTTTTGTCTTTCAACTTTATTATGAAGTCTCTGACTGAACACATTTATTCCCTGACTGAACACAGCCATCAATTCCTTATGACTGCAATTAACCCTTTTCATTCATGTGTCCTTAACCACTTTAAGACCGGGCCTCTTTTTTAGATGTGGTGTTTACAATAAGGTGACCAGATTTTTTAAATGAAATCCGGGGACATATTTTTTTTTTTTTACTAGTAATGGCGGCAGTAAGCGACTCTCTGCCCGTCATCGCCACCGCCCGCCTCACAGCCTGTCAAGTCTTACTCTCTGGGCCCTGGCTACTACTGGGTGGAGTAAGGAGACCAGATTTTTAAAATGAAATCCGGGGACATATTTTTTTTTTTTTACTAGTAATGGCAGCAATCAGCGACTCTTTGCCCATCTCCGCCAACGCCGCCTGCCTCACAGCCTGTCAAGTCTTACTCTCCGGGCCCCAGGTACTACTGGGTGGGGAGCAAAGGAAGATCACTCCACCAGGAAAGGCAAGGAGATAAAGAGGCAGGCGGCTGGCCGGGACTTAAGCCAAGGCAGGAGAACATGCGAGCGGAGCTGAATGAGCATGCGCCCCGAAACTGAAGAAATAGTCCCTCCGCTCTGGCCAGAACATGATCATCAGAAAGGGGCACAAATAATGTAAAAAATAAACCACCATAGGCTAGTAGGAGCGGCAGAGAAGGGGGGGGTGCAATTCAGATTTTTTTTTTTATTCTGCACGGGCTGTCTTTGAAATTGCCCCAGCCCCTGTTCAAATTCCAATCCAGGGACAGGCTTGGTCCGGGGACAGTCTCCTCAATCCGGGGACTGTCCCCAGAAACCGGGGATGTCTGGTCTCCCTAGGGTGGGGAGCGGAGGAAGATCACTCTGCCAGGGAAGGCAACGAGATGGGCAGGTGGCTGGCCGGTACTTGAGCCAAGGCAGAAGAACATGCGAGCAGGAGCAGAACCGGTATGCCCCCGAAACTGAAGAAATATTCTCTCCGCTCCAACCAGAAAGGGGCACAGATAATGAAAAAAATACACCCCACCCCCTAAGCTAGGAGGAACGGCAGGGCAGGGGTGTAATTCAGATTTTTTTTTTTTGAATTCTGCACTGACTTTGAAATTGCCCCAGCCCCTTTTCAAATCCAATCCGGGGACAAAACCGGGGACAGACCTGGTTCAGGGACAGTATCCTCAATCCGGGGAATGTCCCCGGAAACCGGGGATGTCTGGTCACCCTAGTTTACAAGTTAAAAACATTTTTTTTTGTTAGAAAATTACTTCGAACCCCCAAACATTATACATTTTTTTTCTAACATCCTAGAGAATAAAATGGCAGTCGCTTCAATACTTTCTGTCACACCGTATTTGTGCAGTGGTCTTACAAGCGCACTTTTTTTAATTGAAAAATAAGACAACAGTAAAGTTAGCCCATTTTTTTTTATATTGTGAAAGATAATGTTACGCCGAGTAAATTGATACCCAACATGTCACGCTTCAAAATTGCGCCCGCTCGTGGAATAGCGACAAACTTTTACCCTTAAAAATCTCCATAGGCGACATTTAAAAAATTCTACCGGTTGCATGTTTTGGGTTACAGAGGAGCTTTAGGGCTATTGCTCTCGTTCTACCGATCGCGGCGATACCTCACATGTGTGGTTTGAACATCGTTTTCATATGCGGGTGCTACTCGCGTATGCGTTCGCTTCTGCGCGCGAGCTCGGCAGGATGAGGAACATTTTTTAAAAAAAAAATGTCTTTCTTATTTATTTCACCTTTTACTTTTTATTTTTACACTGTTTAAAATAAAAAAATAAAAAATCGGTCACTTTTATTCCTATTACAAGGAATGTAAACATCCCTTATAATAGAAAAAAAGCATGACAGGTCCTCTTAAATATGAGATCTGGGGTCAAAAAGACCTCAGATCTTATATTTACACAAAAATGCAATAAAAAAATAAAATAAAAATTGCCATTTAAAAAAAAATGGCCTTTTAAGAGCTATGGGCGGAAGTGACGTTATGACGTCACTTCCGCCCTGCAGTGTCATGGAGATGGATGGGGGCCATCTTCCTCTCACTCGTCTCCATGTCAGCCCAGGGGACAGGGCGTGATCACCTCCGCCGCTGCCGACGGCTTCGGTAAGCGGTGGATCGCGGCGGGAGGGGGGCCCCTCTCCCGCCATAGATAAAAGTGATCTTGTGGCGAATCCGCCATAGAGATCACTTTTATCTTGTACCGGTCCGCCGGCCTAACACGGGGATACTGGGGTTATGGCAGCTAACTGCTGCCATAACAACGATATCTGTCCCCAAATTAGGGGTGTACATCGGCGGTCCGGAAGTGGTTAAAGTGGAACTTTAGGCTCAGTTCGCATATGAGCCGCATGCGGCTCACAGCAGGGGTCCGGTGCATGTTGGTTCACCGTTTCAGGTCCAATTTCAGCCCAAATTTTTGGCTGAATTCGGACCTGAAACGGAACAAAAGACGCACAGTGTTTTTGTGCAAAATGCGCCGCTGTGGAGATATGTGAACTGGCTCTGTAGAGAGCCGGCCAAAATCTCGTGCTATTGGTGTGAACCCTGCGTCAGAGAATGTCAGAGAAGGAAGTCCTGCTACATCACTTCAGGCTGGCCCCTTTTGTAGGTATAGTTATATAAACATTAACCACTAAGCCCCGGACCATTTTGCTGGCCAAAGACCAGAGCACATTTTGTGATTCGGCACTGTGTCGCTTTAACTGACAATTGCGCGGTCATGTGACGTGGCTCCCAAACAAAATTGACGTCTTTTTTCCCCCACAAATAGAGCTTTCTTCTGGTAGTATTTGATCACCTCTGCGTTTTTTATTTTTTGCGCTATAAAACAAAAAAAGTGCACCAATTGTGAAAAAAACACATTATTTTTTGCTTTTTGCTATAATAAATATCCCCCAAAAATATATAAAAAAAATTTTTTTTCCTCAGTTTAGGCCGATACGTATTCTTCTACATATTTTTGGTAAAAAAAATCGCAATAATTTATTGATTGGTTTGCGCAAAAGTTATAGCGTCTACAAAATAGGGGTTCATTTTATGGCATTTTTATTAATATTTTTTTTTATTAGTAATGTCGGTGATCAGCGATTTTTATCGTGACTGTGACATTATGGCGGACACATCAGACTTTTTTGACACATTTTTGGGACCATTGTCATTTATACAGCAATCAGTGCTATACAAATGCACTATTCCGGTGTAAATGACACTGGCAGTGAAGGGGTTAACCACTAGGTGGCAGTGTAGGGGTTAAGTGTGTCCTGGGGCGTGTTTATAACTGTGGGGGCGTGGCTGTGTGTGAGAGTCACTGATCTCTGCTCCGATCACAGGGAGTAGAGATCAGTGACACTGTCAGTAGGCAGAACGGGGAGATGCTTGTTTACATTAGCATCTCCCCATTCTTCCTTTCCGTGAGACGATCGCGGGTATCCCCGCAGTGATCGATTCCGCGGTACCTGCGACCCGACTCACGGAGCTCCCAGCCAGCGTGCACGCGATGGCGCGGCGGCAAATTTAAAGAGACGTACAGGTATGCCCATTTGCCTGTCCGTGCCATTCTGCCGACGTACAGAATGACATGGGGTGTGTTGTATGCCTGTATGGGCGCTAAGCAGTCGGAGCAGTGCCAAGCTCCCAGTCTATGCGGCCATCTTAGGATCTGCCGCACATGCGCCTCGGGCCGCCTTTATTTCTAGGTCAAACTCCCAGGCAATCCGCTCATATGATGTGGATGAGGGCAGGGGATGGTGTGGTATTGTCTGGTAGAAGGATGGAGAGGTAATACCTGTCAGCGCCCGAGAATGGAGCCGGATGGAGCTAAGATGGCGGCCAGCCACGAGCTGCGGCTAAGAGGAGAGCTATCTTCTTCTTTAGGCCACTTACTCAGGGAGTCCTCCGAAATAGTGGGGAGGTAGGCAGGAGTGGTGCAGTGCTGCCAGGATGGAGGATGGCGGGTGTGCGTCCCTCTGAGCCCAAGGATGGAACTGGGATCGTCAAGAATGGCGGCGGGCCGCGGACTAGGCCGGAGGCTGCAATGTGCACCGAATCGGTAAAATAGTGGTATGGGCCAGCTCAGGGGGCAAAGCCCAACTGATAGATGGGGTCCAAACCGGTTTCAGGCTTTTTTAGGCTCGGATGGATAAGGATTTTCAGTATTCCTGGAGCTCCTTTCTCAGGCGTCATGTGCGTCTCCCTTCTGGTCACGCCCTCCCACTAAACTTCTATCTAACACCCACCTAACCACTTGTTCCCTGGATCTTGTTCCCTCTCAAATACTACGGTCACCCTCTGACTCTATCCTATACTCTCTAATCCACATCTTCAATTTCTCCCTCTCTTCTGGCATCTTTCCCAACTCTCTAAAACATGCACTAGTCACCCCCATACTTAACTACCTTAAACCTGCGCTATAGCCAAATGCCAGCTACAGCGCGGATCTATTGTGCCGGGACGACGTCTATTGACATCGTCCCGGACACGAGCTGACTGCGCGCCCCCTGAAGGGCGCGCGCGGCGCGTGCTCTGTGATCAGTGAGTCTGTGAGTCTCGCTGGATCACAGATCCGAGTAAGGGGTCGATCCCGACCCCTTACCACGTGATCAGCTGTCAGCCAATGACAGCTGATCATGTGATAACAGAGCCGGTAATCTAACAGAGCCGGTAAGCTGACAGCGCGAGGAGAAAAAAAAAAAATGCCGATCACTGGCGGCAGTGAGAGGGACATCTGTCCCTCTCACTGCAATGTGCCCAATCAATTGTGCCCACCTTTGCCCCATTAAAGTGCCGCCTACCAGTGCCCACACTGCCATCTCTCAGTGCCCACGGTGCCATCTCTCAATGCCCACAGTGCCAGTACTGCATATCAGTGTCACCTGCCAGTGCTCATCTGTGTCACCTACCAGTGCTCATCTGTGTCACCTACCAGTGCCCATCAGTGCCCATCAGTGCCACCCATCAGTGCCACCCATCAGTGCCCATCAGTGTCATCCATCAGTGCCCATCGGTGCCACCCATCCGTGCTACCCATCCGTGCCACCCATCCGTGCCACCCATCCGTGCCCATCAGTGCCATCTTTGCTGTCCCCATCAGTACCGACTTATCTGTCCCCACCAGTGCAGCCTATCAGTGCCCACCAGTGCAGCCTATCAGTGCCCACCAGTGCAGCCTATCAGTGCCCACCTGTGCCGCCTCATCAGCGCATATCAATGAAGCAGAAAAATTACCTGTTTGCAAAATTTTATAACAAACTATTAAACATGATTTTATTTTTTATTTTTAATTTTCCATCTTTTTTTGTTTGTTTAGCAAAAAATAAAAACCCCAGCTGTTATTAAATACCACCAAAAGAAAGCTCTATTTTTGGGGAAAAAATGATAAAAATGTCATTTGGGTACAGTGTTGTATGACCGCGCAATTGTCATTCAAATTGCGTCAGCGTCAAAAGCTGAAAATTGGTCTGGTCACGAGGGGGTGCAAAGTAATCAGGTGGTTAAAAAGCCTTCCCTACCAATCTTAACAATCTACGCCCCATCTCCTTGCTCCCCTTTTCCGCCAAACTCCTTGAAAGCCTGGTCTACAACGTACTGAGTGACCACCTTATTAAGAATAACCTTCTTGATCCCTTCAGTCTGGATTTAGCCCTCAAAACTCCACAGAAACTGCTCTTTTAAAACTCACAAATGACTTACCAACAGCAACAAACAATGAACACTATTCTGTACTCCTACTTCTGGACCTTTTGGCTGCCTTTGCAACGGTTGACCACACCCGCCTCCTCAAAAAACTTTACTCCTTTGGTGCTCTTCGCTGGCTCTCATCCTACTTATCACACTGCACCTTTAGTGTCACTTACAATTCTACTTCTTCCTCTCCTCTTCCTATCTCTGTCGGGGTCCCCCAAGGTTCTGTTCTTGGACCTCTCCTATTCTCAATCTACACATCCTTCCTGGGTCAGATGATAGCCTCCTATACTTTCAATGCAATTTCTACGCTGAAGACACCCAAATCTATTTCTCCACCCCTCAGCTCACTCCATCAGTCTCCTCATGTATCACTAATTTACTAACAGACATATCTGTCTGGGTGTCACACCACTTCCTCAAACTCAACCTGTCCAAAACTAAACTCATATTTCCTTCCCCACGTGCCTCTTACCCTAACTTCTCTGTCAAGAGCAATGGCACAACCATACCCATTCCAGCATGCCAGGATGCTAGGTGTTATCCTGGACTCTGAACTCTCCTTTTAGCCCCACATCCAATCACTTTCCAAAGTTTGCCACCTCAACCTCTGTAACATCTCTAAAATATGTCCCTTCCTAACCAATAAAAACAACAAAGCTCCTGATTCACTCTCTGGTTATCTCTCGCCTCGACTACTGCAACTCCCTCCTCATAGCCCTTTAAATAGGTTATCCTACCTTCGTTCCATCATGACTGTTGCTGCAAGACTCATCCACCTTACAAACCACTCAGCGTCTGCTACCCCTCTGTGCCAATCCCTCTATTGGCTGACACTCACCTAATAAATTAAATTCAAAATACCAACAATAACTTACAAAGCCACCCACAACTCTGCCCCAGCTACATCACTAAACTAATCTAAAAAAACACGACCAAATTGTCCTCTTTGTTCCTCCCGAAACCTCCTGCTCTCTTGCACCCTCGTCACCTCCTCCCATACTTGCCTCCAGGACTTCTCCTAAGCCTCTGCCATCCTTTGGAATTCCCTACCCCCAATCTGTCTGACTATCTCCAACTCTATCTACTTTTAGGCAATCCCTGAAAACGTTTCTCTTCAGAGAAGCCCATCCTGCCTCCACCTAACAACTGTACTTTAATTTTCTTCATCAGCTCATCCCCCACAGTTATTACATTTTGTATCACTTGACCCTCCATTCTATATTGTAAGCTCTAATGAGCAGGGCCCTCTAATTCTTTCTATATTAAATTGTATTGTAACTATTGTTTGTCCCAATGTTGTAAAGCGCTGTGCAAACTGTCGACGTTATGCAAATCCTGTATAATAATAATAAAAATAATGGGTTGCATGATGGCATGAAGTCAAATTTGACTTTTACATAAAAGGTCTTCCACCGCTGGATCTTTCTTTTTTGCAGTTTGCATTGAATGTACCTATTCATTAAATGTTTCAGTTTAAAGTATGCCCAGGTGTTAACAGCTTTACATTGTAGGTATAGTTACAGGTATGCTTAGAGAAAATTACAAAAACTGCTCTTTTAAAGTGATTGTAAGAGTTTTTTTTTTAAATAACAAACATATTATACTTACCTCCACTGTGCAGCTCGTTTTGCACAGAGTGGGCCCGAACCTCGTCTTCTGGGGTCCCCGGCGGCTCTCGAAGCTCCTCCCAATATCAGATACATGGATATTTATGTTTGTTAGTGCCTCAAGGAATCCAAAATCTGAGTATATAAATCCTTACCCAAATTTCGATCCTCCTCCTCATATATGCAATGCAAGTTTTGAGACTCAGATCTTTCTAAATCAGAGGTCTCAATCTAGTGGTCCTCCAGCTGTTGCGAAACTACAAGTCCCATGAGGCATTGCAAGGCTGAAAGTTACAAGCATGACTCCCACAGGCAGAGGCATGTTGTAGTTTCGCAACAGCTGGAGGGCCACTAGTTTGAGACCCCTGTTCTAAATAGAGGTGTTGGGTGTTGCATTATGCTGTGTATTTTTTTGTGCTTTGTCAGCTAATTCCCAACAAATGGCCCCCTAATTATCCTCAACACACAAAAAATGAACCTTCACAAATTTTGCCAAAAAGCAGTGCACCACAACACGGAGGTATTACCATCTGTGCAGAATGGCGGTTAATTATCATACAGTGGGGGGGTTGGAATTAACAAATAGGGATGAGCCGAACACCCCCCTGTTCGGTTCGCACCAGAACCTGTGAACAGACCTAAAGCTTGTTTTAAACTTTAGAACCCTATTAAAGTCTATGGGACTCGAACGTTCAAAATCAAAAGTGCTAATTTTAAAGGCTAATATGCAAGTTATTGTCATAAAAAGTGTTTGGGGACCCGGGCCCTGCCCCAGGGACATGTATCAATGCAAAAAAAAGTTTTAAAAACTGAAGTTTTTTCAGGAGCAGTGATTTTAATAATGCTTAAAGTGAAACAATAAAAGTGTAATATTCCTTTAAATTTCGTACCTGGGGGGTGTGTATAGTATGCCTGTAAAGGGGCGCATGTTTCCCATGCTTAGAACTGTCCCTGCACAAAGTGTCATTTTTGCAGGAAAAAAAGCTATTTAAAATCACTAGCGGCTATAATGAATTGCCGACTCCCCGTAATACAGAGAACAGTCATTCATTGAAAGTCATTGAAAAAAAAAAGCGTGGTGGTTCCCCCAAATTCAATTACCAGGCCCTTCAGGTCTGCTATGGATATTAAGGGGAACCCTGCGTCAAATAAAAAAAAATGATGTGGAGTCCCCCCTAAATATCCATACCAGACCCTTCAGGTCTGGGATGGATTTTAAGGGGAACCCCACACCAAAAAAAAATTTAAAATGGCGTGGCGTCCCCCTCAAAATCCATACCAGACCCTTATCCGAGCACGCAACCTGGCAGGCCGCAGGAAAAGAGGGGGATGAGAGCGCCCCCCCCTCCCTCCTGAACCGTACCAGGCCACATGCCCTCAACATTGGGAGGATGCTTTAGGGGTCTGTGACCCCTCAAAGCACCATGTCCCCATGTTGATGGGGACAAGGGCCTCTTCCCCACAACCCTGGCCATTGGTTGTGGGGGTCTGCGGGCGGGGGGCTTATCGGAATCTGGATGCCCCCTTTAACAAGGGGACCCCCAGATCCCGGCCTCCCCCCTGTGTGAAATGGTAAGGGGGTACAAAAGTACCACTACCATTTCACCAAAAAAGTGACAACAATTTTAAAATTGACAGGAGACGGTCTTTGACAATTCCTTTATTAAAATCTTCTTTCATCTTCTTTCTTCTGGTCTTCTTCCTTTCTTCATCCTTCGGTTTCTTCATCTTCTTCCTTCATCTTCTTCCATCTTCTTCTTCCTCCGATCCGCTTTTTGCTCTGGTCTTCTCGTCCGGCATCTTCTTCCACGGCGGCGGCGTCTTTTCTTCTATGTCGGGCCGCTCCGCGCAATGGGAGGCTCCCGCTGTGTGAGGCTTCGCTCCGTCTGACAGCTCTTTTATAACGGAGACGCACGGGGATGTCATGGGGACTTCCCTATGGCTTTCCCCATGACGTCAGAGTGGGGCGGGGGCCGTCCCCCGCCCCCCAGGTACAAAATTTAAAGGAATATTACACTTTTATTGTTTCACTTTAAGCATTATTAAAATGACTGCTCCTGAAAAAACGGGCGTTTTTAAAACTTTTTTTTGCATTGATACATGTCCCCTGGGGCAGGACCCAGGTCCCCAAACACTTTTTATGACAATAACTTGCATATAGGCTTTTAAAATTAGCACTTCTAACTAGATTTCTCCCATAGACTTTTACAGGGTGCTCGCGGCTTTTCGAATTTGCCACGAACACCCCAAATTGTTCGCTGTTCGCTAAACAGGCGAACAGGTAATGGTCGAGTCGAACATGAGTTCGACTCGAACTCAAAGCGCATCCCTATTAACAAAGAGCTTCCTAATTAACATAGGGGGTGCAGAGAGCAGGAGAGTTGAAGCTGCTTGCTCTGGCTTCCTCTGTCCAGTTCTCTGTTCAGTAGAGCAGAGGGTGGTGTCATTAGTTCAGTGGAGGGTGCCAATAGAGTAGTGGAGGGTGTCAGTAGGGTAGAGGTTGGAGTTAGTAGGGTAGTGGGAGGTGTGTCACGTTCCGGGTACAGCGGGGAACAGGAGGTGGATCCCCTATGCCAATGGGGCGATAGCACGGGTTGTATTGGAGGACCGGTTCTAATGTTGCTACTGGTTTTCACCAGAGCCCGCCGCAAGGCGGGATGGACTTGTAGCGGCGGTAGCAACCAGGTCGTGTCCTCCAATAGCAACTCGACCCCACTGACAGCTGAGACAGGCGCGGTACACAAGGATTAGGCAGAGGCAAGGTCAGACGTAGCAAAGGGTCAAGGCAGGTGGCAAAGGTTCGTAGTCGGGGGCAACAGCAAAGGTCAGGATACACAGAAGGAGCAAAACACACTAACGCTTTCACTGGGCACTATGGCAACACAAGATCCGGCGAGGACAGGAAGGGGAAGTGGGTTTTTATTAATTAGGGGAAAACTGTAATTGGGCCAGGCACCAATTGGTTGTGCGCTGGCCCTTTAAGAGAAGGAGGACTCGCGCGCGCGTGCCTGGGGAGCGGGGGGGCGCGCGCACGCCGACGAAGGAGGAGGCAGGGGACAGGTGAGAGGAGCGGGATGCGATCCCCGGGCAGACCGAGGATCGCATCCCGGACACAAAGCAGCGCCTGCGGTCAGGGGAGCCGACCGAGGCGCTGCAAGGAGAAGGACGCCGTGAGCGCTCCGGGGTGGAGGAGGTACCCGGAGCGCTCGGCGTTACAGTACCCCCCCCCTTGGGTCTCCCCCTCTTCTTGGGCCTCCCCCTCCTCCTGGAACCCAAGAACCTGCGGATGAGATCCTTGTCAATGATGTTCCCCTCAGGTTCCCAAGACCTCTCCTCAGGCCCACAGTTCTCCCAGTCAACAAGATAGAAACGTTTACCTCGGACGGTTCTAGAGGCAAGGATCTCTTTAACGGAGAAGATGTCGGAGGAGCCGGAGACCGGAGCAGGAGCGGGGACCTTGGGGGAAAAGTGATTAAGAACAAAGGGTTTGAGGAGAGAAACATGGAAGGAGTTGGGAATGCGAAGGGAAGGAGGAAGATGCAGTTTGTAGGACACGGAATTGATCCGAGCCTTGATCTTGAATGGGCCGAGGTAGCGGGGACCCAACTTGTAACTGGGGATGCGGAACCTAATGTACTTGGAGGAGAGCCACACCCTATCGCCAGGGGAGAATACCGGAGGAGGTCTTCTTTTGCTGTCAGCATGTTTCTTCATGCGAGAAGAGGCCAGGGCAAGCGACCTTTGGGTCTCTTTCCAGATGGACAAGAGCTCCTGGGTGACTTCGTCTACAGCGGGGACTCCGGAAGAAGTGGGGATGGGTAGGGGGGAAGAGGATGACGGCCGTAAACCACAAAGAAGGGTGATAGAGAGGAAGACTCAGACTCTTTCAAGTTATAAGAAAATTCGGCCCAGGGCAGGAGGTCAGCCCAGTCGTCTTGACGGGCCGAGACAAAGTGTCGCAGGTAGGCCCCCAGGATCTGGTTGACTCTCTCCACTTGTCCATTGGACTGAGGGTGGTAGGCAGAGGAGAAGTCTAGTTTGACTCTCAATTGACTGCAGAGAGCTCTCCAGAACTTAGACACAAACTGGACGCCTCTGTCCGAGACGATGTGGGATGGAAGTCCATGAAGGCGAAAAATCTGAAGGAAGAAATGTTTCGCGAGTATAGGTGCAGAAGGAAGCCCTGGAAGCGGGACAAAATGTGCCATTTTGGAGAAACGATCCACGACCACCCATATGGTAGTGTGGCCGTGGGAAGGAGGGAGGTCCGTGATGAAATCCATAGCTATGTGGGCCCAGGGTCGTTCAGGCACAGGCAGAGGGTGAAGAAGACCTGCAGGCCTTTGGTGAGGAGTCTTGTTTCGAGCACATGTGGTACAGGCCTGTACGAAGTCCGTCACATCCTTTTTTAAGGAAGGCCACCAGTAATACCTGGAAATCAGTTGGAAGGATTTCTTGATTCCAGGATGACCAGCCAGATGAGAGGAGTGACCCCATTTGAGGACCTGAAGTCGGAGACGTGGAGGGACCAGGGTTTTCCCCGGAGGAACTTGCAGTAAGGAGGCCGGGGCAGAAGAGATCAGACGCTCAGGAGGTACAATGTGTTGTATAGGAGAGTCGGACTCAGAGGAATCGGTGGAACGAGAGAGGGCGTCAGCCCTGACATTCTTGTCTGCAGGACGGAAATGAATCTCAAAGTTGAAGCGGGCAAAAAACAACCACCACCTGGCTTGGCGTGGGTTTAATCGCTGGGCGGACTGGAGGTAAGAGAGATTTTTGTGATCAGTGAAGATCGTGATGAGATGAGCGGACCCCTCAAGGAGATGTCTCCACTCCTCAAGTGCTAACTTAATGGCCAGTAATTCACGGTCTCCGATGGAATAGTTCTTTTCAGGGGGGGAAAAGGTCTTGGAGAAAAAAACACAGGTGACGTTTTTGCCCTTGGAGTCTTTCTGGAGAAGCACGGCTCCAGCTCCCACAGAGGAGGCATCGACTTTCATGAAGAACGGTTTGAGGGGATCAGGCCTGGACAGAACTGGTGCAGAGGCAAAGACAGACTTGAGGCGGTTAAATGCCTCATCAGCTTGAGGAGGCCAGGACCTCGGATCCGCCCCTTTTCTGGTTAGTGCCACAATAGGCGCGACAATGGTGGAGAAGTGGGAGATGAACTGGCGGTAATAGTTGGCGAATCCGAGGAAACGCTGGATGGCCCGTAGCCCGGTAGGACGTGGCCAGTTCAGGACAGCAGAGAGTTTCGCAGGGTCCATTTGGAGACCTTGTCCAGAGACCAAGTACCCCAGGAAGGGAAGACTGCAGCATTCAAAGAGACATTTCTCTAGTTTGGCGTACAGACGGTTATCACGGAGTCGCTGGAGCACTTGGCGGACATGAAGACGGTGCTCCTCCAAGCTAGAGGAGAAAATCAGGATATCATCCAGATAGACAACAACACAAGTGTACAGCAGATCTCTGAAAATCTCATTCACAAAGTCTTGAAAGACCGCAGGGGCATTGCATAACCCAAAGGGCATGACTAGGTACTCAAAGTGTCCGTCACGGGTGTTAAAGGCGGTTTTCCATTCATCGCCTTTACGGATACGGATGAGATTATATGCGCCCCGGAGGTCCAGTTTGGTGAAAAGACTTGCTCCGCGCAAACGGTCAAACAGTTCTGAGATGAGAGGCAGTGGGTAGCGATTTTTTACCGTGATTTTATTAAGACTACGATAGTCAATGCAGGGACGTAGGGACCCGTCCTTTTTGGCGACAAAGAAGAATCCTGCTCCAGCAGGGGAAGAGGACTTGCGGATGAAGCCTCTCTTGAGGTTCTCCTGGATGTAGTCTGTCATGGCTTGTGTCTCCGGAATGGAGAGAGGGTAGATCCTGCCACGGGACGGGGTGGTACCAGGGAGGAGATCAATAGGGCAATCAAAGGGTCTGTGTGGTGGCAAAACCTCCGCTTGCTTCTTGCAAAACACGTCGGAAAAGTCCTGGTAAGGCTCGGGAAGATTAGGCAGAGCAGGAGCGTTGGAAACTTGTTTAAGGGGTACCGCTTTGAGGCAATGCCTGTGACAGGAAGGACCCCAACTCTTGATGTCCCCCGAGGACCAGTCGAGGGTAGGAGAATGTAGCTGGAGCCAGGGTAGGCCCAAAAGGATCTCTGAGGTACAGTTGGGTAACACCAAGAAGCTAATCTTTTCATGATGGAGAACACCAATCTTCATGAGAAGAGGTTCAGTGCGATATCGCACTATACAGTTCAGATTTTGACCATTTACAGAGGTGATGAAAAAGGGCTTGACGAGACGAGTAACTGGAACATTAAATTTGTTGATGAGTGAAGCTTCAATGAAGTTTCCTGCCGAACCAGAGTCCAGAAAGGCCACCGTGGAGAAAGAGGATCCCTTGGTCAGAGAAATCCGCACAGGAATGGTCAGACGGGGAGAGGAAGAATCCACACCTAGCAGCGCCTCTCCTACGTTAGCTAGGTGCGAGCGTTTCCCTGACGCTGAGGGCGGATAGAGCAGTCCTTTAAGAAATGGTCGGAACTGGCGCAATAAAGGCATAGGTTATGGTCTCGGCGGCGAGTCCTCTCTTGTGTGGTCAAGCGAGACCGATCCACTTGCATAGCCTCCTCAGCCGGAGGAGCAGGAACGGGTTGCAGAGGATTCTGGAAGAGAGGTGCCAGGCGAGGAAACCGCCTGACACGACCAAAGTCCCTTTCCTGGCGTAGCTCTAGGCGTCTTTCGGTATAGCGCATGTCAATGCGGGTGGCCAGCTGAATGAGTTCAGACAGGGTAGCAGTAATCTCTCGTGCGGCCAGCACATCTTTGACATGACTGGATAGACCTTTTTTGAAGGTCGCGCAGAGGGCCTCATTGTTCCAGGAGAGTTCTGATGCCAGGGTGCGGAACTGAATGGCGTAGTCGCCCACTGAAGAGTTCCCCTGGACGAGGTTTAGGAGAGCCGTCTCGGCAGAGGAGGCCCGGGCTGGTTCCTCGAAGACACTGCGGACTTCAGAAAAGAAGGCAGGAACTGAAGCCGTGGCAGGATCGCCACGGTCCCAAAGCGGTGTAGCCCAGGCCAGGGCCTTATCAGATAGCAGGCTAACCACGAACGCCACCTTTGACCGTTCTGTGGGAAACTGGTCCGACAACATCTCCAGATGGAGGGAACACTGGGATAGGAACCCTCGGCACAGCTTGGGATCCCCATTGAATTTGTCAGGAAGGGACAGGCGGATCCTAGCAGCAGCAACTCGTGGTGGAGGAGATGCAGGAGGTAGCGGTGGAGATGGCAGAAGCTGCTGTAGCATAGCAGTCAACTGCGCCAATTGCTGTCCTTGTTGAGCGACCACCGTGGTCAGATCCGAGAGGCTTGGCAGCGGGACCTCAGCGGGATCCATGGCCGGATCTACTGTCACGTTCCGGGTACAGCGGGGAACAGGAGGTGGATCCCCTATGCCAATGGGGCGATAGCACGGGTTGTATTGGAGGACCGGTTCTAATGTTGCTACTGGTTTTCACCAGAGCCCGCCGCAAGGCGGGATGGACTTGTAGCGGCGGTAGCAACCAGGTCGTGTCCTCCAATAGCAACTCGACCCCACTGACAGCTGAGACAGGCGCGGTACACAAGGATTAGGCAGAGGCAAGGTCAGACGTAGCAAAGGGTCAAGGCAGGTGGCAAAGGTTCGTAGTCGGGGGCAACAGCAAAGGTCAGGATACACAGAAGGAGCAAAACACACTAACGCTTTCACTGGGCACTATGGCAACACAAGATCCGGCGAGGACAGGAAGGGGAAGTGGGTTTTTATTAATTAGGGGAAAACTGTAATTGGGCCAGGCACCAATTGGTTGTGCGCTGGCCCTTTAAGAGAAGGAGGACTCACGCGCGCGCGCCTGGGGAGTGGGGGCGCGCGCACGCCGACGAAGGAGGAGGCAGGGGACAGGTGAGAGGAGCGGGATGCGATCCCCGGGCAGACCGAGGATCGCATCCCGGACACAAAGCAGCGCCTGCGGTCAGGGGAGCCGACCGAGGCGCTGCAAGGAGAAGGATGCCGTGAGCGCTCCGGGGTGGAGGAGGTACCCGGAGCGCTCGGCGTTACAAGGTGTCAGTCAGTAGGGAGAGAACGGTAGGGCAGAGGACGGTGTTAGTTCGACAGTGGGCAGCTTTAGTAGGGCATAGGTTAGTGTCAGTAGGGCAGTGAATGATGTCAGTAGGTTTTTATTTTTATTATTGTATTTTTGTTATTATTTTTTAAATATTTTTTTAAATTATTGTCTACAATTTTTTTTACAGCCCTGTGGGGGGGGGGGGGTTGGTTTGGTGAAATGTCAGTCTTAGCTGCACAGAATGAATGAACAGGAAGAGCTCTGCACAGTCTCTCTGTTCATTTACAAATATAAGCATAGTAAACACAGTTTACTATCTTGAGTTAGGAATGAACACAGTGAGGGATTGGCACCTTTTCATTTAGAAACATAAAGGGATGGTACATGACATATTCACCAGCCCCTTTCCCTACTCTCCATCATGAATCATGGAATGATACCCGCAGCAGCCAGTAGGAGGGACAGGGGGGAAACCTGGTATGGGGGGGGGGGGGTGGTGGCTGGTTTGGGGGGGGGGACACAGGGCCCGGGCAGCAGAAGGAAGAGGAACCTGGACAAAACGGGCAGTGGGGGTGGCATTAACTACCAATTCCACTGTAGTTCCCCCTACAGCAGCTGAAAGTGGTAGGGCGGTGAGGTAGAGGAGCCATCTTTCAGCTGCTGCAGCAGGGACCTACAGGGAGTCAGTTCCAGTAAATGCCACCCCTGCCACCCATCCTTCCCAGGTTTTCCTTCCTTCTGCTTGTCAGCGGCACAGCATACTATGTTGTTCCTTCCTTTCACCGCTCTGAATATGTGAGAAGATCAGTCTAGGGGTCGGCAAGGAAGGGACACGATCTATCAGTCACCTGCCTGCAATTGACATGTAGATCACAATCGATGGGTTGCTGACCCCCAGTTTGGAGAATACCACTTTTCCCACCTGGTTTGAGTGTAATGAAAAAAAATCTGTGAAAAACTAAGGGGTTGTGCTGGCCTAAATTTGAACTGCTAATTTTATTTAGGCTTGAGCTGCACAATATTAAGGCTTTCAGGATCTTTCTAGTAATACCATACTGGAACTGGATGTATTTTTTTTTTCTTTTGGCATTAAAATATTAGATGTGTGACTTATTTCCTTATTTATTTTTCAGCAGTTTATTCAATATAGTTCATGGTAATGAATTATGAAATATTTAGTTTGCTTCAGGAAAATGTGCAAGATCAATTTGTGTTGGGCTCTAGAAATCACATTGATTTGTTTATTCAATGAAGTTGCTAAGAGCTACGTGCTAATGTGGAGTTTGAAAACAGAATCAATCACTGAATACATTATTACAAGTCCTTCCACCATACAGTATATACATGACCTGATATAAATTTATCAGGAAGAAAATTAAAGGGTCAGTTCATATTGATATTTTTGCTTTAGGAAGCTGCTGGCAGATTGAATCATTAGTAGGCTTCTTACATATAGTGCAGAATTTGGCCTTCAGATCTCTGCACTTAAAGCAAAGATGACCAAAGCAAAGAGTGTCAATATTTATTATACTGAATGTTGAATCATGTCGAATTCATTCGTTATATGCGCTATAATTTCGGTCGTATTTGTTGAAATTCAATATTTATTTGTGTATGTATATATTTGTGATAATGAATCGTAATTTGGAAAGTCGTCTGTTTATTGAATCTTTTAACACACACAATGACAATATCTCTTCTCCTCTGCTCAAATACAATTCTCAGGAATGCAGTTTGCCAGTAATCCAACCTCCAGCACAAAATGAATCAGCTGATTGGACGGTAAGATTTACTTTGAGTTGACCTTTTGTTTCATTAGATCTTTAACGAACTACCGAATCATGTCAAATTCATTCGTATCCGCTATCATTTCTTTTGTATTAGATGAAATTCGATATCTATAAATGTATATTGAAAAAATGGATACTCCTGCGCTAATAGGAAAAATTAACAGTGTATATATAAGGTGCTGCAGACACCGTAAGGGTCAAACACTACCCAATAAATAAAGAATGAAGTAATAGTTGGTGTTGCGCTCCTATAAATTAAGCTTAAAATCCACTTGCACTTTTTAAAAATTTACAATAAATATAGTTGAATAAATGTAAAGCAAGCAATAAAATTCCATATATCACAATAAAGTGCTAGTGTGCAAATAAATAAACATATGTGCAAATATGCAATATAAATAAACATGCAAATATGAATGGAAAAAAATAAATAATCAATAAAAGTCCAAAATGTGGATGGCTGGACACTCTTCGGGGTCCAGTGGGCAAGGTGCAAATGTGGGGGTGTTCTACAGGAACATCGTGTGGCACTGGGGTAACATCTGGTGGCACTGTGACGCATCCACCTTAAGGGATTCCCCCCTCTCTCTACATGCTGTATACCTTACAGCAGTAAGGTAATAGTTTAGTACACCCACAGGTGTCAGTGACACCAAAGGAACACCTTGCACTTAAAGTCACAGTGCCACCAGATGTTACCCCAGTGCCACACGATGTTCCTGTAGAACACCCCCACATTTGCACCTTGCACACTGGACCCCGAAGAGTGTCCAGCCATCCACATTTTGGACTTTTATTGATTATTTATGTCTTCACTCATTCACCTTTTATTGAGTTTTTTTTTTCCATTCATATTTGCATGTGTTTATTTATATTGCATATTTGCACATATGTTTATTTATTTGCACACTAGCACTTTATTGTGATATATGGAATTGTATTGCTTGCTTTACATTTATTCAACTATATTTATTGTAAATTTGCAAGTGGATTTTAAGCTTAATTTATAGGAGCGCAACAACAACTATTACTTCATATAAATGTATATTGATTTGTGATAACGATTCATAGTTTGGAAAGTTGTTTGTTTATTGAATCTATTAACACACACAATGAAAATATCTCTTCTCCTCTGCTCAAATACAACACCCTTCTCACTCAGTTCTCAGGAATGCACTTTGCCACACACAATGGGCATATGTGGAATTACACCCCAAAATACATTCTGCTGCTTCTCCTGAATATGGGGATACCACATGTGTGAGAGTTTTTGGGAGCCTAGCCACATACAGGACCCCGAAAACCAATCACCTTTTTAGGCTTTCTAAAGGCGTAAAATGGTGATTTAATTTCCTCACTATTTATCACAGTTTCGGAGGCCAAATGACACTAATTTGGAAAGTAGACACCCCAAGGTATTTGCTGAGAGGCATGGTGAGTATTTTGCAGCTCTCATTTGTTTTTGAAAAATCTTCTGCTCTACCTTGCCAGAAACCACCAGCCACATCTCCAGCCACATCATTTTGACTCCAACTTTAAGATCCATAAGGTACATCCAGATAGCTGACTGATGGATACAACCATCCTTAAACCTTGATGTTCTGGATGGTTTTATAACTTTTGATATACACTCTCTATCAACCGGACCTGCATCAAGGGGAAAGTACTATTCTACCCCTCCTCTATAGCTATGGTCTATATAGAGTTATACCACTAATTTATATAATAAGACCATCCCACAATATACGGACCCTTGGCTGATGTCATTCACGTTCTCTGTTGCTTGTGCACTGCAATGACGGACATAGCTTTCTTTTCATTTTTGAGTTATGATCTTTGTCTTTATGGGTGGAGCATCAACATTTGAGATATAAGCTACAGATCTGGAACCCGCAAGCCCTGCATTTTGTTTTTTGAAACGCGTTCGACGTTCTGTCTGTCTGACAAAGCTCTGGGCTTTTCCTTGCAGCTGGTTTCCATTTCTGCTCCCAATATTTGTGTTTGTTGCGTATATCCCCATGTTCATGTTGCTATATATTATCAATGTGTAATAAATTTTGAATATTTTTTTTACCATCAAACTGTTTGTTGCCCGGTTTAAAGTCTCAATCTGAGGAATTCATGTTTTATGTATCAGGGATGTGGTCCACAATCAGTTTACGCAATTAGTTGTGGTAGAGGGTCTCTTTATCCTCTTCCAAAGAGACAACATGATTATAGTGCACCAACGTAAGAAACTCAGCAAGCCGGCAGAAGCATTCCTGTTCATGTCTAATGCCTGGTTCTCTATGAGACATGGTATTCCCAGAAATATAGTAGCGTTAGACCCTGCCTCTAGTCACTGGGAGCCCACAAGTGAGCTAGACCATCATTTCTTATTCTCTACTCCTCTGCTCACTTGGGTAAAACTTTTCAGTGTGAGAGCTAATGGCTAAGTCTCGGTCCTGCAGGACACTTGGGTCTAGTTAAAGTGGCACTGTGCTGCACTCTATTGTTTATTTCTACTGTGTTGTTCTCTTTTGTGCACATCAGTCATTGATTCTTTGTGTTTATATAATTTGACTTTAATACAGACTGATTCACTGTTCATCAAACGCTATGTGATTATTGTGTGTGTTATAGCCAGGGTGATATCTGGGCAAGGTATTACAGTGCTGTCAGCAGGGGTTGTGCTCCAGCCAGGACTCAAAGTGAATGGGGAACCCAAAATACTTAACAGCTCCTGAGGGGGTAGCGCTACACTTTCTTTTTTTTTGTATTTTATTTCAGGATTTCACCAAAAATGAAAGGTTTCAACAATGATGATCATTGGATCAACTCAAGACTCTCCCATTAGTAAGCTTGATGTTAAAACCATACACTGTAGCACCAATTTTTGCATAGGTAAGCAATCTAAACTTCAATTCAAATAATACAGAACATACACATATTATTTGTAGTGTTAATTAACTGATGCTTAAAGGATAGCTCTAGAAAATATGTTTGGAAAGGATAGCTGGAGGTAAGTGCAATGTGTTGATTACACTTACCCCCTTCCATTTTCTTTCCGAGTTATGACTCTCTGAAAACTGTGCCAATAGCACAGCAGTACCATTAGCTTGGTGCTTCTAGTCTGTGTGCTTTATTCTTCCTGCCCCTGCTATTTTATCAGTTGAATCAGTCTGCTCCATAGACTTCCACTACATAGGATGTGCTGTGGGGCTTCCACTTGTGGTTGCAAGATCTTTAAAAGCTAGTGGATGAGTGGGCACAGATGTCTCACTGAACCACCACTAAAGCTTCACTGCCCAGTGGCATTGCTAGGATTGTGAAAGACCTGAATCACCCTTGGGTATTCTGAAGACAGAAAAGTGCTTAATGCGTTTCTAAATGCAAATTTTTTTTATACTATACAGGCATACCCCACTTTTAAGTATGCAATGGGGTTTATTTACTAAAGCTGGAAAGTGCAAAATCAGGCTCACTTCTGCATAGAAACCAATGAGCTTCTAACCTCAGCTTGTTCAATTAAGCTTTGGTAATAAAACCTGGAAGCTCATTGGTTTCTATGCAGAAGTGAGCCTGATTTTGCACTTTCCAGCTTTAGTAAATAAACCACATTGTGTACTTAAAATTGGGGTATGCCTGTATATTGTTATACTCACCTGTTCTGTGCAATGGTGTTGCACAGAACAGTCCTGAACCTCCTCTTCTGGGGTCCCTTGCTGGCATTCTCCGCTCCTCTTCTATGCCTGCCCCCAAAGAAGGCTGGGGGCAGACATGCGGGCTCACTCCTAAGCCAGGCTGTGTGTGTCTATAGATGACTTGGCCCCGCCCCCTGCTCATAGGATTTTAACTAACAGCAGCAAGGAGCCAATGGTTCAACAATACAGGTCTCTAAGTGTTAACGGGGCACAGGAGGGAGGCAAACATTTTTTACCTTAATGCAGGGAATGCATTAAAGCGGAGTGGCACCTGAAAGTGAAACTTCCCCTGATCTGCTTCATCCCCCCTCCAGTGCCAAATTTGGCAACTTTTAGGGGAAAATATCCACTAATTTGGGTTATTTTTTACCAAAGATATGTAGCAGTATAAATTGTGGCCAAAATGTATGAAGAAAAATTAATAATTTGCAAAAGATTTTCACAGAAACAAAGAAAAATGTGTTTTTCTAAATTTTCTGTCTTTTTTCATTTATAGCGCAAACAATAAAAAACCCAGAGGTGATCAAATACCACCAAAAGAAAGCTCTGAAAAAAGGACAAAAAAAAATTATTTAAGTACAGTATTACATGACTGAGTAATTGTCATTCAAATGTGAGAGCACCGAAAGCTGAAAATTGGTCTGGTCACGAGGGGGGTTTAAGTGCCCAGTTGTCAAGTGGTTAATGATTTTTTGTAGTATTGATATTTGATTATTATTTTTTATCTTTACATTTTTTGGCCATTCATATCAATCATATTTATTTTTAACTGATTCCATTAACGTCCAAAAGTATCTTATTGCCCATTATCAACTGTTTTTTATTGATTTTATTATCTTATTAGTTCGCTTAATTGATTTCATTATCCGCTCTTTGCATCACCCGTTTCTGCTATCTATTTATATGTTATCCAGTACTCTCTTTATCATTTGATTGTATTTTATATATTTTTTATATTCAATTTTTAATTTTAGTTTTTTTAATTATTAATTAGGTTGCTAGCCTGATGTAACCATTTTTAGCACTGTGTTTAGATATTCATTCCCCTTCGTCTTCACCTCTGCATTGGACAAATTATGTCCTCAAATTCAGCCATTTTTCTGGAGCACTGTTTATTATCGCCATTGCCTATTGTGGCAATTGCGCATGCGCGGACTTCGGGCTTCGCCGGTAGCCCGTCATACTAGCGACCACAGGAAGTACCTGGATTTACAAATTACCTTTACAGTGCGCAAGCGCAGACTTACGGAATCGCTGGAGCACACAGTGCATGTGCCAATTAACCTATAGGCTTTTCTGTATATCTATAAATACACCCCGCCATAGCCGCACGGCTTCACTCCTCCAGATGAGGCCACGAGGTAGGTGGCGTAACTAGAAGTGGAGCCTGGCGGTGGAACCCTGTTCGTTACAAGTGAGACCTGTTTGGATTTTGTATCTATGCTTATTACTTTTAAATAAATGTGAGTTTAATAATATCTGGGGTGGTGAGTTTCTGGTAATTTATGAGGATACCGCATAATTGGAAGCAATTTTGTCTTATCTATTTCATTTTAATTTGCTGGAGACTAATGTGGAGCCAACTCTGAAGCAGCTAGGGAGGATAATGCATTGGGTGCAGAGTGAGCTATACCCCCATATAGCTTACCAGGAACTATTGAGGACCAGTGTGGAGCCATCCTTAAAGGAGAATCGCACTGAGTGCAAGGCGTGTTTGACCCCTTGCAGGGTCTTATAAGGAGGTGAGTGGGAGCACCTTAACAAGTGGTGTGGAGTCACAGTGAAGCACAATCGCAAATTTACCCACGATTTTTTATAAGAAGATTTATTTCTTTTATGTCACTTTTGGACTTTCATTCAATTTTAAATACAAATACATTACACCACTTCTGAATTTTTATACTGTCGAACCCAAATTTTTGTACTTTAGTAACCTATTTGTTTTTCATAAGGAGAGTAGCATGCAAAAAAAAGCAAACGATCATTCGTCTGATAATCTCATCATGTGTACTAAGCTTTAGTAATGGGCTGTTTAGGTAACTTCTCACAATAAACTCTTAAATTGGGGGATTGTTGATATACTAGAAGAGGGGGATATGGGAATATGTTTACAAGTTATTTGTCTTATGCAGAAGAAGCTTGATCTTCTTTAAAAATGTAATTGTGGCTTATAGGTGACAAGTGGGACCTGATTATCTTGGTCTGTTTATAATGTAAAAGACTGTTTGTGGGGATGTTAATTGCTTTCCTAAACTCAGTGGTTTGTAACCCTTGTGTAATGGAATTCCTCCTTCCCCCTCCAGTGGTATTCCAGTGGAGCATTTCTGTCTTTAGTTTCTGAACAGATCTGATTTTATTTTATGGTCTGGCTATAGATGATAGATCCTTTTATGTATGCTGATGACACCCAAATCTATCTTTCCACCCCCCAGCTCTCTCCATCTGTCTCCTCACGCATCACCAACTTACTAGCAGACATATCAGCCTGGATGTCACATCACTTCCTCAAACTCTATCCAAAACAGAGCTCACGATATTTCCTCCCTCAGGTGCCACTTCCCTTGATTTCTCTGCGAATATCAACGGCTCAACTATCAACTTGTCCCCCCACGCCAAGGTCCTAGGTGTAATCCTGGACTCTGAACTAACCTTTCAGCCCCACATCCTATCGCTATCCAAAATTTTCCGCCTCAACCTCTGCAACATCTCCAAGATACGCCCCTTCTTAACTAATGTCACCACAAAGCTTCTAATCCTCTCCCTGGTCATCTCCCACCTCGACTACTGCAACTTCGGCTTACCTCTAAATAGGCTATCTCCACTTCAGTCCATAATGAATGCTGCTACCAGGCTCATCCACCTCACAAACCGCTCAGCGTCTGCTATACCCCTCTGCCAATCCCTCCATTGGCTGCCACTCAGCCAACAAATTAAAAGATACTAACTATAACTTACAAAGCCATCCACAACTTGGCCCCCAGCTACATATCTAACCTAGTCTCAAAATACAAACCTAATCATTCTCTTTGCTAATCCCAAGACTTCCTGCTCTCAAACACCATTGTCACCTCATCCCGTGCTCACCTGCAGCACTTCTCCAGAGCCTCTCCCATCCCCTTGAATGCTCTACCCCAATCTGTCCAATTTTCTTCTACCTTATCCATTTTCAGACGAACCCTGAAAACTCATCTCTTCAGAGAAGCCTATCTGGCCCCCACCTAACAACTGTACATTTATCTTCTCCATCAGAACATCCCCCACAGTTATTACCCCTTGTATCTCTTGACCTCCTCTCTTAGATTGTAAGCTCTAAGGAGCAGGGCCCTCTGATTCCTAATGTATTAAAGTGTATTGTATTTGTACTGTCTACCCTCAAGTTGCTGCATAAACTGTTGGCACTATATAAATCCTGTATAATAATAAAAAGTATAATAATAATAATAATGTACCTGGGATGGAAGCTATCTTACCACCATCATGGGGAATGCTGGTAAAACGTAAAATTGTATCAAATACTTATCGTAATTTTCCTCTCCTGACGCCAAACCATGGCAGCATACTAGTGGTAGAGCTCTGCCTCTTGTCCACTCCCTCAGGACCAGTGAATAGCATGAAAAGGGCATGGTTAGCAGCCCCCTCCCCCCCATTCTTTGTAACAAGCCACATACCGAGACGTACAAGGGTAGGTCCGTATGCTGCCATGGCTTGACGTCAGGAAAGCAAAATTACGGTAAGTATTTGATACAATTTTCCATTTTCCTGACGCCAGCATGGCAGCATAATAGTGATAAATAACTAGTTGACAGGGTGGGTACTGCTTTAAACAACATCAGTTGTATTTAAAATGCATGAGAAGATTGGATTGTCCTTCTCTCAAAGTATATACCCTATAATGCCTTATAAAGGTATCTTAGGAAGACCATGATGCCGCTCTGCACATGGTCTCCATCAATACCCACAACGCTGCTACCAACCTGGTAGAGTGTGCAGCAAATGTTGAGTAAAGCTCACACACTCTTGCTCTGTAAGCTCTGCAAATAAGCTTGTCGATCCAGCTCGACCAAGATCCTTGAGGTAGCCTCCTTTTATTTTGTGTTTCCCTGTTGGAATTATAAAGTGCTTATCTGAGCATCTGAATGGAGCAGTAGCCGACTAATATTTCCTTAATGTTCTGGAAACATCCAGCTCATGTAGCCTGCCCGAGTCCTCTTCTGGGAAGCCCCAGATGCCCGTCTGGTGAAATGAAGTGGCTACTTTTGGAACTAAATGTTCTACTGGTCGTAGTTCCACTTGATCTAGAAAAAGGTAATATGCTTCTCTGAGGCCCCCGGCCTGAAGTTCAGAAACTCTTCTGCCTGAGGTTATCGCAGTCAAAAAGACAACTTTATGACTAATGTACCCCAGCGAACACTATTCAGTTGGAGCAAAAGGGTGACCAGATAAGAAGTCCAGCACTACAGATAGATCCCATTGGGGAAAGACTCTCTTCTTAGGTGGTCAGATTTTAATAACCGCCCTTAGAAACTATACTACCAACGGATCTTCCGCCCCTTTGATTTTTGTTACTGCTGAGATGGTGGAAACTTGTACTTTCAGGAAACTCAGGTTAAGGTCCATGCCCAATCCTGCTTGCAGAAAATCCAAGACAGCTGAAAGTGGAGGCGCAGAAGGATCCAACTCCTTACCAGCCAGGATAATTGAAAACTTGTCCCAAACTTTTGTGCAAGCTTGGATTGTGAAAGGTTTTCTGAATAAAGAGGTTTTCTGAATCTTAAACGAGTAGAGATTACCCTAAAAGAGCACCCTAGGCTCTCCAGCCTCCCCCTCTCAACAGCCATGCTTGTAGCTCCAGTTTGTGTATGCTTGGATGTAGGAATTCTTCTTGAACTAGAAGGCGTGGGACTACTGGGAGGGGAACTAGTTGCTGTACGCTGAGTTGGATTACCAGTGGAAACCAGGGTCTCCTTTAACAGCCTCCAAAGGAACCTCATTATTAGAGGAACCAGGGGGGAAGGCGTAGGCTAGGGCATAGATCAGCAAGGTGCAACAAGAGCATATGTTCCCCTTTGACTATGGATGCAGAAACCTGGACCAGATTCTTGGGAGCTTGCAATTGCTGGGAGAAGCAAAGAGATACATTTGGGGTGTACCCCGCATGTGAACCAATTGGGAAAGACTCAGGGTGTAGAGCCCACCCGTTGTGGTCTGGAAATGTTTGAGAGAGAGACGGTCCACCTGCATGTTCAACCTCACTGGGAGATAGACTGCCCTTAGGGCATGAACGTGATTTTCTGCCCAAGACATTGGCTCCACTTCCTTCAGTATGATGCTGCTGCGGGTTCCTGCCTGGCTTCATTTATAAGTGACTGCTGCCCTGTTGTCCATCTGCATAGAGACCGTCTTTTCCTGGATCTTGTGCTGCAAAGCCTTGTGAGCCAGAAGTGCTGCTTGAATCTCTAGCTCATTTGACACTATGCCTTTGCCGGGAATCTCCCTCTGCCCTGGACTGCCTGTCTCGCTGGCATCCATTGTAACAATGGTCCAGTCTAATGACCCTAAGGGGCGAGAGTTCTTCAAGGTCTCCATCAGCCACCACTGCATTCTTCTCCCACCGGGGCGCCCACATCTGGAGGGGAGACAAGTTAGGCTATGTCTGTCCCCTGTAGGGGATATAACTTGTGCAGCATATTAAACGAGAATCTCTCCTCTGTGCCATCCTTGTTTCTTGACATCCTTGATTTCCTCCATAAAAGGAAAAAGGGATTTGCGCTTCTGAAGAAACATCTGTGTGACTTCATGCACAGATGTCTATGCAAGTCTCACCTGAAATCGCCAACAGTAGTGCAGGAACTACTTTTCCAAATCAAAGATGTGTGTGAACACTGCTGTAGGTTTCCCATCTCCACTAACACACAGACCAGGTTGCAGTTGCTTGTGTGCCTTAGACATGTGCAATTTGTTTTTTTCCAAATGAGATTTTCTTTATGAATTTCGACAAATTTGTTAATTCGGAAATATCTGAATTAACGAAAACCTGTTTAACACATTTTTCCAAATATTTGTAACCTTGAATATTCGAAAATTCTTAAATTCGTAAATTTGAAAATTCTGAAAATTCTGAAATTTTAAATTTAGAAAATCCGAAAGCCCAAAAATCTGAAATACTGTAATAACTAACTAATAATAACTTAACTATTACTAACTATTAAATTATAGGTATTGGAATTTCCTTTCAAATTTGGCTGTTAGTGAATGTAACAAATGCAAATTTTTCCAAAGTTAACCACTTGCTTATGGCCACTCAAACCTCCCTTCTGCCCAGCCCAATTTTTAGCTTTCTGCGCTGTCACACTTTGAATGACAATTGCGCGGTCATGCTACACTGTACTCAAATTAAATTTTTATCATTTTTTTCACACAAATGGAGCTTTCTTTTGGTGGTATTTAATCGCCACTTGGGTTTTTATTTTTTGCTAAACAAACAAAAAAATACAGAAATAAAAAATAAAAAAAAAACATGTTTCATAGCTTGTTATAAAATTTTGAAAACGGGTAATTTTTCTCCTTCATTGATATTCGTTGATGAGGCTGCACTGATGGGCACTGATGGGCTGCACTGATAGGCCCAGATAAGGCAACACTGATAGGCACAGATAAGGTTACACTGATAGGCACTGATAAGACCGCACTGATGGGCACTGACAAGACAGCACTGATGGGTGGCACTGATGAGTGGCACTGATAGATGTCACTGATGGGCACTGATGGGTGGCACTGATGGGCACTGGTAGGTGGTATTGATAGGCAGCACTGGTGATGAGTCACTGATTGGTGACATTTATAGGTGGCACTGTGGGCAATGATAGGTGACACTGTGGGCACTGATAGGTGACACTGTGGGCACTGATAGGTGGCGCTGGTGGGCACTGGTAGGTGGTGCTGGTGGGCACAGAAGCCTCTGCAGAAGCTCTCCGAGATCGGGACTGCTCTCCCTCTCACAGCCGCCGGTGATTGGCTTTTTTTTTTCTCCTCGCGCTACCAGCATGAGGAGAAAAAATTGCCAATTACCAGCTCTGTTTATGTCACATGATCAGCTGTCATTGGCTGACAGCTGATCACGTGGTAGGGGGTCGGGATCGACCCCTTGCTCCGATCTGTGATCAGCCGAGTCTCATAGACTCACAGATCACAGAGTGCGCCACGTGCACTCTGCAGGGGGCGCACAGGCCGCTCGAGCACGGGAGGTCGTCTATGGATGCCCTACCGGCAAATTAAGTCCGCGCTGTAGCCGTCTTTCGGCTATAGCATGGACGGGAGGTGGTTAAAAAAATGTTATTATTATTATTCATTTGTTAGTTACATTCGTTTAGATGTAGCATTCCTTTTTTTTGGATAATTCCTAACTTTGGATAAATTCATTATCGTTAAGTTCACTAACAGCCAAATTTGGAAGGAAATTCCAATACCTATAATTTAATAGTTCGTTATTATTAGTTAGTTATTCTTTCTTATTTTCGGAGTTTCGATTTTATGAATTTACAGATTTTCGATATAACAAATTGCAATCATAACGAATGACCCGAAAAAAGAAAAAAAAAATAAATGAAGCGAAAACTAAAAAAAATTTCGGCAGTGCACATATCTAGTGTGCCTCCTGTATGTTGTCACTGTTTTTCATTATGAAAGCACCCCCTTTGTCTGCAGGCTATATGATAACCTACTTCTCTTTCAAGGAACTGATGGCTGTTTGTTCCTGTGCAGGTTCTGCACTTGCCTTTTTTTTGTTTTGCAGAATTCTGTCTGTGACTCTTAGCCCCCGTACACACGGTCGGAAATTCCGACCACAAAATCCGTCTAATTTTTTCCGACAGATTTTGTCCGACACTGGTGTTGCATACACACGGTCGGACAAAGTTGTCGGAAAATCCGATCATTCTGAACGTGGTGACGTTCGTTGCGTACGACAAAACTACGTAGAGGCTAGTAGCCAATAGCTTTGGTCTCGTAATTTGATCTGGGCATGCGTGGCACTTTGTCCATCGGAATTCTCTACACAAGATCGGAAAAAGTCTGATCGGATTTTGTCGTCGGAAAATTTGAGAGCAGGAATTTCCGATGGAAAAAGTCCGATGAAGCCCACACATGGGCGGATTTTCTGATAACATGGTCCGATTGGACATTTTCCGTCAGAATTTCAGACCGTGTGTATGGGGCATTTGTCTTAACTGGTCATATATTTGTCTAGAGTAGGGTTCCTTCCAGCTCTAGCAGTTCAAGTGGATTTTATAATAGAATTGTTTTCTTTAGTTTAAATTTGGCTGTTTTGCAGTCCAACTTATGATGGAGGTATTCTTTGAATCAATGTTTTTTTTAAACAAATTCCTCTGACACTGCATTGTTTCATTTTGTCTGTGGATTTTTATGAACATAGTACAGCTATTTCTGGTTCTGTAGATTTGTATGAGATGAGGTTGACAACACAATTTGGCTGTTTGAGGCATCCAGCTTTAGGCCTGAGTCTTTTAAACATTTTTTACTTTTTGCCGTTAATTAGTGTAGCGCTACCCCCAGTGCCGATCCTGACCTCCCTGGGGCCCTAAGCAAAATTCTGCCGAGGGGCCCTCTACCTGACCCGTGATGCCGTGAGCTATGTAAACCATTTGCCATTGCCACACAGTCACACCTGACACTTCAGCGCTCCCAATACAATCCTCCCTCCTTTAAACAAAACAGTCAAAGAATAAGTACAACAATATAGAACAGACATTATATATTTATCTTTACATATCTGAGTGTGGATCCCCCACTTACATCAGGGTCCCCAGAGAGCCCCCCCCCTTACACCAGGGTCCCCAGAGAGCCTCCCCTTACACCAGAGTCCCCAGAGAGCCCCCCCTTACACCAGGGTCCCCAGAGAGCCCCCCCCTTACACCAGGGTCCCCAGAGAGACCCCCCCTTACACCAGGGTCCCCAGAGAGCCTCCCCTTACACCAGGGTCCCCAGAGAGCCCCCCCCTTACACCAGGGTCCCCAGCGAGCCCCCCCTTACACCAGGGTCCCCAGAGAGCCCCCCCCTTACACCAGCGTCCCCAGAGAGCCTCCCCTTACACCAGGGTCCCCAGAGAGCCTCCCCTTACACCAGGGTCCCCAGAGAGCCTCCCCTTACACCAGGGTCCCCAGAGAGCACCCCCCTTACATCAGGGTCCCCAGAGAGCACCCCCCTTACATTAGGGTCCCCAGAGAGCACCCCCCTTACATTAGGGTCCCAGAGAGCACCCCCTTACATTAGGGTCCCCAGAGAGCACCCCCTTACATCAGGGTCCCCAGAGAGCATCCCTATAAAGCCCCTCCTTACATCGAGGTCCCCAGAGAGCCCCCCATACATAAGTGTCCTCAGAGAGCCTCCCTACTTCAGGGTCTGCAGCATTGCCCTTTACATCAGAGTTCCCCCTTGCACTGTAAGGTGGAATCCTGCATACTATGATGTAAAGGGGAACTCTGGGAATGTGGGGAGGACTCTGGTGACCAGATAAAGAAACCACTAAGATAAGGGGGTTTACTGATATAAGGGGGAAACCTTTATATCAGTGCCCCCTTACAATATTGTATTGACCCCCCTAGACTGGCCTGGCGGTGCTGTCACTGACCTCCTCTCAGGTGCATCGTGCAGGGCTCAGTCAGTCGGCTCCAGCTTGGTGGCTCTGGTTTTATCCCATAGTTTCCTCTCTGCAGTCCATACATGTCTGACTTCTCCCATGACCCCCAACCTGGCTGCGCTCCCTCTCTTGACTCAGGGGAGGTCAGAGGCTGCGGATGGGACAGGGGAGGTCAGAGGCTGCGGATGGGACAACAGGAGAGGTCAGAGGCTGTGGGGGGAGGGCAACAGGAGAGGTCAGAGGCTGTGGGGGAGGGCAACAGGAGAGGTCAGAGGCTGTGGGGGGAGGGCAACAGGAGAGGTCAGAGGCTGCGGGGGGGCAACAGGAGAGGTCCGAGGCTGCGGGGGGCAACAGGAGAGGTCAGAGGTTGCAGAGGGCAACAGGAGAGGTCAGAGGCTGCGAAGGGGGAGGGGGCAGGAGGTCAGAGGCTGCAAAGGTGGGGGGGACAGGAGGTCAGAGGCTGCAAAGGTGGGGGGGACAGGAGGTCAGAGGCTGCAAGGGGGGGACAGGAGGTCAGAGGCTGCAAGGGGGGGGGGACAGGAGGTCAGAGGCTGCAAGGGGCGGGCAGGAGGTCAGAGGCTGCAAGGGGCGGGCAGGAGGCCAGAGGCTGCAGGGGGGGGCAGGAGGTCCGAGGCTGCAGGGGGGGGACAGGAGGTCCGAGGCTGCGAGGGGGGGGGACAGGAGGTCCGAGGCTGCGAAGGGGGGGGGGGACAGGAGGTCAGAGGCTGCAGGGGGGGGGACAGGAGGTCAGAGGCTGCAGGGGGGGGGACAGGAGGTCAGAGGCTGCGAGGGGGGGGACAGGAGGTCAGAGGCTGCGAGGGGGGGGCAGGAGGTCAGAGGCTGCGAAGGGGGGGCAGGAGGTCAGAGGCTGCGAGGGGGAGGGGGCCCAGGAGGTCAGAGGCTGCGGAGGGGACGTTTTATTTTTAAAAATGGCGCCACTCTGCGCTATCGTGTCACTGGTGCTGCTGCCGCTGCTGTGAGGGCAGCGGCACCTGAAAAAAAGATGGCCGCTGCTCGGCAATTTTCGGAAGGCGGGCGCATGCGCAGTTGCATGTCGGCCCCGCGGCCATCTTTTATTCAGGCACCGATGCCCTCACAGTGGAGCAGAGCCGATCCGCCGTGGGGCCCTACGCAGCTTGCGTAGTCCGCGTATAGGGTGGATCGGCTCTGGCTACCCCCATAGGAGCCGCTGGTGAATATGGGTATCTCCCACCCTGCACAGCCAAGCACACAAATTTCCCACACACTTTGTAGACAGGAACCAGTCCTTGCAGCTTTGTTTTTGTTAGGGGGATTGGATGGGGATATGGTTATTATGGGATGCCCACTTGGTCAACAAGGAATTCTTCAGGGACACAAAGTATATACATTCAGTATATATACAATTCTCCTCTTTTACCTCCAGCACAAACTTGCTTGTAGAACTACATCTCCCAGGACCAGCTAGCACTGACAAGTTGATCCAACACAAACTCAGTCAGATCCAGAGAAATTGCCCTATGCAGGCAGGGACCGCGGGCCCCTTTGGTAGTGTAGCAGAAAAAAGAGGTCTTTAGTGCTTAGCTGTCCTATTCTTGTGGTTACTGATCCCAGTACCACCTCTTCAGGCACTGCCAGCCCACCTGGCTGCAGCTTCCCCTTTCACTAACCCTCCTAGCTACTTTTTCACAGTCCTCCCAGACTGACTCTGCATCCATCCCAGACTGCTTGCACCCAGTCCCTTCAGGCATGCCTCTCAGTCTTCCCTGGAGATTTGCCCGTAATTGTTCTCCTTTTGTCCTCTCCTTGCTTCCGTGCCTCCTGGTCAGGATCCCCCTGTGTGTCATAAAGAGGGGTCCCTTCGGCATCTGAGCCCAGGTCTGAAATCACCCCTCCAGACTAGGGGGTTACTCTCAAAGACCTCCCCATCTCCACCTTCCACCCGAACTCCACACTGCCCCAGCTGGGCTGACCCTGAGTATTTTAGGGGGCCTGCCCCCTGCCAACCCATCTGTTGGGGATTGGTCAGGGCCCTCAGAATACTCTAGACAGCTCCTTCTCCCTCCTCCCTCAGAAATGCTGCCTGTGAGTCATACCAGCCTCCCTGAGTCACTCAAACCCTGACCCAGAAAAACACACTGGCTTGGCTGCCACCAAGCCTGAAGATTTACCTACACTTACAAAATCCTAAATCTAGCACTCTAGCAATGCTAGGGGGTGCTACATTAGAGTTCTCTGTAGTCTTTTGTAAAAAGATTGTAGCTTATCTAAAATGACGGTGGTGTCATTCTCCAGCAGTCTTGTTCTGTTCTGTATTTCCTCTTATATTTGTTCTCTTTAGGCTTTAGCAAATTTTGATCATTTTATTTAGTATCCTTTCAGAACATCGGGGGGAAGTAAGGTTCTTAGTTTTGAGTCTTTGTGGTTAGCACTTCTGCCTAGCAGCGCTAGGGTCACCAGTTCGAATCCCAACCACGACACTACCTGCCTGGAGTTTACATGTTCTCCATGTGCCTGCCTGGGTTTCCTCCAACCAAACTTTGACATTAACCATTAGCAGGAGAAAAAGGATCTTACTCAATATGACTGCTCTACGCCATTACACTCTCTGACATACAAGAATGAATCAAAACACTTTGATCATAAATCTGGGGAGTCTAAAAAGGCTCAAGTTTTGGGATCCACTGATATCATTCAGACCCACACTCTACAGACATGTGCAGAACACAAATGTACAGATCCCATAGAATCTGAGAATAATGACCCTGTTAACAACCAAGGTAATGTCAGTGTAGAAACCAAAAATTGTATTTCTGATACACAAACTGATCCCATGGTAAACTGGCCCCCTGTTTAGAAAGTTTACATAGGCTTACATAAAAAAATATATATATTATATATATATATATATATATATATATATATCTATATATATAGATATATATATATATATATATATATATATATATACATTTAATAATGTAACTAAATTAACAATTACAGAGATGCAGTAATTTGTGTACTTTATGTCTGCCTGGATTTTAGCTTTAAGACTGCAGTGATAACTTCAAATATGTACGTACTGAAAGTACACTATACTATTTCTTGTAGAATAATTTCACAAAGTTGCTAGCTGTCTGCTTCATCTTTAATACACACTTATCTTGCTGATCGCAACCTGTTTTTTTTTTAGAATATTTTAATAATGCAAAGCTCCTTTATATTTGATCATTTTGTGTTATACTAGTGTATGTAATTTATGCAGTAATGGATTTTAGATGGTAATCAAGCTGTTAATGAAATTAGATCTTAATTAGATTTTCTTTCTGCTTGAAACATTGTACTACATGGTTTGAATGAAAGATATTTTTATGATGACTAATAATTTTTTGTTACCAATTCTTTGTACCACCCTTTGGTTTATTGAATTCTGCTCCCTGGCTCTTCAGTGGTATTTATCTACACCTTATATCTATTCAATGACACCTAAAAGTGCCCAAACTACCATAGCTGTCTCCTTCTTCTTCATTCCCTGCTGGGTGAGTTATGTTTAACTCCACTGAAGGATATTTCTAAGCTTGATATCATGGCAAAATAGTCAGGTTTCTATGTACATAATTTTCCTAGCATAGTAAGCCATAATGTAATATATCTACGCATGTCGTGTATTACCTGTTGGTGCAAAGTGTTTTAGGTTTATTGTAGAAAATAAATTTCTGCATCAGTCAGTGGGTGTAGCATTGTATTACATTAGTTTATTTAAAGTAAAAAAACAAGACACACATCCATCCCGTTTAACCAAAAAGCAAAATGAGTGTGACCTAATTTGCTCAGATAGATCCCCAAAACCTTGGATACTCTTTGGCTCTACATTGTACAATGTTACTTATAAATATTATTAGCTATTTATTATTTGTGCAATTGGAAAATTCATCCAACCTTTTTTTAGCCCCTTCCTGCCCAGGCCAATTTTTAGCTTTCAGCACATTCACACTTTGAATGACAATTGCGCGGGCATGCTACACTGTACCCAAACACATTTTTTATCATTTTGTTCCCACAAATAGAGCTTTCTTTTGGTGGTATTTGATCACTGCTGGGGTTTTTATTTTTTGCGCAACAAATAAAAAAAGACTGTAAATTAAGAAAAAAAATACTGTCGTGCACTGATAAGGTGGCACTGATGGGCACTGATAGGTGGCACTGGTATGTAGCACTGATGGGCACTCATAGGCGGCACTGATAGGTGGCATTGATGGGCACTGAAAGGCTGCACTGATGTGTAGTTATGGGTGACACTGATAGGTGGCACAGGTGGGCACTGGTAGTTGGGCACTGATGGGCACTGATAGGTGGCACTGATGGACATTGATGGGTGGCACTGCTGGGCATCACTGATGAGGAGACATCTGGCAGGCATTTGTGGTGGGCACTGACCGGCACCATTTCTGGGCACTGATTGGCATATTTTAGGGCACTGTGTGGCATCTCTGGTGGCCATGGGGGGCATAGCTGATAATCCATGTGTGCTGGCCATCCCTGGTGGTCTTGGCGGCATCCCTGGTGGTCCAGTGTGGGCATCCGCAGGGGGGGCTGCACTGATAAACAATCAGTGCAGACCCCCCCTGTCAGGAGAGCCGCCGATACTCGTGTCTGTCAGACGCAAGTGAGGAAAGCCGATAAACGGCTCTTCCTGTTTACACTGTGATCAGCCGTGATTGGACATGGCTGATCTTGTGGTAAAGAGCCTCCATCAGAGATCCCTCCAGTGGCTGTCAGCTGCTTCATTGAAAGCCGGTGCTTGTAACTCCCCCCACTGATCATCACCGACTGCCCATCAAATGTCCCTTCATTTCTGGGCCCCTGTGCCCTCCTCCGGCTCCCGGTGTCCTCCTTCTCCTCCCTGGGTCCTGCTCTGGCTCCCCGTCTCCTCCTCTGGCTCCCTGCCTACTCCCCTGGTTCTCCTCTGGCTCCCCGCCTCCTCCTGCGACTCCCCAGGTCCTCCGATGGTCCTCCTCCGTGCTCCTCCCATCCCCCCCTGTCCCGGATCTGTCAGGATGGAGAGCAGAGGAGAGGAGAATGTAAATATGTAATTTACCGGCTCCTTCATTATCTGAATGAACAGAGTCAGTGATCACTGACTGTCCATTCATAACTGAGCATTGTGAACTGTGTAAAATAATAAAAAATAAAATAAAAAAACACTGACACCATTTACTCCCCCCCCCCCCCCCCCCCCACACACACACACACAAAAAAAAAATAGAAAGCAATGTAAAGAAATAGCAAAAAATATATAAATTGTAAAATGAATAAAAAATAAATAAATTGTAAAAAAAATAAAAATTAACTACTGACACCGTCCACTTCTCTACTGACACCATCCGCTGCCCTACTGATACAATCCACTGCCAACCTCCTCACCCCAAAAAAGAATTGTCAATTTTTTTTTTTTTTTTTTTAAAGAAGAAGAAATTAAATTGTAAAAAAAAAAAATAAATACATTTGTAATAATAAAAAAAAAGAAGAAAACTACTGACACTGTCCAATGCTCTACTGACACTGTCCACCCATAACCGTCCACATCCCCCACCTCCAACCGGATTGTGAAAAAAAAAAAATGAAATACAAATAAAACTGTAAAAAATTATAAAAAATAAAATAATAAAAATAAAATAAAAAACTGCTGACACCATCCACTGCTCTACTGACACCATCCACTGCCCTCACAAAAAGTTTGTAAAAAAAATAAATAAATACAAAAAATAATTGTAAAAAATAAAATTAATAAACAAAAAGAAATTACACTGTCTATTGCTCTACTGACACTATCCACTGCCCTACTGGCACCATCCTGCACATACTACCCAATACCACATACTCTGCACTCTTCTCTCTAAGCTGATCATTATAAAGCCCCATACACACTATCAGATTTTTTGCTGATTTTTGTCTTCAGATTTACCAAAACCATATAATATGAGGTCAAACCTTAGCAGTTTCAATTTGTATGCAATCAGGCAGGCCCTTGTACTACATGGTTTTGGTAAATCTGAAGACAAAATTCAGCAGAAAATCTGTGTATGGGGCTTAATAGTGTTACTGTTGATGTCAGTGTCAGTTAGTCAGTTAAGCCAGCCATAGATGATTCAAATCTTGCCTGCTTTAACAGGGACCTGCTAAGATTCAAACCATCTCTGGGTGCACCCCTGAACTCTGCACATAGTGCACCCTGAACTCTGCAATCTGTACATAGCGCACCTCCGCGCTTATTTGGTAAGAATAAAATACAAAATATGCATTAAAAAGTTTTTTTCTCTATCTTATCTTCTTAACATTTGGTTGTCATATCCCCAAAAAGTATCTTTATTTTTTTTTAATCTCATGGACGAAATGTGAGAAATAACGTATATAATGTATCATACAATCATTCCATAAATATCCACATACCACATACACTTCATATATAATTTGAGGAAAATATGATTATAAAATAGTTTACCATTTGCCAATAAAAAAATAAATTAAAAAAAATGTCCCCGGATTTCATTTGAAAAATCTGGTCACCCTAAACTAACTATTAATATAAGTGTACTGTCTAGTACAAAAAAACAATGTATTCATTTAAATGACATCTCTGTGAGTCGTCCAGCATACTAAGAGCATTGTTTATTATTAAGTAGTCATTCCTACTTCTCTGAGGTCTCACCTCATGTCAGGGTTTGAATTATCACTTTCCACTGAGTTGTTGCTGTGAATTTTCATTCAGTTTCACTTGTAATAAATTATTTAAAGAAATTACTTCAGTATGCAAAGGCATTGGTTATGATATGTCTGGGCTTCAAGGAAACACCAGAATAAAAGAACTGACTGTCAGATTCCACAATGAAGAAGATGGCAAAATGAATTAGCTTATATGAATATCCTTGCACTAGATAAAAGTGGACAACTCTTTCTTTATATAAGATGGCACTAAAAGTGATTGTAAAATCATATTTTATAACAAACATGTTATACTTACCTGCTCTGTAATATTACACAGAACCAGTGTCGGCTGGTGGCTTTTTCTTTTGGGGGAGGTCGGGACATCAAAGCCCTGCACTTACCCCATCTAGAAAGCGGGTGGGTGGGCAGCGGGTCCAGCTTTCTTCCCTCCTCCTGCTGTGGATCACGGCGGCTTCCGCCTTGCATCTCCCTCCTCCAACAGGATCACCTGTCCTTTCAGCCAATCAGGAAATGGGTATCAAACCCGCAATTCCTGATTGACAGAGAGGCGATTCAGTGTTAGAATAGCGAATATTCCTTTTGCTATTCTAACACACCTGGGTGGGCTCTGAGCACAATGCTCCGCGTCCGGAGCCCACCCTATTTTGAAGCCTATTAGAGCCTCTGGCTCTAATCAGGTGCTTAAAAAAAAACAAACCTGTAATTAATGTGCCCGGAGTCCTGAAAGGGGCCGGACGCATGAATAGGGGGTGGTGTGGCAATGAAAAGGGGAGGCAGTGCCCGTGCGCCCTTAATGGAAGAACCGCCCCTGCACAGAACAGCCTCGAACCTCCACTTCTTGGGTCCCCCACTGGTGCTCCTGGCTCCTCCTCCCTTCAGAGTGCCCAATCCCAAGCCATGCTGCCTGTGTCCATAGACAGTGTGGCTCAGCCCCCTCACAGTGTCTATGGAGAAGAGGGGGAGCCAGGAACGCCAGTGAGGGACCAGAGAAAAGCAGGTTCAGGGCAGCTCTGTGCTATTCCATTGCACAGAGCAGGTAAGTACAAACCTGTTTGTTATTCAAAAAAAAAAAATTTAAACAGAGTTTACAATCACTTCAAGTTTTACCAGGTGGATGTGGATGCCAGCTTTAGACATAAGATCCTTTGGGCATCACTTTGAGCTGCAAGCTGCCCCTAATTTCCTTTTTTTTTTTCTTTTGTTATTTAGGGCTGTTTTTGTTGCCCACCTCTCATCTGGACTGCTTTTGGATGACCTGATTGTCTCAGAATAACTGAATCCTGTGTCCTTTAATAAATGAGAAAGAAAACAGGATATATGTACTTACCGTAAAACCAATTTCTTTGACTTAAAGCGGTGTTTCACCTAAAAAAAAAAATTTTTTAAAAGTCAGCAGATAAAAAAAAAAGTAGCTGCTGACTTTTAATAAGTACACTTACTCTCCCAGGGCGCCCGCGATGTCGGTCGTTGAGGCCGAGATGTTCCTTCGGCGATCCGGTTCCAGCGCCGCCATCCTCAGTAAGGGAAACGGCTGCCCGTTTCCTACTGCGCATGCGCGAGTCGAATCTGTGAATAGGGAACACGATGTGTTGTGGGAAACAGTTCCCATAACACACCGCGCCCCATTCACTAGAAGACGGCGCTCGGAGCAGAGGAGAGAACATCACCGCGGAGCTGGAAGAGGCAGATTAGGACGATCTGCCTAGCAACAGCCATTTCTGGTAATTTTAAATTGTTATTAACATTTTTTTAAAGTTTTTTTTTTTCAGGGTGGCCCACCACTTTAATTAAGAGACACAGGTCCCACTCCATTGTTTTTGTGATCTAATCCTAATACTGTTTTTCGAAAAATCTGAAACTTGCTTGGAAAAGGAGAGGTTATACCTGTCTGGCCAACAGCCTTTTGTTTGTCATTGTCCAATTCTTCTTGTAGGCAGCAGTATAACCCAATTGTCTCAGAATAACTGAATCCTGTGTCCCATAATGAACTCCAAGATTTAACCACCTCCCGCCCACGC
The DNA here is from genome assembly GCA_028564925.1 of Lithobates sylvaticus. NCBI lineage: Eukaryota > Metazoa > Chordata > Amphibia > Anura > Ranidae > Lithobates > Lithobates sylvaticus. The sequence goes on along the minus strand of CM053035.1, from coordinate 127,493,957 downwards.
TAGAAGACAGCTACAGCACAGGCCTTAATTGCCGGGAGGGCGTCCATGCACGTCCTCCCGAGAATGCGCGTCCATGCACATCCTCCCGAGAATGCTCCGCCTTCGCGCCCCCTTTATGGCGTGCACAAAGCGCTCTGTGATCCGTGAGTCAATGAGACTCGGCTGATCACAGATCCTGGCCCCTTAACACATGATCAGCTGTCAGCCAATGACAGCTGATCACGTGATGTAAAGAGAAGATCGTAATCAGCCTTTTTTTTCCTTCACGCTGACAGCGTCAGGAGAAAAGAAAAATCTGATTAGCGGTTTCTGTCAGAGGGACATGGGTCCTAATCACAGAGAGCCACTGCTGCTATGCAGTGCCCATCAGTACCACCTGCCTGTGTCCACCAGTGCCACCTACCAGTGCATATAAGTGCTGCCTATCAGTGCCCACCAGTGCCACCTACCAGTGCCCACCAGTGCCACCTATCAGGGCCTATCAGTGCCACTTATCAGTGTTGCCTATCAGTGTCACCTACCAGTGACTATCAGTGCCCATCATTGCCACCCTTCAGTGCCACCTATCAGTGCCCTTCAGTGCTGCCTATCAGTGCTCATCAGTGCCACCATCAGTGCCACCTGTCAGTGTTCATCAGTGCCACTTATCAGTGCCCACCAGTGCCACCTATCAGTGCCCATCAGTGCCGCCTTATCAGTGCCCATCAGTGCAGCCTCAGTGTCCATCAGTGCAGCCTATCAGTGCCCATCAGTGCCGCATGACCGCGCAATTGTAATTCAAAGTGTGAGAACGCTGAAAGCTGAAAATTGGCCTGGGCAGGAAGGGGGTTTAAGTGCCCAGTAAGCAAGTGGTTAAAGTAAGTACAAAAATTCTGCTGTCTTTACCCCTTTTAAAAAAATTCCTCTCGGTTCCTGCCCTAATTGCCATAAAATAAAAAGCACCTTTAAGTAGAGTAAATTGTTGGACTCTCTGAATAAGGGTCCATTTTGTATACTTGTAAGGTCGGTAGACTGGTGTTTTGTCATGTTCTTCATGTTTCCCTTTCTCGTTGGGCACCAAGCAAGGGTCATATGAGAGGTTCCCCCTTGGGATGGGTTCTTTGGACTACTCTAGGCATTGAACGGGGTCACTAACCCTTGCGTGGGTTAATACTTCCCCAAAGGCATGCTCACCAAAGCTTGGTGACCAGGCAGGAGCCGCAATCATGTGAAAAGTCAAACATTAAGGCAGTCTCCTAACTCCATGATGAGCCACATGTGTGCAGTACCCAAGATCTGGAGTTCCTCCTTAAGCTTCCTCATTCCATGTTCTACACATTTGCTCTGATGTACTGTATATGTTGCATTCGGAGGGACAGGCTGAGCCTCTGCCCACTCCACCAGTCAGCGTGCCTCTGTTACCTCTCTCCCAGTAACAGAATGGGGTCCCGCCGAGCACATAGCTTGGACCTCATGCATGGTCTCACTTAACTCTTCCTTTTCTGTATCAAGTGACCATCTCTGTAATGTTAGTCCATTCCCGGTGACCAACAGAGATGGACAGCTAGGGAGGGAGTCCAAGCCCAGACTCCCTCGCTACCGAGAGAACCTGTCACCTATTAGGGACAACACCAATGACTGGTTGCTGTTTCTCTTTGCAGTTACTCATGAACCTTTGCTGTAGTGATGTTACACATATCCCTTCTTGTAGTTACAGACCCAAGTTCTTTAATAGTATGCCTAGACCTCACATGCACCCCTTTGAATAACGTCAACCCAGGCTTTGATTGGTTGAATCAATGTTTACTGTAAACTTGGCAACATGCATAACATGAATAACAATGCTCCTAACTGATCCTAATTGTGGCTGCCCCAGGTTATCTGAACAGGTGAAGTCTCTTAGAGGAAAGTCCAAACTTACTGATGCTTTAACAGAGAAGCCCATGTTCTTCCACTGAATCGGCATTCCAGAACAGACTATAGGTCCCAGCAAGTCTTTAACATTTGTTCCTCATGCATTTCTTAAGTGTTCCCCGGAACCCCCCTAGGATCTGGACCTCTTCCCCTTTATAGGACGTGGGAGGGAGTCTGGACACCAGCAAAGACTCGTGAACCTACCGGGGAAAGGAGGCAAAATATTAACTCCTTCCACCCGATCTGGGTAGTCGGAGGCTAACAATACTTACAGTGGGCAACTTGCCTACATACTTGTAGTCCTGCCAGTTCCATCTACCTCTTTGCTGCTGGACACAACACTTTGCTACTATTTCTTCCAGCATTGTCAGTGTTGAGACTCATATCACGCTCCAGGGTAATGCACACCATGTCTATACATGATATGAACTCCTTTTCTGCTTTTGAGCTTTTTACATGATAGGCACCTGAGTCGTGAATAGCAAATGCAATTGACGGTTAATGGGAAATGATTGACTGCAGTTTCAGCTCCATTGCAAAGCCCCCGCCCCCTCAGTATTGGCAGAAACAGGGGACCAATAGTGACAGATGATTGACAGCAGCTTTAGCTCCATTACAAGGCTTTACTCCCCATACTTAACATTCGGGAAAATGGAAATAGTAGTCAAGTGACAGTTAATAAACCCTCTGAATAAAAATGTCTTTTCAGAAATTTTGATGATAACATTTTCAATACATTGGTTTAAGGAAAGGGTGGTTCTAGAATGGCAGCACCTCAAAAGTTTCAAGTAAACAGCTTTAAAATTACATAATAGGATGGCTCTTAAGAATCTCATAGACAGAAAGCAAGGAACCTTTTCACATAGACTAGTCTCAGTCTGAAGCTGCTCCCACATAAAGGGCCACAGGTTGTTGCTACGACTAACCACTTTGTCTCTATATATGATAATGCACTCTGAAAGTCCCATTTTGCTCAAACTATGAGCTCTTGGACCACATCGGGTTCCAACTCCAAATAAACTGATGCGTATACAAAGTCAATGTCTTATTGATGATTCGTGTATATTTAATGCTGAAGCGTCAATGGATATTTTGCTGCTAAATTCGTGGCCTAAGTGTGGGCCGTTTCTTTGGTTTAGATAATATTAAGCACATTCAACTTCCACAATGGCCTAGCGTTTAGGGCAAATTCATACCATACAGCCTGCGCTAGGGGGCAGTGTGGTGCATTCAGCACATCATCACGTGGCTCCCTTTTTTTTTGTGCAAGCTTTATGTTAATTGTAAAAAATGTATACCTCATTTACTGCAATGTCATAAAGTTCAATGCTATGTGCTGCCCAACAATGCAGTGCGATTCGGCATGGTGCGCTGTGAAAAAATGCAGAATGTCTGCATTTTACCACAGCACGCCGCAGCGCAGTGTTGCAGTCTGAATAGGACACATAGGAAACAATTGTTTCCTGTGTGTCCCTGTGTTGACAGACGTTTTACCATGCAATAAATCATCTGTCACAGCATATAGCGTGAATTGGCCCCTATTTGTAAGTATAGTGGAGGTAAATATTTCTTCCTCCCTTAGCAATGCGAACCAAAATAACCTGATGCTACATCTCTTAGGCTACACGTGGAAAATATGATAAATACTTGTGAGGAAAGTTATCTTTTTTATATTTCTAAGAATAAAAGCAGAGAGAAGCAACTCTATGGAATCACGTTTCAAACTAGGGGTAGAAAGTTTCAGTTGGCAGAAAAAAGGTATGCTTGGCTTGATTTGGATGAAGAGGTACAGGGCTATTTCTTGGAACAAGGAAATGATATGTGGACCTACAGAGAGCACTCTGAGCAAATGTTCTCCTCCAATACCTAATATTAAGTTATCATAGCTGTGCATGACAGCAGCAACACCCCATAAGTTGAACACCCTGGACTTAAACGTTACATAAGGACAACCATATTTCAGAAGCTCTGTCATCAATGAAATGTTTACAAATTCATGTAGCACCTTCTAATGTGCTATATGTAAATAGGTTAGTTGTTAGAGTAGGCAAATTGTCTTGGCTGAGAGCCAGGCCTGGGTTGTGAATCTAAGTCAGGGTTTAGTGACTCAGGGAGGCTGGATGACTCATTCAGACAGCTCTTCTGGTGCCTCCCCCTGTTTTCTGGAATCTTGCAGAAGGTTCTGGATGTTGAGGCTGGAACCTAGGAGGGGTTGTTTGGCATATTTAGGAGGTCCTCGACCAGTCTCCAGCAAAAAGGGTCTGGAAGGGGGCAGACCAGCAGGGGCAGTCGGGTTGGAAGATGGAGTGCTGAGGAGGCTGTTGGTGGCCCTTGAAGGTGTCTGGAGGGAAGACCTCGGGACCTGATCAGTGTGCATCTGCAGCCTTGTTATTGCCGAAATAGACAGAGCCGGATCTCCTGTGTACTTGGCTCGGCTCGCAGTCCGGCCCCTTGGCCCGGCTCCTATGATGGACATAACACCGGTCCAATGGTGAGACGTCAATGCTATTAGGCGGAACTGGGCGTGACTGTGAGCGTAGCCGAGTACACAGGAGCTTTGGCTCTGTCTATTCCGGTGGCGGTTGTTCCCTCCTTCCCCTACGAGGCAGCTGTTCGGCTTATAACACGCACATACGATTTTCCCCTGATTTTAAGGGGGGAAAAATGTGTGTTATACGCCGATAAATATGGTACTTAATACAAACATGTTATTTGGCATTTGGTATGTCATTTTTTGGGTGGGGGGAGCGGGTACCTTGTTTTGACAAGTACCTTGTTTTGGGATACGTCACAGGTCCCAGAAGATTGCCCGGCCATTCAGGAGGTGCAAAGTGACTTGTGCATGAGCGGTGCGCACATGGCTGTGAGCCGCAAGCAGTCACAGTCGGATGCCCACACTTGTAATGCCAGTGCCGAGGAGAGGGAAAGAACCGAGGGTTCGGGTGGCAACATCGCTGGATCCTGGGGCAGGTAAGTGTCTGTTTATTAAAAGTCAGCAGCAGCACTTTTTGTAGCTGCTAAATTTTTGAGACATGTGCACTGCCGGAAAATTCAATTGTTTTCATGTCATCCGTTTTTTTTTTTTTTTTTTTTTTTGTAAAATTCAAAATTTCAGAAATTTGAAAATTCGTAAATTCGGAATTCCTAAATTCGGAAATTCGAACATTGGCAAATTCCTAAATTCTAAAATTAGGGATTCGGAAATTTGAAATATCGTAAATTCAAAGTTCATAAATTCAAAGTTCTTAAATTCGAAAATTTTAACATTTGGAATTCGTAAATTCAAAAATTCGAAAATTCATAAATTCAAAAAATTCATAAATTCGTAATTCATAAATTCGAAAATGTGAAAATTCGACAATTCGGAAATTTGAAAATTCGGAAATTCAAAAATCCGAAAATAAGAAAGGAAAATCTGAAAATTAGAGAGAACGAAAATCCAAAAATCAAAAAATTCTAAATAATAACTAACAAACGAACTAATAATAACGAACTATTAAGTTATAGGTATTGTACTTTCCTTTTAAATTTGGCTGTTAGTGAAATAAAGAAACTATATAATAATAATAAGTTTTTATTAAAATTATTATTATTGTTATTTATTATTCTTAATTCTTTATGTTCCTTTCGTTTAGATATGGCATTCATTATTACGGATATGTGCGTACAGGGGGGTGACCAAATTTGCGAACCAATCGGGGAAAAAAATGAAATAAATAATCTACTTTTAATAAACACTATTACACTCCACTTTACGGTCTACCTTAAATAACATTGATAATTGCATATTGTGCTTGTTTGTATCCTTAAAACTGTAATTTTGTAACTTTTGGAAATGCCAGTACAAACTTGGCTGTGCCAGTAAATGTTGGGTGTTGCGTCAGTAAATTTGAATCTGGTAGAATGGCAACACTGCTTGGTACTCTGGAGGATCAACTGTTTTCTGGTTGTTCCAAAGTTCAATATGAAATCTGCACTCTCTAATATATACTCAGCACAGAAATTACCTATAGTACACTTTTCAGTATATCGCTTTTCAAACCAAAAGTTTTTTTGTTTACGTTTTTTTTTCCTAGCCATTTTATCTCCCTACAACATCCTAGAACCTTTACAAATCATTGGTAGTTCTGCAGTGCAGCCCACAGTGGACAATGATAAAGTTGGAGAAACATACGGTAGATCATTGCTGATCTTTCCTATTGCTATTTCCCTGTCTGTCATGCTGATCTAAAGGCTTTGCTGATCTTAGTTACTGACCCTGACCAGTGTAGGCACTTTTGGTTGTGGACACTGGTCAGCATGGGCACCAGTGGCGGCTGGTGCTCAAAAAATTTTTGGGGGGGCGCAAACAAACTGAAAAATTCAGAAAAAAAACCCCATCAATTGCAGCCTCACTGTGCCATCAAACGCTGCCACTGTGCCCCAAATGCTGCCACTGTGCCCATTTAATTCTGCCACTGTGCCCCAAATGTTGCCACTGTTCCCATCGAACGCTGCCGCTGTGCCCCAAATGCTGCCACTGTGCCCATTAAGTGCTGCCACTGTGCCCCAAGTGCTGCCACTGTGCCTATTAAATGCTGCCACTGTGCCCCAAGTGCTGCCACTGTGCCCCAAGTGCTGCCAATGTGCTGCCAATGTGCCCCAAGTCCTGTCAATTGGCCCCAAGTGCTGCCTGCCAATGTGCCCCAAGTCCTGCCAATGTGCCCCCCAACTACCATCTGCCCGGCACTTACCTTGTCTCTATTGTGCAGCGGGTGACGGCGGCAGGCGGTGAGCGGTGTCCGGTGTCCTCCATTTCATCCCGACCCGATGTCTTCTCCCGCGCTCCTCTTCTTGTCTTCTGCAATGATTGGACGCCTAGGCGTCCAATCACAGCGCCTGTGATTTCAGCCAATCAGGTGACAGGTAACAGACCTGGCAACCTGATTGGCTGAAAGGCGGGTCAGTGTTAGGGAAGCGATGTATTCACTTCTCTAACACAACACTGTGTAAACAGAGAACGCACAGCATTATGCCTGCTGTTTACATTTTTGGAAGCCTATTAGAGCCCACGGCTCTAATCAGGACGCCTATTAGAGCCGACAGCTCTAATCAGGCGCTTCCAAAGAAACCCTGTCGCTTTAATTCAGATGCCCGGCTTAATCGTATGTGGCCAGCTTAAAGTGGTAGTAAACTCTGCTTTTTATCTTGTGACTATAATAAGGATTTACCAGTGAATATCTCGTTTAGGCACCGTTTAGGCTTATGCACACTGCAGCTCAAAAAAAGCTGCTTTTTACAGGCGTTTGAGCTTTCATTTCTGCCAGCTTGAAGAAGTTTGTTCTTTTTTGTGTTCTTTCTCACGTTTTTATTGAGCTCTTTCTAGCTGTTTCAAGCTCTTTTGATCTTTTTTGAGCATGAATTTTTTTTTACAAACCCTCCTAGATAGTATTTTCTTAACCACTGTACAAACAAAACAAAAAGCTGGAACAAAGTTTTTGCGTGTTTTTGCACATTTTTTAGCTTTTTTAAGCTCTTTTGAGCTCTTTGGGGCACTAGCTCCTCTGAAAAACTTGAGTTTGGTGGATTCTTTTTCTGCCTGTAGAAGCATATGCCTGAAAACACCAAAAAAAGCCCTAGTTTGCATGGACACGTTGGCTAACATAGAGGGGAGTTTCAAGGCAGAAAAAATAAGAGCTCAAAAGGCTGTAGGAGCCGCTTCTTTGAGCTCCTTTGAGATGCAGTGTGCATGAGCCCTTTTGGAGATAATTACATGTGTAGCAGTCAGTGATGTCACCAGTTCATGGGCACTGTGCTCTCATTGATGGCACACTCAAGTATGCCGACCATTGAGAGAGCTGTGCTGGGACCGTGACTCCTGCGTGCACGTGCGAGAGTGACGTAATGGTGGCTCGGCCATTGAAACAACCAGACCCTGCAAACCCTGAAGGGAGACCGGATGAATATGGAAGCCCTGTCATCGGTACTTTTAAGTAAGTCTGTCATAATGTCCTAGTATGCGGACATACCTATGCTTAACATACGTTAAGTAGGTGCTAGAAGTAGGATTTTTGTAAGTACAGGTATATTTAATCATGCCTAGCTGTAAGCTTTTGATATGTGTGGGCTGGGAGTGGCTCAGTGTAGGCTGGTGACTCACAGATAGCATCATCTTTTGGCTAACTCCCTCTGGCTTCTAGAGGTTTCTAGAAGGGAGGAGGGGAATACAGGTGGAGCTGTCTGAAGGTGTCTCAGGGAGCCCTGACCAATCCCCAACTAGGATTGGCAGGGGGCAGGCCTCCTTGATATACCCAGGGTCAGCCCAACTGGGAAGTAGTTGTTGGGTGGAAGAAGCTGGAGATGGAGCACTAGGTTGTCGGGCCTTTGAGCCACTCCCCAGTCTGGGGGTGATCTTGGGCCTGAGGGGTTCGGGTGCAAGTCAGAGCCTTGCGGAGAAACAAAGAAGGATCTGGACAGGAGGTACAGAGAAGAACCGAGAAAGACATTGGGAGCTAGTGTTGCCGGGCCAGTCTCCAGGAGGGATCCACCAGAGTGCAGCCAGGAGGGCTGGTGAGTGACAGGCACAGTTGGGGAAGCTGGGGAGGCATGCCGGAGCAGACTGGGAGTGTGCAGTCTGAGATAGATGTAGAGCCAGCAGGAGAGACTGTGATGTCATGGGCAGTGGAGTTGGGCAGCTGCAGTCAGGAGGGCTGGCAAGGACTGAAGAGGACTGACTGGGAGCAATAGTCCACCATAGGACAGCTAGCAGTAAAGGACTTTCCTTTCACCAGAAAGAAGTGATAGAAGTATTTACCATGTATTTCCAAAAGCGAAAAAGAATGATTTACCTAAAGGGAATTTCAGTCATACTTTCAGTAGTGCATAGCAAGATTGAAAAGACAGAAAATGATTTGAGCACAGCATGTATACAGTATATAGAAGATAGCTTATGATGCATTGACTCCCTGATCTCAATGGCCCGGAGATATGGCAACAGTCTGTAAATACACCCAGTGATGAAACTTTTGCCAATGTGAACGCCAGCATGAAAATATAAATTGGGTTCAACTTCAGTAAGCTTGTGTAGATGTGCTTCTGACTAAGAAGTGTGCTTTCAGATGTTTCTAGAATGCTTTGGCATGGGTGTCCAAATTTCTGTAATTTGCATTTCGTTTGCTCAAGAAGTTGCTTCAAGCTTCTTGCAGCTTTTCATTTTCTTAGAATAAAAGTTCATGTATACGAAACCTTTTTGTTTTTATTTCGTTTTTTTTTTTTATATTTACCTTACAGATTTTTCTTTATTATAAATTTACATTTTTAATAGAGCGGTAAAAAATTTTTAGCTCCATCCACTGCACTACCCCACTGCCAGCCCAGCTCTTCCATCCACCCAACAACCGATCACCTTTTACTACTTAGAGGGTAAAGACGGCCATGCCTATCAGGCAAGTCCAGGCCTGCTTGAAGATATCGGTTTCAGTATCAGAGCATTTGCACCAGTACAAGTACTCATGCAAATGCTTAGTATTGCCACCAATGCTGGTATCGGTATCATAGCTAGTTCTAACTCTGCCCTGCTCTATCCAAAATTAAAAACAAAAGAGGTTTTGGCTATACATACACTTTCACCTTGACTTATTGGGGAAGAAATGTAGCTTGTAGACAAACAAAAGCCTATGGCCTTGAACTCTGAAGGTACTTCCACAACTCACAGTGTAAGGTCTAATGCACATGAACATTTACACGCTCCTGAATTTTTAAGCATAAAATTTCAGGCACTTTCCTGCACCCAGGGAGCCAAGTTGCCACGTACAGTCGCTTATACAAGTGAATGGCTGTATGCCTCCAGCTGCTTGTAAACACCAATGGGAAGAGCCCGAGTCACCAGGCAGCGATGTGGATAAGTAAAGAAGGTTTCTCCTATTCTGCAATTCCGCAATTCTGCAATTTCTCCTTATTCTGCAATTGCAAAGAGGAAAAACACAGGATCTGGTGCATCATATGACCATAGATTTAGGCAAGTATTGTGACACAGAGGGATTGATTTACTAAGGCAAATAGCAGTTCATTTTGAAAGAGAATTTTCCCTTAGCTTAGTGAATGAGGTGAAGCTCTGCTGACTTCTATCATCCAATAATGTGCAAGCAAAAATATATTGTTTTTCCTTGCACGTGAATAGGTATGCTTTGCAAAATACATTTTCACTGTGTTCACTAAGCTAAAGGAAAATTCTCTTGCAAAGTAAACAGCCTGTTTGCCTTTAGTAAATCAGCCACATTTATTCTTTTAAATTGAGGCCTTCACACATTTCTCCTGGCTGCACTACATTTTTGCAAAAAGTATTTTTGGAAGCCCATTGAGGCCTTCACACATTTCTCCTGGCTGCACTACATTTTTGCAAAAAGTATTTTTGGAAGCCCATCATCACCCTTGGGTAGCGGCAGCCGCACCACTAACGCCGCTCACTGTGCCTTGTGTTGGAGCGCAGGCTGAGGGACACAGCGGTGCGGACCGAAGCCGCCTTCACTCTGTTTACATCCACAGAGGAGGAGGAGCCTGCGCTCGAGCCTCGAGGGACACACGCCGCTGTGTGTATGTAGAGACTGACAGTCAGCGCTGTTCTGAGGTATGTTGGGGGGTGTCTTTTCTGCTGGGGGGTCTGCACTATTGAGGGGGGTCTGTAATGCTGGGGGGGTCTGCAATGAGGGGGGGTCTGTAATGGGGAATAGGGGGGTGTCTGAACTGAGGGGGGGGTCTGTAATGGGGGGGGGGTGTCTGCACTGAGGGGGGTCTGTAATGAGGGGGGTCTGTACTGATGGGGGTCTGCACTACTGAGGGGGGTGTCTGCATTGCTGGGGGGGGTCTGTACTGATGGGGGTCTGCACTGAGGGTGGATCTGAACTACTGAGGGGGTCTGTAATGCTGGGGGTGTCTGCACTGAGGTGGGTGTCTGCACTGAGGGGGGTCTGTACTAAGGAGGTGTCTGCATTGCTGGGGGGTGTCTGTACTGATGGGGGTCTGCACTGAGGTGGGGGGTCTTCACTTGGGTGGGGGGTCTGTAATGGGGGGGGGGGTGTCTGTACTAAGGGGGTTTGCACTGAGGTGGGGGGTGTCTGTACTGATGGGGGGTCTGCACTTGGGTGGGGGGTCTGTAATGGGGGTGATAGGTGTCAGTGGTGTGGCAACAACAGGTCTTATTCTGCCTTGTGCATTCGTATGCAATTGTACCCAGGGTATTTCTACAAAAGACTAGGAAGAGGTGCCTAATATTTTAAATGCGATAGAAAGAAATGCAATACTTATACAGCAAATGTTTTTGAGTCAAGCTATTGATTCACATTCACATAGGCCAAACATGAGTAGAGTTCTGGGCCTAAAAGCTAAGAGTTAACTGTGAGATGAAATGATTTAAGTGTCTGTTCGATACTAAGTGTTTTTATATAATCCTATAATGAACTGTCTACATACTTCAGTGATTTTACAGTAATTGGCATGGCTGCTGAAATTAGTTAATAGCTCCCCCCTCCTGTACACTTTTCTTTGTATTTTTTCTTGCAAGCAGCATTGTGCTTAGCTTTGCACCAGTTTTACAGAGAAAAAAATGAGTTCTATTATAGGAAAAATACAAAACCTGTTTTTATCAAAAATTGGACACTTTTAGTTGTTATGACTTTTATGTCAATGATTGCAGGACCAGAGTAATTTATTGTTGTATAGGTATTAATTAATGTGGATACACTGGCTAGAGACACACAAAGGCCTTTCATACTTGCGGTCTTGTAAGATAAGATTTTCACCAACCTTTAACCACTAGCTTTGCAAGCCAATTCCGTCATACTTGTAAAAATCTGCATTTTTTTTTTTGCTCGAAAACTACTTGGAACCCCAAAACATATATATATATTTTTAAGCCCTAGTGAATAAAATGGTGGGTGTTGCAATATTTTTTACGTCACATGGTAGTTGCGCAGTGGTTTTTCAAATTTTGGGGAAAAAAATAATTTTTATGAATTTTAGTGAACACAAATACAATATAATACCCAATTTTTCTGTGAAATATCAAATATGATGTTACACTGAATAAATAGATACTAAACATGTCAAACTTGAAATGTCTACGCCTGTAGAACAGCAACAAACTACGATACTTATCCATAGGCAAGCCTTTCCTGACAGACTCCATGGCAGCCTACGTATGGGTTAATCCCGCCTCTCATACCTCATAGGACCCCACTCCCATAAATCTTTGCTCCTAACCAAATACCGTGTTCCTTTTTTGTCCTCCTCCTTAAGGACTAAAGAGGTAGTTCTTACCTGAAGGAGTCGTGAATCCGGGTCTGGTTCCTGTTCGCCATTCGCACGCATGATGAGTTCTGGTGTCTGGAGTCCAACAGCCCAGCTACTAGCAGGGTGGACATGGGGATGAAGTGCGATGCCACAAAGAGCTTACAATTCAGCCACTGGCTGGCAAACGGCAGTATGGCCATTCGTCCTAGCTACTAGCAGGAGGCCTTTTCCCTGAAATGATCCCCGGTGACGTGCCTGTGGAAGGGAGCCAGGTCAGATGGTCGGCGTGCTGGAGCGGTAACGTATAAGGAAGGTGGAGGAGGCTGATGTGAGGGGACCAGCGACCAGAGACTGTCACCAACCTGACAGAGAGGATATTGATGAGATTAAAGAGGATCCTGGCAGGATTTATAAGTATATCTGTACCTTGGGAGTGCCACTTGGAGTATTCCGGATAGAGACCCTGGCAGGGTGATAAGCCACAGGCCTTTCTGATCTCTCTGACACAGAGATCAGATCAGCTGGTAAGCTGCAGTACTTTTATTTGGTTGAGGATCCTTTCCTTCTTCTTACCTGGCTATCTAATCACTTTTCTGAGGGTGTCGAGTGCAACATCACTATGGAAGCAATAACAACAGAATCCTAACATCTATTGTGGACTTTGTGCATGCTTAATTCTTACTTATATGTGGTGTTTTTTGCTTCTCGTTTCATATGATGTCACCACACTGAATTTAGGTTTATAGTCACATATTTATGTCAGTATATTTTTTTGTACACAATTTGGGTTGTTCAATACTTAATTTCGATAGGTCAGCAGGTCACTGATTGAATTCAGTTGATGTTGATTTAATCTTGATCACGATCAACATTACTTGTTTTAAGTTTGATCTGATTTTCACGTGTATTATTTTCTAGCGCAGCTATTCTTTTTATATGGTAACGTATGGCAGCCTGTCTCTGTGTGTTTGTCCTGTGCCAGTCCGCTTGTATGGGGTATGGCGGCTGGAGCACATCTGCGTTCCAATTTGGCGCATTTCCTGTACTGCACAGCCGCATAGTCTCGATTGAGATCGAGGCTTGGTGGGCGCCTGCGCAGTACGGACGAATAACGGTGTTCGCGCATGCGCATGAGCGCTGTGGGGGTGACGCTGATGGCGCCATGACGTCATCCAGGCGGCAGATTTAAATGCCTGTCAGATTTGGACAGGCTTGCTGCTGCATTCATTTTACAAATGATTTGACACTGTTGCTGTGCCTTACAGAGGTAAGAGGCTTTAATGCCTTATTCCCTATTGCTTTTTTTACTGGATTAATGTATTATTTATGCATTTGGGGATATGGTTATATTTAATTAATTATTTAATTTTTAATTAATTTTTTATTAATTTTTAATTGATTTTTAATTATTTATTTAATTATTTTCTATGGGGGTTGTTGCAGCCTGTCCGAATTTGTTATTATGGATGTTTCACCGCCCCCGTGTGGCCAGCCCTTAGGTAGGATGGAATTTTTTGTACCTTTCTACCTGTTTTGGGTTGGTTGGGGTGTAGTGTTTTATATTGGAATTGTTTCTCCTTATTATTTATTCATCCATCAGCACGCGAAGATAATGTACAATCTGGGTCAAGACGTGACCATTCAAGATCAAGCTCTGGATGTCCTAAGTCCTCTTCCAGACACCGCTCTGAAAAGTCAGGGTCTGGGTCTCGGCACTATTCCCACCACCATTCTGGTCGCTCGGGAGGAAGATCATGTTGGGGATGTAGAGCGAAAGTGCCAGAAGACAAATCACTATGCGATTTATGTTTTTCCCGAGCTGCAAAGGAAAGGGATGCTAATGACCAGCAAGTGGAGGCCTTGGTCAGGAAGGTTGTTCGGGAATCCCTGAATAAATCAGATTCCGCTCATGCAGCTATTCCTCTCTCTGTACCAACTTCAGTGGTTGAGGTAAAAGACCTTGAAGCTCCAGGTCCCTCCCGTGACAATTTCTCTTTCAGCAGATCTTCTGACAGAGAAGCTGAAGTGGAGGATTCCAGGGCAGGATTTGATTTTTCCCAGGTCCCTTATCTGGTCAGGGAAGTGAAGGATGCACTGAGGTGGGAGGAGCCGGTGGAAGCACCCTCTAAACAGAGGAAATACTTCAAGCATCTTAAAAAAAGAGCGCTCAAATTTTCCCTTCCTGGGTGAACTGGGAGAAATTATCTCGGATGAGTGGAGCAAAGTGGAGAGAAAGAATTCTCTTATCTCTAAAGTGGCCAGAATGTATCCGTTTAAAGGTGAGGAAGTTAAGCACCTGGAGTCTGCTCCTCTTATTGATGCGGCCTTGATGAGGCTGGTAAGACACGTCACGCTCCCTCTGGAAGACAGTCTCTTTCAAGGATGGTCTTGAGAGGAAAATCGATACGGATTTGAAGCGTATCTACATCACGGCTGGGATGGCCTGCAAGTCAGCATTGTCCTTGGCAGCATTATCCAAAGCAATGGAGTGTTGGACGGATGGACGGATGATATGGGTGCAACTTTGGGAAGTATGTCCGAAGAAGCTCTCAAGAACTCTCCAATACATGAGATGAAGATGGCATCAGCATTTCTGGGTGAGGCCTCCCTGGATATAATCCGTCTGGTAGCACGTGTTATGCTGTCTTCCGTTACAGCCAAAAAAGCTTTATGGCTACACCCTTGGGTGGCGGATCCAGCCTCTAAACAGGCATGGTGCAAGATTCCCTTTGAGGGTTCTTCCCTCTTTGGGAATAAGCTTGATTCAGCCATCAATCGTGCTACCGGGGGAAGTCCGGATTCTTACCCCAGGATCGCTGTCTTTTGAGTCAGAAGAGAGTCCAGTCCAGGCAAGACCCGGAACTTGCTAGGGATGCACGCCGCTACAGACCAGGTCGGGAATTTAGGAAGAACTGGAGGAGAAACCAGCCTTCTGGTCAGAAGCCTTCAAAGTCTACATCTTCTGGGGGATGCGAAGCTGCAAAGTCTTTTTGATATAGTGCCTGTCCAGGCGGAGCAAGTAGGGGCTCGTTTACTCCGTTTCTGCCACGTCTGGGTAGCCTCGATACAAGATTATTGGGCCATCAAAATAGTTTTCCTAGGACATGCCTGAGTATTCAGCAGTCCACCCATACATCGCTTCGTTCCTACAAGTCTTCCACTGTCGGAAGAGAAGATAGAGGTTCTGTTAACCTACATGGACTCACTTATCACCCAAGGTGCCGCCATTCCGGTTCCGACCGAGGAAAAGGGATTTATTCCCCCCTTTTTTTACGGTTCTCAAAAAGAGCGGTTCTTGGAGGCCGGTTATCGATCTGACTTACCTGAACTCCTTTATAAGAAAGGAGAAATTCAAGATGGAAACATTATTGACTATACGCCAGACAATTCAACCAGGCGATTGGTTAGTTTCAATAGACCTGAAAGATGCATACTTTCACATACCAATCGCGAAGGACTTCCAAAAATATCTCAAATTTTCAATGGACCAAAGACCTCTCCAGTTCATATGTCTCCCGTTCAGGCTTACGACATTGCCGCGGGTGTTTTCCAAGCTCTTACTGGCGGTGGTCGCCTTGATCAGAGTCAAAGGTATTTGGTTACATCATTATCACGACCGATTTACTCCTACTGTCTCAAGACAGGGAACAATTACTGCTACACCCGGAGCAAGTCATCTCTACCCTGACGGAATTCGGCTGGCTATTAAACAAGGAAAAGAGTCATCTGGAGCCAACCGAGTCTCTAGTTTTTCTAGGGGCGCAGTTCGACACAGCGAAGAGCACCATCTCTCTTCCTCTAGAGAAGATCCCGGTAGTCCGGAACAGGATTCATCTGGCAATGTCAGCTCCCCTTCTCAGGGCTTCCCAGTGCCTCAGGGTAATAGGCACCATGGTGGCCACAGCCCCTATGGTGAAATGGGCGCAATGGAGGATGCGGCCCTTTCAGAAGGGTTTCCTCCAACAGTGGAATCCGGAGTTGCAAGATCACTTGATTCGGATAACTCCTTCCATGCGGTAGAGTCTCCCCTGGTGGTTGCAATGGAGGAATCTTCTCAACTGCCATTCGATAGCTCCAGTCTCCTGGATAACGGTGACGACAGATGCCAGCAGCAGAGGCTGGGGCACTCTGTGTCTGTCGGAGGTAGCCCAAGGCAGGTGGGATTTTCTACCTCAGGGGGTGGTCTCGAACGTATTGGAGCTTCGAGCTGCCTTCCAGGCCCTTCGGGCTTTTCTCCATCTGACATCGGGAGCCTCAGTCCTCATGGGATTGGACAATATGACGACAGTGTCGTATATCAAAAGACAAGGGGGCATTCGCAGTCTCTCCCTTCTGAAAGAAGTGAGTCCAATCATGTCCTGGGCTCAGGCGAACTTGATGGACCTGACGGCAGTGTATCTTCCTGGGATCCAAAATGTCCAGGCGGACTTCCTTTCAAGAACCTCCTTGGACAACAACGAGTGGTCTCTCCACACGGAAGTTTTCAACTGGATCCTGTCATTGGGAATGACTCCGGAAGTGGACCTGTTTGCATCTCCCTGCAATGCCAAAATGAGGAAATATTATACAAGGTATCGCTGTCCCCAAGCCATCGGAGTGGATGCTCTCACGGATCAGTGGAAATTCCGCAAAGAATATGCCTTTCCTCCAGTCCCGATCATTCTTCGGTTCCTTTCGAGACTCAGACAGGAGACGGCAGAAATAGTGGCAATCATTCCATACTGGCTCAACAGTCCATGGTTTCCTCTCCTGTTGCAGTTGAGTTACCGGGACCCAGTTCCGCTCCCCTCCAGATCAGATCTTCTACTACAGGGAACATCTCTTCACCCGTGCCCATCCCATCTCCATCTGATGGCCTGGTGGTTGAGAGGAAGAGGCTGGAGGCATTAGGATGCCCAAGTTCAGCAATTGCTACCCTGTTGAATGCTAGGAGACAGGGTTTGAATAAAGTGTACCAGAGAATCTGGTCTAAATTTATGGACTATGTCTCCTCTTCCGGGGGTTCCTGTAATAATATGGAAATAAAGGATGTTTTGGGATTTCTCCAGTCAGGTCTGGATCTGCCACTGTCTGTGAGCTCTCTGCGGGTCCAAGTTTCGGCAATATCTGCTTTTACTGGTGTTTCCTGGGCAAGACATACTCTTACCAGACAATTTTTCAGAGGAGCATCAAGACTTAGGCCCCAGAGAAAGCCAAGGTTCTCCAAATGGGATCTTCCCCTTGTTCTGGATTTCTTCTCAGAAGAATCTTTTCAACGGATGGATGAACTATCTATGAAGGACATTTCCCTTAAAACAGCCTTTCTAGTAGCCATACCATCGGCTAAAAGAGTGTCGGAAATCAGTGCTTTGGGTTCTAAGGAGCCTTTCCTTACCTTCTTCCCTGATCGGGTAGTCCTGGTTCCAATGTTAGGATCAAATCCTAAGGTGACATCAGTATTTCATGAGAACCAGAAGATTGTTCTCCCAACTTTTCAGTCAGATGACTCTTCAATTGCCCATCCTCTGGATGTTGGAGAAGTCTTGAAATACTACTTGGAAGCCACTGCACCTTTCAGAAGGTCTGATCATCTGTTTGTCTACTTTTATGGAAAGAACAATGGATTGCATGCTTCCTCTAGAACCATTGCAAGTTGTATTGTCCAAGCTATCCAAAGGGCATATACGGCTAAGGGGCTGGCTCCTCCGGAGACCGTGACTGCTCATTCTACCATGGGTATGTCGACATCATGGGCAGCCTCCCGACACGTATCAGCGGAGGTGAGCAGCTTCTTGGTCATCAATAAACTCTTTCATGAGGCACTATTGTGTTGAGCCGACGGCTCTTTCCTCTGTTAATTTTGGTTTAATGGCACGTACAGGCAGGAGGGCGTATATATACGGCCCTCCTTTAGCCTGTCCGTGCCATGGGGAGCGCGCCGGGAGCGGCGCGCTCCCGCGCCGGGACCCCCGTGAGTCCGGCCGCGGTCCCCGCGGACTCGATCGCCGCGGGGACTCCCGCGATCGTCTCACGGAGCGGCTAAACGGGGAGATGCCGAGATAAACAGCATCTCCCGGTTCTGCCTAGCAACTAGTGACGCCGATCTCCGCTCCCTGTGATTGGAGCAGAGATCAGCATTCACTAGCTGACAGCCACCCCCCCCCACAGTAAAAAAAACACCCCTAGGCCTACTTAACCCCTACACTGCCACCTTGTG
This sequence comes from Lithobates sylvaticus, assembly GCA_028564925.1. NCBI lineage: Eukaryota > Metazoa > Chordata > Amphibia > Anura > Ranidae > Lithobates > Lithobates sylvaticus. The sequence goes on along the minus strand of CM053035.1, from coordinate 127,475,602 downwards.
GTAACTCCTAAACTGCCAGTGTCATTTATACAGAAATCAATGCATTTAAATGCATTATTGCTGTAAAAATGACAATGGTCCCAAAAATGTGTCAAAAATGTCTGTCCGCCATAATGTCACAAAAAAAAATCGCAGATCTCCGCCATTAATAATAAAAAAAAAATTAATAAAAATATAAAACTATCCCCTATCTTGTAAACGCTATAACTTGCGCAAACCGATCAATAATCGCTTATTGCGATTTTTTTTTCCAAAAATATGTAGAAGAATACTCGGCCTAAACTGAGGAAAAAAAAATGTTTTTTATATATTTTTGGGGCAAAAAATAAAAAAGGCATTTTTTTCAAAATTGTCACTCTATTTTTGTTTATAGCGCAAAAAATAAAAACCGCAGGGGCGATCAAATACCACCAAAAGAAAGCTCTATTTGTGGGAAAAAAAGGACGTCAAGTTTGGGAGCCACGTCGCACGACCGCGCAATGTCAGTTAAAGCGACACCGAATCGCAAAAAGGGGCCTGGTCCTTTGCTGCAAATTGGTCCGGTCTGAAAGTGGTTAAATGTTTTATCTGTTTGAACGGTGCCAATTAAACCTTTTTTTTGTTGAACCAGCAATTTGTGCCCACCTCGAGTCTGTATGGCTATTTCCCATACGTAGGCTACCATGGAGTCGGTCAGGAAAACTGAAAATTTATATCAAATACTTATCATAATTTTCCTTTCCTGATGGACTCCATGGCAGCAGGAGTTTCCCTCCCATTTTCTGGAGTAGGCTAAGTTATGGAACACCGTATCTGGTTAGGAGCAAAGATTTATGGGAGTGGGGTCCTATGAGGTATGAGAGGCGGGATTAACCCATACGTAGGCTGCCATGGAGTCCATCAGGAAAGGAAAATTACGGTAAGTATTTGATATAAATTTTCCGTTTTACAGATTACAAGTTTAGAGTTATATAAAGGCGAGGCGATTCAGTTCGCAGTTACAGCGCTATACAAATTCATTCATTCATTCATTCATAGAAGATCTGGCCCTAGAAATACTGCTTTCCTTCTGACGTTTGTGATGATATCTCACATGTGTCGACTGATCGCTCTTTACATATGTGTGCGGGACAGACGTGTGCGTTCACCTATGCATGTGAGCACAGGCAGACGTGGGCGCTTTAAAAACTTTTGATTCTATATTATTTTTTATTTTATCACATTTTTTTAATTTTACAGTGTACCTTTTTTTTATTTTTTTATCACTTTTATTGCTTATCGATTTTTTTGCCATCACAAGGGATGAACATGGGCCGTGACAGGTCCTCTTTTAATGGATATATCTCTCCTCTGACCTCCAAAGCAGCAGATCTGCTGCTTCACAAGCCAGCAACGGCTTACAAACAAACAAACCGCAACCAGAAGTGATGAAATCCAAACTTCACACAGTGGGAGGAACAACATCAGTTCCTCTCAATGTATCCGGGGAAGCCAATGCCACCAGTCCCAGAAAAGGTGGCGGCAGTGGTGGGAGGGGAGTAAGACCCCCTCCACTGCCTGTAAAATTAATTCAGCAGCTGTATGGCCAATATAATTATTTTTACCATATAGGGCAGGGGTAGGCAACCTTGGCCCTCCAGCTGTGGTGAAACTGTAAATCCCATCATGCCTCTGCCTCTAGGAGTCATGCCTGTAATTGTCAGGGTCTTGCAATATCTCATGAGACTTGTAGTTTTACCACAGCTGGAGGGCCAATGTTGCCTACCCCTGATATAGGGAATCGTCTGGCTCTAAAATATGATACTGGGATCATGGTTGTAGCCTCAACCATGATCCCGGTATAACCGCTTCAATATGAGGACGTAGTATGTACAGTGGTATAGCAGCAATTAAACTGGCTACACATTGCATGAATTTTGGACAAAATTCGGTCTAATTTCAGACAAAATTTGGGCCAAAATTCGCTCAGTGTTTAGCCCTGTCAGCCACCTCCCACCTATCATGATTGAAAAAATGGAAGGAGCCGGAAAAAAAATTGCCACCCAACAAAGTGACTGCATCCATTCAGATGCAGCCACTGTTATGATACTTTTGTAGCTGGCAGGGCCAGCTGTCAAAATACAGTAGGCACAGAGGGAGATTCTTCCATCCGCGCTGTACATCAAAGAAAAATAATGCAACCACCACATCTATAGACTGTAAGCTGCAACATATTATATTTTTTGTTCTTGGGTTTCAGTGGCGGCTGTTCTATTGGGATGCAGGGGTGCCACTCCCCTAGTTCATGCACCTGGCCCCTAACTTACATGCAGGGTGCCGGACGCATGGATTTCAATGTTTTTTTTTTAAAGCACATAATTAGAGCTCTAAATGGCTTCAAAAAGGGTGGGCTTGGGGCGTAGAGCACCGCACCCCAAGCCTACCCAGTTGTGTGGCAATAGCGAATTAATATTAATATTCGCTATTGTCTTCCTGCTTCTCCTCCCGGACTATCAGGAAGTGGGTCTTACGACTAGATGGAAGAGGAGAAGAGACCATATTGGCCAGCCGGAGCAGAAGCAGGGGGAAGCCACCAATGAGGAGACGTAGGGGGAAGCTGCCAAAGATGCCCGCGACCAGGATTGGGTAAGCGCGGGGATGGTGGGCAGATGGGCAAGTGACAGGGGGGGTGGTGGGGTTTGACAGAACAGGGGGGTGGGGGTCGAGCGGTTTGTTTGCTGCCCCCCCCCCCCAAAAAAAATGCAGCACCAGCTGCCACTGTTGGGTTTAGTTATACTTAAAGGTCCTATTAACTACAGTTTTCAGATGTGCTTGTTACTCGTACACTGTGCATTCTTAACTCACGTGCACTGCATTTTATATGCATTTTTTGGTTTACCTTGAAAAAAAAAAATTAAATCAATTCCATGTTTTGAATGCATAAAAAATGAAGCAAACAATTGTGATACATTTGTTACAATGTATTTATATAGATTTTACAGCTCAGATAAGCAGAATTGGAAATTTAAAAAAAAGCAGCACAGTATTTTCAGTATCTCCAGTGACCTTCATCAATGTCCTACAGTGCCTTGAAAAAGTATTCATACCCCTTGACATTTTCCATGTTTTGTCATGTTACAACCAAAAATGGAAACGTATTTTATTGGGATTTTATGTGAAAGTGGCACATAATTGTGAAGTGGAAGGAAAATGGTAAATGGTTTTTAAAATGTTTTACAAGTAAATATGTGAAAAGTGTGGCATGCATTTGTATACAGTCCCCCTAAGAGCCGGTTCACACAGGGGCAACACGACTTGCAGGCCAACTCTGTGAGGCGGCCTGCACACGACTTCAGCGGCGACTTGCAAAACGACTTCTGTATAGAAGTCAATGCAAGTCGCCCCCAAAGTAGTACAGGAACCTTTTTCTAAGTCGGAGCGACTTGAGTCGCTAATATTAGAACGGTTCCATTGTACAGAACGGAGCGCGACTTGTCAGGCAGCTAAGTCGCCTGACAAGTCCCCCTATGTGAACCGGCTCTAAGGCCCCTTTCACACTGGAGCGGTGGGGGCGCTGGCGGTAAAGCGGCGCTATATTTAGCGCCGCTTTACCGGCGTTTTAGCGGCGCATTGCGGCCGCTCGCGGGGTGTTTTTACCCCCCGCGAGCGGCCGAAAAAGGGTCAATACCGCCCGCAAACCGCCGCTGTAGCGGCGTTTTGCGGGCGGGTTCGGCGCGCTCCCCCATTGTTTTCAATGGGACCGGGCGCTATAGGAGCGGTAAATATACCGCTCCTATAGCGAGCCAAAGATGCGGCTTGCAGGACATTTTTGAGCGTCCTGCAAGCGCACCGCTTCAGTGTGAAAGCCCTCGGGCTTTCACACTGAAGGAACAGCAACAGCTGTTTCGGGTCGGTTTGCAGGCGCTATTCTTAGCGCAATAGCGCTTGCAAACCGCCCCAGTGTGAAAGGGGCCTAAGTCAATACTTTGTAGAACCACCTTTTTCTGAAATTACAGCTGCAAGCCTTTTTGGGTATGTCTCTACCAGCTTTGCACATCTACAGAGTGAAATTTTTGCCCATTCTTCTTTGCAAGATAGCTCAAGCCAGAGGCGTAACTAGAACCTTCAGGGCCCCGGTGCAAGGAACCATGAAGGGCCCCCAGACCTCTGGTCCCGGGTCCCTTTCTAATGATCCTGCTGTCCTTTTCTCCCATTGCGGGGCCCTTTATTATGGTCCTGCAGCGGGACTCCTTTCTGGCGTCTTTTACACATTTGAACTGATCGGACCACCTATTGTTTTGTATGGGGAGGCGGATGTAAACAGACGTGTCCATTTACACCTGCCTGCATCCGCTCCAATGAAAACAGATGGATGAAGATCCACTCCCCATCCGTCTAGCGGATTGAATGACAGTCAGACTGGTCCATAGATAACAGCAGTCTGTCCAATCTTCACAAGTGGAGCAGACATGGACATGTCATCCGCCTGCTCGATGGGGATCAGTGGAGCGATCCCCCACTGAGCAGGTGCATTTGCTTGGCAGAGTCCGCCCATGTGAAAGGGGCCTAAGGGGGAGCTCTGTGGACTGTAATGTAAAGGGAAACTGATGTAAGAGGTGCTCTGGGAATCCTGATGTAAGGGGGTCTCTGCTCACCAAAGCCCCCCACGTACATCAGAGTCCCCCTTTACATTACAGTCCACAGAGCTCTCCCTTACATAAGAAGCTGGCCAGATAAGAGAGGAAGGGTGGGGGGGACACTTCCCTTACCATAGATGGAGGCTTAGGCTCTGGATTGGTCAGCTAGCCTGTGCTATACATACACTAAGGCTACTTTCACACTGAGGAACTTTACAGGCGCTACAGCGATATAAATAGCGCCTGTATCGAGCCTCTCCTGTCTCTCCAGTGTGAAAGCCCAAGGGCTTTCACACTGGAGTGGTGCGCTTGCAGGACGGTAAAAAAAGTCCTGCATCTTTGCAGTGCTGTATACACCGCTCCTAAATGGCGCTTTGCGGGCGCGTTTAACCCTTTTTCGGCTGCTAGCAGGGGTTAAAACCGCCCCGCTAGCAGCCAAATAGCGCCACTAAAACGACGGTAATGCGTCACTAAAAATAGCGCCGCTTTACCGCCGATGCTTGCCCCAGTCAGAAAAAAGTAGCCATAGGCTGGCAGAGCATGCTGGGGCTTGTAGTGTACCACACTAGGGAAACCCCAGTGGGCTGCTGTGTTGGTTGAGGGGCTCTGGAGGGGACAACACACTCAGTCCCATCAATGACTGACCCACCTGTGTGCTGCTTTCTTTTCAGTCACTGAGACGTTTCATTAGGAAGCAAAACGATTGGCTGACCTGGAGAGCTGTGGATCCTCTGGAGAGTTGCAGCATCCATAGTACAAACCTTTTTCTCCACTATCTACCTCCAGGATGCTGGAGTTTCCCTTTGCGAAGCACGGAGCTGCCAAGGAATGGAATGTGGGCGGGGCCACGGGATACACACGAGGGGGGTGGGAGGAGAAGATCCTGCTCTCTGTATCTCTTTCCTCTCCTCTCCTGTCCGACGTCCGTGGGAGGGGGGGGGGGGCTGTCAGTGCGGGGTCCGAGCAGTGTGACAGAGAGTGTAATAGACACCCTCTGCTCATAACTGTAGCCAGCAACCCCGGAGCCACATCCGGGGTTGCTGGGCCCCCCCACATGGGCAGAACTCCAGGGCCCAGTCACAAGTGCGACTGGTGCGACCCTGGTAATTCCGCCACTGGCTCAAGCTCTGTCAGATTGGATGGAGAGCGTCTGTGAACAGCAATTTTCAAGTCTTGCCACAGATTCTTAATTGGATTTAGGTCTGGACTTTGACTGGGCCATTCTAACACATGAATGTGCTTTGATCTAACCATTCCATTGTACAGTGCATGCGGAAAATATTTACAGCGCTTCACTTTTTCTAAATTTTGTTATGTTACTGCCTTATTCCAAAAAGGATTAAATTCATTATTTTCCTTAAAATTCTACAAACAATACCCTATAATGACAACATGAATTGAAATCGTTGAAAATGTATTAAAAATAAAAAACGTAAAAAATCACATGTACATAAGTATTCACAGCCTTTGCCTTGACACTCAAAATTGAGCTCAAGTACATCCTGTTTCCACTGATCGTCCTTGAGATGTTTCTACAACTTGATTGGAGCCCACATGTGGTAAATTCAGTTGATTGGACATGATTAGGAAAGGCACACACCTGTCTATATACGGTCCCACAGTTAACAGTGCACGTAAAAGCACAAATCAAGCCATGAAGTCCCAGGAATTGTCTGTAGACCTTCGAGACAGGATTGTATCGAGGCACAGATCTGGGGATGGGTACAGAAACATTTCTGCAGCATTGAAGGTCCCAATAAGCACAGTGGCCTCCATCATCCGTAAATGGAAGAAGTTTGGAACCACCAGGACTCTTCTTAGAGAGGGCCGCCCGGCCAAACTGAGCAATCAGGGGAGAAGGGCTTTAGTCAGGGAGGTGACCAAGAACCTGATGGTCACTCTGACAGAGCTCCAGTGTTTCTGTGTGGAGAGAAAACCTTCCACAAGAACAACCATCTCTGCAGCACTCCACCAATCAGGTCTGTATGGTAGAGTGGCCAGACAAAAGCACTCCCCAGTAAAAGGCACATGACAGCCCACCTGGAGTTTGCCAAAAGGCACCTGAACTCCCAGACCATGAGAAACAAAATGATCTGGTCTGATGAAACAAAGATTGAATTCTTTGGCCTAAATAGCAAGGGCCATGTCTGGATACTGCTCATCATCTGGCCAATACTATCCCTACAGTGAAGCATGGTGGTGGCAGCATCATGCTGTGGGGATGTTTTTCAGTGGCAGGAACAGAGAGAGTAGTCAGGATTGAGACAAAGGTTTCAAACAAACCTCTTTCACATTGTCAATATGGGGTATCGTTTGTAGAATTTTGAGTAAAATAATTAATTGAATCCATTTTGGAATAAGGCTGTAACATAACAACATGTGAAAAAAGTGAAGTGCTGTGAATACTTTCTGGATGCACTGTAACTCTGGCTGTATTTTTAGTGTCATTGTCCTGCTGAAAGGTGAACTTCTGCCCCAGTCTCAGGTCTTTTGCAGATGCTAATGCCGCGTACACACGAGCAGCGCTTGCATATGCACGGTCATACAAAAGTTTGCTGAACTTTCTACCATCAAGAACACGGTGACGTACAACACTATGACAAGCCAAGAAAATTAAGTTCAATGCTTCTGAGCATGCGTCAAATTGTTTCCGAGCATGCATAGGAATCTTGTGTGTCAGAATTGGTACAGACGATAGGAATTTCCGATCGGAACTTTTTCCGACAAAAAATTGAGAACCTGCTCTCAATCTTTTTCTGGCTGTAATTCCGCCAGCAAAAGTCTGATGGAGCATACACACGGTTGCATTTTCGGACCAAAAGCTCTCATCGGACTTTTGCTGGCGGAATTTTCGATCGTGTGTACGGGGCATTACAGGTTTTCTTCTAAGATTGACCTGTATTTGGCTTCATCCATGGATGGTGTGTTCAGGGTGATGTGCAGTATTAGTTTTCCGCCAGACATAACATTTTGCTTTTAGAGCCAAAAAGTTCAATTTTGGTCTCATCTGACCAGAGCACCTTCTTCCACATGTTTGCTGTGTTTCCCACATGGCTTCTCGCAAACTGAAAACAGGATTTCTTATGACTTTCTTCAACAATGGCTTTCTTCTTGACACTCTTCCATAAAGGCCAGATTTGTGGAGTGCACAATTAATAGTTGTCCTGTGGACAGATTCTCCCAACTGAGCTGTGGATCTCTGCAGCTCCCCCAGAGTTACCATGGGCCTCTTGACTGCTTCTCTGATTATTGCTCTCCTTGCCTGGCCTGTCAGTTTAGGTGGACAGCCATGTCTTGGTGGGTTTGCAGTTATGCCATACTCTTTTCATTTTTGGATGATGAATTGAACAGTGCACCATGAGATGTTCAAAGCTTGTGATATTTTTTTATAACCTAACCCTGCTTTAAACGTATCCACAACTTTATCTCTGACCTGTCTAGTGTGTTCCTTGGCCTTCATGATGCTATTTGTTCACTAAGGTTCTCTAACAAACCTCTGAGGGCTTCACAGGACAGCTGTATTTATACTGAGGTTAAATTACACACAAGTGGACTCTATTTACTAATTAGGTGACTTTCTGAAGGAAATTGTTTTCTATTAGATTTTAGTTAGGGGTATCAGAGTAAAGGGGGTTGAACACAAATGCACGCCACACTTTTCAGATATTTATTTGTAAAAAAATGTGAAAACCATTTAGCATTTTCCTTCCGCTTCACAATTATGTGTCACTTTGTGTGTGTTTAGGTCCGGTTCAGGTGTGAATTCAGGCAAAAATTCGAACCTAATTCACACCTGAATTAGTGAACAGGGACGCACTGGACCCCATGCTTGGAAGTGCGGCCAGACATACATTATGTGAACCCGGCCTAAAGGACAGTAAACATGCCCTTTATTTAGAAAGTTTGGACACCCCTGGATTAGACAATACATTTGTAACAGACCAATATTGAAGTACATCTGGGTATGAAGTTCTGAAAGAGATCAGACCTACTTCCCTTTTTATTTCCTACACTTTCCCTGTGATGAAGGCAGTATTAAAACCAAAAGAAAACATTTATTATATTGCAGCTTACCAATTCTTAGATGTGATGGTTGTATTAGTTTCCTTTTTTAGGCTTTCTTTATTCTTTCTTCATCTGGTGATCTGGCCTGACAGGGGGGTCTGCGCTAATAATCAGCGCATTGATTATCAGTGCAGCAGTCATCAGAGGTACCCACGCCAGATGCCAATCAATGCCCATCACACATTCCAATTCGTGCCCATAACAAATGCCAATCAGTGCTGCCCATCAGTGCCATCTATCAATGCCGCCTATCAGTGCCCATTATTGCTGCCTATCAGTGCCCATCAGTGCCGCATATTAGTACCACCTATCAGTGCTGCATATTTTTCCCTACTCATCAGTACCACCTTCTCAGTGTCACCTCATCAGTGCCCATCAGTGCAGCCTCATCAGTGAAGGAGAAAACTTACTTATTTATAAAATGTTATAACATAAATGAAAAAAACATTATTTTTTTCAAAAATGTCTGTCATTTTTTAATTTGTTTAGCAAAAAAATAAAAAACCGAGCGATGATCAAATACCACCAAAAGTAAACTCTGTTTGTGAGAAAAAAAAAATAAAAATTTTATTTGGGTACAGTGTTGCATGACCGTGCAATTGTCATTCAAAGTGTGACAGTGCTGAAAGCTGAAGTTTGGTCTGGGAAGGAAGGGGGTACAAGTGCCCACCATTGAAGTGGTTAAGATCCTGACTGGACGTCATCTGACGTCCTCTCAGAAAGTGCCACACAGCAGCGTGATATGTCACTGGACACAGCCGATGACTGATCAGTGTACTGGCTCGCTGCCGGTACCATGTGACCATTGTGACCAATCACAGCAGGTCACATGACAGTTGTAAACAATAAATGGCTTGCTTTCATGCCATCCATTGTGTACGATTGTGTTGCTAGCTTTGATTGGTCAATGTGATCACATTGTACAGACAGGGCCAATCACAGCCAATCTGTACCATGTGTTTAGCTTTGAACAATCACAGCTAAACACAACAAAACAAACTGAATGAATCAGTTTCATTTAGTAAAATGCCTGCTTATAGCAATGTAATTCACTGCTATAAACAATCATAGGGCTCTTTCACATGGACATGTCCATGTACGGAGCCCGCTCTGCACAGCGGTGGGATCGTTCCGTCGATCCCCCGCTGAGCAGGCAGATAACAGGTCTGTCTCTGCACTCTGTGGGGGATCGGATGACGACTGACCGTAGAGTCCGTCGTTACCCGATCCGATCCGCAGACGGATGGAAAAATAGGGTTTTCCTCCCTCACACTTTTTCGAATTGGAGCGGGTCGGATGTCAGCGGACATGTCACCGCTGACATCCGACTCTCCATAGAGGTCTATGGAGCATCCGTTCAGGTCTGCCTAAAAAACTGACAGGCGGACCTGAACGGACCGTCCATGTGAAAGGGGCCTTAATGTGTAAAAAAAAGAAAAAAATCCTGATCACTTCCCCAGAATAGTACAATGTTACTATGGTAACATTGTTTTGTTCTAGTCAAAGTGTGTTAAAAATAATCGTAAAGAAAAGAAAAACATTTTTTTATAAAAAACAATTGAAATTTTTATTTATTTATTTTCGTGTCCCTGATCACCACCACATCAGTTATATGATGACAAAAAAAAGTGATTTTTTTTTTTTTTAATTTCTTAATTTTTAGGGTTGAGCGAACCCGAACTGTAAAGTTCGGGTCCATACCGAACTTTTGGGTTTTTGGGTCCCGAACCCGAACAATTGACTGTATGTTTGGGTTCGGGTCCGGTGTTCGGCGATGTAATGGCGCATTTTTAAAAGCTGCAGGTCAGCCAATCAACATTCGTTTCACTGGTGTGCCCTTAGAAGCCATCACAGCCATGCCTACTAATGGCATGGCTGTGATTGGCCAGTGCAGCATGTGACCCAGCCTCTATATAAGCTAGAGGCACACAGCACGTCACTCTGCTTTAGACAGTGTAGGGAAAGGTTCCTGGCTGCTGTTGCTGTGAGGGAGAGAATTACATGATAGGAGTCAGTCCAGATTCATGAAATCTATTCTAATTAGTCAGCGATCTACATAGATTTAGTTGTGTGGGTGCAGTGCACAAGCTTTTTACACTGCACTGAGAGAAAAGATAGAGAGTGTAGAGCAAGGTTCCTGTGGCTGCTTTGAGGGAGAGAGAATTATCTAAGAGTCAAGATTCAGAAATCTGTTCTAATAAGTCAGCGATCTACAGAGATTTACCTGGTTGGGTTGCAGTGCACAGTCTTTTTACACTGCCATGAGCCCAGTGCCAGAGAAAATATAACTTTTATCTGCAAGCTTAGTGCACCAGCACTGCATATGTTACAGTGAGATACACCCCGTACATACTGTGGGTGTATTCTGCTCTTCCAAAAACATCCATTTAGGGCAAAAAAAATATTTAGCAGTGTTTTCTGCATATCTGCAGGTGTGACATATTCAATTTATATATTTTTCTTCTATTGTGCTATTCAAATACAAATTTTTTAGGGCAAAAACATTTTTTTTTGAATAGCAGTTTCTGCATTTTTGCAGGTTTTGAGATACACCGTTTACATATTCTGGGTGTATTCTGCTATTGCAAAAACACACATTTAGTGCATTTTTTTTTTATCTTGCAGTGTTTTCTGCATATCTGCAGGTGTGACATACCCAACGACCGCCGAGTTGCCCAAATTTTTTTTTTATAGCATTTTCTGCATTTTTGTAGGTTTTGAGATACACCGTTTACATACTTTGGGTGTATTCTGCTATTGCAAAAACACATGCTGCAGCCTGGCACACATGAGCGATTACATGCTGCAGTGTCTCCGCAATGACCGCCAAGTTGCCCACATTTTAACTGGTGCTGATTACTGGGTGGCCACCCTGCTGGATCCCCGTTACAAGGACAACGTGCCGTCCTTAATTACCTCACTGGAGCGTGATCGTAAGATGCGCGAGTACAAGCGCACGCTGGTAGACGCGCTGCTGGGGCACCGCCAGCACCTCAGAAGGCCGGGTTAGCATGGCCGAAATGTGGAAAAGCTTTTGTCAGCACGCCACAACAACCAGCACCACCAGCTGAGATGGAACGTCTTAGCAGGAGGCAGCATTTCACCAACATGGTGGAGCAGTATGTGTGCACACGCCTACACGTACTGAATGACGGGTCTGCCCCCTTCCACTTCTGGGTCTCCAAATTGGGCACATGGCCTAAGCTTGCCCTTTACGCCTTGGAGGTGCTGGCCTGCCCTGCAGCCAGTGTATTATCTGAATGTGTATTTAGAGCCAATGTGGACAAGCTCACGTTCATTAAAATGAACCAGGCATGGATCCCACAGGACTTGTCCGTACCTTGTGCAGAATAGACATGTATACCGATGTTCTGACAAAAACTGTCCGGCCATCGGATAGTGTCCGGCCACTTACTGCGCAGGCGCAGCGCTTGCGCAGTACGGAGGACAAGGAGATTCACAAAATCTCAGAAGATGAACGGCACCTGTGCAGTGAGTGCAGGTTCAAGCCCCACCATCCAAGTGGACTTACGGTAGCACATAGTAACAGGGCCCTTCACAGGCTCGATTCGCTCGCCACGCTTCGGGCACGGCCTTGCTTGACTCGGCTTCAACCTCGGATGGTGTGGCTTCAACCTGGACTCACCGTGCAGGCACCGTTCGTCTTCGGAGATTTTCGAAATCCCCTTGTCCTACGTACTGAGCAAGCGCAGTACAGGGCGGACACTATCCGACGGGGGACAGAATTTGACACATCACCAGCCTTACCCAGCCATTGTTGTATTTTTGAACCAGTGTTGGCTACCTCATCCTCCTCTACCGCCGCTTCCACCTACACAGCCACATCCACCGCCACCTCAACCTGCTACTCCATATGGGCCTCATCCTCCTAGGTCAAGATTATACATTTTTTATTTTTTTTATTTCAAAGTATTTTATTTTCCCACTAGCTCATCCATTAAATTTAATAATTTTTTCCAGAAAGGGCGTATTCTGGGGCATTCCCACCATATGTGTGGCATCGTGCCGTTGAGTTTCTGAGATTCCTAATGACTTCCTGTACCTCTTCTGCTGAGAAGGGGGCCTCCAGCATATTTTATTTTTTTTTTATGTTATTTTAAGTTATTTCCCTATCCACATTTGTTTGCAGAGCACTTACCATGCTCCTAACAACAATTTGTTGCCATTTGCAGCCCTCTAGCCCTTTCCATTACTTTTTTAGAGACATTTTAGTCCTCAAAAATTCGGGTCCCCATTGACTTCAATGGGGTTCGGGTTCGGGGTCAAGTTTGGGTCAAGTTCGGTCCCGAACTCAAACTTTTTTCCGAAGTCCGGCTGAACCCGAACATCCAGGTGTCCGCTCAACTCTATTCATTTTCCAAAAAATTATAACAAAAAATTACATCTTCAAAACCCCACTATGTCTCTTAATAAATACCATGGACTGTCTACTTTCCAAAAAGGGGTAATTTGGGGGGTATTTGTACTGTCCTGGCATTTTAGGGTCTCATAAATTGAAATAAACAGTCAGTATATCAGGATTGATCAATTTTCAGATATATACCAGTTTGTGGACTTTCCTAAGACTAAATATTAAACACTGATTTGGATTATCGCCACCAAAGAAATGTATCAGAATAGGTTATGGCTTAAATTTATGAAGAACGATTATTAATTTGCAAAATGTTATAACTGAAACAAAGAAAAATATTTTTTTTCCTCAGAATTTTGGTGAACAAAATTATAAAAATTTAGTTTGGGTACAGTGTTGCATGACCGCGCAAGTGTCATTCAAAGTGAGACAGCGCTGAAAGCTGACAATTGGCCTGAGGAGGAAGGGGCTAAAAGTGCCGGTATCAGGACCTGGACTTAAACCTGGGACCTTGGCTGTGTCTGGAAATTAATCTTCTCCCTGAGCTATCTGAGATGTTGGACAGCGCCTTGTCGGATCCTTTGGACAACCCTGCCTTGTGCCTGGATTTCTGCTGAACCTTGAACTCTTTGCTCCTCCCATGAACTTCTTGATATAAGCCATGTCTCTGCACTTCCTCTTTGCCAGAATATTGTGCTATCTCCAGCCAGTATCTCGCTCCTGTCTTCCCTGCTGCCGTCCATATTTGCTAACGCTCATTATCGACCCTTGGCTTGTTCCTCGACTACGCTTCTGCCTGATCCCAACCTGCAACTACTCGTTACCAACCTTTCAGCTTGTTTACTGACCACACTTCTCCTTTCCTGCTTATCCGCTACTGGACCCCGGCTTGCTCACCTCCTGGTGGGGCAATCCTGAGGACCGTGACCTGGTACTAACACGCAGCAAAATCCATCTCCACCATCAGGAGGTCTGGTGAACACTGGTTAGTACTTAGACTCCGCACCTCAGGTGAGCCCGTGCCATCTGCCCGGGTGACTGCATGTGTACCTATCCTGCTGGTCGGTGGTAGTTCTGCAACTGCTATGGCAACTGGTCCTCAAGGCTGATCCCTGATCGTGACAGCCGGTATTGAAGAGGTTAAATGACTGTGACATCTAATTGTGTATTTTTTACCATATGCTCAGTTTAAATTGCTCAGGTTTGTGACAGGTTTGCTTTATGTTATCTGTCAGCTCCAGGCAACAAGTGCTTTAATACATATTTTAGTGAGACTGCTGCCTGTCACTTTAAACAAGCTTTTAGTAGGCTTCAGCAATCTTCACACAGCAGTAAATTGTTTGAAAGCCTGCAGATTTTCTAAAGACTGTTGAAAAGTACTGCCGGAAGCCCCATTATAGCTGTACTCCAGGCAGATATAAATGATAGCTATGTACTCATTAATACATTACTACAAATTTGACTTGATAGCTGCTTCTTGAAATCCGCTATACAGCATTTACAGACAGGGAGATGAAGGGGCAGAGCTGAGAGCCAATCACAGAGCTGACAATACAGAAGCCGTGCTACTCCTAGGTAATAAAGCCCTGGGCATTAAGAAGTAAACAGTCTCCATGTGGGCCCTGTAAACACAATGGTTTTAGCTGTGTTTTCATGAGGCAGGTCAGGTAAACTTTGACACTTGTAGGAAGAGGAAATCCCCATTTCTTACACTGACTTATCCATTGCCCTTATTTTTACTAGGGAATTTCTCCGATCAATTAAAAAATGTTACAGCGGAGTTTAGATGGGGCCGATGCAAGGATTTTTGTCTACTGTAGGTTTTGTTTACTTTTTTTTTTTTAGAATCACTCCCCAGGACACACTTAACCCCTCCCCCGCCCCCTAGTGGTTAACCCCTTCACTGCCAGTGAAATTTTTACAGCAATCAATGCAATTTTATAGCATTAATCGCTGTATTAATGCCAATGGTCCCAAAAATGTGTCAAAATTGTCCGATGTGTCTGCCATAATGTTGCAGTCACGATAAAAATCATTGATCATCGCAATTACTAGCAAAAAAAAAATTATTATTAAAAATTCCATAAAAAACTATCCCGTATTTTGTAGATGCTATAACTTTTGCGCAAACCAATCAATAAACGCTTATTGCGATTTTTTTTTTTTAACAAAAATATGTCGAAGAATACGTATCGGCCTAAACGGAGGAAAAAAAAAATTTTAAATATTTTTCGGGGGTATTTATTATAGCAAAAAGTAAAAAAAATGTGTTTTTTTTTCAAAATTGACGCTCTTTTTTTTGTTTATAGCGCAAAAAATAAAAACCGCAGGGGGGTGTTCAAATACCACGACCCTGCAATCGTCAGTTAAAGCGACGCAGTGCCGAATCGCAAAAAGTGCTCTGGTCTTTGGCCAGCAAAATGGTCCGGGGCTTAAGTGGTTAAGCTGCCTTATGGTAGCTCTGGCCATGAGTTTGGACATACAACCTGGCAAAAAGTATAGATTTACCACTCTTGGAAAATATTCATTCAATTGTTTGATTGTGTAGAAAACTAATCAGACATACCTTTAAACTCTTTTCCTTTAACATTCCAACCTTCTGGGTTTAAGAAACACTTAAAAATAAATAATTTCTGTAGTCTATTGCAACTGTTTTTTCAGATCAAGCAGAGGAAAAAATTAGGAACCACTCAATTCTGAGCAAAATATTATGGAATCATGAAAAAAAAAAAACACACACTACAGTACACTACTAGTACTTTGTTGCACCACCTCTGGCTTTTGTAAGCTTGAATTCTCTGAGGCATGGATTTAACTATCGACAAACAGTATTCTTCCTCAATTCGACTCCAACTCTCTCTAATTGCAGTTGCCAGATCAGATAGCTCAGGTTGGAGCCTTGTCATGGACCATTTTCTTTCATTTCCACCAGAGATTTTCAATTGGATTGAGGTCCGGACTATTTGCAGGCCATGCCATTGACATTATATGTCTTTCTTGAAGGAAAGTTTTCACGGCTTTTGCCCTATGGCAAGATGTATTATCTTCCTGAAAAATGAGGTCATCACCAAACATTCTTTCAATTGGTGGAATAAGAAAAGTGTCCAAAATCTCAATATAAACTTGTGCATTTATTGAAGATTTAATGACGGTCATCTCCCCCGTACCATTACCTGACATGCAAACCCATATCATCAATAATTGTGGAAATTTGCATGTTTTCTCCAGGCGGTCATCTTCATACATTTTATTGGAACGGCACCAAACAAAAGTTCCAGCATCATCACCCTGCCCGATGCAGATTGGTGATTCGTCACTGAATGTCACTTTCATCCAGTCATCCACAGTCCACGATTGCTTTTCTTTAGCCCACTGTAACCTTGTTTTTTTCTGTTTAGGTGTTAAAGGGGTTGAAAACCCTCATGTTTTTCTTACCTTAATGCATCCTATGCAATAGGGGGAAACACTTCTGTCACTGACCAGCCCCCAAGCCCCCGTGTTTGTGACACCGGAGGGCGGGGAGGATTCCGAAAAGCAGAAGTTCAATTTTTGGGTGGAACTCCACTTTAATTTGTGTATTAAACACATAAACAAAACTGTAATATATTGTAGGTTATCAATCCTAAAATGTGATGGCTGCATTTATTTTTTTAGTCTTTTTTTTCCTTTATTTCATCTGGTGATCCCACCATTAATACACTTCCTGTCTTAGAGTGTCTACATTCTGAATGAAGTGGTAAAACAGACATCTTTGCACAGCAGGTTTGCCAGTCTAGGGAGAGGGTAGTGCAGAATTAGATGGACCTGACTAACAAGTTTAAGCTGAACTTCAGCTTACACTTTGTAAGCAGTTACAGCAACAGTTCTATTCCTTTTGGGATAAAGGTTCTACATAAATGTATAAGGGCTGACCATTGAAAGCACCCCTGTCAGTGGTAAATGGTTTGTCTCAACCCTGTAACCGTTATATTTGAAGATTAGCTTGTTCTGTTGAAAAACTTCAGGCGTACTGGCCAGATCTCCAGGTGAAAAGAGAGCCTAAAAAAACAAGACAAATGCAGCCATCACATCTAAAGGCCCATGCACACGATACTAAAATCGGAAGTAAAATTTCAATCTGCTGATTTTCAGGTCGTTAGTATGGTGCTTTCAAAAGCCAATTCCAGTTTATTGTCAAACAAAAGTTGGGTGTGCAGACTATAACATTTTTGTCGTACGTGACCTCAACTTCCGGTTTTCGTTTTTAAATAGTACGGTTTTCGTGCAAAAAAAATAGTAAGAGCAAGACTACGCATGCTCAGAAACGAAATACATACAAAACTAGTCAACACATCACGTCACTTCTGAAACTGTATTCTGTCGTACGAGAATTTTTGTATGGTAAGTAACCTCTTCACTTTAGCATGCAAAAAAAAAAGGACGTTCGATTGTCCGAAAATCTAATCATGTGTACGAGGCTTAAGAATTGTTTTTTCAATAATTTAATTTAAAATTTAATATTGCAATTTAATATTAAAAAAAAATAAAATATATATATATATATATATATAAATAAAATTAATGTTTGCTTTTGGGTTTAAATACTGCGTTAATCAGGCAGACCCATACACATCATATTTGCTGGTAGATCCAAAGGAGATTGCTGCTACTTTGTCTGGACAGCTTAGTCTGTTAAAGGTAGTTTAAAAAGACTTACTGGCGGGATCACCAGGTGAAAAAAAAGGAAAAAAGCATAAGAAAACGAATGCAGCCATCATATCGTAAAATTTGTAAGTTGCAATTTATTCCATTTTTGTGTTTGGGTTTAATACCACTTTAAGTTCAACGACGCTCAAGTTGTGCCTAGAGTTTAACTTCAACGTAGGCTTTTGATCCCCCTCCACCAGCAACTTGGACACTTCTTCATAAAAGTTTATGGACAATAAATAAACAGATCTCGAACATTCAACATCATTTAATGTATACAAATCTTGAGATTGCATAGAAAGATTTTCAATTCTCTTTTTTTTTTTTTTTTCAAAATTTCGATTTTCAATGTTTCTGTGAAAAATATACAGATTTTGTTATAGGAACAATGTACAGTTCAAAATTCCATTTAATCGCCTATTTTTTTTTTTAAAAACACCTGCAATTTGCAAAAAAGGGAAACATGCCTTGTTATCAAAGGAAACCCAGGCCTCTTACACTGGCTGTGAATGCTTTAATTGCTATATAAAAAAAAAAAAAGGTAAAAACCAGGTTACACTATTGAGTGTTTTTTCACACCCTAACATCGCCAGCAAAAGATAAGGGATGAAAATAAGAAGAACAAAGTGTATTAGAAAAGGAATACAGAAGAAATCTATATTGAAAGTGTTTTGTTAGATTATTTTTTTTTTTTTTTTTAAGGCCCAAACTTTAAAGAATGGGCGTAATGGAGACCGCTCTCGGTAAGAAATGTTCAGAGGTCAGCTTGATAGGGACACTTGTCTTCTTGAAGTCTCTTCCTCTTAGTGTTTCGGAGGTGTAGAAAGTGGAAAGCAGCTCCTGTTCAGCTTTTTTGTGTCATAACGCCCTGGAGTTTGTACTTGAAGTGGTACAAATCCTTTTTTTCCCTGCATCATCCCTCTCCTCTTAGCGGAGACTAGACGAGTTCACACTGTAGAAGAGGACCGTGCGAGCATTATCGGCTTATGCTGGTAAGCTGAGCTTCTTTCCCTTCAGAACTGGAATTGAGAAAGAAAATAAGGAGAGAATTAAAAAAATCTGCCACATTCACCTTCTTCAAAAGGAACTCTTCAAGGGGTGTACTTATAAAAAAATTTGCATAGCAATTTGCCCAGTAAGAGTATATTTAATTATGTGTGAATGTGGAAAAAGTGTGGAAAGAAGTTAGTAGGCTGTTTCCTGTGCTGATCGAATGTTTTTCATTGATTTCAAATGCAAAAAAAAAACTGCATTTGGCCACTAGACCGTGCTAGGTATCATAAGAATTACCTAGCATACTTTTTGCCATCTAGTGGCCAAATGCAGTATTTTCCATGTTATTTTATAAAAATGTGTATCCAGCACAGGAAAAAAAAAAAAAAAAAAAAAAAACTTAAAAAAGAGGAGTGGCACCTAAAAAAAAAAAAATATTAAAAGTCAGCAGCTACAAATACTGCAGCTGCTGACTTTTAATAAATGGACACTTACCTGTTACACTTTATGGTGGAGGTCCGCTTTAATAGCATTCTTTTTTTTATTTTTTGCACAGAACAAACATACATGCACTTTCACTGGGTGAATTGCTTCGCAGAAATCTTTTTTTCTTACAAATACACCCCTTAGCATTGTGAAGAGAATGATTTATATGAAAATGACATGTAAAGAGTGATTTCCATTCTTGATGACAAAAACAACATATCCCCTCAGAAAACTACAGAGGTTTTCCAATTAAATGCTAGGTGCATTCTTCTAAAACAAAAACAACAAATGCACATGTTTTTGCAGGAAAGAAATGTGCATTTACGATTTTACCTGCGATCAGTGGATGTAAGGGTAAGGTTGGTGGGCATTTGAACCATGTTAAATGTTACACCCTAAATACATAGTGCAAAAGGTGAACTTAGCCTTTAAGGGAGACAGTACAGTTACAATACAATCCAAGACAGGAGGGTTCAGAGGTTCCTGCTCGTTAGAGCTTGCAATCTAAATGCAGCTGGGGACCACCAAAGAAACTCCTGGATCTGCCCCAATAGAAAAAGGTGAAAGAATAAAAAAAGTCCCCAAAGTAATCCAAAAGGAAAAATCCTGTGGAAGTACAAAGAAAAGAGTTGAAAATACGGAATCCTCCAACAATCCCAAAATGGCGCAGAACCCAGTGCGTGAATCCACTCAAATCCACCCGTGAAGAAACCAGAGAAATCAGCTGCATATCAGAAGAAACATGACCATTACTTATTCAGTAAATGTGTAGTCAGCACTAGAGATGCACCGAATGGAAATCTTGGTGCCGAAACCGAAAATGCAGGATGCACTTGGTCGAAAACCAAAACCAAAACCAAAAAATAGGATTTTTTCGTCATACTTACCTGTAAAATCCTTTTCATTGAGTACATCATGAGACACAGAGTCAGGCTAATATTAATTACCTGCTGGGTTATACTCCATCTCCAAGTGAATGGACACTGGTAGACCAAAGGTCTTTAGACAGGAAGTGATCCCATATATAACCCCCTCCCTCACAGGAAGCACTTGAGTTTTGTAGCAAGCACTCATTCCTCAAAAAAAGGGGGAGGGATCTCTGTGTCCCATGATGTACTCAAAGAAAAGGATTGTACAGGTAAGTATGACGAAAAAATCATATTTTCTTTTTCATACATCATGGGACACAGAGTTAGGCTAATGTTCATTGCCTGCTGGGACATCCCAGAGCAATAGCCTTGAGGGGAGGAAGACGCCCTGCCAAATGATAGCCATCAGAACTTATACGGCAGCCTGCAGTACACTGGGGCCGAAAGCCAAATCCTCTGCTGCTCGAACATCCACTTGATCAAATTTTGTGACCGGACTGAAGACCAGGTAGCAGTCTTACAAATCTGAGCCACAGATACCTGATGGCGAAATGCCCAGGAGGTTCCTACACCTTATGTTTCAGACCCTAGGCCTGAATGATCATTTGATGGACCCAATTGGCAATGGAACCCTTGGAAGCTGCCTGCCCCTTCTTGGGTCCTTTTGGTAAAACAAAAAAGGAGTCTAATCCTCGGACCCCTGCAGATATTGACAAATAAACCTCGACTGCCCAGAAAACGTTCAATGAATGCCATCGTCTCTCTTTCGCCGAGCGAGGCTGAGAAAAAAAAGAAGGCAAAATAATGTCCCGAAAAAATGAAATAAATGAAAGGCCGACACCACCTTTGGCAAAAAGGATGGAACAGGTCATAACACTATTCTCTGTCGTGGTGAAGGATCAAGTATGGTTCCCTGCACGAAAGGGTCGCCAACTCCAACACATAGGTGACCTAATGGGGGGAAACAAGAGAGTCTCCCCCTGCATAAAGGTTTGGATCAGTTAATCGGAGGCTAAAGGCCTTTGGGAGAATACTGAAAGGGCTGAAACTTGACCTCTGATTGTACTCAAAGCCAATTTGATTTCCACAGCTGACTGTAGAAAAGAGAAATCTCCCAATCACGTATTTCTGGGGATGCCATTTTCTGGCTTCACATCAAGCAATATACAGTAAGTCTTCCAGACCTTATGATATATTTTCCTAGTGACAGCTTTTCTAGCATTCACTAGGGTAGACACTACTGATTCCGAGATGCCACGTTCCTTCAACACCCTGGCTTCAATAGCCATGCCGTCAAATTTAGAGACTGTAAATTGGGGTGGGATATAGGACCTTGAGACAGTAGATCGGGGTGACGAGGAAGCGCCCATGGCCCGTCTATTGTCAGTCTCACAATCTCCGGGAACCAGGGCCTTCTGGGCAAGGACTGGAACCCCCTCTTTCCGAATCCTGCGCAACAAATGTGGAAGGAGAGGGATCGGAGGGAAAGCATAAACCAGGGGGTACTGTCTCCATGGAACCATTAGAGCATCCGCTTCGATTGCCAGAGGATCCCTTGTTCGGGACACAAATTGCTGTAGCTTCTTGTTGAACCTGGATGCCAATAGGCTGACCTCTGGCCATCCCAAACGCTGGCAAATTTCCTGGAACACCCCTGGGTGTAGGGACCATTCCCCCAGGCAGATCTGTTGGGGGCTGAGATAATCTGCCTTCCAGTTCTCTACTCCCGGCATATGGACTGCTGATATAATCGGCACATGTCCCTCTGCCCAGGCTAGTATGTGGTTCACCTCCTTCAGAGCTGAATGACTCCTGGTACCGCCTTATAGGCCACTGCAGTAGCATTGTCAGACTGAACCCTGATAGGGCAGTCCTGAAGCTCCACCGTCCAGGACCCTAGGGCCAGACGTACTGCCCGTAATTTCAGGACGTTGATGGTCAGGATCTGTTCTGTCCCTGACCATTTTCCCTGAGCTGTGAGTTCTTCTAGGGTCGCTCCCCAGCCTGAGAGACTGGCATCTGTAGTCAGTACTCTCCAAGTTACTGGGAGAAAGGATTTTCCCTTTTGCAGGTTCTGATCCTGCAACCACCTGTTTAGACTTAAGCATGCCCGAGGAGATAAGCACATTGGATAATCCAGGGCTTTTCCGCTTCTGATCCATGCCATCAAGATGTCTTGTTGTAAAGGCCTGGAATGGAACTGGGCACAGGGCACTGCCTCGAAGGAGGATACCATCTTCCCTAGAAGACTCATACAGAGCCGAATGGAGGGTTGTCTGGTGCCCCTTATCTGACGCACCTGAACCTTCAGGGCACAGATTCTTACAGGTGGCAAGAATATTTTATCTTGAACCGTATCTAGGATCAGACCTAAATACTTTAGACATTGAGCTGGTTTCAAGGCTGACTTTTCGTTATTTATGATCCAGCCCAAGCTTTTCAAATATCGCACTGTGCATATTATGCTCTGTTTTAGAGCCTGTAATGAGTGATCTCTGAGTAGGAGGTCATCCAGATACCCGAGCACCAATAGGATCCCTTGGGCCCTTAAAAGACCCAGTACTGGTGCTAGGACCTTTGTGAACACACGGGGAGCTGTAGCCAGCCCGAAGGGTAGAGCTACAAACTGAAAATGGCGTTCCTCTACTGCAATCGTAGGAACCTCTGATGAGGCTGAAAGAAGGTAGGTATGTGTAAATATGAGTCTTTTCTATCGAAGGAGGCTAAAAAGTCTCCCCTCTGGAGTGAGGCTACTACTGTGCGGACAGACTCCATCCGAAAGGACTGTATCAGTAGATACTTGTTCAGGGATCTTAGGTCCAAAATGGGTCTTGTGTCCCTGTTTGGTTTCTGAACCTTAAACAGGTTTGAGTAAAACCCTGTGCCCCTTACAGATACAGGAACCTCTACAATCAATTCTTGATGCACTAGATGATGCAGTGCCTGAAGCAATAAGTTTCTTTTTGGAGGATCCAAGGAAACGGGATCTTAAACATGAGGGGGAACCCCCCGCAACTCCAGCTTGTAGCCGTGAGATATATAGTTGAGGTGTGACCCACTCGTCCTGAATTATTGTTCTCCAAATGTCTGCAAAGTGCAGCAGCCTTCCCCGACTCGATGGAGTGGGGGCATCCCCGCAAAAGGAGGGCTTGATGCTGGGTTTAGAGGAATCTTGGACCCAGCGATTTTTCTGGCCCTGCGACTTGCCCCTGGCCCTAGCGCCCTATTGGCGGCGGTACTACCTTGGCGCTGAGACATTAGAGGAAGCAGTCCCTGAGGTTTTAAACAAGGGTGCTTTTCTTCACAGGAAGTAGAGAACACTTCCCTCCAGAAATCTTTTGGATAAATTTGTCCAAATGATCACCAAATAAACGTTCCCCATTAAAAGGGAAACCTGACAATAATTTTTTACAAGGAAGCTCGGCTGACCAGTTCTTAAGCCATAAAAGTCTGCGCATATGTACAGACAAGAGAGCCAAATGAGAAACCTGCTGTATTGAATCCTTAAAGGCGTCAATAGCAAAACACAGTGCTTGAGGAATATCTGTCTTTCTTTCAGGCAGATCATCCTCCTGGTTAGGCCTATCAGGCCATTTGACCTGATCCTTTATGGACTGGCAGATACCAATTGCTGCAACAGCTGGCTGAATAGCTGAACTGGCCAAAGAAAAGGAAGCCCTTAATAATGACTCCAATTTCTTGTCAACAGGGTCTTTCAAACCCTGTGCATTATCTATCAGACAAGTTAAGTTCTTGTCTAAGGAAGAGATGTCTGCATCTACTGCTCGCTCGCTCGCTCCATTTTTTTAATGAATTTTTCATCCATTGGATATAAAAGGGAAAACCTCTTAGGAGGAACAAAAATCCTGTCAGGATGTTCCCAAACAGCATACACTGCCTGTTCCAACAGGGGGTGTAGAGGGAAAGCCTGTGGGGCCTGAAGAGGCCTCAGGGATCCCAAAGAGGACCAGGGGGCTCAGTCACCTCTGCAAGAGGAAACTTAAGGCAGAACGAACCATTCAGGTCAGAGTCAGGATCAAAAGCCTATGCGACTGAGAGGCAGACATCAACTGGATATTTTCTTGTCCAGATTGCTCGGAAGCAGACTGATCTGCCGGGCACTCTACAGAGTCCTGAGCTTTAAGCTCTTTCCCATCCCTCAACCCATTCCTGCTCCAGACTAGGAGGCTCCGGGGAGGGGGAACTGTTACGCTTCCTGCTACCCTGCGGAGGTAGGCAATCATGCCAGCAATCCTGTGCTCTAACCCGGTTAGGGCCGAGGACAGTTCATCCTTGGTGATAAAGGGTGAAGCAGCAGCGTTGACTGTAGGCACAATACCAGATAGGCACAGCGGCTCAGAAGCCTCTGGTCTTTCAGGGGATACAACACTAGTGATACAACTAAGTTCGTCAGCAACTAATGATGACATCGGTGAGCCCTTCCCTGTAGCGCTAGTCCCACTCCTCTTTTTTGAAGACATTTACCAGTCACAAAAAGAGAGTACTTGGGTGTAGTATTAAAACACCTCAGAATGGAGACCCTTTAATAGGGCTCGCCAAGCCTCTATGTAACAATCCTGATAAGCACCTTTATCCTGACAAGCAACACTTGGTGACTCACGTGACCCGGGTAAGGAAAAATGAACCCCTGCAAGTGTCTGTTCAGACCCAGCTCTGTGTCCCACAGCTGCCTTCTGGAAGCACCGCATGCTTGGCCTACACAGCTTAAATAAGCTGGGTGTGCACCGGAATGTTCTGTGCATGCGCACGCACGTGCGTGGTCCTGGCGAACGAGCTTGGCTGTATTGGCATATGACGAGAATCCTCATGCACCCAGATAAAAGGCTATTGCGCATGTGCAGCGAAGCTACGTGCGCCATGGACGCCAAACAAACTGCTTACTGAGCATGTCGGCACACTTGCGAATGTACGTGCGCCCTGGTGAACCAAGGCGAAATGGTGCACCGTCGTGCGCCATCATACGGGTAAACAACAGCCAGACACAAGCAAAAAAGGTACACCTTGCAAACACCCACAGCGAGCCCAAAACTCCCCCGTCTGGTCACTAGCTAGCTTGACTGATTGTTACAATCACTGGGACACCCCACAATAATAAGTAAAGCGGTTTCACTTACCCATCCAGGCGCAGGGCAACTAAGAAACCAAAAGCCCAATCTTCACCCTTCACGTCTGGTTCCTGTCACTTGTCATGTGCCATGTGCAGTAGTTTGCAGAAACCAAAATGTTTTTAACTTACTATAGTCAAATTAGCAATAGATGAGTTCTCATTCGCTGGCCATACATTATACAATTTTCTTGTACAATTTTCCTTTAGATTTACAAAAACATATAATATGAGGTCAAACCTAAACATTTTAATTTGAATGCTATCAGGCACTACATAGTTGAAGGTAAATCTAAAGGAAATTTAAACAAGAAAATTGTATAATGTATGGACAGCTCTAGTCAATAATAGCATGCCCATTCTCTGCACATCTTACCTTTGGTAATGTATAGATAAAAGAAGTCACAATACAGGATGGTCTGCACAAGTCCAGCAACAATTGCAATCAGATCAAAGAATCCCTCAAATTGGTAGCGCCAGATCCAGTTGAAGAGATACAAAGTACGGTAGATTCCCAAAGCAAAGAGATAATGGCTAGTTATGGTCTCCGCCTCCCCAGTCTTGCTGACCATGAACAGCTGTGGCAGGATAGCAACAGACTCCAGATAAATGGAGAAAGTCCACATGATCTGCAAAATAAATCACAAAAAACACAGCCTTGGTTAATTAATTTATTGAACTAAACTCCAGATTCAGATTTTATTGCATGTGGAAAAGCGGAGAATCGCTGTAGTAGTCGTCGTTACTACAGTGATCCTTGCTGTCCTCCAGTTCCTGTGCCGAACTGCTGCCCTGCTGCATGGTAACCACCGGGAACCATTGGCTTGGCACTGCCATCATTCACAGAACACATTTTTCTCAATGAATAGAAGAGGTGAAGAGGCTGAGCAGTGACGTCATGCTCTCCACTTCGTCCATTCATAAAATTCTTTGCATGTATGAAAAAAGAAGCAAGCCTTTCTTTGAAAGGTGCCGTTGCCAAGTGAGTTGCCTCTTGTGGTCACTATGCAGCAGGATAGTCACTCTGCACAGGACCTGGAAGACAGGGACAATTGTTGTATTATTGTTGAATACTAAAAGTGATTCTCTGCCTCCACAGCTGTCCCACAGGTATAGCACATGCATACTTATATTAGTCCAAGAGGAACCAATGTAACTTGGCAATGAAATCCATACCTGGCATTCAGCCTTTAAGTATTATGTAACAGATACATTCTCATATACAGTATAAAAAAGGACTGCCTGTAATACACAGTAACCAAATTCTCCAGATACTCTGATACATCATTCCTGCACTGGTAACAGATTACAATCCTAGGTGACAAGGGGCAGGTAGGGATACAGTTAGGAGCCATTAACAATTTGTAACTCATGTCCAATGAGAATCACAACTTGTTTACGTGGCCTTAAAGCAGAGTTCCACCCAGAAGTGAAACTCCGCTTTAAGCACTCTTCGCCCCCTTACATGCCACATTTGGCATGTCATTTTTTTTTGGGGGGGGGGGGGGGGGGAGTGGGTACCTTCTTTTGAGAGAGACTTCCTGTCCCACTTCCACCTTCCTTCTCTCGTCTGCCTAGACGATTACTCCTCCCCCCTAGGCGGCCCCTCCCTGCCAGCAAACTTCTGGAACACGTCAGAGGTCCCAGAAGATTGCCTGGCCAATAGCATAGCGCAGAGCGACTTGCGCATGTGCAGTGCGTTCCCAGCCGTGAAGCCGCAAGCTGTCATAATCGGGTGCCCACAATTGCTATGATGGCGCCACGGAGAGGAGAGGGAGAGGAGGGGGAGAGGAGCGAGGCTCCGGGCGGCCGCATCGCTGGACCTTGGGACATGTGATTGTCTGTTTGTTAAAAGTCAGCAGCTACACATTTTGTAGCTGCTGACTTTAAATAAACTAAAAAATGGGTGCAACTCCATTTTAAGTGGCAAAGTCGTTTTGATTAACCACTTCCCGGCTGCCATATAACAGAATGACGTGCGCAAACTGGTCAAGTTATCCTGACTGGACATCATATGACGTCCAGCAGGATAAGCCGTGATCGCGCCCGCGGGAGGCGAGCAGCATGGCGATCATTGGTATGGTGTGTCAGTCTGATCAGCTGTGTCCAATCAATACGGGGGAAACAATAGCATGAAATGCTTTAAGACTATATTAACCACTTCAATACCGGGCACTTGTGCCCGGTATTGAAGTGGTTAATATAGTCTTAAAGCATTTCATGCTATTGTGACCTTATCTGTTTTCTGAATAAATGTAACTGCATTATTCTTGGGAGTGGAGTGTTGTGTCTCATCTGGATATCATGGTGGGATGGAGTAACCGGAAGATATATACATAAAATCTAAAGTGTGGCGCAGTGAGTGAAGAAATTATGGGAAATAATCAAACATATAATAGTCAATCGAGAAATGTTCATTCAAACAAAGTGACGGTGATTTCCGCGTGAAGCAAAAAGTTCCATGTGGATAAACAAACGAATAGTGAACAATCCAAAACTGTGCTCCTGATCTGCTTACCAGAACCCGGTGGTATATGAGCGGTGTTATCATATAATGCCAGAGGTTGATGCGATCATCCACATGAACGAAATCCAGAGCCCAGTGTTATCATACAGTGTTGGAGATGGTTACGATATCACACATGAACGGAATCCCTCAACGAATGGAACAGGGTTCACAGGATGGATAGAGGTATACTAAAGGGATCATAGGGTGATGATCAGACGCTCACATGGAGGTATGGTTTCACAAAAACTTGTATCCTGGTGCAGCTGAAGAAGATGATCAAATCAACTGAAATCAACAGGTGACCTGGAGAAGACCAAAAAAGAAGAACCTTCTTCTTTTTTGGTCTTCTCCAGGTCACCTGTTGATTTCAGTTGATTTGATCATCTTCTTCAGCTGCACCAGGATACAAGTTTTTGTGAAACCATACCTCCATGTGAGCGTCTGATCATCACCCTATGATCCCTTTAGTATACCTCTATCCATCCTGTGAACCCTGTTCCATTCGTTGAGGGATTCCGTTCATGTGTGATATCGTAACCATCTCCAACACTGTATGATAACACTGGGCTCTGGATTTCGTTCATGTGGATGATCGCATCAACCTCTGGCATTATATGATAACACCGCTCATATACCACCGGGTTCTGGTAAGCAGATCAGGAGCACAGTTTTGGATTGTTCACTATTCGTTTGTTTATCCACATGGAACTTTTTGCTTCACGCGGAAATCACCGTCACTTTGTTTGAATGAACATTTCTCGATTGACTATTATATGTTTGATTATTTCCCATAATTTCTTCACTCACTGCGCCACACTTTAGATTTTATGTTTTACTAGTTTGCATATCAACAAACCGTGTTGGCTGCAACCTCTTTTATTTTTTTACTTTATTTCTAAAATAGCGCAGATATTTGGTTCCACCTTGCTTTCGGAAGATATATACACCTGCTTATCATGACCATTTACATATTGATGGTAATGGTATTCTGCTAATCCATTATGAAAAGCCATTTGTGCACAGTGGAGAAGTGGAAGGTTTATGATGGAGCACTGTACTTTTTAAGAAGTGGTGCATGTTATTCACATCGGACTTTGCACAAGATATCAATATCAAACGCTTTCACTTATTGTGTGTTGCCGCACTGCAATGCACGTTTATATTGTTTATCTTTTTTATTTTTTTTATTTGATTGCATTTTGGGGGTAGAGCCCTGTCTTTTATTAACACATTTGTATTTGCCGTATGTTTGTAATACCCAAACATTAAAATTAGCTGCTTAACCCTTTTTTGAAGGTATTGCAAGCGCAGTTTTCGCTATTATTTCTTACAGATAAATTAGTCTTTATGTTTTGGAGAAGAGAAGAAGGGGTATGATTAAGTAGGTTAGCAAAAGAACACTGGGCTGGGCTGACACCACTCCACCAAAATACTGTGTGTTGTCAGCCCACAATATACTTCAGATTTGAGTGCATTTATGGTAGGTCAACATTTATTCTGCACTTGCAGTCTTTTATGGCATAAAACATAGGGAAATGTACTTGATTTTTTTCACCTTCAGCTTGAGCGTCTCCATGGCAGTTTATGTATATTTATTTATGAGGCATGGTGGCTCACTGGTCAATGCTGTTTTCTTGGACAGCTAAAAGCCTAGTCTCAGCTCCTTTTAGCGACATTGCATTTCTCTACTGTGTACATGATAGTCTCCTAGAGTGACGCGACTTTCTCCCACAAACCAAAAATCAAATAAATACGATTCTTTAATCGAATACTGTCATTGGCATGACTCGTTTGACTGGTGTAGGGACAAGTACGCAGTACTGAGGGAAGGAGGATATTGAGGAAACACATGAACTAAAAAATGTCACTAAAAGAGCCTGGACTCTACTTGCACTATAGAGCAATCACCCTCCCTGCCGAGACATCTTTCCTTTTTTTAGATGCCTTGCATACCAGACCAAACAACTAGTTGGAAACACGGACCCACCTTGCTAAGCCAAGGACTGTCCTTGCCCTCCGTTACCTCCCACACCTAACTACTGTCCTGGTTCTGTAATGGGCAGCCTCACCAGCCAACAGTTTGGTTAGGGAGGTAAATGGGGCTGAGCTTCAAGTTAAGCTGATATTGTGTTCACATGTTGAGATTCAGGGCACATGGGCCTCTGGCGAGGAAAGAGGACCTGATGTGGAGGCACCACATGATTCTGTGTACTGCTGGGTTTAGAAGCTGATGGGGCATTGGATTCATTGGCTTCCATACAATACTGAGTTACCAGATCTGGAAGGATATACACTTATCATTTTTACTTACCTCTAGAGGTGTAAAGTCATGGTTGACAAGAAAAGCCAAAATGGCAGTCGGGGCAATGAGGAACTCCACTCGAAAGGTGTCATGGTTCCCATCATATGTGGCTTTGAATTTGCTGTAGATCATCCACACTGTGGCATAAGCACTTGCAACATATACAAGCTGAAAAAAACAAAAAACAGAAAAACTTGTAATAAATATATACTAAAGTTTCTTGTTGGGAATGTCTGTTCTAATGGAAGAGTGGGGGAAATACATGGGTGGACTCCAGCAAGAGATATTCATAAATAGCAGAAGTAGGTTTATCTAAGCCACCTCAATTTGTCTAGAGACAAACTGGCAACCAAAGGCATGAGAAATCTGCAATAGGGGTCGACCGATTATTGGTGTGGCCAATATTCACTTTATTTGAGCATCGGTATCGGTCACAAAACTTACTGATATTGCTTCAAGGGGTTGTACCAGGGTGATGCCTGCAGCTGCAGTCATCACCCCAGTACCGTTCTTTAGAGTGGAGGGTCGGCTTTCTTGTAATAACAACTGATGTGGCTCAGCAGCTGCTCAGCTGTTATTACAAGCTGCGGGAGGGGGACATCCCCCTCTCCCGCCGCCGCTCGGCCAGGGCTCTCCTGTCCCACTGTGAGACCCGAGCCACCTGCCGGCACGTCCACTGGCTGAACGAAGACCCGATGCTTTGTTCGTCTCGGCTCTAGTAACCTGGAAGCAATGTCATGACATCACTTCCGGATTACTGGCATCTTAAAGGCGCCAGTTTTAAAAAATAGAAAGTATTCAAAAATGACAATCTTGACGTTTTGAATACTTTCAAGTGCAGAGGAGGGGTTTGGGGTCTTATAGATCCCCGATCCCTCCATAAAGAGCTGCTTATTACTGTTGGCTGACATCACAGAGCTTCTCCATGCTTGGGAAAGATCACGACAATATGGTCGGGATTCGCCCATATGCCTGGAACGACAACCAGAGGCTCCGCCCCCTCCACAGCCCAGCGCTCCAGTGAGCCCGGGGGCAGAGCAGACATTGGTGACTGACATATACATGTAAAGCCAGATTTTTTTTGCATGCTTGTTCCAGCTAAAAGATACAAAGACTTAGTCCCAGTTCACTATGGAATTGCACAGGAATCCGTGTTGCATTCCCAATGCGACTCCAGCACTTTGCGACTTTGCAGTCTATTCATTTCAATGGGCTACAAATTGCACCAGAATGAGGAAAAGTGCTGCATGTACTATTAAAAGTTTGTCTTTTAAAGTACTCTGCGATTTGGTGCCACCAAATTCACTGCATTCGTGATCAACATTTATGGTGCCATTATTATTACATTGGCACCCGCATGCAGAAGCGTACACAGAATACGCCTTTCCTGCACTGTGTTCTGGTGTGATCCAGCCCTTAAAGCAAGAGGGTAAACATAACAGTTAGGAAACTAGTATTTTCTGAATGGAAAGTAGCAATGGCAGCCTGCATGTAAAAATTCCCACCTTGCAGTGCCCCCCTCCCCTCCACACTGAAAAGGTTAAATGCTTATTTAGTCTAGAGCAGTGGTCTCCAAACTGCGGCCCTTTAGCCCACCCGTGGGGCACTATTCCTCCTACTGGCACCAACAATGGGGCATATTTCTTGCCACCGACGCCAACAATGGAGAACTATTCCTCCCACTGACACCGATTGGGCACTATTCCTCCTACTAAAATCACCAGAGCTTTCATGGCCACATGGGCATTTGTAGGCTGCATGTCAGGGCCGTTACAAGAGCGGGGCCTAGCGGGTGCTGAGCCACTCCTCACTGACAGAGTGATTGCAATTTCACTCCTGTCACAAGGAGCAGCTTCCGACACTTGCTGGATGGAGGATTAGGCTTTCTCCTCCCTCCAGCCAGCAGGGGGCAATAGATAGCCGACAGACTGTCCTTCCTCTCTCCCTTTATCACATGACTGGAGAGAGGAAGGAGAAGATGCTTTCATTCCAAGAGAGCTGTGAGTAGGGGAGGTGGGGTGACAACTGATGGACTAACTGGGACACCTGCTGTAAAGTAGGGCTCTGACTGGGACACCTGCTGTAAAGGGGGGCTCTGACTGGGACACCTGCTGTAAAGGGGGGCTCTGACTGGGACACCTGCTGTAAAGGGGGCTCTGACTGGGACACCTGCTGTAAAGGGGGGCTCTGACTGGGACACCTGCTGTAAAGGGGGGCTCTGACTGGGACACCTGCTGTAAAGGGGGGCTCTGACTGGGACACAAAACTGTTTAATTTCAGTTGAAGATGAAATTTGTGTGTGCTTATCTCAAGTTCAACCCAGAATTGAGTATCTGTGCAGAAAAAAGCAAGCCCAAGTTTCACATTAAGGAGGAAAGATTTTTTTTTTTTTTTTTTTTTACAATATTTGTTCTAATGATACGGTTTCTTTGCTGCTGTTATATCTACAGCTCACTGATCAGATCCAATGTTCCGTGAGCTGTAGATATGAATTTTTTTTTTTTTCAGGGGTTCCCCCCGAGATCTCAAACTTTTTGCCAAGGGTTCCCTGAAGGCAAAAAGGTTGAGAAACCATGTACTAGAGAGTGAATGGTTAGAGCCCCTGTCAGGTTTCTTTCTTTTGTGAAATATATGAATGAGGTAAATAAACATCCAGTAAAGTATAACACTAAAATGTTATATAAAGTCCATGTGAATAAGTGAGTGAAGAAATCTTCTTAAAAACAAATTGAAAGAGATCCAACAATGATATAAACTTCTTCTGTGAGGATTTTATATCACTGTTGGTGTTGGATCTCTTTCAATGAGTTTTTAAGACTTCTTCACTCACCTATTCATGTAGACTTTATTTATATAACATTTTAGTGTTATACTTTACTGGATGTTTATTCAAATCATTCATATATTGCACAAGCACAGCTTTGTTTTTCTTGTATTTGCATTTACTATGGTTATATCACATGGTTGTGTCGCTGCTCTGCACAAATTATTTTGGACACAATGCTGGCACTAGCACGGTTTCTGAATATGAGTTATGCCGCGTACACACGGTCGGAATTTCCGATGGAAACAGTCCGATGGGAGCTTTTCATTGGATTTTCCGACCGTGTGTATGCCCATCGGTCTTTTTCTGTTGGAATTTCCGACGGACTTTGGATTGAGAACCTGTTCTTAAATTTTTCCGACGGAAAACCTTTCTATCGGATTTTCCGATCGTGTGTATGCAATTCCGACACGCAAAATTCCGACGCATGCTCGGAAACAATTTGACGCATGCTCAGAAGCATTAACCTTCCCTTTTATAGTGCAGTCGAACGTGTTGTATGCCGCTGTGTTACTGACCGTCAGAATTTGGTGTGACCGTGTGTAGGCAAGAGAGTTTGAGCGAAATTCCGTCGGAATTCCGACGGGAAAACCATCAGAGCTTTTTCCGACGAGAATTCCAACCGTGTGTACGCGGCATTACAGGTTTGTTTCTCTGCCTATATCCAGTTGGAGAGATTTCCCATCACTTCCTGTCCCAGAGACTCAATAGGAAGTGATAAAAAATATCTCCAAAGTGAGGGGAACGGGTGTCTTTCCCCACTTCCTGCTCAAGTGACAACAGTAGACTTTTACTTTTTGATTTCTCATGACTTCCTGTACAGTGGGATATGTTGACTAGCACAAATAGTGCAACCCTTTCCCTGCTGTATTCAAGACAAAAAAAAAAAAAAAAAGTTTGGGGTTCAAACACACTTTAATCCATTTTAAATACACACATGGAACATGAATTGTAATAGGTGAGATGTCTTTTACCTTCATGGAGGTATTATACAAGGAGATATAGCTAGTGAACAGATCTAGGTATCGAGCAGTGAATACAACAGCAAACAGGATTTGACTCTTCCCAGAGATACCTGAAATTAAAAAATAAAAAAGGTAAAAAATTAAAAAGTGAGGTCATTTCCAGCTCTACATATATTATCATTTTCTATTGAAAGAAACACCAAATCACATATTTAAAAAGTACAACAAATCCTTATTATACTCCAACTGCAGTGATTTTGCTCAGCGTAATAAAAAGGAATAAAAATCTTTTGTACTTTATGGATCTTCCACATTAATTCTGTTTGCCCAACACAGAATATATTTTAGATCACTGTCAGGATGAAAGCTTTTATATGTGCTTTGCGGATTTCACGCAGACAAAAGAAAAAAAAAAAAAAAGCTTTACTAATGCTTTCATGTTTAAGAACATTTCTTTAATATGTGAAATAAAATGCAACAACCTGTCTGTCAATATAAATTTCAATTAAGACTCCTTGAAAAGATTTCACTTTGTTAGTAGTGCGATCCTCTTTATCAAAGCATCTTTAGTGTTAATATCCCAAGAGCCTCCTCTCCTGCAGTTTCCTGCCCCGAATACGGCCTGCGCATTTAATGGCTCGCAATACATCGATCATTATTCTGAGAACGTGTCACGAATGCCTGACTGTAAGGCATAACTAATTTATAACAAAGTACTTTCAACCAAGGAGTGCGTAGATCAGACAACCTGATATATGAAAAACCAAACGGGCAACGATTAAAGGCAAACGTCTAAGACATCTGTTTTACCTGTCAAAAAGAGAGTTAACATTTTTTATCCATTTGGTCCTCAGATTTACACAGCCAGCAGATGGATACAACTTCCTCTGTTTGCAATGGGACAGCGAAGAAGCAGCAGAAGACTGATGATGTTATCTCTCTGCTCACTCCTGCTCTAAGCGTGTTCCTTTCAGCATATCTGCATGCAGTTCCCCTGAGTCCTGCCCCTTCCTTGCCCAAGATGATAACCAAGACAAAAAATAAATACCTGCAATGTTTATTAAAAAAATTATTTATGAATTTATTAAAGCGTAGCTAAACCCAAGGACAAAAAACATGATAGGATTTCAGCTTAGTTTTCTTCTTTTTTTTTCTCTTTATTTTAACCTGATTATCCTGCCATGAACACACTAGACATACCAAGCAGCATTGTCACCCTAGGACAGAGGTCTTCAAACTGCAGCCCTTTCCTTGCCTTTATCCGGTCCTTGAGGCACTACTTACTGACACCAACAATGGGGGCGTAATTCATCCCACTGACAATGGGGCACTATTTATCCCACTAACACCACCAAAAGGGGCAACATTCTTTCCACTGACACCAACAATCAAGCACTGTTCCTCCCACTGACACCAACAATGGGGCACTATTCCTTCCTCTTACACCAAGAATGGGGCACTATTCCTCTCACTGGCACCAATGATGTGGCACTATTCCTCCCACTGGCACCAATGATGGGACACTATTCCTCACACTGACACCAATGATGGGGAACTATTCCTTCCTCTTACACCAAGAATGGGACACTATTCCTCCCACTGACACCAACGATGGGGCACTATTCCTCCCACTGAGACCAAGAATGGGGCACTATTCCTCTCACTAACACCAATGATGTGGCACTATTCCTCCCACTGGCACCAATGATGGGACAATTTTCCTCCCACTGACACCAATGATGGGACACTATTCCTCCCTCTTACACCAATAATGGGGCACTATTCCTCCCACTGACACCAATGATGGGACACTATTCCTCACTGACACCAATGATGGGACAATTTTCCTCCCACTGACACCAATAATGGGCACTATTCCTCCCTCTTACACCAACAATGGGGCACTATTCCTTCCACTGACACCAATGATGGGACACTATTCCTCCCTCTTACACCAACAATGGGGCACTATTCCTCCCACTGACACCAACAATGGAGCACTATTCCTCCCACTAAAGATGTGGCGCTGTTTACTCCCACACACACCAAGACATTTTCTACTCCCACTGGCCAGTCCGACCCCCCTAAAGTCTGAAGAACAGTAAACTGGACCCTTGTTTAGAAAGTTTGGAGACAAGGAACATAGTAACATAGTCAGGTGGAAAAAACACACAAGTCCATCTATCTCAACCAATTTTTGAAAACTATGAACTGATAACTTCCTCTTATACTCTGCCTCTGGACTGTTATCAGTTTAGAAGATTTCTGGCTGGCTGAGCAGCTATGCGTTTTTTTTTACACTTGAACAGATATAGCAAAACCCTTTGAATGGTATATGCAAACATGATGCAGCCAGTATCAAACCGGCAAAACCAGTCAGGCGGATCTCATCCCCGCCTAGAGCAACCACCTGGCGGTCCCCTGAGACTTTACAGAGGACGTCACGGCCTGATATCTACATGCCTTAAGTTATCCTGTATACTATAGCTTATACTGCAGCATCCATATGTGGACAATGTGCAATATAACGGAGGGCTCTAGAGATTGGACAGAAATGTTTATCTCTATTTGATAGTGTCATGGTGACACCGACTGGGAACTTTACAGCTTCCACATTTTTCACTGCACAGTCTGGCTAGTTAGCTGCATGCATGCAGTCATGTTCCCCATGGCTAAGCACTCGGGGGGGGGGGACGCATTGGGGGTGTGGCCTGGTGGGAGCACAGGCTAAGGTTGTCTCTTCCACCTTCATACCACATGCATGGATGTGTGGCATCAGGGATTCCTTCCTTCCTCTGCCCGCATGCAGAGCTAGTCTAGTCTTGCTGACCAAGTGAAAGCCCAAGGGAGACCAAGACTGGACAACAATGTCACCAATGCGAAGCATTTCTGTCCAGTCTTGGTCTCCCTTGGACTTTCACTGCTTAGCGATTGAATGTTTTCACTTCCAGAAATCATTTGTTTCGCTGTTGTATATAGGAATTAAAGATTGATGCTTAACATGCAAATTTTGTTACCTTATTCATAGATTTTATGTTGTATTCCTCCTGAAGAAGCGTTCAATACCCGAAAAACATGTTGAGGATGATCGTGCACTGATGAAATTGAATACTCTTAGACCCCCTTTCACATTGAGGTGTTTTTCAGGCGCTTTTTGGCTAAAGATAGCACCTGTAAAGCACCTTAAAAACGCCTCCCCTGCAGCCCCAGTGTGAAAGTCCGAGTGCTTCCACACTGGGGCGCTGCGCTGGCAGGACTTTAAAAAAAGACCTGCAAACAGCATCTTTGGGGTGGTGTGTACACCACTGCTCCTGCCCATTGAAATCAATGGGCATTGCTGCCCAAGCGCCTACAAAGCACTTCAGCAGCTGCGCTTTACAGCCGCATTTAACCCTTTATTCGGCCGCTAGCGGGAGTTGAAAGCGCCCCGCAAGTGGCTGAATAGCGCCGCTAAAACTAGCAGCGTTTTACCATCAACGCCCGCCCACCCCAGTGTGAAAGCAGCCTTAGTGTCCATCATGGAGTGTAATTGAGTACCATTGTAATGCAAACAAATATGTACAGGGGGTCCCCGAGTTACGAACTCGTTAGGGACTGGCCCCGTGTACGGAAGTCGGAAATGTTCGTAAGTCGGCGCGCATGCGCAGACCGACAAATACAGAGATTTCCGGACATTTCCGATGTTCCGTCTGTTGCCGTTCTGCGCATGCGCGGCAAATTACGGACATTTCCGTCATTTTTCGACGCTCCGTATGGCCGCGCATGCGCAGAACGGCCGAAAACCAGCGAAAAATGGCAGAGGGTCCCCGCAGCACCCCGTTCGTAAGTAGGGGTTGTTCGTAGGTCGGGTGTTCGTAAGTCGGGGACCCCCTGTACAACTTTTTTAATTGCAATCATTGTATCTGTACCTTTGTTAGGGAGATTTGCCCTCGTTATTAGTCCTGTGTACTATTAGCAATGAGAATGAAAGTAAAAGAAAATCACAAATTTTGGGTTGTCCCCCGAGATAGCAACAAAGGGAAAACCTTC
This sequence comes from Lithobates sylvaticus, assembly GCA_028564925.1. Lineage (NCBI taxonomy): Eukaryota > Metazoa > Chordata > Amphibia > Anura > Ranidae > Lithobates > Lithobates sylvaticus. Next base: position 127,437,782 of record CM053035.1, on the reverse strand, counting down.
CAATAGAGACACTAGTTCTGATGACAACCAGGGATTCCCTCACTTCCTGATCAGGCTATGGGACAGGAAGTGAGGGGAAATCTCCCCAATGGGACACAGATGGCAACAATAAACGTTCCAGGGGTTATAGTCTCCCCTTAGCCTATACAAAGTTGAAAAAAAAATTGTCTTTAGTTCTACGTTAAGGATTGGTAAACTGCAATACACTGAATTACTGCTATTAGGTTAGGCAGATATAAAAGACACTAATAATACAATAATGTAATAATTAATATATCATTTAATGTATTTTATTAAATGGAAACAATGTCGGTACCCAATTCTGACTTAACACCTACAGTATGTTGGCTCCCTGACACCAAGAATGGCATCATGTAACTAGAACAAGGAGGTTCCACAACTTTATACCTCCTATCCTGTTCTTGGACAACAAACATCTACATCAGCCCTTTCTCTACCAGGGTTCCTCCAGAGGTTGCTTGGGGTTTCTTCGGCAACAAGCTATTTTTGCCTCTCAGATGTGTAACTAATGAGAACAATGATCTTTTCAGCTGTCTGTACCACTAATGTAAGGAACATTCTCCCTGGTCACCATTACACTAATGTACCCTGAGCTTTAGATATCATTATTAGCAGGGGTTCCCTGAGACCGGAAAGTTAGTTCAAGGATTCCTCCAGGTTAAAAGGTTTAGAAAGCCTGATCTACACATTCCACATGTATGTGTATGGATTGGAGCGGGAACCTGTCAACTGCGGGCAGGTGATAGGTAGATAGCAAAAACCTGCAAGTGCTCCTCCTCCCCCCACAACGATTGTCAGAGCAGCGCAGAGAAGGAATTTGTTTAGGTGTCTTGCCGTCTGATTTCTCAATCTGGGAAGCATTCAAAGCCAATTCTAGGCAGAGGGATTCCCTGCCTTTCAGCATGCCCCCTTCATGTGCGGCTGCAGAGCGGCAAATGCCTCTGCCACCTAGGATTTGCTGTTGGCTAGTTCAAGCTCTTGTAGCCCTGAGTGCATTGATCCCCGCTGGCCCTCCTCTACAGTTCCTTCAAGTGGGTTACATCATGTGACGAGAGAGGATGACTGGCTGGGTTTAAAGCACTAGAACAGGTAGCTGTGCCACAGCAGCCCTCCTGACCCTCCAGTACTGTGCCCTCCAGACCCCTGTAGCATTCCCTCCAGACCCCCCTGTATCATGCCCTCCAGGCACTCTTGTGCTCGGTCATCCAGATCCTCTTGTATCAAGCCCTCCTGACCCCTCTGTACTGTGCCTTCCTGACCCCCTGTACCAGGCCCTCAAGACCCCTCTGTACCATGCCCTCCAGACCCCCCTGTACCAGCCCCTTCAGACCCCTCTGTACCATGCCCTCCAGACCCCCCTGTACCAGGCCCTCCAGACCCCCCTGTACCAGGCCCTCCAGACCCCCCTGTATCAGGCCCTCCAGACCCCCCTGTACCAGGCCCTCCAGACCTCCCTGTACCAGGCCCTCCAGACCTCCCTGTACCAGGCCCTCCAGACCCCCCTGTATCAGGCCCTCCAGACCCCCCTGTACCAGGCCCTCCAGACCCCCCTGTACCAGGCCCTCCAGACCCCCCTGTACCAGGCCCTCCAGACCCCCCTGTACCAGGCCCTCCAGACCCCTCTGTACCAGGCCCTCCAGACCCCTCTGTACCAGGCCCTCCAGACCCCTCTGTACCAGGCCCTCCAGACCCCTCTGTACCAGGCCCTCCAGACCCCTCTGTACCAGGCCCTCCAGACCTCTCTGTACCAGGCCCTCCAGACCTCTCTGTACCAGGCCCTCCAGACTCCTCTGTACTGTGCTTCCTGACCCCCCCCCCCACCACCCTTTACATTGCCCTGCTGACCCCCCCTGTCCTTTGCCCTGCTGACCCCTTGTTCTTTGCCCTGTAGATGCCATGTTATCCGCCTTGCTAGTCTCTCTCCTGCTCACCCGTCATCTGCCCTACTGACCTCTGAATACTGCCCTACATCCTACTGACCTCTGTCTACTGCCCTACCCACTACTGACCTTTGGGGGCTTAATACTTATCTTGGAAAAAAATAAAAAGCAAGAATCGATGATTTTTGATCTCTTCCATGTTGTCATGGTAGATCTTCACCTCTCAAAGGTTGCCTACCCCTTGATTAGAGTGCCTGTGCTACCTGTGTGGATATAAATGCGGAATATCTTCCCAACACTCATTGGAACTGAAGAAGTGGCTTGGAGAAGCTACAAAACATCTTCAACATTACAGAACAATTCCAGTTAAATGTGACTAACTACTACTAGCTATACCATGACCTTGATAAATGAGAACCTTCACAGACATAAGGGATGTGCTCTGAATGTGAACACAGGATTACGGCCAAAGAGAAGACCTGGCCAGCATAGGGATTTGGTGGCAATACAGTCACCTGCACAAGATAAATATCAGGATGAACATTAGAAGTAGTTAGCATGTAAGCCGCGTCGTCTGTGTGAATTTCAATGCCCACTTTGCATATCTGACTCTGGAGTACCATTTGTACTAGGATTCAGGCGTTGTGTATATAGGCCGAAGAACAGAAAAAAACTGCTTCTTCCTGTGCAATGTAATGGGATATACACACATCTGGGACTAAGGACAAACAATTGTGCTGGGCTCCTAAACACATCGGAATGGATTTTGCTACAAACGAAAAATAAAAATAATGTTTAACGGCAAACTAAAATTAGCATGGTCACACTTCGTTGACATTTTCGAAAACATTGCAGTGTTTCCAATAAATTCCATTCACATTGGTAACCCATAATTTAACTGCACCTAATTATATTTTCCCAGGCACTGCCCAAAACCAACTTTCTAACCCACACGAGTCCAGGGATCCGAGTGCTTAAAGCACTGAAATTTTGTAAAATATTTTTTCTTTGCTACAGCTTGCCTGGAATAAAGTGTGTCTTGCAGGCTGATGGTTCCTGAAGAAATCTTCTCTCCGGTGATGAACGGTCCTCTACCCAGAGCTGCGGGGGGTAATAGCTTCAGGTCTAACAGTACATTGAAGAAAGTCCCGACGGGCACCCACCCCTTTCTGTTCTCTCCTTCATTAACAAAAATGTAGGGCTGAAACAACTACCGTATATACTCGAGTATAAGCCGAGTTTTTCAGCACATTTTTTTGTGCTGAAAGTGCCCCCCTCGGCTTATACTCGAGTCAAGCACTTTTCTGCAGCAAAAAAAAAAAATTTCCGACCCGACTTTGGGGCCCCGTATCTCGGGGCCACTTGGGTCTAGGAGTCCCAAATTTGGCGTGCCAACCCAGTTGACCTAGCACTATATCATATCCAAATATGGGATTCCTAGCACTAAGTGGCCCCGAGATACAGGGCCCCAAAGTCGGTTCAGAAAATGTCATTCTCTGCTGCAGAAAAGTGCTTGAGATTTTCTGACCCGAATTTGGGGCCCCATATCTCGGGGACACTTGGTGCTAGGAACCCCAAATGTTGTATTTCAACCCAGTGGAATTAGCACTACAACATATCCAAAGATGGGGTTCCTAGCACTAAGTGGCCCCGAGATACAGGGCCCCAAAGTCGGTTCAGAAAATGTCATTCTCTGCTGCAGAAAAGTGCTTGAGATTTTCTGACCCGAATTTGGGGCCCCATATCTCGGGGACACTTGGTGCTAGGAACCCCAAATGTTGTATTTCAACCCAGTGGAATTAGCACTACAACATATCTAAAGATGGGGTTCCTAGCACTAAGTGACCCTGAGATACAGGGCCCCAAATCGGTCAACTGTGTCCATCTGCATGGGCACAGTGAGGCTGCAAATGGGCATCGTTGACCCTCTTTTCCACTTACAGTAGCTGCGCATTTCTCACCCTAGGCTTATACTCGAGTCAATAAGTTTTCCCAGTTGTTTGTGGTAAAATTAGGTGCCTCGGCTTATATTCGGGTCGGCCTATACTCGAGTATATACGGTAATCGATTAATCGACAACTAATCGATTATGAAATTAATCGATTACTATTTTCATAATTGATTAATCGGCCAGTAACATAATGGGGTTAAAGAAAACTAAAATGAGCCCTTTATAGTACAAAAAGAGCAAATAATCGCTACTGTAAATATTACTTTCACAGTTCTACAGTAAAAAAATGAACCCCTACAGTAGTGATTATCTGCTTTTTTTTTTTGTGCTATAAAGGGCTAATTTTAGTTTTTTTAACCCCCATTATGTTATTAAACGTCTCAGGCCTGGTTCACACCTATGTGTTTTTTGGTGCTTTTTGCAGAAATGCACTACAGTTCATTTACATGGTTTACTATGGGACATCTACTGGGACTTTTTTTTTAAACGCAAAACAGTGCTTTTTTGGTTCAATATACTTCAATGGAGAAGCTGCAGAAAAGCATGTAATGCATTTTTGCAGCAATTTGTGTTTTATAATCTGCCCAACAACTAATTGGCCAAAAAAAGTATATATCTCTTCTGTCTGTTATTCTCAGAGTGGATTAAATATTTTGCTCCCCAACCATATAGTTGGTTATTTATATTTACCACTGCATAGAGATATTTAAGAATAAATTGCCTTTTTTTTTTTTTTAAATGTACATATTACCTAAATTATACAGCACACTTTTTTTTTAAGGTTAACTTTTTTTAACCGAGTAATCGAAACAACAATCGGCCAACTAATCGATTATGAAAATAATCGTTAGTTGCAGCCCTACAAAAATGCTTACATTGTTTTCCTAGACTGTAAAATGTTCTATGAATGGAGTAGAGGATTTTGTCATTCATCTGCCCCCCCCCCCCCCCCCAAGACTGTGTTACATTCTGTAAAAACAATGTAAAGCGGGGTATACAACCGATTTAAAACTGTTGCTTTTTTAGAGGTGATCTCCAGGCTCAACCTTCTTTTGCTCCCAGAAACCGGCTGAGATTCAAACCATGTATGGGCAGGTTGAATGTACCAAATTGATCGATCAATCAACTTGGGTACAACCAGCATGCTGGGTTTTACCTGCGATTATTTCTAGCTGCTGCTATACCCACTAGAAATAAACAATTTCTTCTCCCAGTGGCAACGGCATCCCTCGCCCCCACACCAGGAGAAGACAATGGCCCGGCAGGAGGGATTCCCACAGCAACACCGTTGTTGTGTTGATGGGGGAATTGAGCAAATTTCTTTCCTGCAACCACGGGAAATTTGCTCCGTTTATGTCCGGCGTTAGTGGGTGGACATGGGTGGTGATAGACCAGGGGATCCACTCAATAAGTCCACCCATCACAGAAAGTCTTCTAAAAACTACAGGAGGCAGGAACAAGACTTACCACACTCATGGAAATAGAACAGCCTAACAAGGGTTCTTTGTAGTTAGTTTACTGCAAAGATAAGGGAAGAAATCCACAAAGGACGAGTAACAAATAAGAATAAACATGCTTTTTCTTTTTGCATTATATCGGCTTATCCCGGAGTTCAGATTTAGAATTCTTGGGAGCTGTAAACAGGAAGATGGGATGTCATGGATGAGTGCTGATTAGATGTAAGTGTGCTTGTGTGTATGTGTAGTATGGGTAATCATCAAATACAGAGGAATTATGGATAAAAATTAAAGTGGTACATCGAGTGTGCTCATTTTTTTTATTTTTTACATCTTTGGTCTCTGTTTAATAAGGCGTGATCTAGAGTACCTTTAAAACTGAATTCCAGATGTTTTTTTTTTCCATAGTTACATTGGACCAGCTTTCTCCTGCTGGGGTTCCCTCTATATAAAGATCTATATTGGAGAATCAGAACCTCCTTCCTTCTGTTGGGGTTCCTTCTATATATAGATCTATATTATGGAATCAGAACCTCCTTCCTTCTGTTGGGGTTCCTTCTATATATAGATCTATATTATGGAATCAGAACCTCCTTCCTCCTGTTGGGGTTCCTTCTATATATAGATCTATATTATGGAATCAGAACATCCTTCCTCCTGTTGGGGTTCCCTCTATATAAACATCTATATTATGGAATCAGAACCTCCTTCCTCCTGTTGGGGTTCCTTCTATATATAGATCTATATTATGGAATCAGAACCTCCTTCCTCCTGTTGGGGTTCCTTCTATATATAGATCTATATTATGGAATCAGAACCTCCTTCCTCCTGTTGGGGTTCCCTCTATATAAACATCTATATTATGGAATCAGAACATCCTTCCTCCTGTTGGGGTTCCCTCTATATAAACATCTATATTATGGAATCAGAACCTCCTTCCTCCTGTTGGGGTTCCTTCTATATATAGATCTATATTATGGAATCAGAACCTCCTTCCTCCTGTTGGGGTTCCTTCTATATATAGATCTATATTATGGAATCAGAACCTCCTTCCTCCTGTTGGGGTTCCTTCTATATATAGATCTATATTATGGAATCAGAACCTCCTTCCTCCTGTTGGGGTTCCTTCTATATATAGATCTATATTATGGAATCAGAACCTCCTTCCTCCTGTTGGGGTTCCTTGTATATATAGATCAATATTATGGAATCAGAACCTCCTTCCTCCTGTTGGGGTTCCCTCTATATAAACATCTATATTATGGAATCAGAACCTCCTTCCTCCTGTTGGGGTTCCTTCTATATATAGATCTATATTATGGAATCAGAACCTCCTTCCTCCTGTTGGGGTTCCTTCTATATATAGATCTACATTATGGAATCAGAACCTCCTTCCTCCTGTTGGGGTTCCTTGTATATATAGATCTATATTATGGAATCAGAACCTCCTTCCTCCTGTTGGGGTTCCTTGTATATATAGATCTATATTATGGAATCAGAACCTCCTTCCTCCTGTTGGGGTTCCCTCTATATAAACATCTATATTATGGAATTAGAACATCCTTCCTCCTGTTGGGGTTCCTTGTATATATAGATCTATATTATGGAATCAGAACCTCCTTCCTCCTGTTGGGGTTCCTTCTATATATAGATCTATATTATGGAATCAGAACCTCCTTCCTCCTGTTGGGGTTCCCTCTATATAAACATCTATATTATGGAATCAGAACCTCCTTCCTCCTGTTGGGGTTCCTTCTATATATAGATCTATATTATGGAATCAGAACCTCCTTCCTCCTGTTGGGGTTCCTTCTATATATAGATCTATATTATGGAATCAGAACCTCCTTCCTCCTGTTGGGGTTCCTTGTATATATATAGATCTATATTATGGAATCAGAACCTCCTTCCTCCTGTTGGGGTTCCCTCTATATAAACATCTATATTATGGAATCAGAACCTCCTTCCTCCTGTTGGGGTTCCTTCTATATATAGATCTATATTATGGAATCAGAACCTCCTTCCTCCTGTTGGGGTTCCTTCTATATATAGATCTATATTGGGGAATCAGAACCTCCTTCCTTCTGTTGGGGTTCCTTCTATATATAGATCTATATTGGGAAATCAGAATCTCCTTCCTCCTGCAGTGGTTCCTTCTATATATAGATCTATATTATGGAATCAGAACCTCCTTCCTCCTGCTGGGGTTCCCTCCTATATAAAAATCTATACAGGGGGTCCCCGAGTTACGAACTCATTAGGGACTGCCCGCCAGTATGGAAGTCGGAAATGTTCGTAAGTCGGCGCGCATGCGCAGACCGACAAATACGGAGATTTCCGGACATTTCCGATGTTCCGTCTATTGCCGTTCTGCGCATGCGCGGCAAATTACGGACATTTCCGGCATTTTCCGATGCTCTGTACGGCCGCGCATGAGCAGAACGTCCGAAAGGCGCAGAAAAAGAACGAAAAATGGCGGAGGGTCGCCGCAGCACCCCGTTCGTAAGTAGGGGTTGTTCGTAGGTCGGGTGTTCGTAAGTCGGGGACCCCCTGTATTGGGGAATCAGAACCTCCTTCCTCCTGCAGAAGTTCTGTCAGGACTGGGCTCAGCCCTTCCTTCTCTGAGCTGGCCGCTCAGCTGTCGGCTAATTACCATCTTCCATCTCTCTCCACAGTTACTCAGCTGTTGATCATATCCATATCCGTCAGTCCTGCCTACTTAAGCCGTCCAGTCCAGAGGAGCTCTGCCTTCGCCTTGGTCAACATCACAGAAAGATCTCCTGCGATCCTGGTCAAGACTTGCTTTGCTGACATCCCTTCTGGCTCCAGATCCTGCTTGCTGTTCCACTACATTGATCCCTGACTTCTGGATTGGCTGACTATGCGTTACGGTTACTGAACTTTGGCTATGTTTTGACTACGTTTGTTCTTTTTACTTTTATTATTAAACAAGTGTGATTTAACTGTACTTCTGTCTCGGCCTGATTTCATGGTTTCTGAAAAGTTCCTTCTATATATAGATCTATATTGGGGAATCAGAACCTCCTTCATCCTGCTGGGGCTCTATATAAAGATCTATATTGGGGAATCAGAACCTCAAAATGCAAAAATGTGCCACTACTGTGCAATCTTCCAGAAGTGTCAGGTGCTGCACTTGAGGCCCTCTATAAATGTTCAACTTGTCCACCACCGATATAATTGAATCAGGACCTCATTCCTACTGCTGGAAATCCTTCTAGTGATGCACCCCAGAATTTTACCTGCTTTTTTTGCTGTCAGGTCACACTTTTATTTTACAACTATCTGAACTGCGCACCCCAGATATTTTTTTTTTTTTACTGTAGTTCTGACCCCAGAAGGCTAAAGGAAAACACATCAATATTGTGCTATACACGGCACTGAGATATAAAATGAGCACAAAGGTTTTTAAAGCCGCACCGCAGGACCCCATAAAAAGGAAATCAATATCGGCTACAAATGACATATGCGGAAATCATAGCACTGCTCATGTCTCCTTGAAGGTAGGCATGTTTTTTTTTTCTTTCCAAGCCAAGATAACAAGGTCTTAAGTTACACAATATACACATTGTAAAATTCCAAAGTCTGCATCATAATTATTTGTTCTTGAGCCAGTTTCAGTGTGTCGCTCTCTTCCTCATTCTGCCCATTTATAGGCACTGTTCTACATCTCATATATAAAATAAATAAGTACATTTAGCACCAAATTAAGCTCTAATAACTTGTTAAAGCGGTAGTAAACTCTGATGATACAACATTTAAGCAATATGTAAATCCAACTAGTTGTTTGCAATCAACAAGCCACAAAGATATGCTCCAAAATGTTTCTAAATTTACTGTCATAAATATGTAGTTTTGTAAACGCTCTCCCGCTTGCTGTGAGCCACCGCCATTGCTACTCTGGTCTTCCACGTCTGTCTAGTACTTTATTTCCGCCCTCAGTAGCTTTCCCTGGCCATAATCCCACGCATGCGCATTACTCGCCGTATCAAAACCTGTTTTTCGTTTCCGGTTACTACGGAAACCTTGTGCCGCAAACTGGAGCCGATCCTGTTGCTGCCTTACTCCAGAATGCGGAAGGATTATCGCGGGATCTCGGGGCTGACGCCGACACTAGGAAGTGACGCAGCCCCGGCATAGACCGAGCATTCTTCCAGCAGCATAAGCTTGCCAGAAAATTAGGGCTAACGGCGCATGCGCCGGTGACGTAATTTAAAAGAAACAGAAAGATTAATCGTAAAGCAAACAGGTAAGAAGAGATCAAACATTGGAACATAATAGTTTAAACTTGCAATTGTTAATTGAAAGGAAAGTGAGCATAATGGGGATACAACCGCTTTAAGCTATATACACACACATGAAAATGTGATATGGTAATAAAAAATAAATAAAAATGAAACTGATTCCATACTGTGCACAGTTAGGTGCATTATATCCTTGCTAGGTCAGCGATATTCACCAGGAAAGGCGAAGAGGATCAAATACATTCTCACTCTTCTGGGGAAAAGGATTGCTTGCCTAAGCAATTCCTTGTTGTCTTCTGACCCTCAAAGTACCCAAAGCAATGTGGTGACAGTTGCCCTATCCATCAACTTACGTAAGTGCTCAACACGAGGTCTGCACAGAGAAGTGTCAGATTATTACCCAAGTGCCATACGATGGTGCTGAACACAAGGTGTGAACAGAGGAGTGTTAGAAACTATTACCTAAGTGCCATACATAGGTGTTGAACACAAAGGTCTTCACAGAGTTCAGAGTGTCAAAGAGCAATATCTAAGTGCTACGTTTTAATGATGAACACAACGTTTGCATAGAGATATGTCAGAGACTATTACCCAAGTGCCATGTGTTAGTGGTGAACACAAGGTCTGCAAAGAGGTTTGATAGAACTTATTACCCAAGAGTCATATGTTAGTGGTGAACACAAGGTCAGCACAAAGTAAGTCAAAGACTAATACCCAAGTGCTATACATTGGTGTTATACTAAACACAAGCTCTTCACAGAGGTATGTCAGAGACTACCCAACGGCTATACATTGGTGCTGCATACAAAGTCTTCACAGAGGTATTTCAAAGACCTATACCCAAGTGCCATACAATGGTGCTGAATGCAAGGTATGAACAGAGGTGTGGCAAAGACCACTACCCAAGTACCATACGTTGGTGCTGAACACAAGGTCTGCACAAGGTAATTTAAAGACCACTATCCTAGTACCATACGTTGGTGCTGAACACAAGGTAAGTCAAAGACTGATACCCAAGTGCTATACGTTGGTGTTAAACTAAACACAAGCTCTGCACATATATATGTCAGAGATTTCCCAAAGGCTATACATTAGTGCTAAATACAAGGTCTGCACAGAGTGTCTCAAAGACCAAATACCCAAGTGCCATACGATGGTGCTGAACACAAGGTCTGTACAGAGATGTCAGAGATTATTACCCAAATGCCATACGTTGTTGCTGTACACAGGATCCGCAAAAAGATTTGGTAGAAACTATTACCCAAGTGCCATATGTTAGTGCTGAACGCAAGGTCTGCACAGAGGTGTGTCAAAGACCACTACCCAAGTACCATACGTTGGCGCTGAACACAAGGTAAGTCAAAGACTAATACCCAAGTTCTATATGTTGGTGCTACACTAAACACAAAGTCTGCACATAGGTATGTCAGAGACTACCCAAAGGCTATACTTTAGTGCTAAATACAAGGTCTGCACAGAGGTGTCTCAAAGACCACTACCCAAGTACCATATGTTGGTGCTGAACACAAGGTAAGTCAAAGATTAATACCCAAGTTCTGGATGTTGGTGTTACACTAAACACAAAGTCTGCACATAGGTATGTCAAAGACTACCCAAAGGCTATACTTTAGTGCTAAATACAAGGTCTGCACAGAGGTGTCTCAAAAGATCAATACCCAAGTGCCATATGATGGTGCTGAACACAAGGCATGAACAGAGATATGTCAGAGACTATTTCCCAAATGCCATATGTTGTTGCTGTACAGAATGTCCGCAAAAAGGTTTGGTAGAAACTATTACCCAATTGCCATATGTTAGTGCTGAACAGGTCGGCACAAAGGTGTGTCGAAGATCGATACCCAAGTACCATACGTTGGTGCACGTTGGTTCTGAATACAAGGTCTCCACAAGGTAAGTCAAAGACCAATACCCAAGTTCTATATGTTGGTGTTACACTAAACACAAGGCCAGCACAGAGGTATGTCAGAGACTACCCAAAGGCTATACATTAGTGCCAAATACAAGATCGGCACAGAGGTGTGTCAAAGATCAATACCCAAGTGCCATACGTTGGTGCTAAACACAAGGTTTGCACAGAGATGCATTGGAAACTATTACACAACTGCCATACGTTTGTACTGAACACAATGATGTTCAGTGCATCAGATTGATACGGCACAAGCTTAGTGTTTGTTCCCACTAAATAGCTTGCCCTACATTTTGCTTTATTCTCCGGCGCAGGCAAACCACACGGACATTTCAACAAAGTCTCTTCACAGGAAGATCCTGTATGAAGCCAATTTTGGTGCATTGTCTTTCAGCACATTGGAGGCCACGCCAACACCAGCCTATGCTAACACATGTGTTATGCTGTGAATAAGCTCTGTAATAGGGGCCATTCAGTACAATGACACAAGGACCACAAGCTGGAGGTGCATCACTAAGGCCCGGTTCAGACTGCTGCGGTGCGGGAGATCGCATATGATTCGCACCGCACTGCAGTTCAAATCATATGTGATCTCTGTGCGATGCAAATTCAGCCATACAGATAGTATGGCTGAATTTGCATCGCATTCGACCCAACCTCGCACAGGACCCTTTTTTTTTTTCGGTCCGTTGCAGAATCGGATCGCATGGTGTTCTCACCATGCGATCCGATTCCTGTCCGAGTTTGCAGATCGCACTGCAATATGCGAGCTGATATGGGGGTGTCATTAACATTACACTGACACTCCCAGCAGCTTGCATAGGTCAGTGTGAACTGCCGGCGGGAGACATGCGGTGCGGGAACCCGCAGTAGATTCGCAGCGTTCCCGCACCGCAGCAGTGTGAACCCAGCCTTAAGAAGAGTCCATCGTACCTTGAAGAGAATGACACACTGAGGGAGATTTACTAAAACTGGAGAACTCAGAATCTGGTGCAGCTGTACATGGTAGCCAATCAGCTTCTAACTTCAGCTTGTTCAATTAAACTTCGGCAATACAACCTGGAAGCCGATTGGTTTCAGCAGAGCTGCATCAGATTGTGCATGCTCCTGTTTTAGTAAATAACCCTCAGTGCCTTTTTCACTTTGCAAACGAAAAAAAACTTGTTCAAACCCTAAAATAGACTGAATCTAAAAAATACAATCCCCTCACACATCAAAGGGGCTGTAAAAATGGAATGTATATAGAAGAATCTAATAACATTTTATTCTATATGCACCTCTTTTAATTTAGTAGGTCCATACTTGTGTATGTATTGCATTTCAAATGAAAGCATGCTCCAACATGAACATAAACAGAAGACAACAGAATAGGTGAGAATGGAAAAAAATCTATAAAATTATAAGGAAATACAAATTAAATTCCCAAACAATGAAAGATAGGTAGGAAATAAACAATGCAAACATGGGAACACAATTCTGTATTTATCTATGGAAGTCGGAGTGGTGCCAAGAAAGTCATCATTGTTTCCCAGTCTCCACTTTCTGCGCCTAATAAAAATTCAAGCTAGAGTTTGTGAAAAACAAAATCTGGAACTCTCTACCGTCCGTTTACACCCAATGTCAGTACAGCTGTTATGATTGGAGATCAGTTTTAAAAAAAGAACCTCAGGCAAACAGCTAAATACACAGATGAAATACTTAAAAAGGATTTTGAATTTGTTTCTTTCCAATTCTGAAATTTACACGGCTCTGCCACACAGCAAAGCCCTTATCTTGCATAGCAGACGATCTGGAATTCTCTGCTGCACTAAAGTAACCATTGGCCTGTCCCCTTCCCCAGCCTCTGATTGGACAGCCGAAGGAAAAGCAGCAGAATGATGAGCTCAGCTCTCTGTCACTTTGCTCTCACCTTCACCATGTTCTTGTTAGCCTATGAGTGCTGAATATGTACATTTACCAGCCTTTCATTTTTTGAGTGAACACAGTAAGTGATCAGTACAATGCCAATCACTCACTGTGTTCATTCACAACTGAAGCATAATAAACTGTGTTTACTATGATTCTTATTATGAATTAACAGGGAGACTGCGCAGATCTCTTCCTGTTCATTCATTCTGTGCAGCTGAGGCTACAGAGATGGAGATTGAGGACTGTGTCCTCAATCTCCCTTCTCTGTCTCAAAAGTGAGACATCAAGGGTTTGTTTAGACCACTGATATTTCACCAAAGCCCCCAACAGGGCTGCTAAATAAAATTGTAAAAAAAAAAAAAAATGCCACTGCCTTACTCACACGTCCACTGCTACTGACACTGTCCAATGCTCTATTGACTGACACTGTCCACACCGTCCAATGCTCTACTGACTGACACTGTCCACACACCGTCCAATGCTCTACTGACTGACACTGTCCACACAGTCCAATGCTCTACTGACTGACACTGTCCACACAGTCCAATGCTCTACTGACTGACACTGTCCACACAGTCCAATGCTCTACTGACTGACACTGTCCACACCGTCCAATGCTCTACTGACTGACACTGTCCACACACCGTCCAATGCTCTACTGACTGACACTGTCCACACAGTCCAATGCTCTACTGACTGACACTGTCCACACCGTCCAATGCTCTACTGACTGACACTGTCCACACACCGTCCAATGCTCTACTGACTGACACTGTCCACACAGTCCAATGCTCTACTGACTGACACTGTCCACACCGTCCAATGCTCTACTGACTGACACTGTCCACACCGTCCAATGCTCTACTGACTGACACTGTCCACACAGTCCAATGCTCTACTGACTGACACTGTCCACACCGTCCAATGCTCTACTGACTGACACTGTCCACACACCGTCCAATGCTCTACTGACTGACACTGTCCACACAGTCCAATGCTCTATTGACTGACACTGTCCACACCGTCCAATGCTCTACTGACTGACACTGTCCACACAGTCCAATGCTCTACTGACTGACACTGTCCAATGCTCTACTGACTGACACTGTCCACACAGTCCAATGCTCTACTGACTGACACTGTCCACACAGTCCAATGCTCTACTGACTGACACTGTCCACACACCGTCCAATGCTCTACTGACTGACACTGTCCACACCGTCCAATGCTCTACTGACTGACACTGTCCACACAGTCCAATGCTCTACTGACTGACACTGTCCACACCGTCCAATGCTCTACTGACTGACACTGTCCACACACCGTCCAATGCTCTATTGACTGACACTGTCCACACACCGTCCAATGCTCTATTGACTGACACTGTCCACACCGTCCAATGCTCTACTGACTGACACTGTCCACACACCGTCCAATGCTCTACTGACTGACACTGTCCACACACCGTCCAATGCTCTACTGACTGACACTGTCCACACACCGTCCAATGCTCTACTGACTGACACTGTCCACACACCGTCCAATGCTCTACTGACTGACACTGTCCACACACCGTCCAATGCTCTACTGACTGACACTGTCCACACACCGTCCAATGCTCTACTGACTGACACTGTCCACACACCGTCCAATGCTCTACTGACTGACACTGTCCACACACCGTCCAATGCTCTACTGACTGACACTGTCCACACACCGTCCAATGCTCTACTGACTGACACTGTCCACACACCGTCCAATGCTCTACTGACTGACACTGTCCACACACAGTCCAATGCTCTACTGACTGACACTGTCCACACCGTCCAATGCTTTACTGACTGACACTGTCCACACCGTCCAATGCTCTACTGACTGACACTGTCCACACCGTCCAATGCTCTACTGACTGACACTGTCCACACCGTCCAATGCTCTACTGACTGACACTGTCCACACCGTCCAATGCTCTACTGACTGACACTGTCCACACAGTCCAATGCTCTACTGACTGACACTGTCCACACAGTCCAATGCTCTACTGACTGACACTGTCCACACACCGTCCAATGCTCTACTGACTGACACTGTCCACACAGTCCAATGCTCTATTGACTGACACTGTCCACACCGTCCAATGCTCTACTGACTGACACTGTCCACACAGTCCAATGCTCTACTGACTGACACTGTCCACACAGTCCAATGCTCTACTGACTGACACTGTCCACACAGTCCAATGCTCTATTGACTGACACTGTCCACACCGTCCAATGCGCTACTGACTGACACTGTCCACACACCGTCCAATGCTCTACTGACTGACACTGTCCACACAGTCCAATGCTCTACTGACTGACACTGTCCACACAGTCCAATGCTCTACTGACTGACACTGTCCACACAGTCCAATGCTCTATTGACTGACACTGTCCACACAGTCCAATGCTCTATTGACTGACACTGTCCACACAGTCCAATGCTCTATTGACTGACACTGCCCACACACCGTCCAATGCTCTACTGACTGACACTGTCCACACAGTCCAATGCTCTACTGACTGACACTGTCCACACAGTCCAATGCTCTATTGACTGACACTGTCCACACCGTCCAATGCTCTATTAACTGACACTGTCCACACACTGTCCAATGCTCTATTAACTGACACTGTCCACACACTGTCCAATGCTCTATTGACTGACACTGCCCACACACCGTCCAATGCTCTACTGACTGACACTGTCCACACAGTCCAATGCTCTACTGACTGACACTGTCCACACCGTCCAATGCTCTACTGACTGACACTGTCCACACACCGTCCAATGCTCTACTGACTGACACTGTCCACACACCGTCCAATGCTCTACTGACTGACACTGTCCACACACCGTCCAATGCTCTACTGACTGACACTGTCCACACACCGTCCAATGCTCTACTGACTGACACTGTCCACACACCGTCCAATGCTCTACTGACTGACACTGTCCACACACCGTCCAATGCTCTACTGACTGACACTGTCCACACACCGTCCAATGCTCTATTAACTGACACTGTCCACACACCGTCCAATGCTCTATTGACTGACACTGCCCACACACCGTCCAATGCTCTACTGACTGACACTGTCCACACACCGTCCAATGCTCTACTGACTGACACTGTCCACACACCGTCCAATGCTCTACTGACTGACACTGTCCACACACCGTCCAATGCTCTATTGACTGACACTGTCCACACACCGTCCAATGCTCTATTGACTGACACTGTCCACACACCGCCCAATGCTCTATTGACTGATACTGTCCACACACCGTCCAATGCTCTACTGACTGACACTGTCCACACACCGTCCAATGCTCTACTGACTGACACTGTCCACACACTGTCCAATGCTCTATTGACTGACACTGTCCACACACCGTCCAATGCTCTACTGACTGACACTGTCCACACCGCCCAATGCTCTACTGACTGACACTGTCCACACACCGTCCAATGCTCTATTGACTGACACTGTCCACACACCGTCCAATGCTCTACTGACTGACACTGTCCACACCGTCCAATGCTCTACTGACTGACACTGTCCACACACCGTCCAATGCTCTACTGACCGACACTGTCCACACACCGTCCAATGCTCTACTGACTGACACTGTCCACACACCGTCCAATGCTCTACTGACTGACACTGTCCACACACCGTCCAATGCTCTACTGACTGACACTGTCCACACACCGTCCAATGCTCTACTGACTGACACTGTCCACACCCCGTCCAATGCTCTACTGACTGACACTGTCCACACACCGTCCAATGCTCTACTGACTGACACTGTCCACACACCGTCCAATGCTCTACTGACTGACACTGTCCACACACCATCCAATGCTCTACTGACTGACACTGTCCACACACCGTCCAATGCTCTATTGACTGACACTGTCCACACACCGTCCAATGCTCTATTGACTGACACTGTCCACACACCGTCCAATGCTCTACTGACTGACACTGTCCACACACCGTCCAATGCTCTACTGACTGACACTGTCCACACACCGTCCAATGCTCTACTGACTGACACTGTCCACACACCGTCCAATGCTCTACTGACTGACACTGTCCACACACCGTCCAATGCTCTACTGACTGACACTGTCCACACACCATCCAATGCTCTACTGACTGACACTGTCCACACACCGTCCAATGCTCTATTGACTGACACTGTCCACACACCGTCCAATGCTCTATTGACTGACACTGTCCACACACCGTCCAATGCTCTACTGACTGACACTGTCCACACACCGTCCAATGCTCTACTGACTGACACTGTCCACACACCGTCCAATGCTCTATTAACTGACACTGTCCACACACCGTCCAATGCTCTATTGACTGACACTGCCCACACACCGTCCAATGCTCTACTGACTGACACTGTCCACACACCGTCCAATGCTCTACTGACTGACACTGTCCACACACCGTCCAATGCTCTACTGACTGACACTGTCCACACACCGTCCAATGCTCTATTGACAAAGGGTCCCGAAATGACATTGCTGCAGATGGACACAGTTGACCGAATTTGGGGCCCCGTATCTCGGGGCCACTTAGTGCTAGGAACCCCAAATTAGCACCAAGTGGCCCCGAGATACGGGGGCCCAAAGTCGGGTCGGAAAATGTCATTCTCTGCTGCAGAAAAGCGCTTGACTCGAGTATAAGCCGAGGGGGGCACTTTCAGCACAAAAAGAATGTGCTGAAAAACTCGGCTTATACTCGAGTATATACGGTAATTGTATTTTCATTTTCTTCATCGGCTTATCCCCCACAGTTATTACCTTTTGTTCCAATTGACCCTCCCTCCTAGATTTTAAGCTCTAAGGAGCAGGGCCCTCTGATCCCTCCTGTATTGATTTGTATTGTAAGTGTACTGTCTCCCCTCATATTGTAAAGCGCTGCGCAAACGGTTGGCGCTATATAAATCCTGTATAATAATAATAATAATAATAATAATGGGTATGACAATAAAATTATTGAACATTTTACAAAGCTGCAGTTTTTTTTTTCCTCTTGATTGCATAGGCTATTTTCTGAAAAAAGGTGAACCTGGCCTTGAAGCATTAGGTGTGCAGTCTGATCATATGGTATAGGCTTTTCTGTCCCTGGATTAACAGAACGGTGCAATCGGGACAGTAAGGGGTTGAACATTCCGCTTGGCAAAAATCACAAAATATCACCCTCCAACCAAAATGATATAAACAATTTAGTTGGATATCTTCTTTAATGCAATGCAGGACAATGGAACACTGATCAGAAACAGGTCATTGTATTTCTTTAAAAAAAAAAAAAAAAAAAAATCAACAATACAATACTAAAAGAATGGCTGATTTGAGCTGACAGCACCTTACTGCCCTTATATTTATGGCCCCGGTAAATCAGAGAGATACAATCAGCTAGTAGTACTGAAAACCTTTCATCTGTGAATAATGTTAAATTACAGCTCTCCTAGACAATCCTTGAATGACACCGGAGGGAACCTTTCTGGGGAAAATCTCATAAGATTCACAGCTGCCGTACTTCCGGCGTACATCTACTTCATAGTATGATGAGCTTCGGGTTGTTAAGATATTTTACGGTACACCAGCTAATGCAGAACATTTTTTTTACTTTTGGATTCAAAGCACACGATGCGGAGCCGAGTCCCTCAACAATATAATGGATCAAGCTCGCCGGTCGTTGGTCAGATGTTTATTGGCCACAATTCTAAACTATACCATGTCTACATGGCAGCTGCCAGTCATGGAGGACTACAAGTATGACCTACATATACTATAGTAATACAGTATATAATCCAGCAAGACAATATAAGCCTGTTTTAAGAAAAACTCTAGATCTTGCCATGGACTACCTGCTGTGTCATAGGATAACACAAGGTGCACGTTCGGTGGTCCCCGTTCTTCTAGCCGCTTAGGCGATTTTGCCACGAATCACGGACGCAATTTCAAGGAATGCCTGTGTAAGTGGCATCAAAGTCGGACCAAAGTAGTGCAGGGACTACTTTGAAGTCATACTAATATGAATGGCTGTCATTGGAAATCATGGGGAACGACTTGTCATGCTACTTTGCAGTCCCAAATCGTGGGACAAGTCGTATAAGTGTGAAAGGGGCCTAAAGGATATTACAGAAATACTGGCATAGGTTATCCAATTAAGCAGTCTTCAGGGGGAGCTTCACCCTATCTAACACCCATGGCCCTACTGGTAGCTAATACCTCCGTCTTTAATCTTTGGGAATTTTTTTTTGTGCAAGTACCTTTTTTTTTATATTCCCGCCACTTCTGACCCCTCGTCGCCGCAGCGAGGTACATCATCTCTGATCTCCTGTTGACTCCTGGGATATCAGCAACTTCAATCCCATGAATCAACGGGTATCTGCAGCTTCCAGCAAACTGGAATTAAGGCGATGGCAGGCAGAGTTTGGCGCCATTTTTGAAAGGTGGACTCGCTTTGTAACTATACAGGGTACCAAGCAGTGGTGACAGTAGTAGGAGCGGGAGTGGTAAACGGAGGTGATTTTGGTGCTTTGTGGCACAGCAATGTGAATATGGGCACTCAATGCATCCGCCTTCCACTTTGTTGACAAGTGGCCACATAACACCAGGGTGGGGACTTCCGCAGACTTTGCTATGGCAACTTCTCAACAACAATGTGCGCCGCGAATGCGTGAGATCAGGATGTGCATGCTGGATAGCGAGATGCACAAAATACAGAAAGAGAGGGCTGGCAGCTTCAGATGCTAGCAGATGACATGGCTGCCACCAGCCTAGAATCACAGTTCTGGAATGGAATTATATACACTATGTTGTCAAAAGTATTGTGACACCTGGCTTTATATGCATATGAACTTTAATGGCATCCCAGTCTTAGTCC
The DNA here is from genome assembly GCA_028564925.1 of Lithobates sylvaticus. NCBI lineage: Eukaryota > Metazoa > Chordata > Amphibia > Anura > Ranidae > Lithobates > Lithobates sylvaticus. The sequence goes on along the minus strand of CM053035.1, from coordinate 127,417,417 downwards.
ATAGGGTTCAATATTACATAGTTACTCAGGTTGAAAAAAAGACACAAGTCCATCTAGTGCAACCACAAAATATTGAATTAGCAGCTATAACAGCTTCAACTCTTCTGGGAAGACTGTGCACAAGGTTTAGGAGTGTGTCTATGGGAATGTTTGACTATTCTTCCAGAAGTGCATTTGTGAGGTCAGGCACTGATGTTAGAGAGGAGACTGCGAGCCAGGCCTTCTTGTCCAATTCAGCCCACACGTGTTCTATCAGGTTGAAGCCAGGACACTGTGCAGGCCAGTCAAGTTCCTCCAACCTAAACTCGAACAACATCATGAGTACGCCGTCCCTTCAGGGTGCATGCGTCGTTGACGTCATCAGCTGCTGCTCACTGGAATATCTCCTAAACAGTGCAGGTTTAGGAGCTACTGTATTTATTTTACCTACAGGTAAGCTTTATTATAACCTACCTGTAGGTAGAAGTAGCAGAAAATTGTTTACTACCACTTTAAAGCAGAATTAAAGTCCCACTGTAAAAAAACTATGAGCAGGCAGGCTTTTCTTGCAGAAGAGACATGCACGGTCTTTATTGCAATAAAATGTACAGCTGGGCCGGTCTCCGAGTGCCGGGATGACAGCCTCCTGCGCATGTGCAGAAGTGACGTCATCCCCCGACGGCCAATGCAGAAGTCCAAAGACTGACACTCAGAAGAAGATGTCAGCACAGGACCGTTGAACAGGAAGGCATGGAGACTTTAGTTCCACTTTAAAGCAGAACTCCGGGATTTTCAAAAAAATCCCACATTAGTACACCCCCCACACTAAACACTAAACAGTTATTACATTTGTGAAATTTCTTACCGTTTAAGAGATATGACTGATTGAATTTTCAGGAAGTCAGCTCTGCGATTCAAAAAATGCAGCCTGTATTCTGGCAAGGAGGAGCTGTTAGAAGAGTGATTGCATCATATCCTCTTCTCTCTCTCTAACTGTAACCAGACTACATTTCCCATGAATCCTTGGGAGAGGAGTTAATGTGGGAGGTACACAAGGCTTGTACATGTAAATATGAACTCGCCCACTTCAACATAAATCACACCCCTCATTCTGCAGCCAGCAAACCATACATAATACACGGTATGATAGGTTACAGCCTTATGAATGCAAACCAGTACAACATGTCAGTCCCACCAGTGCAGAATGGGGATTATTATCAGTAATCAGTTGTATGAAACAGTGGGGATCTCCCGCTGTGTCAGTTATAGTATACGAGAACAAAGATCGCTGATGCCCCGCCTCCCGCCGCTATGATTGACAGCGTACTGTGCCAATAATGGCACAATTGGCACAGTGTGCTGTCAAACATAACGGCGGGACGCGGGGCATCATCGATCTATGTTCTCATATACTATAACTGACACAGCGGGAGATCCCCACTGTTTCATACAACTCATTATTGATAATAATCCCTGCTCTGCACGGAGATAGCAGGTCGGGGGAGACGGATTGCTGGCAGGGAGGAGGAGGGAGGAGAGAGAAGGAGGACACCTCCATGGGCGGCACAGACCGGGGGCTGGGAGACCCCCTCTGTCCACTGCTTGGCTATCAGAGGACTACAACTGGGTGTGTCAGACCGCTGGCTGAGCTCAGGAGAGGGATAGAAGCCAGTGGTCTTACAAACAGGATGTCAGCAGGCAATAATGTTTTTTCAGAAAGTTCAGCAGCCTATTACAGAGGAACTACAGAGCTCAGAAGAACAAGGACATGTAAAAATAAAATTTGTCCGGAATTCTGCTTTAACCACAGCTCTGGTGGCATCCTGTTCCTACATCCCAGATAGCAAGGATAACTTGCCGCAAATTTGTGGCATTGTTGAATTTTAAAGTGGAGTTCCACCCAAAAATGGGACTTCCACTTTTTGGAATCCTCCCCCCCCCCCTCCGGTTTCACATTTGCCACCTTTCAGGGGGGAGAAGGGAGCAGATACCTGTGTAATACAGGTATTTGCTCCCACTTCCTGGCATAGATCACATCGATGGTCGCGGTGACCTACACCACATCCGGCGCCTACTCGGTCCCCCCCCGGTGTCTTCTGGGAGACACATAGGTCCCAGAAGACTGCAGGGACCAGTGAGGACACGCAGCGCTACTTGTGCATGCGCAGTAGGGAACCAGGATTCCCTTACCGAAAATGTCGGCGACAGCATCCGAGAGCTGACGGGCAGATCGGCTTCGGCTGCCGACATCTCGGGCGCCCTGGACAGGTAAGTGTCCATATATTAAAAGTTGCTGTATTGTAGCTGCTGACTTTTAATATTAATTTTTTCGGTGGAACACCACTTTAAGTCTGGTAACTTGCTGCACATTTTCACTGGCAAGTTGTACACCTGCAGAGCACAAGTTGTAGTTGATACTTTTCCAATTCGTAGCAAATTTGTGTGGCAAGACTGTAGCAAGAGCAAAAATTGCAGTGGTGAGTTTACAGCATGAGCTCTGCAAGTCTACAGCATGAAAATTCAGCCACAATGACCCCTGTGGTGGGATGACTATTGCACACTATAACTGAACGGGAACTTGCAGCAGACTTGCAGAATGTTTGCAAAGAAAGTTGATCTGGAGTAATGCAATGGGGACTTGCTGAAATTGTGCAACAATAAAGCCTAGCAAGTCTAGCAATACCTTAGCAAGTTATTTTTAAACTTGCAGCTCAATTGCTTGCTATCTGGGATGCTGTTAGCTTCTATTCAATTCTATGGCTGGGTCTACTCCCCTTGATGGCTGGGGCCACCATAAGTATAGACCAAGCCATAGTAATGATAAGGGTGGGAGGCTCCAGGCATGGATAGGGCCTTGTTGTGTAAAGGGTGAGAGGCTCCAGGCGTGGATAGGGCCTTGTTGTGTAAAGGGTGGGAGGCTCCAGGCATGGATAGGGCCTTGTTGTGTAAAGGGTGGGAGGCTCCAGGCATGGATAGGGCCTTGTTGTGTAAAGGGTGGGAGGCTCCAGGCATGGATAGGGCCTTGTTGTGTAAAGGGTGAGAGGCTCCAGGCGTGGATAGGGCCTTGTTGTGTAAAGGGTGAGAGACTCCAGGCATGGATAGGGCCTTGTTGTGTAAAGGGTGAGAGGCTCCAGGCGTGGATAGGGCCTTGTTGTGTAAAGGGTGGGAGACTCCAGGCATGGATAGGGCTTTGTTGTGTAAAGGGTGGGAGGCTCCAGGCATGGATAGGGCCTTGTTGTGTAAAGGGTGGGAGGCTCCAGGCATGGATAGGGCCTTGTTGTGTAAAGGGTGAGAGGCTCCAGGCATGGATAGGGCCTTGTTGTGTAAAGGGTGAGAGGCTCCAGGCATGGATAGGGCCTTGTTGTGTAAAGGGTGAGAGGCTCCAGGCATGGATAGGGCCTTGTTGTGTAAAGGGTAAGAGGCTCCAGGCGTGGATGGGACCTTGTTGTGTAAAGGGTGTCAGGCTACAGGCGTGGATGGGGCCTTGTTGTGTAAAGGGTGTCAGGCTACAGGCGTGGATGGGGCCTTGTTGTGTAAAGGGTGAGAGGCTCCAGGTGTGGATGGGACCTTGTTGTGGAAAGGGTGAGAGGCTCCAAGCATGAATAGGGCCTTGTTGTGTAAAGGGTGAGAGGCTCCAGGTGTGGATGGGGCCTTGTTGTGTAAAGGGTGAGAGGCTCTAGGCGTGGATGGGACCTTGTTGTGGAAAGGGTGAGAGGCTCCAGGCATGTATAGGGCCTTGTTGTGTAAAGGGTGAGAGGCTCCAGGTGTGGATGGGGCCTTGTTGTGTAAAGGGTGAGAGGCTCTAGGCATGGATGGGACCTTGTTGTGGAAAGGGTGAGAGGCTCTAGGCGTGGATGGGACCTTGTTGTGGAAAGGGTGAGAGGCTCTAGGCGTGGATGGGACCTTGTTGTGGAAAGGGTGAGAGGCTCCAGGCGTGGATGGACCTTGTTGTGGAAAGGGTAAGAGGCTCTAGGCGTGGATGGGACCTTGTTGTGGAAAGGGTGAGAGGCTCTAGGCGTGGATGGGACCTTGTTGTGGAAAGGGTGAGAGGCTCTAGGCGTGGATGGGACCTTGTTGTGGAAAGGGTGAGAGGCTCTAGGCGTGGATGGGACCTTGTTGTGGAAAGGGTGAGAGGCTCTAGGCGTGGATGGGACCTTGTTGTGGAAAGGGTGAGAGGCTCCAGGCGTGGATGGGACCTTGTTGTGGAAAGGGTGAGAGGCTCTAGGCGTGGATGGGACCTTGTTGTGGAAAGGGCGAGAGGCTCCAGGCATGGATAGGCCTTGTACCTTATACCTCGACTTATCAAAGACTGACGCCATCAGTAACCAGTTAGGTATGATACCTACCATTTTCTCATCCATTACAAAAAGTGCAACAGCTGGGAATTATCAGGTTTCCATTTTAACCTTCCTCCAATGTTTACACATTGGCCCAACTGCCATTTATACCAATGTCCACTGAAATGTTTACTTGTTCTTTAAAACTGGGGAAAATTCAAAACTAGCCTTACACTGGAGCTCGCTCCCACGCTGCAATCGCTTATTTTTGAGTCGGGTACCATCAAAATTTGGAGTCCTTACATAATCCCTCACTCCTACATGCCTCCTCCTCTCCGTATCACCGGTCCCCCAAAACTGCTGCTCTTTGATGCCCCATCGGTCGCATTCCGACATCATCATGTATAATGCAGAACCAGCAGTCTTGTATTGTAAGTAATGGGATGCCAAGGGCCCGCTTATAAAATGCAGCGTTGGAGGGAAGAGGGGAGCGCCAGCGGCAAGGGATTACATGGTACAAAAAGAAGCATTTAACTCCTCCAGTGCGGGAGCTAGCCCCACTTGCAAGGTTACCTGAAATTTCCCCGGAGTTCTCCTTTAACAAAAAACAAATGCTATAAAAACAATAATGATCTGGAACTCAAGAGGCTTTGTATTGCTTTTCCATCTTGTTTAATTAAAAAAGAGCAGTCAATTCTATCAGTAATTGTTTTTCTTACACAAGAATTCAATTATCCCGACCATTTTACTTGTTTGTATCCTGTCAAAACTGAACGTCTTGTAAAATAATTAGTTTGTATATAACAGCCCTAACAATACCACACATATCAGTCTGTATGTCTAATGATGCTACAACATGAAGAAATACAAAACACAAAATAAAAGACTAATTACTTCTATTAATTCTCCTTTCACTACATGTAATGGATGGAGCCCCCATTAATGTGCAGAGCTACCCCTATAATGTGAAATTGGAAAAGGGATTCAAAGCAGAGATACTCTACATTAAATTACACCCGTCATGAGAAAATATTTGGGTGGACGCTGCTGACCTATCCTGGGAATTATGCCGCGTACACACGAGCGGACTGTCCGACAGAAAAAGTCTGAGTCGTATATTCCGATGCTGGCTATTGAACTTCCATTTTCAAGTCGCATCGTACGTGTTGTACGTCACTGCGTTCTTGGCAGTCTGACTTTGGTGTGACTGTGTGTACGCAGGACAGATTCAGCGCAATTCCTTTAGAAAAAACTTTGGTGTTTATTCCGACGAGAAAACCGGTCGTGTGTACAGGGCATTAGAGATAATCCCCCCCAGGGCAGCAGTACGGAAGAAGTTTCTTGTACTAGCAGGGACCCCATCTCACATGGGAACAGGACCCCATCTCACCTGGGAACAGGACCCCATCTCACCTGGGAACAGGACCCCATCTCACCTGGGAACAGGACCCCATCACCCATGGAAACAGGACCCCATCACCCATGGAAACAGGACCCCATCACCCATGGAAACAGGACCCCATCACCCCTGGGAACAGGGACCCCATCACCCCTGGGAACAGGGACCCCATCACCCCTGGGAACAGGGACCCCATCACCCCTGGGAACAGGGACCCCATCACCCCCTAGGAACAGGACCCCATCACCCCTGGGAACAGGCCCCCATCTCACCTGGGAACAGGACCCCATCACCCCTGGGAACAGGACCCCATCACCCCTGGGAACAGGACCCCATCTCACCTGGGAACAGGGACCCCATCTCACCTGGGAACAGGACCCCATCTCACCTGGGTACAGGACCCCATCTCACCTGGGTACAGGACCCCATCTCATCTGGGAACAGGACCCCATCACCCCTGGGAACAGGACCCCATCTCACCTGGGAACAGGGACCCCATCTCACCTGGGAACAGGACCCCATCTCACCTGGGTACAGGACCCCATCTCACCTGGGTACAGGACCCCATCTCAACTGGGAACAGGACCCCATCTCACCTGGGAACAGGGACCCCATCACCCCTGGGAACAGGGACCCCATCTCACCTGGGAACAGGGACCCCATCACCCCTGGGAACAGGGACCCCATCACCCCCTAGGAACAGGACCCCATCACCCCTGGGAACAGGCCCCCATCTCACCTGGGAACAGGACCCCATCACCCCTGGGAACAGGACCCCATCTCACCTGGGAACAGGGACCCCATCTCACCTGGGAACAGGACCCCATCTCACCTGGGTACAGGACCCCATCTCACCTGGGTACAGGACCCCATCTCATCTGGGAACAGGACCCCATCTCACCTGGGAACAGGGACCCCATCACCCCTGGGAACAGGACCCCATCTCACCTGGGAACAGGGACCCCATCACCCCTGGGAACAGGACCCCATCTCACCTGGGAACAGGACCCCATCTCACCTGGGAACAGGACCCCATCTCACCTGGGAACAGGGACCCCATCACCCCTGGGAACAGGACCCCATCACCCCCTGGGGACAGGGACCCCATCACCCCCTAGGGACAGGGACCCCATCACCCCTAGGGACAGGGACCCCATCAACCCTAGGGACAGGAACCCCATCACCCCTAGGGACAGAAACCCTATCACCCCTAGGGACAGAAACCCTATCACCCCTAGGGACAGGAACCCCATCTCCCTTGGGTGCCAGGGTGGGAGAGGGGGCAGTAAAATTCAAATCCCCAGCCACATGCTCCCTCAGGGTGAACTGGCTTTGTAATAGTGAAGCACCTTAAAGTGTAAACCTGTACTGTTATTATTACTATGTTAGGATTATTATTATCTTCTTTCATCAGCAGGTGAATGTGGCCCTCCATGCATTCACATCCATTGAATCCGGCCCTTAAGTGGAAAAAAGGTTGCTGACCCCTGCTTTAAACAAAAAACAATAAACCTCCTAAAAAGCATTGTGCATTACATTAAAACATTACCTAATATTAATCATAAATATCTCACAATATTTTATATCACAGCCCAGTAAAGTGCTTTAGAACTCCGTGAAAGTGAACCCCACAAACAATGGTGTCAGAACGTCCCTGGAAGCGATCCACACAAGCACCGTGCCACCCCCCCCCCCCCCCCCCCCCCTCTATGTGCTTTGCTTTTCAGAGTGCGTGTTCAGATCTTAACCACTTGCCCTTCGGAAAATTTACCCCCCTTCATGACCAGGTCATTTTTTGTTTTGTGCCCCTGCGCTACTTTAACTGACAATTGTGTAGTCATGCAACACTGTACCCAAATCATTTTTTTCACCCCACAAATAGAGCTTTCTTTTGGTGGTATTTGATCACGCCTGCGTTTTTTATGCTATAAACAAAAGACTGAAAAAAAAAAACTCAATACTTTTTACTTTCTGCTATAATAAAACATATCGAATTAAAAAAAAAAAAAGGCAGGCCAATATGTATTCTGCTACATATTTTTTGTAAAACAAATCCCAATAAGCGTATATTGATTGGTTTGCGTGAAAGTTATAGCGTCTACAAACTGTGGAATATATACTGGATTTTTTATTTTTTTTTACTAGTAATGGACCGGATCAGCGACTTATAGCAGGACTGTGATATTGCGGCAGGCAATCTGACACTAACATTTTGTGGGAACCAGTGACATGAATACAGTGATCAGTGCTAAACATATACAAGGTCACTGTACTAATGACACTGGCTGGGAAGGGGTTAACATCAGGGGTGATCAAAGGGTTAAATGTGTGCCTAACCAGTGCTTGGTGCATTCACTCTGTGTGGTTTTTACTAAGGGATGAGCTTTGCATGGAAACAAAAGCGGCCCCTCCAGCAGGACAGAGCTTTGTGTTGTTTACCCAATTCAGCTCCAGAGCAATTTTTTTTTTCTTTGGTCGCATACATGTAAAAATCAAAATTTTTGGGAATAAAATTACATAAACCCCCCAGAACATTATATAATTTTCTGAAAGCAGAGGCCCTGTAAAAAAAGAAGTGACAGTTGCAAATTTTTGTTGCACGTGATATTTGCGCAACTGTTTTTTTAAACGCATATTTCCCAGAAAAAAATATAATAAAATGATTTTTAGTGCAAAATCACACCATATAATACCCATTTTTGCTTAAAATATAAAAGTTGAGGTTGTATCGAGTAAACAGATACCGAACATTCCAGGTTTTAAAATTTGCCCGCAATATCGCCAAAAACTATAGTGCCCAATAATCACCATACACGACACTTTAACCACTTCAGCCCCGGACCAATTTGCAGCCAAAGGACCAGGCCCCTTTTTGCGATTCGGCACTGCGTCGCTTTAACTGACAATTGCGCGGTCGTGCGACGTGGCTCCCAAACAAAATTGGCGTCCTTTTTTTCCCACAAACAGAGCTTTCTTTTGGTGGTATTTGATCGCCCCTGCGGTTTTTATTTTTTGCGCTATAAAAATAGAGCGACAATTTTGAAAAAAATGCTATATTTTTTACTTTTTGCTATAATAAATATCCCCAAAAAATATATAAAATTTATTTTTTCCTCAGTTTAGGCCGATACGTATTCTTCTACATATTTTTGGTAAAAAAAAAAAAAATCGCAATTACCGATTATTGATTGGTTTGCGCAAAAGTTATAGCGTTTACAAAATAGGGGATAGTTTTTATAGCATTTTTATTAATATTTTTTTTTTTACTAGTAATGGCGGCGATCAGCGATTTTTATTGTGACTGCGACATTATGGCGGACACATCGGACATTTTAGACACATTTTTGGGACCATTGTCATTTATACAGCAATCAATGCTATTTAAATGCATTGATTCCTGTATAAATGACACTGGCAGTGAAAGAGTTAACCACTAGGGGGCGGGGAGGGGTTATAGTCTGTGACGTGTGTGTTTTTTTTACATTAGGGGGCGTGGCTGTCGTCTGACGTCACTGATCGGCTTTCCCGATGACAGGGAACAGCCGATTAGTGACAGGCAGTGTAGGAAGCACAGACCTCTCCCCGTTCTTCAGCTCTGTGACCCAATCGCGAGACACCAGCGGCGATCGGGTCCGCTGGTCCTGCAGCCGTGGTCACGGAGCTCCTGACCGGGTCGCCCGCGCGCGCGACCCCACGGCTAGGCAGTTGAAGGGGACGTACCTGTATGTGCTTTTGCCTAGCCGTGCCATTCTGCTGACGTATATTGGCAGGAGGCGGTTGGGAAGCGGTTAAAAGACGTTATAGCTCATCAATTTAGGCTCTGCTCACATCTGAGCGATCTGAATCGCGGACAGAATCGTTGTGATTCCCGCCCACAATTTGAAATAGCAGCAAATCGCAGGATGGCGGTGCGATCCCCATCACTTCCAATGGCCCTCCTCCGATCGCGTCCTGATTTTGCCCAACGAATCTACATAAAATCACGCAAACAGTATGGCAGGAAGGCTGTCGTCCCACAAGATGTACAAGAACTTCTTTTGGGCGTCAGGCGTCCCGTGATTCTGTTTGCGCGATTTTACCGCAATTTGGTTTGCTCAGATGTGAATGGAGCCTTAAGCCTCGTACACACGATCGGATTGTTGGCCAATAGAACCTTGGACTTTTGTCTGAAGGGCGTGGGCCCAAACTTGTCTTGCATACACACGGCACACAATTGTTGGCCAACAAATACGAACGTAGTGACGTACTACGTGGTTTTTCAGCTCTTTAGCGCCACCCTTTGGGCTCCTTTTGCTAATTTCCCGTTAGTAGAAGTTTGGTGAGTGTTAATTCGTGCTTTTCAGTTCGTTTCTGAACGGCTGTTCGTCAACCGGCCATGTTGTGGAATCGGAGGAGATAACGTGTTATTTATTATTGACCTTGGAGTTTTTGCTTTGACATTATTTTTTGGTTGAATAATGATTTGATTTGGTATATCTTCTATATTTTTGGATGCATAGAATGCACTTTTTGGTTAAGTTGTATTGGCAGATAGCATGTCTAATTTTATTTGTTTTCTTTTTTTAATGCACAAAAAAATAATTGTGGAGAATAATACTTGGCTGTGTGTTTTACTTCAAATGACAGTTTGGGAGTAGGCAGTTACATTTAAAAAAATACAATGTAAAATTGACAAGGGACACCAACATAGTTGTATCTTTGATCGTAAAAACGACAGGATAATGGTGTTGTGGTAACTTGCCCAAATAAAAAATAAAAAATAAAAAAAAACATAGTTTTGCAATAACTCCATCAGTATCACCAGCAAAGCAGCTTCATTATTATCCCATTAAAGAAGAAGAGAATGTGCGCTGCATTTCGAGATTTCATAATTTGGCGCATCACAAAAGTTAATTCTCCATTACGAACGCTAGTTTACAAGACCGACCGCTTCTGGGTCATCCTTGCTTCTGAGCATGCGTGTTTGTACTTTGGACTTTTGTCCAACGGACTTGTGTACACACGCTCAGAAAATCTGACAACACACATTTGTTGGCGGAAAATTTGAGAACCTGCTATTCAACATTTGTAGGCAGAAAATCCGACAACAATTGTCCGATGGAGCGTACACACGGTCTGACTTACCGCCAACAACCTGGCATCCAACATTTCCCGTCGGAAAATCCGATCGTGTGTACGAGGGCTTTAGAGTTAACTAGGAGCTCTTGTGCTAGAATTATTCTTCTCACTCTGACGTTCTGAATGGCGGTATGTCATGTGTGGTGCGACCGCAGCTTACATACACGTACGCACCCTGGGCATGCGTCTGCGCAGGTGTGTGGGGCAACAGGGGTTTGGGGGAAAAAAATGTTTGTATTTATATATATATATATAATTTTATTATCAGTTTCTTTTATTTTTACTTTTTTTCTTTATTTTTACATGATTGCTATGACAAGGGGTTAATAACAACCCTATGTGATACCATTGGGCAGGTGACAGGGCCCCCCCAACGTCTCTCCTGCTCTTCACACCATCTAACCAATCACAGATCGCTTGGTTAGAAGTCTCCCCTGCTCTTCACACCATCTAACCAATCACAGATCGGCTTGGTTAGAAGTCTCCCCTGCTCTTTACACCATCTATCCAATCACAGATCGGCTTGGTTAGAAGTCTCCCCTGCTCTTCACACCATCTATCCAATCACAGATCGGCTTGGTTAGACGTCTCCCCTGCTCTTCACACCATCTAACCAATCACAGATCGGCTTGGTTAGACGTCTCCCCTGGCTGTACTGGCCAAAAAAAAGGGTGCTTAGTGGCGAAGGGGGTACGTAGGTGGCCATAGATGGTGCGATTTTCTTTCCTGCCACTATGGGTTCCAGGAAAGAAAAATCGATTCCCCCATCAATACTGAATCCCTCCAGTGGAGCCATTGTGTTCTCCCAGCGGGGAGCGCACAGGAATTATTACTAGTGGTTGTAGCTGCTGCAGCTTTATTACAGCGGAACTCCAGACACAATAATAATTCAGCTCCCTGACCATTTCTACATACATTACTCCAATGTATTTTATTACATGCAAGTATCAGAATCTTGCTGTGTCTGTACAGCAGAGCTCAGACTTGGGGGAGGAAGGAGCCAATCTGGTGAGCTGCACTACAAGGAACAGGCCAATGGGAGGAGAGAGCAGAGTGACAGAGACCACCAGTCTGCTGCTTCTTTCCTGATCCAATCACCAGACAGGGGAGGGACATGGCCTGTCAGCAGCAGAAAATAAATCAGGTCCCCTGTCCTTATAGAGATGACAGAGCTGTGTGATCTCAGGACTGGATGGACAGAAATCACAGCGCCCTCCCCCCAGTGTCCATACACTCATCTATATACCCCCCCCCATCATCTGATCACACCATCCCCCCATCATCTGATCACACCTTCCCCCCATCATCTGATCACACCTTCCCCCCAATACCAGGGAGATCAGAGCACTGCTGGCCGCCCCGGGCTCTCTGGTGATGTGGAGGTGCTGAGCTCTGCGCGCACGGCATGCTGGGAGTTGTAGTTCCCACCGGGCGGAGCGGGTAACATTGCAGGGAGTGGGTGAGATCTTACCAGCACAGGAGCGGGACTTCCAGATCTTCAGTAGAAGGATGATGATGGCGGACAGATGGGAGATATCCCCCAGGAACCTGAAGATGTTCATTGTGATGGGGAGAGGATGGGCCGGGGATCGGTGTGTACGGAGTGTGTGTAGGCCTCGTCTGTGAGGGAGGAGAGAGAGAGAGAGGAGGGGGAGGGGAGATCTACTACTACCGGGATAATGGCTGACCCTACAGGAACCAGGAACTCACACACTCTGTACTCCCATTACACCCAGTATACATACACTGTAATCCCAGTATACATACACTGTACACCCAGTATACATACACTGTACTCCCAGTATACATACACTGTACACCCAGTATACATACACTGTACTCCCAGTATACACACCCAGTACTCCCAGTATACATACACTGTACACCCAGTATACATACACTGTAATCCCAGTATACATACACTGTACACCCAGTATACATACACTGTACTCCCAGTATACATACACTGTACACCCAGTATACATACACTGTACACCCAGTATACATACACTGTACTCCCAGTATACATACACTGTACACCCAGTATACACACCCAGTACTCCCAGTATACATACACTGTACTCCCAGTATACACACCCAGTACTCCCAGTATACATACACTGTACACCCAGTATACATACACTGTACACCCAGTATACATACACTGTACTCCCAGTATACATACACTGTACTCCCAGTATACATACACTGTACTCCCAGTATACACACCCAGTACTCCCAGTATACATACACTGTACTCCCAGTATACACACCCAGTACTCCCAGTATACATACACTGTACTCCCAGTATACACACCCAGTACTCCCAGTATACATACACTGTACACCCAGTATACACACCCAGTATATGCACCCTGTACTCCCAGTGTACGCACCCTGTACTCCCAATATACCCAGTACAGAGACACTTAATTCCCAGTATACCCAGGCCAGTACACACACACTTCATTTCCAGTATAAACACACACACTATAATGCCAGTATACCCAGTACACACAAAATGCAAAACCAGTATACCCAGGATAGCACACACACTGCAATACCAGTATAGCCACACTGCACTCCCAGTAAACCCAGTACACACACAGCACTCTCAGTATACATAGTACACACACACACAACACTCAGTATACATAGTACACATACACACACAACACTCAGTATACATAGTACACATACACACACAACACTCTCAGTATACATAGTACACATACACACAACGCTCTCAGTATACATAGTACACATACACACAACGCTCTCAGTATACATAGTACACACACACACAACACTCAGTATACATAGTACACACACACACAACACACTCAGTATACATAGTACACATACACACACAACACTCTCAGTATACATAGTACACATACACACAACGCTCTCAGTATACATAGTACACATACACACACAACACTCTCAGTATACATAGTACACATACACACAACGCTCTCAGTATACATAGTACACATACACACAACGCTCTCAGTATACATAGTACACACACACACAACACTCAGTATACATAGTACACATACACACAACACACTCAGTATACATAGTACACATACACACAACGCACTCAGTATACATAGTACACATACACACAACGCTCTCAGTATACATAGTACACATACACACAACGCTCTCAGTATACATAGTACACATACACACAACGCACTCAGTATACATAGTACACATACACACAACACTCTCAGTATACATAGTACACATACACACAACACACTCAGTATACATAGTACACATACACACACAACACTCTCAGTATACATAGTACACATACACACAACGCTCTCAGTATACATAGTACACATACACACACAACACTCTCAGTATACATAGTACACATACACACACAACACTCTCAGTATACATAGTACACATACACACAACGCTCTCAGTATACATAGTACACATACACACACAACGCTCTCAGTATACATAGTACACATACACACACAACACTCTCAGTATACATAGTACACACACACACAACTCTCAGTATACATAGTACACATACACACAACACACTCAGTATACATAGTACACATACACACAACGCTCTCAGTATACATAGTACACATACACACAACGCTCTCAGTATACATAGTACACACACACACAACACTCAGTATACATAGTACACACACACACAACATTCAGTATACATAGTACACATACACACACAACACTCTCAGTATACATAGTACACATACACACAACGCTCTCAGTATACATAGTACACATACACACAACGCTCTCAGTATACATAGTACACATACACACACAACGCTCTCAGTATACATAGTACACATACACACAACGCTCTCAGTATACATAGTACACATACACACAACGCTCTCAGTATACATAGTACACATACACACAACGCTCTCAGTATACATAGTACACATACACACAACGCTCTCAGTATACATAGTACACATACACACAACGCTCTCAGTATACATAGTACACATACACACAACGCTCTCAGTATACATAGTACACATACACACAACGCTCTCAGTATACATAGTACACATATACACAACGCTCTCAGTATACATAGTACACATACACACAGCGCTCTCAGTATACATAGTACACATACACACAGCACTCTCAGTATACACAGTACACTTATGCCCCGTACACACTGGCGGATATTCCGATGGAAAAAGTCAGATCGAATTATGTTGTCGGAAAATCCGATCGTGTGTGGGCTCTAGCGGACTTTTTCCGTCGGAATCTCAGACACACAAAGTTTGAGAGCAGGATCTAAAATTTTCCGACAACAAAATTCGATCGGACTTTTTCCTAGCGTGTGTAGAGAATTCCGACACACAAAGTGCCACGCATGCTCAGAAGAAATTTGAAGACGAAAGCTATTGGCTACTGGCCTCTATGTAGTCCCATCGACCGTGTGTGTGCAAGTTTCGGACAAAATCCGACGGATTTTGTGGTCGAAGTGTACGGGGCAATACACACTGCACTCTCAGTATACCCAGTACACACACATACTGCATTCCCAGTCTACCCAGTGAACACACACTGCACTCCCAGTATACCCAGTACACACACTGCACTCCCAGTATTTCCAGTGTACCCAGTACACACACTGCACTCCCAGTATACCCAGCACACACACTGCACTCCCAGTATACCCAGTACACACACTGCACTCCCAGTATTTCCAGTGTACCCAGTACACACACTGCACTCCCAGTACACACACTGCACTCCCAGTATACCCAGTACACACACTGCACTCCCAGTATACCCAGTACACACACTGCACTCCCAGTATTTCCAGTGTACCCAGTACACACACTGCACTCCCAGTATACCCAGCACACACACACTGCACTCCCAGTATACCCAGTACACACACTGCACTCACAGTATTTCCAGTGTACCCAGTACACACACTGCACTCCCAGTACACACACTGTACTCCCAGTATACCCAGTACACACACACACTGCGCTCCCAGTATACCCGGTGCAGACACACTGCGATTCCAATATATTCAATAAGACAATCATTACACATACAGCTCATCCTGTACAGACGGACAGCATACAGGATGATCACCGTGTACAGCCAGGCACAGAGCACACAGGATCAGTACTGTGTACAGCCAGGCACAGAGCACACAGGATCAGCACTGTGTACAGCCAGGCACAGCACACAGGATCAGTACTGTGTACAGCCAGGCACAGAGCACTCAGGATCAGCACTGTGTACAGCCAGGCACAGCACACAGGATCAGTACTGTGTACAGCCAGGCACAGAGCACTCAGGATCAGCACTGTGTACAGCCAGGCACATCACACAGGATCAGTACTGTGTACAGCCAGGCACAGAGCACACAGGATCAGTACTGTGTACAGCCAGGCACAGAGCACACAGGATCAGCACTATATACGGCCAAGCACACAGGATCAGTACTGTGTACAGCCGGGCACAGAGCACACAGGATCAGCACTATATACACCCAAGCACACAGGATCAGCACTGTGTACAGCCAGGCACAGCACACAGGATCAGTACTGTGTACAGCCAGGCACAGAGCACACAGGATCAGCACTATATACAGCCAGGCACAGAGCACACAGGATCAGCACTATATACAGCCAGGCACAGAGCACACAGGATCAGCACCATGTACAGACAGGCACAGAGCACACAGGATCAGCACTATATACAGCCAGGCACACAGCACACAGGATCAGCACCATGTACAGACAGGCACAGAGCACACAGGATCAGTACTGTGTACAGCCAGGCACAGAGCACTCAGGATCAGCACTGTGTACAGCCAGGCACAGCACACAGGATCAGTACTGTGTACAGCCAGGCACAGAGCACACAGGATCAGCACCATGTACAGACAGGCACAGAGCACACAGGATCAGCACTATATACAGCCAGGCACAGAGCACACAGGATCAGCACTATATACAGCCAGGCACAGAGCACACAGGATCAGCACCATGTACAGACAGGCACAGAGCACACAGGATCAGCACTATATACAGCCAGGCACAGAGCACACAGGATCAGCACTATATACAGCCAGGCACAGAGCACACAGGATCAGCACCATGTACAGACAGGCACAGAGCACACAGGATCAGCACCATGTACAGCCAGGCCCACTGACATCTGATGGAGAGCTGATTACTAGTGAACTGTCATTTCTCTACTCTACATATTAATGGGAGATGATGGGAGCAAACTGTGCCGGGGATCGGCAACCACAAATTAAGACTTTCTATCTAGAGCGGAACCCCAGTAAGGTACCAATCATAGAAGTCAGATACCCTGAGAGAGAAAAGGGATAGCCAACTAAGAAGAAGGAAGGAAGAAAGAACAGAGGAAGGGTCAGGGGAGGGGAGGGAAATCAGGTTCATACATCACAATTTTGGACCTGGCTTTGGTTGGGATGAGTTCCTGGGGATATGGATATACCCATGAATTGAGCCCAAGGTTCCCAGACCATCTTAAATTTATGTTTTGAATCATTGAGGGTACTAGCCAGTTTTTCCTGACCGCTGCCCTTGTTGAGACTGTGGGTTGCTTCCAAGCCTTAGCCAGTGTTATTTTGGCTCCTAACAGTATAAAGTGAATGAGTTTGCGATTGCATTTGGAGATCCTTGGGATATGTGCATTCAGTAGAGCAAATTCAGGAGACCTGGGAATCTCGCAGCCGGTAACTTTTAGTGAGGTTTAACATCCTTTTCCAGAAAGGCCTGATTCTGGGGCATTCCCATCAAACCTGAGCGATCGTGCCCAGCAGTTTAAATCCAGAGTCGACCAAGCTCCTCCAGAGTAAAACCAAACAGTAATAGGGGGAGGAAAGGGGTGAACTGAGGGAAGAACAATTTCTAGCTGGTAAGAAAGGGAAGAGAATACTTGAGAGAAAATGTTAGAGCTATAGCTCCTTTCAGAGGGGAAGGAAGTCACTGGTGTCTACTCCCTCCTAGGAGTAAAGGGAAACAATGAAGATTGCAGTCGACAATTCAGTGCTTTAGGTTGGACCGTTATCCTTTGTTCTCTTCGTCCTCGGCTTGTTCCATAGGGGCGTCAGTGGGCTAGTGGGTGAAGGTCGTTTAGCTGAGTTGTAGGCAGGGTTGGAAGTGTCCATGTCCGCTTCCAAAGAGATAAGCTTCAGAGATAAGAGGATCTTCTCTCCCTCTTGGAAATTGGTGAACAAATAATGCTTGCTCTTGAAGTGGAATTTGACAGCAAATGGGAAGGTCCACCAGTATTTAATGTCCTTTTGGGTCAGGACTGAAAGAAGGGGTTTCAGGGCCCGTCTTCTCTGGATCGTGGATGGGGACAGGTCGGCAAAAATTTGAATAGGGTGACCCTGACATGAAATTTGTTTCATCGCTGTGGATTGCTTCATTAACTCCTCCTTAACCAAGCAGAAGTGTGGCTTTGCGATGATGTCCCTGGGTGAGCCATCCTTTCTATGGGGGCCCAGGGCTCTATGGACTCTGTCCAATTCAAGACGGTGTTACGGTATGTTTGGGATCAAGGATTTAATTATCTCCTGGGCTGCTTGTGATACATCGGCAATGGACTCAGGAAGACCTCTGATCCTGAAATTGTATCGTCTGGATCTGTTTTCTAGTTCATCGATTCTGAACAGGGCGGAGTCAAGCCTGTCTTGAAGTGTCTGAATGTGATCAGAATTTTGGTTAGTGGTTGCTACTGTCATGTCAAGTTTGTGCTCGATGGCTTCCATCCTTGATCCCAGGTTCTGGAAATCAGCTTTTATGTCCCCAGTTATCTTAGCTGCTGTGGAGGCTAGCCCTCTTTCCAGTAATGCTGATAGCTTCAGGAAGAGGTCATCTGAGTGGAGGCCTGCCTCTGGAATCAGGGATGCAGGGAAGGGACCCCACTGTTGTGGTGTTAAGGTAGGCCCGGCTGGTAAGTAAGCAGAATCCCCAAAGTGTCTGCTGAGAAGCTATTCGGTGGACGCTGGGGAGGGTGTCATTTGCTGCAGGAGCGTTTTTATTAGCTGGGGAGTATATGAGAAGCTGGGGCTATCACTTGCCTCTGTTCAGCGTGACCCTCCATGCCTGAGACGTGCTGCTGGGCCGCGGAGGCCATCTTGGTACACCCGGTCGGCGAAGCCCGATCAAATTGTGGCTCGAGGTCTCTGTGGGCCTGGTTTCTGAACATGCGACGGGTGTCCCTGAAGGATTGGGGGTCCGGATCGCCGCTGTGGCTTGTCTGGGGCTGGTCTGTGCAGAGCTGTAGGCGCCGTTTGGGGCGCCATTTTGGAGACTTTGCGCACTCTATATTTATTTTTTTTGCAAATGTATTAACTCACAATTCAATTGATTGAAGAGATGTTTACACTTGAGATATAATATAGGTTCACATAGATTGTCGCACTGTTATATCCTAAACTCATGCACCCTAGAACAGCGTCATACCTACCTTTTTTTATTTTTTACTTGCATTGTACATTCCACCTGGGTGGTTGTACCGGTACCAGTTAATTTCCAACAATACCTATATGTCAGGGCCAGCTCCTTTCTCTCCACAGTAAATCACCTGTTGATGATATCCTGCTCGTCAGTCCTGCCTTCTTAAGCCATCCAGCCCAGAGGATCTCTGCCTTCACCTTGGTCACATCTCTAGAGACGCTCTCTTGTGTTCCTGTTAAAGACTTGCTTGGCTGACATGCCTTCTGGCTCCAGATCCTGCTTGCTGTTCTACTACGCTCATCTCTGGCTCCCTGACGTTTTGGTTTGTCTGACTATCCTTTCCGGTTCTCTTTACTCTGTTTACCTTTTTATTATTATTAAACAAGTGTGAGTTAACTGTACTTCTGTCTCAGTCTGATGTTATGGTTTCTGACACCATAGCCATAAAGGCAGGACCACCTTTACACTTTACATCTATTGGTTAGTATATTTGTTATTTTCGAATCAATGAAAATTTCGAAAGATGGCTATATTTATTCTATTTTACTCTATTCTATTACATTTTCTTTCTATTCTATTCAAATCAATTCTAATTTTGGAAGACAGCTATATTCATTGTATTTTATTCTATTCTTATGTAGTCTATTTTTTTCTCTTCTATTTTATTATTTTCTATTCTATTCTATGTAGGGCTGCAACTAATGATTATTTTCATAATCGATTAGTTGGCCGATTTATTGTTTTGTTGAATCGATTAATCGGGATAATAACCTTTAAAAAGTTGTGGTGCATAATTTATTTAATATGTAAAGTTCAAAATAAAAGGCAATTTCTTATTAAATATCTCTATGCAGTGGTAAATGTAAATAACCAACTATATGGTTTGGGAGCAAAATCTCGAATCCACTCCTGAGAATAACAGACAGAAGAGATATACTGTATATACTATTAATATGGTAAATATCATCAGACTCAGAGATCACATTTTTAAGAAAAAAATAATTTAAGATTGTTTTGTGGATTTTCAGACAGAACTGTAATGTATTATGTATGACAGACTCCCTTGTCATAGGCACGGGGCTTGATAAAAGCTCCCTGTGCCTGCTGTCACTTATGCTGGCGATACAAAAACAATGTCTTCCTTAAAAAAAAAAAACATTTTAAGAACGTTTGTTGATTTTCTAATCGTTAATGGGGTCAAATCCATGTTCGTTTTCAACCACAGTGAAGGGAAAGTTCGAAGGAGCAGAATAGAAAACTTCTTGGTCAAAGGAATTTTCAGACAGTGTATGTGGTTTTCGTTCATAAATTACATTTATTTTTAAACTGAATGTTAAAAGCAAGTGAAATTTTCAAACAACATTCTTTCATTCAGCGAATGTACAAAGATTTTTTGTATAAATATTCTCGCCTGAAAATTGATACGTGTATGGCCAGCATAAGGCTCGGTTCACACCTATGCAGTTTGCTTTTGATACATTTCTGCTGTGATTTTTGCCGTGCGTTTTTGTACACGCGATTTGTATTTTGCGTTTTCTTATGCTTTTTTATTTGGCCAATTTGTTGTTGGGCAGATTCAAAAACGCAAATCTCGCCAACAACGCACTACATGCTTTTTTGCAGCTTCTCCATTGAAGTCTATTGAACCAAAAAAAGCTAAAAAAAAAAAAAAAGCACCGTTTTGTGTTGAGAAAAGTCCTTGACCCTTTCCAAATACGCAGCGGCTAAAAAAAGCATAGATGTGAACGTGTCCCATAGGAAACCATGTTAAATGAACTGTAGTGCGTTTCTGCAAAAAATGCATACAGTGGTGTGAAAAAGTGTTTGCCCCCTTCCTCATTTCCTGTTCCTTTGCATGTTTGTCACACTTAAGTGTTTCGGAACATCAAACCAATTTAAACAATAGTCAAGGACAACACAAGTAAACACAAAATGCAATTTGTAAATGAAGGTGTTTATTATTAAAGGTGAAAA
Source organism: Lithobates sylvaticus (assembly GCA_028564925.1). Taxonomy (NCBI): domain Eukaryota; kingdom Metazoa; phylum Chordata; class Amphibia; order Anura; family Ranidae; genus Lithobates; species Lithobates sylvaticus. The sequence goes on along the minus strand of CM053035.1, from coordinate 127,396,172 downwards.
AAAATCCAAACCATCATGGCCCTGTGTGAAAAAGTGATTGCCCCCCTTGTTAAAACATACTATAACTGTGGTTGTCCACACCTGAGTTCAATTTCTCTAGCCACACCCAGGCCTGATTATTGCCACACCTGTTCACAATCAAGGCATCACTTAAATAGGAGCTGCTTGACACAGTAAGGTCCACCAGAAGATCCTTAAAAGCTACACATCATGCCGAGACCCAAAGAAATTCAGGAACAATTGAGAAAGAAAGTAATTGAGATCTATCAGTCTGGAAAGGGTTATAAAGCCATTTCCAAAGCTTTGGGAATCCAGCGAACCACAGTGAGAGCCATTATCCACAAATGGCGAAGACATGGAACAGTGGTGAACCTTCCCAGGAGTGGCCGGCCGCCCAAAATTACCCCAAGAGCGCAGCGACGACTCATCCAAGAGGTCACAAAAGACCCCACAACAACGTCCAAGGAACTGCAGGCCTCACTTGCCTCAGTTAAGGTCAGCGTTCATGCCTCCACCATCAGGAAAAGACTGGGCAAAAATGGCCTGCATGGCAGAGTTCCAAGGAGAAAACCACTGCTGAGCAAAAAGAACATCAAAGCTCGTCTCAATTTCTCCACAACACATCTTGATGATCCCCAAGACTTTTGAGACAACATTCTGTGGACCGATGAGACAAAAGTGGAACTCTTTGGAAGGTGTGTGTCCAAGTATATCTGGCGTAGAAGGAACACTGCATTTCAGAAAAAGAACATTATACCAACAGTAAAATATGGTGGTGGTAGTGTGATGGTCTGGGGCTGTTTTGCTGCTTCAGGACCTGGAAGACTTGCCGTGATAAAAGGAACTATGAATTCTGCTGTCTACCAAGAGATCCTGAAGGAGAATGTCCGACCATCTGTTCGTGTACTCAAGCTGAAACGAACTTGGGTTCTGCAGCAGGACAATGATCCTAAACACACCAGCAAGTCCACCACCGAATGGCTGAAGAAAAACAAAATGAAGACTTTGGAGTGGCCTAGCCAAAGTCCTGACCTGAATCCTATTGAGATGTTGTGGTATGACCTTAAAAAGGCCGTTCATGCTCGATAACCCTCTAATGTAACTGAATTAGGACAATTCTGCAAAGATGAGTGGGCCAAAATTCCTCCAGGACGATGTAAAAGCCTCATTGCACGTTATCGCAAACGCTTGGTTGCAGTTGTTGCTGCTAAGGGTGGCCCAACCAGTTATTAGGTTTAGGGGGCAATCACTTTTTCACACAGGGCCATGATGGTTTGGATTTTTTTTCACCTTTAATAATAAACACCTTCATTTACAAATTGCATTTTGTGTTTACTTGTGTTGTCCTTGACTATTGTTTAAATTGGTTTGATGTTCCGAAACACTTAAGTGTGACAAACATGCAAAGGAACAGGAAATGAGGAAGGGGGCAAACACTTTTTCACACCACTGTAAGTGTGAAGTGGGCCTAAGACGTTTAGTAGCAGCAGCAGCATGCTTTATGCTTTTTTTTATAATGGGGTTAAAGAAACTAAAATTAGCCCTTTAAAAAAAGCAGATAATCGCTACTATAAGGGATTCATTTAGGCTCGGTTCACATTGTTGAGATGCAGGAAGCCCTGCAAATCCACTGCAGGTTCCCGCATCACACCCCACTCGTAGGCAGTTCACCATGCCATATGCGAACTGCTGGAAGTGTTAATACAAAGTTAATGATACCCCCAGATTGGTTTGCATATCGCAGTGCGAACTGTCAATTTGGACATGAATCAGATCGTATGAATACCCATGCGATCCGATTCTGGGGCGGACCAAAAAAAGGGTCCTGCATGACTATGATCCGAATGCGATGCAAATTCAGACATACAGTCTGTATGTATGAATTCACATATCACAGACATTGCATGTGATTTGCACAGCAGTGTGGTGCAAATCGCATGAAATGTCACGCAGCGCACTAATGTGAACCCAGACTCATACTGTGAAACAGTGAAAGTAATATATATTACTTAAATCATATATATGTTAATAAATACACCCAAAAGAAGGTTATATGGACATTTTAACTAGGAGTCAGACATGAAGCTATATGAAGGGTGGAAGGGAGAGATAAATCTGTTATATTAAAGTAGCACTAAAACTGCATAATACTGGTTAAAGTTTACTTTAAATGTAATTGTAATGCCTTTAATATTACCACCAGTCTTCACCTTCTCTGGGTTCAGATGCTGATCTTCCCTGCACAGAGTCTTTAAAGTGATTTTTTTTTTTTAAACAACAAACATGTTATACTTACCTGCTCTGTGTAATGGTTTTGCACAGAGCAGCCCTGATTCTCCTCTCCTGGGGTCCCCCACTGATGCTTCTGGCTCCTCCTCCTGCCTTCAGAGTGCCCCAATAGCAAGTTGCAAAGTATAGTATAGAGTGCCCCTATAGCAAGGTAAAAAAAACTTCTGCCTTTAGAACCACTCACTTCCTACCCAGGACTACATGTCCCATGAGGCATTGCTCCTCACATATTCACATTTACAAGTTCTCGTACACTTACTGACATGTATGGATGGTGTACTAAGCTGTATGTGATTCACTGTATTTCCTGATATGTAAACAAATAATGCATTCTGTATGCAGGCCAACTAATCGGCTGGCAGATTAATCGATTATGAATATAGTTGACAACTATTTTCATAATCGATTAGTTGTTGATTAATCAATTATTTTTTTCGGCCCTAATGCTATCTTTTTCTATTCTATTCAAATCAGTTTGCATTTCGGAAAACCGATTTTATTCTATTCTAATCTATTCTATTTTTTTCTATTCTATTTGAATCGATTAGAATTTTTGGAAGATGGCTATATATGTTCTATTCTATTTTTTTCTATTCTGTTCTATTCTTTTCTATTCAAATCAGTTTGAATTTTGGAAGATGGCTATATTCATTTTATTTTATTTTATTCTATTCTGTTTTATTCAATTTTCCATTCTGTTCTATTCTATTATGTTCTTTTCTATAAAACAAATTTTGATTCTATTCTATAAAGCAACTTAATCGTCATCGTATTTCACTTTTATACCTGACTGTATTTACTGCAATATGTTTCCCTTTCAAATTCATTTTTGAATTTGGATAATACATTATTCTGTTACGTTATTTTGTTTTGTTATAATTGATTAATTGAAATTCATTACTATTGTGATTCGAAAAATTCGGATACATTCAAATTTCTTAATAATGTAAAATTTTGATCCGAATTTTGATTCGTGCTGAAAGATGTGCTTTGTTCATATTTCATATCTGAGGTTTTAAACCACTTTAAATTTATTAACATTTTAGACTGAGCTGCTTTGGTATTTTGCATACTTTTAAAGTGGAAGTAAACTTCCATCTCTGACTTTTACCTATAGGTAAGCCTATAATAAGGCTTACCTATAGGCAGTGTAAATATCTCCTAAACGTCTACCGTTTAAGACATATTTAGTATACATGCAGCAAGAGACATCACTGGTGCATACGCTCTAAAGGAATGGCCACCTGTGCCATTTCTTCAGAGCTCTGTGCCAAAAACAGCGGCTCCCGCACAGAAGTGACCTCATCGCAGCTCCGGCCAGTCACAGAGCCGGCGTCTGCAAACCCAGAAGCAAGACGGGTGAAGATGAGAGCACCTGCAGCGCTGACATCTCGACGCTGGAAGAGCTTTGTTTTAAGGTAAGTTTAGCATAATTTGCTAGCACATCATGCCTTTACCTTGAAGGTACATGAAAAAAAAAAAAAAGTCCAGTGGGTTACAACCGCTTTAACTACTTCCTGCCTCGACCATTTCTGACATTTCTCTCCTACGTGTAAAAATCATATTTTTTTTGCTAGAAAATTACTCAGAACCCCCAAACATTATATATGTTTTTTAAGCAGAGGCCCTAGAGAATAAAGTTTTGGGTGTTGCAATTTATGTCACACAGTATTTACACAGCAATTTTTCTAATGCAATTTTTTGGGCAAGTTAACACTTATATAATGCAAAAAAACACAATATATAACCCAATTTTGGTAAGATATAAAAGCTGATGTTACGCCAAGTAAATAGATACCTGACATGTCACAGCTGATCACAGCATTACTAGGAAGTGCCGGTTATCAGCATTCCTTTATCAGTGCAGCCCCATCAGTGATGCCTAACAGTGTCTCCTCATAAATGCTGCATATCAGTGACATCTATCAGTACTGGCCATCATTGCTGCCTATCAGTGTCCATAAAGGCTGCCCATCAATGCCACCTATCTAAAAGGGGACTCACATATTCTGATAAGCCCCCTGCCTCCAGACCCCCACAACCACAGCACAGGGTGATGGGGAAGAGACCCTTGTTCCCACATGCCCCAAAGCACCTCCCCCCATGTTGAGAGCATGTGGCCTGGTATGGTTCAGGAAGTGGGGGGGGGCACTCGCCTTCTCCTCCCCTTTCTTGGCCTGCTGGGCTGCATGTTCAGGTTAGGTTCTGGTATGGATATGATGTAGATCCATCGTCAATCACGCCACACCCAAAAAAAGAAATTCCTGCTCTGCCGTTTGACAGCTCCTAAATAGGTAAGGGTAAGGGTGGAACCGTCCCATTGTGATGTCAAATAATGGCTTAAGCAATAGAGGTTTCAGCACATCGCCACAGGTGCTAGCCCTGGCTCACCAATGTCAGCAGCATATGTATAGAAGAAAGGAATGGCTGCACGGTATGTTCGTGTAAAACGCGTTGATTCTGTTCCTGTGATCGGTCTGGCACGGTGATAGTAAATAATCCCTACAAACATAAGAGGCAGTGTGGAAATTACATGGGTCACAGGTCATTGGAATTAAAAGGGCGAGTTCAGAGTTTGGCTAGAGATGTATTTGGAGGATGCCCAAGCTCATCTCTAATATGGAAAATTTGTAGAATTCACTTGGGGTTATGACTTTAGGCTACTGTATTTAACCACTTGGCCTTTTTCTTACACTTGTTTACATGTAAAAATCTTTATTTTTTGCAAGAAAATTAGTTAGAACCCACAAACATATATATTTTTTTAAAGCAGAGGCCCTAGAGAATAAAATGGTGGGTTTTGCAATTTTTATAATGCAGTGGTTTTTCAAACGCAATTTTTTAGGAAACAATACACTTTTTTGAATTTGAATGCAAAAAAAACACAATACAATACCCATTTAAAAAAAATCAAAATAAAATATGTTGTTACGCCGAGTAAATAGATACCAAACATGTTTAAATTTGCGTACGCCCATGCAACAGCAACAAAATACATAAAAGTATCCGTAGGCAATGCTTTAAAAGCCTTTACAGGTTACCACTTTAGAATTACTGCCCATGAGCTGACGTTTGCATGCGTGCAGGACCAAACGACCCAATGTAATTATCCTTATGACAGCAATAGGCTTGTTGACAGGAAAATTCAGGATGCACTTGGCCAAAACCAAAACTGATGGTTTAAAAAAATAAATAAATATATATTTATAAATAATTGTATTATATTCGCAAAGCGCAAAAAGAACGCATCAAAAATGCACCAATTTTTTGAGTCACATAACCTATGAAAAACACACCAAGGTAAAATTGCATCAAAATCACGGGCATTAACGGCAGTCATTTGCGGCACTTTTTTTCTTTTGGCACAATGCTGCATACCCTATTTTCGGCCGATAATTTTTGACTGCTGAAATTTCGGTGCATCACTAGTAACAGGTACTCTTTATGGAGAGATCTGGGGTCTATAAGACCCCAAATCCCTCCTCTACCCTTAAAGAATTCAAAACACCAATATCGGTGTTTTTAAATGCTTTTGATTTTTTAAAAAGGGTGTAGTTGACATCCAGGTAAACTGTAAGTGATGCCAGGTCATCACTTCTGGGTTGCCATAGTGGAGAGCTGATCTTGACTTTGTTCGGCTGTCCAGCCAGCCGGCGGACGTGCTGGCAGGTTGCTCGGGTCTCCCGGTGAGAAGGGAGAGCCGGGGGGGGGGGGGGGGGGGGGGGGGGGGGGGGGCGGGGGGCGGGGGGTGAGGGGGGGGGGGGGGGGGGGGGGGTGCTGCTTGTAAAAGTAATCCAGTGGCTAGTTAGCCACTAGGATTGCTTTCATAAGAGATCCAGCCATCGGTTATAAAAAAAACATACTGGGGTAATGCTTGCAGCTGAATGGCATCATCCTGCTTAAAGTCCAGCAACGTATGGATACGTCGCTGGTCGGCAGATGGTTAAAGTCTTGTAGGAAGGCAGAGTCTGTGTTGTCTTTACCAACCAGGAGCTTGTTTCCATTTCTCATTTGGCCTAGAAAAATGGCAGCCAAGATCTAAACTTTACTAGAAGCATGAACACTTGTGCCTGTCTGCATTAGGATGAGCTCACCATGGAGATCACATAATCAGAAACAGTATTTTGGTTCCTAAAGCATTCTCTGGTCCCCAGTGTTCTCCTCATAACATCCAGTAGCTCTGTATAAATTGATTAGTGACCCATGCTGTAGCACCATGATAAATTAGTCCCTTTGGGCCATAAAGCATCCCCAGACAGCCCCGGTTTTCCTATAACATGGATTAAGCTGTCCATCTACATGGTGATGTCATGTGGTCATGAAAACCCCTTGTGATGTACAAGGTATACGAGAGATCTTGGGGATTACACCAGCCAGTTTGGATCATACCAATTAAAGGTGTACACAGGTCAATGCTGCATATTGCTCAGATAATCCATCCTACAGTTTGATGCAGCCTTTCCACCATGACATGTTTCCCCTGGAATAAATAGGGATTAGTGAGGTGACTACAGAGCTGAGATTTAAGCCCCCCATCACCTGATCCCCGGGATGTGAAATACCATTTAGGCAGAGGCTTTGGGAATGGTTTTGCAAAGTACATTTATATATAGCAATTTTACACTAGCAGCTTTTCTACTATCAAAGAGAACACTATGAATAACACAAAATGAATTGCTACAAAAGTAGGATTTTTAGCTTCCGTATTTACCTGTGTCTGCTGTCCATTCCCATGAGCAATTTCCAAAACATTGTGAGTCTGATGCCTGTTACATAAAACACTCTTCTTCCCTATGTTATCAACAATAAAGCGGCTATCGCACACAATGTAGCTTAATCCAGAAAATACGATACGTGATAGCTCTTACTGGAAACTGATTTGTAGTCCTCTCAACAGACAATTTGCAGAAAGAAAACCAAAAGCACAATCCCCGGTATCATGAACGCTTAAGACTGAGTTCACATATATGCGGTGCAGGACACCGCATGTGATTCGAATAAGAATCTCACTGCATTCAAATCACTTGTGATATCTGTGTGATGCGATTTGAGACATTCATTTGCATGACTCAAATCACAAAAAAAAAAATGTGCGAAGGATTCGCTGCGTTTCCCACACCACCTATACAGTGCCTTGAAAAAGTATTCACACCACTTGAAATTTTCCACATTTTGTCATGTTTCAACCAAAAATATAAATGTATTTTATTGGGATTTTATGTGATAGACAAACACAAAGTGGCACATAATTGTGAAGTGGAAGGAAAATGATAAATGGTTTTCAAAATGATTTACAAATAAATATGTGAAAAGTGTGGCGTGCATTTGTATTCAGCCCTTTTTACTCTGATACCCCCAACTAAAATCTAGTGGAACCAATTGCCGTCAGAAGTCACCTAATTAGTAAATAGAGTCTACCTGTGTGTAATATAATCTCAATAGAAATACAGCTGTTCTGTGAAGCCCTCAGAGGTTTGTTAGAGAACCTTAGTGAACAAACAGCATCATGAATGCCAAGGAACACACCAGACAGGTCAGGGATAAAGTTGTGGAGAAGATTAACCACTTGGCACTTAAAGCCCCTTCCTAACCAGACCAATTTTCAGCTTTGGTGCTCTCACACTTTGACAATTACTCAGTCATGCAACACTGTACCCATATGAAATTCTTGTCCTTTTATTCACACAAATAGAGCTTTCTTTTGGTGATATTTAATCACTGCTGGGTTTTTTATTTTTTTATTTATAAATCAAAAAAGACTGAAAATTTGGTCAAAAAAAAAATCTTTGTTTCTGTTAAAATGTATTGGCAGAGTATTGCAGAGTATTGGCAGAGTACTGCAGAGAATTGGCACTGAGCAGCGCTGTGGGCACTACAGATCCAGCCCACAGCACTGCTGCAAACAATCTCTCCCCTCTCCCCGTCTCCCTTCGCACTGTACAGATCGGTACAGAGAGGGGACAGAGGAACCGGTGTCATGTTATGGTCAGGTTTGTTTATAATTGATCGATCTATCATTTGACGCCGCGATCACGTGGTAAACGGCCGCTACTAGTGGCCATTTACCGTGATGTGCTGAGTCTTCCGGACCAGGCGGGCACGGATTTCTCCGGGAGCGCGCCCCAGGGGACTTACCCTCACACGATCACACCAAAGTCCGATGGTCTAGAACACGGTGACGTACAACACGTACGCCGACGGGACTAGAAAAAGGAAGTTCAATAGCCAGTAGCCAATAGCTGCCGCCTCGTACTTGCTTTAGAGCATGCATTGTTTTTGGTCCGTTGGAACAGCATACAGACGATCGGTTTTCTCGATAGGAACTGGTTCCGGTGGAAAGATTTGAAACATGTCCTATTTCTAGGTCCGTGAGAATTTTTGAAAAAAAAAAAATCTGATGAAGCCCACACACGAGCGGAATCGTTCCGTCTGACCTTTTCTGCCGGAAAGTCCGCTCGTGTGTACACGGCATTAGAAGAAACCTGTTGGAGTCTGCAAAAGACTTGAGACTGTGGTGGATGTTCACCTTCCAGCTTGACAACGACCCTAAACATGCAGCCAAAGGTACTATGGAATGGTTTAGATCAAAGCATATTCATGTGTTAGAATGGCCCAATCAAGTCCAGACCTAAATTTAATTGTGAATCTGTGGCAAGACTTGAAAATTGCTGTTCACAGACTCTCTCCATCCAATCTGACAGAGCTTGAGCTATTTTGCAAATAAGAATGGGCAAAAATGTGCAAAGCTGGTAGAGACATACCCAAAAAGACTTGCAGCTGTAACTGCAGCAAAAGGTGGTTCTACAAAGTATTGACTTAGGTCTGATTCATTTTTTTTTTTTTTTTAAGATCTTTAATTCCAATATATTTTTATTGAAAGATAAAGTATATACAGAGAACATTGTACATACATCATATAACTTTTCATCAACAAAACAAGGGGAAAGCCAAGGGAGAAAGAAGTGCACACATTCTGTAATCCAAACACGTGTTAGGTTAAAGGGTCACAGCGGTGGATATCACTGTTCATCCTTGTAAATATGAATTTGCTGTCATTTTGCATAGGTAAGGCTGTATATATAATTATGTATACCATTCCAAGCGAACACTGTTACCAATAGTCTTTGTAGGATTCGATTACACATTACTGGTTAACAACATCTTTAAACTAACAGAGCTGGCCTACCTCCTGTCGCCAGGCGCCCCTCGGGGACACTTTGCGCCCGACGACAGGGGCAGCCAGCATAGCATTATCGTAAACCATAAATGTCAGTTCTCTACTCATCCCTCCCTCCTACCCAGACCCCTTGGTTTTATACCAGTCAAGCCAAGGTTTCCACGCTTGACTTCCTGTCAAAAAGTGCCCCTGAGAAGCAGCGAACATCAGTTCAAAGTTAATATGGAGGTCAGTTATTTTGATTATCTCCGTCAGAGATGGTGTCTCCACAGTTCTCCACTTTCTCGTAATTGCTAACCTGGTGCTAGTGAGTACGTGGTACACAACGTTTCTATATTGCTTGGAAAATTGTTCTATCCCCAACGTGAGGAGGGCTAGTGCTGGGTTAGCAGGAGTATGTGTACCAGTGATGCTATTAATTAAGTCAAAGGCTTGGGCCCATGTTTTATTTAATTTTGGGCATTCCCATAGTATATGTAGTAGCGACCCTTTGCGTCCACATTGACGCCAGCATAGTGGTGATGTTTGTGGCTGGAATCTCGCCAGTCTAGTGGGGGTCGGTCTGATTCATTTTTAATGCATTTTGAGGATTTGCACTACATCCCATTTAACATTGTTTCCCAAGGAACACGTTCTGTAGAGCAAATCTGCAAAATGAAAAAGGCACTAAAAATGCATAGGTGTGAATCAGGCCACAGGGAGGCTGAATACAAATGCACGCCACACTTTTCACATATTTATTTGTAAAAAAATTCCTTCCACTTCACAATTATGTGCCACTTTGTGTTGGTCTATTACATAAAAGCCCAATAAAATACATTTAAGTTATTGGTTGTAACATGACAAAATGCGGAACATTTCAAGGGTGTATGAATACTTTTCAAGGCACTGTAGGTGATATTAATATATTATGATCTTTAAAGGCACCCTATCACTAAATATACACATTGAGGCCTATTTATAGTCAAGTTAGGCCTGCCACACATGACTGGGATTTCTGCTAATTGTTGGCCGAACAGTGACAAAATTCTGTCACAATTGTTATAATTCCAATCCAAAGGAGGTTTTGCGCCAGATCTGCTAAAGATCCATGCTAGTAGTTTCCTTTAGGTTCATTAAAGTCCTTATTCTATTTTTCTGAAACCTGAGTGTTGGCAGGTGTTAGTTTCCTTTAACTGTTGCCTCTCCTGTAGTGTTATAATGGGTGGAGATTGTGCCCCTTTATTTGCCAGCTATGTGTGGGGCCCAATGCACTTGGGGAATGGGAGCAGCACATCTTTGATCTGCAGAGATGCATTGCTGAGCTGGAGCTTATCTAAAGAGCCCTCTGCAGGGCTGAACCACCATGGTTGGGAGAGAGGGCACTTAGCAAACAAAGAAACCTTGACCCTTGTCCTGTGGCTTGGTTTAGAGTAGCCCCTGGACCTATGGAGGATCTCCTTTGTGTGGGAGAATGGACTCATGTACATGGGACATTTTTACAAACCCTCCTGAACGATTTAACTTGACAGATAGTAACCCACATTTAAAACGTCCGTTTTGTTGCGTTTACATGCCGCGTCATGCGGCCTTTTGCCACGTTTGCGTTTAGAAGCGTATATATATATATATATATATATATATATATATATATATTTTTTTTTTTTTTCAAAATAGCCAAAAGTGAAAAATGTCTGTAAACTAAACGTGGCTAAACTTGAGTTACCGCGTTTAGCCGTATTTAGAAGCGTTTGGCGCTTAAAAATTCCTCTAAACTCAGCTTCTGAACTAATTTTTTTGCGTTCCAAAAAAAGCCTCTAAACTCAACTGCCTAGAAACTACTGTAAATGACCCTGTGTACAACTACTGATACGATAACATAGAGGAGAGTTCAGGTTCAGCAGTTGAAAGAAAAAGGCCCAACTGCTCCTAAACGTCCGTTTTGCAGCAGCAGTGTATATGAGGCTTTACACCTTGAAAATTTTGCGGTTAGAAAAGTGTTGAGCAGTGTGCATCCAATTAGGGGAGGCTGGAGGTGAACTATGGGACATGTAGTCCTCATAGAAGCACTGTCCAATGGAAGAATTGTGGCTTGGACTAAAGCCCCCAAAAAAGCCCTGCATTAGAAAGAGGGGGACTGATTGTCAGGGCTGGGGTCAGCTCTTCCTTCTCAGAGCTCTGTGCTCATCTGTTGGTTAATTGCTAGCACTCTTTATTCAACAGGGACTCACCTTCATTTCCTGCTCGTCAGCTAGCTCTGCTAGCTATTTAAACTGCATGGATCAGATCTTCTGTGCCTTTGCCTTGGTCAACATATCCGAATCTCTCTGCTGTGTTTTCCTGTGAAAGACTTTTGCTTGGCTGACTTCCCTTCTGGTTCCTGATCCTGTTTGCTGCACCCGACTTTGTTAATCTCTGGACTCCTGTTTCTCTGGCTTGTTCTGACTACCCGTCCTGGTTACCGAACTCTGGCTATGCTTTGACAATGTTTGCTTTGTTTATACCATTTTATTAAATAGTGGGACTTTTACTGCACTTCTATCTCAATCTGATCCATGGTTCCTGACACTGAGGACTTTTCCCTGGCATTTCACCAAAGGTCTGGGGAGAGTGGGGTGAGACGAGGGAGCGATGAGACCTCCTGCTATGCTCTATGCCTACCAAGCATAACCTGTGTGAAGGACTAAGCCACTTCCAGTCCGTGCTGAGGACTGGAGTCACCCCAGGCAACCCAGAAATGAGTGGACATCTGACCAGAGGGACTACTGCTGCCATGTCACTGGGGTCTGGTGAGAGGGCCTTGCGGCCATAACTTGTTGCTACTAGAGAGACTGAGCCCTTTTGGAACAGACTACACAGCTGCCTAATAGCCTTATTGGTGCCTGCAGGTCTGAAAGGGACTGCTCCCATGTGCACCAACAGTACAACTGGGCCCCACTGCTAGCTGGCTGAAGAGTTAGGACTAAAGGCTGACGCTTTACAGTTTCTACACAGAGACCTTTGCCCATTGCTTAGTGTAAGAGGTACCACTCAGGGGACATTGCATCATACCCTAGCTATTCTCTTAGAGTGCACTCTAAACCCCTTTAAAGTATTTTATCAACGCTGCAGTTAATGTTAAAATGCACTGCTTATTGCTGACTTTGCTGATTTAGGAGTTGATCTCAGTCTAGTAATACAGAACTCTGCTCTAAGTTTCTTTTGCATAGCAATTGCACTGTCTAGCAGACTGTTTCTGAATCTACTCTCTGTATGCTTATTTATGCTCATACAATCATTTACTCTAACCTGTACATTTAGTTAATATACCACTAAATGGTCTTGCGTCTATTTCCTGGTACTGATGCACAGCCAAGTTAATAGGTATCTATACTTATGTTTTGTATAAGTGCTTAAAGTGACTTTCATTCAACCAGGTGTGTTAGAGGGGGCTGAGGCTGTTCTTGGAGTCGAGACACAGAACAGAAAATCCAAATTACCAAGCAGCTACACTAAATAGACTGTAACATCTGAGGAAGATAACTACTGATTTGGTCTCCATTAGGCCCCTTTCACACCGGGGCGTTTTTCATGCGGTGCAGCGCTAAAAATAGCGCCTGTTCACCGCATGAAAAAATCCGGCCCCTTTAACTCCAGTGTGAAAGCCGGCGGGCTTTCACACTGGAGCGGTGCGCTAGCAGGATGACAAAAAAAGTCCTGCTAGCAGCATCTTAGGAGCTCCTTCCCATTGATTAGAATGGGACACCGCGGCAATACCGCCGCAAAGCGCCGCTACGGCGGCGCTCTGCGGGGGTGTTTAACCCTTTTTCGGCCGCTCGCGGGGGGGTAAAACCGCACCGCGAGCGGCCGAATACCGCGGTTAAAACGACGGTAAAGCAGCGCTAAATATAGCGCTGCTTTACCGCCACCGCGGCTCCCCGCCCCAGTGTGAAAGGGGCCTTAAGTTTACTGCTCTTGTGTAGCCACTGTATAGCACTTTACCTTTACCAAAAAAGAGAAGAGTGCCCTGTAGTGTGAACTGTTATCAGTGAGTCTCAAATGTTAGCTGCAATGTTCCTATAACTGAAGAACTGTGCTGGAGTGATGTTATTGCAGTAAAGCAGTGAAAAGGCAAATTGTCTGGACATTTGTTTATTCCGGGTAACAGGCCATAGGGCGAAAATATGTGTGTGAGCAGGCTTTAGGCCACAATCTAAGGGTCCTTTACTCACATTCATACATACACATACAAGGGCCAAATTAGGCAAGAGCCAATTAACTGGTTGCCGACCGCCGGCTGTCAATTGATGGCCAGGCGGCGCAGCTCTCGTGGCGGGAGGGCGTCATATGATGCCCTCGCCTTTTCGGCCCACCGGGGGGCACTCACGGCGCCGGCGGGGCACGAGCGCGCCGCGTTACTGGGGACTTGATGCACGTGCCCGGCGGCCGCAATGTCCGCCAGGCACCCGCGATTTTCCAGTAACACCAGGACCGTGGATCTCTATGTGTAAACACACAGATCCACGGTCCTGTGAGAGGAGAGGAGACCGATGGTGTGTTCTCAGTACAGAGAAACACTGATCGGTCTCCTCCCCTTGTCAATCCCCTACAGTTAGAATCAGTCCCAGGGAACATATTAACCCCTTGATCACCCCCTTGTGGTTAACCCCTTCCCTGCCAGTCACATTTATACAGTAATCAATGCTTTTTCATAGCACGGATCGCTGTATAAATGTGAATGGTCCCAAAAATGTGTCAAATGTGTCCGATATGTCCGCCGCAATATCGCAGTCACGATAAAAATCGCAGATCGCCGCCATTACTAGTAAAAAATAATAATAATAATAAAAATGCAATAAATCTATCCCATATTTTGTAGGCACTATAACTTTTGCGCAAATCAATATACGCTTATTTAAATTTTTTTACCAAAAATATGTACAAGAATACATATCGGCTTTAACTGAGGAAAACATTTTTTTTTTTTAAATTTAAATTGGATATTTATTATAGCAAAAAGTAAAAAATATTGTTTTTTTTCAAATTTGTCCCTCTGCTTTTGTTTATAGCGCTAAAAAATAAAAACTACAGAGGTGATCAAATACCACCAAAATAAAGCTTTATTTGTGGGGACAAAATGATAACAATTTCATTTGGATACAGTGTAGCATGACCGCGCAATTGTCATTCAAAATGTGACAGCGCTGAAAGCTGAAAAATGGCTTGGCCAGGAAGGGGGGTGAAAATGCACTGTATTGAGGTGGTTAACCTAACAGCATGTCTTTGAAGTATGAGAGGAAATCCATGTGTTTCATGCAAGAAGAAGAAGGGCAGGTTCAGGATCCACATGGTGGCAACCAACTGAACCCACCTTACATGATGAAGTGGCAGTCTTGATGCCTTCAAAATGTGTTGGCTGTTTTAATGTGATGGTATTGTAACGGTTACTTCTGTAGGAGCCGCTGGAAATTTGCCCGGGTTCTTACCTAGTGGATTGCCCGGTAGCCAGGTGCATAATCTTAGCCACATTTTTCCTCAATAATCAGTCTATGGGTGGTGTTTTTGTTGTTTTTATTTTTGGAGAACTTGGATAGTGTTGAGGGAATTGAGTGGGATACTCCAAAACCAGAAACTATGTACAAGTTGAGGACAGTGAACTCCTTTCTGTAAAGCTGAAGCAGAAGTCCTTGCGTATAACAAACTGTGGACTTGGCTTTGTAGTAGAAGCAGCAAAAGCACACAAGCTTCTTTCTTTAGAGAACCAAGAGCAGAGCGCCTTCACAAAGAACTAGAGTGAGCTCTTCAGGACACCAGCTGCTGTCTCCTTTAGTCAAACACACAGCTGACTTTCTAGCATGGGTTGGCAAGCTGACGGTAGGTGCTACCTACACAGCGATGTGTTTATTGGGGGGGGGGGGGGGGGTACACTGATGGAGGGAGGGGCAGAGGACACTGTTTTGGGGTTACGGGACACTACAGGCTGGGGGGGGGGGGGGTTATGTGAAGGGGGCAGAGAACACAGCATTGGGGGGTATAGGACACTACAGTGGGGGAAGAGGTGACGTAAAGGGGGCAGAGAACACAGCATTGGGAGGTACAGGACACTGCTGTGGGGGGCAGGGGAGACACTACAGGGTGGGGGTGATTTAAATGGGGCAGAGGACACTGCATTGGAGGGGTTACAGTACGCTAATGTGTGGGGAGGGAGGCAGAGGACACTACAATGCGGGGGGGGTGATGGGAAGGGGGCATAGGACACTACGTTGAGGGGTAAAAAAGACTACTGTAGGGGGAGGGGGGCAAATGACACTGCTATGGGGGGCAGAGGACATTACATTTGGGGATGCAGGGCACTATTGTGGGGGGAAGGGGCAGAGGACACTACAGTGGGGGGGGGGGGGGGGGGGGGTGATGTGAAGGGAGCAGGGGGCACTGTGTTGGGGGGTACAGAACACTACTGTGGGGGGAAGGTGGCAAAGGATACTGCTATGGGGGGCAGAGGACACTACAGTGTGGGGGGGGGGGATGATGTGAAGGGACAGAGGACACTGCATTGGGGGGTAAGGGACACTACAGGGTGGGTGATGATGTGAAGGGGCAGAAGACACTGCGTTAGGGGGGTTATAGAACACTACTGTGGGGGGAAGGAGGCAGAGGATACTACAGTGGAGGGGGGGGGGGGTGGTGATGTGAAGGGAGCAGAGGACACAGCATTGGCAGGTACAGGACACTACTGTGGGGGAAGGAGGCAGAGGATACTACAGTGGGGGGGGGGGTGATGTGAAGGGGGCAGAGGACACAGCATTGGCAGGTACAGGACACTACTGTGAGGGGTAGGGGTGATGTTAAGAGGACACTACTGTGATTGTGTCTTTTTTTGGGAGCTTGACAGTTTTTTAATAAGGCTGCTGCATGGGGATCTTTGCCTTCCTCCATGCATTCCAGGTAGAAAGCATCCTCTGAAAAGTTGCCTACCTCTGTTCTAGCACAAGAGGGCAGCAGCCCAAAAGTCTCTATGGTTTCTCGCAGCAGTCTGTACTCACAAAATGTCCAGGAACAGTTGGTGGCCTCCTTCCAACTTCCAAGTGATACTTTCCTCCAGTGATACCAGAGTAGCTCTTCAGCAGATAGCCCCTCAGTCAGCTCTCTGCAGCTTCAGCATCCAGACACTCAGGTCGCCCCCTGAGGCCTAATGAACTTTAAGCAAATGCCCGTTTTGTCATGGAGGACAGCAGCCCTCCAGGCTGGACTGATCCTCTGCAGGAAAAGACCCAGAAGCTCAGTCTCTCAGATAATTTATACAGAAACCCGATTCATGAAATTTGAGCTGGGCACATATATCTGCAGTGTTTTCTTATCTCTCTTCAAGGCACTATGTCCTGTAGCTTTCTCCTGCTCCATTCTACTGTTATCTGCCTCATAACTTCTAACAAGTTCTCCGTCAACTAAGATAAAAGCAGCCTGAAATTTGTGTTGGGGTGGATGCTATAACTAGTTTAGCAGAGTGCTGAACTATTCAACGAACAGTTATGAAAGTCTCTACCTATGAGGATGTGTGTGCCTTTCCTCCAATCAACTGTCTTTATTGTATGCCCAGTATGCAGTGCTGGACAGGAAGAGAAAATCTCCTAACAAGTTCTGAACTTTCTAAAGAATATATATAGCATGTAAAACTTATGTAGGAGCATTTGTTTCATCTCTGTGTATAATCTGAGCCTGTTCACTTCACTGGGTATATATGAGGGTTAATGTACTTTAAGTAATGACAAAATGATTGCCAAACAAACAGAGTCAGCAGAAATTAGAAAATTGCTCTGGTCCATAAGGGGTGAAAAGGTCTGAGAGCCGAAGTGCTTAGGGATTTCCTTCAATTTTGTACCTTTTTAATAAGCATTAAAATCCCAGTCCTTAAATGTGTTTTTCTGGAGTCCAGTCTGATGTGTTCACTGTAGCTGGCAGCAGAGATTCCTTCGTCCATACTGTTTGGCATAGATAGAGGAATCTTTTATCCCTCCGCAAAATGTATACGTGTGTGGCTAGCCTTACAAACTGAATCCAGCATTCATCGTATTGTTTGCTGGACTTCTAACTGAATGAGTGTAACATTTTTTTTATAGGAACAAAAAAAAAACACTTATAAAGCAAATTGATTCTCACTTTTTTCACTAATTCCTCTTGATCAACTAGGAGCCTTTCTAGAAAGTTTTTTTTTTATTTTTTTTAATGGCTGAACTTTTTTCTAATCTAACTATGTAGCTATATGCTCCAAGCTGTAATAATTTGCTGCAATGCAAACAAATGTAAAGCAATGAATGTGATCTGAAAATAACATCTGTTGTGGCAAGTAAGACATGCTTTATAGCTTAGTAAAGGAAAGTTGCTTTTGAAAGTTGAGAATAAAAGTGCTGAATATTAGGAAGGACTGATCAAAACTTCTAATGCCACATACACACGATCAGACTAGCCGGCGGACAACCCGCAGGACTTTCCATCGGAGTTCCGCCAGACTTTCTGAACGAGCGGACTTGCTCAACCAGACTTTTCCGGCGGGCTAGGTCCGCCAGACAATCCGCCAGACTTTTGGCGGAGGTCCGCCAGACCTTTGAAATGAACGGACTTGCCCACACATGGAGTAAAGTCCTTTCATTTTGAACGTGACTCCAGTTAGACGGGACTAGCGAAGGAAGTCAATGTCGCCACCTCCATCGGCGAGATTGACACCTTGCTAGCCCCGTCGCCTGGTATGGATTTAAAGGGGAACCCCTAAACCGAAAAAACGGCGTGGGGGTCCCCCCAAGGTCCATACCAGACCCTTATCCAACCACGCAGCCCGGCCGGTCAGGAAAGGGGGTGGGGACGAGCGAGCGCCCCCCCCTCCTGAGCCATACCAGGCCGTGTGCCCTCAACATGGGGGATGAGGACATGTTGATGAGGACAAGGGCCTCTTCCCGACAACCCTGGCTGTTGGTTGTCGGGGTCTGCGGGGAGGGGCTCATCAAAATTCGGGAGCCCCCTTTAATAAGGGGGCCCCCAGACCCCATCCCCCCACCCTATGTGGATGAGTATGGGGTAAAAAGCGAGGGAAAAAGTGTTAATAAAAAAAACACAACACGGGTTTTTAAAGTAGTTTATTAGACAGCTCCGGGGGTCTTCTTCCGACTTCGGGGGCCTTCTCGCCGGGCTCCTCCGCTATCTTCTGCTCTTTTACCGCTCCTTTACTAGCGGAGGAGCCTGGCTTTCTCCTTCGTCGCCGCCATCCGGGGGTCTTCTTCCGACTTCGGGGGCCTTGTCCCGCTTTTCGTTTCTTCTGCCGGGCCTCCATTTTCTTGCAGCTCTTTTAGTAGCGTTGGCCCGGTCTTCTCTTTCGTCGCTGTCGCCGCCTTCTTCTTCTTTTCTTCTTCTTCCTTCCGATGTTGACACAACGCTCTCTCTGGCTGCAATGCCAGGGATGCGTTGTGCGGCGACTTATATAGGGATAAGGGGCGGGGTCACCGGGTGAGGTCACATGGTGACCTCACCCCTTATGATGTCACAGTCCCAGCATCCCCCGGACGAAAGAGAAGACCGGGCCAGCGCTAGTAAAAGAGCTGCAAGAAGATAGCGGAGGCCCGGCAGAAGAAACGAAGAGCGGGACAAGGGGTTCCCCTTTAAATCCATACCAGGCGACGGGGCAAGCAAAAAAATATATGAAAAAAATACCTAGATCAAGGTTTGATCTAGGTCAGTGACAGAGTTAGCATTTGGGTCAAGTAAGGGTCAAAGGTCAGGGTCAGCATATTTTGGACAGCACTTTTACATTTTTTCTTTTTAACATAGTATCAGTGTCAGTGTATTTTAGGTAGGATTAAAAAAAACAAAATGCGCACTTGTTTTGGGCTGTACTACAGGTACGTACAAGAACTAACAAACACATATGTGGTATCGCCGGGAGCAGGAGAATTTACTTTGGGTTGTTCTTTGGTGTTAGATTATAGTAGTTGCAAGAAATATACAGCTACATTTAAAATTATTTTTTTTTTTTTTACTATTTTGGGTTAGTTTTCCTTTGATAATAAAAAAAAAAAATCAGGAGATATCCATTACCATTTACTGCTAAATAAAAGCTCAATTTGTCTTGAAAAAAAAAGTATAATCCAACTGGAGCTGTGATGATATGTATGATACAGTTTTACTAACGTAAATCAAAGTTGCAAAATTGTGCTTAGGCATTAACATTTGTTTTACCCTTAGGCGGGAAGGGGTTAAAGCTGCACTCATTTAAATATATCCTTCAATAGCCACGGAGGTTATAAATTTGCTTTGTGTACACCAAATACCTATAGAACCACAAATATTACCTTGTAAATGTAGTAGTGACATCATCACTGTGCTTGTACATATCCTGTGCAGAGAGCAAAACTGTGAGCGAGGCCCAGGAGGCTCCACTCCACTACTGGCTGCCTGCATAAACTATGAGGGGCAGAGACCAGACCAGTAACTCTGCACAAGGAGAGAGAGCAGCAGTGACCGGTCTTTATTACAGGAAGCGCTGGCACAGAGGGAAAGCTTCACACTAGATTACTGCACAGATCTGGAAGGAATATACAAAGCACACCAAGATTTAAATAAGAATGTACATGCCTCTTGCATTTAGCCAATAGTTGTTTAGCACAGAGTCTAGTCTTTTACTTTTGAATCACAAATCCAGAACAATAATGTTTTGAATGAAATTCATAAAAAAAGTGTCAGACCTCCTTATTTTTAAACTTGTTCCAGACAGCATTAAAACCAAAGCATCAACATAACAGGCAGAGAATTAATATTCCCAAAGGAGGACTCATTATTGGCAGCCTCCATGATACACTCACCAGAGTCCCTTTAGGATAGGGGTCATGTTTGGGATATTGCATCCACCCAATATTGTGGTGGGGACAAGTATAATGGTTTTCATTTTGTCTGTGAAAGTGGAAGACTACATTAAATGTTAAGCTCTTTTTTAATGCCAGGCAAACTCCCCTGAACCAAGAGCACATACCCCTAGTCTCTAAATTCCAAATGTGATGTCATTTCTCTCCTTCCCCTGGTTCTTCCCATTATAGCTTTCTTGAAAAGGTGCCCATAAAATGAGATAAGAGTAATCCTTTTCTTTTTAGCCAGGTATAGTGAAAAGCTGATGTGTATTGCGACTGATGATATACTGTCAGCCAAGCGGAGGTGGGACATAGCAGTCAGATAGGTTAGAAACATTGTCTGAACACCACTGCCTCCCTGGTGGTTCCTCCTCCACCCCCTCCACTATCGATGTCATATATGTGAATGCTTGCATGCCCTAAAGCAGTGGCCTCCAAACTGTGGCCCAGGGGCCAGATGCGGCCCTTTGCTTGGCTTTATCTAGCCCTTGAGGAGGAAATTCTCCAGCCATTGATACAAGGCACTGTTCCCCTTTCCTACACCAACAGGGCAATATTCCTCCCGCTGACAACATTGATGGGCTGAAATTCCTCCCACTGATGCCAATGACGGGGCACTATTCCTCAACTGCTGTTCCCCTGGTTCTGACCTGTGATGTTCATGCTTGTACTTTATGCAAGATTACAATAAACTTTGTTGAACTTTTCCAGCTTTTGAAATGTGGTCAACCTTTTATCTTTCATTCTTGGGGAACTATTCCTTACCCTGATACCAACAATGGGGCACTATTCCTCCCACTGATACCAACAATGAGGTATTGTTTACTTCTAGGGCATTTTCTAACCCCACTGGCCACAGTCCAGCCCCCTCACAGTCTGAAGGACAGTAAACTGGCCATTTGGAGAGTTTGGAGACCCCTGGCCTAAAGTAGTAGAGAGACTGTCCACTGGCCTGAATGGTTAATGTTTGTAAGTGGGTAGCTATATAAAGTGTCTGGATTTGACAGTGTAATAAGTCAGTCTGTAAGAATGTAAGAACACTTGCCTGGGAAGCAAAAGCCGCTTTGGCCTGACATGTCTACCAGCTCACATCAATGTGCATAACCAATAACCAAGATTGATGAACCAGTAATGTTTATATGCTGAATTAGTGACTCACTACTGCTGTGGGCCCCGAAAGGACAATAAGTTTCATCTGCTGTGAATTTTACTTCTATGTCATAACTGAACAGATGGAAGCTGTGCAATCCATAGGAGCTTATATAGGTCTTCTGTATGCTACCACACCAGTCCTTCTGTCACATGGAGATGATATGACTTTATCAGGGCTTATTGCAATGTCACACTGAATCTTTATATTTCCCATCACAATCCTACCTGATCTAAGTGAGCTGGTTATTATAGCACACGCCAACCTCAGGGGCAAGCAGAAAAACTTGCAATGTTTATCTAGGTTTGGGGATCCCCAAAATATGAAGATGCATTTTATGACATAAGAAATTATATGCAGCTACGTTTGGTGTTTATTTTTAGTATAACTCAGCCTAAAGAGAAAAACATGAGGGCTGCCATTGCTGACATCTCCATCTAAATATCCCTGTCTCTACTGGTAAGACTGTGGTTTAGCCAGGGGTGAAGTCCTGGGGAAAAAAGTGTGGGAACTCCCACCCAAGATCCACTCCCCCACCAAAAAAAAAAATGATATGCTCATATGCACGAACGCTTCAAAAGTGGTATTTTTCATCCAATTTTTGCATTGTGTGTATGAAGCTTAACTGTTATAACATAAAAAAAGAACAATCCTCAATAAACATAAATACGGTAATTCTCTGAATAATCAGCATTCATTCAATTGTGCTTCCATGCAAATGTGAACATCATATTCTGATCTTTATTGGTGAATTTTATTTTGTATATAGAGTGTTTCTGTGGTGAGTTTACACTTTTCATTGAACAGAGTTTGGATAACACAGGGTTAAACGGAAAGGTCATAAATTAACTGCACATTTTCTGGACAGAATGCTTGGGGAGATAGTGATGTGTTCCTGCTTAGGAGATGTATGTTAGCTTGGGGGGCTGCAAACTCTGCAGGGCTCCAACACACTGCTCGCTGCTATTCCAACCCTTCACATATTTCCACATAAACTTCCCTCCTGGCATTAAACTTTGCCAGGTATTGTGCTCAGCTTACCACCCCTTCCTCAGCTTACCTCTCTCCCTGCATGTCCTATGAGCAGAATAGCTGTGCTCCTCCTTTGGGTTCTCTCATCATATGGCACTGAAGAGGAGGGGGGATTCAGTGGGACAAACAGAGCAAGTATGCAGGAGACTGGGGGATGAGGAGACAGAAAATCAGGAGGGGACGGCAGGGAGGAGGGCATCACGAGAGGTCTGACTAAACACAATCTCTTAGCAGCAGGGACCTGATCTACCCGTCAGCTAGCTGTGATTGACAGGTAGATTGAAGCGGAAGCTGTCATTGGGGCCCCTACTGGCAGTGCCTGAATGGTCAGTCCACCCCTGGTGTGCGTCACTTACTATTGCGAGCTGTGTCAGCGGCTGCTGGTGTAGCACCTGCCACACAGCTTGCATACTTCAAAGTCTTGCAGGACACGGCTGCTAAAGGGAACTGAGTTCCTGTTGTGGAAAAAGTACAGGAACTCCGTTCCCATGAGTTCCTGCAGGACTTGAGCCCTGGGTTTAGCCTGCAATTTACATGAATTTACTTATTTATTTATTCTTTCACTGGTATATTTAATTTATTTGGCGCAGTGGGGTAGAAAATATAGAGGGCGGGTCTTATATTTATTTTTTTACCAAAACTGTGGTTTAACCAGCTTGGCTCTAGAGCTTTTAGTTTTTTGCACACATGTCAAAATCTTTATTTTATTTGCTATAAAATTACTTAAAGCGGTTCTGCACACATTTCATTTAGTAAATCTCTTTGCCTTCCAAATCAGGCAAAGAGTACTAAATGAAATGTGTTTTTTTTTTTTTCCACTTACCTTGTAATCGATGACTTCCTGTCCTATGTCTCTGCGGGGGTGGGCGGGGTCTCTGCGTCGATCGTCGTCACACCGCACTGTCTCCTGGGATCTGGTGTCATTGATCCCAGGAGTCTGTGCGGGCATCTTCCGAAATCTCGCGAGATTTCGGCCACATCTTCCGAAATCTCGCGAGATTTCGGACACATCTTCCGAAATCTCGCGAGATTTCGGACACATCTTCCGAAATCTCGCGAGATGTCGGCAGATGTGCCGACATCTCGCGAGATTTCGGAGAACGTGAGCTGCACTTTGCCGTTACTGCGCACGCGCGAGCTCGGCGCAGTAACGGCGGTGCATGCTGGGCCATCTAAAGTGCCTGTGGGGTTTCACATGCCCACAGGCAAGATGGCCCCCAGCAGAAAAGCAGCATATAAAGAATTTTATCGGAGGAAAACCGGCTGCGATCGAGATGGAAGATGGAACAGGTGAGTCCCCCAATTTAGCTATTAATCCTTGGCATATTCCCCAAAAAAAAAAAAAAAAAAACACAGTGCAGAACCGCTTTATACTCCCAGAACATTAAATATTTTCTGAAAGCATCAGCCATGTAGAATAAAAAGACGATAGTTTTGCAAATTTTTATGTCACATAATATTTGCACAACTGTAACTGCAGCTGCAAATTTTCAGGAGAATATATAATACAATTAATTTCAGTGTAAACACACACATTATAATACCCATTTTCTGCTAAAATATAAAAGATGAGGTTGCGTCGAATAAAGATATACCAAACATGCCAAGTCCTAAAATTGCATGTGCCTGTGATATCCCCCCCCCCCCCAAAAAAAGTACCCAAACATCTACATAGGTGATGCTTTAAAAGCCTTTTTAATATTTTTTTTAAAAACATTTTATTATAATTAATTAATTTTTATTTATTTTTTACTTTTTTCTTTCATTTATTTATATATTTTTACTTGATTGCAATCACAAAGGGTAATAAACCGCCATGTGATAGCTTTGAGCAGGTAACAGGTACTCTTTTTGGAGACATTAGGGGACTAATAGACCCCAGTGTCTCCCCTGCTCTTCACACCATCGAACCCAGCTTTTAATAAACGGTTCATTTTTTGGACATACGTAGTACATCCAAAGAACTGAACTACAATTTCTCACAAAAGTGAGTACACACCTCACATTTTTGTAAATATTTTATTATATCTTTTCATGTGACAACACTGAATAAATTACACTTTGCTACAATGTACAGTAGTAAGCGTACAGCTTGTATAACAGTGGAAATTTGCTGTCCTCCTCAAAATAACTCAACACACAGCCATTAATGTCTAAACCGCTGGCAACAAAAGTGAGTACACCACTAAGGGAAAATGTCCAAATTGGGCCCAAAGTGTCAATATTTTGTGTGGCCACCATTATTTTCATTATATAGCACTGCCTTAACCCTCTTGGGCATGGAGTTCACCAGAGCTTCACAGGTTGCCACTGGAGGCCTCTTCCACTTCTCCATGACAACATCACAGAGCTGGTAGATGTTAAAGACCTTGCGCTTCTCTTTTTGAGGATGATCCACAGAGGCTCAATAGGGTTTAAGTCTGGAGACATGCTTGGCCAGTCCATCACCTTTACCCACAGCTTCTTTAGCAAGGCAGTGGTCTTGGAGGTGTGTTTGGGGTCGTTATCATGTTGGAATACTGCCCTGCGGCCCAGTCTCCAAAGGGAGGGGATCATGTTCTGCTTCAGTATGTCACAGTACATGTTGGCATTCATGGTTCCCTCAATGAACTGTAGCTCCCCAGTGCCGGCAGCACTCATGCAACCCCAGACCATGACACTCCCACCTCCATGCTTGACTGTAGGCAAGACACACTTGTCTTTGTACTCCTCACCTGGTTGCTGCCACACACCCTTGACACCATCTGAACCAAATAAGTTTATCTTGGTCTCATCAGACCACAGGACATGGTTCTGGTAATCCATGTCCTTAGTCTGCTTGTCTTCAGCAAACTGTTTGCAGGCTTTCTTGTGCATTATCTTTAGAAGAGGCTTCCTTCTGGGACGACAGAACAATGCAGAACAATATGATGCAGCGTATAGTCTAAGCACTGACAGGCTGACCCCCCACCCCTTCATCCTCTGCAGCAATGCTGGCAGCACTCATACGTCTATTTCCCAAAGACAACCTCTGTTGCACTCAACTTCTTTGGGCGACTTTGGTGAGGCCTGTTTTGAGTGGAACCTGTCCTGATAAACGGCTGTATGGTCTTGGCCACCATGCTGCATCTCAGTTTCAGAGTCTTGGCAATCTTCTTATAGCCTAGGCCAGTGATGGTGAACCTTGGCACCCCAGATGTTTTGGAACTACATTTCCAACGATGCTCCACTACACTGTAGAGTGCATATGCATCATGGGAAATGTAGTTCCAAAACATCTGGGGTGCCAAGGTTCGCCATCACTGGCCTAGGCCATCTTTATGTAGAGCAACAATTCTATGTAGAGCAATAACAACAAATTTAACACACCTGCTCCCCATTCACACCTGAGACCTTGTAACCAGTGCTGGGACAAGGTCATTCGGTGCCCAGGGCGAAGTTGACAAACTGCGCCCATCGGGGCATGTTCCCGCCTGTAGCTGCCGCCCCGTCGCAGTATATGATATGTACTGCAGCGGGTTGGCAAGTGGTTAATTATTAATGGTATTTGTAATATGCAGCAAAAAGGGGGTTAATGTACTTTCACTGGTCACTGATGCATTAGTTACCAGTGGCAGTTAATTAAACCCATTGTGCTGCATTAGGGGTACCAGTGTCAGTGTTTATGCAGCAGCATACAGGGTTTAATTAACACTGACACTGGCACCATTAATACAGCACAATGGGGTTAATAAACTGCAACTGGTAACTAATGCATCAGTGACCAGTGAAAGTACATTAACCCCCTTCTTGCTGCATATTACAAATCAGGGCAGCCATCAGAAATTTTGGGGCCCCTTGCAAAACTTTAGGCCTGGGCCCCCGGGGGCCTGAAAACCAACATTCCCCAGGGCCTGCCCACTGGCCGTCCCACTGAATCCGCCCACATTGTGGAGACTGGAGGAATAGATAGATGGATGGTGTTGGGCGTGGATGTGGATACATTGTGGAGACTGGAGGATTGGATGGATAGATGATGCTTTGCGTGGATGTGGATACTGGAGGGATTGAAGGATGAATGGATGGGTGATGCTGGGCCTGGATGTGGATACTGGAGGGATGGATGGATTATGCTGGGCGTGGATGTGGATACTGGAGGGATGGATGGATGATGCTGGATGTGGATACATTGTGTAGAAGGATGGATGATGCTTAGCATATATAAGTGCCCCCAGGGGTCAAGTCCTGGGGAAAAAAGTGTGGGAACTCCCACCCAAGATCCACTCGCCCACCAAAAAAAAAAGATGATACGCTCATATGCACGAACGCTTCAAAAGTGGTATTTTTCATCCAATTTTCGTATTGTGTGTATGAAGCTTAACTGTTAGTACATTAAAAAAAAAAACAATCCTCAATAAACATAAATACGGTAATTCTCTGAATAATCAGCATGCATTCAATTGTGCTTCCATGCAAATGTGAACATCATGTTCTGATCTTTATTAGGGAATTTTATTTTGTATATAGAGTGTTTATGTGGAGAGTTTACACTTTTCATTGAACAGAGTTTGGATAACACAGGGTTAAATGGAAAGGTCATAAATTAATTGCACATTATCTGGACAGAATGCTTGGGGAGATAGTGATGTGTTCCTGCTTAGGAGGGGTATGTTAGCTTGGGGGGCTGCAAACTCTGCAGGGCTCCAACACCCACTCGCTGCTATTCCAACCGTTCACATACAGTGCCTTGCGAAAGTATTCGGCCCCCTTGAACTTTTCAACCTTTTGCCACATTTCAGGCTTCAAACATAAATGATATAACATTTTAATTTTTTGTGAAGAATCACCAACAAGTGGGACACAATTGTGAAGTGGAACGAAATCTATTGGATATTTTAAACTTTTTTAGCAAATAAAAAACTGAAAAGTGGTGCGTGCAAAATTATTCGGCCCCTTTACTTTCAGTGCAGCAAACTCACTCCAGAAGTTCAGCGAGGATCTCTGAATGATCCAATGTTGTCCTAAATGACTGATGGTGATAAATAGAATCCACCTGTGTGTAATCAAGTCTCTGTATAAATGCACCTGCTCTGTGATAGTCTCAGGGTTCTGTTGAAAGCGCAGAGAGCATCATGAAGACCAAGGAACACACCAGGCAGGCCCGTAATACTGTTGTGGAGAAGTTTAAAGCCGGATTTGGATACAAAAAGATTTCCCAAGCTTTAAACATCCCAAGGAGCACTGTGCAAGCGATCATTTTGAAATGGAAGGAGTATCAGACCACTGAAACTCTACCAAGACCTGGCTGTCCCTCTAAACTTTCAGCTCAGACAAGGAGAAGACTGATCAGAGATGCAGCCAAGAGGCCCATGATCACTCTGGATGAACTGCAGAGAACTACAGCTGAGGAGGGAGAGTCTGTCCATAGGACAACAATCAGTCGTACACTGCACAAATCTGGCCTTTATGGAAGAGTGGCAAGAAGAAAGCCATTTCTCAAAGATATCCATAAAAAGTCTCGTCTAAAGTTTGCCACTAGCCACCTGGGAGACACACCAAACATGTGGAAGAAGGTGCTCTGGTCCGATGAAACCAAAATCGAACTTTTTGGCCACAATGCAAAACGATATGTTAGGCGTAAAAGCAACACAGCTCATCACCCTCAACACACCATCCCCACTGTCAAACATGGTGGTGGCAGCATCATGGTTTGGGCCTGCTTTTCTTCAGCAGGGACAGGGAAGATGGTTAAAATTGAGGGGAAGATGGATGCAGCCAAATACAGGACCATTCTGGATGAAAACCTGTTGGAGTCTGTAAAAGACCTGAGACTGGGACGGAGATTTATCTTCCAACAAGACAATGATCCCAAACATACAGCAAAATCTACAAAGGAATGGCTCACAAATAAACGTATCCAGGTGTTAGAATGGCCAAGTCAAAGTCCAGACCTGAATCCAATCGAGAATCTGTGGAAAGAGCTGAAAACTGCTGTTCACAAACGCTCTCCATCCAACCTCACTGAGCTTGAGCTGTTTTGCAAGGAAGAATGGGCAAGAATTTCAGTCTCTCGATGTGCAAAACTGATAGAGACATACCCCAAGCGACTTGCAGCTGTAATCGCAGCAAAAGGTGGCTCTACAAAGTATTAACGCAAGGGGGCCGAATAATTTTGCACGCCCCACTTTTCATTTTTTTATTAGTTAAAAAAGTTTCAAAAATCCAATAGATTTCATTCAACTTCACAATTGTGTCCCACTTGTTGGTGATTCTTCACAAAAAATTAAAATTTTATATCTTTATGTTTGAAGCCTTAAAAGGGGGCCGAATACTTTCGCAAGGCACTGTATTTCCACATAAACTTCCCTCCTGGCATTAAACTTTGCCAGGTATTGTGCTCAGCTTACCACCCCAAACTGATGTTCCTCCCTCAGCTCACCTCTCTCGCTGCATGTCCTGTGAGCAGAATAGCTGTGCTCCTCCTCTGGGTTCTCTCATCATATGGCACTGAAGATAGAGGACGGGGGGATTCAGCGGGACACACGGAGCAAGTATGCAGGAGACTGGGGGGGGGGAGATGAGGAGACAGAAAAGCAGGAGGGGCCGACAGGGAGGAGCGCATCACGAGAGGTCTGACTAAATACAATCTCTTAGCAGCAGCGACCTGATCTACCTGTGATTACAGGTAGATTGAAGCGGACGCTGTCATGGGGCCCCCTACTGGCAATGCCTGAATGGTCAGGTGTGCGGCACTTACTATTGCAAGCTGTGTCGGCAGCTGCTGGTGTAGCACCTGCCACACAGCTCGCATGCTTCAAAGTCTTGCAGGACACGGCTGCTAACGGGAACTGAGTTCCTGTTGTGGAAAGAGTACAGGAACTCCATTCCCATGCGTTCCCGCAGGACTTGAGCCCTGAGTGCCCCCTCAAAGTCTTGCCTATAGTGTAGCATAGCAGTACAGGAAGGTGGGTTCTGGCGTGCGTTGTGTACAGGAAGGAATGTTCTGGCGTGCGTTGTGTACAGGAAGGTGGGTTCTGGCGTGCATTGTGTACAGGAAGGAGGGTTCTGGCGTGCATTGTGTACAGGAAGGAGGGTTCTGGCATGCGTTGTGTACAGGAAGGAGGGTTCTGGCGTGCATTATGTACAGGAAGGTGGGTTCTGGCGTGCGTTGTGTACAGGAAGGTGGGTTCTGGCGTGCGTTGTGTACATTAAGGTGGGTTCTGGCGTGCGTTGTGTACAGGAAGGTGGGTTCTGGCGTGCGTTGTGTACAGGAAGGAGGGTTCTGGCGTGCGTTGTGCACAGGAAGGAGGGTTCTGGCGTGCGTTGCGTACAGGAAGGAGGGTTCTAGCGTGCGTTGTGTACAGGAAGGTGGGTTCTGGTGTGCGTTGAGTCACCTGACACCGGGAGGGAAAATGGCTAATTGGGCAAAATTTGGACTCACTTTTGTTGCCAGAGAAACAGCAAATTTACGCTTAAATACAAATAAACAAAATTGGTGTAGCGCAACCAATGTAAAACACAATCAAAAAATGTTATCCCAATGTTGTGAAAGTTCCACTGTTGTGTAACTCTAGCTGATAGTTCATAGAATTAATAATTCATATTATTCAGTGACCACCACCTCTAGCTGGGATGCCTACTCACCTCCAGATATTAACCCCACTACAGAGTCTGAAACACCTGATAGTATGTCTGTAAGGAGCTGTTTACGCCCTTGAATGTAGTTGTGGTCTACAATACATTGGACGCACAAAAAGACCATTGAGAGTACGGATCAAAGAACATATACAAAATATTTTAAAAGGTTATGACAAACACAGTGTTTCTAAACACTTTGCACTACATCATAACCAAGATCCTTAATTTAAAATTCTGGGGCATTGAGCCATATAAGAAACACTGGAGAGGAGGCCACAAGGTCAGAACTCTCAGTCAGCTAGAATCTAAGTGGATATTTATTTTAGATACCTTAACACCCCATGGCCTTAACATCAAATTATCGATTTAAATTGTTTTATTAGTGATTTTTAGTCTTTTAGATTTTAATCACTTATTACTCTAATTACACGCTCAGTACCTTTTATGGACCTTGCTGGTGTTTTATGTGTTGTTTTTTCATATATATCTCCTGGTTTTGATACCATTTTTAGCATTTTATATGATTTTATTATGCCTTCTCCGTGCCTGAGACCATTTCCGGAGTCCGACCATCCATTTCCAATTCTATAATTTTACTATAATTTATTATACACTCCATTTTAGTTTAGTGTATATTTATTCTATATTCTTTCTATTCATACACTTCTATTTCTATTTTTTATTTTTGTATGATTATAAGAGTATACATGATTACAAAACACCATCTTATTATATTTTTATTCAGTACCTAATATTCCATAATTCCCAAATTTATTTTTTTAGCATACTTTTATCCATTTTTATTAGGTTGCAATGTTATGTCCACATTATCATACCAAACATGGCCGCCATCATAGCCCTAGAGATCCACAGTATAACATCATAATATATATACATATATTCCCGAATTTACTTTTTTAGACAGTATAACATTATAATATATATATATATACATATATCCATTCTATGCTATGCATGGCCATGTACCCCCATGCCTGCAGCTTTATCCTGAATACATATCTCTGATTATTCCCCACATTGCCCGAGTTGCGCCAGACTCATCCCAATGTTTACACTCACTCTCAGAGATACATTTACTCTATCCATAATTCTATTTGTCCCCAAAAACCAAACAAAAATGGCCACGATCGGAGCCCGATCCTGGAGAAAATGGCCGCAATACTAATATTACATTGCCAGACTACAGGAAAATGGCCGACCACTGATTAACCACTACCACTATTTAAAGACACTTCCGATGCCCATAACTTATCCCAGATGAAGTCACGTGACGGTGACGACACGCGTAGGATACACGGACACCGGAAGTGACGTTTTAGACGCGAGCTCGCCGCTCGTTTCCTACCCTGACTGTCCACAGCCTGTAAATGTGAGTGCTTATTCTATGTATTATTGTAATAAACGATTTTTTTGAAGAAATACACTAGATAGCCCCTTATTCCCTCCTTTCAATATCATGGCTGATGCATGCTGAGCGGTGCCTGGTTTATGAAGAGGTATCTAGCCCCCATTACCATAGAGGAAATTTACAGAGGAAGAGGTTGTGACCAGATCCACATCCCCCCCCCCCCCCCCGGAGTGACCACATATCTCCCTGCTTCCTGTTCAATACTGCTTACCTTGCAGCAGTAAGGTAATGATTTAGTACACCTACAGGTGTCAAACATCACAGAAGATCCACAGCACAGAGCACACAGCGTTCACAGTGTCACTGTATTGAAGACCTATCAGCACTTATATATACCCACTCTGCACTTGCATTTCTGAAAGAAACTTCTCAGAGCCAAAGTCTAGCAGCATCACTGTTCTATTAATCTTTTTCTCACAGTTATTTCACGCTTATGCGTTTTATGAACTTTATATGCGTTGATGAACTTTATATGCGTTTATGAACTTTATTTTTGCAATTTTATATATTTATACCTTAGTCGCTATTGATAAATTTATATTTTTTTATCTTTATTTTTTACTCTGTTCACTTTATCTGTAACACCGCCTATTGGTTTATGTGATGCTTCAGCATACTTTGCACATATAGTCACAGTTTGTTCATTTGAATTAAACATTTTATCGGATTTTAGCATTTTTATGCACATCAGTCACCTATGAATTCACCATTTTTCACCTACTATTTTATGCTTATATATTTTGTAATTTCTTTCTGACTTTTATATATTGCGTTTATATTGTGTATAATTGATATTTTAGCTCAATTATTTATTACACCACTAGGGAGCACAATACCACCTATTGATTTTCTCTATACACCAGTATTGTTTATTTGTATTTGAGAGTCACATGTGGATACACTCTGAGAGGTGTTGGCAGCAATCACAACAAGCCCAGCTGAAGGCTATTGACATCTTATTTGCATGGTATTGTTTTCCACATAGTATATATAATTCACACTGTTTTTTAATACTGCGCTGATTATATTTTGGTTCACATTAGCAAATTTACACTGTTATACAAGCTGTACACTCACTACTTTACATTGTAGCAAAGTGTAATTTCTTCAGTGTTGTCACATGAAAAGATATAATAAAATATTTACAAAAATGTGAGGGGTGTACTCACTTTTGTGAAATACTGTATTTAAACGTCTTAGCAGATGTATATAGTAATAATGTGCTATATTAATTCGACCATCTCAGGGAAATGCATGATTTGCCCCACACAATCTTTTATAGATACATATACTGTAGCTACACCACTCTCTTTACACAGTGTGGGACGAATGACTTACATTTTTCTAATTTAGCCTTTAATTGGCTTATTAGGATCGCAAGATCTTAAAGGCCTGATCTCTGATGTTTATTCCCGCTTGCTCCATGCTAAACCTAGTAAGGCCCCTCTTCTGATACGCACTAAATGGCAAGCCTTAATCCCTATACTGGAGGCTAAGGACTGGGAGGAGACTTGCTCCTCGCACCTTGTGGTTATATATAGCAGCCACTAGCAATTAGACATGTGCACAACAAAAAAATTTGTTTATTTTCGTTTCGTTTTTTTTTTCGTTTCCGTTGATTCGTAACGATTCGTACATTCGTAAGTCGTCGGTGTTCATATTCGTAACGATTCGTACATTCGTTAGAGTTATTTTTTCGTTGAGTCGTTTTACCGTTAGTTTAATTTTCGTTTATTCGTTTATTCGAAATTCGGACGCATTCGTATTTATTCGTACATTCGTAACATTCGTAATCGGAGCATAATTCATAATTTTATGTAATGTGTATGCTATTATTACATTGTAAGAGACGCGGAAAATTGCGAATCGAAAAAAAAAAAAAAAAAAAAAAGTTACGAATGTACGAATTTTTTCGTTCAATCTATTCGAGGCACGTTAAGCAGCACCATTGTAAGGGACACGGAAAATTACCAATTCAACAAAAAAAAAAAGTTACGAATGTACAAATTTTTTCGTTAATTTTCATTTTCCTTGTTCCTGTTTTCGTTTTTTTGGATTTTCTTCATTCGTACATTCGTTGTTTCTATTTTGTTTTTTTCGGATTTTCGTTATTTTCGGATTCGTTCGATTCGAACGATTCGTTAAAATTTTTAGCGAATCGTTCGTTCATTCGTACGAAAACGAATGAACGAAAATAACGAAGAAAAAAAGAAAAAAAACTAAACGAATTGCACATTTCTACTAGCAATATAGCAGCCACTAGCAATAATAGTAAGAGAATCCAGCAGGCTGGATGTACCCAAGTACATTTAGCCAGCCCATTAACAGTTCAAATCTTGTCCGTTTCCTGCTGAGCCATCTGAGATTCGAACCGCGTATGGCTGGCCTTAGTTTCAGAAATTATCCTTGTTACCTTTTCTACAAGTTTAAAAAGTTCTGCCATGTGACCATACATTTCTTCTTCCTGATAGTGAGGGTGGGGTTGTACGGCACTGGCCGGGGTGTCTGGAATCTACTGTGGTGCCCATACTATGAGGAATTAGGTCCATTGCCATTGTGATGGAAGGATCACAGCGCTATTACCTTGGAAACTGATGAGTCTACCCTGTTGACATGGCGAAGTAGGTGTTGGACCCATTGTCATGGAGATGAAGGTGACAAAGGGATCAGTGGTGTTAACATTGTGGTGTAGAGGTCAGCTCAACACCACAGAGATGGAGAGATTTACTTTATATATAAATATATATACTGTATGCTACATGTGTTAGTGCAAAACATGTCTCACATGTGTATAATTCTATTGAGCACTTTTTTAGAAGTCGTATATTGCTCAGCCGATTTTTGGAATGTTATGCTGCTCCGGTAAGATCTGAAAGGTGACTCATGCATTTTCCAGTTCTGGTGGAAGAATCCTCTAGTGATAAATGAAAGTTGTAATTATTTAAATAATGAATATAAAAGTCTGTAGATCATTATAAGGTTAAAAGTAATAAAAATCAGCAGAGAACACATCTGCATATGTTACTGTATAAAGAACTGTCAGTCATTCGTTTTATATGGAGATAAGGAATCAAATATTTTCCTGTGCTACCATGCTTGTGTTACTCCCAGCAGTAAAGTTATTGATGGTCTTCCTTACTTTACTAAAAGTGAGGAGTTTGTGTCCATGCCCTTGTGAGGCTTGATTCACACTAATGCGTTTTTTTTGATGCATTTTTCAGAAATGCAGGGAAATTTTTTAACATGGGTTCCTATGGAACATGTTCACATCAATGCATTTTTGTGCCTCTGCGTTTTTGGAAAGGGTCGGGGACTTTTTTACCCGCAAAATGCAGCGCTTTGCATGTAATATAATTCAATGGACCCGCATCCAAAACGCAAGTACCGCGTTTTTACAGCGATTTTGCCCCGGTTTGCGATTTTTTTTTACACTGTATATAGCTGGTTGCTAAGGAGGGGTCGGGAAGCCGGCCGTCGCGTCCTTAACAACCGATGAGTCATCAGCTGGCTTCCCGCTGAATGTAAAAAAAAAAAAAAAATCGTGAAAAAAAACTGCGTGCCCCCCCCAGGTCCATACCAGGACCTTTGGTCTAGTATGGATTCGGAGGGGACCCCCATGCCAAAATAAAAAATAATGTTGATGGGGACAAGGGCCTCTTCCCGACAACCCTTGCCCGGTGGTTGTCAGGGTTTTCGGGCGGGTGCTTATCGGAAACTCGAAGCCCTCTTTAACAAGGGGGCCCCAAGATCCCGCCACCCCTATGTGAATGAGTATGGGGTACATTGTACCCCTACCCATTCACTAAAAAAAAAGTAGTGCAGTGTTAAAAAATACAGTAGACAGTTTTTGACAAGTCTTTTATTAAAAATCTTCTTCTTCTCTGCTTCTTCCTCCGGTCTTCCTCCATCTTCTCCTGCATCTTCATCCTCCAGTCTTCTCCTTCTACCCCTGCTTCTTCTTCCGCTCTTCTTTGTCCAGTGTTCTTCCTCTGTCACCACTCCCGCCGACGACCCTCCTCCAATGCTGTGTCCCGTTGATCTGTCGGCGCCGATGTCCTGCATTTTTCTTTAAATAACGATGGGGGCGTGGTAATCGGATTACGTCATTCGGAGGCCACGCCCCCTTGTGACATCACAGAACCATCATGTCCCGGGCTGTGACGTCATACGGGGTGGGGTCACAGATGACATCACCTGGTGACCCCGCCCCATGCCTATATAAGTCGTTGAGCACCGCACACACGGCATTACAGCGGGAGAGAGCGTCGAGTCAACATCAGAAGAAGAGAAGAGGGAAGAAGACGACAGAGAAGACCAGGCAAGAGCTAGCAAAAGAGCAGGCAAAATAGCAGAAGAACCCGGCAGAAGGCACCGGACAGTGGGAGAAGACCCGGAGAGCGCAGAGAAGAGAGTGGAGAAGTCGGAAGAGACCCCCGAAGTCGAAAGAGACCCCCGGAGCTGCCTAATAAATTACTTTTAAAACCTGTGTAGTGTGTTTTAATTTTGACACTTTTTTTCCTGGTGAATGGGTAGGGTTACGATGTACCCAACACTCATTCACATACGGTGGGGGGCCAGGATCTGGGGGCCCCCTTACTCCCCCAGATTCCGATAAGCCCCCTGCCCGCAGACCCTGACAACCAACAGCCAGGGTTGTTGGGAAGAGGCCCTTGTCCCCATAAACATGGGGCAAGGTGCTTTGGGGGGGGGGGCATAGAGCCCCCCCTTGACCCAAAGCATCTATCCCCCCATGTTGAGGGTATGCGGCCTGGTATGGTTCAGGAAGGGGGGGTGCTCGCTCGTCCCCTCCCTTTCCTGATCTGCCGGGCTGCATGCTCGGATAATTGTCTGGTATGGATTTTGGTGGGGACCCCCACGCCATTTTTTTTAAATTTTAGCTGTTTTTTCTCTTTATTGTTTTTTTGCCGGCAAAACGTGGTAAAAACGTATGTCCAAAAATGCAGCATGCACCGCAAAAAAGCACTGTAGAAACGCTCAAAAGCAACATTCATAGATTTAAATATAAATAAATTTCCCATACCTTCCAATTCTGGCAATAGAAAAAGAGACAGCAATAAAATATGACAGAGGATCTAAAACCAACCTGCTTTAGTCCCCTCCCAGTCCAAAGAAGGCCAAAACTGGGCATTAACCCTTTCACTGCTACTGAAATAACTTCTACATTGGTATTGGTGCCAAGGTGCAGATTGTCTACATTTCTACTACCAGCTGATGAATGTCTAGTAGGCGGTCGTGAAGCCACATGAT
Source organism: Lithobates sylvaticus (assembly GCA_028564925.1). Classification (NCBI taxonomy): domain Eukaryota; kingdom Metazoa; phylum Chordata; class Amphibia; order Anura; family Ranidae; genus Lithobates; species Lithobates sylvaticus. The sequence continues at coordinate 127,359,384 of CM053035.1, read as the reverse complement.
CACTTCTACATTATTAGAAAAGCATATTACATAGCAGGAGCTTCTACTTTGTAAAATTACATTGCAGATATTCTTCAAGTGTAATTGAGTAATACAGTTTAATAATGTATTGTTACATGTATTTAATTCTTGTGCAGACCAAAGATGTAACCGTTGATATAACATCAGTTAAAGAAAACTTACACATGCAAAACATGTTATTATAATTTATTCCTTAGCTGTTATTTTTCTGCAATTTTTTTACATCTATATTTTTTAACTTATAGAATGCATTATACTTGTTTTTTTCTTTTGTTTTGTTTTTTATAAAAAAATAATTTTTCAGTGCTGCATAAAAAATAAAATAAAAAAAAGCCCCTTTTCATTTACTTTGCCATGCTTTGTATCAGAAATATAATTTTAGCATTAAGCAAAAGAAATTATTTAATAAAAGATTAACTTTTTGTTTATAGTAAAAAAAGAAAATTAAAACTGGCATTGGTCAAAATAAAACAAAATATGTATTTTTTACATATTTTGTCTATAGATGACATAGATAATAAAATATTTTTGGCAAGACAATATTGCCTAAATCAAGCCTAGTTTGTCCACCCAAAAAAACAATGTTTTTGTTATACTTTGTTATCTTTAATAACAACAACGTTATTGCCAATTAAGCAGTGGAAATTAACCTGAAAATATGGCATTTTTAACAAATACTGTAAATATACACATAAAGATTTCCTTTTTAGTATTAAAATCACTCTGTAGTTTGTATTCAGCTATCCTGGTGACCCCTATTACCTGTGATCTCACTTCTGTCCCTAAGCAGTATTGCTAAAGGTGTCAGTATGTTGAGCTATGCAATTTATAGACATATTGAGCACACGCCGAGTGTAAAAATACCTGGAAATCTCCCAGCAAGATCCTGTAATTTTAATCTTTGTGTCCGGCTGTAGCTCAGCTGGGTATAGTAAGAGAAGTGTAAGTAAATTTAACCTGTGCATAATGTTATGTGTGTCACGATTGTTAAATATATTAAGAGGTGTACTTAAACAGGAACTCTAGGTCCGACATGAAGTAATTTAATCAACTGCCATTGCACTGCATGAACTTCATCTTAAAGAGCCATTCCTCCTCAAACTGATTTTTCATTTATAGGCAGCACTGTATTTACCACAAAACACTTAGAGGAACAGTGTTAGGCAGCCCATTAGGTCAGACAGTTTTCTTTTTCATTCAACAAGCAATTTGAGGGAATCTTCCCTGCTAAGCTATTGTATTATGACAGTGGGGAGACATCTCTGCCCCCCCCACCCCCAAAGCACTATATCCCCATGTTGATGAGGACAAGGGCCTCTCCCCAACAACCCTTGCCCGGTGGTTATTGGGGTCTGCGGGCGGGGGCTATATAATTACATTGTACCCCTACCCGTCCCCCCCTTTCCTGACCTGCCGGGCTGCGTGATTGGATAAGGGTCTGGTATCGTCTTGGGGGGAACCTGGCGGGGTACTTGTCGGGGTTCCAAGTACACAAGTCGCACCGCAAGTCGGATCATCTTGGTCCATCTTCTGGTGCGACTTCTATTCAAATCAATGGGCTCCTATAGGGAACCATTGATTTTGAATAGAGGCAGAGAAATGCCGGACGAGGCTTAACACTGTGTATCTCTACCATCCTTGACCCAGGCCTTTTACTTAGATATACATATCTTTATGCCAATACTCATTGATTCTACTTTACTACTTCAGATGCCTGATAAACATATTTATGTTTATAGCTTATACTCTTTATGGACTAACAAGGTTTCTAGGGATACATCACTACACACACACATTCACACAATCGCAGTTCACCTCTTTCCTCTCTTTTCTTGTCACCTGTTAGTATCCCTCTGCTATCCTACGTTTCTAACCATCTTCATGTCCCTACCACCTTTGGCCCAGGCCTTTCATTCATGCATACATATCTTTATGCTAATACTTATTGATTCTAATTTAGATGCCTGACAAACATACTTATGTTCACAGCCTATACTTTTTATGGACTAACAAGGTCTCTAGGGATACATCACTACACCTATGCCATGCCTGCTCTCCGTTTGGCCCCTGGTGGGGTCCCATCTGACTCCGCCCCCTCCCTGGGGAGGCACCTGCTGCCGCCGTCTTGGAGCTGCACACCTGTAGCCATGGTCAAGCTCAGTGGTGAGTATGGGGACCCACAACCCCTCCTACCCTGTGCCTTTATAACTAATACTGTGCCATATTGCCAAACATATATTTTTTCATCCTAGGTACATTGTTACACACATCCACCCCTGAAGAGCGAGCTGGAACTAGTCGGGTAGTATGATGCCCATGTACTATGACTGCTACTAAATTTATGTACCAATATTCCTTGTTTATGTATCTTTTTTAATTGGCAACTGTTGGTGTTATCTATGCATGTAAACAATTGTACTTGAATAAATCATATACTATATTTACTACTGTTTTGTTTACAGGAGGATACGGTACCCACTTCATTTAATGTCCCAGGGCGAATCCTTTGTTATGATAATGCTGTGTATACAGCGTTTAGCCTCGTTAAACAGCGTTTAACACCCTTTACCGGCGTCTAGCATTTTTACAGCTCTAGTGCTGGAGCCTCAGAACACGCTGGTCCTGGATTTTTTTGGGAGCTTAAAAACGCAAATTCCTGTTACAGCTCAAAAATGCCATGGTGTGTATGAGGTCATTGAATAACACGGTGTGGTGTAAAAATGTCCATGTCTATGAGGCATTCTGTTAGGTATTGATTGTTGTCTGAGTCCCCATTGGGGAGAGTACTACCCCCTTCATTATTGTGACAATTGTCACCAAAACAAAAAGTTAAGGGAAATACAAAATATTAGCGTCACCATCAGAGCAAAGGGTGAGGGGATATCTTCCAACAATGGAGGCAAATGCTCTGGTGACAAATGTCTAAGATGGAAATTCCCCTCACATTTACTTATTTCCTTCTGCATCTCCAGGACAGAAAGTGAAGGGAAAATTCCCCAGTGGGACAAAGAGACCAAAAAAATAACCCAATGGGGTTTTTATACTTTCTTAGACACCATACACAGTATTAGATTTTCTGCAGATTTATGTCTTCAGATTTACCAAAACCATATAATATGAGGTCAAACCTTAATTTGTATACAATCAGGCAGGCCCTTGCACTACATAGTTTTGGTAAATCTGAAGACAAAAATCATCAGAAAATCTAATAATGTGTATGGGGCCTTTAGCCTCATACACACGATCAGATTGTTGGCAGGAGATTGTCTGTTGACAGACTGTTGGCCTAAAATCTGACCGTTAGTACGCTCCTTCTGACAAATGTTGTCCAACTTTTGGCCAACAAATACAGAACAATAAGCAAGTGGACATGTTTAAAAAGCTGGTAAGCAATGATTTGGAAAAGTTAATTATAAAGAAACCTACAGGCCAGGGTCATATTAGAGAGGGTATTAAAACCTTAGAAAAGAGAAAGGACTTGGTAATCAGACCAGCCGATAAAGGGGGGGGGGGGGATTGTGGTATGGAATAAGTCCCAATACAAAACAGTGATGAGTGATTTATTAAATGAAAGTGAGATATCAGGTATTAAAAGGTGATCCTACCAGACAATATGAAAAAGAATTATAAACACTTGTGAAGGAAGGAAAGGAATTAATCATTAATGAGAAGGAGGAAAAACATTCCGGAAACCTGCAGGATCCCCGTCAAATTATAAAGGATATCAGTGTATCGAACAGGACTATTATGGTCACAGCAGACGTGGCATCCTTGTACACAAATATTGACACAAGGGCGCTATTAATGCAGCCAAATGGGCAAGTGAACAATAGGGATATGAATAGACAACAAAATAAATTCATAGTGGACTGCCTGGATTTCTGCCTAAAACTATTTTTGGCACCAGGACCAATTCTATATCCAAATTTAGGGGGTAGCTATGGGGCTAGGTTTGCCCCCAGCATAACAAATTTATACAGTATATGGCCAGGTGGGAAGAGGAAGTAGTATTGCATAATTCTCCAAGTCAATTGAAAATTTACGATAGATTCATTGATGATTTGATTATCTTTTGGGATGGGATTGAAGATGAGCTTAATACATTTCTAGTAGGAATGAACCAGAATAACAAAAATATTACATTGACCTGGGAAAGTAGTCCTATGAAGATCCACTTTTTAAACCTAGAAACTATAAATAAGATAATTACGTAAACCCATTTTAAAGCTACGGATAGGAATTAGTATATCCCACAAAAAAGTTGGCATCATAAACCGTGGCTAGTAAACATACAGAGAGGACAGTTCCTCAGGGTTAAAAGAAATTGCACCTCTGCTAGTGACTGAGGAATAAGGATGAGCCCGGTGTTCGATTCGAACCCATGTTCGAATCGAGCACCGGTTGTTCGCTCGCTCGGCGAGCCCAGAACTATTGGGGCCGCTCGCATCAAATTCGTGTGATGCGAGCGGCCCCGCAATGCATTGCGGCCCGCGCAGTGCAATGCTGGCTGATGATTGGCCAAGCATGCACTGTGACCCCGCATGCTTGGCCAATCACAGCGCCGGCAGCGAGGAGAGCCATAATTGGCTACAGGCAGGATGCCTGTAGCCAATTATAGCTCAGGGGCTTTAGTACACGCCCCACGGTATAAGAGGCCTATAAGGGATCTGGGGGTCCCCTTGTTAAAGGGGGCTTCCAGATTCCGATAAGCCCCCCGCCCGCAGACCCCCACAACCACCGGGCACGGTTGTGGGGAAGAGGCCCTTGTCCTCATCAACATGGGGACAAGGTGCTTTAGGGGTCTTAGACCCCCAAAGCATCCTCCCAATGTTGAGGGCATGTGGCCTGGTACGGTTCAGGCGAGAGGGGGGCCGCTCTCGTCCCCCCCTCTTTTCCTGCGGCCTGCCAGGTTGCGTGCTCGGATAAGGGTCTGGTATGGATTTTGAGGGGGACCCCACGCCATTTTTTTTGGCTAGGGTTCCCCTTAAAATCCATACCAGACCTCAAGGGTCTGGTATGGATTTTGAGGGGGACCCTACGCCATTTTTTTTTTTGGCTGGGGTTTCCCTTAATATCCATCCCAGACCTGAAGGGCCTGGTTATTGAATTTGGGGGGACCCCTACGCTTTTTTTTTTTTTTCATTTTTTTTTTTTATCAATGACTTTTTTTTATGAATGAGTTTCAATGAATCACTGTTCTCTGTGTTACGGGAGCCGTGAATTAACATTAGCCGCGAGTGATTTTAAATAGCTTTTTTACTTTCAAAAATGACACTTTGCGCAGAGACAGTTCTAAACACGGGAAACATGCGCCCCTTTACAGGCATACTATAGACACCCCCAGGTACGAAATTTAAAGGAATATTACACTTTTATTGTTTCAATTTAAGCATTATTAAAATCACTGCTCCTGAAAAAACGGCCGTTTTTAAAAAAAAACTTTGCATTGATACATGTCCCCTGGGGCAGGACCCAGGTCCCCAAACACTTTTTATGACATTAACATGCATATTAGCCTTTAAAATGAGCACTTTTAATTTCGAACGTTCGCATCCATTATAACTAATAGGGTTCTAAAGCTCGCACGGACTTTAGGTCCGTTCGCGGGTTCTGGTGCGAGCCGAACGGGGGGGTGTTCGGCTCATCCCTACTGAGGAACAGTCATTACAGCTAGCAAGCAAATTTATTGTGAAAGAGTATGATCACGATTTAATAGATAAGAGGAGACAAAAGGTTGACAATATGGAAAGAGATGCATTACTAGTGAACAAACCAGCTCAGGAAAGACAAGAATTACCCCCTGCTTTAATAATGAATTATAATATTTAATATAAACAGGTCGAAAGAATTCTTGAAAAATATTGGAATGTATTAAAATATGGTGATATTTTAAAATCACTCATCGTGGATAAACCAAGGTTCATATATAGACGTGCCACTAATTTAAGAGGTCAACTGGTTAAAAATGTAGTGGAACCCCCAAGAGTTAAAGAGTTAACACTATAACATTATTTAATGGAAAGGGTTTTTATGCCTGTGGAAGATGCTACAGTTGCAGAGTGGCCACGAGTAACATTAGAAGAAGCTATGAATAAGCACGAATTTTGGTGCGAAACGCGTCAGTATTTTTGTACCTTCCCTCATTGCCATGGACTGTTTTTGCTTTGATGTGATCTTTTCATGTGAATAAAAGCACAGGTTTTTAAGTTTTTTTTTAAGTGCGGCTGTCCAGAGTTCTTTCCATTGTTGTCTAACATTAAGAGAAGAGATAAGTTCACTAACACCCACAACGGAAAGGAATACACCCTTAGGGATTTTATTTACAATACAGAGGGTGTAGTCTATGCCCATCAATGCCCATGTGGCATGATGCATATAGGAAGAACAAAGAGGGCAATGCATAATAGAAAAAAAGAACATGTCTATCAAATTGTTAAAGGTAAAAAAGGAAGAATACCTATATAAGCACTTTAGGACGGTACACAATAGAAAAGTACTAGGGATGACCTTCCGGGGTATAGAAAAATATAAGAAACACTGGAGGGGTAGCCATTGTATTAGGAGATGGGCATTTTAGCGCCCAGAGGTTTAAACAGGGAATTTAGTCTTAACTGTTTTTTGGCCAATTTTTAAGATCTTATTTTAAATCATTAATTTTAATTTAACTTTATTTTTATTTATTTTTTAACGCTATCACTGTATTCTTTCAATTAATCTGGTTTAATTGAGGTGGGGTTTCACTAGTAATATACATGATGCAGTAGTTTCAATATATGCTCCCACCTATATATATATATATATATATATATATAGATAGAGAGAGAGAGAGAGAGAGAGAGAGAGAGAGAGAGAGAGAGAGAGAGAGAGAATGGGTAATTACTCCTCCAATATAGGTGGTGATTTATTGTGTAACCTTAGCATGCAAATTTGGTTTGCATGTATAGTAATGTGATACATAAAGATAGTGGGGTCTTTCTGATAGATGTGGTGACAATAATGTCACCATGCAATAAATGTGGTTATTTATGGTCGCACAAGCAAAATTAGTCATGGAGCAACTTCTTATAAAAAGGTGACTATTCAATGTTATATCAGTATTTACCACTAGGTGTAATTTTTGCACTATGAGTGTATATTTTTACAACATGGGATCATGATGGCCCATTTTATATAGATAATATTCTGGCTTGTGGTAGGTCTGCAATTGCGGGCTATGAGAAAATGGCGGCAGTCGTCGCTATAAATAACAAGGGATGTACATCAGCCAATCAGAACTCCCAGAGGAAGTCACGGGGTGTGACGAAACCGGTAGGAGGAGCTTGACTGTCTGACACAGAAGGAAGTGCTGTGGAGATACAGGACAGGGAAAATGCCGGGCCTGCAGATCCAGAATACAGGTAACAATCTCACCTCCCAACATATCAGCACATTTATAATGCGTTTTTTTATTATATTAAATGTGAGTGTAAATATATGAGCTTAAGTTGATATTAAATTGTTTTTAAAACGGAATTACGCTATTGCACACCTCTGTTATTCCTTGTATGCATATGAGGTGGTCACTGAAAGACCAGGAGGAAGTTGTGGCTTTGTTGATCAGCATTTTTACCAGGAGGTGAAAGGAATATGGGATCTATGTTTAAAGTGGATGAGGAAAACACAGGATGATCATCTAAGCTGTTGCCACTAACTACAGGCTTAATTTCAAAGCCCTTAAGGTGAGGGTACACCTGGTGGGGGAGAGTGCACACTGCATGAAGACACAATTTTTCACCTATTTCTTTACTGCTATTATGGACTACCATTAGGCTGCTTACACAATGGGGGCGGTTTGCAGGCGCTATTGCGCTAAAAATAGCGCCTGCAAACCGACTTGAAACAGCTGCTCCTCAGGGCTTTCACACTGGAGCGGTGCGCTAGCAGGACGGTAAAAAAAGTCCTGCTAGCAGCATCTTTGGAGCGGTGTATTCACCGCTCCTACCCATTGAAATCAATGGGACACCGCGGGGATACCGCCGGCAAAGCGCCGCTGCAGCGGCGCTTTGCGGGTGGTTTTAACCCTTTTCCGGCATACCGCGGCTAAAACGACGGTAAAGCAGCGCTAAATATAGCGCTGCTTTACCACAGCCGCCCGCACCGCTCCGGTGTGAAAGCAGCCTTACTGTTTGTTTCAAAACACCATTGAGGATTGTGCACAAATACACTGAACACTTGCACTTTATCTTGGACAGTATATATATAGTACAATTGAGCACTTGCACTGTGTTTGAGATATGTTAATTTTACTTCATAGGTTATATATTATTTGTTGTATATTTATACACTCCTAGTAGCCCGGTTAGAGTGTAAAGTGGTCTCAGCCGAGAGACCTCCCAGAGACCTCAGAGACTTTTTAAGTATAACTAAAGGCAAAACATTTTTTTTAGTTTTGGATAGAGTGGATAGGGATTAGAACATCTGTCAGTGTCTATTGCTGTCTGTGCCCCTGTTAAGGACATGCAACCTCTCTATGTGTCCTGTTTACCATAAGGCCTCAAGCTGTAAAGCTAGTACTGACGCCAGGAAAAAAGCGGCGTTAAAAACGCAATTGTTTTCCGCGTTTTGCATTGGCGTCCCTATGGGAGCCCATTGATTTGAATAGAAGTCATACCAGAAGTCGGATCAAGATGATCCAACTTGCGGTGCGACTTGTGTGCTGAGAGTCTTGAAGGTGAACCCCGCTAAAAGTTTGCGTGAGGTTCCCCCCCAAGATCCATACCAGACCCTTATCTGAGCGCGCAGCCTGGCAGGTCAGGAAAGGGGGGGCAAGCAAGCACCCCCCTCCTGGACCATACCAGGCAACATGCCCTTAACATGATGGGTTGGTGCTTTGGGGCAGGGGGGGCTCTGTGCCCCCCCACCCCAAAGAACCCTGTCCCGATGTTGATGATGATACCCCTACCCATTCACCTAAAAAAGAAGTGTCAAAAATAAACACACTACACAGGTTTTTAAAGTATTTTATTAAGGCTAGCTCTTCTCCCTATGGTGAAGTCTTCTCCCTCTGCCGGTTCTTCTCCCACCTGGGGCATGATAGGGTGATGACGTCACAAGGGGCGTGTTCTCCAACTTACATCATCAGGTGGCCCCGCCTCATGCCAATATAAGTCAATGCACACGGCGGACCCAGCATTACATCGGGAGATCGCGTCAAGTCAAAATCGGAAGAAGAACAGAGGGAGAAGGCCCAGCAAAAGAGCGAGAAGAAGCTAAAAAAGAGTAAGAAGATAGCAGAGAGAAGACAGTGCAAAGAGGAGAAGAACCAGAGAGGGGAGAAGGACCGGAGAGGGGAGAAGGACCGGCAGAGGGAGAAGACGTCACCATAGGGAGAAGAGCCGGAGCTGCCTTAAAATACTGTAAAAACCTGTGTGTGTTTATTTTTGACACTTTTATTTAGGTGAATGGGTAGGGGTACCATGTACCCAATACTCATTCACCTAGGGTGGGGGGCCGGGATCTGGGGCTTCCAGATTCCGATAAGTCCCTGCCCACAGACCCCGACAACCACCGGGCAAGGGTTGTCGGGAAGAGGCTGTTGTCCTCATCAACATGGGGACTAGGTGCTTTGGGGCGCAGGGCCCCCCTGCCCCAAAGCACCATGTTGAGGGCATGTGGCCTGGTATGGTCCAGGAGGGGGCACTCACTCGTCCCCCCCCTTCCTGACCTGCCAGGCTGCGTGCTCATCGGACGAGGCTTAACGCTGTGTATACAGCGTTAAGCATTGTTAAAATCGTGTTTAACACCTTTTACCGTTGTCTGGCTTTTATAGAGATCTAGTGCTGGAGCCTCAGAACATTGGTCCTGGGTTTCTTTTTTAGCTTAAAAACTCCTATGCCGCTTACATCTCCTAAACACCTTGGTGGGCATGAGGCCATAGGCTAACATGGAGAGGCGTTTTAAGAAAAACGCTCCTAAAAGCGGCTGTAAGAACGTCCGTGGGCATGAGGCCTTATCATTAAAAGTGAAAGTAAAAGTAGATCCAAAATTTTGGGTTGTCCCTAGAAAAGTAATAGAGGGGAAATCTTCCAATGGGGACACTAGTTCTGGTGACCTGGGGGCACCAAGGAATTATTTCAATTTTCAGGGATTTCCTCTCACTTCCTGTTTGGCTATGGGACAGGCAGTGAAGTGAAATCTCTGCAATAGGACACCTGTGGCAAAAAATAAACTGAAAGGGGTTATAACCCTCTGTTACTCTATCAAAAGTGAAAAAAACATCTTTGCCATTTTGAAGCTTCCCTCCAACCACTTTGCATATTATTTTATTTATACTGTGATTCTGTACTTGCCGCAGAAATCTCCCTCCACTAAGTCTGGCTGCAGCCATGTTAACTGTGGGCAGCTGCAGCCTATTCACTTTCTGGATTTACACAGACACACAGAGGGACAGCTCAAGCTCTGCGGCTCTCATTGGCCCTCTTATGACTCATCCCCCCTCCCTTCCTGGCAAACTCTCACATGAGTTAGAGAGAGAGCTGTGCATGATGTCATAAGCCTAGGCTAATGACCAGACAAGAAACAGGAAGTGGGCTGTATAAGGTATTTACTGGCAGAAAAAAAAAAAAATTTACTATCCAAAGTTAAAACAACAAGGGCAGAAGAATTAATAGATGGAAAGTTGAAAAAATGACTGAAGGTTCGCTTTAAGGTTTTGAACGTAGTTAAATGTAACTTTAATTGCTCCTATGATTGCTAGTAAATTATGATCGTTCTGCTACAGTGTAGGTATTATTTTTTTCCCTTTTTTTATGTTTTTTTTTCCCAGCACATATTTATTTTGTTACATAAAATCTGTTGATGTTAACGATTAATGTGCTCATAGGATGTTTTTATGGCACTTGAAAACTGCGGTTACCATGGAAAAGTCATTTGGTTGTATATATTTTATGGACTGTGCCACTTTCTTCCCCGAAGTTATTAGTAAATATTTTGCCATTAACATGGAAGGCGATGTCAAATGGAGACACAATGGTGACTTGATGCAAGTTTCCAGCTGAGGAAATGGGACCTTTGTGTTTATATACGTTCTCTATTGTTTAGATGAGGATAATACATGTTCTACTTCATCACAGCAGGATGTTCAGACAGATGATAGTTGGTATGGCTTATTTTATCACATTGACCAAGGAAGAACAGCTCGGCTTTATAACATTGTCACAAAACCCTCACCGAACAAAGAACAACAATTATGTATAAACGAAAAGAGAACTCCTATAATCTTAGCCATTTCATTTGTTTCCTTTGATCTTTAAATATGAACCTTTTCTAAGTAACTAAACCAGCAAAAGCTATTATACCAGTTTTATTCTACTTTAGTACAGAGCACTGGATTTCATTTATTAGCTTAAGAGCCTTCTCTTTTCTTCCAGTCATTTTAGAGTTTGGACAGTTAGCTAGAGAATTTGAAAGCAATCAGTGAAAGCACCACAAAGAAAATGTCATACCACTGATAAAAAAAATTATTATAGAGCGAGAATTGTGTTAATGCATATAGTTATGGAAGCCTAAAGGTCAGTCCGCCTAAAAAACATTATTTCAGTTTTTGGTTGATGCAGAAGAGTTAGACGACCCTACAATTTTTTTACTTTCCTCGGGAATGCCTAGATTTCAGCTTTATGTTGTCAGGCCTGGCCAGCTGCTGGGATCATTACATGGAAGTCTTGTTTTCTTCCGCAAGTTTTTAATTTGGTATGATGGTGGAAAATGCAATAGTAGGATTGATAATTCCCAAATGTGTCCAAACATTGCCAAGAACTTTGGCAGCAAGACCTTATCCCTGGAGAGATCACACGGACCAAAGCAATCAGTATTCCAAAGAAGATCTAATTTGTAGAGTGGAACCTTTAAGGTTCCACTCTAAGGTTCCACTCTCCACTATAAAGAAATATTTATAATTTTTATTAAATCTCAAAAAACTGATCTTAATGATCCTTAAAATACATACTGTTAATAAGCCTCCTCGGGACTGTTAATCCTATAGTATACAATATCCACAATACATAAATGTAGCAAAACATTACACTGTCTGCCCTGAGCATTCCTCTCCTTCAGGATATTATATTTGTTTTCAACATTACTTTCAATAATTGTAATATCTTGTGTGCTGATCAATGGTGGGGTCTCTCCATTCCAGCTTTTCATTTGCTTTTTAAAAGGAAAGGAAATGCATATCAGTTATAACAACCATCTTTTCATATCACAGCTTCACACATTTTTTAGATTTATTAGCTAAAAGGCATAAGGTAATGTCCCCACGTTTCATGGAACACCCGCTTCCTCAGGACTCTGATGACTTACAACCTTTCATTACATTTATTACCGTGTGTTCAACTTTTTTTCCAGCTGAAGTTAATGTCTAAAATGAAATAAATATGAGTATAATAAATAACAGATATCCAAAACTACACAATAGGCCATACAGACCTCAAATACATTGTGCAGTGCAGTTTCAATTGGCCATTTTTTCCTTTAGAAAAGGTAGATCTTGAGGCTATTTATGCTGTACTGTCTGTTCAATAAAGCACTCTTAAATTTGTAAAAAAAAAAAAAAGAAATGGTAGATCTACCATAAGACCAACAGGTACAAATATCACGTTGTTCAAAATAAAATTAAATAAAAAAAAAGGGGCAGATCAGCTAATTCCAGAATCCCGAGATAGATGAGAGGTAAGTATCCCATAAAGTCAATGCAGTAGCCAGTTGTGCTCATAACTTTACATACCCTGGCAGAATTTATGATTTCTTGGCCATTTTTCAGAGAATATGAATGATAACACAAAAACATTTCTTTCACTCATGTTTAGTGTTTGGCTAAAACAAGAAAAACAGAAGGGCGCACCGACCTTTGTGCATTACCACTAAAAAGGCTTTATTAAAATAGATAAAACAGCAGATTTTCTACTCACAAGCGAGTACACGGTAAAGGCAAATGCATAGATAGATAGACACGTCCACTGCTATGAACTTCCGACCTCAACTCTTAAATGCCGGGAGGATCTGATGCTTCCTCTAGCGAATGGCTGATGCGTTTCAGGGGAGCACCCCTTTCCTCAGAGCCTGCAAGCGGGCAATGGTCTTGTCTCCCCCCATTTACATCCACTCTCCTTTTATAAGGAGAGTATACAGGTGGGCGTGGTAAGGCACCCCCATGGCCCCTCCCCCTCATAGGCACACCCATCTCCCATTACGTGCATGATAAATTGCATAATTAATGAGTGTTGCCCCTATATGCCAGTCATGGCGAGCTGACGATCCCCCAGTGACATCCCCAAAAACCAGGCCCTCCCAAAAAGTTTAAAGGAGTCCGCTTACCATGAGCATGTCATTAAGCAGTATATTCCCTATTCGGTCGATTATTCACATAAGTAGCTGGATCTGTATGGCGTCTTCGATCCAGAAGTGCGGGTGTATTTGCGCTCCACCCGCGACTTCCGGTCGTACCACGCCTCACTCCGAGGCTGGCCAAATGCTGGCTCATGACCCTTATATACACATAAAAGAGGAGTGCACACATCTATATAGAAATCATATGACCTCTATATAGATGTGTGCACTCCTCTTTTATGTGTATATATTCATACAGACAAGGTTCAGTATTTAACACTTCTAGTCCTGCAAGAGTGGGAGTGTGCTGTGGTTTTGTGATTTTTAGAAAGACTTTTATATGTATAGAGTTCGCCACGCCATTGGTGTTTTATTAATTATCAAGTATTAATGTGATTTTACTAATTTTATTGATATTAGTGATTTTGAACTAAAATTGTTTTATATTTGCACACCCACTCTCCATAGGTAGCGACTTTAAGTGTGTTAATACTGGACCTGAATGCCCCCGTTTTTACATCTATATGCAGCCCATATACACCAATGTGTTAATTGCATGTATGTGTGTATTTACATATGGTTTATGGCTATAGCCAGTGTCACTTTCTGCATTATGCACACTGTTGCCCTGGGAGCATATAGACACTAGCGTTGGGTTGGTTTGGGCGCCTCCAGTATCCTTTCCCCCCCCTTCTTTTGGGCTACACTCCTGATCCCATTTTTTAAAATAACTCCCCCCTGCATTCATTCATCTACTACCACACGTTTCCCCCCTCGCTCGGCTGTCTCCCCGATGGTGAGCAGCAGGGCTGGGTTTTATTAACTCCCTCTATAGTGGCCTGGGTATGTTAGCAGAGGCATAGGGTAGAAAGCACATACCCTGATGCCTCCGCGATCAGCCGCAATGTGCGCGCGCATGCGCAGGAGGAGTACGTGCGGGGAATGAACGCAGGCGCAGTTGATGCACACAGCACCTCAATAGGTGCTTAGCCGCCGTAAGAGTGAGGCTTGGGCCGACCGGAAGTCATGGGTGGAACGCAAACACACCCGCGCTTCCGGGTCATGAGCCAGCATTTGGCCAGCCTGGGAGTGAGGCGTGGTACGACCGGAAGTCGCGGGTGGAGCGCAAATACACCCGCACTTCCAGATCAAAGACGCCATACAGATCCAGCTACTTATGTGAATAATCGACCGAATAGGGAATATACTGCTTAATGACATGCTCATGGTAAACGGACTCCTTTAAACTTTTTGGGAGGGCCTGGTTTTTGGGGATGTCACTGGGGGATCGTCAGCTCGCCATGACTGGCATATAGGGGCAATGCTCATTAATTATGCAATTTATCATGCACGTAATGGGAGATGGGTGTGCCTATGAGGGGGAGGGGCCATGGGGGTGCCTTACCACGCCCACCTGTATACTCTCCTTATAAAAGGAGAGTGGATGTAAATGGGGGGAGACAAGACCATTGCCCGCTTGCAGGCTCTGAGGAAAGGGGTGCTCCCCTGAAACGCGTCAGCCATTCGCTAGAGGAAGCATCAGATCCTCCCGGCATTTAAGAGTTGAGGTCGGAAGTTCATAACAGTGGACGTGTCTATCTATCTATGCATTTGCCTTTACCGTGTACTCGCTTGTGAGTAGAAAATCTGCTGTTTTATCTATTTTAATAAAGCCTTTTTAGTGGTAATGCACAAAGGTCGGTGCGCCCTTCCGTTTTTCTTTTTTCTGTTTTTCTGTTTTTCTTGTTTCCATAGTGTTAACGAACACCCATTGTTCAGAGGAGGGCTGCAAGAGTTTGGACATTACCTTGAGGAACCATTTAGATCATGAATTAAGAGACTAGACACCAGAGCGCAGGAGAATTTGTTGTGTGTTTAGTGTTTGGCTGAAGCCATTTATTATCAATCAACTGTGTTTACTCTTTTTAAATCATAATGGCAACCGAAACTACCCAAATGACCCTGATCAAAAGTTTACATACCCTGGTGATTTTAGCCTGATGCACACAAGTTGACATAAAGGAGTTTGGATGGCTACTATAGGTAACCATCCACACCTGTGATCTGTTTGCTTGTAATTAGTGTGTGTGTGTATAAAAGGTCAATGCGTTTCTGGACTCCTGACAGACCCTTGCATCCTTCATCCAGTGCTGCAATGACATTTCTGGATTCTGAGTCATGGGGAAAGCAATTGAAAGAATTGTCAAAGGATCTGCAGGAAAAGGTAGTTGAACTGTATAAAAACAGGAAAGGGATAGTTTTAAAAATGTCAGTTTTTTCAGGAGCAGTGATTTTATCAATGCTTAAAGTGAAACAATAAAAATGAAATATTCCTTTAAATATCATGCCTGGGGGAATGCCTATAAAATGGCACATTTTTCCCGTGTTTAGAACAGTACCACAGCAAAATGAAATTTCTAAAGAAAAAAGTCATTTAAAACTGTAATGAATTGTCGGGTCCTGGCAATATAGATAAAACTCATTGAAAAAATTGGCATGGGTCCCCCCCAGTCCATTACCAGGCCCGAACCAAAATTTGGAAAAAACAATTGCGTGGGGGTCCCCCCAAAATGCATACCAGGCCCTTCAGGTCTGGTATGGACATTAAGGGGAACCCTGTGCCAAATTTAAAAAAAAATGGCGTAGGGGGTCCTCCTAAAATCCATACCAGACCCTTATCCGAGCACGCAACCTGGCAGGCTGCAGGAAAAGAGAGGTGGATGGGAGAACGCCCCCCTCCTGAACCGCACCAGGCCACATGCCCTCAACAGGGGGAGGATGCTTTGAAGTAGCCCCCCAAAGCACCTTGTCCCCATGTAGATGGGGACAAGGGCCTCATCCCTACAACCCTTGCCCGGTGGTTGTGGGGGTCTGCGGGCGGGGGGGCTTATCAGAATCTGGAAGCTCCCTTTAACAAGGGGACCCACAAATCCTAAATCCCCCATATGTGAATTGGTAATGGGGTACATTGTACCCCTGCCAATTCACAATAAAAGGGACAAAAATTGTAAAAATGACAGGAGACACTTTGGTAGTCCTTTATTAAAAAATAAAAATGTCCCGCAATGTAAATCCATCTCACACTGCCCGACGGACCAAAAAAGCAAAAAAGAAAAAGCCACAACAGCTCCGCCTCTATGGGAGAGTCCCGCACACTGCACACCTCTCGCTTTGACAGCTGTTATATAGCTGAGGGCGGGGCCACTCTGTGATGTAAATGGGTGACCCCGCCTTCCTCTGACGTCACGTGGCATCAAGGGGGCGGGGTCACCTATTTACATCATCGGGTGTCCCCGCCCTCAGCTATATAACAGCTATCATCGAAAAGAAGCATCACTCGGTGGGAGCCTCCAATGGAGGCGGAGCTATTGCAGCTTTTTATTATTTTTATTTTTTTTGGTCCGTCAGGTGGCATGAGATGAATTTTTATTGCGGGACATTTTTATTTTTTATTTTTTTAATAAAGGACTTGTCCCAAAGTGTCTCTTGTAATTTTTACTATTTTTGACACTTTTTTGTGAATTGGCAGGGGTACAATGTATCCGTTACCAATTCACATGGAGGGCTGGGATCTGGGGGTCCCCTTGTAAAAGGGGCCTTCCAGATTCCGATAAGCCCCTGCACGCAGACCCCCACAACCACTGGGCAAGAGTTGTAACATGTGGACAAGATTCTTTGGGGGCTACTCCAAAGCATCCTCCCCATGTTGAGGGCATGTGGGCTGGTATGGTTCAGGAGGAGAGGGTGCTCTCTTGTCCCCCCTCTTTTCCTGCGGCCTGCCAGGTTGCGTGCGTGGATAAGGGTCTGCTATGGATTTTGGGGGGGACCCCTACGCCATTTTTTTTTTTTACATTCGGCGCAGGGTTCCCCTTAATATCCATATCATAACTGAAGGGTCTGGAATAGATTTTGGGGGGACCCTCTACACATTTCTTTTTACATTTGGCGCAGGGTTCTCCTTAATATCCATACCAGACTTGAAGGGCCTGGTATGGATTTTGGGGGGACCCCCACGCAATTTTTATTTTTTTATTTTAGTTTGCAGTTCCCCTTAATATTCATACAAGACCCAAAGGGCCTGGTAATGGACTGGGGGGTGAACCCATGCCATTTTTTTCAATGGTTTTTATCTATATTGCCGAGACCCGACAATTCATTACAGCCAAGATCAGTTTTAAATGACTTTTTTTCCTTTAGAAATGTAATTTTGCTGTGGTACTGTTCTAAACACAGGAAAAAATTGCTATTTTACAGGCATACTATAGACACTCCCCAGGCACGATATTTAAAGGAATATTTCATTTTTATTGTTTCACTTTAAGCATTATTAAAATGACTGCTCCCAAAAAAAAAATGACGTTTTTAAAACTTTTTTTTGCATTGATACATGTCCCCGGGGGCAGTCCCCGGGTCCCCAAACACTTTTTATGGCAATAATCTAAAATTAGCACTTTTGATTTTTTATGTTCGTGTCCCATAGACTTTAACGGTGTTCGCGTGTGATTTTTTACCTGTTCGCAAGTTCTGGTGCGAACTGGGGGGGGGGGGGGGGGTGTTCGGCTCATCCTTAATCAAGTGGAAAATCAAGAGTTCAGTTGAAACCAAACCACGGTCAGGTAGACCAACTAAAATTTCAGCCATAACCGCCAGGAAAATTGTTCTGGATGCAAAGAATAACCCACAAATAACTTCAGGTGAAATACGGGACTCTCTGAAAACAGGTGGTGTAGGTGTTTCAAGATGCACAATAAGGAGGCACTTGAAGAAAGATGGGCTGCATGGTGGGTCGCCAGAAGAAAAACATTACTACGCAAATGCCAAAAAGTATCCCACTTACAATTTTACAAACAGCACAGAGACAAGCCTCAAACCTTCTGGCACAAAGTCATTTGGAGATACGAGACCAAAATTTTGTTTTTTGGCCACAACCATAAATGATACATTTGTAGAGAAGTCAACAAGGCCTATGATGAAAGGTACAGAGGTGGATCGCCTATGTTTTGGGGATGTGTGAGCTACAAAGGCACAGGTCATTTGGTCAAAATTTTGGCAAGATGAATGCAGTATGTTATCAAAAAATACTGGAGGAACATTTGCATTCATCAGCCAGGAAGCTGAGCATTAAACGTACATGAACATTCCAACATGACAATGATCCAAAATACAAGGCCAAGTCGACATGTCATTGGCTACATGGAATCCAGCCTGGGCTCCATATACACATTATCATACACAGCCTGTGACAGTAGGAGATGCTGTCACGGTAAAATTGGTAGTTTGGGGGACACAGGGTGTGCACATTTGCTTGGTGCAAGACTGCAGAGCATAGATGTGGACTGGAGAAAACTGCTTTCACAGCTTTCTCCAGGTTTTGGTATTCTGGCATGGGGCTCTGTAGTTTGGAGATTCCACAGTGTTTGGAGATAGGATCTCCAACCCTTTGTCCAGATGTTGTAGATGACCAGCAGGGTGTGTGCTCAGGTGAGCACACCCCTTATAATGAGTTTATGGGAATACATCAGGGCTCTCAGTTGGAGACTGCTTCACACCAAGAGGCAGGAGGGCTCCAGAACATGTGTGAGGACTAAGGCCAGAGCAGAGCTGTGGGTGCTAAAGTAAATCCATCGGCACTAAAGGATCCAGTGGTTTGTGTGACCAGGATAAAGAGCAGAAGTACTGCTACAGAGAACCAGGTGGGCTAGCATTTTCCGTTGTGTGTATTTGCTGAAGAAGAACCCCTGCGTGGGAAACCTTTATGTTATGTACTTTTATTTTCCTTTATAATAAAGATGGGCTACCATGCCCTAAAATATAGTTCCTGACTGGTTTGAATCACTGGCAAAAGCATCTACTATGAGAGCTAATGGTCCCCCGTGTTACAAGCCGCATGTATAAAGTGTAAATGTATTAGTTTAATATGGATTTGGTGCCTTGGCCAATCTTTGTGTTATCTACCATAAGCTCTAGTCTAGATCATATCCCAACACTGATTTTTTTTTTTTTTTTCACTCTGTTCCTATAGCAATCTTTCATCATAATTAAGGTGATTGTAGCCAAAGTAATCTACTTTCACAAAACAGTTTAAAGTAGTATTAAATCTTCCACTTTTTTAATGTAAAGTGTTGGCTTACACAAATGAAACCCCAAACATAAACAATTTTTGATGAATACTTACTGCTCTTAATGCTCTTCTTACATAAATCCTTCTTTCATTGAATTTCCAGTTGGGAGGACAGGAAGTGCAGGGAGCATGCACTGCAGAGGTCACATTACCGTTCACATCATTGTGGTTGGTGCCCTATCCGACTAAGAAGGCAGCACATGCAAGCCCCAGGCACGCCCATGTCAGCTTCAATTTTTTTTTAACATTCTGCCAAACCTTTGTGTATCAGTGTTGCTTGCACCTAGAGAAAAAGGAGGTCACAAACTTGTCCTGAAAAATTAATTTCCTAGTGGAAAAAAAAAAAAAAGTATAGCAGTACTCAACTGTAGCAAGAAAAAGCATCCATCACTCTCTATGATATCATTACCATGCATATAATAGTTATTGATCTGGCAGCTGCTGGAAAGGGGGATTGGCAAAGTGCTTTAGGTATGTTCCCATTGACTGTACACACTCTCCCCCTCTCTGAACTACATCTCCCAAGAGCATGTAGAAGAAGGAAAGATTGGCAGCACTTTTTAGGGATAAAACCACTTCTTTATTGAAACTTCATAAAAGCAGCAACATGACACGTGGTATGTGCTTGGTCAGCAAACATGTTTCACACTCCTGTGCTTAATCATTGCTGATTGCCCCTAGTATGCTTGTTCCTTTATAAACTCTGGCTGACAGGTGTGATCAATTGAGGAAATGGATCTCCACTCTGGCAGCCAAAGTCCAATTGAAACTGCAACCATTTGTGTATAAAAAATACTTCTGGGAGAGTGCGCATGCGCGGAGTTCCGAAGATGGCCGCTTAGCCAGGAGCTCCGCTCTACCTCAGCCAGACGGAGCCCATTATCAGCTCCACAGCACCCCAGAGCGGCGGTAAAAGAGACCGCGAAATCCGCACACGACAGGGCATCACCCCACATGAACAGACCCGAGATCAGACGCAGCTTGGAGCCACAATTTGAGAGTCTGGATCCGGCCGGCGGATCCAAGATGGCGGCCGCGTCGAGGCAGCACCAGGCCTACACTGAGGGAAGACTTGAGGGGAGACAGGTAATACCTCCCACTACCCTGCACTACACACCGGTGACACAGGGTTACCCACAGCAGGACCTGTCTCCCTCACCAGCATCCACAGAAGCCCTAATAGGCCGTTCCATGGACGGACCCTCAGTCTCCCCTGCAGAGCCTCTCACTGCTCACCAAGCTATTCCTCTACACACTGATCCCTTGTCAGCATCCCTCACTATGGATGAACTTTATCTGAAATTATCAGACCTGCTTTCCCTAACAGCAGCCAAAATCACAGGAGAGCTTAAACAGGACTTTCAGAACTTAGGCACCAGAATTGACTACATAGAGCACAAGATGGAACAAACAGTTGCCATGACTAACCAAACCTCTGACCACCTACACACAGTACAAGATCAATTGGATATCGCCTTATCCAGAATTGACGATTTGGAAAATAGGTCAAGAAGGTACAACGTCAGGATCAGAGGACTCCCTGAATCCGTTACCAACATACCAGCTGCGGTACAAAATATGATCCAGGCCCTAATCCCAAATGTGCCTCAGCACCGCTTGGAACTAGACAGAGCTCATAGAGCACTGGGACCTCCCAGGAAAGACGGAACCCCAAGAGATGTCATCGCGAAACCGCACTTCTACGCCATCAAAGAAGAAGTGATGAGACAGGCACGCTCAGCTCCCAAAGTCTTATGCCTTGGTCATCCTGTACAATTATTCGCAGATCTCTCTCCTTCCACCATGCAACGCAGACGCTCACTAAAACCCCTGCTTCAGGTCCTTTCACAGAAAGACATTAAATACAAGTGGGCCTTCCCATTTGCAGTGAGATTCACAGATAACGGAAAGTCTTATTCTTTCTCGACATTCCCTGAAGGCGAAAGACTGTTGCTGCGACTCAAACTCATCTCCCAAGAAACAGACATGGAGGTGACCTCCAACTTGCCCGGATCTTCCAAGAGACCAACCCCGACGAGCCCGGTATCACCGCTGTGGAACAAGACCAAAATCAAGAAATCAAAGGACAATGGCCCACCTTGAAGACCACTAAGGGGACATGAACTGTCCTGCGCCCCTTGGTTCTAATTTGAATCTGATCTTCCTAGACTCAGATACCTGAACGCTGTTCATTTTGAACACAGGCCTTTTTTTTTTTTTTTTTTTTTTGTTTTATTTTATATTTAATGTCTTTGATACATCTGGTCCCACAGGATTTGGCCGGTCCTGGACCGGTCAATTCTGGGGAATTACGCACCTACACGGTGAACGGGAACCCCCCCTCCGCACCCCAATAAGGGGCGAACGGGGGGCACCTGATGCGAAAACATACATTGTTTACCTGTCAGCATTTTATTTGCCTTTATTTTTCTGGACGGCTGTGATCCACTTACCTCCTACAATATTAGGGGGCTCCCTGGCTGAGGTAGGCTCCTTGTGCCTCCACCTCACCCTCTGGTTCCTATTGGTATCCGAGGGTGTGACTGTCTGCCCCCTTTGGGAGCAGACATCGTTACCTATACGGTAGTAGCCCCTAGGGGGTGTCTCCACCCCTGGGGACTGTTTTTCTTGTTAGGAGACAATTTTCTTTTCTTTCCCACTCTTCCCCCTTTTTTCTTTTCTTTTTCTTCATCCCATGTACCCCCCTGTGATTTGGTGCCTAATGAGATTTATCCTTTCAGAACAACCACCTTCATTGTTGGTCTCCAGCTCCCCAACGCCAGGAAGAGGTTATGCTAAGTCGAACAGCCAAGCAGACAGAAAACTTCCAAAGGTGAGTGACGAAGTATGCCGGGCTGCCGCTCCTCCCACACCTAATGGCTGACACACCACAACCACATCTCAAAATAGCCTCCCACAATGTGCAAGGCCTGAACTCACCAATCAAAAGGAAAAAATTATTTTCACACTACAAATCCCTTAAACTAGATATTTTGTTGATTCAGGAAACTCACTTCCCAATGCGGTACAGTCCCAAATTTATACATGCTCACTACCCTCACTTCTACCTTGCCAAGGTAGAGAACAAAACGAGAGGGGTCGCAATTTTCTTGTCGAAATCGTGTGGCTTTACTTTTTTATCTGAACACAGAGATGTGGAGGGGAGGTTCCTCTTGGTCAAGGGGACTATAGGAGGTCATATTTACTCCCTAGTATCCTATTACGCCCCAAACAAAGGTCAAGAACAGTTCTTTAAACGGATCCTAAACGAACTTTCTCCTCTATTAGAGGGCACGGTGATTTGGGGGGGAGACTCTAATATAGCATTCGATCAGGCAATGGATAAATCCAAACCGCCCAAGACACAGCTCACCAGACCCACCAGGGCAAGTTTAAGGATAGCAAAACTTCTACATAACAGGGGCTTCATTGATGTGTGGAGAGAATTTAACCCCTCCAAAAGGGATTTCACTCACTATTCATACCCGCATGACACATATGCCAGGATTGACCATATTCTGGTCTTTCCAAACTCGCTACCAGCAATTCTTAAATCTCACATAAGTGATACGGTTCTCTCAGATCACTCACTAGTTATCATGCACATTCAATCCAGCATACACACGACGAAACAGGGACAATGGCGCCTAAATGAATCTATACTCTCAGACCCAGTGCAAGTGATGGAATTAAATAAGGCCCTAACTGAGTACTTCACCCTAAATGATGTGGAAGACATTTCGCCAGAGACGCTATGGTCAGCACACAAGGCTGTGATTAGGGGAAAGTTCATACAGATAGGTTCCAAGCTCAAGAAAGAACGCATGATACAGATAGATAGACTGGAAGATTCGTACAAATCTGCCAAAGCTCAACACAAACGTTGCCCCTCCCCATCCCTACTTGCCCACATTGAAAAGCTAAGACTGGAACTTAATCTAGCTCTTACGACGAAAGCGGAAAAATCTATCCGTTGGAGCTCGAACAAATTCTACACTCAGAAGGGGAAGATAGGACCAATGCTAGCCAATAAATTATCTCCCAGAACAAAATTCTCCTCTTTCCCCAAAATCAGATTAGCAAATCACGGTTTAACGGCCAACCCCGCCAAAATCCTAGATGCCTTCCAAAAATTTTATGCAAAACTCTACAGTGCCCCCCCACAATCCCTGAGTATCTCGATCTCTGACTTCATGGACAGTGTACCTATACCAAGATTAATAGACGAACATAGGGAAATCTTAGAAGCCCCTTTCTTGATAGAAGAAGTGGCCTCAGTAATCAAAGGCCTCAGGATAGGGTCGGCACCCGGCCCGGACGGGTTATCGGCTCCCTATTATAAAACCTTCAGGGAACCCCTAGTCCCATATATGGTTAAATTCTTTAATCACTTAACTCAAGGCAACCCCCTAGACCCTCAACTCAACACGGCATACATTACGGTTATTCCTAAGCCTGATAAGAACCCAGAAGAGATAGGGAACTACCGACCCATCTCACTTATTAACTCTGATCTTAAAGTTCTCACAAAAATAATGGCGGTTCGCCTTTCGTCCTTTATTAACAAATATATACACAAAGACCAGGTGGGGTTCATTCCGGGCAGGCAAGGCCCCGATCAAATTAGAAGGGCGATAGATATTGTTTCCATTCTTCAATCTAACTGGGATGGGGGGCCAGCACAACAGGGACTACTGTTATCACTTGATCTTCAAAAGGCTTTTGACTCAGTGTCATGGTCATACCTTTTCCCACTCCTGGAGAAATGGGGCTTCGGCCCCCGCTTTAGAGGGGTGATTCAATCCCTATACTCACGCCCCAAAGCCCAAATACGTATACAGGGACATTACTCCAACCCCATACCCATTGCTAGGGGAACTAGACAAGGATGTCCGTTATCCCCGATTATTTTTGCCATGGCGATTGAAACTCTTGCCATAGCAATAAGAATCAACACCGACATCCAAGGGGTCAAATGCGGGGATCGTACTCACAAATGCGGCCTATTTGCAGACGACATGCTCTTATTTTTGACGTCTCCCATCACTTCCCTCCCAAACCTACTCAAAACACTCTCAGATTTCTCTGGGATATCAGGCTTAGGAATAAATTACTCTAAATCACAGGCACTGAATATCTCTCTTCCTCCCTCCACGGTTGCCCTACTTCAAAATTCCTTTCAATTCCAATGGGGAACAGGCTACATCAAATACCTAGGGATTTCCCTCACAGACAGGATAGAATCCCTATACAATAAAAATTATCCCCCACTATTTCAAAAACTAGCGGCCGATCTGAAAACATGGTCACAATATGAGCTTTCCTGGCTGGGTAGAATTAATTCCATTAAAATGACCCTGCTCCCTAGAATTCTTTATTTCTTTAGGTCTCTTCCAATACCCATTCGAAGAGATCATCTCAAGACACTACAAAGTAAAATCCTGAAATTCATATGGGGGAAATCGGGCTATAGAATCCCCCAACAAACTCTATACCTGCATAGGAAAAAGGGGGGACTGGGATTACCGTATCTCCTTAAATACTATCAGGCAGCCAGACTAGCCCAATTATCTTCGGTCTACTCATCATCTGAAAAACCAGACTGGGTCTATATGGAGAGGCAAGCAGTACCCCAATACACTTTAGAATATCTATTATGGTGCCCACAAAAACGAAGGCCAGCAATTCTCTCACCTTCTCTATCTCAGTCCTACGCCCTTTGGGACAGAATTCGTGATAATCCAAACCTAATCTCGGAAGCTAGACCTCTCTCCCACATCTTTGGCAACCCAAACTTCCCGCCCGGGATGGTCATTAAGACATTCCAGTGGTGGTTGGATAAGGGACTGTACCGCATTGGACACTATTTCACGAGTAAAGGACCTCTCACCCTAAATTTCTGCACTCACAAACTAGAAATGCCAACCTCTGAGAAATCCAGATTTGATCAAATATCACACTTTTTACACGAGATTTGGACAGATAAACCTCTACCCCCCAAATTCACCGATTACGAACTGTGGTGTGGTCAAGCCGAGGGCCGGAGGGGCGGCATTTCGGTAATATACTCGTCGCTCACACAACCTTCCAGTAAATCCACTTACATGTCTAATTGGGAGGCTGATCTCCAACAAGAATGGGACTTAGACACTTGGCACCAGGCGGGTTCTAAAGCCTTTAAGGGTATTCTTAATATTTCTCTAATGGAAGCAAACGTTAAAGTCCTCATGAGATGGTACATGACCCCATCTAGGTTAGCTGCGATGTATCCCTCGGCGGACCCTTGCTGTTTCAGGGGGTGTCAGTTGAGGGGAACATTGGTACACATCTGGTGGGAATGCCCCAGAATAAGGCCACTATGGGCAAAAATATTCTCCTTAATCACCAAGGTCACAAACTGTTCGGTTCCTAGAACTGCAGCAGTTGCACTCTTGAATGCTAACATTCCGAACGTTTCCGGACCCAAGCGAAGGTTGATTCACTTTATTCTATTGGGAGCTAAACTGACCATTGCAAGGGCCTGGAAACGCCCGAAGATTGCCTTCAGAGCAATAGTCAGTAAGATCTCATGGATAATGACCCAGGAGAAGCTAGCCAGTATACTACTGGACACCACTCAAAAATTTGAAGCTGTATGGGAACCATGGGCATCTCACTGCGGGATATCCCTCATTCCAGGGGTCCTTTCGGATAAATCTCTGAATCCCAACTAATTTTAGGCACAACCACCCTTATTCCCCCTCATCCTTCTTTTATCTTTCCCTTCTTCTTATTTATTATTTTTTATTTTTATATAGTTTTTACGATAGCCAGGTTAGCACCAGCTACTTTCTAAGTTAACTTGAGGAAACTGTTATAATACACAGGCGACAGTTGTCGTCATCCTCCTCACAGAGAGACCCTCACCCTTTGAGACGGGTCACTCGCCCCACTTTCTTCCATCCCTGAATCCCTATTTACCACTAGAGATGAAACTCAGGGGAGATGGCCCAGGGCACAGTTTGATCCCAATTGGGGTGCCCTAG
This sequence comes from Lithobates sylvaticus, assembly GCA_028564925.1. NCBI lineage: Eukaryota > Metazoa > Chordata > Amphibia > Anura > Ranidae > Lithobates > Lithobates sylvaticus. The sequence goes on along the minus strand of CM053035.1, from coordinate 127,332,855 downwards.
GCCAGCCCTCTCCCTTCAATGTGAAAGCAATCATTAGAGGTTTCTATGCTAGAAGCAAATCTCCTATTGGGGGTTCAGTAAGTCACCCCTCCCTTTGACACCACGTCTCACCTGATTTTCAGTTGTGTGCTAGTTATTTTATCTCAAGATCAGTTTGGCTCGTTTTGACTTTCCTGACTATCGTAACATGTACGACAATGAGTGACTTTCTCTGTATGCCCGAGTTATGTATATTTTGTGCAAATTTAATAAAAACTTATTGAAAGAAAAAATACTTCTGGAATAAAAAATATATATATATATATATATATATATATATATATTGCAAACATTTACACCTCATAAAAAATAAAAATATATAAACTAACGAAAAAAGGAAACTACACACAAAAAAAAAAGAAAACATACCAAAAGGAATAACCACAAGTGACCTATGAACTCCATGAATGAGCCCCACAACATATCCTTACCAATAAGAAAGAAAAGTGAACTAAAAAGAATAAAATATGCAGAGATTATGATAGAATAAAAAGGAGTATATATGTATAATATATATATATATATAAAGACCTATATAAACTCATCAATATACCATTAGTAATACTGTAACATCAATTGCTAGTCACTCTAAATCGCAACATGAAGGGTGAGTTTCTGGATATCCTAGCCTAGACGGTATATGCACATTGATACCAACATATCCACAGATATCAAAGGAATTTTTTCTATTTAATTTCCCAAAGACAGCATGAGGCAAAAACCATATACAATGATATTCAAAATTCCCATATAAAGCTAGAGATATCTTAAAGGGGAGGGCCACCCTGAAAAAAAAAAAACTTCATAAAAATTTAAAAGGAAAATAAAAAAAAATTATTTTTTTTTTTACTTACCAGAAATGGCTGTTTCTAGGCAGATCGTCCTAATCTGCCTCTTCCTATTCCGCGGTGTCCTCCAGTCTTCTGCTCCTCGCATCTAGTGAATGGGGCGCGGTGTGTTATGGGAACTGTGTGTGTCCCACTTTTTTCCCACGTTTTATTTGGAATGAATGAATGACTTGTATAGCGCTGCAAATGCGAACTGAATCACCTCAAAGCGCTTGATCCGACCTGCGTTGATTCCTTCTTAAAAGAGGTGGGTCTTGAGTTTTTTTCCTGAAGGGCCGATGGTTTACTTCCAAGCGGATGTTCGTGGGTAGAGCGTTCCATAGCCGTGGTCCTTGGACTGCGAATCTTCGTTCTCCCCTTGATTTGTACCGGGACTTGGGGATGAGGAGGAGGTTTTGGTTGGTTGATCGGAGGTTGCGATTGGGAGTGTAGTGTTTTATTTTTTCTCATAAGTATTGAGGAGCATCTCCTTGTGTGCATTTGTGGGTCAGGCAGAGTGTGTCTTGAATGTGATCCGATCCTTTACGGTTAGCCAGTGTAGGATCCTCAGGGAGGGGAGATGGATTCCCAGGTATTTTTTCCCGTGACTAGTCTTGCTGTCTTGTTTTGGAAAACTTGTAGGCGTGCAATCTGGAATTTAGGTAGTCCTATGTAGAGGGAGTTTGCATAGTCGAGTCGAGAGTTGATGATTGTTTCTACTACTATTGCTTTCTCCTCTTCTGGACCCAGATCTCATATTTAAGAGGTCCTGACATGCTTTTTTTTCTATTACATTGTTTACATTCCTTGTAATAGGAATAAAAGTGACACAATTTTTATTTTTTAAAAGAACAGTGTAAAAATAAAAGGTAAAATAAATAAGAAAAAAACTTTTTTTTTTTAAAGTGCCCCGTCCCGCCGAGCTCACGTGCAGAAGCGAATGCATACGTGAGTAGCGCCCGCATATGAAAACGGTGTTCAAACCACACATTTGAGGTATTGCCACGATCGGTAGAGCAAGAGCAATAATTCTAGCTGTAGACCTCCTCTGTAACTCTAAACATGCAACCTGTAGAATTTTTTTAAACGTAGCCTATGGAGATTTTTAAGGGTAAAAGTTTGTCGCCATTCCACGAGTGGTCGCAATTTTGAAGCATGACATGTTGGGTATCAGTTTACTCGGCGTAACATTATCTTTCACCACAATAAAAAAAATTGGGCTAACTTTACTGTTGCCTTATTTTTTTAATTCAAAAAGTGTATTTTTTCCAAAAAAGTGTGCTTGTAAGACCGGTGCGCAAATACGGTGTGAGTTTTGCAACGACCGCCATTTTCTAGGGTGTTAGAAAAAAATATATATAATGTTTGGGGTTCTAAGTAATTTTCTACCCAAATAAAACAGTTTTTAACTTGTAAACAACAAATCTCAGAAAGAGGCTTGGTCCTTAAAGAGGAGGACCCACAATTTTTTTTTTTTTAAAGTCAGCAGCTACAAATACTGCAGCTGCTGACTTTTAATAATCGGACACTTACCTGTTCCAGGGTCCAGCGATGCGGGGGAACAAGACCCCCCCTTGTTCCCTACTCTGCTCGACGCGCCGGCATTCTTAATGTGGGCACCCGGCTGTGGCTTCACAGCCGGACACCCACTGCGCATGCACGAGCGGCACCGTGATTCGACACTCACTCATCTGGGACACATGACAGGTCCCAGATGACTGTGCGGCGCCTAGGGGAAGTGATGTCATTGCCCGGGCAATGAAGGAGGCAGACTATGAGGGACCCCCTAGCAACAGGCATTTAGAGGTGAGTAAAAAATTTTTTTTTCCAATAATTTTTTTTTTCTTTTTTTAATGATTTTTAAGCCAAATTTTTTTTTTTTGGTGGCAACACCACTTTAAGTGGGTAAATTCGACTGCATTCGAAATATACAGTGCAGGTTAATAAAAATGAAAGGTATGATTCACAAGGAAAAGCCCGAGCTGGCTGCTAATGGGATGTATTCTTTCATTCTCTTCCCTAAGCAATATTTTTGTCACAAACATTTTGAATAAGCACAAATCATATGCAATTACATCCTTGGAAACAGTGTGTCTGTCAGCAGCATCCAGTAACTATATGAACAAGCTTCCACTTGTTCTGATGATACTCATTTTAGTCATTTCCATTGTGTCATTTATGTGTGATGAAAATGTACAAGGGCAGGAACAAAAATCTGCATTTCTGAATTTGCAGAATGCTTATTTCCAGCTTTTGTAAATCATAATTCATTTGACCAGAGATGTAAGTGGTAATTACTGCAACCTGTTCACCCTGTCCACTACACAGCAATATTCTCTAGGTTGATGTTGTTCTAGTTAGACTAAAGCTGCTATTCGCTACTTTGTGGTTGTGTGTATACACACACACACACACACACACACACACACACACACACACACACACACACACACACACACACACACACACACACACACACACACACACACACACACACACACACACACACACACACACTATATTACCAAAAGTATTGGGACACCTGCCTTTACACGCACATGAACTTTAATGGCTTCCCTGTCTTAGTCCGTAGGGTTCAATATTGAGTTGGCCCACCCTTTGCAGCTATAACAGCTTCAACTCTTCTGGGAAGACTTTAGGAGTGTCTATGGGAATGTTTGACCATTCTTTCAGAAGCGCATTTGTGAGGTCAGGCACTGATATGGATAAGAAGACCTGGCTCGGGTTCTATCAGGTTGAGGTGAGGACTCTGTGCATGCCAGTCAAGTTCCTCCACCCCAAACTTGCTCATTCATGTCTTTTTATAGATAGATAGATAGATAGATAGATAGATAGATAGATAGATAGATAGATAGATAGATAGATAGATAGATAGATAGATAGATAGATAGATAGATAGGAGAGAGAGATTAGTCCCAAACTCAGGAGAATAGAGTTTTAACTAATTTCTCAAACACCCAAAAGTAAGTTGGAGGGTGCAGTATACTCTTCCATTGATGACTCAGGCCTAAGCACAGCAGAGGTTCATCGCCACTTTAAAAACACTGCTGGGGAGTATTTCCCCATTAAGCACTTTAGTTCCCACGCTATACATGAAAAACGGCTACAGCGTGGCTCTCTAGTTCTGGGAGGGCGTCCATGGATGTCCTCCCAAAATCCCACTCCCCATTACACCTCCCACTCCCCATTACACCTCACCCTGCATCCCCCAATACCCCCAATACCTCACAAAGTTCCCCCCATCACTAACCCCAGTCTGTATACTTTGCATTACCTGAACTCTTCAATCCCTATTAACCCACAATCTGTACCCCCTGCATTCCCATATCCCCAATACTGCTTAATTTGCACCCCATTGCACTTCACTCTGCACCCCCTGCCCTGTGCTGTTGTGCATAGATCACAGCTCTAAACTTCCCGCACTGAGGGCTCTGCCCAGACACCCCTTCCCCCCTCTGGGTGCGGGGGATTCTGGGAGTAGTCAAAGAGGCATGCGAAGTGGAGAGAAGGGGTCCAGAGGATGGGAGAATGGAGGATTCTTAGCCACCCACAGACGGCAAGCCCCACTGGAACGGCAGAGGGGCATGGTACAGGAGGGCTGCCTGTACCTCCCTATCAGTGACCTTGGTAGCATACATTTTATTAATGAAGAAAGGGGTGGAAAAATAAAAAAAATAACTGTGGTATTGAGGAAAGATGAAAACACAATTACAAAATAAAACTCATGCACAGGTATCCCACATACAGAGGGGGGCAATGAATCCATTTCAATCATGATTAAAAAGAGCTGTGCAGACTCTTTTTAGTGTTTATTACAGTCTATTCATTGGTCCCCTCTGTATGTGGAATTTATATGCATGAATTTTGTGAATTAATAAAGGTTTCATAAATGGATTAATGGGTCCCCACTGTTTTTTTTTTAATCTTCCTTCAATTCTCCCTTTTTAATCTTTCTTCCTTTATTCATTTTATTGCCTTTTCATCATTGCCTGCTGCTGTTCCATTTCTGCTTGTGTTGCCCCTGTGAGGAGAGGCTGTATTTTACTCTCATGATGCTGTAGGCTCCTCTCAGCCTGGCATTTAGGCACTTTCTACTACGTGGGTCAACACATGTAAACAAACAGTGGCATGCTACTAAGACTGTGACTGTAGCAGCTGTCAAGTCATGGCTTGGCAGGGGTGAGGGTGGAAACATTTAATGTGGGCAGACAGAAAAAAGGTCCACCAGCTCCCTAAACACACTGCAATCCAGTAAAAGGAAAGCTGTAGAAACAGTAGACCTCATCTGCTTTGTAGTATTTACTATTCACTCCTGATTACTTGCTTAGCTACGCTACTAAAATCAGCAATGTACTTTCTACTAGTGCCTAATGCCTTGTACACATGGTCGGACATTCCGACCACAAAATCCGTTTTTTTCCGATGGATTTTGGCTGAAATTTGTCTTGCATACACACGGTCACACAAAGTTGTCGTAAAATCCGATCGTTTGGAACGAGGTGACATACAACACGTACGATGGGACTACGTAAAGGCCAGTAGCCATTAGCTTTCGTCTCCAAATTTTTTCTCAGCATGCTTGGCACTTTGTGCGTCGGAATTCTCTACACACAATCGGAAAAAGTCCGATCGGATTTTGTTGTCGGAAAATTTTAGATCCAGCTCTCAAACTTTTTCCGTCCGAAATTCCGATGGAAAAAGTCCGATAGAGCCCACACATGATCGGATTTTCTGACAACATAGTCCGATCAGACTTTTTCCATCGGAATTTCCGACCGTGTACGGGGCATAATACATGTTACAAATTAGGCACCTGATCATGGGATGTTTTAGTCTTAGCTTACTCTTAGGTGGCCATACACGATTTGATTTTATTATCAGATAAATATGCAATTTGATCAAAACAATTGAATTGTAAAAAACTTCCCTTCCGATCGATTTAGACTCAGTTTATATCAGATTCGATCAAAGGGATTCAATTGGCCAGGGCGGATAATTATTGATAGTTTTGCATTGGCGGCATTAAGATGCTTTGGTCATTATTTTGTTCATATTTTAATTGAACAGATTACGAGAGTACATGAAAACAAAGCTGTGATTGATAACTTACGGTCATATCTTCCAACAATAGCTCTAATCTAATTTCCCATTTGTGGCATATTGATTGAATGGGTTTTACACTATAGAATGGATTATTCCTATCAGGAAAGATTGATTGGAAAAGAAAAAGATCATTTATCGGAGTCTGCATGGCCACCATAATACAGATATTCCTGGAGGACCTGCCGCAGGACTTTCCCTAGCATCATCTGTAAGATGTCCCACTTTTCACTGTCTGACATCAGTATTTTTCAAACAGTGATCATGCATATACTACTGCCAGCAGGGATCCTAAGTTCAATCAATACTATTATTAGCTTGATATTGGTGCATTTCTTTTTCATCATGACATAATTAAAGCTAAACTTGAGGCAGATATTAAAATAAAATAAAATAAATAAATAAAAAGAAACAAAAATAAATACAGTTATACAATTGCTAATAAAAACTTTAATTATTTTAATGCCACTAATAAAAATGCCTAAAATAATAAATATATTACAGCCTCTTGCAATTCCTGACAATACCATGTACATTTCAAAGTGGCTTCTGTGACTTTGACAGCTTAAAGCAGAGTTCCAACTTTTTAAAAATACTATTATTTATATAACTCACGGTTTAGGGATCGATCGCCGCTCGATTGCCGAATTCCGATCATATGATTTCTTATATTCTTCTCTCCCTGGCATGTTCCATCTTGCTTGTGGGCATGTGATGGGCCACAATTGGTAACACACTATGCCGTGAAGGACTGAAATCCCGCAGCTCAGGTCCCCTTGCTCAGGAAAGCACATGTACAGGCCCGTCTGAAGTTTGCTAATGAACATCTGAATGATTCAGGGGAGAACTGTGTGAAAGTGTTATGGTTAGCTGAGACCACAATCAAGCTCTTTGGCATCAACTAAATTCGCTGTGTTTGAAGGAGGAGGAATGCTGCCTATGACCCCAAGAACACCATTCCCACCATCAAACATGAAGGTGGAAACATTATGCTTTGGGGGTGTTTTTTTTCTAAGGGGACCGGACAACTTCACTGCATCAAAGGGATGATGGACTGGGCTGTGACTGTTAAATCTTGGGTGAGAACCTCCTTCCCTCAGCCAGGGCATTGAAAATGGGTTGTGGATGGGTATTCAAGCATGACAATGACCCAAAACAAATGGCCAAGGCAACAAAGGAGTGACTTAAGAAGAAGCTTAAGGTCCTGGTGTGGGCAGTGTGTGAGGATGTGAGAGCATGTGAGCCCTGCTCCTCTTCCACTTCAATGGCAGCAAAAACAGCAGGAAAGTCGGTAGTAAAGTCCCCCCAAGTTGGAATATCAGCAGAGACTCAGACAACAGTAGACAAGGAGGTATAGCCTAGGTAGAGCTGGCTCCCTCTGGCAAGGATATTATGGCAGCTATCAAAGCATGTAGTGAGACTCTCACAATAAAAATTGATGCTCTGGCCGTAGATATTAATATAATGAGGCATGAGTTTGATAAAGTCAAGCAAAAGATGATTGGAAGTTCGGGTCTCAAAGGTAGAATTAAAAACGGATGACAGAGAATGGCATATCCTGAGAAAACAAATTAGTGTTCTACAGGATAGAGCAATCAATACAGAAAGCCGTTTGAGGAGAAATAATATCCGGATCATAGGATTGCCAGAACGAGTGGAAGGAGATAATCCACCAATGCAGCCTCGCCCGTGTCCACCAATGCAGCCTCGCCCGTGTCCACCAATGCAGCCTCGCACTTGTCCACCAATGCAGCCTCACACTTGTCCACCAATGCAGCGCAGCCTCACACTTGTCCACCAATGCAGCGCAGCCTCACACTTGTCCACCAATGCAGCGCAGCCTCACACTTGTCCACCAATGCAGCGCAGCCTCACACTTGTCCACCAATGCAGCGCAGCCTCACACTTGTCTACCAATGCAGCACAGCCTCACACTTGTCTACCAATGCAGCGCAGCCTCACACTTGTCCACCAATGCAGCGCAGCCTCACACTTGTCCACCAATGCAGCGCAGCTTCACACTTGTCCACCAATGCAGCGCAGCCTCACACTTGTCCACCAATGCAGTGCAGCCTCACACTTGTCCACCAATGCTGCCTACCTGTGTCCTGAATAAAGGGAAGCAGAGAAGAAGAGCATTGCTGGGCGGATGATATGAGTGCCGAGGGACATGCTGGAACAGCTTTGATTTAAATCGCTGTGTGTTCCCGCCGCTCGGCGTCCCGTAAGCCCGCCCCCTGGCCAGGGAACTTTGATACACATCACTCGTCCCGGGTTGGACGGGTGATCTGTCTATCAAATTCCCCGGGACCTGTGTGTGAAAGCGAGCGCAGGGAACACACAGCGATTTAAATCAAAGCCGGCACCGCTAGTTATGTTCCCTGCGCTCATATGATCCGGCCGGCTCTGTCCTCTCTCTTCCCCTTCATGTGCACTGGGAAAGGGACTCGCCGGCGACGAGCAGACGAGTGTAAATTTTGAGGGCTGTATATATATATATATATATATATATATATATATATATATATATATATATATATATATATATATATATAAAATAATAGTAAATAAATAATAAACTTGGGTTTAATTGTCTATTAGAGAGCCCGACTTACATATTGGGTGGAAGGATTGTTGCGGTACACATTGGGGGTTATTTTGTGCAGAGTAGTTACTGGGTATAGAACAGAACCTATAGTCAGTGAGGTCAAGGGTAGGGGAAAAGTCCTTTTTGCTCCCACCCAAGGATGAATGGGGTTGCAACTTAGGGAGGGGAGTGAAAATGGATAGGGTGGGATGGGAGGGTGGAGGAAAGGGAGGTGCAGAGGTGTGGTTTCTAAGGGTTCAGGGATGGTGTGGTTTTGTTGCCCCGTTGATGTTTGCTTTGCTTTGCTTTGAGCCATATGGCTCAAGATACTGGGGAGATGTCCCTTTCTTCCATTGTGCAAGCATGCTGCCAGGTGATAATAATTGATATTCTATAATATCCTGGAATGTCAGAGGTCTAAATTCTGGATTTAAAAGAGCATTGATGTTCCAATATGTAAGAAAATATAACCCCCAGTTGATTTTACTTCAAGAGACACATCTAGTGGGAAGGAAACTAGCGACCTTAAAAAAAGCATGGATTCAAAAAGCATATCACACTACTTACTATTTCTATGTGAGAGGGGTTTCAGTGCTAATAAATAAATCCTTTTCCGGCCTAATAGAGAAGGTATATACAGACATGCAGGGAAAATATGTTATTTTAGTATAGACGTTGGGACAACAAAGGTATATTATAGTGGCAATATATATTCCACTCCCTTCCTATTTGGGAATATTAAATGAAACCACAAAGCTCCTGATTCAAGACCTCCTGCGCTCTAGCTCCCTCATCACCTCCCCCCATATCCACCTCCAGGACTTCTCCAGAGCCTCGCCCATCCTCTGGAATTCCCTACCGCAATCTGTCAGACTGTCTCCAAATTTATCCACTTTTAGGCGATCCCTGAAAACTTTCCTCTTCAGAGAAGCCTATCCTGCCTCCATCTAACAACTGCACTATTTTCTCCATTAGCTCACCCCCCCACAGCTATTACCCTTTTGTATAACCTAACCCTCCCTCCTAGATTGTAAGCTCTAATGAGCAGCGCTCTCTGATCCCCCCTGTATTGAATTGTATTGTAATTGTACTGTCTGCCCCAATGTTGTAAAACGCTGTGTAAACTGTCGGCGCTATATAAATCCTGTATAATAATAATAATAATATTAGAGAAAATTATCCAACATTTTCCAGCAAAATTATTGTTTATTGGAGTTTTTAAATCTATTTTATCCTCAGAATTTGAGCGAAACCTCCAAAGCAGTATTCAGCTGATTTATATAGCTGGGCCCAGACGACAGGTGTAATAGAAATTTGCAGATGGAGAAATCCAAAATAAAGAGCATATGAGCAAAACCTCATCTCAGATTTAGCCTTTTTAGATCTGACATTAGCAGCGGATATTGTAGAAGCAACATATTTACCAAGCGGTCTTTCAGACCATTCTCCTTTGTTCCTGTCAATATGTACCCCTGCCCTGAAAAATGCATCAACGTGGCAATTCGCTCCCCAGTGGGTGTTACACCCAGAGATAGTGTACTAGACACAAAGATCAACAAGAAGACCGAGTGGAGATATTTAGATGTGGCTTGTGTAACTATTGTGAGTCCTGTTGGAAGGCTCTTTCTTTCGGCTTTCTAATAGACGTATTCATTCATTGAAACATCATGTTACTTGTCTCACTAAAGGAATTATCTATATTATCCTATGTTAATGTGGTGCCTTCTACATTGGCTGTTTGAAAGCGTATGAAGGACCACATGTATTATGCCACAGCTGGGATTTTGAACACTCCCATAGGAAATCATATAGCATTCAAATATTATCCCCATGTCTTTAATTTTTCAGTGTTAGAATCCAGTGATAGAATCCATGAGGACCCCTGAATGGGAAATTTTGATCAGAGGTTTCTATGTAGAGAGGCAAAATAGATTTTTGACTTGAAAGCTACAGAATTACCTGTTTTGAATGATAAAATTGGGAAAGCTGCGCTAAAGAGTCTTAATGTAGTAGGTCCACATAGACTAACATAAAAACAAGGAAATCAACTTTTTTGAACCAATTGAACACTTGAAACCACCAAAGTGTGCACACAATCAAAAAAAGAGTGCCCGATCACCGTAGCTGTAGATTCTGCTTACCAGATATGCGGTATCGTGCCGTTGAATTTCTGAGGTTCTTAATGACTTCCTGTACCTCTTCTGCTGAGAAGGGCGCCTCCAGTATTTTTTTTTTTTTTTTTTTTTTTATGTTATTTTAAGTTATTTCCCTATCCACATTTGTTTGCAGATCACTTGCCATGCTCTTAACAACATTTTGTTGCCATTTGCAGCCCTCTAGCCCTTTCCATGACTTTTTTACAGCCATTTTAGTGTTCAAAAGTTCGGGTCCCCATTGACTTCAATGGGGTTCGGAGTTCGGGGTCAAGTTCGGTCCCAAACCCGGACTTTTTCCCGAAGTTCAGCCGAACCTGCCGAACCCGAACATCCAGGTGTCCGCTCAACTCTAGACATGATAGATTGGTACAAGAAGGCCCAAATAGCTGGACATGTCATCAAAACAGGGAAAGTACGCAACTTCAATTTGAAAGGTCTGATGGGATCCGTTGTTGCTGCTGGGGATTGGGAAGAGGAGGAGGAAGATGGGAGGTGGTCTAATAGGTTCTCCAATTCAGAGGAAGGTATATCCTCTGTAGCCCCTCCTCATACAGCAACATAAGGTCCCGTAGAGCTCTAAACTCCTGCATAATGAAGTGTTTGGTGTGTTTCGTTAACCATTTCTTTAAATTAATTTGTTGTCGTTCTTTTGTCATAAATAAATCTAAAGGTCAAATTGCGGGCAAAAGGAATACAAATCCTTAATAGTTTCAAAGACATTTAAGGGTTCCTTTGGGCAAAAGCCCAGACCCAAATGTTGTACGGTTTCCTCATCATGAGAAAGTGTAATAGGAGTGAGATTCAAAATATTAATTTGGATCATGACTGGAAATTGCTTCAATGTGGATTCATAGGGGGTTTGGGGGAAATGGTTTCACAACAAACGTGTCCAGGTTGCCCTGTTTCTTGGGATCAGGGGTGGTTGGTTCTAAAAAAATCAGTATTGCCAGTGACAGTTTTAGAAGTGAGTACAGTGGATTTGGTACCACGGTTCACAGGGGGAAAAGGGAGACAAGCCCCGCAGGTGTCACTGTGGGTCCCGTCAGGTGGTGGAGCGGTTGCGGACAGTGCAGGTACGGGGCCCAGTATGGTCCCCCCCCTCCCTTTTGTTACAGTGATCGCCCCCACCACCATGGGGCTTGTAGTATCGCTCCAGGCCCCGGTGGCTGCTGTTGCTGCATCAGGGGAGAAGGCCGGATCATCGCAGGATGTCCCGGGAAAGACAGATGCTGTGCGGATTGCCAACACAGAAAAATAGGCCGTTAGGGGCACATTTAAAACAGGACGTCTGGGATAAGATTTGCAAGGGTGAGTATGTAGAGATCTTCTCCTTGCAACCTCTAGAAAAATCCAAGCCCAATGACACGAAGAAGGAGGATGAGGTACAGATTGATTTTCACTAATTGGCTGCAGGCGTTTGCCATTATGGCGAGCGTCATAGGGGAGAAGAACCCAGAGCACTGTTCAGCGCTCTTTTGTTATATGGACGCCATCGGCGAGACTCAGAGTCTACGGGGGATCTGCTTGGCTACGTTACGATGAGCAGTTTCAGCAGCATAGGGCCATCCCTCCGATGGGACCACAAGGATATCAGCCTCTGGATGTGGCTCATGTCCTCAGCTCTGGCCCCGAACCAGTTTTTTCCAGGGGTACAGCTTTCCCTGGACAACTGGCCACTAAGAAATGGGGTTTCTGTTGTCAGTACGAGGGCTCCTGTAAGTTTGGGAGCTCCTGCCGTTTTAAACATGAGTGCTCCAGCTGCGGAGGTTCTCTTCCCGTGCCCCATTGCTTTAAAAAAGGCAATGGCCATGCAGGAGAGTCTGAAAACAAGAGGTATGATGCCGATGAGCGGGGAAAGGATGCAACCTTTCCTAAATAGATATACGGACCGAGACGCTGCACGGCTACTGGGGGAGGGATTCTTGGAGGGTTTTAGGATCTCATGTTCCTTGGTTGCAGTACCGCCTATGGCGTGGAATTTGCATTCCACTTTACAACATCCTGGGGTGGTTTCTGACAAGCTGGCTAAGGAAGTGGCACTGGGTCGCATGGGCGGGCATTTCTCGGTTAAGCCTTTGTCGGATTTGGTGATTTCACCTGTAGGGGTGGTACCTAAGGAGCCACAAAAGTTTTGCCTTATCCACCACCTGTCTTTCCCAAATGGAGGTTTGGCCAACGATGCCATTGATTCAGAGGCGTGTACGGTTTCGTACACTTATTTTGACACGGCAGTTGGCTGGGTTCACTGCTACAGAAAAGGGTCTCTGTAGGCAAAATCGGACATTGAATCCACTTTTCGTTTGCTCCCTGTCCATCCGAACAGTTTCCGCCTGCTAGGGGGGTGTTGGCAGGACAAATTTTATGTGGATCGCTGTGCTCTGTTTCCTGCTTTCTGTTTGAGACGTTCAGTTCCTTTGTTGAATGGGTGGTTCGTGATGTATCAGGGGTGAATTCTGTCATTCATTATTTGGATGATTTCCTTTGCGTGGGGCCACCTTCTTCTAATGTATGTGCGATACTTTTGTCCAGGTTACAGCTCATTGCGAGTAGATTTGGTATTCCTTTGGCTACAGACAAGATGGAGGGCCCGACTACCATGCTCAGTTTCTTGGGCATAGTTCTCCACTCAGGCACCATGGAGTGTCGCTTGCCGGAGGATAAATTGTTGGCCCTCAAGACGGATATTCGTGGGATAATGGGACTACGCAAGATCCAGCTTTGGAAGCTGCAATCCTTGTTGGGTAAGTTTCATTTTGCATGTCACATTATTCCCATGGGCAGGGTTTTTTGCCGACGGCTGTTGGCAGCTACAGCGGGGGTTAGGTCTCCCACCCATTTTATCCATCTCAATAGGGAACATCATGAGGATTTGAGGGTGACTTGGAGCTGTTTACAGACACAGCAGGGTCGTCAGGTTATGGGGCCTTCTACCAGGGTCATTGGAGTGCGGAACCTTGGCCGCGTTCCTGGCTAGCCACGGGTTTTAGTAACATGGTGCTCCTGGAGCTTTTTCCGGTGGTGCTGGCTATGGAAAACTTGGGTGAGTCATTTCGAAATGTGAAAATTCGATTGAATTGCAAAAACATGGGAGGGGTTTAAGTCATTAACAGGGTCGTCACAACCTGTTATACGATCGTGGCGCCACATGGTACTACGCTGCCTGCAGCTGAACATTTTTCTGTACGCTGTACACCTCCCGGGGTGCGACAATACTTTGGCTGACTCCTTGTCTCGATTTCAGTGGGACAGGTTCCCAGAGCTGGCACCAGCAGCCGAGCAACAGGGGGTTCCGTGTCCCGTTTGGCTGTGGGAGTTTGCCTTGGAGCTGTCGCTGGATAGATCAGAAGGTCGGTGAGTGAGGCCATGTGGGCGGCCTACACCAAGGTATGGTGGGAATGGTTGGAGATGTTTCAGCAAGCTGGGGTGGGTCAGGAAGATTCGGAGGTAAGGCTGATGGTCCTTTACTTTGTTTTCAGTAACCTGAAGCAGGGTGCGTTGGTGTCTACAATTGAGTGGAAACTGTCTGGCTTGGGGTTTTTCTTTAAGTTGCATGGCTGGGTGGATTTTGCAAAAGATTTTTGGTTCGACAAATACGGTAAAAGGGTATCGGAATATCGTGCTAATTTACAGGCCATTTTTGTGCAGCTGGGCTCATTATGTACATCAAGGTATGAGGTCTCCTTATTTAAAGCGGCTTTTTCGCTGGCCTTTTTTGGGGCGTTTCAGATTAACAAGCTGGTCAGTCCTTCTAGGAAGGTTTCCGGGGGAATATTGGTGCAGGATGTGATTTATAAGGGACAGGGTGCAGGTATTACTGCGCAGGTCCAAGACAGAAAAGGCAGGCAAGGGCACGTTGGTACAGCTGTTTCCCCTGCCAGGTTCCCCGATGTGTCCAGTGGGGGTGGTACGGGATTTTTTAGAGGTTTGCCCGGTCGTGGAGGGGCCTTTCTGTTACATGGGGATGGGTCTCCATTGTCCAAGTTTCGGTTCGTTGCCATTTTCAGGAAGAGCCTTCAAGCAGCGGGTTTAGAAGACAAACAGTATGCCTCGCACTCCCTCTGTATCGGGGCGGCCACAGAGGCTGCTCGGTGTTGGCTGGATGAGGCGGCTGTTAAGCAGATTGGTAGATGGGACTTTCATGGGAGATTCCATACCTACATTTGGTAAGGGGGGTGACTTTTTGAGGGCAGGTGTCTATGTGGTTCTTTCATGTTGGGTGAGTATTCATGGTGGTCTTGGTGTTACCCAGGGGTAGGGATGAGCCGAACACCCCCGGGTTCGGTTCGCACCAGAACCTTCGAACCGACCGAAAGTTTGCGCGAATTTTCGAACCCTATACGTTATAATGGACGCGAACGTTCGAAATCAAAAGTGCTAATTACAACGGCCAATATGCATGTTAATGTCATAAAACAGGTTTGGGGACCCGGGTCCTGCCCCAGGGGACATATATCAATGCAAAAAGAACTTTTAAAAACTAACGTTTTTTCGGGAGCAGTCATTTTAATGATGCATAAAGTGAAAAAAAAAAAAAGTGAAATTTTCCTTTAAATATGGTACCTGGGGGGTGTCTAAAGTATGCCTGTGAAGTGGCATGTGTTTCCCGTGTTTAGAACTGTCCTTGCACAAAATGACATTTTTAAAGGAAAAAAAGAAGCCATTTAAAACCACTTGCGGCTTTAGGTTTGTTCTTAAGTAGAATCTGAACAGGTACATTATGAAGTGTAGCTCCATCCCAAAAAAATCTATTTTTAAGCTTTTTGGAGAACATAGGGAGGGGTTATCACCCCTGTAACATTTGCTGTCTTTGCACATCTGTTCAGAACATGTCACCTCACTTTCCGTCCCAATGACAAATGTTTTTGGAAAAAGTGGGGTTTTAATTGAAACAAGGATTGGTGATAAAGTATCAGTAGAGAGGAGATACCTTTTTCCCAAATTAAATCTAACAGGATAGAATTTCCCTTCCTAGGGGTAGATTTCCTCTCACTTCCTGTTTTCTCTTTCCATTTGCAAGTAGGAGTCGTTTGTAAGTTGGATGTATGAAAGTAGGGGCCTGGCGTATATACTCTGCAGAAATTTGCCCTATTAGATGTTGGTGTAGCCACAAGACTGCTGGGCACAGGAATGGGCCCTGCTGTGAGTTAATAGATCAAGATTTGTAATTGCATGCACCTGTTGAACAGGGCAGAAAAATTGGGGGTGGTGGTGGTGGTGGTGGTGGTGTACGGTGTTGCCACAAGACTGTAAGCTCTCACAGTTACTCTTGGTGGGCGCAGGAATGGGCCCTGCTGTGAGTTATTAGATCAAGATTTGTAATTGCAAGCACCTGATGAACAGGGCAGAAAAATTGGGCCTTTGGCGGTGGTGGTGGACGGTGTTGCCACAAGACTGTAGGCCCTCATAGTTACTCTTGGTGGGCGCAGGAATGGGCCCTGCTGTGAACTATTAGATCAAGATTTGTAATTACCCGCCCCTGTTAAACAGGGGCTGAAAAATTGTGCCTTAGGCACTGGTGCTGGTGCCACAACACTGCAACCCCTCACAGATACTGTACTTGGAGCACAGCAGTCACACGTGTTGCGAAGCATTTTTTTAAAAAATTGTAAGTACACGCCCCTGTTAAACAGGGGCTGAAAAATTGTGCCTTAGGCACTGGTGCTGGTGCCACAACACTGCAACCCCTCACAGATACTGTACTTGGAGCACAGTGTTGCGAAGCATTTTTTTTATAAAAATTGTATGTACACGCCCCTGTTAAACAGGGGCTGAAAAATTGTGCCTTAGGCACTGGTGTGGTGGCATGGATCATTGAGGAGGAGGAAGAGGATAGTCAGTGAACATAAGAGGACAGTCACTCAGCATCAGCATAGGCAGTCTTGAAGGGATGTGATGTGACATTAAAAATTATTCGGTTATATCCGCCTCAGGTGCCTGGTAGCTGGTGGTGATCCAAGACTGATTCATTTTGATGAAGGTCAGTCGATCAACCGAGGCGGTGGACAGGCGCACCCTATGATCAGTCACAAATCCTCCAGCAGCACTGAATGTGCGTTCGGACAGAACGCTGGAGGCAGGACAGGCCAGTAGCTCAATTGCATACTGTGCAAGCTCTGGCCAGTGATCCATCCTCAGGACCCAGTAAGCCAGAGGATTTTCGGTGGGAAAGGTGTCCAAGTCTGACCTTGCCCCAAGGTATTCCTGCACCATGTATATCAGACGCTGGCGATGGTTGCTGGAACCGATCATACCTTGGGGCTGCGGACTAAAAAATTGTCTGAACGCATCGGTCAGACGTCCACCTTCCCCACCGCTCCTTCTGCTACTGACCGAAGCCTCAGCTACTCGTCGCCCAGGACCAGGAGTTTGTAGCCTCCCAGTTTCTGGGAACGCGTTGCACAGACCTTTCTGCAAGGCCTCCCTGAGATGTCTCATCCTCTGCTCCCTCTGCGACGGCAAGATAAGGTCCGCAAACTTACCCTTGTACCGCGGATCAAGGAGAGTGGCCAGCCAGTAATGGTCCCTCTCCTTGATCCGAAGAACACGAGGATCCTTCCGCAGGCTTTGCAGGATCAGGGAGGCCATGCAGCGTAGGTTAGCTGAGGCATTCGGTCCGGAGTCTTCTGGGTCACTGAGGATGACATGATCGCCAGCCACCTCCTCCCAGCCACGTACAAGTCCACTGGTTTGTTGGGACTGTACATCATCCCTAAAAGACTGCTGCTGCTGATGCTGAGTGCCAGGCTCCACCTCCATGCTCACACAATCCTCCTCCTCCTCCTCCTCCTCCTCCTCCTCCTCCTCCTCATCCTCTTCCTGTGTGATGGGTGGGACAGGAGGAACACTGTCCGGATAAAGGGGGCCTTGAGAGGCAAGGAAGTCCTCCTCTTCCTGCCTCTGTTCTGCCTCAAGTGCCCTGTCCATTATCCCACGCAGCGTATGCTCCAACAGGTGGACAAGAGGGACAGTGTCACTGATGCATGCACTGTCACTGCTCACCATCCTCGTGGCCTCCTCAAATGGTGAGAGGACAGTGCATGCATCCCTGATCATGCTCCACTGACGTGGGGAAAAAAAACCAAGCTCCCCTGACCCTGTCCTGGTGCCGTAGTCGCAAAGGTACTCATTGATGGCCCTCTGCTGCGTGTGCAGTCGCTGCAGCATGGCCAACGTTGAGTTCCACCTGGTGGGCATGTCACATATTAGGCGGTTCTTGGGCAGGTTCAGCTCCTTTTGCAGCTCAGTCAGCCGAGCACTGGCATTATAAGATCGGCGGAAATGCACACAGACTTTCCTGGCCTGCCTCAGGACATCCTGTAAGCCTGGGAACCTGCCCAAGAACCGCTGCACCACCAGGTTGAGGACGTGAGCCATGCAGGGCACATGGGTGAGCTGCCCCTGTCGCAGGGCGGAGAGGAGGTTGGTGCCATTGTCAGAAACGACCATTCCTGGCTTAAGCTGACGTGGCGTCAACCACCTCTCGGCCTGCCCCTGCAGAGCTGCCAGAACCTCTGGCCCAGTCTGGCTCCTGTCCCCCAAACACACCAGCGCAAGCACGGCATGGCATCTTTTTGCCTGCGTACTTGCGTAGCCCCTTGTACGCCTACGGAGCACCGCTGGTTCCAAGGACAGAGCACTGGAGGAAGAAGAAGAGGAGGGGGTGGAGGAGAGAGGTGTGTCACAACCAGTAGCAGTAGTAGCGTTTTGGAGGCGTGGTGGCGGAACAACCTCCAACACTACTGCACCTTGTCCTGCATCCCTCCCAGCTGCCAATAGAGTGACCCAATGGGCCGTGAAAGAAAGGTACCGTCCCTGTCCATGCCTGCTGGACCATGAGTCAGCGGTAATATGCACCTTACCGCTGACCGCCCTGTCCAGCGAGGCATGGACATTGCCCTCCACATGCCGGTAGAGAGACGGAATCGCCTTCCGTGAGAAAAAGTGGCGTTTGGGAACCTGCCACTGAGGAACCGCACATTGAACAAACTCACGGAAGGGGGCCGAGTCTACCAACTGAAAAGGCAGCAGTTGAAGTGCTAGCAATTTAGCCAGGCTAGCATTCAACCGCTGGGCATGTGGATGGCTGGGAGTGTACTTCTTTCTACGGTCCAGCAGCTGGGGCAGGGAAATTTGCCTGCTGCAATCGGACGTCGGTGTACTGCAAGTACTTGGTTGTGACACACCTAATTCTACACCTTCAGTCCTCTCAGAGCAGCTTTCAGAGAGGACTGAAGGTGTAGTGGGGATGGAGATCCCAGCTGAGGAGGAGCAAGGAGAGGTCCGCTTAGTTCTTTGGTGTGGGTCTTTTATGTGTGCCTGCCAACGAGCTGCATGGCAGGTCGCCATATGTCTGGTCATGCTTGTGGTGCCCAAGCGGCTGATGTTTTGGCCACGCGAGATACGCTTGAGACAAATATTGCAAATAGCAGTGGTGCGATCTGCTGCACTCGTCTCAAAAAAGGCCCACACCAAAGAACTTTTCTGATAACGTGCAGAGGCAGCGCCCTGCACAGGCGGAGCTCTGCGGTGTTGTACAGTTGCTGTGCTGGCCTCTACCTGGCCTCCAGGGGGCACCCTGCCTCGTTGGACATGTGACGCCGCATCCTCCTCCTCCTCGTCCTCCTCCTCATCCTCTCTCCCTTCAGGCACCCACGTGGAGTCAGTGACCTCATCATCCCCTCCCTCTTCACCACTAGAGCAAACCTGGCAGTAAGCTGCAGCTGGTGGAACAGTACTGCCAGATTCCTCAAGCTGGGTATCATCATCCGAGCCTTCGAATCGTTGGGCATCCTCCTGGAGCATGTACCCAACACTGTGCTCAAAGAGTTCGGGGGACTCCTCAGGAGGACATGGTGGGTCTAGGGAAGGGGTGGCTGATGATGCTCTGCCAGTACCCTGAGCCTGGGTGAGAGAGGATGAGGAGGATGAGGAGGGCTTGGTCATCCATTCTACCAAGCCTTCAGCATGATGCGGCTCCACATGTCCAGCTGCCGAAAACAAAGACGCGCGTGTCCCATGGCCACGTGCTGATGACGATGCACGACCACGTCCACGTCCACGGCCACGTCCACTAGAAACAGAGCCTGCCTGCCCTGTGTTCTTGGCTCTGCACGCTCTGCCTCCCCTTGGCGGTCTTCCAGCCATTGTAGTCGGTAGTCCTGTGGGTGCTGCTGAGAAGAATATATAGGAGCTCTGTGTGATGCCACTAACACACTAGAAGTCCTGTGGGTGCTGCTGAGAAGAAAATATAGGAGCTCTGTGTGATGCCACTAACACACTAGAAGTCCTCTGGGTGCTTCTGCAAAGAAAATAGAGGAGCTCTGTGTGATGCCACTAACACACTAGAAGTCCTATGGGTGCTTCTGCAAAGAAAATAGAGGAGCTCTGTGTGATGCCACTAACACACTAGAAGTCCTGTGGGTGCTGCTGAGAAGAAAATATAGGAGCTCTGTGTGATGCCACTAACACACTAGAAGTCCTATGGGTGCTTCTGCAAAGAAAATAGAGGAGCTCTGTGTGATGCCACTAACACACTAGAAGTCCTGTGGGTGCTGCTGAGAAGAAAATAGAGGAGCTCTGTGTGATGCCACTAACACACTAGAAGTCCTATGGGTGCTTCTGCAAAGAAAAAAGAGGAGCTCTGTGTGATGCCACTAACACACTAGAAGTCCTATGGGTGCTTCTGCAAAGAAAATAGAGGAGCTCTGTGTGATGCCACTAACACACTAGAAGTCCTGTGGGTGCTGCTGAGAAGAAAATAGAGGAGCTCTGTGTGATGCCACTAACATACTAGAAGTCCTGTGGGTGCTGCTGAGAAGAAAATAGAGGAGCTCTGTGTGATGCCACTAACACACTAGAAGTCCTATGGGTGCTTCTGCAAAGAAAATAGAGGAGCTCTGTGTGATGCCACTAACACACTAGAAGTCCTGTGGGTGCTTCTGCAAAGAAAATAGAGGAGCTCTGTGTGATGCCACTAACACACTAGAAGTCCTATGGGTGCTTCTGCAAAGAAAATAGAGGAGCTCTGTGTGATGCCACTAACACACTAGAAGTCCTGTGGGTGCTTCTGCAAAGAAAATAGAGGAGCTCTGTGTGATGCCACTAACACACTAGAAGTCCTGTGGGTGCTTCTGCAAAGAAAATAGAGGAGCTCTGTGTGATGCCACTAACACACTAGAAGTCCTGTGGGTGCTTCTGCAAAGAAAATAGAGGAGCTCTGTGTGATGCCACTAACACACTAGAAGTCCTGTGGGTGCTTCTGCAAAGAAAATAGAGGAGCTCTGTGTGATGCCACTAACACACTAGAAGTCCTGTGGGTGCTGCTGAGAAGAAAATATAGGAGCTCTGTGTGATGGGACTAACACACTTCAAGTCCTATAGGTGCTTCTGGGAACAAAATATAAGATCTCTGTGTGATTGGACTAACACACTTCAAGTCCTATAGGTGCTTCTGGGAACAAAATATATGATCTCTGTGTGATTGGACTAACACACTTCAAGTCCTATAGGTGCTTCTGGGAACAAAATATATGATCTCTGTGTGATTGGACTAACACACTTCAAGTCCTATAGGTGCTTCTGGGAACAAAATATATGATCTCTGTGTGATTGGACTAACACACTTCAAGTCCTATAGGTGCTTCTGGGAACAAAATATATGATCTCTGTGTGATGGGACTAACACACTTCAAGTCCTATAGGTGCTTCTGGGAACAAAATATATGATCTCTGTGTGATGGGACTAACACACTTCAAGTCCTATAGGTGCTTCTGGGAACAAAATATATGATCTCTGTGTGATGGGACTAACACACTTCAAGTCCTATAGGTGCTTCTGGGAACAAAATATATGATCTCTGTGTGATTGGACTAACACACTTCAAGTCCTATAGGTGCTTCTGGGAACAAAATATATGATCTCTGTGTGATTGGACTAACACACTTCAAGTCCTATAGGTGCTTCTGGGAACAAAATATATGATCTCTGTGTGATTGGACTAACACACTTCAAGTCCTATAGGTGCTTCTGGGAAGAAAATATAGGTCTGTGTGATGGGACTAACACACTTCAAGTCCTATGGGTGCTTCTGGGAACAAAATATATGATCTCTGTGTGATTGGACTAACACACTTCAAGTCCTATAGGTGCTTCTGGGAACAAAATATATGATCTCTGTGTGATTGGACTAACACACTCCAAGTCCTATAGGTGCTTCTGGGAACAAAATATAGGAGCTCTGCCTGCCTGCCAGGAACACACTACAAGTCCTATAGGTGCTTCTGGGAAGAAAATATAGGAGCTCTGCCTGCCTGCCACGAACACACTACAAGTCCTATAGGTGCTTCTGGGAACAAAATATAGGAGCTCTGCCTGCCTGCCAGGAACACACTACAAGTCCTATAGGTGCTTCTGGGAACAAAATATAGGAGCTCTGCCTGCCTGCCACGAACACACTACAAGTCCTATAGGTGCTTCTGGGAACAAAATATAGGAGCTCTGCCTGCCTGCCACGAACACACTACAAGTCCTATAGGTGCTTCTGGGAACAAAATATAGGAGCTCTGCCTGCCTGCCAGGAACACACTACAAGTCCTATAGGTGCTTCTGGGAACAAAATATAGGAGCTCTGCCTGCCTGCCAGGAACACACTACAAGTCCTATAGGTGCTTCTGGGAACAAAATATAGGAGCTCTGCCTGCCTGCCACGAACACACTACAAGTCCTATAGGTGCTTCTGGGAGCAAAATATAGGAGCTCTGCCTGCCTGCCACGAACACACTACAAGCCCCTCTTTCTAAATCAATCTAAATTAATGAATCTATCTAACTCAATCTCTCTAAGTAAATCTCTCTAACTAACTAAATCCAGCAGAGTGTCACAGATCTAGCCTGCTCTATCTGCGCCGGAACAGCATGTGACCGGCGCAGACGGCGTGGCGGCCTTTTATAGGGGGGGGGCGTGTACTACAGCCCCTGAGCTGTAATTGGCTACAGGCGTCCTGCCTGTAGCCAATTATGGCTCTTCGAGTTTCCGGGGCTGTGATTGGCCAAGCATGCGGGGTCACAGTGCATGCTTGGCCAATCATCAGCCAGCAATGCACTGCGCCGGCCGCGCCGGCCGCAATGCATTGCGGGGCCGCTCGCATCACACGAACGTGATGCGAGCGGCCAAAATAGTTCTGGGCTCGCCGAGCGAGCGAACGCCCGGTGCTCGATGCGAACGTGGGTTCGCATCGAGCACCGGGCCCATCCCTACCCAGGGGTTTTGTTCTTTTCTTTCAGATGGAGTGCAGTTACGCCTCGTCTGGATCATGGGACACTCATATGTGTTTTTGGGGGCCAGGCGGGCTGACGTTAAGCCGGATGGCAGGCATCAGGGTATTTCTAGGAGGGAGGCGTGTGTTCGTTGGTTAGGGATGCCGGGGATGATGTGGAGCAGGGTCATGCCTGAGGTGCTTTGCTTTGCACGCCTTGACAGACCACCTGACATTCTGGTACTCCATGTTGGTGGGAACGATCTGGGGGTTTGTTCCAGTAGGGAGCTCATTATGGATGTCAAGTTCGATTACCTGCAGCTCTGTACAGCCTTCCCCGATATGCTGGTCTTATGGTCTGACATTGTGGCTCGGACGACTTGGCGCATGGCGAGGTCGGTTGCAAGAATCAACAAAACTAGTATAAAGGTCAATAAAGTGGTGGGCCGATTTTTTTATTCGGAATGGGGGCAGGGTCATCCGCCATTTGGAATTGGAGTCAGATACCAGGCTGTACCTGAGAGGGGATGGTGTCCATTTATCTGTGGTGGGTATAGATTTATGGTTCCTGGGCTTACAGGATGGGATTCAGCATGCATTACGGGTGTGGAGGGGCCCTCAAGGGTAAGGTGTCACCATTGTGGGCGATGGCGGTGGTTGGTCTTTGACGGTGTAAGAAAAGACTTACGGATGGAAGTGTTGGGGACTCATCGTGGTATGTGCCCCTCTGGTTTGTTCCAGTTAACATGGTTTAGCTGGAATGTGGTAATGGTTGCACTGAGGGTAGTGGGTTATCTCTGAGCTGGTGTGTTATGGCTGGATGCCTCTCCTGGTAAAGGTCCCGCAGTGTAGAAATGGAACATGTTTTGAATTTTGGGTTGCCATCAAAGACCAACAGGCTGAGAACTATTAGTTTGTTTTTCAGATGTTGATGTGTAAAAGAATGTTAATTTAAATAAGTTGTTTTGTTAATAAAAGGCTGCTATGGCCATTTGTACACCATTTCAGTGTGGTCTCGTTAATTTAGATAATGTTAAGGGGTGGGGTAAGTACGAATGGTCAGGCAGACATCAAAGAAGGTTGGGGACATCTGATCTACACTGGTCAAGGTAGCAGGACCAGACGGGGTGTCAGGCTGTATACTGAGGGGATGTGCAGACTAGTTAGCAGGTGTTTTTACTGATATATTTAATCTGTCACTGAAGCAGGCTGCAGTACCTGCCGCCTCCGCCGCCTCCCTATCCTTGTGCTGCTGTCCCGGGCCCTTGCGTGCTTCCCTAGCTGAGGCCCAAACTGTAGTCTCTTGTCCCAGTGATTCTGCTCCCAGGGGCAGCAAAAATATGGGAACCCTCCCTAAAAAGGAAAGAACAATCTGCTCAGGCCTCCTGACTATTTATCACATACCCAGCCACCTTCTGGATACCCCTTTTCAGGGATTGGCTAGGGCATGATAAATATTCAACCGATCATTTGAATCTCCCTCCCTATGCTCTGGAAGCTTCTTCCAGGGAAGGGGAAAGCAATCAAACTCTCAGCTCAGGAAGCCTGATCAGACCAAACCAATCAACAACCACTCTATTCACTAAAAAAATAAATGTCCTATCAACCTAAGTAGGAGGGCACTACATACACACACACACACACACACACACACACACACACACATATATATATATATATATATATATATATATATATATATATATATATATATATATATATAATGTATGTCACTGGTTGAAGGAGGATATAGTGTGCACAAAGCAACAGGAGTGTATCCAATTCTAAAGCCTAGTACACACAATGAAATTATGGGACGATGATCATCCGTTTTTTTTGCGTGCTAGTCACCAGATCAAAAATGAAGAGGTTACTGAAGTACAAAGACTCTTGTACGACAGAATAAAAATGTCATGTGTTGTTTCTTTGTATTGTATTTTTGTACGAAAAAACTGTACTAATTAAACAAAAATCACATGATCTGGTATCGTATGAGAAATATTTTCGTGTTTATCCCTTCAGGAAATTTCAGACGAAAGCTGTGTACTAATGATCAGATTATCGTACGATCGATTTTAAAGCGGTATTTTTTGTACGCTTGTCTGATCGTGTGTATTGGCCTTTATCCTTCAATAAGTCCAGGCAAAAAGTTGCAGTGCACTTCAAAAGTTTTATTCAAAAAGATTTAGCATGATCATCACCAATATATGGGGGCACTACTCTGACTACCAATGTAGGGGAAAACTAATCTGAGCACCAATTTAAAGGAGCACTACATTGACCACCAATGTAAGAATTGAAAGTATGATTGGAAATCGATTAACCCATTATTTATTTTAATTATTGTACCAACATCCCTTTAATAATAAATGTTAAAAAGAATAGATATATGGGATTTTATGGGTCTCTTATAAGAGTGCTCATTAAGTTAGATACTCCAATACACAAATTGAAATATTGAGACATATTTTATTAACAAAAGTAGAAAAAGATAAAAAAATGAACAAATATGCAAATATCCACAATCTAAGGTATATACACCTATTCCTATAGTAGACATAGATACTGCAATATTCGTTGATGTGTGGTCACATGTTCAACAAGCTTCTACATGTTTCGCCTATGAAGGCTTCATCAGGAAAGTTGACATGATCACAAAGAGTTAAAATTTTGAGAAAGTAGTTTCATTTAAGTATCAGACCTTGGGTATATAGAAGGAAAAAAAACATGAGAAAAAAATATAGAATTGATTCAACATGGATAAAGAGGTAATATACAATGCTAAACAGAATATATGAAGACACCGAAACATGACATGTCCACCTACACCAAATAATCTCACCCTCCCCCCTACCTAAAATACCCCACCCCCACCCCATAACCACCCACAGACCATCCCCAATCCACCCCACACTCAGAATGTGGGTTAGCCTCAAAGAGTAATGGAGGGGACCCAAAGGTGCACAAAAACCTAACAAAACCCCTGGGTCGACCTATCATATCAGGTTGTGGATCTTTAACTGAAAAAGCTAGCCAATTAATAGATGAGTATCTATATGCACATGTGAAGGGGCTCTTTTCATACGTCAAAGATACCATTGAACTGTTGAAAACTGTGGATGGATTGGAAGTCCCTCCTAATTGTTGGCTGGTGGCCATAGATATAGAGGCACTGTACAATTCCATACCACACATTAGAGGGGTAGAAGTTATCCAGAGTTTTCTCAATGAGCGGGGACTAGACTCTAGAAAGTATAATGACTTCATCACGGAACTTTTAGAGTTTGTATTGACACACAATGTCTTCATATTTGGGGGCTCCCACTACCTCCAGGTACAAGGTGTCGCTATGGGGGCCAAATGTGCACCCTCATACGCGAACCTGTACCTGGGGGGGTGGGAGCGTGACCTTTTCTCTGATGAGGCCTCGTCTATATATGTGTGCCAAATTGTGTCATGGCACAGATATATAGACAATGTTTTCATGATCTGGGCAGGATCATCATTTGATCTTGAGAATTTCTTAGGAAGTTTACAAATTAACACATATAATCTTAAGTTTACTCACACCATGGATCAATCAAGAATCACTTTTTTGGATGTAGAAATCTTTATAAACGACCAAGGAACACTGAGTTCTACTCTTTATAGGAAGCCCTCGGCGGCAATAGTTTACTACATGCCAGTAGCTCGCATCCCCAGCAACTCATTAGGAGTATTCCATATAGCCAATTTTTGAAGCTGAAAAGAAATTGCACTGATGTTAGAGATTTCCAAAGAGAAGCGAACCAACTACGGGATCGTTTCCTGGTGAGAGGATACAGTAGAACTAGCTTAAGGAAAGCCTTTAATAGAGTAAAACTCCAGGATAGAGCAACACTTCTTTATAAACCCAGAAGAGAAGAAACTTCCACCTCAACCAGAATAATTACCAAATATAGTCGACAACATGGAAAAATACGCAGTATTTATAACAAGTATTGGTACTTACTGACAGCAGACGAAAAAGTTTCTAAATTCTTTAAACCATATCCAGAGATAACTTTTAAACGCTCCCAATCCATTAAGGATAAACTTGTAACGAGTCATTACAAAAACCCTCCGTAGAAAAACGAAATATCTCTGGCACATACCCATGTGGTAAGTGTAACTTCTGCCCATACATTCTAGAAGGCAGGGATATATTGCTTACCAATAATGATATCTGGACTCCTAAACATAGAACAAATTGTCAATCGATCGGTTCAGTTTATTTAATGAAGTGTCTATGTGGAGCTTTTTACATAGGCAAAACCAAAAGACCACTATTTTGTCGTATTAGGGACCATGTATCCCTCATACAAAAACGGAAAATGGAAACACCCATAAGTCGGCATGTTGGACTATATCATAACTTCAATGTGAAATTTATAGGTTTTTACAGTCTAGAACATCTACCACAACATGAGTGTGGTAGCGATATAGACAACAAACTTTTACAACTAGAGAGTCGCTGGATATATTTATTAAGAGCGACTAGACATCCAGGATTAAATGAAAGAATTAGCTATAAACCGTTTCTTTGAAGAGTTTTGATTCAACCTCTGCCTCTGTGGTATTCAGTGTTGGTCATCTTACTTTAAAAAAGTAATTAGTTACGTTACAAATTACTTCTCCCAAAAAGTAATTGAGTTAGTAACTCAGTTACTACATTGGAAAAGTAATTAGTTACTCAGCAAAGTAACTGACTTTTTTTTTTAAATATTCTATAGGTGTAACTAAGGGGCGGGTCTAGTATTACTGTAACCAAGGGGCGCATTTATTATTATTGTTATATATCGTGTAACCAAGGGGCTGCTCTATTATTACTCTTACCAAGGGGCAGATCTGTTATAATTATTATTATATCGTGTAAGGGGCGGGTCTATTATTATTATATCGTGTAAGGGGCGGGTCTATTATTATTATATGGTGTAAGGGGGCGGGTCTATTATTATTATATCGTGTAAGGGGCGGGTCTATTATTATTATATGGTGTAAGGGGGCGGATGGCTACAGAAGAGGGCGAATGTTAAATGAATAGGCAGAGCTCGATATATAACAATAATAATAAATGCGCCCCTTGGTTACAGTAATACTAGACTCGCCCCTTAGTTACACGATAGACGCCCCTTGCAGAGTAGCACGAGCATCGGGAGCGTGCGGCATCGCCTCGTACAATTACATGTTAACTGCGCCTGCGCGGTGTAGAGTTCACTCAGAGCTGTTTAGGTTCGGCAATTTTCGGGAAGCTCCGTAGTCCTTCGTACTGCGCAAGCCCTGCGCCTGCGCAGTACAGGGGGTCCTTATACGGCGGGGGAACTTTTTCGGCAGGACACCGGAATTACACTACTGCCATCTAGTGACGGTAGATGTAATTGGGGTAACTAAGCCAAAGTAATGGTAACTGAGTTACCATGAGGGGAAAAGTAATTAGTTAGATTACTAGTTACCCTCTAAAGTAACTGAGTTACGTAACTCAGTTTATTTTAACTCAGTTACTTACATCACTGGTGGTATTGCCGCAGGTTTAGCGCCTTAGCTACCTCTGGGACACACTCCAGCCCCTTGGCAGCAATGTATCTGCTCATATTTACTACCACGTTACATCTAATTCCATATTAATCTTCTTAATCCCCTCCCTTATTCCCTTTCATATTTTCACTTGATCGCCTCCTTTCCTGGCCTGGGGCCCTGTCAGGCTCAGGTACCCCCTATTGCGATGGCTTGGTGGGAGTTTGATCTGTACACACATATATACGCTTATGCGTATATTTAGTATTATTCATTATTGCTA
The DNA here is from genome assembly GCA_028564925.1 of Lithobates sylvaticus. Classification (NCBI taxonomy): domain Eukaryota; kingdom Metazoa; phylum Chordata; class Amphibia; order Anura; family Ranidae; genus Lithobates; species Lithobates sylvaticus. Next base: position 127,304,056 of record CM053035.1, on the reverse strand, counting down.
ATGTATAATTTTTTTATTTTATTTTTGTATTTACAAATCTACAATAAATGTATTTATGTTCACATTTTCTTGAAGACGCGTGAGACATGACTGGAGACACCAGGGGATACATTAATGGGCGGGTGGGAGTTTATATATAACATATGTGTTTTTTTTTTTTTTTCCTTGAGATGTGAATTTTTGGGTGCTCGTATGGACACCCAAGGATGTCCAGTGGAGCCATAATTCCCCCCATATTTCAGGGGGTCTTTTTTGTGCTTCAACTGCATGTCCACCTTGGGGTTCCCCATAGCCGTTGTTTGCCGCTTGTTGTGGGATCCATATGATGCGTGACTGCGGATGTCTCTTTGGGATTACACCGAACGGGTGTCCGCATAGCACGTACCTTGATGCCGCACTTCCGGTTTGTCATTTCCGGCGGCGGCTCGATGCGGCGCGGGAACCTCCCTCTTTGTCCGATTGGCGCCAAAATGGCGGCGTGACGTCATACGTCCATTTTGGCGCCATGGGGAGGACTATATAAGGTGCACACACAACACATGGTGTGTGGGAGCTCGGGGATACGTCTGCATCATTGGCAAGGTAAATCATGGCGCTCTTTCTTTATCTCATTTGGGAACTCTATTATTCAATCTTGATGTCCCTTTAGATTATTACTGCCCTATTAAGCTTACCCCCTTTTCGGGGTGGGCATCTGGCGGGCCCCCCTTATTCTTTTATTTTGTATGTTATCAGGGTAAAAGTCCCATGAAGCAAGCTCCAGGAGTTGAATTGTATGCCTTTATAGCATTTGCACTTTTCTCCGGATACTCCTATGCCTGAATCTTTCTCTTTTTAGATAAGGCATAACAATAGAGGTAAGCAGTGCTTCCCCATCACGTTTCTGAATATCTAGACTATACATATATATTTTTTGTATAGTATTATTTCATACTAAACTCTATTAATTTAGTAAATTTGAATACCAATATATACTCTTTTACATATCAATAGACACTGGGCACGTATATCTAATTTATCCTTTCGAGCTCCCAGCCAGTATTCCAACTATATTACCAAGGACATACTAATGCGGTAAGCAGTAATTTTAGGAGAGAAGCATCTGTCTTTCTCTCTGTCAATAACAATCTATCTCTTCTTTGCCTTTATGGTTCAATATTTTGATATTTTTTACGCATTTTCTCTTTAGGTATAAATCTTTTATCATGCCATGATGTCTCTCATATCTCAGTGAGCTCCATATATTTTTCCTCCCTACGATTTACCCATCATCTCAGTGGGATTTGGGTTTTTGAGGGTTGTTTTTCGCTGCTGGGCCAGCACCCCATGAGACTCCTCTGAGAGGATTTGACATTGGATCCGATATGAGAGGTAGGGTCCCCTCCATTACTCTTTGAGGCTAACCCACATTCTGAGTGTGGGGTGGATTGGGGATGGTCTGTGGGTGGTTATGGGGTGGGGTATTTTAGGTAGGGGGGAGGGTGAGACTATTTGGTGTAGGTGGACGTGTCATGTTTCGGTGTCTTCATATATTCTGTTTAGCATTGTATATTACCTCTTTATCCATGTTGAATCAATTCTATATTTTTTTCTCATGTTTTTTTTTTCTTCTATACACCCAAGGTCTGATACTTAAATGAAACTACTTTCTGAAAATGTTAACTCTTTGTGATCATGTCAACTTTCCTGATGAAGCCTTCATAGGCGAAACATGTAGAAGCTTGTTGAACATGTGACCACACATCAACAAATATTGCAGTATCTATGTCTACTATAGGAATAGGTGTATATACCTTAGATTGTGGATATTTGCATATTTGTTCATTTTTTTTATCTTTTTCTACTTTTGTTAATAAAATATGTCTCAATATTTCAATTTGTGTATTGGAGTATCTAACTTAATGAGCACTCTTATTAGGTACCCATAAAATTCCATATCTCTATTCTTTTTAACACCAATGTAAGAGGACACTACTCTTACAACCAATGTAACTGGACCACCAGTGTAAGGGGTCATTACTCTGATCACCAATGTAAGGAGACATGACACTGACCACCAAGGTAAGGGAACGCTACACTGACCACCAAAGCAAAGAGACACTACAATATTTACTGTCTGCATTTCTTTTCTGGTCATTATTATTATTTGTTTCCTTCATTTTTTTATATACAAGAGGTGTTAAAATGTATCTCCTCGGTGTCAAGTATGCAAGATATGACATTGCTTACTCTCATATATATTTTTTAAAACTTGCTGACCACACTAATAAACAATAAGCTATAGATCTAAAAGGGTCAAATTTAAACGCTTAAAAAGAGGCTGTTCACCTATCAAAGTAAATGTTCACTTTGAAAATATGCTCACTTTGCAAATTAAATGCTAATTAACAGCTTGCCGACCGCCCTATAGCACATTTACCGCTACAGGGCGACGGCCCTGTGCAGGATCACGTATATATATATATATATATATATATCGGACACAAGTGCCTGCCGCTGGCAGCTCGCTCCCGCTGTGATTTTACACAGCGGGAGTTGATCAGCAGGTCCTGTGGACCCAATGTCCTCTGGCACCCGCTGATAGTTTGGTACACAGACAGAGCAGTAGTCTGCTTATGTAAACAATGCAGATTGCTGCTCTGTAAAGCAGGAACATCGATCCATGCCTTTCACTAGTAAAAGCACCTCCCCCCTCCACTCCGAGGTGGCTGGGAGTCTAACATTAATCACCCTTAACGTTAATCCCTTCCCTGCCAGTGTCATTAGTACAGTGACAGTGCATATTTTTAGCCCTGGTCACTGTAATAATGCCTCTGGTCCCCAAAAAAATTTCAAACGTGTCAGTTAGGTGTCTGATTTGTCTGCCGCTATATCGCAGTCTTACTATAAGTCGCTAATTGCCGCCATTACTCGTAAAAAAAAGAAAATAATAATAAAAAATCCATAAATATATCCCATAGTTTGTAGATGCGATAACTTTTTCTATGTCAATCAATGTATGCTTATTGTTTTTTTTTTTTACCAAAAATATGTAGCAGAATACCCATTGGCCTAAATTGATGAAGAAAAGGGAAAATTTATATCAAATACTTACCGTAATTTTCCTTTCCTGATGGACTCCATGGCAGCCTACGTGTGGGTTAATCCCACCCCCTCATACCTCATAGGACCCTTCTCCCATAAATCTTTGCTCTGGGCCAGAGGCCGTGTTCCATAATTTAGCCTACTCCAGCCACTGGGAGGGAACTCCTGCTGCCATGGAGTCCATCAGGAAAGGAAAATTATGGTAAGTGTTTGATATACATTTTCAGTTTTCCTGACAGACTCCATGGCAGCCTACGTGTGGGAAATAACTAACCATACACACCCGGGTGGGCAGACTGCAGGACAAAAGAAAAAGGTTTAATTGGCACTATCACCAGACTCAGAGCTTTTCCAACATCTAAGGGATGAACACTGGAATCCTCGGTAGATCCCATTAATGATGTCACTGACACACAGCGCCCCTGCGATGGGAAAACGCAGCCGCCATTTTGGCGAAACCATGCCTGCACGAACCAAGCACAGAATCTTTGTTCGCGACTTGCGGATGCGCAGACAGGTCATGTGACTTCCTGAAACGGTGAGCTGGAACGCAGCTGTGCTCCAGCTGCCATGGCCACTCACTCGAGCTTGATAGAAAATAAGGAGACACACAAAACACAGAGATATGGCTGCCATATAAAACAAATATCTTTGTACATTACCACCACCACGGCATGATCCGGACCAGAACCTGGGACTGGGGAGCTGTTCGCTCGACACACCGCACGATCGGGCGTTTACAAGGCCTCCCGCTAATAGCTGGGACGCTTGGCCATATTGCTGCTTGCCTGCCAATGGCCAGGTTATTAAGCTCTTCATGGTATCACATCATATCGCCCATGTCCACCTTCTAATAGCTAGGATTGCTGGACTTCAGAGAGGATCACAGCTAACCACCAATGTATTGCCGTACACACCGCCAGGCCTGGATTACAGAAAACGTCATGAAAAGGTAAGACTTCATCTTGGTCCTAGGAGGAGGACAAAAAAAGGAAAACGGCCTCTGGCCCAGAGCAAAGATTTATGGGAGAAGGGTTCTATGAGGTAGGAGGGGGGCGGCATTAACCCACACGAAGGCTGCCATGGTGTCTGTCAGGAAATTCGATTTAAAAAAAAAAATGATTGAATGTGTTTTAGAGCAGAAATTAAAAAATATGTGTTGAAATGCGGTGAAGTGGCTAATAAAGTGAAGCTGTTTTCAGTTTGAGCACCCATATAGGAGGAATGTATTAATGTCAGAACATGGTTGGGCTTTTAACGAAAGTACAACTTCACTTTATTCACTAACAATTACTTTGGCAATTTAAGCCTACACTTTCCAAAGTGAACAGCATCTATTCCTTTACCAATTCACCCCCAATCATTTTCAGCAGGGGTCTCCTGGTGCATCAAATTGATTTCAAGGTAAAAGTGTTGAACAAGGTCACCTTAATCAATGCTGTTTTAGATATACCTGTAAGAGAGGTTTAGCTACTACAAATATGAAATAATATATGAAAACACTATGAATTCCGAAGAAAAAGAAACGACAAATACACTGCTACACATAAAATATTCGAAACATTCTTTAATTCAATTCCATATGCACACAATAACCTCCCCAAGCTCCAGGAAGATCCTTATTAAAGATTAAACTCACTAATTAAGACATTGCTTTTGTCATAAATGTGCACTGTGAAGCTGTTTACTATAGAGTAGTGCATTAGTCAGACTCATTATTTAAGGAAATGTGCTAAATAGCAGCTAATGAATATGTTTAGCGTTATGCCTCCATTGAATAAACCAGGCTGTTTTTATTACTTGTCATAGTGGAAGTTGTGTTTGTATTACAAAACAAAAGAGCAGAGGGATTGGAAACCACTGTACAGCTATTTATGTATCAATAAAGCGGTATTAATCCCAAAAGCAAACATTTACTATACTGTAGCTCACCAATTTTTAGATACAGTGGCTAAATTAGTTTTATTTTTTAGGCTTTCTTTGCGTTATTTTCATCAGGTGATCTGGCCAGCTAGTCTGTTGTTTTTCAATGGAACAAGCCATCTTGCAGATGTAGCAGTTAGAGGGTTGAGGCAAACCATTTATCACTGACAGGGGTGCTTACAATGATCAGCTTTTATTTAGCTATGTAAAACCTTTTGGTAAATTGCAATATATTTCATTTTTGGTTTTAAAGGCTTTAATGCTCAACTCCAGAAAAAATTTCCAACCTATCAAAAATAATTTTTGTTAGTTTTGAATAGAGTGGAGAAGGGTTAGAATATCTCTCATGTTTTAATTGCTGTCTGATCTTAGTGAGAACTGAGATTTACCTTACGTTTCATGACCCTGTTGCACCAGGACAGGAAATTAGGATAAACAAGAATATACAAACACCACACCAATACAAAACCAGCTAGAGATTCTAACCAAGGGATTGGCAAGCTGTGGCACATGTGGCAATATAACTGCACTGATATCAGTCCTGAGGGTAATACTACTGCATTAATGCCAATCCTGGGGGTAATAATATGGCATTGACACCAATTCTAGGGGTAATATTACTGCACTGATACCAATCCTGGGGGTAATATTACTGCACTGATACCAATCCTGGGAGTAATATTACTGCACTGACACCAATCCTGGGGGTAATATTACTTCACTGATACCAATCCTAGGGGTAATATTGCTGCATTGACACCAATCCTGGGGGTCCCCTTGTTAAAGGGGCTTCCAGATTCCGATAAGCCCCCCGCCCGCAGACCCCCACAACCACCGGGCTATGGTTGTGGGGATGAGGCCCTTCTTCCCATTAACATGGGGACAAGGTGCTTTGGGGGGATACCCCAATGCACCCTTCAATGTTGAGGGCATGTGGCCTGGTATGGTTCAGGAGGGGGGGCGCTCTCTCGTCCCCCCTCTTTTCCTGCGGCCTGCCAGGTTGCGTGCTCACATAAGGGTCTGGTATGGATTTTTGGGGGGACTCCACTGCATTTTTTTTTCATTTTGGCGCAGGGTTCCCCTTAATATCCATACCAGACCTGAAGGGCCTGGTATGGAATTTGGGGGGACCCCACGCATTTTTTTTTTTCCAAATTTTGGTTGGGGGTTCCCCTGTGGGGGAATCCCATGCCGTTTTTATCAATGAACTTTTATGTGTATTGCCGGGACCGACAATTCATTATAGCCGCGAGTACTTTTAAATTACTTTTTTTCCTTTAGAAATTTAATTTTGCTCTCAGACTGTTCTAAACACGGGAAACATGTGCCAATTTACAGGCATATTATAGACACCCCCTGGTACAAAATTTAAAGTAATATTACACTTTTATTGTTTCACTTTAAGCATTATTAAAATCACTGCTCCTGAAAAAATGGCTGTTTTTAAAATGTTTTTTTTTTCTTTTTATGACAATACCATGCATATAAGCCTTTAAACGTAGCATTTTGATTTCACCCATAGACTTTTAAAGGGTGTTCCGCGGCTTTTGAATTTGTCACAAACACACCAAATTGTTCGCTATTTGGCAAACACCCGATGTTCGAGTTGAACTTACGCTCGACTCAAACATCGAGACCATCCCTTCTCATAAGCTTTCTGCACCTCGTGATATAGGAATGTTTGTTATCAAACTGATCGTTATGTTATTATACATTCAGACAGGCACTTGTTGTGAACGCAATTTTTTTCATGACCGGGATTCTGTATTATGTGTAGAATTTGGGAGCTGGAGATGTATAGAAAGGGCAGTTTCGGGCGTAGAGACAGACTTCAAATATGTATTGCTTCTAAATGGTTTTACGATGGCCAATTACAACCAAGATATATTAGAGTCTTCTGAGGGCTCTGCTAGATGTTTAATGACATGGATATTTTATGGGGCATAATTGTTAGTCATTTGAGGATTTGCAGACCTTAGCTAAGAACTGTTTATGCATTTGACCTGATCAACTTTATTCATCATGGTCTGTTTTGAGCTTGTTATTTTAGTGGAAGGTGATATGAAATATGTTGTTTCAATCTGATCGTGTTGTCACTGGCTTGCCAATTTTCTAGAAGTGATGATAGCACCATGTACAATACTTTCCAATTCTACCTATAGGTTCTGACTCTTCCCTGCTCTGTCCAAAACTTAGAAAAAATGTTTTGGGTGGATTTGGGCTTTAATTTAGATTTCTTCTCTTGAACCTTCTTCATAAATCCTACAGTAAATCTCTCCTACAATATATTTTGTTTTCACACTCAAGATGTGACATTCATACAGGGGCAAATCTATATTAGCATCTTTTTTTTTTTCTCCTGGGGAACATATCCTGCTGCAGAGCTACTATCCCGAAAGAGCATCCCCAATACCTGCCAAACAGACATACTGTAAGTAGGTTGCACCATTACAGGACTATCCTTCCTGACACCCTTATCCCTACCATGTTAACTGCTATCTGCATTTGGACCCTGCTCTTGGCAATGCTACTCTGTCTTTGACTTTTCTTAATGAAGAAATTGAAGGATTGGCCCCAATGAATATATGTTTTCTAAGAAATTGGTGAAATGTCAGCTATTGTATGGGGGAGAAGCCAAACAGGGCCTGGTACTGGAATTAGGTCATGTTTGGCCACCCTTACATCTACTGCAAAGGTCTTGGCATTGAACTCAAACTTTAGTTAAGGAAGGTAATACATAGAAATGCAAGCTGATATCGCAGTCTGCTTACACTTTGCTGTCACACAAACTTTAGCCAATTCTAAGCATTTAGAAAACCAGTCTCATTTAGCTGAACAGTTTGGGTAACAAGTGTTTAAAGAAGGTGAAATTCAGCTTAGAAAAGTCATATGTACTAGAGTTCAATTAAATGAAAGCTGTCAGCATTTAATACATTTTCAACGGAGGCTGTGGACACATGCCAACAACCATTGTAAGTTTCAAAAGGACAATTTTCTGCCATTTACAATGCTGGGAATACTCTGGTGTGAAAACTGAATGGTGTTTTAACTTTTCTACTAATTGGATAGACGGTAGCCCATGATGTTATTGTGCTGTGCTTTGCTATCAGACACATTGTTATAGTAATTCTTTCTCTAGATCTGGCTTCTGGGACATGAAAAGACTAAGCTTAGAAGTGAATTAATTAGTCAACAACGGAAAAAAGAAGTCTGTCAAATAAAATAAAATGCACCACTGGCAGGGCTGGAGAACTATGGGAAAGGTTAATAGAATGTAAAAATCAACATTTCTTATGGGCTTATGTAACATTGATTCAGTAGGGAGCAAGAATCAAGCAGAAACACTACAGTAACGTAAGAGAAGCTTGGTCACCCTCCACCAACCCCAGTAAAAATTGCTTTTTTTGTATGGAAAATAAACATTTAATTAAAGAGACCTTCATTTACAAATACCCTTTCAAACCATTCTAAATGCTGCTGCCCGCCAGCATCTCCTGTGTGATTCACCTGAATCACTTGTGTATTACTCTGTGCTGATCGGCAACATTCAGTGCCAGAAAAAGGGGTCTGTTATTTTTCGTTGCCCTTCAGGTACAAGATAAGATTTGTATACTGCAGAAGAGATTAATGTAGCGTTAAGGACTAGTTTAGTGAAAATGTTAAGGTTCGGGGTAGAGGTTTTGACAACTATTAGAGTAAAGTTACACAGTTGAATTTATTCTCTTGCTTCTGAGAACTTTTCTACTAGATCTAACTTACTCCTTAAAATGTCATAAAAGGTTAAAGTAGAACTATAGAAAAAAAATGTAATTTCATTTTGGATAGGGTAAAGGAGGGTTATAAACCTTACCAGATTTTTTTTGCCATCTGTGTCCCATTGCACAGATTTTTCTTCACTTCCTGTCCCATAGCCAAACAGGAAGTGAAAGGAAATCCCTAAAAAATTAAGGGAATCTATTGGGGACCCCCAGGTCACCAGAACTAGTGTTCCCAGTGAAAATATGTCCCCTCTATTACTTTTGTAGGGACAACCCAAAATTTGTCATTTACTTTTACTTTCACTATCAATAATAATGGTAAACAGGACAAATAGAGAGAGAGTGAATCTCCCTAAGGGGGACACAGACAGCAATAAAAACCTGGCAGGTGTTCTAATTCCTCTCTACTCCATCCAAAACTAAACCAATCTCATTAAATCTGCAACTTTTATTTAAACAGTACTCAGCGAACCTGCCATGAAGGTCCTTATTCGGGCACTTCCTGTTATGGAATGACACCTGTCTCCCTGCATTGTTATCCTGGTACATGTGCCCCTGGTGGAGATAACAGGCAGCAGCACCAACACACATTGCACATGCATAGTCCACCATTGTAACTATCATGAAGTCAATCCTTAGAAATGATGTGTAGCTGACATTAGAGCAAGTGCATGTAGACAGAATGTGGTTGAAAGAGGCTCAATGAGATCAGAAGAGCTGAGATTCAACAAAGGATGAAAAAGTGGTGAACACAGTGTTGTATGAAATAAAATCTATACCTATTGTTTCTGATACACAATGCCTTAACAAAGTAAATGACATCCAGTCATGGTTTGTATTAATGTAGCACTACCCCCTATAGAGTCGCTAATGTCCTGGGTCCCCACTGCTGCACCGCCAGTCACTTAACATTTCCTTGATTCACGCAGACACAGAAATCAGTCCTTGGCTTGTTTTTGTTGTTTTATTAGGGGTTGATAACTTGGATGGGGTAGGGAATTATGGGATGCCCAACTTGAAAAAATGTTCAAAACTATTCACAAAGGGACAATTTCGTTCCTCCTGCACGTACTTGGTTTTCCAGCACAGCACCTGCTGCTCACTCTTCAGGAAACTAACAGTCTCTATAGTTAGTTCAGCAAAGGCCCATTACAGGCAGGGGCTCTAAGCTCCTTGACAAAGGATTGCAGTGAGCAAATAGCATGACATTCCTCCTTTTGCTTCACTGTGGCCACTGATCCCAGCTCCACTTGCTTGCAGAAAAACTCTGCCCACCAGGCTGCCACCAGCCACTCCTAGCTGATCTTCCTCCCATTCCTCCTGACTGACTTTCTGCCCCAGTCCTGCCTGACTGCCACAGACACATGAAGACTTCCCAGGGCAAGGTTAGATGAAGACTTGGCACTGTGTGGTCTTCAAGAGAGGCCTGCTGCAGATGGTAGCCTCTCTCCTTGTCTGTCCCTGCTCTGTGCTGAGCTACTCACTGTCTCTCCTTGCTCCTTTCCGCTGCCTCTCTGGCTTGGCTCCTTCCACTGCCTCCTTTGTCAGGATCCTTTCAGGTCAGCCTTCCTAAGCACCCGGCCCAAGGTACCACCCCTCCCTGTCAGGAGTCTCCTCCAGGGCCACCGACAGCCTCTATTCAGCACTCAATCTTCCACCCGCCTCCCCTTGCTGGCATGGCCCATGCCTATGTACGGGGTTATCCCAGTGCCCTACCAGTCCACTGCTCAGGATTGGCTGGGGCCCCATAAATATTCATGTCAGCTACACCTAACCTAGGCCCTCTAATTCTAGAATGTTCTCCAACCTTCCAGACACCAGGTGGAGGCACCAGAGAGCTGCCAGGATGAGTAATCCAGCCCTGGCCTTTAGTAACCATAACCAAATTAGATGACTCAGGTTTTTCCTCGCCAAAATATACTTTTTCCTACTCTCACACTAGTAGCACACACTAGAGTGTGCTACAATTACTTTATCAACTTGCTTGGAGTCACAAAATTAGGGTAGCATTAGGCAGGGTTTTCACTAGTTCATTTTGTTAGTGCATTTTACAATTTAACATGTTTTGGTACACTGTGTTGTTATTCGTTTTGAATGCCACCCCCAAAGCACTATGATAATGAACCTGCAATGCCCCTACCATGCTCTGCCATGCCTTTCATTCTCATACAAGGGTCAGGTGTGGTTTTGGCCATGGAGGGATGTGTTGGCAACCGATTTAAAATGAATAGGTGACCTTAATGCAATGCACGTTAACGCACAATGAAACACCACAAACTTCCATTATTGCACTAGACAAGTGCGGACCTTGCCTTACACAGGAGAGTGTTATTGTTAGAAGTCTAAAGCACAACTCCCGGATCTTTTCAGCAATCCCCACTTCAGCAAACCTCCTTTCTAAGGCGCTCCAAGCCATGGTTGCATTTCTTCATCCTCCATGTACAGCACAGTGTTAGTACCCCTGCTTTGTGTGTGAAGTCGCAGAGGGACCACCCACAGCCGAGAGCACTGGAGGGAAGGAGGAGAGTACTGGAGTCGTCTGGAAAGGAGATACGTTTTACAGCCATTTTCATCTCCAACCAAGCATTTACCCTCGCAGTATGTGGGGTAGGGTAAATTAGATTAGATGTTAGCTGATTCCTGGAGTCAGGCTTTGATCCTGCTATATATAATTTGATAGCAGTTAATTTCTAGCAGTAGCAAATAATCTCTAAATAGATGAAAGAGACGGTTACCTAAGTCACACAAGTAGCATGTAGGAGAATAGTGTAGTGATCAAATGCACATTTTGAAACATTGTGCAATTATGCATGATTGATCAATACTACAAACTATTTGTGTAGCTTACTCTATAGGAAGCCATTTCTTCTTTCTGTTTAGTAATCATTTGATACCCCTACTGTGTAGCTCCAGTCTAATGAGGTGACTGCCAGAGAGTATTTAAATCTCTTAGTATCAAGAGAATAAATCACCAGTATAGTTTAGCCATCATAAGGAATTATAAGCAATCATAAGGAAATTCACAAGGCTTAAAGGTTTAATGTTATACCATATTTTTCCGTGTATAAGACGCTATTTTTTCATAAAATAATAGCCTGAAAATCGAGCAGCGTCTTATACACGGTCAGTCAGCCTGGGAGACAGCCGCGCAGGAGTGTCGCTGCCCATAGCTTGTCAAACGGCTTCCGTCAAATACGAGCCGTATGTTACTGACGTCAGCTGGAGGTGCAGAGTGCGCAGATGCAATCCCGTTGGAAGTAGAGAGTGCACAGATGCAACAGGGACAGGAGTGTTCTGAGCCCAAGATGTCAGAAAATAATAAAAGTAAGTGGTTGTCTTACTCTGCAAAATTCAAACCAAATGTAGCCAGCTATGCAAAAGAGCATGGGAATGGAGCTGCAGAGAAACAGTTTCTCCCTCCACTGAGTGTATGATCAGACAGTGGAGAAAACAGAAAGAACAACCCCTGCATAATATACTGGCAACGTTACCTTACGGTAATTACTGAATAAAAATGTGTTCTGTTTTACCTATGTTTAAAATATTGATTTCTTAATTTCGAGTCGGAAAAGTGGGGGGCGTCTTATACATGGGGGCGTCTTATACACGGAAAAATACGGTACATCTGGAGATGTACTTTTTTAACCTGCTGATTATTATATATGTGTTTATTAAATGTAAGCAATGTGTTTTGTACAGAAATATACCTACATAAAGATTTAATATATGAGTAACAATTCCCAGAACTCAGTAGGCTAGCTGCAGAGATGGCACAGCAGAGATACTTGCTCTCAGGCACAATTTGTCAGACTGAAAAGTAGGACTAAGTCATCTGAAAAGGGATGAGTCCCTGCTGATGAGTTATTGAACTGTGTAAACTAGCTTCTTTCATCAAAGAAAAAAGCAGTCAGTCAAACTAATAATATGCAATATTTCAAATGAAAAAAATGTAATTATATTCTGTAGCCTTGATTGTAATGTCAAAACCATGTTCAAACTATTATGAAATACTTTTAAAGTTAGGGTAATGGTTTAGGTGGTTAGATTTTAGGGTAAATATTGGAGGAGGTAAGTGTTAAAGGCTTAGATTAGGTTAAAGTGGCAAAAATGTTATATATTGCAGCTTTCCAACTCTTATGCCCCATACACACGGTCGGATTTTCCGACGGAAAATGTCCTATCGGACAATTTTGTCGGAAATTCCGACCGTGTGTAGGCTCCATCGGACTTTTTCCGTCGGATTTTCCGACGGACAAAGTTTTATCTCCTGCTCTCAAATTTTCCGACAACAAAGTCCTATCGGACTTTTTCCGATCGTGTGTAGCGAATTCCAACGGACAAAGTGCCACGCATGCTCAGATCACATTACAAGACCAAAGCTATTGGCTACTAGCCTCTACGTAGTCCTGTCGTAGGCAACAAACGTCACCACGTTCAGAATGATCGGATTTTCCGACAACTTTGTCCGACCGTACGTATGCAACACCAGTGTCGGACAAAATCAGTCGGAAAAAATCTGATGGATTTTGTGGTCGGATTTTCCGACCGTGTGTACGGGGCATTTGATGCAGTGGCTGCATTCGTTTCCTTTTTTTTAGGATTTTTTACCATTTATTTTCACCTGATGATTAAACCAGTAATTCTGTTTCAACTTTATTAAACAGACCGAGCTGTCCAGGAAGTGCAGTTAGAGGGTTGAAACTCTGGAAAACCTGAAAATTTCCCCTTGCAGTTTGCTGCTCATTTAGTCTAGGAGATGGTAAAAAGAATCCTGTAAAAAGCCCCCCTTATGTTCATACTGCCTTTTGCGATTTAAGGCTGGACAGTGTTCCTTTAAGTGTATTTTGTTTAACAATGACATTATAATATATTGCTGTGTAGGCAATGAGCTTGTGTTGAAATCAAAACCTGAAATGAGGAACTTGCGTGTGTGTCATGAAATAGTCTGTTTGGAGTTTTAAGGGAGTTTTATAGGTGACATAATGTGACATAATGAGTTTTGCTTAGATACAGAGATGTAAAGAGTTAATTATATATGACATTGTGATTGGTTAAATGCATGCGTGAAGGAAATATGTCATTTGATCATGTACCCCTTTTTGGTGGAAAATGGTTGGTAACGCCCATCTTTCATTCATATTTAACATCCTGTCTGAGCCGAAATTAAACCCGAACAGTGTATTGTGAATCAACCAGTGTTGTGTCAATCATTTATATACGCTGTTCCCTATGATAGGGGCTTAGATTAAAAGGGGAGAATTGTTTTTCTTGAATATTTTTTTGTTGGGGACTAGTAGATTACTGGTTGGTAGATATTACTTGCATACTGTTTGTTGTAGCAGCCTGGGGCTTCTATGATGTTGTGCCCAGGTTAACTTTAAGCGTTCTGGGAATGCTGTGGAAAAGTGTACACACCCATTGGCAGCTTTTGGAGCTCGTGGTAAAAGGTGAGTAGCTTGAGCAGATACAGATTTTTATTCAGAAACAGGGACAAAGTAAATTAGGACTCTCCCTTGCTCACACCCAGATATCGTGAGATTGGTAAGTACTTTTGTATGTATGTTCATATAATCTGCTAAGTTTTCTTTAAAGAATGAAAGAAGGTATGGAAAGGATCTCAAATGTAGGTAGGTCATCACCTAAAATGTTAAAAAGACTTACCTCCACTGTGCAGATCGTTTTGCACACAGTGGCCCCGATCCTCGTCTTCTGGGGTCCCTCCTTCCGGAGGAGGAGGAGGAGCCAGCCATGGCGTAGATATCTGTAGATGCTGCGGCTATCTATGCTGGAAGTGGGAGCAAATACCTGGAATAGACAGGTTTCTGCTCCCCCCTGGAAGGTGCCAAATGTGACACTGGGGGGGGGGGGGGGGGGATTCTGAAAAAGCGGAAGTTCGATTTTTGGTTTAATTTTAACACGCATATAATATTGCCATGTTTGTTCTGTATATTCAATAATATAAGTTGAATATTTAAAGTAGATGATATGATAAAGTAGATTCTTAATAATTTTGTTTTATGAGTGCACTTCAATATCATATGAATTACTCGAGAATGTATATTGCTACATCTGCATTCCATATTCAGCAAGTCCTAAGTCCTTAGTTAAGAGAAGTTGTATGTATAGATGTAAAGTATGTTTTTATTACATGTTTATTGTTGAAAGGTTGCAACTACTGTTCGTATGTTCATGGAATGTGTTGGGCACATATTATTAAGCCCATGCCCAATGCACTGTTAATTGGAATCATATATGGAGAACGTGACGTTAATACTAAATTACATGTATTTAATGGTACCAAAATGTCCTCTTTTGAGGAATCTGATCAGATGATTAAGTAGATTAAAAAGATAATTGCAAAATACGACTTTTTAAGAGTAACATTATAACTTATAGCTGGAGGATTTTGATTATTTCGTTTAGAGTCTGACTTTAAGGAATGGTTTTATTTGTGCAATTGCCTATTCTCACATTGTTGAAGGTTTGGAAGGTACTTTTGAATATCAACGAATGTACTATACTTCAGATTGATATAATTTCCCTGGACTCTGAAGTGTGCAATAAATGGCATTATGGTTTGTAGAGGAACCTAGGGTGGTGTTATATGTAGAAAATATATGTTGCTCGAGATTAATTATGAAAAAATAGATTATATGTTTGAAAAGTAATTGTGACAATAAGCCCATCTGTTGATATTGAAATAAAAAAAAAAAGATGGGAACTTGGCATTGCACAAAGTCATTGCCTGTTACAAAACAAAGGGAATGGTTTATTTGTTCAAATGTATCTGACCATCAACAACAAACAAAGCATTGATGAATAAACAACATTACATTATTAACACTTTATGGTTGAAATTCTGGGAATTCAAAAAGTAATATATCCAGAATAGACACCTTGACTGTTATTCAAACAAACTTTCCCCTCAAATTTTAGCACTTCATAGACTCAATATCTGAAACAATTTATTCTGGTCCTGATTACTTAATTTCAGTAACTCTTCAAACATTTATAATTTCCCTTTTTTTTAAACAAAATCCCATTATCAAATTTAACCTTTTGATGATATGGATTTGATATAAATGTGTATGGGAAAAGGTTTTTTAGGGGAAAATATGGAAACATTTCCAAATGGAGAAAGAATGAAATGGCCAATGAATGTGGAATGAGAAAGTGGTATTGTATTGTGTTTAACCACCACACACCAATATACGTTGGCTGTTTGAAGAGGGATATCTTTGTTATGGCAGCAGCTAGCTGTCATAACTGATATCCTCTTCTTCAGTGGGTGGTCCGGTTTCTGATAATAGTGGTCCCTGCGGCTGATTGGTCGCAAGATTACATTTATCAGCGGCGGGAGAGGGGCCCCACGCCGTTACCGGAGCCATCAGCAGCGGCGGAGGAGATCGGGTCCTCTGCGTGTGTGGTAGGGATGGGCCCGGTGCTCGATGCGAACCCACGTTCGCATCGAGCACCGGGCGTTCGCTCGCTCGGCGAGCCCAGAACTATTTTGTCCACTCGCATCACGTTCGTGTGATGCGAGCGGCCCCGCAATGCATTGCGGCCGGCGCGGCCGGCGCAGTGCATTGCTGGCTGATGATTGGCCAAGCATGCACTGTGACCCCGCATGCTTGGCCAATCACAGCGCCGGAAACTCGAAGAGCCATAATTGGCTACAGGCAGGACGCCTGTAGCCAATTACAGCTCAGGGGCTTTAGTACACGCCCCCCCCTATAAAAGGCCGCCACGCGTCTGCGCCGGTCACATGCTGTTCCGGCGTAGATAGAGCAGGATAGTTCTGTGACACTCTGCTGGATTTAGTTAGTTAGAGAGATTTACTTAGAGAGATTGAGTTAGATAGATTCATTTACAAAGATTGATTTAGAAAGAGGGGCTTGTAGTGTGTTCGTGGCAGGCAGGCAGAGCTCCTATATTTTGTTCCCAGAAGCACCTATAGGACTTGTAGTGTGTTCGTGGCAGGCAGGCAGAGCTCCTATATTTTGTTCCCAGAAGCACCTATAGGACTTGTAGTGTGTTCGTGGCAGGCAGGCAGAGCTCCTATATTTTGTTCCCAGAAGCACCTATAGGACTTGTAGTGTGTTCGTGGCAGGCAGGCAGAGCTCCTATATTTTGTTCCCAGAAGCACCTATAGGACTTGTAGTGTGTTCGTGGCAGGCAGGCAGAGCTCCTATATTTTGTTCCCAGAAGCACCTATAGGACTTGTAGTGTGTTCGTGGCAGGCAGGCAGAGCTCCTATATTTTCTTCCCAGAAGCACCTATAGGACTTGAAGTGTGTTAGTCCCATCACACAGAGATCATATATTTTGTTCCCAGAAGCACCTATAGGACTTGAAGTGTGTTAGTCCCATCACACAGAGATCATATATTTTGTTCCCAGAGGCACCTATAGGACTTGAAGTGTGTTAGTCCCATCACACAGACCTACATTTTCTTCCCAGAAGCACCCATAGGACTTGAAGTGTGTTAGTCCCATCACACAGAGATCCTATATTTTGTTCCCAGAAGCACCTATAGGACTTGAAGTGTGTTAGTCCCATCACACAGACCTATATTTTCTTCCCAGAAGCACCTATAGGACTTGAAGTGTGTTAGTCCCATCACACAGAGATCATATATTTTGTTCCCAGAAGCACCTATAGGACTTGAAGTGTGTTAGTCCCATCACACAGACCTACATTTTCTTCCCAGAAGCACCCATAGGACTTGAAGTGTGTTAGTCCCATCACACAGAGATCCTATATTTTGTTCCCAGAAGCACCTATAGGACTTGAAGTGTGTTAGTCCCATCACACAGACCTATATTTTCTTCCCAGAAGCACCTATAGGACTTGAAGTGTGTTAGTCCCATCACACAGAGATCATATATTTTGTTCCCAGAAGCACCTATAGGACTTGAAGTGTGTTAGTCCCATCACACAGACCTATATTTTCTTCCCAGAAGCACCTATAGGACTTGAAGTGTGTTAGTCCCATCACACAGAGATCATATATTTTGTTCCCAGAGGCACCTATAGGACTTGAAGTGTGTTAGTCCCATCACACAGACCTACATTTTCTTCCCAGAAGCACCCATAGGACTTGAAGTGTGTTAGTCCCATCACACAGAGATCCTATATTTTGTTCCCAGAAGCACCTATAGGACTTGAAGTGTGTTAGTCCCATCACACAGACCTATATTTTCTTCCCAGAAGCACCTATAGGACTTGAAGTGTGTTAGTCCCATCACACAGAGATCATATATTTTGTTCCCAGAAGCACCTATAGGACTTGAAGTGTGTTAGTCCCATCACACAGACCTATATTTTCTTCCCAGAAGCACCTATAGGACTTGAAGTGTGTTAGTCCCATCACACAGAGATCATATATTTTGTTCCCAGAGGCACCTATAGGACTTGAAGTGTGTTAGTCCCATCACACAGACCTACATTTTCTTCCCAGAAGCACCCATAGGACTTGAAGTGTGTTAGTCCCATCACACAGAGATCCTATATTTTGTTCCCAGAAGCACCTATAGGACTTGAAGTGTGTTAGTCCCATCACACAGACCTATATTTTCTTCCCAGAAGCACCTATAGGACTTGAAGTGTGTTAGTCCCATCACACAGAGATCATATATTTTGTTCCCAGAAGCACCTATAGGACTTGAAGTGTGTTAGTCCCATCACACAGAGATCATATATTTTGTTCCCAGAAGCACCTATAGGACTTGAAGTGTGTTAGTCCCATCACACAGAGCTCCTATATTTTCTTCTCAGCAGCACCCACAGGACTTCTAGTGTGTTAGTGGCATCACACAGAGCTCCTCTATTTTCTTTGCAGAAGCACCCATAGGACTTCTAGTGTGTTAGTGGCATCACACAGAGCTCCTATATTTTCTTCTCAGCAGCACCCACAGGACTTCTAGTGTGTTAGTGGCATCACACAGAGCTCCTCTATTTTCTTTGCAGAAGCACCCATAGGACTTCTAGTGTGTTAGTGGCATCACACAGAGCTCCTATATTTTCTTCTCAGCAGCACCCACAGGACTTCTAGTGTGTTAGTGGCATCACACAGAGCTCCTCTATTTTCTTTGCAGAAGCACCCATAGGACTTCTAGTGTGTTAGTGGCATCACACAGAGCTCCTATATTTTCTTCTCAGCAGCACCCACAGGACTTCGAGTGTGTTAGTGGCATCACACAGAGCTCCTCTATTTTCTTTGCAGAAGCACCCATAGGACTTCTAGTGTGTTAGTGGCATCACACAGAGCTCCTATATTTTCTTTGCAGAAGCACCCATAGGACTTCTAGTGTGTTAGTGGCATCACACAGAGCTCCTATATATTCTTCTCAGCAGCACCCACAGGACTACCGACTACAATGGCTGGAAGACCGCCAAGGGGAGGCAGAGCGTGCAGAGCCAAGAACACAGGGCAGGCAGGCTCTGTTTCTAGTGGACGTGGCCGTGGACGTGGTCGTGCATCGTCATCAGCACGTGGCCATGGGACACGCGCGTCTTTGTTTTCGGCAGCTGGACATGTGGAGCCGCATCATGCTGAAGGCTTGGTAGAATGGATGACCAAGCCCTCCTCATCCTCCTCATCCTCTCTCACCCAGGCTCAGGGTACTGGCAGAGCATCATCAGCCACCCCTTCCCTAGACCCACCATGTCCTCCTGAGGAGTCCCCCGAACTCTTTGAGCACAGTGTTGGGTACATGCTCCAGGAGGATGCCCAACGATTCGAAGGCTCGGATGATGATACCCAGCTTGAGGAATCTGGCAGTACTGTTCCACCAGCTGCAGCTTACTGCCAGGTTTGCTCTAGTGGTGAAGAGGGAGGGGATGATGAGGTCACTGACTCCACGTGGGTGCCTGAAGGGAGAGAGGATGAGGAGGAGGACGAGGAGGAGGAGGATGCGGCGTCACATGTCCAACGAGGCAGGATGCCCCCTGGAGGCCAGGTAGAGGCCAGCACAGCAACTGTACAACACCGCAGAGCTCCGCCTGTGCAGGGCGCTGCCTCTGCACGTTATCAGAAAAGTTCTTTGGTGTGGGCCTTTTTTGAGACGAGTGCATCAGATCGCACCACTGCTATTTGCAATATTTGTCTCAAGCGTATCTCGCGTGGCCAAAACATCAGCCGCTTGGGCACCACAAGCATGACCAGACATATGTCGACCTGCCATGCAGCTCGTTGGCAGGCACACATAAAAGACCCACACCAAAGAACTAAGCGGACCTCTCCTTGCTCCTCATCAGCTGGGATCTCCATCCCCACTACACCTTCAGTCCTCTCTGAACGCTGCTCTGAGAGGACTGAAGGTGTAGAATTAGGTGTGTCACAACCAAGTACTTGCAGTACACCGACGTCCGATTGCAGCAGGCAAATTTCCCTGCCCCAGCTGCTGGACCGTAGAAAGAAGTACACTCCCAGCCATCCACATGCCCAGCGGTTGAATGCTAGCTTGGCTAAATTGCTAGCACTTCAACTGCTGCCTTTTCAGTTGGTAGACTCGGCCCCCTTCCGTGAGTTTGTTCAATGTGCGGTTCCTCAGTGGCAGGTTCCCAAACGCCACTTTTTCTCACGGAAGGCGATTCCGTCTCTCTACCGGCATGTGGAGGGCAATGTCCATGCCTCGCTGGACAGGGCGGTCAGCGGTAAGGTGCATATTACCGCTGACTCATGGTCCAGCAGGCATGGACAGGGACGGTACCTTTCTTTCACGGCCCATTGGGTCACTCTATTGGCAGCTGGGAGGGATGCAGGACAAGGTGCAGTAGTGTTGGAGGTTGTTCCGCCACCACGCCTCCAAAACGCTACTACTGCTACTGGTTGTGACACACCTCTCTCCTCCACCCCCTCCTCTTCTTCTTCCTCCAGTGCTCAGTCCTTGGAACCAGCGGTGCTCCGTAGGCGTACAAGGGGCTACGCAAGTACGCAGGCAAAAAGATGCCATGCCGTGCTTGCGCTGGTGTGTTTGGGGGACAGGAGCCACACTGGGCCAGAGGTTCTGGCAGCTCTGCAGGGGCAGGCCGAGAGGTGGTTGACGCCACGTCAGCTTAAGCCAGGAATGGTCGTTTCTGACAATGGCACCAACCTCCTCTCCGCCCTGCGACAGGGGCAGCTCACCCATGTGCCCTGCATGGCTCACGTCCTCAACCTGGTGGTGCAGCGGTTCTTGGGCAGGTTCCCAGGCTTACAGGATGTCCTGAGGCAGGCCAGGAAAGTCTGTGTGCATTTCCACCGATCTTATAATGCCAGTGCTCGGCTGACTGAGCTGCAAAAGGAGCTGAACCTGCCCAAGAACCGCCTAATATGTGACATGCCCACCAGGTGGAACTCAACGTTGGCCATGCTGCAGCGACTGCACACGCAGCAGAGGGCCATCAATGAGTACCTTTGCGACTATGGCACCAGGACAGGGTCAGGGGAGCTTGGTTTTTTTTCCCCACGTCAGTGGAGCATGATCAGGGATGCATGCACTGTCCTCTCACCATTTGAGGAGGCCACGAGGATGGTGAGCAGTGACAGTGCATGCATCAGTGACACTGTCCCTCTTGTCCACCTGTTGGAGCATACGCTGCGTGGGATAATGGACAGGGCACTTGAGGCAGAACAGAGGCAGGAAGAGGAGGACTTCCTTGCCTCTCAAGGCCCCCTTTATCCGGACAGTGTTCCTTCTGTCCCACCCATCACACAGGAAGAGGATGAGGAGGAGGAGGAGGAGGAGGAGGAGGAGGAGGATTGTGTGAGCATGGAGGTGGAGCCTGGCACTCAGCAGCAGCAGTCTTTTAGGGATGATGTACAGTCCCAACAAACCAGTGGACTTGTACGTGGCTGGGAGGAGGTGGCTGGCGATCATGTCATCCTCAGTGACCCAGAAGACTCCGGACCGAATGCCTCAGCTAACCTACGCTGCATGGCCTCCCTGATCCTGCAAAGCCTGCGGAAGGATCCTCGTGTTCTTCGGATCAAGGAGAGGGACCATTACTGGCTGGCCACTCTCCTTGATCCGCGGTACAAGGGTAAGGTTGCGGACCTTATCTTGCCGTCGCAGAGGGAGCAAAGGATGAGACATCTCAGGGAGGCCTTGCAGAAAGGTCTGTGCAACGCGTTCCCAGAAACTGGGAGGCTACAAACTCCTGGTCCTGGGCGACGAGTTGCTGAGGCTTCGGTCAGTAGCAGAAGGAGCGGTGGGGAAGGTGGACGTCTGACCGATGCGTTCAGACAATTTTTTAGTCCGCAGCCCCAAGGTATGATCGGTTCCAGCAACCATCGCCAGCGTCTGATATACATGGTGCAGGAATACCTTGGGGCAAGGTCAGACTTGGACACCTTTCCCACCGAAAATCCTCTGGCTTACTGGGTCCTGAGGATGGATCACTGGCCAGAGCTTGCACAGTATGCAATTGAGCTACTGGCCTGTCCTGCCTCCAGCGTTCTTTCCGAACGCACATTCAGTGCTGCTGGAGGATTTGTCACCGATCATAGGGTGCGCCTGTCCACCGCCTCGGTTGATCGACTGACCTTCATCAAAATGAATCAGTCTTGGATCACCACCAGCTACCAGGCACCTGAGGCGGATATAACCGAATAATTTTTAATATCACATCCCTTCAAGACTGCCTATGCTGATGCTGAGTGACTGTCCTCTTATGTTCACTGACTATCCTCTTCCTCCTCCTCAATGATCCATGCCACCACACCAGTGCCTAAGGCACAATTTTTCAGCCCCTGTTTAACAGTGGCGTGTACATACAATTTTTATAAAAAAATGCTTCGCAACACGTGTGACTGCTGTGCTCCAAGTACAGTATCTGTGAGGGGTTGCAGTGTTGTGGCACCAGCACCAGTGCCTAAGGCACAATTTTTCAGCCCCTGTTTAACAGGGGCGGGTAATTACAATTTTTAAAAAAAAATGCTTCGCAACACGTGTGACTGCTGTGCTCCAAGTACAGTATCTGTGAGGGGTTGCAGTGTTGTGGCACCAGCACCAGTGCCTAAGGCACAATTTTTCAGCCCCTGTTTAACAGGGGCGGGTAATTACAATTTTTTTAAAAAATGCTTCGCAACACGTGTGACTGCTGTGCTCCAAGTACAGTATCTGTGAGGGGTTGCAGTGTTGTGGCACCAGCACCAGTGCCTAAGGCACAATTTTTCAGCCCCTGTTTAACAGGGGCGGGTAATTACAATTTTTTAAAAAAATGCTTCGCAACACGTGTGACTGCTGTGCTCCAAGTACAGTATCTGTGAGGGGTTGCAGTGTTGTGGCACCAGCACCAGTGCCTAAGGCACAATTTTTCAGCCCCTGTTTAACAGGGGCGGGTAATTACAAATCTTGATCTAATAGTTCACAGCAGGGCCCATTCCTGCGCCCACCAAGAGTAACTATGAGGGCCTACAGTCTTGTGGCAACACCGTCCACCACCACCGCCAAAGGCCCAATTTTTCTGCCCTGTTCATCAGGTGCTTGCAATTACAAATCTTGATCTAATAACTCACAGCAGGGCCCATTCCTGCGCCCACCAAGAGTAACTGTGAGAGCTTACAGTCTTGTGGCAACACCGTCCACCACCACCACCACCCCCAATTTTTCTGCCCTGTTCAACAGGTGCATGCAATTACAAATCTTGATCTAATAACTCACAGCAGGGCCCATTCTTGCGCCCACCAAGAGTAACTGTGAGAGCTTACAGTCTTGTGGCAACACCGTCCACCACCACCGCCAAAGGCCCAATTTTTCTGCCCTGTTCATCAGGTGCTTGCAATTACAAATCTTGACATAATAACTCACAGCAGGGCCCATTCCTGCGCCCACCAAGAGTAACTATGAGGGCCTACAGTCTTGTGGCAACACCGTCCACCACCACCGCCAAAGGCCCAATTTTTCTGCCCTGTTCATCAGGTGCTTGCAATTACAAATCTTGATCTAATAACTCACAGCAGGGCCCATTCCTGCGCCCACCAAGAGTAACTGTGAGAGCTTACAGTCTTGTGGCAACACCGTCCACCACCACCACCACCACCCCCAATTTTTCTGCCCTGTTCAACAGGTGCATGCAATTACAAATCTTGATCTATTAACTCACAGCAGGGCCCATTCCTGTGCCCACCAGTCTTGTGGCTACACCAACATCTAATAGGGCAAATTTCTGCAGAGTATATACGCCAGGCCCCTACTTTCAAACATCCAACTTACAAACGACTCCTACTTGCAAATGGAAAGAGAAAACAGGAAGTGAGAGGAAATCTACCCCTAGGAAGGGAAATTCTATCCTGTTAGATTTAATTTGGGAAAAAGGTATCTCCTCTCTACTGATACTTTATCACCAATCCTTGTTTCAATTAAAACCCCACTTTTTCCAAAAACATTTGTCATTGGGACGGAAAGTTAGGTGACATGTTCTGAACAGATGTGCAAAGACAGCAAATGTTACAGGGGTGATAACCCCTCCCTATGTTCTCCAAAAAGCTTAAAAATAGATTTTTTTGGGATGGAGCTACACTTCATAATGTACCTGTTCAGATTCTACTTAAGAACAAACCTAAAGCCGCAAGTGGTTTTAAATGGCTTCTTTTTTTCCTTTACAAATGTCATTTTGTGCAAGGACAGTTCTAAACACGGGAAACACATGCCACTTCACAGGCATACTTTAGACACCCCCCAGGTACCATATTTAAAGGAAAATTTCACTTTTTCTTTTTCACTTTATGCATCATTAAAATGACTGCTCCCGAAAAAACGTTAGTTTTTAAAAGTTCTTTTTGCATTGATATATGTCCCCTGGGGCAGGACCCGGGTCCCCAAACCTGTTTTATGACATTAACATGCATATTGGCCGTTGTAATTAGCACTTTTGATTTCGAACGTTCGCGTCCATTATAACGTATAGGGTTCGAAAATTCGCGCGAACTTTCGGTCGGTTCGAAGGTTCTGGTGCGAACCGAACCCGGGGGTGTTCGGCTCATCCCTAGTGTGTGGTATGCAGATGAGTGTGGGAAAGATGGCCCCACCCGTCTCCATACCATTGCAGGGCAGAAGCGACGTCAAAACGTCACTTCAGACCATAGCTCTTAAAGGGCCATTTTTTTTATTGCATTTTTGTGTAAATATGAGATCTGACATCTTTTTGACCCCAGATCTCATATTTTAGAGGTCCTGTCGTGCTTTTTTTTTTTATTACAAGGGATGTTAACATTCCTTGTAATAGGAATAAAAGTGATACATTTTTTTTATTTTTTTTTAAAGAACAGTGTAAAAATAAAAAAATAAAAGATAAAATATACCTTCAAGACCATGTTACATTAAACACCCATTTTTAGGGTTTAACATGGTATCAAGCGGACCTCTCCACCCCCAAAACAAATCCTCCTCTAACACTCCTTCCCTGCACCAGTTGTCAAATTTGAAATGAATGCTCCAGCCACACAGCCACACAGCCATGTCATTCATTCACAGAGATCTCTGAATTAATAAACTACCATCTTGAGACTGCACTCGTAGTCCAATTGTAATTGTGATCCACTGATTATGGTTGCAATACTTAGGAGGCTGATTTGCAAAACAAAACAACAAATTGCACTATTTTTTTTTTCGCAAATAAAAAAGCATTTATTATTATTTATTTTTTGTGCAAAAGATTGATTTAGCTGTTTTATCAAGGCCTTCAGAAATGTGACTCATGCTTACGTATGAGCATGGGCATGGGCAGCAGATGTCAACTCCATTACTGTATGTGTTTTGTTGGGAACAAGCTTTGATTAATAACATTGACCCACCCCTTTATATCCAACTGAAAAACAGTCAATATTATTGATGAACATAATATAAAAATGTATAAAAAATATACACACTGACTTTTATTTACTATAGGATCAGAGATTGGTTACTTAGCTTAGTGACTATGTGGTATCTGTATTTTGTTGCAGTACTCATTATACAGTTTAGGAATTCCGCCAGCAAAAGACTGATGGAACATACACACAGTCGCATTTTCCGACAAAAAGCTCTCATCGAAGTTTTGCTGGCGGCATTTCCGATCATCTGTACGCTGCATTACTGTTATGCCGCGTACACACGTGCGGACTTTTGCCGGCGGACCTAGTCCAGCGGACAATCCCGCGGGACTTTCCAGCTAGGTCCGCTGGACTTTCCGAGCGTGTGGACTTGCCCACACACGCACGGACTTATTAAAGGGGGCTCCCAGATTCCGATAAGCCCCCGCCCGCAGACCCCGACAACCAACGGCCAGGGTTGTCGGGAAGAGGCCCTTGTCCTCATCAACATGGGGACAAGGTGCTTTGGGGTGGGGGGGCCGCACGGCCCCCCTTTCCCCAGGGCACCCCCCATGTTGAGGGCACGTGGCCTGGTACAGCTCAGGAGGGGGGGGGGGGGCGCTCGTTCGTCCCCACCCCTTTCCTGGCCTGCCAGGCTGCGTGCTCGGATGAGGGTCTGACATGGATTTGGGGGGAACCCCCACGCCGTTTTTTCGGCGTGGGGATTCCCTTTAAATCCATGCCAGGTCACGGAGCTAGCGCGGCGGCAGTAACTGCCTACGCTAGCTACGTAACCTGAAGTCACGTGCTAAATGAACGGACTTGCCGATGAGCGGCAAGTCCGTTCATTTCAAAAGTCCCGCGGACTTGCCCACTAACGGCGGGATTGTCCGCTGGACTGCCAAGTCCAGCGGATAATTTTAAAACAAAACTTAAAACTTTGGTCCGCCGGACTTTGGCGCCAAAAAGTCCGCCGGCGCCCACACACGAGGGGATTATCCGCTGGACTTCAGTCCAGAGGATAATCCCGTGGGATTGTCACTTCGTGTGTACGCGGCATTAGGGTGACTATTCTGGAAATATTACTTTTTGAATTCCCATGTAATGTTGTTTATTCATCAATGCTTTGTTTGTTGCCGATGGTCAGATGATGATCAGATATATTTGCAAAGTTGGGAGGCTGACTTCTGATCCAGAATATGTGTTTAGGTAAAATGTTCTGTTCTGAGACCCTTGGGTCCACTTGGGTCCAGGGGATAAAAGGAAAAAAAGGTGTTTATGTTTTGTTGAAATCCTGCAGCAATACTGGATTTGGGGAAAATGTTCAGTTAAATATATTGAATCTATATAATGAAAACTGTTGCTGAGAAACATTTTATTTCTGCATGCTTTATAGACGTATGTTTGAATTAGTGAGGAATATACATTTTGATACCTCCAATGGTTAAGGAAGTCCAGAATTGATAGTTCAGGTCACCCCAGTCAGTATTCACCCCCAGCCCCATGCACATGATGAAATGCCCCCACCCATTTATACCATACCCCACCCTACCATATACCCTATCCGGATGTCAAGTTACTTGAAGAAATTACTACATCTTTTACATGGAAATCTTCGTTGTTCATCTTTGTTGTTCTAATGCCATGGGAGGTGCTGAAATGAGTAAAGGCGCACTCCTGCTGGAAAATGTTCCTGGGAATGACACCTTGAGAGGGAGCCAATGACACAAGCCCAGGGTCTACGAATTCCAGTGAGCATCACAAGGGAGAGATGCAGATGCTCTGTCTTTACAAGGAGTCAGGGTTTGGGGTAGAGAAATTTCTGTTTATGTGGATGAACACAGAATCAAACAAAATTATTGGGATCTTGGGAAAAATGTGGGGAAATGTTTAGGAAAATTAAAATTATAATGGGGACCTTTTTTTATGTTATGGACATTCATAAGCCATACAAGAGACTTTTTTTGTGTTCTTCTTTGGGACAATTTTTAAAGCGGTTCTACACTCATTTCATTTAGTAAATCTCTTTGCCTTCCAAATCAGGCAAAGAGTACTAAATGAAATGTTTTTTTTTTTTTTTTTTTTTTACTTACCTTGTAATTGAAGACTTCCGGTCTTCTCCCTCTGCGGCGGCGGGCGGGGTCTTGCGTCGATCGTCGTCACGCCGCACTGTCTCCTGGGATCTGGTGTCATTGATCCCAGGAGCCAGTGCGGGCATCTTCCGAAATCTCGCAAGATTTCGGCCACATCTTCCGAAATCTCCCGAGATTTCGGCCGCATCTGCCGAAATCTCGTGAGATCTCGGCAGATGAGCCGTTACTGCGCACGCGCGAGTAACGGCAGTGCATGCTGGGCCATCTAAAGTCCCTGTGGGTGTTTCACATGCCCACAGGCAAGATGGCCCCCAGCACTAAAGAAGAAGACGAGGAACTTCATCGGACGAAAACCGGCGGCGATCGAGATGGAAGATGGAACAGGTGAGTCCCCTAATAAAGGTAAGCACACTTTATATTACATCCTAAAAAAAAAATTTTTTTTTCAGAGTGCAGAACCGCTTTAAATTAAGCCTAAAGGCTGTCATGTCCCTCCCACTTGCTTTTATGGACTGGCACATCCCTTCCCCCATTCTGATGTGTTTGTTGTTCTCTATTTTTACATGCTTGAGATAGTGGTACATTTATGGGAAAGTAGTCCAGGTGAATGTTGGGGCTTATTGGGGGCAAAAGGGTTTGTGATTGTCACGTTCGTGACAAAAGAGAGGATTGAAAGAGTCATGCAAAAAGTCCCCCTTATGTTCATACTGCATTTTGCAATTTAAGGCTGGACTGTGTTCCTTTAAGTGTATTTTGTTTAACAATGACATTATAATATATTTTTGTGTAGGCAGTGAGCTTGTGTTGAACTTGAAACACAAAATGAGAACTTACGTGTGTGTCATGAGATAGTGTGTCTGGAGTTATAAGGGAGTTTTCTAGGTGATATAATGTAACCTAATGAGTTTTGCTTAGATACAGAGATGTAAAGAGTTAATCATATATGATATTATGATTGGTTAAATGCATGTGTGAAGGAAATATGTAATTTGAACATGTACCCCTTGTGACGGGAGTCGCTTAGGGTGGGGGGGGCTTGTGGAACCCAGCTTACCTTGGAGAGCTTTGGAAACTCCGTGTCCAGCTCCCACGGCCCCTCCTATGTGTATATTACTGTGTGTCTATTAGGAGCACAGGGTGACCGAGAACCCCAGTCTGATCTGTACTAGTTGGACTCACTGTACAACCACACTGGAATGTTGCATATATGTATATATAGTGTACTGTCTCATGCTGATGGGATTGTTTGGGGTTTAACTGTATCCCATTGTGCTGTTGTGTCTGTCTACCTTGGAAGAAATGTATTATGGGATGGATGTTTTGTATTTGTGTTCCTGGCATGTGGACTGGGAGCAGGGTGGAGAGGGGAGGGGTGAATTCCTCCAACAACTCTCCCTGCTGATTGGACAGTTTACCCCACCCTGAATCAAAGGGAGGGGGAGTTGATCCCTGAGTGTATACCTGTGCACCTGTGTTTGAATAAATAGTTTGATGTTTTTCACCCTACATTGAGTTACGGCTAATAACTGGGTGAGCTAAGGGGTCTTGAATAGTGCTGGTTCTGGACAAAGGAGGAATTTATAGCGGACATAGTGCTGACAATTGTCTGGCAGAGTTGGGATTGTGCTTTCTTGCTGTGAACACATCCAAACCACCACCTGGATCCAAGGCCAGGATAGCAGGAGAGCAGAGGTACAGATACCAGCCATCATAGAAGAGGTATTCCAAAGAAGGTTGCAAGAGATGTGGATACAGCACAGGGGACCAGTATCAGTGCAGATCCTGCTGGGATGGTATGATTCTGTCCGCCTACAACTCTGGAAGAAAGCGCTAGCTCGTGAGAAGCACCACCAGGGAAAAATTCTCCCCTCCATCCATTTAAGGTACTGGTCACAGTACGAAGTGCGAGTGCTGTTATTGGGGGAACAACCAAACCAGGAGTGGACAGCTGAGTTGAGCAGACTGATCTGGGCAGAGATGCAGTAGGACGAGAGCTACAGAGCCCTCCAGTGGTATGTAGCCCAAGTGTGCCTGTGGACAGTGGATTACAGCCCCACGGAAGGCTTTGACTATGGTGGCCTGGGACTGTTGTAACGGAGGCTGTCCAAGGACCCTGACTTTGGGAGTGGTCTGGAGTGGCATTTGGAGGAAATAATGGATTACAGAGAGCGAAGACTAAATGTCTCGGAAGTGATCTGGGCACAGGAAGATTTGGAGTTTCTGGCCGTTCAGGAATGGGAGCTGGAGATCACCTACAGACAGCTGCTAGACTCTGCTCGGCAGCAGGGTGGAGCTCCCTTTGCTTGGGACTATCCAGAAATACCAGCCGACAGCTCTGAAATCCTGGCTGAAGAGTCATGTGGCATAGTAACAGTGTGCTTTGCCCACCTGCCCCCACAGCTATGGACGTGGAGGTCTTATGGCAGCAAGTGCTGGCTGACCTTGACAAACCTATTTCTGCACAAGATGAGGTTGGATGGAGGAATGTACCTGTCCAGCAGCATGCCAGAGAATCGGCAGTGAAAACTCTGGAGATTGCCATCCCCAAAGCGGAAGTGCTGACAACAGGGCAGAGCTCTGCTAACCTCTGTCCAGCCCTGATAGCATCTTCTGGGTTTCACATGAGGACAGGAGATGGTGAACCTCTATCTCCTGACACCAGTTGCAGAGACTGGGGATTTGATAGACTTTTCTGCTGAGGAAGAACAACCTGGTGAACCTCCAGCAGAAGAGCTGGCATCAGGGCCAGACATCACTGAGCTCTGCCCAGCACCAGTAACCTCTTCTTCGTTCTACGGACAGGAGATGGTGAACCTCTATCCCCAGACACCGGTTGTAGAGATTGGGGATTTAATAGACTGTTCTGCTGAGGAAGAACAACCTGGTGAGCCTCCAGCAGAAGAGCTGGTATCAGGGCCAAACTTCACTGAGCTCTGCCCAGCACCTGATATCGGTGGATGGGACTGCGGTCTTCACTGACACCATCCCAGCAGAAGAGCTGGCAACAGGGCAGAGTGCAGCTGGCCTCTGTCCTCAACTAACAGAAGAGTGAGTTCCTGTTAAAGTGGATAAGAATTTGGTTTCCACTGACACAACCCCAGAGAATGGTGCGGCTTTGAGACAGGAGGATGTCAGCCATGCTTTGCAAGCACTGGGGGATTTTCATCTACCAAAAGTGGATGGGACTTCAGTCTCCACTTGTATACCCTAAGGATGCTGGGCAGTCGGCCCAGATCCCCAACAGCATGACGGAGTAAGCCCAGTCACCATGTCTCCTCTCTAGTGGCTGAAAGGAATCCAGTGAGAAGGGCCAGTCCACGCCTCACCCTGGGGGCGGGTATGTTCTCTGAAAGAGGCAGAGGTTGGCTGGGTGAGTAATGCTATGTTTGGGACAATTTATTTAGGGTGCTGTGTGGATACCGGCACCGGGGGACTGGAACTACTGACTAACTTTGGAGTCAACCCGTCGGGGGGGCTCCTCTTGTGTTAGTCCCCTACCAAAAGGGGAGATGTGTGACGGGAGTCACTTTGGGTGGGGGGCTTACCTTGGAGAGCTCTGAAAAATCAGTCTCCAGCTCCCCCGGCCCCTTCTATGTTTAAATCACCCTGTGTCCATTGGGGGCACAGGGTGACCGAGAACACCAGTCTGATCTGTACTAGTTGGACTTGCTGTATATATGTAAATATTGTGTGTTGTCTCATGCTGTTGGACTCTTTGCTGGGATTGTTTGGGGGTGGCTGTGTCCCATTGTTCTGGTGTCTGTCTGCCTTAGGAGAAATGTATTATGAGATGGATGTTTTGTATTTGTTCCTGGCATGTGGACTGGGAGCAGGGTGAAGAGGGGAGAATTCCTTCAACTACTTTAAGGTCGTGATGACCTGTGCCAATTATCCTCTCCCATTGCACTCTTGCCCCAAATGACAGCTCTCTGGCCGGTAATGTCATTGATAAATATGGATCAAATAGACATCAGTAAGATTTAGGCACTATGTTCAAGGATTATAAATTTTGTGTTTAGTGCACATCCAAAGAACAAACCTTCGCTCATCACTACCTCCAGACAACCCCTTTTCTGTCCCTTGATATACCCTATTCTTCACTGCATGGAAGGATCCATGGTAGTCACACAGGTTGGACTTCAAACAAGTCAGCCTTTGTTCATCTGCATGTTCATCTGCATTAAATGCATTAAATGGTGGATTAATGAGA
Source organism: Lithobates sylvaticus (assembly GCA_028564925.1). NCBI lineage: Eukaryota > Metazoa > Chordata > Amphibia > Anura > Ranidae > Lithobates > Lithobates sylvaticus. The sequence goes on along the minus strand of CM053035.1, from coordinate 127,272,212 downwards.
CTAGTAGATTACACAATAAATATAAAGATGTTTATACTTTCTTTTAAGCTCACAGGAAGTGATAAAGAAACTGCATTTTTGTCACAATTAAAATATATTTTCTGTACGAATGCAGCCACAACATCTAAGGACTGATAAATTGCAATATATTACATTTTTGTTTTTGGGTTTAGATATGCCTAACAAAATGCGAACACATACTGTAGTCTACCTGTTGTTGTCCTATGTTTCAGCTAAAACTGAAATACATTTTTTAAACTTACTTAACCACTTGCCGACCACCGCACACACATATACGTTGGCAGAATGGCTCGTAGAGGCAAATGGGCGTACCTGTACATCCCTCTGTAATCTGCTGCCTTGTGGGCGCGTGCACGAGCCCGCCGCGGGTCCCGCAAAGTCGATGTTCGCCGGCGGCCCGTGATCGTGAGACAGAGAAGCAGAATGGGAGATTCCTATGTAAACAAGGCATTTGCCTCTTCTGCCTAGTGACATGACAGGGATCTACTGATCCCTGTCATCGGGAGCAGTGATGGCTGTCATGTGAGTGGTAACCCAACCCCCCCACAGTTAGAATCACTCCCTAGGACACACTTATCCCCTTGATAGCCCCCTAGTGTTTAACCCCTTCCCTGGCAGTGTCATTTATACAGTAATCAGTGGCTATTTATAGCACTGTTCGCTATATAAATGACAATGGTCCCAAAATAGTTTCAAAAGTGTCCGATCTGTCCGCCATAATGTCGCAGTCCCGATAAAAATCGCAGATCGCCGCCATTACTGGTACAAAAAAAATGTATAATAAAAATGCCATAAATCTACCCCCTATTTTGTAGACGCTATAACTTTTGCGCAAACCAATCAATATACGTTTGTTGCAATTTTTTTTTTTTTTTTACCAAAAATATGTAGAAGAATACATGTCGTCCTAAACTGAGTAAAACATTTGTTTTTTTATATATTTTTTGGGGATATTTATTATTGCAAAAAGTTAAAAAATATCTTTTTTTCTCTCAAAATTGTCGCTCTTTTTGTTTATAGCACAAAAAATTAAAACTGCAGAGGTGATCAAATACCACCAAAAGAAAGCTCCATTTGTGGGGAAAAAAAGGACGTCAATTTTGTTTGGGTACAACGTCGCATGACCGCGCAATTGTCAGCTAAAGCGAGGCAGTGCCATATCGCAAAAAATGCTCTGGTCAGGAGGGGGGTAAATCCTTCCGGGGCTGAAGTGGTTAATACACAGAGCTGTAGATTGGCTGTTTTTGAGGTTCACAAAAAAAAAAAAAAATCCGAATGGACCTAAAATGTCATGTAATGTACATTTCCAGATTAAAGAATGTAAAATGGAGTTGAACATTTGTTTGCTCTAAACTTCCACCAGAAGGCAGCGTTAGCTAAAATCAGGACACCACTGCAAGTATTTTGCATGTAATCAGAGTCCGATGTTACAGCACAAGTACATCATTTAGATCAAATCAAACATAGATTTCCCTTTCAGAATAGGTAGGAATACTTTGCAGTGCCCAACCACTATTGTCTTATTTGAAATCGCATTGTGGTTCTCACTAGCGTGGAAGGCATTAAAGCAGAACAATTGTTCTGCAGTCTGTGAAATGAGAAGTGTCCAAAGCGATGTCAGACGAAAAGCCCCGTCGTTTATACCGGTTACTCCTCAAGGATTTCACGGAAACAGAACGCAGCAAAACTGTTTCCAATTAGTAGATATTTTTTAAGGTGTCTGCGGTTGATTTTTTTTCCCTTTAGCTCTGGGCTCTGATGATAAGAAAGAGGACGAGATAATACACGATTGATATTAAAGGAGACAGGAGACCGGATAGAGAAGTAATTTGATTTCAGATCAAAACGCTATCAACTGAACGTTATTTTTTTAGTCACATTTGAAATCCCACTGGCTGTTTTGAAAATTCAATTTTAATCATCGTGGGGTGTATTAGTGATCAGCTGTGCCAGGGAAGTCAGGAGGAAATGCTTTGTAGGGCATACATTTGGCCCTGTTTATAAGACTAGTTTAATAGTCTGCCAGCGATAATAGCTATTAGAAAATACAGACCTTTCTATGAATTGAGTTCTTACATTACTCATGTTGTGCTTATCCAAATTTTGTTACTGGAAAGTAAATGTGACTCTGGAAAATATGGCTTAGAGTCATGATCCATTAACTAACATGCTGCACACTCTAGATATTTAGAATATAAAGGCAAAACAAATAGATTAATTTTGGGAAAAAATGATATATATATATATATATATATATATATATATATATATATATATATAAAAACTCATAATAAATATAAATACATTATCTTTATATACTGTATCTATAAATATGAAAAAACGTATATTAAACTTGTGTAGCGGGCACACTTTAACGAGTGTGCGCTATACATGGAAATTTAGTTTTTTTTCCCTCAGAACTGTAATTGGGTTCTGAGGGTCAATTGTACAGGTTAACTTTGGCATCAGTTTGGCTGGGCTGTGCTGTGCTGGAGTCCTGCTCCGCTGTGTAGTCTGGGGAAGGGTACTTAAGGTGCTGAAGTCATGTGTTCGGGGTTCAGCCGCAGTCTTGCTTTCTGGTTCTGGACTGGGGTAGCCCTGTGAGGGGTCCCGGGCCTGGGAACGCTTGCCGTCCCGCAAACATGGTCAGGATGGGGCAAGGATCCGTCTGTTCCCGAGTCTCGGATCCGGTTAGCACGAGGCCCAGTAACTGAAGGAGGATTCAAGGCGTCCCGGTGTGCTCTCAGTATTGGAGGGGCACCATAGCTCATACAAGTGACCGGGGGAGGACTCTTCGGAGGAGGGCCATTAAGCTGGCATCTCAGGAAGAGCCTGGAAGCTGAGTTGTATGGACACTAAAGAATCCACACTTCCACAGTGCTGCCAAGGAGACAGAGAAAGTTCCAGGTACTGTGAGAAAGGTTCCTATTCACCTTTGGTTACAAGTTTATTCTGTGTCAGAGACTTTTTGCAAGTTTCCGGATCACATTGTTGGCTGCCATACCTCTGGCTAGAGGTTTGTCCAGCATTGAAGTACCCAGCTGCGAGTGGCTACTCTCTGGGTTTGATTAGAGACATTTTGTGGATGTCAGCAGTTCAAGGCACCTGAGTTTCATCACCCTTGCCCTCTATTCCTATCTGAGACTGTGTTATGTTGGATGTTACCACTGCAGAAATAAAAACCTTCAAAAGAACTTTTATTGTGTCAGCATCCAAAGTTGTTGGGTACTAACCGTGGGAACCCCTGGACATTCACCGACAAGCCAAGCGGAGGTAACCGGTAAGCCCAAAAGTCTAGGCTGCCCCTCTGTGGGTTAAGGCTGCCACACTTGTATATTTCCCACTCATAACTGTACAAAGCTTCACTTATAAGGAAATGAATGAATAGCCACATTTAATATAAGTATGTGAATGAAACGATATACAGTATATAACTGAAACATTGTGCACATTATCTCCTCCACTCACTAGCATTAAATCCGTTTTGCCAATGGTGCCAATACTAAATAATTAAATGAATGAATAAATAAATACATCTACCCTCACTGCTGCAAAAAGTAAATATATGACCATCAAGATGAAACACCCTTAATATAAATTGCATGTGAAATAAAATGCAAAATAATCCCATAAAGGCGGTCTTTAGAGTTTTACATTTTTTTTTCACAATTGTAAAGGTATAGACTAGTGCAACAGTGATTCAAAATGAAGTCTGTACAGTACATTCAGCCAGTTTCACAGTTCCAATGGTTAAGACAAGTACAGCAATGATCCTTAGCTTGGTTACTGCTTCTGTGGGAGTCAAACAATGACGAAACGTGTTGGATGGTGGTATAGCACAGTGACATCACGTATTGGGTTGCATGGAGGTGAGAGTGCAGCCTGTCACTCCCTTTATTAGATTAAAAGCTTCTATCCTTAGTGCTGAATGTTTTTAAGAAGGATTTTTTTACATTATTTAATGTATTGTTCGAGCCTGTCCTGCTAACCCTGGGAGGAAAGTGATGCCTGGATTTAGCAATGGTTATCTTCAACTAGTGTACAAGACCCTTATGACCTTTTTATTAGTTTAGGGGGGCATTTTGAATCAGTAGGTTTATTTGATTTTACGAAAGTGTGTCGTGGTGGAGGATTGGACACTTTTTTGTGTTGACCAGGGTATTTTGGCCAACTGGCAAATTAATTAAAATGTACGATATTTTAGAGGCAAAGAGGTTTATAAGAAACTTCCAACACTGCCAACTGTGGAAAGATATATTCAAAATGTGTTATTCTTGTTCCAAAGAATCAAAACTACTCCCAGAGGAAATGGGAAATTTCAAAGACAACTGGAAACAGGATATATTTTAAGTTTTGAAGTAGAGGAACTGATCTACTAAGCTAAAGCATGTTCACTCTACAAAGTGAATTTTCACTGTGTGCCTGCAGAGTTCAAAAGGATCATGGATGAATGCAGCTCCAACAAGAGGCCCTAACGGGGCCAGTATGGGGGGGGGGGGGGGGGGGGGCAAAAGGGATGGATGCCCTGGGCGCCACCATTTACTGGAGAAAGGGGGCATGTAGGTAGCCTCCTCACATACAGTTAACTGTGACAGGACAGCTTGCTGGCTGAGGGGAGAAGTGGGACTACAATTGTATCATACTTACTTTCTCATGCAGAAATGTCATATTATATTCAGAATGTGTTTGTGTTTTCCTGCTGTTTTGTGAAATCCTGAGGCTGTAACGTTCTCTGAACTTCACTCCAGCAGCCATCTTGGAGAAGCCTCATGTTCTGATTGGTACTAAGTTTTCTCAAGATTTTGTCCACCATTTTCTGTTAGCTTCCATATAAGGGGGCCCAGCCACCATTTTGAGAGATGTGTGTAGAATGAGTGAGGGAAGGGTATAATGCCTGTGAGGGAAAGCTAGGCCTTATTCAGGGAGAGTGTTCCAGCCTCCAGGGACAGATCGGGGATCCTCAGGAGTCCTGTCTATCAGCACTACTGCTGTGCTTGTAATAAAAGATCATCTAATGCCCCGTACACACAGTCGGACATTCCGACCACAAAATCCGTCAGATTTTTTCCGACGGATTTTGTCTGAAACTTGTGTTGCGCACACACACGGTCTCACAAAGTTGCCAGGGAAATCTGATCGCTCCTAACGAGGTGACGTACAAAACATACGATGGGACTACGTAGAAGCCAGTAGCCAATAGCTTTCGTCTCCAAATTTCTTCTGAGCATGCGTGGCACTTTGTATGTCGGAATTCTCTACACACGATCGGAAAAAGTCAGATCGGATTTTGTTGATCTGTTGATTTTAGATCCTGCTCTCGAATTTTTTACAACGAAAATTCCGACGGAAAAAGCCCGCTAGAGCCCCCACATGATCGGATTTTCTGACAACACAATCCGATCGGACTTTTTCCATCGGAATATCCGACCGCGTGTACAGGGCATAAGACAGTGTATTTTCCTGTTAACCACTTTCTTACCGGGCCTATTTTGGCCTATTTTCCTTCATGTAAACATCATCATTTTTTTGCTAGAAAATTACTCAGAACCCCCAAACATTGAGTACGTTTTTTTTAGCAGACACCCTAGGGAATAAAATGGCGGTCATTGCAACTTTTTATCTCACACGGTATTTGTGCAATAATTTTTCAAACGCCTTTTTTTTGGAAACCAAACGGTTTCATGAATTAAAAAATAACAAAACAGTAAAGTTAGCCCAATTTTTTTTATATAATATGAAAGATGATGTTACGCCGAGTAAATAGATACCGAACATGTCACGCTTTAAAATTGCGCACAACCGTGGAATGGCGCCAAACTTCGGTACTTAATAATCTCCATAGGCGACACTTTAAAAATTTTTACTGGTTACCAGTTTAGAGTTACAGAGGAGGTCTAGTGCTAGAATCGTTGCACGCGCTCTGGTTTGAGCGGCGTTTACATATGCGGGCGGGACTTGCGTGTGCGTTAGCTTCTGATCGCGAGCTACAGGGAACAGGGGCATTTTACATTTTTTTTTTTTTATTTATTTATTTTTATTTTACTTAATTTTTTTTTTTTTTACACTTTTAAAAAAAAAATATGTTTTGGATCACTTTTATTCCTATTACAAGGAATGTAAACATCCCTTGTAATAGGAATGTATGTGACAGGTCCTCTTTATGGAGAGATGTGGGGTCAATAAGACCCCACATCTCTCCTACAGGCTGGATTTTTTTTTTTACCGATCTCATGCTGACAGCCGCGATCACGGCTTTGTTTACTTCCGGGTACCGGGCGTGAGTCATAACGTCACGCCCGGGCCTCCGACGGTCATAGAGATGACTGGTGACCATCTGGTCACCGGAAATCTGAATGCTCGTCATCCGGCGGCGAGCGATTCTTTCTCCGGGCCCCCGATGGCACGGGAGAGCCCGGAGAAGCACCGGATGGCGGCGGGAGGGGGGATGTCCCCTCCCGCTGCCTATAAGAACGATCAGGCGGTGGAACTGCCGCTATAATCGTTCTTATGGTGCACAGAATCGCCAGCCGGAAAGAATGATATCTGAATGATGCCAATAGCTGCACGCATCATTCAGATATCACCACTCAAATTCAAGGACGTCATATGATGTCCTTGGTCGGCAAGTGGTTAAATAATCTCTGCTGCATCTGTGGAACCTGCTTATGGACTCCAGCCTATGGCAAGTAATCAAAATGTGCCTTGTATACCACTAATGTGCCTGAAGAGAGGAATAGTAACTACAGTGCCAGTTTACTGAGCTGCATTCCGTATCTTTAGTGAATGGACTGTGAATCTGTGCCTTATATGCTAACAAGAGAACTGTTTACTCCACTTTTGTAAATATCATTTTCTACTGCTGCTTATCTGGCAATTAAAGTTACTTCATTTACAATACCACTCACTGTTTTTCCCTCTATAATACAGCCACGCTAATTCCCCCGCTTACAGGCACAGTAGAATTTCCGGCAGTGTGCTTCTACAACTTGGCTGTCAAGCACACTGACACTGGCTACGTAGGTAATGGCTGCAACAAGTTCTGAGTGCGCTCCTACACCCAGCACAAGCCTAAGACCAGCCCCGTCCTTTACTTCTTACTCTGCCCGACAGGCACTTCCTAGTCCCGGCTGGTGTGACGTCACTGAGAGTCTGGCCATGAGGCAGGATGGAAAAGGAGCCTAGAAGGCTGCCTGCCTACAAACTGTGAGTGCGATCGAGGAGGAACCAAGCAGTGCATCGGACAAGTAAGCAGATTGCCATCTGCAGATGACATAATTAACTCTTTGAATAAGGGGGGGGGGGGGGGCTGAGGGGAGGTTGATTACTTGCCAATGGTATTTCTGTAATATGCAGTATGAAGGGGAATAATGTACTGTCACTGATGAATTAGTGACCAGTGGCAGTTAATTAACTGTTGTGCTGTATTAGTGGCAGGGGTTAATTAACTCTGACATGGTGCCACTAATGCAGCACAAAAGGGTTAATTAACTGCCACTAATCACTAATGCATCAGTGACCAGTGACAGTACATTAACCCTCTTCCTGCTGCATATTACAAACAGCATTGGTAATTAACCACTTGCCAACCCTCCACAGGTGGCAGCTACAGGCACCAGGATGTACCCGTACGTCGCTGCCTGTTTCAGGGTTTCAGGCGCATGCCACCGTCCACCTACTGCCCTTTGATTGTACACAGCGGGAGTCTGTCAGCAGATCCCAGCCAATGATTCATGGCTGGTACCTACTGACTGGCTGTGTCAAATCACTGCCCAGAGCCCTGTGTTGACAATCAACACAGAGCTCTGTACAGAGGGAACGATCACTTTTTTTCTTTTCCATGCAAAGCAGGGGAAATAAATAAATTGATTAGTTGTAAAAAACAGCACACTATCACAGTGGCTGATCGCTGCAAATACTAGTATAAAAAAAATATTCCAGTATATACAGTATCCCATCATTTGTAGGCATTGTAGCTTCCACACAAACCAATTACCGTAATATACACTTATTGGAATTTTTTGTTTTTTTACCAAAGACATGTAGCAGATTACATTTTTGCCTAAATATATGAAGATTTATTTATTTTTATTTTTTTTAGATGTTTTATACCAGTAAAAAATATTTTTTTTTCAAAATTTGTATGATAAAAACTTAAAAATCCAGTGGTGTGCAAATACCACAAAAAGGATAATAATATATATATATATATATATATATATGTAGCCATGCTTTGCTAAAATAGGCATTAAAGTTATGCTGGTTACTAGGGATGAGCTTCGTGTTCGAGTCGAACCCATGTTCGACTCGAACATCGGCTGTTTGATCGTTCGCCAAATTGCGAACATTATGGGCCGTTCGCGTCAAATTCGAGTGGTGCGTCACGGCCCATAATTCACTGCGGCATCGCAGTGCATTGCTGGCTGATGATTGGCCAAGCATGCACTATGACCCGCATGCTTTGGCCAATCACAGTGCAGAAAAAACAGAGAGCCGTAATTGGCCAAAGCCAGGGTGGCTTTGGTGAATTATGGCTCAGGGGGTTTAGTACACGCCCAGGGCAGCCATCAGAAATTTTTGGGCCCCTTGCACAGCTTTAGGCCTGGGCCCCCTGCCCCCCGAGCCTCGCACTCAGCCCCCCTCAATCCTGTATATATGTCAGCCCCCCACACACCTGTATATTTGTCAGCCCCCCCAAACCTGTATATATGTCAGCCCCCACCACACACCTGTATATATGACAGCCCCCCCACACACCTGTATATGTCAGCCCCCCCCACTCACACACACCTGTATATATGTCAGCGCCCCACCACACACACCTGTATATATGTCAGCGCCCCCCACACACACACCTGTATATATGTCAGCACCCCCCCCCCCCCACACACACACCTGTATATATGGCAGCCCCACATACACAAATCTGTACACACACAAGCCCCTGGCACCTCCCTTACCTTCACAGCCCCTACTTGTAGCTTCCTACCTGGTCCCAGCTAATTTTTACAAAGCTGACATGTTGCTGAGAAGCGTAGTACAGGCAGATCACTGTCACACGAGGGGTGCGCATGCACATAGTAGCCAGAGGTGGCAGTAAAGAGCTTGATGTCTGAGTCAATGACACAAGAACTGCAGAAACTGTGAGATCATTTCTATACTGCACAGCACAGATCCCCTTCACCCGTCCTGCCTTCTTCTGGCCCCTAGGGCCCCTTACAGTTGTAACGGCTGTACCCCCCTGATGGCGGCCCTGTACACGCCCCACACTATATAAGGCCTTGTGTAGTGTGTTGGAGTTGTAATTGTGAAAGGAGAGAGTCTACAGAGAGAGACAGACAGTGTCATTTCTATTGAGTTAGATAGAGCAGGCAGGCGAGTCAGTTAGCTGCTGTTACAGTATGTAGAGGATATATATGCATCCTAGGTTTTGTATATATATTTATACACTGTATTGAGTTTAGCTAGATTCATTCCTGTTAGTCTCTATACTGTGACAGGCATGCCGGTGATTGTGCTAGCTGCAGACAGTCAGCGTTTCACTTAAGTGTACTACTGTGTGCTTTGCATAGCATTCACCTAAAGCGTAAGCTGAATACAGTTAGTCTCTATCCTGTGACAGGCAGGCCGGTGATTGTGCTAGCTGCAGACAGTCAGTGTTTCACTTAGTGTACTACTGTGTGCTTTGCATAGCATTCACCTAAAGCTCACCTGAATACAGTTAGTGAGTGACTATTATAGTGGTGTTCTCATAATAAAACCACAAGCAGAGAGCTGCAAGTATTTTAAGTGTACTGTGTCCTCTGCACAGTTTTCTAAAACTAACTGAAAACAATTGCTGCTTTTCCCATACTAACACCACAGCAGGCCATTAGTATGTCTGGAAGGCAAACAATGAGAGGCAGACAGTCACGAGGCAATAAAAGAGGGCATGCAGGCTCTGTATCTAGAGGCAACAGTGCTGCTGGTCGTGGACACGGTGCATCCTCATCAGCACATGGCCGTGGGAAACGCTTGTCCTTCTTTTCGGCAGTTGGCCATGTTGAGCCGCAACATGCCCAAGATTTAGTAGGACCAAGCCGTCCTCCTCCTTCTCATTCTCTCTCACCCAGGCTCAGGGAACTTTGTCTGGCAAAGCAGCTGCCAAAGCAGCCTCTTCCCTCGGCTCAATGGCATCAGTCACTCCTTCCCTAGCCCCACCATGTCCTCCTGAGGAGTCCCCCGAACTGTTTGACCACTGTGTTGGGTACATGCTCCAGGAGGATGCCCAGCGTTTAGAAGGCTCCGATGATGGAACCCAGCTGGAGGAAGGCAGTAAAGTGAGCTCAGAGAGAGGGGCTAGTAACGTGAGCCCAGAGAGAGGGGGGGCCCAACAAGGTCAGCTATCTGACAGTCATGTTCCCCCAGCTGTAGCATACTGCCAGATTGGCTCCAGTGATGAGGAGGGAGGGGATGATGAGGTCACTGACTCCACGTGGGTGCCTGATAGGAGAGAGGAGGAGGAGGAGGCACATCTCCAACGAGGCAGGATGCCCTCCAGGGGCCAGCTTAAGGGCAGCACACCGACTGCATCACACGCAGAGCTCCGCATGTGCAGGGCGCTGCTGTCTCTGCACATTATTACAAAAGTTCTTTGGTGTGGGCCTTTTTAAGACGTGTGCAGCAGATCGCACCGTTGCCATTTGCAACATATGTCTAAAGCGTATCTCGTGTGGCCAAAACATCAGCCGCTTGGGCACCACATGCTTGACCAGACATATGTCGACCTGCCATGCAGTCCATTGGCAAGCACACCTAAAAGACCCACACCAAAGAACAAGGAGGACCTATCCTTGCTCCTCATCAGCTGGGATCTCCAACCCCAGTATACCTTCAGTCCTCTCTGAAACCTGCACTGAGAGGAATGAAGGTGTAGAATTAGGTGTGTCACAGCCAAGTACTTGAGGTCAATCTGCTATCGGTACACCGATGTCCGATTTATACCAGGCAAATTTCCCTGCCCCAGCTGCTGCACAGGCAAAAGAAGTTCGCTCCCCGCCACCCACATGCCCAGCGGTTGAATGCTAGCTTGGCTAAATTGCTAGCACTTCAACTGCTGCCTTTTCAGTTGATAGACTCTGCCCCCTTCCGTGAGATTGTGGAATGTGTGGTTCCTCAGTGGGAGGTTCCCAAACGCCACTTTTTCTCACGGAAGGCGATTCCGGCTCTCTACCGGCATGTGGAAGGCAATGTTCATGCCTCACTGGACAGGGTGGTAAGGTGCATATTACCGCTGACTCATGGTCCAGCAGGCATGGACAGGGACATTACCTATCTTTCACGCCCATTGGGTCACTCTTTTGGCAGCTGGGAAGGATGCAGGACAAGGTGCAGTAGTGTTGGAGGTTGTTCCGCCACCACACCTCCAAAATGCTACTACTGGTTGTGACACACCTCTCTCCTCTTCTTCTTCCTCCATGGCCTCTTCCTGTGCTTTGTTCTTGAAACCAGCGGTGCGCCGTAGGCGTTCAAGGTGCTACGCAAGTACGCAGGCAAAAAGATGCCATGCCGTGCTTGCGCTGGTGTGTTTGGGGGACAGGAGCCACACTGGGGCAGAGGTTCTGTCAGCACCGCAGGGGCAGGCCGAGAGGTGGTTGACGCCGCGCCAGCTTAAGCCAGGAATGGTGGTTTGCGACAATGGCACCAACCTCCTCTCTGCCCTGCGACAGGGACAACTGACCCATGTGCCCTGTGTGGCTCACGTCCTTAACCTGGTGGTGTAGCAGTTCTTGGGCAGGTACCCAGGCTTACAGGATGTCCTAAGGCAGGCCAGGAAAGTCTGTGTGCATTTCCGCTGATCATATAATGCCAGTGCTCGGCTGGCTGAGCTGCAAAAGGAGTTGAAGCTGCCCAAGAACCGCCTTATATGTGACATGCCTACCAGGCAGAACTCAACGTTGGCCATGCTGCAGCGGCTGCACACGCAGCAGAGGGCCATCAATAAATACCTGTGCGACTACGGCACCAAGACAGGATCAGGGGAGCTCAGGTTTTTTTCACCACGCCAGTGGGGCATGATCAGGGATGCATGCACTGTCCTGTCACCATTTGAGGAGGCCACGAGGATGGTGAGCAGTAAGAGTGCATGCATCAGTGACCCTGTACTTCTTGTCCACCTGTTGGAGCACTTGAGGCAGAACAGAGGCAGGACGAGGAGGACTTCCTTGCCTCTCAAGGCCCCCTTTATCCAGACAGTGTTCCTTCTGTCCCACACATCACACAGGAAGAGGACGAGGAGGAGGAGGATTGTGTCATCATGGAGGTGGAGCCTGGCACTCAGCATCAGCAGCAGCAGTCTTTTAGGGATGATTACAGTCCCAAGAAACCGGTGGACTTGTATATGGCTGGGAGGAGGTGGCTGCGGATCATGTCGTCCTTAGTGACCCAGAGGACTCCGGACCAAATGCCTCAGCTAACCTATGCTGCATGGCCTCTCTGATCCTGCAAAGCCTGCAGTAGGATCCTTATATTCTTCGGATCAAGGAGAGGGATCATTACTGGCTGGCCACTCTCCTTGATCCACGGTACAAGGGTAAGGTTGTGGACCTTATCCTGCCGTCGCAGAGGATGAGACATCTCCAGGAGGCCTTGCAGAAAGGTCTGTGCAATGCGTTTCCAGAGACTGGGAGGTTAAAAACTCCTGGTCCTGGACAACAAGTTTCTGAGGCTTCGGTCAGTAACAGAAGGAGCGGTGGAGAAGGTGGACACCTGACCGATGCGTTCAGACAATTTTTTAGTCCGCAGGCACAAGGTGATCGGTTCCAGCAACCATCGCCAGCGTCTGATTTACATGGTGCAGGAATACCTAGGGGCAAGGTCAGACTTGGACACCTTTGCCAACTGAAAATCCTCTGGCTTACTGAGTCTTGAGGATGGATCACATTCAGTGCTGCTAGAGGCTTTGTAACCGATCGACTGACCTTCATAAAAATGAATCAGTCTTGGATCACCACCAGCTACCAAGCACCTGATGCTGATGTAACAGAATAATTTTCTTTGAAATGTCAGATCCCTTCAAGACTGCCTATGCTGATGCAGAGTGACTATCCTGTTATGCTAAGTGACTATCCTCTTCCTCCTCAATAATCATGCTGATAGCTTGAAAGAACATTTTTGGTTCTGGGCACCGCCACCAGTGGCTAAGGCCCAATTTCTCAGCCCCAGTTTAACAGGGGCGTGTATTTAAAATTTTTGATGCAATGCTTTGCAGCAGGGCTCATTGCTGTGCTCCAACTACAGTATCTGTGAGGTGTTGCAGTGTTCAGCGCCTGTATAACAGGGGCCTGTAATTACAATTTTTGATGCAATACTTTGCACCAGTGCCTAAGGCCCAATTTTGTGGCACCAGCACCAGGGCCTAAGGCCCAATTTTTCAGCGCCTGTTTAACAGGGGCCTGTAATTACAATTTTTGATGCAATACTTTGCAAGAGGGCTCATTGCTGCGCTCCAAGTACAGTATCTATGAGGGGTTGCAGTGTTGTGGCACCAGCACCAGTGCCTAAAGCCCAATTTTTCAGCCCCTGTTTAACAGGGGCGTGTAATTACAATTTTTGATGCAATACTTTGCAACAGGGCTCATTGCTGTGCTCCAAGTACAGTATCTGTGAGGGGTTACAGTGTTGTGGCAACACCACCACCACCACCAAAGGCCCAATTTTTCTGCCCCTGTTCAACAGGAGCATGCAATTACAATTCTTGATCTAATAATTCACAGCAGGGCCCATTCCTGCACCCACCAAGAGTAACTGTGAGGGCTTACAGTGTTGTCGTAACACCACCACCAAAGGCCCAATTTTTATGCCCCTGTTCAACAGGGGCATGCAATTACAATTCTTGATCTAATCATTCACAGCAGGGCTCATTTATGCGCCCACCAAGAGTAACTGTGAGGGCTTACAGTGTTGTGGCACCAGCACCACCACCAACGGCCCAATTTTTCCTACCACTGTTAAACAATGGCATGTAATTACAATTCCTGATATAATAGTTCACAGCAGGGAGTTCCAGCGCCCACCAAGAGTAACTGTGAGGGCTTACAGTGCTGTGGCAACACCAACATCTAAGGGGCAAATTTCTGCAGAGTATATACGGCAGGCCCCTACTTTCAGGTTTTTGAAACTGTTGGGCCTCCAGTCCCTCCGGTATAGAGTCTGCATGAGTCTGCAGGAAGAGCTCCCCGATGGGGGATTCATGGCTCCTATCAAGTGTTGTAGCTGCGCTGCTAAGTAATATATCCATGGGTTGGGAGGGCAAGTCCCCCTCCCTCTTTTGGGTATTGTAACTGCTCAAGCTTAATTCTAGGGGGCTTAGTGTGCCATAACAGTAGTCTAAAAAGTGAGTTAACCACCCTGAACACCTTCAGTGGTATGACCACTGGTGAGTTTTGCAGTAGATACAGAAACTGCGGCATCAGTATCATTTTTAGGTTTGTTTTCCCTGCCAGGGACATTTTAAGCTTGTTCCATATGTTTACCTTGTCTCTGAATTGGGTCAACATGGAGTACACATTAAGTTTGCAAAAATCTGTCAAAACAGGGGAGATATTTACCCCTAGGTACTTACATTCCGTCACTATGGGCACTGGGCAGGGGATCTTCTCCTCCTGCCCAGGCGCACCATCAATGTACATAAGGGCAGACTTGGACCAATTTATAGTGAGGCCAGAAAAATGGCCAAACTCTCTAATAAAGGACATCGCCCCCTTCAGTGAACCCCCAGTATCTTCCAGGAAGAGAAGCATGTCGTCGGCGTAGAGCATGATTTTCTCCTGCAATTCCCCATACCCGAATCCCCTGATGTGCTGACATTTTCTCACCTGTGCCGCGAGAGGCTCAATGGCTAGAGCAAAGAGCAGGGGGGACAGGGGACATCCCTGTCTCGTCCCCCTGCCCAGTGCAAAAGCATGAGACATCTTGTCTGAGGACCGTATGGCTGCCTATGGTGTGTCGTACAGTAGTTTCACCCACCTTATAAACCGGGGACCAAACCCAAACCTGGACAGTACAGACCACAGATATCTCCAGCCTATACTGTCGAATGCCTTGTTGGCGTCAAGAGACAACAGTGCTCTACGGCCAGTGGAATCTGAAGGGGTCTGCATGTTCAAGTATAATCTTCTGAGGTTGGTCGCTGTTGATGTACCGGGCATAAAACCTGCCTGATCCATGTGAATAATAGATCTTGTTGACCCTAAGAGCTATTACTTTAGCCAAAATGTTAACGTCACTCTGTAGCAACGAAATAGGTCTGTAAGAGCTAGGATCTAGAGGGTCTTCACCTGCCTTCAACAATAGTACGATATTAGCCCTGGTCATAGTGGCTGGTAGTTTTCCTGTCTCAAAGGAGGAGTTAAATACCTCGAGCAGTTTGGGCAGAAGCACCTCCCCATATTGGGTATATACCTCAATGGGGATCCTGTCATCCCCTGGAGCCTTACATGTGGAGAAGGATGCTGCGGCCATCCTCAGCTCTTCAAGGTTGAGTGGGGCCTCCAGTCCTGCCCATTCCCCACCTGTTAGCACCGGGATATCTACCCCCTCCATGTAGTCCTGTAGCTCTCTGTCAGTATAGTTGTCACAGGATTGATACAATGTAGTGTAGAATATGGCCAATACCCCTTTAATAAGTTCAGGGTCATTCACCAATTGTCCCTGGGAGTGTTCCCAGGGAGGGGGGGGGGGGGGGGGGGGGGGGGGGTGGGGGGGGGGGGGGGGGGGGGGGGCGGGGGGGGGGGGGGGGGGGGGGGGGGGGGGGTGGGGGGGGGGGGGGGGGGGGGGGGGGGGGGGGGGGGGGGGGGGGGGGGGGGGGGGGGTGGGGGGGGGGGGGGGGGGGGGGGGGGGGGGGGGGGGGGGGGGGGGGGGGGGGGGGGGGGGGGGGGGGGGGGGGGGGGGGGGGGGGGGGGGGGGGGGGGGGGGGGGGGGGGGGGGGGGGGGGGGGGGGGGGGGGGGGGGGGGGGGGGGGGGTGGGGGGGGGGGGGGGGGGGGGGGGGGGGGGGGGGGGGGGGGGGGGGGGGGGGGGGGGGGGGGGGGGGGGGGGGGGGGGGGGGGGGGGGGGGGGGGGGGGGGGGGGGGGGGGGGGGGGGGGGGGGGGGGGGGGGGGGGGGGGGGGGGGGGGGGGGTGGGGGGGGGGGGGGGGGGGGGGGGGGGGGGGGGGGGGGGGGGGTGGGGGGGGGGGGGGGGGGGGGGGGGGGGGGGGGGGGGGGGGGGGGGGGGGGGGGGGGGGGGGGGGGGGGGGGGGGGGGGGGGGGGGGGGGGGGGGGGGGGGGGGGGGGGGGGGTGGGGGGGGGGGGGGGGGGGGGGGGGGGGGGTGGGGGGGGGGGGGGGGGGGGGGGGGGGGGGGGGGGGGGGGGGGGGGGGGGGGGGGGGGGGGGGGGGGGGGGGGGGGGGGGGGGGGGGGGGGGGGGGGGGGGGGGGGGGGGGGGGTGGGGGGGGGGGGGGGGTGGGGGGGGGGGGGGGGGGGGGGGTGGGGGGGGGGGGGGGGGGGGGGGGGGGGGGGGGGGGGGGGGGGGGGGGGGGGGGGGGGGGGTGGGGGGGTCGGTGGGGGGGGGGGGGGGGGGGGGGGGGGGGGGGGGGGGGGGGGGGGGGGGTGGGGGGGGGGGGGGGGGGGGGGGGGGGGGGGGGGGGGGGGGGGGGGGGGGGGGGGGGTGGGGGGGGGGGGGGGGGGGGGGGGGGGGGGGGGGGGGGGGGGGTGGGAGTCATGTATGGCTCCAATAGTCGGAGACAACTGCTGAGCCCTAGCAATCCTAGCAAGCAGTCTACCTGTCATTTCCCCCTCCTTATAAAATGCTTGTTTAGTAAAGAATCTCTTTCGTTCCGCAGCAGAGGATCTCACCCGATCCAGGGCTTCCTGTGCCGAGATCCATGCCTCCCTTGCGGACTCTGATGCATCTGTAATATAAGCAAGCTCCAACCGCCTCACCTGGTCCTCTACCTGCACCAATAGGGCAGAAGAGTCCCGCTTAATAGCCGCAATTTCGGCCACAAACGTGCCTCGCAGGCATGCCTTAAATGCATCCCACCTTACTTGTATGTCATCATGCATTCGGTTATCTACAAAATATTGGTCAATCTGTTTCTCTACCCTCTCATGCGAGGTGAACAGCTTCAGCCAGAAGGCATTTAGCTTCCAAGGTGCTCTGGGTAAAAGTGATTTAGGGCGAGTGAAAAGATGTGCAACCAGCGGGGAGTGGTCGGATACCCCCCTAGGGTGGTATTTGACCTTGGAAATTTCGTTAAGTAATTGGGATGACCCCACACACAGGTCAATGCGAGACAGAGACCCATGTGTCTTGAAGAAGCATGAGAATTGTTTAAGGGATGGGTGTTTCACCCTCCAAATATCAGTCCAACCCACCTCCATCAGCATTCGGCTCAAAATAGTGCCCCTGCTTCCTGAGGGTGGCCGGACTGGGGGATGCCTATCCAATTTAAGATCTAGGTAACCATTGAAATCCCCCATAATTAGTGTGGGGGTCTTGGGTTTACCGACCAGGTAGGACAGGAGAAGCTCTAGTATTTCCCTGGAAAAAGGAGGAGGTATATACACAAATGCAATTATCACCGTCAGGGTATACACTTTACAGTACAAAAATACATATCTGCCCAGCGGGTCCACAACTACGTCTAGTTCCTGGTAAGCCAAGGATTTGTGTACCAGAACGCTCACCCCCCGCGAATACGAGGAGTGGGTGGAATGATACGCCTTGCCCACCCAGGAATACTGCAGGGAGGACACAGTGTCTTTCGTAAGATGTGTCTCCTGAAGACCTACTATAGCTGGATGAAACTTTTTCAAGCAGGAACCTATCAATGTGCGTTTCAATGGGTCATGGACCCCCCGGACATTCCAGGCAATTATCGGTGTGGTGGCCATGTCAAGCGCTGCGTGTATGTATACTCACGGCCCCCATGTTCCGACATCTCAGTCCTGAGGGACATCAGGGCTGGAGGCCAACAGTGGGTATCAAAGTCATGGTGCGGATTACAGGCTGCTGGTAGCTGTAGTGGTATCCAACGTGGACGGCAATGGGTGGTTGGCAAAGTGGGTGCATAGTATGACGATAAAGTCACTGTGGATGATGAGAACTGGCTGGAGCTGGTCTGCCGGGTGCATGAGGTCGGCCCATACAGGGCTAGTGCAAACTCCATTCTGTCAGCTGCACCCCAGGCGACTTTCAAACAACTCGTGCCAACTGGGCACGTGGAAACTAGCCCACTCAACTGGGGCAAACAGCATAACTTTGTGTCAATGCAGGGATGTCTACCCCGCTCTGGCGTAACTTCCTCATTGGAAAAACACATTTCAAAAAGATTACCTCGTGTTAGGTGCTAACCTTATAACGGTGTACTATGATCCCACTGTGTGGGTAGAAAAGGGCAGGTTGCTGGCAGCAGGTCTGCCCCCATCATATCATTTGGTGGCTCCCATCAATCACCTTGGTCATTGTCTCTATGACGTCTGAGGTCTTGCTCATTACGGTCCAGCCATGCAGATGCATCCAAGGCATTTTCAAAGAATGTGGCTTGTCCTCTGGCTGTGATGCGAAGTTTGGCTGGGTACAGCATGGCATATGTCACCTGAATTTTCTGTAGGCGCTTCTTCACCTCTGTAAACTTGGCCCTTTTACGCTGCACCTCCGCCGAAAAGTCTGGGTAAAATGAGACCTTGGCCCCATTAAAATGTATGGCTCCCCTTTCTCTCACCAGCCTAAGAATAATCTCTCTGTCTTTATAATTTAGGAGCCTTGCCAGCATGGAGCGCGGTGGGTTACCTGGGGGATGCGGCCTAGGAGGAGTGCGGTGTGCCCTTTCCACCGCATACAAGGCAGTGAAAGCTTCTTTGCCAAAAATCTCTAGGAACCAGGATTCAATGAATGCTGTAGGATCTCTGCCCTCCACCTTTTCTGGAAGCCCAACAATGCGGACATTGTTCCTTCTCAGACGGTTCTCGATGTCGTCTGTCTTGTCATTTGCTTGCGCGGATTGCTGCAGTGCTGTCCTAGCATCCCTAGTGAGGGGGGGTAACAAGTCTTCCACCTCGCTGATCCTGCCTTCCACCGCCGTGGTTCTCTCCCTTGTGAAGTCCTCCTCTTCCTCCCACTGTTCTGCCTCAAGTGCCCTGTCCATTATTCCATGAAGCGTGTGCTCCAACAGGAAGACAAGAGGGACAGTGTCACTGATGCATGCATTGTCGCTGCTAACCACCCTTATGGCCTCCTCAAATGCTGACAGGACAGTGCATGCATCCTTGATCAGTAGCCACTGGCATGGCGAAAAGAAGCCAAGCTCCCCTGACCCTGTCCTGGTGCCATACTCGCACAGGTACTCATTGATGGCCCTCTGCTGCGTTTACAGCCACTGCAGCATTGCCAACGCTGAGTTCCACCTGGTGGACATGTCACAAATGAGGCGGTTAGTGGGCAGGTTGCATTCCCTTTGAATGTCAGCCAGCCGAGCACTGGCATTGTATGACCGGTGGAAATGACCACAGACTTTTCTGGCCTGCCTCAGGAGATCTTGTAAGCCTGGGTATCTGCTCAAGAACCACTGCACCACCAAATTTGCCAAACATGGAACATTGGTCAAGTGTCCCTGTCGGAGGGCGGAGAGAAGGTTGGTGCCATTGTCATATACAACCATTCCTGGCTAAGCTGGCATGGCGTCAACTACCTCTGAGCCTGCCCCTGCAGAGCTAACAGAATCCCTGCCCCAGTGTGACTCCTGTCCCCTAAGCAGACCAACTCATGCACTGCATGGCATCTTTTTGCCTGAGTGCTTGCGTAGGCCCTTGAATGCTTATGGAGCACCGCTGGTTCAGAGAACAAATCTGCAGAAGAGGCCATAGAGGAAGAAAAGGAGGGGGTGGAGGCGAGCGCTGTGGCAGAATCACTGCTAGCATTTTGGAGGCGTGGTGGCGGAACAAGCTCTAACAATACTGAACCCTGTCCTGCAACCTTCCCAGCTGCCAGCAGAGTTACCCAGTGCACCGTGAAGGAAAGGTAACATCCCTGCCCATGCCTGCTAGACCATGAGTCAGCGGTAATATACACCTTACTGCTGACCGCTCTGTCCAACAAGACGAAAACATTACCTTCCACATGCCGGTACAGAGCTGGAATGGCCTTCTTTGAAAAGAAATGGCATTTTGGAACCTGCAACTGAGGTACAGCACATTCCACTAATTCACAAAAGGGGGCAGAGTCTACCAGCTGAAAAGGAAGTAGTTGCAGTGCTTGCAATTTGGCCAAGCTAGCATTCAAACGCTGAGCATGTGGATGGCTGGGACCAAATTTCTTTTTACGGTTTAGCAACTGGGGTAGGGAAATTTGCCTGCTAAAATCAGATGGTGGTGTACTGCTAGTAGATTGTCTGCAAGTACTTGGGACACCTATTGCTATACCTTCATTCCTCTCAGTGCAGGTTTTCAAGAGGACTGGAGGTATGGTAGGGTTGGAGATCCCAGATGAGGAGCAAGGAGAAGTCCGCCTTTTTCTTTTATGTGGGTATTTCAAGTGCTTTTGCCAACTGACTTTTTGCCTTATGAGTTTATGTGAAATCTCCATTAATAGCTGTAAAATATTGTAATTATAAATATATTTAATTTAGCTTGTATCTATGTAGGGCGGAACATATTATCTTCACAGAAATCTCTGGTAGACCAGACAAGTCGGTGCCTAGGCTTGTGTATACAAGCAATGGGATCCAAACCTCATTGTTTTACACACATTCACGTCAAAGGATCCCATGCAGGGATATGCATAATACTTAACTTCCTGGGAAAATTTTCTCCTGCTCAGAACAGTCAAAAGGATTTACATTAAAGGGGGCTGACTTATGCAACGTATAGGGATTGGAGATGTAGCCAGTCCTTAACCAGGAATAGGGAAGCTCACAAATCAGAGCCACGCTATGCCAACCAATGAGGCATGAGCATGTAATGATATACACAGACTAGATGGGAGGGAAAACGCACACTTTTACGGGAGAGCAACCATCAGAATGGAACCTTGGTGCAAAGGGTAATTATGGGAAAGGTCTGCATTTTACTTGTAACTAAATATGTTTGTAGATTAATGTTTTAAGGAATATACTCTGTATTCCTTCATGTAATTCTCTTATTTTAACCTAATATTTTCTTCCTTGGTGTAGACTATAGATGGTTGTGTATTAGATAGACTTTCAAGTACTCACCAATAAATGTTATTGTGTTAAATTACAGCACTCCGCATCACAATAAAAATTATTCGGTTTAAGCTTTCACTCATGGTCAAAGAATACCTTTTTCCCAAATTAAATCTAACAGGATTGAATTTCCTTCCTACTCTCTCATAGGAGTCGTTTGTAAGTTGGATGTTTGAAAGTAGGGCCTGGAGTAATACTCTGCAGAAATTTGCCCTATTAGATGTTGTGTAGCCACAATGGGCACAGGAATCTGAGATCAAGATTGCATGCACCTGTTGAACAGGGCAGAAAATTGGGGGTGGTGGTGGTGGTATCTGAAAAAATTGTGCCTTAGGCACTGGTGTGGTGGCATGGATCATTGAGGAGGAGGAAGAGGATAGTCAGTGAACATAAGAGGACAGTCACTCAGCATCAGCATAGGCAGTCTTGAAGGGATGTGACATTAAAAATTATTCGGTTATATCCGCCTCAGGTGCTGGTAGCTGGTGGTGATCCAAGACTGATTCATTTTGATGAAGGTCAGTCGATCAACCGAGGCGGTGGACAGGCGCACCCTATGATCGGTGACAAATCCTCCAGCAGCACTGAATGTGCGTTCGGAAAGAACGCTGGAGGCAGGACAGGCCAGTAGCTCAATTGCATACTGTGCAAGCTCTGGCCAGTGATCCATCCTCAGGACCCAGTAAGCCAGAGGATTTTCGGTGGGAAAGGTGTCCAAGTCTGACCTTGCCCCAAGGTATTCCTGCACCATGTATATCAGACGCTGGCGATGGTTGCTGGAACCGATCATACCTTGGGGCTGCGGACTAAAAAATTGTCTGAAACGCATCGGTCAGACGTCCACCTTCCCCACCACTCCTTCTGTTACTGACCGAAGCCTCAGCAACTCGTCGCCCAGGACCAGGAGTTTGTAACCTCCCAGTTTCTGGGAACGCGTTGCACAGACCTTTCTGCAAGGCCTCCCTGAGATGTCTCATCCTCTGCTCCCTCTGCGACGGCAAGATAAGGTCCGCAACCTTACCCTTGTACCACGGATCAAGGAGAGTGGCCAGCCAGTAATGGTCCCTCTCCTTGATCCGAAGAACACGAGGATCCTTCCGCAGGCTTTGCAGGATCAGGGAGGCCATGCAGCGTAGGTTAGCTGAGGCATTCGGTCCGGAGTCTTCTGGGTCACTGAGGATGACATGATCGCCAGCCACCTCCTCCCAGCCACGTACAAGTCCACTGGTTTGTTGGGACTGTACATCATCCCTAAAGACTGCTGCTGCTGATGCTGAGTGCCAGGCTCCACCTCCATGCTCACACAATCCTCCTCCTCCTCCTCCTCATCCTCTTCCTGTGTGATGGGTGGGACAGAAGGAACACTGTCCGGATAAAGGGGCCTTGAGAGGCAAGGAAGTCCTCCTCTTCCTGCCTCTGTTCTGCCTCAAGTGCCCTGTCCATTATCCACGCAGCGTATGCTCCAACAGGTGGACAAGAGGGACAGTGTCACTGATGCATGCACTGTCACTGCTCACCATCCTCGTGGCCTCCTCAAATGGTGAGAGGACAGTGCATGCATCCCTGATCATGCCCACTGACGTGGGGAAAAAAAAATCAAGCTCCCTGACCCTGTCCTGGTGCCGTAGTCGCAAAGGTACTCATTGATGGCCTCTGCTGCGTGTGCAGTCGCTGCAGCATGGCCAACGTTGAGTTCCACCTGGTGGGCATGTCACATATTAGGCGGTTCTTGGGCAGGTTCAGCTCCTTTTGCAGCTCAGTCAGCCGAGCACTGGCATTATAAGATCGGCGGAAATGCACACAGACTTTCCTGGCCTGCCTCAGGACATCCTGTAAGCCTGGGAACCTGCCCAAGAACCGCTGCACCACCAGGTTGAGGACGTGAGCCATGCAGGGCACATGGGTGAGCTGCCCCTGTCGCAGGGCGGAGAGGAGGTTGGTGCCATTGTCAGAAACGTCCATTCCTGGCTTAAGCTGACGTGGCGTCAACCACCTCTCGGCCTGCCCATGCAGAGCTGCCAGAACCTCTGGCCCAGTGTGGCTCCTGTCCCCCAAACACACCAGCGCAAGCACGGCATGGCATCTTTTTGCCTGCGTACTTGCGTAGCCCCTTGTACGCCTACGGAGCACCGCTGGTTCCAAGGACAGAGCACTGGAGGAAGAAGAAGAGGAGGGGGTGGAGGAGAGAGGTGTGTCACAACCAGTAGCAGTAGTAGCGTTTTGGAGGCGTGGTGGCGGAACAACTCCAACACTACTGCACCTTGTCCTGCATCCCTCCCAGCTGCCAATAGAGTGACCCAATGGGCCGTGAAAGAAAGGTACCGTCCCTGTCCATGCCTGCTGGACCATGAGTCAGCGGTAATATGCACCTTACCGCTGACCGCCCTGTCCAGCGAGGCATGGACATTGCCTTCCACATGCCGGTAGAGAGATGGAATCGCCTTCCGTGAGAAAAAGTGGCGTTTGGGAACCTGCCACTGAGGAACCGCACATTGAACAAACTCACGGAAGGGGGCCGAGTCTACCAACTGAAAAGGCAGCAGTTGAAGTGCTAGCAATTTAGCCAAGCTAGCATTCAACCGCTGGGCATGTGGATGGCTGGGAGTGTACTTCTTTCTACGGTCCAGCAGCTGGGGCAGGGAAATTTGCCTGCTGCAATCGGACGTCGGTGTACTGCAAGTACTTGGTTGTGACACACCTAATTCTACACCTTCAGTCCTCTCAGAGCAGCTTTCAGAGAGGACTGAAGGTGTAGTGGGGATGGAGATCCCAGCTGATGAGGAGCAAGGAGAGGTCCGCTTAGTTCTTTGGTGTGGGTCTTTTATGTGTGCCTGCAACGAGCTGCATGGCAGGTCGACATATGTCTGGTCATGCTTGTGGTGCCCAAGCGGCTGATGTTTTGGCCACGCGAGATTCGCTTGAGACAAATATTGCAAATAGCAGTGGTGCGATCTGATGCACTCGTCTCAAAAAAGGCCCACACCAAAGAACTTTTCTGATAACGTGCAGAGGCAGCGCCCTGCACAGGCGGAGCTCTGCGGTGTTGTACAGTTGCTGTGCTGGCCTCTAGCTGGCCTCCAGGGGGCATCCTGCCTCGTTGGACATGTGACGCCGCATCCTCCTCCTCCTCGTCCTCCTCCTCATCCTCTCTCCCTTCAGGCACCCACGTGGAGTCAGTGACCTCATCATCCCTCCCTCTTCACCACTAGAGCAAACCTGGCAGTAAGCTGCAGCTGGTGGAACAGTACTGCCAGATTCCTCAAGCTGGGTATCATCATCCGAGCCTTCGAATCGTTGGGCATCCTCCTGGAGCATGTACCCAACACTGTGCTCAAAGAGTTCGGGGGACTCCTCAGGAGGACATGGTGGGTCTAGGGAAGGGGTGGCTGATGATGCCATTGAGTACACGTTGGCAGCTGCTCTGCCAGTACCCTGAGCCTGGGTGAGAGAGGATGAGGAGGATGAGGAGGGCTTGGTCATCCATTCTACCAAGCCTTCAGCATAATGCGGCTCCACATGTCCAGCTGCCGAAAACAAAGACGCGCGTGTCCCATGGCCACGTGCTGATGACGATGCACGACCACGTCCACGGCCACGTCCACTAGAAACAGAGCCTGCCTGCCCTGTGTTCTTGGCTCTGCACGCTCTGCCTCCCCTTGGCGGTCTTCCAGCCATTGTAGTCGGTAGTCCTGTGGGTGCTGCTGAGAAGAAAATATAGGAGCTCTGTGTGATGCCACTAACACACTAGAAGTCCTATGGGTGCTTCTGCAAAGAAAATAGAGGAGCTCTGTGTGATGTCACTAACACACTAGAAGTCCTGTGGGTGCTGCTGAGAAGAAAATATAGGAGCTCTGTGTGATGCCACTAAACACTAGAAGTCCTATGGGTGCTTCTGCAAAGAAAATAGAGGAGCTCTGTGTGATGCCACTAACACACTAGAAGTCCTATGGGTGCTTCTGCAAGAAAATAGAGGAGCTCTGTGTGATGCCACTAACACACTAGAAGTCCTGTGGGTGCTGCTGAGAAGAAAATAGAGGAGCTCTGTGTGATGCCACTAACACACTAGAAGTCCTATGGGTGCTTCTGCAAAGAAAATAGAGGAGCACTGTGTGATGCCACTAACACACTAGAAGTCCTGTGGGTGCTGCTGAGAAGAAAATATAGGAGCTCTGTGTGATGCCACTAAACACACTAGAAGTCCTATGGGTGCTTCTGCAAAGAAAATAGAGGAGCTCTGTGTGATGCCACTAACACAAGAAGTCCTGTGGGTGCTGCTGAGATAGAAAATATAGGAGCTCTGTGTGATGCCACTAACACACTAGAAGTCCTATGGGTGCTTCTGCAAAGAAAATAAAGCTCTGTGTGATGCCACTAACACACTAGAAGTCCTGTGGTGCTGCTGAGAAGAAAATATAGGAGCTCTGTGTGATGCCACTAACACACTAGAAGTCCTATGGGTGCTTCTGCAAAGAAAATAGAGGAGCTCTGTGTGATGCCACTAACACACTAGAAGTCCTGTGGGTGCTGCTGAGAAGAAAATATAGGAGCTCTGTGTGATGCCACTAACACACTAGAAGTCCTATGGGTGCTTCTGCAAAGAAAATAGAGGAGCTCTGTGTGATGCCACTAACACACTAGAGTCCTGTGGGTGCTGCTGTGAGCTCTGTGTGATGCCACTAACACACTAGAAGTCCTATGGGTGCTTCTGCAAAGAAAATAGAGGAGCTCTGTGTGCCACTAACACACTAGAAGTCCTGTGGGTGCTGCTGAGAAGAAAATATAGGAGCTCTGTGTGATGCCACTAACACACTAGAAGTCCTATGGGTCTTCTGCAAAGAAAATAGAGGAGCTCTGTGTGATGCCACTAACACACTAGAAGTCCTGTGGGTGCTTCTGAGAAGAAAATAGAGGAGCTCTGTGTGATGCCACTAACACACTAGAAGTCCTGTGGGTGCTTCTGAGAAGAAAATAGAGGATCTCTGTGTGATGCCACTAACACACTAGAAGTCCTATGGGTGCTTCTGAGAAGAAAATAGAGGATCTCTGTGTGATGGGACTAAGGCTCTGTGTGATGGGACTAAACACTTCAAGTCCTATAGGTGCTTCTGGGAACAAAATATAGCTCTGTGTGTGTGCTTCTGTGTGATGGGACTAACTAACACACTTCAAGTCCTATAGGTGCTTCTGGGAACAAAATATAGGATCTCTGTGTGATGGGACTAACACACTTCAAGTCCTATAGGTGCTTCTGGGAACAAAATATAGGTCTGTGTGATGGGACTAACACACTTCAAGTCCTATAGGTGCTTCTGGGAACAA
Source organism: Lithobates sylvaticus (assembly GCA_028564925.1). NCBI lineage: Eukaryota > Metazoa > Chordata > Amphibia > Anura > Ranidae > Lithobates > Lithobates sylvaticus. The sequence continues at coordinate 127,245,656 of CM053035.1, read as the reverse complement.
AATATATGCTCTCTGTGTGATGGGACTAACACACTTCAAGTCCTATAGGTGCTTCTGGGAACAAAATATAGGTCTGTGTGATGGGACTAACACACTTCAAGGTGCTTCTGGGAACAAAATATATGATCTCTGTGTGGGGACTAACACACTTCAAGTCCTAAGGTGCTTCTGGGAACAAAATATAGGTCTGTGTGATGGGACTAACACACTTCAAGTCCTATAGGTGCTTCTGGGAACAAAATAGAGGATCTCTGTGTGATGGGACTAACACACTTCAAGTCCTATAGGTGCTTCTGGGAACAAAATATAGGTCTGTGTGATGGGACTAACACACTTCAAGTCCTATAGGTGCTTCTGGGAACAAATATATGATCTCTGTGTGATGGGACTAACACACTTCAAGTCCTATAGGTGCTTCTGGGAACAAAATATAGGTCTGTGTGATGGGACTAACACACACTTCAAGTCCTATAGGTGCTTCTGGGAACAAAATATAGGATCTCTGTGTGATGGGACTAACACACTTCAAGTCCTATGGGTGCTTCTGGGAAGAAAATATAGGTCTGTGTGATGGGACTAACACACTTCAAGTCCTATAGGTGCTTCTGGGAACAAAATATAGGATCTCTGTGTGATGGGACTAACACACTTCAAGTCCTATAGGTGCTTCTGGGAAGAAAATATAGGTCTGTGTGATGGGACTAACACACTTCAAGTCCTATAGGTGCTTCTGGGAACAAAATATATGATCTCTGTGTGATGGGACTAACACACACTTCAAGTCCTATGGGTGCTTCTGGGAAGAAAATGTAGGTCTGTGTGATGGGACTAACACACTTCAAGTCCTATAGGTGCTTCTTGGGAACAAAATATATGAGCTCTGTGTGATGGGACGAACACACTTCAAGTCCTATAGGTGCTTCTGGGAACAAAATATAGGTCTGTGTGATGGGACGAACACACTTCAAGTCCTATAGGTGCCTCTGGGAACAAAATATATGATCTCTGTGTGATGGGACGAACACACTTCAAGTCCTATAGGTGCTTCTGGGAAGAAAATATAGCTCTGTGTGATGGGACTAACACACTTCAAGTCCTATAGGTGCTTCTGGGAACAAAATATAGGAGCTCTGCCTGCCTGCCACGAACACACTACAAGTCCTATAGGTGCTTCTGGGAAACAAAATATAGGAGCTCTGCCTGCCTGCCACGAACACACTACAAGTCCTATAGGTGCTTCTGGGAACAAAATATATAGGAGCTCTCATTTAACCCAAATCATATCTGAGAGATATTAAATCTCAAATATAGTATACGGGAAACAGACTGCATTGGAGGTCGTCATATGTCTGGTCAAGCATGTGGTGTCCAAGCGGCTGCTGTTCTTGCCACGCTTGATCCGCTTCAGACATAGGTTGCAAACAGCATCGTTCAAGTTGTGCCTCCTCCTCTATTCTATCAGGCACCCAAGTAGAGTCAGTGACCTCATCATCCCCTCCTTCCTCGTCACTGGAGCAAACTTGGCACTATGCTGCAGCTGGGGGAACATGACTGCCAGTTTCTTGTCCTTCTTGGGCATCCCCTCTCTCTAGGCTCACGTTACTCCCTTCCTCAACCTGGGAACCAACATCGGAGCCTTCAAATTACTGCACATCCTCCAGAAGCATGTACCCGACACTGTGGTTGAATAGTTCGGGGGACTCCTCCGTGCATGATGGTGGGGCTACGGAAGGAGTGACTGTGGACAAGGAGCCGGTGGAATAGGTCGCTTTGGCAGCTGCATAGGAAGGAAAACTACTCTGAGCCTGGGTGACAGAGGATGAGGAGGATGAGGATGGCTTTGTTATCCACTCCACCAACTCTTCTGCATGCTCTGGCTCAATAACACAGCTGGCAGCAGATAAAAAGGACAAGTGTGCCCCACAGCCACCTGCAGAGGATGCACCATGTCCATGACCAGCACTGTTGACTGTGGAAACAGAGCTCTCTTTTAGTGACCTTTGAGCGTCTGCCTCTCCATGGTGGCCTTCTGGACATGATGTATATATTTTTTTGCAACACCACACTACACTGTATTGTGTGCACCACCAGAAAAGTAGTAGCAACTGCACTATGGCTGCACTGTATTGTAATTAAAATTTTTGATCTAATATTTCACAGCAGGGCCCATTCCTGTGCCCAACAACAGTACCTGTGAGGGGTTACAGTGTTGTGGCACCAACACCACCACTGCCTAAGGCCCAATTTTTCTGCCCCTGTTTAACAGAGGCATGTAATTAAAATTTTTGATCTAATATTTCACAGCAGGGCCCGTTTCTGCGCCCACGAAGAGTAACTGTGAGGCTTTACAGTGTTGTGCCACCACCACCGCCTAAGGCCCAATTTTTCTGCCCCTGTTTAACAGGGGCATGTAATTACAATTCTTGATATAATATTTCACAGCAGGGCACGTTCCAGTGCCCACCAGGAGTAACTGTGATGGCTTACAGTGTTCTGGTACCACCTAAGGCCCAATTTTCCGCAGAATGTATAGGGCAGGCCGTATAGTATACACAGGCGGTCCCCTATTTTCAAACATACGACTTACAAACAACTCCCACTTACAAACGGAGGGAGACAACAGGAACTGAGAGGAAATCTACCCCTAGGAAAGGAAATTCTCTCCTATAAGAGTTAATATGGGAAAAGGTGTCTCCACTGATGCTTTATCATCAATCCTTGTTTCCCTAATAACCCAAAATTTTCAAAATCCAATTGTCATTGGGACAGAAAGTGAGGTGAACTTCTGAACAGGGGAACAGACAGCAAAACAAATGTTACAGGGGTGAGAACCCTTCTTAATGTTATCCAAAAAGCTTAAAAATTGATTTTTTGGCTGGAGCTACACTTACAAAATGTACCTGTTCCAAATTACAAACAGATTCAACTTAAGAACAAACCTACAGTCCCTATCTTGTTTGTAACCTGTGGACCGACTGTATACTGCTGTTCAGAGTATATAGGGCCTGGGGGCCCCACACCTTTTTTTTTAATTTGGGTGCGGGGTTCCCCTTAATATCTATACCAGACCCATAGGCCCTGGTAATGGGCTGGGCTTCTCAATGATTTTCATCTATATTAACGGGACCCAACATTACATTACAGCCGCCAAGCAGTTTTAAATGACTTTTATTCCTTTAGAAATTTAATTTTGTTCAGGGCCTGTTCTAAACACGCCACTCCAATGCGTCACTTTACAGGCATACTATAGTCACCCCCCCAGACATGATATTTAAAGGAATATTTCACTTTTATTGTTTCACTTTAAGCATTATTAAAATCACTGCTCCCTAAAAAACTTCTGTTTTTAAAACTTTCGTTTTTAAACTGGCAGTAAGGCACACAAAACTGTATGGCGTTAAACTGTCAGTAACGCACACAAAACTATATGATGTTAAACTGGCAGTAACGCACACAGAACTATGTGGCGTTAAACTGGCAGTAACGCACACAGAACTATGTGGCGTTAAACTGGCAGTAACGCACACAGAAGTAAATGACGTTAAACTGGCAGTAACGCACAAAACTATATGACGTTAAACTGGCAGTAACACACACGGAACTATATGGCGTTAAACTGGCAGTAATGCACACAGAAGTAAATGGTGTTAAACTGGCAGTAACGCAATCAAATAGACGGTGTTCAACCGTCACTACACTGACGCTATCTGAACTGTCCCTACTCTAGCTATACACTATATTACTGACATGATCTTACTACATTACACTGAAACTATATGAGCTGTCCCTACTCTACACTATTGTATTTATAAAAGACACGGTCTCACTACACTACAGTGAAACTATTTGAGCTGTCCCTACTCTAGCTGCACACTATGCAAAGCTGAATGATGGTCCTCCTCACTACACTCACACTATCCCTAGACTGACACTAAACTAATATTCTACACAGACAATCGAAGCAAAATAGCACCGTATAGCACACTAACTAATAACACTGAACAGAGCCCTGCTCTATCTCTCTCCATGCTGAAATCACACTGAAAATGGCTGCCATTGAAAGAATACTTTTATACTGTGGGCGGGAATGAGCCATGATTGGATAAAGTCATGATGACAGTGTCCAATCATGACTCTGACAGTGCTCTAAGCCCTGATTGACTGAAGCTTTCACTGCTTTCACTACGTCCTAGGAGCTAGGAGTAGTAATGCTAAATGGAAATTAGAGGGTATGTGTCCCATTGTCCATTTTTCATATTGTGGGAATATCGCCAGTGTACAATATGGTGGTGGCTGCTTCCTTTAGGTTGTATATATTGAGTGGTGTCTGGCATCCTCCTGTAGCCCATCCCTCTGAAGATTCCAACACGTTGGATGGGGCTTACAGGAGTGATGTCATCATCATGCACCACAAAGTGATCGGATGAGCGGATGGACCTGGAGCAGCCTACAGGAAGGCTTCGGGTTTTGGCTTTCTTGTGTTGTACAACCAGTTTGGCATCAAGACATTGTGAGTTTACATCCTTTTATGCTTAATAAATGATCTCATATGGTTTTACACTATGGGAGTACACCTTGTTCTTTACCTTTGAGAGATGCTGTGGAGGCTAAGTCTGGAGCACGGGTGGTCTATTGGCTGAGGGTTGCCTTATTAAACCTAAAAGTTGCTGTGTAAGTGATGGTCTATAACAGTGTTTCTCAACCTTTTTTTCCTCAAGGCACCCTTACAAAATTCCACACAATCCCACAGCACCCCATTCTAAAATTAAAAAAATTAAACTAATAGTTTTACATAATGCAGTAACATCCAAATGCGTAGGACACCCATCATTAGATTAAATTAAAAAAAGAAGCATCGCCACAAGGTGGTGCTGTGGATGCAAAACAGTGGTCAACAGTGCCACGTCCTTAACCACCTAACTACCGTCCGGCCTATAGCAAAATGATGGCCAGGCGGTGGTTCAGTTATCTTGACTGGGTGTCACATGATGTCCTGCAGCATAAGCTGCGATTGCGCGCCCAGGTGGAGCGCAGTGCGCGATCGGTGGTGTGGTGTGTCAGTCTGACACACTGCATTACCGATCTTGGTAAAGAGCCTCTGACGGAGGCCGTTTATCGGCTTTTCCTCTCTGGCATCTGACAGATACGAGTAGAGGAGAGCCGACTGTGCTGATTGTTTATCAGCGCTCCCCCCCCCACGGATACCCGCCCCCAGGACCCCCAGGGATGCCGCCAGGACCACCAGGGATACTCATAAAGGACGCCCACCAAGTATGCCACCCTGGACCACCAGGGATATGCCAATCAGTGATGCTTATCAGTGCAATCAGTGCCACCCATCAGTACCCATCAGTGCCCATCAGTACCCATCAGTGCCACCTATCAGTGCCCATCAGTGCCGCCTATCAGTGCCACCCATAAGTACACATCAGGGCATTCTTTCAGTGCCCATCAGTGTCGCCTATCAATGCCCATCAGTGCTGCCTATCTGGGCCCATCGTCAGTGCCCATCAGTGCCACCTCATCGGTGCTGCCTTATCAGTGCCTGTCAGTGCAGCCTCATCAGTGCCCATAAGTGAAGGAGAAAACTTACTTATTTACAAAATTGTATAACAGAAACAAAGAAAAACTTTTTTTTTTTTTTTTCAAAATCTTCAGTGTATTTTTATTTGTTTAGCAAAAAATAAAATCCACAGAGATGATCAAATACTACCAAAATAAAGCTCTATTTGTGGGAACAAAATGCTAAAAATGTTGTTTGGGTACAGTGTAGCATGACTGCGCAATTGTCATTTAAATGTGACAGCGCTGAAAGCTGAAAATTGGCTTGGGGGCACGAAGGGGGGAAAGTGCCTGGTATTGAAGTGGTTAATCGTAAATATAATGACATGAGTGAACTTTAGATGGACTTTTTAGGCACCACAATATACACAATATTAAAATATAGTAATTTATTGATACAAAGTTAAAAAACCAACAGACAACTATGCAATTAAAATTGCTAGCAACATATGCTAGACAAACTACCACATAAGAACATCCCCACCACTACTCATAGGCAAGAATGTAACTCGACCAATAACCATATGATCATGTATAGCACTTATAGCACCGAGGCCTGGTGTGGGTTGATGTCACAGGTAAAAGCTTGAAGGCTCAATGCTCTACATGTTTCGTTTCTATGCGCTTCTTCAGAAGCTTCAGGTAGGTACTATAGATGGTACTTTTGGATTACGGGGATTACTACAATGCTCAAGGAGCGTGAGCCAGAGGATATAACAGCCACAATAAGCAATGTGGTGTAACCGTATTGAATATAGTTGATAGCAGGACAAAAGGGGATTGTCAGGCTATACTGTTAGTAGGACAGCAATATGTAAATATCATAAAGGGTCCAACAGGATCCCCAGGTACCTCTACCCCAGTATGTCGCACGGGGTCTGTTATTCAGTCCAGTAAATGGATAGAGACCATTGCTTAGTAGATGTGCTACACATGCACCTGTCCTCCATGCTGCCCAGGAGAGTGGAGGACAGGTGCATGTGTAGCATGTCTATAGATCCTATGGTTATAGGTTGAGTTACATTATGGCCTATGAGTAGTGGTGGGGATGTTCTTATGTGTTAGTTTGTCTAGCATATGTTGTATGTTGGTTTTTTGACTTTGTATCAATAAATTACTATATTTTAATATTGTGTATATTGTGGTGCCTAAAAAGTCCATCTAGAGTTCACGCATTCCATTATACACCCAGCATTAGAGGTGATTTCATCTTCCAAAGCAAATACACCTTTGCATAATGGCACTGATTAGTATTCCAATGTTTCTTTCAGCTAATGTGACCCCAGTGTTGATGGAACGGGGAAGAGGAGGGACAAACAAGGATGCTGTGCAGGTACCAGACATCTTCCTTATCAAACAATGACATCATTGGTTGTTAGGATACTGGTGGCTAGGAGGTTGTAATGGTGCACAATGAAAACCTGTGGCTTTATGTATCCAATAGAATACAATAATTGAGCAATTTTTAAGCATTTTGCCAAGGCACCCCTGAAGACACCTGCAGGTGCCCTGGTTGAAAAAGGCTGGTCTATAATATCTGGTAAGCTGCTGATTATTTCTTCACTTTGTCACTGGTGAATACTGCAATGGTCTACACACTGGGTGATTGCAAGAAGATTTCTCAGCACTGCATGACTTCTTGAGGATTTATGTTTCGATTTTGCAGGATTTTTCTCAAATATTTGTTTATATTTAGTCACAAACACTTTAGCACATGCTTTATGCGTCATGCTATATTGGTCTTTTGGGACTGGATTTACACATTGACCATTATTTATTTAATTTCATTATTTTATTTAATATGATATATGTGATTATGTGTGTTATTCACATTGGGGTTTATCGCTGCACTGTTTTATATTATTGTATATTTTGGGCTTGGTATCACAAGCTTTGGTGCGAGCAGCTGTGTTATTGAGGGGTTACACCTAAGCACAGAGATTTCTTATTTTATACAAATATGACCCTGCCTGTCATATCCCAGACACTGAGCCATCCTAGACCGATAGCTAAGTGACCTATGGATATATCTGTTTCCAATACAACTTTGGTTAAAAATGGCATGATATATAGTTTTCGAAATGTACTGGAAACAGGTAGGCAAAGGATGTACCTTAAGATTTCCATTAGGCTTTCATATTCCTTAAACCGCAAGCCCTTTTTGCATCTTTTTTATTATGCTTGTTAACTTATCATCCACTATCAGAAATCTATGATGCTTGCAGCGACATGTTTCTAGTGGTTCATTAGATATATACCCATGGCAAAATAGTTAGCAACCTACCCCTGTGTATGAATCATTAAGAGCTATTCTCTAAGCTATGCTGACTTTATTACAGCTGCAGCTATGGAAATCATCACTAAGTCAAGAGAACTATAGATAATCAGGATGAGTTCCAAGTGTCTTATGGTATTCCATCATTGACTGTATGGTAATGTGAGTTTTAGGGCTTGTTCACACCATACCTGTTGAGCTGCACTGACCTGCATACAGTAGATCAAAGCAGGATCAACACAGGGGCAAATAGCAAAGAACTGTTGCTTCTAGTGGTGTTGCATTGTGCGATGGTGGCGCATTTTTAGGCAGTGCAAATCACCTCACAAAGGTGCATAGAGCTGAATAAAGTGTAATTATGGTGATTTTCAATAAAAAATAAAAAAGTAACCCGTGTGAAACATTGTAACAGCACATCACACCTCCCTACACAACGCACACCAGTGTGCACAACTTTTATTGTGCAGGCTAGTGTGATGATTTAATTTGGATTTTCTTAGCACATGTTATTAATTGTCTCTTGGCGAAACCTTTTGTTTTTAGTTTCAGTTAGAGTGGGAAAGGGTTAGACCCCATGTCAAATTTTTATTACTGTCTGAGTTCCCTCTTTATTTGTCCTGATGACAATTGTCACAGAGAAAGGAAGTGAGGCAAAATATGAAATTGAGTTATCCTCAGAATATGAGGTTTGTGGAAATACTTCAAATGGGGCCGCCTATTCCAGGGACAGCTGGCTAAGAGAGACATTTTTACCTCCCTTTTTGGAGAACTTCCGGTTGAGTCCTTCCACTATGAAAATGTAAGGGAAAATTACACAGGATTAGCATTAAGGCTTAATGCGAGGTTCCAGACTATTGTTTCAGAGCATAGAGATCTATGTTTTTAGCTTTCCCTGGATTCTGTAAATCTGGACTGGGGCCTGGAGCTTGAAGGCTCCAAAGTGTCTTGGGTGGGACAGAACCTTCAATCCTTTGTTCGGATTGTACTGGCTGCAGCCTATGTGAGGGCACAGGGTTGTTATATACTCAAACCTAAGGATAGCTCAGGGCTCCCAGTTTGGTGACAGCTCCCACATTGGAGACAGGAGGTCTAACCCAGGGGTCAGAGGTGCCCAGCCAGGAGTCACGAGACAGGAGGTTTCAAACAGGGGTCAGAAGTGCCCCAGCCAAGAGAGAGGAGGTCTTGTCCCAGGAGTCACGTCAGCTAATATCGGGGGTCAGGAGAACCCCTATCCAGAGGCCAGGTCTGTGCAGTGGGGTGCTATGACTAAAGGCTGGGCGAGCCAAGAGAACCAGACCAGCTGGACAATACAGTCAGAGGGACTGGTAAGAAGAGCAGTGGTGTTGCTCGTATGGGAGCCAGGTGACTTGGTATTTTCAATTGACTGTTCATGTTGATGTGAAGAATCCTTTTGTGAGCAACAGATGTCTATGTGAACTTTCCATTTTGTTTAATAAAAGTGGGCTCATATGCCCTAAAATACAGTTTGATCTGGAACAACTCAATGGAAAAGCACCTATCACACAAGCATAATCACCCCAATGCCACAGAAATAAAAGGTGTTAAAAGGTAAGAATGTCATGCACATGAGAGATTTTCACAATAGGGACATCATTTTGTTCTGCAAAATATTAATACAATGTTTTCTTTTGAGTTTTCAAGAAGTCTGTCCTGTTTGTACCTAAATCTTAAAAGGTATATATAAAAATATTAGAACAGAAAAGCGAATTTTGCTGAAGCATTATATAGGAGGAAGCCAACGGCAAAGGAAAAAAAGAAGTTAAAGGACAACTCCAGGAATTTTTAGGATCCCCCCTCTCCTGTATACAGTATAACAAAATGCAAATCTTCATTTACCTTGTCCATGCTCCAACATTGTCCCCAAATAAATACTTGATTCGGTGCCAGTAGTCTTCTTCATGGAAGAAAGACAATCTGTCATTCTGCCTATTTTCTGCGAGCCTGTCCTGTTATTTGCATGCCACCCAGGAGGTGCATCATTATGCAGGCTGGGCTTACATTACTTCAGGGTTAAGCAGTGCTCAAAGGCAGACAGAGAGAAAGAGAGATAAGTGCATTACTGTGCTGCTTCTCCTTTCGCTGGTCTGGGCTCAAAGGAAGTAGGTTGATTGATGCTGGTTATTAGACTGGGAACATCTAGCAGCAGAAAAATGGTACTGTGGGAATTTTTTTTTAAAATATCAGCTAAATATTGTAGCCAAAGCTGTCTTTTTTTGTTTTATATTTTAATGGGCTATTGATTTGATCTGATACTTAAGCTTAGAGTTGTGATTTAACATATATTTTTCTACAGGGTGTAGTAGTTACACAGCAAATCATCATGGTCTTCCAAATTTTAAGGTCCCATCAGTTTGTTCTGGGCAAGGAGGATGACAATGCAGAGACGGGCAACATTTTCTATTGAAAGCATACCTCCACTGCATGGAAAATAGAGAAAATAGAATTCAGCTTTCCACACAGGGCCGAGAGGTCCATAAATATGGAAAGAAAAGTATTTTTTGAGAATATGATATACTCAGGTGAAAACAACTTCTAAAAGCATGCAGCTACACAACAGGAATGCCTAATGGGCTAAAGGAAGAACCAGTCATTGAGGTTTACAAACTATCAAATACACTTGTAGAGATCTATTCACTGAAAATGTATATCTGTTTATGAGAAAATAAATAAATCAGTTGGGTCAACATCAAATAAGACTTTTGATCTTAAAGGCATGATGGGAAAGCCCACAAATTAAGAGAATAGGCAATACAAAATCTATTCTTATTTTACTATATAATCCTGATAAAGGATCCACTGACAGGGAACATCAACCTAACAGAAGGCAAACATGAAGTTTTAGAAAGCCTCATAGACCTGATAAGGGGCCCAAGCAAAAAAGAGAATAGAAAATCTTTTTCTTGAATATACTATATAATTAGTTGAAAAAAAAAACATGTGGAACCTTCACAGAATGTAGTTACGTGACAGAAAAGCAGTCTTAACAACTTCTAACCTTGAAGATTTGACAGTCACATAAATTTGGAAAAGTGCAAGAGGAAATCTGTAATTAGAATATATTCAGTCAAAAAAGATCCATTCAAGGTAGCACTGATGCAAGTATTCTACAAAGCTAGGAGAAAATTCTAAAATCTTTTTCCAACCTTGGGCATTTTTTTAATATTCCACTGATATAAGATGTAAAAGGAAATAGGGAGCATGATTTAGTTTCCTCAAATGCAGCAAAGCACCAAGGTTTTTTGTGATTCACACTGCCAAGATGAAGAAATTGTGCCAGCAGTGCTGAAAAACAGCTTGAATTTTAGAGCTTTTGTCTTCCTCATCACAATTTTGATCAACAGTAATTCCTCTTGTTGCTGTTGGTGGATCAAAATATTTATTGCAGAACAAGGTAACATGGAATGTCATTTCTGTTTGTCACCAAGTTTGTCACTTGTCTTTAGTATTTGTAGAGTACATTCATTTTCTAATCCCCCGTCTTTTCTCCAACGTCAGGAAATAATAGGCTAAACCTGAACAATCATAAACCTGAACAATCATGTCAGGAATGGTGTGAGCTTAAGCTGGCCATACACTGCTCAAAATTCAGACAATTCTTACTGACTTAAAATTCAAGCAGTGACTAGTCCTGTCAACACTGCTCTGTTCGACAAAAGTCAATTACTCAATCGACTTTTGTCAAATGAGCCTGAAAGAAAATTGTCAGCCAAACAGTGATGGCAGCCAATCAGCTGCAGTCACTGTTCAGATATTCTAACAGTTGACAGTTGTCAGAATGCAGTTATTCCCACTATTTAGAATGGATGAAGCAATCTGTTGTAGGGATGAGCCGAACACCCCCCGGTTCGGTTCACAGCAGAACATGCGAACAGGCCAAAAATGTGTGCGAACACGCGAATGTATAAATCAAAAGTGCTAATTTTAAAGGCTTATATGCAAGTTATTGCCATAAAAAGTGTTTGGGGACCCGAGTCCTGCCCCAGGGGACATGTATCAATGCAAAAAAAAGTTTTAAAAACTGCTGTTTTTTCGGGAGATAATAATGCTTAAAGTGAAACAATAAAAATAAAATATTCCTTTAAATATCGTGCCTGGGGGGTGTCCTTAATATGCCTGTAAAGTTGCACATCTTTCCATTGTTTCTAAGAGTGCCACAGCAAAATTAAATTTCTAAAGGAAAAATTTAATTTAAAACAACTCGCGGCTGTAATTGCGTAGATTCCCCCCCCCCAAAATGCATACCAGGCCCTTCAGGTCTTGTATGGATATTAACGGGAACCCCGCACCAATTTAAAAAAAAAAATGCCATGGGGTCCCCCAGGTACTATATACTCTGAACAGCAGTATATACACTATATGGCCTGCCCTATATAATCTGCAGAAAAACTGGGCCTAATGCCGCGTACACATGACCGGACTTTCCGTCTGAGTTTATTCTTCCTGAAGGAGTTCCGAACGAACGGTCTTGCCCACACATGATCAGACCAAATGAACGGACTTGCCCACACAGGAACGGACCAATGTCCGTTCGTTTTGAACGTGATGACGTACGATGGGACTAGAAAACGAAGTTCAATAGCCAGTAGCCAATAGCTGCCCTTGCGTCGTATTTGGACCAGCATACAGACAAACGTTTTTCCAGATAGAAATTGATTCCATCGGAAAGATTTGAAACATGTTCTATTTCTAGGTCCGTCTGAATTTTTGAAGGAAAAACTATCGGATTATCACACACACGATCGGAATATCAGACGGAATGATTCCGTCTGACCTTTTCTGCCAGAAAGTCCGGTCGTGTGTATGCGGCATTAGGTGTTGGTGGTACCAAAACACTGTAAGCCCTCGCTTTTACTCTTGTTGGGGGCAGGAACGAGCCCTGCTGTGAAATATTATATCAAAAATTGTAATTGCATGGCCCTGTTAAACAGGGGCAGAAAAATTGAGCCTTTGGTTTTGGTGGAGCCAGAACACTGTAATCCCTCACAGTAAAGCCCCATACACACGCGCGGATTATCCGAGGACCATGTCCGTCATACTTTGTCTGATGTTGGATTTGCGTACACACGGTCAGACAAAGTTGTCGGAAAATCCGATCATTCTGAACGTGGTGACGTTTGTTGCCTACGACGGGACTACGTAGAGGCTAGTAGCCAATAGCTTTGGTCTTGTAATGTGATCTGAGCATGCGTAGCACTTTGTCCGGTCGGACAACCGTACACACGATCGGATTTGGTGTGATCGGACCGTGTTGTCGGCAAATCTATCCAGCAGGAGATAGGACTTTGTCCGTCGGACAATCCGACGTACACTGTCCGATGGTGCATACACACGGTCTGATTTTTCAACAACATTGTCCGATCGGACAGAATCCATGCAAAAATCCGACCGTGTGTATGGGGCTTTACTCTTGTTTCACACAGGAACGGGCCCTGCTGGGAAATATTATATCAAAAATTGTAATTACACGCCCCTGTTGAACAGGACAGAAAAATTGGGCCTTTGGTTTTGGTGGTGCCAGAACACTGTAAGCCCTCAGAGTTACTCTTGTTGGGCACAGGAACGGGCCCTGCTGTGAAATATTATATAAAAAATTGTAATTACATGCCCCTGTTAAACAGGGGCAGAAAAATTGGGCTTTGGGTGGTGGTGGTGGTGCCACAACACTATACCCCCTCACAGAAACTCTTGTTGGGTGCAGGAACGGGCCCTGCTGTGAAATATTAGATAAAAAAATGTAATTACATGCCCCTGTTAAACAGGGGCAGAAAAATTGGGCCTTGGGTGGTGGTGCCTTAAACCAAAAATATTGTTAAAAGCTAGCATCATCAAGATTGAGGAGGAATAGGATAGTCAGAATAGGCAGTCTTCAAGGGATCCCAGATCCATAGCAAATTCAATCAGTTACATCAGCATCAAGTGCTTGATAGCTGCTGATCCAAGACTGATTCATTTTTATTAATGTGAACCTATCAACGGAGTCTGTTGGCAGGCACACTCTTTGATCCATTACAAACCCTCCAGCAGCACTGAATTTGTGTTCAGAAAGCATGCTGGATGCATGACAGGCCAGTAGCGCAATTGCATATTGAGCAAGCTCTGGCCAGTGGTCCATCCTCAAGACCCAGTAACCCAGTGGATGCTCTGTTGGAAAGGTCTCCAAGTCTGCTCTTGCCCCTAGATATTCCTGCACCATATAATGCAGACGCTCACGATGGTTGCTTGAACCGATCAGACCTTGGCTCTGAGGACTGAAAAATAGTTTAAAGGCATCAATCAGCCGGCCACCTTCTCCACTGCTTTTCCTCTGACTGAACGAAACCTCAGCAAGAAGTTGTCCAGCACCAGGAAATGGTAACCTCCCAGGGTCTGGAAACCTTTCTTCAAGGCCTCCTGAAGATGTTTCATCCTCTGCTTCCTCTGTGAAGGCAGGATGACTTCTGCAACCTTACCCTTTTAACGTGGATCAAGAAGGGTTGCCAGCCAGTAATGATCCCTCTCCTTGATACCACGAATCCTAGAGTTCTTTTGCAGGCTTTGCAAAATCAGCGAGGCCATGCAGTGTAAGTTTGCAGAGGCATTTGATTCCTCTGGGTCACTAAGGATCACATTATCCATAACTACCTCCTTCCAGCCACGTACAACTCCTTGGGTTTCTGGGGACTAAAAACCATCCCTTGAAGACTGCTGCTGAGTGTTATCCTCTACATCCATGCTGACACAATCCTCCTCCTCTTCTTCCTGTGTGTTTGGTGGGCCCGCAGGAATTCTATCTGGATAAAGGGGGCCTTGAAAGGAAAGGAAGTCCTTCTCTTCCTCCCGCTGTTCTTCCTCAAATGCCCTGTCCATGATTACATGAAGCGGGAAGCAGGGAGTATAGAGGGACAGTGTCACTGATGCATGCATTGTTACTGCTCACCATCCTTGTGGCCTCCACAAATGGTGACAGGAGAGTTCATGCATCCTTGATCAGTAGCCACCGGCTGGCAAAAATAATCCAAGCTCCCCTAACCCTGTCCTGGTGCCATACTCGGACAGGTACTCATTGATGGCCCTCTGCTGTGTGTGCAGCTGCTGCAGCATTGCCAACGTTGAGTTCCACCTGGTGGGCCTGTCACAAATGAGGCGGTTGGTGGGCATATTGCATTCCCTTTGAATGTCAGTCAGCCGAGCACTGGCATTGTATGACCAGCGGAAATGACCACAGACTTTTCTGGCCTGCCTTAAGAGATCTTGTAAGCCTGGGTACCTGCTCAAGAACCGCTGCACCACCAAATTCAGGACCTGTGCCAAACATGGAACATGGGTCAAGTGTCCCTGTCGGAGGGCGGAGAGAATGTTGGTGCCATTGTCGCCTACAACTATTCCTGGCTGAAGCTGGCATGGCGTCAACCACCACTGAGCCTGCCCCCACAGAGAGGACAGAATCTCTGCCCCAGTGTGGCTCCTGCTGTCCCCTAGGCAGACCAACTCAAGCACCGCAGGTCATCTTTTAGCCTGACTGCTTGCGTAGCCCCTCGAACGCTTACGGAGCACCGCTGGTTCAGAGGAGATATCTGCAGAAGAGGCCATAGAGGAAGAAGAAGAGGAGGGGTGGAGCAACGAGCTGTGGCAGAATCACCACTAGTATTTTGGAGGTGTGGTGGCGGAACAAGCTCCTACAACACTTAACCCTGTCCTGCATCCTTCCCAGCTGCCAGCAGTTACACAGTGAGCCGTGAAGGAAAGGTAACGTCCCTGCCCATGCCTGCTGGACAATGAGTCAGCGGTAATATGAATGAACCTTACCGCTAACCGCCCTGTCCAACAAGGCCAAAACATTGCCTTCCACATGCAGGTAGAGAGCCAGAATGGCCTTCCGTAAAAAGAAATGGCATTTTGGAACCTGCCATTGAGGTACAACACATTCCACAAATTCACAAAAGGGGGCAGAGTCTACAAGCTGAAAAGGCAGCAGTTACAGTGCTAGCAATTTGACCAAGCTAGCATTTACACGCTGAGCATGTCAATGGCTGGGACCGAAAAATTTTTATGGTTCAGCAATTGGGGTAGGGAAATTTGCCTGCTAAAATCAATTGGTGGTGTACTGCTAGCAGATTGGCTGCAAGTACTTGGGACACCTATTGCTATACCTTCATTCCTCTCAGTGGAGGTTTTTTGAGAGGACTGGAGGTATAGTAGGGTTGGAGATCCCAGATGAGGAGCAAGGAGAAGTCCTCCTTTTTCTTTGATGTGGGTCCTTCAAATGCTGTTGCCAATGGACTGCATGGCAGGTCGTCATATATCTGGTCAAGCATGTGGTGCCCAAGTGGCTGCTGTTCTGGCCATGCTTTTATGCGCTTCAGACATAGGTTGCAAACAGCAACAGTGCGATCTGCTGCATACGTGTCAAAAAAGGCCCACACCAAGGAACTTTTAAAAGTGAGCGGGAGTCAGCAATATGCAATAGGGTGGCTGCCCTTAAGCTGCCCCCTAGAGGACATCCTGCCTCGTTGGAGTTTTACCTCCTCCTCTCTTCTCTCAGGCACCCAAGTACATTCAGTGACTTCATAATCCCCTCCCTCCTCGTCACTGGAGAAAACTTGGCAGTATGCTGCAGCTGGGGGAACATGACTGCCAGTTTCTTGTCCTTTTGTGGCATCCCCTCTCTCTAGGCTCACGTTATTCCCTTCCTCAACCTGGGAACCAACATCGGAGCCTTCAAATTGATGCGCATCCTCCAGCAGCATATAACCAACGCTGTGGTCGAATAATTCTGGGGACTCCTCCGTGCATGATGTTGGGGCTACGGAAGGAGTGACTGTGGACAAGGAGCCAGTGGAATTGGCTGCTGGGTGACAGAGGATGAGGAGGATGAGGACGTCTTTGTTAACCACTCCACCAACTCTTCTGCATGTTGTGGCTCAATAACACAAGAAACAAAGGACAAGCCTGCCCCACGGCCACCAGCAGAGGATGCACCATGTTCACGACCACCACTGTTGACTGTAGACACAGAGGCTGCTTGGCCTCTTTTAGTGGCCTGTGAGTATCTGCCTCTCCTTGGTGGACTGCCAGACATGGTGTATTTTTTGTTTTGAAACACTACACTGTATTAGACACTGTGTACAATGCCTGAAGTGTATTAGAAACTGTACACACTGCATTAGATACTGTGTACACCATCAGAAAAGTGGTAGAAACTGTACACACTGTATTAGATACTATGTACTCCGCTTGCACTGTATTAGAAAATGTATTTCTGTGTACAATGGCTGCACTGTATTGTATACTGTGTATACCATCAGAAGAAAGTGTAGTAGAAATGGTACACACTGTATTAGATACTGTGTACACTGCCTGCACTGTATTAGAAACTGTACTACGGCTGCACTGCATTGTGTACTATGTACACCACCAGAAGTGTAGTAGAAACTGTACACACTGTATTAGATACTGTGTACACACCTGAAGTGTATTAGAAACTGTACACACTGTATTAGATACTGTGTACACCACCAGAAAAGTAGTAGGAACTGTAAACACTGTATTAGATACTGTGTACACCACCTGAAGTGTATTAGAAACTGTATTAGATACTGTGTACACCACCAGAAAAGTAGTAGGAACTGTAAACACTGTATTAGATACTGTGTACACCGCCTGTACTGTATTTTAAACTGTACTATGGCTGCACTGTATTGTGTACACCCCCAGAAAAGTAGTAGAAACTGTATTAGATACTGTGTACACCGCCTGAAGTGTATTAGATACAGTACACCACCAAATGCACTGTAGATATAGGCTACAAAGAATGCAGAGTATATATCTATATATCTATATACACATATCTATATAAATATATATATATATATATACATATATATACATACACAGTATCTCACAAAAGTGAGTAAACCCCTCACATTTTTGTAAATATTTTATCATATCTTTTCATGTGACAACACTGAAGAAATGACACTTTGCTACAATGTAGTGAGTGTGCAGTTTGTATAACAGTGTAAATTTGCTGTCCACTCAAAATAACTCAACAGCCAATAATGTCTAAACTGCTGGCAACAAAAGTGAGTATACCCCTAAGTGAAAATGTCCAAATTGGGCCCGAAGTGTCAATATTTTGTGTGGCCACCATTATCTTCCAGTACTTCCTTAACCCTCTTGGACATGAAGTTCACCAGATCTTCACAGGTTGCAACTGGAGTCCTCTTCCACTCCTTCATGATGACATCGCAGAGCTGGTGGATGTTAGTGACCTTGCTCTCCTCCACCTTCCGTTTCAGGATGCCCCACAGATGCTCAATACGGTCCAGGTCTGGAGACATGCTTGACCAGTTCATGACCTTTACCCTTTAGCAAGGCAGTGGTCACCTTGAAGATGTGTTTGGGGTCGTTATGTTGGAATACTGCCCTGCGGCCCAGTCTCTGAAGGGAGGGGCTCATGCTCTGCTTTAGTATGTCACAGTACATGTTGGCATTCATGGCTCCTTCAATGAACTTTAGCTCCCCAGTACCAGCAGCACTCATGCAGCCCTAGACCATGACACTCCCACCAGCCTGCTTGATTGTAGGCAAGACACACTTGTCTTTCTACTCCTCACCTGGTTGCCGCCACACATGCTTGACCCCATCTGAACCAAATCAGTTTGTCTTGGTCTCATCAGACCACAGGACATGGTTCCTGTAATCCGTGTCCTTAGTCTGCTTGTCTTCAGCAACCTGTTTGCAGGCTTTCTTGTGCATCATCTTTAGAAGAGGCTTCCTTTTGGGATGACAGCCATGCAGACCAATTTGATGCAGTGTACGGTTATGGTCTGAGCACTGACAGGCTGAAACCCCCCCATCCCTGGCAGCACTCATATGTCTATTTACCAAAGACAACCTCTGGATATGATGCTGAGCACGTGCACTCAACTTCTTTGGTATGTCACAGTACATGTTGGCATTCATGGTTCCTTCAATGAACTTTAACTCCCCAGTGCCGGCAGCACTCATGCAGCCTCAGACCATGACACTCCCACCACCATGCTTGACTGTAGGCAAGACAAACTTGTCTTTGTACTCCTCACCTGGTTGCCGCCACACAGGCTTGACACTATCCGAACCAAATAAGTTTATCTTGGTCTCATCAGACCACAGGACATGGTTCCAGTAATCCATGTCCTTAGTCTGCATGTCTTCAGCAAACTGTTTGCGGGCTTTCTTGTGCATCGTTTTTAGAAGAGGGTTCCTTCTGGGATGACAGCCATATGGACCAATTTGATGCAGTGTGCGGCGTATGGTCTGAGCACTGACAGGCTAACCCCCCACCCCTTAAACCTCTGCAGCAATGCTGGCAGCACTCATATGTCTATTTCCCAATGACAACCTCTGGATATGACGCTGAGCATGTGCACTCAACTTCTTTGGTAGACCATGGTGAGGCCTGTTCTGAGTGGAACCTGTCCTGTTAAACAGCTGTATGGTCTTGGCCACCGTACTGCAGCTCAGTTTCAGGGTCTAGGCAATCTTCTTATAGACTAGGCTATCTTTATGTAGAACAACAATTCTTTTCTTCAGATCCTCAGAGAGTTCTTTTCCATGAGGTGCCATGTTGAACCCCCAGTGACTAGTATGAGAGAGTGAGAGCGATAACATCAAATTTAAAACACCTGCTCCCCATTCACACTTGAGACCTTGTAACACTAACAAGTCACATGACACCCGGGAGGGAAAATGGCTAATTGGGCCCAGTTTGGACATTTTCACTTAGGGGTGTACTGACTTTTGTTGCCAGCAGTTTAGACATTAATGGCTGTGTGTTGAGTTATTTTGAGGGAACAGCAAAGTTACACTGTTATACAAGCTGTACACTCACTACTTTACATTGTAGCAAAGTGTCATGTCTTCAGTGTTGTCACATGAAAAGATAAAATAAAATATTTACAAAAATATGAGGGGTGTACTCACTTTTGTGAGATACTGTGTGTATATATATATATATATATATATATATATATATATATATATATATTTATATATATATATATATATATATAAAAGTTGAAGTGTAGAGGAGAACCGCACACAGCTTTCAATCTAGTGCCAGCAAACAGGTCCTCCCACCGACCTTGTATATATAAAAATAAAGTTCCAAAAGTTGCTGCACTTAAAAATTTGTTGCTTTATTCCATCAAATCTTTAGAAGAAGATTACAAAGCAAGTAGAGTCATTCAAGACAAAATCGTTACAATCATCTGTTCAGACAAGGATTATGTTTCCGGCTGGTTTGTTTGCGCCCTTCCTTATGCCCCGTACACACGATTCGAATATCGTACGACCGATTGTACGACCGTTTTCGGTTAATAATCGCAAGTAAAAATTGAATAGCTAAATAAAGTCACAAAAATTCTCGTACGATAGAAAAAAAAATCGGAAGTGATGTCATGTGTTGTAATGTATTTGTATTGTATTTTCGGACGACAACTATACTGACTAAACGAAAATTGTACGAACTGAAATCGTACGAGGAAAATTTCCGTGCATGTCCGAACGAATAATATCGAATGAACGGTCGTGATTGGCTGTCGAAAGTAGTGTACACACAGATCAATTACAAAGCAAGTAGAATTATTCAAGGCAAATTTGTTACAATCATCTGTTCAGACAAGGATTAAGTTTCGGGCTGGTTTGTTCGCACCCTTCCTTAGATCAGTCAGAACACATCTGAAGGTTTTCACCACAATCATCTACTTTATATATGTTTCACAGGCATCATCACACATGGAATCAATATGGTTAATTATTCTCAGTTTCTATTCAATCAATGTTACAAATACTAATCTTATACCATAGACACAGAAGATAGCTAATCGCACGGCCGATAATCTCAATATCTCATTATCATCTTGCAATTCATCCTATTGTCAGATCTGAAAGACATATATATGCATAAAAAAATATATATCTTTGATAGATAGATATAAAAATCTGTTCAGTAACCACACAGAACCAATAACCTTTTAAATAAACAAATAACGATTTGATCCAGTGTACCTCCTCTTTTTCTAAGGGTTAATTCACGATCCCCCCTCTTTTATTTCTTTCAATCCCCTCCAGGACCATATATTGTGCAAATTCCACAAAGTGGTAGGTGTGTTAATGATCCGCTGCGCTGTAGTCAGAGACTTGATTAATAGAAAATATCCTGAAGCCTTAGGCTACTTTCACACCAAGGCGTTGGGCGCGCTGGCGGTAAAGTGGCGCTATATTTAGCACTGCTTTACAGACGTTTTTGCGGTGCTTTTTTACCCCCCGATAGCGGCCGAAAAAAAAGTTAAAACCGCCTGCAAAGCGCTGCTGCAGTGGCGCTTTTCAGGCAGGTTTGGAGCGCTGCCCCATTGTTTTCAATGGGAAGGGGCGCTTTAGGAGCGGTAAATACACCGCTCCTACAGCGCTCCAAAGATGCGGCTTGCAGAACATTTTTCAGCGCCCTGCTAGCGCACCGCTTCAGTGTGAAAGCCCTCGGGCTTTCACACTGGAGAGACAGCAGCGGCTGTTTGAAGGACCTTTGCAGGTGCTATTTTTAGAACTTTAGAGCCTGCAAAGCGCCTTAGTGTGAAAGGGGCCTTAGTTAAAAAGGAATTGTCCAGTATTGATAGTATTAGGACCCCCAAAAAATCGATTAAAATAATTCACTTTATTATGCAATATCATGCTTTTTCACATAGAATCTCTAAAATAATTAACAAACATTGGAACCTACTCAGAAGCAGTTATCCTATGGTTCAAGAGTTCTGGAGTCCTCCTATGTCATCTTATAGGAAGGGTAAAACAATACACGATTGATTAATTAGATCTGATCAATTTTTATTAACAGTACCAAAAAATCTAGGTTTATATCCCTGTCTATCATGCATTCAATGCAACTCTATGATTAAGGGCAAATCTTTCACACACCCCCATAAAGGTTTCAATAGGAGACACTATACATTTCAATCATCCTTTGTAGTATATGCCATCAAATGTCCATGTGGATTAGTCTACATTGGTGAAACTACACAGAAAGTGAAGGATAGAATCGCAAGGCATAAATATTCAATTAGGGATAAATTAACACAGCTACCACTTGCTAGACACTCTGTGGAATTTGGACATAGGAGGTTATTAACAAAAGGCAAATATACTTTGCACTGCAAATGCACTTGAAAGTGCAGTGAAAGTGCACTTGGAAGTGCAGTCGCTCTACATCTAAGGGGTAGATCTGAAATAAGTGGAAGCTATGCTGATTTTATCATTCAATCATGTGCAAGCTAAAATTTTGTTTTTTATTTTCATTGCATGTCCCCCTCGGATCTACAGCGACTTTACTTCCAAGTGCACTTGCAGTGCAAAGTGGATTTTACGTTTAGTAAATAACCCCCGAAGTGTGTCACAATTGAAATATATGGTCCTGGAGGGGATTGAAAGAAATAAAAGAGGGGGGAGGGGGGGTCGTGAATTAACCCTTAGAAAAAGAGAGGTACACTGGATCAAATTGTTTAATACAATTGCCCAATATGGTTTAAACGTGGATCTAGATCTTTATTTGTTTATTTAAAAGGTTATTGGTGCTGTGTGGTTACAGGTGAACAGATTTTTATATGTATCTATCAAAGATATATATATATATATATATATATATATATATATATATATATATATATATGTCTTTCAGATCTGACAATAGGATGAATTGCAAGATGATAATGAGATATTGAGATTATCGGCCGTGCGATTAGCTATCTTCTGTGTCTATGGTATAAGATTATTATTTGTAACGTTGATTGAATAGAAACTGAGAATAATTAACCATATTGATTCCATGTGTGATGATGCCTGTGAAACATATATAAGGTAGATGATTGTGGTGAAAACCTTCAGATGTGTTCTGACTGATGTAAGAAAGGGTGGGAACAAACCAGCCTGAAACTTAATCCTTGTCTGAACAGATGATTGTAACAAATTTGTCTTGAATGACTCTACTTGCTTTGAAATCTTCTCCTAAAGATGTGATGGAATAAAGCAACACATTTTTAAGTGCAGCAACTTTTGGAACTTTATTTATTTTCATATATATAAATAATATATATATATATATATATATATAGTGCACCCTGCCTTTTGTTCTCTCTGCAGAGCGCGCTGTGATTGGCCAAAGCATGCAGGTCAGGTGCTTGCTTTGGCCAATAATCATACAGCAATGCACTGCGATCTCGCAGTGCATTATGGGGCATTCCCCGGCGCTCAGATTTCCAGCAAACGCCCCAAAATGTTCTGCGATTGGGCGAACACCCGATGCTTGAGTCGAATTTATTTTCGACCCGAACATCGAGATCATCCCTGATCTGTTGGATTTTTTTTGTTCAGTCTATAGGTTAAATGAAAGAAATGTATTGGTGTATAGCTAACTTTACTGACTGTTAGCACTTGGCATTAGCAGTTGCTGCTGTTATTGACAGTATGGCAATAAAGAGTTAAAGATGTGCTGAGTGTAGGATTTGGAAGGATGAAGTGCATGTAATGTCAACAGTTGAGCTGGCTTGCCAGAGCAGCTGTAATAAATTTACTGGGCATGATGTGAATTCAGGAAAAAAAAAAGGGATTACAAAAATCAATTGACAAGCTGTGCTAATTGTTGAAATCTCTAAGGATTTTGAGTAACAAGAATTTTGTATATATAGGAAGCCTTCCTGTATCTCAGAGTTCTCTTTATCATTGTATGCAGGAAGCCACTGTCAGTCATGTAGCACCCCCCTACGTAGGTACTGGGATAGTTAGATAAATGTTAAAGTGTGTTTTTAAAAGGTAAATTTAGTTGCCAAACTGTAGGCCAGTGTTTCTCAACTGGAGTTCCTCAGAACCCTAGGGTTCTATGAGAAGTCCCCAGGGGTTCTGCGGCAATCTACCCACTAATCACAGATAGCTGACGGGTAGATCGGTTCTCAGCCAACATGTGCAGAGCAGTGCCGCAAGCCGCTGTAAAAAGCCCTCTCTCACAGCACGGTGCTCCCCGCTGGCCCTCCTTTCCTCCCGTCCACCCTAACTGCTTGTGTCATCACCTGGGATGGATGAGAAGAGAGCAGGGGTCAGTGGGGAGCAGCTGGCTATGAGAGAGGACTATGAGAGAGGACAGCTACTTCCCATGCTACTCTGCATTTGAAGGAAACTGCTACAACAGTATACCCTGCTGTGTGACCCATGCCCTGCTGTGAGCCCCCTGATGTTCCCTGCTGTGTGCTCCTTGATGCCCCCTCCTGAACCATACCAGGCCACATGCCCTCAAAATGGGGGGGTGCTTTGGGGTCTCTTCCCGACAACCCTGGGCTGTGGTTGTCAGGGGCTGCAGGCGGGGGACTTATTGAAATCTGGAAGCCCCCTTTAACAAGGGGGCCCTCAGATCCCTCCCCCCCATGTGAAAGGGTAGGGGTACACCATTCACCAAAAAAGTGAACAAAAAATAAATAAAAACAGGAGACAAGTTTTTGACAAATCCTCTATTAAAAAATAAATGTCTGTTGATGTAAATCCATCATCAATCACGCCACCCACTGCACCACCGACCAAAAAAAAAAAACAAAAAAAAAAAGCGATCCGCCTTCTTTGACTGTCGCCCATTCTGAATGCCTCCTCCGCGCTTTGACAGTTCTTATATTGGTATGGGCGAGGTCACCTAGCAACGTCACCTGGTGGCCCAGCCCCTTGTAACGCCACTGACTGGTGCATGCTGGGCCAGCGACGTCACAAGGGCCAGTGTCACCAGGCCCCTTACCTATAAGAAATGTCAAACAGCAGAGCCAGCAGTAGGTAGCCAGCCTTCATAGCAGGCGGAAGCGTTTTTTCTTTTTCTGGTGCTGCAGGCTGCGTGATTGATTATTATTATAATTATTGATTATTTTTTAATAAAGGAATTGTCAAAAAATGTGTGTGTGCTTTTATTACTTTTTGACACATTTTTGGTGAATGGGTAGGGGTACTATATAGTTTAGTACAAGGAAAATTGCGCTGGACAATATGCAAAAACATTAAAAATAAAGATATAAATCAATTAGCAGCAACACCAAGTGCGATATAACACAAAAAATTTAGAAATGTATAAAGTTGCGCTGAAATAAAAAACTTAAACATAAATAAATATACCATCTATGTGTTACTTAAAAAAATAATCATAAGTAAAAAAATGTGCCAAAGTGAACCAAAAAATAAATAATAAGAGGATAGTGTCTTATATAGTCCAGAAAAAAGACCTGCAACAAAAACTTTTGACCAAAAAATAGTTCAAGAAAGTATGTATAGGGGTAGGGGTACTATATACCCGATACTCATTCTCATTATTACTCATTCATATGGGGGGCGGGATCTGAGGGCCCCCTTTTAAAGGGGGTTTCCAGATTCCGCTAAGCTCCCACCCACAGACCCCCACAACCACTGGCCAGGGTTGTAGGGATGAGGCCCTTGTCCACATCAACATAGGGTCAAGGTGCTTTGGGGTGGGGGCTCCCCCTGCCCCAAAGCACCCACCCCCCCATGTTGAGGGGATGTGGCCTGGTATGGTTCAGGAGGGGGCGCTGCATGCCCAGATAAGGGTCTGGTATAGCTTTTGCGGGTGACCCCACACCATTTTTTTTTTACATTTTGGCATGGGGTTCCCCTTAAAATCCATACCAGACCCAAAGGACCTTTTTTCTTTATTTCTTTCAATAGCCAGGTTCCGGCAATTGCAACCGAGTAATTTTAAATGGGATTTGACTCTTATTTTTTTTTTTTTTGTTTAGAAATGTTAGTTTTTCTTCAGCATGTTCTATATGTGCTACAGATGTGCCACTCTACAGGCAGGCTAAGGGAACCCCCAGGCACTATATTTAAAGGAATTTTTTGTTTTTATTGTTGTACTTTAGCCACTTGCCGACCGCCCCATGTAGATATACGTCGGCAGAATGGCACGTACAGGCAGAACCACGTACCTGTACGTGCCATTCTTCAGGCGGTTGGGGGGTCCGATCGGACCCCCTCCGCCGGCGGGGACGGTCGGCATCGCTTCAGGAGCGATCCGGGACGAGGGGACGGCCAGTGGTTTCTGGCCACCCCCTCGCGATCGCTCCTGGCGAATGAAAAGCTTCCCCTTCCTGTCTATTGTATAGACAGGAAGGCGGAAGTGATGTCACGCTCGGTGCGCCGGTCTATGTGACCGGAACGCCGAGCACAGAAGATGTAAAGGTTAGTGCACAAACAGTACACTGACACCAGTACACATAGGCACACAATCCACCCCCCTGTCACCCCCAGATCACCCCCCAGATCACCCCCTCCCCCCCCAGTCACAGTGTCACTAATTGCAGTGATCATTTATTTACTGATCACTGCATTTAGTGTCAGTGTGACTGTAATAACTGTCAGGGCAGTTAGTTTTAGGTCCTAGGTAGCCCCCCACCCCCCCCTAATAAAGGTTTAACCCCCTGATTGCCCCTAGTTAACCCCTTCACCCCCTTTTGCCAGTGTCACTAAGCGATCGTTTTTCTGATCGCTGCATTGTGTCGCTAGGTAACCATTTTTTTTTTTATTTTAACCGCCATGTTTTATATAGGTTCATAAATAGTTTTATAGGTCAGGTACCCCCATATTACAACCTAAATAAAGGTTTTAACCCCCTGATTGCCCCTAGAGTTAACCCTTTCACCAGTAATCACCGTATAACTGTCACTGGTGACGCTGGTTAGCCAGTTAGTTATTTCGTTATTTAGGTTCCCCGTCAGGTTTTTATATAGCGTCAGGTACCCCCATATATTACCTAATAAAGGTTTAACCCCCTGATTGCCCCTAGTTAACCCTTTCACCCCCTTTTGCCAGTGTCACTAAGCGATCGTTTTTCTGATCGCTGCATTAGTGTCGCTAGGTAACCAGTTTTTTTTTAGGTTAACCGCCATGTTTATATAGGTTCATAAATAGGTTTATAGGTCAGGTACCCCCATATTACAACCTAAATAAAGGTTTTAACCCCCTGATTGCCCCTAGAGTTAACCCTTTCACCAGTGATCACCGTATAAAATGTCACTGGTGACGCTGGTTAGCCAGTTAGTTATTTCGTTATTTAGGTTCCCCGTCAGGTTTTTATATAGCGTCAGGTACCCCCATATATTACCTAATAAAGGTTTAACCCCCTGATTGCCCCTAGTTAACCCTTTCACCCCCTTTTGCCAGTGTCACTAAGCGATCGTTTTTCTGATCGCTGCATTAGTGTCGCTAGGTAACCAGTTTTTTTTTTTTTGTATTACTGTTACGGGTGACGCTGGTTAGTTAGCTTGTTTTTTATACTGTCAGGGCACCCGCCATTTATTACCCAATAACGGTTTAACCCCCTGATCGCCCGGCGGGTGATATCAATTAGGTTTTAGGGTCAAATAAGGTCTGCGTCGCCCCAGGTTAGTGCCAGTACCGCAAACACCCACGCGCAAAGCATACACCTCCCTTAGTGGTATAGTATCTGAACAGATCAATATCTGATCTGATCAGATCTATACTAGCGTCCCAGCAGTTTAGGGTTCCAAAAAAACGCATTGTTAGCGGGATCAGCCCAGATACCTGCTAGCACCTGCGTTTTCCCCCTCCGCCCAGCCCAGCCCACCCAAGTGCAGTATCGATCGATCACTGTCACTTACAAAACACTAAGCACACATAACTGCAGCGTTCGCAGAGTCAGGCCTGATCCCTGCGATCGCTAACATTTTTTTTGTGGTAGCGTTTTGATTCAGTCGCTAACAGTCAGGAGCTTTTTTACCTGTGAATCTCAAAAAAATAAAAAAAACAAAAATAGTTGTCGTTTTATTGTTCTCTCTCTCTCTCTATTGTTGCTCTTTTTTTACTCCATTCTATTCTGCAATGTTTTATTATGTTTTATCATGTTTTATCATGCTTGCTTTTCAGGTATGTAATTTTGTTTACTGTGTTTTAGTGTTAAGCATTTTTTTGTTTTCAGGTGCGCCATTCAGTTGCAGCGCGGATTTATTTATCTTGACAGCAACAGCGTTTGCTCCCACGATACATAAAGCCGCGACTCCAACGCTGTAGGAGGTGATTTCACCACCACAGTTAAAAAAAAGAGCATATGTGCCGAAGCATGGGGGCAGCAGGGGGGGGGAGGAGCGATTGGCTCCTAATGCCACGTACATACGGTCGAAATTCCGACCGTGTGTACACGGCATAACTTTTGCGGGAGGATGCCCCCATGCATCGGCATATATAAATGGTGCATGTATGCCCATCATTAGAAGTGGGTGGATGAAGGGAGGTATTCTAATGGTGGGCATACCCACCAATCAATCTCTTTTTTTCGTTCAGCCAAGAGGCTGCATGAAAAAAAAAAAGATTACAATATATGTCCAGTATGTTGCTGGACTTTGAATGGTTATACCAGAATGATGCCTGCAGGTTTAGGTATCATCTTGGTATCATTCTTTTCAGCCAGTGATCGGCTTTCATGTAAAAGCAATTCTAGCGGGTAATTAGCCTCTAGACTGCTTTTACAAGCAGTAGGAGGGAATGTCCCCCCTCCCGGATATAAACCGCGCCATTGGGAAATTGGGAAAGCATTTTATCACACCAATCTTGGTGTGGTCAGATGCTTTGAGGGCAGAGGAAAGATCTAGGGTCTAATAGACCCCATTTTTTTTCAAAAAAAAGAGTACCTGTCACTGCCTATTGCTATCATAGGGGATATTTACATTCCCTGAGATAACAATAAAAATCATAACAAAGAAAAAAAATGGAAGGAACAGTTTAAAAATAGAATAAAAAAGCTAAATAAATAAAAAAAAAACTAAAAAAAAAAAAAAAAAAGCACCCCTGCCCCCCCTTCTCTTGCGCAAAGGCGTACACAAGCGTTGGTCTGGCGTCATATGTAAACAGCAATTGCAGCATGCATGTGAGGTATCACCGCGAAGGTCAGATCGAGGGCAGTAATTTTAGCAGTAGACCTCCTCCGTGAATCTAATGTGGTATCATGTAAAGGCTTTTAAAGGCTTTTAAAAATGTATGTAGTTTGTCGCCACTGCGTGTTTGTGCGCAATTTTAAAGCATGTCGTGTTTGGTATCCATGTACTCGGCCTAAGATCATATTTTTTATTTCATCAAAAATTTGAGCAATATAGTGTGTTTTAGTGCATTAAAAAAAAAAAAAGTGTATTTTTTCCACAAAAAATGCGTTTGAAAAATCGCTGCGCAAATACTGTGTGGAAAAAAAAAAATGCAACACCCACCATTTTAATCTGTAGGGCCTTTGCTTTAACAATATATATAGTGTTTGGGGGTTCAACGTAATTTTCTTGCAAAAAAAAAATATGTTTTCATGTAAACAAAAAGTGTCAGAAAGGGCTTTGTCTTCAAGTGGTTAGAAGAGTGGGTGACGTGTGACATAGGCTTCTAAATGTTGTGCATAAAATGCCAGGACAGTTCAAACCCCCCCCAAATGACCCCATTTTGGAAAGTAGACACCCCAAGCTATTTGCTGAGAGCAATGTTGAGCCCATTAAATATTTTTTTTTTTTTGTCCCAAGAGATTGAATAATGAAAAAAAAAATATATATATATTTTTTTTACAAAAAGTTGTCACTAAATGATATATTGCTCAAACATGTCATGGGCATATGTGGAAATACACCCCAAAATACATTCTGTTGCTTCTCCTGAGTACGGGGATACCACATGTGTGGGACTTTTTGGGAGCCTAGCTGCGTACGGAACCCCAAAAACCAAGCACCGCCTTCAGGCTTTCTAAGGGAGCAATTTTTTTTTTTATTTCACTTCTCACTGCCAATCACAGTTTCGGAGGCCATGGAATGCCCAGATGGCATAAAACCCCCCAAAATGACCCCATTTTGGAAAGTAGACACCCCAAGCTATTTGCTGAGAGGTATTGTGAGTATTTTGCAGATGTCGCTTTTTGTCACAAAGTTTTGAAAATTGAAAAAAAAAAAAAAAAAATTTTTTTTCTTTACTTTCTTCATTTTCAAAAACAAATGAGAGCTGTAAAATACTCACCATGCCTCTCAACAAATAGCTTGGGGTGTCTACTTTCCAAAATGGGGTCATTTGGGGGGGTTTTGTGCTATTTTGGCATTTTATGGCCTTCGAAACTGTGATAGGTAGTGAGGAGTGAAATCAAAAATTTGCACCCTTAGAAATCCTGAAGGCGGTGCTTGGGTTTCGGGGCCCCGTACGCGGCTAGGCTCCCAAAAAGTCCCACACATGTGGTATCCCCATACTCAGGAGAAGCAGCAAAATGTATTTTGGGGTGCAATTCCACATATAACTATGGCATGTGTGAGCAATATATCATTTAGTGACAACTTTTTGAAGAAAAAAAAAAATTATTTTTTATTTTTGTCTTTATTCAATCACTTGGGACTAAAAAAAAAAATATTCAATGGGCTCAACATGCCTCTCAGCAAATAGCTTGGGGTGTCTACTTTCCAAAATGGGGTCATTTGGGGGGGTTTTGTACTTCTCTGCCATTTTAGCACCTCAAGAAATGAAATAGGCAGTCATAAATTAAAAGCGGTGTAAATTCCAGAAAATGTACTCTAGTTTGTAGACGCTATAACTTTTGCGCAAACCAATAAATATACGCTTATTGGCATTTTTTTTACTAAAGACATGTGGCTGAATACATTTTGGCCCAAATGTTTGACTAAAATTGAGTTTATTAGATTTTTCTTATAACAAAAAGTAGAAAATCTCTTTTTTTTTCAAAATTTTCGCTCTTTTTCCGTTTATATCGCAAAAAATAAAAATCACAGAGGCAATCAAATACCATCAAAAGAAAGCTCTATTTGTGGGAAGAAAAGGACGCAAATTTCGTTTCGTTACAAAATTGCATGACCGCACAATTACCAGTTAAAGTAGTGCAGTGCGAAATTGAAAAAAGACCTCTGGTCCTTAAGCTGACAATTGGTCCGGGGCTGAAGTGGTTAGGTATTAAAATCACTGCTCCTGAAAAAATGATAATTACATTTTTTTTTTGCATTGATACATGTCCCCCGGGGCAGTACATGGACCCCCATACCCCTTTTATGGCCAATTACTTGCATATAAGTCTTAAAAATGGGCACTTTAGATTTTTCCTGTTCGGCTACCATAGACTTCAATGGGGTTCGCCATTCGTGTTAGAACATTTCCCCTGTTTGGGAGTTCTGCTGCGAACTGAACAGGTTGAAAAAGGCTAGGTTAGAGGATGCTCTGAGGGCTGCAAGGCACCATGGCAGAATCTTCTACACAACTCATTGCCTGAAAAGCATTGAATATTTGGCATGGAACACCAAGCAGACTGCCAAATGGTTTCAATGGTGTGTGTCATAGTGCTGGACCAACAGAAATGAGACTTAATTATGATGTATATACAATTGAGTGCATCTTCTTTTAAAGGAGCTTATACATATTGAAGGTATACTGTAGGTGGACTTGGTTCTAGTCCTTGGCTGCTATAACAAATACAGTGTCTTGCAAAAGTATTTACCTCCCTTGGCTTTTTACCTATTTAGTTACATTACAGCCTTTGGTTCAATGTTTTTTTTTAATCTGAATTATATGTGATGGATCAGAACACAATAGTCTAAAGCCCCATACACACGGTCGGAAAATCCGACCACCAAATCCATCGGATTTGGTCCGACGGATTTAGTCCGACACTGGTGTTGCATACACACGGTCGGACAAAGTTGTCGGAAAATCCGATCATTCTGAACGTGGTGACGTTTGTTGCCTACGACGGGACTACGTAGAGGCTAGTAGCCAATAGCTTTGGTCTTGTAATGTGATCTGAGCATGCGTGGCACTTTGTCCGTCAGAATTCGCTACACACGATCGGAATTGGTGTGATCGGACTTTGTTGTCGGAAAATCTATCCAGCAGGAGATAGAACTTTGTCCGTCGGACAATCCGATGGAAACTGTCCGATGGTGCCTTAAGTTGGTGAAGTAAAATTCGAAAAATATATACATAAAACAACTTTCAGAAATAAAAAAATGATAATTGGCATGTGCGTATGTATTCACCCCCTTTGTTATGAAGCCAATAAAAAGCTCTGGTGCAACCAATTACCTTCAGAAGTCACATAATTAGTGAAATGATGTCCACCTGTGTGCAAGCTAAGTGTCACATGATCTGTCATTACATATACACAACTTTTTGAAAGGCCCCAGAGGCTGCAACACCTAAGCATGAGGCAGCATTAACCAAACACTGCCTTGAAAACCTAGGAATTCTCCAAACAAGTAAGGGACAATGTTGTTGTACAAGTCAGGGTTAGTTAATAAAAAAAATATCCAAATATTTGATGATCCCTAGGAGCATCATCAAATATATCATAACCAAATGTAAAAGAACATGGCACAACAGCAAACCTGCCAAGAGACAACTGCACACCAAAACTCATGGACCTGGCAAGGAAGGCATTCAATCAGAGAGGCACTACAGAGACCTAAGGTAACCCTGGAGGAGCTGCAGAGTTCCATAGCAGAGACTGGAGTATCTGTACATAGGACGACAATGAGCCATACGCTCTATAGAGTTGAGATTTATGACAGCGTGGCCAGAAGAAAGCTATTACTTTCAGTAAAAAACAAAATGCCACGTTTTGAGTTTGTGAAAAGGCATGTGGGAGACTCCCAAAATGTATGGAGGAAGGTGCTCTCATCTGATGAGACTAAAATTAAACTTTTTGGCCATCAAAGAAAACGCTATGTCTGGAGCAAACCCAACACATCACATCACCCAAAGAACACCATCCCCAAACATGGTGGTGGAAGCATCATGCTATGGGGATGTTTTTCAGCAGTCAGGACTGGGGAAATGGTCAGAGTTGAGGGAAAGATGGATGGTGCTAAATACAGGGATATTCTTGAGCAAAACTTGTATCACTCTATGTGTGATTTGAGGCTAGGACAGAGGTTCACCTTCCAGCAGGACAATGACCCCAAACACACTGCTAAAGCAGCACTTGAGTGGTTTAAGGGGAAACATGTAAATGTGTTGGAATGGCCTAGTCAAAGTCCAGACCTCAATCCAATAGAAAATCTGTGGTCAGACTTAAAGATTGCTGTTCACAAGCGCAAACCATCCAACTTGAAGGAGCTGGAGCAGTTTTGCAAGGTGAAATGGGCAAAAATCACACTGGTAAGATGTGGCAAGCTCATAGAAACTTATCCAAAGCGACTTGGAGTTGTGATAGCCGCAAAAGGTGGCTCTACAAAGTATTGACTTTAGAGGGGTGAATAGTTATGCACATTGACTTTTTCTGTTATTTTGTCCTATTTGTTGTTTGCTTTACAATAAAAAAATAAATCTTTAAATTTGTGGGCATGTTCTGTAAATTAAATGATGCAAATCTTCAAACAATCAATGTTAATTCCAGGTTGTGAGGCAACAAAACACGAAAAATGTGGTGAATACTTTAGCAAAAAGTCCCTAAATCTATCCCATAGGTTGTAGACGCGATAACATTTGCGCAAACCAATCATTTTTTTTTACAAAAAATATGTAGAAGAATATATATTGGCCTAAACTGATGAATACATTTTTTTTTTTATATATTTTTTTGGATATGTATTATAGCAGAAAGTAAAAAAATAAATAAAATTTTCTTCAAAATTGATGGTCTTTTTTTGTTTATAGCGCAAAAAAAAAAAAAAAAAAATAAGAATCTGTTTTTCACAGCCAAGGAAGCCTCAGTACCAATTTTATAACTTGTTGTGTATGGTCCCTTCTTTGTTAATAAGTACTTTCTTCCTATTTGGAGTCTCTCCTTAACACTTTACACCGTTTATAGGACGTTTATAGTGGTTATATCTACACATCTATCCACTCATCTTTTTAGGATTTGGAACTTCATTTGGAAGTTTTTTGCACATTAATGTACTTTTCCTTTACATTGTTTACACCTTTTTGTGGAGACATCCATGTTCTTGCACTTTAATATAATTAATAATATTTTTGCACTTTAATATTTTTGCACTTTATCAATCCCTTCAGTGGATTCCTTTGTATGTTTAAAGGCCTGTCGTACACGCGATCAGACTTTTTGACAACAAACATGCAAATTAGCTGTTTTGGACCAACATCCGACCGTGTGCACGCTCCATCCGACCAACTTTTTCAGTTTTCATCGGACTTTTGTTGGCTGTGCGAACGGACCAACTTTCTGCCAACAAAAGTCCAATGGAGCAAAGTCTGACCGTGTGTACACAAAACCATCAGACTTTTGTACAAAGTACAAACACACATGCTCAGAATCAATGCAAAAGATCAGACAACAATACAGAAGTTGACCAAAGGTGGCGCTGGAGTATTTGAACGTCCTCTTTTGAAGTGTCGTCAGTATGTTGAAACGTCACTACGTTCATGTTTGTTGCCTAAAAAGTCTGATCGTGTGTATGCAATACAAACTTGGGGCCAACGCCCTTTGTACAAAAATTCATGGGAAAGTTGGTACAAAGTCCGATTGTGTGTATGAGGCTTTAGAGTGATTTTTATTACCACGCAAGATCACTTTATATTTACCCTTTTCAGCTTTGTCGCCCTTCTCTGGAAACTCTCTAGTTCCAGCACATCCTTCCTAAAGATTGGTGACCAGAACTGGACGGCACATAGAATTGTTTTCTAAGTGCCTTGTTCACACCACAACCATGGTGTAATGTGCATTGTGGGGAAGAAAGATGCAGACATGCACTGAATGACACCCGAAGTCATCACACCATGCTGCTGTGTGGAAACATTTATTTTGTGTACACTTCCAATAAAGAAAATACACAAAGTTAATAGCATGATACACCAAAACAGCCTATCTCACCACTCACTGTCCAGCAAATCTGACAGCAGCTCATATGCTTAAAGTGTTTCAGCATGCAGGCAGAACAGAATAAACGCAGGTGCTCACCATCCCTCCTGCCAACGACCCCCCTTGTTTTCCATGGGAGAGAAGCAAAGTGGAGCCTGGAGAGCCACAGAAAATACTAGGTGTACCAGGGCTCAGAGCTGCAAATTGCACAGAGCACAAGGATTAGGAATGCGTAACGCACAGAGTTAAGGGCTCAGGTCTGCATTTTGTGCAGGGCTCAGGACTGAATGTCACACAGGTCGCAAGACTCAAGAATGCGTATTGTACAATGCTCAGAAGTGCATGTCCCACAGGGCATAGGACCCACGGGGCTCAGGAGTGCCTATCAAACAGGACTCAGGAGTGCACACAAGGGTGCAGGAGTGTGTATTGTGTTGTGCTGTGCTCAGGAGTGCACAGGGAGCAAGAGTGGGTAACACAGGCCAGTGCACTGCCAAAAATTACCCTCCTTCCATCCTCACAGAGCTCTCCCCCACGGGTGCAGAGATCCCCAAATACAGAGCTCTTCCCGTACTCACTTAAGAGTGCCAGGGAGAAGTCCTTGGTGTGGTATGCAGGAGGAACAGCAAGACTGGTGTGGCTCAGAGCACATGAGGCATGCTGTCACTGGTAAACATAAAAGCCAGCAGAAGAAGTGGGCAGTGCAGAAAATGTCCTATACCGGCTTTTGTGTTTACAAGTGACAAGATGGTGAGCATAGGACCGTGCTGGAAGTGGCAGTCCAGAGTACCACCATGTTCGCCCCTCAAAAAAGCCTTGCTGACAAATATAGAATGCAGCAATCCAGCCAGCCAGGGGAGACTATGAATATAAGAGCCAGGATAAAAACTAAAACCATTCACCAGGAAGGTTGTATCCTCAGAGACATTTTAAATGAACAATTTTCACGTATGAGTGGAGTGTACATTCAAAGAGGATTTGTTTGTTTTTTGGATATTGTTGTAGTTTCAGATTATTTCATGCACAAAATAGCAAATAGAAAGTGAAGGACAATAGAGAAGGTCTTCATATTTGTTAAACAATGACCTAGCAACATAGAATATATTTTGAAGGCTTTAGTAATTACTATAATTCACCATTGTCTGCTCTGTTTTCAAACAAGTCAGAATAAAATTAGAAGGCTGTCACGTTGTTGACACCTTTCGCCAGAATATAGGCTACATGTGTCAACAATGTGACTGGTTGCACATTTATCTCTTTATACAGAAAAATAAAATATAAAGAATAAAAGAAGGTAAATGGAGTCATTAAAGCTTAACTCCAGGCAGATCTAAAAGCCACAGATTAATGCATAATGCATAATCATTAATACATAATTAAATATATATTTTAAATGCAATAGAAGAGTTCACAGTGAGAGAGGGACACTTTAAGGGGAACTCCTTGCCAAAATGTAAAAAAAAATTGGCGTGGGGGTCCCCTCAAAATCCATACCAAACACTTATCCGAGCATGTAGCCTGGAGGTCAGGATGGGGGGGGGGGCGGCGGCTGAGCAAAATTGGGTTCCGTTATATTTCTTATATTTAGTTTGTTAGGGTCCAATATTTTGTATCCTCCTGAGTATGGCGATGCCACAAGTGTGAGACTTTTTCACAGCCTGGCCACATACAGAGGCCCAACATGCAGGGAGCACTGTCAGGTGTTCTAGGAGCATAAGTTACCCATCTAATTTCCTGATTACCTATCACATTTTTGATGGTCCTGGAGCACCTGGGCAGTGGAATTACCCACAAAATGATCCCATTTTGGAAAGCAAACGCTCCAATGTATATTGTATGAGGCATTATGAGTCTTTTTAACTTGCTATTTTTTTCCAAAAGTTTTTGTAAGATGTGGAAAGAAAATTAAAACATATTTATTTTTACACAAAGTTGTCAATTCATAAGATATTTCTAACACATAACATGTACATAGCAAAAATTACACACCAAAATATATTCTGCTACTCGACTATTACACCGCCTGGCCATTTGAAGAGGCCAAACATGCAAGGAGCACCATCAGGCGTTCTAGGAGCATAAATTACACATCTCATTTCCCGATGACCTATCACACCTTTGAAGACCCTGGAGCACCAGCACAGTGGAATTACCCACAAAATCACCCCATTTTGGAAAGCAAATACCTCGACGTACATTCTATGAGGCATGAGCTGCAGATAGGTACTCGGGTACTCTGACGGGCTGTTGACAGGTATTGGAGTACTCTGATGAACTGTTGACGGGTACTCAGATGGGCTGTAACAGGTACTCTGAAGGGCTGTGACAGGTTCTCTGATGGGCTGTGAAAGGTACTCTGATGGTCTGGTGACAGATACTCTGATGCTGGTGACAGGTATTCTGATGGGCTGTGACTGGTACTCTGATGGGTTGTGACAGGTTCTCTGATGGGCTGTGATAAGTACTCTGATAGGCTATGAGTATGACAGGTACTCTGATGAGCTGGTGACAGGTACTCTGATGGGCTGTGACAGGTCCTCTTTATTTGGGGGGGCAATCGGGCACTGTACTGTACTTTTTCAGCCAGGTCTCATCCTCACACGCTGAGGAGGAGAACCTGAAAATGACACTACAGCTGTTTGTTGTCATTTGTGACCAGCTGTGATTGGACACAGCCGGTCAGGTGGTAAAGAACCAATTTCATTGGCCCTTTACCCTGATCGGGGAGGAGCTGTGTCCGAGGGACACGCCTCATCCCTGATCACCCCTGTGAGCGCCTGTGATTGGACACAGCCAGTCACTTGGTAAAGAGCCATTTTTATTGTCTCTTTTCCCCCGCCCCAGGGGCGCGCAGGAGCGGCGAGATCGGGCGGACATCATATGATGTCCACCTGGAGTAACGGAGTGTTCCTTCCGGCGTCAGTTTACAATGGCCTATTATGGAACTGGTTACAGTTGGGGTGTTGAAAGAACAGCATTTACTTGTTACTGACCATCAGTTCTTGGAGCTCCCATTATTTTTCAGCACCCAACTGAAACATTCAATAGAAAAACAAAAGGAGCTAAGTCCAAAAACATTGTGTATCTAAAACACTTTTTATCACCTACATTCACCATTACCCCCAATCCCCACACTAAAAGTTATACTATATTTACACCAATTAAGCCTATTCTTTCTTCGCCAATTTTACACTGCAGTATTACTACCATCCCTTAAAGTGGCTATTCTTTGCATTAAGGTAAAACATGTTTAGGCATCAGTATTTCCCATCAATTTTTACACCTGAGCTGTATACTTTATACTGCTTTATCAAGTGATGCATTGTAAAATGAAATTATGTTGAGGGTGCACCCACATTCTGGTTAATAGAGGAAAAGACTTGAGCACTGGCTATCAGGGAACTGAGGTGTAAGGTAAGCAATTGTCCCTAATTAAAGCCCTTAGACAAAATGTTTGTGAATGTAAATCTCAAAAATATTCTTCTACCTGGTACAGTAGAGGGTGTCAAGTCATCTTTGCCCAGTCTTGCCACGAAGAGTTAATCCAGCTCTGAGCAATCCTCTTGTCTTTTTGTAGTAATATAAAAAAGGACACACAGATATTTTTTAGTGTGCCACATCCCCCACTACTGTGACTGACATTTGATTTCTTTATCTCATGAACTAACAGAGAGAGAGTGTTATGTTACAATTCCAGGTTCACATCCCTACTCCTTTCTTCTCCAGCTCTCCCAGGATTGGCTGCTCCACACCTTAGCACGATTGGGCATGCTGAAGTCATGTGGTGCCTTTCCTGAGTTTTGACTGGATGTTACTCAAAACTCAAGAATAGAACAGTAGGAGAGTGTAGAGGTGAGTGAGGAGTCTTGTGACATCACGAGTCCACCCACAAGCTCCGGCAAACAGACTCACCCACCGATTCCAGAGTTTTGCAGGGCTCCCATGGCTGAAGGGGGTAACATTTGCAAGGTAGGGATACATGCAGGAGGCTTGCATGTATATATACATTAATACTGTGCCATTAGTTTATACTGGGTGAGTCGTGGGTTTACATCTACTTTAAGACCCTCCTTCCTCCATTATCGTAATCATGAAGGCAATTTCCCTAGTGATACAGAATGCTAGATGATTTAATAATAATTTTATAGAAATTTCCAAACTTAATGTATCACCCTCTAGTGTGCTAAAAGTGGTAAACCATAGTCTGGCCCAGGGGAAAACCTGAGTCACTGAATCTGGGTCAGGGTTATAAGAGGCCAGGGCTGGATGACTTATCCAGGCAGCTCTCTGGTGCCTCCTCTTGTTTCTAGAATGTTGGAGAATGTTCTGTAAGTTAGTGGGCAGAGCCTAGGAGGGCTGTCTTGCGTCTTTAGGGGCCCTTAACCAATCCCCAGGTTGGGGGCCTGGCAGGGAACTAATAAGCCCCTAAACAGACATGAGCCATGCCGGCAGAATCATGTTGAAGATGGAGAAGCAGTGCTGAGGCGAGGCTGTTGGCGGCTCTTGAGGGACCCCTGCTGAGGAGAGATTTTACCTCAGGCTGGAGCTTGGGAGGCTGACCTGGAAGGATCCCACCACAGGAGGCAGTTGGAAGGACCCTAACCGGAGAGGCAGCAGGAACAAAGAGAGACAGTGAGTAGATCAGCACAGTGTTAGGACAGACAAGAGGAGAGTCTGCCAGCTGTAGCAGTGCTCTCTTGAACAGAACGGTGTGCAAAGTCTTCATCCAACCTTGCCCTGGGGAATCTCCTTTTTGACTTGCAAATGGTTTTGCACTGAGAGTCAATTAATATGTTAATCACAACCGGGAGAGGGGGTTGCCTTTAGTATACCTACAATGCTAAAGGCAGTTTTTCAAATGTTTTTCTTTTTTTTTTTATTTTAATTTCTATTATATTTTTTATTATTTTTTTATATTTTAATCTATTATTTTTTTTTAATTTTAAATTAATTTTTATTTTTTTTTTATATCTATTTTTTTTTTTTGTTTGATTTTCTTTTTTCTTTTTCTCTTAAGGGAAAGGATTTTTTATTTTTTTTTGTTGTTGGTTTTTTTTTTTATTTCTTTCCTATATCACCTTATTATTTTTTTTTTATTGGTGATTCTTCAGTTTTGCGTGACTATGGTCAAATAAAAAAAAAAAAAAGAGGGGAGTGAGTATGGGGAACACTACATGGAGAACATTTAAAGCGATTAGAAATGTTGATATAGAATATTAAGGCTTCCCTGTAGCATTTTGGGGATGGGCCAAGTCCCAACAGGTGTTAGTTTTCTCTTATGACATGGGATAATCGTTTTATATGAATTTAGGTCATGGTAGCTATTTATCATGACACTAGTAATATTAGGGTTTAACAACAGTCATGTGACTATTTTCTGTGTAAATGTGACATACAATCCTCTCTACAGTTCTAACATTTGGGCAGTCATCAGATGTGGTCATTGATATTGTTTTTGTTGGTCAGGTTTTCCTTTGTGTGCCAGAATAAGTCAAAGAGCATGGCGTGAATATAATATAGATATACTGGAACTGGTGAGACTCATAGTGATTGGCAAATAGCAGGGAGTATAGTACAATTGTACTTAAAAGTATTTTAGTTTGATTGTTCCTGAAGCCACTAGTGACTGGTGACATCACACTTATCCATATTCTGAAATCAAGTTATTTTTGTCTGCGTAGATGACACTGCCTAATCTGCACATAGATCTCTCATAGTGGTGACCTCTTCTGTAGCCTGCTAAAGGCAGGACGGTACAGTAGCTACCCATGGTAGCCAAGGACGGAGCTATATGCCCAAAGGTTTGGCACCAGCACTGAACATAGCTGCAGTAAAGGGAGCTAGTGGTGAGTTGCGATGGCAACAAAATCCCCCTGGACACTTAAAGTGTCACACACACACACACACACAGTGGTATTCAGCAGAAGGTGGAGCAGAGTTACTTGCAGGCATATGACAATGGAGGAAGAAAGATGAGGGGTGAAATCAGAAACCTGGCTTAAGGACGTAAACCTAAAACCTAAACCTAAAATTGTTTCACATGTCACTGGGAAAAGGGTCTCACTTTATGTTGCAGTATATCTATGGCAATTAAAAGGTCCTTACTGCTCAGACTTACCAGACAAGCATTCAGTTGAATACATATGTCCCAAATGTACTTGTGTATCTCTTTCTCTACCTCTGTCCACATTAATAAAGTATAATCTTAGAAAGCCCGGATAGCTGTTCCAAAGGCCATTACTGTATGCTGTATCCAACTGGAATCACCATGGAAGGCTGTCCCAGAAGCAAGGGCAACATGACCAGATTGACATTATGGACTTCGCACTATTATTATTGGACAGTTGAGAACAAGGATCCTCA
This sequence comes from Lithobates sylvaticus, assembly GCA_028564925.1. NCBI lineage: Eukaryota > Metazoa > Chordata > Amphibia > Anura > Ranidae > Lithobates > Lithobates sylvaticus. Next base: position 127,204,599 of record CM053035.1, on the reverse strand, counting down.
TGTTTTTATTATTATTAATTTTTTTTCCCCTTTCATTTTTTTTTTTTTGGGGTGGGTTTTTATTTTTCTCTTTATTTATCATATGATTTTTCTTTTATTATTATGGACTTATTACATCCAGAACAAGTGATGACTACCGATACTGGGATCCAGAAATGTGAACTGTAGAGATGGAGAGTTTAAAAGTTTTTTTGTTTATTCTCAAAGAAGTTTGATTTCATTTCAGAGGGCAAAGCCGAAAAGTTCCAAATATTAAAGAAAATTGCACATAAACCATTATTCTATGTGTGGCCGAGTCTCATATACTCAACTGGCCACAAGGGGCCATCTGTTGCCTGATGCGGTTATGTGAAATTTCCATTAATATCTGTGAAATATTAGGAATATATCTCTTTTTGCTTGCAGCTGAAAGGTGGGCAAAGGCCCTCCTCCCAGCTTTTGTGAACTGTAGATATTGCGGCGCCGAGACTTGAAGGACAATGGGGAGCCAATTAACATTGTTTGTCACCTATTTACTATTAATGAAGTAAGTCTCACCCCAAGCTGCATACTTAATGAAGTGGGACCATTCAAGTTTTTTTTTACATCACTGGTGGGAGTTGCTGTAAGGGGGCTGGCTTAGACTAAGTAACCAATCAGAACTCACGCTAAGCAGCCAATGAGGGATCAGGCTGGTTTTTGATACTCTCTCTGAGGAAAGGAGGCAGCTCGGCCCTTTCCAGGAGAATCAGCAAGCGACATGGACCCAAGGTAATTTCTCCAGGATCAGGGGAAGGTATGCCCTGCTACCTGTAACTAAACATGCTTTTACCTCACGGTCTGAAGGAATATAATCTATATTCCTTCATATAAATATATATTTTATTTCAACCTAGCATTTTCTGCCTTGATGTGCGAGGGATTTGTGTATTAGCTTGAGTTTTAACTACTTGTAACTAAACATGCTTATACCTCACGGTCTGAAGGAATATAATCTATATTCCTTCATATATATATATATTTTATTTCAAACTAGCATTTTCTGCCTTGATGTGCTAGGTATTTGTGTATTAGCGTGACTTTTAACTACATATAATAAATGTTATTATATTCAAAGCCTTTCCTCCTGGTCAGTAGAACTCTTATTTAACCCATATCATAATTTGTGATTAATAAATCAGAAATAGAGATTTTAGAGGTTACAATGCGGATGACACACTCCTATACCTTAAGGACTCCCAAGATTCACTAACAGCGGCTTTAGAACTAATTGACTCCTTTGGTAAATATTCAGGAATCAGGATTAATTGGGACAAGTCGGTTATATTCCCAATTGGTTCTAATGCGTTAGCCCCGAGATCCACCACCCCTCTCCAGTGGGTGGACAGTTTCAAATATTTGGGTATCCAGATCCACAGGGACCTACCACGGTACATGGACCTCAATGTGCAACCCGTCCTACACAAACTCACACAAAAATGTACAGTCTGGAAGAACCTCCCACTTACACCGGTAGGGCGAGTAAATCTAATTAAAATGTCATTTCTCCCCAAATTCTTGTACGTATTTAGAAATACCCCTATTACTATTTCCAACTCATTCTTCCAGAAACTAGAGCAGATTATAGGCACGTTTATTTGGCAGGGGGCAGTCCCAAGGGTGGGCAGATCTATACTACAGTTGGCTTTGTCTGAGGGAGGGCTTGCCCTCCCCAATTTTCGTAAATACTACTGGGCGGCGGTACTGGTAACGGTGAGGTGGTGGTTTACTCAGGATAAAGCTAACCCATCGGTAAACCTTGAGGCAGCAATAGTGGGGTCTTATTCGGAATTGAGCAACCTAGTCTACAGAGGGCCTAGGTCTACCAAGGACATTACCACCCCCATGAAAACCACGGTTTGGGTCTGGAAACAAGTCTCTAAACATCTGCAAAATTCCACTACCCTCTCACCACACATGCCACTATGGGGAAACCCTGGTCTGCCCCATTTGCGTACAGTGCCTGACCCGCTGGTTTGGGCGAGGTATGACATAAGGACACTAAAAGATGTTATGCCAGAGGGACAGATACTCCCCTTTGGAAGACTTAAGGACAAGTTTGGGCTACCCCCCTGGATGTACTTCAGATTCCTCCAACTTAGACATGCTCTTAGAGCACAATTCCCGAACCCCATCACCCTAGAACCACATCAGGTCGAAAGACTACTTACCTCACGCCTAATAGATAAAACACTCTCCTCCATATATCTCCGTCTCACGTGCAAGGGTGGAACAGACGCCAACAGAGCCTTTTTGGCATGGCGCCGGGACCTCCCTGCACTGACAGAGGAAGATTGGTCAGAGGGCCTGCAACAGTTTATACCTCTCATGATTTCATTTGTCCAGCTTAAATTTGTCCAGCTTAAATTCCTCCACAGGGTACACTACACACCCCAACGGCTGGCACGAATCTATCACACTCTAGATGACAAATGCCCTAAATGTCAGAGAGAGGTGGGTGACTATATACACATGGTCTGGCACTGTACTAAAGTACAAGAATTCTGGCGTGCAGTGGCTGCTGACATATCTGTGATTGGCGGACTATCCATAGGCCTTGACCCCCTGATCCTTCTACTGGGTATTACAGACAACCTCCCCACTTCCACACATAAAAAAACCTTCGTCTTCTACACAGTATATTATGCGAGGAAGACAATTCTCCTCCAGTGGAAGTCGGCGGAGCCCCCCAAGGTTTCCATCTGGAAGGAGCTGGTAAACAAGGCACTCCCTCTGTACAAGTTGACCTACATGGGGAGGGATTGCCCCCAAAAATTCCACAAAATATGGGCATCATGGGCGGAGGCCAGAAACATTACGGTATAACCCTGACAGAGGTCCCTTCCTCTCCCCTCCCTTCCATCTGGACCTCTAGCATACCTTCCTACAGAGACCAACGGGATGCTCCTGCAGGTCAGGAGATGCGGGTCGCAGCTGCACCCGGTCTCCCCCCCACCACCCCCCCCATCCCCCCCTTTTCCCCACTTGCTTCAATCTATGCTGGTACAGGGTACGGGTTATATTAAGTTTATTTTCCTTTCCCCCCCCCCCCCTTTGTTCTTTTCTTTTCTTTGATTTTTCTTTTCTTTTTATTTTATTTTCTTCCTCCTTCCTTTGGAAGGATGGCGCGGGGAAGAGCAGACTCTGCTTAATGTATTGTCTGCACTGTTTCACATGTAACTGTTTGGAAGCTTCAATAAACATTCCTTCTGTTAAAAAAAAAAAGAAGCCCCTCCCATTCATTTGATATATGTTTTTTTTCTTTTTCGGGCTGTAACGATCAGCACAGTGTTAGGACAGACAAGAGGAGAGTCTGCCAGCTGTAGCAGTGCTCTCTTGAACAGAACGGTGTGCCAAGTCTTCATCCAACCTTGCCCTGGGGAATCTCCATATGTGTATCAATCAGGAGGACTGGGAAGAGGAAGCAGCCAGGTAGGCTGGTGACAGCCAGGTGGGCTAGCATTTTTCCAAGCAGTAGAACTGGGATTAGTGTCTATGGGGAAGCAGAAGGTGGTGCGAAATACTGTTCACTGCACATGTGCTATTTTACCAAGGGACTGAGAGTTCCTAGCCTAGCCTGTAATGGGCTGTTGCTAAGCTAACGAGAGACTGTTAGTTCCTCCAGAAGTGATTCAGCAGAGACTGTACTAAAAGGAACTAAGATGGTGCAGGAGGAAGGAAGAAGAGGAATCTGTAAATAGGAAGGAAGTTGTCCCTGTTTTTTTTATTGGACATTTTCAAGTTGGGCACACCATAATCTCTTGCCCCTTCCAAGTTATCTTCCCCTAATAAAACAATAAAAAAAAAGCCAAAAGGACTGATTTATGTGTCTGGATGCAAGAAGGAAATGCTATATGACTGTGCAGCAGTGGGGACCCTGACATCAGCAAAGAAACTCATCTCAGGACCCTTTATTCACTATATCTGGTCTCCCACAGTACGCAGAATATGAAAAAGCAATTATTTAAGTAAATATAAACTGCTAAATACCTTTTCTCATCAGCAGTATATAGCAGTTTTGTGACTTCTATCAGTGTCTGGTTAGGCTGGGTTCACACTATTGCAAACCAATTTGTATGTCAGGAGATTGTGACCGGCTCTCAATGGAGCCAGTTCACACAGCTCCAGAGTGAATTGCACAGGAGTCCTGTGCGTCTTCTGGTCCGTTTCAGATCTGAATTCAGCCAAAATTTCGGACTGAAATTGGACCTGAAATGGTGAACAGGGACACACCGGACCCCTGCTGAGAGCCACTCTGTATGTCAGTGTGAATCCAGCCTGAAGCTTGTAGGAGGAGTTTAAATTTTACTCTGACTGTCCTATGAGGCTGCAGGACCCCTGATCCTCTGTTTGGACAGTGCTGATTGGCCCTGTGCTGATAACATGCACCCTCCCAAGAAAAAAAAAAAAACTCTAGCAAGACACAGCAAACTGAGCATGTGCGGAGTGCCTCCAAGACTCTGTTCTATCAGGAGATGGATTGGGGACTGTGGAAGAAGGGGAGGATCAGCCTTTTTACACAATGCAGAGGATTAACCCCTTAGGTTTCACAGTGAGTAGAACAAGCATGCTTTACTGCATATACAGACTGATTTTACTGTTGTAGGTTTAGTAACACTTTAAGGTGAAATCTGATACAATGCTAACTTTCTTTTGTAGGATCTAGGTCTACTCCTAGTGGACACAAAGGGGTTAACTTAAATTCATAATTACATGCATAAATATTTTATAGTGCTACCTGAGATATTGCCAGCATTCCATTCAGATCAAAATATGTTATGGTGGGGGTCTCCAAAATTAAGCCCATGGCCATTTTACTGAGGATTTTTGAAATTATTATTTTCACACTTCTGAGGGACTTCGTATTAAAAGCCCATCTGCTGAGACCTTGTTGGCCAGGCTTATCAGCAGGGAAATAGAGCCAGATGCTGTCACACGGTGCGTCCTGCTGCTTTTCTCACTGCATCATACCATTAGGAAATGTGTAGAAAACAGGTAATCTCATCTGAAATTTTCCTTGCAGTGTGAATATTGTCGGTTGATTAGAAAACCTGTTGACATCACTATTAAAATTGCAGCTTTTTTGCATTCTAAGAGAACTTGTCAAATTTTAAATACTGCATTCATGAATTAGTTGAATGCTAATTATGAAATTTTGAAATACAGTCATTTGAAAATGTACACCCAATAAAAGTTGTTTACTTTTAAACATATTTAAATAGGCAAACATTAGATTCATTTAAACAGTAATTACACATAAATGTGATATACTAAAAAAAAACACAAGTACAATTTGCCTTTTCAATCATTTATGCCACAAAAATATCAATAGATGTAACGGTGTGCCATGAAAAGAGCAAGTACACGCTTGGTTTCAGAAGGTGGTAGTGCCCATCTTATTAGAAATGATTTCTTGCAGGACATTTTGAATAACTACCCACCAGTCTCTGACATCAACTTTTAGAATAATTTTTTTTTTGCATTTTTTTTTGGCCACTCCTTCATTTCATTTGAAAGAAGTTTGTTGCTTTTCTTGTATGAACTGCCAATTTTTATTTTTATTTATTTTTTATTTATAACAGGAACAGGGCCCATTCGAGCCGATACATTACAAAATAATACAAGTGTCAAGGAAAACATCTTATTCAAAACAGTCAGAATTTTACAGGGTCTTCAAAATACAGGGCTTAACCATAGCCGAGTGTGGCTGAACAGAAAAGGGTCACACTTTGTGACGGGTTGTCACATGTTATGTTTGGAATAATGTTAGTTGCATATGTTCCCTTTGATGTCTTTGATTCTATTCCAGTGGCTTGTTCTTTCCCAGGCGTATAGTTCTAGCTACTGGTTCCCTTTCCTTAGTAAAAGTGTTTGTGTATGGGATTGTTGTGGTGTGTAATATCGGGGTCCTGTGCCCAGTTCCTCGTTTTTTTCTGTTTATGCTTAAAAAAAGGTGGAAAATAGAGAATAAAGAAAAGCCCCTCAGTTTGGGGTGAGATTGATTAGAAGGGGATTGCTAGAATAGAGTATGAAAAAGAAACAGAAGAGGGGGGGGGGACAGAGGCAGAAAGGTGGATTGGGTGGTGGGGGGGGGAGTAGGATGGGTACAGGGGTTTTGGGTCCCAGTAGATCAAATGTGTGTAACAGAGGAGGCTTGCGTTGGCGGAGTGTAACTCCGTACATCTGTTGTGGTTCCCTTCAGCGCCTGGCCTTCGGCCGAGTAGATGAAGATGATCCACAACTGCCAGGTGTTAGAGAATGTTTCTTGTCTATGTTGCGCTGTAAGGATAAGGTCTTCCATATGTCTTATTTCCTCCACTCTAGTTATCCATGAGGCTATGGTAGGTGGGCTTGTGGATTTCCACAGTATCGATATACAGGCCTTGGCTTCATCTAGTAAGTGTCTGATTACCGATTTTTTGTATGTTTTTTCCGGAGTGTCTGACGCGTGGAGTAGAAAGAAAGCGGGGTCTGCTGGTATGGGGCGGTCTGTGAGAACTGCCAATTTTGAATTCATCCATAACAGTCCAATGGGATTCAAACCAGGGCTTTGATTAGGCCAGTACATAACTAGGGATGGGTTTCAAGTTTGGGTTGGATGGAGTTTCGCGGTGAACCTGGCTTGTTCGTGGCTTGGGGACTTTTCAAACTAATGTGGCAGGTCACTCACCCGAACTCTCGGCTGGTGTAATGTAAACAGTCGGGTACTCCTGGTGAGTTAATTGACAACATTTAGTTATTGATCATATTGGGTTAAGGACATCATCCAGGACCCACGGAGCTGTGTTTACATTACCTTAGGGTTGGAAATCTGCCATTTTGTGATAAGCGTATGATGTATGTATATAGATGGATTAAAATTTCATCCCTGCTGAGCTGGCTGAATTTTGATCCATCTATGGCCAGTTTAAATAGTGGATGTGTATTAATTATTTCTGGAGAACTAGGGTATTGTTTAGTTTCACATTAACTCTTTGTGGGAATAGGTAAGGAGTAAAGAAGTAATAATAAACTACCTCTTATATAGTCAATGACATCCCTGGGCATCCCGTCACTATATTTACAATAATGCAGTGCTAGAGCTATGTAATTTAGCAATAGGAGCATTAACATGAGCAGACATCAGGTTGTTATTAATGATGATGATTACATCCCTGGATGCCATGATTGACATGGATTACATCTCTGGAAATCAAAATTGATGCTGGATTACAGCAGAGGACATTATACATTTTTTTTTTGATTTCGTTGTACTGTAAAAAAAACTTTTGTATTGTGTGTGTGTGTTTATTTACATTAAACCTTTTGTAAGAATGAGTAAGGGGTACTAATGTTGCCCTGTACTCATGTTCCTGTCAGGGTATGTCTGGGGGCCCCCTTATTATAAAGGGGCTTCAAGATTCTGTTACAATTCCCCCATATTACCCCTTCTATTTATTTGAGCATCTGAGATGAGACCCTTGTCCCTAACAAGGGTGGCATTTGATGGGGAAAGGCTTTGCTACCCTCCTTCCTTTGCAAGGTACAACCCCCCCGTGTTGAAAAGTATGTGCCTGGTCTGGTAAAGGAAGGGAGGCCATACACTCACTGCCCTTCCCTTTATAGCCATCCAGACTGCATGCCTGCATGGGTCTGGGTGGAATTTTAAAGGGAACCCCCATTGCTTCCCCCCCTTTTTTTAAATGACTACATTTTACTGTTCCATAACTTTATATGCTGCTTTAAGGCATCTCCAAACTTTTAAATAAATATAACTCAATTCATACACTGCTGATATTTGTTAAAAGACAAGTGTAAAGATTCAAAGTTCTCCAAATAAAGCGAATAACGTGATACAAAAAAAAAAAAAAACATTCCTTACAAACATTCCTTAAATAATAGTACAATAGAAAATACTGTATCATCCTAAGATTTCCACTACCATGTGAATCTTACAAACATGTATTTACCAAAGTATTTCCTTCACCGCACTAAGAAATGCACTTGCCAAAAGTGTATGCCAATCTTACTAGATTAGGCAAACACAGCTTGTACAGCCTCAATACAGATGGGAATCACACTTGCTCTTTGTTTAGGGTAGGTACTCCTCTTCCTTCCACTCAGTGGTCCCAGGATAAGCATATAAATGTCAAAGAAAAAGCTCACATAGTATGATGCCATACAAGAAACTAACTTTATTCTGCAGCATTCAAATTAGCTCACAAAAAAATCAGAAGGCAAAAGGGCACAAAGCAAAAGTCCAATTGTGTTGTATTATTGGATCCTTATTTAGAAGAGAACGAGAGATATGCCAGCTGCAGGCTTCTTAGCTCTTCACTGCTCTCAGATTCAGCACAAACGACACAATACAAAGCAATCCAACGGACAGCATCAGGATCCGCCCCTTCTGATCATCTAAGCTCAATAAGGGTCTGGGCTGAAATCTAAGGGGAACCCCACATGCTTTTTTACTTTTTTTTAAAGGACTTCATTTTAATATTCCTTAACTATATATGCAGCTTTAAGGCATCTCCAAACTTGTTATTTAAAGGATTTGTGTGTTTTCAATGTTGCCATCTAAGCCATATGAAAATATCCTCTTCTCTCTGTACAGTATTTTCTTTCATTGGTACAAGGCCCAAAGGGCCTTGCCCAGCTACGCGTGCCCTTTTTTCACAAGAGCGTGCCTATAAGACTTAAAAAAAAATAACAAAAAAAAATGGCCAGAAAAAAAAATAACATTGTAGACTTCACGCTGGGTTTACCAAACCTACTAAGAGCCAAACCTGGCTAGTTTCACTCATCTCCATGCATAATCCCCCATTTCTTGTTGGCTTTGTTAGTTCACTTTGGATCAGTATTGGGTTAAAATATACATTTCCGGTTCAACTCCAGCTTTCATATAGATGGTCTCACATTCTTATCAAGCACTCTTTAATATGATGTGGAATTCATTGTTAACACGATGACTACAAGCTGCCCAAGTCCTAAAGCTGCTAAAAAAATTTTTTTAAAAAAATTAAAAATAAAAAAATTACCTTTTGTAGTAGTGTTACTTCATACCTCACATGTGCTTTAAAGACCCAGGTTCTTTGGAATATGCCAGAATCAACATTAACCCCTTTGAATAACTTCAGACGAGGCTCATGATGGTTAATATAACTTTACTGTAAAAATGCTGCATGACAGTACAAAAAGAAAAAAAAAATGTCCTGTCCCTGGTCCTAACTAAAATAACTTAGTGGCCCAGGCAGGTCCATGAGGTGAAAGTCCATATTGCCATTGTGCATGACTTATATGCTGTCCATGAGCTCCGGTTTATTCAGCACCACTCTCGTACCCATAGGTGAGTTTGCAATACACCTTTACCCAAGTTCCCATTCTCTGGCACCCTCAGATGTCGGCTGTCCCCCTTTTTATAGCACAGGCAGGCCTTCCAGAACCATTATCCTGGGAACTGAGTTTAAAATGTTTAACACTTTCCCCAGCCTGGGCCAGCTGCTGAATAACCAACTACACACACATTTTCAACTTACAGGTATATCGTCTGTCTCACTGTCTGCATAGTTCTGGCCCTGTGAGGTGGATTAAAACCATGCAACAACATAAATAAATATTTCTGATGCAATGATTGAAAGGAGAGTAGAACTGTACAGTACTGTGGGACATGTTAGGAGTAGCTCTTTCCCCATCCTAGTAAGTAGGGATGAGCCGAACATCCCCCCCCCCCCCCTGGTTCACACCAGAAAATGCGAACAGACAAAAAAATGTATGCGAACACTGTTAAAGTCTATGGGACATGAACGTGAAAAATCAATTAAAATCAAAAGTGCTAATTTTAAATGCTTATATGCAAGTTATTGCATAAAAAGTGTTTGGGGACCCAGGTACTGGCACAGGGGACATGTATCAATACAAAACATTTTTAAAGGGCCATTTTTTCAGGAGCTGTGAGTTTAAGAATGCTTAAAGTGAAACAATAAAAATTAAATATTGGGGGCGTGACCGGAAGTCGTCCTGCATGGAAGCTTAGTCTCATAGCTCTCTCTCAGTCCTTAAACTACAGGCATCTTTGGAGACTTTCCGCCTCACTTATATGGGTGGTTTCAGGATGACCCGATCTACTACAGCCTGGGGATCATTGCAACCCCCACCGGGCTCTTCCACAGACCTCCGGTCCTGCTTCACACCACCCGACATGCTGCCGGGCGGGAGGGACAAGATGGCGCCGGACGCCTCCACCTTCAGCACAAGGGCCTCCAAGCAGCTCTCCCCCTCGTTTCCCGCACAGCACCGGGCCCCCGCGAACTCTCAGCAACCGACACTGTATACCGGAGATGCCTCCACACGGCCGGGAGCGGTGAGTCCCCCTAGTCGGCCTACTCCCCCTAGTTTATTCCAAGTTTGCATTATGGACATGTCTCGGATGAGCCTAGAGAGAGAGACCTTCAATGCCTCACCCCTCACCCCCCCCGGTAGTTAGATTATAATTGACTACGGTCTTCTTGTCTTACCTGACCGACCTAGGATTCCCCTGTACCCCCCTGACTCACCCCTCGGGACTTGAGTTGGAGGAGCTCACGGGAAGTCATGTTGACCTAGGCCTGTTGGCCTCCAAAGGTCTTGTAATAATGTTTGCAAAATGTTCTCGATGTTCCCTTAAACAAACTTTTTCTCTTTTCTCTAGCTTTCCTTTTATTTTTCTACTCTCCCATCATTGTTTGGTTCCACAATGGCTTTCTTTTTGTTACTCCATAAAGGCCAGATTTGTGGAGTGCGTGACTAATAGTTGTCCTGTGGACAGATTATCCCACCTGAGCTGTAGATCTCTGCAGCTCCTCCAGAGTTACCATGGGCCTCTTGGCTGCTTCTCTGATTAATGCCCTACTTGCCTGGCCTTTCAGTTCAGGTGGACGGCCATGTCTTGGTAGGTTTGCAGTTGTGCCTTACTCTTTCCATTTTTGGATGATGGTTTGAGCAGTGCTTTGTGCAATGTTCAAAGCTTATATTTTTTTATAACCTAACCCTGCTTTAAGCTTCTCCACAACTTTATCTCTGACCTGTCTGGTATGTTCCTTGGCCTTCATGATGCTGTTTGTTCACTAACAAACCTCTGAGGGCTTCACAGGACAGCTATATTTATACTGAGATCAAATTACACACAGTTGGACTCTATTTACTAATTAGGTGACTTTTAGGCAATTGTTTCTACTAGTTTTTAGTTAGGGTTATCAGAGTAAAGGGGGCTGAATACAAATGCACACCATACTTTTCACTTTGTGTAGATCTATCACAAAAAAAAAATTAAAGTACATTTTTTTTTTGGTTGTAACATGACAAAATGTGCAAAATTTCAAGGGGGGTGAATACTTTTTCAAGGCACTGTATCAGTGGCAATATACAGCACTGAATATAGCTCTACATATAGCACTGTATATCTTTGTGGTAGAATAATTTAATAACACAAAACTCTCCCTTCTTGCAATCCCTGTCAGCTGTCCCTTACTGTATACTACTAACTCCTACACATTGACAAAGGGCTTCTGGGAAAGTTGACTAGTTATGGGCTACGACTTTGGTCAAAACACAATTCTGGCATTTGAGGGGCATACTACTCCCACTGACACCAATGTAAGGGGCATACTACTCCACTGACACCAATGTAAAGGGGCATACTACTCCCACTGACACCAATGTAAGGGGCATACTACTCCCACTGACACCAATGTAAGGGGCATACTACTCCCACTGACACCAATGTAAGGGGCATACTACTCCTATTGACATCAATGTAAGGGGCATACTACTCCCACTGACACCAATGTAAGGGGCATACTACTCCCACTGACACCAATGTGAGGGGCTTACTACTGCCACAAACACCAATGTGAGGAGAATACTACTCCCACTGACACCAATCTGAGGGACATACTTCTCCCGCTGACACCACTGTGAGGGGCTTATTAGTTCCACTGACTCTGATGTGAGGGATATACTTCTCCCACTGACACCAATGTGAGGGGTTTATTAGTTCCACTGACACCAATGTGACAGGCATATTTTTCCCACTGACACCAATGTGAGGAGGCTTACTGGTTCCACTGACACAAACGTAAGGGGCATACTACTCCAACTGGCAGCAATGTGAGGGGCATACCACTCCCACGGATACCAATATGAAGGGCATACCATTCCCACTGATACCAATGTGAGGGGCTTACTAGTTCCAAATACATCAATGTGAGGGGCATACTACTCCCACTGACACTGAAACTAATGTAAGGGGCAGTACATTACATACTCCCTGATCCTGACTGGTGGACTCTTTATGTGAATTTATCCTGCAATGTATCACTATAGCAGTGATCTACTGCTATATGGAAAGGATGGACAGAGCTGCAGCAGCTCTGACCGTGCCTCTGTACGAACTGGAAGTGTCTTAACATTACGTGTCTTCTACAGGCACTCCTACAAAGCAAGCTGTATATAGATTAGAAGCCCAGGAGCTGATCACGTTCACCCTTTTACTTTATGTAAGGCTCTGTGCTTGACATGGACTTTGGGAGCAAACTGCCCTCATCTGCCTGGAAATGGTGTGATCACACAAAATGGTTCACTCTTCTCAAGCCAATTGAATGCCAAGCACAGAGCATTTACAGCACATCTGACATGTACTTGAGGATTTTCTACCACAAGGGTAGTGATAACTGCATCAAGAAAATCTGCAATTAACATATTTTCAAATTTAGGAATCCAATGTATAATATCTGCTCTGAAATAAGGATGCCATTACCTAGGATACAATATAAGCTTATTTTCTTTGGCCTGGCATCCTCTGCAAAAGTGATATAATAAACCACATGATGAAAACAGAGGCTGCCATTGACCAGGGGGTACAGCTCCTAAAAAACTATAGGTATTTAGCATGTACGGAAGTGGCATTATGTTTTAGGGCTTATGTACATAAGCAGAAAAAAATGCTGCTGCTAGGGGCATCTTTTTTTTTTTTTTTGGATGCCCATGAACACAGCTGCATGTTATTTAATGCGCCCATGCACAAGCAAGCATTCATGCACTTATTTGTGCCCAGTATTCAGGGGCATTAAAAAAATGCCCCAAAACTGTGTTTGGACAGGCGATTATGAGCATAATTTATGGGCTAGAATACATGAATATTCTAGCAAATAGAATTCATTTGTAAGAGATAGGGTGGTGATGGGGTGTTGTCATGTCCTCTATGGTTCCCTCTTTGTTGGGCGCCAAACAAGGGTCACATGAGAAGCATACCCCAGGGTGTGATCTTCTGGGCTACGCTAGGCACTTAAGATAGGGTCACTGCATTACACATGGAGTACCTTGATTGGAACAGACAACTGAATTGAAATAAACTCTCTCAATGTACTAAACATCACCACAGTTAAAAATCCACTTTGCACTACAAGTGGAAAGTGCACTTGAAATTGCAATGAAAGTGCACTTGGAAGTGCAGACGCTGTAAATCTGAGGGGTAGATCTGAAATTAGGGAAAGCTTTGCTGATATTATTATCCAATCATGTGCAAGCTAAAATGCTGTTTTTTTTATTTTCTTTGCATGTCCCCCTTGGATCTACGAACAAAGGGGGAAATTTTGGGACTTTATATGAGATCCTGACCATCCGGTGCATTGATCTCCATCCCTAATTGTATGGAGAGGGGGGGGGGGGCATTTGGGACTTTGTGTGAAACACAACACTAGGGCATAATTGAGTCATACATATAGAGTTCATTTTTGACAGTATAAATATTTATTGATAGCCCATGGGAGCATAGTGCAAACAAGGATACAGACATTGTGGTCAATAATAACAGTACAAGGTAAATCAGATATAACAGTTCACGATAAAAATAACGTAATTCATCACATTGTCAAATGATAGTAGCCCTTGGATCTACAGCGACTGCACTTCCAAGTGCACTTTCAGTGCAATTTCAAATGCACTTTGCACTTGTAGTTTGCACTTGCAGTGCAAAGTGGAGTTGCCTTTAGTAAATAACCCCCAAAAAATCCTTGCCCTCTCCACCTGTCCAGCGTATCATTGCTACCTTACGTCCAGTTATGGTATGGCATCCCCCGTTCCTGTGCACAGGGTGAAGGCCCCCGGCGGTGCAGATCTGCTCTCATCGCTATAGCAGAGAGATTGCTGCAGAAAGTGCTGACAGCATCTCCCTTGCTGCAAGAGGCTATCTCACCTGTCGTCACATGTACTTGCTTATAACAGGCTACTAGAGAAACCTAGAGAAACCTTTGTTACCCTTGGCAACCACTTGTATATTCACACTGTAATAACTCTTGTACCGTTATCTTCATACCCCAATGTGCTTAGTGACCCGAGCAGTAACTACACGTGTCGTTTACCTGCATTCCACCCCTTTAGTAACTTTAGACCAGACAAAGGCAAAGTTTCAAAAGCTTTACTTGAATAATATGGCATGATGACATTCACAAGATAACAGTTCAACATAAAGTGCATTTTTTTCCTACATCCCTAGTCCCTAACTAAAGGCTTGTGGCTGCCCTATTAGGCTTCATGTACACGGGACATTTTTACAACCTCTCCTGAACAATTTAACTTGACAGTTAGTAACCGACGTTTAAAACGTCAGTTTTGCCTGGTTTACACGCCGCGTTTAGCAGTGTTTTGCCACGTTTGCGTTTAGAAGCGTTATTGAAAAAATATATATATATTTTTTTCCAATAGCCAAAAATGAAAAACGCCTGTAAACGAAACACGGCTAAATGCATTTACACATGTTTACAAGCTGTTACAGGCATTTGGTGTTTCAAATGCCTCTGAACATCCATCCTCAATGCATTTTTTTGCATTCCAAAAAATACTTTTAAACTCAACTGCCTAGAAATTACTATAAATGACCCTGTGTACATGTACTGATAAGATAACATAGAGGAGAGTTCAGGGGCAGCTGAAAAAAAGCCCAACTGCTCCTAAACATCTGTTTACCAGCAGCAGTGTACATGAGGCCTTATATCTGCACAGGATGAAAGTCCATACTTGGTATGTCCACAGTAGGTTTCTTCAAGGAGCACTGCAAGTCCTAGCAGTCTCCCCTAACAGCGGGAATTCTGTTCCCTGCATGGTACTGGTGATTGGCGACGAGAAGCAAATCTCTTTAGCTCAAAATCACAGGCCCTCTGGGGCTCTCTGGGTGTGAACCCCCTGTTCTTTTTATACCACACAGAACCAATGGGTTGGACCCAGCAATGTTCGCTAGGAGAAAGACAAGGGAACATAAGTAACCATACCCCTCCCAACTGGGGCAACAGTAACCTCTACCTGCCTGCACACCTTTCCCCTAAAATGCAGTTACACATCCCAACTATTCACATTTTACAGGGCACAACCAAGTGCAAACAAGGCAGCAACAGTAAAACTACAATACCTTTTGCAGGTGAAACAGTGCTCAACACAATACAACAACAGGGTGAGTACCTGAATCCTGTGGGCAGTAGGGAAGTGTCCATGTGGCTTGATATGTCTTCCTGTGTTGGAAAACCTGTATAGGCGGTGGAATTCCACCTCAATATACTCATTCTGTTGCCTGAAGCTTCAGGAGTGTTGAGCTTTACCCAAACAGTTTTACTGTACAGCTTGAGCCTTTCCTCCTCGAGCTGCAGGAAAAGTTGCTCATGGATGTAGGGGAACAATCAGCCATACGTTTGCAGGACATAACATTCCATGTAGTGTTGTAGATGGGCTAATTGTAATGTTTATGTAGCGGCCATAACCCTCGATGGGGCGGCCTTGACTTTTGGGCTTACCGGTTACCTCTGCTTGGCTTGTCGATGAATGTCCAGGGGTTCCCAGGGTTAGTACCCAACCACTTTGGATGCTGACACAATAAAAGTCCTTTTGAGGGGTTTTTATTCTTGCAGTGGTAACATCCAACAAAACACAGTCTTAGTAGTAGTAGTAGTAGTAGATAGTAATAGAGGGCAAGGGTGAAGAAACTCAGGCACCTTGAACTGCTGACATCCACAAATGTCTTCAATCAAACCCAGACAGTAGCCACTCGCAGCTGGGTACTTCAATGCCAGACAAACCTCTAGCCAGAGGTTTGGCAGCTGACAATGTGATCCAGAAACTTGTTAAAAGTCTCTGACACAGAATGAACTTGCAACTGAAGGTGAATAGGAACCTTTCTCACAGTACCTGGAACTTTCTCTGTCTCCTTGGCAGTACTGTGGAAGTGTGGATTCTTTAGTGACCATACAACTCAGCAACCAGGCTCCTCTTGAGATGCCAGCTTGTTGGCCCTCCTCCGAAGAGTCCTCCCTCGGTCACCTATATGAGCTGTGGTGCCCCTCCAGTAATGAGAGTACACTGGGACACCTTGAATCCTCCTTCAGTTACGGGGCCTCGGGCTAACCGGCTCCGAGACTCGGGAACAGACGGATCCTTGCCCCAGACCATGCGGGTCTGTGGGGCTAGTCAAACTGACCATGTTGTGGGACGGCAAATGTTCCCAGGCCCGGGACCCCTCGAGGGGCTACCCCGGTCCAGAACCAGGAAACAGCACTTCGGCCGAACCCCGAACACATGACTTCAGCCCCTTTAGTACCCTTCCCCAGACTACACAGTGGGGCCAGGTGCACCCACTGATTGGCTCCGGGGAAGACTGATACATAAGACATCCAACCAGGTCTGGTTCTAGGCCTGTCATGTGTACCTCAATGTACCCATGACCAGGCAGAACCCTAGTACAGCCCAGCTAAACTGATGTCAAAGTTAACCTGCACAATTAACCCTCAGAACCCCATTACTGTTCTGAGGGAAAAAAAATGAATTTCCACATATAGCGCACACTTGTGAAAGTGTCCCCGCTACATTTATTATGCTATGTATTATGGTATTGTGTTAGCTGCTATGTTTTTAAAATCTAATAGAGCCCTATTATGTTTGTATTTAGTTCCTATTTATGATAATTCTTCTTCAGTGGCCTTGTGATAGGAGGGGGTGTCAGTGGTTAACCTCTGCCTGCCTCCAAATTTATGCTCATACGATTATAAACTCCATACACCTGTAAACACGCACAAATACACGCATAAACACATTACAAAAATGCAAGATTAGAGGATTTTTTTTCTGCCAACTATAACAGGCCAACTATAACAGGATGTTTGGAGCATATTTGTGTGCATGAGGACTTAATGAGTTATGAAATAGAAAAGCAGAGAAATTAACAGAGAAAAATTATTCCTGGCAATGAAACATTTCTTGCAGACCTTTTTTTTTTTTTGGTTTTACGTTTTTTGTATTCTGTGTAACTAGCCCTACCTCCATGTTGATGAGGGGAACGTCAATACAGGCAAGGGTTTTCACATTTATTAAGCCTTTATTTCGTACTTCTAGAAAAGGGGATTGCTCCTTTTGAGTATGAACAGAGCTAAGGCTCTTGTTATTTGTCAGTACGGGCTTCTGCTCTGTAACTGAAGTTACTGCCTAATGGCAGTAAGTAAAGAAAAGGCTTCACCATTTGTTATTTCAGTAGAAAGAAGATAGATTTTCAAGTGTAATAATGGTTTCGCATTTCTTGGGATGAAAACATTGCTCAGCATACAAACACAATGGGTTCAAACCACTACAATATTAGCCAGTCTTAAGCCTCGTCCACACGATCAGATTTTTGGCAGGGAATTGTGTGATTCTTTTTTGACCTGCACCATTGGAAGCCCTTGTTCCTTTTGTTTTACATATCACCTGCTCTATGAGCCTTTTTGATTTCCTTTGGGTGATATATTGTTTGGTGGCCACCTTTCCACTTCCTGGATTCCATCGAGAGAGGATTGGATTCCCTGAGGATATCATGGATCGCTCCCTATCGATCGAAGGATCAGTTGTGACCTGTCGCACTGTTCCTGTGTGATCGTGGTTTCATCCCTTTATGCTCGTTTGACCTGGTGTCGCTGACACGCAGGTCCATTGGCTCTGGTAAGAGTATCCACCTTTAACCACTTCAGCCCCAGACCAATTTGCAGCCAAAGGACCAGGCCCCTTTTTGCGATTCGGCACTGCATCGCTTTAACTGACAATTGCGCGGTCGTGCGGCGTGGTTCCCAAACAAAATTGGTGTCCTTTTTTTCCCACAAATAGAGCTTTCTTTTGGTGGTATTTGATCGCCCCTGCGGTTTTTATTTTTTGCACTATAAACAAAAATAGAGCGACAATTTTGAAAAAAATGCAATATTTTTTACTTTTTGCTATAATAAATATCCCCCAAAAATATATAAAAACATTTTTTTTCCTCAGTTTAGGCCGATACGTATTCTTCTACATATTTTTGGCAGAAAAAATGGCAATTAGCGATTATTGATTGGTTTGCGCAAAAGTTATAGCGTTTACTAATATTTATTAATATTTTTTTGTTTTTTACTAGTAATGGCGGCGATCAGCAATTTTTATTGTGACTGCGACATTATGGCAGACACATCGGACATTTTTGGGACCATTGTCATTTATACAGCAATCAATGCTATTTAAATGCATTGATTTCTGTATAAATGACACTGGCAGTGAAAGAGTTAACCACTAGGGGGCGGGGAGGGGTTATGGTCTGTGACGTGTGTGTTTTTTTACATTAGGGGCGTGGCTGACGTCTGACGTCACTGATCGGCTTTCCCGATGACAGGGAACAGCCGATTAGTGACAGGCAGTGTTGGAAGCGCGGGGAGAGGTTTGTTTACACAGACCTCTCCCCGTTCTTCAGCTCTGTGACCCGATCGCGGGACACCAGCGGCGATCGGGTCCCCTGGTCCCGCGGCCGTGGTCACGGAGCTCCCGACCGGGTCGACCCCACGGCTATGCAATTAAAGGGGACGTACCTGTACGTGCTTTTGCCCAGCCGTGCCATTCTGCCGACGTATATGTGCAGGAGGCGGTCGGGAAGCGGTTAACATACTTTTGATGTCATTGCCTTCAGATGTCCATTCAACCATCCTTTGTTTCCCATTATGAACCATTGTGTTTGTGATAGACCTACCGATTATTGGGACTGACTCCTTTTGGGACTTATTTCCATTTTTTCACATTTTCTTTCACGGACTTATGTTCACATTTGACCTGTTTATTCTGGTTGATGGCCATTTTTGCATTTCATCTGTTATGAGCACATGTCATTTATGTTATTTACAGTATATTAGTACTGTCCTAATCACTAGCGCTACATTTTTAATTTCCAATTGTGTGATGACAGACTGTTTGCCTAAAATCCGACGGTTAGTACGCTCCATCAGACAATTGTTGTCCAATTTTCGGCCAACAAATGTTGGATGGCAGGCTAGTAAATTTTCGGCCTGTTGTCAGATTTTCATATCGTGTATACACAAGTCCATTACACAAAAGTCCAAAGTGCAAACATGCATGCTCAGAATCAGAATAAAGTAACTAAGGGCTGGCTGTATAGAAAAGTAAAAGATATTGCAGTGCCCATTATTTATTTTGTTATTGTAGTATTTAACTAAAATGTGTCCTGGATAGCAGGTATATTGCACCAGTATTTGAGTTGCGGTCCCACTAAGGAGGACAGTTTGAAGACGTGTTTGAGTACTAAGGGGTTCTCACCCATGCAGGGTGATGGGTTCAGAGGTAGTGCAGTTAGAAAGAGGGGACCGATTGTCAGCGCTCTCTTAGTTGAAAAGTTCTTATGAGTGCCCCAGAAGTTTGGAGGTTCTGGGAGGGAAGAACCTTCAAAGCCTGACTGCAAGGGTACTGGTCCTGAAGGGGTTAAGTTACAGCAAAGGGAGTCTTGAAAGGCAGCAGGAAGGAATCAGCACCTGTGTCAATGAGGCAGAGTGGAGAGGTTCACAAGCTGTGAGCACTGGATGAGGAATATCAGGGAGGTGGACTCAGTGTAGGAATATGTAGGAATCACTGCTTTGCTTGCAGGCAGGGAGGTAATCAAAAGTAAACCAAAAGAATGAGGACATGCTGCAAAGCATGCATGGAATCCAGGAAGAAGTGGAAAGAGATTTCCAGCAGACAGGCAGCACTCACAACATGAAAGGAAGATTTTTAAGTAAACTTATATTGGATTCTAAAAAAGTGTATGCTGTGACTATAGATGTCAGGGCAATATCTGAACCTACGATTTCTGTGGTGTCTGGCCCTAGCTCTACTCACTGTGCCACCTGAGATGCTGGACAGTTCCCCGGTCTGATTCTTTGGACAATCGTGGCTTGTACCTTATTTCTAATTAACCTTGAACTCTTTGCTTTTCTCATGAACTTTCCGATTTAAAGTGGTTGGTTTAAAAAAAAAAAAATAGCAATCATGTAATACTTACCTCCGCTGTGCAGTTGGTTTTGCACACAGTGGCCATGATCCTCCTCTTCTGGGGTCCCTCCGTGGTGCTCCTGGCTCCTCCTCTTCTTGAGTGCTCCGTTGGAGGAGCGCTCTCCTTCGTGGACACCCGTGCGCTGCTGCGTCTGTAGATATAGACAGCAGGACTCGGCTCTGCCCCTCAGTGCCCGCGTAATTGTATTTTATTAACAGCAGCAAGAGCCAATGGCTTCACTGCTATCAATCTATCCAATCAGGACAGGAAACACCATCCGGAGCTGGTGTGCTCATTTCCGTTGTGGGAATTACATGGCTCAGGTAAGTATAAGGGGGGTTCGGGGGCACTGCTGCAGCACAGGAGGTTTTTCACCTTACTGCATAGAATGCAGTAAGGTGAAAAATGGCGAGGGTTTACAAACCCTTTAAGCTATGTCTCTGCACTTCCTGTTTGCCAAATTATTGTATCCTTTTCCAGTCAATATCTCGCTCCTTTGTCTCCTGTGGCCATCTGTATCTTCACTACTACTTGTTGCTGATCTTTGGCTTGTTCCTCGACTACACTTTCGCTTGATCCCAACCTGCAACCATTTGTTATCAACCTTTGACTTGTTCTTTGACCATGCTTCTGCCCAATCCCAGCCGGCAACCACTTGTTACAAATCTTTTGCTTGTTTACTGACTCGGGTTGGTCTTAGGGTCACAGACGCCTAGGTGCAAATATATTTCTGGTGCCCTCACATGGGCGTAGTCATCTTATCAGTGCCCGTCAAATGCAGCCTCATCAGTGCCCATCAAACACAGCCTCATCATTGCCCATCAAAAGCAGCCTGGTCAATGGCAGCCTCTGTTTTCATCCTGTGGTTTATTATATCACTTTTGCAGAGGATGCCAGGCCAAAGAAAATAAGCTTATATTGTATCCTAGGTAATGACATCCTTATTTCAGAGCAGATATTATACACTGGATTCCTAAATTAGAAAATATGTTAATTGCAGATTTTCTTGATGCAGTTATCACTACCCTTGTGGTAGAAACTCCTCAAAATGCAGCCTCATCAGTACCCTTCAAATGCAGCCTCATCAGTGCCCATCAAATGCAGCCTACCAGTGCCTGGATCACACAGAGCGGTGATCTCCCGCTGTGTCATGAAGATTGGATTTGAATTGCACAGGCGGCCGCTGCAACAAAGTTCCGCCTCCTAGGCTGGCTCCTATGATACACATCACACAGATTCAATTCCCTGGGATTGGATCAGTGTGCTGTCTATTATAGGAGCCGGTCTAGGAGGCAGGACTTTGTTACAGCGGCTGCCGAACAGTTCATATCCAAGCTCCGTGACACAGTAGGAGATCGCCACTCTGCATGACACACACACATGGAGATGAGGAGGAAGGGGAGGATATGACAGGGGCATGCCAGGATGACACCCCCCTGACCCCCCAATGTGTGGCATCTGGGGTGGACCGCCCCCCCCCATTGGTATGCCACTGCCGCTTGAGCTTCGGCGCCCCCATCTGCCCCAGCCCTAGGATCGGCCCTGTACTGACTATGCTTCTGCTTGATCCTTAGCTGGTTTACTCACTTCCTGTTGAAGCAATCCTAAAGGAGCGCAATCTGGAACTAGCAAGCAGCCAAAGCTATCCCCACCATCAGGAGCTCTGGTGAAGACTGGATAGTGCTTAGACCCCACACCTCAGCTGAGCCTGTGTTATCTGCCAGGGTGACCAGCAGGACAACTACTCTAAATATACAGCCAGGGCTACAATGGAGCGGTTTAGATCAAAGCATATTCATGTGTTAGAATGGCCCAATCAAAGTCCAGACCTTAATCCAATTGAGAATCTGTGGCAAGACTTGAAAATTGCTGTTCACAGATGCTCTCCATCCAATCTGACAGAGCTTTAGCTATTTTGCAAAGAAGAATGGGCAAAAATGTCACTCTCTAGATTTGGTGCAAAGCTGTTAAAGACATACCCAAAAAGACTCGCAGCTGTAATTGCAGTAAAATATGGTTCTGCAAAGTATTGACTCAGGGAGGCTGAATACAAATGCACACCACACTTTTCGGGTATTTATTTGTAAAAAAAAAAAAAAAGTGAAAACCATTTATAATTTTCCTTCCACTTCACAACTTTGTGTTGGTCTATCACATAAAATCCCAATAAAATACATTTATGTTTTTGGTTGTAACATGATAAAATATGAAAATGTCAAGGGGTATGAATACTTTTTTAAGGCACTGTATCAGTCATATCAGTGCCTGCCCTCAAGTAGCTTACAATCTAAAGTCCCTACCTCACGTTCAAACATACACATACCAGGGCCAATTTAGACAGGATCTAATTTACCTAATAGTATGTCTTTAGAGTGGGGGACCAGAGTACCCCCACGCAAGCACAGGAAGGACATGCACATTCCATGCAGATAGTGTATAAGCCATTGCGTTGCCCACATCACAACCACTCTCTTCAATGCCTAGTTTAAAAGAGAAGTGAATTAAAATAAATTAAACATACATACTCATCTATGTGGCTGCAGCATCGCCTGCCCCCCACCGATTCTAAGACTGAGAATTGAGCGATCACATGACCGCTAATCTGTCAGTTCTTGGTCTTCACTGAGCAGAGAGTGATGACTGCCAGTCTTCGACTCTGCTCTGCCCCTCCAGTGCTCACTGGAGCACTGGGCTGTAAAGAAGAGGAAGCAGTTGGCTTGGGCTCTTAGTTGAGAGGCTATGCCATCTGACAGTCAGGCATCTGGGCGGATCCCAACATTATTCTCAGCATCCCTGCAAAGCATGGGCAGCTCTGTGATGTCAGTCAACAGTGGTCTTTAGCCCACTGTCAGCTAAATCTGGGTCACACGTGTGCAGAACTAAGTGCGCTCCTGTGACTCACAGGAGGAGTATGGCCAAAAGAGCTTTGGCCGTACTTCTCATTTAATAAAACATAAGACAACTGTCATTATTATTATTATTATTATACATGATTTATATATATAGAGATAGTAAATTTACACTACACTAAAATACAAGAGGGTTAAGAGTCATAGCTGATCTACTTAAATCCTGTGACATCACAAGCATCACAAAAGCATGGCTGGATACATTTGCAGGACCCATCCTAGAAGCAACAAAACCAAGCAACTACTTAGTATTTAACTCACCATGATAAGAGGCAAGGTTGGGGGATTTGCAGTCTGCTTCAGGGGCAGACTGACCATTCTCCCACTCGGGCACTTCCCGAGGGCCCCGGGCCACTAGGGGGCCCCATCAGGGTTGCCAGCCTCAGTAAAACCATGGACTAGATATAAAAATCTGTTTTTTTTACATCTGTTTCTGAAATGTCCCTTACCAACATCCTTTTGGTCTAAAAATCCAGAGATTATAGTTGCCCCACCTCTCCAGTACCTTCTCAGCCAATAGAAACAT
Organism: Lithobates sylvaticus; assembly: GCA_028564925.1. Taxonomy (NCBI): domain Eukaryota; kingdom Metazoa; phylum Chordata; class Amphibia; order Anura; family Ranidae; genus Lithobates; species Lithobates sylvaticus. The sequence goes on along the minus strand of CM053035.1, from coordinate 127,180,838 downwards.
GTCTGTGTATACTGTGTGTACATGTATGTGTATACTGTGTGATTGTATACTGTGTGTGTGTGTGTATACTGTGTGGCCCCATAATCTCCTATTGCCCGGAGGCCCCATGAGTTGTCAGTCCGCCCCTGGTCTGCTTTAAATACAAACTGAACCTTAGATACCTTTCCATTGGCTCAACTTGCTCATTTAAATATGTAGGGTGCACAGCTATCTGAAAAATTATTACATCTATAATGTTACTCATCTGGTGATAGAAAAAACTTCATTTAGGAGATAACTAACATTATGATTGTACCAGCCATAGACCCCCCCCCCCAGATTACTCATTCTTAGAGACTTCAGAGTCTGGGTTTATGAGAAGCAATCTCAATTTGGACAAGAACTCATTATTTCAGCACTGAGATTTACTCAAGGAGTATCATCTGCCACTTATGCAAAAGGTCATACTTTTGACCTTGTTTTCCATTGGGAACTCAAATACCTCAAACACCTTGTGCATGCTCTTGCTGCTGCTAAAGGTTAACCTCTGAACTGTGGTTTTATGAGATCCTGGACACCCTGAAGCAGGACCCAGACCTCTTGGTCTATTTATTCAACAAAAATGATACTTTTGCTTTTAATTCCATTGCTCCTGTCAAGATCAAGCTTCTTCCCTCTCATTGCTATGCAGACTGGTAGGATAAGGCTGTGAGGCAAATGAAACAGAAGGGACATAAGCTGGAAAGGAAGAAAGGAAGAAAACACAAACTGAAAAAAATCCCTGAATTAACATTTTAGGGATTATCAAAACCATTATTTCATAAAATAAATCTGCCTGCCTATTACATGAAATTGCAACAAGTAACAAACCTTCTGGATTCCTCTGCACTGTGGTAAAATTGTGAAACCCATTCTGCCTGAAGCCGAGTTTGAACATCTTGCAAGAAACATGTTTTTACACATTACTTTGCCAACAAAGTCTCCTCAATCAGAGATGAAATTAAGTCTCAAAAACCAGCAGACCTCACAGATCCCAGCAGTATAGAGACTACATCAAAATGCCTTTGGACAACATTTGATAGTATGTGTGACAGACCCAACCAGGACAGGGGCTTTTGCAAGGGACTGCAGGGTAGCCTCTTGCCTACCGACTATGGGCCCTGGCTTTTGAGGGGGCCTCTATTCTTGGGAGGTGTGTGCCTTGGAAACCCTTGGAGTGGTCTTGCTTTGGATATAGATATGGGTCCATGTATTCCCAAAACACACAGACTTTGGGAACCTAGGACCTGCATACATATTTGGGGCCTTTGTGCCCAAACCAGAAATGACTGCTTTACACTGAGCAGATGTTAAAATTATCAGCTCAAATCAACCTGATACTGGGGCTCCTGCTATAGTCTGTTTATTAAGGTTTCAAGAGTTTTTTTGTTAATTATGTCTCTCTCATTGTGTGCCTGCTAGGTGTGCAGTGCCATTGTTAATTAAGTCACCTATAGTTTCTATCCGTCTGATCATCTCTTGGAGATGTGATTAATATTGTGACCACATTTCCTTGTTATTGAACCATTGTGGGATGTTATGTGTTTATGATAATGTGTAATGTACTTTGTGTATCCAGGGATGGCTTAGGGTTGACACCTTGGCTTATTTAAGTGACTAGTTCATGTTATTTAAATCACTGTCAGATATTAGTTGCTAGCTGTGGATTAGCATACTGTTTATGTTGGCTGTTCCTTAGCTATGGTAATTATATTTCAGTTTGTACTGTTAGTGTACTGTGATCAAACTCTTATCAAATCTTGCATGGTATATATTCTGTGTGGATTTACAATAAAGAGTTAGAGTTCCAGTATGCACCTAAGCTAGGGTCATCTAGTATCTTGGATGCAATATTCAGGTACAATACCTGGTTCCTGGTTCCAGACAGGAGGAAGCTATATCTTGACGGAAGTACCCAAGCTGGGTGCTGTACGGTCCTGTAACAGTATTGATGTCAGAGTGTACTAATCGTCACAAGGGTCGGTCCAAGTACACCCAGGTCCAACAGGCTCATTACTAGAAAGCCTTTCCAAACTAGTCTAGCAGTCCTTGACTCCAGAGATCTTGGCCAACTACAAACTTCGCCTTTTTTGAAAAGATGATTGAAAAGGCATTCACTAAAAGGTTAGAGACATGTATTGTTAAACAGAATATTTGACAAAATGTAATCTGCTTTCAGATAAAATGCATAATGTAGAAACATCACTGGCACTGAATGACCTATTCATGGCTAAATACAAGGCAGAAAGTTCCATCCTTATACTCCATCATTCTGCTACATCTGACACCGTAGACCATAATATCTTGCTGTATTACTCAAAGCTGCTCTCTGGTCTAGCGGTTACAGTATTGATTAGTGGAACTTACCTGGGATTGGTTCAGAGCGTGCTCATCGAACATAACTGAAGTATGGGTGCTGAATCTGAGTCCCATTAAAGTCAATGGGAGCCAAATGTAAAAGTCATGGAGATTTTCTAGGGTAATAGGTAAGGGATTGTCAAACAAATGACATGGGGGGCTGGACACCCAGGGAACATGTACCTTAGCAAAAAATGTTTTTATATTGGGTATAGGATAGTGTATATGGAGGTTTTCTATTTGTGTTTTTGTATTTTTTATTGGTTGATTGGTTAAACTAGATGGACTAGTGTCTTTTTTTAACCTGACTAACTTTATAACTATGTAACTATGGTCTTTCTGAGAAAGAACAACATCATTTGCAACTGGTACAGAACGCAGCAGCCAGGCTACTTACCCATTGACCCATCGCCTCAATTCTTTGCTCCTTATACTGACTTTCAAATAAATGGAGGATATTTAAAGTTAAACTGGTCTATATAAGGCACAGTAAGAAAATAAATCAAAATTACAAGTGAATTTTAGATCTTGTGCATTCTATCACATTCCAAACTTTTTATAAATTATAATGATGATAACTTACATATAATTTCATGTTATAAATACCGTTGGTCCCATAATGGAAGCTTTCATGTTGTGAAAGCTTATTTTTATCTGCTAACATTTTTAAACAGTCTATGAACAAGTAGTACCTAACACATTTTTGGATATTAGATTTAATATGGACAAAAAATTTGAATCGAATATGAAAAAAATTAAACAAATTACAAAAACTATTCTGCACATGTGTAATCTTCACCCTGTTCTGGAAGCAGATACACGATTACATGCAGAGACAGAGAAAAAAATAGAGAAAATAAAATGGGAACCTAAGGCTTAGAAACCTTTTTTTCCCTGCATGAATGGTGCAAAGGTTTTGGTTTTAAACTATCATCTCTACCCACACCTACAATTAAATGAATTAGAAACTGTATAAAAAATAATGAAATGCAGCTTGTTCGGCATCCTAGACACTCAGAACTATTGATGCAAAAAGTTTCCATCTGTTGAACAACTCCTGCAGATGCTACATGACTTATCATTTATTTTACTTATCTTATTCATTGCTGTCTTCCACAGATATCTGACTACTTTGTAGTGGTATAAACATTTAGCTTATGTGAGAACCCATGGTTATGTTAGTGAAATCAGTAAAAAGTGCCTTCTATTCAGGCCCGGAGTTGGACAAATAATAGGCCCGGGCATTTTAGATTGAGCAGCCCATACCAGGCACGGACTGACAACTCATGGGGCCCCGGGGCAATAGACAATCACGGGACCCCCTGTGTCCCCGCCCACACTCAAGCCACAGCTATACAAACACCACCTACATATTGCAGCTAAGCTGCATAGAGTGGACATTTAAATATTAACTGCAGCATAGCCTGCTGGAAGTTTGCGGCTTTTTTCCATAGAAGCTGTTGGGCACTTCGAGGTTTAACCAATTGACCTCTGGAAGACTTTCCCCCATGACCAGGCCATTTTTTGAGATATGGCACTGCGTTATTTTAACTGACAATTGCGCAGTAATACAATGCTCTACCCAAATAAAATGTATGTTCTTTTTCCCCCACAAATAGAGCTTTCTTTTGGTGGTATTTGATCACCTCTGTGTTTTTAATTTTTTTTGGGCTAGAAACAAAGACCGGCAATTTTGAATAAAAAAATAATAATATTTTTCACTTTCTGCTATAAAACATATTATAAACAATTAAAACGATATATTCTGCTACAAGTTTTTGGTAAAAAAAAACAATAAAGGTATATAGATCTGCCCAGGTTGCGTGCTCGGATAAGGGGCTGGTATGGATTTTGGGGGGGACACCTACGCCATTTTTTTTATTTTGATGCAGGGTTCCCCTTAAAATCCATACCAGACCTTAAGGGTCTGATATGGATTTTGGGGGGACCCCTACACCATTTTTTTTATTTTGATGCAGGGTTCCCCTTAAAATCCATACCAGACCTTAAGGGCCTGGTATGGCTTTTAGGGGGACCCCCACGCCATTTTTTTTTTAATTTTGGTTCGGGGGTTCCCCTTAATAATAATACCAGACCCGAAGGGCCTAGTAATGGACTGGGGGGGATCCCATGCTCTTTCTTTCAATAAGTTTTATTCATATTGCGGAGACCCGACAATTCATTACAGCCGCGATCAGTTTTAAATGACAATTTTTCATTTAGAAATGTAATTTTGCTGTGGTACTGTTCTAAACATGGGAAAAATGCGCCACTTTACAGGCATACTATAGACACCCCCGGGAACTATTTAAAGGAATATTTCATTTTTATTGTTTCACTTTAAGCATTAAAAAAAATCACTGCTCCCGAAAAAACGTCAGTTTGTAAAAAAAAAAATTTGCATTGATACATGTCCCCTGGGGCGGGACCCAGGTCCACAAACACTTTTTGTGACAAAAACCTGCAAATAAGCCTTTAAAATTAGCACCTTTGATTATTCATGTTCATGTCCCATAGACTTTAACGGTGTTCTGACAAATTTTTTGCCTGTTCGGTATGTTCTGGTGTGAACCGAACCGGGGGGTGTTCGGCCCATCCCTACATAACAATAGTGCAGTCTATTTCAAACTGCATCAATATATTATAGTGTGCAACAGTTCATTTTCCAGTTGTGATGTGACTAATGTAACCACTTGCTTCCAGAAAACACTTCTTATGTGAATATAGCTTGAGTTATATTAAGCAGGCTGGTTATTCAGTTAGTGGCCGTGTATTTGAGATTATATATATATATATATATATATATATATATATATATATATATATATATATATATATATATATATATATATATATATATATATACACACATACAGCCAGTCTAATATATATATATATATTCTGCATTTAGCATAGACTATATATTCAGTGTTTACTCGATATTCAGTCAGTGCAGGCAGTGCATTGATACTATATATATATATATATATATATATATATATATCTCACAGAAGTGAGCACACCTCTCACATTTTTGTAAATTTTTTATTATATCTTTTCATGTGACAACACTGAAGAAATTACGCTTTGCTACAATGTAAAGTAGTGAGTGTACAGCTTGTATAACAGTGTAAATTTTCCGCCCCCTAAAAATAACTCAACACACAGCCATTAATGTCCAAACTGCTGGCAACAAAAGTGAGTACACCCCTAGGTGAAAGTGTCCAAATTGGGCCGAAAGTGTCAATATTTTGTGTGGCCACCATTATTTCCCACCACTGCCTTAACCCTCTTGGACATGAAGTTCACCAAAGCTTCACAGGTTGCCTCTTCCATGCTGACATCACAGAGCTGGTGTATGTTAGAGACTTTCCGTTTGAGGATGACCCACAGATGCTCATTAGGGCTTAGGTCTGGAGACATGCTTGGCCAGTCCATCACCTTTACCCTCAGCAAGGCAATGCCCATCTTGGAGGTGTGTTTGGGGTTGTTATCATGTTGGAACACTGCCCTGTGACCCAGTCTCCAGAGGGAGGGGATCATGCTCTGCTACAGTACATATTGCCATTCATGGTTCCCTCAATGAACTGAAGCTCCCCAGTGCCAGCAGCGCTCATGCAGCCCCAGACCATGACACTCCCACCACCATGCTTGACTGTAGGCAAGACACACTTGTCTTTGTACTCCTCACCTTGTTGCCACCACACAGGCTTGACACTATCTGAACCAAATAAGTTTATCTTGGTCTCATCAGACCACAGGACATTGTTCCAGTAATTCATGCCCTTAGTCTGTTTGTCTTCAGCAAACTGTTTTTGGGCTTTCTTGTGCATTGTCTTTAGAAGAGGGTTCCTTCTGGGATGACAGCCATATGGACCAATTTAATGCAGTGTGCGGCATATGGTCTGAGCACTGACTGGCTGATCCCCCACCCCTTCAACCTCTGAAGCAATGCTGGCAGCACTCATATGTCTATTTCCCAACGACAACCTCTGGATATGACGCTGAGCACGTGCACTCAACTTCTTTGGTAGACCATGGTGAGGCCTGTTCTGAGTGGAACCTGTCCTGTTAAACAGCTGTATGGTCCTGGCCACCGTGCTGCAGCTCAGTTTCAGGGTCTTGGCAATCTCCTTTTAGCCTAGGCCATCTTTATGTAGAGCAACAATTCTTTTTTTCAGATCTTCAGAGAGTTCTTTGCCATGAGGTGCCATGTTGAACTTCCAGTGACCAGTATGAGAGAGTGAGAGCGATAACACCAAATTTAACACACCTGCTCCCCATTCACACTTGAGACCTTGCAACACTAACGAGTCACATGACACCGGGAGGAAAAATAGCTAATTGGACCCAATTTGGACATTTTCACTTAGGGGTGTACTCACTTTTGTTGTCAGCAGTTTAGACATTAATGTCTGTGTGTTGAGTTATTTTGAGGGGACAGCTAATTCACACTGTTATACAAGGTGTACACTCACTACGTTACATTGCAGCGAAGTGTCATTTCTTCAGTGTGGTCACTTAAAAAGATATAATAACATATTCACAAAAATGTGAGGGGTGTACTCACTTTTTTGAGATACTGCATCTATCTATCTATATATATATATATATATATATATATATATATATATATATATATATATATTATATATATATATATACTCTGAATCCAGTGTAGCCTATATTTACAGTGCATTCCGTGGTATACTGTTTCTAATACATTTCAGGCAGTGTACACAGTATCTAATACAGTATGTACAGTTTCTACTACACTTCTGGTGGTGTACACAGTATACAATTAGATCACGAGAAATAATAAAGAAATATGTTTGTGAGAACTCTGTGTGAATATGAGCAGCAAAACAACTTCATTCTTCTAGCATTATAAAGAAGAAGAGAATGCGCTGCATTAAACTATTTAAAAAATTTCAGCGTGAGGAATGTGCTATCTCCATTATGAACGCTAGTTTTACCAGACAGAGCGCTTCCGTCTCGCACTTGCTTGATTTTTGGTGCATCGGAACAGCATACAGACGAGCGTTTTTTCTGCTAGAAATGTATTCCGTCGGAAAAATATAAAACATGTTCTCTATCTAAGTCTGTCTGAATTTTCAACGGAAAAAGTCCGATGGGGCATACATACGTTCAGAATATACAATGAAAAGCTCCCATCTGACTTTTTCTGTCGGGAGGTTCAACCATGTGTATGCGGCATGAGAGAAGCTTCCAGAAGTAGAGGGTGGAGTCTTGGAGGAGCTGCTTGGAGTATTAATGAGGGCTCCAGCCAATCCCCAGAAAAATAGGCTGGCAGGGGGCAGGCACCTCATAAATGCTCATGGGTCATGCCAGCAGGGGCAGTGGAACATGGCGTTGGACTGCTGAGGATGGCCCTTGAGGGTGCCCCCTAGTCTGGAGTGGGTGACCTTGGGCATAGGGCTCGGGGTGCTGGAGGGATCCTCTACAACACATGGAGGAAATCCTTCCTGGAGGCACGGGGGCAAGGAGAGGACAGCAGGAGCAGGTCAGCACGTCCAGGAATACTCCAGAGGAGTCAGCCGGGTGGAATGATGAGTGAGCAGTCTGGAAGGACTGTGAAAAGGGAGAGTGTCAGTCTGGGAGGCCTGTGGAGAAGTAGCCAAGAGGGCTAGTGAAAGTGACAGCTGCAGCCAGGTGAGCTGGCAGTGCCTGAAGTGGTGGTGCTGGGATCAATAGCCACAGGGATATAAGCTGGACACTGACTTTTGCTACATACCTAAAGGGGCTTCGGGTTTCTGCCTATAACAGGCTTTTGCTCAAAAATCTGAATGAGTGCTGTGTCAGAATATTTTTTTTCAATGTGCCAGTGGAGTTCTGCAAGCAAGTGTGCTGGAGGAAATGTGTAGATAGGCTGTATATAGGAAAAGTTGTCCCTGAAGTTGACTAAGTCAAGTGGGCATCCCATAATACTCCACATCCAAGTTTTAATCCCCTCAATAAAATAACAAAACAAAATGCTGGACTGTTTTCTGATTCTGGGAGACTTCAATGTGCCTGGCTGTGGGAGATCACAGGGTGGAAGTTCATCTGTGGCTCCTTAGGGGGTGTGCTATATAAGGGAGGGAAGCTGAAGAACTTATCTTCTCTGGGTGTGTCCAGGAATTGTGGAAAAGGGAGTTAAAGGGGCCTATGATTGCATCTGAGTATAGTGAGTAAATAAGCACTCCACCAAATACTGTATGTATATGCTAATTTCCCCCAGGACTTGAATGGAGTGATCTTAAAAAAAAAAAAAAATCTGGTGGTTGAGATGTTCAATGCAAGCCTTCAGTGCAAATATGAACAAGTTAATATATGTGACCTGGTATGTCAGTTTATATAAACTTTCGTTTACTGGCAGCTGTCATAATAACAAAGGAAATCATATTAAATAATTGAAATGCTGTTTAATTAAAACAAAGATTGGTGTATTCATAAAAATATGCTAAAAAAAGTTAATTTGAATTAGTAATTACTTGGTCAAACATTATTTCCAAAATAAACATCACTGCTTTGCCAAGCAAAAAAGGGTTCAGCACAATTCACTGCGTATTGCAGGGAGCTATACATGAATTATTGCTGCAGGATTTATAAATATCTCATGCTTTACATTGTGTACATAGGTGAGAGAGCTTTTACAAAGCCTTTTAGTTTATTTTCTTTCCCAGGCAGCAATTTGGATGGTCTTTCTGTCTTTTTTTTTTGTGCACATTTTAGAACTTACTGTAAATCTAAAAAGTAACCATTCTGCCTTTAAACACGTCTGAAGGTAAAGTTTCTCTAAGTACACATTATGAGTTCAGTTTAGGATAAAGTGACAGGTTCCCTTGATAACACTTTTCACCTTCCACTTTTACTTACTTTCATTGTACCCTCTCGTTGTTCTATTCCACTGCTGGCGTCCCTGAATTACCCCATACTTCAAGGTATGGAATAGCATGTGACCTTCCTAAATGTTCAGCATGTAGGCACTTTCTCCACTGAAGGTGGCAGGAGGGGGTATTGGGCTATCAAGAGAAATTTCAATTGCAAGCATATATCTAATACATACTGTAAAAATAATACAATTTCCCTTCCTTGGGTTATAGCAATAATAAAGGACAGACAATATAATGTACATTTTCCCATTAAATATCCTTGTCCTTGAAAAAAAAGCTATTATTATGGTGGCCATCTACATTTACAACAGTTTGTTTTTCTGTGAGAACAAACCCGGTTTTTATCAGTCTGTACTGCACATTGTTTAAAGCAGAAGTAAACCCTAAGTCCAGGTTCACACATATGCAAATTGGATGTGGATTTCCCTGCATCCAATCCACATGACAGGAAAGAGTGATCGACTCTCAATGGAGGCGGTTCACACAGCTCCGGGTCAGCCACGGTCCACATTTAAAAAGGGTCCTGTGCGTCTTCTGGTCCGAGTCAGGTGCAAATTCAGGCAAAAGTCCAGACCTGATTCGCACCTGAATCCGTGAACAGGGACGCACCTATGGAACTGCGGCTGCAATATATGTGAACGGAGCCTTACTGAATGAATGTGTGCCATAAACAACTAACATTCTACACATTTTTCTTCATTCTTTGTTGCAACTCAGTGCTACTGATCTCCCGGTGTGAGGTATAGAAGTAGAAGGTAATGGATCCAAATATATATTGATCACATAGTCAAGCTATAAACCTTGTTGAAGTGTACAAGGGTTCTGGTTGGTAGCTCATCAACATAGAAAGACATGCTGGTAGGTTAATTGGCTTCTGTCCAAAATTGGCCCTAGTATATGAATGGGGACCTTGGATTGTGGGCTCCTTGAGAGTAGGGACCAATGTGAGTGTGCAATGTACAGGGATAGGGACAATTGTAGACACACTCAGGTTGAACTGGATGGACTGGTGTCTTTATTCAACCTTACTAACTATGTAACTATGTAACATAAAAAAAGGTCCCTCAAGGATATTTCAGGTGAAATCCAAGAGGTACAGCAAAAAAGAGAAACCCCGGGCCAACTGTTGAGTTTATTTCATTATAAAACATCAAAAGGACGGATCAGTGCATTTTGGAGGTTTAATAGCAGCCATCAGACTTAAAATTTTTGGTGAGAAACAAAATGGTCTCTGGCTTGAATAGGTTAAAAATCATGGGTGTTTACTTTCACTATTTTATTTAGTGTTAACTAATTACTACACTATAAGAGCATTTTTATCTTTTATGGTTTAATGTCATACTACATGATTCTGAGGAGGTGAAGCATTTGACACCAGTGTTGGTCATCTTACTTTAAAAAAGTAATTAGTTAAGTTACAAATTACTTCTCCCAAAAAGTAATTGCGTTAGTAACTCAGTTACTACATTGGAAAAGTAATTAGTTATGCAGCAAAGTAACTGACTTTTTTTTTTAATATTCTATACGTATAACTAAGGGGTGGGTCTAGTATTACTGTAACCAAGGGGCGTATTTATTATTATATATCGTGTAACCAAGGGGCTGCTCTATTATTACTCTAACCAAGGGGCAGATCTGTTATAGCGTGTAAGGAAGGGGCGGGTCTATTATTATTATATTGTGTAAGGGGCGGATGGCTACAAAAGAAGGCGAATGTTAAATTAATTGGCAGAGCTCGATATATAACAATAATAATAAATGCGCCCCTTGGTTACAGTAATACTAGACCGCCCCTTAGTTACACTATAGACGCCCCTTGCAGAGTAGCACGAGCATCGGGAGCGCGCGGCATCGCCTCGTACAATTACATGTTAACTGCGCCTGCGTGGTGTAGAGTTCACTCAAAGCTGTTTAGGTTCGTCAATTATCGTAAGCTCCGTAGTCCTTCGTACTGCGCAAGTGCTGCGCCTGCGCAGTACAGGGGGTCCTTTTTTGTCTGGACAGCAGAATTACACTACTGCCATCTAGTGGTGGTAGATGTAATTGTGGTAACGCCGCCCAAGTAATGGGAACTGCGTTACCATGAGGGGAAAAGTAATCAGTTAGATTACTCGTTACCCTCTAGTCTAAAGTAACTGCGCTAAGTAACTCCGTTTATTTTAACTCAGTTACTTACATCACTGTTTGACACCATAGGAGATCGATCATCGAGGACTACATTGCATTCAATTGTATAATGTGTGTTAGCTCTTGAGTGAGACAGCACATGCCTCTGGTGAGTTGCCACTTCTCCTTTTATGGACTTTGCACTAATGGGTTTTTTATTTGTTCAGTTCATGTTTTCGGAGCGCTGCAATCTTTTTTGATTTATGTTATGTTGAGGATTGTATATTTCCTTTATTGCTAGCAGCCACTTTATAACGCTTAGAACTTTTTCACTTTTGGGGCGTAGCGCTGATCATGTGATTTTTTTCTAGGTTAAAAATTAGAAATATTAAATTGGCACTAAACCCAAAAGCAAACATTTGCAGATTATCAATTCTTAAATGTGATGGCTGCATTCATTTTCTTTTTTAGTCTTTCTCTCCTTTATTTTCACCTGGTGATCTAGCCAGTTAATTAATTTATTTTTCAACAGAACATGCTATCTTACAGATGTAGCAGTTAGAGGGTTGAGACAAACCATTTAACAATGACAGGGATGCTTTCAATGATCAACTTTCATTTATTTATGTTTAAACTTTATCCCAAAAAGAAAAAAAAAATAGCTGCACTTGCCTAAAAAGTGTAAGCTGGATTTTGGCTTGAAATTAGTTTAGTGCATTTAAATCTACTAGTACATCTAACATCCCCATCCCCCAGACGGACAATGCTGCATGTCGGCACAAAACTGTTGCCATAACCATACCTCCCAACTTGATAATGAGGGACACTTGCAGGAGGTAGAAGCCTTTGGGGCACTTGACGGCAAAAATGGGTATGGCCAAACTTTACAGTGGGAGTGGCTTAAGGGGTATGGTTAAACAAAACCCAGGCTTCAGGTATGTGCTGGGGGGGGGGGGGCTTTGGGAGGTAGAAGACTTGTGTTAGAATCTGTGGTAGAGTGGGGGACAGATAATTACTGGGGGGGGGGGGGGGGGTGCTTTGGAAGGGGAGAGGACTTGAAGGCTAGAAGGCCAGTTTGGTATAAGATAAATATAACAATGTTGTTTTTTCTTTCTTTTCTTTGTTCTTTTTTTTCTGTTCACATCAATATTTATCCAATATATTCGGCAAAAGTTATAGTTTAGGCCTTGCAGGCCAATTTCCTATATTATAACGTTACTTTGTAAATATCCTCCTCCAGTCTCCCCCATCCCACGTCCCTCTCCTCCAGTCTTATCTCTGCCATCCTACGTCCTCCTCCTCCAGTCTCATCTCCCCCATCCCACATCCTCCTCCTCCAGTCACACCTCTCCCATCCCACGTCCTCCTCCTCCAGTCTCATCTCCCCCATCCCACATCCTCCTCCTCCAGTCACACCTCTCCCATCCCATGTTCTCCTGCTACAGTTACATCTCCCCCACCCCACGTCCTCCTCCTCCAGCCTCATCTCCCCCATCCCATGTCCTCCTCCTCCAGTATCATCTCCTCCATCCTATGTCCTTCTCCTCCTCCAGTCCCATCTCTTTCATCCTATATCCTCCTCCAGTTCCATCTCTACCATTCCATGTCCTCCTCCTCCAGTCCTATCTCCTTCATCCCATGTTCTTCTCCTCCACCAGTCCTATCTCCTCCATCCCATGTCCTCCTCCTCCAGTCTCATCTCCTTGCTATGTCGATCCTCTCTCGTGGTGTCCTCCCGCTGTAGTCCTTCTATCCCTCCTGCACCCTCAGTACAACCCTGATCCAGGTGATATACCTCAGTGTACGGTTCCTCCTCGGTCCCGGGGCTCACCTTGCTCTCTCCCCTGGCACACAACTCTGATCGATCACACTTCCATATTATAACCTCCCGCTGAAAGTCTTTCACCCCGCTGGAGATTATTGGCCTGACTCATCAAAGGGGGTGGGTCCAGATGGCACACTATGCGCCCATGATTGGCGACGGGAAATTGTGGTGGAGGGAGGAGATGTTGGAGAGCTTTGGGAGAGAGACAGAGCGGTGGGGGATGGTGCAGCAGCTGGAAGAGAGAGGACGGGGCTACTGCTGTACCTGCAGCTCTTATTTTTGTGACTCGTACTAAACCAAAAACTGTCCAGAAACAAGTTAAAAGCACTGCAGTCCTTTTGTATGGTGATGAGAACGCATGTTAAACGACCAGTCAGTGATAGGTAACAATAGTGTCCACAAAATGTCCTGTTTGAATAATTTAAGACCCATCTCCCTGCTCCCATTTGTCTCCAAGCTCATCGAACGCCTTGTCCATGACCAAATGAGTCGCTACCTCATGGACAGCAACCTTCTCGACCCCCTACAGTCTGGCTTCCGCCCACAACATTCTACTGAAACTGCCCTACTAAAACTCACCAATGACCTTTTAACTGCTAAAACCAACGGCCACTACTCCATGCTCATACTTTTAGATCTTTCTGCTGCCTTTGACACAGTTGACCACCTGCTCCTCCTCAGCAAATTACACTCCCCTGGCCTCCGCGATTCTTCTTTATCCTGGTTCTCCTCCTACCTATCTCAGCACACTTTCAGTGTCACTTACAACTCCATCTCCTCCGCTCCCCTTCCTCTTTCTGTTGGGGTACCCCATGGTTTCGTCCTTGGGCCCCTCCTATTCTCGCTCTATACCTCTTCCCTGGGCCAGTTGATAACCCCCCATGGTTTCCAATACCACCTCTATGCCGACAACACCCAGATCTATCTCTCCACTCCTCAATTCACCCCCTCGATCTCCTCACAGATCTCAAACTTACTGAATGACATATAAGTATGGATGTCGCACCACTTCCTCAAACTCAATCTTTCTAAAACTGAGCTTGTTATATTTCCTCCTTCACGATCCCCCCCCCCCTGTGACTTCACCATTAATATCAACAACACAACCATTGGCCCCTCCACACATGCCAGGGTCCTGGGTGTAATCCTTGACTCTGACCTCTCCTTCAGCCCCCATATCCAATCTCTGGCTAAATCCTGCCGCCTTCACCTCCGCAATATCTCCAGAATTCGACCCTTCCGGACTAATGACACTACAAAGCAACTCATTCACTCCCTGATTATTTCCCGCCTTGACTACTGCAACTCCCTCCTTAATGACCTACCCTTAAGAAGGCTATCCCCCCTTCAATCTATTATGAATGCTGCTGCTAGACTAATAAACCTCACTAATCGATCTGTGACTGCCGCCCCTCACTGGCTTCCCCTACCCCACTGTGTAAAATTTTAAATGCTAACCATAACATCTAAAGCCATCCACAACATCGCCCCCATCTACATCACCAACCTCATCTGCAGATATGGCCCAAATTGTCCCCTCCGCTCCTCCCAGAACCTCCTGCTTTCTAGCTCCCTTGTTACCTCTTCCCATGCTTGCCTTCAAGACTTCTCCAGAGCCTCTCCCATCCCCTGGAACTCCCTGCCCCAGTCTGTCCGATCAGCCCCTACCCTGTCCACCTTTAGGAGATCCCTGAAAACTCATTTATTCAGGGAAGCCTATCCCACAAATACCTAGCAATTGTCCCCGAGCCACCCCCATCAAATCTCATTCTCTGCAGCTATTACCTTTTGTACCACCACCCTCTCCCTTTAGAATGTAAGCTCTATGAGCAGGGCCCTACTGTACCTTTTGTATTGAACTGTACTGTAATTGTATACATTGTAAAGCGCTGCATAAACTGTTGGCGCTATATAAATCGTGTATAATAATAAAAAAAAAATAATAATAACAATAGATGAATCAGACTGACAATGCTGCTGTCCCTGTGCTCATTCGGAGTGGTGTCTCACTAATACAGTTTTTTTTACTGGCAAGATCACCAAGTGAACAGAGGAAAAAAGCCTAAAAAAAAGAAAAATAATGCAGCCACTACATCTGATGATTGGTAAACTGTAATTTATTACCTTTTTGGTTTTGGGTTTAATATTGATTTAAATTCTGATCATTAAAGCGGTTCTGCACACACAAATTATTATTATTTTTTCTAACAGTTTAAAATTTCATTCTTTCTAATGTCACACTCACTTTTATGGGTCCTTTCTGGTCTCCATGTACATTTTTCAATCAAATCGTAACTTATAATAATAATGAACAGTAGTTTTCATCTTGCTTGTGGGCATTTGAGAGTTTAAGAGTGGACTTAAAGGGGAAGTACAGCTAAAGCTAATTTGGCTGTACTCCTCCTGTGGATCATAGGAGTGCAGTTCGTTTTACACTCCTGTGATCCGTTTTCAGCAGACAACGGGCTGAAGCCTGCTGTTGGCTGATGTCACAGAGTCGGTCCAGGCTCAGGCCAGATCGCAACCATATGGTCAGGATCTGCCCACATGCAGGCACCCAGCTCAGCCTCTCAGTGAGCCGCTGAGAGCATGAGCTGGCCGCTCCTGCCCCCTCCACAGTCCAGCTCTCCAGTGGGCGGGGAGGGGGCATAGCAGAGAGTCAGTGACTGACAGTCACCGGCTCTCTGCTCAGGAAGCTGTGAGAACCGAGCCATCTGCGTTGTTTGATCGATTGGTTCTCAGTGTTAGAGCTGGCGGGGGACAGATGCTGCATCCACCTAGGTAAGTATGAATCTGCAAACAAAACCAAATCCCATACTTCTCTTTTAATGATTCCTGGAGGTGATTGTTATTCACGACTCTGAGGTAGCCACTGGTTTTTGTCAGTCATTAGCTGGAGTATGGCTGGTGCTCACATTCTGGGGGAGAAAAAGGAGGAGGCATGGCTGGCTATGAGAACACAGCTGGCCATGTGTTTTTGGGTGCATAAGGGTGGCCAGGAGTCTGGATCTGGTCATAAGTCTAGAGGGGCAGGTGATCATAAGTTTGTGTGGTCAGGTAGCCACAAGCCTGGGGTAGTATGAATCATGAGCCCAGTGGTATACAGGTGACCATAGGTTTGAGAAAGCTGATTGGAAGCACAGAGGAAAAGAATAGTGGGCACATGCAATAATGACAGTAGGCATGGTTTTAATTGTTTTTTTAAGCTGAACTCCAGTCTTACCTTCAGTCTTGCAGCTATACGGGCTCCTCTCCTGTACTGAAAGAAATTGCTTACTCTAATTTCATTGCACACAGTGAGAATCCTACAGTGTGCACTAGAAGCTGGAGAAAGGCAGAGGCAGTAGGGCAGATAAGGCTCACCTCATTGCTGGGCTGAAGGACGTGCAGCATCATCTAGCCCTTTCCTCCCCAGCCTTACTGTTTCTGGCATGCCCCTCTAATTCATTGGATTTCAGTTCTTTCAATCATGGAGGCTAGGCTTTATGGGGGCATTACCTAGATCAGTACACTTAAAAATGCCATCTAACTGGATATGCCCACCCTTTCAGATCTATCCATCATGACATTTTGATATTTGCATAGCTTCCTCCAAGAGCCAACTCACTGCTTGCATAGTGACTGAGGGCCCTTGAGAGGCATATTGTCATCAGATGAAAAGCAATTATCATCTTGCATTGCATAGAGAAGCACCTAGAGCCCTAGTGAAGACATCACTGGGTCTAAAATAAGGCATGTAATTAAAATGGAAACATTTTTTTAATTCATTAGCATGTTGATGGGGGAAGGAGAAGACTATGAGCAGATTCAACTCAGTTTTAAGGTCCACTAATTTCTAGCTCCCCACTTCCTAATTAAAAAATGCTAATTTAAACCTAAGATGCATACAGCACTGGGAGAAAAAAAGGAAACAAAAATGCCTGTCTTACTCCCCACTGTACAGGAGTGTATTATTGAAGGATTATTGATAAATGGTGCATTTGTATTTGTATTCAGCCCCCCGTAAGTCAACACTTTGTAGAACCATCTTTCACTACAATTACAGCTACAAGTCTTTTTGGGGATGTCTCTATCAGTAATGCACATCTAGAGAGTGACATTTCCCATTCTTCTTTGCAAAATAGTTAGATTGGATGGAGAGCATCTGTGAACAGCAATTCTTGTCACAGATTCTCAACTGGATTTAGATCTGGACTTTGAATGAGCCATTCTAACACATGAATATGCTTTGATCTAAACCATTACATTGTAACTCTGGCTGTATGTTTAGAGTCATTGTCCTGCTGGAAGGCGAACCTCCGCCCCAGTCTCAAGTCTTTTGATGACTTTAACAGGTTTTCTTCTAAGATTGTCCTGTATTTGGCTCCATCATCTTCCCATCAACTCTGACCAGCTTTCCTTTCCCTGCTGAAGAAAAGCATCCCCACAACATGATACTGCCACCACCATGTTTCACGGTGGGGATGATGTGTTCAGGGTAATGTGCAGTGTTAGTTTTCCGCAACACATAGCGTTTTGCTTTTAGGTAAAATGTTGGTCTCATCTGACCAGAGCACCTTCTTCCACAGGTTTGTTGTGTCCCCCAAATGGCTTCTCGAAAAATGCAAACTGACTTCCAACAATGGCTTTCTTCTTCTTACTTCTCAATTTTGGGACACTGTGCTTCAATCCAAATCTGTTACCATATTAAAGCCCTAGCTATGCTGAAAGAAAATGTATGTATATTATGTTAAATTGCCTAATAAATAATAACACATTTACAAAAACAAAAAGTTAGGCATTTCTGTGGTTCTAGGGGGTGTGTCTTGTGGGAGGGCAATGGCTTGGTGGGGTCCTCTTTTTTAGTAGGCTTGCGGTTTGTGGCAGTAAAATTCATGTACGTCTTCCTGTTTCTCTTTCTATATATATATAGAATCATTGTCCTCTACTCAAAATACATAACTTTATAATTTACTGTCACAGTCCAAACAGAGTCAACTAATAAAGCAAATAAGTGTCAGGAGCGTCTAGCACTCCTGCTCTTCATTCCAACATCCTGGTTTTGGTTATGGCATTCTCTTTGTCTGGCTGTCTACCTGCAGGGTTATTAATGTGGCCAGTCTATGGGTGAAGACCAAACCTGATTTATGTTTAATGCTTATGATATTGCATTTGTAACACGTTTTACAAGCTACCAGTTTGTCTGCTCTGCTGTTTGGATTTTCCTGTGTATGACCTCAGATCAGATATTGACTATTCATTTAACTCTATCTGCCTTGTACCCTGACTGTCATTGAACCACACTGTCTGTCTGCCAACCACAAGTACCTGTTTGCTTTACTCAGTTTGCGCCTGTCCTGGTGTGGTAGCCAGGCACTATAGTATTGTGTATAAGTCCTGGGGGCAACCGAGTACCAGTAGGCCTTCTTGTCTTATGGGAAAGGAGGCTGCTATAAGTGAAGAACACAGAAGCTAGCTATAGTGTCTGACCACCTGCGCTAGGGGTAAGTCTGACAAGAAGGTGTTTTAGCTAACTGAAATAAAGATTTTCCAGAAGTCACCACTGTCATACAGCAACTGGCCAAAGAAGTGGTGATGTCGGAGTGGACATTTTTAATGAAAGCATAACAGACTCATTCTTTTCTTTTTATCTGGATGTTGATTCCATTATCCCATTGCCAAGACTTCCTCATATCAGCATCATCCTTCTCTCTGATAAAGGCATGACAGGGATAAAACCAAAATGTAACATAATAGGAAAAAGACAAAATAACTGACATATCCCCATTTACAATCTTATCCACCATGGCTGCCAAGCTAAAACTGTTTCAACGCCTCCCTGATAAGATCACCTCGATTTGCTAGTCTTTTCTATGCAAGCATTTCTCTAGAGATATTTGGTTCTCTTTTCAGAAAGGAAACGGAGGGATTGTAAGCCACACTAGACTTTACATTTGGTCACTGAATGGAGATATATAAAAAAAAAGTATTAGTGTTACAAAGTAGAAAAGTACTGAGGCTTGGTTAACTCTTTAGTGTTTCCATATATTTTGATGCATCAGAAAAAAAAATGACTCCTTAATAGTATAACTGGAGTCAACAGTATTGCACACAACACAGTGTTGCACTGCAAGACACTCAGAAAAAAATCGAACATACTGCCATCTGATTGCATTGTGTGGGTGAGAGGTTTTTATGCGAACTCTAGCAACAGGTAATCTCAAAAAATGTATTTTACTCAACCAGCAGTACAGGTAAAACTACTGGCCAGATTAGACCCCTATATGTCTATTGCAACTGGACGTATGCCAATTGTATTAGTTAAAGTGATCTGACACTATTCTTAACCACCTCTTCCTGCCCAGGCCAGTTTTCATTGCTGTCACACTTTGAATTACAATTACTCTGGTATGCAATACTGTACTCAAATTCAATTTTTATAATTCTTCGAGACAGAGATTTCATTTGGTGGTATTAAATTACCACTGTTTTTGTTCTTTTTTGCAATGCAAACAAAAAATAACAAAAAATTAAAAAAAAAAACCCACACAACTTCCTTAGTTTCTGTAATAAAAAAATATAAATAACCCAGCAATGCCATGGCAGTAAAAATACCCCATAAATTACCTCTTTTTGGATAGTAGAAAGTCCAAGGTATTTAGTAGGGATGGGCGAACAATTAGGCCCATGCATGAGTTCAGGCCAAACATTGGCTGTTCACCCCTTCAACGAACACCCAAATTATTATTTTTTTTTATTGTGGTGCTACGGACCACAATGCAATGGTCCGTAGCACAATGCATTGGAAGCCAGTTTGGCTGAAGCAATGAAAGCTTTCCCCATCAGGGCACTGTCAGTGCTATAATTGGACACTGTCATGATGACTCTATCCAATGATGGCTCATTGCTCTTAGTCGCACCACACACTATAAAAGTATTCTTTCAATAGCGGCCATTTGCAGTGTGATATCAGCATGGAGAGAGATAGAACGGGGCTCTGTTCAGTGCTACTAGAGTTAGTGTGCTATAGTGATTCTATTGTCAGTGTAGAATATCAGTTTAGTGTGAATCTAGTGATAGTTCCGTGTGACTGTAATGCGACCATTCATTTTTACTTTAATGTCACTTTAGTGTGAATCTAGTGATAGTTCAATCAGTGTGAGTGTAGTGGCATTAGTGTCGGTTTATTTTGTCAGGGCAGGTTTACTGCAGTATAGTTCAGTGCGTTAGTGCAGGTTTAACGCAGTACATTTCCGTAGGTTACTGCGCGTTTAACACAGAATATTTCAGTGCATTACATGCCGTATAATGCAGTATATTACAGTGTGTTAGTGCACATTTAACACAGTATATTTGCGTGCATTACTGCACGTTTAACGCAGTATATTTCACTGTGTTACTGCACGTTTAACGAAGTATATTTCAGTGCATTAGTGCACATTTAACGCAGCATATTTATTTTTTTTCCCCCCAAAAAACATTTTATTGAAATTTTTGTTATTTCCACACAGAAGTTAGTTGTATGTCAATTACAGAATAGAGAGTAAAAGGTCCTATCTATAAGTACAACAGTTATATATAGTATTCAGTATACAATTAACAGGAAAAATATACAGCTTATGGTTAGAGGTAATTACCATTATTACACTCATGGTAGAACAAGTAACATTTAGTGAGATATCCAGCACCTAACGATGCTTTGTGAGGTAACATAACATTAGAGAGAGAATGGGGGAGAAGGCGGAAGTGGGGAAAAGGAGTCAGGAATAAAAGGGAGAGAAGGCGTCATGTTTCACGCTCCTGGATAATATGGGTGATGCGTAATGCTGGATCAGGGAGAGCACGGCAAAAGTTGAATGAGGGGTAGAAAATTAACACATTGGCCAATGTAGTTCTTCCTAAACAGATATTTCGGGAGGGAGTATTGTTTCCACCATGAATGGGGTTGGGGGAAAGAGAAAAAACAAAAAAAGGGGGGGACGGATGGGGGGCATGGTAGGAACAGAAGGGGATGGGGGGACTCACCAGGAGATCCCTCCGGCAGGTTGTTTTGGTCAGGTTTTCGATCCTTGTGATCCTGTCAGGCTGTGTATAAGAAAGAAATCAGAAGAATCAGGGGTGTCCTATGTCGTAGAGGGGTCCACTAGGCATCTCCATGGTTTGAAAGTGTATCCAGCATGCCCAAGTGGATGTAAATTTGGACGGGCAGTTGTTCACTATGGAGATGAGTTCTTCGATTTCTTCGATGTTGGTTATATGGGTGAACCATTGCAAAAGAGAAGGGGTATGGGTTGAACCCCAATGAACTGGTATGCAGAGTTTTGCAGCATTGATCATGTACATTGATAGAGATTTGAAATATGATTTGTGGGAGATAGAATTTGTGCTTCACTGAAATCCAAGGTATAAGTTGTCACCTGCGATATTGTGGTGTGAACTTCTTTCCAGAAAGTTTGGCTTAGTGGGCAGTCCCAACAGATATGGAAGAGTGAGCCCACATCTTTCTAGCAGTGCCAACAAAGGTTAGAAAGAGATGAATTAATTTTATGAAGTAGGGCTGGTGTTCGATATCATCGTGATAGAGTTTTGTAATTGTTTTCCTGTGTTGTAACATTAACTGAGCCCTTTTGAGCATTGCTATAAAGATGTTCCCATTGTTTGGGAGTTGCAGGTCTCTTTCTCATGTTTTACAGGCTTTTCCTTCATTAGAAAGAATGTTGTGAAATAGCAAGCTGTGCGTTGTGGAAATTCCGCGTTGTTGTGGTGAGTTTACAGAGCATAGGTGTTCAAATGGGGTTAATGGTTGAGATATTGTAGATGTGCGATCTAGGGAGCGCAGGAAATGGCGCAGTTATAGACTCGTCCAAAAAGTTAGGGGGGTGTTGGATAAATGACACGTTAGTTCATCTTGTGTAAGCAGCATACCATTCTGAAAAAATGAGTGCGCAAAGGTGGTAGTACTGGGTTCCAGACCTAAACGAAAGTCATTGGACATTCCGGGTGGGAATTCCGGGTTTAAATGTATTGGTGTTAGGGGTCCTGGTGTTGGAGATAGTGTGAATTTTTTGCATGCCTCTCGGAAACATACGAGAGTTGTGTTTATGAGAGGATGGTTTCTCAGGGTAAGTGGAATGTGTTTAGTTTGTAGCCATGGAATAGAGCGGAGGCGTAATGGAGAAAATTAGTGTTCCAGCTGAACCCAGTCTTTGATTCGGTGATGGACAGACCAGTCTACAATCCTAGATAAGTGGCATGCCCAGTAGTAGTTGCATAGGTCTGGTAACCCAATACCTCCCGTTTGTTTCGGAAGTGTCAGTTGTTCATAACTTATACATGGACGGCCTTGGAAGGCCACACATTTTTTTTATAGAAGTTGAAAAATGTAGTAGGTATTTTAATTGGGATTGTCTGTTAGATGTATGTAGCGGGGTCGTACCGCTTTTAGGGGAAGAGACTACATCCCCCATAATCCCCCAGGCTCCCGGGCTGCTTGTTTCCGCCCGAGAGGCTGCTGGGGGAGGTTATAAAAAGGAAGAGCGGAGACCGCCTCTTCCTCTTGGGACACTTCCTCTTCTGAGGCCTGACAGGACTGGCCTGCCTCTGCTGACGGAGCTTGTGACGCGGAGAATACAGCCAGTGGAGACACCTGTGCGGACCGGAGCTGAAGGCCTAAAGCCTGGGCCTTGCAGCAGGTGGAGAGAGACTCTCATACCTCAGAGTCAGCAGCAGCGGAGCCGAGACTCTTCCCTACAGACGGTCGGTCGGAGCTGAGGACCGGAGCGCAGGGGCTGTGACTGAGGAGACCAGAGCCGCCATTAGAGGGACCGGAGCGGAGGACGGTACCCCAGGATTGGTGAGAGAGCCGGAAGGCTCATCCTGCATTGATACACACGTTTTATGCCTATTGAACTGCCTAGGCGCAATTTACCTCAGAGCAGCAATGTTACTTTCTGTGGATTACAAAGACACCATTTAAAGCTACATGTGCACCACCTCTACAGATTCATTGCCGGTGAAGAACACTGTACTAGTACAAGGACTGAGCTCTATTACTAGGGATCAGGCCTGGTCCATTAGGTAGGCGCAGATAGATTTATTGGACCTCAGGGGTGCATAGCAGACGGTCGCCACACTTGGCGCTCCGTTTCCCCATTGCTAGTTGATACATATGTGTGTACATGTTTAAGTGCATATTGCAGGGACCTGCTAAAGTATTGTGAGTCATATGTTTAAATGCATGTTACTATTTCTTTTCCTTACTGACAAAGTAAAGCCAGTTATTCTTATCTCAGCAGTCTGCTTGTGAGTTCATACCCATTATGCTTAGAGTATAAGTGATGTTTTTATGTGCATAGATTCATACCCCTTGACTAACTGTGCCAGAGCGGGTAGAGCAAATTGCCGGGGGTTGGTGGAGCTGTACTCAGGGACCCAAAACAAACCAGCGGCTCTCTTAACTGGGGGTAGCGCTACACGTGGGGGCTCGTAATCCGGGATCCTGAGTCAGCGGGAAAAGCCGCCAGAAGGTACCGGCATGGACCCAATAGAAGTGGGACGGTGGTCCGCAACATGGGCCGCTGACCCAGCCGCAGCAGCAGTCATTGAACTGCCAGGGATGTGGCAGAGAGAGGCAGTCAAGCAGCTCATAATGTCATTATCCCCATGCCAGAAGTCATGGATAATGGACATGAGAAATGATGCTGGGTACACATACGCCTTAATAGAATGGAAGGAAGAGACTCCAGAGCAGTTCAGGAGCCAAAGCATACAGGCACCGAATGGTCAGGCCTACCAATTGCTGCATGCGCTGCCGCGCAAGGGAGAAGGTTCTCCTATGAAAGCCATTCTATCCCCAAAGAAGGAAGAGCTGAAGGGCGCGGAAAGTCCCGCACCCACACAGACTACCCTTAGTGCAGAACTGTGTGCTGTCCTAGGGGAGATTGTGACTCAGTGCAGAAGAGACCCCGGGGACTACCCAATGTCGGGATACAGGAAACTCCGGATGTTCTCTGGGAGGACACCTGTACCCTCGGGAGAAGAGGGATTTGAAGAGTGGTTAGATGGTGCCACGCAGGCCCTAGAAGAATGGGAGGTCTCAGAAGGCAGAAAGAAGCAAAGGATTGTTGAGAGCCTAAAAGGACCTGCTTTAGAGGCCATACGCAATCTGAAGACAAGCAAAAAGGATTGCACTGCCCAGGACTACATAGACATCCTGGAAAGTGTGTTTGGTGGGACAGAAAAAGTCACAGAACTTACCTATCAACTGGAACACTGTTACCAGAAGACAGGGGAGAAGCTGTCAGAGTACATGGGACGCATAGACAAGATCCTGCATAGGATTATCCTGAAGAAGGGGATAGATCCAGGGAAGGTAGATGAAGCCCGTGCCCAGCAGGTGATGAGGGGAGCCCAACCCCTGGACCCTGTCGCACTAATTCTACGCACCCGCCAGGATGGGAAGAGCCTGGACTACCCTGATCTCATCCGAATGGTCAGAGAAGAAGAGGCCATGTTGGAGGAGAAACGGGAAAAGCAAGTGATGGGGTCTACCAAGCTTCCAGTGGCCACGGTCAGGTCGGCCTTAACCCCTGAAAGAGAGACAGAGGTAGATGCCCTGAAGTTGCAGATGTCCCAGATGATGGAGATATTGACGTCTCTAGTGGCGAAAGAGACGCCCAGTCCCAAGAAAGAAACAAGCAGGAGGGAATTGTTTCCAGCTGTCCCAGCACCAGCATCCCCACCTGACTACGGTGAGATGATTTGCTTTAATTGTGGAGGAATTGGTCATATTGCAGCTGTATGTTCCAGTCCCAAGAAGAAGAAGGCAGAAAGCCGCCAGCCGGCGGGAAACGCCAAAGGGCCCCGGTGAAGGAGTCAACCGGGTGCCCATCACCTTCAGTGAACTCCAAGAAGCACAACAGGAAAAGGAAGCGAGGAGACCAAACCCCTCAGAAGGGGCCCAGGCATCCTCACCCAAGGTGCACTCCAGAGAAAGGGGGCAAGACCCCTCCGAAGAGACACAGCACTCCTAAACGTGAACTCTTCAAAGTGAGAGATAGCAATGTCCCTCAACGGGTTCACACTCCCAGTAAGAGGGAGAAAATTAATGCATACCAGGCTCAAGAAAGGAGCAAGCGCAAATCCAGTGAGAAGAAGAAGAGTCCAAAGAAGAGGACAGCATCAACTCAGCCTTACCCAGAAGAGCTAGTTGGTCCATCCCCTACTGTACCTATCCAGGTGGAGGGAGTGTACACGAAGGGCCTCCTAGACACTGGAGCACAAGTGACCCTGTTGTACAGGGACTTCTATGACAGATACCTGAGTCATCTGCCTATACAGAAGATAGAAGAGTTGGAGATAAGGGGATTGGGAACTCAGAGTTTCCCCTATGATGGATACTTACCCATCAGATTGACGTTTGACCCATCCGTAGCTGGGAAGTCTGAAGTGTTCGACACCTTAGCAGTGGTGTGTCCCCGCCCACCAGGAACCAGCAAGACGTCCCTGATTATAGGGACGAACACGGATCTAGTCAGAAGGCTTCTGACCCCCTTGGTGAAGAAAGAGAATCTTTCAGCCCCCAAGATCCACCCCATGCTGAAGGCAGCCTATCAGCGGTTGGTCCTAGAGCAGAAGACCCCAAGTGAGGGGATAGGAAGGGTATGGAGGCTTGGAAAAGAAGGAGCAGTGTTACAGCCTGGAGAGGTGACCTGCATGAGAGCCACGGTGAAACTTACTTGGGAGCAGCCTGGCCCCTTTGTAATGTTGGAGCCCGACCCAATGGAGGGTCACTCAGGTCTGGAGGTGATACCAGAAGTAATCTCATTGAAGGACCTGAAGAAGGCTAGAGGAAGAGTCCCTGTCAGTGTGAGGAACCCCACGGAACAGCCTGTGGAGATCCCTGCCAGGATGCTTCTGGAACAGGTGAGTCCTGCTGTCCCAGTTGGCTGGTCAGAAGTGAAGGGGACGGG
Organism: Lithobates sylvaticus; assembly: GCA_028564925.1. NCBI lineage: Eukaryota > Metazoa > Chordata > Amphibia > Anura > Ranidae > Lithobates > Lithobates sylvaticus. The sequence continues at coordinate 127,154,685 of CM053035.1, read as the reverse complement.
TGAAGGAGAAGACGTTTGGAAGAAACTCTCAATGGAAAACCCAAACCTACCTGGAGCTTGGAAAGAGAGAGCCAAGGCCCAGCTGACCAGATGGGAGAAGATTTTTTCAAAAGATGAGTTTGATGTGGGGTGTGCGAGGAGTGCCACCCATCGAATCCGCATGCAAGAGGACAAGCCATTCAGAGAGAGAGTAAGGCGAGTCCCGCTAGCAGATCTGGAGGATCTGAGGGAGCAGCTTGCGGAATTGAAGAAGACGGGAGTGATTAGGGAGTCCAGAAGCCCCTACGCCTCCCCAATTGTGGTAGTCAGGAAGAAGAATGGGTCATTGAGGCTCTGCATTGACTACAGAACTCTCAACAGGAGGACCATTCCTGACCAGTACACCACGCCAAGGATAGAAGATGCCTTACAGAGTTTATCTGGAGCTAAGTGGTTCAGTGTGATGGACCTCAAGAGTGGGTATTATCAAATCCCCATGCATCCAGAAGATCCCCAGTAGGATTCTTTGAGTTCAACAGGATGCCTCAGGGCCTATCTGGAGCTCCTGCTACGTTTCAACGCCTAATGGAAAGGGCGGTTGGAGACATGAACCTCATAGAAGTCCTTGTGTACCTGGACGATGTCATTGTCTTTGGAAAGACTTTGGAAGAACATGAAGCCAGATTGGAGAAAGTACTGAAGAGGCTCAGTGAAGAGGGACTTAAACTTTCTCCAGAGAAGTGTCGGTTCTATCAGTCTTCTGTGAACTATCTGGGACACATAGTGTCTGAAAAAGGAGTGGCTACAGACCCTGAGAAGTTGGAGGCAGTTACTTCGTGGCCAAGGCCCACAACAGTTACAGAACTTCGGTCTTTCTTGGGGTTCTGCTCCTACTACCGCAGGTTTGTGGATGGGTTTGCCCGCATTGCCAAACCCCTCAACGAGCTGCTCAAGACAGAAGGAGAGGAAGATGGATTGGGGCCTAGGAGGCCTAGTGAGTCGGTTCAAGACCAATGGAACTCAAGGTGTGAAGAGGCTTTCAGAACCTTGAAGAGAAGTCTCACCTCAGCCCCAGTTTTGGCCTACGCTGATCCCACTAGACCATATGAGCTACACGTTGATGCCAGCCATGAGGGCCTAGGTGGAGTACTCTACCAGGAGTATGAAGACCAGCTACGACCAGTGGCCTATGTGAGCCGGAGCCTGACCCCCTCCGAGAAGAACTATCCCACCCACAAGTTGGAGTTCTTAGCCCTCAAATGGGCAGTAGTTGACAAACTGAGAGACTATCTGTATGGGGCCGAGTTTACTGTAAAGACAGATAACAACCCCTTGACCTATCTATTCACCACCGCCAAGCTGGATGCAACTGGACACAGATGGTTGGCGGCGTTGTCTGGATTCAATTTCAGCCTCAAGTACAGACCAGGGGCTGGAAATAGGGATGCAGATGCCCTGTCCCGAAGATCCCATGTCATGGTCGATGACTGGGAAGACTGGACCCAAGTGGCACCAGATGGAGTGCGAGCCCTTTGTCAGGGGGCTGAACTCCAAGCCAGAGGAGGATCCAGAGCTGAAGAGGTAGGGGTTACCACAGTGGGAGTTCCGAAGTGTTACTGTGGGGTAACTCAACTAGAAGAAGAGTGTCTACCGAAGCTGTCCAAGAAGGAGTTAAGGTGTGACCAATTGGAAGACCCCATGGGGAGATTGGTCCTGGAAGCCCTGGAAGACAAGAGTCCAGAGGGACTTCGCCTTCACCCTTCTAAAGAAGCTCGCCTACTGAGGAGAGAGTTGGACAAATTACAGGTGCATCAGGGGGTAGTCTACCGAAGGGGCCCCTCTGATGGCCCAGAAGACAAGTGGCAGTTGTTTCTCCCAGAGAAGCATCGAGAGACTGTGCTGATTGCCTTACATGACCAGCATGGTCACTTGGGAGCAGAGAGAACCTTCCAACTTGTCAGAGACCGGTTTTATTGGCCCTGCATGAGGGCCGAAGTGGAGGAGTATTGCCATTCCTGTGCAAGATGCATTCAGAGAAAGACTTTACCTCATCAAGCTGCCCCAATGGGCCACCTACAGAGTCAAGGCCCAATGGATCTGGTATGCATTGATTTTCTCTGCCTCGAACCCGATTTGAGTGGATTGGGAAATGTTCTGGTGGTAACTGACCATTTCACCCGTTATGCTCAGGCTTTCCCAACCAAGGACCAGAAGGCCTCTACAGTAGCCAAGGTACTTCTGGAGAAGTACTTTGTTCACTATGGACTGCCACAGAGAATCCATTCAGACCAAGGAAGGGACTTTGAGAGTCGCCTGATCAGGAAGCTACTAGATTCTCTGGGAGTAGAGAAGACTAGAACCACACCATATCACCCTCAAGGTGATGCCCAGCCTGAAAGGTTCAACAGGACCCTATTGAACATGTTGGGAACTTTGGAAACAGAGAAGAAGCCACATTGGAGTCAACACATTTCAGCTCTAGTGCATGCCTACAATTGCACCACAAGTGATGTAACAGGTTTTTCCCCTTACCGACTTATGTTTGGGAGAGAAGCAAGATTACCAGTGGATTTGGCCTTTGGCATTTCCTTAGACCATGCCTCTGCTGCCTCCCACAAAGGATATGTGGACAGATTGAGGCACAGTCTGAAGATAGCTTACGAGAAAGCTCAAGCGGCCTCTGACCAGAGGGGGGCCCGAAATAAGAGGAACTTTGATTTGAAGGTTCGAGTACAGGACCTACAGCCTGGGGACCGTGTACTGCTACGCAATCTAGGGATTCCTGGAAAACACAAGATTGCTGATAGATGGAGATCAGAGCCATATATCATCTGTAGAAAGCTTCCAGGATTGCCTGTCTACAAGTTGAAACCAGAAGGAAGGTTGGGGCCTTTGAAGACCTGGCATAGGAATCATTTGCTCCCACTTACTGAAGCAGTCAGAATACCTCCAGCGAGAGACTTACCTGAATCTGTTTCCATTCTGGATACCCCCAGGCCTAACACTAGGTCTCAGACATCCCGAGTTAGGGGTGGACAGGACCCCCAACCAGAAGAAGAGAGAGGAGAACTTGAATGGCTATGGCCTTCCTCAATCCCAGGAAATTCTGCCATAGATCTTCCACCTACTGAAGGGGTGGAAGATGGAACATTGAACCCAGAAGCCACAGAGTTTGTGCCATTCAGTGTTGTGCCTGAGTGCTGGGAAGATATCCCTGGTCTCTACCCAGAGGAAGAAGTAGATGTTCCAGAACCAGAGATGTTGCCAGAATGTGTTCCTGAAGAAGTCCCAAGAGAACAGAGAGCTCGCAGAGTTGTGAAGCCTCCCAAGAAGTTAACTTACCCCAAGATGGGAGAAAGTTCAGAGGACTCTGTTACCACAGCAAGGAGAAGTGCTGAAAGCCCTGACCCATCCACTGTTCATTTGGTGGAGGGCAACCCCAGCTCACTCTCTGGCACAGTTAAACAGGTCGCCCACACTGAAGTGACCTGTAGACAGGACAGCTCCCCATCTTGTGTTAATTGGTGGGAGGCTCCCCTGTCTAAATTATGTGAACGTGTTGTTACCAAGGACGCTTGTAGTTTGAACACTGTCTTTGGGGACCAAAGATTCAAAGTGGGGGGAGTGTGTAGCGGGGTCGTACCCCTTTTAGGGGAAGAGACTACATCCCCCATAATCCCCCAGGCTCCCGGGCTGCTTGTTTCCACCCGAGAGGCTGCTGGGGGAGGTTATAAAAAGGAAGAGCGGAGACCGCCTCTTCCTCTTGGGACACTTCCTCTTCTGAGGCCTGACAGGACTGGCCTGCCTCTGCTGACGGAGCTTGTGACGCGGAGAATACAGCCAGTGGAGACACCTGTGCGGACCGGAGCTGAAGGCCTAAAGCCTGGGCCTTGCAGCAGGTGGAGAGAGACTCTCATACCTCAGAGTCAGCAGCAGCGGAGCGGAGACTCTTCCCTACAGACGGTCGGTCGGAGCTGAGGACCGGAGCGCAGGGGCTGTGACTGAGGAGACCAGAGCCGCCATTAGAGGGACCGGAGCGGAGGACGGTACCCCAGGATTGGTGAGAGAGCCGGAAGGCTCATCCTGCATTGATACACACGTTTTATGCCTATTGAACTGCCTAGGCGCAATTTACCTCAGAGCAGCAATGTTACTTTCTGTGGATTACAAAGACACCATTTAAAGCTACATGTGCACCACCTCTACAGATTCATTGCCGGTGAAGAACACTGTACTAGTACAATGACTGAGCTCTATTACTAGGGATCAGGCCTGGTCCATTAGGTAGGCACAGATAGATTTATTGCACCTCAGGGGTGCATAGCAGACGGTCGCCACACTTGGCGCTCCGTTTCCCCATTGCTAGTTGATACATATGTGTGTACATGTTTAAGTGCATATTGCAGGGACCTGCTAAAGTATTGTGAGTCATATGTTTAAATGCATGTTACTATTTCTTTTCCTTACTGACAAAGTAAAGCCAGTTATTCTTATCTCAGCAGTCTGCTTGTGAGTTCATACCCATTATGCTTAGAGTATAAGTGATGTTTTTATGTGCATAGATTCATACCCCTTGACTAACTGTGCCAGAGCGGGTAGAGCAAATTGCCGGGGGTTGGTGGAGCTGTACTCAGGGACCCAAAACAAACCAGCGGCTCTCTTAACTGGGGGTAGCGCTACATGTATATTAAGCGAGGTAGGATGTTTATTTTTTGGATGACCGTGCGTCCAAACCATGAAAAGTTGGGGTTAATCTATCTATGTATATTCCCTGTCACATTTTTCAGGATGGTTAGAAATTTTTTAGAGAATAAATCAGAGAGACACGTGGCTAGATAGGTTATCGAGTCGGTTTGCCATTTAAATGGAAAAAAGTTTTTGCATTGTGCAACTACAGTTGAAGGTAAGGTACATATAAGGGCATGGGATTTGTCAAAGTTTATTTTGAAATTACATATGAATTGGTAGAGTTCAAAGTCTTTTAATAGGGTAGGGAGTGTAGTGTGTGGTTCTGTAAGAAAACGTAAGATGTCATCCGCAAATGCGGGTAGTTTATAGGGTCGAGCCTTAACTGTAAATCCCTTAACATCGTTGTTGTCTCTGATGCGTCGTAGTAATGGTTCTAGTGTGAGAAAAAAATGTATCAGTGAAAGGGGACAACCTTGCATTTCGTATATGGAAGGCATTCGACAGGTGGCCATTGACGCATATTTTAGCGGTTGGCGTGGAATGTAGTGACATGATGAAATTAAACATGTGGTCACGGATACCAATTGAGCGGAGTACTGCCTCCATGTAGTCTCAGGCCAACCTGTTGAATGCCTTCTCTTCGTCTAATGAAAGAAAGAATCCTTGTTGTTTAGTGGAAGTGAGCCAGTGGAGTAGGTTGATTGCTTTAACGATATTATCCCTAGCTTCCCTACCTGGGATAAACCTTACCTGGTCTTTCCCTATCAATGAGTTAAGAATCGGTAGCAGACAGTTTGCTGGGATTCTGGCAAAAATATTTATATCAACATTTAAGAGGGATATCGGGAGGTAGTTGGTGACTGATGTGGGATCTTTTCCTGTTTTTGGGATAACCGATATGTGGGCTTCCAATAGATTGTGAGTAGGGGGTTGGGCACGGGAGAGTGAGTTGAAGGGTTCTGTTAGAATATCCTGGTATGTTTTGAAGTAGGTCGCGGTGAATACGCCTGGGCTTTTACCTGTCTTAAACTTTTTAACGGCTGATTTGAATTCTTCCATTGTAAGTGGGCCTTCCATTGTAAGTGCTTCAGAGGGGGAATTGGGTTTAGGACATTATTGTGTGAGAAAGTCTCGAATCACATTTGAGTAAGATTTGGAGTCATTAGGCAGATGCGTAGCCGGAGGGAGGTTATATAGGTTTGTAATATTGCTAGAATTGGGTTGCAATGTCTGTGGAGGCTTCTAAGATACGGCCTTGTGGGGTGCGAATAGTGTGTACAGTATTGGCTGCTTTTTTAGCTTGCAAGGCTTTAGCCAGGAGTTTGCCGCTCGTGTTGCCTTGCTCGTAAAATAGCTTTTTGGCGAGTGTATAGTCGCTCTTCGTTTTCCGACCTAAAAACTCTGACAGTGTCGTCCGAGCCTGCAAGAATTCCTGGTATGTTTGTTGTGCCTGTGACCACTTGTGTTTTAACTCCAGGAACTTAACCTTGTTGAGGAGGTCGTTGAGTTTCATTCAACTGTTTTTTTCCCTAGAGGCTGCGAGTGCCAGGAGATTGCCTCTGATTACACATTTGTGTGTTTCCCATTGTGTAAGGGGTGTCGTATCTGGAGTATTATTTTCTGTGAAGAAGTTTTGAATGTCTGCTTGGATTTTGGTACTCTCCATGTTTTAGTGAGGGGGGCGTTATCTGAAAACAATAGGGTCATTGTGACAGGGTGGTGGTTGGAGAGGAACAAGGGTTCTATAGATGCTTTTGTAAGGTGTGGGAGATCTTTCTGTGTAAGGTAGATGCAATCATTTCTAGAGTACATATTGTGTAACGGGGAGAAAAATGTAGAATCTCTCTCTCCTAGGTGCAGGGTTCTCCAGGTGTCATGTAGTAATAGTTCTTGTAGTGCTTGTATGAAGTTCCTGAGGAGGTGTCCTCTATCGGATTTAGCAATACATTAAGATCTCCACCCAGGATGAGTATTCTCATATGGAAGCTAGCAAGTGCGGCCGTAAGTTTCCGAAAGAATCCTACTTTATTGGAGCTGTAGATATTGGCTAAAGTTATTGGTTTGCCTTGGAGGGAGCCCTTGAGGAAGAGGTAGCGGCCTTCCTCATCTGCAAGTGATTCAGAGATTTGTAGCTGTGTATTTTTGGAGACCAAGATAGATACACCTTTAGATTTTGCACACCTATCAGCAGATATACAGTGGTGTGAAAAAGTGTTTGCCCCCTTCCTCATTTCCTGTTCCTTTGCATGTTTGTCACACTTAAGTGTTTCGGAACATCAAACCAATTTAAACAATAGTCAAGGACAACACAAGTAAACACAAAATGCAATTTGTAAATGAAGGTGTTTATTATTAAAGGTGAAAAAAAATCCAAACCATCATGGCCCTGTGTGAAAAAGTGATTGCCCCCCTTGTTAAAACATACTATAACTGTGGTTGTCCACACCTGAGTTCAATTTCTCTAGCCACACCCAGGCCTGATTATTGCCACACCTGTTCACAATCAAGGCATCACTTAAATAGGAGCTGCTTGACACAGTAAGGTCCACCAGAAGATCCTTAAAAGCTACACATCATGCCGAGACCCAAAGAAATTCAGGAACAATTGAGAAAGAAAGTAATTGAGATCTATCAGTCTGGAAAGGGTTATAAAGCCATTTCCAAAGCTTTGGGAATCCAGCGAACCACAGTGAGAGCCATTATCCACAAATGGCGAAGACATGGAACAGTGGTGAACCTTCCCAGGAGTGGCCGGCCGCCCAAAATTACCCCAAGAGCGCAGCGACGACTCATCCAAGAGGTCACAAAAGACCCCACAACAACGTCCAAGGAACTGCAGGCCTCACTTGCCTCAGTTAAGGTCAGCGTTCATGCCTCCACCATCAGGAAAAGACTGGGCAAAAATGGCCTGCATGGCAGAGTTCCAAGGAGAAAACCACTGCTGAGCAAAAAGAACATCAAAGCTCGTCTCAATTTCTCCACAACACATCTTGATGATCCCCAAGACTTTTGGGACAACATTCTGTGGACCGATGAGACAAAAGTGGAACTCTTTGGAAGGTGTGTGTCCAAGTATATCTGGCGTAGAAGGAACACTGCATTTCAGAAAAAGAACATTATACCAACAGTAAAATATGGTGGTGGTAGTGTGATGGTCTGGGGTTGTTTTGCTGCTTCAGGACCTGGAAGACTTGCCGTGATAAAAGGAACTATGAATTCTGCTGTCTACCAAGAGATCCTGAAGGAGAATGTCCGACCATCTGTTCGTGTACTCAAGCTGAAACGAACTTGGGTTCTGCAGCAGGACAATGATCCTAAACACACCAGCAAGTCCACCACCGAATGGCTGAAGAAAAACAAAATGAAGACTTTGGAGTGGCCTAGCCAAAGTCCTGACCTGAATCCTATTGAGATGTTGTGGTATGACCTTAAAAAGGCCGTTCATGCTCGAAAACCCTCTAATGTAACTGAATTAGGACAATTCTGCAAAGATGAGTGGGCCAAAATTCCTCCAGGACGCTGTAAAAGCCTCATTGCACGTTATCGCAAACGCTTGGTTGCAGTTGTTGCTGCTAAGGGTGGCCCAACCAGTTATTAGGTTTAGGGGGCAATCACTTTTTCACACAGGGCCATGATGGTTTGGATTTTTTTTCACCTTTAATAATAAACACCTTAATTTACAAATTGCATTTTGTGTTTACTTGTGTTGTCCTTGACTATTGTTTAAATTGGTTTGATGTTCCGAAACACTTAAGTGTGACAAACATGCAAAGGAACAGGAAATGAGGAAGGGGGCAAACACTTTTTCACACCACTGTACTATTGTTAACAACGATCAGCTCTGGGCACATTCACCCAATTGGGGATAAGAGAGAAAGAAAACAAAACTACTGTATATACTGGAGTATAAGCCGACCCGAATATAAGCCAAGGCATCTCATTTTACCACAAAAAAATGGGAAACGTATTGACTCAAGTATAAGCCTAGGGTGAGAAATGCGCAGCTACTGTAAGTGGAAAAGAGGTTCAACAATGCCCATTTGCAGCCTCACTGTGCCCATTTGTATGCCTCACTGTGCCCATTTGTATGCCTCACTGTGCCCATTTGCAGCCGTAGGTCCCCGAACTTCAAACTTGGTAGTTAAGGGTTCCTAGATTCCTAGAATGACATTTTCCGACCCGACTTTGGGGCCCCGTATCTCGCACATATGGTGCTAGGAACCCCAATTTGGTGTGCAAACCAAGTGGAACCAACACTACAACATATCCAAATTTGGGGTAAGGGGCCCCAAATTCGGTTTGGAAAATGTCATTCTCTGCTGCAGAAAAGTGCTTGACATTTTCCGACCCGACTTTCGGGCCCTCACTGTGCCCACTTGCAGCCGTAGGTCCCCCGAACTTCAAACTTGGTAGTTAAGAGATACAGGGCCCCAAATTCGGTCAACTGTGTCCATCTGCAGCAATGTCATTTTGTGACCCTTTGGGTCCAGAGACCCCAAATTTTGGCTGCAGCTAGGGGGCATCTAGGAACCCTTAACTACCAGGTTTGAAGTTCGGGGGACCTACGGCTGCAAGTGGGCACAGTGAGGGCCTGAAAGTCGGGTCGGAAATTGTCAAGCACTTTTCTGCAGCAGAGAATGACTTTTTCCGAACCGAATTTGGGGCCCCGTATCTCGGGGCCACTTGGTGCTAGGAACCCCAAATTTGGATATGTTGTAGTGTTGGTTTCACTTGGTTTGCACACTAAATTGGGGTTCCTAGCACCATATGTGCGAGATACGGGGCCCCAAAGTCGGGTCGGGAAATGTCATTCTCTGATGCAGAAAAGTGCTTGACTCCAGTATAAGCTGAGGGGGGCACTTTCAGCACAAAAAAATGTGCTGAAAAACTCGGCTTATACTCTAGTATATACGGTAAGCTCTCTCTTAACGAATGTAACTTGAAAAAGTGAAAGCCACTGGCGGCTATATTTACTGGCTCATATATAACAGTAGATATTGTTATAAGAGCATATAATCAACTGCAACTCCATTTTGTAATTTCCCCTCCATTTCATAGTCCTTGTTGTTAAAGGAATGTACATGCCTTATCTTACACTTCTTTCTTGTTAAAATGTATTAGACCTTTTGTTTGAGCTAAGATTTAATTTAAAAAACCCTCTGTATGAGTCATTGTGACCGGATCCTCAGAAAGGCATCCTATGTCCTTGCAGATAAGTTATCTTTGTAAATTCCTTTCAGCTGCCTAAACTTATGATGAAAAAAAATCTCTCTGTAGAAGCCTGGTTAACCCTTAGAAACTTAGGAGCAAGCTTACCCCTCCCATTTTGTGTTGTTACGTGCATATAAAGCTATCAATTCTGAATAAAGATTTCAGACCTGCTTTGAAAACTGAAAGCTGCCTGTTGCGTGTGTCAAATTGGGTCTCCAGAATTCTGACAGGTTGCGGTGGGCTACCAAGGAAAAAGGGTGGTCGGCTGTCCAGTAATCTATCCTTTCAGAATGGGAGCTCATCCTGGATAGAACAATCATCCACATTAAGTGAATTTTTGTCTTATCTGACAAAGCTCTAGACCCATTTAAATTGTATAGAAAGGAGACGGACCATGCCAACATAGGCTAAAAAATAAAAAGGTCTTTGGCAGTCCTTTGGGAGGACACAAATATTTAAACAGTACTGTTTCTCCTTTTGGGAAGGAGAATAGTCTTCACATCTGGGGGGTGTCTATAGGTTGCCTGTGAAGGGGGCAGGTTTCCTGTGCTTAGAACTGTCCCTGCAAAAAGTGTAATTTTTGCAGGAAAAAAGCTATTTAAAAGCACTCGCGGCTAATGAATTGATGGCTCCCGTAACACAGAGAACTGTCATTCATTGATAAAAAACAAAAAAAAAAGCGTGGGGGTCCCCCCAAATTCAATAACCAGGCCCTTCAGGTCTGGGATGGATATTAAGGGGGACCCCAGCCAAAAAAAAAATGGCGTAGGGTCCCCCTCAAAATCCATACCAGACCCTTGAGGTCTGGGATGGATTTTAAGGGGAGGCCCAGCCAAAAAAAATGGCGTGGGGTCCCCCTCAAAATCCATACCAGACCCTTATCCGAGCACGCAACCTGGCAGGCCGCAGGAAAAGAGGGGGGGACGAGAGCACCCCCCCTCCCGCCTGAACCGTACCAGGCCACATGCCCTCAACATTGGGAGGATGCTTTGGGGGTCTAAGACCCCCAAAGCACCTTGTCCCCATGTTGATGAGGACAAGGGCCTCGTCCCCACAACCGTGCCCGGTGGTTGTGGGGGTCTGCGGGCGGGGGGCTTATTGGAATCTGGAAGCCCCCTTTAACAAGGGGACCCCCAGATCCCGCCCCCCCCTGTGTGAAATGGTAAGGGGGTACAAAAGTACCCCTACCATTTCACCAAAAAAGTGTCAAAAAATTGTAAAAATGACAGGAGACGGTCTTTGACAATTCCTTTATTAAAATCTTCTTTCTTTATCCTTCGGTATCTTCATCTTCCGTCATCTTCTTCCATCCTCTTCCATTTTCTTCTTCCTCCAATCCGCTTCTTCTTGCGCTGGTCTTCTCGTCCGGCATCTTTTTCCATGGCGTCGGTGTCGGTGTCTCTTCGTGGGCCACTCCTCACAATGGGAGGCTCCCGCTGTGTGAGGCTTCGCTGCCTCTGACAGGTCTTTTATAATGGAGGGCACCTGGTGACCCCGCCCCCTCTGACGCACAGGGACATCATGGGGAATTCGCTATGGCTTTCCCCATGACGTCAGAGGGGGGCGTGGTCACCAGGTGCCCTCCGTTATAAAAGACCTGTCGGATGGAGCGAAGCCTCACACAACGGGAGCCTCCCATTGCGAGGAGCGGCCGACAGAAGAACAGATGCCGACGCCATGGAAGAAGATGCCGGATGAGAAGGACGAGAAGACCAGCGCAAGAAGAAGCGGATCGGAGGAAGAAGAAAATGGAAGAAGATGGAAGAAGTTGACGGAAGGAGAAGATGAAGAAACCGAAGGATGAAGAAAGAAGAAAGAAGATTTTAATAAAGGAATTGTCAAAGACCGTCTCCTGTCATTTTTACAATTTTTGACACTTTTTTGGTGAAATGGTAGGGGTAATTTTGTACCCCCTTACCATTTCACACAGGGGGGGGCCGGGATCTGGGGGTCCCCTTGTTAAAGGGGGCTTCCAGATTCTGATAAGCCCCCCGCCCGCAGACCCCCACAACCACCGGGCACGGTTGTGGGGACGAGGCCCTTGTCCTCATCAACATGGGGACAAGGTGCTTTGGGGGTTTCAGACCCCCAAAGCATCCTCCCAATGTTGAGGGCATGTGGCCTGGTACGGTTCAGGCGGGGGGGCGCTCTCGTCCCCCCCTCTTTTCCTGCGGCCTGCCAGGTTGCGTGCTCGGATAAGGGTCTGGTATGGATTTTGAGGGGGACCCCACGCCATTTTTTTGGGCTGGGGTTCCCCTTAAAATCCATCCCAGACCTCAAGGGTCTGGTATGGATTTTGAGGGGGACCCTACGCCATTTTTTTTTTTTTTTTTTGGCTGGGGTCGCCCTTAATATCCATCCCAGACCTGAAGGGCCTGGTTATTGAATTTGGGGGGACCCCCACGCTTTTTTTTAAAAAAAATATATATTTTTTATGAATGACTTTTTTTTTATGAATGACTTTCAATGATTGACTGTTCTCTGTGTTACGGGAGCCGTCAATTCACATTAGCCGCGAGTGATTTTAAATAGCTTTCTTTCCTGCAAAAATGACACTTTTTGCAGGGACAGTTCTAAGCACAGGAAACATGCACCCCTTTACATGCATACTATAGACACCCCCCAGGTACGAAATTTAAAGGAATATTACACTTTTATTGTTTCAATTTAAGCATTATTAAAATCACTGCTCCTGAAAAAACAGCCGTTTAAAAAAAAAAAAATTTGCATTGATACATGTCCCCTGGGGCAGGACCCAGGTCCCCAAACACTTTTTATGACAATAACATGCATATTAGCCTTTAAAATTAGCCCTTTTGATTTCGAACGTTCGCATCCATTATAACTAATAGGGTTCTAAAGCTCGCACGGACTTTAGGTCCGTTTGCGGGGGTTCTGGTGCGAGCCGAACCCGGGGGTGTTCGGCTCATCCCTACCAGGGTGGACCGAAACTATGCATAGCTCCGATCCTTACCCCCGGGATGGTGATAATGATAAGTTCCATATGCATATGGTAAAAGGATTCTGTCTAGGATAGATAAAAGGGCATTTGCCTGGTACTCCAGGGACCCACAATGGGACATGACGTACATGAGACAGGGAGGGGAGAACTGGTTAAAATATGCCTGTATTGGTTCCAGAGGGATAATAAGAAACAAAAGAAACCCAACAAATGTTTAAGTAAGGAGGATTATGAGCGAAAGCACAAGGAAGAGGCAAATAAAAAGAGACCAGACCCAACCGCCCCTCCACTTCCATTTAACCCTCCACCATACACAAACAAAATCTATCCCAGTCTCACAAAAGAAGATATAGATCTGTTAGCTGGTCATCATGCTGTCAGCCAGAGACGGGCTCCAGCCCAGCTCCCGTTCAGCAGCAACAAGCCCCTCCCCTGGTTTAGCAGCAACAACAAGTTTACAGCAGCAACAGGAAGATAGGTCAGAAAGTCCCATAGTGACTGTCAGTCAAATGGGTTCCGATGTTTCTGAGGATTCTGACACAGAAACTAGAGAGCTGGGAGCTTCAGGGGGACATAGTACCACACTATCTAAAAAGCAGAAAAATAAACTTTATCAGAAGACATTGGAGGAAGCTCATGCAATACTTAAGGAGTTACAAGAGAAATCAGATAAGCTTAAAGAACCGATAACCCTCTAGAGTGGAAGACTATATGGGAAGAAAGATAGAGAAGATGATAAGGAGAAAGCTGCCCCAAATGTTCAAGCCCCGTTTATGACAATATGGACATTAATAAAATAATCAAACACTGTTCCAAGCCCAGTGTCTGACCGGAGGCACTCTTACCTATTTAAAGAAAGCCTGCAAGGGCAGGAATTACACACAAGAAGACATGCGCCTGATTATTGATGGAATAATCGGACACACAACTGCATGGAACTGGGTTCATGTCCCGACCATAGCTGTAATACAAGACGGTGACACCAAAGCAGCAGATTATGGGCTTATATAAAAATAGTGTTGACTGCGCTACCCCAATATCATAATAATAAAAAAAAACAATCTTTTTAAACATGAAAAAAACAAAAACCTAAAAAATAAATAAAATAAATATCAGTTGTGAGAAATAATGTGTGTAATTCTTACACACTCTCCGCTCTTTAACCGCTTCCCGACCGCCGCCTGTACATATACGTCGGCAGAATGGCACGGCTAGGCAAAAGCACGTATATATACGTGCCCTTTAATTGCCTAGCCGTGGGGTTGCGCGCCCGCCGCTGGCGGCGCGCTCGCAACCTGGTCGGGAGCTCCGTGACCACGGCCACGGGACCAGCAGACACGATTGCCGCTGGTGTCCCGCGATTGGGTCACAGAGCTGAAGAACGGGGAGAGGTATGTGTAAACAAACCTCTCCCCGCGCTTCCTACACTGCCTGTCATTGATCGACTGTTCCCTGTCATCGAGAAAGCCAATCAATGACGTCAGAGGTACAGCCACGCCCCCTACTGTAAAAAAAAAACACAACACGTCACACTTAGCCCCTCCCTGCCCCCTAGTGGTTAACTCCTTCACTGCCAGTGTCATTTACATAGGAATCAGTGCATTTAAATAGCACTGATTTCTATATAAATGACAATGGTCCCAAAAATGTGTCAAAAATGTCCGATGTGTCCGCCATAATGTCGCAGTCACAATAAAAATTGCTGATCGCCGCCATTACTAGTAAAAAAAAAAATATTAATAAAAATGCTATAAAACTATCCCCTATTTTGTAAACGCTATAACTTTTCCGCAAACCAATCAATAATCACTAATTGCGATTTTTTTAACAAAAATATGTAGAAGAATACGTATCGGCCTAAACTGAGGAAAAAATATGTTTTTTTATATGTTTTTTGGGGATATTTATTATAGCAAAAAGTAAAAAATATTGCATTTTTTTCAAAATTGTCGCTCTATTTTTGTTTATAGCGCAAAAAATAAAAACCGCAGGGGCGATCAAATACCACCAAAAGAAAGCTCTATTTGTGGGAAAAAAAGGACGCCAATTTTGTTTGGGACCACGTCGCACGACCGCGCAATTGTCAGTTAAATCGACGCAGTGCCGAATCGCAAAAAGGGGCCTGGTCCTTTGGCTGCAAATTGGTCCGGGGCTGAAGTGGTTAACATACAAGTGAAACCAACATAAATTTCAACATAACCTCAATATAGATACCTAAATTATGTGCATTTAAATGTCCAGTTTATGCAGTATGCCATTAACCACTAGAAATCCTCGTGTGAATTGTCCTCTGTGACTATACGATTCCTGTGTTCTTACTGTTTTATCCGTTATTTACTTGTGACTATTTCACCACTTCAGTGACAACACCACATGGATTGGCCACTCACCAGAAACTGATAAAAATGCTCCTTTGGTAGGGATGAGCCGAACACCCCCCCGTTCGGTTCGCACCAGAATCCGCGAATGGACCTAAAGTCCGTGCGAGCTTTAGAACCCTATTAGTTATAATGGATGCGAACGTTCGAAATCAAAAGTGCTAATTTTAAAGGCTAATATGCATGTTATTGTCATAAAAAAGTGTTTGGGGACCTGGGTCCTGCCCCAAGGGACATGTATCAATGCAAACATTTTTTTTTAAAAAGGCAGTTTTTTCAGGAGCAGTGATTTTAATAATGCTTAAATTGAAACAATAAAAGTGTAATATTCCTTTAAATTTCGTACCTGGGGGGTGTCTATAGTATGCATGTAAAGGGGCGCATGTTTCCCGTGCTTAGAACTGTCTCTGCAAAAAGTGTCATTTTTGCAGGAAAGAAAGCTATTTAAAATCACTCGCGGCTAATGTTAATTGACGGCTCCCGTAACACAGAGAACAGTCATTCATTGAAAGTCATTCATAAAAAAAAAGTCATTGATAAAAAAAAAAAAAAAAAAAAAAGCGTGGGGGTCCCCCCAAATTCAATAACCAGGCCCTTCAGGTCTGGGATGGATATTAAGGGGGACCCCAGCCAAAAAAAAAAAATGGCGTAGGGTCCCCCTCAAAATCCATACCAGACCCTTGAGGTCTGGGATGGATTTTAAGGGGAACCCCAGCCAAAATAAATGGCGTGGGGTCCCCCTCAAAGTCCATACCAGACCCTTATCCGAGCACGCAACCTGGCAGGCCGCAGGAAAAGAGGGGGGACGAGAGCGCCCCCCCTCCCGCCTGAACCGTACCAGGCCACATGCCCTCAACATTGGGAGGATGCTTTGGGGGTCTAAGACCCCCAAAGCACCTTGTCCCCATGTTGATGAGGACAAGGGCCTCGTCCCCACAACCGTGCCCGGTGGTTGTGGGGGTCTGCGGGCGGGGGGCTTATTGGAATCTGGAAGCCCCCTTTAACAAGGGGACCCCCAGATCCCCCCCCCCTGTGTGAAATGGTAAGGGGGTACAAAAGTACCCCTACCATTTCACCCAAAAAGTGTCAAAAATTGTAAAAATGACAGGAGACGGTCTTTGACAATTCCTTTATTAAAATCTTCTTTCTTCATCCTTCGGTTTCTTCATCTTCTCCTTCCGTCATCTTCTTCCATCTTCTTCCATTTTCTTCTTCCTCCGATCCGCTTCTTCTTGCGCTGGTCTTCTCGTCCTTCTCGTCCGGCACCTTCTTCCATGGCGTCGGCATCTGTTCTTCTGTCGGGCCGCTCCTCGCAATGGGAGGCTCCCGCTGTGTGAGGCTTCGCTCCGTCTGACAGGTCTTTTATAACGGAGGGCACCTGGTGACCCCGCCCCCCTCTGACGTCATGGGGAAAGCCATAGGGAATTCCCCATGACGTCCCTGTGCGTCAGAGGGGGAGGGGTCACCAGGTGCCCTCCATTATAAAAGACCTGTCAGAGGCAGCGAAGCCTCACATAGCAGGAGCCTCCCATTGCGAGGAGTGGCCCAAGAAGAGACACCGACGCCGACGCCATGGAAGAAGATGCCGGACGAGAAGGACGAGAAGACCAGCGCAAGAAGAAGCGGATCGGAGAAAGAAGAAAATGGAAGAAGATGACGGAAGGAGAAGATGAAGAAACCGAAGGATGAAGAAAAAAGAAAGAAGAAAGAAGATTTTAATAAAGGAATTGTCAAAGACTGTCTCCTGTCATTTTTACAATTTTTGACACTTTTTTGATGAAATGGTAGGGGAACCATTTCACACAGGGGGGGGGGGGGGGCGGGATCTGGGGGTCCCCTTGTTAAAGGGGGCTTCCAGATTCCGATAAGCCCCCCGCCCGCAGACCCCCACAACCACCGGGCACGGTTGTGGGGATGAGGCCCTTGTCCTCATCAACATGGGGACAAGGTGCTTTGGGGGTCTTAGACCCCCAAAGCATCCTCCCAATGTTGAGGGCATGTGGCCTGGTACGGTTCAGGCGCTCTCGTCCCCCCCTCTTTTCCTGCGGCCTGCCAGGTTGCGTGCTCGGATAAGGGTCTGGTATGGATTTTTGAGGGGGACCCCACGCCATTGTTTTTGGCTGGGGTACCCCTTAAAATCCATCCCAGACCTCAAGGGTCTGGTATGGATTTTGAGGGGGACCCTACGCCATTTATTTTTTTTGGCTGGGGTCTCCCTTAATATCCATCCCAGACCTGAAGGGCCTGGTTATTGAATTTGGGGGGACCCCCACGCTTTTCTTTTTGTTTTTTTATCAATGAATGACAGTTCTCTGTGTTACGGGAGCCATCAATTCATTAGCTACGAGTGCTTTTAAATAGCTTTTTTCCTGCAAAAATGACACTTTAATGCCCATGAGCCGCCACCAAGCTTATCCAGCAGTTTATTTGGGTGTAGAGATGTGTGCTTCCTATGCAGGCATGTGGTGCAAGCCTCGTTTTCACTTGGCTTGCGGTTCAAACCTCGCTTTCGCCCGGACCGGAAATTACGTAGTGACGTTGCTTTATTTCCCAGCAGCCTCTACGCGTTTCGCAATAATGATTGCGTCATCAGGAAGCTGCTTTCTATTGACGTGTCACTCTATTTATATCCCAGAGCTGTGTATTTGGGCCAATCAATTCCTCTGTTTCCCTACGCCCGGAAATCAACTAGCCGCCATTTTGACTGATGTTATATTGCCCTTACCCAGTCTATATGAAAGAAAGGGCTCCCACTGTGTCAGCAGTAGCAGTGTGGTGGTCCCATCCCTATGTGTAGACCAAGAAAAAAAACCTGAATGGGACTTTGACAGACCACCAACACATGCAAAGAAACTTTAAAATATAGTGTTTATTAATACAAAAAATTGTAAAAACAGACGGCTGCACCTGATCCAGACGTGATACCTTACAGGACCTCCTCCCTGGTGTTGCCAACAAGGGATCCAAATAAACAGGGAACCTCCTGGGGGCTATATTTGAGGCTCGGATCTACGTTGGTGGTAGCTTTATCCTACCCCCTACATCTTTAGGGAGGTAGTGGATCTGTAATTTCAGTACCCACACCAGCTTGCATTCTTTGCGGAGGGACGTACCAATATCCGGGGCTGTCACTAGGGACCTTTTTTTGGGGTCCAGCTGCATCCAATCCGTTTATTTATCATTGAGGATTGGCTCCATTATGAGCTGTTATTATACTGTATTTCATCTTACTCTCCACCCCTGATGAAAATTTTCAAGATAAACTGACAACGCGTCAGGTTTTAGGGTGTCCAACCCCCACAAGAGCATAAGTGTTGTTGTAATGTTGTAATGTTTTCTTGTATTGTATTGCATATTGTTCAGATGCTAGTTGTCTGTTTTTACCATTTTTTGTATTAATAAACACTATATTTTATAGTTGCTTTGCATGTGTTGGTGGTCTGTCAAAGTCCCATTCAGGTTTTTTTTCTTGGTTTACCCCATCTATATGTTTATCATAGGTCCCCCGCTTAGTTTTTCTTAATTATTATCTTGTGACCCCCTAATTTTCATAATAGGTAGTGTAATTTATCCCTTCTTTGCACCGAGGTCATTCAAGCGGCGGGAAAGGCTTTCACAATCTTTGTATTTATAAAATTATATAGACACTTCACATTTTTATTCTTTTCAATCTGCCTATAAAAATGTTAAATCTTTTTACTTTATTAGATCTACATACACATATCAACGTATCTATTTATATATGAAAAGGAAAAATATGAGTTATGAACCATTAACAATAATAATAAAAAAAAATTATAAAAAAAGAAAAAAATGAAAAAAATTAAATTAAAACATTTTTTTTTAAATTGAAAAAATATAAGTAAAAATAAAAATAAAAATAATAATAATAATAATAATAAATAAAATATAAATAAAAATATAATAAAAATTAAATTAGAATAAAAATAAAAATGATGAATGAAAATGAAAAATCTAATAATCCTCTATAAAACAATTTACATCAAATTCGACATTCAACCCCAATGGCTTCATTGTATTTAATTTGAATATCCAGTATGTTTCATTCTTTGATATTTCCCTTTGCATGTTCAAATTCCTCCAGTTTTGTTCTATTTTATCTATTGCAAAAAATTTCAAATGCTGGGGGTCTCTCCTGTACATTTCCCTGAAATGTTTCGACACACTGTGGTATTTATACCCTTTCCTAATGTTCCTAACATGTTCACCTATTCTAACCGAAAGTGCCCCTGTGGTTCTGCCCACGTATTGCAGCCCACAGCTACATTCCAACATGTAGGTTACGTGGGTACTGCAACACATGATTAGTTTGTCAATCTTATATTTCTGTTTAGTTGAATTGGATTGAAATCCTGTTATTTTTCTCTCTACCTTGTTAGTGAGTCTACAAGGTTTGCACTTACTGCATCTAAAAAAAAACTTATGATGGAATTGTCATGAAGATCCTGCCAGAAATCTAAACCCGGGCCGTCCTGGCCCTCAGATTCCATTGCGCATGCGCATGCGCGCCCGGGCGCGGGCACGTGCACAAC
Source organism: Lithobates sylvaticus (assembly GCA_028564925.1). NCBI lineage: Eukaryota > Metazoa > Chordata > Amphibia > Anura > Ranidae > Lithobates > Lithobates sylvaticus. Next base: position 127,134,913 of record CM053035.1, on the reverse strand, counting down.
CGCGCACAGGGAGACGGGCGCGCGCGCTAGTTAGCACCAGCCGGCCTATTTAAGCCTGACTTGAGCAGACGGTCTTTGCTGTCTGCTCTACAGCGTTGTGGTGTAGTAAAAGAAACCTGATTCTGTTATACCTGTTCCTTTGACCCGGCTTGCCATAAAGACTATCCTGCTTTCTGCCTGTACCCGACCCCGGCTTCCAGTGACCATCCTCCTGCCTGATCCATTGTACCTTGCTCTAGTTCAGATTCATTACCTGACTTCTTGATGAACTTTGGTTCTTGGTTTAGCCTTTGTCCAGTCTGCAGTCTGACCCTCTGTAACGAGCCTGTTCACCTGCTGGTTCCAGTCCAGTCTGTGGTTCCGTTTCCTGTGTTCAGTTCCTGTCAGCTCTGCTATCCCAGCTTACCTGTGAACCTGCTTGCCAAGCCGTTGTCCAGTTCCTGTCAGCTCTGCTATCCAAGTGTACCTGTGAACTTACTTGCCAAGCCGTTGTTCAGTTCCTGTCAGCTCTGCTATCCAAGTGTACCTGTGAACTTACTTGCCAAGCCGTTGTTCGGTTCCTGTCAGCTCTGCTATCCCAGCTTACCTGTGAACCTGCTTGCCAAGCCGTTGTCCAGTTCCTGTCAGCTCTGCTATCCAGTTTACCTGTGAGCCTGATTCCTGTGATCCTGCCAGCTCTGCTATCCGGTTTACCTGTGAGCCTGCTTCCTGTGATCCTGCCAGCTCTGCTATCCAGTTTACCTGTGAGCCTGATTCCTGTGATCCTGCCAGCTCTGCTATCCGGTTTACCTGTGAGCCTGCTTCCTGTGATCCTGCCAGCTCTGCTATCCAGTTTACCTGTGAGCCTGATTCCTGTGATCCTGCCAGCTCTGCTATCCAGTTTACCTGTGAGCCTGCTTCCTGTGATCCTGCCAGCTCTGCTATCCAGTTTACCTGTGAGCCTGCTTCCTGTGATCCTGCCAGCTCTGCTATCCAGTTTACCTGTGAGCCTGCTTCCTGTGATCCTGCCAGCTCTGCTATCCAGTTTACCTGTGAGCCTGATTCCTGTGATCCTGCCAGCTCTGCTATCCGGTTTACCTGTGAGCCTGCTACCTGTGATCCTGCCAGCTCTGCTATCCAGTTTACCTGTGAGCCTGCTTCCTGTGATCCTGCCAGCTCTGCTATCCAGTTTACCTGTGAGCCTGATTCCTGTGATCCTGCCAGCTCTGCTATCCGGTTTACCTGTGAGCCTGCTTCCTGTGATCCTGCCAGCTCTGCTATCCAGTTTACCTGTGAGCCTGCTTCCTGTGATCCTGCCAGCTCTGCTATCCAGTTTACCTGTGAGCCTGCTTCCTGTGATCCTGCCAGCTCTGCTATCCAGTTTACCTGTGAGCCTGCTTCCTGTGATCCTGCCAGCTCTGCTATCCAGTTTACCTGTGAGCCTGATTCCTGTGATCCTGCCAGCTCTGCTATCCGGTTTACCTGTGAGCCTGCTACCTGTGATCCTGCCAGCTCTGCTATCCAGTTTACCTGTGAGCCTGCTTCCTGTGATCCTGCCAGCTCTGCTATCCGGTTTCCCTGTGAGCCTGCTTCCCAGAGATCCTGCCTGCTCAGCTAACCAGTTTCCTTCCCACCGGTCTGTTGATCCTGCCAGGCACCCGTGCTCCTCCTCACTCCTGGCTCTCCTGTTCCCACACCAGGGGACCAGGAGTGGGAGACGCAAGGGAGGCCTCTCCCTGCAATCTCGGGCTCGCACCACCAGGTACGTGACAGTAGCAGACAGCCTGTCTGAGCCCGAGCAGGGAGCCCCCGCCATGGAGGGGTTATGCCAACACCTGGCAGGTCTGACCGAAGCGGTGAAGAACCTCCAGCAGGGTTATACCCGGCTGGAGGAACGGGTACTGGCCCTGTCTGGTCCATCCAGTACCCAAGGAACTCCTCACCCAGCAATACCCCCAACGGGGCCTGCACCTACCCAGACTATAGTGATGCTACCACCTGAGCCCAAGGTACCTACTCCAGAGAAATTTACGGGTGCCCGTGGTAGCTTCAGAACTTTCCGTAACTCCTGTGAACTCCATTTTGCCCTGCAACCTAGGACCTTCTCTCTAGAGACCACCAAGGTGGGTTTTGTGGTAGCCCTACTGACTGGGGATCCCCAAATCTGGGCCCACCGTCTCGTGGAACAAAAGGATGCAGCATTGACCAGTCTCTCCACCTTTTTTGATGCCATGGCGCAGCTTTATGAGGACCCCCAACTCTCAACCACTGCGGAGGCCGCCTTACGTTCTCTCCAACAGGGTCGAAGACCAGCAGAGGACTATGTGGCTGAGTTCAGGCGTTGGGGTGCCGACACCGACTGGAACGATGCTGCCCTCCGTCATCAATTCCGCATGGGCCTCTCAGACGCACTCAAGGACGAGCTCGCCAGAGTGGGGGTACCCCAGACCCTGAATTCCCTCATAGACCTAAGCATCCAAATTGACCGGCGCCTACGGGAGCGTAGGGCCGAACGAACCTTGGGGTCCCCAAGACCTACCTGGATGCTCCCCAGGGGTCCTAGTCACTTCCGCACTGCTCCCCCCGTTAAACCTACTCATGCCTCTTCAGCATCCGAACCCATGCAACTTGGACTCCTGCGGCCTTCTCTCACCCCAGCAGAACGTCAGAGACGCCGCAGCAACAATCTGTGCCTGTATTGTGGAGAGCCTGGTCATTATGTTCGGAATTGCCCAGCTAAACTCCGTAAGTTCCCCACTATTCTCTCCAGTTATGTGGATCCTGTGACCGGGGTTTCATCTCATCTTGCCCTTTCTGTTTCCTTCCAGTTCTCAGGAAGGACCCTACAAACCACAGCTATCATTGACTCTGGTGCCTGCAGTTGCTTTATGGACTCTGCTTTTGCTGCCCGGCATCAAATTCCTCTCCGTCTGAGAAAACAAGGCCTGTCTGTCCACCTGGCGGATGGGTCCACCATCAAATCTGGCCCAGTGACTCAGGAGACTGCCCCATTGCACACAGTGATCTCAGAGTCACATCAAGAACTGTTATGTTTGGACATAATTTCTTCTCCCTTGTTTCCAGTCATTCTAGGGATCCCCTGGCTGCAAGCTCACAACCCGGTCATCAACTGGTCCACAGGAGAGGTGGCCTTTTCTTCTCCCTACTGCCAAAGGTCCTGCGGCTCCTTGGCCCCCGCAGGACCCTCTGCTCTGCTCTGCCTCGAAAACGAGGCAGGTCTACGTCAGTCCATCCCTGAAGTCTACCATGCTTACCTGGATGTGTTTAGTAAACAAAGGGCAGATGTGCTGCCACCACATAGGCCCTATGACTGTCCCATTGAGCTCCTTCCCGGGGCTAAGATTCCCTTCGGTAGGGTTTTTCCATTAACAGAGGTGGAGCAGGGAAAATTAAAGGACTATATTGATGATAACCTGAAAAAAGGGTTTATCCGCCCATCTACGTCTCCTGCAGGTGCTGGAATATTTTTTGTAGAAAAGAAGGACCATTCTCTCAGACCCTGTGTGGACTACCGTGCCCTAAACGAGGTCACAGTCAAAAATCGCTACCCGCTTCCCCTGATACCTGAACTGTTTCAGAGGCTTGGCACGGCCTCCATCTTTTCTAAACTGGACCTCAGAGGGGCATACAATTTGATACGTATAAAGGATGGGGACGAATGGAAGACGGCATTTCGGTCTCGATTTGGGCACTTCGAGTACCTGGTGATGCCGTTTGGACTCTGTAACGCCCCCGCTACCTTCCAGGCCTTTATAAATGATGTACTTCGGGACTTCCTTGATGTTTTTTGCTGTTGTTTATCTTGATGACATACTAATTTTCTCTTCCTCCCTAGAGCTGCATCGTGGACATGTTAAAAGTGTGTTGGGTCGTCTCCGGCAACATGGCCTCTATGCCAAGGCAGAAAAATGTCTCTTTGAGGTAGAAAGCATACCCTTCCTAGGTTTGATCATCTCCAGTAGAGGCATCCGGATGGACCCCCAGAAAATCTCAGCCATCCTGGACTGGCCAGTTCCCGCAGATAAAAAGGGGATCCAGCGATTCATTGGCTTTGCCAATTTTTATCGCAAATTCATCAAGGGATTCTCGGCCATAGTGGCACCCATTACTCAACTCACCAAACAAGGTACCCGTTTTCATTGGTCCCCTGAGGCCCAAGGGGCCTTCGAGGCCCTCAAGGGGCTCTTTACCTCAGCTCCTATCCTGAAGCATCCAGATCCTTCTCTGCCCTTTGTCCTCGAAGTGGATGCCTCAGAGATAGCTGTAGGGGCCATCCTGTCCCAGAGACAGGGCATCAAAGCCCTGCTACACCCCGTGGCATTCTTCTCACGGAAACTGTCCTCAGCCGAGAAGAACTACGATGTGGGGGATCGGGAATTACTGGCCATAAAGACCGCCCTCGAGGAATGGCGTTACCTGCTAGAAGGGGCTACTCACCCAATCCTGATCTTCACAGATCACAAGAATCTAGAGTACCTGAAGACTGCCAAGAGGTTAAAACCTAGACAGGCCCGTTGGGCCTTATTTTTCTCTCGTTTTACTTTTCACGTGACATATCGTCCGGGTTCCAAAAACGCGAAGCCGGACGCTCTGTCTCGTATGTATCACAAATCCCAGGATGGTTCCCCTCCAGACACTATCCTTGCCCCTGGAAACTTTCTCCTGTTACAGGAAGACCTACTGTCCCAGCTCAGGCGGGCCTCCAGTGGCCTCATACCCACTCCCGGTCCTGGGCTGCAGGCCAAGGATGGGCTATTGTGGCATGGGGATAAGATTTTCATTCCCGAGGGTCTGCGGGTAACCGTCCTGGAATTGTGCCATGATCACAAGCTTGCCGGACACTTTGGTGTCACCAAAACCACTGAATTGGTACAACGTACCTTCTGGTGGCCTCAGCTAAAGGAAGACTGCAGGAAATTTGTGGAAACATGCACTGTGTGTATTCGGAGCAAGAGTCACAGAACCAAAGCCTGGGGCTTACTCAAGCCATTACCAGTCCCAGATCGCCCCTGGAAAATGCTGTCCATAGATTTCATTGTGGAACTGCCCCCAGCAGAGGACCACACTACGATCTTCGTGATAGTTGATCGTCTGTCAAAGATGGCACACTTTGTTCCTATGAAGGGTACCCCTTCTGCCTCAGAAACCGCACAAGTGTTCATCCGAGAAGTCATCAGACTCCATGGGGTACCAGCCAACATAGTGTCCGACCGAGGGGTACAATTCACCTCTCGGTTTTGGAAATCACTTTGCAAGGCCCTCAATATTGAGCTATCGTTTTCTTCCGCTTATCACCCTCAAACCAATGGACAGACCGAAAGAACCAATCAGACCCTGGAACAATATCTTCGATGCTTTTCTTCCTTCTCCCAAGACGATTGGATCTCCCTGTTACCAGTTGCCGAGTTTGCATATAACAATGCTATCCACTCGGCCACCCAACAGACACCCTTTTTCGCCAACTATGGCTTTCATCCTTCATTCCTGCCCAATTCTCTTCCTGAATGTACTGTGCCCGCAGTCCAGGAGAAGATTGACTTCTTTGCTTCCAATAACCAACTCCTGCAGGACACCATGGCCCGGACCCAGGAACATAACAAAACAGTCTTTGACCGAAAGAGGCGTGGAGAATTGGTACTGGCACCGGGTGACACTGTGTGGCTCTCCACCTTGAATCTGAAATTGGCTTGTCCCTCAAAGAAACTGGGCCCTAAGTTCCTAGGTCCCTTTCCAGTCAAACGAAAGATTAATGAAGTAGCCTATGAGTTGGAACTTCCTGATTCCCTCAAGGTCCATCCAGTCTTTCATGTTTCCCTGTTAAAGCCCTCCACTTCCAACCCCTTTTCCAACAGAAGGACGGTACCCCCGGACCCAGTCTTGGTAGATGGCGAGGAAGAATATGAGGTAGAGGCCATACTAAATGTTAGAAAAAGGAGAAATCAGAACCAGTTTTTGATCAAATGGAAGGGATATGGTCCTGAAGAAAATTCCTGGGAGCCCGAGTGTAATATCCATGCTAAGAGTCTAGTTCAAGCCTTCAAAAGAGCTCACCCTGAGAGATTTGCCCAGAGGGGCACCCGGAGGTTGCCCCTAGGAGGGGGGCAATGTCATGAAGATCCTGCCAGAAATCTAAACCCGGGCCGTCCTGGCCCTCAGATTCCATTGCGCATGCGCATGCGCGCCCGGGCGCGGGCACGTGCACAACCGCGCACAGGGAGACGGGCGCGCGCCCTAGTTAGCACCAGCCGGCCTATTTAAGCCTGACTTGAGCAGACGGTCTTTGCTGTCTGCTCTACAGCGTTGTGGTGTAGTAAAAGAAACCTGATTCTGTTATACCTGTTCCTTTGACCCGGCTTGCCATAAAGACTATCCTGCTTTCTGCCTGTACCCGACCCCGGCTTCCAGTGACCATCCTCCTGCCTGATCCATTGTACCTTGCTCTAGTTCAGATTCATTACCTGACTTCTTGATGAACTTTGGTTCTTGGTTTAGCCTTTGTCCAGTCTGCAGTCTGACCCTCTGTAACGAGCCTGTTCACCTGCTGGTTCCAGTCCAGTCTGTGGTTCCGTTTCCTGTGTTCAGTTCCTGTCAGCTCTGCTATCCCAGCTTACCTGTGAACCTGCTTGCCAAGCCGTTGTCCAGTTCCTGTCAGCTCTGCTATCCAAGTGTACCTGTGAACTTACTTGCCAAGCCGTTGTTCAGTTCCTGTCAGCTCTGCTATCCAAGTGTACCTGTGAACTTACTTGCCAAGCCGTTGTTCGGTTCCTGTCAGCTCTGCTATCCCAGCTTACCTGTGAACCTGCTTGCCAAGCCGTTGTCCAGTTCCTGTCAGCTCTGCTATCCAGTTTACCTGTGAGCCTGATTCCTGTGATCCTGCCAGCTCTGCTATCCAGTTTACCTGTGAGCCTGCTTCCTGTGATCCTGCCAGCTCTGCTATCCAGTTTACCTGTGAGCCTGATTCCTGTGATCCTGCCAGCTCTGCTATCCGGTTTACCTGTGAGCCTGCTTCCTGTGATCCTGCCAGCTCTGCTATCCAGTTTACCTGTGAGCCTGATTCCTGTGATCCTGCCAGCTCTGCTATCCAGTTTACCTGTGAGCCTGCTTCCTGTGATCCTGCCAGCTCTGCTATCCAGTTTACCTGTGAGCCTGCTTCCTGTGATCCTGCCAGCTCTGCTATCCAGTTTACCTGTGAGCCTGATTCCTGTGATCCCGCCAGCTCTGCTATCCGGTTTACCTGTGAGCCTGCTACCTGTGATCCTGCCAGCTCTGCTATCCAGTTTACCTGTGAGCCTGCTTCCTGTGATCCTGCCAGCTCTGCTATCCAGTTTACCTGTGAGCCTGATTCCTGTGATCCTGCCAGCTCTGCTATCCGGTTTACCTGTGAGCCTGCTTCCTGTGATCCTGCCAGCTCTGCTATCCAGTTTACCTGTGAGCCTGCTTCCTGTGATCCTGCCAGCTCTGCTATCCAGTTTACCTGTGAGCCTGCTTCCTGTGATCCTGCCAGCTCTGCTATCCAGTTTACCTGTGAGCCTGCTTCCTGTGATCCTGCCAGCTCTGCTATCCAGTTTACCTGTGAGCCTGATTCCTGTGATCCTGCCAGCTCTGCTATCCGGTTTACCTGTGAGCCTGCTACCTGTGATCCTGCCAGCTCTGCTATCCAGTTTACCTGTGAGCCTGCTTCCTGTGATCCTGCCAGCTCTGCTATCCGGTTTCCCTGTGAGCCTGCTTCCCAGAGATCCTGCCTGCTCAGCTAACCAGTTTCCTTCCCACCGGTCTGTTGATCCTGCCAGGCACCCGTGCTCCTCCTCACTCCTGGCTCTCCTGTTCCCACACCAGGGGACCAGGAGTGGGAGACGCAAGGGAGGCCTCTCCCTGCAATCTCGGGCTCGCACCACCAGGTACGTGACAGGAATAAAGTAGTAATTTTCTTTGGGGGGGTCAGGTACATTCTTCACTATTTGATCCCTGACCCTTTTTGCCCTTCTGTAGATGAATGTTGGTTTTGTTGACAAAATTTTGTTTAAAGTGGTTGTAAACCCTTACAAACCATTTGACCTACAGGTAAGCCTAGATTAAGGCTTACATGTAGGTCCAAGAAATATCTCCTAAACCTACACGGTTTAGGAGATATTTGCAAAAAGACAGGCACCGCTGTCTACGGTGCATGCGCTGCAGACTGCGGCGCGCAGGCGCACTGAGCACGCCGCAGCAAACGGCGATATGCCACTTGTGGCGGCTCCCGTGCGCATGCGCAGGAGTGACGTAATTGCGGCTCCGGAGAATCACAGCACCGTAGCAGCGAGACCCATAAGTCACTCCGGGATACATGGCAGCGGTGAAGATGAAGAACGAGGACTGCTTTGGGGGCTTCGTTCTCAGGTAAATTATTCACAATGAGCTAGTATGCTATGCATGCTAGCTCATTATGCATTTGCCTTGCAGGGTGCATTTTTTTTTTTGATAGGCTTTACTTCCTTTTTAACTGTGGGTCATTGCTTATTATGGGCCAGTTTTTCTTAATAATTCCCTCTAGTACTTTATATTGTTTATTAAACGGTATTTTATCTTTTTGGTTTTTTTCTTTACTTTTATTGTGTAATATAATTGTCATGAAAGGAGCCTGAACACAGGCATCCAACACAAGTGAACAGATCGATGGGCTGCACTAAAGGAATCAGGCTCCAAAGGTAGTGATAAAGATAAATATTTATTAATAATAAAGACACACGTGAACACAGCAACCACAAACAAGCAAGAACACAAATAACACAGCAAACCCCCAAGCCCTAATCTAACTAACTAACTAGCAATACACTCAAGAAAATGGAACATATATATATACATATATATACAAGGCAGGGAGGAGAGACCAAGGGGGAAACAGGAAGCAAGGGAACATCAAGGCAGGAATCAGGGGACGGGTCTCAGGAACCAGGTAAGGGGGACAACATCCAGGACAGGGCAGGAAGCGGATAAAGGGTCAGGGGAATCAGGGGACGGGTCTCAGGAACCAGGTAAGGGGGACAACATCCAGGACAGGGCAGGAAGCGGATAAAGGGTCAGGTTTCAGGTACAGGTTTCAGGTCCAGGATCAGGTTTCAGAACAGGCAAGACAAGGCTACAGAAAGGAATACTGAAGCACTGAGCTTCAGTGAAGGACAGGCTTATATAGTCTCAGCAGTTCAACAACAGGTGCAGCTTGTTTCCTAGAATGTCCATCTGCTGGGAGACCCCCGCTGGTGGCCACCAGAACTGCACCCTTTGATGCTGAAGGAAGTAGTGACACCAGCAGGCGATCCAGGTAATAACACCATTCCTAAAAAAGAGAAGTTTTCCCCCCCAAAAGAGGGAAGTGGGGTTTTTAGGCAGCACAGTAGATAAAGTGAGATAATTGATACGACATGGGTCAAAGATAAAAGAAAAATTGTTTTATTTTATTGGCACCACTGTGACAATAGATTTAAAAGACATGAGCCTCATTTCAAGAATGCCATACAACAATCATATAATAAAACGTACAGTATTGCATGGACAAACAGTGCTTTTCACAGTATCATATTTCCTAAGAGCAGAAACAAGGGAAACAAAAAGTAAAACCTGACGCGTTTCAACTATTATCTGTGTAAGTCTTCTTCAGAGGATTACTTTTTTAGAAAAGACGTCTTTATCTGCTGGAATATAAAGCATAATGGTATAACATGCTTGTAAGCATGGAATAAGTACAGTCATCTCTTAGTAACTATACATGGTAAATACTGACATCGACCATTATAATGAAGCTTTATATATTTACCCACGTCTGTGTGATTGGTATTATGGGCTTCTTTACTTGAGGGTCTTTCTAAAATGATTTTCCTTCTCCATGCGGCTCCAGGGCGCTTCCCCACCGATCGAGGCGAGCCAGGCAACAGATTTCCGGGTGCAGGGCTTACAGGGGGTCACACGGGTTTTGACCAGCGGCAGCCGATTGAGCTGGGTGGGGTTCGGGACGGGGGGGGGGGGGGAGGAGGGGGATAGAATCCAATTCCTGCATCAATATTCCAAAAGAGGGAAAAGGGTTAAAGGAGTGTTGTTCTAATTCTAATGTATAAGTTATTTATCTTTTTTTGAGGCATCATATGTACGTTATATTCGGATGCCTTATCAGAGGGCTTGTCCCTCTTGCGGATAATATATAGCCTGTTGATATATGACCTATTATGGCATACATAATATGGCCTACCTATCCCATGTGCACCACTTTTTCTTCACGTGTGTATACCTTCCCTTTCCTCTTTCATTATAAATTCTATGTATTGGATGTTATTGTAAACAGACCCATGTGAGAAGTGGGGCGTTCGTGTGAGGGAAGGATAGAAGGGGGAAAGGAAAGGGGACTGGGGGGGAAGGGGAAGGGGGGGGGAGGGGGGGGGGGGGACGGGGAGGGATGGGAAAAAGAAAAGAAAAGAATAAGAAAACGGAGCATGACTGTATGGCGCGCACATACAACCAGGGGGGCAGGGAATGGGAAAAGCAGGGGGGGGGGGGTGGGGGGGTGGGGAGGTGTGTGGGAGGTTGGGTTAGGGGGGGAAAGACGGGAGGAAGAGACAAGGGGGAGGGAGAGAAATGGGGGAGAGAGGGGGGAAAAAAGAAGGAAGAAAAGAGACCGGAGGGAGTGATGGGACGGGGATTGAGGGCGGGGTCGGGGAATGGGGAAAGGGGGAAAGAAGGAAGGGAAAAATGGTGAAGAATTGGTGAGGTACTTGTTGGTGTCGTGATTGGGAAGTGTATAGATGTGGAGTGGGAACCTAGAGTGATGAACTCTGTGCATGGCGAAATGATGAGCAAGTGGGAGTTAACTGTGAAAAAATAGTGTAAACTGTACAGTGCCAAATGGACATAGGTCGGAGTGAATGGTCAATGTGAAGAGACTGTGGATGGGACTACATGCTGAAAGTGCCAGGAGGAAGCGAGTGACGGGGGAGGGGGAGGGGAGGGGGAAAAAAGAAAGGAAAATGGGAAATGGGAAGGGGAAAATAAAGTGGCATGGTGCAAAAGATAAAATTATGATGGTGTGTCTTGGGTATGTTTCACTAAACACATAATGCAAGTACTTAACCAGACACATGGTATGTATTTGGATACGTATGAAAAAAGACATAGTTAGTATCAATAATTACCTTGTTGGGTCGAATGCCAGAGGCGCCCCCCTTAGTAGTGTTGCTATTGCACAAAACCTAATCCCCACAATGAGGGGAGCCACAGTGCCCTCTTGGGGGACCGTGCGGGAAGAAAAGGGGTATATGTCTGCAGCGTTAGATGTGTGTCTGCAGTTTTAAACCACCTGATGGAATGAGAGATACGCAGGGTAAATACTTTGGTCAGTCATCTAAATGGGATAGTATTAGGAAAGGAAGGGAAGGTGTACTTACTGGTTCGGTGCTGGTTGGATGCGTACCCTCACATGGAGATAAAAGTTACTCTCTCCTGTGGGGTATTTATGGGTATAGGCTAATTGGACTTATGAATATCAGGTGTGTGGAAGCGGATGGTAGGAGTGGGGAGTGGGCGGGAGGTGTGGAAAATGGGAGAGGGTGGGAGGGCCAGGAAAGGGGAGGGGGGAACCAGGAAAGGGGAGGGCCCGATACCTGTCACTCCAACGTTCGGCTGCGGCCGTCATGGCGGTCATTGGACCGCCTCGTGTGGCCTCCTCGGCGTTCCCGAAGGCCTGGGCGGTCCCGCAATTGCGTTGTCTCCGTCGCAAGTGCGTGACGTCACGCGCTGTGCGCACGCACGCGGCCTCGCGCATGCGCACTAGCGCTAGACTGGTGTCCGGAAGACAATCGGGGATGCCGCCGGCAAGGGGGATGTTCCTCGACGCCAATTATCTGGACCAGCCAGGGCATTGGCCGAGGGAGTATATGGAGGAGACACTGGTGGAAAAAGCTCCTCCTCCCCTTGCCGTGAAGCCGTGCACCTCGGTATGACCTGAACACACCTAGACCGATGGGGGCGGATGAGAGCCACCTAGAGGGGAAAATCAAGATGAAAAGAATGTTTTTATTCGTGCAAAGATTACAAGAATTATCCTTGCTTAATGGGCATAGTGATCTAAAAAAAAAAAAAAAAAAAAAAAAAAAAAAAAAAAAAAAAAAAAAATGCCTAGATCGTTCTTCATCAGTACACATATAGTTACCATCTAATCTTTAACAATACATGTAAAACATAGTACACACTGTATTGAGTTTTTAAGGAATGAAGTATCAATTTTAATGTTTAATAGACATGAAAACTTAGGCGCATAAATACATATAAAGGAATACCATGCTAAAGAGTATTGTGAAACTATGTGGTTATGAAGGGAAAGCAGGAGTCCCACCCCGGAATGCTGTTAGTCCAAACATGTCTACCCGTAGGCCCAGAGGGGGGATGAACTGATTACTTTTATTGTGTTTTTCCTGAAACGAACCCCTTCAAAAAGGGGGCGAAAGAAATGGACTCGTTGAGTCCGGGTGGTGAGGTGGCATCTAGATTGAAGATCCATCTCTGCTCACACTGTAAAAGTGTTTTGTTCCAGTCGCCACCTCGATCGGGGATATGTATCCGATCGATGGCAGTGAATGTTATATTGGGCATTCTGTAGCTGTGCTTGACGACCACATGACGACCCAAAGGCAGATAGTGATTGCCTATCTGCATCGAGTAGACATGTTTGGACATCCGGCGGTGGAACTCCTGCTTTGTCTTCCCCACATAATAGGCCCCACATTCGCAGGACATCAAATATACTATACCCCTGGTTTGGCAATTGGCATAGTGCCGTGGCTTGAACATAGTCCCATTTGGGAGACAAAAGGTTTTTGAACGATTTATATACCGGCAACACGAGCAGTGGCCGCAGGGGAATGAGCCAAAGGTCACACAGTGTTTCAATCTCTTTATCTCGTTCTTATACTCGCTTTGTACAAATTTGTTTTTAAGCGATGTGGCTTTTCTGAATGTAATTGAAGGGCTGTTGGGGATGAAATTACTCACTTTTGGGTCATCTGTCAGGATGCTCCAGTGTTTTTGAATAACGTTTTTGATCTCATTGTGTTGTTTCGAAAATTGAAGAATAATTCGGGTAAAATTATTATCATGATTCTTCCTTACGGTTCTCTTTGTGAGGAGATCATTGCGAGATTGTGTACAGGTTCTATTGTAGGCTTTCCGTAGGCAACAGCGGCTGTAGCCGCGTGCTAGTAGCCTAGCCTGTAAGTTTTTGGCTTCTAGTTTGAATGAGGACTCCTCAGAGCAGTTTCTGCGAATACGCAAATACTGCCCATAAGGAATCGAATCTTTGAGAGGTTTGGGGTGAAAGCTGTCAGCATGGAGAATTGTGTTTCCTGCTGTGCTTTTCCGAAACAGGGTTGTAGAGATTTTATTTTCGTGACTACGCTCCAATTGGACATCAAGGAAGGTGATCTTGTTTGGGTCATGTGTCATCGTGAATTTTAAATTGTATTCATTGACATTGATATAATTATAGAATTCTAGCAGCATTTCTTCTGGTCCCTCCCAGACGACGAGGACGTCATCAATGTACCGTAGCCATAGTTTGATATGGCTCGTGTACCTGAGGAGGTCCTCGTCGCCTAGGAGGGATTTCTCCCACTCCCCCAGGTACAGATTGGCGTAGGCCGGGGCACAGCATGTGCCCATGGCCACGCCCTGCACCTGGAGGTAGTGGGAGTTGTTGAAGGCAAAAAAATTGTTATGGAGAATGTAATTCAAACTGCTGGTGATGAAGTCATTCAGGGGTGGGTCATATTTGCCGCTCCGCCGAAGAATGTCCCGTACAGCTGCGACCCCCTTGATATGGGGGATCGAGCTGTACAGGGCCTCGACGTCTATGGCCACCAAACGGGAGTTGGGTGGTAACAGTATTGTTTGGGTGGCCTGCAAAAGATGGATGGTATCCTTCACAAAGGATGGTAAACTTATAACAAAGGGTTGCAATAAGGAGTCTATCACCTTACTAAGATTCTCGGAGATGTTTCCATTTCCCGAGACAATTGGTCGTCCCGGGGGTTTACTATACCCCTTATGTATTTTCGGGAGACTGTAAAATGTTGCTACTCTGGGGTGTATGACCATAATGAATTCATATTGGTCCTTGGTGATGGTGCCATCAACAAGGGCCAATTGTATCATGTCATAAAATTCACTATATGAGGTGTGTATTGCCTTAATAGTGACACTTACATACCAATTCCTATTATCTAAAATATTCTGGCACATGCTTACGTAGTCCTCATTATTCGTCAATACAACATTGCCACCCTTATCTGAGGGTTTAACTGTAATATTCACATTTTTACGTAAAGATTCTATGGCTTTAGATTCTTCAAAGGTTAAATTAGTGGGAGGGATCTTTTTTTGTGAAAGTTTCTTTAGATCTCTTATAGTTTGTTTTACAAAGGTCTCAATACTTGGAGTCAAATTAAGAGGGGGAAATCTGGCTGATGATTTTTTATGTTTCGTAGGGGGAGTCTGCGTGTCTTTCCCTGCATCTGCTAGCAGGGTTTCGATGTCAATTTGATCTATCAAGTCTATTGTATTGTTTTCTTGGTATAATAATGTGAGGTCACGTAGGGCTTTAAATTCCTTCATGCTGAAGGTTGACCAATCTGTGTCATCGATGTTGTCCGTCTTTGAATGTAGGCTCTTGAGTAGGAGCCTACGTGCAAAGAGTTGCAAATCGGTGACTAGTTGAAATATATCAAAATTCTCCTGTGGACAAAAGGTTAGTCCACGAGCTAATACCTTCTCTTCAGCTGTTGATAGAGAATGGGAAGACAGATTTATAACACTGTAGGACTCACTGGCGCCCGTGTCACAAATGAATCCAAATTTCCCACTCCTTTGTTTGTTTGGGGTGAGAGGGATCCCCGTGTTTGGTTTAAAGGGCTTTTAGGACCCTGCCGGAGGTGCTCAATTCTCGGGTTTGTGCGGGTAGTGCTACTCGACGCGTTGGAATTAACAGAGTCTGAGTTGTCAGTATCTATGCTTGATGACTCTTCTTTAGAATTCAGGGATTTTGTATGTCCCTTATCATGAGTCGCTTGGCTAGCTTCTAATGTTTGATCTACAGTGCGTTTTTTTCGGTCTTGTTCGGGAGAACTTTTATTGTTACGGCTTCGTTTAAATTTGCCTCTCCCTTTTAGGGGGATTTTTACATTTTGACTCGAATTGGAAGGATTTTGGGCCTTAGCTGTATCATTATTATATTGTTGTGACTTTACTGCAAGATTTTTATTGTTCTGCGTGTTGGTGCTCCATCTATACGCTCGTCCCTCCGAAAAGGCCATTTTGTCCCTCCAAAATTTGATTTCTTTTTTGTGCAGGATGCTTTGATTATACGCAGACAGATCATCTCTTAGTTTAGTACGCAAATCCAAATATAGAGCATGCTGCACAAAAGATTCCAAAATTGATTCTAACTTGCTAATTTCGATATCTAATACCGAAATTTGTCTGTTGTATTCCCTACTTAGGATGGCCATCATTTCTTGTGAACATTTATTCAAGTTCTCCTCCCATTCCTTCTTACATTCGGTACTAATTTGGTCCAGATTTGGAAAAATCTGGACCCGGAGTCCTAAAGGATTAATCTTCTCTTGATCGTATCTAGCAAACGATTTAACATGCCAAAATAATGATGATTTCTTTTCTAGAATTCTATTTAATTTCTGTGTGAGTGTGGATATTTGAGTTTCTACTCTATCCTTTTGTTCAAAATTATTTTCATAGGTGGACATGAGGTCATTCCATTCTTCACCCTGGAAACTACCCATATTCATTTTAATGGCCATACACGGATGTAATTCGATAAAGAAACACCAAACACATTTGCATAGATCTCAAAATAAATAAATATACGTGAAGAATGGAATGACCTCATGTCCACCTATGAAAATAATTTTGAACAAAAGGATAGAGTAGAAACTCAAATATCCACACTCACACAGAAATTAAATAGAATTCTAGAAAAGAAATCATCATTATTTTGGCATGTTAAATCGTTTGCTAGATACGATCAAGAGAAGATTAATCCTTTAGGACTCCGGGTCCAGATTTTTCCAAATCTGGACCAAATTAGTACCGAATGTAAGAAGGAATGGGAGGAGAACTTGAATAAATGTTCACAAGAAATGATGGCCATCCTAAGTAGGGAATACAACAGACAAATTTCGGTATTAGATATCGAAATTAGCAAGTTAGAATCAATTTTGGAATCTTTTGTGCAGCATGCTCTATATTTGGATTTGCGTACTAAACTAAGAGATGATCTGTCTGCGTATAATCAAAGCATCCTGCACAAAAAAGAAATCAAATTTTGGAGGGACAAAATGGCCTTTTCGGAGGGACGAGCGTATAGATGGAGCACCAACACGCAGAACAATAAAAATCTTGCAGTAAAGTCACAACAATATAATAATGATACAGCTAAGGCCCAAAATCCTTCCAATTCGAGTCAAAATGTAAAAATCCCCCTAAAAGGGAGAGGCAAATTTAAACGAAGCCGTAACAATAAAAGTTCTCCCGAACAAGACCGAAAAAAACGCACTGTAGATCAAACATTAGAAGCTAGCCAAGCGACTCATGATAAGGGACATACAAAATCCCTGAATTCTAAAGAAGAGTCATCAAGCATAGATACTGACAACTCAGACTCTGTTAATTCCAACGCGTCGAGTAGCACTACCCGCACAAACCCGAGAATTGAGCACCTCCGGCAGGGTCCTAAAAGCCCTTTAAACCAAACACGGGGATCCCTCTCACCCCAAACAAACAAAGGAGTGGGAAATTTGGATTCATTTGTGACACGGGCGCCAGTGAGTCCTACAGTGTTATAAATCTGTCTTCCCATTCTCTATCAACAGCTGAAGAGAAGGTATTAGCTCGTGGACTAACCTTTTGTCCACAGGAGAATTTTGATATATTTCAACTAGTCACCGATTTGCAACTCTTTGCACGTAGGCTCCTACTCAAGAGCCTACATTCAAAGACGGACAACATCGATGACACAGATTGGTCAACCTTCAGCATGAAGGAATTTAAAGCCCTACGTGACCTCACATTATTATACCAAGAAAACAATACAATAGACTTGATAGATCAAATTGACATCGAAACCCTGCTAGCAGATGCAGGGAAAGACACGCAGACTCCCCCTACGAAACATAAAAAATCATCAGCCAGATTTCCCCCTCTTAATTTGACTCCAAGTATTGAGACCTTTGTAAAACAAACTATAAGAGATCTAAAGAAACTTTCACAAAAAAAGATCCCTCCCACTAATTTAACCTTTGAAGAATCTAAAGCCATAGAATCTTTACGTAAAAATGTGAATATTACAGTTAAACCCTCAGATAAGGGTGGCAATGTTGTATTGACGAATAATGAGGACTACGTAAGCATGTGCCAGAATATTTTAGATAATAGGAATTGGTATGTAAGTGTCACTATTAAGGCAATACACACCTCATATAGTGAATTTTATGACATGATACAATTGGCCCTTGTTGATGGCACCATCACCAAGGACCAATATGAATTCATTATGGTCATACACCCCAGAGTAGCAACATTTTACAGTCTCCCGAAAATACATAAGGGGTATAGTAAACCCCCGGGACGACCAATTGTCTCGGGAAATGGAAACATCTCCGAGAATCTTAGTAAGGTGATAGACTCCTTATTGCAACCCTTTGTTATAAGTTTACCATCCTTTGTGAAGGATACCATCCATCTTTTGCAGGCCACCCAAACAATACTGTTACCACCCAACTCCCGTTTGGTGGCCATAGACGTCGAGGCCCTGTACAGCTCGATCCCCCATATCAAGGGGGTCGCAGCTGTACGGGACATTCTTCGGCGGAGCGGCAAATATGACCCACCCCTGAATGACTTCATCACCAGCAGTTTGAATTACATTCTCCATAACAATTTTTTTGCCTTCAACAACTCCCACTACCTCCAGGTGCAGGGCGTGGCCATGGGCACATGCTGTGCCCCGGCCTACGCCAATCTGTACCTGGGGGAGTGGGAGAAATCCCTCCTAGGCGACGAGGACCTCCTCAGGTACACGAGCCATATCAAACTATGGCTACGGTACATTGATGACGTCCTCGTCGTCTGGGAGGGACCAGAAGAAATGCTGCTAGAATTCTATAATTATATCAATGTCAATGAATACAATTTAAAATTCACGATGACACATGACCCAAACAAGATCACCTTCCTTGATGTCCAATTGGAGCGTAGTCACGAAAATAAAATCTCTACAACCCTGTTTCGGAAAAGCACAGCAGGAAACACAATTCTCCATGCTGACAGCTTTCACCCCAAACCTCTCAAAGATTCGATTCCTTATGGGCAGTATTTGCGTATTCGCAGAAACTGCTCTGAGGAGTCCTCATTCAAACTAGAAGCCAAAAACTTACAGGCTAGGCTACTAGCACGCGGCTACAGCCGCTGTTGCCTACGGAAAGCCTACAATAGAACCTGTACACAATCTCGCAATGATCTCCTCACAAAGAGAACCGTAAGGAAGAATCATGATAATAATTTTACCCGAATTATTCTTCAATTTTCGAAACAACACAATGAGATCAAAAACGTTATTCAAAAACACTGGAGCATCCTGACAGATGACCCAAAAGTGAGTAATTTCATCCCCAACAGCCCTTCAATTACATTCAGAAAAGCCACATCGCTTAAAAACAAATTTGTACAAAGCGAGTATAAGAACGAGATAAAGAGATTGAAACACTGTGTGACCTTTGGCTCATTCCCCTGCGGCCACTGCTCGTGTTGCCGGTATATAAATCGTTCAAAAACCTTTTGTCTCCCAAATGGGACTATGTTCAAGCCACGGCACTATGCCAATTGCCAAACCAGGGGTATAGTATATTTGATGTCCTGCGAATGTGGGGCCTATTATGTGGGGAAGACAAAGCAGGAGTTCCACCGCCGGATGTCCAAACATGTCTACTCGATGCAGATAGGCAATCACTATCTGCCTTTGGGTCGTCATGTGGTCGTCAAGCACAGCTACAGAATGCCCAATATAACATTCACTGCCATCGATCGGATACATATCCCCGATCGAGGTGGCGACTGGAACAAAACACTTTTACAGTGTGAGCAGAGATGGATCTTCAATCTAGATGCCACCTCACCACCCGGACTCAACGAGTCCATTTCTTTCGCCCCCTTTTTGAAGGGGTTCGTTTCAGGAAAAACACAATAAAAGTAATCAGTTCATCCCCCCTCTGGGCCTACGGGTAGACATGTTTGGACTAACAGCATTCCGGGGTGGGACTCCTGCTTTCCCTTCATAACCACATAGTTTCACAATACTCTTTAGCATGGTATTCCTTTATATGTATTTATGCGCCTAAGTTTTCATGTCTATTAAACATTAAAATTGATACTTCATTCCTTAAAAACTCAATACAGTGTGTACTATGTTTTACATGTATTGTTAAAGATTAGATGGTAACTATATGTGTACTGATGAAGAACGATCTAGGCATTTTTTTTTTTTTTTTTTTTATTTTTTTTTTTTTTTTTTTTTTTTTTTTTTTTTTTGATCACTATGCCCATTAAGCAAGGATAATTCTTGTAATCTTTGCACGAATAAAAACATTCTTTTCATCTTGATTTTCCCCTCTAGGTGGCTCTCATCCGCCCCCATCGGTCTAGGTGTGTTCAGGTCATACCGAGGTGCACGGCTTCACGGCAAGGGGAGGAGGAGCTTTTTCCACCAGTGTCTCCTCCATATACTCCCTCGGCCAATGCCCTGGCTGGTCCAGATAATTGGCGTCGAGGAACATCCCCCTTGCCGGCGGCATCCCCGATTGTCTTCCGGACACCAGTCTAGCGCTAGTGCGCATGCGCGAGGCCGCGTGCGTGCGCACAGCGCGTGACGTCACGCACTTGCGACGGAGACAACGCAATTGCGGGACCGCCCAGGCCTTCGGGAACGCCGAGGAGGCCACACGAGGCGGTCCAATGACCGCCATGACGGCCGCAGCCGAACGTTGGAGTGACAGGTATCGGGCCCTCCCCTTTCCTGGTTCCCCCCTCCCCTTTCCTGGCCCTCCCACCCTCTCCCATTTTCCACACCTCCCGCCCACTCCCCACTCCTACCATCCGCTTCCACACACCTGATATTCATAAGTCCAATTAGCCTATACCCATAAATACCCCACAGGAGAGAGTAACTTTTATCTCCATGTGAGGGTACGCATCCAACCAGCACCGAACCAGTAAGTACACCTTCCCTTCCTTTCCTAATACTATCCCATTTAGATGACTGACCAAAGTATTTACCCTGCGTATCTCTCATTCCATCAGGTGGTTTAAAACTGCAGACACACATCTAACGCTGCAGACATATACCCCTTTTCTTCCCGCACGGTCCCCCAAGAGGGCACTGTGGCTCCCCTCATTGTGGGGATTAGGTTTTGTGCAATAGCAACACTACTAAGGGGGGCGCCTCTGGCATTCGACCCAACAAGGTAATTATTGATACTAACTATGTCTTTTTTCATACGTATCCAAATACATACCATGTGTCTGGTTAAGTACTTGCATTATGTGTTTAGTGAAACATACCCAAGACACACCATCATAATTTTATCTTTTGCACCATGCCACTTTATTTTCCCCTTCCCATTTCCCATTTTCCTTTCTTTTTCCCCCCCCCTCCCCCCTCCCCCTCCCCCGTCACTCGCTTCCTCCTGGCACTTTCAGCATGTAGTCCCATCCACAGTCTCTTCACATTGACCATTCACTCCGACCTATGTCCATTTGGCACTGTACAGTTTACACTATTTTTTCACAGTTAACTCCCACTTGCTCATCATTTCGCCATGCACAGAGTTCATCACTCTAGGTTCCCACTCCACATCTATACACTTCCCAATCACGACACCAACAAGTACCTCACCAATTCTTCACCATTTTTCCCTTCCTTCTTTCCCCCTTTCCCCATTCCCCGACCCCGCCCTCAATCCCCGTCCCATCACTCCCTCCGGTCTCTTTTCTTCCTTCTTTTTTCCCCCCTCTCTCCCCCATTTCTCTCCCTCCCCCTTGTCTCTTCCTCCCGTCTTTCCCCCCCTAACCCAACCTCCCACACACCTCCCCACCCCCCCCCCCCCCCCTGCTTTTCCCATTCCCTGCCCCCCTGGTTGTATGTGCGCGCCATACAGTCATGCTCCGTTTTCTTATTCTTTTCTTTTCTTTTTCCCATCCCTCCCCCCCCCCCCCCCCCCCCCCCCCCCCCTTCCCCTTCCCCCCCAGTCCCCTTTCCTTTCCCCCTTCTATCCTTCCCTCACACGAACGCCCCACTTCTCACATGGGTCTGTTTACAATAACATCCAATACATAGAATTTATAATGAAAGAGGAAAGGGAAGGTATACACACGTGAAGAAAAAGTGGTGCACATGGGATAGGTAGGCCATATTATGTATGCCATAATAGGTCATATATCAACAGGCTATATATTATCCGCAAGAGGGACAAGCCCTCTGATAAGGCATCCGAATATAACGTACATATGATGCCTCAAAAAAAGATAAATAACTTATACATTAGAATTAGAACAACACTCCTTTAACCCTTTTCCCTCTTTTGGAATATTGATGCAGGAATTGGATTCTATCCCCCTCCTCCCCCCCCCCCCCCGTCCCGAACCCCACCCAGCTCAATCGGCTGCCGCTGGTCAAAACCCGTGTGACCCCCTGTAAGCCCTGCACCCGGAAATCTGTTGCCTGGCTCGCCTCGATCGGTGGGGAAGCGCCCTGGAGCCGCATGGAGAAGGAAAATCATTTTAGAAAGACCCTCAAGTAAAGAAGCCCATAATACCAATCACACAGACGTGGGTAAATATATAAAGCTTCATTATAATGGTCGATGTCAGTATTTACCATGTATAGTTACTAAGAGATGACTGTACTTATTCCATGCTTACAAGCATGTTATACCATTATGCTTTATATTCCAGCAGATAAAGACGTCTTTTCTAAAAAAGTAATCCTCTGAAGAAGACTTACACAGATAATAGTTGAAACGCGTCAGGTTTTACTTTTTGTTTCCCTTGTTTCTGCTCTTAGGAAATATGATACTGTGAAAAGCACTGTTTGTCCATGCAATACTGTACGTTTTATTATATGATTGTTGTATGGCATTCTTGAAATGAGGCTCATGTCTTTTAAATCTATTGTCACAGTGGTGCCAATAAAATAAAACAATTTTTCTTTTATCTTTGACCCATGTCGTATCAATTATCTCACTTTATCTACTGTGCTGCCTAAAAACCCCACTTCCCTCTTTTGGGGGGGAAAACTTCTCTTTTTTAGTTCACTCTGAAGGGGTGAGCAGCAATCCATACTCCTGAATAAGTGTCACTCCTTTCCTTTTATAACACCATTCCTGACAATGTCCATCGGCTGGGAGACCCCTGCTGGTGGCCACCGGAACTGCACCCCTTGATGCCGAAGGAAACAGTGACACCAGCAGGCGATCCAGGTAATAGCACCGTTCCTGACAATAATTGCCGTATTCGTATTTCCTATTGTTTCACGGGTGAGTTCTAACTCATATTTGTTATAACCCTTATCCACAAATCTCTCAATCAAGGTATTAGTTAATGTAAAACAATCCTCCATCAGGTCTCAATTACGTTGAATCATGATTAATTGGCTCTTGGGTATGGCCTTTTTCCACTGAGGGTGGTGGCAACTTCTCATTGGTATGTAACCATTTCGATCAGTGTCCTTGAAATGCGTCCTGGTACTTAATTTATTACCATTCTTGAACATTTCCAAGTCCAAGAAGTTTATAATGTTCTGATCAACATTTACAGTAATTTTTATTCCATATTGGTTTACACCTATATGTTTGACAAACTGATCTAATTCATCCCTGTCACCTTTCCAGATGATCAGGATGTCATCTATAAATCTTTTATATAACAGCAAGTGTGGCCAACACCTTCCATAAATCTCCTCCTCCTTCCATTTATTGAGGAAGATGTTGGCCACACTTGGTGCATATTTGTTTCCCATTCCCACCCCCTTGATCTGTTTGTAGTATTTGTGGTTGTGCCAGAAAAAAATGTTACCCATGGCCATTCTGAGCCCTTCCAATATAAACCTCCTCTGTTTCAGTTTTAGGTCTGACAAGTTTTTCATTGACCATGCCACTGCTGCCAGAGCATCTGTCTGCTTGATATTGGTGTATAGCGACTCCACGTCCCACGTGACTAATAGTGTGGACCCCCCCCATTATACGCGGGTCTTACCACTATATTTTTTTACGTTTCTCCTGTTTTTTGATTCCTTGCCATATTCTGTCATTCTTTAAGTTTTCTGGTTTTATATTTTTAATTTCTTTCTCTACCATTCTTTTAAATACATCAATATGTTGATTTGTGCTGGATTTGGGGTTGAATGTGGACTTATTCCTAAGTTGGCTATGTGTATATATGGTGTTACTCTGCTGTGCAATGTTCTCTCCCATTTCTAAAAAATGTTTTTTTAAATTAAGTTTTCTAATACTTCTGTTTGGTTAAGGATCCCTTGTCCTAGTTCTCTCTTTTTCTTTTAAGCTCCCCCTCTGCACCCTCTCCTTCTTGGGGGTTTCTGTTCCACCCGCCCTCTTGTGGGTTCCTGTTCCAGCCACCCCTGCTGGTCTGGAATACTGGCATTAGGGGTTTGTAGGGCTCCCTCCAATCCCGCCATTCCCACTGCCACTGTGGGGGACCATCATTTTGGTTGTAATTATAGTTATAATATCCCCTTCCCCTGCCTCTGAAACCTCCTCTCCAGGGTCTGGGATATTGTCCCATTGGTGGTTGGTATAAAGGTGTACTATTTGTGTTTCCACTGCTCTGGTCTGTTGGTAACTACCTTTTGTTGTGTGCTAGTGCTTGGGGTGGGTTCCTGCTTTTTTTTTACTTCTATTAATTACATTTGCGGCGAGGGTGTTTACTACCCTATTACTTATTCCCTCTACTTCAGCTCCCCTTATTTCCATTTCCTCACTTAGGGATGTATTATTTGAATGTATTATTATTTCTTCTTCCTGCCTATTATACAATCTTCCTTCCATATAGTCTTTTTTGTCTCTTTGGTACTTTTTTTGTTTTTTATATCATTATCTAATTTGGTTAAAAATACTTGTAACTTATTTGCCCTGGTTTTATAGTCACTGGTTTCAATGTGGGGTAACATATTTTCCTGTATTATTAATATTGGTTTCTATTCTTATTAGTTTGATTCTTTTTCTCTCAATGATGGTGTCAAGCAGCTTGTTTTCACAGGTATTGAAAAATCCAAAACAGGCCCTTGATAGATCCTCATCCACAATTCCATCATTAGGGCCTATATCCCATCTCAATCTTCTAGGTGTTATTTTAGCGTCACTGTACCTCTCCAATGTGCTAATATCCCACCAGACCCTTACTTGACTGTCCATTGCATTCCTAAGATGTTTAAAGCTTTGGTCTAAATTTATTGCTGTGGTGTTGTCATAATTTTCAAAAAGTTCTCCTAAATCTAGCCTACGATTGGCGAGAAATGAGAAAACTTAAATTTTTTGTTGCCAGTGAAGTGTTTTTGGTAAAAATAGTGTTTCAAATAAATATAAATGTGTCACTGGCACAGCAAATATAAATATTATTTGTTTAAGAAAACCTGGTTGCTGTAGTCAAATGTGCCTTTAATAGATGAAAAAAAAATATATATAAAAATAGTGTTGACTGCGCTACCCCAATATCATAATAATATAAAAACACCAATCTTTTTAAACATGAAAAAAACAAGAACCTAAAAAATAAATACAAGTTGTGAGAAATAATGTGTGTAATTCTTATACACTTTCCGCTCTTTAACATACAAGTGAAACCAACATGAATTTCAACATAACCTCAATATAGATACCCAAATTATGTGCATTTAAATCTATTTTTATATAATGTACAGTTTGTGCAGTATACCATTAACCACTAGAAATCCCTGTGTGAATTGTCCTCTGTGACTATACGATTCTTATTGTTTCATCCGTTATTTACTTGTGACTATTTTTTCTGGCTGTACTGCCTTAAGCCTAGTACTATTTTGTAGGTAGAAGAAGATTGAAAGAAACTGGAAGAAATGCCCCAGCATGTCCAGTCAACTGTTATCAGGGGTCGGGGTCACCTAGTGACATCACTTGGATACCCCGTCCCTTCGTTTATTAATTGTCAGGAGGCGGCAAAGCTGTCAGATGGCAGGAGCCAACGTCAGGTGTGGAACTCTTTTTTTTTTTTTAATTCGCATCAGCATTCAACATGAGGACAAGGTACTTTTGGGGTGAGCCCTCCTGCCCCAAAGCACCCCCCCATGTTGAGGGCATGTGGTCTGGTATGGCTGGGGGAGGGGTCGGAGGATCTTTCTTGCCCCCTTTTCTGGCCTGCCAGGCTGCATGCTCGGATAAGAGTCTGATATGGATTTTGGGGGGACCCCACTCCATTGGCATGGAGTTCCCCCTAAAAACCATACCAGACCCGAAGGGCCTAGTATGGATTGGGGGGGGACCCCATGCCATGTTTTATCAGAATTTTTAAATGTCAGCAATTCTTTTGTTTACATTCTGCTGTCAGTATGTAACCCTGCTGACACCAGATGAGTCAAGGTTGATAAGGACGCAGCAGCCACCCACTCCTAACAATCGAGACAGTTACTGGTTATTAAAGAGATTGTAACCCCCCCCCCCCCCCCCCCCCCCCCCAAAAAAAAAAGACTGTAAGACAAAGGCATAATGAGCTAGGATGCACTGCATCCTGGCTCATTATGAAATACTCACCTTAGAACAAAGCCCTCTCAGTGGCGCCCGTGCACTGCTGAGACGGCTGACATCTTCCCCGATGTTTCTTCTGGGTTCGTGGGCTTCGGTACTGTGATTGGCTGGAGCCACGATGACGTCACTCCCACGCATGTGCGATGCAGCTGGTCACAACACAGGGCCCTGAAGAAACGGCATGGGCGGCATTACGTAATCGGCGCAGTTTACAGTAAATATCTCCTAAACAATGCAAGTTTAGGAGATATTTACAGTACCTATAGGTAAGCCTTATTATAGGTTTACCTATAGGTACAAACAAACCAGGGGAGTTTACTTCCTCTTTAAGGATGCCAGCAGGTGCTCACTTCCTGATAACCAGTTAAAATCAAACACAATCCTTAAATATCGCATGCCTGGAACACTACTTAATTGCCACATTCATTCATTTATTTACTTCCTTTTGTGAATTGACTTTAAGGCAGTTCTATGCTGTATTTACTGAGTGTTTTTGCTTTATGTGGTAAATTCAGTGACTGGAGCCTCTAACCTGTTGTGTGTGTTGGGCTCTGTGGAGGTGAGCAAGATGTCTTGAATGTATTATTCTTTAAATTGCTCATGGGGCTGATCAGTTCAAGGAGGATCTGGTCCCCTAGAATTGTATAATTCATAGTGAGTAATAATCACTAAAAGTATTTAACGTGGTTCTAAAGGCACAAGGCTTTTCACCTTAATACATTCTCTGCATTAACATAAACAACGTTCAATAGCAGCTCCCCCCAGCCCTCCTTAAACACTTACCTGAGCGCATTCCCGATCCATCGCTGTGCCTATCTTCTGCAGCTCACAGGTTTTGCTGATAATAGCTGCTGTCAATCGAATCCAGTGAGGAGAGAGCAGGGGGTGGTGCCAATCCGCAGTGAGTGTGTCTATAGACACACACAGTCTGGCTCAGTAGTGAGTGAGTCTGCATGAGTGCCCCCATAGCAACCAGCTTGGCAACTCTGGGCAAAACCATTACACAGAATAGGTAAGTATAAACCTGTTTTTTTATTTTAGGGGGAAAATGGGTTTAAACCTCTTTAAGATGGAGAAAGAGGGGTGTACATAGTTTTCTTCCTACAGTTTTGCAAGGCACTTTCCACATTTATCACTAAACTAGATTAAGCATTAATTTATAAGCTAAATGCCTTTAGTTGATACAATCTTTATAACTGTGTAGGTAGTAGTAAGGTAGTAATCTCAGCTATGATCTCAGATGAAAGAGATTATTTATGCTGAATTTCAAGGGTTAGAGTATAGAAAAGGCTTGCATTCTCTCCTGCTTCAACCTTGCATATAACTGTATAAAAGTCCACCTGAGAAATGCCATGTGCATTCTGTTGAGTGTGTTGTGGGATGGGATCATGGATGTGATACCTAAGTAATCCAGCGATAATATTGGGAATTGTTTGGTGCTATGAGGGATCTTGTAAGAGGAAATCATTGTGGCGCCATGTCTATTACTGCTGTAGGGGCAGTAGGGGTGGCTAGGCAAAGCAAGCATGACTGGTTAGTGGTCAGACCAAATCATCCAATATCAAAATAGGAGTTCTATGCTATTGATAGCGAAGACATAACTGAGGCAACTGTAGGATTAGTGAGCAGAATGTTAGCACGGAGATGTTGAACTCTCCATACATTGGCCAGTTGTGAATAAAAGAACCATTACTTAAGGGACTTAAGTTTGCTGAAAGAAAGATGTGTTCGGGATGGGGAGCAATAAAGGAAGAATTCTAAGGCCAGGTTAAACCCCTGTGGTCAGGGTTGGTGCTAAGGTACCATCTGAAGTAGTACCTATTATGACAAATTGGTGTATGTCTTGATTGAAAGTCAATCTCTGGAAACAGGGCCATAAATAGTGCACGCAAAAAACAATATTTTGTTTTATATGTGAATCATAGAAAATCCAACAGACATAAAGTCCCACAGGTGAATAAATAATTACACAAAATAATGTCCCATATATGTGCAATCATGGAGGTCTTCTGTGTTGTATTAGTAAATCCAGTGTGCCTCAACCAAAGAAGTATTATGACCACTTACTGGATCCCATTATTATGGAGGTCTAAGCAATCACTGCATTCCTTAGCCAACCCCAGGTATACAGATGCAATTTTCTATGTGCTTGGCACTCCCTCCAGCATCAACAGAATTCACATGACAACACTGAAGAAATTACACTTTGCTAGGATTTAAATTAGTGAGTGTACAGCTTGTATAAAAGTGTAAATTTGCTGTCCCCTCAAAATAACTTAACACAAGGCCATTAATGTCTAAAACGCTGGCAACAAAAGTGAGTAAAACCCTAAGTGAAAATGTAAAAATTGGGCCCAATTAGCCATTTTCCCACCCCGGTATCATGTGACTCGTTAGAGTTGCAAGGTCCCAGGTGTGAATGGGGAGCAGGTGTGTTAAATTTGGTGTTATCACTCTCACTCTCTCATACTGGTCACTGGAAGTTCAACATGGCACCTCATGGCTCAAGAACTCTCTGAGGATCTGAAAAAAAAGAATAGTTGCTCTACATAAAAATGGCTTAGGCTATAAGAAGATTGGCAAGTGCACTTGCTCAGCATCATATCCAGAGGTTGTCTTTGGAAAATAGACATATGAGTGAGCCAGCCTGTCAGTGCTCCGACCATACGCCGCACACTGCATCCACTAAAACCACCTCTAAAGATGATGCACAAGAAAGCCCGCAAACAGTTTGCTGAAGACAAGCAGACTAAGGACATGGATTACTGGAACTATGTCCTGTGGTCTGATAAGACCAAGCTAAACTTTGTTTCAAAAAATTTGTTTCAGAAGATGTCAAGTGTGTGTGAGGAGATGAGGAGTACAACGAAAAGTGTGTCTTGCCAACAGTCAAGCATGGTGGTGGGAGTGTCATGGTCTGGGGCTGGATGAGTGCTGCCGACACTGGGGAGCTACAGTTCATTGAGGGAACCATGATTGCCAACATGTACTGTGACATACTGAAGTAGAGCATGATCCCTCCCACAGCCGCAACATGATAACGACCCCAAACACACCCCTAAGACGACCACTGCCTTACTAAAGATAAGCTCCTCCGCAAAACGTTTTCAGAGGAAGTGAGCAGAATCCCTCCAGTGGAGTCTCTGACATAAGTAACCAAACTGAGGTGCTAAACCTTTCCTATTCCATTTGAAACTGTCTTGCTCGGAGTTCTGCTTTAGTATTATATTATTAAATGTTTTGAAATTTTCTCATGAACCCCTGCACAATGTGTGTAACGCACTCTGGAACACTGCACTCTGTGTGTAATGTACTCTGGAACACTGCACAATGGGGCTGATTTACCAAGATGAATGCGCTGCGCCGGTTCATACCACAATTGGTGCGCCAGATAAATTATTACTTGAGCGTATGAACCGGCGCACAAATAAGCGCAATACATAATATACCGGCGCACCGCGAATAGCGCACGCCGTTATCATTAACAGTCCATTCACACATGAGCAACACGACTTCCAGCGCGACTTATAACATGACTTGGGGCGACTTACAACACGACTTTGGCCAGGCGACTTTAATTTAAAAAAAAAAACGGCATGGGTTCCCCTCCAAGAGCATACCAGGCCCTTCAGGTCTGATATGGATATTAAGGGGAACCCCACGCCAAAAAAAACCTTCTCTACCCCCCTGCCCCCTCTCTTCTTGCCCCTTCTCTCTCCCCCTGCCCCTCTCTATCCCCCTGCCCCCTCTGTCTCTCCCTGCCCATCTCTATCCCCTGCCCCTCTCTATACCCCTGTCCCCTCTATCCCCCTGCCCCCTCTCTATCCCCGTCCCCTCTCTCTCTGCCCCTTCTCTATCCCCCTGCCCCCCTCTCTCTCCCTGCCCCACTCTCTCCCTGCCCCTTCTCTCTCTCCCTGCCCCTCTCTAGTTCCCTGCCCCCTCTCTAGTTCCCTGCCCCCTCTCTCCCTGATCTGATTCTTCTAAATTTATCTGATTCTTTTGATTCTTCTGATTCATCTGATTCATCTGATTCTTTTGATTCATCTGATTCTTCTGGCTTTTTCATATAGAAGCCTTTCGAGATGCAGCCAAAGGCATATTGTAGTAAAGAAAAGGATTTATTAGTGGATATAACACAGGAGTATCACCTTTCAGCTACATCTTCTGCCGCAGTAAAAGAGCGGCAAAAGATAGCGGAGGAGCCCGGCAGAAGAACCCGGGAGCGGGAGAAGAACCAGAGACTGGAAGAACAGGCAGTAGAGAGTGGAGTCGTCGGAAGAGACCCCCGAAGTCGGTAAAAGATCCCCGGAGCTGCCTAATAAATTACTTTAAGAACCTGTCTAGTGTGTTTTTTTATTGACGCTCTTTTCCCTCAGGTGAATGTACTTTATAGACATGTGACTTTCTTCAACCTAATTAACTATAAGTAACCAAGCCATATAACAGGATACTTATTATGGGGATATCCACAGTGGTCTTCTTGATGTTAAGCCCTAAACCATGTGTGGCTTTCGCCCGCTGTTTTTCAAGGGCCCACTGTTCTACAAGAGCCCGCAGTTCTTCAAGATCCTGCTGTTCTTCTATTGCCCACTGTTGCTGTTTTTCAAGATCCTGACATTTTTCAAGAGCCTGTGGTTCTTCAAGGGCCCGCTGTTCTACAAGAGCCCGCAGTTCTTTAAGGGCCCGCTGTATTTCCAGGTCGCACTGTTCTTCATGGGTCTGCCGTTTTTCAAGAGCCTGACGTTTTTCAAGAGCCTGCTGTTCTTCAAGAGACCGCTGTTCTTCAAGGGCCCTCTGTTCTACAAGAGCCCACAGTTGTTCAAGGGCCTGCTGTATTTCAAGGTTTTACCGTTCTTGATGGGTCTGCCATTTTTCAAAAGCCTGCGGTTCCTCAAGGGCCCGCTGTTCTACAAGAGCCCGCAGTTCTTTAAGGGCCCGCTGTATTTCAAGGTTTTGCTGTTCTTCATGGGTCTGCCGTTTTTCTAGAGTCTGCTGTTCTCCAAGAGCCTGCTGTTCTCCAAGAGCCCGCTGTTCTTCAAGGGCCCGCTGTTCTACAAGAGCCCGCAGATCTTTAAGGGCCCACTGTATTTCAAGGTCCCGCTGTTGTACAAGAGCCCGCAGTTTTTCAAGAGCTCGCTGTATTTCAAGGGCCAGCTGTTCTCCAAGGGCCCGCTGTTCTTCAAGGGCCCGCTGTTCTTCAAGGGCCCGCAGTTCTTCAAGGGCCCGCAGTTCTTCAAGGGGCCGCTGTATTTCAAGGGCCCACTGTTCTTCAATTGCCCGCTGTATTTTAAGGGCCTGCTGTATTTCAAGGGCCCACTGTTTTTCAAGAGCCTGCCGTTTCCCAAGAGCCTGCCATTTTCCAAGAGCCCGACGTTTTTTAAGAGCCTGCCGTTCTATAAGAGCCTTCCGTTCTTCAAGAGCCCGCCGTTCTTCAAGAGCCCAATGTTTTTCAAAGGCTCGCTCCCACTGTTCTCTAAGGGCCTGCTTTTCTTCAAGGGCCTGCTGTTTTTCAAGAGCCCGCTGTTCAAGGACCGACTTATTTTCAAGAGCCAACTGTTTTGCAAGAGCCTGCCGTTTTTCAAAGGCCCGCTCCCACTGTTCTTTAAGGGCCCGCTCCCACTGTTCTTCAAGGGCCTGCTGTCTTTCAAGGGCCCGCTGTTCAAGGGCCCGCTTATTTTCAAGAACTTGCTGTTCTTTAATGGCCTGCTGTTTTTCAAGGGCCTGCTGTCTTTCAAGGGACCGCTGTTGAAGGGCCCATAGTTCAAGGGCCCGCTGTTTTTCAATTTCTTCAAGAGCCCGCTGTTCAAGGGCCCACTGTTCAAGGGCCTGCTGTTCTTTAAGGGCCCGCTGTTATTCAATTTCTTCAAGAGCCCGCTGTTCAAGGGCCTGCTGTTCAAGGGCCCATCGTTCAAGGGCCCATCGTTCAAGGGCCTGCCGTTCTTCTTCTTTAAGGGCCTGCTGTTTTTCAATTTTTTCAAGGGCCCACTGTTCTTCAAGGGCCTGCTGTTCTTCAAATGCCTGCTGTTTTTCAAGGGCCCGCTGTTTTTCAATTTCTTCAAGGGCCTGCTGTTCTTCAAGAGCCCGCTGTTTTTCAATTTCTTCAAGGGCCCGCTGTTTTTCAAGGGCCCGCTGTTTTTCAATTTCTTCAAGGGCCCGCTGTTTTTCATGGGCCTGCTGTTCTTCAAGGGCCCGCTGTTTCTCAATTTCTTCAAGTAACCGCTCTACATCAAGGGCCCCATGCGTCTTTTGTATTTTTGGCTGTGATCCTGTTTTGCACTAACTGGTGTGTTAGTCTTTTTTTGCTTGCTATACCCATAACTTTTGAAGTGTATCTTCTGTTCCATTTTTATTTCCTCCTCCCTCTCTATAAACGTGCTCCGTAACTGGTCTTCTTTCTTCCAGTACATCTTTGTTGCTTTCGACTGTCTGTCCCTGAGTGTCTCTCTTTTACTCGCCAGTTTCTTTTCCATCTCCTCTCTTTTCATCTTGTCTTTCATTCTCCTCTCTTCCTCTTTTTTCTCCTTCAGTATTTTCTCTCTTTCGATTTATCTTCTTCTGGGTCATCTCCTCTCTTATTTTCTGCTTTTCTTCTTTATCCTTCTCTATCTCTCTCTTCATCTTTTGTCTCCCCTCTCGTATTGCTGCCACTGCTTTCCTTTTATCCTCCAAATCTTTCTTCTGCTGTTCCTTCCACTGTTCCTTTCTCCTCTTCTTCTCCTCCTGTGCTGATATTTGAATCTATAAAGAAAAATAAAGACAGTAAAGTTAAGTACAAATTTTAAATTAGAACGCTGCTCAAAATGTTTTTCTTTAGATTTGGATGGAGTGGGGAGAGGGTTCAAATCTTTCAAGGTTTCATTTTTTTTTATGTCCTGACTGGGATAGTTCCTCCTCACTTCCTATCATCTCAGCAAGAGAGGAAGTGAGCAGAATCCCTCCAGTGGAGTCGCTGACATCAGTAACCAAACTGAGGCGCTAAACCTTTTCTATTCCATTTGAAACTGTCTTGCTCGGAGTTCTGCTTTAGTATTATATTATTAAATGTTTTGAAAGCATTTTCTCATGAACCCCTGCACAATGTGTGTAACGCACTCTGGAACACTGCACTCTGTGTGTAATGTACTCTGGAACACTGCACAATGGGGCTGATTTACCAAGAGGAATGCGCTGTGCCGGTTCATACCACAATTGGTGCGCCAGATAAATTATTACTTGAGCGTATGAACCGGCGCACAAATAAGCGCAACACATAATATACCGGCGCACCGCGAATAGCGCACGCCGTTATCATTAACAGTCCATTCACACATGGGCAACACGACTTCCAGAGCGACTTACAACATGACTTGGGGCGACTTACAACACGACTTTGGCCAGGCGAACTTAATAAAAAAAAAAAAACGGCATGGGTTCCCCTCCAAGAGCATACCAGGCCCTTCAGGTCTGATATGGATATTAAGGGGAACCCCGCGCCAAAAAAAACTTCTCTACCCCCCTGCCCCCTCTCTCCTTGCCCCTTCTCTCTCCCCCTGCCCCTCTCTATATCCCTGCCCCCTCTGTCTCTCCCTGCCCCTCTCTATCCCCCTGCCCCTCTCTATACCCCTGTCCCCTCTATCCCCCTGCCCCCTCTCTATCCCCGTGCCCTCTCTCTCTCCCTGCCCCTTCTCTATCCCCCTGCCCCCTCTCTCTCCCTGCCCCCCTCTGTCTCCCTGCCCCCTTCTCTCTCTCTCCCTGCCCCCTTCTCTCTCTCTCCCTGCCCCTTCTCTCTCTCCCGGCCCCTCTCTAGTTCCCTGCCCACTCTCTAGTTCCCTGCCCCCTCTCTCCCTGATCTGATTCTTCTGATTCATCTGATTCTTCTGATTCATCTGATTCATCTTAGTTCTTCTGATTCATCTGATTCTTCTGATTCATCTGATTCTTCTGGCTTTTTCATATAGAAGCATTTCGAGATGCAGCCAAAGGCATATTGTAGTAAAGAAAAGGATTTATTAGTGGATATAACACAGGAGTATCACCTTTCAGCTAAATCATATCCTGTCACTTCTGCAATACTTCTCAGTTTAGGACTTTATGTCATTTATGATCGATGTGTTTCCCCAAAAATGCCAATTTTTATCAGGAAGTTTTCTATAGAGGAGGTCGGCCTGCTACGTGCAGCTGCAGGCATCATCCTGGCATATCACTTGAAACCCCACACAGCATTACAGCGGGAGAGAGCGTCGTGTCAACATCGGAAGAAGAGAACAGGGAAGAAGAGGATGGACAAGACCGGGCCAACGCTAGTAAAAGAGCAGCAGAAGATAGCGGAGGAGCCCGGCAGAAGAACCGGAGAGTGGGAGAAGAACCAGAGAGCGGAAAAACAGGCAGTAGAGAGTGGAGTCGTGGGAAGAGACCCCCGAAGTCGGTAAAAGACCCCCGGAGCTGCCTAATAAATTACTTTAAGAACCTGACTAATGTGTTTTTTTTATTGACACTCTTTTCCCTCAGGTGAATGTACTTTATAGACAGGTGACTTTCTTCAACCTAATTAACTATAAGTAACCAAGCCATATAACAGGATACTTACTATGGGAATATCCACAGTGGTCTTCTTGATGTTAAGCCCTAAGCCATGTGTGGCTTTCGCCCGCTGTTTTTCAAGGGCCCACTGTTCTACAAGAGCCCGCAGTTCTTCAAGGTCCTGCTGTTCTTCAATTGTCCACTGTTGCTGTTTTTCAAGATCCTGCCGTTTTTCAAGAGCCTGCGGTTATTCAAGGGCCCGCTGTTCTACAAGAGCCTGCAGTTCTTTAAGGGCCCGCTGTATTTCCAGGTCGCACTGTTCTTCATGGGTCTGCCGTTTTTCAAGAGCCTGCCGTTTTTCAAGAGCCTGCTGTTCTTTAAGAGACCACTGTTCTTCAAGGGCCCGCTGTTCTACAAAAGCCTGCAGTTCTTTAAGGGCCTGCTGTATTTCAAGGTTTTGCTGTTCTTGATGGGTCTGCCATTTTCAAGAGCCTGCGGTTCTTCAAGGGCCCGCTGTTCTACAAGAGCCCGCATTTCTTTAAGGGCCCACTGTATTTCAAGGTTTTGCTGTTCTTCATGGGTCTGAAATTTTTCTAGAGCCTGCTGTTCTTCAAGAGCCCGCTGTTCTTCAAGGGCCCGCTGTATTTCAAGGTTTTGCTGTTCTTCATGGGTCTGCCGTTTTTCTAGAGCCTGCTGTTCTTCAAGAGCCCGCTGTTCTTCAAGGGCCTGCTGTTCTTCAAGGGCCCGCTGTTCTACAAGAGCCTGCGGTTCTTCAAGGGCCCGCTGTTCTACAAGAGCCCACAGTTCTTTAAGGGCCCACTGTATTTCAAGGTCCCACTGTTGTACAAGAGCCCGCAGTTTTTCAAGAGCTCGCTGTATTTCAAGGGCCAGCTGTTCTCCAAGGGCCCGCTGTTCTTCAAGAGCCTGCAGTTCTTCAAGGGCCCGCTGTTTTTCAAGGGCCCACTGTTCTTCAATTGCCTGCTGTATTTTAAGGGCCTGCTGTATTTCAAGGGCCCACTGTTGTTCATGGGCCTGCTGTTTTTCAAGAGCCTGCCGTTTCCCAAGAGCCTGCCATTTTCCAAGAGCCCGCCGTTCTTCAAGAGCCCGTTTTTCTTTAAGGGCCTGCCGTTTTTCAAAGGCTCGCTCCCACTGTTCTCCAAGGGCCTGCTTTTCTTCAAGGGCCTGCCATTTTTCAAAGGCTCGCTCCCACTGTTCTCCAAGGGCCTGCTTTTCTTCAAGAGCCTGCTGTTTTTCAAGAGCCCGCTGTTCAAGGACTGACTTATTTTTAAGAGCCAACTGTTTTGCAAGAGCCTGCCGTTTTTTAAAGGCCCGCTCCCACTGTTCTTTAAGGGCCCGCTCCCACTGTTCTTCAAGGGCCTGCTGTCTTTCAAGGGCCTGCTGTTCAAGGGCCCGCCTATTTTCAAGAACTTGCTGTTGTCATGGTTATGCAGTAATCTTTTCCTGTTTGCTTACCTCTCATGTGTTCAGACTAAGAGGCCAGCCACTCTCACCTGGTGGTTTTTATAACCTCTCCTCTAAGCATGGCTCCACCCCAGGCCCTATCAGGGAAACCTATATTAACCTGCGCACTGCAAGCCAGTGGGGCTGATCAACCATTGTGTATCCATGGTGTGTTCGGCTTCCTGGTTCCTGCGGGTCGTATGCTCTATGTTTGTCTCTGTTACCGACCTTGGCGTGTTCTCAACGATTCCTGTCTGCTTGTGACCTTGGCCCTTTGGCATGTTCCCGACCATCCCTGTCTGCCTGTGACCTTGAACCTTTGGCGTGTACTCTGTTGTTCCTGTCTGCTAGTTGCCCTGACCTCTTCTTTATCCCCTTACTATCCTTGTCGTTCCAGCCTGCTGCTTCCTTCTCCTGTAGTCTACTGTGAGCGTGAGCTGTGAGACCCTAGGGGCCGCGACCTGGAGCCAGACTGCAGCGAAGTCCATCCTCACCACTAGAGGCTCTGGCGAACACCTGCTGGCTCCGCGCCCTGGGGAATCTATGCTCTAGCTCCCACTGGGATCTGTGTTAGTGATCCAGTTGACCTGTGTCCTGAATCTCCCTGGGTACAATCCGCAGCAGTCAGTCCTAAGGTCCACTACCTAGCGGTGCACTTCCGACTCCTACAGAGTGCACCTGTCACCTGGTCTCAGGTGACCTGACTGTTCTTTAATGGCCTGCTGTTTTTCAAGGGCCTGCTGTCTTTCAAGGGCCCACTGTTGAAGGGCCCGCTCAATTTCAAGGGCCTGCTGTTGAAGGGCCCGTAGTTCAAGGGCCCGCTGTTTTTCAATTTCTTCAAGAGCCCGCTGTTCAAGGGCCTGCTTTTCATTAAGGGCCCGCTGTTTTTCAATTTCTTCAAGAGCCCGCTGTTAAGGGGCCTGCGTTCAAGGGCCTGCTGTTCAAGAGCCTGCTGTTCAAGGGCCCATCGTTCAAGGGCCTGCTGTTCTTTAAGGGCCCGCTGTTTTTCAATTTCTTCAAGAGCCCGCTGTTCAAGGGCACATCATTCAAGGGCCCATCGTTCAAGGGCCTGCTGTTCTTTAAGGGCCTGCTGTTCTTTAAGGGCCCGCTGTTTTTCAATTTCTTCAAGGGCCCCCTGTTCTTCAAGGGCCTGCTGTTCAAGGGCCTGCTGTTCAAATGCCTGCTGTTCTTCAAGGGCCCGTTGTTTTTCAATTTCTTCAAGGGCCCGCTGTTCAAGGGCCCGCTGTTCAAGGGCCTGCTGTTCAAGGGCCTGCTGTTTTTCAAGGGCCCACTGTTTTTCAATTTCTTCAAGGGCCCGCTGTTTTTCAAGGGCCTGCTGTTTTTCAAGGGCCCGCTGTTTCTCAATTTCTTCAAGTAACCGCTCTACTTCAAGGGCCCCATGCGTCTTCTGTATTTTTGGCTGTGATCCTGTTTTGCACATTTTGCTAACTGGTGTTTTAGTCTTTTTTTGCTTGCTATACCCATAACTTTTCAAGTGTATCTTCTGTTCCATTTTTCTTTCCTCCTCCCTCTCTATAAACGTGCTCCGTAACTGGTCTTCTTTCTTCCAGTACATCTCTGTTGCTTTCGACTGTCTGTCCCTGAGTGCCTCTCTTTCACTCGCCAGTTTCTTTTCCATCTCCTCTCTATTCATCTTGTCTTTCATTCTCCTCTCTTCCTCTTCTTTCTCCTTCAGTATTTTCTCTCTCTTTCGATTTATCTTCTTCTGGGTCATCTCCTCTCTTATTTTCTGCTTTTCTTCTCTATCTCTCTCTTCATCTTTTGTCTCCCCTCTCGTATTGCTGCCACTGCTTTCCTTTTATCCTCCAAATCTTTCTTCTGCTGTTCCTTCCACTGTTCCTTTCTCCTCTTCTTCTCCTCCTGTGCTGATATTTGAATCTATAAAGAAAAATAAAGACAGTAAAGTTAAGTACAAATTTTAAATTAAAACGCTGCTCAAAATGTTTTTCTTTAGATTTGGATGGAGTGGGGAGAGGGTTCAAATCTTTCAAGGTTTCATTTTTTTTATGTCCTGACTGGGATAGTTCCTCCTCACTTCCTATCATCTCAGCAAGAGAGGAAGTGAGCAGAATCCCTCCAGTAGAGTCGCTGACATCAGTAACCAAACTGAGGTGCTAAACCTTTCCTATTCCATTTGAAACTGTCTTGCTCGGAGTTCTGCTTTAGTATCATATTATTAAATGTTTTGAAAGCATTTTCTCATGAACACTGCACTCTGTGTGTAATGTACTCTGGAACACTGCACAATGGGGCTGATTTACCAAGATGAATGCGCTGCGCCGGTTCATACCACAATTGGTGCGCCAGATAAATTATTACTTGAGCGTATGAACCGGCGCACAAATAAGCGCAACACATAATATACCGGCGCACCGCGAATAGCGCACGCCGTTATCATTAACAGTCCATTCACACATGGGCAGCACGTCTTCCAGCGCGACTTACAACATGACTTGGGGCGACTTACAACACGACTTTGGCCAGGCGACTTTAATTTAAAAAAAAACGGCATGGGTTCCCCTCCAAGAGCATAACAGGCCCTTCAGGTCTGATATGGATTTTAAGGGGAACCCCACACCAAAAAAAACCTTCTCTAGCCCCCTGCTCCCTCTCTCCTTGCCCCTTCTCTCTCCCCCTGCCCCTCTCTATCCCCCTGCCCCCTCTGTCTCTCCCTGCCCCTCTCTATCCCCCGCCCCTCTCTATACCCCTGTCCCCTATATCTCCCTGCCCCCTCTCTATCCCCGTCCCCTCTCTCTCTCCCTGCCCCTTCTCTATCCCCCTGCCCCCCTCTCTCTCCCTGCCCCCTCTCTCTCCCTGCCCCCTCTCTCTCCCTGCTCCTTCTCTCTCTCCCTGCCCCTTCTCTCTCTCCCTGCCCCTCTCTAGTTCCCTGCCCCCTCTCTAGTTCCCTGCCCCCTCTCTCCCTGATCTGATTCTTCTGATTCATCTGATTCTTCTGATTCTTCTGATTCATCTGATTCTTCTGATTCATCTGATTCATCTGATTCTTCTGATTCTTCTGATTCTTCTGATTCATCTGATTCTTCTTTCTTTTTCATATAAAAGCCTTTCGAGATGCAGCCAAAGGCATATTGTAGTAAAGAAAAGGATTTATTAGTGGATATAACACAGGAGTATCACCTTTCAGCTACATCATATCCTGTCACTTCTGCAATACTTCTCAGTTTAGGACTTTATGTCATTTATGATCGATGTGTTTCCCCAAAAATGCCAATTTTTATCAGGAAGTTTTCTATAGAGGAGGTCGGCCTGCTACATGCAGCTGCAGGCATCATCCCGGCATATCACTTGAAACCCCACACAGCATTACAGCGGGAGAGAGCCTCGTATCAACATCGGAAAAAGAGAACAGGGAAGCAGATGATGGACAAGACCGGGCCAACGCTAGTAAAAGAGCGGCAGAAGATAGCGGAGGAGCCCGGCAGAAGAACCGGAGAGCTGGAGAAGAACCAGAGAGCGGAAGAACAGGCAGTAGAGAGTGGAGTCGTCGGAAGAGACCCCCAAAGTCGGTAAAAGACCCCTGGAGCTGCCTAATAAATTACTTTAAGAACCTGTCTAGTGTGTTTGTTTTTTTATTGACACTCTTTTCCCTCAGGTGAATGTACTTTATAGACATGTGACTTTTTTCAACCTAATTAACTATAAGTAACCAAGCCATATAACAGGATACTTACTATGGGGATATCCACAGTGGTCTTCTTGATGTTAAGCCCTAAGCCATGTGTGGCTTTCGCCCACTGTTTTTCAAGGGCCCACTGTTCTACAAGAGCCCGCAGTTCTTCAAGGTCCTGCTGTTCTTCAATTGCCCACTGTTGCTGTTTTTCAAGATCCTGCCGTTTTTCAAGAGCCTGTGGTTCTTCAAGGGCCCGCTGTTCTACAAGAGCCCGCAGTTCTTTAAGGGCCCGCTATATTTCCAGTTCGCACTGTTCTTCATGGGTCTGCCGTTTTTCAAGAGCCTGCCATTTTTCAAAAGCCTGCTGTTCTTCAAGAGACCGCTGTTCTTCAAGGGCCCGCTGTTCTACAAGAGCCCACAGTTCTTCAAGGGCCCTCTGTATTTCAAGGTTTTGCCGTTCTTGATGGGTCTGCCATTTTTCAAGAGCCTGCGGTTCTTCAAGGGCCCGCTGTTCTACAAGAGCCCGCAGTTCTTTAAGGGCCCACTGTATTTCAAGGTCCCGCTGTTGTACAAGAGCCAGCAGTTTTTCAAGAGCTCGCTGTATTTCAAGGGCCAGCTGTTCTCCAAGGGCCCGCTGTTCTTCAAGGGCCTGCAGTTCTTCAAGGGCCCGCTGTATTTCAAGGGCCCGCTGTATTTCAAGGGCCCACTGTTCTTTAATTGCCCGCTGTATTTCAAGGGCCCGCTGTATTTCAAGGGCCCACTGTTCTTTAATTGCCCGCTGTATTTTAAGGGCCTGCTGTATTTCAAGGGTCTACTGTTGTTCATGGGCCTGCTGTTTTTCAAGAGCCTGCCGTTTCCCAAGAGCCTGCCATTTTCCAAGAGCCCGACGTTTTTCAAGAGCCTGCCGTTTTTCAAGGTCCTGACATTTTTCAAAGGCTCGCTCCCACTGTTCTCCAAGGGCCTGCTTTTCTTCAAGGGCCTGCTGTTTTTCAAGAGCCCGCTGTTCAAGGACCGACTTATTTTCAAGAGCCAACTGTTTTGCAAGAGCTTGCCATTTTTCAAAGACCCGCTCCCACTGTTCTTTAAGGGCCCGCTTCCACTGTTCTTCAAGGGCCTGCTGTCTTTCAAGGGCCCGCTGTTCAAGGGTCCGCTTATTTTCAAGAACTTGCTGTTCTTTAATGGCCTGCTGTTTTTCAAGGGCCTGCTGTCTTTTAAGGGCCCACTGTTGAAGGGCCCGCTCAATTTCAAGGGCCTGCTGTTTTTTATGGGCCTGCCATCTTTCAAGGGACCGCTGTTGAAGGGCCCGTAGTTCAAGTGCCCGCTGTTTTTCAATTTCTTCAAGAGCCCGCTGTGCAAGGGCCTCCTGCTCTTTAAGGGCCCGCTGTTTTTCAATTTCTTCAATAGCCCGCTGTTCAAGGGCCCATCTTTCAAGGGCCCATCGTTCAAGGGCCCATCGTTCAAGGGCCTGCTGTTCTTCAAGGGCCTGCTGTTCTTTAAGGGCCCGCTCTTTTTCAATTTCTTCAAGGGCCTGCTGTTCAAGGGCCTGCTGTTCTCAAGTGCCTGCTGTTCTTCAAGGGCCCACTGTTTTTCAATTTCTTCAAGGGCCCTCTGTTCAAGGGCCCGCTATTTTTCAAGGGCCTGCTGTTCTTCAAGGGCCCGCTGTTTCTCAATTTCTTCAAGTAACCGGTCTACTTCAAGGGCCCCATGCGTCTTCTGTATTTTTGGCTGTGATCCTGTTTTGCACATTTTGCTAACTGGTGTGTTAGTCTTTTTTTGCTTGCTATACCCATAACTTTTGAAGTGTATCTTCTGTTCCATTTTTCTTTCCTCCTCCCTCTCTATAAACGTGCTCCGTAACTGGTCTTCTTTCTTCCAGTACATCTCTGTTGCTTTCGACTGTCTGTCCCTGAGTGCCTCTGTCACGTACCTGGTGGTGCGAGCCCGATATTGCAGAAAGAGACCTCCCTTGCGTCTCCCACTCCTGGTTCCCTGGTAGGGGGACAGGAGACCTAGGAGTGAGGAGGAGCACGGATGCCTGGCAGGATCAACAGACCGGTGGAGTGACAAGGTCAACTCAGCGGACAAGGTGGGAGATCACGATAGTAGAGTAGACTGGATCTGGACAGATAAGCTGGTTCGGTCTAGCAGGCAGGATAGCAGAGCAGGATGGATCTGGATGGACAGCTTAGCAGACTGGATAGCAGAGCAGGCCGGAACTGGACAGGTAAGCTGGTTCAGCAAGTGAACAGGATAGCAGAGCAGGCTGGATCTGGACAGACAGCTTAGCAGACTGGATAGCAGAGCAGTCTGGGTCTGGATGGACAGCTTAGCACACTGGATAGCAGAGCAGGCCGGAACTGGACCGGTAAGCTGGTTCAGCAAGCAAACAGGATAGCAGAGCAGACTGGGTCTGGATAGACAGCTTAGCAGACTGGATAGCAGAGCAGGCTGGGTCTGGATAGACAGCTTAGCAGACTGGATAGCGGAGCAGGCCGGAACTGGACAGGTAAGCTGGTTCAGCAAGCAAACAGGATAGCAGAGCAGGCTGGGTCTGGATAGACAGCTTAGCAGACTGGATAGCAGATCAGGCTGGGTCTGGATGGACAGCTTAGCAGACTGGATAGCGGAGCAGGCCGGAACTGGACAGGTAAGCTGGTTCAGCAAGCAAACAGGATAGCAGAGCAGGCTGGGTCTGGGTAGACAGCTTAGCAGACTGGATAGCAGAGCAGGCTGGGTCTGGATGGACAGCTTAGCAGACGGGATAGCAGAGCAGGCCGGAACTGGACAGGTAAGCTGGTTCAGCAGCAAACAGGATAGCAGAGCAGGCTGGGTCTGGATAGACAGCTTAGCAGACTGGATAGCAGAGCAGGCTGGGTCTGGATGGACAGCTTAGCAGACTGGATAGCGGAGCAGGCCGGAACTGGACAGGTAAGCTGGTTCAGCAAGCAAACAGGATAGCAGAGCAGGCTGGGTCTGGATGGACAGCTTAGCAGACTGGATAGCGGAGCAGGCCGGAACTGGACAGGTAAGCTGGTTCAACAAGCAAACAGGAAGCAGGACCTTGGAACAGACTGGATCAATACAGGTGATCAGGCTTGGCACAGGAAACAGAACCTCAGAACGGACTGGAGCAATACAGGTGATCAGGTTCATCACAGGGAACAGAACTTCAGACCGGACTGGAGCAATACAGGTGATCAAGTCCATCAGAATAGGTCAGGTCAGGAATCAGGCTGGCATCAAGGTACAAGGGGATGAGGCAGAAGGATGGTCACAACAAGCCGAGGTCGGGTACAGGCAGATAGCTGGATAGTCACAGGCAAGCCAGGTCAACAGGACAGAGGTATCAGGATCAGG
This sequence comes from Lithobates sylvaticus, assembly GCA_028564925.1. Lineage (NCBI taxonomy): Eukaryota > Metazoa > Chordata > Amphibia > Anura > Ranidae > Lithobates > Lithobates sylvaticus. The sequence goes on along the minus strand of CM053035.1, from coordinate 127,092,070 downwards.
TTACATACACCACAAAGCTGTAGAGCAGACAGCGGGGACCGTATGCTCAGGCCAGGTTTAAATAGGCTAACTGGCACTAACCAGAGCATGCACCTGTCTCCCTGTGCGCGCGCCTGTGTGCGGCCGCACGCGTGCACGCGCCCCGGCGCGCATGCGCAGTGGCGCCTGTGGGCCAGGACGGCCAGGGTTCAGGTTTCTGGCAGGATCTTCATGACATTGCCCCCCTCCTAGGGGCAACCTCCGGGTGCCCCTCTGGGCAAACCTCTCAGGATGGGCTCTCTTAAAGGCTTGAACTAGACTCTTAGCGTGGATATTGCACTCGGGCTCCCAGGAATTCTCTTCAGGACCGTAGCCCTTCCATTTTTTCAGGAACTGATTCTGATTCCTCCTTCTCCTAAAATTTAGGATGGCCTCCACTTCGAACTCCTCTTCGCCATCTACTAGAACTGGATCCGAGGGTATCGTTCTCCTGTTGGGAAAGGGGTTGGGAGTGGAGGGTTTCAGCAGAGAAACATGGAAAACTGGGTGGACCTTGAGGGAATCTGGGAGTTCCAACTCATAGGCCACTTCGTTTATTTTCCGTTTGACTGGAAAGGGACCTAAGAAGTTGAGGCCCAGTTTCTTCGAGGGACAAGCCATCCTCAAATTTAAAGTAGAAAGCCATACTGTGTCACCTGGTGCCAATAACAGCTCCCCTTGCCTCTTCCTGTCAAAAACTGTTTTATTATGTTCCTGGGTCCGGGCCATGGTGTCCTGCAGGAGTTGGTTATTGGAAGCAAAGAAGTCAATCTTTTTCTGAACCGCAGGCACGGTACATTCAGGGAGAGAATTGGGTAAAAATGAAGGGTGGAAGCCATAGTTGGCGAAGAAGGGCGTCTGTTGGGTAGCAGAGTGGATGGCATTGTTATATGCAAATTCGGCAACTGGTAACAGGGAGATCCAATCATCCTGGGTGAAGGAGGAGAAGCACCGTAAATATTGTTCCAGGGTCTGGTTGGTCCTCTCGGTTTGCCCATTGGACTGAGGATGATAGGCGGATGAGAATGACAGTTCAATATTGAGGGCCTTACAGAGCGACTTCCAGAACCGAGAGGTGAACTGTACCCCTCGGTCGGACACTGTGTTGGCTGGTACCCCGTGGAGCCTGATGACTTCTCGGATGAACACCTGTGCGGTTTCTGAAGCAGAAGGGGTGCCCTTCATAGGAACAAAGTGTGCCATCTTCGACAGGCGGTCGACTATTACAAAAATCGTGGTGTGGTCCTCTGCTGGGGGCAGTTCCACGATAAAGTCGATGGACAACATCTTCCAGGGACTGGTAGAGGCTTGAGTAGACCCCAGGCCTTGGTCCTGTAACTCTTGCTCCGTATACATACAATGCATGTATTTACGAACTTCCTGCAGTCCTCCCTTAGCTGAGGCCACCAGAAGGTACGTTGTACCAATTCAGTGGTCTTGGTGACACCGAAGTGTCCGGCAAGTTTATGATCGTGGCACAATTCCAGGACGGTTACCCACAGATCCTCGGGAATGAAAATGTTATCCTCATGCCACAGCAGGCCATCCTTGGCTAGCAACCCAGGTCCAGGAGTGGGTATGAGGCCACTGGAGGCCCGCCTGAGCTGGGAAAGCAAATCTTCCTGTAGCAGAAGAAAATTTCCAGGGGCAAGGATGGTGTCCGGAGGGGAATCATCCTGGGATTTGTGGTACATACGTGACAGAGCGTCCGGCTTCGCATTTTTGGAACCTGGACGATAGGTCACGTGAAAAGTAAAACGAGAGAAAAATAAGGCCCATCGGGCCTGTCTAGGTTTCAACCTCTTGGCAGTCTTCAGGTACTCTAGGTTTTTGTGATCTGTGAAGATCAGGATTGGGTGAGTAGCCCCCTCCAGCAGGTAGCGCCACTCCTCGAGGGCGGTTTTTATCGCCAGCAATTCCCGATCTCCCACATCGTAGTTCTTCTCGGCCGGGGATAGTTTTTGCGAGAAGAAGGCTACGGGGTGAAGCAGAGCCTTGATGCCCTGTCTCTGGGATAGGATTGCACCCACGGCTATCTCAGAAGCGTCCACCTCCAGGACGAAGGGTAAGGAAGAGTCCGGGTGCTTCAGGATAGGAGCGGAGGTAAAGAGCCCCTTGAGGGCCTCAAAGGCCCCTTGGGATTTAGGGGACCAGTGGAAGCGGGTACCTTGTTTGGTGAGCCGTGTGATGGGCGCCACTATGGCCGAGAATCCTCTGATGAACTTGTGATAAAAATTGGTGAAGCCAATAAATCGCTGGATACCCTTCTTATCTGCAGGAGTAGGCCAGTCCAGGATGGCTGCTATCTTCTGGGGGTCCATCCGGATGCCCCTGCTGGAGATGATTAAGCCCAAGAAGGGTATGCTCTCCACCTCGAAGAGGCATTTGTAGGCCTTGGCATAGAGGCAATGTTGCCGGAGGCGGCCTAGTACACTCTTGACATGCCCACGGTGTGACTCTAGGGAGGAAGAGAAAATTAGTATGTCATCAAGGTAAACAACGGCAAAAACATCTAAAAAGTCCCGGATCACATCATTAATGAAGAACTGAAAGGTAGCAGGGGCGTTACAGAGTCCAAAGGGCATCACCAGGTACTCGAAGTGCCCAAAACGAGACCGAAATGCCGTCTTCCATTCGTCCCCATCCTTGATACGGACCAAGTTGTACACCCCTCTGAGGTCCAACTTGTAGAAAATGGAGGCCTTGCCAAGCCTCTGGAACAGTTCTGGGACCAAGGGAAGAGGGTAGCGATTTTTAATGGTAACATCGTTTAAGGCACGGTAGTCCACGCAGGGTCTAAGGGAATGGTCCTTTTTCTCCACGAAAAATATCCCTGCGCCTGCTGGGGATGTGGAAGGGCGGATGAATCCTTTTCTCAGGTTTTCATCGATAGTCTTTGAGTTTCCCCTGCTCCACCTCTGTTAGAGGGAAAACCCTACCGAAGGGAATCTTGGGCCCGGGGAGAAGCTCAATGGGGCAGTCATAAGGCCTGTGGGGTGGCAACACATCTGCCCCTTATTTACTGAACACATCCAGGTAGGCATGGTAGGCCTCTGGGATGGACTGGCGTAAGCCCGCCTCGGCCTCCAGGCAGAGCAGGGCAGAGGGTTTCACGGGAACCAAAGAGCCACAGGACCTCTGGCAATAGAGGGAGGAAAAGGCCACTTCCCCTGTGGCCCAATTGATGGCCGGATTGTGTGCCTGCAACCAGGGGATGCCCAAAATGACTGGGAACCGAGGAGAGGAGATAATGTCCAACCGTAAAAGTTCCTGGTGTGATCCAGAGATGATCGTGGGTAGTGGGGCAGTCTCCTGGGTCACTGGGCCTGATTTGATGGTGGAACTGTCCGCCAGATGGACGGATAGTCCCTGTTCCCTGGGAAGAAGGGGAACCTGGTGCCGGGCAGCAAAATCAGAGTCCATGAAGTAACTACAGGCCCCAGAGTCAATGATGGCGGTGGTCGGCAGGGTCCTTCCTGGGAGCTGAAAGAAAACAGAGAGGGCAAGATGAGACGAGACCCCGGTCACTGGATCAACATAACTGGATAGCATGGTCGGGAACTTACGGAGTTTAGCCGGGCAATTCCTGACATAATGACCCGGCTCCCCGCAATAAAGGCACAAATTGTTGTTGCGGCGTCGCTGGCGTTCTGCTGGGGTGAGAGGAGGCCGCAGGAGTCCCAACTGCATGGGCTCAGATGCAGTGGCAGTAGGTACAGGCCGGGCAGTGGAAGCAGGGCGGAAGTGACTTGGGGCCCTGGGGAGCATCCAGGTGGGTCTTGGGGACCCCATGGTTCGCTCGGCCCTACGCTCCCGTAGGCGCCGATCGATCTGGATAGCCAAGTCAATTAGAGAGTTCAAAGTCTGGGGAACCCCTACCCTGGCGAGCTCATCCTTGAGCGCATCCGAGAGGCCCATGCGGAACTGGTGACGAAGGGCAGCGTCGTTCCAGTCAGTCTCGGCGCCCCATCGCCTGAACTCGGCCACATAGTCCTCTGCTGGTCGCCGACCCTGCTGGAGAGAACGTAAGGCGGCTTCCGCAGTTGTTGAGAGCCGGGGGTCCTCATATAATTGCGCCATGGCATCAAAGAAGGTGGTAAGACTGGTCAGTGCTGCGTCTTTTTGCTCTAAGAGGCGGTGGGCCCAGATTTGGGGGTCCCCGGTCAGTAGGGCTACCACGAAGCCCACTTTAGTGGCCTCTAAGGAGAAGGTCCTTGGCTGTAGAGCAAAATGAAGTTCACAAGAATTGCGAAAAGTCCTGAAACTGCTACGGGTACCTGAGAACTTCTCCGGAGTGGGGACCTTAGGTTCAGGTGGTAGCATCACTACAGTTGGGGCAGGTGCAGCCCCCATTGGGGGTGTTGCTGGGTATGAAGTCCCTTGGGCACTAGTAGGACTGGACAAGGCCAGTCCCCGTTCTTCCAGCCCGGTGTACCCTTGTTGAAGGTTCTTCACCGCCTCGGTCAGACCCGCCAGGTGTTGGCATAGCCCCTCCATGGCGGAGGCTCCCTGCTCGGGCTCAGACATGGCTGTCTGCTACTGTCACGTACCTGGTGGTGTGAGCCCGATATTGCATCTTCTGTTCCATTTTTCTTTCCTCCTCTCTATAAACGTGCTCCGTAACTGGTCTTCTTTCTTCCAGTACATCTCTGTTGCTTTCGACTGTCTGTCCCTGAGTGCCTCTGTCACGTACCTGGTGGTGCGAGCCCGATATTGCAGAGAGAGACCTCCCTTGCGTCTCCCACTCCTGGTTCCCTGGTAGGGGGACAGGAGACCCAGGAGTGAGGAGGAGCACGGGTGCCTGGCAGGATCAACAGACCGGTGGAGTGACAAGGTCAACTCAGCGGACAAGGTGGGAGATCTGGATAGTAGAGTAGACTGGATCTGGACAGATGAGCTGGTTTGGTCTAGCAGGCAGGATAGCAGAGCAGGCTGGGTCTGGATGGACAGCTTAGCAGACTGGATAGCAAAGCAGGCCGGAACTGGACCGGTAAGCTGGTTCAGCAAGCAAACAGGATAGCAGAGCAGGCTGGGTCTGGATAGACAGCTTAGCAGACTGGATAGCAGAGCAGGCTGGGTCTGGATAGACAGCTTAGCAGACTGGATAGCGGAGCAGGCCGGAACTGGACAGGTAAGCTGGTTCAGCAAGCAAACAGGATAGCAGAGCAGGCTGGGTCTGGATAGACAGCTTAGCAGACTGGATAGCAGAGCAGGCTGGGTCTGGATGGACAGCTTAGCAGACTGGATAGCGGAGCAGGCCGGAACTGGACAGGTAAGCTGGTTCAACAAGCAAACAGGAAGCAGGACCTTGGAACAGACTGGATCAATACAGGTGATCAGGCTTGGCACAGTAAACAGAACCTCAGAACGGACTGGAGCAATACAGGTAATCAGGTTCATCACAGGGAACAGAACTTTAGACCGGACTGGAGCAATACAGGTGATCAAGTCCATCAGAATAGGTCAGGTCAGGAATCAGGCTGGCATCAAGGTACAAGGGGATGAGGCAGAAGGATGGTCACAACAAGCCGAGGTCGGGTACAGGCAGATAGCTGGATAGTCACAGGTAAGCCGGGTCAACAGGACAGAGGTATCAGGATCAGGTTACATACACCACAACGCTGTAGAGCAGACAGCAGGGACCGTCTGCTCAGGCCAGGTTTAAATAAGCTAACTGGCGTTAACCAGAGCGCGCACCTGTCTCCCTGTGCACGCGCCTGTGCGCGACCGCACACGTGCACGTGCCCCGGCGCGCATGCGCAGTGGTGCCTGGGGGCCAGGGCGGCCAGGGTTCAGGTTTCTGGCAGGATCTTCATGACAGCCTCTCTTTCACTCGCCAGTTTCTTTTCCATCTCCTCTCTATTCATCTTGTCTTTCAGAGACTGCGGAGCTTCGCCGGACTTTCCGAGCGTGTGACTTGCCCACACATGCCCGGACTTCTCCGGCGGACAATCCGCGGGAAAAAGTCCGCGGGACTTTTGAAAATGAACGGACTTTCCCACACACGGAGCAAAGTCCGTTCATTTAGAACGTAACTGCAGGTAGATGGGACTAGCGAAGGCAGTGCATGCCGCCGCGCTAGCCCTGTCACCTGGCATGGATTTAAAGGGAATCCCCCCAAAATCCATCTCAGACCCTTATCCGAGCACGCAGCCCGGCAGGCCAGGAAAGGGGTGGGGACGGGCAAGCGCCCCCCCCCTCCTGAGCCATACCAGGCCGCGTGCCCTCAACATGGGGGGTGCCCTGGGGAAAGGGGGGCCGTGCGGCCCCCCCCCCCACCCCAAAGCACCTTGTCCCCATGTTGATGAGGACAAGGGCCTCTTCCCGACAACCCTGGCCGTTGGTTGTCGGGGTCTGCGGGCGGGGGGCTTATCGGAATCCGGGAGCCTCCTTTAATAAGGGGCCCCCAGATCCTGGCCCCCCACCCTATGTGAATGAGTATGGGGTACGATGTACCCCTACCCATTCACCTAAGGTGTAAAGTGTAAATAAAAAAAAAACACAATTTTTAAAAAATATTTTATTGCACTGCTCCGGGGGTCTTCTTCCGTCTTGGAGGGTCTTCTCGCCGGACTCCTCCGCTATTTTACCCAGCTCTTTTACCGAGCAGAGGAGCCCGGCTACCTTCTTCGTCGTCGCTGCCATCGTCTGGGGGTCTCGATCCGCCTTCGGGGGTCTTCCGGGTTTCTTCTGTTCTTGCCGCTGTCGTCGCTTTCTGCGTCGCCCCCTTCTTCTTCTTCTTCTTCTTCCGATGTTGACTCGTCGCTCTCTCTGGCCGGAATGGCAGAGACGCGCTGTGCTGGGACTTGTATAGGGACAAGGAGCCGGGGTCACATGGTCATGTCACATGGTGACCCCACCCCCTATGATGTCACTGTCCCGGAGGATGCTGGTCATTTAAATGTTTTTGGATTTTGTTTTGTTTATTCATATTCAAATCAATTCAAATTTTTGCAATTCGAATAATTTTAGAATCAATTTCGAATAGTTTTCTAATTCAAATAGTTTTGGAACCAATTTCGAACAGTTTTCGAATTCGAAAAGCTTTCGAATTTGAATAGTTTTCAAATTCGAATTTCAAATGTATTCAAATAGTTTTCTAATTCAAATAGTTTTCCATTTTCCAAAGAGAACAAAATAGAATAGAAAATAAAGGAATAGAATAGAAAAACAATATAATAAAATAGAAAAGAATATAACAGAAAATAAAATAATAGAAAAATAATGGAATAGAAACAAATAGAATAGAATAGAATAAAAAAATAGAATACAATAGAATATAACCATCTTCTTAAATTGGAATAGAAAAGAATAGAATAGAAAATAGCATAATTAAAAAAACAATAGAATAAAATAGAAATCATATAACCATTTCCCAAAATTCAAATAGTATCAATTTAAATTTGAATAGAATAGAAAATAATACAATAGAAAATAACAGAATAGCATAGCAAAAAACATAGCATAGAATAGAAAAGAATAGAAAGCATATAACCATCTTCGTATTCTAATCTATTCTTTTCTATTCTATTCAAATTCAAATTGATTCTATTTGAATTTTGGTAAATGGTTATATTATTTCTATTCTATTGTTTTTTTAATTCTGTTCTTTTCTCTTCTTTTATAGTCTATTCTATTCTATTTTTTTCTATTTATTTCTTTTTTTATGTATTTGAATTCAAATTTATTCTATTTGAAATTTGAATTTTCAGAAGATGGTTATATTCTTTCTATTTTATTCTATTATTTTGTATTCTATTCTATTGCTTTCTATTCTATTCTATATTATTATTTTATTTTCTATTTTGTACTGTTTACTATATTATATTATATTCTTTTATTTTCTGTTATATTCTTTTCTATTCTATTTTGTTCTATTATATTCTCTTTGGAAATTGGAAAACTTTTAGAATTCAAAAACTATTCAAAATTGATTTGAAAACTATTTGAATAAATACGAATTTTGTCCGAATTCTTTTTTTCTTGTTATTTCGGATTCGTTTAAATTCGATACTATTGTAATTCGAAAATTAGTATACATCCAAATTTCCGAAAAATGAAAATTCGTCCAAATTTCAATTCGAAGGGAAACAAATTGCACATGTCTAGAGAATGTTGGAATGCCTCTCTGGGGTAGAAGTTCTGGTGAGCTAGAATGGATCTGTAAAGGTCAGTCTGCCATGGAAACTCATACAAGCATTGGAAGAGAAATGGTGAGGTATGAGTGAGGGAAGGTTCCCAGGGCTGCCAAATGTGCATCTTACTTTGCCAGGAGCAGGCCACACTTTTCATATATTAGTTTTCAAATGTTTTGTTACCCTGCCAATTTAATTTGAAAAAAGGATCAAACACTGAAGTAGAAGTTCTTGTATACATGACATTTTTTTTAGATGTTATCAGATTAGAGTTTTAGTATAAAATAGGAAGTATAAAATAAGAATTGCTCAGGAGTTTAGATAGGCATTATCGGGAATTTTTTTTTTCTTGAATATACTGTATTTATATTTAAAGAAGTATTCCAGGTATGGCATTTTTACATACAGTAGTTACATTGGTCCGGCTTGGACCAACGTAACTATGCATGTGTGAGCTCTGTTTCTGTATTATAGATTACTGCCCCCTGCTCTGTGCCTTCCTGCCCCCCGTACTATGCCCTCCTGACCTCCTTTTCTGTGCCCTTCTGACCCATGTACTGTGCTCAGCAGACCCACTGCCCTCCAAGTACTGTGCCTTCATGACCCCCTGTACCATTCCCTCCCGACCCCGTACTTTGCCCTCCTGCCCGCCCTTGTCCCCTGTAGTATGCTCACCTGACCCCCTTCATTGTGCCCTCTTGTTCTCCGTTTACTGTGCCCTGGAATTCCCTGTACTGTGCCCTTCTGACTCCTCAGTACTGTGCTCTCCTGACCCCTCTACTGTGCTATGCTGACCCCCCTGTACTGTGCACTCCTGACCCCCCTGTACTGATCCCTGCAGACTCCCATTTATTGTTCCCTTGTACTATGCTCTGCTGATTCCCTGTAAAATCAAAAAATAAAGAAACTAGTCATGATGTAGGGATGGGCCTAACAGACCCCTGTTCGGTTCGCACCAGAACTTCTGAACACCGTGAAAGTTCAGACCCGAATAACGAACCCCATTAAAGTCAATGGGACCCGGATGTCAAAAATCAATAGTACCCATTTTGAATGCTTATATGCAAGTAATTGGGCATACAATGGTTGTAGGGGTCTGGGTCCTGCCCTGGGGGACATGTATCAATAAAAAGAAAAGTTTGTAAAAACTTAATTTTTAAATGAGCAGTGATTTTTGGATTTTTAAAATGAAAGCATAAAAATAAAAAAATCCTTCCAATATAGTGCCTGGGGGTCCCCTTAGTCTACCTGTAAAGTAGCAGATCTGTACCATGTCTAGAATCTGCTGCAGCAATAATTGCATTTATAAAGCCAAAAAAATGAAATTTTCCCTGCAAGCTGACTTTATTTTGCTCTGCAACAGCTGGGGAGCCAGTGTGAATGATGAGGCCACAATGTAGTACACTGGGAAAAAGATTAGAGATTTTTTACATACATTTTAGTGTAACTTTGACTTTGCATAGAAGTAACAGGTGCATAAAAATTGGTCTTCCCACCGTAACCCTATAGTGGTAATCTTGATGAAAGCAATAATTGACCTTGCTGTGAAAAATTACAACGATAGTCACCTGTCAAACAGGTGCAGAAAAATTGGTCTTTGGGTGCTGGTGGTGCCTTCCCACCGTAACCCTATAGAGGTACTCTTAATGAAAGCAAGAATTGGCCTTGCTGTAAAAAATTGCAATGATATGCACGTGTCAAACCGGTGCAGAAAAATTGGTCTTTGGGTGTTAATTGTGCCCATGAAACTTATACCAAAAATATTCTTCCAGATGAAATGATTGAACACCCTCAAAGCTAGGCAGCCTCGAAGTCCTGCAGAGATTTCACATTCCAAAAAGACTTAATCAGTGACAATGGCATCATAGCTGGTAATCAAGGACTGATTCATTTTTATAGAAGTCAAGCAGTCCATGGAGTCTGCGGAAAGACGCATTCTATGATCAGTAATGAAACCTCCTGGAGCACTGAATGCCCATTCTGAAAGCACGCTGGATGCAGGGCAGCCCAACAACTCAATAGCATATTGGGCAAGTTCTGGCCAGTGGTATATTCCCATGACCCAGTAAGTCAGTGGATCATCAGCAGTGTTGGTCATCTTACTTTAAAAAAGTAATTAGTTAAGTTACAAATTACTTCTCCCAAAAAGTAATTGGGTTAGTAACTCTGTTACTACATTGGAAAAGTAGTTTCTCAGCAAAGTAACTGTGACTTTTTTTTAATATTCTATAGACGGGAATAGCGAAGGAAGTGAATGTCGCCGCCTCCATCGGCGAGATTGACACCTCCGCGAGCCACGTCGCCTGGTATGGATTTAAAGGGGAACCCCTACGCCAAAAGAACGGCGTGGGGGTCCCCCCAAAGCCCATAGCAGACCCTTATCCAAGCACGCAGCCCGGCCGGTCAGGAAAGGGGGTGGGGACGAGCGACCGGCCCTCCCCCTCCTGAATCGTACCGCGTGCCCTCAACATGGGGGGTGCTTTGGGGAAGGGGGCCCTGCAGCCCCCCCACCCCAAAGCACCTTGTCCCCATGTTGATGAGGACAAGGGCCTCTTCCCGACAACCCTGGCCGTTGGTTGTCGGGGTCTGCGGCGGGGGGCTTATCAGAATCTGGGAGCCCCCTTTAATAAGGGGGCCCCCAGATTCCGGCCCCCACCCTATGTGAATGAGTATGGGGTACGATGTACCCCTACCCATTCACCTGGGGAAAAAAGTGTTAATAAAAAAAACACAACACAGGTTTTAAAAGTACTTTATTAGACAGCTCCGGGGGTCTTCTTCCGACTTCGGGGGTCTTCTAGCCAGGCTCCTCCGATATCTTCTGCTCTTTTACCGCTAGCTCTAGCGGAGGAGCCCGGCTTTCTTCTTCGTCGCCGCGGTCCAGGGGTCTTCTTCCGGCTTTGGGGGTCTTCTTCCGACTTTGAGGGTCTTCTCCACCTCTTCTGCCGGGCCTCCGCTATCTTCTTACAGCTCTTTTACCAGCGTTGGCCCGGTCTTGTCGCCACCACCACCTTCTTCTTCTTCTTCTTCTTCTTCCTTCCGATGTTGACACGACACTCTCTCCGGCCGTAATGGCAGGGCGGGTTGTGCAGCGACTTTTATATAGGCATAAGGGGCGGGGTCACCAGGTGATGTCACATAGTGACCCCCGCTCCTTATGCCAAAATAAGTCGCCGCACAACGCGTCCCTGCCATTACGGCCGGAGAGAGCGCCGTGTCAACATCGGAAGGAAGAAGAAGAAAAAAAAGAAGAAGAAGGCGGCGGCCGCAACAGCGACAAGACCGGGCCAAGGCTAGTAAAAGAGCTGTAAGAAGATAGCGGAGGCTCGGCAGAAGAGCGGGACAAGACCTCCGAAGTCGAAAGAAGACCCCCGGACGGCGGCGGCGATGAAAGAGAAAGCCAGGCTCCTCCGCTAGTAAAAGAGCTAGCAGTAAAAGAGCAGAAGATAGCAGAAGAAACTGGCGAGAAGACCCCCGAAGTCGGAAGAAGACCCCCGGAGCTGTCTAATAAAGTACTTTAAAAACCTGTGTTGTGTTCTTTTTATTAACACTTTTTTCTCCAGGTGAATGGGTAGGGGTACATCATATCCCATACTCATTCACATAGGGTGGGGGGCCGGAATATGGTGGCCCCCATATTAAAGGGGGCTCCCGGATCCTGATAAGCCCCCCGCCCGCAGACCCCGACAACCAACGGCCAGGGTTGTCGGGAAGAGGCCTTTGTCCTCATCAACATGGGGACAAGGTGCCTTGGAGTGGGGAGGGGTGCAGGGCCCCCCCTTCCCCAAAGAACCCCCCATGTTGAGGGCACGCAGCCTGGTATGGTTCAGGAGCGGGGGCGCTCGCTCGTCCCCACCCCCTTTCCTGACCGGCCGGGCTGCGTGCTCGGATAAGGGTCTGCTATGGACTTTGGGAGGACCCCCACACCTTTTTTTTGGCGTAGGGGTTCCCCTTTAACTCCATACCAGGCGACGGGGCTCACGAAGTGTCAATCTCGCCGATGGAGGCGGTGACATTCACTTCCTTCGCTAGTCGCTAGTCCTGTCTACCTGGCCCCGGGAGGTAGATATAATTGCGGTAACGCCGCCCAAGTAATGGGAACTGCGTTACCATGAGGGGAAGAGTAATCAGTTTGATTACTCTTTACCCTCAAAAGTAACTGCGTTAAGTAACTCCGTTTATTTTAACTGAGTTACTTACATCACTGATCATCAGCTGGAAAGCTCTCTATCTCTGTTTTGACCCCGAGGTAATCGTTCACCATGTGATGCAGACGCTGCCGATGGGATATGGAAGCTGACAGCCCTGGGTAGCGAGGAGTAAAAAAAAATTGAAATGCCTCACTTAGGTGGACACCTTCTCCAACCCTTCTTTCTTGACTAACAGAAGATTTAAAACTACATTTTCCACCACACTGTAAACCACTGGAGTCAGGAAAAACGTTCAATAAAATCCTCAATAGATTTTATCTTCTGTACTCTCTGTGGGGACGGGATGAGTTCTGAGACCTTCTACTTATAACGGTGGTCAAGGAGGGTTTCTAACCAGTAATCATCATTCTCCTTTTATGTCACATATTTTTGGGTCCTTTCGCAGGATTTGAAGCATCAGGTTGCTCATGCTCCTCAAATTTGTGTGTTCTGTGACATAGGAATGATGGTATCTGGATAAAGGGAGCCTTGAAAGGAAAGGAAGTCCTCCTCTTACTCCTGCTGCTCTGCCTCCAGTGCCCTGTCCATAATGCCACACAGAGCCTGCTCCTGCAGGAACACAACAGGGATTGTCTCACTGATGCATGCGCTATCACTGCTCACCATCCTTGTGGCCTTCTCAATTGGTGACAAAACAGTACATGTAGCCTTAATGATCAACCATTGCATTGACGTGGGGAAAAAGAGGTGGCCTGTGCCCGTCATTGTGACGGCCCTCTGCTGCATGTATAGCTGTTGCAGCATTGCCAAAGTCGAGTTCCACCTGGTGGGCATGTCACAAATCAGGCATTTTAAGGGCAGGTGGAATTCCTGCTGAATTTCAGCCAACCGAGCACTGGCTGTGTATGACCACCTGAAATGGCTACAGTCTCTTCTGGCCTGTTTTAGTACATCTTGCAACCCAGGGTACGTACTTAAGAAATGCTGCACCACCAAATTAAGGACATGTGCCAGGCATGGCACATGTGTCAACTTTCCCTGTCTAAGGGCTGACAGGAGGTTTGAGCCATTATCGGACACCACCATTCCTGGCTCCAGCTGGCATGGTGTGAACCACCTCTAGGCCTGTCCCTGCAGAACTGCAAGAATCTCTGCTCCGGTGTGGTGCCTGTCCCTAAACACACCAGCTGAAGCACTGCATGGCACCTTTTAGCCTGACTCATGGAATAGCCCTTTGAGCGCTTACGGGGTACATGATGTTCATAGGACAATTCTGCAGAGGATGGCATGGAGGTGACGGAGGAGGAGGGGGTAGAGCTTACAGGTCTGGCATCATCACCACCAGCTGTATGGAGATGTGGGGGCAGAACAAGCTGCAGCACGAGCCCTGTCCTGCATCCTTTCGAGTTGCAAGCAGCGTTACCCAGTGTTCTGTGAACAAAATATATCATTCCTTCCCATGCTTGCTGGACCACGTGTCCGCAGTAAGGTGGATTTTACGGCTGACTGCCTTGCCCAACGATGCCAGAACATTCCCTTCCATGTGATGGTAGAGAGATGGAACGGCCTGATGTGAACAGTAGTAGCGACTAGGAACCTGCCATTGTGTTACAGCACATTGTGCGAATTCACAGAAGGGGCAGAATCCACCAGGCTGAAAGGCAGAAGTTGGAGAGCCAACAGCTTTGACAAGCTTGCATTTAGACGCTGGGCATGTGGGTGGCAGGGACTGTATTTTTTTCTGCTGAAGCAGATGGGGCATGGAAATTTGCCGGCTACAGTCTACAGCTGGTGGTGTGCTGCTGGTAGATGTGCTGCTAGGACCTGGGACACCCTGTGCTATACCATCATCCCTGTCAGTGGAGGCTGCTGAGAGGTAATAAATCCGTATAGCAGGGGCAGACTGAAGTGGGTAAGGAAGAGAAGGGACAGATTTGTGCCCCTTTTCTGTGGCTTTTAGGTGCTCTTGCCAATGGGCTGAGTGGTTGAACGTTAAATGCCTTGTTAGGCATGTGGTCCACCACCCCCTTGGCCCTTCCCCCTGCCATGTGTATTCTGTAACTGCCTGACTTGATTGGGGGGGGGGGGGGGGTTGATGAAAGAATAGACTGGAGTATTTTATCTACCCCTGTGCTGGTCTGGGGGGGGGGGGGGTCAGGGTGATTGCTGTGTCCACCACCCCCTCCCCCTGCCATGTGTATTCTGTGGGGGGGGGGGGCATAATGCAGTTATGTGCAATTTACAGGTTGCAGAAGAATGCAGATATGTGCTATATAGAGGGTGCAGAATCCAGATGTGTGCTGTATATTGCTGTGTGACCACCACCCACCTGAGGTGGCTGGATGGGAGATCACCATACAGTGGAATCGCTGGATCAGATCTGTCACTGAGGAGTCGGACAGCAGATAATGCAAAGTATGGGCCATACTTTGTATTGTCAGCTGTCTCCCTATCTCACTCTGATGTCTCCCTTGTAACCGCTTCAGTCCAGCGCTCCACTTCCCTGACCGTGGCACAATCTGTCCAAAAATGTGCTGACCTGAGTGACTGACACCTCTGTCCTGTCCCATCTATTGTCACTGGCTGCCATGGATGAACAGCATCGGCTGTCATTACAAGGAGCGGGAGGGAACGTCCCCATCCCCCACCACTCCGCCCAGGTCTCCCATCCCACCCGCAGACTTGAGCCACCAGCCGACACGTCCGGATTTGCCTTTGATCGGGTCTCCAATGTAGAAACCCAGAAGTGTCCTCACAGCGTCACTTCCAGTTTACTTGGCAGCAAACTGCGCCATTTAAAAAAAAAATCTGAATTAAAAAAACACTGATTTTGGCAGAGGAGGGGTTCGGGGTCTTTTAGACCCCCAATCCCTCCAAAAAAAGAGTACCTGTCACTGCCTATTACAGTTACAAGGGATGTTTACATTCCCTGTGACAACAATAAAAGTGATCATGTAAATAGGGGGGTATGTGGTGCTAACCACTATATAGATAACCTCTGGGAACTCTTCAGGCGTGTAAATTCCAAAAGATGGGTGACCTTATGTATAACTTGATCAATTTTACATAAAATGCAAATATCATATCTAAATGGAAAAACAATATTTCAACAAATGACAATATCTTCAATAGCAATAAATAAATATATAAAATGTGAATAAAGAAATAAGTGCAGAAGTGTGATCAATGAATATGACCAATAAGAGTGCGCTGGGATAAAAATCTTTTAAAATGGATATCAATGTGATAATATGGTAAATAAATGACCATTAAGAACGTGCTGAGATAAAATCTTCACTGATGACGATAAAATATTGTGATGTACAATCCCAGGCATGTGATAAATGAACTAAAATAAGATAAAAAAAACTAAAATAAGAAGGAAGTGCCTTCTGTGAATATAAAACATAAGAATCTAAAGTGCACAGTGCAACGTGCAAAAATAATGAGAAAGACCAAAATCCTGGTCTAAGAAGTGCAAGAAGAAATAAATAAGTATACGTGCATAAACATCTGTAATAGCAGCAATGACTGTAATAAGTGATTCAGACTAAATCACTGTTGAGGTAATTCATTACATAAGGGGAATCCTCAGAAGAAAGAGGATCAGCTCAGTAGTGTACTAGGTACCGTATTTATCGGCGTATAACACGCACCCTTTCCCCCTTAAAATCGGGGGAAAGTCGTGGGTGCGTGTTATACGCTGATACCCCCCAAAAAAATGACAAAAATTGGTTGCGGCGCAGAAAAATAGTGACCGCGGCCGAAAAAGGCCGAAGCGCGGCCGAAAAAGGCCGAGCCGACTGTTCAGCTGCGCTCGTAGTCCCGCCTCCCTGCGCTCGCTCCCGAAACAGCAGGGAGGCGGGACTCCGGGCGGAGCCGAACAGTCGGCTTGGTCTTTTTCGGCCGCGGTTCGGTCTTTTTCGGCGGCGCATGCGCGGTCTGTCTCGGTGGCGGGAAATTTAAACGTCGGCAAGGCTGCAAATGATGCTGGCAAACTGCAAATGACACTGGGCAGGCTGCAAATGACACTGGGCAAGCTGCAAATGATGCTGGGCAGGCTACAAATGACGCTGGGCAGGCTACAAATGACGCTGGGCAAGGCTGCAAATGATGCTGGGCAAGCTGCAAATGACGCTGGGCAAGCTGCAAATGACGCTGGGCAAGCTGCAAATGACGCTGGGCAGGCTGCAAATGACGCTGGGCAGGCTGCAAATGACGCTGGGCAAGCTGCAAATGACCTTTAAATGTAATTTTTTTTTTTTTACCATAAACTTCTCTCCTAAAACTTTTTTTCCTTAAAATTCCCTCCTAAACTTGGGGTGCGTGTTATACGCCGGTGTGTGTGTTATACGCCGATAAATACGGTAATTCGTTAAGTAAGAGGAATCCTCAGAAGAAAGAGGATCAGCTCAGTGGTGCACCCTTTCTTCTGAGGATTTGTGCAATAAATAATCTTGAGAAAATGAAAAAAAATTGTGGGTGTTTTTTCATTTAAAATTTGGGGGGGGTGCCAGATTTAGGATCTGCCCCCCGGTGCCAAACGCTCTAGGTACGCCCCTGCATGTGGTACCCAAATTTTTGAATTTTTGCCATGTTTGATGTGCCTGAGACACAGTTTGCAGATAGCAATAGTGCGATCTGCTGCAGATGTGCTGAAAAAGGCCCAGACAGCTGAGCTCTGGGGAGTGGGCCCAGAGATAACAGCTGCAGAATGTGATGGAATAGCAGTGGCGGCCCGTCCATAGGGGGCGCCGCCCCCCCCCTCCTTGCAGTTAAAAAAAATAAAAAATAAATAAAAAAAAAAAGTTCAAAAAAAAAATTATTTAAACATGTCCCTTTAAAAAAGGGCGCCGGGCACAGTGCAGTATGCACCGCTCTATCACCAATAGATAGATTCATGCATTGCATGAACCTATCTATTGTCACCGCTGCCGCCCCCTATTCAGGTGTCCGGCCCCTGATCGGGCGCCGGGCATCTGAATTACAGTGGGGGGGGGGGGGGGGGGGGTGTTGCTGGAAGCGCCCCTATTAGAGCTGTAAGCTCTAATAGGGGACCCTATTAGAGCGGTGTGCTCTAATAGGCTTCCCTAAGTGTAAACAGCGGGCGCACGGCTGTGCGTTCGCTGATTACACAGTATTGTGTTAGAGAAGCGAATACATTGCTTCCCTAACACAGACCCGCCTCTCAGCCAATCAGGTTGCCAGATCTGTTACCTGTAACCTGATTGGCTGAAGTCACAGGCGCTGTGATTGGACGCTAGGCGTCCAATCATAGCAAAAGACAGGCGCGGGAGAAGAAGACCTCGGACGGACGATAGCAGAAGACAGGAGGAGCGCGGGAGAAGAAGACCTCGGACGATGAGACACCGCTCGCCGCCTGACGCCGTCACCAGCTGCACATCGAGACAAGGTAAGTGCAGAGGGCAGGCAGGGGGCACAGTGGCAGCACTTGGAGGGGCACTTAAAGGGGCAGTCTGGCAGCACTTAAAGGGGCACTCTGGCAGCACTTAAAGGGGCACTCTGGCAGCACTTAAAGGGGCACTCTGGCAGCACTTGAGGGGCACTCTGGCAGCACTTAAAGGGGCACTCTGGCAGCACTTGAGGGGCACTCTGGCAGCACTTAAAGGGGCACTCTGGCAGCACTTGGAGGGGCACTCTGGCAGCACTTGAAGGGGCACTCTGGCAGCACTTGAGGGGCACTCTGGCAGCACTTGAAGGGGCACAGTGGCAGCGTTTGATGGGCACAGTGGCAGCGTTTGATGGGCACAGTGGCAGCATTTGATGGGCACAGTGGCAGCATTTAATGGGCACAGTGGCAGCGTTTGATGGCACAGTGAGGCTGTTTGTTTGCGCCCCCCCAAAAATTTTGAGCACCAGCCGCCACTGTGGAATAGGGTGGCACTCTTTACTCTTTCTTGATGTCGGCCTCCTTGGGGTTGTGCCTCTCACCTTCAGTTTCCTCCTCTACTCTATCTGGCACCCAAGTCGCATCAGTGACCTCATCATCATCATCTCCATCTCCTCCATCTTCATCATTACCACTGGAGACAACGTGGCAATACACTGTGGCTTGGGGAACATGAATGCCAATTTGTCTACCAGTGTTCCTCCCTCTCTCTAGGCTCATGTTCCTGTCATCCTCAGCCTCACAACCAACATCTGAATCCAGTAATGGTTGGGCATCATCAAGGAGCAAGTGGCTGACGCTGTGGTCAAATAACTCAGCTTACTCCTCAATGGCTGATGTTGGGGCTATGGCAGGAATAGATGTGGACAAGGAGGCAGGTTTATCCACTTTGGCAACTGAAGGGGACTGCACACTTGTCTCTGCTTGCATGATAGAGAATGAGGAGGATGAGAAAGGTTTAGTAAGCCAGTCCACCACCTCCTCTGCATGCTGTGGCTGGATAGCATGGGCAAACTCACTAAACAGAGGAAATTATGCCCTGCCTGAAGAGTGACCACCACATCCACCTTTGCCTGTGGACACATTTGTTGCTGGCCCCCTTACAGTGCCAAGGGAACGTCTGCCTCTCCTTGTTGTCCTCCCAGACATTATTGGGATGAAGGGGGTAGTGCTTATAAGCAAATGTAAAGAAGAAGTTGAAATCTGTACATAGATGCACTTTAATCAATGTAAAGAGGTGTTTGGTGCACTTTAATTTGAGTACTCAAGCTACACAGACACACTCCACGGATACACTATAATATACTGCAATATAATGCGCCAAATGTACAGTGATGCACAGAATTATATGGCCTTAAACTGGCAGTACCGCACGCAAAACAATATGGCGTTAAACTGGCAGTAACGCACACAAAATGATATGGCGTTAAACTGTCAGTAACGCACACAGAACTATATTGCGTTAAACTGGCAGTAACGCACAAAACTATATGGCGTTAAACTGGCAATAACGCACACAAAAGTAAATGGCATTAAACTGGCAGTAACACACAAAACTATATGGCGTTAAACTAGCAGTAACACACATAGAACTATATGGTGTTAAACTGGCAGTAACGTACAAAACTATATGGAATTAAACTGGCAGTAACGCACACAAAAAGATATGACGTTAAACTGACAGTAATGCACACAGAAGTAAATGGTGTTAAACTGGCATTAACGCAATCAAATAGACGTGTTCAACTACACTGGCGCTATCTGAACTGTCTCTTCTCTAGCTATACACTAATGTCAAGATTACTGACATGGTCTCACTACTCTACAGTGAAACTATCTAAGCTGTCCCTACTCTAGCTGCACACTACGCAAAGCTGAATGATGGTCCTCCTCACTACACTCACACTATCCCTAGACTGACACTAAACTAATATTCTGCACTGACAATTGAAGCAAAATAGCACAATATAGCACACTAACTAACCGATAGGACTGAACAGAGCCCTGTTCTATCTCGCTTCACGCCAAAATCACACTGAAAATGGCTGCCATTGAAAGAATACTTTTATACTGTGGGGCGGGAATGAGTCATGATTGGATAAAGTCACGATGACAGTGTCCAATCATGACTCTGACAGTGCTCTGTGCCCTGATTGGCTGAAGCTTTCACTGCTTCAGCCAATCAGGGCTTGCAATGCACTGTTCAGCACCGCAATGCATTGTGGTCGGTTAGGTGGACCGAACAAACGGTCAAACTACCCATTGAACGTCCGAACAGCTAAAGTTCCGCCCGAACTTATGCTTAGGCCGAACCGTTCGCCCATCCTAGTCATGAGCTCAAAACCAAACCATCACAGAACTGGGTCTCTATAAAAACTTATCCCAAAAATCTAGATGAATGCATCATAAAAACAACTTTATTGTACATGTAACATGAACATCTATAAAATCAATCATAGACCCCAAACCACCCTGTCAATATTGCACAGTTATTTCACATTCTCATTCATCCTTCCCAAAAATATAGACCAATGCATCATAAAAAACAACTTTATTGTACATGTAACAAATAGACATCTATAAAATCAATCATAGATCCTAAACCACCCTTTCAATATTGCACAAATATTTCACATTCTCATTCATCCTTGAACTTTAAACTTGTGTACAGGTGGGTCCCGGGTACTGTAATATTGGCTATGAGCAGAAGGGATGTGCAGAAAGTCCCTTAAAATTATCCTTCAGGAAGACCAGGAATGATAGTATATGTTCCACTTGTATCAGTAGCTGGAAACTATTATATGGATGCAAGAGTTCCCTCCAACAGAGTGTTATATCTGATGCATAATGTGTATTCCAACTTCTGGGCAACAAGATATGAAACCTGAACATGAGTGGCTGGGTACAGAGTCCTGTGCAGGACACCACTGCCACCCCACACTCACCGGAGCACTGGGCTGTGGGGGGGGGGGGGGGGGGGGCCTTGCTGGGAATCTGAGCCAGGTGCCAGCCTAGGGTTCTGGGCGGATCCTGTCCATATGGTTGTGATCTTTCCCCAGCCTGGACCGGCTCTGTGACGTCAGCCGACAGTGGGCTTTAGCCCACTGTCAGCTGAAAATGGGTCACAGGAGTGCAGAAGGAACTGCACTCCTGAGATCCACAGGAGAAGTGCAGCCAAACAAGCTTTAGCTGTACTCTTTTCTCTTTTACTTACTAAAAAAATCCTGAGTAGTACCCCGATGACAGTATGTAAGAATTTTTTTTAATTAAAAATGTATTTATTTATTTTTTACGAGCTGTCACCAGTCATATGATGATGCAGTACTACACTGGTGACAGCTCGTAAAAAATAAATAAATACATTTTTAATTAAAAAAAATTCTTACATACTGTCATCGGGGTACTACTCAGGATTTTTTTCTTACACAATCTTTGCTTATAACAGTGATGATTACTGCTAGTTTTAACTGTCATGAATGGTTTTCATTTACTGTATGAAAGCTTGCTTACTATTGTGATGCTGTATTTGGCTACAGCTAATCACATGGTACAGAGTGGCAGGTACCATGTGATAGCTGTGGGCCAATCACAGCATCAAAACAGTAATCAATCATGTGATCACAATGTGAATATGTGTCCCTCGCGCTACTTGGAGTATATATAATAGTCAAAGTAAATAAATAAGTGGTGCTCTGCTGCAAAATGTGGTGTGTTCACAAATACACAAAATAGTAATAAATATAAAAAGAATTTCGCGCAATATATAGCTAAAAACAAAGTGCAATAAGGAATAATCCAATAGTATAAATATAATAGTAATATCAATACTACTGGTGAGATATAATAAATAATACAATACTAATAAACATCAATGTCTACATAAAGTAGTAAATAAAGTGACGGGTGCATATGTGCAAAACCATTAAAGGTACCATATAGGAGCTGTGGGATGCAAATAAAAATAAATTCAAACAGTCAAATAAATTCAGACAATCACAGTGCATTCAAGTGCTATGCAATTAAAGTGCTGTGCCATTAGATGATTAATATGAAACGTCAAATAATGGACGAGTAATCAATGACAGATGAATGGTTATCAGATGCTAGTGAAAAAAGTATTAAACAAATAAATAAATAAAAAATAAATAAATATATATAGTCCCAGGTTGGATAAAATATATATAAATGGGCAGTGTCCAAGTTAATCCATCCGGTCCTGATAGTGTATTTAGTCAGGTACCGTATTCGCTTTAATTAAGCAGTAATTATATATTCCATTCATTCAGGTTATCAGCATTAGCTGCATGATATAGATATTAAATCCTGTATGTTTTCTGCAGCGGGTACTTGGTCCTGATTTTCATAAAATTCAATCCAATCACTAGTCTCTCAAAACTCTCACCTCAAATCTGAAAGATTGTAGCTTTTCGGGCATATCCTATAGCCCCATGGATTGTGGATACAAGTTGTTCAGCATAAAACTGGTAAGAGTAAAAAACTTCTCCTTTAAGAGCGTTTAAAATCTTGATTCCTGCAGTGCTCAGTGTCAAAGCAAGACAAAGGGCAAAGAAACAAGAAAGGGAAGCCTCCACTAGTGTAGTATCTTGGTTAAATATGGGCAAGTTTATTAAAGTACAGTGGGTGGACTCTTACATTAAAATCAAGGTTTAAAAGCAAAAAACGGCATAGACATATATAGAAGTAAGTAACTCCTAGGCGTTCTCAGCGCCTTCTCACGTCTCACGTCTCCTCTGCCTGCGGCCACTCCCTACGCGTTACGACACGTCACGTGTCTTCATCTGGGGAACCGGATTGGCTAATTGGGCTTTGTTTATATTACCAACAAGAGATACTAAATTAATTAATAGGTTAATTAATTGTATATTCTGAACTGTATAGTAGAGACTAAGAGCTTATTGAAAAAAGGTGTGCAGACACAATATAGATCTACCATGAACTAAGCTAATTAATAACTATTTAACGTGATAATAGTGAACCACATTTGGTTACTCATACATTACAACCATTATAATGTGAATAATAAAAATTGGTTAGAGTGTGTTTATACAAACAATAATAACACCAGACACCTAGCGTGACCCAGTGAGGTATAAATTAATTATTACCCCAAAGATAATTAACACACAAAATAGAGCTGACCGAGCTCTATTTAAATTAAATAATATAAATATAACAGACCCTGTACCTTGTATCACAATGTGTACAACGAAAATTAATGATCAAGCACTTATGCCCAATCTAATACATAAAAAGTGCAAACCAACAAATTTGGCAAATATCCCAATGTCTTGGGTACATCCAAAAAACGTGAAAAATATTAATATAAATTAGACAGTGTTAATTGATATAACGCAAAGTTCATGTAGTATATAAAAAGTGCAAGCCAACAAAATTGGCAAATAATCCCAATATCTTGAGTGCATCCAAAAAACGTGAAAAATATTAATATAAATTAGACAGTGTTAATTGATATAACGCAAAGTTCATATAGTAGTCCTTGCTGCAAAACGCCACAATCACTCCTGTAGATATAGCTTGTGCACCATCACCAGACAAATTCTCGATCCACCCAATGTGAGAACCAGCAGTATTAAATGGCCTCTTACCAAATGGAGTTGATTACTTTGTTTAGAAGCAATCAAATGCGCTTTCACAGGATTGTGCCTGTACACTGAGTGACACACCCTCACTCAAGGGCTCTCTTCCCTCTATCAGACCAGCTCAGATGGAATGGATTGGAAACATATGTGGGAATATAAAGAGAGGCGCACCTCATAGCGTAATAACGTTTTATTTAAAAAATAGCATAAAAAAACACAGCAGCCAATTGCTCACTTACATTTTCCAGTGCCTACCCGGCACTGAGGCTACTTGCGATATGTTAAAAGATTCGATGGAGCAGCGGATCCTTCCCTCCTGGCGTGCGTCTCTAGCGTGCGTTCCACTCACCAGACAGCCGGAGCCAATATCACAGGAAGTCCAGCAATAGTGCATCCAAAGATACAAAGTGATCAGGTACCGCCTACCGACGTACGTTTCGTGTTTGTCACGTCTTCAGGGTGGCGTACCTGATCACTGAATAACCTGATTAATATACTGATCCTCATTAGTGGCCAACCAATGACGACTTAGTGTGTGCACAGCCTCAGTCCCAGTTAAGCTCACAACACAGCTAAAAAAAAATCTATACATAATGGATAAGTATTAACCCCCACATTAGGAATATAAATTATCTATGTTTTAGATCTTACTTTGCCTCATTAATCCCTGACTCCAGACGGGGCTTTATTTTATATTTCTGGGTATTAATTAAATATGGGACTTCATTTGCATAACTTTTTAAATAAATAACTTTTCAACGTCTAATCCTGGGACTAATATAAATCTTTGTAATAGGCACAGATTTTTTCTGTCTTATTTGATTAGTAAAGGGCGGAGGTAAACCTGCCCATGTCTAACCACCAACTATAATTAAAAAACTATATGTTGGCTTATTTTATTTTTCTATGGCGTATAGAATCTGCAGTACTCATTAAATCCACAAGATGTCACTATTGTGTCTTACTATCTATGGAACCACATCTTTCATATAGTAAGATGGGATAGCTTATAAATCACCCTCTCAATCAACATTTGACTATTTTAATTACCTAGATGCAGATGTATATATCTATTTGGTCATTAGATCAACTTTTATATAAAACCATTCACTGCTCACAAACTGGTTGTTGTGGCATATTGCTTTTAAATTTATTGAATTTTATATTATTCTCTATGGGATATGGCGTCTGTATTACTCATACGGTCCTCAAGATGTCACTACATATGGTATGTTCACTCCAGACAGTTTATATATATCTCCTGCCTCCATTCTATGCATGAGTGTATTTTCTATTAATTAACTCTTTACCAAATGTTAATACATGGGATATAATCCATATGGGGCAATCTGAACAGATCTTTTGATCACCCACTCCACAGACGGGCGATAGCAATCCCTCCATCTCACAGCACAAAATCTGTCACAATTATCCTGCCAGTTCCCCCCAACACCGTTGACAGTAGATAAAAACGACTTAATTTTTCATCTAGTTATAATTATCCTTCCCTCAGTTAACTATTCATTGGACAAGAAGCAATTCAGGTCTAAATCTATATTCATCCCTAAAGGTTGCATCGTGTCCAATGTATATAACCACTTAGTCTCATTTTGAGATATTGCTTTTTTCATATCCGTCCCTCTCCAATGTCTTGATACTCTATCTATTCCATAGAACTTGCACAGTGAAGGATCACTATTGTGATATCTCTCAAAGTGTCTGGGCACACTATGGTTGGGAAATTTTTTCTTAATATTGGTCAAATGTTCATTTATGCGTACTTTGAGCTTTCTCGTGGTACGCCCTACATATTGCATAGGACATGGGCATTGTAGTACGTAAGTGACATATTCAGAGTCACACGTTATAAGGGGTTTAATCTTATGAGTTCTTTTATTTGCACATGATTGGAAATGGGTTAGTTTTTTGCTAGTGCCTGGTTGTCTCGTTATTTTACATGCTTTGCATCTGTTACAGTAATGAAACCCTGATCCATCCAAAAAAGTGGGCGGTTTCTTGGGGGGGTCTGGCACATTGGGGGCTATCTTGTTCCGGAGTCCAGGAGCTCTGGTGTAAATAAATTTTGGTACCTTTGGGATATTTAGCTTTAGATCTTGATCTTGTCTGAGTATGGGCCAATGTTTTTTGATAATGGCTTCTACCTCTCTATATTGTCTATTGTAGCCTGTTATAAAGGCTAGACCACCCACGTATTCTGGTTTAGCTTTAGTAGTGAGTAGGGAGCTCCTATCTAGATTGGATACTTGTGATAATGCTTTCTTGAGGGTGTCCTCTTTGTATCCCTTCTCAATAAATCTTTCAGTTAGCACCTGTGCTTGTTCCTGAAAGTCAATTTGTGTTGCACAGTTGCGTTTTATACGCATGTACTGGCCTTTTGGGACCGCACCTATCCACCTTGGGTGGTGGCAACTACTTGTAGGTACATACCCATTCCTGTCTGTTGCTTTAAAGTAGGTTTTTGTAATGAATTGCTCCTGCTTAATGGTGATAGTAAGGTCCAAAAAATTTACCTCCTGTCCCATGTGTTCGCTGGTGAACTTTAGACCATATAGATTATTATTCATACTGGTTAGGTACTCATTAAATTCCTCCACGGGCCCTCTCCAGAAAACAATAATATCATCTATATATCTTTTATAGAACACCAGCGACTCATTCCGTTCGAAAAAAAATTGTTTCAGCTTCCCACTTGTTTAAAACTATGTTGGCCACGCTTGGGGCATAGCGAGCCCCCATAGCTACACCCCCAACTTGGTTATAGTACTCACTGTTAGCCCAAAAGAAATTATTTTTCATTGTCATACTTAACCCTTTAACTAAATGGTTGATCTGTGCTTGTTTTAATTGAGAATCTTTAGTTAATGCCCATTTTATTGCCACTTCAGCATCCATATGTCTAATATTTGTATATAGTGATTCAATATCTACAGTAATCATAATGGTATTAGGTGTTGCTCTTAATTCTTGAAGAAGGACTATCAATTCACGGCTGTCCTTCAAATAGGAGGGACTACATGGGACTAGTGGTTTGAAAAAACAATCTAGGTATTCACCCATACGAGAAAACAGAGAATTTATACCACTTATGATTGGACGTCCTGGGGGTTGTTCTTTATTTTTATGTATTTTGGGTGTCAGATATAGAACGGGAATTTTGGGGGCTAGAGGGAGACTGAGGTGGGATATTAACCCCAATGAAGGGCCCGAAGACCTCCAGTCTTTGGATGAATGGTATCAGTTTTTTAACGGCTGTGAACAAAAGCTTATGCAGCTTATGGTAAGGAAACGTAAGGCTAAGGCAGGGATTCTGCAATCCAAAATCGCAGAACTTAAAGAAAAAATGGGGCCTTTTAGCACTTCTAATGACTACACAGAAAAGGCCAAAATATTACAAAATCATCTGGCCAAATATGATGGAGAAATAAAAAATAAAAAAATTAAAAAATACCAAAGAGACATCAAAGATTTTGAAGAAAATAAGGTTTATAAATGGCAAGAAAATATGCTGGTAGGGTCTGAACCCAATACTCCAGAATCCAAGGGACCAGCCTCAGTTCCCATAGCCACTAAAATGAAAGTGGCCAATATAAACAAATCGGGGACCAAACCGGGGGGAGGAAAATTATCTGGGAATTTGAAAGGCCCTAACCAAGCCCCACAAAATGGGTATCCCCAACCACCCCCATATCCAGTGTCGACATATAACAGATATGGCCCGTTAGATAATAGACCTCCAGAATATAATTATTATGGATATGATCGCAATCAATATCCACAGAGACCTCCCAGGGGAGCATTCAGAGGGAATTTTAGAGGGAGACCGGGCCCCTATCAAAATCAATACCCCAACCAATACCAGGGGGGGGAATGGAGGGGATGGAAGGAACATTACCGTATCCCACCCAATTCACCTCGGGGGTTACAAGACCCAAGAGAAAAAGAGGTAAAAGAGGACGAGGGCGAAAGAAAAAGGAAAAGGGACAACTAAATAAGGGACTATTCAATTTAACAGATGTAAAATTTACGGATAATGAGTTAGAGGTACTTAATCAAGGACTCAAATATGCACCAAGTAAAAGTGCTGACAAATTCGAACTGTTTGTTGATGTAGAAAAATATGTGAGAAAATTAAATATCAAAAAACATTTCGCTAATAGAACTGAAAGGGAAGGGGACCCCCAGGCTATACACCCATATAAACATACCAATTTAAAAAATAATTCAACGTTTAATCCACAAAAAGGAAAACACCACCATATAGAAGTATTCAAAAATATGGTACAGAATGACATAAAAAAGATGGAAATTAAAAAATATGGAGATACAGTCAAAATATGGGAAGGAATCAAACAAATAGAGGAGAACAAACAAATAGTAATACGAGGTGCAGACAAAGGCGGGGGGTTAGTTGTAATGACACGTGAGTACTATTACAATGAAATGAGTAGACAGCTGAGGGATCCAAATACATATTTGAAACTGAGAGGTGACCCTACTTCCAAATTAAAAATGGTTTTAAATAGTTGGGTGACAGAGGGATTACGTAAAAACTTTCTAAATAAAAAAGAGGCTGATTATCTGATCCCTCTAGCCCCCAAAATTCCCGTTCTATATCTGACACCCAAAATACATAAAAATAAAGAACAACCCCCAGGACGTCCAATCATAAGTGGTATAAATTCTCTGTTTTCTCGTATGGGTGAATACCTAGATTGTTTTTTCAAACCACTAGTCCCATGTAGTCCCTCCTATTTGAAGGACAGCCGTGAATTGATAGTCCTTCTTCAAGAATTAAGAGCAACACCTAATACCATTATGATTACTGTAGATATTGAATCACTATATACAAATATTAGACATATGGATGCTGAAGTGGCAATAAAATGGGCATTAACTAAAGATTCTCAATTAAAACAAGCACAGATCAACCATTTAGTTAAAGGGTTAAGTATGACAATGAAAAATAATTTCTTTTGGGCTAACAGTGAGTACTATAACCAAGTTGGGGGTGTAGCTATGGGGGCTCGCTATGCCCCAAGCGTGGCCAACATAGTTTTAAACAAGTGGGAAGCTGAAACAATTTTTTTCGAACGGAATGAGTCGCTGGTGTTCTATAAAAGATATATAGATGATATTATTGTTTTCTGGAGAGGGCCCGTGGAGGAATTTAATGAGTACCTAACCAGTATGAATAATAATCTATATGGTCTAAAGTTCACCAGCGAACACATGGGACAGGAGGTAAATTTTTTGGACCTTACTATCACCATTAAGCAGGAGCAATTCATTACAAAAACCTACTTTAAAGCAACAGACAGGAATGGGTATGTACCTACAAGTAGTTGCCACCACCCAAGGTGGATAGGTGCGGTCCCAAAAGGCCAGTACATGCGTATAAAACGCAACTGTGCAACACAAATTGACTTTCAGGAACAAGCACAGGTGCTAACTGAAAGATTTATTGAGAAGGGATACAAAGAGGACACCCTCAAGAAAGCATTATCACAAGTATCCAATCTAGATAGGAGCTCCCTACTCACTACTAAAGCTAAACCAGAATACGTGGGTGGTCTAGCCTTTATAACAGGCTACAATAGACAATATAGAGAGGTAGAAGCCATTATCAAAAAACATTGGCCCATACTCAGACAAGATCAAGATCTAAAGCTAAATATCCCAAAGGTACCAAAATTTATTTACACCAGAGCTCCTGGACTCCGGAACAAGATAGCCCCCAATGTGCCAGACCCCCCCAAGAAACCGCCCACTTTTTTGGATGGATCAGGGTTTCATTACTGTAACAGATGCAAAGCATGTAAAATAACGAGACAACCAGGCACTAGCAAAAAACTAACCCATTTCCAATCATGTGCAAATAAAAGAACTCATAAGATTAAACCCCTTATAACGTGTGACTCTGAATATGTCACTTACGTACTACAATGCCCATGTCCTATGCAATATGTAGGGCGTACCACGAGAAAGCTCAAAGTACGCATAAATGAACATTTGACCAATATTAAGAAAAAATTTCCCAACCATAGTGTGCCCAGACACTTTGAGAGATATCACAATAGTGATCCTTCACTGTGCAAGTTCTATGGAATAGATAGAGTATCAAGACATTGGAGAGGGACGGATATGAAAAAAGCAATATCTCAAAATGAGACTAAGTGGTTATATACATTGGACACGATGCAACCTTTAGGGATGAATATAGATTTAGACCTGAATTGCTTCTTGTCCAATGAATAGTTAACTGAGGGAAGGATAATTATAACTAGATGAAAAATTAAGTCGTTTTTATCTACTGTCAACGGTGTTGGGGGGAACTGGCAGGATAATTGTGACAGATTTTGTGCTGTGAGATGGAGGGATTGCTATCGCCCGTCTGTGGAGTGGGTGATCAAAAGATCTGTTCAGATTGCCCCATATGGATTATATCCCATGTATTAACATTTGGTAAAGAGTTAATTAATAGAAAATACACTCATGCATAGAATGGAGGCAGGAGATATATATAAACTGTCTGGAGTGAACATACCATATGTAGTGACATCTTGAGGACCGTATGAGTAATACAGACGCCATATCCCATAGAGAATAATATAAAATTCAATAAATTTAAAAGCAATATGCCACAACAACCAGTTTGTGAGCAGTGAATGGTTTTATATAAAAGTTGATCTAATGACCAAATAGATATATACATCTGCATCTAGGTAATTAAAATAGTCAAATGTTGATTGAGAGGGTGATTTATAAGCTATCCCATCTTACTATATGAAAGATGTGGTTCCATAGATAGTAAGACACAATAGTGACATCTTGTGGATTTAATGAGTACTGCAGATTCTATACGCCATAGAAAAATAAAATAAGCCAACATATAGTTTTTTAATTATAGTTGGTGGTTAGACATGGGCAGGTTTACCTCCGCCCTTTACTAATCAAATAAGACAGAAAAAATCTGTGCCTATTACAAAGATTTATATTAGTCCCAGGATTAGACGTTGAAAAGTTATTTATTTAAAAAGTTATGCAAATGAAGTCCCATATTTAATTAATACCCAGAAATATAAAATAAAGCCCCGTCTGGAGTCAGGGATTAATGAGGCAAAGTAAGATCTAAAACATAGATAATTTATATTCCTAATGTGGGGGTTAATACTTATCCATTATGTATAGATTTTTTTTAGCTGTGTTGTGAGCTTAACTGGGACTGAGGCTGTGCACACACTAAGTCGTCATTGGTTGGCCACTAATGAGGATCAGTATATTAATCAGGTTATTCAGTGATCAGGTACGCCACCCTGAAGACGTGACAAACACGAAACGTACGTCGGTAGGCGGTACCTGATCACTTTGTATCTTTGGATGCACTATTGCTGGACTTCCTGTGATATTGGCTCCGGCTGTCTGGTGAGTGGAACGCACGCTAGAGACGCACGCCAGGAGGGAAGGATCCGCTGCTCCATCGAATCTTTTAACATATCGCAAGTAGCCTCAGTGCCGGGTAGGCACTGGAAAATGTAAGTGAGCAATTGGCTGCTGTGTTTTTTTATGCTATTTTTTAAATAAAACGTTATTACGCTATGAGGTGCGCCTCTCTTTATATTCCCACATATGTTTCCAATCCATTCCATCTGAGCTGGTCTGATAGAGGGAAGAGAGCCCTTGAGTGAGGGTGTGTCACTCAGTGTACAGGCACAATCCTGTGAAAGCGCATTTGATTGCTTCTAAACAAAGTAATCAACTCCATTTGGTAAGAGGCCATTTAATACTGCTGGTTCTCACATTGGGTGGATCGAGAATTTGTCTGGTGATGGTGCACAAGCTATATCTACAGGAGTGATTGTGGCGTTTTGCAGCAAGGACTACTATATGAACTTTGCGTTATATCAATTAACACTGTCTAATTTATATTAATATTTTTCACGTTTTTTGGATGCACTCAAGATATTGGGATTATTTGCCAATTTTGTTGGCTTGCACTTTTTATATACTACATGAACTTTGCGTTATATCAATTAACACTGTCTAATTTATATTAATATTTTTCACGTTTTTTGGATGTACCCAAGACATTGGGATATTTGCCAAATTTGTTGGTTTGCACTTTTTATGTATTAGATTGGGCATAAGTGCTTGATCATTAATTTTCGTTGTACACATTGTGATACAAGGTACAGGGTCTGTTATATTTATATTATTTAATTTAAATAGAGCTCGGTCAGCTCTATTTTGTGTGTTAATTATCTTTGGGGTAATAATTAATTTATACCTCACTGGGTCACGCTAGGTGTCTGGTGTTATTATTGTTTGTATAAACACACTCTAACCAATTTTTATTATTCACATTATAATGGTTGTAATGTATGAGTAACCAAATGTGGTTCACTATTATCACGTTAAATAGTTATTAATTAGCTTAGTTCATGGTAGATCTATATTGTGTCTGCACACCTTTTTTCAATAAGCTCTTAGTCTCTACTATACAGTTCAGAATATACAATTAATTAACCTATTAATTAATTTAGTATCTCTTGTTGGTACTAGCGCCCCTCATTTAATTAAACTACCAATTAAATCATCTAGATTTCATAGGGAGCAGCTGTACTGGGTTTACATTATTAATATTAGTATAGACCTTTTTGAATTATCCTAAGCGCGGAGCTAGACAAGCCAATGTGAGTGGCTGTCTACAATTCTTCCTTCTTTGTTTATATTACGTATAACCGGAAGTTGGTATTCGGCCATCTTGGTTGTGGTCAAGTGTCTACTAGGCGGCGGCCATTTTACCGGTGGTTTGGTTATTAGGGCGGATATGTTTTAAACAGTGCGTTCCACCTCTGCGTTCCACCGTTATGGCAGCCATTAACTGGTATGGAAAATTGATGAAAAAGAGGTGGACTTTCTGGATCTGAAAATCAGTCTGGATGGAAATAAAATAGTAACTAAAACGTTCTTCAAAAATGTAGACACCAATAGCTACCTCTCCCTTAATAGCTGCCACCACAAACCATGGTTATACAACATACCAAAGGGGCAACTAATAAGACTAAAACGCAATTGCACGAAAGAAGAAGACTACCAAATCCAGGCAAAACAAATAGGAGAAAGATTTAAAACAAAAGGATACGATGAACAATGGATAGAAAAACAAATACAGGATGTAAGTAAAATGGACAGAACAATTATGCTTCAGAATAAACCAAAAAAAAGTTACCAAAATGAGGCACCCTGTCTGATCCTGGACTACAATATACAGCATAAAGATGTAGCCAAGCTAATAGAGAGGCATTGGCACATCCTGAAGAGGGATAAGGATCTAAAAACTATACTACCACAGAAACCAAATATAATTTACACTAGAGCCCCCACTATCAGGGACCTAGTAGTAAAATCGGTAGTAGAACCGCCACCAAAACCAACCTTTACATTTTTTTCAGGGAAGGGATTCTATCCTTGTCGCAACTGTTATGCCTGTAGACATACACAAAAACCCCAAAAGAAGAGAATGGACTTTACAGCCACCAACACGGGACAAACTCATAAAATAAGAGATTTTATAGGCTGCAATACAGAGGGAGTCGTGTATGTACTACAATGCAGTTGCAATCTCCAATATGTGGGAAGAACAAAAAGGGCACTAAAAGTAAGAATAGAGGAACATGTGCGAAATATCAGACGCGGGTTCCCTAAACATAACGTGTCAAAACACTTTGCTTTAAAACACAATAAAGACCCATCTTCCCTGCAATTCTGGGGAATAGAGAAATATAACAAAGCATGGAGAGGCAGCCACAAAATACGAACAATCAGCCAAAAAGAATCGAGATGGATTCACACCATGCGTACTCTCACCCCTGGAGGACTCAATGTCGAGTTCGATCTGAACTGTTTTTTAAGCAACTTCTGAACAACTCTGGAACATGTACTCTGAAAGAAGGAGCTAGTATTCATATACCCACACTAATACATACAAGAAGCCAGTGGATGAAACAACATCTCAAAAATATGCCTCCACATAAACCTACTATAGCATTTATATTTTACCCATTTTATTGCACGATCCATCATAACATTTTATATATGCATATAGCCTATAGAGAGGCCGATCTGTTTTTGTTTCACTATATACATTGATCAAATATGATGGATTGTTTTTATATGAACTATATTTTTAATTGAAGGTACCTCAAGGCTTTCTCTCACTCTAACATCCTAGACCTTATATCTAGATATTATTCTACATATGTACTCAGGGTACATCTGGTAGAATACCACACATCTCTGATGGGACATTTTATGTACCATAGAATTTATTAACAATCTTAATTATTTATATATTTTTATTTTTATTGTACCATAATTTTGGCATTTGTAGTATCCATACTATGTCCGATGACATGGCAATATTAGTATCCAAGTATTGGTTATAAAAAGACCCTTCATATACAGGATATTATCCAGTATTGAATTACCAACCCAATTTTAGGAATATCAGTATCTACATACTGGGACTAAATAGATCATTTACATATAGGATATTATCCATTTTAAAATTATTAATCTATTTATAGCAATTATTTTCCTTAAGGTCTATTTATGGCAATTTAATAAGCACACCACCACTAGGAGTAACGTATATGCATTTTAGATGTGTATTATTACATACATGGAACATATGTGGCCTTTATTAACATATATACTCTACCCAGGTGGGGACAGTATAATATGACCATGACACTATCAAGTCCCGGGACGCAATAATATTACACTACAACATTCCCGGTAGATAATTTCAACCACCAACTTATCTACAAGATAATGGCCGCTATAATGGTGGAACGCAGAGGTGGAACGCATTGTTGAAAACATACTCGTTTTAACAATCCACAAATCTACAGGATAATGGCTGCCATAACGGTGGAACGCAGAGGTGGAACGCACTGTTTAAAACATATCCGCCCTAATAACCAAACCACCGGTAAAATGGCCGCCGCCTAGTAGACACTTGACCACAACCAAGATGGCCGAATACCAACTTCCGGTTATACGTAATATAAACAAAGCCCAATTAGCCAATCCGGTTCCCCAGATGAAGACACGTGACGTGTCGTAACGCGTAGGGAGTGGCCGCAGGCAGAGGAGACGTGAGACGTGAGAAGGCGCTGAGAACGCCTAGGAGTTACTTACTTCTATATATGTCTATGCCGTTTTTTGCTTTTAAACCTTGATTTTAATGTAAGAGTCCACCCACTGTACTTTAATAAACTTGCCCATATTTAACCAAGATACTACACTAGTGGAGGCTTCCCTTTCTTGTTTCTTTGCCCTTTGTCTTGCTTTGACACTGAGCACTGCAGGAATCAAGATTTTAAACGCTCTTAAAGGAGAAGTTTTTTACTCTTACCAGTTTTATGCTGAACAACTTGTATCCACAATCCATGGGGCTATAGGATATGCCCGAAAAGCTACAATCTTTCAGATTTGAGGTGAGAGTTTTGAGAGACTAGTGATTGGATTGAATTTTATGAAAATCAGGACCAAGTACCCGCTGCAGAAAACATACAGGATTTAATATCTATATCATGCAGCTAATGCTGATAACCTGAATGAATGGAATATATAATTACTGCTTAATTAAAGCGAATACGGTACCTGACTAAATACACTATCAGGACCGGATGGATTAACTTGGACACTGCCCATTTATATATATTTTATCCAACCTGGGACTATATATATTTATTTATTTTTTATTTATTTATTTGTTTAATACTTTTTTCACTAGCATCTGATAACCATTCATCTGTCATTGATTACTCGTCCATTATTTGACGTTTCATATTAATCATCTAATGGCACAGCACTTTAATTGCATAGCACTTGAATGCACTGTGATTGTCTGAATTTATTTGACTGTTTGAATTTATTTTTATTTGCATCCCACAGCTCCTATATGGTACCTTTAATGGTTTTGCACATATGCACCCGTCACTTTATTTACTACTTTATGTAGACATTGATGTTTATTAGTATTGTATTATTTATTATATCTCACCAGTAGTATTGATATTACTATTATATTTATACTATTGGATTATTCCTTATTGCACTTTGTTTTTAGCTATATATTGCGCAAAATTCTTTTTATATTTATGTGATCACAATGGTTGTTCATACCGAGCACCATGATCTGCTGCATGCCAGTGCGCATGTGTGCCACTATGTACCAGTACGTCGTGGTGCATACAGCTGCTTCCGCTAGCAGTAAACGTACTGTGGGTGGGCGGCAACTGGTTTAATGTATCTATACTCCTGTTCTTATAATTGCTCTCAGTAGCTTTCATTCAACTAGGTGTGTCAGAGGGGCTGAGGGGCAGAACAGAGAACCCAAATTATCAAGCGGCTCCTGCAGAGGTAGTGCTTTAGGCCCCTTTCACACTGAAGCGGTTTTCAGGCGCTACAGCGCTAAAAATAGCGCCTGTATAGCGCCTGAAAAAAGCGGGTCCTTTCACTCCAGTGTGAAAGCCGGAGGGCTTTCACACTGGAGCGGTGCGCTAGTAGGACGGTTAAAAAAGTCCTGCTGCCGCATCTTTGGAGCGGTGAAGGAGCGGGGTATTCACGGCTCTTACCCATTGAAAGCGGCGCTTTGTGGGGTGTTTTAACCCTTTTTCGGCCGCTAGCGGGGGTTTTACCGCCACGCTAGTGGCTGAATACCGCTGCTAAAACGATGGTAAAGCAACGCTAAATATAGCGCTGCTTTACCACCAACGCCCGCACCGCCCCAGTGTGAAAGGGGCCTTATTGAAGTAAAATATTACATATAGTATGCAAAGCCCTGTGAAAACTGTAAGCACTATATATACTATATATCCATTTAATTTGTATTAATAAATTATTAGGTTAACAATATGCTTTTTGTAGAATCACACCTACACATCTAAATGCCCCCCCCCCCCCTAAGTAAATTACATTCTCCTACTACAATGGCTTGCTGGACACTGCAAAAAAGGTGTCAGTGATTTCTAGCTTCTAGACTGGGATTCCACAGGTACTGTATGGTATATGCAAAGTTACATTGGTCCAAGCTGGACCAATGTCACTGAGTAAAAAATGCCATACCTGGGATTCTTCTATGCAGGGAAGCACAGTACTAAAAACAGAGCATCTGGCTGATTATCATGTAACTTTTCCATTAGTAGAGTAATTTAGCAAGATGAAATAATAAAAGTTAAACAAAGCCTGTTTCCTAGTATAGGTTGTTAACATATATTAGGACAAATTACCATGGCTGTTATCTGATAACTAACAATTATATGTGTTCAATTTCTATAGATCCAGGACCCCTAGAAGGCACAAATAGATGTGGCGGTGCCACATGTGGATCTCCAGCAAGCAATGACTCACCTCTTAATTTTAGTGAGACAGTCTTCACCTGTTGTTGATGATGTACAGATCATCACATGCTTTCTCAGTGGCAGGCAAGTCCCGCTGAGCTATGCTATTCAACAACAGCTGGGAACTACAGGTAACCACTTTTTAAATGTATAAAATCTGCAACATTGCTGAAAACATGAGGACAAGTATAGCTAACACCTGTAAGATGACACACGTTATGAACCATAAAAACAATTAGAAGATAAGTCATGCAAATTGCCCTCCACCCATACCATCATGTATCATGGATGTACAAAACACTTTCTTTTTAACACGTTATTCCCTCGTTTTCCAACTGGTTTTGCTGATGATTCCAATGGACTCATGCTGTTGTCTTCAATTAACAGGCTTACAGTATTGTATGGTTTTCTTTTAAAGGAAAAAAAAGATCTGAATAGTTTATTGGATTAGAAGGATAGTAGCTTGTAGAGATTCAATTGACTAAACTCTGATGCTGCTACTGATTAACTAAAAAAATACAAACAAACTCTGGTCTGCAACTGGTTTGCAAAATTAGCTTTGATCCTGTTTTCGTTGATTTTTTATATTTTTTTTAAAATGCTTTTTCTGCCGAATGCCTTTAAAATATGGCAAGCTAAAGTATAATGCTGCATACACACGGTCGGACTTTTCAGCAGAAAAAGTCTGACGGAATAATTTCATCGGATATTCCGATCGTGTGTGGGCCTCATCAGACTTTTTTTTTTCGAAAATTCTGACGGACCTAGAAATAGAACATGTTTTAAATCTTTCCAATGGAATCAATTCCTATCGGGAAACCTGCTCGTCTGTATGCTGTTTCGACGGACCAAAAACAACGCATGCTCTGAAGCAAGTACGAGGTGGCAGCTATTGGCTACTGGCTATTGAACTTCCTTTTTCTAGTCCCGCCGTACGTGTTGTACGTCACCGCGTTCTAGACCGTCTTTGGTGTGATGGTGTGTGGGCAAGACAGTTTGAATGGAACTCCGTTGGAAAAACCTTCAGAGTTTATTCCGACGGGAAAAGCGGTCCTGTGTAATAAGGCTGCTTTCACACTGAGGCGCTTTACAGGTGCTATAGTGCTAAAAATAGCGCCTGTAAAGAGCCTCTCCTCTCACTCCAGTGTGAAAGCCCGAGGGCTTTCACACTGGAGCGGTGCGCTGGCAGGACGCAAAAAGTCCTACAAGCCACATCTTTGAGGCGCTGTAGGAACAGTGTATACACCGCTCCTAAAGCACCCCTGCCTATTGAAATCAATGGGCAGCGCCACCGAAGTTCCAGCAAAGCGCCGCTTTAGCAGCGCTTTGCGGGGCACATCTAACCCTTTGTTCGGCTGTTAGCGGGGGTTAAAAGCGACCCGCTAGCAGATGAAAAGGACAGCTAAAAATAGGAGGAGGTGGGTAATTGGGGATGCACATTATATGCAACCTGTTGGATGAGTTAGTTATTACCACCTGCCCTGGTAAATGGTCATTTTAAATCCCTTACCTGTTAAATTTGAGTAAAGTAAAAAAATATATATATTAAATGTCTGTTATTATTTTATTGAAAATATGCCTCTCTGTCAGAGCTGGGCTCAGCCCTTCCTTCTCTGAGCTGGCCGTTCAGCTGTAGGCTAATTGCCAGCTCCCATCTCTCTCCACAGTTACTCAGCTGTTGTTCATATCCTGCTTGTCAGTCCTGCCTACTTAAGCCTTCCAGTCCAGAGGGTCTCTGCCTTCTCCTTGGTCAACATCACAAGAAACATCTCCTGCTTTTCTGACATCCCTTCTGGCTCCAGATCCTGCTTGCTGTTCCACTACTTTGATCCCTGACTTCTGGCTTGGCTGACTATCCATTCCGGTTACTGAACTCTGGCTATGTTTTGACTATGTTTGTTCTTTTTACTTTTATTATTAAACAAGTGTGATTTAACTGTACTTCTGTCTCGGTCTGATGTCATGCTTTCTGACACTCTCCTCTTCCACTGCTCAAAAAAAAAAAAAAATCTATAAGAGTATGCTGTCTTTACCAGTGGTAGATGTTAGTTCATGCAGAGTATAAGCAGTGCCCAGCCAACCCCCTTGTCTTCTGCTGTAGTAGTCAGTCTGTCAGTCAGCTCCCAGTTTGTAGCCCTTATGCCGCGTACACACGATCAGACTTTCCGGTGGACAATCCGACGGACTTTGCAGCTGAGGTCCGCCAGACTTTCAAGCGAACGGACTTGGCCACACACCATCACTCCAAAAGTCAGCCGGATTCTAATTTGATGACGTAGAATAAGGAAGTTCATAGCCAGTAGCCAATAGCTGGCCTAGTGTCGGTTTTAGTCCGTCGGACTAGCACACAGACGACCGGACTTTTCGACCGGACTCAAGTCCAGCAGCCAATTTTGAGCCAGTCTTATTTCTAAGTCCGCCAGACTTTTGGGAAGAAAAAGTCCACTGGGGCCCACACATGATGGAATTGTCTGACGGACTCTGGTCCACCAAACTAAGTCCGCCGGAAAGTCTGATCTTGTGTATGCGGCATTAGTTTATACCATTGACAACATATGATGGTTAGACAAATGGTTAGGCAAGGTTCCAAATCAGAAAAGCTGAAGTGGAATAAGAGTAGAGATAAGGGCTGGTAATAGACAGGGTAAGTTGGGGAACCAGGGCAGGGAGAAGACAATATCCACAATCCAAAGGTAACCATACATGTATAGATTTCTCTTGGTCAGTCTTAAAAAATCAAGTAGATTCCTCCATCCACACTAAATAGCGTGGATTAAGGGATCTCCCCTGTTGGCTATTATATTCTTAAAGCTGCCACACAACCAGTAATTGCATCTGATTGGACGCAGTCACTGTTCAACCAAATATTTTCTTTTCACTTAATCTGACAAAAGACGATTGAAAACTGCCCTTTGTTGAGATGGATGGTGTTGACACAGCACCTGAGCACCTGTTAGTTTATTTCCAAGTGTTGGAAAAATCCTTCAAACACAACGATATGCTGTACTGAGCTAGATGTAAAACTGAACTTCGGGCACAACAATTTCCATTTAAGTATATACCTCAATTCAGGGCCTTTTTTCCGTGGGAATGTGGGGGAATGCAGTTCCAGCACCTCAAAAGTATGTAATGGCAAGGTGTACTGGGGTGTGCTGTGGGGTCTATTGCCACTGGAGAGGATCTATTTTTTGCGCGCGGGGGGGGGGGGGTCTATTGTTGCGTGTGGGGGATTCTATTGTTGCCGGGGTCATTTGTTGCTGAGAGTGATCTACTGTTGAGATAGGGGTGTATTGATGCTGGTTGCTGAAAGATTTGTTGTTGCTCCCAGCAGTCCATTGTAGCTGGGTAAGTATTTTGTTGTGGGTGGTCCATTGTTGGTAGGAGGTATCTGTTGTTGATGGCTGCAGGGGATCTACAGTGCCTTGAAAAAGTATTCATACCCCTTGACATTTTCCACATTTTGTCATGTTACAACCAAAAACGTAAATGTATTTTATTGGGATTTTATGTGATAGCCGTGATAGATCAACACAGAGTGGCACATAATTGTGAAGTGGAAGGAAAATGATAAATGGTTTTGATTTTTTTTTACAAATAAATATGTGAAAATTGTTGTGTGCATTTGTGTTCAGCCCCCCTGAGTCAATACTTTGTAGAGCCACCTTTTGCTACAATTACAGCTGCAAGTCTTTTTGGGGATGTCTCTACCAGCTATAGAGAGTGATATTTTTGCCAATTCTCTGTCAGATTGGATGGAGAGCATCTGTGAACAGTAATTTTCAAGTCTTGCCACAGATTCTCAATTGAATTTAGGTCTTAACTTTGACTGGACCATTCTAACACATGAATATGCTTTGATCTAAACCATTCTATTGTAGCTCTGGCTGTATGTTTGGGATCGCTGTCCTGTTGGAAGGTGAACCTCTGCCCCAGTCTTAAGTCTTTTGCAGACTCTAACAGGTTTTCTTCTAAGATTTCCCTGTATTTGTCTCCATCCATCTTCCCATCCACTCTGACCAACTTCCCTGTCCTTGCTGAAGAAAAGCATCCCCATAGTTAGGGGTATCAAAGTAAAGGGGGCTGAATACAAATGCACACCACACTTTTCACACTTTTCAGATATTTATTTGTAAAAAAAATTGTAAACCATTTATTATTTTTCTTACACTTCACAATTATGTGCCACTTTGTGTTGGTCTATCACATAAAATCCCAATAAAATACATTTATGATTTTGGCTGTAACATGACAAAATGTGGAAAATGTCAAGGGGTATGAATACTTTTTTACTGTATTTTACTGCTTTTCTTGTTGTTCCATACAAATTACTTATTACCACAAATGTTACCAGGTTATGTATTTTCCAAAAAGGAGCAGTACTGGGAGGTGGGTATGGGTTGGAACCAAGGAACGGTGCTCGGAGGTGGGTAGGGGCGGAGACAAGGGGTGACTTGGAAAGGGGGAGTTCCTGTACCTATTCTCTGAGTAAAAAAGCCCTGCCTCAATGCTCCTTGTTACTGCTATATATATATATATATATATATATATATATATATATATTTATATGAAGAACTTTAATTTGGCACATTTACTTATGCACTGGTTTATATCTTTATGAATGAAAATGTTTATGGACACTTTTATGGTTTATGTGAGATTAGAGTCAACCCACATACACTCGCAACATTGTTAGGTGAATTATCTGGTTAGATTGATTTACCTGGTTTATTGGGTTTATTCACCTATTCCATTAAATTGATTTAATGTATTATTCTACACACAGTCACATATCTTCACCTATTCGCCTATTCCATTAGATTGATTTCATATATTTCATATATTATCCTATACACAGTCACATATATTAGTTCCAAGGAACACCATTCGTTTTTTTTTTGTTTTGTTTGGTTATTGTCATGATTGCAGCTTTATCGTTTACTAAGTTTACACACTTCAGCGCAGGTTTTTATATATTTGATAGTAATGGGGCACTATTTCTCCTACTGACACCAACAATGGGGGACTAATCCTCCCACTAACACCAATGATGTGGCACTACTCCTCCCACTGACACCAATGATCGGGCACTATTCTTCCCACTGACACCAGCGATAGGGCAGTATTCCTCCTCTTAATGCCAAAGATGCATTGTTCACTCCCACTGATGCCAGGACAATTTTTAATCCCAACGGCCACAGTCTGGCTCCCTAAAATTTGGAGGACAGTAAACTGGCTCTATGTTTAGAAAGTTTGGAGACCCCTGCTATAACAGAAGGTCAGATCACAAGGATAGCTTTGGTTGGTTTCTATGGGTTACTGCTCTTTCTACAATTCGGTTTCTTAGTAGATAAGCAGAATGAACCACA
Source organism: Lithobates sylvaticus (assembly GCA_028564925.1). Taxonomy (NCBI): domain Eukaryota; kingdom Metazoa; phylum Chordata; class Amphibia; order Anura; family Ranidae; genus Lithobates; species Lithobates sylvaticus. Next base: position 127,049,939 of record CM053035.1, on the reverse strand, counting down.
TATCTATTTATTTGGTTTCAAGGGACCCAACTGCATGAACTCGTAGCCAGCAGCATTCGTAAAATAAAATATGTGCTGTACTAGTGATGTGAGAAGATTTTTGGTTCAGCTAAACGGCCTCACTAGAATTCCTATGTAATGTGTTTCAGTTATTTCCAAACACTTCGTTTCTGTGTTTTAAGCAATTCTCAGCATCTTAAAGAAAATCTATAATACCCTTTTTATACAATTTTAGCACTATGTCTGGGGAAGGATTACCACTATTAACTGCAAAATATCTTCCAGTGCTGTCAGTTATGGGTCCCACCAGTCTCCCCAGTGCAATATAAATCTGTTACCTTGAAGACTTAGATTTGTCTCAGTAGTCTCAACTCTGCATCACTAAAATTCTGCTGTAATGTGTTTGAACTGTTTCTGAACATTCACAGTTACTGCTCTAATGCAATACTTGGCCTCTTGAAGGAAATCTATAATGTCTTTTGTTGTACATTTTTAGCACTATGTTTTGGGGAAGGTGATTTGTTTGAATCTATATAAGAACATTTTCAAGCCATTATAATCTCCTCTACTAACATGCAAAATATCTTCCAGTAGCATCGGTTATCATACCTATTGGTGTTCCTAGTGCGCTATTTCTTTATTACCCTGAAAACTAATATTCATAATGTTTTTGCCTCTTGACACAAATGTCAAATGTAACATTTATGTGGCTTTTAAAGTGGTATTAAACCCAAAATAGTGTGATGTCATCAGCAATGCCCCAATGCTGTCAGATTGGCACCAGAGCTGGTGTAACCTCTGCTACTGGTGGTTTTGCTCATGATCATTATTGCAATGCCTGGATCTTTTGGATGATGGCTACAAAACATATAACATGTGCTTTTTATTCTAATACATGCGATGGTTAATTTGTATTTTGCTAATAAATGTATATTTACTGTATTTAGATAGTGCCTATTGTGTTTCCTTAAATGTACTTGCAGATTTAAAGTGTTACTAAACCCACAACAGTAAAATCAGAGTGAATATGCAGTAAAGCATGCTTGTTATACTCACTGTGGAACATAAAGGGTTAATCCTGCACATTTTGTAAAAAGGCTGTTTGATCCTGTTTTCTCTGATCCTCTCCTTCCACTGTCCCCAGTCCATCTCCTGACAGTATGAAGCCTTCTGGGCACTCTGCGCATGCTCAGTTTGGTGTGTATTGTTAGAGAGTTTTCTCCCAGCCAACCCCGCTGGCAGAAGACAGTGATTATCACGGCAGCCACTAGCGATAATCGTAAGAGAATCTGGCAGGCTGGTTGTACCCAAGTTGATTGATCAACTTGGTACATTCAGCCTGCCAAGTAACGGTTTGAATATCAGTCGGTTCAGCCGGACTAAGCTACAGTCTAGGTGGCCATGTAGGTGTAGCAGAAACTCTAACCTCTTCCAGTCTAATGAAAACCTTTGAGGCCACAGACCACTGACATCCTTCAATATGTAGTGGGTTGTGAGGCATAGTTGGTGCACAGATGGTGAAAGCCATTGGGCGCCAGACACTTCTTGGATGCAAAAGAGGTTTTGTTTATTTTAACAGTCCTTTTCATATTTTGCAAGGGAAAGAGGGTTAGGGCCAGGACACCCTTAAGTGATTGCAATTTCAATAGGCAGACTCCGAGACTTCAACAGTAAGACAGCTGTACAGGGAAAAGGCCCTTCAAGGTGCCACTCCTGCACATGCAGGTTTGCTGTCTCCTATGGCAACAGCATTTAACAGTTCCTAATGCAAAGTTCAACATTTTCTCTCAGCTTCACTACAATGTCCACTTGTAGCTCTTCAGCCCCTTGAGCGCCTAGTCCCTCACTAGACTCTCTGATTCACTGACTTTGAATCTTGTGTGCTCCTTAAGACTTTTGTGGTGGTATCTCGCTCAAGCGTCACCCACGCTTCTCTACTGGTTCCCTAGCTTGGCACTCCAGATACCTTTTAAGCTTCACCCCTGCTGACCGGCTCAGTCCCTGGCTTGACACACAAGGCTGCTCTGCAAGCGTCACCTCCGCTGGTTGGGTCCCTGACTTGATCACCGCCTGAAGTTTCCCGATTTTTCACCGTGCCCCATTCGGTGAGAATGTTGCTCCAGTACTTGCTTCAATTACTCACCGTGGTCCCTGGTAAAGGTGGTTGGTCCCTTAGTGGTTGACAGCTTCCCTTCTACCTCCGACCACGACAGGTTCTTCAGCTGGCAGAACCGTCACTTTTGGTTGGACTGCAAGCCACAATCCCAACCCTGCACTGCCCTCTTACTTCTGGATAGGCCCTCACACAGCCTGGCAGCCTGATGCCCCCAGGAAAGACCCAATCTCTGGCCTAGCAGCCCGGGGCAGACAACACGTCCACCTAGACGGCAGTCCTGGTGGCACAGAACATAGATCACCTGACTCCACCCAAATATATAGGTTCTCCTAGCAAGCTAAGGGATTCAAGAAAACCCCTGCCCATTGGCTGAGATATTGCATATACCCATAACTTGACCTTGAAAGGTCCTTCTCACATCTAATGCCACCAAGTGCCCATCCACCTAGTGGCAGAAGGAAAAAGTACAACAAGGCCAAACTTAGGGAGAAATCAATGGATCTCTAACAACTATTTTCAGTAGCTACTCCTAACAAGGAATTTGGTGAGGAGCTCCCTGATTAAACCCCAGGGCGCTACACAGGTAATCCAGCTTTGGTAGTTGACATCAGATGGTTGCACAGAAGAAGCTTTTTTGCCTTGTAAAGACAATCACAGGTATATAAAAAAATTACTTTTATTAGTTCCTATTGAGCACAAAGGCTGACAGGTTCACTTTAATATACATGAAGCTGTGGTTAATATACAGTTTACATAGTATGCAATTGTTATACATAAGCAATAAGTGTAAAGCCCCATACACACGCGCGGATTATCCGAGGACCAGGTCCGTCGGACCATGTCCGTCATACTTTGTCTGATGTTGGTTTTGCGTACACACGGTCAGACAAAGTTGTCGGAAAATCCGATCATTCTGAACGTGGTGACGTTTGTTGCCTACGACGGGACTACGTAGAGGCTAGTAGCCAATAGCTTTGGTCTTGTAATGTGATGTGAGCATGCGTAGCACTTTGTCCGGTCGGACAACCGTACACACGATCGGATTTGGTGTGATCGGACCGTGTTGTCGGCAAATCTATCCAGCAGGAGATAGGACTTTGTCCGTCGGACAATCCGACGTACACTGTCCGATGGTGCATACACACGGTCTGATTTTTCAACAACATTGTCCGATCGGACAGAATCCATGCAAAAATCCGACCGTGTGTATGGGGCTTAAGTGTTTTTACCTAGTTCATACATCTTACATCTGAACTGGATACTCTTCATTCATACCCTACAGACTTTTCAGGCCAACTAATCTTTCTTAATGTGAGATTTAGCTCAATGTAAAACATACCTTTATCATTTTGCTCCTGTTACAGTCTCTTCTCATGTGGGGTCTAATTATAAAAAAAAAATGCTGTGCGAATGCCTCATCATTTGCACAGCCATCATGAATAACCACCATATTTTGCCTCTAACATGTTTATTTCCTGTTATCATCAGCTCATCTAGTGGCCATAATGTGGTCATTTATTGCTTGATGTATTAAAGGAAAAGTACCACATTGTGGTAACTAGATGTCAATGGATCAAAACTAGCAAAAGCATGTTTGTTTAAAGAACAAAAAATATAGAAGGAAACAAGGGAAAATGGTTATATGAAGGTGTGTATACTGCTTACAGATATATTTTGTGACTGCACATCCAGTCTTGTTTTTTATTTTATAAAAACTTAAATTATTTTATATCGGGAGAGACACTTGTTGGGGTATTGTGAATTTACAATCACGCTGGGAAGGGGCAGATTGTGACCCTTGAGATTTTCCTGTCCATTGCTGAGTATAAATAACATCAGAAAGAAACATAGAGCCATCGATCACCCGATATCCCTCTGACTGGCGTACCCTGAGGGGTCAGGCTCTGTGGGGTACAATGCAGTGAAGTGACTGGTGTGTACTGATTAGGGTTGATCACTGACTGGTTACTGTTGGTTAGGTTTTGCACTGATGTGGATTAATCACTGGTTGGTAGCTATGGGTTACAACAGTGAAATGATTGCATTACACTTATGGAAGTGATCAGAAAATGATTGATAATGTGGGAATTATTCATAATAAGTTGCTATGGGTTACATACCCACCTTGCATTTATGCATTTCTCCCCTTTACTAATCTTAGCCTAGAGATGGTGGTGGCTGGTGACAAATGTTAAAGGGGTGGGAATGCAATAAAGAATCATAGTCTCTGGTGGCTTGTAGGTGAGAATCAGGAAAGTAGAGACAGTGGATGTCCCTGGCTATGGGGTGACAGGCATCAATTTAGAAGCCAGTAAATATGACCCAGTATACAGAATACTATGCCCCAGCGAAGGACAGGTGAGAGCTTGGTGGGCTTAAAGAACTTCAGAAGAAAAAAAATAAACTCACATCGCTTAATTGCACTGCAGTGAGCAAAATAATGAGCACGTATACTAACCAAGAATGTGTGTGGCTAATCCACAAAGGTATTTGTGCAACCATACACAAAGACACAATCTATGTAAAGATCAAAATTACACTAATGTCTATAACAATAACACTCCTATATGTGCAACCTGGAGGTAGTCCTGGTATCTAAACAATGAATTGCTGAACCTAACACTCGATAGAAACTCAATGCAGCCAGCTTGCTTGAAGAGGAGTTGGAGGCTCCCAAAGGCATGGAACAAATAAATACAAAGTGAAGCAGCGCAAAAACAGAATGGGATCTGGTTAGTCCACATCTATCTGGCAGCCTCAAATAAAAGACAGCAATGTCAGTGTATAGATGGAACCACTGACCCAAGTCCACTTGATGAGATGCTGTCCCCACTGAAATGTCATCACACTTGGGTTCAGCAACACGTTTCAGGGAAACACTCTCATTCTTCAGCCTGTCTGTGGGTATGGGACTACCTACCTGGCCAGGACAGGAAACTTGATTCCCCTGAGCTCTGCTGTCATGTTGCCATCCCCTTTCATTCTGTGAGTGATTTTTAATCTTTTATTATTACATTGATTCTTTTTTGTGCTGCTTCTCTTGTGTTTGTCTTTAACCTTCTCTCATCCAGCCTATTGTAAAATGATGGCTGGGTGAGAGCACTGTTGTTCTGGGAGGACGTCATATGACGTCCTCCCAGGATCGGGCGCAACCTGTCACCCGCTGTGTTCACTGGACACAGTGGGTGACTGGTCACTGTACCGGCCTGCTGCCAATGCCATGTGATTGCTGTGGCCAATCACAGCAGATCAAATTAAAGTTGTACACAATGAAATACTTTTTTACATGCCTTTCATTGTGTACTATAGTGATGAGCTCTGTGATTGGTCACAGCCATCATATGGTACAGACAGGGCCAATCACAGTCTATCTGTACCATGTGATTAGCTGTGGCCAATCACAAAGCTCATCACTATAGTACACAATGAAAGGCATGTAACAAAGTATTTCATTGTGTACAACTTGAATGACGTCATATGGCTAATCACAATAGTAAACACTGAATGAGCACAATAGTAAACACCGCATGAGTTGTTTTGATTCAGAAAATCTGTTTTCTTATAACTGTAAATGCACAGTTCTATGCAATCATAATGTGTAAAAAAAAAAAAAAAATCCTGATCACCTCTCCAGAGTAGTACAGTGTTACTGTGGTAACACTGTATTGCTCTGGTCACTGTATGTATTCTGACTTCAACTGTTGTAATAGTGACTTATCCCTTGCTGAGACCTCTATGCCTGGCCTGTATAAGCAGATATAATCACCGCAGACAGCATTTATCAGATAGCTGAACTCACCAAAACACTTTTTTCCATCCACAATATCTTATTTTGCAGGTCAAGGCATGGTAATGTATTCCCAGATGCGAGCAGATTGCATGAAAGGCCTAGACAAGAGACCATCTCTTATCCCAGAAGCATAATGAAACCGGAAAAGGAAATACATACAAATATAGAAGGGGCAGGTAGAATAAAACAGAAAAAGATGGTGCTATAACCAAAATAACCACAAGATGGCATTTTAATAACCAATTATATAGAAGTCAAATAAAAAATAGTTTAGGAAATTACCTACATAAATTCTCACAATTGTAACAGCACAGTATGTAAAAAAAAATTATGAAGAAAGTTTAATAATTTGCCAAATTTTGTAACAGAAACATATGGGTACAGTGTTGCGTGACTGCGCAATTGTCATTCAAAGTGTGAAAGCGCTGAAAGCTGACAATTGGCCTGTGCAGGAAGAGGGTAAAAGTGTTTGGTATTGAAGTGGTTGGCATTCGATAGGGTGGCCTGGGACTACATGCGTGCAGTCTTTGAGCACATAGGCTTAGGCCATAACATGCTAGAAATGGATAACGATATTAGTAGTGAGATCAGAGGCGCTGCACACCCCGAATATATATTAAATTGGAAAGGTTTCCCCATGGGGTTTTTTAGCAACAAAAAGTCCAAGGTTGTTGAAATATATACATTTTATTAAGAAAAAATTCATAACGAGGACATTTGTTTGTATAAAAACATGAGCTCTGAAAGTAAGGCTAAAACATATACATCATAATACAACTGTGTGAGTACGCATGGAAAAACAGCATGATATAAATTTTGTAATCATACTAGAGACACCGACACGTATCGACCTTGTCTGTAGAGGTCTTCTTCTGGGGGAAAAGGAGGAACATATTGATATTGACACAAAGGTTATTGTTGTTGAAATATATTTACCACTGGCGGCTGAGAGGAAATAGACTCCTGATTGTTGTGTTTAAAAACTGCTGGAGGATCCAACCGATGCGGCAAAAACTTCTGCCCTGACGTGCAGAAGAAGAAGGATGCATGTCAAAGAACCACCCCAGGGCCTACAAGAGGCTGCGTTTGTGCCTCCACAGGAAGGGGGCGAGGGAGGGACTGGAGACCAGGGACAGGACCAATCCTATCACCAAGACGCTGTTAAAATGTATGAATAATAATGGATTAGAAAAATATTATATTTTGGAAATTAATAATGTAAATAAGTGAAAATTATGAAACTGTGTGATGAAATTGAGATAATGAGTTGAAAGGGATGGTAATAATAAATCAGGTGAAAATGTATAAGTGGGGTGGATCCAAGTGGGGAAAATGAGAGCTACAAGAAGGTGATAGTGCGTGATATGTGTGTGTGAGGGATATTGGAACAAACATAATAAAAGTGAACATGTAAAAACAAAAGCAAAACCAAAAAATGAACCAAAATGGTGAACAATGGTGTGTAAAGTTGATTGAGAGTAATAGTGGGTGACTGTGGGAAGTAAATGAAGTAAATGAAGTGAGAATGTGCTAAGATAGGATGGATACTGTGGGAAGTGGATTTGCCTTTAGTAAATAGCCCCCATAGTTTCTAAACACATTACAAGATGCCAGACGTGTCTTTCGTCGCCCTTGATCGTCTGGGACCAATCAAACATCTTCAATCACCTATAGGCGACATATAAAAAGCTAACTGCATGAGGATCTCATTCATTTGTTTTTCAAGTAAGTATTATCCTACACATTAATGGCTACTCATTGGATTTTCATATCTGATATGCCTTTAGAGCCAATTAAATTTTATATTTCCTATATATTTCTTGGATTCCAGGTTCATTTGACTTTTAGGATGGTGGTCTTCTAGTCTGCTACCACCCTCCATTTAAAATTGAAGATTTACCTTTTCAATTAATCTTTTAGGTAAATACTTGTGTTTTGCACCACATTGTTTTACCTGTATGTTAATATTTATTTATTCACCTACCACTCACACTCATATACACTTTTCACTTTCTAGCTATTTTCTCACATATACACATTTTCTTCCTTAGCACATTCTCACTTAAAGACACTTACCTGCAAACAAAGCCTGCTCTGTCCCCTGTGCAGGCCGTGTCCATCTTCTTTCTGGGGCCGCAGACTCCACCTCTGCGACTGGCCGGGGTCGCGTGACTTCACTCCCGCACGTGCGCGTGGGAGCTGTCAGTCACAGTACGTGCTGGGGGAAGAAAAAGCTTGGTGGTCCGTTTTTTCACAGCGCATGCGCCGATGACGACATCGGCGCACTTCAAGTGAAACATCCCCTAAACGGCACACGTTTAGGAGATATTTCCACTACCTATAGGTAAGCCTTATTCTAGGCTTACCTATAGGTAAAAGTGACTTAAAAGGGTTTACAACCACTTTCATCCACTTCCCACAGTCACCCACTCTTACTCTCAACTTTACACACCATTGTTCACCATCATTTTTTGGCTTTGTCTTTGTTTTTACTTGTTGTTCAGCTTTATTATTTTTGTTGCAATATCCCTCACACACACACATATCCCGTACTGTCACCTTCTTGTAGTTCTCATTTTCCCCACATGGATCCACCCCACTTATACACTTTCACCTGATTCCCCCTTATGGCGGCAAGGTCCCAGCATGCCCCGGGCAGTGACGTCATACGGGGCAGGGTCCCGGGGGATGCTGGGACTGTGCCGTCATAAGGGGCGTGGTCACCTGGTGACATCACCCGGTGACCCCGCCCCATGCCTATATAAGTGGTCGTACACTCTGTACACAGCATTGCAGCAGGAGAGAGCATTGTGTCAACGTCGGAAGAACAGAAGAGGGAAGAAGAAGAAGAAGAAGAAGACGACGAAGGAGGAGACTGGGCCACCGCTAGTAAAAGAGCTGGAAGAAGATAGCAGATGAGCCCGGCAGAAGAACCGGAGAGCGGGAGAAGATACCGGAGAGCACAGAGAAGAACCGGAGACCAGGAGAAGATATCGGAGAGCACAGAGAAGAACCGGAGAGCGGGAGAAGAACCGGAAAGCGTGGAGAAGTTGGAAGAGACCCCCGAAGTCGGAAGGAGACCCCCTGAGCTGACTAATAAATTATTTTAAAAACCTGTCTAGTGTGTTTTTTTATTGACACTTTTTCCCCAGGTGAATGGGTACCCACCCATACTCATTCACATAGGGTGGGGAGCCGGGATCTGGGGGCCCCCTTCTTAAAGGGGGCTCCCAGATTCCGATAAGCCCCCCACCCGCAGACCCCGACAACCAATGGCCAGGGTTGTCTGTCTGTCAGACCTAGTCTACCGGAAAGTCTGTTTGTGTGTGCGCAAGTCCGCTCGTTTGGAAAGTCCGGCGGACCTCCGCTGCAAAGTCCGTCAGATAGTCCGCTGAACCAAGTCTGCCGGAAAGTCCGATCCCGTGTACGCGGCATTAGGCTAAACATTGTGCTGATTTGGTGAAGCTATCTGTACCACACAAGTATTTGGTGATGTGCTGCAAAAAATAGCAGCTTTACCTGTCAGAGTTATGCAGTGAAGTGTGTTAAACAAAGTTAACCCTTGTGGTTATGAAACAAAGTGTGAGTTATAAAACAAAGCTGGAGAGTGTCAAGAAGGAGGAGCAGCCACTTCCGATGTGAAGCAATGGATGCCAATTATGGAGATTTTGCAGATAAAGAGTGGCCAGACACAGAGAACACCACTCTGCAGCAGGGTCCCTATCATAGGACGGTACAGGATACTCCTAGGAACTGGACCTGGAACCACATGAATACAGGGCTCTGTGAGTAGTGCCGTGGCTCCACTCTTTGTCTTTAAGGCTGGACAACAGTAAGCATACAGTGAGGGTTGTGAAGAAATGGTGGAAGTTGATTAGTGTTCAGAGCTATCTCCCTCAAAATGTTACAGAGGGACTGGAGGAGACCCGACATGAGGAGAGTCTTTACTGGAGGCACCGGAGGGGGAGGGGGGGAAACACACTGAGCATTATGGAGGAGGGGAAATTGACTGACACTGAGAGCAGGTTAGTGCCAGTGTCACTGATCCCATCCCTCCACTGCCATAACCCCTCTGCCTGATCCCACCATCAGTCTGTCTGATCCCACCATCCGTCTGCCTGATCCCTCTGTCTCTTATCCCACCATCTTTCTGCCTGATCCCTCTGCCTCTGATCCCACCATCCGTCTGCCTGATCCCTCTACCTCTGATCCCACAATTCATCTGCCTGGTCCTTCTGATCCCACCATCTGTCTGCCTAATCCCTATGCCTCTGATCCCACCATCCATCTGCCTGATCCCTCAATTCATCTGCCTGTTCCTTCTGATCCCACCATCTGTCTGCCTAATCCCTCTGCCTCTGATCCCACCATCCATCTGCCTGATCCCTCTGCCTCTGATCCCGCCATCCATCTGCCTGATCCCTCTGCCTCTGATCCCACCATCCGTCTGCCTGATCCCACCATCCCTCTGCCTCTGATCCCACCATCCGTTTGCCTGATCCCACCATCCATCTGCCTGATCCCTCTGCCTCTGATCCCACCATCCGTCTGCCTGATCCCACCATCTGTCTGCCTGATCCCTCTGCCTATGATCCCACCATCCGTCTGCCTGATCCCACCATCTCTTTGCCTGGTCCCTCTGCCTCTGATCCCACCATCCGCCTGCATGTTCCCATCATCCGTTTGCCTGATCCCTCTGCCTCTGATCCCACCATCCGTCTGCCTGATCCCTCTGCCTCTGATCCCACCACCTGCCTGACCCCACCAGCCCTCTGCCTGATCCCTCTGCCTCTGATCCCACCATCCATCTGCCTGATCCCACCATCCCTCTGCCTGATCCCTCTGCCTCTGATCCCGCCATCCGTTTGCCTGATCCCACCATCCCTCTGCCTGATTCCTCTGCCTCTGATCCCACCATCCGTTTGCCTCATCCCACCATCTGTCTGCCTGATCCCTCTGCATATGATCCAACATTTGTCTGCCTGATCCCACCATCCGTCTGCCTGATCCCTCTGCCTCTGATCCCACCATCCACCTGCCTGTTCCCACCATCCCTCTGCCTGATCCCTCTGCCTCTGATCCCGCCATCCGTTTGCCTGATCCCACCATCCCTCTGCCTGACCCCTCTGCCTCTAATCCCACCATTCGTCTGCCTGATCCCACCATCTGTCTGCCTGATCCCTCTGCCTCTGATCCCACATCCGTCTGCCTTATCCCACCATCCCTCTGCCTGATCCCTCTGCCTCTGATCCCACATCCGTCTGCCTGATCCCTCCATCTGTCTGTCTGATGCCTCTGCCTCCGACCCCACCATCCGCCTGCCTGTTCCCACCATCCCTCTGCCTGAGCCCTCTGCCTGATCCCTCTGCCTCTGATCCCACCATCTATGTGCCTGATCCCACCATCCCTCTGCCTGATCCCTCTGCCTCTGATCCCGCCATCCGTTTGCCTGATCCCACCATCCCTCTGCCTGATCCCTCTGCCTCTGATCCCACCATCCGTCTGCCTGGTCCCACCATCTGTCTGTCTGATCCCTCTGCCTCTGATCCCACCATCCATCTGCCTAATCATTCCATCCCCCTGCCTGATCCCTCTGCCTCTGATCCCACCATCCATCTGCCTGATCCCTCTGTCTGATCCCATCTATCCCTCTGCCAGTGATCCCATCTATCCCTCTGACACTGATCCCAGCCATCCCTCTGCCTCTGATCCCATCTATGCCTCTGCCACTGATCCCAGCCATCCCTTGGCCTCTATTCCCAGCCATCCTAATGCCACTGAAGAAAAATTTAGTTTTCCTGACTTCTTGAATTTCTGGATAAAACATTTTTTACCCACGCGCACTTGCACAGTAAGCGTGTTGCATTGCGGAAATGAATCAAATCAGGGACAGGATAATCATAATCGAATCGTGCTCAGCGCACCGACCCCTTGCTACCCGAGGACCTGTCACCTAACCAGGTACTACACCAAACCACTGGTTGCTGCAGCTGTTCTTCCCTTTGGTTACCCATATCAACTACCTCCTCTTTTTTGACTTGCGAGTTAACCTTTCATAGTTGTGTTACACATACCCCATAGTGCTTTTTACAGACACAGTGTGTAAAAATAGCAGATTTCAGGAATTTACAGCAGCAACAACAACTAGCTGTCCCTGTATATACTGTGATCTGTCGATAACTACTCCATGTTTCATATAACATACTAACAAAGGGCTAATTATAACCCTCACTATTATTGGGGAGGGGGGCTGACACAAAGCAAAACCCCATGATTTGGCCCTTCTAAACCATTTGAATACAATTCAGAGGCCAACTCTGTTCTAAGAAGAACAGAGTGATAATCTTTGACAATATAAGGGGTTATATGTCCCAGATGATGTCAGTTATGATGAAACGTGTAGGGTGGGACCTGCTGTGACACCATTGCGCATTGCCCGAAGTTATCAGGAAGCTATCTTTGTTTTTACCTGCCAGAGTGTTTTTAAAACAAGCGATGTTTGTTCACGCCACATGTGAGTTTTCTACTTTTTTATGAATACATTTGTTTTTATGGTATATACTATGAGGATTCTTTAGTTTTATCTTCAATGTACCAACATTGTGATTGGTATCTGAATGGGGTTTCTTTTCCATACACCCACCATGAGATGACCAGATAAACCCTTTTCACTGATGACAACATGTTTTGAAGATTTACTAGATGCCATATTTCCTATGCTTGCTTTGACCTATCTTTAACTAGATGATCATTGCGATCTGGTAAACCTTATATAGTGTCACCTGGTGGAGGATTTTTTCAACTGCACACCTAATATTGTCTTTCACACAAGTGATTTGAGTTTCACATCCACCTGTCCAGCGATCACGTCTGGATTGCACCTTCATACTTTTTATTTGCACTTTGAACTTGACTTCAAATATTTTTTTTTTTATATTTTGAGTTTGTTCATATGTTGGGATATTAGCACAACTTTTTTTTTCAATATAAACGGCTGCCACTATCCCTTCAATACTGCAATTCATACTTTTACTTTCTTTCAATATTACTTTGAGGGTTACAACATCTGTGTTATTAAAACAATTTATTTTATATACACAATAAAGCATGTACTCAGGTAAAATCAACAATAGACCAATGCTCTTATTGGCTGAAATGTGTATAAAATATTGCAAAATAGCTGTCTCCAATCAAAACCCAGACAGGATTTTAGACATATACGGTGCCTTGAAAAAGTATTCATACCCCTTAAAATTCTCCATATTTTGTCATGTTGCAACTAAAAATGTAAATGTATTTTTTTTTGGGATTTTTTTGTGACAGACTAACACAAAGTGGCACATAATTGGGAAGTGGAAGAAAAATTATAAATGGTTTTCAATTTTTTTTTACAAATAAATATCTGAAAAGTGTGGCGACAATTTGTATTCAACCCCCCTAAGTCAATACTTTGTAGAACCTCCTTTCGCTGTAATTACAGCTGCAAGTCTTTTTGGGTATGTCTCTACCAGCTTTGCACATCTAGAGAGTGACAAGAAATAGCTCAAGCTCTGTCAGATTGTATGGAGAGCATCTGTGAACAGCAATTTTCAATTGATCTAAACCATTCCATTGCAGCTCTGGCTGTATGTTTAGGGTCGTTGTCCTGCCAGTCTCAAGTCTTTTGCAGACTCTAATGTCATGTACACACGATCGGAATTCTCGTTGGAAAAAGCTCTGATGGTTTTCCCGTCGGAATTCTTGCCTACACACGGTTACACCAAATTCTGACGGTCAATAACACCGCGACATACAACACGTTCGACGGCAATATAAAAGGGAAGTTTCATGCTTCCGAGCATGCGTCGAATTGTTTCCGAGCATGCATCGGAATTTTGCGTGTCGGAATTGCATACACACGATCGTAAAATACGATAGAAAGGTTTTCCGTCAGAAAAATTAAGAACATGCTCTCAATCCAAAGTCCGTTGGAAATGCTGACAGAAAAAAAAACGATGGGCATACACACGGTCGGAAAATCTGATGAAAAGCTCCCATCGGACTGTTTCCATCGGAATTTCCGACCGTGTGTACGCGGCATAACATTTTTTCTTCTAAGATTGCCCTGTTCCTGGCTCCTTCCATCTTTCCATCAACTCTGACCATCTTCCCTGTCCCTGCTGGAGAAAAGCATCCCCACAACATGATGCTGCCACCACTATGTTTCACAATATGTTCAGGGTGATGTGCAGTATTAGTTTTCTCCCACACATAGCATTTTGCTTCTTCCACATGTTTGCTGTTTCCCCCACATGGCTTCTCGCAAAATAAAAACGGGACTTCTAATGGCTTTCTTCCAACAATGGTTTTCTCCTTACCACTCTTCCATAAAGGCTAGATTTGGGGAGTGCACAACTAATACTCCTCCAGAGTTACCATGGACCTCGTGGCTGCTTCTCTGATTAATGCTCTTCCTTCCTGTTCTGTTTAGTTAGTTTAGGTGGACAGCCATGTCTTGGTAGGTTTGCAGTTGTGCCATACTCTTTCCATTTTTGGATTATGGATTGAACAGCGCTCCATGAGATGTTCAAAGCTTGGGATATTTTTTTTATAACCTAACCCTGCTTTAAACTTCTCCAGAACTTTATCCCTGACCTGTCTGGTGTGTTCCTTGGCCTTCACAATTCGGTCTGGTCACTAAGGTTCTCTAACAAATCTCAGAACATCTTGATTTATACTAAGATTAAATTACACACAGGTGGACTCTGTTTACTAATTAGGTGACTTCTGAAGGCAATCGGTTCCACTATATTTTAGTTAGGGTTATCAGAGGAAAATGGCTGAATACAAATGCATGCCACACTTTTCAGATATTTATTTGTAAAAAAGATTAAAAATCATTTATAATTTTCCTTCCACTTCACAATTATGTGCCACTTTGTGTTGGTCTATCACTTACAATCCCAATAAAATACATTTATGTTTTTGGTTGTAACATGACAAAATGTGGAAAATGTCAAGGGGTATGCATACTTTTTCAAGGCACTGTACATCATGTCTTATTTCTCCATGTTGGTCCCTTAGCTGGGTTACCCAATGCATTTCAAAGTCTTTTGTCTTTTCTTCCTCAGGGGTAGAGGTAGCAAACTCTGAAGCAGATGGGAAGCATTTTAAAAGAACTATTAACCTTATTTTATGGTCTAGTAGCGCAGAATGTAATATAGAATACATATTAACTGTACACGTGCAGTTTCATCAACCAGGTACCTGCTCCCTCTTTCTGCCAATAAGTGCCAAATGTGGCAGTGGAGGGGGGAGGATGCAAACAAGCGTAACTTTTTCTTTTTGGTGGGGTTCTGCTTTTTGCTATATAAAGAGGAGACTTACAATTTAGGCCTTACAATATAGTTTGCACTGTATCAAAGAGATAGAGGTTCATTACAGTGGCCCTACAGAACTTATACCAACTTATTTTTATATCAAAATATTATCAAAGCAATAATGATCAAATATCTCCTCTAACCCCCAAGAACAGCATATGGTAAACGATAAAAGCAGACTTTCTATTTCAAAAGAAATTAATATGATATATACTCACAGAACCAAAACTGTTAGCGCTCAATTTTGCAGCATCCAGCCCTAAAGTAAAGCCTCACATCTCCCTGCAGATCACAAGGAAGTAAAGTAAAAGTAGGAATTACAGTTCTGAGGCCAGGAAGTGCTACGTGATTTCAGGTTGAACTTCTGTTTGGGTTGAACCCAAAGCTCATTCCTAACAGTCAATGGGTTACATTCAGAGGATAAAGCCTAGCAGTTGAGTGTCTCTAAGCCATGTCTTGTGCATCTGAGTGCACCTTCACTTGACCTTTTCCCTGTGTTCTTCTTTTTAAAATGAACCTAAAAGTGCAGCACTCAGATTTTAGGCTGAGAGGATGCGTATAAAGCTACTCTAACTCGGCTCCTATACATTTTAAAGCACTCAAATAAAATGGAAAACAGTAAACTGGAGCACAATTGTACTGCTCCCTAGATTGCACTAACAAAGTTCTGCTTAGTGACAGCTGTGATTTTTCCTTTTAACTGTATAGCTAGTATACCAATTTCCTGTCTTTCCTATCAATCCTACCTTGTTAATTTCCATACTGATAAATACCCTTAACACATCCTGTGTATACACTTTCATCAATCAAATCACATTTCAGATAGTTGAGTCGTTTTTGCTTATTAGGAGGAAGAGAATGGAGAAAAATTGTAACATCGATTTAGGATAAGGGCATACAGGAGTTCAGCCTTATAAATTACTGCATTACACAGCAACAGACATGTTTTCCAATAGACAGTATTGGCACTCTCTTATATCTTATAATACGTTACATCAGTTTATTCTAAAGTTGACACCTGCATATTAACCCACAGATGGCATGTTCCACTCTCTCTAGGGAAACATTGTATATAGTAGGGATGAGCCTAACACTCCCCCGGTTCGGTACGCAGCAGAACATGCGAACAGGCATAACGATTGTTCAAACACGTGAACACCGTTAAAGTCTATGGGACACGAACGTGAAAAATAAAAAGTGCTAATTTTAAAGGCATATATGCAAGTTATTGCAATAAAAAGTATTTGGGGACCTGGGTCCTGCGCCTTTTTTAAAAATGGCCGTTTTTTCGGGAGCAGTGATTTTAATAATACTTAAAGTGAAACAATAAACATGAAATATTCCTTTAAATATCATGCCTGGGGGATGTCCTTAGTTTGCCTGTAAAGTAGCACATCTTTCCCATGTTTATAACAGTGCCACAGCAAAATGATATTTCTACAGGAAAAAAATTTCATTTGAAACTGCTCGTGGCTGTAATGTATTGTCGGACCCCAGCAATATAAATAAAAATACCAAAAATACAAAAAAAAAAGGCCAGGTCTGGTATAGATATTAAGGGGGACCACACACCCATTTTTTTTTTTTTAAATGGCGTGGTGTCCCTTAGGCCCCCAGACACTACTCTCTGAACAGCAGTATATATACTATACGGCCTGCCCTATATACTCTGCATAAAATTGGGCCTTAGATGTTGGTGGTACCAGAACACTGTAAGCCCTCACAGTTATTCTTGTTGGGTGCAGGAACAGGCCCTGCTGTGAAATATTATATCAAGAATTGTAATTACATGTCCCTGTTAAACAGGGGCAGAAAAATTGGGCCTTGGGTGGTGGTGGTGGTAGTGCCACAACACTGTAACCCCTCACAAATACTCTTGTTGGGTGCATGTTGTGGCTCAATACCACGGCCAGCAGCAGAAAAAAAGGACAAGCGTGCCCCACGGCCACCTGCAGAGGATGCACCATGTCCATGACCACCACTGTTGACTGTTGACACAGAGGCTGCTTGCCCTCTTTTAGTGGACTGTGAGCATCTGCCTCTCCTTGGTGGCCTTCTGGACATAATGTATTTTTTGTTTTGCAACACCACACTACACTGTGGTACACTGTGGTGTGATACTGTGTACACCACCTGAAGTGTATTAGAATGTGTATAACGACTGCACTGTATTGTATACTGTGCAGACCACCAGAAGTGTAGTAGAAACTGTACACACTGTATTAGATACTGTGTACACTGCCTGAAGTGTATTAGAAACAGTACATCATGGAATACACTGCAGATATAGGCTACACTGAATGCAGAGTATATATATATATATATATATATATATATATATATATACACAGTATCTCACAAAAGTGAGTACACCTCTCACATTTTTGTAAATATTATATTATACCTTTTCATGTGACAACACTGAAGAAATTACACTTTTCTACAATGTAAAGTAGTGAGTGTACAGCTTGTATAACAGTGTAAATTTGCTGTCCCCTCAGAATAACTCAACACACAGCCATTAATGTCTAAACCGCTGGCAACAAAAGTGAGTACACCCCTAAGTGAAAATGTCCAAACTGAGCCCAAAGTGTCAATATCTTGTGTGGCCACCATTATTTTCCAGCACTGCTTAACCCTCGGGGGCATGGAGTTCACCAGAGCTTCACAGGTTGCTACTGGAGTCCTCTTCCACTCCTCCATGACAACATAACAGAACTAGTGGATGTTAGAGACCTTGTGCTCCTCCACCTTCCGCTTGAGGATGCCCCACAGATGCTCAATATGGTTTAGGTCTGGAGACATGCCTGGCCAGTCCTTTACCTTTACCCTCAGCTTCTTTAGCAAGGCAGTGGTCATCTTGGAGGTGTGTTTGGGGTCGTTATCATGTTGGAATACTGCCCTGCCGCCCAGTCTCCAAAAGGAGGGCATCATGCTCTGCTTCAGTATGTCACAGTACATGTTGGCATTTATGGTTGCCTTAATGAACTGTAGCTCCCCAGTGCCAGCAGCACTCATGCAGCCCCAGACCATGACACTCCCCCCACCATGCTTGACTGCAGGGAAGACAAACTTGTTTTTGTACTCCTCACCTGGTTGCCGCCACACACACTTGACACCATCTGAACCAAATAAGTTTATCTTGGTCTCATCGGAGGATCTGGTTCCAATAATCCATGTCCTTAGTCTGACTGTCTTCAGCAAACTGTTTGCGGGCTTTCATGTGCATCATCTTTAGAAGAAGCTTCCTTCTGGGATGACAGCCATGCAGACCAATTTGATACAGTGTGCAGCTTATGGTCTGGGCACTGACAGGCTGACCCCCCACCCCTTCAACATCTGCAGCAATGCTGGCAGCACTCATACGTCCATTTCCCAAAGACAACCTCTGGCGAGGCCTGTTCTTAGTGGAAGCTGTCCAGTTAAACTGCTGTATGATCTTGGCCACCGGGGAGGGAAAATGGCTAATTGGGCCCAATTTGTAAACTTTTTTTTTACTTAGGGGTGTACTCACTTTTGTTGCCAGCAGTTTAGACATTAATGGCTGTGTGTTGAGTTATTTTGAGGGGACAGAAAATTGACACTGTTATACAATCTGTATACTCACTACTCTACATTGTAGCAAAGTGTAATTTCTTCAGTGTTGTCGCGTGAAAAGATATGATAATATATTTACAAAAATGTGAGGGGTGTACTCACTTTTGTGAGATTTTATATATATATATACATATATATATGTATATATATATAAATACATGACTATATATGGTCAGTGAAGTCACTGGGATTCTAACATGACCAGGAATTTCTGGACATGTAAGTGAATGGGGACGGTGGTGTCACTGGTTGTTAAGGGTTTGGTGGTACCTGTGCCCGCCAGTGTCCTTAACAATCCATTGACAGGGGGAAACTGTCACGTATAATAGCGGTAGTAAAACAACTATTATTACATGATGTTTGGCTCCCATGGGTAAATGTTCAGGTGTTCGTCCAAACTCCCAAACAGCCAAAGGTGTGTATGAAGTTGTGTTCAGACCAAACCTTCAGCTTAACCCCACTTTGGGACTGAATTGTTTCCCTGATAAGGAGGTAGGTGTTCTCATCCAACATTAGCACCAACTGCATAAATTGGTGTAGTTGGATGATCTGATCACAATCTAAAGTCTAGACCTACCCTTAGTATTACAGTAACAGGATCAGCATATTCTGTACAGAGGTCAAATTAATAACAAGTTGGCAGAACCAAACACAAAATCATCTTCAAATGCACAGAATTATTTGTGGTCTAACAGAACCTGAACATCCCACCTGCTCTCCTGCCCAGGCTCTCAGTAGCTCTGCATCTGCTCACTTCCAGCTTATTGGAAAATTTCTTACAGTTCAATGTCATAGCTACAAACAGTATGTTGAGGCTGAACAAGTCTACCTCCTTTGAATAACATAAACAGGAGCCCCTTATCCCACGTGACTTATGAAAAAATATATAATACAAACACAGAAAACAACCGGAAACATTGTGGTATATTTTCACAATTCATACACTCCAAAAGGGAGCAAACAGGTCTGTCAAGTTTTATTGTTGTATGTGTGCCCATCAGTGAGATTCACCCTCTCTATTTGTCATGGAAGGTGATGGGAACAGGGAGGGACTAAGACTCGGGCCCACCAGAGAAGTTCGATTTTGGGGCCCACCTTGTTTACCCTCCACCTAAAAAAAAAATATTAAAATCCAGCAGCTACAAATACTGCAGCTGCTGACTTTTAATAAATGGACACTTATCTGTCCCAGGGTCCAGCGATGTCGGCAGCCGAAGACGATCAATGGCTTGGCTCTTGGCAGCTGCCACCACCATCCTCGGTCAGGGAATCAGGGAGTGAAGCATTGCGCAATAGCACTGCGCATCCTAACTGGTCCCCGCTAACTCCGGGAACCTGTGTGCATCCCAGCAGACAGTGCGGTGGGACAGGAAGAGGCGTAGACTCCCTGGGAGTCTATGCCCGGAAGTGGGTGCAAATACCTGTCTTAGACAGGTATCTGCACCCCCTACCCCCTGAAAGGTGCCAAATGTGACACCGGAGGGGAGGAGGGTTCTAAAAAGCGGAGGTTCAATTTTTGTGTGAACTCTACTTTAAAGAAACAGAATTATACTTTGAATTGTATTTATGAGACAGACAAACAGTCGGCAAATATATTCAGACACAGGATCCCTCCTATTTTTTCATCATTGTTCCCAGTAAACAAGTATCCAACAGGGAAAAAATAGATGACAGGAAAATTATATACACAGAAATTGGTCAAGCAAGTGTCGCTAAGTATGATGAGAATGATGACCAATGGTAAGGAACTAAAATCGTTATATTTCCCTGTCTTCAAGATTTTGACATCAGTTCTACAGATTATAGCAATGTCTGTCTGGTGAGAGAGAATGAGAAAAAGCTAATTTACTAAAGGATGAGACAACTGTCGCTAAAAAACATGACAATGAAGGCCAGCGGTAAAGACCGAAAATCATTGCATTACCCAGTCCTCAAGAAGATGACATTAGTTATGTGATGTTTAGCAATGTTTAGAGAGTTATTGTGCAGATCATTTCTTTTTTAACATCTTTATAATATAGTGTACAAAGAAAGCAGCACTAATTCAATTGATAATGTTATCATATATTAAGCATTTGACAATATGACAATATAAATATTCAAAAAACTAATTAAAAATTAAAATTATTTGTAAAAGAAAGTGTCCATAAGGAAAGTCCTAATGATTAGAGTCTTCACTAAGTTATCCACTCTCTGAACTGTGCACAAATTCCTTCCAATCCATTGTGCAAAGAGAATCCACCACCATGTGAAATAGTCATAGGCACCTCTTATCAGAATTGTTGAACCATTAGATTATAAATGGTCATAAAATGCTTAATTTATCAGGCTTATGGATGGGCAAATGGTTTGGCTGAGTGCAGGCCGAACATTGGCTGTTCGAAAGTTCTCTGAACAACCGAATTATAGGGTCATTCGTCCAACAATTTTTCACACACAAATTCCAGTGCTGGCACTCGTGTGCACGATCACGCGTGGCTGGCGGCGATCACGACTGCTGACCACACGCATCGGGTCCCCCGCTGTGCAGCGGGTGCCTTTGGCGGAGTGAGTGCACCCTCTGGTGGCCGAAAAGGGGAAGGACATATCCATACGGGATTTTGCCCAGTAGAGCCATTCTGCCGCAGGATATCTGCGTGAGCTGGTCGGGAACTAGTTAATAACTGTCTGCCAGTATTTTTGAATAAAAGAGCAGGACCACCAAATAGGACTGTGGGTAGTGCCGCCTCCACATTCTCTCCAACATAGAGGAGAATTAGATGAGAACATTGAATGCAATTTAACAGGCGTACAGTACCATCTGACAAGCAATTTATAGTAAATTTCCTCTATTCTTGAAGAAAGGGAGGTAACGTGAAAAAGTATCAGAATCTTATCTCTTTGTGTATTATCAAGACTGGGTTGAAGATCTGAACCCAACGGGTTAAATATGATGGATATCCAAATTCTTGAAAAGAAAGCAAAGCTTTATAAAATTGCGATATACAAAAATATTGCCTCTACTTGATATATACAAGTATATATACACATGAGATAATTGAGTATATTGCCAAATGTCAATGTACCTATATCTTGTTGGACCACATATTAATTGCATAGATTTCACATTAGAGTTTTCGGTCACATAATGACGCTGTTTATTTCATTGCGTTACTGCAAGTTTAACAGTGTTTATTTCATTGCGTTACTGCAAGTTTAATGCTGTACATTTCATTGCGTTACTGCAAGTTTAACGCCATATATTTTATTGTGTTACTGCAAGTTTAACGCCATATAT
Organism: Lithobates sylvaticus; assembly: GCA_028564925.1. NCBI lineage: Eukaryota > Metazoa > Chordata > Amphibia > Anura > Ranidae > Lithobates > Lithobates sylvaticus. The sequence continues at coordinate 127,027,800 of CM053035.1, read as the reverse complement.
TTTAATGTGTTACTGCAAGTTTAACGCCATATAGTTCTGTGTGTGTTACTGCACTTTTAACGCCATATAGTTCTTTGCGCTACTGCAAGTTTAACGCTGTATATTTCATTGGGTCACTACAAGATTAATGCTGTATATCTCATTGCGTTACTGCAAGTTTAACGCCCTATATTTCATGCGTTACTGCAAGTTTAACCCCATATGCTGCGTACACACGATCGGACAATCTGCCTTTGTGTGGGCTGCAGCAGACTTTTTCTTCCCAAAAGTCCGGCGGACTTAGAAAGAAGTTTTAACTCAGAATTATCGGACTGACGAATCCGGCCATCTATGTACTGGTCCGCCGGACTTTTGAAATGAATGAACTTGCCCACACACGGAATAAAGTCTGTTCATTTTGAACGTGACTCCAGGTAGACGCGACTAGCGAAGGAAGTCAATGTCGCCGCCTCCATCGGCGAGATTGACACCTTGCTAGCCCCGTCACCTGGTATGGATTTAAAGGGGAATCCCTACGCTGAAAAAATGGCGTGGTGGTCCCCCCATAATCCATATCAGACCCTTATCTGAGCACGCCCCCCCTTCTGAACCGTACCAGGCTGCGTGCCCTCAACATGGGGGGTGCTTGGGGGAAGAGGGGGCCCTGCGGCCCCCCCACCCCAAAGCACCTTGTCCCCATGTTGACGAGGACAAGGGCCTCTTCCCGACAACCCTAGCAGTTGGTTGTCGGGGTCTGCGGGTGGGGAGCTTATCGGAATCCGGGAGCCCCCTTTAATAAGGGGGCCCCCAGATCCCGGCCCCCCACCCTATGTGAATGATTATGGGGTACACGGTACCCCTACCCATTCACCTAAGGGGAAAAGTGTTAAAAAAAAAACAACACAGGTTTTTAAAGTACTTTATTAGACAGCTCCGGGGTCTTCTTCCGACTTCAGGGGTCTTCTTCCGACTTCGGGGGGTCTTGTCCCGCTCTTCGTTTGTTCTGCCGGGCCTCCGCTATCTTCTTGCAGCTCTTTTACTAGCGTTGGCCCGGTCTTCTTCTTCGTCAATGTTGTCGTCGCTGCCTTCTGCTTCTTCTTCTTCTTCCTTCTTCTCCCGATGTTGACACAACGCTGTCTCCGCTTGTAATGGCCGGGGCGTGTTGCGCGGCCACAGATCACGACTGCTGACCACACGCATCGGGTCCCCCGCTGTGCAGCAGGTGCCTTTGGCGGAGCGAGTGCACCCTCTGGTGGCCGAAAAGGGGAAGGACATTTCCATATGGGATTTTGCCCAGTAGAGCCATTCTGCCACAGGATATCTGTGTGAGCTGGTCGGGAACTAGTTAATAACTGTCTGCCAGTATTTCTGAATAAAAGAGCAGGACCACCAAATAGGACTGTGGGTAGTGCCGCCTCTACATTCTCTCCAACATAGAGGAGAATTAGATGAGAACATTGAATGCAATTTAACAGGCGTACAGTACCATCTGACAAGCAATTTATAGTAAATTTCCTCTATTCTTGAAGAAAGGGAGGTAACGTGAAAAAGTATCAGAATCTTATCTCTTTGTGTATTATCAAGACTGGATTGAAGATCTGAACCCAACGGGTTAAATACGCTGGATATCCAAATTCTTGAAAAGAAAGCAAAGCTTTATAAAATTGCGATATACAATGCTGAGGAGAAGCCACCCATTGAAATATTGCCTCTACTTTAGTTAATTTGTTTAATGATCGAATAGATTTTGGTAAACTGCTTACAAAATGAGATAATTGAGTATATCGCCAAATGTCAATGTACCTATATCTTGTTGGACCACATATTAATTGCATAGATTTCACATTAGAGTTTTCGGTCACATGATGACACTGTTTATTTCATTGCGTTACTGCAAGTTTAACGGCGTTTATTTCATTGCGTTACTGCAAGTTTAACGCCATATATTTTATTATGTTACTGCAAGTTTAACGCCATATAGTTCTGTGTGTGTTACTGCACTTTTAACGCCATATAGTTCTTTGCGCTACTGCAAGTTTAACGCTGTATATTTCATTGGGTCACTACAAGATTAATGCTGTATATCTCATTGCGTTACTGCAAGTTTAACGCCCTATATTTCATGCGTTACTGCAAGTTTAACCCCATATGCTGCGTACACACGATCGGACAATCTGCCTTTGTGTGGGCTGCAGCAGACTTTTTCTTCCCAAAAGTCCGGCGGACTTAGAAAGAAGTTTTAACTCAGAATTATCGGACTGACGAATCCGGCCATCTATGTACTGGTCCGCCGGACTTTTGAAATGAACAAACTTGCCCACACACGGAATAAAGTCTGTTAATTTTGAACGTGACTCCAGGTAGACGCGACTAGCGAAGGAAGTCAATGTCGCCGCCTCCATCGGTGAGATTGACACCTTGCTAGCCCCGTCACCTGGTATGGATTTAAAGGGGAATCCCTACGCTGAAAAAATGGTGTGGGGGTCCCCCCATAATCCATATCAGACGCTTATCCGAGCACACCCCCCCTTCTGAGCCGTACCAGGCCACGTGCCCTCAACATGGGGGGTGCTTTGGGGAAGAGGGGGCCCTGCGGCCCCCCTACCCCAAAGCACCTTGTCCCCATGTTGACGAGGACAAGGGCCTCTTCCCGACAACCCTAGCCGTTGGTTGTCGGGGTCTGCGGGTGGGGGGCTTATCAGAATAAGGGGGCCCCCAGATTCCGGCCCCCCACCCTATGTGAATAATTATGGGGTACATGGTACCCCTACCCATTCACCTAAGGGAAAAAGTGTTAAAAAAAAAAACAACACAGGTTTTTAAAGTACTTTATTAGACAGCTCCGGGGTCTTCTTCCGACTTCAGGGGTCTTCTTCTGACTTCGGGGGGTCTTGTCCCGCTCTTCGTTTGTTCTGCCGGGCCTCCGCTATCTTCTTGCAGCTCTTTTACTAGCGTTGGCCCGGTCTTCTTTTTCGTCAATGTTGTCGCCGCTGCCTTCTGCTTCTTCTTCCTTCTTCTCCCGATGTTGACACGACGCTGTCTCCGCTTGTAATGGCCGGGGCGTGTTGCGCGGCCACTTATATAGGGACAACGGGCAGGGTCACCGGCTGATGTCACAGTTCCACAGGGCACCCCCTTCCCCAAAGCACCCCCCACGTTGAGGGCACGCGGCCTGGTACGGCTCAGGAGGGGGGAGGCGCTCGCTCGTCCCCACCCCCTTTCCTGATCGGCCGGGCTGCATGCTCTGATAAGGGTGTGATATGGATTTTGGGGGGACCCCTACACCTTTTTTCGGCTTAGGGATTCCACTTTAAATCCATAACAGGCGACGGGGCTAGCAAGGTGTCAATCTCAAAAATGCATCATTCGACCAACAGAAGCCTCAAAACAAAGTTTTCCATGACACTGTAACCTACCTGGAAGTTAGTCGGGAAAAGCATTCGATAAACTCCTCTTTAAGGTATCCTCAAGAGATTTCATCTTCTGCACTCTCTGTGGGGACAGGATGAGTTCTGAGACTTTCCCCTTATAACGGTAGTCATGGAGTGTTGCCAACCAATAGTGATCCTTTCCCTTTACACCACGTATTCTTGGGTCCTTTTGCAGGCTTTGAAACATGATGGAGCCTATGTACTGCGAATTTGCAGAGGCATGAGAAGCAGACTCCTCTGGGTCACTGAGGATTACAGTATCTGGAACTTCCTCCTCCCAGCCACGTACTACTCCCAAGGGTTCTGCGGATGGAAAACCGTATCTTACTGTATGACATATGTCATCCCCTGCTTCAATGCCTCAGAAACTGACAGAAATTGCCAGAATCCTCCTCCTCCTCCTCCTCCTCTCTCTCCTCTCTCTCCTCTCTCTCCTCTCTCTCCTCTCTCTCCTCTTTGTTCTGCTGCTCTGCCTCGAGTGCCCTGTCCATAATGCCACGCAGAGTCTGCTCCAGCAGGTACACAACAGGGATAGTGTCACTGATGCATGCATTGTCACGGCTCACCATCCTTGTGGCCTCCTCAAATGGTGTCAGTACAGTGCATGCATCCTTTATGAGCAGCCATTGGAGTGGGGAAAAAAAGTGGAGCCGGGGAGGTGCGCATGCGTGGAGTTCCGGAGATGGCCGCTTAGCCAGGAGCTCCGCTCTACCCCAGCCAGTCAGCGTCCATCGCTAGCCCCACAGCTCGCCAGGAACAACGACACGACCGCCCGCGGACCCCCCACACACCGGGGCATCACCCCACATGCACGGACCCTCAGCCAGACGTAGCCTGGGGCAACAATTCACAACTCTGGATCCGGCCGGCGGATCCAAGATGGCGACCGCCACGAGGAAGCACCCGGCCTACACGGAGGGAAGACAGGTAAATTCCCCTGCAACCCTACAATGCATCCCTGTGGCACAGGTATTCCCACAGCAGGAACTGTCTCCGTCCCCAGCCTCCACAGAATCCTTAATAGGCCGCTCCATGGACAGATACACTATCTCCCCTGCTGAGCCTCATGCTGTGCTCCAAGCTGTCCCTTTTCACACAGACCCCATGTCAGCATCTTTCTCAATGTCTGATTTGTACATGAAACTGTCAAATCTGCTCTCCCAAACAGCTGCCAAGATCACAGGAGATCTAAAACAGGATTTTCAAAACCTGGGCACCAGAATTTACTATATTGAGCATAAGATGGAACAAACAATTGCTGTGACTAATCAGAACTCTGATCACCTACACACAGTGCAAGAACAATTGGATATCGCCTTATCCAGAATTGACGATTTGGAAAATAGGTCAAGAAGGTACAACGTTAGGATCAGAGGCCTTCCTGAATCCGTCACCAACATACCAGCTGCGGTACAAAACATGATCCAGACCCTAATCCCAAATGTTCCTCAACACCGCTTAGAACTGGACAGAGCCCAAGGATCCCATTTTTTATTATATACATGAATAGTGTTCTGAAGTGTATGAAATATCTTTTCCATGAGATTGATGTTGTTAATTCTGGTTTTCAGATGTTCTAAAGGAATTGATTGGGATTTCCAATGATATGCAATTAACCAGTGAATTGCAACACAGATTGTATGTACTTGTATCTTACAATGTTACATATGTAAAACGTATTATTACTGTTAAAGTTTCAACATATTTTTGTACTCTTTTTGTACCACTTTTTGCACCCAATAAAATAGTTTGTAAACAAAAAAAAAAAAAAAAAGAACTGGACAGAGCCCACAGAGCATTGGGACCCCCCAGGAAAGACGGATCTCCAAGAGATGTCATTGCAAAACCCCACTTTTATGCCATCAAGGAAGAAGTAATGAGACAAGCACGATCAGCTCCCAAAGTACTATGCCTTGGTCATCCTGTACAAATTTATGCAGACCTGTCACCTTCCACCATGCAGCGCAGACGCTCACTCAAGCCGCTTCTTCAGGTCCTTACGCAAAAGGACATTAAATACAAATGGGCCTTCCCGTTCGCAGTTAAATTCTCAGACAACGGCAAGACTTATGCATTCTCAACATTCCCTGAAGGGGAAAGACTGTTGCTGCGACTCAAACTCATTTCCCAAGAAGCAGACATGGAGGTGTCTCACAACTTGCCCGGACCCACCAAGAGACCAACCCTGACGAGCCCAGAATCACCGCTTTGGAACAAGACAAAGACCAAGAAGTCAAAGGACAATGGCCCTCCTTGAAGAATCCCAAGATGGCATGGACTGTCCTGTGATCCTAGTGATTGGTTGGTTCTGGTCTTCCTGGAACCAGATGCCCGGACGTTGTTCATCATGAACACATGACTTTTATTATTTTCTATAGCTACTTTTGGCTCCCCATGGTTTAACTAATTTTTTAGATTGGTCACTCCTAGGGGTATACATACCGCTAGTCTGATCGGGGGCCCTCCCTTCGTCCCCATTTAAGGGGCAAACGGGGGGCACCAGATACAGAGCCTATTGAGTTTTGTCATCCGCCTAATATATACCAAACTCTCTCCTGGTTGCTGAGTTACTCTTAATTTTTATAGTAATAGGGGGCGCCCTGGCTGGGGTAGGCCCCATGTGCCTCCACCTCACCCTTAGACTCCAGACGGTATCTGGGGGTGCGGCTGTCTGTCCCATTTGGGAGAAGACACTGTTACCTATTCGGTAGAAGTCCCCAGGGGGAGTCTCCCCCCCTGGGAACTGTCTCTCTAGTTAGGAGACAAATCTTTTCTCTCTTTCCCACTCTTTTCTTCTTTCCTTCCCATGCCCATCCCTGTTATCTTGTGCCTAATGAGAATTTTTTTTACAGAACCTACGCCTCCAACATTGGTGTCAAGCTTCCAGCTGCCAAGGTGGTGCGACGATGTACTAAATGACCGAGCAGTCAGAAGACGTCTAAAGCCCCATACACACGCGCGGATTATCCGAGGACCAGGTCGGCCGGATCCTGTCCGTCGTACTTTGTCCGATGTTGGTGTTGCGTACACACGGTCGGACAACGTTGTCGGAATTTCCGGTCTTCAAGAACGTCGTGACGTAAGTCGTCTTCCACGAGACTAGAAAAGGGAAGTTCAGCACCACGTCAGGCACCCGTTGGGCTCCTTCTGCTGATCCCGTGTTTATCGCGAATTAGTCGAAGTTTGGGGACTTACGATTCGCGCTTCTCAGTTTTCTGACTCAGATCCTTACTGCTCTTCAGTTTGTGCTTGTCGTGCGTATCTGTTTATTAGTGCGTGTAGTCAGTTCGCATTTGTTGCTCATTGCGGCCTATATCTTGATATAGGACGCTTTGATTTGCACTGCTTATTGTCTGCTCGTTTCTGGTATTCATTTCGTTCTTTCAGGCCTTGCTGTTTATCGGTGCTTTCTGTTTGTCCGTTCTGACCAGCCGACCGTTTGTGAGCGATGTTTCCCGTACGTACTCGTCGCCGAGTTTGTGCTGTACGCGGAATTGGTGTCGGGCTTTTAGCTTTGAGCCAAGACCCGTCCATGAACAGAGTGACGAGGAGTATGTGGACCAAGAATTGGTTGCTTCAGCGTGATCAGTTCTCGCACATGCCTTTGCTTCGTGAGATCCGGGAGAATAATCCTGATGATTTCAGGAACTTTCTCCAGATGACGGACCCCGTGTTTCACCGTCTTTTGGCTTTGCTGACCCCTTTTATCAGCCGGCAGGATACCTGCATGAGACAAGCCATCACTCCGGAGCAGAGGCTTGTTGCTACGTTGAGGTACTTGGCGACTGAAGAGAACTTCAGGATTTGAAGTTCTCTTCAGGTATCTCTCCCCAGGCCCTGGGAATCATTATTCCAGAGACCTGTTCTGCCATCATCCAGGTCCTGCAGGAGGACTATATTAAGGTAACATTTCTACTTTACTATTCCCTTCTATGTATGCTCTGTTTGCTAATGTCTTCTATTTTTGACCTCCTTCCCTAATTACCATGATTGCAATATGCTCTAATATGCTGTGCCCCTTTTCTCCTTCATGCATTTTTCCCTTCACTTACCTCCCCAGCATGCTCTTCTGGTCCAATAGACACCTATGGCCTAGTCACTTAAGCAATGTATTTTGTCTGCTGCATAGTATTGTTTTCCCCCAAACACCCCCTAAAATATGCACAAATGTTTGCTGTGTGTTTTACTTCATGTAGAGCCCTTTTTTTTTTTTTTTTTGGTGGGGGGGGGAACTCATTAGGAACCCCCTCCCCCAACAGCTCTGTCAGATGGTACCAATCCTCTATCTGCTGGCTTTCCAAAGGTCAATACACACTATATACCTACCTCTTTATAGTGGGCATCTTTAGGGATGAATTCAGCAAAGCATGTAGTGCAAGGGGCTGGCTCCATACTTTCCAGTTCCTCTTTTTTTGTGTTCTTTCCCTCCTATTAGCTTGCTTGGTAATTTCAGAATGTCACAATGTGCTTTTCTTTTTTTGGGGGGGGGGGGGGGGGGGGTTGAAATGTTATTTTATCTTTCCTGTGGGCTGCCAATAGTGTTAAGTACAGAGGGTCTGGCCAAACTAGCACACATTATTGAGCCATTTGGCAATCAATGAAGTGCAGAGGGTTACCTGTCCAACCCCCCCCCAAAACCCTAGTTATTGCCAATGGCCCATCAGAAGTGGGGGGATTGATGTGGGGTGAGTAATCTGCGAAGGGGACCCTCTACTTTTCTGTGCAAATACTTTCCAGCCTAAAATGTTAAAGTATGCTCTTGTTCCAAGATGTTGATTGTCTAATCTGCTTGCAATGTTTATGTGCAAAGTGACTAATTTTTTTTTATTGTTTCACTCCACAGTTCCCTTCCACGCCACAGGAATGGCAGACTGTGGCCTCTCACTTTGCCAGCCGTTGGGACTTTCCTAACTGCGGAGGGGCAATTGATGGGAAACACGTCCGCATCGTCCCACCGCCCAACTCGGGGTCCTACTATTATAATTATAAGGGGTTTAATAGTGTAGTGATGTTGGCGGTGGTGTCGGCGACATACGAGTTTATGCATGTGGACGTGGGGATGAACGGCCGGATCTCGGATGGTGGTGCCATTGCGCACACAGAGTTCTACTGGCGTCTCCAAAGTGGCAGTCTGTGCTTGCCACCTCCAGAGGAGAATGCTGAAGGACTCCCCTTCGTCTTTGTCGCAGATGAAGCGTTTGCGTTGACTCCCCATCTGATGAGGCCCTTCCCGATGAGGACCCTCACCCCAGACCAGAGGGTCTTCAACTACAGGCTGTCCAGAGCCCGAAGAGTGGTGGAGAACACCTTTGGCATCCTGGCCAGCCGCTTCCGCCTGTTCTTGACGGCTATTAACTTGGCGGAATACAAACTGAACCACATAGTTCTTGCCCAGATGTGGAGGGCCCTCCAAATGCTGACCTCACAGCCCTTCAAGCGGCACGTCCAGGCTTGCCCCCTCTAAATGCCCGCGCGGTCCGCAAGCAATATATGGACTACTTTGTGGGTAGGGGGGCCATTGCTCAGCCTGACGATGTGTGAGAGGCATTTTTTAATAAATATATTTTTTAAACCAACCTAGGATTTCTTGTCATTTCCGTATTATTGCTTATTTGACCTTGAAATTTTTGCCCTTTAGCTTCGACAGTGGGAATTCCCTTTTTTGGGCAAAAGGATGTAACAGTCTCTTCTTCCCAAAAAGAATCTTCTCATGTTGTGTGTTTGATACCTAATCTTTGGTCTAGAGAAGGTTTCTAGTGCATAACTGACACCCAAAATACTCCTTGTCATCACCATGACAGAAATGTGTGTATTACCCAAAATGGTGTGCTACGTGTTTTCCAACAAATCACTGTGGGTGTCATTTACATAAGTCAAATCCACTATGCTCTACAAGTGCAGTGCAAAAGTGCCCTGGAAAAGAAACTTGCAGTGCAAACTGGACTTGCCTTTAGTAAATAACACCCATTGCCCCCCAAATCCTTTACATTTGACATACATAATGTTTTATGGTTTTGAAATAAGGAAGCCACACATTTAGAAAATTAAAAAAGTTTACTTGCAACACATTCACAAGTGGGTTTACAAACTTCTTGCCAAAACTGACAAGATCTGGTTTATTGACAACATTGTTTACAAACATTCCGCATTTGCTAAAACCAGGCATGGAGCAAAACAGAACATAGGAACTCGGAAAGATCAACTTTCTAAAGTGAAGACAAGATCAGACATGACTATATGTTCAAAGTGTGTTTGATCTTGCCTTCATCACATGGGGGGTCACCCCTGGAAACTGGAAATTTAGAACATGCACACAATTTGGGTATGAAAATGGTCATTCGATGGTAAAACACATGCCTAGAATCTTCAAAAGTGCCATTTTCCATCATGGGGATGAATGGACGTTTTTTGGGGGTGCAACCCCTTCACCACAACCACTTTAGTAGTTCGTAAAGTGGTTGCACCCCCAAAAAAACGTTGTCATTCATCCACCATGATGGGAGCTAGCACATGTGGACACAATGTGTGCATGTTCCAAATTTCACACAGTTCTTAAGTTGAAAATGTGTTCAGAAGCAGCCACAAATGTGTGTTAATTACTTGGTGCGTTTTCATATTTTTCCTAAAACATCAATGATGTTCTTCAATTTTTGTTGAACATCATTGATGTTTTGCTTTATGTCATCTAGATCTCTATTGCAGACCATTATCTCCCCGATGAGTACGTGGGCACTCTCTGTGGTAAAGTGCGATTCTTCTTCCACAACATCCACGTCACCTAAAAACAACCAAAAACAAAAAAAAATTCTGGGAAATGAGGCAGGCATACATTGATTAGCTTACCAGTAGCTGTGTTCTCCCACACTCACCTGTTGTGGTGACAAGTTCTCCAATTTCTATGATCTCTCCTTCCTCCTCCTCCTCCTCTGCTTCTGGTCTTTACCCTTCTTTGGGAGGTGTTGGTTTGGTGGTTTCCTCAGACGTCACGAGTTTTCGCTCCCCTATGAGAAGGTACAAAAGGAAGATTTAGCAACACAATTTATTTAGGGCAGAAATAGGAAATGTCAAACGTTGCTTGAAAGTGAGGGACAATATTTTTGTTGGGCCAGTTACAAATGACAACAACATGAATGTAGTCACTTTTTAAAGGTGCTTAACTTAGTAGCTTTTTGGTAGAAGTTTGTCTGATGGAGACCCCCCTCTAGTATCCACTGTAGCACATGTGTAGAAAAGCATAAGAAAAAGTGGGTTTGGGTGTCCCAGCACTAGTGCTCTAGAGTCCAGATGGGTAATCAGCTACTGGGTGACCTCTCCTTTACATCGAATAAATTGGCTTTACATTGATGACATTTCTAGTGAGAACAAACTTCATTTCCCCCCAAAAAAAACAAACATCGTATTATAAATGGCCGAACGATCGAGGTTGAGTACGATCGAATGGACACACACACGAACATGACAGTGGCAGAAAGATTGAGGTTGAGTACGATCGAATGCACAGACGAACATGAAAGTGGCCATTTTCTAATGTACAACTTTGTAAAAATACAAACACATGGAGCAGTATGCAAGCAAGAAATCAAACACAAAACACAACTACTTACTTTTTTGAAGAATTCGCTTGATCTTTCTGTACTGATCGGGCTCCCTCAGTTTCAGGTCTGACCAGCGTTTCCTCAGTTGCTCCTTGGATCGTTGTACCCCAAAATGATTGTACAGCCTCCTCACAACTTTAGACATGATCTTGGCCTTGCGGACATTGGGGTTGAGGTAAGGCCCATACTTCCCATCATAGTCGCTCCTCTTTAATATGTCCACCATCTCCAACATTTCTCCAAATGACATATTGGAGGCCTTGAATTTCAGGCTCCGGGATCGGGACGTTTCTGCCTCCGGCCTTTCCTCGTCCTCCTCCTCGTTGCTGCAATATTTCGGGCGCACCTGCTGTGTCCCCGCCATGTGCTCTCCCCACTGCGCCGTAAAGAGAAGGGGTGGGGAATAGACGAGAAAGATCGTCAGGGGCGGGCGGAGTTTGACGCATGCGCACTGTATATAAAACGTCACACGCCTGTATCGTTGCCACGATCTGTGAGACGAGGGGAGAGAAAGCTCACGCACGAGACGATCGCTATAACGAAGGTACAATTTGACGTTGGTACATAACTAGCTTAGACTGATTAGACCTTGAGGCTTCTTTATGGAGAAGATTAGGAGAGTTTTGCCTGACATTATTTATAGTGTTTTGTGTGGTGTTGTGTCTTGCAGAGATTATGGACGGCTTCAACCATGTGAGTTTTCTCCCCCTCTTCATTGATAAATATAGGGAAATGCCCCTATTATGGCAGGCAAAACACCGAGACTATAGCAACAGACCAAAGAGGTACGCAGCCATGAAGAAACTTGTGGCATTTGTAAAGCCAAGGTACCCCACGGCAACCGTGGAGAGCTTAAGAATAAAAATTGCCAACCTGAGGAGTACCTATTTCCGGGAGCGCAATAAGGTCCGGAAGTCCCAAGCATCTGGAGCTGGAGCAGCAGAGGTCTATGTCCCCACGCTCTGGTACTATGACAGGCTCCATTTTCTCAAAGACCAGGCTAATGTCAGGAAGTCACTCTCGACTCTTCCTTGCACGCGTCCTTCCATGCACGCCACCTCTGATGAGGCTTCCGAGGAGCAACCTGGGCCTTCCAGTCTGGAAGAGGTGGAGGAGCCCAGCTTGTGGCAGGTATAGTAGTTTTGTAACCATTTTTGTTAAAAAGGAATGATGTTCACTTAATTCAGGATCCCCAATTGCTTAGTTCCTAACGTGTTTGACATATCAACAGACAGTAGTGTTGGAGACAGTTGGGGCAAGAATCTAAACTGCAGGGCAGAGAATTGTATGGTTTTCTATTTGTAAACATTTTGCAACAGTCACTAGATGAGAATTGTGTGTGTTTGATGAACAAATAACTGAAACTATGTCCCTTTGTCATACACAGGAAGACCTCAGCCAGGAGGTGGCTGTGGAATGTGGCAGTCAGGAGGAGGCAGGGGTTAGTGGCAGCCAAGAGGTGGGTAGTGGCAGCCAACAGGGGGGTAGGCGTAGGAGCCTGACTGTCTCCCAAGTCCCTCCCCTCCGCCTTCCCTACAGAAGGGCGAGAAGGATGGGGGAGGTGGGAGAGTCAGCGCTCCAGCTGATCCGAGATGCTTCAGCCTCCCTATATGCCACACCCACCTACGAGGAGGCCTTTGCCTCCTTGGTTGCCAATAAAATGATGGGTATGGAGGCGGGGCAACGCAGCATGTGTGAGGATGTCATCCTCAAGGTCCTAAATGAGGGGATGGCTGGGGGGATGACTCCCCTCACACATGTTTGCGATAGTGACCTTGCTCCGCCTCCTCCTCCTCCTTCTGCCACCCCATCAGCACCACAGCCACAGCGTGCAAGGAAGCGTGGAAGGAAGACCTGAGAGTGACGACCTGGATTCAGTCTGGTCTGAGAGAAGATGGAGCCTCTCGTAGGACCAGAGCCTGGGGACCTAGATGGCATCTGCTGCAGTTCCGGATGTTTTGGACTTCAGGACCAGATAGCACTCCCTTATTATTTAGATAGGTACTCCTCAGGCCCCCAATTTTAGAAGCTTCAAAAATGATGGTTGCCGTGGGGGTCCAAGGCTTTGCAAATTCCCCAAGTTTATTCATCGCTGCGTTCCTCTTTGGTTTGTTGCTGAGACCTAAATAAAGTTTTTTTTGATTTGAACAAATCCTTGCCTATTGTGTTTTACTTTTCTACAATGACAGTTTTTATTTGAGTAGGCAGGTACATTTCACTAATCATAAAGTATAATTAACAAGGGGCACCAACAACCAACAAACTCCTAGTAAATTTAAGCAACAAATACAAATGTTAATAATGTTGTTTTGCTAAGTTGAGACACACAACCCCCCTCAAAAAAAAAAAATTAAAATTATCCTGAAAATATGTATTCCAAAAAAAATACTAAAATGACAAATCATCCAACAAATATAACAAAGATTCTTTTACGATCTGAGTAAAAATAAACATGTAGTGTAGAAATCCTGAAAAATAATAAAGAACTAAGTTTGGGAGAAGTGCGGGTGAATATGAGCAGCTAAAACATGTCATTCTTCTTGCATTGTAAAGAAAAAGAGAATGCGCTGCATTAAAGACTTTTTAACATTGCAGCGTGATGAATGTGCTGTGTCGATTAGGAAAGGTAGTTTTACCTGACCGAGCGCTTCCGTCACAGAACTTCTTCTGAGCGTAGCACTTTGTCCGTCGGACTACGATACACACGATCGGATTTGGTGTGATCGGACCTTGTTGTCAAAAAATCTATCCAGCAGGAGATAGGACTTTGTCCGTCGGACAATCCGACGTACACTGTCCGATGGTGCCTACACACGGTCGGATTTTTCGACAACATTGTCCGATAGGACAGAATCCATGCGAAAATCCGACCGTGTGTATGGGGCTTTACGGTGAGTGACGAGATATGCCGAGCTGATGCTCCTCCCACACCTCATGGCTGACACACCACAGACCCATCTCCAAATTGCCTCCCACAATGTGCAAGGTCTGAACTCACCACTCAAAAGAAAGAAACTGTTCACACATTACAAATCCCTTAAACTAGATATTCTGATGATTCAGGAAACCCATTTCCCAATGCGGTACAGTCCTAACTTTATACACGCCCACATTTCTGTCTTGCAAAGGTAGAGAACCAAACTAGAGGAGTTCCGATTTTCTTGTCTAAGTCATGCGACTTCACCTTTATATCTGACTATAAAGATGTGGAAGGGAGGTTCATTTTGGTCAAAGGGACTATCGGAGGTCACATTTACTCCCTAGTATCCTATTATGCCCCAAACAAAGGACAGGAGCAATTTTTCAGACGTATCCTGGACGAGCTCTCCCCTTTGCTAGAGGGCACAGTTGTTTGGGGGGGGGAGATTCCAATATAGTGTTTGACCAGGCACTAGATAAATCCAAACCCCCCAAGACACAGCTTACCAAACCCACCAGGGCGAGCCTTAGGGTAGCAAAACTTCTGCACAACAGGGGGCCTCATAGATGCATGGAGGGAATTCAATCCTTCCAAAAGAGATTTCACCCACTATTCCTACCCGCACGACACCTATGCCAGAATTGACCATATTCTGGTCTCCCCAGACTTGCTTCCAGCAATTCTTAAATCCCACATAAGCGATACGGTCCTCTCAGATCACTCACTAGTCATTATGCACATTCGATCTAGCGCACACATGACAAAACGGGGTCAATGGCGCCTAAATGAGTCCATACTCTCCAATCCAGTGCAGGTAACGGAACTAAATAAGGCTCTGACTGATTACTTCACCCTAAATAACGTAGGGAACATTTCACCGGAGACACTATGGGCTGCACACAAAGCCATGATCAGGGGTAAGATCATACAAATAGGATCCCGGCTCAAGAAAGAACACATGATACAGATAGAAAGACTAGAAGGTTCCTACAGATCAGCTAAGGCTCAACACAAACGGAACCCTTCCCCGACTAGCCCAAGTTGAAAAACTAAGATTAGAACTCAACCTGGCCCCTACGACGAAAGCGGAAAAATCAATCCGCTGGAGCTCGAATAAATTCTACACTCAGAAGGGGAAGATAGGACCGATGTTAGCTGCTAAATTATCTCCCAAAACAAAGTTTTCCTCCTTTCCCAAAATCAGAATTGCAAACCACGGTCTAACGGCCAACACCTCCAAGATTCTAGATGCCTTTCAGAAATTTTACGCTGAGCTCTACAGTGCCCCACCCCAATCCCCAAGTAATTCGATAACCGACTTTATGGATGGTGTACCTATTCCAAGTTTAGCTGATGAACATAGGGAAATCCTAGAAGCCCCATTCTCGACGGAAGAGGTGGCTACTGTAATAAAAGGCCTTAGGACAGGGTCGGCGCCTGGCCCCGACGGGTTGTCGGCTCCCTATTATAAGACCTTCACAGAAACCCTAGTTCCACATATGACGAAATTCTTTAACCACTTGACTCAAGGCAATCCCCTGGACTCTCAACTGAATACAGCCTATATTACGGTCATTCCTAAACCTGATAAGAACCCAGAAGAAGTAGGAAATTACCACCCCATCTCACTCATTAACTCAGATCTCAAAATACTCACAAAAATAATGGCGGTACGCCTATCGTCCTTCATCAGCAAATATATACACAAAGACCAGGTGGGGTTCATACCTGGCAGGCAAGGCCCTGACTAAATTAGGAGGGCGATAGATATCGTGTCCATTCTTCAATCTAACTGGGATGGGGGGCCAGCACAACAGGGATTCTTGTTGGCACTGGATCTTCAAAAGGCATTCGACTCAGTATCATGGTCCTATCTATTCCCCCTTCTGGAGCGATGGGGCTTCGGCCCTCGCATCAGAGGGGTGATACACTCCCTTTACTCACAGCCTAAAGCCCAAATACGCATTCAGGGACACTATTCCAATCATATCGACATTGCCAGAGGGACCAGACAAGGCTGCCCATTGTCCCCGATCATTTTTGCCTTAGCAATTGAAACACTAGCCATAGCAATACGAATCAACCCAGATATCCAAGGGGTCAAGTCTCCCATCACTTCCCTCCCGAACCTATTTAAAACACTCACAGACTTCTCCAGAGTCTCGGGATTAAGGGTGAATTACACAAAATCACAGGCACAAACATCTCTCTCCCACCCTCTACGGTAACCCTTCTTCAAAAATCCTTCCAATTCCTTTGGGGAACAGGCTACATCAAGTATTTGGGGATATCCCTCACAGACAGAACAGAATCCTTATACAATAATAATTATCCCCCGCTATTTCAAAAACTAGCAGCAGATCTGAAAGTTTGGTCACAATATGAGCTTTCCTGGATAGGCAGAGTCAACTCCATCAAAATGACCCTACTCCCTAGAATCCTTTACTTCTTTAGGTCCCTCCCAATATCTATTCGAAAAGATCAACTCAAGCCCTTACAAAGTAAAATCCTAAAATTTATCTGGGGGAAATCGGGATATAGAATTCCCCAACACACTCTACACCTGCATAGGAAAAAGGGGGGACTGGGATTACCGTCCCTCTTTAAATACTATCAGGCGGCTAGGTTAGCCCAATTTTCCACGGTCTACTCAACATATGAAAAACCAGACTGGGTCAATATTGAAAGGCAAGCTGTACCCCAGTACACTCTGGACTACCTACTATGGTGTCCACAAAAACAAAGGCCAGCGATTTTATCCCCCTCCCTCTCACACTCTTATACTCTTTGGGATGGTATCCGTAAATCACAAACCCTCGTCTCCAAGGCACAACCTCTCTCCCACATCTTTCGTAACCCGGATTTCCCTCCCGGGATGGTCATTAAGGCATTTCAGTGGTGGCTAGATAAGGGACTGTACCGCATTGGACACTATTTCACGAGTAAAGGACCTCTTACCCTGAATTTCTGTACCCATAAACTAGAGATGCCATCCTCCGAGAAATTCAGGTTTGGTCAAATATCCCACTTCCTACACAAGGTTTGGATGGAAAAACCCTTACCCCCCAACTTCACTGATTACGAACTGTGGTGTGGCCAGGCCAGGGGTCAGAGGGGCGGCATTTCGGTCATATACTCATCAATCACGCAACCAACAGGCAAATCCACTTACATGACTGAATGGGAGGCTGACCTCCAACAAGAGTGGGACTTGGATACTTGGCACCAAGCAGGTTCTAAAGCTTTTAGAGGTATACTCAATACTTCTCTAATGGAAGCAAACATTAAAGTACTCATGAGATGGTACATGACCCCATCCAGATTGGCATTGATATTCCCCTCAGCGGACCCCTGTTGTTTCAGGGGGTGTCAACTGAGGGGCACCATGGTGCACATATGGCGGGAATGTTCCAGAATTAGGCCGCTATGGTCAAAAATCTTCACTTTGATTACCAAGGTCACAAAATGTTCAGTTCTTAGGACTGCAGCAGTAGCACTCTTAAATGCAAATATTCCCAACGTTTCCAAGCCCAAGCAAAGGCTGATTCACTTTATTCTGCTTGCAGCTAAACTAACCATTGCTGGAGCGTGGAAACGCCCGAAGATCGCCTTCCGAGCGATTGTTTGTAAGATCTCGTGGATAATGGCACATGAGAAGTTAGCCAGTATACTGTTGGACACAAATCAAAAGTTTGAAGCTGTATGGGAACCATGGGCGTCTCACTGTGACAACTCTCTAATACCTAGCTGAAATGCGGCACACCCCCTCCTTCCCTCTTACCCCCTTCCCCTCTTTCAGGCTTTCCTTTTTTCTTCCTTACTTTTCTATCTTTCTCACGATAGCTCTGTTAGTGCCAGCTATCTTTCAAGTTAGCATGATGATGTTGTTAAAAAAGCACAGGTGTAATTAGCCGACACATACCCTACTGAGGGGCCACCACCCATACAGGCAGGGTGGTCGCCCATTTATCCTTACACCTGAGACTCTAACGGCTATGAGAGAAGGATCTTGAGGGGAGAGGGCTCGGGGCACAGTTTGATCCCATTGGGGGTGCCCAGGGCCAGCTCTCTCCTTTTGAATATATTTTAACCAATCGATATCCTTCTTCTAGATACAAATTCCCATTTGGGGTGTCCAGCGAATCCCTCCTCACTGTTATACCACATTACACCTGGGCTTCGGGTATGTTCTGGTTATAATTACTCAAGCTTGGTCTTCGTGTTTTTCTTTTCCTTCTTACTGTAACATGACCTATACTGGGCGATTTATTCTGTATGCCCATGTTTTGTATGCTTTGTTCAATTTAATAAAAATTTATTGAAAGTAAAAAAGTGGAGCCGGCCTGAGCCTGTCGTTGTGCCATACTCACACAGGTACTCGTTAACTGCCCTCTGCTGCATGTGCAGCCACTGCAGCATTGCCAAAGTTGAGTTCCACCTGGTGGGCATGTCACAAATCAGGCGGTTTACTGGTAGGTGGATTTCCCGATGAATTTTAGCCATCCAAGCACTGGATGTGTATGATCGCCTAAAATGGCTACAGACTCTTCTGGCCTGCTTTAGTAGCTCTTCCAACCCTGGGAACCTATTTAGGAAATGCTGCACCACCAAATTGAGGATGTGTACCAGGCATGGAACATGTGTCAACTTTCCCTGTCTAAGGGCGGACAGGAGGTTTGTGCCATTATCACACAACACCATTCCTGGCTCCAGCTGGCGTGGCATGAACCACCTCTGGGAAGGGTGGATGGAAGGTGCGTGATCAACCACTTGCATCAAAATCATACAGTTTATTCATGTATAATAGAATACATACATATAAAAAATATATATACTACGTGACGTATACAAAATATGCACTTAAAAGGTTAAAAGTAGGACATGCCCATGCAAGGGCAAGTACTTAAAAAAAGGCCAACGCGTTTCGAGGATAACCTCTTCATCAGAGCCTTGGGAACAGGAACAGAGTCTGTGTAAACCGGTAGATCAACATGGAAAGGATTAGCTAGTTGGGAGATATATCATGTGATGAGTAATTAGTTCTCCTTAGCTCTATACCAGTCCACATTGCAGCACTCTAGATGAAATATAGATCACATATATGTATAGTACAGAGCACATAGAAAATGTATGCTACACAGTACAGACTGGAGATGTATAGTAGGAGTATGGATTCAAATTGATAT
The DNA here is from genome assembly GCA_028564925.1 of Lithobates sylvaticus. Classification (NCBI taxonomy): domain Eukaryota; kingdom Metazoa; phylum Chordata; class Amphibia; order Anura; family Ranidae; genus Lithobates; species Lithobates sylvaticus. The sequence goes on along the minus strand of CM053035.1, from coordinate 127,008,689 downwards.
GATAATTAAAATTACACATATTTACATTTTGAAATAATAGTAGTGATAATAGAGGTGTATTAGCAAAAATTAAACATTATAGCATAAAAAAATTAAAAAGCCTTAACAGGTTGATGGTTTACTACTAATAATATTGTTTAAAGTGTTTTGTGTTAGAAACATGTGAAAAGGAATGATCTTACTCTCACACACACACATATACACACACCTGTGCACATAGATATATAAATTCATAAAAAGGATACACATGAAATCCATAGAAAACATATATATATATATATATATATATATATATATATATATATATATATATATATATATATATATATATATATATATATATATATTCTATACATATATACCTATCAAATACACACAAATATCTCACCACAAAATGTCATATTGTATTTAAGTACAATGAACATGCGCATCCATGCCAGCACATGAACAGTAGTACAAGAGCACAAATGGGTGCACACACATATTTACATGAGCATGTGTACATGCACCTTCCCAGAGCACCCATCTTATCTGCAGGGTGGAAATCAACAGCATATGTTGACTGATGGCAAAGATAGAGAATTTTGAATGTGAGCAGGTCAGCGTGCAACAAAACATATAGACCACGCATGCAGAGGAGTGCGCATGTAATGAACTCTTACAGGTGTTTGCTGCCTACCATGAGTGAAGGTGAAATACTGGAAAGTGTGTATGGGAGAACTGAATCACACCTACTGTCAGGGAAATACCAGGTCTCTCCGCCGGGTTCCAGGGCTGCGCACGCGCGGTAGAGCGGCGCAACGAGGTTTACAGGTACGCCGGGTAACAGGTGCGCATGCGCGGGTCCGCGGCTCTCGGGTATCTGTCACAACCCAGCCAGTACGCCTCACCACTGTGCGCGGCGCTGACGGAAGACGAGTGCGCATGCGCACTCGTCCGGGTATCCCACCTGACCAGTTACCTGGCCTATAAAAGGCCTTCCCTGTCCGCTTCCAAATTGCTGGTTTGTTGTCTCTTCTGAGCCCTGTCTCCAGTCCAGTATCCTGTATCCTGTATCCTGTACCCTGTACCCTGCATCTACTTGACTACCAGTGCCGACCCGGAATCCTCCTGACTACCGCTACCGCTACTACCTGTGTTTGAACCCCTGGCTTGCTTCCTGGATTCCTCTACTGCTTGATTACCTGTGCTTGACCCTCGGCCTGTCTACCGGTCCTTCCGTGAGTTACTTACCTGTGTTTGACCTCTGGCTTGCTTCCTGGATACCTCTCTGCCTGATTACCTGTGTTTGACCCTCGGCCTGCCTACTGGACTTCCTCTGAGTTACTCACCTGTGTTTGACCCTCGGCTTGCCTTTTGGACACCTCTACTGCCTGATTACCTGTGCTTGACCCCCGGCTTGCCTACTGGACATTCTCTGAGTTACTTACCTGTGTTTGACCCCTGGCTTGCCTTCTGGACACCTCTACTGCTTGATTACCTGTGCTTGACCCCCGGCTTGCCTCCTGGACATTCTCTGAGTTACTTACCTGTGTTTGACCCCGGCTTGCCTTTGGATACTTCTACTGCCTGGTTGCCTGTGTTTGACCCTCGGCCTGCTTGCTGGACTATCTCCCGCTCAGTGTTCAGGACTTGCAGTTCTCTTATGCTCCCGAGGGTCCTCCTTCAGTATACGTGTTGGTACCTCTGCAACCTCTACCTGATCACAACCCTGCCAGGTGTCTACTCCCAGTGCAGCTTCAGCCTCTCCTGGTCTACGACGCTACTGCACACCACCTGCTACACTCCTGCTGGCAACCCGTGCATCTTTGAGCCCGGTGTCCTCTGTGCCCACTCCAGAGGCATCGTGCGCTTAGTCGCAAGGGGAGCAGCTCTCAGCATATCGGCCCGGGTGAGTACCTCTGACAGTACAAACCAGCCAATGTCCGAGGCCGACAGAGCTGGTTCACCCCTTGAGGCCTTATGCCAGCAGGTGACAACCCTTACCCAGGCTGTACAACGCCTCCAGGATGGATACTTTCAGATCGAGGGGCGTCTTCAGCATCTGACCTTATCCCCAAACCAAGCGGACCAGTCATCTTCGGTAGCCAGCACCTCCACTCTTCTATCAACACCCGGAGGTGTTCTCCCTGCCTATGATGTGTCCCATCCTGATCCCAGGGTCCCCACACCAGAACGTTTTTCCGGGGACCGAAGGAAATTTCGCTCTTTTAAAAACTCCTGTTTGCTTCATCTAGCCCTACAACCCAGGACCTTCCAGTTGGAATCCACTAAAGTAGGGTTCATCATCTCTCTCCTTTCTGATGACCCTCAATCCTGGGCGCACCATTTGATGGAACAGAAAAGCCCACAATTGAATTCTGTAGAGACTTTCTTTTCCGCTATGGCAGCACTCTACGAGGACTCCCAACGCACAGGTACAGCAGAAACCACCCTGCATACCCTATCCCAGGGGAGAAGACCTGTAGAGGACTATGTAGTAGATTTCCGCAAATGGGCAGCTGATACTGACTGGAACGAATCAGCCCTAAAATATCAATTCCGTTTAGGGCTATCCGAGGTATTAAAGGATGAACTAGCTCGAGGAGAGATCCCAAGTACCTTCACAGATCTCTGCCAACTTGTCATTAAACTTGACCGTCGACTACGAGAACGGCGAGCGGAGAGACTGCAGAGCCCTCGTCCCACCTGGACGATGCCCCGGGTCCCTCCAGCACCTTCTCCTTCTTGGAACTCTCGCTCCCCTCCTCATGGGGAACCCATGCAGCTGGGCCTGGCACGGTCCCCCCTATCTGCTGAAGAAAGGCTCCGTCGTCGTCAAGCCAACCTCTGCCTCTACTGTGGGGGCACGGGGCACTACCTACAGAAATGCCCCATAAGACCCAGTAAGTGTCCTTCTGGGTCCCTCTCAAGTTCACACTCTGTTAAAGGGCCGCATTTTCATCTGTCTGTTCCACTCTCCCTACAGGTAGCGGGAGAGTCTTTCCAGTTGGGAGCCATCCTTGACTCTGGAGCCTGCAGTTGCTTCATGGACCTGACCCTGGCACGACACCTGAACCTCCCTTTAGCTACCAAGAAACAACCTCTTCAGATCCAGTTAGCTGATGGCTCTCCACCCTGCTCGGGACCGGTTACCCAGGAAACCGCTCCCATCCTGACCTGCACCAAATCAGGTCATCAGGAACTCTTACGTTTTGACATTATCCATTCTCCCATGTTCCCCATCATCCTGGGGTACCCCTGGCTACTGGCTCACAACCCTCGGATTGACTGGGTCAACAAGGAAGTGGAGTTCTCCTCCTCTTACTGCTTGCAGCACTGCCTTCCGGATCAACCCGCAGTACCTCTCACCCATCTTGCCTTGCAACCCAGTGCCAAGGACCTGCAACACGTCCCAACACCCTACCAAGACTTTATGGACATCTTCGATGAAAAAAAGGCCGAAGTTCTTCCCCCTCATCGCTCTTACGATTGTCCGATTGATCTCCTACCAGGGGCTGAGATCCCCTTCGGAAGGATTTTCCCTTTGTCTGAAACTGAGCTTGAAGCCCTACGGGTATATATCGACGAGAATCTTGCCAAAGGGTTCATCCAACCATCTTCTTCGCCAGCAGGGGCTGGGATCTTCTTTGTTGAAAAGAAAGACGGTTCCCTCAGACCCTGTGTAGATTACAGGGAACTCAATAAAATTACGATCAAGAACAGGTACCCACTTCCGCTCATTCCCGAACTTTTTCAACGGCTCAGGACTGCCAAAGTGTTTACCAAGCTGGATCTTCGTGGGGCCTACAATTTAGTTAGAATACGCTCTGGGGATGAATGGAAGACGGCTTTTAGGTCCAGATTCGGCCATTTTGAGTACCTGGTCATGCCGTTTGGACTTTGTAATGCCCCAGCTACCTTCCAGCACCTTGTCAATGACATTTTTCGTGAGTATTTGGATAACTTCCTCATTGTATATCTTGATGATATCTTGATTTTCTCCGATTCCCTAGAAGCCCATCGTCAACATGTCCGGAAAGTTCTTCTCATCCTCCGCAAACACGGGCTCTACGTCAAGGGAGAGAAATGCGAGTTCGAGACTGATACCATCCAGTTCCTGGGCTTCATCATAACCACCGGAGGAGTACTGATGGATCCCCAAAAAGTGAAGGCCATCCAGGATTGGCCTGCTCCCACGGACAAGAGGTCAGTCCAACGTTTTATCGGCTTTGCCAACTTTTATAGACGGTTCATTCAGGGATTTTCTGCCATTGTGTCCCCAATCACCCAACTGACTCGCCAGCAAGTTAAGTTCCAGTGGACTCCCCAAGCGCAGAGCGCTTTTGAGAAGCTCAAGGAACTCTTTTCCTCTGCACCCATCTTACAGCACCCTGACCCCGAACTCCCTTACGTCCTAGAGGTGGACGCTTCAGACTCTGCTTTAGGAGCAATCCTATCGCAGAGAAGTGGCCCAAAGGCCCTCCTTCACCCAGTCGCCTTTTCCTCCCGAAAACTAAGTCCCCCTGAAAAGAATTATGATGTAGGCGACCGGGAATTACTTGCGATTAAATTCGCTCTCGAGGAATGGAGATACCTGCTTGAAGGAGCTTCCCAACCCATCCTCATCTTCACTGACCACCGCAATTTGGAGTACCTCAGGGCTGCAAAACGCCTTAGACCCAGACAGGCCCGCTGGGCCTTGTTCTTCTCCCGATTTAATTTCCACATCACTTACCGTCCTGGCTCCAAGAATGGCAAGGCGGATGCCTTATCCCGTATGTTTCTGGACACTGAATCCTTGAAAGAACCTGCTACTATCCTATCCGCCCACAACTTTCTCCATGCCATTCAGCCTGACTTAACCACAGCCCTCAAACAGGCTTCCAACCAGTTCTCTTCTCCCACATTACCTTTTCTTGAAAGGAAGCAGGATTTACTCTGGGCCCATGCCCGAATCTTTGTCCCTCCTCCTGTCAGACTCCAAGTTCTGCAGACCCTTCATGACCACAAGATGTCCGGCCATTTTGGAGTACAGAAAACAGTGGACTTGGTAGGTCGATCTTACTGGTGGCCGGGCTGGAGAAAAGACTGTCAGGAATACGTTCTCTCTTGCAACATTTGTCAAAGGAACAAGGGGTCCAACACTAAATCCTGGGGTCTGTTACGTCCATTATCTGTCCCGGAACGTCCATGGAAGGAGATTTCCATGGACTTCATCGTGGATTTACCCCCTTCAGATTCCTTCACCACGATTCTGGTTGTCATTGACCGTCTCTCAAAGATGGCTCACTTCCTACCCATGAAAGGTACTCCCTCGGCTTCCGCTACTACTGACATCTTCATCAGGGAAATTATAAGGTTACACGGAGTTCCAGCTAACATCACCTCGGACCGAGGGGTACAGTTCACCTCTAGGTTCTGGAGAGATCTATGCAAATCCCTTGAAATCAGGACTTCCATGTCTTCAGCATATCACCCCCAATCCAACGGTCAAACTGAACGCACGAATCAAACCCTCGAGCAATACCTGAGGTGTTTTTGCTCTTACTCCCAAGATGACTGGTCAGGCTTACTACCCTACGCGGAGTTTGCCTACAATAATTCTTTGCATTCTGCCATTAATCAGACGCCCTTCTGGGCAAACTACGGTTATCATCCTTCTTTTCTTCCAGATTCCATTCCAGACGTCCCTACTCCAGCTGCACAGGACCTAGTCAAAAGTATCCAAGACAACTTCACCCGGATCCAACAGGCCATGAAGGAAGCACAGAAGGGTTATGAGGTACAATACAACCGGGGCAGGAAGGAATGTCCGCCTTTCCAGATTGGTGAGAAAGTTTGGTTATCAACCGCTAATTTAAAACTCCCTTGTCCTTCTCGGAAATTGGGTCCCAGGTTCATCGGCCCCTTTGAGGTCAAGAGGGTGATCAACCCAGTGGCCTTTGAACTAGATCTCCCCAGTTCCTATAGGATTCACCCAGTTTTTCATGCCTCTTTGCTGAAACCCATAATTGCTAATTCTTTCCCTGATAGGCAAACGCCACTTCCTCCTCCCATCACCATCCAAGGAGAGGAAGAATTCGAGGTTGAGAAAATTCTGGATCTCCGAAGAAGAAGAGGGCAGGTCCAATATCTTGTCAAATGGAAGGGGTATCCCCCAGAAGACTGCTCCTGGGAGCCATCCGAAAACATTCATGCCCCCCGCTTAATCCGGGAATATCACCAAAAACATCCTGAAGTGGGCATCCGGAGGCTGCCCTTAGGAGGGGGGCACTGTCAGGGAAATACCAGGTCTCTCCGCCGGGTTCCAGGGCTGCGCACGCGCGGTAGAGCGGCGCAACGAGGTTTACAGGTACGCCGGGTAACAGGTGCGCATGCGCGGGTCCGCGGCTCTCGGGTATCTGTCACAACCCAGCCAGTACGCCTCACCACTGTGCGCGGCGCTGACGGAAGACGAGTGCGCATGCGCACTCGTCCGGGTATCCCACCTGACCAGTTACCTGGCCTATAAAAGGCCTTCCCTGTCCACTTCCAAATTGCTGGTTTGTTGTCTCTTCTGAGCCCTGTCTCCAGTCCAGTATCCTGTATCCTGTATCCTGTATCCTGTACCCTGTACCCTGCATCTACCTGACTACCAGTGCCGACCCGGAATCCTCCTGACTACCGCTACCGCTACTACCTGTGTTTGAACCCCTGGCTTGCTTCCTGGATTCCTCTACTGCTTGATTACCTGTGCTTGACCCTCGGCCTGTCTACCGGTCCTTCCGTGAGTTACTTACCTGTGTTTGACCTCTGGCTTGCTTCCTGGATACCTCTCTGCCTGATTACCTGTGTTTGACCCTCGGCCTGCCTACTGGACTTCCTCTGAGTTACTCACCTGTGTTTGACCCTCGGCTTGCCTTTTGGACACCTCTACTGCCTGATTACCTGTGCTTGACCCCCGGCTTGCCTACTGGACATTCTCTGAGTTACTTACCTGTGTTTGACCCCTGGCTTGCCTTCTGGACACCTCTACTGCTTGATTACCTGTGCTTGACCCCCGGCTTGCCTCCTGGACATTCTCTGAGTTACTTACCTGTGTTTGACCCCCGGCTTGCCTTTGGATACTTCTACTGCCTGGTTGCCTGTGTTTGACCCTCGGCCTGCTTGCTGGACTATCTCCCGCTCAGTGTTCAGGACTTGCAGTTCTCTTATGCTCCCGAGGGTCCTCCTTCAGTATACGTGTTGGTACCTCTGCAACCTCTACCTGATCACAACCCTGCCAGGTGTCTACTCCCAGTGCAGCTTCAGCCTCTCCTGGTCTACGACGCTACTGCACACCACCTGCTACACTCCTGCTGGCAACCCGTGCATCTTTGAGCCCGGTGTCCTCTGTACCCACTCCAGAGGCATCGTGCGCTTAGTCGCAAGGGGAGCAGCTCTCAGCATATCGGCCCGGGTGAGTACCTCTGACACCTACCTATGAGGTAAAAGAAGAAATATTTCTCTTTTAGTGTGGGTCTGTCAGATGTACCTACAGAGAGAATACAAACATATTAAGAGTGTGGGACTTTAAATGAGGCAGACTCAAACACAGATATAGAAGTAGAAGGTAGAAAGTGGTAGTTTTAATGAACATAATTGTCAAAATACACAACGGACAGTCACTCAATACAATACACTCAATACATGTACAACGTCTTAGAGAATACAAAATATACATATAAATGGAGTACAAAAACATTATTGCCAAAAAAGAAAACAGTCTTACATAATTAGTATCTGCAACTAATAATGTACAGTAAAATTGATGAAGGTAGGGATGGAAATATGAGGTAGAGTGTCCTCACAAGCTCGACACGTTTCGTCGGTTATCCGACTCATCAGGAGCAAATAAAGAATATCTGTAAATAATGATGAAAAGTACTCAATCAAAAAAAGGGGTAAGGGAAATGACCCATGATGTAAAAAATATATATAAAAATTATATGAATGAATGAATGAATAATTTGTATAGCGCTACAATGCGAACTGAATCGCCTCAAGGCGCTGTATTGGCGTTTGGTTATCAAGCTTCTAGAAGAGGTAGGTCTTGAGTTTCTTCCTGAAAGCCTGATGGTTTTCTTCCATGCGAATGTCGGTTGGTAGAGCGTTCCATAGCCGTGGTCCCTGGACAGCGAATCTCCGTTCCCCCTTTGATTTGTAGTGGGATTTAGGAATGAGGAGAAGATTTTGATTAGCCGATCGAAGACTGCGATTCGGTGTGTAGTGTTTTATTTTCTCGCGAAGGTATTGCGGAGCGTTTCCATGTGCGCATTTGTGGGTGAGGCAGAGGGTCTTGAATGCGACCCGATTCCTTACGTTTAGCCAATGTAGGTTCCTCAGGGAAGGGGAGATGGATTCCCATGGTTTCTTCCCTGTTATCAGTCTTGCCGCCGTGTTTTGGATAAGTTGTAAGCGCGCAAGTTGATATTGGGGTAATCCTATGTAGAGGGAGTTAGCGTAGTCCAGTCGAGAATTGATGACTGTTCCAACTACCACTGCTTTGTCCTCCTTTGGAATGAAGGGGATGAGTCTGCGTAGCAGGCGGAGCAGATGGTGTGATCCACTGACTACAGCTCCTATTTGTGCATCCATTGACATTTCTGAGTCAAAAATGACTCAGAGACTCTTGGCCTTGGTCCTTGGGGGGATGGTCTGTCCAAAGATGGTGGGGGGTGTCCAAGGGATCTTGGTTCGGGGGTTATGATTTGCATGTAGTATAAGAAGTTCTGTTTTTGATTCATTAAGTTTGAGGGAGCTAGTGGTCATCCAGTCGTCTATCATAGTGAGGCATTTTCCTAATTGCTGATGATGGTCTTTTTGTCCGGTGATACGAAAATATAATTGCGTGTCGTCGGCGTACGAGTGGAAGCAGAGGTCCGATCTTCTGATGATGTTGAGGAGTGGGCGAATGTAGATGTTGAAGAGCACTGGCGACAAGGGTGATCCATGAGGGACTCCACAGGAGATTGCCGGGGTTTCAGAGGTAAAAGCTCCTAGTTTCACTGTCTGAGAGCGATTTCCTAAGAAGGATCCGAACCATTGTAGATCTGAGCCGGTGACTCCTGCTACTTCTGTAAGGCGGATGAGTAGAGTATTGTGGTCCACAGTATCAAACGCTGCACTGAGGTCCAACAGTACCAGGAGACATGATTCTCCGTCATCCGCTGCTTCGAGGGCATCATCCCAAATCTTCAGTAGTGCGGTTTCTGTCCCATGGCCTGGGCGGAATCCTGATTGTAACGGGTCCAGGAGTGTGTGTGTGTCCAGGTGGTGTTGTATCTGTTGTACTACCGCTTTCTCCATAATCTTGGAAATGTTGTTCAAGCTTGTTATCGGTCTTCGGTGGTTGGGGTCCCGGGGGTCGAGGTTGGGTTTCTTTAGCAGGGGTTTGATGATGCCTTGTTTGAGGGCGCCTGGAACAATCCCTTCTTTGAACGATTGATTTATGAGGTGCGTTATGGTGGGAGCCAGGATGTCGGAGCATTCTTTCAGGAGTTTTGTGGGGATGATGTCAATAGAAGATGTACTGTCTCTGAGACTTACATCCCATTGGAACACTGGACTTCAACAATCCCAATATGCAGGGGTCGCCACATGGAGCCTCACCCGGAGCTGAGGTATGTATGTCCGTCCACAGACAACAGGCCCACATCGGAGGATCCCCAACCAAGCGTCAAGTAGTATGTTGAGTATTGTGCCTATATTGGCAACAATCTGTAGAGTATTTAAGAAGTATTTCAAAAATCTTATTGTAATGATACATCCGGCAGTACTGTCAGGCTTAAGAAGGTGGATGAAGTTAAGATGCATAGAAAGAAGAACTGGGTGAACTGGACGCACCACCGACGTCATCACCTGGCGCCGTCTGTCTTTGCGGCATTCCTTCCACCCCGCTGATGTACGGGCGGGAACAGTTTTGGCGCCAATGGCGGTCATACGTTCTCCGCCCGCCACCATGCCTGCGTGACGTTGGTACTGTCCGCCCTATATAGCCGGCCCACTTAGAGGTCCCCACCCAATACTAGATAACCGGCTTGTACTGCTCGCTGCACTGCACATGTACAACCCATATCGTCTACCAAGGTAACATTACATATCACAGCCTCACACACTCCACTTTTACTTCTCACACTGCACATCCATATTTACCTTTTTTCACCTGCTCATTTTCTTCATATTCTTTCACCATGCTCGTCTTCTTCATGTTTACCTTCCACCATGTCACCATTCTCACTGGCTTTCTCCATATCTTGGGCGGACATACATACCTCAGCTCTGGGTGAGGCTCGATGTGGCGACCCCTGCATATTGGGATTGTTGAAGTCCAGTGTTCCAATGGGATGTAAGTCTGCGGACTCTACCATTTTTTTGCTTTTTTGTTCCTTTATACATATAATTTTTATATATATTTTTTACATCATGGGTCATTTCCCTTACCCCCTTTTTTTGATTGAGTACTTTTCATCATTATTTACAGATATTCTTTATTTGCTCCTGATGAGTCGGATAACCGACGAAACGCGTCGAGCATGTGAGGACACTCTCCCTCATATTTCCATCCCTACCTTCATCAATTTTACTGTACATTATTAGTTGCAGATACTAATTATGTAAGACTGTTTTCTTTTTTGGCAATCATGTTTTTGTACTCCATTTATATGTATATTATGTATTCTCTAAGACGTTGTACATGTATTGAGTGACTGTCTGACACACATAACGTTGTGTATTTTGACAATTATGTTCATTAAAACTACCACTTTCTAACTTCTACTTCTATATTTGTGTTTGAGTCTGCCTCATTTAAAGTCCCACACTCTTAATATGTTTGTATTCAATATAGGGATGGAGGCGCACTATCCCCCTTTCCTTGTGCGCTTCATTTAAAGTCCCAGTATATGGAGATATACATTACCTACAGAGAGAATAAGCACAAGGGGAAAACAGATAAAGAGGTTATCCTCAAAACGCATCGGCATCTTTTTAAGTACTTGCCCTTGCGTGGGCATGTCCTACTTTTCTCTTTTCAAAGATTTTTATTAGAACAAAATATAATGTACAACAAGAAGTAGTCATAGTTGGTGAATAAACATCATTCACGGTACAAACAAAATTTAACCATTACAGAACATCAGAAAAGGTAACATAAGAGCTACTATTGGTTGCCGATGGATATGTGAGGACACATTATCACGTTAGGGTCAGCGTGTATCAGCAAGGGGAGTTCCTAGAACTATTACAAGAAACTTATCAGTCGTTTAGAACATGTACTAGGGGATCTACTAAGTGGAAGCATAGCCATAGAGGCTTGATCTTGTTGGAGAAGTAGGAGAACAAAGGTTCAGGTAGGATTTGTGGGGAGGGGGGGAAGGAGCAAGGAAGGACAGTAAGGAGAGAGTGGAAAGGAGAGGAAGAGGGGGGTGGGATCAGTGTCGGCGAGGCTGCGGTGCGGTCGGGGGGACCACCACATGTGACGGTCGGGGTAAACCAAAATCATGGGATAAGGAGATTGTGGTCAAAATCAGGGGGCAGAAAGATGTCTACCCAAGGGGTCCATATTTTAGTATGTCGGGGGACCCGGTCCAGTATTGTCGCCTCAATTTTACTGTGGATCATGGCTTGGGTTACTCTGTTTTTCGTTTCTATGATGTGGAGTTTCGGGGTTTTCCAGGCCTTAGCGATGGTTTGTTTGGCTGCAGTGGTCAACTGAAGGAGAAGACTGATCTGACTTCTGGTGTATTCTCCCTGGATATGGTTTAGTAGGGCCAGGGCAGGATCGGGGAGTACTGTTTCATGAAGTATTGTGGAGATCATTTGGAAGATAACTGTCCAAAATTGCTGAGCTATTTGGCAAGACCACCAGACATGGAGATGGGTGCCAAGTTCGCTGCAACCACGGAAACAGTGTGATGGATAGTTCGGTACAAATTTGGAAATTCTAGCTGGGACAAGGTACCAGCGCATTAATACTTTGTAATTCGTTTCCAGTGCTACCACATTTTGGGAAGAAGATTTGGTGGTGGCCCAAATATCGGACCATTCCACTGTGCAGCATAATGGGGAAGGTCAGCAGGTGGTGTGGAGAAATGGTTATATAAGTTAGATATAATACCTGGGGCGTGGGGATCTGACGTGCAAAATTTTTCATATAGAGACTGGGCGTTCAGGCCAGTACAGGGACCGACCACAGTTTTGGCAAAGTGGATCACCTGGAGGTATCGGAAAAATTCAGAGGCTGGGAGTTTAGCACTGGACCTAAGGTCCGTGAATGTTTTAAAAGTGGAGTTAGTGGTAAGGTCACGTATTTTTGTTATACCTGCTTGGGACCAGCATGAGAAGGTGCTAGGTTCAGAGTAAGCGGGATAGAAGGAAGGGTGGTGTAGGAAGGATAATAGGGGGTTATGCGGGGAGATTTGTTTAAAACGTTTACATAGTCTGTCCCTTATTTTTAAGGAGTGGCAAGTGGTGGGGTTGGTCATATGACCTCGAATGTGAGGGGGTAACCACAGAACAATGTCGACTGTCAGAGGGTAAAGATCTATAGCTTCAAGGGAGACCCATTTTGGGGTTTCCGTGAGTGCATGTAGTAGGGTAAGTTGGGCCAATTGGACTGCGTGATAGTACTTAATAAAATTTGGTATACCCAGACCCCCGTGAAGTTTGTGTCGAAGGAGGATAGTTCTCGGGACCCTGGGCTTCGTAGAGCCCCATATGTATTTGAAGACTCGAGATTGGATAATCCTGTGGAAGTAGGAGGGGACGTTAATTGGGAGAACACTGTATAGGTACAGAAGTTTAGGGAGCAGGGACATTTTAACAGCTGCTACCCGGCCTAACCAGGAAACACACAGAGGTTTCCAGGAGTCCAATAGGGATGATAGTTGCGCCAACATGGGAAGGTAGTTGGCTTGATATAGTGATGTTGGGTTACCGGTCAATTTTATACCTAGATATGAGAGAGAAGTGTTAGTCCAGACGAAAGGGAAGTTTAGTTGTAGTTTGGTGACTTCTTGGGGTGAGAGAGACACATTGAGGGCTGTAGATTTAGCTTGGTTGACTTCCAAACCTGAGATGGAGGCAGATTTATCTAAGGCGTGGATAAGATTGGGTAGGGTGGTGTGGGGTGATGTAACAAATAGTAGTGCATCATCCGCGAACAGACAAATCTTATGTGAGGTGGAGGCTATTTCTAATCCTTTAATGTTGACGTTCGATCGGATCAATGCTGCCAGTGGTTCAATAGCTAGTGCGAATATTAAAGGGGAAAGGGGGCATCCCTGTCTAGTGCCTCTTGCAATAGGGAAACAGTCAGAGCGAAATCCTGAGTATCTGTTATAGGCTTGGGGTTGGTTATACAGTGAACTTACCCATTGTAAAAAATGTGGGCCAAAGCCCCAGCGTTTAAGAATATAGTCTAGGTAAGGCCGGGATACTGTATCGAATGCCTTCCTTATATCAAGAGACAATAGATGCATTGGGATATTACGGGATTTTGCAATGTGTTGAAGGAGTATTACTCGCCGAATATTGTCGCTAGCTTGTCTTTGGGGATAAAGCCAACCTGGTCCCTGTCTATTAATTTACCGATAAGAGGGTTAAGGCGGAGAGCTAATATTTTGGCCAGGATTTTGATGTCCAGGTTAAGTAAGGAGATAGGTCTAAAGTTGGACCAGAGGGAGTTGTCGGTATTTGGTTTGGGAATCATTGCTATAATGGCTGTCAGTGTGTCTCGACCAAAAGCATGGTTCTGTAGTAAAGCATTAAATGATTAGCATAAAAGGGGGGCATTTGTTGCAGCAAATTTTTTAAAGTATGTGGCTGAAAGTCCGTCTGGGCCAGGTCTTTTATGGGATTTTTAGGGTTTTTATCACTGTGAGTACTTCCTCTGCGGAGATAGGTGCTTCTAGGGGTTCACGGTCTGAGTCCGAAAGTTTTGGAAGTGGGGCGTCCTGTAGGAGTGAGTCAGCGGTGGAGTGGGAAAAGGTAGATTTAGCCTTATAGAGGTCTTCTAACCGTTTACGGAATTCACTTAAGATCTTGGTGGGGTTACTGGTATAGGTGTTTTTATCAGTCCTCAGTCTAATGGGCGCATGATTTCGTTCGGGGCGGTGGAGGCGCATAACTAGGAAGGTATCAGGTTTGTTTGCTTTGGTATAGATAGTGTGGCTGGATCTGCGGATGGCCTTATCGGCCGATTCAGCCAGCAGCAGATCCAGTTCAGTTCTGGACTTTTCCATTATTATCCTATGGGGCTCAGATGGGGACGCCTGGAATTGGAGAAAGTTTTGATGGTATTCTTTTTCGAGGTTAGCTAATTGACGCTTTTTGTCTCTCTTGAGATGAGTAGATACCGAAATGCATGTGCCCCGTTTTACCGGTTTGTGTGCCTCCCAAAGGAGAACAGGAGAGATGTCAGGGGTGTTATTGTGTCGCAGGTATTCTGTAAGGGCCAATTGAATGTCGAGACAGTAGGATGGATTGGTGAGGTGAGCTTCATTAATGCTCCAGGAGCGGTCACTAGTTTGCGGGATCAGGGAGGAAATCGTAGTAATTACTGCACAGTGGTCGGACCATGGAATAGGTTAGGGACTTGACAAGAATTGGGGAGGATGCAACCGAGAGAAATATGTGGTCAATCCTACAAAAGGATTTATGGGGGTATGAGTAGAACATGTAGTTCTTCTTTGTTGGGTTGCATTCTCTCCAAGTGTCGAGCAATGTGGCTTGTTGCAATAGCTTCCTAAAGCGCTTGGAGGGAGTGTATTGATCAGGAGCATATGGAGATTTGTCCATATGTGGCTGCAACACTGAGTTAGAGTCACCACAGAGAATCACCGTGCCTTTACAATGTGTTCTTATAACTTGTAGCAAATGAGATAAGAAGGGGATCGGGTTATCATTTGGAGCATAGTAGGAAACTAATGTGGTTTCCACTTCCTGGAGGGTGCCCACAAGGATTATGTAACGCCCTTCAGGGTCTTTGATTTCAGACGTTAGGACAAAAGGAAGGGATTGGTGAAGTGCTATTAGTACACCCCCTTTTTAACACTGGCTGAGGCGGTATACACTTGGGGGTACCGATGGCTAAAAAATTTCGGGGTCGATTGTGTCATGTAGTGGGTTTCCTGGAGGGCTACAATGCTAGCTTTCAGCGCTGTAAAGGAGTGAAAGGCCTTCACTCTTTTATGAGGTGAGTTAAGTCCCTTTACATTAAGGGAGAGAATGTTCAGGGGGGCCATGGGGGAAAGGATAAAATATTAGCATGGGGGGTCCCGGGGACCCCGCAACCCCGCCGACAAGGATCATGAGGGGAAAGGAGGCAAAAGGAGCGGAAAGGAGGGGGGGAGGAGGGGGTGGGTAGTGGTTGTAAGGCAAATGAATGAGTAGATAGAGTAAGTAGAAGTGGTGTTCGGTCGCCCGACCAGACCAGGCCAGCCGACTTACGAGTGTGCTCACCACTTAGGGGGGGCAATGACAGCCTCCCGCCACAAGAGAGGGATTATAACAAATGTCGTAGAAATAGGAGCAAAAATTAGGGCTGTGGGAGAAAGATCATTGGCTGCATTAAAATTATAGTATAACCCATGTCCACCAGGGGTCGCGCAGACCTCCAGGTTAACCTTAGGGAGACATAGCCAGGGATACTTAGATACACAGGTTAAATGTATCCATGTATATGTGTCCTGTTGCACACATCTAGGGTGAGAGGCAAGTGAGAGAATAGAGAAGCAATTGTACATAACATTTTAAATTACCTCAGTCCTGAGTTAGTAAGCCATGAATTGGCAGTGGTGTCCAGGTCGCCGCATGCGCCCAGGGTAAGCCCTGGGGAGATGCGGCGAGCCAGACAACCAGCGCCAAGTATTGTGCAGCACAACAACAGTTATGTGTAAATACAATACCTCTTCCCAAAAAAAGAGGGAAGGTGAAAAAGGATAAAAAAGGTGTCTCTTTCCTTTGGGAGAACAAAGGAGAAAAAAAAAAGGGGGGGATCTTTCCCCATGGTTGTTGGTGAGAAAGGAGATATAACAGTAAGATGGGGTCCGAGCCCCTGCAACCCCGGAGGGTTGAGGTGGACTGCACAGGTTCCCCTTTTACCAGTAGGGGGTAACCTATAACGGAACAGTCCTCTTGTATCTTGACTGAAGAATTGTCAGTTGTTTCAAACGGTGAGAATCAAAGTAGCTTCAGACAAGAGGCCTCCGGTGGTAAGGTTTAAGTGGTCATGTAGGCAGCTAGTTTAAGTTCAGCGTGGGGAATATGCTTAGCGATCCGGCAAGTTGTCCCTGGGTGAGCGAGCTGGGGTACCTTTACGGATAGATGAGGGGCCAGGGTTAGGCCTCTTTGGAGTGGTCGCATAAGGATGTGTTGTCGCACGGGCTGGGGTGCGAGGTAGTGTTGTCTCCGCAGGTTGCTCTGGGGTAGCTAGGCGTAGGGATTCAAGAAGGCGCTGGAGGGATTCCGGTGATGTACAGGAGTGTTGGTGGCCCTGGTAGGAAAATTGCAGAGCAAAGGGGAAGCGCCAGCTGCAGCTTCATGGCCCGGCGTTTAGCAATTGTGGAGGGAGCTAGGTCAGAGAAAAGTTGATATATGTGGCCCTGGAACAGGAGAGCGTCCTTGTTGCGAGCAGCAGCTAGGAGTTGCTCCTTTGTGCGGAAAAAATTTAATTTGATGATAATATCTCGCGGTGGCCCTTCTTGTTGGCGGCGGGTCAGGGCCCTGTGGATTCTATCAAATTCCAGGCGCTCTATGGGGATAGAGGGTGATAGCTCTTGGAATAGGGCTGTAGAGAAGGACAATAGGTCATCAACATTTTCTGGGATACCTCTCAGGCGTAGATTTGACCTGCGGGAGCGATTTTCGGCGTCTTCGAGACGAGAAAGTAGCATGGCGTTCTCATCACGAAGGGCTGCCTGCTCATGGGCTTGTTCTTGCAGGGTGAGTTCCATGTCATCAACTCTAGTTTCTAGGTCTGCTGTGCGCTGGCCTAGCTCCCTGATCTCCCGTGACAGTCTGCTAGTTATTTTGTCTGATGTGGATTTTAGGGCCTTGTGTAACATAGACTCCATGAGTTGCAGAAAATCACCCTGGGACATACCTGAGGGAGGCAGGAAGGGAGAACCGGCGGTTGTATAGTCAGGATTATCTTCTTCATCATCGCTCTCAGTGGCGGCTTGTGCCGGTCTGTCAGGTGAGGCAGCGTGCTGCTTGGCCAGGGCCTTCGCCGCCATCTTGGACGAGGCGCGGGCCAGGGCTTCTTTGATCGGTTTAGGTTTAGTTTTACCGCGGTGGCCGGTTAAAACCATCCCGGCTGATGCTGTGACCGTTCCGGAGGCTTTATCCGGGAAAAGCGGGGTTGCAGGGTTGCTCAGGCGCGGCGTATGGTCCCGATGTTGCGGCGGGAGGTGCGGAGCTTTAATGGAACACGTCCGCCATGTAGAGCCTCGCGCATGCGCCCCCGGGCATGTCCTACTTTTAACCTTTTAAGTGCATATTTTGTAACCTATCTTTTACGTCATGTAGTATATATATTTTTTTATATGTATGTATTCAATTATACATGAATAAACTGTATGATTTTCATGCAAGCGGTTGATCACGTGCCTTCCTTCCACCCTTCCCACACAGTCTTCTTCAGACCACCCCTGGTCAGTCTAGGCAGCAGGACACGCACAATCATTTTCTCCAGTTTTATCGATTTAAATAGCACTAACACTTTACACTAACAACGCCTTCACTAGCGCAGGAGTAATTCTTTTTTCTGTCTATATTTTGAACCACCTCTGGGCCTGTCCCTGCAGAGCTGCAAGAATCTCTGCTCTTGTGTGGTTCCTGTCCCCTAGACACACCAGCTGAAGCACTGCTTGGCACCTTTTAGCCTGACTCATTGAATAGCTCTTTGAATGCTTAAGGGGTACTTGAGGCTCATAGGACAATTCAGTCTAGGGGTAGAGCTGACAAATCAGGCATCATCACCCCTAGCTGTATGGAGACGTGAGGGCACAACAAGCTGCAGCACTGAGCCATGTCCTGCATCCTTCTGAGTTGCTAGCAGAGTTACTTAGTGTGCTGTGAACAAAATATATTGTCCCTGCCCATGCTTGCTGGACCACGTGTCAGCAGTAACGCAGACTTTGCGGCTGACTGCCTTGCCCAACGGTGCCTTAACATTGCCTTCCACGTGATGGTAATGAGCTGGAATGGCCTTACATGAAAAGAAATAGCGATTGGGAACCTGCCATTATGGTACAGAACATTCTACAAATTACGGAAGGGGGCAGAATCCACCAAACGGAAATGCAGAAGTTGTAGAGCCAGCAGCTTTGACAAACTTGCATTTAGACGCTGGGCATGTACTGTCAAACAATTTTTCCACATCGGTTTGACAAGTGTATATCATTGCAATTTTTGACAGCAAGGCCAATTCTTGCTTTCATCAAGAGTACCTCTATAGGGTTATGGTGCGAAGGCGCCATGACACCCAAAGAACAATCTTTCCGCATCTGTTTGACAGGTGCGTATTATTGCAATTTTTTACAGCAAGGCCAATTCTTGCTTTCATCAAGAGTACCTCTATAGGGTTACGGTGTGAAGGCACCACTGACACCCAAAGAACAATTTTTCCGCACCCATTACAGAAGTAGAAATCCAAAGTCTGTGGTAGAGACACCAGAATTTATCCCAAAAATCTCTAATCTTGTTCCCAGTGCACTACATTGTGGCCGCATCATTCAGACTGGCTCCCCAAGCTGTTGCTTACAAAATAAAGGGAAAAATTCATTTTTTGGGCTTTATAAATGCAATTATTGCTGCAGCAGCTTCTATACACAATACAGATAGGCCACTTTACTTTACCCCCCCCCCCCCCCCTCCCTAGGTACTATATTGAAAGGAATTTATTTTTATTTTTATACTTTCATTTTAAGCATCAATAAATCACTGCCCATTTAAAAATTATGTTTTTTTACAAACTTTTTTGATCATTGATACATGTCCCCAAGGGCATTACCCGGACCCCCATAACCATTGTATGTCCAATTACTTGCATATAAGCCTTCAAAATAGGCACTATTGATTTTTCAGGTTTGGGTCTCATAGATCAATGGGGTTCGTTATTTGATTCCGAACTTTCCAGATGTTCGAAAGTTCTGGTGCGAACCGAACAGGGGGTCGTTCGGCCCATCCCTAATCAGACTTAGAAATTATTCCACCACACCATGCCAGCAGCTTTCAGCATCGAGGTCACCAATGAAAAAATGCTGCCTGACTCGGCGTCTCTCTACTACCAAGCCATCAGCCTGCTATATAAATTTATATCCAGGGATTTTCTCACTGTCATGTTGGAGTTGTAAGTTTAATAAAATAAATAATGTATTTACATACTTCACTATGGGAGTTCATATGTCCTTTTTTCATTGGTGACCTTGATGCTTGAAGCTTGAAGCTGCTGGCATGGTGTGGTGGAATCATTCCTAACCCTGATACATTGAGCGTTTTATGACCATTTGTAATCGAATGGTCCAACAAATCTGGTAAGAGGTGCCTTTTACTATTTTACATGGTGGTGGATTCTCTTTGCACAACGGATTGGAAGGAGTTTGTACACAGTTCAAAGAGTGGATCGCTTATGAGTGAAGACTCTTTGATCATTAGGACTTTCTTATGGACACTTCCTTTTACAAATACTTTTTTTTATTTGTTTTTGAGTATTTATATTGTCGTAGTTATTATGCTTAATATTTGATAACATAATCATTTGAATTAGCGCTGCTTTCTTTGTACACTATTTGTTCAACTGGTATCACGGTTTTAAGAGTCTGCTTGTTTACTTAATTTAACCTAATACAGATATTATTTGGTGATCATCTTTATAATATTTTTAAGATATTGTTGCTAAGGGCTTTGTTATCCTTCATTTTATTGTTTGCTGATCTCTTAGAGGACTATCCTATATTTATATGAGGAGTGGGAATGTGACTATTGTCTATTTATTTGTATTCAGCTTTTTCAAAAAAAATTTGGGGGGCAGAAAAATTATGAGTGCATGTTTCAAAGATGTAATCATAAACTAATGTAGCGCTGGTATTTTTGCCTTCTAATGCTATGTAATGTTAAACAATGGACAATGCTATAAATTGGTATTTGGCTCCCTCTAGTGGTATAAATGTGAAATGGACTTTGTTTATTTTCTCATTTGAAGAGCATAGGGAAAACCTAACAGGAAGTGACTTAATCGTTTTTCTTGAGAAAGGACTTACCCATTAACACTGAGTGGCTGAACTGCATGCTGGGTAGGATATAAAAGGCCCCGCGTGGCCATCTTTTTTCTCTTTATGCTGGGACGCGTGCCTGCCTAAAGGGATCTGTGTGTGGGTGTCTGGAAGAGCACGGCCTGCATTGTCCGGAGCGGAGCAGCAGCTACAGACAGAGCCCCATCACTGTGTGCTGGAGAAGCGGTGTGGTCCGACTGGAAGATCCTGAGCATCTGACAGAGCCAGACGGAGGTCCCGGTCGTCTTGTGAGCGGTGCAGCATTGCGGAGCTGACTGTCAGCAGGACGGAAACTGTCTGAGCGGAGGCATCCATCCAGGCCTGGTGTGGTGAGAGGGCTGTTGCCCAGAAGTTTTGTATCGCACTTCACACATTTAGACTAACTTTATAGCACTGCTGGGACCCACGGACCCACGGAGCAGTTCAGTTCAATAGAGTTGCACCTACATTTCATTACTAATCAAGCCTGATTTCATGACTAAGTAACTGCTGCTGGAAGTACATTCCCAGGGAAGGAGTTCACAAATACTTTGCACAATTGAAGTTACTGTTTTCTATTATCCTACACTGCTTTACTGGTTGAAAATCCTGCAGATTATAAATACTGCAGTATAAATGGCTAGCTGAAGAAAAGAAGACCAAAAACTATATTCCTTACTGTAAGGCCTTATAGTGTTGCTATTACCTACTAGGAACTGTAGGGGGAATATTGAGTGAATTATACTGTCTTATCATCCTGTTCAAATACTATGTATCACATTACTGATCTTATGGTGTCTACGCAGTGTGCTTGAAGTTGGAAGGTTCATGAACACCCATTGTTCTGAGGAGGGCTGCAAGACACTAGGCATTACCTTGAGGAATTGTTTACATCACGAATCTAGAGACCAGACACCAGAGCGCAGGAGAATTTGTTGTGTGTTTGAAGTTGGAAGGTGCCCAGTGCTGAGGTTGTTGCCTGAGCATTAGTCCCACAGGAGCAATACAGGTAGCTCTCATGTGATAGCCATTCACAACTATTTGCCTCAGTGTTGTATACCAATTACGGTTCTTGTGTTAATGATTAAACCTGTTGTAGTAAACTTATCTTTTGGTTTAATACAATCTGTTGTGAGCTTTGTTCATTCTCCAAACAGGTGTAGCAGTGTATACCCAGGTGACTACACAGGTAAAGTGAATATATGTGACTATTCAACTGTCTTTTATTATTAGGTTTTGCACCAACACTGTTACACAGCTGTGTCAAGCGGGTTGAGCCAATTCATTGGGGGTGGAAATAGCAGAGTACAGGCCCAATAATATATCAGCAGCTCCTTCAGGGGTAAGTGCTACATGTGGGGGCTCGTCCTGGATATCTATTACTCTGCAATCAAGCCCACCCTCATGAACTCCAGAATGGACCCCCTCACAGTGGCGCAGCAGTGCGAAGCAGAAGGCGTCATCTCAGAGGCGAGCGTGGCGATTGAGCTCTGGGGAGATGTCTGGGAGGAAGAACAAATCAGCTGAGTGGTGAAGGCACTGTCCCCAGACAGAAAGGCAATGGTGGTCGCTGTCAGACCAGACCATGGAACCTCCCGCACTTATGCACTGCTGGAGTGGAGGAAGGAAGTCCCAGAGAACTTTAAAGGTACAAGTGCGAAATTAGCGGACAAGACTAAGTTTTACCTAAAACACCCAGAGGGACCAGGTGGAAACCCTGCCAACTCCACGCAGGTGAAATCAGCCAAAGCAAAAGTTTCTGCCCATTCACGTCCGGCCACGGTTGAACCAGAGCTCTTTACAGCCTTAGGGAACTTTGTGGCAAAATACCAGAAGGGCAACCCCACATACTCTGGAAATGCATACCAGAAACTCAGTGTTTTCTCTGGAAGATGGCACGTACCTCCAGAGGAGGACAACTTTGAAGAATGGTTGGAGCAGACCACACAAGCCTTGGATGAATTGGACATCCCTGAGACTCACAAGAAACAGAGAATCACATAGAGCTTAAGAGGGCCTGCTTCAGAAGCTATCCAAAATTTGAAGCTCAGCAAGCGAAACTGTGTGGCTCAGGACTACTTAGACATTCTGCAGGATGTGTTTGGGCGAACACAGAAAATCACAGACCTGATGTATCAATTGGAACACACTTATAAAAATGAGGGAGAGAAGCAGTCAGAATAAATTCACAGGAGGAATTGCCATCTACATCTACTACCATACCTCGACCAGTAACTAGGTCTCAGTCTGGATCTCTAGCAACAGAAAATAATGAGGAAGAAGAAATGGAAGTAAGCTGGCTGTGGCCATCTGAAATGCCAGGAGCTGATGCGGGTGTTTCACCCTACACAAGCAGAGGAGATAATGGGATTCTTAGGCCAGAAGCCCCAGAATTCGTGCCACTGACTGGACACTTTGAAGAGCACTTATCTCCCACTGGCATTGAGACGCAGGAGTCTGAAGTGGGAGAGAATAATACTAGCCCAAGGGTGGTGACCACACCCAAACGACAGAGAGTTAAAAGAGACATTCGCCCACCAAAAAGACTAACCTACGATGCACTGGGTCAATGCTCTGGAGTGACCCAAGTTACCAGCAGAAGAAATTCTGAGATGCTTGGTCCCTCTACTGTCAATTAAGAAAGGGACAACCCCATCTCACCCCTTGACACATCTGTACCAGACACTGCAGTGTCTGCTGTGATGGCACAGAACAGCTCCCCATCACATGATAATTGGTGGGAGGCTCCTCTGTCTGCATTATGCAATCGGATAGAGGCAAAAATGTCTAATAGAACAAAGATTTTGAATATCTTTAGGGACCAAACATTTAAAGCAGGGGCAGTATGTAGCGCTTGTATTTTTGCCTTCTAATGCTATGTAATGTTAAAGAATGGACAATGCTATAAATTGGTATTTGGCTCCCTCTAGTGGTATACATGTGAAATTGACTTTGTTTATTTTCTCATTTGAGGAGCATAGGGAAAACCTAACAGGAAGTGACTTAATCATTTTTCTTGAGAAAGGACTCACTTACCCATGAACACTGAGTGGCTGAACTGCATGCAGGGTAGGATATAAAAGGCTCCGCGTGGCCATCTTTTTTCTCTTTATGCTGGGACGCGTGCCTGCCTGCAGGTATCTGTGTGTGGGCATCCGGAAGAGCGCGGCCTGCATTGTGCGGAGCGGAGCAGCAGCTTCAGACAGAGCCCCATCACTGTGTGCTGGAGAAGCGGTGTAATCCGACCGGAAGATCCTGAGCATCTGAACACTGTTACACAGCTGTGTCAAGCGGGTTAAGCCAATTCATTGGGGGTGGAAATAGCAGCGTACGGGCCCAATAAATTATCAGCAGCTCCTTCGGGGGTAAGTGCTACACTAAGTTCTCCTGATAGCTCTTTGTGTTGAATAAAATACGAAATTATAGAAGAGCCTGTCCAATTCATGACCTTAATCTTTGTTTTAGTATTTTTAATTTAAAAAAAACTCTTTTACTATACATCTGAGTGCCTGCATTAGTAAAAAGTACCTTATAAGCTGCAAAAAAAGGTTTGTATATACAGCAGTCTACAGGTTACATTCATAAAAAAACAGTTCTAAAATGCTGTACATTTCCCCTTTGTCAACAAAATCATCAATGAGGTTTTGAGGAGAGGCATGGTTTCTTTAGAAATGGATAATTTTCTTTGAAACTACGAAGTTCAACCTTAAGTTAACTCAGAACAATATTAACTTCAGCCAACAGTTCTTTAGATTGCAAAGCTTCTTTTAGAATGTCACTTTGATATGACTAAACCATTTAAGGTCTAAATAGGACATATCATGAATCAAAGTTTCATTTTTTGAGAATTTTCTTCCAGGCTGGTTGTCGGCTGATCACTGACTACATAGAAAACCTGAAACTGAAACCAATGAAGGGGATAAGAAAGGAGTTCATCCTGTGACAATTTTCCAGGCATTCTTTCTTTTCTCTGTGAGCCTTTTCGAGGTGAATGGCTTTCAATTGCAGCATTAACAGATCCAAAAGGGTACTGCTTGTCCTGGTGACAAATGATTACATTCGTGTAGTAAGGTTAGAAAATGAATCCCTGATCATGATAATTTGGTCTTTGGCAATTTTCACTTTTTACCATGTCTGGAAAATATGTAATTTTCAATTGCAGATACTCTGAACCTGTACTATCATTTACAAGATTTGCATAAACTGGAGTATAACAGGCAAGGTTTCATATTGTGTCCAAACATGAAACAGGTTTTTGGCCTTACTCACAGCTTTACTGTCAAATCTAGGGGATTGAGAAATACATTCCAAGCAGTACATTAGAACAGTACACAATTCCTTTGATTGGTCCACAGTTGAACCAAACATCATAGGCAATGCTCTTAGTGTGCTGCACCATCTTGCATTACCCAATTTCTTCAGTCTAGAGAGCTTTTCATGCTCCTGACTAGGGATGAGCCGAACACCACCGAGTTCGGTTCGCACCAGAACCTGCGAACGGACCGAAAGTTTGCACGAACGTTAGAACCCTATTAGTTACAATGGACGCGAACGTTTGAAATCTAAAGTGCTAATTATAACGGCCAATATGCATGTTATTGTCATAAAAAAGGTTTGGGGACCCGGGTCCTGCCCCAGGGGACATGTATCAATGCAAAAAGAAGTTTTAAAAAACTGATGTTTTTTCTGGAGCAGTCATTTTAATGATGCGTGAAAAAAATAAGTGAAATATTCCTTTAAATATGGTACCAGGGGGGTGTCTAAAGTATGCCTGTGAAGTGGCATGTGTTTCCCGTGTTTAGAACTGTCCCTGCACAAAATGACATTTGTAAAGGAAAAAAATAAGCCATTTAAAACTGCTTGTGGCTTTAATGTCATGTCTTGTCCTGGCAATATGGTTGAAAATCATTGAGAAAAATGGCATGGCTACCCCATCACCCCCCCCCCCCCCCCCACTCCAGCCCATTACCAGCCCCTTTGGGTCTTGTATGGATATTAAGGGGAACCCTGCACCCAAAATAAAACCCTATACCTACAACCCTATATACTCTGAACAGCAGTATACAGGCGGTGCAAACAAGACAGGGACTGTAGGTTTGTTCTTAAGTAGAATCTGTTTGTAATTTTGAACAGGTAAATTTGCCCCTGTAACATTTGTTTTGCTGTCTGTGCACCTGTTCAGAACATTTCACCTCACTTTCTGCCCAATGACAAATGTTTTTGGAAAAGTGTGTTTTTTATTGAAACAAGGATTGGCGATAAAGCATCAGTAGAGAGGAGATACCTTTTTCCCAAATTAAATTTAACAGGATCTAATTTTCCTTCATAGGGGTAGATTTCCTCTCACTTCCTGTTTTCTCCTTCCGTTTGCAAGTAGGAGTGGTTTCTAAGTTGGATGTTTGAAAGTAGGGGCCTGCCGTATATACTCTGCAGAAATTTGCCCCATTAGATGTTGGTGTTGCCACAACACTGTAAGCCCTCACAGCTACTCTTGGTGGGCGCTGGAACGCCCTACTGTGAACTATTATATCTGGAATTGTAATTACATGCCATTGTTGAACAGTGTTAGGAAAAATTGGGCCTTTGGTAGTGGTGGTGGTGCTGGTGCTACAACATTGTAAGCCCTCACAGTTACACTTGGTGGGCACAGAAATGGACCCTGCTGTGAATTATTAGATCAAGAATTGTAATTGCATGCACCTGTTGAACAGTGGCAGAAAAATTGGGCCTTTGGTGGTGGTGGTGGTGGACGGTGTTGCCACAACACTGTAAGCCCTCACAGTTACTCTTGGTGGGCGCAGGAATGGGCCCTTCTGTGAATTATTAGATCAAGATTTGTAATTACACGCCCCTGTTAAACAGGGGCTGAAAAATTATGCCTTAGGCACTGGTGCTGGTGCCACAACACTGCAACTCCTCACAGATACTGTACTTGGAGCACAGCAATGAGACTTGTTGCAAAGCATTGCATAAAAAATTGTAATTACACGCCCCTGTTAAACAGAGGCTGAAAAATTGTGCCTTAGCTACTGGTGGTGGCACCCAGAAACAAAAATGTTCTTCCAAGCTATCATCAGGATCATTGAGAAGGAAGAGGATAGTCAGTCAACATAACAGGACAGTCACTCAGCATCAGCATAGAAAGTCTTGAAGGGATGTGACATTTCAAAATAAATTATTCTGTTATATCAGCTTCAGGTGCCTGGTAGCTGGTGGTGATCCAAGACTGATTCATCTTTATGAAGGTCAGTCGATCAACCAAGTCGGTGGACAGGCGCACCCTGTGATTGGTGACAAAGCCTTCAGCAGCACTGAATGTGCGTTCCGAAAGAATGCTGGATGCAGGACAGGCCAGTAGCTCAATTGCATACTGTGCAAGCTCTGGCCAGTGATCCATCCTCAAGACCCAGTAAGCCAGAGGATTTTCGGTGGGAAAGGTGTCCAAGTCTGACCTTGCCCCTAGGTATTCCTGTACCATGTATATCAGACGCTGGCGATGGTTGCTGGAACCGATCATACCTTGGGGCTGCGGACTAAAAAATTGCCTGAACGCATCGGTCAGACGTCCACCTTCCCCACCGCTCCTTCTGCTACTGACCGAAGCCTCAGCAACTTGTCATCCAGGACCAGGAGTTTGTAACCTCCCATTCTCTGGGAACGCATTGCACAGACCTTTCTGCAAGGCCTCCCGGAGATGTCTCATCCTCTGCTCCCTCTGCGACGGCAAGATAAGGTCCGCAACCTTACCCTTGTACCGTGGATCAAGGAGAGTGGCGAGCCAGTAATGGTCCCTCTCCTTGATCCGAAGAATACGAGGATCCTTCCGCAGGCTTTGCAGGATCAGGGAGGCCATGCAACGTAGGTTAGCTGAGGCATTCGGCCCGGAGTCTTCTGGGTCACTGAGGACGACATGATCCGCAGCCACCTACTCCCAGCCACGTACAAGTCCACCGGTTTCTTGGGACTTTAAATCATCCCTAAAAGACTGCTGCTGCTGAGTGCCAGGCTCCACCTCCATGCTGACACATTCCTCCTCCTCCTCATCCTGTCTGATGGGTGGGAGAGAAGGAACACTGTCTGGATAAAGGGGGTCTTGAGAGGGAAGGAAGTCCTCCTCTTCCTGCCTCTGTTCTGCCTCAAGTGCCCTGTCCATTATTCCACACAGTGTATGCTCCAACAGGTGGACAAGAGGTACAGTGTCACTGATGCATGCACTGTCACTGCTCACCATCCTCGTGGCCTCCTCAAATGGTGACAGGACAGTGCATGCATCCCTGATCATGCTCCACTGGCGTGGTGAAAAAAATCCGAGCTCACCTGACCCTGTCCTGGTGCTGTAGTCGCACAGATACTCATTGATGGACCTCTGCTGCGTGTGCAGTTGCTGCTGCATTGGCCAACGTTGAGTTCCACCTGGTGGGCATGTCACATATAAGGCGGTTCTTGGGCAGGTTCAACTCCTTTTGCAGCTCAGCCAGCCGAGCACTGGCATTATATGATTGGCGGAAATGCACACAGACTTTCTTGGCCTGCCTCAGGACATCCTGTAAGCCTGGGTACCTTCCCAAGAACCGCTGCACCCCCAGGTTAAGGATGTGAGCCATACAGGGCACATGGGTCAGCTGTCCCTGTCGCAGGGCGGAGAGGAGGTTGGTGCCATTGTCACAAACCACCATTCCTGGCTTAAGCTGGCGTGGCGTCAACCACCTCTCGGCCTGCCCCTGCAGAGCTGACAGAACCTCTGCCCCAGTGTGGCTCCTGTCCCCCAAACACACCAGCGCAAGCACGGCATGGCATCTTTTTGCCTGCGTACTTGCGTAGCCCCTTGGACGCCTACGGAGAACCGCTGGTTCCGAGGACAGAGCACTCGAAGAGGCCATGGAGGAAGAAGAAGAGGAGGGGGGTGGAGGAGAGAGGTGTGTCACAACCAGTAGTAGCATTTTGGAGGCGTGGTGGCGGAACAACCTCCAACACTACTGCACCTTGTCCTCCATCCTTCCCAGCTGCTAAAAGAGTGACCCAATGGGCCGTGAAAGATAGGTAACGTCCCTGTCCATGCCTGCTGGACCATGAGTCAGCGGTAATATTCACCTTACCGCTGACCGCCCTGTCCAGCGAGGCCAAGACATTGCCTTCCACATGCCGGTAGAGAGCCGGAATCGCCTTCCGTGAGAAAAAGTGGCGTTTGGGAACCTGCCACTGAGGAACCGCACATTGCACAAACTCACAGAAGGGGGCCGAGTCTACCAACTGAAAAGGCAGCAGTTGAAGTGCTAGCAATTTAGCCAAGCTAGCATTCAACCGCTGGGCATGTTGATGGCTGGGAGTGAACTTCTTTCGACGGTCCAGCAGCTGGGGCAGGGAAATTTGCCTGGTACAATCGGACATCGGTGTAGGGCTAGCACACAAGTACTTGGCTGTGACACACCTAATTCTAGACCTTCATATCTCTCAGTGCAGCTTTCAGAGAGGACTGAAGGTATAGTGGGGTTGGAGATCCCAGCTGATGAGGAGCAAGGAGAGGTCCACTTTGTTCTTTGGTGTGGGTCTTTACAGTGCGCTTGCCAACGAGCTGCATGGCAGGTCAACATATGTCTGGTCATGCTTGTGGTGCCCAAGCGGCTGATGTTTTGGCCACGCTAGATACGCTTGAGACATATGTTGCAAATAGCAGCGGTGCGATCTGATGCACTCGTCTTAAAAAAGGCCCACACCAAAGAACTTTTGTAATAACGCACAGAGGCAGCGCCCTGCACAGGCGGAGCTCTGCGGTGTGTGTTTCAGTTGGTGTGCTGCCCTCAACCTGGCCCCCGGAGGGCATCCTACCTCGTTGGAGATGTGCCGCCTCCTCCTCCTCCTCCTCTCTCCGTTCAGGCACCCACGTGGAGTCAGTGACCTCATCATCCCCTCCCTCTTCACCACTGGAGCAAACCTGGCAGTATGCTGCAGCTGGTGGAACTTGACTGCCAGATTGCTGTCTTTGAGCATCCCCTCTCTCTGCGCTCACGCTACTGCCTTCCTCTAGCTGGGTATCATCATTGGAGCCTTCAAAACGCTGGGCATCCTCCTGGAGCATGTACCCAACACTGTGCTCAAACAGTTTAAGGGACTCCTCAGGAGGACATGGTGGGTCTAAGGAAGGGGTGACTGATGACATTGAGTATGCGTTGGCAGCTGCTTTGCCAGTACCCTGAGCCTGGGTGAGGGAGGATGAGGAGGGCTTGGTCATCCACTCTACCAAGCCTTTGGCATGATGCGGCTCAACATGTCCAGCTGCCGAAAATAAGGACAAGCGTGTCCCATGGTCACGTGCTGATGACGATGCACCGCGTCCACGACCAGCACTGTTGTCTCTAGACACAGAGCCTGCTTGCCCTGTTTTCTTGGCTCGCGACTGTCTGCCTCTCCTTGTTGGCCTTCCAGACATTGTAATGGCCTGCAGGGAGATGGGAAAAACAGCTATTGGGTAGTGTATATTGTGCTGGAGTCACACAACACACACACTAACTCCTGCAGATGGCTGGATTAGATGACACCAGGGCAGAAGGGCAGATACAGGTGCAGGTTGTATACTGTGCTGTGCTGCACTCACGCAACACAATTACTAACTCCTGCAGATGGCTGGATTAGATGACAACAGGGCAGAAGGGCAGATACAGGTTCAGGCTGTATACTGTGCTGTGCTGCACTCACACAACACAATTACTAACTCCTGCAGATGGCTGGATTAGATGAAACCAGGGCAGAAGGGCAGATACAGGTTCAGGTTGTATACTGTGCTGTGCTAGACTCACACAGCACACACACTAACTCCTGCAGATAGCTGGATTAGATGACAACATGGCAGATACAGGTTCAGGTTGTATACTGTGCTGTGCTGCACTCACACAACACAATTACTGACTCCTGCAGATGGCTGGATTAGATGAAACCAGGGCAGAAGGGCAGATACAGGTTCAAGTTGTATACTGTGCTGTGCTGCACTCACACAACACAATTACTAACTCCTGCAGATGGCTGGATTAGATGAAACCAGGGCAGAAGGGCAGATACAGGTTCAGGTTGTATACTATGCTGTGCTAGACTCACACAGCACACACACTAACTCCTGCAGATGGCTGGATTAGATGACAACAGGGCAGATACAGGTTCAGGTTGTATACTGTGCTGTGCTGTGCTGCACTCACACAACACAATTACTAACTCCTGCAGATGTCTGGATTAGATTAAACCAGGGCAGAAGGGCAGATACAGGTTCAAGTTGTATACTGTGCTGTGCTGCACTCACAAAACACAAT
This sequence comes from Lithobates sylvaticus, assembly GCA_028564925.1. Taxonomy (NCBI): domain Eukaryota; kingdom Metazoa; phylum Chordata; class Amphibia; order Anura; family Ranidae; genus Lithobates; species Lithobates sylvaticus. Next base: position 126,978,136 of record CM053035.1, on the reverse strand, counting down.
TACTAACTCCTGCAGATGGCTGGATTAGATGAAACCAGGGCAGAAGGGCAGATACAGGTTCAGGTTGTATACCGTGCTGTGCTAGACTCACACAGCACACACACTAACTCCTGCAGATGGCTGGATTAGATGACAACAAGGTAGAAGGGCAGATACAAGTTCAGGTTGTATACTGTGCTGTGCTGCACTCACACAACACAATTACTGACTCCTGCAGATGGCTGGTTTAGATGAAACCAGGGCAGAAGGGCAGATACAGGTTCAAGTTGTATACTGTGCTGTGCTGCACTCACACAACACAATTACTAACTCCTGCAGATGGCTGGATTAGATGAAACCAGGGCAGAAGGGCAGATACAGGTTCAGGATGTATACTGTGCTGTGCTAGACTCACACAGCACACACACTAACTCCTGCAGATGGCTGGATTAGATGACAACAGGGCAGAAGGGCAGATACAGGTTCAGGTTGTATACTGTGCTGTGCTGCACTCACACAACACAATTACTAACTCCTGCAGATGGCTGAATTAGATGAAACCAGGGCAGAAGGGCAGATACAGGTTCAGGTTGTATACTGTGCTGTGCTAGACTCACACAGCACACACACTAACTCCTGCAGATGGCTGGATTAGATGAAACCAGGGCAGAAGGGCAGATACAGGTTCAGGTTGTATACTGTGCTGTGCTAGACTTACACAGCACACACACTAAAGCCCCATACACACGGTCAGACTTTTTCATGGATTTGGTCCGATCGGACAAGGTTGTTGAAAAATCAGACCGTGTGTATGCACCATCGGACAGTGTTCGTCGGTTTGTCCGTCGGACAAAGTCTTATCTCCTGCTGGAAAGATTTGCCGTCAACCCGGTCCGATCACACCAAATCCGAGCGTGTGTACGCTTGTCCGACGGACAAAGTGCTACGCATGCTCAGAAGAAATTCTGTGACGGAAGCGCTCGGTCAGGTAAAACTACCTTTCCTAATCGACACAGCACATTCGTCACGCTGCAATGTTAAAATGTCTTTAATGCAGCGCATTCTCTTTTTCTTTACAATGCAACAAGAATGACATCTTTTAGCTGCTCCTATTCACCCGCACTTCTCACAAACTTACTTCTTTATTACTTTTCAGCATTTATACACTACATGTTTATTTTTACTCTGAACGGAAAAGAATCTTTGTTATTTTTTTACCATGATTTGTCTTTTTTTTTTTTTTTTTTGGGGAATACATATTTGAATGTTTTTTTTTTTTTTTTTTGGAGGGGGGTTGTGTGTCTCAAATTACCAAAAACACATTATTTACATTTGTATTTCTTGCTTAAATTTACTAGGAGGTTGTTTGTTGTTGTTGCCCCTTGTTAATTCTACTTTAGGATTAGTGAAATGTACCTGCTTACTCAAAGAAAAACTGTCATTGTAGCAAAGTAAAACACAATAGTCAATGATTATTTCAAATCAAAAAAACCTTTATTTAGGTCACACCAACAAACCAAAGAGGAACGCAGCCATGGTGAAACTTGGGGAATTTGCAAAGTCTTGGCCCCCCACGGCAACCATCATTGTTCAAGCGTAGAAAATTGGGGGCCTGAGGAGTACGTATATTAAGGGGAGTGCAATCTGGTCGTGAAGTCCAAAGTATCCGGAACTGCAGCAGATGCCATCTAGGTCCCCAGGCTCTGGTACTACAAGAGGCTCCATCTTCTCTCACACCAGACTGATTGCAGGTCGTCACACTCAGGTCTTCCTTCCACGCTTCCTTCCACGCTGTGGCTGTCGTGCTGGTGGGGTGGCAGAAGGAGGAGGAGGAGGAGGAGGAGGCGGAGCATGGTAGCTATGGCAAACATGTGTGACTGGGGTCATCTCCCCAGCCCTACCCTTATTTAGGACATGGAGGATGAGCCCCTCACACATGTTGCGTTGCCCCACCTCCATACCCATCATTTTTGTGACAACCACCGAGCCAAAGGTCTCCTCGTCGGCGGGTGTGGCATGTAGGGAGTCTGAAGCCTCTCTGATCATCCGGAGCGCTGACTGTGCCGCATAACCCCCCCTTCTCGCCCTTTTGTATGGAGGGCGGAGGGGAGGGGTTTGGGTGTCAGTCAGGCTCCGAGGCCTAGCCCCCTCTTGGCTGCCACTACCCAGCTGGTGGCTGCCACTAACCCCTGCCTCCTCCTGACTGCCACCTTCCACAGCCACCTCCTGGCTGAGGTCTTCCTGTGTATGAAAAAGGGACATAGTTTCAGTTATTTGTTCATCAAACACACACAATTCTCATCTAGTGACTGGTGCAAAATGTTTACAAATAGAAAACCCTACAATTCTCAGCCCTGCAGTTTAGATTCTGGCCCCAAATGTCTCCCACACCACTGTCTGTTGATATGTCAAACACGTTAGGAACTAAGCAATTGGCGATCCTGAATTAAGTGAACATCATTCATTATTCCCATAAATGGTAACAAAACTACTATACCTGGAACAAGCTGGGCTCCTCCACCTCTTCCAGACTGGAAGGCCCAGGTTGCTCCTCGGAAGCCTCAACAGGGGTGGGCTGCGCGCAAGGAAGCGTGGAAGGAGGAGTCGAGGTTGACTCCGTGACATCAGTCTGGTCCTTCAGAAAATGGAGACTCTGATAGTACCAGAGCTTGGGCACATAGACCTCATCTGCTGAAGTTGCAGTTTCCTCAGACTTCACGACCTTCTTCCGCTCCCTGATATACGCACTCCTCAGGCTGCCAATTTTCTTTCTAATATCATCAACAGTTGCCGTGGGGAACCTTGGCTTGACAAATTCCACAAGTTCCTCCAGGGCTGCGTGCCTCTTTGGTTTGTTGGTGTAATGTGGGTGTATACCCTGCCACAATATGGGAAAATCCCTGTATTTGGCAATGAAGAGGGGGAGAAAACTCATGTCGTTGAATCCCTTCATATCAATCTCTGCAAGACACAACAGCACACAAAACCCTATCAATTATGTCAGGCTAAACTCTCCTAATCTTCTCCATAAAGAAGCCTCAAGTTCAAATCAGTCTAGGCTAGTTATGTACCAACGTCAAATTGTACCTTCGTTTGTAGCGATCGTCTCGTGTGAGTTTTCTCTCCCCTCGTCTCCCAGATCGTGGCTACGACACAGGCGTGTGACGTTTTATATACAGTGCGCATGCTTCAAACTCCGCCCGCCCCTGACGATCTTTCTCGTCTATTCCCCACCCCTTCTCTTTACGGCGTAGTGGGGAGAGCACATGGCGGGGACACAGCAGGTGCGCCACAAATATCCCACCAACGAGGAGGAGGACAAGGAAAGTCCGGAGGCAGAAACGTCCCGATCCCGGAGCCTGAAATTCAAGGCCTCCAATATGTCATTTGGAGAAATGTTGGAGATGGTGGACATATTAAAGAGGAGCGACTATGATGGGAAGTATGGGCCTTACCTCAACCCCAATGTCCGCAAGGCCAAGATCATGTCTAAAGTTGTGAGGAGGCTGTACAATCATTTTGGGGTACAACGATCCAAGGAGCAACTGAGGAAACGCTGGTCAGACCTGAAACTGAGGGAGGCCGATCAGTACAGAAAGATCAAGCGAATTCTTCTAAAAAGTAAGTAGTTGTGTTTTGTGTTTGATTTCTTGCTTGCATACTGCTCCATTGTGGTTTGATTTTTACAAAGTTGTACATTCCAAAATGGCCACTTTCAGGTTCGTCTGTGCATTCGATCGTACTCAGCCTCGATCTTTCTGCCACTGTCATGATCGTGTGTGTGCATTCGATCGTACGCAACCTCGATCGTTCGGCCACTTATAATACGATGTTTGGTGAAGTTTTTATTGAAAGGAAGTTTGTTCTCACTAGAGATGTCAGCAAGAGCGTAAACCAAATTTTGTCAATGTAAAGGAGAGGTCACTCAGTAGCTGTTTACCCATCTGGACTCTAGAGCACTAGTGCTGGGACACCCAAACCCCCTTTTTATTATGCTTTTCCACACATGTGCTCCAGTGGATACTAGAGGGAGGTCTCCATCACACAAACTTCTACCAAAAAGCTAGTCAGTTTAGCACCTTTACAAAGTGACTACATTCATGTAGTTGACATTTGTAACTGGCCAAACTAAAATAGTGTCCGTCACTTTCAAACAATGTTTGTCATTTCCTATTTCTGCCCTCAATACCTTGTGTTGCTAAATCTTCCTTTTGGACATTCTCATAGGGGAGCGAAAACTTGGGCCGTCTGAGGAAACCCCCAAACCAACACCTCCCAAAAAAGGGGAAAGAGCAGAAGCAGAGGAGGAGGAGGAGGAGGAAGGAGAGATCATCGAACTTGGAGAAATTGTCACCACAACAGGTGAGTGTGGGAGAACACAGCTACTGGTAAGCTAATCCATGTATGGCTGCCTCATTTCCAACACCCCATTTTTGTTTGTTTGTGGTTTTTAGGTGACGTGGATGTTGTGGAAGAAAAATCGCACTTTACCACAGAGAGTGCCCACGTACTCATCGGAGAGATAATGGTCTGCAATCGAGATCTAGATTACATAAAGCAAAACATCAATGATGTTCAACAAAAATTGAAGAACATCATTGATGTTTTAGGAAAAATATGAAAACGCACCAAGTAATTAACACACATTTGTGCCTGCTTCTGAACACATTTGCAACTTAAAAACTGTGTGAAATTTGGAACATGCACACATTGTGTCCACATTTGCTAGCTCCCATCATGGTGGATGAATGCCAACGTTTTTTTTGGGGGTGCAAACACTTTACGAACTACGAAAGTGGTTGTGGTGAAGGGGTTGCACCCCCAAAAAACGTCCATTCATCCCCATGATGGAAAAATGGCACTTTTGAAGCTTCTAGGCATGTGTTTTACCATCTAATGTCCATTTTCAGACCCAAATTGTGTGCATGTTCTAAATTTCCACTTTCCGGGGGTGACCCCCCCATGTGATGAAGGCAAGATCAAACACACTTTGAACATATAGTCATGTCTGATCTTGTCTTCACTTTACAAAGTTGAACTTTCCGAGTTCATAGGTTCTGTTTTGCTCCATGCCTGGTTTTACCAATTGCGGAATGTTTGTAAACAATGTTGTAAATAAACAAGATGTTGTCAGTTTTGGCGTGAAGATTGTAAACGCACTTGTGAATGTTTTCCTAGTAAACTTTTTTATTTTTCGAAATGTGTGGCTTCCTTATTTAAAAAACACAATGCATTATGTATGTAAAATGTAAAGGATATGGGGGGCAATGGGTGTTATTTACTAAAGGTAAATCCACTTTGCACTCCAATTTTCTTTCCCTGGGAACTTTTTCAATGCACTTGTAGAGCATAGCGGATTTGACTTATGTAAATGACACCCACAGTGCTTTGTACGAAAACACGGAGCACAGCATTTTTGAGAATACACACATGTCAGACCTGGTGCTGAAAAGGAGTATTTTGGGTGTCAGTTATGCAGTACAAACCTTCTCTAGACCAAAGATTAGGAAGCAAACACACAACATGAGAATAATCTTTTTGGGAAGAAGAGACTGTTACCTCCTTTTGCCCAGAAAGTGCATTCCCACTGTCGAAGGCAAAGGGAAAAAATGTCAAAGTAAAATAAGCTAAAAAGAAGACTGAAATGACAAGAAATCATAGGTTGGTTAAAATATCTGATTTATTAAAAAATGCCTCTCACACATCGTCAGGCAGAGCAATGGCCCCCCTACCCACAAAGTACTCCATATATTGGTCCCGGACCACACGGGCATTTAGAGGGGGCAAGCCTGGACGTGCCACTCGAAGGGCTGTGAGTTCCGCATTTGGAGGGCCCTCCACATCTGGGCCAACGGGCACCACATAGTTCCTGTTATGTCTTTTGAGGAAGTTGTGCAATATGCAACAGGCAAGAACTATGTGGTTCAGTTTGTATTCCGCCAAGTTAAATGCCGTCAGGAACAGGCGGAAGCGGCTGGCCAGGATGCCAAAAGCGTTCTCCACAACTCTTCTGGCTCTGGACAGCCTGTAGTTGAAGACCCTCTGGTCCGGGGTGAGGGTCCTCATCGGGAACGGCCTCATCACATGGGGAGTCAACGCAAATGCTTCATCTGCGACAAAGACGAAGGGGAGTCCTTCGGCATTCTCCTCTGGAGGTGGCAAGCACAGACTGCCACTTTGGAGACGCCAGTAGAACTCCGTGTGCGTAATGGCCCCACCATCCGATATCCGGCCGTTCATCCCCACGTCCACATACATAAACTCGTATGTTGCCGACACCACCGCCAACATCACTACACTATTAAACCCTTTATAATTATAATAGTAGGACCCCGAGTTGGGCGGTGGGACGATGCGGACGTGTTTCCCATCAATTGCCCCTCCGCAGTTAGGAAAGTCCCAACGGCTGGCAAAGTGGGAGGCCACAGTCTGCCATTCCTGTGGCGTGGAAGGGAACTGTGGAGTGAAACAAGAAAAAAAAAATTAGTCACTTTGCACCTAAACATTGCAAGCAGATTAGACAATCAACATCTTGGAACAAGAGCATTGTATAAAATTGGAGGCTGGAAAGTATTTGCACAGAAATGTAGAGGCTCCCCTTCACAGATTACTCACCCCCCCCATCAATCCCCCCACTTCTGATGGGACATTGGCAATAACTAGGGTTTTGGGGGGGGGTGGTGGACAGCTAACCCTCTGCACTTCATTGATTGGCAAATGGCTCAATAATGTGGGCTAGTTTGGCCAGACCCTCTGTACTTAACACTATTGGCAGGCCACAGGAAAGATCAAATAACATTTCAACCCCCCCCCCCCCCCCAAAAAAAAGGCAGGCACAGTGTGACATTATTAAATTACCAAGCAAGCTAATAGGAGGGAAAGAAGACAAAAAAATAGGAAATGGAATGTATGGAGGCAGCCCCTTGCACTACATGCTTTGCTGAATTCATCCCTAAAGATGCGCACTATAAAGAGGTAGGTATATAGTGTGTAGGGACCTTGGGAAAGCCAGCAGATAAAGGATTGGTACCATCTGACAGAGCAGTTGGGGGAGGGGGTTCCTAATGAGTTTGCCCCCCCCCCCCCCCACCAAAATAAAAAAAAAAGGGGGCTCTACATGAAGTAAACCACACAGCAAACATTTGTGCATATTTTAGGGGGTGTTTGGGGGCAAACAATACTATGCAGCAGACAAAAGACATTGCTTAAGTGACTAGGCCATAGGTGTCTATTGGGGCAGAAGAGCATGCTGGGGAGGTAAGTGAAGGGAAAAATGCATGAAGGAGAAAAGGGGCGCAGCATATTAGAACATATTGCAATCATGGTAATTAGGGAAGGAGGTCAAAAATACAAGTCATTAGCAAACAGAGCATACATAGAAGGGAATAGTAAAGTAGAAATGTTACCTTAATATAGTCCTCCTGCAGGACCTGAATGATGGCAGAACAGGTCTCTGGAATAATGATTCCCAGGGCCTGGGGAGAGATACCTGAAGAGAACTTCAAATCCTGAAGACTTCTCCCTGTCGCCAAGTACCTCAACGTGGCAACAAGCCTCTGCTCCGGAGTAATGGCTTGTCTCATGCAGGTATCCTGCCGGCTGATAAAGGGGGTCAGCAAAGCCAAAAGACGGTGAAAATCGGGGTCCGTCATCCTGAGAAAGTTCCTGAAATCATCAGGATTATTCTCCCGGATCTCACGAAGCAAAGGCATGTGCGAGAACTGGTCACGCTGAAGCAACCAATTCTTGGTCCACATACTCCTCGTCACTCTGTTCATGGACGGGTCTTGGCTCAAAGCTAAAAGCCCGACACCAATTCCGCGTACAGCACGAACTCGGCGACGAGTACGCACGGGAAACATCGCTCACAAGGTCACAAAAGGTCGGCTGGTCAGAACGGACAAACAGAAAGCACCGATAAACAGCAAGGCCTGAAAGAACGAAGTGAATACCAGCAACGAGCAGACAATAAGCAGTGCAAATCAAAGCGTCCTATATCAAGATATAGGCCGCAATGACCAACAAATGCGAACTGACTACACGCACTAATAAACAGATACGCACGACAAGCACAAACTGAAGAGCAGTAACGATCTGAGTCAGAAAACTGAGAAGCGCGAATCTTAAGTCACCAAACTTCCACTAACTCTCGATAAACACGGGATCAACAGAAGGAGCCCAACGGGTGCCTGACGTGGTGCTGAACTTCCCTTTTGTAATCTCGTGGACGACGACTTACGTCACGACGTTCTTCCGGACCGGATATTCCGACAACGTAGTCCGACCGTGTGTACGCAACACCAACATCGGACAAAGTACGTCGGACAAAGTCCGACCGACCTGGTCCGCGGATTGTCCGAGCGTGTGTATGGGGCTTAACTCCTGCAGATGGCTGGATTAGATGAAACCAGGGCAGAAGGGCAGATACAGGTTCAGGTTGTATACTGTGCTGTGCTAGACTCACACAGCACACACACTAAGGCCCCTTTCACACTGGGGCGGGGAGCCGCGGTGACGGTAAACCAGCGCTATATTTAGCGCTGATTTACCGTCGTTTTAGCCGCGGTTTTCGGCCGCTCGCGGTGCGGTTTTACCCCCCGCGAGCGGCCGAAAAAGGGTTAAAGACCCCCCGCAGAGCGCCGCCGTAGCGGCGCTTTGCAGCGGTATTGCTGCGGTATTACCGCGGTGTCCCATTCTAATCAATGGGAAGGAGCAGTATAGGAGCGGTGAACACACCGCCCCTATACCGCTCCAAAGATGCTGCTAGCAGGACTTTTTTGACCGTCCTGCTAGGGCACTGCTCCAGTGTGAAAGCCCGCCGGCTTTCACACTGGAGTTAAAGTGGCCAGATTTTTTCAGGCGGTATACAGGCGCTATTTTTAGCGCTGTACCGCCTGAAAAACGCCCCAGTGTGAAAGGGGCCTAACTCCTGCAGATGGCTGGATTAGATGAAACCAGGGCAGAAGGGCAGATACAGGTTCAGGTTGTATACTGTGCTGTGCTAGACTCACACAGCACACACACTAACTCCTGCAGATGGCTGGATTAGATGAAACCAGGGCAGAAGGGCAGATACAGGTTCAGGTTGTATACTGTGCTGTGCTAGACTCACACAGCACACACACTAACCCCTGCAGATGGCTGGATTAGATGAAACCAGGGCAGAAGGGCAGATACAGGTTCAGGTTGTATACTGTGCTGTGCTAGACTCACACAGCACACACACTAACTCCTGCAGATGGCTGTATTGGTAGAGAACAGCACTTTCCCCTAGAAGAACACACTATCCCTGCCTATTTTTCCTCTTTCCCTAAACTTTCCCCACACGCAAAGGTCGAGAAGAACACACTATCCCTGCCTATTTTTCCTCTTTCCCTACACTTTCCCCGCACAGAAATGATTGCAAAATAGTTCACACTGTCCCTGCCTATCAATCCTCTTTCCCTCAACGCCGGAACACACTACACGAGGCCGCCGGCGCGGCGGCCTTATATAGTGTGGGGCATGTACTAAACCCCCTGAGCTATAATTGGCCACAGGCATCCTGCCTGTGGCCAATTATTGCTCTCCTCGCTGCTGGCTCTATGATTGGCCAAGCATGCGGGGGTCACAGTGCATGCTTGGCCAATCATCAGCCAGAAATGCACTGCGACTGGCTCAGTGCATTGTGGACCGTTCGCATCACACGAATTTGATGCGAACGGCCCTCAGAGTTCTGAACTCGACGAGCGGACGAACGGCCGATGTTCGATTCTAACATGGGTTTGAATCGAACACCGGGCCCTTCCCTACTCCTGACCCTTAGAGCAGACCTGTTCTGTCCAAACAGAAGAGCATTTGCCTGGCTCTGAGAAGATAACTGTGTATTCTAAGGTTTCCATAAAAAGTAAGGCTCCTCCCGAAGCACACTGAGATGCACAGAAGTAGATTATATGTACAAGTGTACTTGCAAGCAAAACAAGTTGGTTGAACTTTGACAGTATTCGTAGTTTGCTCATTCTTTCAAACTGATTGTTTTACTTTAATAGGTTCAGTAGAGATACCTTGTATTTTGTATTTCAAATCTGCAGAACAAATAAGCTCATCTTCTCTATTTATAGAACTCTATTCTGTGGCAAGGAATGTTCCAAATGTCAGCAGTCTATTTTTCCATTTTCAGCTATCTGCTCAGCATGGTAATTCCTTAACTTAAAACACAATATGTAGAAGCCTATATGTGGATATTTTGCTCTTAGTTTAAAGTGGATCTTGCATCTAACGAGCAAGGTCCACTTTTTAAGTGTGGCCTCCTTTGGTCTTGCTGGAATTCTGCATGAAAAATAAAGAAAACCTGTGGTGGCTGGGTCGGTTGTTACTTACCTTTCCCCCAACTTCAGACAATGCCAAGGCAATCCTGACAACATCATGCCTCTGGTGAGATCCTGAGGAATGCCAAGTAGTGTCTTCTTGCACTATTTAGAGTACACTGCATTCTTGTTGGCAGGATGATAATGATGTCACCCCCTGAACTACAGACGCCAGAGGAAAGGTGAGTATAATAGCTAACTTTTTTCCCCATACGGGTTTTTTATTTTTTAACCTTTTTTTTAAGTTGTTTTTAGCAAGAGGCAGGAGATCACACATAAAAAGCCGACTTTGTGCAAGGCCCACTTTATAAAGTAGAGAAATAAAATGTCAGTGTGTATTTCTTTATTTATCTACATTTTCTGTTGTGTTGTGTTGACCTAAAAATGTAGCCTGCATCAAAAGGTTGCAGGTAATACCTGTGCCAAGCAAAAGCCTAATTACCTTTGTACAGCCACATTATCCTAACACATAAAATGCTGACATTTAGTGACATTCACTTAGCATTCATCTACAGTAAGTGAATATCTGCTTTTAACTACTCAATAAGTGTTGGCTAATATTAACAGAACCCTGTTGTAATCTGCGCTCCTATTATTCATGATTGGCAGTTACATTTATTTACATAAGCTATACTAATTATCTTAGCTAATTAATGCAGCATCTTCCTTTTAATCATTACTCCTTAGCAGAATCACAGCAGACTATATCAAGCATGATTTTATGAAAAATAAGAGTACAAGACAAAGACCTGTCCACAGAACTAAGCCCTACCACATAATGGTCAACTCAAGAGAGGAGGACATAACTAAAAGTGAGATTCATGTGTTCCAAACAGTTATTACTACCATTATACTGTATTTTCCATTTACCTTTTTAACACATTTTTGACATTTAGAAAATCTTTAAGAGGCTATTCAGGATTTTTTTATATGTGAGAGGAATGCCTAGATGTTCCTTCTGCCATAGCTTGTTACTCTTTCCTTTCCCATTTAGGGTAAAGTGATAGGGGCACTCCCACCCAGTAATACTCACCTTCCCTGTGCTTTCCAAATACTCCATTTATCTTTTAAAAACTTTGGATACCAGGTAATACCCAGTATTATATTATTATAGGAGAGCATTCCTAACCTCTAAGGATGCAGTGCTTGAGGTGGGGGAGAGAGGTGAAGGTCCTTAACAATGTGTAAGCCCTAACACAAAGTTTACACAGGCACTAAATTCAGTGCTTTAGCAGTCAATGGGGGGTATAGGAAGGTAAGTATTGGTTAGTGGGGGGTACCTTATTAAGATAGCCTATAAATAAAGAGTTCAGTCCACTCCATACAGCAATGTAAACATGTCATAGGAAGGTGCTGTGTCAAAATGACGGAAGGCATGGCCAAAACATAGGGTCAATCCAAAATATCATAAGCACACAATGTTTAGATTAACAGACAATTTCAATGGCACCAACATAATGTACTAATACTTTAAGACCACCTCAAGGATCACTGCAGGATCACCGTTGCTTGCTTGAGGAAGGGCCCCTAGTTGCTTTAAAGTGTTTCTGCTTTCTGTTGGTGATATTAAGGAAGATCTATCACCAGAAGTAAAGACAGCTAGGCACCCCCCCCCCCCCCAGAGGATCTGGTGCACATAGCTTATTTCCCCATCTAAACCCTTTCAGGAGTTGTTGAGCTGCGTTTGTTGGATAGCTTGCCCTGCCCACCAGCCTAGCTATCTACAACACTGATCAACCAAGACAGAGTTCTGAGTGACATCTCTGGAGGAGAAAAGGCCCAGCCCCTATAAACTCTTTCTAAGCTGCCAGAGGATATTGCTGTGCTGTCTCCTCAACTCTTCTCTTTAGGTTACACAGAGTCTGGAGCTGCAGCCTGCTTTCAAGGGAATGAAGAGAGTGAGAATTGTCAGCTTGTGTTGTGAATGATTGCAACTCGGGAGGAGCAATTTCATTCACAAAAACACAATCTGACAATAATACAAGCCAGGCAATACACTAAAAGAAAAACAAGGAGAGGGGCGCCTCTGAGTATATATCATAAACACTTTATTATGAAAACAATATCCACTCACATGGAAGAAAATTAAGTTGGGTGCATCTCTGGGCTGAACAGGTAAAATTACAGGTCACAGAGAGTCCGCTTCTAGCTGGCAAGGTGCAGCACATCAGATCCCAGGGAGGATAGGGGCGGTGAGTTGTCAGAGCTTGTGGGAGGCAGCACTGCAGCTTCACAATTCCCTTCTGGTGACCGCGAAGATGGAGGACAGTGGTGTAAAATCCAAAACAAGGCTTAAATAGCAAACAGCGTGGCACAGGGCAGTGGCGTCACCAGAATGCTACTCGTTTCTGAGCATACATTCTATGAATGGTATGGTAGCCGTGCTCCTTTGTCAAGATGTTTTGGATTTTACACCATACGGCCGCCCTCCATCTTCGCGGTCCCTGGACAGGAATTGTGAAGCTCTGAGGGCTCACTGCCCCTATCCTCCCTGGGTTCTGATGTGCTGCACCTTGCCAGCTAGACTCTCTGTGGCCTATTAAACCGACCACGGGAACTTTTCAAACTAGTCGCCCAGACTATGAACCCCACCTGCCTTGAGCCCCTAGGAAACGAAACTCAAGAATACTGCAACAAATTATCCGATTTTTTCAGCAACAAAATAGACAACATTCAGAAAAGAATTCAACAAAAAAAAACAACAACCAACTCTACTCAACTCAACCCAGGTAAGGAATTTTACATCCACAGCGCACAAGCACCACATTTTTCACTTACCCCGATCACAACGGAGGAAACCAAAAAGGTCATCACGAGCCTCCGAGACAGCACCTCGCCAAACGACATCATCCCCACAAAACTCTTGAAAGAATGCTCCGACATTCTGGCCCCCGCTATCACACACCTAGTAAATCAGTCGTTCAAAGAAGGATTGGTTCCAAATTCCCTCAAGCAAGGCATCATCAAACCATTACTAAAGAAACCCAACCTCGACCCCAAGGATCCGAACAATCGCAGACCGGTAACAAGCCTGAACACCATTTCCAAGATCATGGAGAAAGTAGTAGTACAACAGCTTCAACTTCATCTAGACACACACAAGCTCCTGGACCCACTACAATCGGGCTTCCGCCCAGGCCATGGCACAGAAACGGCACTTCTGAAAATATGGGATGACGCCCTAGAAGCAGCGGATGAGGGAGAATCGTGTCTTCTGGTATTGCTGGATCTCAGTGCGGCGTTCGACACAGTGAACCACAACATGCTTCTCAGCCGCCTCAAGGAAGTGGCAGGAGTTATAGATGGAGATCTGCCATGGTTCGCTTCCTTCTTAGGAAACCGATCACAAACAGTGAAACTAGGAGCCTTCACTTCGGAAACCCGGGCAATCACTTATGGAGTCCCTCAAGGATCACCATTGTCACCAGTACTCTTCAACATTTACATCCGACCACTCTTCAAAATTATTAGCAAATTGGATCTGTGCTTCCACTCATACGCGGACGACACTCAACTGTATTTTCGGATCACCGGACAAAAAGACCAATACCAGGAACTAGGAAAATGTCTCACATTGATAGATGACTGGATGACCACTAGCTCCCTCAAACTAAATGGATCAAAAACAGAATTACTGCTCCTCGACGCAAACCAAAGGAAAAAGACGAAGACCCCTTGGACACCACCAACCATCTTGGGACGGACCATCCTTCCAAGCAACAAAGCCAAAAGCCTCGGAGTAATCTTTGATTCAGAGATGACAATGGAGGCACAAATAGGATCCGTAATCAGCGGATCCCACCATCTCCTTCGCATGCTACGCAGACTCATCCCCTTCATCCCGGAAAAGGAAAAATCGGTAGTAGTAGGAACGATCATCAATTCACGTCTCGACTATGCAAACTCCCTGTACATAGGATTACCGGATTACCAGATTGCACGCCTACAAGTCGTCCAAAACGCAGCAGCAAGATTAGTCACCGGAAAGAAACCCTGGGAATCCATATCCCCATCCCTAAGGATGCTCCATTGGCTCAAGGTAAAAGAGAGGATCACATTCAAGACCCTCTGCCTCACCCACAAATGTACACAAGGAAATGCGCCCCAATACCTTTGTGAGAAAATAGAAAAATACATACCAAATCGCAGCCTTCGATCAACAAACCAAAATCGCCTTCTCATCCCCAAAGCCCGCTACAAATCGAAGGGAGAACGAAGATTCGCAGTACAGAGACCCCGGCTATGGAATGCTCTACCAAACAACATCCGCATGGAAGAAAACCATCAGGCCTTCAGGAAAAAACTCAAGACCCACCTCTTCTAATACATGGCATGCCAACATGAGCAGTCAAGCGCCTCGAGGCGATTCAGTTCGCAGTTGCAGCGCTATACAAATCATTCATTCATTCATTCATTCATTATAGTCCCACCTATTCAGCCCAGAGATGCACCCAACTACAACTTAATTTTCTTCCATGTGAGTGGATATTGTTTTTATAATAAAGTGTTTATGATATATACTGACACCTGCCTCTGTACTATTAGGGACCGTATATAGCCATATTGAGGTATCTGAGCATTGTGCCTTTTACTTGGTAATACACTACACTAGGCTGTCTTGCACAAGTCCAGTAGCTGGTGTGTGCTATTGTCAGCTTATGGGACACTGATATAATTGGAACTCTGATGTAAGGGGGGCTCTGGTGTGATGGGGGGCTTTGATTTCAGGGGGAATCTTGTATGATGGGAAACTCTGATGTAAGTTGGGGTACTATGATGTGAGGGGAGACTATGATGTAAGGATGCAGATTATTATGTAAGGGGGGGTGCTGGAGACTTTGATGTAAACTCTGATGTAAAGTAAATTGGACTATTATGTAAGGGAGTTTCTGATGTAAAGGGGGGACACTGATGTAAGGGAGACTCTGGTGTGATGCGTCATGGTACATCAGCCGCTTTAAAAGCTCGAAGGGGCACGTGTGCACGGTCCAATTTTGTCTAATAGCTATAGCCATTTACCACTGGCTTTACCTTTATTGGGGAATCTGGACTTACCACCAAGTAGGAATTTACTCTTTTGTACACATTGGTTAAAGATAGGCATACATTTCCTCAGAAGCTTTCATGAATTTTTTTTTTAGTATTTGATGAAGCTTTGAGTAGACTCTCAAAAAAAAAAACATCTTGGCTTTTTTTTTTCAAACTAATGCTTACCTTAAAAAAAATCTTCCCTATCCTATAAGGATATTATTATTAGCCCAGCACACTGGACCATATGTTATCAAATCCAGATACAACATCCTAAGCAATTACTAGAAACTACTACTAGAAATCATTTTATGGAGGCTTAATTCCCCGATTATCTTAAATAACACAGTCAAGGTTAGGCAACTTTCTAATCCACTCATTAGCAAATAGAGACAACCACAATTTACTGATATTGAACAAATGTTTATTGCATAACTGCATCATTTACATCTTGACTCCATGTATTTTAACAACTGTTACAGATTGTAGAT
This sequence comes from Lithobates sylvaticus, assembly GCA_028564925.1. Lineage (NCBI taxonomy): Eukaryota > Metazoa > Chordata > Amphibia > Anura > Ranidae > Lithobates > Lithobates sylvaticus. The sequence goes on along the minus strand of CM053035.1, from coordinate 126,962,292 downwards.
CTTGTCTGTTATTTCTTTGTTCTAGTAGTATAACGTTACAGTATTGTGTTCTTTAAATCTACGTGCCTTTTTAACAAATAAAAGTTTTGAAGTAAGCTGGCGAGTGAAGAGGGAGATTTCTATAGTTAATTAGGAGATCCTTATGTTACAAATAAACACAGAACATACCATCTCCAATTATGCAGCAAGCAATTACTCCATAAGTCATTACACAAAAAACAATGACAGCTTAACCACTTCAGCCCCAGAAGATTTTACCCCCTTCCTGACCAGAGCATTTTTTGCGATTCGGCACTGCGTCGCTTTAGGTGACAATTGCGCGGTCGTGCGATGTTGTACCCAAACAAAATTGACATCCTTTTTTTCCCACAAATATAGCTTTCTTTTGGGGGTATTTGATCACCCCTGCGGTTTTTATTTTTTGTTGCATAAACAAAAATAGGCTTTCAATTTTGAAAAAAAAGCAATATTTTTTACTTTTTGCTATAATAAATATCCCCAAAAATATATAAAAAAAATGTCTTCATCAGTTTAGGCCAATATGTATTTTTCTACATATTTTTGGTAAAACAATTGCAATAAGTGTATATTGCTTGGTTTGCGCAAAAGTTATAGCGTCTACAAAATAGGGTATAGATTTATGGCATTTTTTATTATAATTTTTTTTTTATACTAGTAATGGCAGCGATCTGCGATTTTTATTGGGACTGCGACATTATGTCGGACATGTCGGACACTATTTTGGGACCATTGTCATTTATACAGCAATCAGAGCTACAAATAGCCACTTATTACTGTATAAATGACACTGGTAGGGAAGGGGTTAAACACCAGGGGGTGATCAAGGGGTTAAGTGTGTCCTATGAAGGTGTTCTAACTGTAGGGGGGTTGGGCTCACTACAACATGACAGAGATCAGTGCTCCCGATGACAGGGGATCTCTGTCATGTTGCTAGGCAGAACAGGGAAATGCCTTGTTTACATAGGAATCTCCCCGTTCTACCTCTCCTCACCACAATCGTGGGCCGCCGGCAAACATCAAGTTCCCGGGACCCACGGGCACGCTTGCTCATGCGCGCTAGGTGGAAAATTCAAAGGGACATTCAAACGCCCATTTGTCTGCCTGTGCCATTCTGCTAACGTACATCTGTGTGCGACGGTCGGCAAGCGGTTAAAGTGTATGTTCACAAATGCTAGCAGCTGAAATAAGTTGACACATATGAAGTGTCTGGTGCTTTAGATAAATTCAGCTACATGCATGAAAGTACAAGGTCTTCCAACCCAGACTTTCACTACACTTCTCAGACACACTTGACTGCCATAATACAAAGAGCCACCCAAACACATATGCAATGTGGCCTTTCATAAATGTGTCACAGTCCTGTAAATACTGAGCTGCACAACTGTTACCAAAACCCATCCATTTGATTTAAATGTGTTGTGGCTTATGCATCACTACTTCACACATCCATCTTGATCCAGTGATGTGCATTAGAGCAGCGGCTCTCTTAGCTCTCTCCATCCTCAAAGGCTCAGAGACAGCAGTGGCTTGGCATGTCTGAACGATGTATATTATTCAATCCTGGTCTCTGAACTCTGTGCATTACTTAATTCTGACCTTTGAACTCTGTGTGTAATGCGGCGTACACACGGTCGGAATTTCCGATGGAAACTGTCCGATGGGAGCTTTTCATCGGATTTTCCGACCGTGTGTATGCCCAACGGTCTTTTTCTGTCGTAATTTCCGACGGACTTTGAATTGAGAACCTGTTCTCAATTTTTCCGACGGAAAACCTTTCTATCGGATTTTCCAATCATGTGTATGCAATTCCGACACGCAAAATTCCGACGCATGCTCGGAAACAATTCAACGCATGCTCGGAAGCATTAAACTTCCCTTTTATAGTGCTGTCGAACGTGTTTTATGCCGCTGTGTTATTGACCATCGGAATTTGGTGTGATCGTGTGTAGGCAACACAGCTTGAGCGGAATTCCGTCGGAAAAACCGTCAGAGTTTTTTCCGACGAGAATTCCGATCGTGTGTACGCGGCATTACTTTATCCTGACCCCTGAACTTTGCACACTACTTAATCCTGATCCTTGCACTCTCTGCATTACTTACTCTTGATCCCTGTGCGTTACTTAATCCTGACCCCTTAGCTTTCTGCATTACTTAATCCAGATCCCTGATGTCTGTGTGTTACTTAATTCCGACCTCTTAACTGCTCATTCCAAACAAACAGAAATGAGGGGGGAAAGCAGAGGTTTGGGAAAATGTTACAAAGAAGCAAAAAAAAAACACAATAATTAAAAGTATTTTTAAAAAAAAATAGAATACATGGCCATTAAGTTGCGGATGTGTATGGATTATTTTTGGAGAATAAAAATATTGTTAGGTGTCACTTTAATCCTGACCCCTGAGGTTTGCGTGTTACTTATTCCCCACCCCTGCACTCAATGCTTTATTCTCTCTTGACCCAAAGCGGCATAGGTTCAGAATTGATTTACCATACCATTTTAAGTCCACACCCAGTTACCCACGCCACAATATACATGCTGCATTATTCACCTTATGACCATTTTTTTTTTTTAGGCCATGTCAAAAAAACGAGGGTTACAAATGAGTTTTTTTTTTGCCCATAATCAATATGGTGTCTCTGGGTTAAATTTTTGGAATCTGGTAACTATCATAAAGTGACCCTGTCAGGTTAAAAAATATTCCAGACAAGAGTTTGCCTGCAAAAAAATAGCTTTTTATACTCTGTGGAAACCTGAGTCTGCAACCTGATTTCTGTTTCATAAGACACCTCTGCATTCCTCGCTTCCAGCAGTGTCAGATACCTGTATTCACCACCGTACTCAGTGATTCCTTCCTCCAAATCCTACATCACTACTGGACTAAGCAGTGAAGTAGGTGTCAGAAACATGCGCCCAACACTCCCAGAAGTGTAGAATACCAATGACACATATCGGGGTTGTATTGCAGTACACTAAGGAGTTTAGCTACTTAAACAAGTTTAAAGGCTTGCACAGTCTGGCAGAGCAGAAATAATAGGGGATATGTAATCTAAAAATTAATGGTATAATAGCACTACTAGTACTGCATAAATGTACATGAATTGGAATGGCGCTTTGTGGGAATTATTCATTTTAAGCAATGCAAATATTAGTATATATGGTCATATTATGATAATCTGGGCAACAGTAACCATAACATAATATCTAAGCAAGCAAAAGACAAATGCACAATGGAGAGATAAAAATGAATATACCATATTGGAGTGGAATCTCTACTTTCCTGCATGACATGAACATACTGTTTAAAGCCTATCCACATCATCAGTCTACTGTATATTGCTGATTGTAGCATAAACCTAACAGACTGATTGTTAACAACAAATGGAAGTGAGTAGTATTTTTTTAAGAACCTGTTTGATAATCTTCCTGTATTGTCCTTTACAGAAACAATGTTTCCCCCTTAGAAAAAATTAGACTTTAAAGACACAGAAACGTAACCAAGGAATGGTATAAACTTTTGATGTTTAATTGTATCAAAAATGTACATAAAGTAGAAAAATGTATACGAAAAAGATACTTGAAGTAAAAAAATCTGGATTACAATGAGTGAGGTAAAAATTACCTCACCATGTTGAACAGCAGTATTGATACATTTACATAGAAAATAGTATAGACATTTCCAACGTGTTTCAGAGTCATCTTGACTACTTGCTCAGGGAAAGTCCTTTTGGCAATCAATGTAAATACAATCTAAAAGGTAAAAAGCTAATTACAAACATATTCCTCAAATTGTACAGTGACTAGTTACCTATATGACATTAACCAGGACATTGAGTTCAATTCTCACAATGCCTTGAATCCATAACTCAACATCGGTCAGCACATAAAAACAAGTGCTGAAAGGAGAACACCATATGATAGACAGACAAAAACACTGGCGTGATAGAATAAGAAGAAAAAGTCTCTGGAGACCAGATGGAGGGCCAAGGTTATACGCACTGGGACCCAATGGCATGATTGGGAGGAGAGAGTGAGAAGATTGAAAATATATACTATATATGTGTTGCAACCATGGTATAAATGGAAGGCAAACCAAACTGTATTAGGCAGACATCTACACACATACCTATGACGCAATGGAAGGTAACTATGAGCTCAGCTCCATATGGAGTGGGACTTTGGTTAGCCCTCTCCAGCTGATAATTAAATATTGGTGAAACAAATCAAAACCAGCTGGGGCCTACAGCAAGGTCCCTAATAAATATAAAAATATGTGAATTGAGTCATTTAATCTATGCGTCAAGATTTTGTAACAACATTATACAGCAGGTGCCAAAGTATAGTATACAGCCACCTACCTAGAGAGTATGAATCCCAGGTATGGTCATAGGTAGGGATGAGCCGAACACCCCCGGGTTCGGTTCGAACCAGAACCTTCGAACGGACCGAAAGTTCGCGCGAATTTTCGAACCCTATACGTTATAATGGACGCGAACGTTCGAAATCAAAAGTGCTAATTACAACGGCCAATATGCATGTTAATGTCATAAAACAGGTTTGGGGACCGGGTCCTGCCCCAGGGGACATATATCAATGCAAAAAGAACTTTTAAAAACTAACGTTTTTTCGGGAGCAGTCATTTTAATGATGCATAAAGTGAAAAAAAAAAAGTGACATTTTCCTTTAAATATGGTACCTGGGGGGTGTCCAAAGTATGCCTGTGAAGTGGCATGTGTTTCCCGTGTTTAGAACTGTCCTTGCACAAAATGACATTTGTAAAGGAAAAAAAGAAGCCATTTAAAACCACTTGCGGCTTTAGGTTTGATCTTAAGTAGAATCTGAACAGGTACATTATGAAGTGTAGCTCCATCCCAAAAAAATCTATTTTTAAGCTTTTTGGAGAACATAGGGAGGGGTTATCACCCCTGTAACATTTGCTGTCTTTGCACATCTGTTCAGAACATGTCACCTCACTTTCCGTCCCAATGACAAATGTTTTTGGAAAAAGTGGGGTTTTAATTGAAACAAGGATTGGTGATAAAGTATCAGTAGAGAGGAGATACCTTTTTCCCAAATTAAATCTAACAGGATAGAATTTCCCTTCCTAGGGGTAGATTTCCTCTCACTTCCTGTTTTCTCTTTCCATTTTCAAGTAGGAGTCGTTTGTAAGTTGGATGTTTGAAAGTAGGGGCCTGGCGTATATACTCTGCAGAAATTTGCCCTATTAGATGTTGGTGTAGCCACAAGACTGGTGGGCACAGGAATGGGCCCTGCTGTGAGTTAATAGATCAAGATTTGTAATTGCATGCACCTGTTGAACAGGGCAGAAAAATTGGGCCTTTGGCGGTGGTGGTGGACGGTGTTGCCACAAGACTGTAGGCCCTCATAGTTACTCTTGGTGGGCGCAGGAATGGGCCCTGCTGTGAGTTATTAGATCAAGATTTGTAATTGCAAGCACCTGATGAACAGGGCAGAAAAATTGGGCCTTTGGCGGTGGTGGTGGACGGTGTTGCCACAAGACTGCAGGCCCTCATAGTTACTCTTGGTGGGCGCAGGAATGGGCCCTGCTGTGAACTATTAGATCAAGATTTGTAATTACCCGCCCCTGTTAAACAGGGGCTGAAAAATTGTGCCTTAGGCACTGGTGCTGGTGCCACAACACTGCAACCCCTCACAGAGACTGTACTTGGAGCACAGCAGTCACACGTGTTGCGAAGCATTTTTTTAAAAAATTGTAAGTACACGCCCCTGTTAAACAGGGGCTGAAAAATTGTGCCTTAGGCACTGGTGCTGGTGCCACAACACTGCAACCCGGCCCTCACAGATACTGTACTTGGAGCACAGCAGTCACACGTGTTGCGAAGCATTTTTTTTAAAAAATTGTAAGTACACGCCCCTGTTAAACAGGGGCTGAAAAATTGTGCCTTAGGCACTGGTGCTGGTGCCACAACACTGCAACCCGGCCCTCACAGATACTGTACTTGGAGCACAGCAGTCACACGTGTTGCGAAGCATTTTTTTAAAAAATTGTAAGTACACGCCCCTGTTAAACAGGGCTGAAAAATTGTGCCTTAGGCACTGGTGCCACAACACTGCAACACGGCCCTCACAGAGACTGTACTTGGAGCACAGCAGTCACACGTGTTGCGAAGCATTTTTTTAAAAAATTGTAAGTACACGCCCCTGTTAAACAGGGGCTGAAAAATTGTGCCTTAGGCACTGGTGCTGGTGCCACAACACTGCAACACGGCCCTCACAGAGACTGTACTTGGAGCACAGCAGTCACACGTGTTGCGAAGCATTTTTTTTAAAAATTGTAAGTACACGCCCCTGTTAAACAGGGGCTGAAAAATTGTGCCTTAGGCACTGGTGTGGTGGCATGGATCATTGAGGAGGAGGAAGAGGATAGTCAGTGAACATAAGAGGACAGTCACTCAGCATCAGCATAGGCAGTCTTGAAGGGATGTGACATTAAAAATTATTCGGTTATATCCGCCTCAGGTGCCTGGTAGCTGGTGGTGATCCAAGACTGATTCATTTTGATGAAGGTCAGTCGATCAACCGAGGCGGTGGACAGGCGCACCCTATGATCAGTCACAAATCCTCCAGCAGCACTGAATGTGCGTTCGGAAAGAACGCTGGAGGCAGGACAGGCCAGTAGCTCAATTGCATACTGTGCAAGCTCTGGCCAGTGATCCATCCTCAGGACCCAGTAAGCCAGAGGATTTTCGGTGGGAAAGGTGTCCAAGTCTGACCTTGCCCCAAGGTATTCCTGCACCATGTATATCAGACGCTGGCGATGGTTGCTGGAACCGATCATACCTTGGGGCTGCGGACTAAAAAATTGTCTGAACGCATCGGTCAGACGTCCACCTTCCCCACCGCTCCTTCTGCCACTGACCGAAGCCTCAGCAACTCGTCGCCCAGGACCAGGAGTTTGTAGCCTCCCAGTTTCTGGGAACGCGTTGCACAGACCTTTCTGCAAGGCCTCCCTGAGATGTCTCATCCTCTGCTCCCTCTGCGACGGCAAGATAAGGTCCGCAACCTTACCCTTGTACCGCGGATCAAGGAGAGTGGCCAGCCAGTAATGGTCCCTCTCCTTGATCCGAAGAACACGAGGATCCTTCCGCAGGCTTTGCAGGATCAGGGAGGCCATGCAGCGTAGGTTAGCTGAGGCATTCGGTCCGGAGTCTTCTGGGTCACTGAGGATGACATGATCGCCAGCCACCTCCTCCCAGCCACGTACAAGTCCACTGGCTTGTTGGGACTGTACATCATCCCTAAAAGACTGCTGCTGCTGATGCTGAGTGCCAGGCTCCACCTCCATGCTCACACAATCCTCCTCCTCCTCCTCCTCCTCCTCCTCCTCATCCTCTTCCTGTGTGATGGGTGGGACAGAAGGAACACTGTCCGGATAAAGGGGGCCTTGAGAGGCAAGGAAGTCCTCCTCTTCCTGCCTCTGTTCTGCCTCAAGTGCCCTGTCCATGATCCCACGCAGCGTATGCTCCAACAGGTGGACAAGAGGGACAGTGTCACTGATGCATGCACTGTCACTGCTCACCATCCTCGTGGCCTCCTCAAATGGTGAGAGGACAGTGCATGCATCCCTGATCATGCTCCACTGACGTGGGGAAAAAAAACCAAGCTCCCCTGACCCTGTCCTGGTGCCGTAGTCGCAAAGGTACTCATTGATGGCCCTCTGCTGCGTGTGCAGTCGCTGCAGCATGGCCAACGTTGAGTTCCACCTGGTGGGCATGTCAGATATTAGGCGGTTCTTGGGCAGGTTCAGCTCCTTTTGCAGCTCAGTCAGCCGAGCACTGGCATTATAAGATCGGCGGAAATGCACACAGACTTTCCTGGCCTGCCTCAGGACATCCTGTAAGCCTGGGAACCTGCCCAAGAACCGCTGCACCACCAGGTTGAGGACGTGAGCCATGCAGGGCACATGGGTGAGCTGCCCCTGTCGCAGGGCGGAGAGGAGGTTGGTGCCATTGTCAGAAACGACCATTCCTGGCTTAAGCTGACGTGGCGTCAACCACCTCTCGGCCTGCCCCTGCAGAGCTGCCAGAACCTCTGGCCCAGTGTGGCTCCTGTCCCCCAAACACACCAGCGCAAGCACGGCATGGCATCTTTTTGCCTGCGTACTTGCGTAGCCCCTTGTACGCCTACGGAGCACCGCTGGTTCCAAGGACAGAGCACTGGAGGAAGAAGAAGAGGAGGGGGTGGAGGAGAGAGGTGTGTCACAACCAGTAGCAGTAGTCGCGTTTTGGAGGCGTGGTGGCGGAACAACCTCCAACACTACTGCACCTTGTCCTGCATCCCTCCCAGCTGCCAATAGAGTGACCCAATGGGCCGTGAAAGAAAGGTACCGTCCCTGTCCATGCCTGCTGGACCATGAGTCAGCGGTAATATGCACCTTACCGCTGACCGCCCTGTCCAGCGAGGCATGGACATTGCCCTCCACATGCCGGTAGAGAGACGGAATCGCCTTCCGCGAGAAAAAGTGGCGTTTGGGAACCTGCCACTGAGGAACCGCACATTGAACAAACTCACGGAAGGGGGCCGAGTCTACCAACTGAAAAGGCAGCAGTTGAAGTGCTAGCAATTTAGCAAGGCTAGCATTCAACCGCTGGGCATGTGGATGGCTGGGAGTGTACTTCTTTCTACGGTCCAGCAGCTGGGGCAGGGAAATTTGCCTGCTGCATTCGGACGTCGGTGTACTGCAAGTACTTGGTTGTGACACACCGAATTCTACACCTTCAGTCCTCTCAGAGCAGCTTTCAGAGAGGACTGAAGGTGTAGTGGGGATGGAGATCCCAGCTGAGGAGGAGCAAGGAGAGGTCCGCTTAGTTCTTTGGTGTGGGTCTTTTATGTGTGCCTGCCAACGAGCTGCATGGCAGGTCGCCATATGTCTGGTCATGCTTGTGGTGCCCAAGCGGCTGATGTTTTGGCCACGCGAGATACGCTTGAGACAAATATTGCAAATAGCAGTGGTGCGATCTGCTGCACTCGTCTCAAAAAAGGCCCACACCAAAGAACTTTTCTGATAACGTGCAGAGGCAGCGCCCTGCACAGGCGGAGCTCTGCGGTGTTGTACAGTTGCTGTGCTGGCCTCTACCTGGCCTCCAGGGGGCATCCTGCCTCGTTGGACATGTGACGCCGCATCCTCCTCCTCCTCGTCCTCCTCCTCATCCTCTCTCCCTTGAGGCACCCACGTGGAGTCAGTGACCTCATCATCCCCTCCCTCTTCACCACTAGAGCAAACATGGCAGTAAGCTGCAGCTGGTGGAACTGTACTGCCAGATTCCTCAAGCTGGGTATCGTCATCCGAGCCTTCGAATCGTTGGGCATCCTCCTGGAGCATGTACCCAACACTGTGCTCAAAGAGTTCGGGGGACTCCTCAGGAGGACATGGTGGGTCTAGGGAAGGGGTGGCTGATGATGCTCTGTCAGTACCCTGAGCCTGGGTGAGAGAGGATGAGGAGGATGAGGAGGGCTTGGTCATCCATTCTACCAAGCCTTCAGCATGATGCGGCTCCACATGTCCAGCTGCCGAAAACAAAGACGCGCGTGTCCCATGGCCACGTGCTGATGACGATGCACGACCACGTCCACGTCCACGGCCACGTCCACTAGAAACAGAGCCTGCCTGCCCTGTGTTCTTGGCTCTGCACGCTCTGCCTCCCCTTGGCGGTCTTCCAGCCATTGTAGTCGGTAGTCCTGTGGGTGCTGCTGAGAAGAAAATATAGGAGCTCTGTGTGATGCCACTAACACACTAGAAGTCCTATGGGTGCTTCTGCAAAGAAAATAGAGGAGCTCTGTGTGATGCCACTAACACACTAGAAGTCCTGTGGGTGCTGCTGAGAAGAATATATAGGAGCTCTGTGTGATGCCACTAACACACTAGAATTCCTATGGGTGCCTCTGCAAAGAAAATAGAGGAGCTCTGTGTGATGCCACTAACACACTAGAAGTCCTGTGGGTGCTTATGCAAAGAAAATAGAGGAGCTCTGTGTGATGCCACTAACACACTAGAAGTCCTGTGGGTGCTTATGCAAAGAAAATAGAGGAGCTCTGTGTGATGCCACTAACACACTAGAAGTCCTGTGGGTGCTTATGCAAAGAAAATAGAGGAGCTCTGTGTGATGCCACTAACACACTAGAAGTCCTGTGGGTGCTTCTGCAAAGAAAATAGAGGAGCTCTGTGTGATGCCACTAACACACTAGAAGTCCTATGGGTGCTTCTGCAAAGAAAATAGAGGAGCTCTGTGTGATGCCACTAACACACTAGAAGTCCTGTGGGTGCTTCTGCAAAGAAAATAGAGGAGCTCTGTGTGGTGCCACTAACACACTAGAAGTCCTGTGGGTGCTTATGCAAAGAATATATAGGAGCTCTGTGTGATGCCACTAACACACTAGAAGTCCTATGGGTGCTTCTGCAAAGAAAATAGAGGAGCTCTGTGTGATGCCACTAACACACTAGAAGTCCTGTGGGTGCTTCTGCAAAGAAAATAGAGGAGCTCTGTGTGGTGCCACTAACACACTAGAAGTCCTGTGGGTGCTTATGCAAAGAATATATAGGAGCTCTGTGTGATGCCACTAACACACTAGAAGTCCTATGGGTGCTTCTGCAAAGAAAATAGAGGAGCTCTGTGTGGTGCCACTAACACACTAGAAGTCCTGTGGGTGCTTATGCAAAGAAAATAGAGGAGCTCTGTGTGATGGGACAAGTCCTATAGGTGCTTCTGGGAACAAAATATAGCTCTGTGTGTGTAATGGGACTAACACACTTCAAGTCCTATAGGTGCTTCTGGGAACAAAATATAGCTCTGTGTGTGTAATGGGACTAACACACTTCAAGTCCTATAGGTGCTTCTGGGAACAAAATATAGCTCTTTGTGTGTAATGGGACTAACACACTTCAAGTCCTATAGGTGCTTCTGGGAACAAAATATAGCTCTGTGTGTGTAATGGGACTAACACACTTCAAGTCCTATAGGTGCTTCTGGGAACAAAATATAGCTCTTTGTGTGTAATGGGACTAACACACTTCAAGTCCTATAGGTGCTTCTGGGAACAAAATATAGCTCTGTGTGTGTAATGGGACTAACACACTTCAAGTCCTATAGGTGCTTCTGGGAACAAATATAGCTCTTTGTGTGTAATGGGACTAACACACTTCAAGTCCTATAGGTGCTTCTGGGAACAAAATATAGCTCTGTGTGTGTAATGGGACTAACACACTTCAAGTCCTATAGGTGCTTCTGGGAACAAAGTATAGCTCTTTGTGTGTAATGGGACTAACACACTTCAAGTCCTATAGGTGCTTCTGGGAACAAAATATAGCTCTGTGTGTGTAATGGGACTAACACACTTCAAGTCCTATAGGTGCTTCTGGGAACAAAGTATAGCTCTTTGTGTGTAATGGGACTAACACACTTCAAGTCCTATAGGTGCTTCTGGGAACAAAATATAGCTCTGTGTGTGTAATGGGACTAACACACTTCAAGTCCTATAGGTGCTTCTGGGAACAAAGTATAGCTCTTTGTGTGTAATGGGACTAACACACTTCAAGTCCTATAGGTGCTTCTGGGAACAAAATATAGCTCTGTGTGTGTAATGGGACTAACACACTTCAAGTCCTATAGGTGCTTCTGGGAACAAAGTATAGCTCTTTGTGTGTAATGGGACTAACACACTTCAAGTCCTATAGGTGCTTCTGGGAACAAAATATAGCTCTGTGTGTGTAATGGGACTAACACACTTCAAGTCCTATAGGTGCTTCTGGGAACAAAATATAGCTCTTTGTGTGTAATGGGACTAACACACTTCAAGTCCTATAGGTGCTTCTGGGAACAAAATATAGCTCTGTGTGTGTAATGGGACTAACACACTTCAAGTCCTATAGGTGCTTCTGGGAACAAAGTATAGCTCTTTGTGTGTAATGGGACTAACACACTTCAAGTCCTATAGGTGCTTCTGGGAACAAAATATAGCTCTGTGTGTGTAATGGGACTAACACACTTCAAGTCCTATAGGTGCTTCTGGGAACAAAGTATAGCTCTTTGTGTGTAATGGGACTAACACACTTCAAGTCCTATAGGTGCTTCTGGGAACAAAATATAGCTCTGTGTGTGTAATGGGACTAACACACTTCAAGTCCTATAGGTGCTTCTGGGAACAAAGTATAGCTCTATGTGTGTAATGGGACTAACACACTTCAAGTCCTATAGGTGCTTCTGGGAACAAAATATAGCTCTGTGTGTGTAATGGGACTAACACACTTCAAGTCCTATAGGTGCTTCTGGGAACAAAATATAGCTCTTTGTGTGTAATGGGACTAACACACTTCAAGTCCTATAGGTGCTTCTGGGAACAAAATATAGCTCTGTGTGTGTAATGGGACTAACACACTTCAAGTCCTATAGGTGCTTCTGGGAACAAAGTATAGCTCTTTGTGTGTAATGGGACTAACACACTTCAAGTCCTATAGGTGCTTCTGGGAACAAAATATAGCTCTGTGTGTGTAATGGGACTAACACACTTCAAGTCCTATAGGTGCTTCTGGGAACAAAGTATAGCTCTTTGTGTGTAATGGGACTAACACACTTCAAGTCCTATAGGTGCTTCTGGGAACAAAATATAGCTCTGTGTGTGTAATGGGACTAACACACTTCAAGTCCTATAGGTGCTTCTGGGAACAAAGTATAGCTCTTTGTGTGTAATGGGACTAACACACTTCAAGTCCTATAGGTGCTTCTGGGAACAAAATATAGCTCTGTGTGTGTAATGGGACTAACACACTTCAAGTCCTATAGGTGCTTCTGGGAACAAAGTATAGCTCTTTGTGTGTAATGGGACTAACACACTTCAAGTCCTATAGGTGCTTCTGGGAACAAAATATAGCTCTGTGTGTGTAATGGGACTAACACACTTCAAGTCCTATAGGTGCTTCTGGGAACAAAGTATAGCTCTTTGTGTGTAATGGGACTAACACACTTCAAGTCCTATAGGTGCTTCTGGGAACAAAATATAGCTCTGTGTGTGTAATGGGACTAACACACTTCAAGTCCTATAGGTGCTTCTGGGAACAAAGTATAGCTCTTTGTGTGTAATGGGACTAACACACTTCAAGTCCTATAGGTGCTTCTGGGAACAAAATATAGCTCTGTGTGTGTAATGGGACTAACACACTTCAAGTCCTATAGGTGCTTCTGGGAACAAAATATAGCTCTGTGTGTGTAATGGGACTAACACACTTCAAGTCCTATAGGTGCTTCTGGGAACAAAATATAGCTCTGTGTGTGTAATGGGACTAACACACTTCAAGTCCTATAGGTGCTTCTGGGAACAAAATATAGCTCTTTGTGTGTAATGGGACTAACACACTTCAAGTCCTATAGGTGCTTCTGGGAACAAAATATAGCTCTGTGTGTGTAATGGGACTAACACACTTCAAGTCCTATAGGTGCTTCTGGGAACAAAGTATAGCTCTTTGTGTGTAATGGGACTAACACACTTCAAGTCCTATAGGTGCTTCTGGGAACAAAATATAGCTCTGTGTGTGTAATGGGACTAACACACTTCAAGTCCTATAGGTGCTTCTGGGAACAAAGTATAGCTCTTTGTGTGTAATGGGACTAACACACTTCAAGTCCTATAGGTGCTTCTGGGAACAAAATATAGCTCTGTGTGTGTAATGGGACTAACACACTTCAAGTCCTATAGGTGCTTCTGGGAACAAAGTATAGCTCTTTGTGTGTAATGGGACTAACACACTTCAAGTCCTATAGGTGCTTCTGGGAAGAAAATATAGCTCTGTGTGTGTAATGGGACTAACACACTTCAAGTCCTATAGGTGCTTCTGGGAACAAAATATAGGAGCTCTGCCTGCCTGCCACGAACACACTACAAGTCCTATAGGTGCTTCTGGTAACAAAATATAGGAGCTCTGCCTGCCTGCCACTAACACACTACAAGTCCTATAGGTGCTTCTGGTAACAAAATATAGGAGCTCTGCCTGCCTGCCACTAACACACTACAAGTCCTATAGGTGCTTCTGGTAACAAAATATAGGAGCTCTGCCTGCCTGCCACTAACACACTACAAGTCCTATAGGTGCTTCTGGTAACAAAATATAGGAGCTCTGCCTGCCTGCCACGAACACACTACAAGTCCTATAGGTGCTTCTGGTAACAAAATATAGGAGCTCTGCCTGCCTGCCACTAACACACTACAAGTCCTATAGGTGCTTCTGGTAACAAAATATAGGAGCTCTGCCTGCCTGCCACGAACACACTACAAGTCCTATAGGTGCTTCTGGTAACAAAATATAGGAGCTCTGCCTGCCTGCCACTAACACACTACAAGTCCTATAGGTGCTTCTGGTAACAAAATATAGGAGCTCTGCCTGCCTGCCACGAACACACTACAAGTCCTATAGGTGCTTCTGGTAACAAAATATAGGAGCTCTGCCTGCCTGCCACGAGCACACTACAAGCCCCTCTTTGTCAATCAATCTTTGTAACTGAATCTATCTAACTCAATCTCTGTAAGTGAATCTATCTAACTATCTCAATGCAGCAGAGTGTCACAGAATCTGCCTGCTCAATCTGCGCCGGAACAGCATGTGACCGGCGCAGACGGCGTGGCGGCGTTTTATAGGGGGGGGCGTGTACTACAGCCCCTGAGCTGTAATTGGCTACAGGCGTCCTGCCTGTAGCCAATTATGGCTCTTCGATTTTCTGGGGCTGTGATTGGCCAAGCATGCGGGGTCACAGTGCATGCTTGGCCAATCATCAGCCAGCAATGCACTGCGTCGGCCGCGCCGGCCGCAATGCATTGCGGGGCCGCTCGCATCACACGAACGTGATGCGAGCGGCCAAAATAGTTCTGGGCTCGCAGAGCGAGCGAACGCCCGGTGCTCGATGCGAACGTGGGTTCGCATCGAGCACCGGGCCCATCCTTAGTCATAGGCACATGACAAAAAGTATATTGGATAGCCTGGTAAGCTCACTATGCCACAGAAGCAATTGATCTAAGGGTAACTGTAAATGGAGAATACAAGACAATACGTCAGTGTCACTTACTATCTAGTAAAATATGCCATGTATGTAGTAAGAACACGCTTGAAAGAAGCATCCAAGCAGAACATACTTGTTTAGATCTGTTTACAAGCTCAGTGTCACAATATGTGGGGGTCTGATGACCACAAATTAAGACATCTTCTCCCCTGTATTTATATGGCTGCTGTTAACTGTATAAGATCCTCCCCCAGTGTGGGTGGAGAGCAGTCTCCATGTGAAAGCAGAGAGCTTCCTTGTCTTGCCATTGTGGGTGGTCCCCCGGGCGTGCGGTGCACAGTGTCGCCCCACCCACACATCCAGAGTGGTGGTGGTGGCGGAATGGCGGCACGCATCACATGCCCACTGACACATAAGCGTGGGTTCAAGGGCGCCAGGCATAAACAGGGGGAAGAAAGCCACAATGATGCAGGGAAAGGACCTGCGGGTCCACTCCTGGCAGATGGAAACTGCGAATGCGTCGACTGACGCTAAAGGCGCTGGTCTGTGTGTTGCCTGGCAACAACCAAGGTTCTGGACAAGAGTGATTGAAGATAAACTCCAAACTCCTACCCGCTCGGAGGAACCACACAAAATTGATGCCGGTCAGCCAGGGATCCAGAGGCAGATGGGGGGAACCAGCTATCCCAGGACCATGGGCCGAATGGCACACGCGTGCCGGGCGCAGACATTAACAAACCCCTCCAAAGGGCCGGCCCTAGAGATATAGTGAAAAAAGTGAAAAGATAAGAAAAGACAGAAAACAAAAGCTAAAGATCAACAAAACAGAAATGACTACAACAACAAAAAAAACACCAAACAGTTGTTTACGGAAACTTGCTGGCCGGTGGGATGCAGTCTGGGTATAGTGATTAGATGCCCCCCCCCCCCCCATTTTTTTAGAGGCATACTGAAGAACAAAGGTATATTGGTTGGATATATATAAAAGGATGGTCCAAAATCAATGTAGCAATTCAAATAGATGTTATAAATCATAAAAGGGCAAGCTGGGCAGACATTGGTTGAGCTCCAAAAGACTGGATTATTTTTCTATGCCACCAGAGGTGAATCCTTCCAAGAAGGGTTTATAGAAGTTATCTGCCTCATTAAGGCCTGGAAAGTAAGTGCCTTTGAGAAGATAAATCCACTTAGGCTCCCTCTGAAGGAGGAGTTTATTCAAATCCCCTCCTCTGTGGTTAGGATGTACCCTATCAAGGGCCAATCTTTGATCTTGGAAACTGTCCATTGTGTAGAACAGCTACATGTTTTCCCAAGGATAATTTGGGATCACAAGTCTGCAACACATATATAGTATATATTTTGTCAATCTTCTCACTCTCTCCTCTCAGTCATGCCACTGGGTCCCAGTGCGTACAACCTTGGCCCTCCACCTGGTCTCCAGAGACTTTTTCTTATTCTATCACTCCAGTGTTTTTGTCCGTCTATCGTATGGTGGTCTTCTTTCATCACTTTTTATGTACTGACGTCATAGATTCAAGGCATTGTGTCAGAGAACTCACGCTTTCCATACCCGTCCTCGTCCAGTAGGAGTGAATCCCCACTCTTCCCAACGGAACCGAACGTGCGGGCGTACCCGCGTACCAACGCTGACTTGTGCGCGCCCTCGTTTGTCAATACGAACGAGGGCACGCACTCCCACGTCAGCACGAACGTGTGTGCGCAATCACGCACGGACCCTCACCTCCACCAATCCCAGCACAAGGCGCCCTATATAAACAGGGCCTTCACATGGTGTCAGTGCTGGATCGTCTTCAGTCTTATCTCCTGAATACCTGCCTGAAGTTCCTGCTACCTTGTTCCTGATTCACCTGGTTTTCCTGTTACCCTTCCTGGATTGACCCTGCTTATTGACTGTTCCCTTTGGTTTGACCTCGGCTTGGATTCCTGGACTACGTCTCTGCTCTCTAATTTGGTACCTCATCACCTGCCTGTTGCCAACCTATTGCCTGCTTTTGACCACGAACTTGCCTTCCGCTTTGTACCTTGTTTGCCAGCCAGTTGCCGACCTGTTTCCCGTCTTGATCTCGCAGTGCCTACATCCACCTGTTCGGCCTTTACTGAGTACAGCCTTGGTTACCAACGTATACACCAGCTCTCCAGAGGAACCGGTACTTCCAAGCACCAGTCTACCAGCCGCAGGCACTTGCACCCTTTCGTGCCCCAGCACTCCCTGTTCCCACCACCAGGGGCGTTGGGACCGGAACCGTGCACGAGGCCATCCCCAGCATCCGGACTCCGCTGTAAGGTACGTGATAGTACGATCCAGCCACAATGGAGTCCGAAGGGGGTGCCTCGCCTTTGGAAGCTCTGTGCCAACAGATGTCGGCCCTTACCCTGGCAGTCCAGGGCCTGCGAGATGGCTATCATCAACTAGAACAGAGAGTGGAATCCATGTCCCCAGGCTCTGCAACTCATCAGGCCTCCCTGACATCCCGGTTTTCTGGCTCAGCAACCTCTGCATCAGCACCCACAGTAATGATGCCACCTCCAGAACCTCGTGTGCCCCCACCGGAACGGTTTTCGGGGGACCGCAGTAAGTTCCGCTCCTTCAGAAATGCTTGTCGGCTCTACTTCCTGCTACAACCCCGTACCTTCTCCCTGGAGAGCACTAAGGTGGGGTTCATAGTCTCCCTACTCCAAGGGGAGCCTCAAACCTGGGCCCACCGTATGTTGGAACAAGCCAGCCCTCTTCTGGATACCCTGGACTCATTTTTGGATGAAATGGCCAAACTGTATGATGATCCTCAGCGCACCACAACAGCAGAGGCCAGCCTCCATGCCCTCCAACAAGGGCGCCGGCCAGTAGAGGACTACGTAACAGACTTTAGGCGGTGGAGTTCCGACACCTCTTGGAACGACGCCGCACTCCTCTATCAATTCCGCATAGGCCTCTCCGAAGCACTGAAGGATGAGCTAGCCCGAGTGGGAATCCCTAGTTCTTTGGAGGATTTGATTCAGCTGTCTATCCAGATAGACCGTCGTTTGAGAGAGCGGAGGTCCGAGAGGTCCAGCCTGACACGCCCCACATGGGTGTTACCCAAAGGTCCCAACTACCCTCCTACTCCCGTTTCCAACGTGCCTGCTGCCACCTCAGGAGCACCAGAGCCCATGCAAGTCGGCCTACTCCGCTCACCATTATCACCCGAGGAGAAACAGCGGCGTCGCCAGAACAACCTCTGCCTCTACTGTGGGGAAGCTGGGCACTACGCCAACACATGCCCTAACAAGATCCGTAAGTTCAATTCATCATCCCGTGTGCCTTTCGCCTTGTCTCTAATAAAAGCCGCTCACATCGCTGTTCCTATTTCCTTACAGCTCCCAGGAGAAATACTCCGAGTCCAGGCTATAATTGACTCTGGCGCCTGTAGCTGCTTTGTGGATCATGCCTTCGCTCTACAACATAACATCCCGCTAACACCTAAGCAGCATCAACTCTCCATACGGCTAGCAGATGGGTCAAACATCAAGTCCGGGCCTATTACTCTGGAGACACAACCCCTGTTCACCAGCATCCCACCATGTCACCAGGAACTACTCCGTCTAGATGTCATTTCCTCACCTTTGTTTCCTATCATCCTAGGAATGCCTTGGCTACAGGCCCACAACCCCCAGGTCAATTGGGTCACCGGTGAGGTGACTTTTCAGTCCTCTTACTGTCTACAGAACTGTCTCAAAACCTTCCACCATCTTCCCCCAGTCATTGGGTGCCTAAGAACGGACTCTGAATTCAAAGAGTTGGTGCCACCAGTGTACCACAACTTCTTGGACGTGTTCGATAAACAGAAAGCAGACACCCTTCCTCCCCATCGGGTCTACGACTGCCCGATTGAGTTACTACCTGGGGCCGAAATTCCTTTCGGGCGGATCTTTCCCCTGTCCGAACCCGAACTCCTGGTTCTCAAGGAGTACATCGATGAGAACCTCAAAAAGGGGTTCATCCGACATTCCTCCTCCCCAGCAGGAGCCGGAATATTCTTTGTTGAAAAAAGAGATCACTCGCTCCGCCCATGTGTGGATTACAGGGATCTGAATAAAGTGACAATTAAAAACCGGTACCCGCTTCCACTAGTCCCGGAATTATTTCAGAGACTTCGCTCAGCAAAAATATTCACGAAGTTGGACCTACGTGGGGCCTATAACCTGATCAGAATACGCAAAGGGGACGAATGGAAGACAGCATTCCGAACACGTTTTGGCCACTTCGAATATTTAGTCATGCCATTTGGACTATGCAACGCCCCGGCCACTTTTCAACATTTTGTTAATAATATTTTCAGAGACTTTCTAGATTCCTTTGTAATTGTCTACCTGGACGATATCCTGATATTTTCCACCTCTCTAGAAGTTCATCGTGATCATGTCAAACAAGTTCTGAGCAGATTAAGGCAACATGGACTTTACGCAAAGGCCGAAAAATGTGAATTCGAACGCCAGACCATTCACTTCCTCGGCCTGGTGATATCAACTGGGGGTGTAGCCATGGATCCCCAGAAGGTCTCTGCCATCATGTCCTGGCCGCCCCCAAATGACAAGAAAGGGGTACAACGTTTTATCGGGTTCTCTAACTTTTATAGAAAGTTTATCAAGAACTTTTCCAAGATCATCGCACCCATCACTCAGCTCACCAAGAAGCAAAGCCGCTTCCAGTGGACTACAGCGGCCCAAGCCGCCTTCGACCAATTAAAAAGGGCATTTACCTCTGCTCCAGTACTAAAACACCCTGACCCTGCATTACCCTACACTCTGGAGGTCGATGCTTCGGAGAGTGCGGTAGGAGCCATCCTGTCTCAACGCCAAGGACCCAAGTCTCTAATGCATCCGGTGGCCTTCTTTTCCAGAAAACTAGGTGTATCGGAAAGGAACTATGACGTAGGTGACCGAGAACTCCTAGCAATAAAGCTAGCCTTAGAAGAATGGCGGTACCTCCTGGAAGGGGCAGCACATCCGATACTGATCTTCACAGATCACAAAAATTTAGAATACCTCAGAACTGCCAGACGCCTTAGACCCCGACAGGCCAGATGGGCTCTTTTCTTTTCCCGTTTTAATTTTCATATTACTTATCGCCCTGGATCCAAAAACGTTAAACCCGATGCCTTATCCCGAATGTTCACAGAACTTGAAACCCCGTCTCCACCGGATACTATCCTGCAAGCAGGGAATTTTCTCCTGACCCAATCCAGTTTCATGACACAGCTCCGCCAAGCCTCCGTGAGAACACAATTACCTCCGGGCACCAACCTTCAGGAGAGGGATGGGCTTTTTTGGATAGACAATAAAATTTTCATCCCTCAAGACCTACGCACCACCGTCTTACAGGCCTGCCATGACTATCCTCTGGCGGGTCACTTTGGGGGCCACAAGACTGTGGATCTAATCCAGAGACACTTCTGGTGGCCAAATCTGGCCAAGGACTGCAGGAATTATGTCAACTCTTGTCTGATCTGTCTAAGAAATAAGAGCAGTAAAAATAAATCATGGGGCCTGCTGAAACCACTGCCCATTCCCGAAAGGCCATGGGACAAAATCGCCATGGATTTTATTGTGGAGCTTCCCCCCTCTAAAGGGTTCTCTTCCATTTTTGTGGTGGTAGACCGCTTTTCCCGGATGGCACATTTCATTCCCATGAAAGGGACACCTTCAGCGATTGAAACCGCCAGGATCTTCATTAAAGAAGTTGTCAGACTCCACGGAATCCCCAGTGACATCGTCTCTGACCGTGGAGTACAATTCACATCCAAGTTTTGGAGGTCATTATGCAAGGCACTAGGTATTAAATGTAGTCTCTCTTCAGCTTACCATCCACAGACCAACGGGCAGACCGAACGTACCAACCAAACGTTGGAACAATACCTACGTTGCTTCTCCTCGTTTTCCCAAGAGGATTGGGCCTCACTGCTTCCCTTGGCAGAATTTGCATTTAACAATTCCATCCACTCCACCACAAACCAATCACCGTTTTTCTCCAACTACGGATTCCATCCCTCCTTTCTACCCGCACTTGTGCCCGAATCCTCTGTACCGGCTGTTCAGGATAGATTGGATTTCCTTTCCTCCAACAACCAGGTGCTCAGGGAAACTATTGCTAAAGCACAGGAGGATGATAAAAAATACTTCGACAAAAAGAGAAGGGGAGAATTAAACTTGGAGGTAGGAGATCGTGTGTGGCTATCTACCACAAATTTAAAACTGGCATGCCCCTCCAAGAAATTGGGACCTAGATACTTGGGCCCTTTTCCTGTCAAGAGAAAGGTCAACCCAGTGGCCTATGAACTTGAACTCCCTGCCTCATTCAGGATACATCCGGTATTTCACGTTTCTCTACTTAAACCTGATGTTCCAAATTCCTTTCCAGATCGTGAAGTAGGACCTCCGGAAGCTATCCGAGTGAATGGGGAAGAAGAATTTGAAATTGAAGCTATCCTGGATCACAGGAAACGGCAAGGTGAGGACCAATATTTAATTAAATGGAAAGGTTTTGGCCCAGAAGAAAATTCCTGGGAACCAAGAACGAATCTTCGGAGGCTGCCCCTAAGGAGGGGGCAATGTCAGAGAACTCACGCTTTCCATACCCGTCCTCGTCCAGTAGGAGTGAATCCCCACTCTGCGAGCGCCAATACCCATGCGCAGCCTTCCCAACGGAACCGAACGTGCGGGCGTACCCGCGTACCAACGCTGACCTGTGCGCGCCCTCGTTTGTCAATACGAACGAGGGCACGCACTCCCACGTCAGCACGAACGTGTGTGCGCAATCACGCACGGACCCTCACCTCCACCAATCCCAGCACAAGGCGCCCTATATAAACAGGGCCTTCACATGGTGTCAGTGCTGGATCATCTTCAGTCTTATCTCCTGAATACCTGCCTGAAGTTCCTGCTACCTTGTTCCTGATTCACCTGGTTTTCCTGTTACCCTTCCTGGATTGACCCTGCTTATTGACTGTTCCCTTTGGTTTGACCTCGGCTTGGATTCCTGGACTACGTCTCTGCTCTCTAATTTGGTACCTCATCACCTGCCTGTTGCCAACCTATTGCCTGCTTTTGACCACGAACTTGCCTTCCGCTTTGTACCTTGTTTGCCAGCCAGTTGCCAACCCTTTGCCTGCTTTTGACCACGAACTTGCCTTCCGCTTTGTACCTTGTTTGCCAGCCAGTTGCCGACCTGTTTCCCGTCTTGATCTCGCAGTGCCTACATCCACCTGTTCGGCCTTTACTGAGTACAGCCTTGGTTACCAACGTATACACCAGCTCTCCAGAGGAACCGGTACTTCCAAGCACCAGTCTACCAGCCGCAGGCACTTGCACCCTTTCGTGCCCCAGCACTCCCTGTTCCCACCACCAGGGGCGTTGGGACCGGAACCGTGCACGAGGCCATCCCCAGCATCCGGACTCCGCTGTAAGGTACGTGATACATTGTGAGTATTACACTCAAAGTCCCATTAAATGCCATATAGGCAACTAGTCCCTGTACAATTTGAGGAATATAAACCACAATATGTTGAACCCTTTCCAACTATACCTATACCATATTCCAATTATACATTGACCATACCGATTGTAGTCAATGTATAAAATATTAAATAACCGTTAAAAAGCAGCTACTATATATCGATCACCAATAGAAAGTGATCTTAACCACTTCAGCCCCAGACCAATTGGCAGCCAAAGGACCAGGCCCCTTTTTGCGATTTGGCACTGCGTGGATTCACCACTGGTGGCATAGAAAAACAATTCAGTCTTTTGGTTACATAGTTACATAGTAGGTGAAGTTGAAAAAAGACACAAGTCCTTCAAGTCCAACCTATGTGTGTGATTATATGTCAGTATTACATTGTATATCCCTGTATGTTGCGGTCATTCAGGTGCTTATCTAATAGTTTCTTGAAACTATCAATGCCCCCCGCTGATACCACCACCTGTGGAAGGGAATTCCACATCCCTGCCACTCTTACAGTAAAGAACCCTCTACATAGTTTAAGGTTAAACCTCTTTTCTTCTAATTTTAATAAGTGGCCACGAGTCTTGTTAAACTCCCTTCTTCAAAAAAGTTTTATCCCTATTGTGGGGTCACCGGTATGGTATTTGTATATTGAAATCCCCTCTCAAGTGTCTCTTCTCCAGAGAGAATATGTTCAGTGCTCGGAACCTTAACTCATAACTAATATCCTCCAGACCATTTATTAGCTTTGTTGCCCTTCTTTGTACTCGCTCCATTTCCAGTACATCCTTCCTGAGGACTGGTGCCCAGAACTGGACAGCATACTCTAGGTGCGGCCGGACCAGAGTCTTGTAGAGCAGGAGAATTATCGTTTTATCTCTGGAATTAATCCCCTTTTTAATGCATGCCAATATTCTGTTTGCTTTTTTAGCAGCAGCTTGGCATTGCATGCCATTGCTGAACCTATCATCTACTAGGACCCCCAGGTCCTTTTCCATCCTAGATTCCCCTAGAGGTTCTCCCCCAGTGTATAGATTGCATTCATATTTTTGCCACCCAAATGCATTATTTTAAATCTAAACCTCATTTGCCATGTAGTTGTCCACCCCATTAATTTGTTGCTTGACCTGTATCTGCCCAGCTTATAACATCTATTTGAATTGCTACATTTATTTTGGACCATGCTTTTATATATGTCCAACCAATATGCTTTTGTTACTTAGAATGCCTCTAACATGTGGGGGGGGGGGGGGGGGGCATCTAATCTCTATACCCAGACCCTGCATCCACCTATGTGATCTATCGCAATGCCCACATCCTGTATTCCCACCCTCCTTTTGCACTATCTCTCTAGGGCCAGCCCTTTGGAGGGGTTTGTTGATGTGCGCACCCAACACACGTGGGTTGTTCAGCCCATGGCCATGGGATAACTGATGCCCCCATCTGCCCCTGGATCCCTGGCTGCCCTGTATAATTTTTGTGTGGTTCCTCTGGGCGGGTAGGAGTCGGTAGTTTATCTCCAATCACTCTTGTCCCACACCTTGGTTGTGTCCAGGCAACACACAACCTCCAGTGTCAGTCGATGCATGTGCGATTTCCATCGGCCAGGGGTGAACACACAGGTCCTTGCCCTATGTCATTGTGGCTTTTTTCCCCCTGTTTGTGCCTGGCACCATTGAACCCAGGCTTGCATGTTGGTGGGCTTGTGATGCATAATGCCATCCGCCACCACCACCTCTCTGAATGTGTGGGTGGGGCGATGCCACGCACTGAATGTCCGAGTGACCACCCACAATGGCAAAACAAGGAAGCTCTCTACTTCCACATGGAGACTGCTCTCCACCCACTCTGGGGGAGGATCTTATACAGTTAGCAGCAGCCAAATAAATACAGGGGAGAAGATGTTTTCATTTGTGGCCATTAGTCCCCCCACATACCGTGACACTGACCTTGTAAACAGACCTAAACATGTATGTTCTGCTTTGATGCTTCTTTCAAGTGTGCTCTTACCACATACATGGCATATTTTACTAGATAGTAAGTAACACTGACATATTGTCTTGTATGCTCAATTTCCAGTTATCCTTAGGTCCATTGCTTCTGTGGCACTGTGAGCTTACAAGGCTATCCTATATACTTTTTGTCATATGCATATGACCATACCTGGGATTCATACTCTCTAGGTAGGTGACTGTATACTATACTTTGGCACCTGCTGTATAATGTTGTTACAAAATCATGACATAGATTAAATGACTCAATTTACATCTTTTTATATTTATTAGGAACCTTACTGCAGGCCCCAGCTGGTTGTGATTTGTTTCACCAATAATTATCAGCTGGAGAGGGCTAACCAAAGTCCCACTCCATATGGAGCTGAGCTCATAGTCACCTTCCATTGTATCATAGGTATGTGTATACATGTCTGCCTAATAAAGTTTGTTTTGCCTTCCATTTATACCATGGTTGCCACACATACCGTACATACTCGAGTATAAGCCGACCCGAATATAAGCCAAGGCACCTAATTTTACCACAAAAAACTGGGAAAACTTATTGACTCGAGTATAAGCCTAGGGTGAGAAATGCGCAGCTACTGTAAGTGGAAAAGAGGGTCAACAATGCCCATTTGTTGCCTCACTGTACCCATTTGCATGCCTCACTGTGCTCATTTGCAGCCATAGGTCCCCCGAACTTCAAACTTGGTAGTTAAGGGTTTCTAGATGCCCCCTAGCTGCACCCAGTCTCTGGATCCAAAGGGTCCCGAAATGACATTGCTGCAGATGGACACAGTTGACCGACTTTGTGGCCCCGTATCTCGGGGCCAATTAGAGCTAAGAACCCCAAATTTGGTGTGCAAACCTAGTGGAACTAGCACTATAATTACGGGGTTCCTAGCACCAAGTGTGCCTGAAATACGGGGCCCCAAAGTCGGTTTGGAAAATGTCAAGAACTTTTCTGCAGCAGAGAATGACATTATCTGAACCGACTTTGGGGGTTTCTAGCAGCAAGTGGCCCCGAGATACGGTGCCCCAAAGTCGGGTCGGAAAATGTCATTCTCTGCTGCAGAAAAGTGCTTGACTCGAGTATAAGCCGAGGGGGGCATTTTCAGCACAAAAAAATGTGCTGAAAAACTCGGCTTATACTCGGTTATATATGGTACATAGTATATATGTTGTCAATCTTCTCACTCTCACCTCCCAGTCAAGCCATTGGGTCCCAGTGTGTATAACCTTGGCCCTCCACTTGGTTTCCAGAGACTTTTTTTTCTTATTCTATCACTCAAGTGTTTTTGTCCGTCTATCGTATGGTAGTCTCTTTTCATAACTTGTTTTTATAGTGCTGACCGATGTTGAGTCATGGATTCAAGGCATTGTGAGAATTACACTCAATGTCCCATTTAATGCCATATAGGCAACTAGTCACTGTACAATGTGGGGAATATGTTTGTAATTTGCCTTTTACCTTTAAAGCCCCATACACACGGTCGGAAAATCCGACCACCAAATCCATCGGATTTGGTCCGACGGATTTAGTCCGACACTGGTGTTGCATACACACGGTCGGACAAAGTTGTCGGAAAATCCGATCATTCTGAACGTGGTGACATTTGTTGCCTACGACGGGACTACGTAGAGGCTAGTAGCCAATAGCTTTGGTCTTGTAATGTGATCTGAGCATGCGTGGCACTTTGTCCGTCGGAATTCGCTACACACGATCGGAATTGGTGTGATCGGACTTTGTTGTCGGAAAATGTATCCAGCAGGAGATAGAACTTTGTCCGTCGGACAATCTGATGGAAACTGTCCGATGGTGCCTACACACGGTCGGAATTTCCGACAACATTGTCCGATAGGACAGAATCCATCGGAAAATCCGACCATGTGTATGGGGCATTAGATTGTATTTACATTGATTGCAAAAAGGACTGTTCCTGAGGAAGGAGTCGAAATTACTCTGAAACGTGTGGGAACTGTCTATACTATTTTCTATGTAAATTTATCAACAGTGCTGTCATATCATGTTCAACATGGTGAGGTAATTTGTACCTCACTCCTTGTAATCCAGCTTTTTTACTTCAAATATCTTTTTCATATACATTTTCTACTTTAAGTACATTTTTGATACAATTAACCACTTGCCTACCTGGCACTTACACCCCCTTCCTGCCCAAGCAATTTATCAACTTTCAGTGCTGTCGCACTTTGAATGACAATTGCGCGGCCATGCTACACTATTCCCAAACAATTTTTTTTTATAATTTTCTTCACACAAACAGAGCTTTCTTTTGGTGGTATTTAATCACTGCTGAGTTTTTTATTTTTTACAAAAAAAGACCAAAAGGTTTGAAAAAATAAATGTTTTTTACTTTTTTTCTGTCAGTAAATTTTGTAACTAAGTAATTTTTCGCCTTCACTGATGTGCGCTGATAGGCTGAACTGGTGGGCATTGATGAGGTGGCACTTATGGGCACCGATGAGGCGGCACTTATGGGCACTGATGAGGCACTAATATGCCACATTTATGGGCACTGATAGGTAGCACTGATATGTGGCACTGATGAGCACTGATAAGCGGCACTGATGGGGACTAGTAGGCAGCACTGGTGGGCACTTATAGGCGTCATTGGTGGGCACTGATAGGCGGCACTGGTACAGATGGGCACTGATGGGCATTGATGGGTGGCACTGATGGGCGACACTGATGGGCGCTGATCGACAGCAGTGATGGATATTGATGGGCAGCACTGATAGGCGGCACTGATTTCCAGCACTGACTGGCATCGCTAATGGGCACTGATTGGTGGCACTTGTGGTCAGTGGTGGGCACTGATTGCTGCCACTGGTGGGCACTGTATGCTGGCATTGGTGGGCAATGTAGACACTGTATTTATTTATTTATTTATTGTAGTCAGGGCACTGATGATCAGTGCCTTGATTAAATCCCTAGATGTCCCCCTGTGAGGAGATGCCACTGATTGGCTCTGTCAGTGTGAGGTGAGGAGAGCCGATTACCGGCATCTCCTTGTTCACATGTGACTGACTGTGATTGGACACAGCCGATCACATGGTTAATGAGCCGCGGAAGCTGCTCTTTACAGAGATTGGGGTCGTGCCATGTCCTAGCAACACAGCACGACCACAATCGATGCGCACCCCCACAGGCACGCGAGAGCAGCCATTCTGGGAAGCCATTCTGGGAAGCATATGACGTCGTCCCAGAATGAGAGCTGCACTGCCCCGCCGTCATTTGATTTTATACCATTCTTTGGTCAGGTTTCTGTGCCAAGTCCCATTTTTTCTAAGGGGGAAACATTGTTTCGATATAATCCTGGGATGTTGGCCTAAGAAAGCAGATAATATTACCTCCAATTATCCATGTGATGTCCTTTACATATGTAAGACCCTGCTAGATAGGTGCTAGGATTAGATAGATACAGTAGATTTAGTGTCTGTGTTTTTGATAGGTAAATCTAGCTTGTCACACTGTAGTCAGTGTGGTTGCATTTGACTAGATAGGTTTGTTCAGTTTTCTCAGCTGCTGCTAGTTTATTTACTCAAATGGCAGCATGAGTATTTATACAGCCCTGGCCAATCCCAGGGAGCTGGGCCTTGATGGCATGGTGGGTAACTGTATATATTATTTGAGTATACTGAGCTCTGAGTCTTTTTCTGAAGACGATCAGTCCAGCCTGGAGGGCTTGTTGCCCTCCAGGGCAATGTTGCTATGTGTTTGCTGTGGATAGGCCTCAGGTGGATGACCTGAGGGCCTGGAAGTTGAGACCACAGAGAGCTGACTGAGGGGCTGTCTGGTTTCACTGGAGATAGGCATCACTTGGAAGTTGGGTAACTTGGAAGTTGGGTAACGGTTCTGAGAGATCTTAGAGACTTTTGGGCTGCTGCTACCCCTGTTGTATAGAGAGTCAGCTGTCGGTTAGGGTAATGAGGACACCGGCTTTGAGACTTTGTGTTTGTATCTCTAAAGAAAGGAGTTTGTGTTTAACTATCACTACTACTACCTCAAAGCTAAGTCCACTGTTTGTTGCAAGCATGGACATTACTACAGCTTTTTCTAGAAAGAATACCTAGTCCTCAAGTTGTAGATAGTTCTTGTTTTTAGAGTATACAACTCAATTCCTTCAAACCTATCCATGCTCTCCAAAACCAAAAACAACAAAAAAAAAACACCCCTAGACTGGTCATTGAAGAAATGTTCGACTGAGCTTGTGTGCCTGGCTGTGGGGCAAAATATCTGTGAAAAGCCTGGGCAATAGTCTTACATAAGTAGAACAAAATGCCACAAAACTCTGTCATATAAAGTGCATATAGCAAATTCAGTAGATCTATATGATAAAACCTGAAGGGAGGCATTTATCAAACAAGTCTTAGCCATTGCATTTGTTAATGAGCCACAGTCTGCTAATCTGTCATAGAAACATCATGCAGTGGAGGAATCATATTAATTTGCACCCCTTGTTTTGTCAGATTATGTAGCAAGGAAGATTTGCCACATTGTTGAATTATGTAAAAGTGTGGCAATTACAAATTACCAAATCTGTGGCACACTTTTACATAATCTGACAAATAACTTGGTCTTTATTTAGGCAAGTTGCCTAAAAAGCTCTCATAAAAGCATTTATAAACTAATTTTAAGATAGCAGCGCATGTTTAAAAAGTGGTTTGCCTCACTTAATTTGGCACCAGATTGCTGTGTATATTTTTCTGCAATTTAGTTAATAACACTTGCAACACACATGCGAAAAAGGGCAGACATTCGCAAAGCCAGAAACGGTGCAACACTCCCAAATGTCTAAATGTAACATTTGGAATTTGAGCACTACCGCATTAATAAATGTCCTTCAGAATTCATTATAATTACATCAAAGGTTTTAAATCAATTTAGACACAAAGAAGAGCAGTGCTATCTAAGTGCAGCAAAGTCAAAACATTTTATTCCAGGATAGACAATTTAAAACTCACAAGAGTATGGAAGTGTCAGCGCATTGGAATGTTTTAGGTGGTTCATCCACTCATAGGGGAAGGAGGTCGGATGGCAGGTAGAGAGGCAGCTGTTGGTCCGGCTAATGCTGGTGGCTCCCAGCACTTCCAATCACTCAGAACAGCTCTGGGGTGGCGATACACATCACTTCCGGGAGGAGAGTGGGGAGGAGCGCATGTTCACCGCCTTTCCCTATGAGTGGATAAACCTCCTAAAACATTCCAATGCGCTGACACTTCCATGCTCTCGTGAGTTTTAAATGGACTTTCCTGGAAAAAAATGTTTTAACTTTGCTGCCCTTAGATGGCGCTGCTCTTATTTGTATCTTGTTTCCTGCAGAGCCCCATCTAGCTTGTTATGAGTTGGCAGCCATACACAGTCAGCACACCTGAGACCACTATCATATCCTGTGCTTCACATAAACTTTCATACATGGACTCCCCGTTAAAGAGAGTAGTTTAATTACCTGCACTCTCTCTCGGACCATCCGAAAGAGCGCACATCAATATGAATTTTTTTCTGTGTTTAAATACATTTTAATAACACATTACACAATTTACTCCTATGGATAATAAAAATATATGTACAGTGTATGTGTATATATATATATATATATATATATATATACATACAGTATCTATTTTATTATATCCTTTCATGTGACAACACTGAAGAAATTACACTTTGCTACAATGTAAATTAGTGAGTATACAGATTGTACAACAGTGTAAATTTGCTGTCCCCTCAAAATAACTCAACACACAGCCATTAATGTCTAAACCGCTGGCAACAAATGTGAGTACACCCCTAAGTGAAAATGTCCAAATTGGGCCCAAAGTGTCAATATTTTGTGTGGCCACCATTATTTTTCAGCACTGCCTTGACCCTCTTGGGCATGGAGTTCACCAGAGCTTCACAGGTTGCAACTGGAGTCCTCTTCCACTCCTCCATGATGACATCACGGAGCTGGTGGATGTTAGAGACCTTGCGCTCCTCAACCTTCCATTTGAGGATGCCCCACAGATGCTCAATAGGGTTTAGGCCTGGAGACATGCTTGGCCAGTCCATCACCTTTACCCTTCTTTAGCAAGGCAGTGGTTGTCTTGGAGGTGTGTTTGGGGTTGTTATCATGTTAGAATACTGCCCTGCGGCCCATACTCTGAAGGGAGGGGTTCACGCTCTGCTTCAGTATGTAACAGTACATGTTGGCATTTATGGTTCCCTCAATGAGACCATGACACTCCCACCACCATGGTTGACTGTAGGCAAGACACACTTGTCTTTGTACTCCTCACTTGGATGCCGCCACACACACTTGACACCATCTGAACCAAATACGTTCAACTTGGTCTCATAAAACCAAAGGACATGGTTCCAGTAACCCATGTCCTTATTCTGCTTGTCTTCAGCAAATGGTTTGCAGGCTTTCTTGTGCATCATCTTTAGAAGAGGCTTCCTTCTGGGACGACAGCTATGCAGACCAATTTGATGCAGTGTGCGGTGTATGGTCTAAGCACTGACAGGCTGACCCCCCCACCACCTCAACCTCTGCATTAATGCTGGCAGCACTCATACGTCTATTTCCCAAAGACAACCTCTGGATATGACGCTGAGCACATGCACTCAACTTCTTTGGTCAACAATAGCGAGGCCTGTTCTGAGTGGAACCTGTCCTGTTAAACTGCTGTATGGTCTTGGCCACCATGCTGCAGCTCAGTTTCAGGGTCTTGGCAAACTTCATGTAGAGCAACAATTCTTTTTTTCAGATTCTCATTGAGTTCTTTACCATGAGGTGCGATGTTGAACTTCCAGTGACCAGTATGAGAGAGTGAGAGTGTTAACACCAAATTTAACAAACCTGCTCCCCATTCACACCTGAGACCTTAGTAACACTAACGAGTCACATGACACAGGGAAGGGAAAATGGCTAATCGGGCCCAATTTGGACATTTTCAGTTAGGGGGTGTACTCACTTTTGTTGCCAGTGGTTTAGACATTAATGGCTGTGTGTGGAGTTATTTTGAGGGGACAGCACTGTTATACAATCTGTACACTCACTACTTTACATTGTAGAAAAGTGTAATTTCTTCAATGTTGTCACATGAAAAGATATATAATAAAACAAAGGATTCGCCCCGGGACTTTAAATGAAGTGGGTACCGTTTCCGCCAGTAAACATAACAGTAGTAAATAAAGTATATTGGTTTATTCAAGTAAAATTTACATGCATAGATATCACCAACAGTTGCCAATTAAAAAAAGATACATAAACAAGGAATATTGGTACATAAATGTAATAGCAGTCAAAGAAAACGGGCATCATAATACCCGACTAGTTTCGCGAGATCCAGCTCGCTCTTCAGGGGTGGATGTGTGTAACAATGTACCTAGGATGAAAAAGTATATATTTGGCAATATGGCACAGTATTAATTATAAAGACACAGGGTAGGAGGGGTTATGGGTACCCATACTCACCACTGAGCTTGACCATGGATACAGATGTGCGGCTCCAAGGCGACGGCGTGAAAAAATATAATAAAATATTTAAATATAAATATATTTAAAAATTTGAGGTGTGTACTCACTTTCGTGAGATACTGTATATTTACAGTATAGTGGGATGTTAACTTCAAGAGTAGATCTTCAAGTACTCAATTAACTTGCCAATTTGTGCTTTTTGGAATGCCAAAGCAAAGTTCTTTTACACAAAGGTTTTTCTTGTAGGAGTTGATCAACATCACACTGACGCAGAACAACAAATAGCACTTCAACCTCCTGGCCATTGAATTGTCTGCCTTGGACTTTGCAGGCTCTCTGCCTTTTGGAATGGTGTTATTCTATTTCATTGTTCATTTCATGGTTGTTGTGCAGGTTTAATCATTTTAATTTCTTTTTATTGTAATCTAGGAAGATTAAGCTGTACCTTCAGATTTATATTTTTAAATATCTTGTTTTTAATATTAACTGCTTTGTTAATGCTAAAACACAAAGGTTTTATTTTAGTATTTATATATATATATATATATATACACACACATACACGCTCACCAGATATTTCTGATTTTCAGGAGGGAGATTATTGATATGAAACAATTTCAATAGTACTAACATCTCACCAGGAGTGCAGTTAGAATTCTACTTAATTTCATTGTTTATTATGTTGAAATTAAATTACAATTGCTCTTGGACAAAGTAGGTAAACATCTTTTTAATTCATACAGTTAAAGGAAAAATAGAAGGCATTTTCAAACTGTTCTCGATAACAAACTTTCTAAAACCCTCCTATATTCTGCCAAAGGTCTGGTCTCCCCTCAGCATGAAGACATCTGTTGAATGGGTAACGTATACCAGTGCAGTCTATAAAACTTTCAATGTTCGGTTTTGCTAGTTTATCTGTTAATCTCAGTTTGTTGGGCAATGTGTTATATAGCAATTGAACACATATAAGTTTTTGTAAAGGAGACACCAAGACCACATGTTTCTTTTTACACAGTAGCTGCTGTGGATGGACTATACGTGTGTGGGTTGATTCTTGTATTATAATATAAATGGTAATTAATAATGTTTAGAGTGTATATATAAGCAAGGCTTTTTTTTAGTGTAAGAAGCTGCTTCATTGTTGCCCGGTTAGGCACTGACAGCCTATAGGTAGCTATAGGTCCAGTTGCATGTCAGATTAGAAAATATTAGAGACTGAAAAACAAATATGTTGACACTAATGTTGTCTGTAAGCAATTGCTTCTCAGGCTGATCGAGTATCAATTGGAGGATCTCTGTATTACCACTGATCCAGTATTCAGCTTTTCTGAACCAGATGCCACATCTACCAATGGTTTGGAACCAGATGCCACACCTACAACCTTTCCCATGGGCTCCTGCAACTTGTTATATATATATATATATATATATATATATATATATATATATATATATATATATATATATATATATATATATTTATATTTATATATATGTCTATATATATATGTAACGCAGGGGTTTGTCAAAGTTACCATACTGAGCAATGTGCTGCTCCTTAAGTAAGGGAATTGCTCCCTCTAGTGTCCCTGTTTATACTAAAGCAGTAAAGACATTTCTTTTTCCTTCAATGCGTACTACACCAGGACTCCTATTAGATTAATTTGCTAATGGTATAGGTTTGCATATTGGATGTATGCACTGGTACTAATCTTTTAGCATTTAAAGTTTGCATTTTTGCATAGTGGTGTGTACCTATAAATGTATGGTTATTGTTATATGCTGGGTGCAGTAGTTCTTCTGCTTCCAATTACTTTGCTTAGATTATTGGTTCATTACCAAGAAGGGAATCTCCTCTGCCCACAGGGGGGTCAGGGATGCATCGGCCATAGTGCAGTTTAAGTTCCGAGGTGCACGCAAATACACAGGCATGGTCCTGCAGGTGCCTGTCTTGCAATGCACGGGAGCACGCATATGAGAACGCGTTTACCACTGACATTGGCGCCAAATGCCCTATATAAGTGCAGCAGATACACTAGGAGGTTGCTGTCTGATCTACAGCTGTAACCTGTGTTCCTTTTTTCTATTTCCTGTGTTTGATTCCTGTGTTTGACCCAGCTTATGCTAAGCACATTTGAACTCTACCTGTCCTGACCTCGGCTTGCCTCTAAGACTCCGTTTACCTCTTGCACATCTGCCTGATCTCGTGTTGCCAACTTCTGCTTGTATCCTGACCATTCTCTACCTGCCATTTATGATTATACCTAATCGTACGATGCTGACCTGGCTTGTCTGACCCTGCATCTGGCTATCCATCTGCCCTGCTCTGCATTGTGCCTGATTCTGCTGATCCTCCATCTGCTGTGTGCTGTCAATCTTACTGCATCTCCTAACAGCTACTGCCTACCCAGCTTGGGGTAGGCTGTTTCTGCTGCCACCCGCTGCATCAGCTATCTAGCTCAATTCTGGTGATGCACCTGCCACACCCCTCTGTAACCAACAGAAAATTTTACAGGCCCTGCGCTCCTGAGGCCACTGTCGCAACATCAGTGGTCTTTGAGCCGGGACTGTACAAAAGGTCTCCCTCTACAAGTCAGGCTCTGCCACAAGGTAAATGACAGAGGCCTTGTCCTGGGTCATATTTACTATAAAACCATGCTTCCATTTGAAGAAGATACTGGTTCTCCTAATTATACCTCATATACTGTATACAGTACTTATCTCCTTGTGGAATTGGCCTAGATGTCACCAGGGGCTGGGGAAGATGGAGATCGGGGGGAATCTGGGTTCCCAATCTAGTGCATAGTGCCAATGTCTCCTTTAAAGTGGACTTGTCTCCACCTGTATACACTGTGGTAAATCTAAGCTAAGGTACTAAAAACATACCAGAATACAAAAATAAACAACAAAAAAAACATACACATATAATACATAAACACATAGTATACACTTATGAACCATTAGGATAAACAGGTATACCTCAGACCCCCAGTGAACTACACATATTAGGTATTCTGACATATGTTGAAGGTTTAAGAATAATTATACGAACATTATTTTAGTACAGCACAAAATACTATCCAGGGAATAGTCTTAGTGGAGGCAGCAGCACCTATTACAACACATTACACTAACCAATTTCTTCACAAAATATTATGTAAGCCCTGAAGGTGCCACTGAAAGTATACCCAGGTCTTGCTAGTACAGAGGCTGCCTGCCACAGACACAGTTCCATGCTCACCAACGACACAGGCTCAATCTAGGAAATGTCTTTTTTGTCATTGAATGAACTACATTCCTGTGACCTACAGGAGAAGTATAGCAAAAAAAAAAAACCTTTGTCTATACTTCTCCTTTACCAGTCTTCCCCAGGATCACAGCTCATCTCCTGCTGAGGCCTAGACTGTAGTAAAAACCTAACCCCTGAACTCCTGCTGAAGCCCAGACTGATATCCTTCACGGAGTAAAACTGCCTCCAGGGGCAGAAGCCCCAAGAGAACTCAGGCATCCCAAACATGTATCACCTCCCCAGCCAAATTCTGGACACCTCCTTCCAGGGATATGCTGGAGCTTGATAAATATTCATGCTGGTCATTTATTGTTCCCTGCTGTATATTCTGGAAGCTTCTTCCATAAACAGGTGAGCGCAATCAAACACACAGCTTAGAAACCCTGACCAGACAAAAACTTAGGATCACTGCTTCAATAAGCAGCTTAACTGGAGAAGAATGCTAAAACCAAAACAATGTGGTAAAGTTTTAAATGCTTATTTACAGTTTTGTCATTTTACAGTTTAATTTTTTGGATCTTATGTTGTTTTTGTGTGTTTATACAAGTTTTAGTGTATTTTTATTAACAATAATTATTATTTAAGGTACTTTTATAGCACCATCAATTTACACAGCACTTTACATATATAGTATACATTCACAACAATATAATTTTGACAAATGTTTTATGCAACAATATAAATGTTTAAAGGTTGCAGGTACTGCACTTTAAAAAAGGTGCAAGGGGGGATCTTTTAAGGCTTTACTGTTCATATAAAAAATGGAAAAACTGGTTCAGCCACCTGAAGTGCATATTGGAAGGCAATCCTTGGCAACGAAAAGCTTAAATGATACAATAATATGATCAAAAGACTAGCAAGCATGGCTTTATATTAGAGTCTGTTCAAGAAATCGACTCATTTCTCCATTTATATGAGAAAAAAGCAAACACTTGGTCAGAGAGCTGGCTATGTGTATAGTATATTTGTATTCTGCTAAAGTGTTTGATACAGCTCATCTCTGGTACCGTACCTAATATGTAAGTTAGGATCTATTTAGTGCAGTGGGACAGAAAACTGAATATTCATAATCTAAATGGTCATTGTTGATAAATGATTTTTCATTTTGGTAGAAGAAAATAGTATATAAAAAATCATGGAGAGAATTTAAATTGAGTGAACCAGTGATGATGGGCAATCTGGGTGTGCTTGTAAATCCCAGCCTTCATTCCTGTGGAGGTTGGGATTCTGTCCTGATTTAGTGGAGTGCTAAAGTTCAAAAAGAATGTATGCATTTTACTTTAGAAGAGCTTTGTTCTCCACTTAGGGCTACATTTCAACACACGCAAAAGAAAACTAATGTTTGCATAAATTGTTAGCATAATAGTAACATAAGATTATGCAAGAATAAGGTTACAGCACAAAGGTTATTTTATTTTCACAGGTTTGCCATGACTTAATGACGTGCACTTAAGTGAGCTTTTGATGTCTGCACAGTAAACGTAAATGTCACCCAGATCTTCCGACATCATTGTTTTGCCATAGGGATTAAAGTAGTACTAAAGCTCCAAAAAAAATATCACAATTTAATTTGTAATGACTAGTTGAGAATGTCAAATGTTTTCTTTATAAAATGTCTGAAACGCTTACAGCTTTCTGTGTTTGGAAGCACGGACCCCTAGCTTGCTCTGCGCTACTTCTCTGTGCTCCCTGTGTGGTCAGGCATCTTTTGGGGCTCATAGACTCCTTACTGTGAATACACTGGAATCCTGGAACCGCACAGCATAGAATCATCCAGATCACTCACAGAGCATCGAGACTGGTCATACTCTGTGCAGAGATAGTCATATTCCCTGCAGACTTTCACTCCAGGTTGTCTGATCCCCCATTAGGGAGCTCAGCATCCTCACAGATGTGAGTACAAAAGTGAAATTTAGCTTTTCATGATATATTTTCATTCAATAATATTTATTGGTTTTAACAGGTCAAAAATACAATATACATTCTGAAGACACTGAAAATAGAAACATGTCTTGGCCAACACGGCCTAAGAGGCATCAGGAAAACAAAGTGAAAACAATAGTTAGTGTACCATGGGTGATTAAAAGAACACATCCAACTTTGACTGGACTCAATCCGGATATACAGTGGTGTGAAAAAGTGTTTGCCCCCTTCCTCATTTCCTGTTCCTTTGCATGTTTGTGAATGAATGAATGATTTGTATAGCGCTGCAACTGCGAACTGAATCGCCTCGAGGCGCTTGATCCGACCTGCGTTGATTCCTTCTTAGAAGAGGTAGGTCTTGAGTTTTTTCCTGAAGGCCCGATGGTCTTTTTCCAAGCGGATGTTCGTAGGTAGAGCGTTCCATAGCCGTGGTCCTTGGACTGCAAATCTTCGTTCTCCCCTTGACTTGTACCGGGATTTGGGGACAAGGAGGAGGTTTTGGTCGTTAGATCGGAGGTTGCGATTGGGGGTGTAGTGTTGTATTTTTTCGCATAAGTATTGAGGAGCATCTCCTTGTGTGCATTTGTGGGTCAAGCAGAGGGTCTTGAATGTGATCCGATTCTTTACGGTTAGCCAATGGAGGGTCCTCAGGGATGGGGAGATGGATTCCCATGTTTTTTTTTCCTGTGACTAGTCTTGCTGCCGTGTTTTGAACGACTTGTAGTCGTGCAATCTGGAATTTAGGTAGTCCTATGTAGAGGGAGTTTGCGTAGTCGAGTCGAGAGTTGATGATTGTTCCTACCACTATGGCTTTGTCCTTTTCTGGAATGAAGGGAATGAGTCTACGTAGCAGGCGTAGAAGGTGGTAGGATCCGCTGACTACTGATCCTATTTGTGCATTCATTGACATTTCTGAATCGAAGATGACACCGAGACTTTTGGCTTTTATGCTTAGGGGGATGGTCTGTCCAAGGATGGTGGGCAGAGTCCATGGTGTCGTAGATTTAGTTTTCCGGTTTGCATTTAGGAGAAGGAGTTCTGTTTTGGTTCCGTTAAGTTTGAGGGAGTTTGTGGACATCCAGTCGTCTATTGATGCGAGGCATTTTTCTAATTCCTGATATTGGTCTTTTTGTCCGGGGATCCGAAGGTAGAGTTGAGTATCATCTGCGTATGAGTGGAAGCATAGGTCAGATTTGCTGATGATTTTTAGGAGTGGACGGATGTAAATGTTGAAGAGCACGGGTGACAAAGGTGATCCTTGAGGGACTCCATAGGAGACTGCACTGGATTCAGATGTGAAGGCTCCAAGTTTCACTGTCTGTGACCGATTTCCTAAGAAGGAAGTGAACCATGGTAAGTCTGAAACTGTGACTCCTGCTACTTCTTTGAGGCGGGTGAGTAAAGTGTTGAGATCCAGTGTGTCAAATGCTGCACTAAGATCCAGGAGTACCAGGAGACATGATTCTCCATCATCTGCTGCTTCCAAGGCATCATCCCATATTTTGAGGAGAGCTGTTTCTGTGCCATGGCCCGGGCGGAAGCCTGATTGCAGAGGGTCCACGAGATTGTGTGTGTCCAGATGGAGTTGTAGCTGTTGTACCACTACTTTCTCCATAATCTTGGAGATGGTGTTCAAGCTAGTTATCGGTCTTCGGTGGTTGGGGTTTCTTGGATCCAAGTTGGGTTTCTTTAGGAGGGGTTTGACTATGCCTTGCTTGAGGGAGTTCGGAACAATTCCTTCTTTGAATGACTGATTTATGAGTAGTGTTATAGTAGGTGCCAAGATGTCAGAGCATTCTTTCAGAAGTTTTGTGGGGATGATATCGTTGGGTGAAGTGCTGTCCCGGAGGCTTCTGATGATGTTTCTTGTGGTCTCTATGGCGATCGGGGTCAGCGAAAAATTCGGTGGCTGTGCGATGTTTGAATCGGCTTCCTCTTTTTGTATGCAGTTGATTGTATTTTTCTGTTGGATATTTTCCCGAATGCTGTCGATTTTCTTGAGTTTCGTTGGTAGGGGGCTCTAGGCAGGTAGGGTTCATAGTCTGGGCGACTAGTTTGAATAGTTCACGAGGGCGGTTTAGGGCTTTTGTGATGGTGTTTGAGAAGTGTTCTTTTTTTGCTTTGAAGATAGCTTTGTGATATTTCATTGTGAGAGTATTGTAGTTTGTGTGGTTTTCTTTAGAACAGTTTCTTCTCCAGGCTCTTTCAGCTCTTCTGCGCTCCTGCTTCAGTAGAGTAAGAGTTCCATTAAACCATCCAGAGTTTTTATTGCGGATGAGTGTTCTGCGTTTCGGAGCGATTGCGTCTGCTGTTTGTAGTAACGCTTTGTTTAAGGAGTTGAGTGTTTTTTCCGTCGAGTGGTTTAAATTTAAAGTTGTTATTTTGTTGGATAGTGTAGTTTTGAAGAGTTCCGAGTGTAGCTTCTTCTGAGATCTGGTCCAGTATGTCGTTGTTGAGTGGTTCGATTTCTGGAAGGTGTTGTTGGAGGTGATTTCGAATTTGATGGCGTGATGGTCAGTCCATGGTAGCGGCGAGTTGTTGAGTATGTTGATGCTGATATTTTGTTTGAAGATGAGGTCCAGAGTGTGTCCTGAACCATGCGTTGGAGCATTTATCAGTTGTTGAAGACCTAGTTCTTCCAGTTGGTTTATGCAGGCAGAGGCGATGGGGTCTTCGGTGTTGTTTGCCCAGAGATTGAAATCTCCGAGTACCAGGACATTTTTGGTTTTCAGGGTGTGCATTGAAATAAATTCGGTGAAGGGTATCAGGAGATTTGTCTTTGGTCCTGGTGGTCTGTAGCATAGCAGTATATGAATGCTGTCTTGGGGTGTTGTTTGCAGCTGTAAAGAAAGTGTCTCCATAAAAGGCACTGGGTTCTGTAGCGTAGGTTTGCCGAGCGTAAGGTGAGATTTGAAGATCACTGCTAGGCCTCCTCCTTTTTTTCCTATTCTATGCTCCGTTAGGATCCTGTATTTTTCAGGGACCAATTCGGTTAGGATGGTGTTGCAGTCAGGTGTTAGCCAGCTTTCTGTGATGAAGAGACAATCCAAGTTGTTTTGGGTGATGAAGTCGTGGACTTCTTGTCTGTGCTTGACTGCCGATCTGGTGTTAATCAAGGCGCATGTTAAGTGTTGCGGCTGAGTTAGGGTCTTCCTTTGATTAGTGGTTGATTGAGGGTTGATCCTTAGTAATTGCTCTTTTTGTAGTATTTTTTGAATGGGCGTTGGCAATGTTGAGGTGATGTTTCTTAGCCTGCGAAGGGTTTCCGCTGAGTATTTGTAGATGCACATGCTGAGAGAGCAAAAAAAATAGAAGTATGATGATGGTGATATTGATTTGGCGACAATGTGGTTGCTGCGGAGATAATGGTTTTGCAAGATGTGGCTGATGAAGGTCCTGCGAGTTGTGGCGATGATGTGGTTACTGTCGAGATGATAGTCCTGCGAGATGTGGCTATCGAAGTGGCGAAGGTCCGGTTGATGGGAGGTGATGGTCCTCCGAGATGCGGTTGTCGATGTGGTGACGATGTTGATGCTGAGGAGATGTTGGTCCTGCGGGATGTGGCTGATGAAGGTCCTGGGAGATGTAGTTGCTGAAGAGATGATGGTCCTGCAAGATGTCACTGACGAAGGTCCTGCAGGATGTGGCGATGATGTGGTTGCTGAGGAGATGATGGTCCTGCGAGATGTGGCGACGATGTGGTTGCTGAGGGGATGATGGTCCTGCGAGATGTGACTGACGATGATCCTTCAAGATGCGGCTGTTGATGTGGCGACGATGTGGATGCTGAGGAGATGATGGTGCTGCGGGATGTGGCTGATGAAGGTCCTGCGAGATGTGGCTGACGATGGTCCTCTGAGATGCAGCTGTCGATGTGGCAACGATGTGGATGCTGAGAAGAGGATAGTCCTGCGAGATGTGGCTGTCGATGTAGCGACGGTGTGGTGGCTGCGGTGATGATGGTCCTGCGGGATGTGGCTGATGAAGGTCCTGCGAGATGTAGTCACACTTAAGTGTTTCGGAACATCAAACCAATTTAAACAATAGTCAAGGACAACACAAGTAAACACAAAATGCAATTTGTAAATGAAGGTGTTTATTATTAAAGGTGAAAAAAAATCCAAACCATCATGGCCCTGTGTGAAAAAGTGATTGCCCCCCTTGTTAAAACATACTATAACTGTGGTTGTCCACACCTGAGTTCAATTTCTCTAGCCACACCCAGGCCTGATTATTGCCACACCTGTTCACAGTCAAGGCATCACTTAAATAGGAGCTGCTTGACACAGTAAGGTCCACCAGAAGATCCTTAAAAGCTACACATCATGCCGAGACCCAAAGAAATTCAGGAACAATTGAGAAAGAAAGTAATTGAGATCTATCAGTCTGGAAAGGGTTATAAAGCCATTTCCAAAGCTTTGGGAATCCAGCGAACCACAGTGAGAGCCATTATCCACAAATGGCGAAGACATGGAACAGTGGTGAACCTTCCCAGGAGTGGCCGGCCGCCCAAAATTACCCCAAGAGCGCAGCGACGACTCATCCAAGAGGTCACAAAAGACCCCACAACAACGTCCAAGGAACTGCAGGCCTCACTTGCCTCAGTTAAGGTCAGCGTTCATGCCTCCACCATCAGGAAAAGACTGGGCAAAAATGGCCTGCATGACAGAGTTCCAAGGAGAAAACCACTGCTGAGCAAAAAGAACATCAAAGCTCGTCTCAATTTCTCCACAACACATCTTGATGATCCCCAAGACTTTTGGGACAACATTCTGTGGACCGATGAGACAAAAGTGGAACTCTTTGGAAGGTGTGTGTCCAAGTATATCTGGCGTAGAAGGAACACTGCATTTCAGAAAAAGAACATTATACCAACAGTAAAATATGGTGGTGGTAGTGTGATGGTCTGGGGCTGTTTTGCTGCTTCAGGACCTGGAAGACTTGCCGTGATAAAAGGAACTATGAATTCTGCTGTCTACCAAGAGATCCTGAAGGAGAATGTCCGACCATCTGTTCGTGTACTCAAGCTGAAACGAACTTGGGTTCTGCAGCAGGACAATGATCCTAAACACACCAGCAAGTCCACCACCGAATGGCTGAAGAAAAACAAAATGAAGACTTTGGAGTGGCCTAGCAAAAGTCCTGACCTGAATCCTATTGAGATGTTGTGGTATGACCTTAAAAAGGCTGTTCATGCTCGAAAACCCTCTAATGTAACTGAATTAGGACAATTCTGCAAAGATGAGTGGGCCAAAATTCCTCCAGGACGCTGTAAAAGCCTCATTGCACGTTATCGCAAACGCTTGGTTGCAGTTGTTGCTGCTAAGGGTGGCCCAACCAGTTATTAGGTTTAGGGGGCAATCACTTTTTCACACAGGGCCATGATGGTTTGGATTCTTTTTCACCTTTAATAATAAACACCTTCATTTACAAATTGCATTTTGTGTTTACTTGTGTTGTCCTTGACTATTGTTTAAATTGGTTTGATGTTCCGAAACACTTAAGTGTGACAAACATGCAAAGGAACAGGAAATGAGGAAGGGGGCAAACACTTTTTCACACCACTGTAGTTAGGGATTATTGAGAAAACCATAACATGAAATTATAACTGTTTAGGAATATAATGCCCCTAGGATAGTCACAACAGTACCTATTGCGTGCAGGAGAGAAGAGGGTAGGCGAAAGTCCCACCAGCCACCCCTTATGGGATCACGCTGTGGATGGGGGGACCTCAGCCACCTCATATATTTAATACTGCTATGAGGCCCTTACCAGATGGTGGGGAGGTTAGTGTTTGTATCTGTTATATATCCTGAGACCTTATTGTATTACTACTGTGTAATTCAAGTCATTTAACTGGGCTGTAACCCAGATAAATGAATATAGGTATGGCTAATCAGGTAGATATTCCGGGGAACTGAACTCATAAACAGAAATTCCAACTGTACACCAACGTGCCAGGAATATGCGGAGGCTAGCCATGTCATTTCATTTTGGCTAGGGCCAGGGATAGGATGGGAAAGTAGAGAGAGAGGAGAGCATAGAAATGCAAAAGGAAGGAAGCAGTAAGGAGGGAGTCGGGGTAAAAAACTGAGGATAAGATGGGTCACCTAGAAGTAAGACCATTATGAGGAGGTAGCTCCAGGATATAGAGGGATATGTAAATATTTAACCCAGGGCTCCCAGATGAGTTCGAAAATATGAATTCTGTCCTGGAGAATGCTTACTATTTTCTCCTGCGCCATAATCCAGGAGATAGCGAACATATTACAGCGCACACATTCAAGAATGACATTTCCTGCAGGGCTAGTTAAAAACACCTGAACATATTAATAAAATACAGGGGTTTGGTCATTCCCACTAGACATGTGCACAACAAAAAAATTTGTTTATTTTCGTTTCGTTTTTTTAGTTTTCGAAAAAAATTAGTTTTTTTTCGTTATGTTTTTTTTCGTTTCCATCGATTCGTAACGATTCGTACATTCGTAAGTAGTCGGTGTTCGTATTCGTAACGATTCGTACATTCGTAAGAGTTATTTTTTCGTTGATTAGTTTTTTCGTTTAATTTTCGGACGCATTCGTACATTCGTACATTCGTAACATTCGTAAAATTCGTAGATTCGTAATCGGAGCATAATTCATAATTTGATGTAATGCGTATGCTATTATTACATTTTAAGTTACAAATCGAAAAAAAAGTTACGAATGTACGAATTTTTTTGTTCAATAG
Source organism: Lithobates sylvaticus (assembly GCA_028564925.1). Classification (NCBI taxonomy): domain Eukaryota; kingdom Metazoa; phylum Chordata; class Amphibia; order Anura; family Ranidae; genus Lithobates; species Lithobates sylvaticus. The sequence continues at coordinate 126,918,334 of CM053035.1, read as the reverse complement.
AGACATGGAAAATTACAAATCGAAAAAAACAAAAAAAAAAGTTACGAATTGAAAAAAAAGTTACGAATCGAAAAAAAAAAAAAGTTACGAATCGAAAGAAAAGTTACGAATGTACGAATTTTTTGGTTCAATAGAGACATGTAAAATTACAAATCGAAAAGTTACGAATTGAAAAAAAAGTTACGAATCGAAAAAAAAAGTTACGAATCGAACAAAAGTTACGAATGTACGAATTTTTTGGTTCAATAGAGACACGGAAAATTACAAATCGAAAAAAAAAAAGTTACGAATCGAAAAAAAAAGTTACGAATCGAAAAAAAAAGTTACAAATCGAAAAAAAAGTTACGAATGTACGAATTTTTTTGTTCAATCCATTCGAAGCACGTTTAGCAGCACCATTGTAAAGGACACGGAAAATTACCAATTCAACAAAAAAAAAGTTACGAATGTACGAATTTTTTCGTTCGTTTTCGTTTTTTGGATTTTCTTCATTAGTACATTCGTTGTTTCTAATTTGTTTTTTTCGGATTTTCGTTGTTTTTCGGATTCGTTCGATTCGAATGATTCGTTAATCGGATTCGTACGATTCGAACGATTCGTTATTCGGATTCGTACGATTCAAATGATTCATTCAAAACGAACGAACGAAAATAACGAAAAAAAAAAGAAAAAATAAAAAAAAATAAACGAATTGCACATGTCTAATTCCCACTAATTTGGGGTACTTTGTCGCAGTAAGTGGGCTTAGCACTATATATCCATATAGTATTATTATTATTTTAATACAGGATTTATATAGCGCCAACAGTTTGCGCAGCGCTTTACAACATGAGGGCAGACAGTACAATTACAATACAAATCAATACAGGAGCGATCAGAGGGCCCTGCTCGTTGGAGCTTACAATCTAGAAGGGAGGGTCATATAGTATGACCAAACCCCTGTATTTTTTGAATATGTTCAGGTGTTTTTAACTAGCCCTGCAGGAAATGTCATTGTTTAATGTGTGTGCTGTAATATGTTCGCTATTGTTTGTTGGTCTTATGGCAGAACCATCTTGAATCTAAACGCATTAGGGTGTGCTTCTCAAATATGTTTTTATAATCCAGGAGATTTCGCGCTTTATGGCTGAGAGTGGGACTGAGGTTTTTTTTCCAATGTGATGCTATAATTTTGGTTCCTAAAAGAATATAGAAGATCAACGCTTGTGTATATTTATCTACTTTCTCCACCTTGTGGTTAAAGAGTGCTATGTCTGGGGTTTGGGGAACCTGAATGCTCGTAACCTTGCGTATTAAAGAGAAAAGTTTGTTCTAGAGACTTCGTATCTGTGGGCAAGTCCACCACATGTGGAATAGTGTGACCAGATGATGGCAGTCTCTAAAACATAACAGAGAAGCGTCTGGGTAGATCTTGGAAAGGATATAGGGACCTCTATATCAACATGTAAATATTTTGAGGCTGGCCTCAATCAGGGAAATGTTGAATATGCCTTTAAAGGAGCGTTGTAAGTTCCATTTCTCAGGTTCCCATTCTATATTGAGATCATTTTCCCATGCTTGGGCATAGGAAGGTTTGGACAGGGATGAAGCTAATGAGGAGTAAATGATGGATACCCCCCCTCTGATCCATGACATTCGAGCACCAGTATTCATAAGCCATGACCCTGGGAGGGTCTGGTTTATTGGGCCAGATAGACTGAAGATAATGGGATATTTGTGAGTATCTGAACCTTTCTGAGGTAGGCATTTCCAGGTTGTTCATTCAATATCCGATTGAAATGGGGCCTGTAGGAGTGAAGAAGTTCCCTATTCTAATTAAACCTTTGTCGAGCCACCACCGAAAGGCCAGGATGTTCATTCTTGGGGGAAAATTTGGATTGTGGAACAAGTGCGTTAGTGGCATAGGGCTGAAATCAATGAGGGATGTTTGTGCATGGGATCACACAGGGCCAGTAACTAGTGAGTGGGACAGGGTAGGGAGCCAAGATAGAAGGTCTGAGTTTTGTGGGGGACCCCAATTAAAAAAATTGATTGTATGATAGGGAACCGTTTGCCTCTCCATTGACATCCAGTTGGGTTTCGAGTCTCGTAAGTATGCAATGAAGATCTGGGCAAGTTGAGCTGCTTGGTAGTACCAGCAAATGTTGGGGAGGGCAAGTCCCCCTTGTGTCTTGAGTCTAAATAGGATATTTTTAAAGCATCTTCTGCCCTTAGGCCCCCAAATAAATTTCAAAATGTTTGATTCATGATATATTTTATCCAATTATCTGTTAAACTACTACACCATAAGGAACTCCCTTGCAGCCTCTGTCTCTTTTTTTTATTTTTTTTATCCTTATCTTTGGAGGTACCCCAGTTATATTCATAGCTAGACACGTTACTAATTTAGTTTTTTTAATTTGTTTAGTTTCATTCAATAATTTTCTAACGAATTCCGAACTTTCAGAAGGAGTCGAAATCGAATCGATTGAGAAATGATGGACCAGTTCAAATTCTGTGTTGTTAAGGAGTGATCCGGGAACGTCCTTAACAACTGATAGCTCATCAGCTGTCAGCGGGCTTCCCCACTGAAAGCTAAAATGTAAACAAAAGAATGCCGGCAAAAGAAAATTCTGAGAAAAACAGATACTATTTCATTCAGAGATTTGGATACATCTGAATAACCAAATATTTGCCCGGATTTACTTTCGGACCAAAACAAATTGCACATGTCTATTCATAGCATTGTTTGATAAAGCAATAACAGTCACATGAAATATGTATTACTGGTGCTGTGGTGTACTAAAGAAACTTTTTGCAATCTGGTAGTGTGGTTTTCTCTTTGTTGCATATAAGTAATTTAAAGCCTTTTACACTCCTAAAATCCACCCTAAAATGTCTCAATTTTGCCTGCCTCAATCACTGAATTCTGTTTTTTTACCACACTTTCAGGGAATTTCATTTTTTTAATGTCACTCATCCCTACTGCACAACAAAGATGACTGCAGAGCAGAAACAGGTAGGTATATGGCGTTCGAGGGCTGTTGGGGACAGGCATTTGAGCCCAATAAGCATAGGGGTAATTAAAGTGCATATTCACATTTTTGAAAGCCTGCATTGCCAGTTTGTAGCTTCTAAAGATAGCAATACACTCTCTTGCATTAAAAGGCATAAGGGTCAATTACTGCACAGTGTTTTATTTTTCATGAAAATCTTTTATTTATATTCCACGGCAAATAAAGGCTTATAGGGGTTAAATAGTAGAATGAAAAACATTAATGCAAAAATAATGATTGCACTTCTATCCAATATTCATATATACGGATAGAAATTTTTGATGAGAAAATTATCTTGAGATCAAATAGTGAACACAGTTAAAATAATTCATACAGCTTGTTGAACTGATCTCATAGACTTGGTAGAGAAATGTAAAGTGACCCTTAATCAAACCATTACATGCTTTTATCTTGAAGATTCTGTTTACTTGAATACCCACGCAGAAAAAGATGCCCTGGAACTGGAAGAGAGAAGGACAACTACACCAATAGGAGTCATTCACATGTGTGTTGATTACGAGAAACAAAGCAATGCACCTTAACACGCCTATAGCGCTTATGATGTGTTCTTGATGCGTTTTGTTATGTTTTTGAAGCATTGAAAAAGCATCAATAAAGCGTGTTAAATGCCCATGAAATTATTGCTTTTTTCTAGGTGGAAGCGATGTAGAGGAAATGATCTGCTTTGAGGCCAGGTTAGGTTGTGCTGTGATAGCATGCATTTTTGTGAATTCTCTGCAAGATGGATTCGTATACAGTGCCTTGAAAAAGTATTCATACCCCTTGAAATTTTCCACATTTACTCATACTACAGACAAAAACGTAAATGTTTTTTATTGGGATTTTATGTGATAGATCAACACAAAGTGGCACATAATTGTGAAGTGGAAGGAGAATGGTAAATAGTTTTCAAATTTTTTTACAACTAAATATCTGAAAAGTGTGGCGTTCGTATCTATTCAGCCCCCTTTACTCTGATACCCCTAACTAAAATCTAGTGGAACCAATTGCCTTCAGAAGCCACCTAATTAATAAATAGAGTCCACCTGTGTGTAATTTAATCTCAGTATAAATACAACTGTTGTGTGAAGCCCTCAGAGGTTTGTTAGAGAACCTTAGTGAGCAAACAACATCCTGAAGGCCAAGGAACACAACAGACATGTCAGGGATAATGTTGTGGAGAAGTTTAAAGCAGGACTAGGTTATAAAAAAATATCCCAAGCTTTGAACATCTCACAGAGCACTGTTAAATCCATCATCAGAAAATCGAAAGAGTTTGGCACAACTGCAAACCTACCAAGACATGGCTGTCCACCTAAACTGACAGACTTGGCAGGGAGAGCATTAATCAGAGAAGCAGCCAAGAGGCCCATGCTAACTCTGGAGGAGCTTCAGAGATCCACAGCTTAGTTGGGAGAATCTGTCCACAGGACAAGTATTAGTTGTGCACTTCACAAATCTGGCCTTTATGGAAGAGTGGCAAGACGAAAGCCATTGTTGAAAGAAAGCCATAAGAAGTCCCATTTGCAGTTTGCAAGAAGCCATGTGGGGGATCTAAAAGCAAACATATGTATGGCGGAAAACTAACACCCTGAATACACCTTTTCTTCAGCAGGGACAGGGAAGCTGGTCAGAGTTGATGGGAAGATGGATGGAGCCAAATACAAATACAGGGCAATCATAGAAGAAAACCTGTTAGAGTCTGCAAAAGACTTGAGACTGGGGCGGAGGTTCACCTTCCAGCAGGGCAACGACCCTAAACATACAGCCAGAGCTACAATGTAATGGTTTAAATCAAAGCATATTCATTTGTTAGAATAGTCCAGTCGAAGTCCAGACCTAAATCCAATTGAGAATCTGTGGCAAGACTTGAAAATTGCTGTTCCATCCAATCTGACAAAGCTTGAGCTATTTTGCAAATAGGAATGGGCAAAAATGTCACTCTCTAAATGTGCAAAGCTGGTAGAGACATACCCAAAAATACTTGCAGCTGTAATTGCAGTGAAAGGTGGCTCTACAAAGTATTGACTCAGGGGGGCTGAATACAAATGCACGCCACACTTTTCAGATATTTGTTTGTAAAAATTTCTGAAAACCATTTATCATTTTCTTCCACTACACAATTATGTGCCACTTTGTGTTGGTCTATCACATAAAATCCCAATAAAATACATTTACACTTTTGGTTGTAACATGACAAAATGTGGAAAATTTAAGGGGTATGAATACTTTTTCAAGGCACTGTACAGTACTTTGATGCCTTTACAACTTGACTTGGTCCAGCTCAAGATGATTATGGAAAGAATCGCCCAGCAGGAAAGGAAGAGAGTGTTGTGCCGATATTGGGTGCATCCTATAGTCTTGCATAGAATTTCCAAGGGGCATTTCCATACTCTTTATCATGAATTGCAGGAGTATCCTCAAAAGTTCTTTGTTTATACATACATGAAGATGTGCATATTTGATGCCCTTCTTGAGATTGTTAGAAAAAGAAGAATTAGCCATGGGACTTTGAGTGAGGTGGGAGAGATTTGGACACCAGTTCAAAAAGAAATGTAATAAAGTCAATTTATTAATTACATACCGCTGTATGAACAAATGGGAACAGCAATAAATGTGCGTTACCAGGCATAATAGCCGAGTCAGCAGCAGAAATACAAGTAAAAAATAACAGTACATTACATTTCATATACATCCATCGAGTAGTAAAATTCATCACAAATAGCTGAGTCACTTGATACATATGCATGGTATGAGGTAGAATGTTGTACATACATAGTGAAAACAATATGTGAGCCAAATCCAACACAACAGAAATACCCAGCAATTATTAACATGTAAGGAGCATGGGGCTGCCCCAGCGGGAATTTCCAGCCATGTGCGTATATAAAGAGCATCGATGGTGCCCTACGCGTTTCATGAGTCAATGCTCGCTCTTCAGGGGCAGATGCATAATTATATCTGAAACAAAAGATAGTAAATAAATGGGTATGTGTTGATATTGGGAATAATAGGGGCAACAAGGATGGTAGTGTGTGGCAAAAGGGGTCAACAAGAAGGAGACCCCATACTCACCAAATCACTGGGCTAGGGTCACCGACCGTTAATGCTCCGATGGCAGCAATAGATGTCCAGCTCGGGAGCTGAGGGGACACGGTGAATGGATACCACAACGGGGGGCACCGGATGGAACGGCATGGATTGGAGCAAGCACTCGGCTAGAGGTCTGGGATGTCTGAGAGAATTGATATATAAGAACACAGGGCTTTAACAAGGAAAAATGGAAGCACCTAGGAGCAAAAAATGGAAATTATAGCAATTCTAGTTGGAGTGTTGAAATGGCAACCTATTGTGTTCAGTATTTATCCGTATATAAAGGAGTGACAGGTGTGTACCATATGCAGAGAGTGTATCCGGAGAGAGTAATTGATATATGCTGGGGGACTAGCGGGTGGAAGAAAAAACTGATAATAATAAGTTTGGATAAATAAAACTTAAATGTGTGTGCGTGAATAGTGGCACACACACACTGAATGTAGATAAATCAATATATTATCTAAAATCATAATGGTCAACACCCCCAAGCATGATACATGGGATCCCATACAGAGCATAAGGCTTCACACTGGAGTGGAAAAACATCTAGGAAGCATGGATGGTAAATGTATATAAAAAAGTATAGCTTGGCATATAAGATGTGAACCTATTGTGTTCCATATTCATCTGTGTAAGAAGAAATAACAAATATATACCATATAAATAATATAACCAGGAGGGATGATTAGTATGCGCTCGGGGGCTACAAAGGGATAAAGGAAAAACAGTAATGGTGAGTTTGCGTAAAACTCTGTTGTGTGTGCACGAATAACAGCATTCACACAACAGGTGTAAATCAGTTGGGGTATTGTTAAAATAATACTGAGCATCCCCGAGCATAATAAGTGAGCTCCCCTACCTGTGACCACAATGCAGACCAGAGAAAGCCGAATGCCAGCTGCAACCACGCCAATCCACCGGAGGTTTTCTTGACCTCCTGCTGTCTCCGCCCGTCTTTCAAAATGGACGGTGCCACCTGCATTTCGGCGTCATGTTTTCCACGCCCACATTGTTGCGTCGGTTCTCCTGCGCCCTTGCGGGCCGTGTGGAACATCCCGGAGTGGGTGTGGTGTGTGTTGTGTATACACACCTTCCTTTTGACGGCTGACGTTTGACGCCAGCTCGTCACCTTCCGTACATGACTCTGGGGGCCGGGCGTCTGGAGCCGCTGCGGGCATATCCGGTGGATTGGCGTGGTTGCAGCTGGCATTCGGCTTTCTCTGGTCTGCATTGTGGTCACAGGTAGGGGAGCTCACTTATTATGCTCGGGGATGCTCAGTATTATTTTAACAATACCCCAACTGATTTACACCTGTTGTGTGAATGCTGTTATTCGTGCACACACAACAGAGTTTTACGCAAACTCACCATTACTGTTTTTCCTTTATCCCTTTGTAGCCCCCGAGCGCATACTAATCATCCCTCCTGGTTATATTATTTATATGGTATATATTTGTTATTTCTTCTTACACAGATGAATATGGAACACAATAGGTTCACATCTTATATGCCAAGCTATACTTTTTTATATACATTTACCATCCATGCTTCCTAGATGTTTTTCCACTCCAGTGTGAAGCCTTATGCTCTGTATGGGATCCCATGTATCATGCTTGGGGGTGTTGACCATTATGATTTTAGATAATATATTGATTTATCTACATTCAGTGTGTGTGTGCCACTATTCACGCACACACATTTAAGTTTTATTTATCCAAACTTATTATTATCAGTTTTTTCTTCCACCCGCTAGTCCCCCAGCATATATCAATTACTCTCTCCGGATACACTCTCTGCATATGGTACACACCTGTCACTCCTTTATATACGGATAAATACTGAACACAATAGGTTGCCATTTCAACACTCCAACTAGAATTGCTATAATTTCCATTTTTTGCTCCTAGGTGCTTCCATTTTTCCTTGTTAAAGCCCTGTGTTCTTATATATCAATTCTCTCAGACATCCCAGACCTCTAGCCGAGTGCTTGCTCCAATCCATGCCGTTCCATCCGGCGCCCCCCATTGTGGTATCCATTCACCGTGTCCCCTCAGCTCCCGAGCTGGACATCTATTGCTGCCATCGGAGCATTAACGGTCGGTGACCCTAGCCCAGTGATTTGGTGAGTATGGGGTCTCCTTCTTGTTGACCCCTTTTGCCACACACTACCATCCTTTTTGCCCCTATAATTCCCAATATCAACACATACCCATTTATTTACTATCTTTTGTTTCAGATATAATTATGCATCTGCCCCTGAAGAGCGAGCATTGACTCGTGAAACGCGTAGGGCACCATCGATGCTCTTTATATACGCACATGGCTGGAAATTCCCGCTGGGGCAGCCCCATGCTCCTTACATGTTAATAATTGCTGGGTATTTCTGTTGTGTTGGATTTGGCTCACATATTGTTTTCACTATGTATGTACAACATTCTACCTCATACCATGCATATGTATCAAGTGACTCAGCTATTTGTGATGAATTTTACTACTCGATGGATGTATATGAAATGTAATATACTGTTATTTTTTACTTGTATTTCTGCTGCTGACTCGGCTATTATGCCTGGTAACGCACATTTATTGCTGTTCCCATTTGTTCATACAGCGGTATGTAATTAATAAATTGACTTTATTACATTTCTTTTTGAACTGGTGTCCAAATCTCTCCCACCTCACTCAAAGTCCCATGGCTAATTCTTCTTTTTCTATATATTTTAGGGATGGAGTTGGTAGAGGGGTTATGACAGTCCTTATTCCCCTTTCTTTCTTGAGATTGTTAGACCCTCAACTAATATGTGACATCATGTGTCACCCGATAAACATCTCCTTTTACCTTTGCGGACCAAGCCGGATGTCTAGACCCCTACAAATATGAGGCATCCTGTGCCACCAAATACATGTCTCCTTCTAACTTTATGTCTAAGTATTCTCTTTTATTGTCATTACTGAAGAAAATTACCATTGAGTCACCTCCACCACATCACTTCCGGTTCTGATGTCACTTCTGGTTTCCGTGTAGCCATGTCCCAACAAGTTTTTTGATTAATAATGGTTGGATTTTGAGCACAGCACCACTGTTAATTTGGGAGGCTTTAATTACATTCACCTTATTTCATAGCTCATATTGTCTCAATATTCGGTATTGAATCTGCACACTACCCACCTTTTTTATGAGTACTGATACATTAATATAAGCCTTCATGACATTTGCTGGCACCATCACTTCCATATACTGACACTTGCTGGTGAGGTCGCTTGCTGGCACCAAAAATTTGCTGACACAAATAGCTTTGCCACTGGCAATAACGCTCAATGCCTCTGCTCCTGCATGGCACTGTCAGTATTGGTGGCTGGCTTGATGCTTTTGCCTGCACACAGAAGCAAATGGCCGTTCTGTACAAACAGGATGTGGCTGGAGCTGTTCTGACCTAGTTGTCTATTATTTCCCAGTGCATATTCCCTGGGATACAGGAACCTGCACTGCCTCTCCCCCAGCACCAAGCTAACACTGTATAAATGCTTCACTAATGCACTGTAAATGCTATAGGTGCAGGTAAGTAGTGCTTACAGTGTGCTAGCATTAAAAAAATGGAAGTGGCTGATAAGCAGTGATGCCTCCTAAAAGTGATGCTGCGTGTGTGTGCTGCATTGTGTGGTGCTCATTGTAATATTCATGGCAGGCATTAAAGACCGGTAATGAGGCTTTAAAAACACTGCTTAAATGCTGATTAAATACAGAGTATTGGCGCACATGTGAATGAGCCCTTAACCCTTTTGCTGCCAGGTCCATACAGTACGCCATACGTACCTGACAACGGTTGGTTGCACACACAATCTGGTGGCTGCAGTCACTGGGATTGTGTGTAAAACTGACAGGCAGACTCCTGTTAGATGTAAGCAATCGGATGGCTGCGGTACCGGCACCCCCCACGCATGCACCCCCGTCATGTATTCTGGGCTCCGTTTGCCCAACTTCAGACCTGGGACCAAAATTGTGGGTGTCGGCCTGTGAAGGGAAGGAAGAAGAGCAGAGGTCTCCTCCCCTTCTTGCTGCGATTCAGAAAGCGACCTGTATGACGTCACTTCCGGGTCACCTGTCACCTTCCATGGCTAGCATAGCAGTGAAGGAATGTGATTGCAATGCAATGTGCATTGCAATACATTTAGTGGGGCCCAGAGGAGACATGCAGGGTCTCTTTGTCCACTATATAATGTAAAAAAAAAAGTTAAAACGAAAAAGAAAAAGAATAAAGTTACACCAAAGCACATAAAATCTTCCCACCAAAAAATGTGGAGGTCCCCCACATACACACACATTTGAATGTAAACGCATGCATCGGGGTGTCTACACATGAAAATGTTGATTTAGATACACATATTACATATCGCCACGCATGCCAGAGTAAGAGCAATAATTCTAGCACAAGGCTTCCTCCATAACACTAAACGAATGACCTATAGGGGGCTTTTGATGTGCCGACTATAGAAATTATAGGGTACTAAAGATTTGTCGCCATTTCACGGGCACACACAAATTTAACCACTTCCCGCCCGCCGTATGCAGAATGACGGCCGGGAAGTGGTGCTGTTATTCTGACTGGGAATCATATGATGTCCAGCAGGATAACATGGTGACGAGCGCCCATAGGGGCACACTGCTCGGCGATCGGCGGCTCTCCCTGTCAGAGGGGGGGTCTGTGATGATAATCAGCACATTGATTATCAGCACAGCCCCCTCAGTTGTGCAAATCACCTGTAAATCAGTGCCCAGCAGTGTCCTAACAATAAAGTATACCAGTGCCCACCAAACTGCCAATCAGAGCCCACCACAGTGCCACTCAGAGTCCACCACAGTGCCAATCAGTGGCCACCACAGTGCCAATCAATGCCCAGCAGTAACACCTGTCAGTAATCTCTCAGTACCTCATCATCAGTGCTGCCCATCAGTGCCACCTGTCAGTGCCAATCAGTACCACCTGTCAGTGCCAATCAGTGCCACCTGTCAGTGCAAATCACAGCTGCCTGTCAGTGCCCATCACAGCCGACTGTCAGTGCTCATCAGTGCTGCCTGCCAGTGCCCAGTGCCACCTATCAGTGCCCATCAGTGCTGCATATCAGTGGTGCCGGCTATTGGTGCCCATCAGTGCTGCATATCAGTGCCTCCTCATCAGCGCACATCAGTGCCAATTTATCAGTGCCGCCTCATCAGTGCCCTGTCAGTGAAGGGGAAAACAACATTTTATGACAAAAACTAAGAAAAAAATATTTTTTTTTCAAAAATTTGGGTCTTTTTTAGTTTGTTTAGCAAAAAATAAAAACCCCAGAGGTGATCAAATACAACAAAAGAAATCTCTATTTGTGGGAAGAAAATTATAAAAATGTTGTTTGGGTACAGTGTTGCATGACCACGTAATTGTCATTCAACTTGTGACAGCGCTGAAAGCTGAAAATTGTCCTGGGCAGGAATGGCCGAAATTACCTGGTATTGAAGTGGTTAAGGTTTGACATGCTGGGTATTTGTTTATTTGGTGCAACCTTGTCTTTTATATTTTACCAAAAATTTGGTTAGTTAATTACGTTTGTTTGCTCTAAAATTTACTAGTGTGTTTTTTACACAAATTATGCATTTCCTAAACCTTTGCGGTAATATCGTGTGACATAAAAAATTCGATTTACCACTATTTTGTTTTCTAGGGTGTCTGCTTTCAGAAAAGATATAATGTTTGGGGGTTTTGTGTAATCTTCAGGCCTGAAATAATTTTTTGAATAGTATGCAAAAAAAATTATGCAAAAATGGCTCTGGCAGCGAAAGGGTTAAACAGCAAAGATTATCACAGTTACAAAAACAGGCAAACTGAACAAAGTTAATTTATTTTTGAAAAAGAGGGAAATAACCACCAGGGGAATTTAGCATATTCTGGGGGATTTATTAAAACTGGAGCAGCCAGAATCTGGAGCAACAGTGCATGGTAACCAGTCAACTTCTATCTTTTCATTTTCAACGCTTAAGACCCATTTTACACTGAGGGCATTTTTCAGGCACCATAGCGTTAAAAATAGTGCCTGCAAAACGTGCTAAAACAGCTGCTCTATGCATTCTACTGGCAGGGCGTCAGAAAAAGTCCTGCCAGCAGCTTCTTTGGATTGGCGAAGGAGCGGTGAACTCACCGCTCCTCCACCGCTCTGGACTACGCAAACTCCCTCTACATAGGGTTACCCCAATATCAACTTGCACGCTTACAACTTATCCAAAACACGGCGGCAAGGCTGATAACAGGAAAAAAACCCTGGGAATCCATCTCCCCTTCCCTGAGGAGACTACACTGGCTAACCGTAAAGAATCGGATCATTTTCAAGACCCTCTGCCTCACCCACAAATGCACCCATGGAGACGCGCCTCAATACCTTCTCGAGAAAATAAAACGCTACACACCCAATCGCAGTCTTCGATCGTCCGACCAAAACCTCCTCCTCATCCCCAAGTCCCGCTACAAATCAAAAGGGGAACGAAGATTCGCTGTCCAAGGACCACGGCTATGGAATGCACTACCAACCTACATCCGCATGGAAGAAAACCATCAGGTCTTCAGGAAAAAACTCAAGACCCACCTCTTCTAAGAAGCTTGACAACAAAGCACTAATTACAGCGCCTTGAGGCGATTCGGTTCGCATTGTAGCGCTATACAAATTATTCATTCATTCATTCATTCACCGCTGCTCCCCATTGAAATCAATGGGGCGGCGCTGCAATACCAATAGCGGAGGGGTTAAAACTGCCCCGCCAGCGGCGGAATTGCACCGCTAAAACAACGGTAAAGCGGAGCTAAAGATAGCGCCGCTTTACCGCTGGCGCTCTAGGTGGCGCGGTGTAAAAGGGCTCTAACTGAACAAGCTGAAGATGGAAGTCTCAGAAAGTCATGGGTTTACTTCCTGACTCCCCTCTGTCAATACTGCCATTGCTTTGTAGATAGAAATCTAGGTAAACCTCAGTGCATACTCTGACTATGACTGCTTATAGGGGTGCTTCGGAGCTACTAGGAACATTTTTAGGGGTGCTACCGCTCACCCATAAACCCCCCTGGCACTGCGACTGTTTAACATGAAGACAAAAGAACACTCCAAGCCACTCCATGAAAAGGTGATTAAAATGGAGTCAGAGATTGATACCAGAAAATTGACTGAATAAAAAGGGAAGCCACCAAGATACTTATGACTACTTTGAAGGAGTTAAAGACCTAAATGGCTTAGATTCAAGAGACAACCTGCATACAAAACATATTAACTGGGTGCTTTACCATTTACAGCTTTATGGGAGATTATACAAAAGAAAGCCATTGTTAATAAAAACTTACATGATGTCATACCTACTGTTCGTCAGAAGGCCCATTGGGAGACTCGTAGACTCTGATGTCAGCTTGAAGAAGGTTAACTACAGTATGTCCATGGATTTTCTCATTTAAACCGGACACAAAAAGGTTGTCTACGGCTTTCCCCAATTTTTATCTTGGCAGCAGAGCCACTTCTATCACACATTTTAGTGAACCCCAACATTTCTGACTTTGAAGGAACTGCAGAACATCAAAAAGTAGCTGCATATGTGGATATATAAACAAAGAAACGGCGCTGGAATAGACGTGTGCAATATTGAACGAGAAAAAGAAAACACAAAAAATGTGCAGCTGCTGATAAGAAAGTGCTATAACCTTCAGAAAATGCTCAAACCAATAAAACAGCGCTGGCAAACAAAAATTGTGACAAAATAATAAATGATCCCACAAAATTGACAAACATCAATGTGTGTGAAGTGGTTACATGTCTAACACAAACCGATCCCATAAAAAATAAACTAGCATCAAATAATATGTGTGATAAATTATTACATAAGTGACATGATTGAATAATAACCATAAAATTATTTCATAGATACCAAAATTGAATAAGTGATAAACCACAACCTGAATGTGGTAAGAAAATATATAAATAAAAATGAACGTGAATGTGAATGTAAAAATTTCTTACCACATTCAGGTTGTGGTTTATCACTTATTCAATTTTGGTATCTATGAAATAATTTTATGGTTATTATTCAATCATGTCACTTATGTAATAATTTATCACACATATTATTTGATGCTAGTTTATTTTTTATGGGATTGGTTTGTGTTAGACATGTAACCACTTCACACACATTGATGTTTGTCAATTTTGTGGGATCATTTATTATTTTGTCACAATTTTTGTTTGCCAGCGCTGTTTTATTGGTTTGTGCATATGTGGATGTTGTATTGTTTTTATTAAAAACACCTCAGAAACGACAGTTCCCAAACTTCTTGCAGAGCTAGATAGATATGCATTACTGTCTAACTATAAAATAAATCTAAGAAAATCCTAGTCTCTGAATAAAATTATTAATCCTCACTGACTGGCTGCTATTACATTTAAATAGTACCTAGGAATCTACAGAAGTCACATTTAAAGAACTCCCACTTTCTCACTGCTATATACCAATACCTCAAAATGATGGGACAAAGACCTCTATACTTATGTAGGAATGTAGTGTTTTTGATCATTTCCTTTTTGTATAATCATAATTCTCTATGAAGCTGTTGGCTGCAGTCAGCTTATCTGTACCTTAGCAGGCGTGGTCTCTAAGCCCAGAGTGTATTTTTTTCTGCCAGATGCTGTTTGAGCATGCTACAGAGTTTTGAGTGTTTTTCTGTGTTATCATGGTTTAATGACCTAGCCAATCAGCAGGCTTGGAAAACATGGTGATACATGCTGGGAGCAATGTTATTTATTTGGGACACATCTTGCTCTACCTCTTCCCTCATGCGCTTCTGCCCTGTGAAGATATCATTGTGAAAGATCTGATTATCTCCCCAAGCTCTAGGGCCTAGGGGTTGAAAGGAAGCCA
This sequence comes from Lithobates sylvaticus, assembly GCA_028564925.1. Taxonomy (NCBI): domain Eukaryota; kingdom Metazoa; phylum Chordata; class Amphibia; order Anura; family Ranidae; genus Lithobates; species Lithobates sylvaticus. The sequence continues at coordinate 126,903,283 of CM053035.1, read as the reverse complement.
GGATCTCCTCTCCTGGGAGGTATTCATGAATATGCTGGCTGCTGGAGGCTATGAAGCACCGTCCTAGGTGGAATAAGTTGCAATTTGCTCCCACAGGTGATGTGGTGAGTAACTGGTGGAGTGAAAAGTATGCACAGAACCCTTAACATGTGGGAGCTCTGTGGGAAACCAAACAACATAGTTTGAGTTTAGAAGTTGCTGAGATATTTTGTCAGAAATTAGAGATTAGGAAGGGAGTAGAGCCTAGTCTGGTGTTTTAGAACATCTGTGCTTTGGGGGAATATCCTGATTCACCTCTCCTGTATTGTAATGTGCAAGACATGTTTTTAGCTCACTAACGTTACTAGCGCTCATTCTTTTTACACCCAGGAAAAAAGAACCAAACCTGAGATTGAATGTTTCTGGGATCCTTTTGCAATATTGGAGTGATTAGGACATTCGTAAAGTAGCTGTGGGTCATCTGGAAGTCAATATATTTGAAGATCAGTATCAATAATGCTACACTTGGTTTGGGAGAAAACATTTATAATTGAATATTCTACCCCATCTCTTTCACCTACTACAAATACTCCCAATTCAAATCCCTAGAACCTACCTCTGATCACTAAAAAACAAAATTTCTTAAATTTTTATGGGCCTATAAAATATCAGCCATGATGTTCAGTTCCAAAATTACATAACAAATGTGCGGTGCTAAGACCAAACAGTGAATAAGGATAAGGAATTAGGAAGTGCTTTGGAGCACAGGCTCAGGATGGGGTGAATGCCGATGACCGGGGCTGTAGATCCGGTTTCAGGTGAAACCATCACCCCATCACACATCAGTATACTAAGGCGTGTTTTTTATTATGAAATGTGAGTGTAATCTTGTGAAGTTTAAGTTGTAATAAATCTTTTAAAAAATTATATCACACTATTGCAAGCCTCTGTTGTTTCTACATGTGACATATATGAGAGGAGGTCACTGGTAACCAGGAGGAAGGAGTTGTTCTTGATCAGTTATTTGAGCCAAATAGTTACCACAGGAAGGAGGAATCACAAGAGGGTTTCCTAAGCTGTTACCATTAACTACATACTTTTATACAAAGCCCTTAAGGTGAGGGTACATCTGGTGGAGGGGTACACTAGGATTCTGTGCACACGGCATTAAGGCACCAGCATCACTTTTAATCATGTCTTTTTGATGGACTGTCAAGATTTTGATCCAATATAGTAAGGATATTGTACAGCACACGGAGCGCTTGCACTTTATTGTGGACATTATAAATAATTGAATGTTATGTGCACGTTTTTGGATTTGTTTCACATGATATATTTATTATTAATTCAATATATTTATTAGTAGATTTGTGTAATGTATATTTTTTATAGTTATTTCATTTATTCATTGTTTGGTCTTAGCGCCGCAGATTTATTATGTAATTTTGTATTGTCACATTTAGGAAACTGTGGGGAGTGCTGGCAGCTGTCTATTTTATTTTATTTTATTATTTATTTTTCATTGCATTTATTAAATTTAGCAGCTCACAAGGTTTTCACCTATTTATGATGTCAAGTTCACTGCCACTTTGACCTACACAAAGAGGAAATATCACTTTTCCAGGCCCCATCAAATATCACTAAGCAGTACACCTGTCAAGGGTGATTTGTTGTTGTGAACATGTGTCATTTTCAGTGTCATTAAACCCAAAAATGTTGTATGTGTGTTTTTAATACAAATCTGTTATGTACCTTGTTAAAGAAGCTTTCTGTCATTATTGTTGTTCAGATTGGTAAATATCTGGTTGATCATGTTGCTTACACTGACTTATTGTTAGCGGCAATGCAAAAGCAAAAAATGTTGTAGGTGCTACATTGCCACTCTCAGTGTGCATGATCCACAAGTTTCCTAAGAGAAAGCCATTTGCTTCCTCTTGAGTTCTATGGAAGCTATCAGCTCTGGCACAGTGAATGCCATGTTCTCCTTCCCTGGCTCCTCTCCACCCCACATAATCACTGCGTCTGCTTGCAAAGCGGTTCTAACGGATATAATTGATTAGGCTTTCCTTCTAGTTGATCAGCTCTGTGTGGGCCAAGAACACATATTATACTTCCAGGAGTGATGTTTGTGGGTTTTGTCAGAGGATTTGTGCTTGTCTCAAATGACCCCCCCCCCACCACCAAACACTGCAACCAACAGTGGGAGGCTTTTGGCAACAGAAGCAGTGCTGTCATCAAACTCAGGCTTGTGGATGTGTGGGGTCTTGTTTATGATGTGTGGTTAAGTGTTTAGAAACACTGTGTTTATCGCAACCCCTCATGATATTTTGTACATGTTCCTTTATCCGGACTTTCAGGGGTCTTTTTGTGCGTCCAATGTACTGAAGGCCACAGCTGCATTCAAGGGCATAAACTGCTCCCTCTGTGTTGCAACAGAAGAAGTCGCTCACTTCATATGTATTCCCGGTACTATTTGATGTCAATTTAAACTTCTTTTCTGCTGGTCTTTTTGTTTTGGTACAGGCGAAGCAGCGTTTGCAAGGATAGAAGCCTTTCCCTGTGAAAAATGTATAGCCAATTGTAGATGGATCAGGAATATTTTTGACTATTTTGTCTCTTAAAGTTGGAGCTCGTTTGTATACGAATTTCGGTATCTGAGGGAGGATGGATTTTAGATGTGTGTCTGTTAAAAGATTATACCAGTGTCTTTTGATGATCTTCTCAAAGTTTTTGTATTGGGCATTGTAGTCTAAGATGATGGGGGCTGCACTGTATCTGGAGTTACGTTTATCTTAATCTTTGATCAGTTATAAACGATCCATTTTTTCTACTTCTTGAATTTTCTCTTTTATATGGTCACAATTATATTCTTTCTCAACAAATCTGTGACCTATCTTTTCTGCTTGAGCGATGAAATCATCTCTTTTGCTGCAATTCCTACGTATCCGCATAAGTTGCCCCTTAAGTATATTGCAGAGCCAGTTCTGATGGTGACAGCTTACTGTTGGTAAATAGCTGTTCTTATCGACATTTTTACAATGCGTTTTTGTGCTGAGTGAGTTGTCTACTTGTATTATTTCCAAGTCTAGGAAGGTTACATTATTTTTACCAATATCCCATGTTAGTGTTATATTTTGATTGTTTACATTCAAATTTTCCAGAAATTGCACCAGTCGCTCTTCGTTTCCTTTCCATAAAATGAAGATATCGTCTATATATATCATTTGAAGATTACAAGTTCTGTGGGTGTGTTTTTAAAAACTACTTTGTCTATTCCCATTTTGCCATGAACAGGCTAGCCACACTTGGTGCAAATTTGGTACCCCGGTTTTCTGGTGATAATAATTCCGGTTATACGAAAAATAGCTGTTCTTTAAACCAAAATCGTGTGTTCTTAGGCCCCATTTTGTGGCTTCACTGGCCTGATGGTGGAGAATGATTGTGTACAATGAAGATACATCTGCTGTTGCTAAAATCCAAGGCCCTCCACTTTTAGGGGATTTTACTATAATCTGTAATTTCTGCTTTGTATCTCGTAAATAGGCTCTAGTGTTTTTCACAGCGGGTTGTAGATAATTATTTATGTATGTACCCATTCTTGCAGTCAAGGAATCAATTCCATTGACAATTGGTCTTGGAGGGGGATTTTCTTTGTCTTTGTGGAGTTTAGGTAATGAAGGTAATAAATAAATAATTGGTGTCCGACAAGCTTCTGGAATTAAAAATTTGGCTTCTTTTTGTTTAAAAAAATCTTCTTTAGACCAAGATGTACGACCAGCTCAAGTTCTTTCCTGCACTTGAAGACAGGGTTTCTAGGTAGCCTACTGTAAGTGTTTGCATCACTGAGTAATTTTACCATACTGTCATTGTATTGTTTTTTTGACAGGATCACAATACCCCCTCCTTTGTCTGCGGGGCGGATAACAATATCCTTTCTTTTGGTCAGTTTCTTGATGCCACATTTCAAAAAGTTAGGTTCTTCCCTTTTCTTAATTTTCAAGGATTTTGAATCTTCAAGTATAACCTTTTTAAAAACATCTGCATATTTATTATTATTAACCGGGGGATTAAAAACGGACTTGTTTCGGAGTGTGCATCTCTTGATCCGTTGTGGGAATTTGTGTTTTGATTGGGTTGCTTGCTATGTATTTTTTCATGTTCAGACTTCTAAAATACTTTTTGTATTCCTATTAGAGTTGAGCGGACACCTGGATGTTCGGGTTCGGCGGGTTCGGCCGAACTTCGGGAAAAGGTCTGGGTTCGGGACCGAACTTGACCCGAACTTGACCCCGAACTCCGAACCCCATTGAAGTCAATGGGGACCCGAACTTTTAAACACTAAAATGGCTGTAAAAAAAGTCATGGAAAGGGCTAGAGGGCTGCAAATGGCAACAAAATGTTGTTAAGAGCATGGCAAGTGATCTGCAAACAAATGTGGATAGGGAAATAACTTAAAATAACATAAAAAAATAAAAAATAAAAATAAAATGCTCAGCAGAAGAGGTACAGGAAGTCATTAAGAACCTCAGAAACTCAACGGCACGATGCCGCACATATGGTGGGAATACCCCAGAATACGCACTTTCTGGAAAAAATTATTCAATTTAATGAATATGATAGTGGGAAAATAAAATACTTGGAAATTAAAAAAATGAAAAAATTATAATCTTGACCTAGGAGGACGAGGTTCAAATGGAGTAGGAGGTTGAGGTGGCGGTGGATGTGGCGGTGTAGGTGGAAGAGGCAGTGGAGGAGGACGAGGTAGCCAACACTGGTTCAAAAATACAACAATGGCTGGGTAAGGCTAGTGGTGAATGATGTGTCGAATTCTGTCCCCCGTCGCATAGTGTCCGCCCTGTACTGCGCTTGCTCAGTACGTAGGACAAGGGGATATTGAAACTCTCCGAAGACGATGAGTGGTGACTCCAGGTTCAAGCCACATCATCCGAGGTTGAAGCCTAGCCAAGCGAGCCCGTGAGGGGCCCTGTTACTATGTGCTACCGTATGTCCACTTGGATGGTCGGGCTTGAACCTGCACTCACTGCGCAGGCGACATTCATCTTTGGAGATTTTGTGAATCTCCTTGTCCTCCGTACTGCGCAAGCACTGCACCTGCGCAGTAAGTGGCCGGACACTATCCGATAGCAAGACAGTTTTCGTCAGAACACCGGTATATGTGTCTATTCTGCACAAGGTACGGCCAAGTCCTGTGGGATCCATGCCTGGTTCATTTTAATGAACGTGAGCTTGTCCACGTTGGCTCTGGACAGGCGGCTGCGCTTGTCTGTGATAACGCCCCCTGCCGTGCTAAATACACGTTCAGATAATACACTGGCGGCAGGGCAGGCCAGTACCTCCAAGGCGTAAAGGGCAAGCTCAGGCCATGTGCCCAATTTGGAGACCCAGAAGTTGAAGGGGGCAGACCCGTCATTCAGTATGTGTAGGCGTGTGCACACATACTGGTCCACCATGTTGGTGATATGCTGCCTCCTGCTAAGACGTTCCATCTCAGCTGGTGGTGCTGGTTGTTGTTGCGTGCTGACAAAGCTTTTTTTTCCACATTTTGGCCATGCTAACCCTGCCTTCCGAGGTGCTGGCGGTCCCCCGGCTGCGTTGGCGACCTCTTGCTCCTCCTCTGCCTTTGCCTTGTGCTTCCACTGTACCCCCGCTGCCAAGTGGGAATGCCACCAGCAGCGTGTCTACCAGAATACACGGATAGTGTCTAAAGCGTTTATGAAAACGCAGAAAATGCTATTGGGAAAAAAAAAAAAAAAAACACAGCAAAATTAAATTTTTTTGCAATGTTTTTCCAATATCAGAATACACACAGAGTATGGTGTATCTCTTAGTAAAATATGCAGTGCAGTTATGGTGCACTGAGCTTGCAGGTAAAACTTATATTTTCTGTCTGGAACTGGCCTCATGGCACTGTTAAAAGACTGTGCACTGCACCCCAGCCAGGGTACAATTGATTTAGGAATCTCTTGAATAATTCTCTCTGGCTCTTTTTCTTCCTTATTAAAGAAACTCTGTACTCTACTCTAGCTATGTAGATCGCTCACTGATCTAACTAATTCGAAGAAAAGTTAAGGAATGTGGACTGACTGACTGACTTTATCACACTAACTCCTAAAATCCTCTCAGCAGCACAGGAACCTGTCTATAGCAGAATGACGCTGTGTGCTGTGTGTCTGGACTATATATAGAGGCTGGGTCACATGCTACACTGCCCAATCACAGCCATGCCATTAGTAGGCATGGCTGTGATGGCTTCTAAGGGCACACTAGTGAAACTAGCATCGATTGGCTGCCCTGCAGCTCTTAAAAAGGCGCCAATACATCGCCGAACACCGGACCCGAACCCGAACATACAGTCAATAGTTCGGGTTCGGGTCCGGGACCCGGACACCCAAAAGTCCGGTACGGACCCGAACTTTACAGTTCGGGTTCGCTCAACCCTAATTGCTATGTATGTCTGGAATTTGTCCAAGTTTTTTGTGGGAGCATATTTTAGCCCCTTCTCAAGAATGGCAATTTCTTCTTGCGTAAGGGATGTGCCACTTAATTAAAAAATGCCTTCTCCTTTCACTCTCTGTTTTGTTTGTTCTCTCTTATCTGATTTTCGTCCTCTTTTCTTCCAGAGCTTCTTCTCGTTCCTGTCTGCTCGTCATCTTGGTCTAAAGAAGATTTTTTTTTAACAAAAAAGAAGCCACATTTTTAATTCCAGAAGCTTATCGGACACCCATTATTTATTCATTACCTAAACTCCACGAAGACAAAGACAATCCCCCTCCGAGACCAATTGTCAATGGAATTGATTCCTTGACTTTAAGAATGGGAGCATACATAGATAATTATCTACAACCCGCTGTGAAAAACACTAGAGCCTATTTACAAGATACGAAGCAGATATTACAGATTATAGAAGAATTCCCTAAAAGTGGAGGACCTTGGATTTTAACAGCAGATGTATCTTCATTGTACACAATCATTCTCCACCATCAGGCCTGTGAAGCCACAAAATGGGGCCTAAGAACACACACTGAATTATCTTGCCCACAAAGAAAATATTTAGTGAAATGTTTTGATTTTTCTTTAAAGAACAGCTATTTCTGGTATAACCAGAATTATTATTACCAGAAAAGCGGCGTAGCAATGGGTGCCAATTTTGCACCAAGTGTCGCTAGCCTGTTCATGGCAAAATGGAAAGACAAAGTCGTTTTTAAAAAACATCCACAGAACTTGAAATCTTCAAACAAAATATAGACGGTATCTTAATTTTATGGAAAGGAAACGAAGAGCGACTAGTGCAATTTCTGGAAAATTTGAATATAAACGATCAAAATATAACACTAACATGGGATATTAGCAAAAATAATGTAACCTTCCTAGATTTGGAAATAATACAAGTAGACAACTCACTCAGCACGAAACTGCATTTTAAAAATGTCGATAAGAACAGCTATTTACCCACAGTAAGCTGTCACCATCAGAACTGGCTCAGCAATATACCTAAGGGGCAACTTATGCTGATACGTAGGAATTGCAGCAAAAGAGATGATTTCATTGCTCAACCAGAAAAGATAGGTCACAGATTTGTTGAGAAAAGATATAATAGTGACCATATAAAAGAGAAAATTCAAGAAGTAGAAACAATGGATCGTTTAGAACTGATCAAAGATAAAGCGAAACGTGACTCCAGAACCAATTCAGCACCCATCGTCTTAGACTACAATACCCAATACAAAAACGTTGAGAAGATCATCAAAAGACACACATCTGAAATCCATCCTCCCCGAAATTCGTATACAAACGAGCTCCAACTTTAAGAGACAAAATAGTCAAAATAGTCAAAAATATTCCTGATCCACCTACAATTGGCTATACATTTTTCACAGGGAAAGGCTTCTTTCCTTACAAACACTGCTTTGCCTGTACCAAAACAAAAAGACCAGCAGAAAAGAAGTTTAAATTGACATCAAATAGTACCGGGAATACATATGAAGTGAGCGACTTCTTCTGTTGCAACACAGAGGGAGCAGTTCATGCCCTTAAACGCAGCTGTGGCCTTCAGTACATTAGACGCACAAAAAGACCCCTGAAAGTCCGGATAAAGGAACATGTACAAAATATCATTAGGGGTTACGATAAACACAGTGTTTCTAAACACTTTACCACGCTTCATAAACAAGACCCCACACACTCAAAGTTCTGGGACATCAAACGCTATAAACGGCATTGGTGAGGGTGACATAAGGTCAGAACCCTAAGCCAACTAGAATCCAAATGGATTTTTATTATTGATACTTTTATGCCCCGGGGTCTTAACATTGAATTTGACCTCAACTGTTTTATCAGTGATTTTTTAAAATATTTGTTAGTGTACATCAGACCACAGTTTTATTACTAGATCATTTTAAATATGCGGATCAGGTTTTAACATATTTTACTATGATTACATTACTTCTTTTACTATTGTTTACTCTCTGCTCAATTATTATGTCTTTGTATTACCATAACTGAGACATCCTTTCCGGAGTCCTAATTTTATATTTTTACTATTTTTATTATTCACATAATCTTAATCGTCCCAATAAAATTTCTTTCCCCCTCCCCTTCTCTTTTAATTCTCAGTGAATTAGCCATTTTCTTATTTTTCCAAATGCCATCTTTAAATTAAATGTTAGTTTGTTTATGTAGTGCCATCTTTGAACAAAGATATACTATTTTAAGGTCTGTAAGCATGGATTTTCTGCGGACACATTTTTCACATATTACCTATCATTTATCCATCCATTGATGACAATACATCAATGAGGATAGCAAGTGCCACAGTTATGACACTGCATTGTTTGTTTTGAACCAAAATAAAATGGCCGCGGTCGTAGCCCATACATTGATTTCTAGGAAAATGTCCGCTTCAATACTTCTAAATGAAGGCTTCAGATAAATGGCCGACCGCCAATTACGTCTTATGTAAACTATTTAAGGACACTTCTGCTGACCATAGCCTATCCCCGTTGAAGTCTTGTGACAGTGACGTAACGTGTAGGACACAGGCATACAAACACCGAAAGTGATGTTTAGGTACCGAGCTTGCCGCTGTTTTTTACACTGTGTAGTAATTCATACAAAAATGTGAGTACTTTTATTGTTGTTACTTAAAATAAAAATATATGTCTGGTTTTGATGCATTTGAGCGGTCCTTACCACTAACATTACCTGAATGAAAGGAAGTACCCACTTAGCTCTGCATACACAGGGACTCCCTGGAAGGAAGGAACGTGCAGGAAACATCCCCATCTGAGTGACCAACCCCCTCTCTCTCTTCTATTTGAATGCTGCTTAACTTACAGCAGTAAGGTAGGAAGTTAGTACACCTACGGGTGGCATTTGCACCGAAGACCCACAAGTCACAATGCCATCTACTGTTTACTGCGGAGCACTTTCACTTTGCACCTTGCACTTTGGATCCAGAAGGATTTTCTGTGATTCATCAGCACTATTTTGCACTTCCGTTTTATATTTTTATGGACTCCCTTTTATTTATATATATTTTCTATCCACTCATTGATATTGGACAGTTTTTTATTTCATCCATTACAGTCACTTGTTTAGCACCGTTGCACTTTTCTGTATTGCATCCTGCATTTGCACTTTATTTGATTTAAAAGTGCTTTTTTATATAATAAATGTTTTATTATTTTATATATTGATGAATTTTGGAGTTATCACAGAATATATATTGCATTTTATTATTTATTGCATTTTATTATTGCTTTAATGCATTTGGGAGCGCAACACCAACCATTGATTTTACTTATAAATAATGTAAACACCTCCTAAAATGTGTCACTAATAAAATGAATTCCTATTGAAACCCTTCAACCCTTAAAGTATCTAAAATCATATATATCCCATCAAACCCATTGATCCTCCAGCCAATATATGGCCCAGAAGGTTATAAACAAGGTCCACAATAAATAATTATATGAATAAATAAGAGATGTATATGTAGAGGTATGTGCTGTCTCCCAGCATGATCAATAGACCCTCGCTAGGAAGACAGAAAAGTGAATAATAAATAGAAAACAATGAATGGATTAAACATGTTTATAAGCCATACTACTATAAAAATCAGTGCATAAGCATTACAGTACAGCTTAATAAATATGTAGATGAATAGATAGTACCAGTATATTGACAAAGGCAAAAATATGGTGGAACTTTATGAGTATGAGACAGTAAAACCTTCCACGATCCACTATAAGCATAGACATGCTGTGATAAGTATATAAAAACAGGTAATAAGAGATGTATTTAAAAGCTTTCTAGTTCTTTTATGGAATTGTACTAGGTATCCTGTGCACCTATTCAGATTCAGATGATCCACAAGAAAACCTACACAGGAGCCTAGAGCCCAGTGGACATCCACAAGGCCCAACTGCAACCTACATGGTCCTACAGTAAACCAGGGACATAGTGCAACTGGTCAAAGTAGTGCTCCTGTCTGGAACTTTACACTTGAGGTCTAGTATGGTGTCTGCCATAGATGGTTCGAAACTTGACCAGTTAAGCAGGGCTGAGATTCAAACCATCTATGGGCAGGCTGATTGTACTCAAGTCAATCCAATGATCTACTTGGGTACAACCAGCATGTTTTTTTTTTTTACACAGATTTTTACATGCAAATATTGCCAACAGCTACAATATAGCAGGTAGCAGTAATCACTGTGATCTCTCGGCACAATAACACAATAGCTCCACAGTAAGGATTCCCCCATCAACACTGGTTGTGTTGATGGGGGAATTAAGTGATTTTCTTTCCAGCAACCTTTTCAGTGACTTAAACTGTTTCTCTCACAATAACCAAGCAGTAGATTTTTAGGCTTTATTGCTGGTTAAACTTAGATGGGGTGAAGGGAAGCTTTGGGATACTCCAGAATTTAGTGCACAGCGTATTTGGAGGACTCTCTCTCTATTCTCTTCAGGGGCATCCCCGCTTTTGGCAGAGACTAGAGACACAAGCACTTCTGGGACTGCCAGCATGTATCAGCAAAGAGGTAATCACTGAGGCCAAGATGCAGAGAGCGGTGGCTGTTGCGACTCGGCGCACACCAACCCTGGAGGTGATACAGGGAGTGGGTTGCACCAAGAGGCACAAGCCTCCAGCGGGACACCTGACTTGTGTGAAGGTCTGGAAGATGGCTCATGCAGGATGGACCGGACCAGAAGGTAAGTAGCAAGCAGGTCTGTAAAACAGGTCAGGAAAGTCCAGAAACAGGCCAAGGGTCAAACACAGGTAATCAGACCGGGAGCCAGCAAGGCTAAGTGCTGAAGGCAGAAGGTAATCCAGAAGCAGGCTGAGGGTCAAACACAGGTAATCAGTCCAGGAGCCAGCAAGGCTAAGTGCTGAAGGCAGAAGGTAATCCAGAAGCAGGCTGAGGGTCAAACACATGAGAGAGCAGGAAGTCCGTAAAACAAGCCAGGGGTCAGGTCAGGAGAGATTCAGCGTAGTTTTCAAACGATCCGGGTCACAACAGGTAATGGCAAACAGGAACAGGAACAGGAAATGGTAAACAGGAACAGGAAGCAGAGGAACACAGGTGAGCTGAGAAGAAACCAGCAACTTGTCTGTCTGCCAAGGCTCCTTTTATAGGCTGGTCAGGGGATTCCCGTTATGCGTGCACTTGTGTGCACGCCGCTAAGTAGGGCTGCGAATGTGCGTGCGCCAGAGTGCCATTCCATGGCGAATTTGTGTGCGCCTGCGCGCAGGGAGATGGTGAGATTGATCCAAGTTACTTCCCTGATAGCATGGCAAATCCCACTTTGCAGCATTAACACAGTCGCACAAGAGGTTACGAGTAGGGATGGGCCCGGTGTTCGATTTGAACCCACGTTCGAATAGAACATCGGGCGTTCGCCCGCTCGGCGAGCCCAGAACTATTTGGGCCGCTCGCATCAAATTTGTGTGATGCGAGCGGCCAGCAATGCACTGCGCCAGTTGCAGTGCATTGCTGGCTGATGATTGGCCAAGCATGCACTGTGACCCGCATGCTTGGCCAATCAAAGAGCCAGCGGCGAGGAGAGCAATAATTGGCCACAGGCAGGATGCCTTTGGCCAATTATAGCTCAGGGGGTTTAGTACACGCCCCACAGTATGTGTTGTCAGTGTCAGTGTTATGTGCTGCTGACTGCTGACATTATGTGCTATGATTCTGGGGATTTGTGTGTGCGTGCTGTTAGTACAGCATTGCAGTATCACATCTGGGGGGTGTCTATAGTATGCCTGTGAAGGGGGGCATGTTTCCTGTGCTTAGAACTGTCCCTGCAAAAAGTGTCATTTTTGCAGGAAAAAAAGCTATTTAAAATCACTCGCGGCTAATGTATTGACGGCTCCCGTAACACAGAGAACAGTCATTCATTGAAAGCCATTCATAAAAAAAAAGTCATTGATAAAAAAAAAAAAGCGTGGGGGTCCCCCCAAATTCAATAACCAGGCCCTTCAGGTCTGCTATGGATATTAAGGGGGACCCCAGCCAAAAAAAAAAAAAAAAAATGGCGTGGGGTCCCCCTCAAAATCCATACCAGACCCTTGAGGTCTGGGATGGATTTTAAGGGGAACCCCAGCCAAAAAAAATGGCGTGGGGCCCCCCTCAAAATCCATACCAGACCCTTATCCGAGCACGCAACCTGGCAGGCCGCAGGAAAAGAGGGGGGACGAGAGCGGCCCCCCCTCTCTCCTGAACCGTACCCGGCCACATGCCCTCAACATTGGGAGGATGCTTTGGGGGTCTGAGTTCATGGGGAATGACACAAGAACTGGTTAAGTAATAGAAAATATATATTGTAACAAGGTAAATAAAAGGAATATACTATAATGTATCAGCGTAAAGAGAATTCAATGCACTAGAATCGTTGGTTTGAATCCAAATCCCAACCTGTGGGTGTTTCCTCCGGGTACTCTGGTTTCCTCCCACACTCCAACACCAACATGGTGGTAAGTTAAAGCGGTTGTATACCTTTTTTATTTTATTTTAACCTACAGGTAAGCCTATAATAAGGCTGTAGGTAAAATGAATATCTCCTATACCTGTACAGTTTACGCATGCGCTGTGAAGGCCCGGCAGACGCTGCCAGACCTTGCCGGGAGGAAGACTCCCGTGCGCATGCGCAGGAGTGACGTACTTGTGGCTCCGGCCACTCACAGCGCCAGAGCCACGGACCCGGAAGAAAAGCAGAGGGCAAAATGTCAGCTCCCTCGGCATGGGCCGGGATCAGATGCTGGTGCTTCATTCTAAGGTAAGTATTTCATAATGAGCTAGTATGCGCTGCACACTAGCTCAGTATGTATTTGCCTTACAGGTTTTTTTTTTTTTATAAATTCTGTTTCTTTGCGGGTATGCATCCGCTTTAATTGGCTCCTGTCTAAACTGGCCATAGTTTGTGTATGCATGAATGTAAGTTATGGATCTTAGATATTCTGGAATGACTGCCACGGTGTCCCTCCCTCTCCCAAGCACTGCAGTGCAATCTCTCAGCAGAATGACTCCTCTTTCTTTCCTCAAAATATGAAAAACCCTCTTGGGAGTGGGACTATAGAAACACAGGCTCAAAAAACATATTACAGAAATAAGAATTGAAAAAGCTTTATTGGTACAAAAATCAAAGAAGACTATTAAAATCCAGAGAACAGTGAGCTGTTGCGTATACATGTTGAACATCTCACAATAATGGGATACAGATGCAGAAACCAAAGTAGGTGGCCCGCTGATGCGTTTCACAATATTGTTTTGGTTGGTTCCTCAGAGGTGTCTACAGGTATAGATAATACCTAACTGTGAGACATTGAAAGGGCATAGAAGGAATTAGCCGCCATACGATTAAAGACCCAGATGGTCCAGATGAGGTTGTAGGGAGTGCCTGCAAAGACTGCGAATGCTGAAGCCGCCAAGTACAGCGACCAACTTATGAACCATACAGGGGTCTCATCAGGGTTGCTAATATCATTGCATGGAAACACAGGGGGATCAAAAAACTGCAAGACTTCTGACTGGGGCAAGACTCTGTGGTCTACCTAGGCCAAAGCTAAGTGGACCCCACTCGAAGTACTTGGTGAGGGGCTCTCCAAAGGTTAGACCCCCCAGTGGGGGAGAGAAAAAAAGATTCAAAGGCCATACATCCCCCCCCCCCCCCACATCAGGGCAGGCCCCTGATAACCTGCACCCTCAGTCTCAGTGCATAAATAAAAAAAACAAAACACACATGTGCAGTGCAGGTGCCCATAAGGAAATAGTGAAAATACAAAAGTGCTATAGTAGACACAGCTGGCCTTTCGAGTTGTAAAAAAATTGCTCCAAACTGTCCAAAAGGTCCACTTAGGAGGCCTGTGCAAGAAAAGTGTGACGCGAAAGTGCCAGTGAAAACTCAGTGGTGGACCACTGCCAAAGTGTTTTCCTGGGACACCACTCTGGCCAGACAAATGCAGCCCCACTCTTACCAGAAAGACCTGGGCACTTAGGGAGAGTCCTGCCTTTAACCATAGACAAGCCTGGAGAACAATGCCAGAGATAAACCAGGAGGAAAGGATCCCTCTCACTGTTCCCACCTTACCTCAACTATTGACTATATGACCAGCACCTTCCCCATTCAAAGGGATCCCAGTGGTCTGTTCCCGAAGCAGATGGTACAGCCTGCTGAGCATAATAGCAGGGTTAACCTTTGCCTTGCCAGAAGGCAAAGCATTGCAGGTGTAGCAGAGATATACCCCCATACCAGAGGCGTTGCTAGGGGGGTGCGGGGGGTGCGGTCCGCACCCGGGTGACACCTGCTAGAGATGGTGAGGAAAGCCCTGGTATTTTTTTTTTTTATTATTTTTTTTTTACCTCTTGAAATCTTCCAGATGTTACAACCAACACTGTTAATTTTAATTTTTTTCACCCCCCCCCCCCCCCCCCTGCAGCCTGCTGGGCTGAAACACCACACCTCCAGGCTCCAGCGCCGCAGCCGCGCCTGGTGTTTGTCACTCACTGTCCTCCTTCCTTCTTCTTCCAGCCTGTCACATCTCACACTGCAGAGTGAAGACAGGATGATGACGTCACTACACAGTATCTCCGCTCCGCCCGGGCGGCACGGCAGCTGCACGCTGTGAAGGCCCATACAGCTGCCTTTGCAGCTCAGGGGAGGGGTCCGGGGGGAGAAAAACATGGCTCATACATGTGTTTTTAACTGCACCCCCCCCCCCCCCCCCCTATTAGGATAAATAGCACTGCAACTCTCCACTCGTAGCCCTGATCACTGGAGCAGTGGTCATGTGACTGCAATAGAAAAGCTAAATAAAAAAAAAGATGACCGTATTGAAAGATTTACTATGCACTTTTACACACAAAGAAAATGATGAAGTGCTGTGCAAACATAATTTAGCTGCATAGTCTTTACATTCTCCTTAACCCGCTAACACTGTCAAAGCAGCATGCATGCACAAACAGGCATGGTTTAAATACGATAAAATAGACTTGCTAGGGCAGCTAGATAAGATTACATCACTCCTCAGTCCAACACTAAAACCTAACTTCCCATACACCTTTGCGATATATTGCCTGCTATAAAATGGCAGGCGCATTTTTGCTTCATGCTGAAAAAAAAAACCCACAGTGAAATCTTACAAAGGATCGTCTAGGTCTTCTATTGTACTATTCCATGGCATTATTATCATCTGTGGCTACAGCTCTATACCACGCTGGGTTATATTATATCAATCAGATCAAATGGCCTTGCACCAGATATTGTTTTCTTCATTCAGTAACCTATTTCATATGGAATGTTTACAATCCACTATTTGACTAGCGGAGCACTTTGTGAAGCTATATTGCAGCTGTAATGCTATTGATTTTACTAACTGTAATATGACAGTACAGTAGTTATACTGAAAATTGACAGTGCAAAGGTTATGGATTGAATGAATCCAGAAAATGAATAAGCCTTCCCCACAATGGAGGCACTGAAGCAAGTCAAATGGACCAGAGAGGATTTTGTCTGCACGTCTGACGTCAGAGCTGGGTTTCATTTGGACTATTTGATCATCATTTCTAAGCTTATTCTGAAGTCTTCATTTTATTAGTTATTTGTTCCCAAAGGAGAATTTCTGGGATGCACAATAATATAATTAGAATTGTTTTCTTATCTGGCACCTACTGTTAATGCCATAAAAAAATAAAACAGTTGCTTTTTGATTGGAATGGGTGTAAAATCAAATCATTTGAAGAAACCTGTCATGGGAGAAATATGAGAAATATATAGGCTGTCATTGATCACCTCCTTCTGAGAATACCAATGGCCTGGCTATTATGTTGCTGCCCAGGCTTCGTGGCTTCGTGGCTTTATGACCCAGAACAAGTACTGTATATAGGTAAGGGAATTCAAATGTTTGCTGACTTTAATTAGCTGAATGCTTGTCTCAGTTCTGTAACTTGCAAGGGCCTTGTTCAGCGGGGGTACTGTGAGCCACACCAAGGGGTTAATTTTTGCAGCAGCCGTTAAGCAAAACATTATGTGTACAACCCTCTCTGGCTGTCATTTTAGATTGAAAGGAGAGGTCAAACCAATTAAGGACGAATGTATGGAACACAGAAGTCCTGCGTTCAGAATATTTCTCGCTGAATGCATATGGCCTTCAACTCAGTACAGCATGCAGCCCTGTGCAGCCTCAACCTACTACAGGCATATCCGACTTTAAAGTACACAATGGGGTTTATTTACTATAGCTGGAAAGTGCAAAATCAGGCTCACTTCTGCATAGAAACCAATGAGCTTCTAACCCTAGCTTGTTCAAAAAAGCTTTGGTAATAAAACCTTGAAGCTCATTGGGTTCTATGCAGAAGTGAGCCTGATTTTGCACTTTCCAGCTTTAGTAAATAAACCCCATTGTGTACATAAAAGTGGCTGTATAGGCTTAGACATGTTGCAGAAAGCAGTGCTGGACATTGCACCTGCCCCTCCCTGATGCACTAAAAACTGAGAGGGACGCACAGCAGCCTAGGCTACAGTTAGAAACCACGGGACTCCATACAGCCAACCTGACAGCCCCCCCACCACCACCAAATAAACACAGTTTACTATGCTTCAGTTATGATTGAGCACAGTGAGTGATCGGTGACGATCACTCATTGTGTTCATTCTGGAAAGAAAGGCTGGTAAATGTATCATATTTACCGAACTCTTCCCCCACTTTGCATCCTGAAGGATCCTATTGTGTGCTTCTAGCTGTCAGTAGGAAAGAGAGGAGGGAAGCTGGTAGCACTGCGGGGTCAGAGGGGGACACAGAGGTGGCTGGGCAGCATGTATGGTGCGCAGGGAATGTGATCAGTGTGGGGGGGGGCAGCTACTGGAACTGATCCCCTGTATGGCTCTTTATGAAGCAGCTGAAAGCCGGCAGGAGGGAAAAGAGAAGAAGCCAGCTTTCAGCTGCAGCAGAGAGGATTGTTCCAGTAACTGCTCCCCTGCCATGCCGATCACCCTCTCTGTGCACCATACATTTGCCCCCTCTAACCCTGCAGTGCTGCCAGTTTCCCTCCATCCGATTCACCTAGCTGCCTGGGCCCCCCTGCTGACCCAGGCCCCGTACAGAAGGACTGATGGTACCCCCTTATCCATAACCCTGACAGCAGCTAAATGGCCCTGTTTGCAATACCACTGGCAAGCTCTCTTCTCTATTATACTGAGGCCAAACACAGCCAGGCAACTAGTGGTTTACAGAAGGAGCCCAGCAATGGCAACCACCATATTTCTGTCATGGCAGGTGACCTTTAAAGTGTAACCCCCCAAAACGTTGTTTTGTATAGAGGAAGATAGAATAAAAAAAACGTTCCTAGGTTTTATTTATTTTGAAACATTGTTTAGGAGATTTCTTTACTCCCTGTCCCGCATGATAATGTTGTTATCTACACACAAACTGAAGGAAAATCTCAACATGAACACAGATAAAACAGGGACAAAAAAATGATTTGCAGTTCCAGCCTTCCCTTATGCTACTTAAAAATTGTATATTTCTGTTGTCAGTGCCCTTCTTGCAGACCTGCCCACTTTCTGTCCTGTTGACATTTTGTCATCAAGACATTGATGTGACCCAAAACTCTGGTTTAAAAAAAAATATATTCAAGTGTGTATTTTTAAAGAGTAACTCCACTTTTGTTGAGAAAAAAACATTTCCCTCTGGGTGATCTATGTACATTATAAGGATTGCAAGAAATCCCTGTGTGTTTGTCTGTGTCCATGTGGTAAGTGATTCACATGATTTTGGGCCATTACAACTTGTTTGCTATGTGATTTTAGTTACTCCCTATGTCGGGGGCCGACATCGCGGGCACCCTGGACAGGTAAGTGTCCTTATTTTAAAAGTCAGCAGCTGCAGTATTTAAATAAAAAAAAAATTTGGCGGACCTCCGCTTTAAAGAAGACAATATCTTTTTTAAGCACTGTCTTTGTGAATAAGTAACAATGACTGAGGGAACATGGAAGCAAGTGGGAGGGTCTAGCTAAGACTGAACTAACTAGCACTAAACAGGAGGGGAGGACATAGGGAGTAACTAAAATCACATAGCAAACAAGTTGTAATGGCCCAAAATCACTACTAGATGTCAGCATACTACAAAACAATAATAACCTCATGCAGTTCAATAAAACACAGAAAAATTATGCAAGTGTGGGACAAAACAGGATCGGCTAAGTTGTATTAAATAAATTGCTTCTTAATTAAGATGCCTCTGATAAAGTGAATGGACAAAACTGTATGAATGTGTATCAAGTCACTGCCTGACATATTGGAGGAGAAGTCCCAAGTGGTTAGAGCGGTAATACTTTTCTGCATGAGCTGTTGTAGGGATGGAGAGTTAGTAAAAGGCTAGTGATCTCTCACAGAGATCATAATAGATTGGCTATGCCTTTGTCTTCCTTTATTCCCAGAAGGCTGGAATTTTGTTCCAGCATCATCCAGCGTCAGTGCCTACTGAACAAAGAACATGCCCCAGGAATAATGCAGCTATCTAAAACTAGCCATAGACGGAGCGATTTTCGGGTTGCAGGAAAGAAAATCACTTTATTACCTCATCAACACAGAGCTATTGTGTTCTCCCGAGGCGGGAAGGGGGAGGGGGTTTGCGGGGGGCATCACAGGAGAACACACAGCGATTATTGCTGGCAATAATCACATGACAAATCCGACAGGATTGATCGACTTGGATACAATCAGCCTGCCTATACATGGTTTGAAACTCGAGATTCGAACAGTGCCAGTGGCGGCTGGTGATCCATCGGTTGGGGGGGGGGGGGGCAGCAAACAAGCCAGAGTACTAGTACAGTGACAGTGCATATTTTTAGTGTCAAAAGTGTCGGTGTCGGACTGTCTGCAGTCCCGCTATAAGTCACTGATTGCTGCCATTACTAGTAAAACATTTTTTTAAATTACAGTATATATCCCATAGTTTGTAGACGCTATAACTTGTGCAAACCAATCAATATACACTTATTGGGATTTTTTTTACCAAAAATATGTAGCAGAATACATATTGGCCTAAATTTATGATTTTTTTTTTTTTTTTTTTTCTATTGGATATGTTTTATATAATATATATTTTTTTTTTTCGTAATTGTTGGTCCTTTTTTTTTTTGTTTATGGCGCAAAAAAAAAAAACCGCAGAGGTGATCAAATACAACCAGAAAAAAGCTTTATTGTCGTACAGCGTTGCATAACCGCGCAATTGTCAGTTAAATAACGCAGTGCCATATCGCAAAACATGACCTGGTCATGAAGAGGGGTAAATCTTCTGGAGGTTAAAAGAAGTATGGGTTTATTTTTATTTTTTTAATCATACTTATCTCGGTGGATGGAGCAGCAGACCGATGCTGCAGCTGCCCCCCTCCATCTCTGCACTGATCCCTGAGAGGCGAGCTGCTGACTGTCAGCATCTCTCCTTTCTGCTTCTCCATGCTTATTGGATCGCTGAGCTGTGGAGGGGCGGGGAGCAGTCGTCTCAGTGTCTCAGCGGCATGCTGAGATAGGCATCAATCAAGGCAACTGGCGGATCCAGACTTGGGAAGTCGGGATGACGCGCTGCCTTGACTGATGGCAGTGACATCAACAGAGAGCGGACTTCAGCCCGCTCTCCTCTGAAAACGCGTCACAGGAGTGCAAAACGAATTGCACTCCAGTAACCCAGAGGAGAAGCCCAGGCTAAAAAGCTCAGGCTGGACTTCTCCTTTTAAGTGGTTAACCACTTGCCGACCGTCTCACGCAGATATACTGCGGCAGAATGGCACTTACAGGCAAACTAAGAGGTGGCAAGCTCCGTGAGTCTGGTCGCGGGTCCCGCGGACACGATGTCAGCAGGGATACCCGCGATCATCTCACGGAGAGGAAGATTGGGGAGATGCTAATGTAAACAAGCAACTCCCTGTTCTGCCTAGTGACACTGTCACTGATCATAGCTCCCTGTGATCAGGAGCAGAGATCAGTGACGTGCCACACGTAGCCATGCCCCCCCCCCCCACAGTTAGAATCATTCCCCAGGACACACTTAATCCCTTATCTGCCTCCTAGTGGTTAACCCCTTCACTGCCAGTGTCATTTACACAGGAATCAGTGCATTTGTATAGCAATGATTGCTGTATAAATGACAATGGTCCCAAAAATATGTCAAAAATGTCCGATGTGTCCGCCATAATGTCGCAGTTACGATAAAAATCGCTGATCGCCGCCATTACTAGTAAAAAAAAATAAAAATAAAAATGCCATAAATCTATCCCCTATTTTGTAAACGCTATAACTTTTGCGATTTTTTTTTACCAAAAATATGTAGAATAATACGTATCGGCCTAAACTGAGGAAAAATATGTTTTTTTAAATATTTTTGGGGGATATTTATTATCTTATTAATAGTTTTTTTTCAAAATTGTCGCTCTTTTTTTGTTTATAGAGCAAAAAATAAAAACCACAGGGGTGATCAAATACCACCAAAAGAAGCTCTATTTGTGGGAAAAAAAAAGGATGTCAATTTTGTTTGGGAGTCACGTCGTACGACCGCGCAATTGTAAATTAAAGCGACGCAGTGCCGAATCGCAAAAAGTGCTCTGGTCTTTGGCCAGCAAAATGGTCCGGGGCTTAAGTGGTTAAATAACCACAAAGGTCAGCTTTGTAGGGAGGGCAACTATAACTTACTGCTGGTCATCAGCCTAGTATTCCACTAATATTATAACCTTGTATAAACATCTGTCTTTATCATGAGTTCCAGACAGGCATCCAACAAACCAAAGCATTCGAAGGGCTTTCTGCCCAATTTACAGCTAGCAAGGTGAGAACATGAATATGGAAGGGCAGACTGTCTCTCTTTGGCACTTTTAGGGCCCATTCTCAACAGAAACTGCATGTCTACTGCACATTTTTTGAATGCACACTTGCATGCATTGATGTGCATTTTTATGTGCGTTTAATTGCAGTTGACACATGCATGTTCGTTCTGTGAATTCATTTCCGTCTTCTTTCTTCCGGCTTTTATGTTGACTGCTTTATTTACATGCCCTTCCATGGGTTTTTGCATGTTTGTGGTGTCGAAAAATGCAGCATGCTGTACTTTTTTTTTGCTGCACTGCACTGCAATTTTGTGAACTATGCCTATAGGATAATTTGGATTTTGGGCTGTCTATGCAGTTGGAATGCAGTCAAAAATGCATCTAACTGCCTCTGGTGTGAATGGGCACTAAAGGTCTCTTTTGACTTTCAAACCTCTTTTGACCTTGTCCAGTCTTATGCCCCGTACACACAGTCGGAAATTCCGACCACAAAATCCGTCGGATTTTTTCCGACGGATTCTGTCCGACACTGGTGTTGCATACACACGGTCGGACAAAGTTGTCGGAAAATCCAATCATTCTGAACGTGGTGACGTTCGTTGCGTATGACGGAACTACGTAGAGGCTAGTAGCCAATAGCTTTGGTCTTGTAATTTGATCTGAGCATGCGTGGCACTTTCTTCGTCGGAATTCACTACACACGATCGGAAAAAGTCCGATCGGACTTTGTTGTCGGAAAATTTGAGAGCAGGATCTCAATTTTTTTCCGACGGTAATTCCGACCACACACGGTCGGATTTTCCGACAACATGGTCCGATAGGACATTTTCCGTCGGAAATTCCGACCGTGTGTACGGGGCATTAAAGTGGTTCTAAATGCAGATGTTTTTTTACCTTAATGATTTCTATTCATTAAGGTAAAAAACATTCTGGGTTCAGCTACCCTCCGCCAGCCCCCCCCCCCCCCTTATACTTGCCTGAGCCCCACCTCAATCCAGCAATGTGCATGAGAGCAGCAGCTCTCCCGGGTCTCTGTCTCCTCATTGGCTCACACAGCAGTAGGAGCCATTGGCTCCTGCTGCTGTCAATCACAACCAGTGAGCCAATGAGGAGAGAGCGGGGGAGCAAGCCTCACTTTATGTGTGAATGGACAATGGGGGTTATTTACAAAAGGCAAATCCACTTTGCATTACAAGTGCACTGTAAAGCCCCATACACACGGTCGGAAAATCCGACCACCAAATCCATCGGATTTGGTCCGACGGATTTAGTCCAACACTGGTGTTGCATACACACGGTCGGACAAAGTTGTCGGAAAATCCGATCATTCTGAACGTGGTGACGTTTGTTGCCTACGACGGGACTACATAGAGTCTAGTAGCCAATAGCTTTGGTCTTGTAATGTGATCTGAGCATGTGTGGCACTTTGTCCATCGGAATTCGCTACACACGATCGGAATTGGTGTGATCGGACTTTGTTGTCGGAAAATCTATCCAGCAGGAGATAGAACTTTGTCCGTCGGACAATCCGATGGAAACTGTCCGATGGTGCCTACACACGGTCGGAATTTCCGACAACATTGTCCGATAGGACAGAATCCATCGGAAAATCCGACCGTGTGTATGGGGCTTTAGTGTACTTGAAAGTGACCTTGGAAGTGCAGTCACTGTAGACCCGAGGGGGACATGCAAGGAAAATAAAAAACTGAATTTTAGCTTGCACATGATTGGATGAGAAAATCAGCAGAGTTTCCCCTCATTTCAGATCTACCCCTCAGATTTACAGCGACTGCACTTCCAAGCGCACTTCCAGTGCACTTTTAACTGCACTTAAGCCCCATACACACGCTCGGATTATCCGAGGACCAGGTCCGTCGGATCATGTCCGTCGTACTTTGTCCGATGTTGGTTTTGCGTACACACGGTTGGACAACGTTGTTGGAAAATCCGATCTTTCTGAACGTGGTGACGTTCGTTGCGTACAACGGGACTACGTAGAGGCTAGTAGCCAATAGCTTTGGTCTTGTAATGTGATCTGAGCATGCGTAGCACTTTGTCCGTCGGAATTCGCTACACACGATCGGAATTGGTGTGATCGGACTTTGTTGTCGAAAAATCTATCCAGCAGGATAGCAGAACTTTGTCCGTCGGACAATCCGATGGAAACTGTCCGATGGTGCCTACACACGGTCGGAATTTCCGACAACATTGTCCGATAGGACAGAATCCATCGGAAAATCCGACCGTGTGTATGGGGCTTAACAGTGCACTTGTAGTGCAAAGTGGATTTGCCTTTCGTAAATAACCCCCAATGTTTGCTGTCCAGTGAATGTGCCTAGAAAAAGTCTCCTGAGATCTGCATGAGAGAAATGTGGTCATTTATGTCATTAATCTACTCCGGACAGGAAGAATTATTTCTTGCACGCCCCCTAATCCATGCACCTGGCCCCTAATCTACATGCAGGGCGCCAGACACATAGATTTCAATTATTTTTTTATTTTTATTTTAAGCACATGTTTAGAGCCTGAGGCTCTAATTGGCTTCAAAAAGGGTGGGTTTGGGGTGCAGAGCACTGCGCCCTGAGCCCACCCAGTTGTGTGGCATTAGCAAATTAATATTCGATAATGTCTTCCCGTTTCTCCTCCCGGCCAATCAGGAAGTGGGTCCTGAGACCGAATTGGCCAGGAGTCCTAAGACCCCATTAGCCAGGTGTCCAAAGTCCCCGATTGGCCAGGAAGAGAAGCAGCAACCACCAGGACACAGAAAAGACAGAGGAGGGAAGCTGCAGCCGCAACCTGGATGGGGTAAGTGCCGATCGATTCATGAGCAAGCAAGCCGGAGACCAGGGGGATTGGGTTTGGTGTGGGGTGGCGGGCTGCAGCAACCAGGGGGGGTAGATGTCTCAGGCTTGTTTGCTGCCCCCCCAACCGATGGAGCACCAGCCGCCACTGGCACTGTTTGAGTCTCGAGTTTCAAACCATGTATGGGCAAGCTGATTGTATCCAAGTCGATCAATCCTGTCGGATTTGTCATGTGATTATTGCCAGCAA
Organism: Lithobates sylvaticus; assembly: GCA_028564925.1. NCBI lineage: Eukaryota > Metazoa > Chordata > Amphibia > Anura > Ranidae > Lithobates > Lithobates sylvaticus. The sequence continues at coordinate 126,878,911 of CM053035.1, read as the reverse complement.
TAATCACTGTTTTCTCCTGTGATGCCCCCCGCAAACCCCCTCCCCCTTCCCGCCTCGGGAGAACACAATAGCTCTGTGTTGATGAGGTAATAAAGTGATTTTCTTTCCTGCAACCCGAAAATCGTTCCGTCTATGGCTAGTTTTAGATAGCTGCATTATTCCTGGTGCATGTTCTTTGTTCAGTAGGCACTGACGCTGGATGATGCTGGAACAAAATTCCAGCCTTCTGGGAATAAAGGAAGGCAAAGGCATAGCCAATCTATTATGATCTCTGTGAGAGATCACTAGCCTTTTACTAACTCTCCCTCCCTACAACAGCTCATGCGGAAAAGTATTACCGCTCTAACCACTTGGGACTTCTCCTCCAATATGTCAGGCAGTGACTTGATACACATTCATAGAGTTTTGTCCATTCACTTTATCAGAGGCATCTTATTTAAGAAGCAATTTATTTAATACAACTTAGCCGATCCTGTTTTGTCCCACGCTTACATAATTTTTCTGTGTTTTATTGAACTGCATGAGGTTATTATTGTTTTGTAGTATGCTGACATCTAGTAGTGATTTTGGGCCATTACAACTTGTTTGCTATGTGATTTTAGTTACTCCCTATGTCCTCCCCTCCTGTTTAGTGCTAGTTAGTTCAGTCTTAGCTAGACCCTCCCACTTGCTTCCATGTTCCCTCAGTCATTGTTACTTATTCACAAAGACAGTGCTTAAAAAAGATATTGTCTTCTTTAAAGCGGAGGTCCGCCAATTATTTTTTAAAGTCAGCCGCTACAAATACTGCAGCTGCTGACTTTTAAAATAAGGACACTTACCTGTCCAGGGTGCCCGCAATGTCGGCACCCGAGGCCGAACCATCCCTTGGTCCTGGGATGCTGCCGCCACTATCTTCAGTAAAGGAATCAGGAAGTGAAGCCTTGTGGCTTCACTTCCTGGTTCCCTACTGCGCATGCGCGAGTCGCGCTGCGCAATCCGAATGGTCCCTGCTGTCTCTGGGACCAGTGTGTCTCCCAGCAGACAGCGGGGGGTGGTAAGTGGCGTAGACCCCCGTGGGGGTCTATGCCCGGAAGTGGGTGCAAATACCTATCTTATACAGGTATCTGCACCCCCCACCCCCCTGAAAGGTGCCAAATGTGACACCGGAGGGGGGGGGGGGGGGGTTCCGAAAAGTGGAAGTTCCATTTTTTGTGTGGACCTCCACTTTAACTTCAAAAGACTGGAAAAACAACAACTTCTGTGTCTTACTGAAGAATTAAAGTGTTACTAAACCTAGGACCGAGCATTCACTATATCTGGTCTCCCACAGTACACAGAACATGGAAATGCAATTATTTTAGTAAATATAAACTGCTAAATACCCTTTCTCATCAGCAGTAGTGAATTCTATCGGTGTTTAACTGACTTCTATCAGTGTTCAACTGGTTAAAGCTTGTAGGAGGAGTTTTCATTCTCCGCTGACTGTCCTATGAGGCTGCATGACCCCTGACGCTCTGTCTGGACAGTGCTGATTAGCCCTGTGCAAATCACATGCACCACCCCCCCCCCCCCAAAAATAAGCCTCTCTAGCAATACACACCAAACTGAGCATGTACAGATTGACTCCAAGGCTCTGTACTATCAGCAAATGGATTGTTGACAGTAAAAGAAGGGGAGGGTCAAAGAAGACAAGATCAAACAGCTTTTGGAGCGTTTGCGGCATGTTTTTGAAACGCATGGCAAAGCGCGCATTTTCTGTGCAGTTTGCCATGCGTTTTGAAACACAGATGTGAGTGGAGCCGCATTGTTCTTGTGTAAACACACCCATTTCACTTTCGGCCCCATTCGCACCTAGAGTAGTAGGAGTACATGTTTTTTTGGCTCGTTTTCCGAATGACATGCATAGGGCAGCCTGTTGATTTTAATGGATTGTCCTACACATGGTAAAGTATCTCATGGGAAATTTTCACGTGGTGTGAGTTGCACATTTTTTACTGTGTGTTTCGCTGCATTTGTCACCTGTTTTTTTATGTGACAATATGTCTGTTTGGCGTGCCGTTGACAAGTAATGGCACTGAAAGAGCAACTAGTTAATTTTAGGTGTATAAAGTGGCTATACGCTATACAATCTCCTTTAGATTTATCAAAACTATGCAATAGGAGGACCCAGCTGTCTATCCATTCACTTTGTATCCAATCAGTCAGGCCTTGCACTACATCAGAGGTGTCCAACCCATGGTCCGCATGCAGCCCCAGAGAGATTAGCATGCGGACATAGCAAACGTAGCAGCCACATTGACAAACCAGGTTAATGCACGCCTGGAGAGATGGCAGGGATGCGGTGCAAACATAGTTGATGGGTGAAGGGTATGCGGTAATGAGGTCAGCTGGTAAACTCCTTCCTGTGTCTTACTGGTTTCTCTGTCCAAAACCTACATGCCAGAAAGTGATGAAGCTTTCAAAGAAATACAGCAAGGGCTAAGGTAAGGCATTGTTCTACAAATCAAAGAAAGATTATTTTTTTCTGCAACATAGGTACATTAATGGTATATTGGTACATAGGGGAGATGAAATTTAGTAAAAAATGAACTTAGCCTTTAAATATAATATAATATATAAGTACCTGAAATAAATAGATAAAAAAAATAATATAATATATTGGGGTGATATGTTCCCACATATAGCCAATCTTCTTTCTACAACCTGAGGTGGTGTAGTGGTTAGCACTCTCACCTAGCAGTAAGAAGGGTCGCTGGTTCGAATCCCAACCACGACACTTCCTGCCTGGAGTTTGTATGTTCTCCCTGTGCCTGCGTGGGTTTCCTCCGGGTACTCCGGTTTCCTCCCACTATCCAAAGACATGCAGGTAGGTTAATTGGCTTCTGTCCAAAAAATTGGCCCTAGTATATGAATGGGGACCTTGGATTGTGGGCTCCTTGAGGGTAGGGACTGATGTGAGTGTGCAATGTACAGGGATGGGGACAATTGTAGACACACACTCAGGTTGAACTGGATGGACTGATGTCTTTATTCAACCTTACTAACTATGAAACCTAATATTCTATATGGCAAGGAATAATAAGCTACAACAAGTAAAGTTATAGGCCCTTTACATTCTTATTATAATATAAATGTTTTTTTTTTTTCACATAAAGTCAACAGTAATGTAGATTTGGTGGCCATTTTAAATCCATCTAAAACAGTTATCTCGTACTTATTCTCATACAGCAGAAGTCAAAGGCTGCAGTTGTGAAACATTACTGCTAAGGTTGATGACTTTGGCATTTTACTGCCACAAAGTCTCACTTCTACTACTGCAGAGGGAATTGTATTCCTCCTGTGAGTCTCACTCCTTTTATGCATTCTCCAAAACGTAAGATAGGTGAAAGCTCCAGCACGGAAGTTGAGAACCTCCTGTGATGGGCACAGCTGGTGGGCAGACCTGTGAGCTCAGACACAGGTCTTCTTGTGGTAGTCTGTGAGATATAAAAAGCCACTGGTGATACTGCCTGCTGAGCTGACCCTTTAGGTTGTAGTACCAAGTATAATAGGGGTTATAAACATGTGAATCACAGTGTAGAACAGAATATTATACAGAGGTCCTAATATTCAGCAGCAGCAGCTAAAGTACCAGGTTTGAAGAGGTGCTTTAAAGCAGAACTCATCAAAGATTGCACATTAAAGCTGAACTCTGGGTAATAGACAAACTTTATCCTCACATTCCCCCCACCCTGCTAGGATTAAATGCTCGTTTAGACTAGGGATGCATGGCTATGTTGCTTTACTTACACTATCCTTTCCATCTAAGCTCTGGGCTGTAGGCAGGCCCTCGTTATATTCATGTATAGTGGATGGCTAATAACCTGACCTGCATTACACTTGAGGAGGCAAAGTGGCATCAGTGGCCTGAAGCACCTTAAAAAAGCTTCAGCACTGGACTGGTTGCATGGTTAGATGGAGCCTCAAATAAGGTAAATATTACAACTTATCCCTGCACCCCTAAACTAAACAAGCATTTGACAAATTGCAGTTTGTGTGTGTTGGGGGGTCGGCAATGCTGCAAAGGTAGGGTAAATCCTTCTAATGATATATTAATGATTACAGAGCTGTATTCATTTGTGTATTTTGCCTAGAGGTCAGCTTTAAACTGTGTTTATATACCTCCCCTGTGCTCCCTCTCCACCCTGACCTACCATTGTAATTCCTCTATAGGTTGGTCGCTTAGGTGTAAAGCTCTGCATTAGGTTTGAGTGCCATGTGTTTCCCCAAACCCAGAAGCACCAGGTATTTCCAAAGGGGTGTGGCAGGACAAGGGAGGTGGGAAGCACAAGGAAAAGAGTTACTAACTCCTTATCGTCTTTCCTTAAACCGCCCTAAGAGCTGTGGCATCAAATAGTGGTGGTGGGAGCACCAAAAAATAATTATAGTTGTTCTTTAAACAGTTATTTTCTAAGAGGTGTGGGAGAGGATACGGGTTGTGGTGAGAACTGGGAAAATAATTATACTTTTTCTCTAAACAGCTATTTCCTAAGAGGTGTGGCAGTAGATAGGGGTGGTGGGGAGCATCAAGAAAATAATTATAGTTTTTCTTCAAACAACTATTTCCTAAGAGGTGTGGCAGTAGATAGGAGTGGTGGGGAGCATCAAGAAAATAATGATAGTTTTCTTTCAACAGGCATTTCTTAGCATGTGTGCCAGTGGATATGGTGGTATGAGGCATCGAGAAAATAATTACAGTTTTTCTATAAATGGCTATTTCCTAAGAAGTGTGGTAGTAGATAGGGGTGGTGGGGAGCATCAAGAGAATAATTATAGTTTTTCTTTAAACAAGTATTTCCTAAGAAGTGTGGCAGCGGATAGGGGTGGTGGGGAACATCAAGAAAATAATTATTGTTTTTCTCGAAACAGGTATTTCCTAAGAGCTGATAGAGGTGGTGAGGAGCATTGGAAAAATATTTACTAACTCCTTACAGTCCCTATTTAAACAGGATCACTTCTACCCAAATATTACTTAATCAGAAATAAACCAGGAAAACTTCCAAATAATTATATATTTAACAACCTAAATTCCAAGCTGATAACATTCTCTTTACATTTTCTGAAATCACAGTTAAAAACAACATGCCTTGTTTCAGACAAGAGTCTCTTTACTTGCAATGGACGTGATATCTCCATTGATTGTCCCCTTTTGATGTCACATCAGTTTACTGGATTTCGATGATACTCGGGCATCTTTGCGCTATAGCAGCTGAAACCTCAAATACCATGCATCACTTATGAGGTGTAATTGTTTTGCTTAGCTCTGATATATCTGCCGTCTTCCTGTCTGATTAGCCGCTTGCAGATGTCATTTTATCCTTGTCAAGATGAAATCATTGACAGAAATGTCACAAGCCCCTCTGCTTCCCCTCTAAGCTTTGGAAATCAGTGCTGCTCAAGGCTTGTGTAGCGGGGGGAAAGACTGGTTAGCAGCAGTGTCCGACTTATCTCTTTAAATTGTTCCCTATGCCGTGCTATGAGGTGCTATCGGTTCTGAATGTTAATGTCCCTGTGTGTGTGCTCCTGCCTCTCTCGCATTCCGTGTGTGTGTGTGTGTGCGCTTGTGTGTGAGAGTGCGTATCTCACCCTGCTTCTCTCCAGCTCTGTCTGTATCTGAGTGCATGCATCTGTGTGAAAGAGGGAGGAAAAAAAAAAAAAAAGAATACATCAGTTTAGCACGGACATGCATCTCTAACAAGGAGAAGAGGAGGAGAGAGTGAGTAGAAGAAGAGAGAGGAAGCAGGAGAATGACAAGGGACATTTAAATTGCTCACATCTTCCATCCAGAAGCTCAGGCTCCGCAAACTGGCAAGGTGTAGACCTGTTCAGAATTAACGTTGGCTCAGGTCTAAATCTGAACAGCCCATGACACCACAGAAGACTTGTACCAGAAATAAAAGGCTCGTTCTTTTTTCATCATTCATATTTCTTCTCCCTCCCCAAGTGAAATCTTTTATCCTCAAAGGAGAAAAACAAATCAAAGGTTATTCTTTACATCTCCCCAACTTTGCATGCAACATGTGTAACGGGCTGCGTGTTTGCCTTGATAGATTATGAACAACCTTGGAAGGTGCAGAAAAGAAGAAGCAAGATTGGATGCAAACTCTGAGCAAGGCAGATGATGGGGGAAAAAAAAAAAAAAAAAGGGGAGTGTAAAATATAACCTCTAGCTGCTTATCAGGAAAAGAAGACCACCCCCCTGCCTTGATTTTGGAGCACTATATTCTGGGAAGGGGGACAGATTTTTTTTTTTTTTCTTTTAAGCTTGGTGCATAAGCGTGTTCTGATTTTTCTCTTGTGTTCATTTTGTGTTTCTGCCTGTCACTGCGTGACATCAATGGAACTGACACAGGGATGTACTAAGAGAAGCATTGGCTGTTCTGGCAGGTCCTAGCTCTCCACCAGCTGCCTCTGTCGCTACCGGTTTTGGGAACGGTGCAATGAGAAGGTAAGTTAGATCCAATCTTTACTTTTATAGTCCATCTTCTTCAATTGCAGGAGCTGAAGGTGGGAGGCGAGACAGACGTCCCTAAAAAAAAAAAACTCCTGATCATATTTAGAAGGTCAGATCAGCAATCCATTTCTAAAAACACATTCTGTCAAAGTTCATTGAAACAAAAACTCACGCAGATTTTCTTACCTTAAAAATGTTGACTTTTTGGAAAGTGTTTAAGGATGATCCTCTTGAATTAGCAAAGACCATTTTCTTTCAAGGGCATTCCTGTAAAAATGAACGTGGTGTAGGCTTTCTCCTTTTAGAAAATAAATATTTCATGGACAGATTAAACACAAATCTCTTTTGACTTTTGCCTATGGTGGGTGGGGGGGGGGGCATGGTGATGAAGCTGATGCTTGCCCCAGTCCAGAGTGTCTGTAAAATTTGGGATTCTGGGTAATGATATGCACTATGTCACAGTGGCTTCTGTATATGTGCTAACAAGGTTTGATGTTGAATCTTTTTTCACAAATGTTTACTGAGCCACAAGTTAGGTGGCTACAGTGGTTGGCAGGGATCACTGCATATGTGTGTCTATTTGTGTATGCTACTGAGATCGTGTTTATATCAGTTCCTCTGCATTACAGCCTTTTTTTTCTCCACGTTTCATGGGCTATTGGCTCTGGAAGGCTTATCAATTTCCATTTGAAAAGCTGTTTCTTCTTTATTTAATTGCCCTTGCTTCTTGGCTTATTTTGCTGATGGGCATGTAAGGCAAGGGGAAGGGGGGGGGGGTTAAAGAAGGGAACTCATAGCCAAGAATGTTATATAAAATATAGCTCAAATACTAATGTCCACACATTGGTATGCCTTAGGATGTATACCAGCCGCTGGTATAATCCTTCATGGGGAAAGAACACATTGGTTTTCTTTTTTTTTTCCCTTTTCTACTATCTAGCAGAAGAGCTGGTTTGAAGCACATTTAATCTAATGTAATCATGCAGACTTCTGCATTCTCTCCAGCACTGACTGGTAGGGTCAAGCTGCAAGCAGTATTGTTGGCTGTATGGCAGGCAAGTGGTTAACTGTACCAGTAAAACTCTGAGTCTGTCCGTATCCGATTAACCTGTTCTCTGTTGTTAATAGATTTTGATCCCCCAACATAAACAGATTCAGTTTTTTTTTTTTTTTTTTTTTGTGGTGGATTGAATATGTTATATGATTGTTGGCAAGGACATTGCAGAAAAAAATGGTTTTAAAGTAAGAAATAATTATCAAAAGTTCCAGAGTGAACGCTTGGATTTGTCACCCTATGATGGATTATGGAATCTCATGTAATATAAGATCAGGACAGGGATATATGCATACCTGCCTAAAGAATACTGCCTGGGCCAAAAAAAATAAAGAGACCTTTTATTTCACATCTGTGCTGCACAGTCCATCAATACTTTATGGCTCTGACCTCCTCATCACTTAACTAATACACACACTCCACATCCTTGTTCTTGCCAGGAATGGCCATTCCTCAGTTTACCTTTTTAACTATTAATCAATGTATCAGTGTAAATAACTTTGCTGTTTTATAATGCAATGAGACTCCACTATCTATTCTGCCCTGATAGGATGCAATACCTTCCTACTTCCTGATCTCACTCTACAGCGCCACCTGCATATTACAGATGAAACTACATGTCACAAAATCAAAGTTCATTCCCTCCACATATAATTTTATTTGGAAACGTGTTCTTCACGTTATTTGAAAAGTATGTTTTGTTGGTTTTTATGCAGGGATGGCACACTTTATAAATAAAAATAAATAAAAAAATTGTACTTTTCTACAAGACAACTTGATAAGAGGGCTAAGATTTTGTTACACCTGGCCTTTGTAATAATATACAGTATCTATATATTGATTGCTGAGCACTAGTTTGTTAAAAAAAAAAGTTTATTTAATTAGATAATACAAAGAGTTATGATGAATATGGGCAAAGCGTAGAAGCCACTTGCAACCAATCAGACCACTGTTATGTAGCCACACCAGAGAGAGAAAATGGTTATGACTGGTTACTAAGGATGAGCTCAGGCGTGTTCGCATGCTCCACGTGCAGAGCCCACCAAGAAGTCGGTGCAGCGCTGCGCTAATCACAGGCAGTGAGACATTTTCCGATCTGTGCAGCCACGCATCTGGGCAATGTCTCACTGCCTGTGATTAGCGCAGCACTGCGCCGACTTCCTGGCGGGCTCTGCACATGGAGCATGCGAACACGCCTGAGCTCATCCTTACTGGTTACTATAGGTCAGTGTTTCTCAACTCCAATCCTCAAGGTGCACCAACAGGTCATGTTTTCAGGATTTCCCTCAGATGAAATGGCTGTGGTAATTACTAAGGCGTGAAAACTGATCAAATCACCTGTGCAAAATAGTGGAAATCCTGAAAACATGACCTGGTGCGCCTTGAGGACTGGATTTGAGAAACACTGCTATAGGTTATATTCCTTACAATGTGCCTTATTTAATAATCTAACTAATCGCTATTGCAGAACCTCCCTCTTAGCAGTAGCCTATTATCTGTTTGATAAAGAAAAGGCAGAATTGAAATGGATTTTTAACTTACTCGAACCCTACATGTCTCCTACCAGTCCTGCTGGGTTTATTTTCCTTATATCTGGGCACACATTTATGATGTCTATATACAGTATTAAAATGCTCTAATAAGTTTTTTTTCCTTCTTCTGAGATTTGGGCGATAGATGTAATCAACCCATTAGACACCCAAGAGTTACATAAACCATCACTCTGCCTGGCTTTGCTTTCTCCTGAGTACACAACAGGTTAATTGAGTGCACACAAAAATCTCTCTCTACACCACAGATAGGACTCATGAGTCTGCAGGGAATATTAGCTCATCAGAAGTAGTGTTCATGTGAGAGACACCAAAAGGAGAACACAGAGCATTAAAAAACACTAAAAAGGAGAAGGAATAAAGTCTTCCCAAGTAAGCAAATAAAAACTAGTTTAGAAAAGAGTCAATGCACTAATTGCTGGCACTGAGAGGTGTTGATGCTTATTTTGGCTACCGAATCCATCAAACAGACATTCTAGAATGATTTCAAATAGAGCCACTGAAATTGTTGATCTTACCATACTTGCCAGCTGTGAACCAGAATTTTTACCACTCTGAAATGAAGGTTTGAAGGAAATTTCCCTCTCTGTAGCAAGCAGTTACTCTGAGGTGCATTTACTACACAGTGGCTGCACAGTGGCTACAAAAGTGTCTTTAGTGAAATAAGTCCTAAATGCCTTCATTGGCACCACATAGATTATTCATATGATCCTGAATGTTGACTGCTAGTAGTAAGAATGTAAGGCTAGCGATAGCCATGTACGTCTTTTGTCAATTTTGACAACAATTAAAAGAAAACTGTCAAGCATTCTTATCTAGAGATTGAATTAAATTCATGGTTATCAGCGATTCCCAATTTTGAGATATTTTACAATTCAGTAATGATGTCTAATTGCCTGAAGAATGTTTTTGACCCAGGAAAGGTTAATTGTAAAAATAAAATGGTGAATAGACTAAACATGGACTGGTGTCTTTGTTTGACCCTCAAGCCCTGTACACACAGTCAGATTATTGGACGAATTTCCGTCAGTTTTTTTGTTGGATGCTAGTCTCAAATCGAAAGTGAAGAGGGTACTCACCTTTAGAAATGTTTCTGATGACAGAATTCAACGTCAGAAGTGACGTAATGTGTTGAATTGTTTTGTATGTGTTCTTTCATTTCTAAGCAAGCCTAGTCTTGCTCTTCAGATTTATTTTTTTTGTCAGAAAACCGTACTAATGAAAAGAAAATCGGACGTTGTGTTCACATCAGACAACAATTTTCAGTTTTTGTCTGCCAAAAATTCGTAATTGGCTGTCAAAAGCAGCATACCAACGATCAGAAAATCGGCAGATCGTTCATCGGACAAAATTTAACTTCAGATTTTCTGACCGTGTGTACGGGCCTTAAGACCCCATACACACTATTAGATTTTCTGCAGATTTTTGTCTTCAGATTTACCAAAACCATGTAGTGCAAGGGCCTGTCTGATTGCATACAAATTGGAACTCTTAAGGTTTGACATTATATTATATGGTTTTGGTAAATCTAAAGAAAAAAATCTACAGAAAATTGTATAGTGTGTATCCAGCGTTACATACTAAAAAAAAAAAAACTGGGTGCAAAAGTGAATGAAGTGTGTTGGTACATAGGAAATTATCTAAGCCCAAATGAAGACCAAAACCATCTTCCAACAAGGGCTTCCAGCTTAGGCAATGAATGTTTATATTGAATCTGAGGATATGGGCATTTATTTTCAACTATTATTTACAAAGACTTTAAACTTCAACTACATACAGTGTGGTGGCCCTAACATAGCCTTCCTCAACATGTTTATCCCCAGAAGAGCTCTTAAAATATTTGGGGCTCTGGGAAGCTCTGCTAAAAATAATTATGTGTACAGTTTTCAGTACACTAGCATCAACAGTAAATTGTAGAACACTTTAAATATAAGAATAAATAATATGCCATATATGATATGTTTGACACCCTGATCCTTTTTTTGACTCTCCTACTTTGTACAGGAACATGTTTAGTAATAATCTTGCAATTAAAAGAATAGTAGCAGAATTAAAAGGCAGATAGTAAAAATTGTGGTCTCCCCTAAGATTATTGTTCAGTATATAAGTGCCCTCTTGCATTTGTGGTCATTGTGGTCAGAGATCGATTCACCATTGCTTACTGTGCAACGAACCCGTAGAAACGTCAGAAGGAATCCTAGGGAACCCAGGATGGAGCATAGCCAGTGCTACAGTAGGTTGCCAGCTGAAATTCAAATTAACACATTGACTTCACGTTTGCTGCGACCAGCTGACCCCTACCTTCATTACTCTTTTTAGGGGAACACAATTTTCCGGCAAGCTTACAGATATTATAAAACAATTCTACTGACTGTGTGGACCATCCCTATGCTCATGGTTATTCCCTTTAGGATAACTAGTTTATTATTCAATACATAAAGTTGTTCTACTGTTCAGTTTTGAGCAATTTAATAGTAATTAAAGGCAACTGTAAAAATAAACAAAAACATACAGTACATGTTATTTTATGGCTTTCAGACCTCAGGCTATAATGATCATTATTTGCTATGACAACCATCATTTTCAGCAGCAAGAACCAATGAGAGCTGGAACTAAAAGTCATCTGGCTAAAACTATATTCATTATGGCAGAAAACTCTTTCTTTACAGATTGGTGAATGAAGCCTTTTAATGCATTCCTTCCTCTTTCTGTGTGAGAAGGATAATTAATTAGATTTTTTTCAGCAGCTATTACATTATTTATGAAAACACAGCTCTAACACGTTATATCAACATGCATTTCAGAGGTCACTGACGTCACAGAGGTCACTGACATCAGTCCTTGGCCAGACTAGTGTCATTAGTCTTGGATAGATTAATCAGAAGTCAAATAACCAACATGCTTTTGGATTGTGGAAAGGAACCTGTAATAATAAGGATGGAAGCTTTTTACGTATGCTTTTTATTTTTAAAGGAAACATGCACTGGGAAGATGTGCAGGTTACCACTGCTGAATTATTCTATTATTCTATAAAAGCTACTTGACCAGGTATCATGCTGATCCAAAGGCTTTGATACTTTTTGAACCCCTGGCTTAGCTTTTGGATCAGAACTGGTAGTCTGGTGTGAGCATCAAGACCTCTGGTGCGCAACCTGCGGCTGAGGGCCGAATGCTGCCCTTTGGTATATCATGTGCGACCCATGGATCTCAGCAGTCTGTAGTGGTAACATTGATTAAGGTAATAGAATTGATCCCTATTAGCCCCATGTAACTTTTCCCAAGATTTGTATTGTCTTCTGCAACATATCATCAGAAAAAAATGTAGCATGTCCACAATCTTTGACTCGCATTTTTTCCTTTGTTAGGTCTGCAATCTCTGACAGTCCTCTCAAACATTACATTTATTGTACATTATGTGCTTACCATTAGTGATGCCACATTTGAGGCCCCTTTAGCTCATAAGTTGACAGCCACTGATCTAGATATTGCCCCTGCTTTTGTTCAAGTCTTCCTCCTCTGATCGCTTCCCCTCCAAGCCACTACCGTAGTCTTTCAGTCCAGTGGGGACTAATAAAGCCGAGGAAACCTTTAATATTCTCCCCCCTCCTCCATTTATAAAGGCTGTAACAACAGCTTCTTTGAATGAAAAATTATCTATGAATAGAGTAGGGGGTCCTGTCATCATTCTGTCCATCCTCCAGTCATAGAACCGTTTTCATTCATAGAAGCTATAGTGCAGCTTCTATGAATAGAGGAAAGAGGGAGAAGTTACAGGAATAGTTAGCACTTTTGACAAGTACATATGGCTCTCTTAAAACCCCCCACCCCCACCATAGCAGAATATTATGGTGGCAAGCATGGGGGGGGGGGTCGAATTAAGAAACTAAAGCAGGAGTAAATCACATTGATAGTATTTGTTTGCTTATTTATTTTTGAAAATTTTTGATTAAACTTAGGCTTTAATGTTATAGTAAGGCATAGTAAGATTGTATGGTATACCTTATAATCAGTAACATGATGAAGATGCAAATTAAGGACTCTGAACGGCCGCACTCCAAGAAAAATTCAAAAGCCTTTAGTGGTAAAATATGGAATCACACAAAAATAGGTCACAGCAAAGCAAGAAAATAGCTAATGCATTTCACACTACCAAGAGTGCTTACTCATAGCTGCTACTCATTATCATCAGTAACAACTAGACATGTGCACACTGAAATATTTCGTTTGGAATTTTGTTTTCGTATGAAAAATTTATTTATTTAGTTACTCCCGAAATTTGTTTTTTATTTATTTTGTTTCGTTAAAAAATGCATTTCTTTTCGAAAGTCCGAAATAATTAAGGTTGAATCTGTCATTGAAGGCTTATGGTGTCGGTCGAATGTTCTAAGAAGATTTTGATGGAGCAGCTAAACTGTACGACGCCACAATCGTACATTTCCGGTCGAATGTTCCGCTACAAGCTATTGTAGAATTCTAATGTTTTATAAAACTAGTAATAATTATATTTATCAATTATTTTTACTAGTCAACCAACATTAGAATTTTTCTATAACCTATGGGCGGAGCATTTGACCATAAATTTGTGCTTGCGCCGACTGCTTTTTGAATCTTTATGTCGAATCTTTTCTCTCTATGTCGAAAAATCTTGGACTAATAGAGTTAGGTTAGGCACATTCAACTTTTTTGCTATTGTCTCTATAATGTCGAATCTTTTCTCTCTATGTCAAATCTTCTCTCTATGTCAAATCTTTTCTCTATGTCGAATCTTTTCTCTCTATGTAGAATAATCTTGGACTTATAGAGCTAAGGTTAGGCACATTCGACCACAGGTTTGATGGACACAGATCACTATTGTCAGCGTCATGTCGAATCTCCTATTTATATCGAACTGTTGTTACAACGAAAACGAAAATAAAGCATTTGTTTATGTCGGATCTTTCGGTTTTCGGATTCTGCGTGTTCGTTATTGTTTGTTAAAACTATAACGAAAATACCCAAAATTCTGACGAAAATGCATTCGGATGAAAACGAATGCACATGTCTAGTAACAACAAGAATTAATCCAAAAATGTTATAGTAATAGTAGGGCCTTATAGGTTGACTTGCTCCCTGGCTTCTATTATGTTTGGGAGATTCTTACAATGAGATCTCTCCTATGCACTTAATAGTTTTGCATGTCCCTGCCCACCTTTGCATATTCCAGCATCTCCGTTTGCATTCATATTAATAAAATATTAATAACACATTTAACAAGGGAGAGTAGGCCACAGCAGGTGTGAAGAACAAGAAACTCAAGTTCAGAGATTTCATTAATAGAGTCCCCTAGGGAGGTAAGAAATTGTAAGGTGTTTTAACTCCAGCATTTGCCAAAAACTTAAAGAGAGTAAAACCTTGGCTTGCGAGCATAATTCATTTTGGAAACATGCTTGTAATCCAAAGCACTCGTCTATCAAAGCAAATTTCCCCATAAGAAATAATGGAAACTCAGATGATTACCGTATATACTCGAGTATAAGCCGAGTTTTTCAGCACATTTTTTTTGTGCTGAAAGTGCCCCCCTCAGCTTATACTCGAGTCAAGCACTTTTCTGCAGCAGAGAATTACATTTTCCGACCCGACTTTGGGGCCCCGTATCACGGGGCCACTTGGTGCTAGGAACCCCAAATTTGGCGTGCAAGCCCAGTGGAACGAGCACTAATACAAAGATGGGGTTCCTAGCACAAACTGGCCCCGAGATAAGGGGCCCCAAAGTTGGTTCGGAAAATGTAATTCTCTGCTGCAGAAAAGTGCTTGACATTTTCCGACCCGACTTTGGGGCCCCTTGGTGCTGGGTATCTCGGGGCCACTTGGTGCTGGGAACCCCAAATTTGGTATGCACTACAACATCTCAAAATATGGGTTCCTAGCACCAAGTGGCCCCGGGATATATGGCCCCACATTCGGTCAACTGTGTCCATCTGCAGCAATGTCATTTCAGGACCCTTTGGGTTCAGAGACCCAAATTTTGGCTGCAGCTAGGGGGCATCTAGGAACCCCTAACTACCAAGTTTGAAGTTAGGGGGACCTATGGCTGCAAATGGGCACAGTTAGGGCAGGCAAATGGGCACAGTGAGGCTTCAAATGGGCATTATTGACCCTCTTTTCCAGTTACAGTAGCTGCGCATTTCTCACCTTAGGCTTATACTCGAGTCAATACGTTTTCCCAGTTTTTTGTGGTAAAATTAGGTGCCTCTGCTTATATTCGGGTCGGCTTAAGCCCCATACACACGGTCGGATTTTCCGATGGATTCTGTCCTATCGGACAATGTTGTCGTAAATTCCGATCGTGTGTAGGCACCATCGGACAGTTTCCATCGGATTGTCCGACGGACAAAGTCCTATCTCCTGCTGGATAGATTTTTCGACAACAGAGTCCGATCACACCAAATCCGATCGTGTGTATCGAATTCCGACGGACAAAGTGCCACGCATGCTCAGATCACATTACAAGACCAAAGCTATTGGCTACTAGCCTCTACGTAGTCCCGTCGTAGGCAACAAACGTCACCACGTTCAGAATGATCGGATTTTTCGACAACAAAGTCCGACCGTGTGTATGCAACACCAGTGTCGGACTAAATCCGTCGGACAAAATCCGATGGATTTTGTGGTCGGATTTTCCGACCGTGTGTATGGGACATTATACTCGAGTATATACGGTAGTTCCACAACCATTTATTCATAAGTCCTCCAGTTTATAGTCCATATAAAAAGATTATATCAATTTGTAACCATAAAATGTCCATTCACAAATGGCAGCCTCCAAAAGGGGATTAGAAGCAAAATCCAACAGAAGCTACAAAGTATAAAAGAGAATAGAGGCGCCTCTAAGTGTAGTGATATGGTTACATTTAATGAAGGTACAACATTTGGAAACACACATGGTTGATGATTAAAAGAGGCACATCTAAGTATGCAGGCATCCGGGCTAAAGCTGTCCATATAGACTGTCCTCCGCACCGCCGGCTCTCACCGCTGTCAGTCTGCAACTGTGACTGGGAAGACTACACAGTAGTAGAATGATCTAAAAGTGAGACCTGAAGGGATGACTTTGAAGGCGGTGAGGAGGAAGGTCTATGTGGACAGCTTTACCCCAGATGCTTACATACTTAGATGTGCCTGTTTTAATCATCAACCATGTGACTAAATGTTGTACCTTCATTAAATGTAACCATATTGCTACACTTAGAGGCACTTTTCTTCTCTTTTATACTTAGTTGTGACATGACGCTACTTGTATATGAAGACATTGCCCGTTTATCAAGTCAAAATTTATAAAAAAAATTTTTAGCTTGTCTTGCAAAACACTCTCAGACCAAGTTTCTCTCAATCCAAGGTTTTACTGTATTAGTTTTAAGTGGACTGACTGACTGACAGGCAGGAAATGGCTTAGTGTTAAAGCAGAATAAACCCATCTATTTAATGGTTTCCCAAAGCAGTTACATTCAAGGGATGTCGTGAATGATAACTATCACATTTGCTTGCTCTCTCATCCAAACTGTCAAGCAATCAAATGGTTGGCATCATAACGGATCACATCTGCAGTACCATGCAACAAGCAACTGTGCAAATCAAACGGAGTCTAAGATGGCAGCTGTAAAGGAGAGTATGGTTTAGTTCTACTTACTCTTCACTACTCCGTTGGGTGCTTAGACTTTAAATTTCTGCTGGTCTTGTGTGGACTAACCCTTTAAAAATTATGGGGTTGATTTAATAAGCGTGTAGACAGACAGTTTCTTTGTTAGATGCATTAATTACATTTAAAGTCCCCTTTTTAATGTTAACATTATATAGTAACACATTATACCAGTTAACATGCTTTTAGATGGGCATATTAGCAGATGATTTGTTGAAAAAGGCAATACAGGAAGGGCTATATTCACCATAGTAATCCCAGTGAAATGATGCCTAGGGCAGCAGGTTTCATGCTAAGGGCCATTCTAGTAAAAACTTTTAATTTCCTATTCAAACACGTGTCCCAAAGGAAAACGCTGTATTTGACCTGCTTTGCCTGCAAGTACACCTTAATAGGATATTCTGTGCAATGCAAAGCATGCCAGTTGCTGCCTCTAAGCTGCCATGAGTACTGCTCTTGTAAAGTCAATGGGATTTTTCTGACCTGCGTTTGATGGGCAGGCAAACAGGCTGTTCACTTTGCAAGAGAATTTTCCTTTAGCTTGGTGAATGTGATGAAAGTTTACTTTGTAAAGCATTCCCAATCACGTGCAAGGTAAATTAAAAAACATTTTTTGCTTACACATAACTGTCTGTTTATGAAGCAGTGAACAGCGGTGATCCCGAGGATTGCCGCTGATTACAGTCCATAAACGTTTTTTGAAACAGAGATAATGGGGGGAGAACATGTTTGAGCATGTTCTCTGCGGTGGATCTCTGCACACTGAGAATCCTCATTGACTGACACAGAAATGGCCAGTTTATGAAGCTGAGATCTCAGCGCTTCACTGGCGATCTGTGTCAGAATTCACAATCCCCAATTCACCAGCTCAGAGGTGGAGAATCGAGGAGAGAAGAGAGAATCCCGGGGGCATATGTGGGGGAAGGAGGAAGATTATTAACTTTCTTCTACCTCGATCAGACCCCCCAAGACAGTAACCATGCCCCCATGTCATATTTATGTGTATATGACATATATATATTTCATTTTATTAGCATTAACCACGGTGTCTGTGTACTGAGCAGTGATAATTTATCTCTGCTTAATAAACTGACACCTCTGTGTTTCAGTGAATTTCTCGTAATAATAAGAGTCTCACGAGATTCCAGTATCAGGGCCGTTCTCCACTGTTTGAAGTGTTTGTAGATCACTTCGAAGCGATCTACAAAGCTTCATAACAATCTCCTCTGAGAATGCCGAAGAATGAAGCAGTAAAATTTTTTCACTGCTTCATAAACGGACACCATAATTTGATAAGGAATGTCAGCAGAGCTTCACCTTATTCACCAAGCTAAGGGAAACCTCCCTTGCTAAGGGAACAGCATATGTGCCTTTTGTAAATCATCCCCTTCTTAAGCTCCATACACACGGTCGGAAAATCCGACCACCAAATCCATCGGATTTGGTCCGACGGATTTAGTCCGACACTGGTGTTGCATACACACCATCGGACAAAGTTGTCGGAAAATCCGATCATTCTGAACGTGGTGACGTTTGTTGCCTACGACAGGACTACGTAGAGGCTAGTAGCCAATAGCTTTGGTCTTGTAATGTGATCTGAGCATGCGTGGTACTTTGTCCGTCGGAATTCGCTACACACGATCGGAATTGGTGTGATCGGACTTTGTTGTCGGAAAATCTATCCAGCAGGAGATAGAACTTTGTCCGTCGGACAATCCGATGGAAACTGTCCGATGGTGCCTACACACGGTCGGAATTTCCGACAACATTGTCCGATAGGACAAAATCCATCGGAAAATCCGACCGTGTGTATGGGGCATAACTCTTGTTTGCTGGTATTCAGCTCATAAATCAGACTCTACGGGCCTACAATATTGCATTCTAGTAAACAGTTTACTAAAATAATGACATAACACAAGGGATAGAATTTGTATAGTGGAGCATCTCTATTCGGTTATGCATAGAGCAGTATAAAGGGGTTGATTTACTAAATCTATAGAAGAATATGGTGCAGCTGTGCATAGTAGCCAATCAGCTTCTAACATCAGCTTGTTCAGTTAAGCTTTGACAAAAAAAATGAAAGCTGATTGGTTTCTATACGGAGCTGCACTCGGTTTTAGTAAATCAACCCCAGTGTCTACAAAGGGCCCTGGCTGCAGGTAGCCTCCTAGTAGGACATTCTTTACCATTCCTAAATGGAAATCCATCTGGCCCTATCATTTTGTACATTCAAAACAGCCAGCAAAAGTACTACTTAAAGCTGAAACTCCAGGCACCTAACCTACATGCAGGGTGCCAGGATGCTTGGATTCCAAAGAGGGTGGGTTTGAAGCACATGGTTAGAGCCAGAGGCTCTAATAGGCTTCAAAATAGGGTGAGCTTGGGGCACAGAGCACTGAATATTTGCTAGTGTCACACTTTTTCTCCTCCCGGCCAATCAGGAAGAGGGTGTGAGACCTGTTTCACGATTGGCTCAAAGGAGAAGCTACGCTAGCCGCCAAGAGGAGGAGGGAGGAGACGCGAGGAGAGGAGACACAGAGCTAGTAGGCCCCCCCGAGGGAAGCCCGGTAAATGTTGCGGTCGGGTGACCGGCCGACTGGGGATGTGATGTGCGTGTGACCCAACCTTTGGGGTGTCTGGCTGTGTTTGCCGCCCCCCCCCCCAAAAAAAAATACCACCGGTCGCCACTGCAAGGGTGGTATTTTACCTGCTGAAGGATTTGTATTTTTATTAATTCAGATCTGAGTTTTACACAGCCCCAACAAATAGCCATCAGACACCACTTAAAGCGAAGGGATACTGTTCTACTGTGTCGTCTCTCTATTCCTAGCCTGCTCAGTGGTGAGTGAAAAACCAGCAGCAGAGTTTTTTCAACAAGTTAATGTTGCAGAATGATGGACTTTTTAGGCGTAAAATATATATAAAAGTTTTTTTATTAAAAACGTAAATGAAAAAAGTAAATAATGAATCTAAAACAGATTGTTTAGAGGAACAATCTAACATAATACAGAAATATTTGACAAGCTGATGTATACATATGCTCAGGTAATAACAATGTGGTTCCAATAGGGTCACTATATTTAAATGCAATCATTCAAATTTCTTTGGAGAATTGTGACATCAAAGTAAACAAACAAAGAGAAACCATGAGTGAGCAGTTCAGTCATACAGAAAAACAGCTTGTTTGCAATTGCTCTACATGTTACGCGTCCTAGGACGCTTCTTCAGGAGCTTTTCTGTATTAAAAGTAAAAGAGAAAACAGATATACAGTAAGTAAAGGTGATATAACATAACATCATCATATGCGACATTGAGTCAAAGGTAGCTGAGGGCGCAGGAGCGTCGGCCGTCACCATTCAGGAAGGAGAAGGAAGGGAGAGGGGAGACAGGAGGAAAAGAGGGGGGAAAAGGAGGAAGAAAAAAGGGGGGAGGAGGTTAGATGTGTTTGGGTGTGTGTGTGAGTGGGAAAACCATTAGGAATAAGATGAAAAAAACGGGGAAAAGGAGAAAAGCAATAAAAAAGCATGTGAGATGGAGTGAGACGGTGTGCATCATGGGAACGGGTGCAATATAATTCTTGCATAGTGAGTATAGTTTGCCATTTTTACTTACAATCCCTGTAAAGGGGAGAGGTTTAATGGAGCGGGGAACCAAGATTAGTTTCTCTATAACGGTGGTCTTGACGTATAGAGGTGTCTCTGATTGAGGGTACTCTGTATTTAATATTTTAATAAGTTGTTTTTGTATAAGTTAATACCATCTATATAGATATATCATTATTTTTTTATTTTATTTTAATAGAAATTCATCACCATCAGGTAGGAAACAAAGCATTACTTACTTTGTTTACTTCATGTAACCTTTATACCAACCTAAGATTAGCTATTATAACCATCCCCTATCTCACTATACTCCTTCATTAGGACGCATTTGGATCAATTGGGGAGTTTCCTTCCACCTCCCCATACAAATGCCGTCTAACTAGACGTTTTGTAGGCTGGCTCTCTACGTATAATCTACTGTACCCACTATCTCAAAAGCGACCCCATTGTATGGGATCAATGATTTGAGAAATTGGTCAATTTCCCACAATAGGGTAAGTACATATATTAAGCACCTTTTTATATTAAGCTTTCTCTTATGCTGCCATCAATGTGTATATTGATGCACTATAAACTATTCCCCTCCACTACATGAACTGATAGATGGGGGAATGCATTTGCACCCACACCTATACAATATCCATATACCTACATACAGGAGAATATACAATTTTACTTATTGCACATTCATATATATGTATTGCACATGCATATATATATGATCTAATGTCAGCTATGTGCACCCTTATACATTGATGGCAAAGTAGAAAATAATGATATATCTATATAGATGGTATTAACTTATACAAAAACAACTTATTAAAATATTAAATACAGAGTACCCTCAATCAGAGACACCTCTATACGTCAAGACCACCGTTATAGAGAAACGAATCTTGGTTCCCCGCTCCATTAAACCTCTCCCCTTTACAGGGATTGTAAGTAAAAATGGCAAACTATACTCACTATGCAAGAATTATATTGCACCCGTTCCCATGATGCACACCGTCTCACTCCATCTCACATGCTTTTTTATTGCTTTTCTCCTTTTCCCCGTTTTTTTCATCTTATTCCTAATGGTTTTCCCACTCACACACACACCCAAACACATCTAACCTCCTCCCCCCCCCCACCCTTCCCCCCTTCTCTTCCCCCCCCCCCTTTTTTCTTCCTCCTTTTCCCCCCTCTTTTCCTCCTGTCTCCCCTCTCCCTTCCTTCTCCTTCCTGAATGGTGACGGCCGACGCTCCTGCGCCCTCAGCTACCTTTGACTCAATGTCGCATATGATGATGTTATGTTATATCACCTTTACTTACTGTATATCTGTTTTCTCTTTTACTTTTAATACAGAAAAGCTCCTGAAGAAGCGTCCTAGGACGCGTAACATGTAGAGCAATTGCAAACAAGCTGTTTTTCTGTATGACTGAACTGCTCACTCATGGTTTCTCTTTGTTTGTTTACTTTGATGTCACAATTCTCCAAAGAAATTTGAATGATTGCATTTAAATATAGTGACCCTATTGGAACCACATTGTTATTACCTGAGCATATGTATACATCAGCTTGTCAAATATTTCTGTATTATGTTAGATTGTTCCTCTAAACAATCTGTTTTAGATTCATTATTTACTTTTTTCATTTACGTTTTTAATAAAAAAACTTTTATATATATTTTACGCCTAAAAAGTCCATCATTCTCCAACATTAACTTGTTGAAAAAACTCTAGCATTCAGACTTAAACTTTCGGGACGTGGCAATTACTCTGTATACTCTGTACCGTATCCACAACACCATTACGTGATGATACGGGGATACATTTTAATTTCTCAAAAAACCAGCAGCAGACTGTTGAGTTTATCCCTTTCTTCTCTATTCCTAACAGCATGCTTCTTGTTAGAATATGCAAATGCAGCACACCCGATATACCATTCCCTCTCCCAGTGCTGCTGTTTAAGGGGTTGCAAGAGGCTCATAATAAATGTAAATATAGTTGCTGAAAGCTGAACTCTAGACAGATACCAAAAAAAAATGAAGCTCTGTTATTATCAATACGTCATTAAAGCTGGATTCATACCTAACCTATTTTCATTGAAATCAATGGAAGTGCATCAAAATGTACATAGATGCTCCTTGTGTGTGTTGCGTGCTTTGTTTTAACATGTTTTGCAGTGCAGTGTATTGGATGTCAATGCACATCATAACTCACATTATTGCACAACATGGTTTATGACATATCAATGTGCATCATGGCACATATTGAAGGGCATCTTAATGCTTGCATTGAGATGTGTTTCTTTGACTTCGCATGGAAAAAGCATCAAGCAAAAATGCAAGGATGTGAATCCAGCCTAAGGCTGGGTTCACACTGTCTGTGGAGCAGCAAGGGTCCGGTGCGTCCCTGTTCTCCGTTTCAGGGACGAACCAGGTCCAAATTTTTGCCTGAATTCGGACCTGAAACAGAGCCAAAGTTGCACAGGACTTTTCTGCTGTGCTCTCCACTTCGGCTTTGGAGATGTATGAACCAGGTCTATTGAGAGACGGTCACAATCTCCTGTCATGCGAATTGGATTCGGAGAAACCTGCATCCAAATCACATAAATGTGAATTAAGCCTCAATGTTATTTTTAATTTGGTTGTAGAGGGTGAAGGTTTTTTACCCTCATGCATTCTAAGTATGAAGGTAAAAAGCCCCCCCCCCCCAATACTTACCTAAGCCTGATCCAGTGATGTACACAAGAGCAGTGAGTCTCCTGGGCTTCTCTATCCTCATTGGCTGAGACACAGTGACAGGAGCTCCTGCTACTGTCAATTAAATCCAGTGAGAAGGGAGCGGGGGTGGCAGGACTGAGCCACAGTTTGTGTGTCCCATAAAGGCATCAGTGCCCTCAGAGCAAGCAGCTTGCTTTGGGGGCTCTCGGCAAGGGGGAGGGTCTAGAAGTGTCAGCTGTGGACCTGAGAAGAGGGTGATCGGGCTGCTCTGTGCAAATACATTACACAGAGGATGTAAGCATGATGTGTTCATTATTTTAAAGAAAAAAATGGAACCTTTAGAACCACTTTAAATACAAGCAGTACCTAAGTTTGACTTGGTATTAGCGTATTGGGCCCCTGTACAGCAGGGCTAGAGTGTTACTGAAAGCAGCAATGCAAGAAGCCAATCAGTTCATGTGCTGAGATGAGCTCACCACTCAACTGCTTCTCCTTTAGGCTGGGTTTACACTTCAGCATGCTCACAGCAGGATTCCGGTGCGTCCCCATTCACCACTTCAGGTCCCATTTCAGCCAATTTTTGGACCTGTAATGGACCAAAAGATGCACAGGACTCACTGTGCAATTCGCACCGGAGCTGCTCCGGAGAGGTGTGAACCGACTCCATAGAGAGCCGGTCACAATCTCCTGACATGCAAATTGGATGTGGCGAAACCTGAAACCGATTCACAATAGTGTGAACCCAGCCTAACTGTCCAGTCACAGGCTGGGAGAGGGTCCAGGACAACTTTGGCTCAGGGAAAGTGGGTCTAATGATGCTGACCATCAGACTGGGAACATCGACCAGTAGATGCAAAAGGAAATCTTCAGATTGAAAGTGAATATTGCAAACAAAAAGCTGATTTTGTAATTTTATCTTTTATTGGGCTCTTCATTTTATCTTATTGTTTTAGCTGCTGCTTTATCATTAGTTACACTGAAAAATGCATTTAATGATGTAATAATAAATTTAAAGCTGCCCTAATTTGTGTCCTTTTTATCTCTCTGGAGTTCAGCTGCAACTTCTAAAGAACATTTTCGGTGGCATTTAACCTAAAAAGTGCCATCTAAATCACCACTACAGAAGTAATTTCCTTCACTTAGCCTGGAGGATCAGCGTTCCTTCAAACACAGTTGTTCCTGTTTTGTTTAAAATTCACTGCACTCACTAGACACGTTTGCTGCGCTAAATGAAACCGTCACTTCTTTAGTAAATCACCCCTCCCCCCACAGCTCTATCGATCTGTACAAACTTTAGTTACTAACATAAATTTGGGCAGTTGTGTTTTATATACCAGGACTGCTTCTTAGTCCCAGCCTGGCACTGCTGCCTTTATCACTGAAATGATGCCGTGGATAAAAATCAGACTACTAGTATTTCCTCACGATGCCATTACACCAGAATCGGCAAGAAAAGGAAGGTTTAACCTTTCCTTTAACGGAAATCCATGTGTTTTTTATTGCAATCATTGGCCTCAATTTAGCATCTTACAGACTATGTCCAGGTTCTGTAAGATATTCTGCTGGCGTGCTGTCTCTTTAGAAACCAAATTATAATTTAAATTAATTTGCTGCGGAATGAAACCCTTAGAATGTTGTTTTTTTACCTGGTAACCCATTGAGGGCACTGAGTACAATTTAAAGGATTATCGTCTGCATACTCAAGATGTTAGAAGTGGTGTGTGAGTACTGAACATAGAATATCCCTCAAGGTATACTTTGGTTTATCTTTGCAAATCGCTGCACTGACAAATGAAGTTAGAACTTTTTTTGAACAGAAAACAGGGTCTGCTTTTTCTGCAATTCAAATGTTTTTTTTTCTACTAGATTCAATCCAAAAAAATCAAATTTTTAAAACTTTTAAAAGTATTTTTCAATCTACTTAGATCTGTATCTTTCATTTAAATAACACTTGGTGATCCGGCCATTAAGGTCCTTGTTCAGGAAATAAAAATGGAAATAAAAATGAAACCGCGCTTCCTCTACATCAGATGATCTGACTATACATACAAATATTAATAAAAAAGATTATATAGTTTAGGGGTATCCAATCTTTCTAAAGAAAGGACCAGTTTACTGCT
The DNA here is from genome assembly GCA_028564925.1 of Lithobates sylvaticus. Taxonomy (NCBI): domain Eukaryota; kingdom Metazoa; phylum Chordata; class Amphibia; order Anura; family Ranidae; genus Lithobates; species Lithobates sylvaticus. The sequence continues at coordinate 126,853,725 of CM053035.1, read as the reverse complement.
TCTCAAAACTTTAGGATGACCAGACTGTGGCCAGCAGGTGTAGAAAATGCCCCAGCATCAATATCAGTAATCAATGATTCAGACTCTGATCAGTGGGAGTAAAATAATTCCATAGCGCCATCTATGGTCAATGGTCAGGAGGCCTCCTGCTCTCCAGCTACCTTGTAACCTCATCCCATGCTCACCGCCAGGACTTCTCAAGAGCCTCTCACATCCTCTGGAACTCCATACCCCATTCTGCATGACTATAGCCTACTCTGTCCACTTTCAGAAGATCCGTAAAGCTCATCTCTTCAGAAAGGCCTATACGGCCCCCACCTAACAACTGTATATTCATTTTCTCCATCAACACATCCCCCACAGCTATTACCAATTGAATATCTTAAATGTTATCTCTTGATACAATTTGTACCTCTTAGATTGTAAGCACTAACGAGCAAGGCTCTCCAACTCCTAGTATATTAAAATGTATTGTAATTGTACTGTCTGCCCTTATGTTGTAAAGCACTGTGTAAACTGTCAGCGCTATATAAATCCTGATTTATAATAATAATAATAGTGCCCCATCCTTGGTGATAGTTGGAGGGATAGTGCCTCATCGTTGGTGTCAGTAAAAGGAATAGTGCCCAATCATTCATATAGGTGGGAGGAATTATGCCCCATTGTTGGTGACGGTATCAGGAATAGTGCCTCTTATCAATGTGAGTATTAGTGCCTCATGTCAGTGGTAGGAACAGTGCCCCAAGAGCCAGATAAAGGCAAGCAAAGGGCTGCAACCAGCATGGGGGCCACAGTTTGGAGACCAGTGATATAACTAAAATTCCCAACATTCAAAAATGTGAAGAAGCAGAATGATAAACTAAAAAAAAATTCTTCCAGTTAGGATTTACATCTACTTTTATGTAATATTTACAGATTGAGCCATACCTACATTTAAAACTATACAGAATGAATAATAATAAGCTGTATATATCATTAGAAAGGTTTTTGTATACGGTTTATAAGCCAGCATAACAGATTAGCAGTTGGCATTTTTGCTGTGTAGCACTCGTACGTGGGTTTAACGACTACCAGGAATGCCATCTACATTAGAATATGCCTGATCTTCCATTATTTTTTTAAGTAACAGTTTATTGAACAATTTCAATACAAAACAATGTACAGAGTGCAGAAAATTTAAGCTGTTACAGGAGTTGGACAGCCAGTTGTATACTCAATCATTGAGAAAGGACTTCAACAATCTTATTAGCATGACAAATGTGGTCTGGTAGAGACCCGCACTGAGTATTGATTCCCATGGAAGTGATTTGGTTGATCTGCTTGTGCGTAAGTAGGGATATGCATTCAGATATCCTTTGACCTAAGAGGATGAATCCAGTAAAGATTCAGTTAGAGAAGGAAAGTACAGAGTGATAGAGGGCTACATGGGCTACATGGGCAGTAGAGATGAAGAAGGGAAGGAGAGTGTAAGGGAAGATGTTGGGTAGACACGGAGAGGAGTGACTTTCGCATCTCACAAGGTTAATGGTCCGTGTTGTTACAATTGGCTTTTGAAGTGGACAGTTCTCAGAAAATGTATCTGAATGCTCCTGATGGATATCAAATTTGTCATGGAGAGGGCTGTCAGCTCCTCCATGCATTGCAAGTGGATGAGTTCAGTAACCCGTTATTTGATAGTTGAAGGGTTCTCCACATCTCCCTCCAAGTCTGTCAGCTTTTACTAAAATACCCAAATTGCCTCCTATGTGTGTGTATGACTGGGGTAGGGGAATCGTACTCCATTATGTGCATGGACTGATGAGTAGTTTATTTACATTTTAAATTACAGTGGAATGCACTGGAGCTATGTAAAGGTACCCATTGACGCTAACATGTGCTTTAGCTTGTCCAACACAATATTGCTTCCAATATCACAGAACACTGAGCCCCCATTCACCCCTGAGTGTCTTAACGTGCATTTCCACTAGCTTTCAATGCATGACACCAGATTTCCATATAATTCTTTGGTGCCCACTGACATGTAAGCAATTTACTGTGGCTCAACCCTCCAAAAAAGTACAAGAGCTTCTCTGGGTCATGATTGCGTGCTTTGACCTCAATAAACTTTAATGGGAGCTCCTGAAAAACATGCATAATGCTGATTTTTCAGGCAATTTTGCACAACCATCTCCACCTGATAATAACTAACATTGCATTGGCTAAAACAAAAATACATGTACAAATGTCCAACAAAACTTGTAAAAAATGAATAAAGATGCCAATGCTCATGAGTGAATATAGCCTAAATACCAACTTGTTCATGAAATTGGAGAATAAATGTTTTCTTTGCATTTTGAAATGTTGCTTGTTCATAAATATTGAATAAAAAATACCACAGATGATGAGAAATGAGAAAAAAAAAGGCATTTTACAGCAAAGGTTAGCAGCCTTAGCAGCCTCAGGTTATTGCAGACAAATGTACAGTTTATTATATGTGCACACAATGGGCAAAGCTCTGGTTCAAATCCAGTCAGAAGTCACTTATCAGTAGTCTGTAAATGCCGTGGTACTGAAAATTGAAATCTGGTTGCTTTATACCGCTGCTAATGAAACTTAATTGAACAATGTCACTAATGCACATAATATTCCTTTACCTGAAACTGTCAATAGTATGTTATGGTTGTTATAGTAAAGTGAACCCCTATAATTATTTTAGCCCATAGAAATTTTGTCAATCATATGGACTCGTGCCTGCTTTAGAAGCTCTTGAAAAAACATTAGTTGTGGCCATACAACACTCAGCGTAATGACATCCTGCCTCTTTACTCAAGAAGATGCACAGCTAACAGCTTGGCTTGTCAAGAGGCTCTGTAGCAGCCACTGACTTTCCATTAGAATGAAGAGACCACTGTGTTCCCAAGCTCTGCTATAGGCACCATGAATGGGAAAGCTAATTTACTTCCAAACCAACAAGCCGCAAATTGACCCGTTATATAAATTCTCGCTTACTGTGATGAAAAATTCAGCAATATGGTTAAAGTGTAGAATTTAATTTATTGAACCCATAAAAAGAATTTTTTCAATAAAAGAGTACAAAGAGCAATTGTTTGTATACCACAAAAACAATCAGGAATCATCTTTTAGAGGTTTACAGTGGACAGTCTATTCCTCAAATTTGCAGTTAATTTAATTGTTTGCTGTGTGGAAACACTCAATGGTAGAGTTAAATTTTTTTTATATTGTAAGGCTGGATATTCAATTATAAACTCCTGGAATAGTAATAATTACCAGCTAAACCTTACACAGGCTGAATTATCTTAAAGTGTAATGTCCAAACTTCCTCTTATAGCATGCCACAGCACTATCTTTCTCCTTTTACCATGTTTCTCTAGTGAAAAAAAAAATAATGTTGTGATGTCATCTACGGGCTTGTAAAATTCTTGCATGGGCAGCTGTGGGAGGCTCAGCTCCTAATGATGTAGACACTGCCCCAGTGTAAGAGCAGTCTTTTGGGAGTCAAAAAAGCAGCATTGTTTTGTTCTATAATCTGTTCTGGGCTGGTAATGCTGGCTGTGATTTCAGTGCGAAAAAAAAAACACTCATGTTAGCTCAAACAGGAAGCTAGCAGCACACTGGATTTTTGGCAGACCAACAGCTATTTTTCTGTACCTACATTTTTAAAGGGATAAAACATGAGATATGTGTATTCTCAATAAAACATTTTGACTAAAAATGAGCATTAGAAACATCTTTATAAAGCTCTGAAGCTGACATTCAACCATTCAATGCAAGTGAATCTTCAAGGTGCATGTGTTTCAAATGGTAATGTTTGATTCACCACTAGTTAATGTTTGGTGAAAGTCACATTTACTGATTAATAATAATGCTTCTAAAAGTTGATAGCGTTAAAGTGATTGTAAAGTCTCGTATTTTTTCCTGTAAAAATAACAAACATGTTATACTTACTTGCTCTGTGTAGTGGATTTGCACAGAGCAGCCCAGATCCTCCTCTTCTTGGGTGCCTCGTTTGTGTCCCTGGCCCCTCCCCGGATGTCCACGAGACACTCGTGGACATTGCTGGACAGAGAGGGACCTCAGGTAAGTGTTAGGGGGGCCAAGGGGAGCTGCCGCACACAGAAGGCTTTTTATCCTAATGCATATAATGCATTAGGATAAAAAACCTTCTGACTTTACAACCCCTTTAACATTTTTATTTTACGTGAACCATTTAGGCTGAGTTCACATCTAAGCCGCATGCTCCGTTTCAGGGACGAATCAGGGCCAAATTTTGGCCTGAATTTGAGCCTGAAATGGAGCCAAAGATGCATAGAGAGCTGGTCACAAGCTCCTGTCATGCGAATTGGATGCGGGGAAAGCTGCATCCAATTCACACTAGTGTGGACCCAGCCTCAAACTAATGAATTAGGCCTCATGCACACATGAGGCCTAATTCATTGGTTTGCAACTCATGCAACTGTCTTTGATGCCTTTGCTCTTGGTGATGGTGTTTTGGCAGAAAAAAACGCTTGATGCATGTAAATGCGTGTAACGTGTTTAGCTGTGTCAAGTTCTTGGGCATTAATTAATTTCATTGACCAGAATAATAAATTATTCTGACCATTGAAATGAATTAACACTCAAGCACTAAACACGCCCAACATCTAAACACCCCTGCTTCTAAACTCCTCTAAATGCCATTGTGTGCATGGTCACATAGGCTAACATGCATAGACATTTAGAAGCAGAAAAAAAACACCAGATGCCCCTAGGAGCAACGTCAAAAATCATCCAGTGTGAACGAAAAGGGGGGGGGGGAACAATTAGGGGCCCACCGGCTTGAGACTGTGGCCACCCCACCTTATGCTTGGCTAAGAAGCTTTTTTTATATATATAATATGCAGGTTAGTTAGCTAGGGTTACTGTCACTTTAAGAATTGGGAATGAAGATTCCAGGATCCAATGGGAATCATTGGAATTCTCTGTAAACCGGGATAGGCTATTTAAGGGCTGCTGCTGTGGGGCTTATTCCTTTTCCCCTAGGACCAGAGCAGCAGCACAAGAGCTCCCTCCCCCCAGTCGCAGGCACTATTTATGTGATCGGGTCACCCTGGATATCTAGGGGGGACCTGTTTTGTATATGGTACAATGTTGATGCCTTGCTGCTCGTGTTCTGATAACTGGGCAGTTTAAAAATGTTTGTTTTCATTAAAGTTATTCTGAAAGTTATTATTTACAATAAAATTGTAATGTATTGAAATACGTAAACCAATAAAGGAACCATGTGCAAAATGTTGCCAAAATTCCTCCTTGTTTATTTATTTATTTGGTGGTATCTGGGGAAAAGGTTGTCAGAAACCATGATTTAGACTGAGACAGAAGTACAGTTAAATCTCACTTGTTTAATAATACTAAAAAAAGGTAAACAGAGTAAAAGGTAGTCAAAACATAGCCAGAGTTCAGGAACCAGAACGGATAGTCAGACAAGCCAAAACATCAGGGAGCCAGAGATGGGTGTAGTAGAACAGCAAGCAGGATCTGGAGCCAGAAGGAGTGTCAGCCAAGCAAGTCTTTAACAGGAACACAGGAGAGCGTTGTTAGAGATGTAACCAAAGCGAAGGCAGAGATCCTCTTGGCTGGACAGTTTAAGTAGGCAGGAATGACGAGTAGGATATCATCAACAGGTGAGTCACTGTGGAGAGATAGGAGCTGGCAATTAGCCAACAGCTGAGTGGCCAGCTCAGAGAGGGAAGGGCTGAACCCAGCCCTGATGGTACCCCCTCCTCAATGACCCCTTGCACTTCATACTCCTCATGGTTCACAACCTGTACAGAGTGAGGACAAGGCATCAAGGTGGTAAAGCAGTTGCAGACCAAAGGTTTTAATAAGGAGACATGAGATACATTTGAGATACGCATAAGAGAAGAAGCAAGGTCTAATGTGTAAGCCACTGGGTTAATCCTGTGAAGAATACGGAAAGTCCCAATAAACCGAGGTGCAAACTTCAGAGAGGGAACGCAAAGTTGGAGGTTGCAAATGACAGCCAGACCCTGTCCCCAACCTGATAGGAAGGTGCAGGCACATAGAGCATGGAGTCTGTAGCTATCATTATCATGTTGCAAAGCCTCTTGGACTTGTGCCCAAGTGGAACGAAGAGCACAGAGATGCTCCTCTAATGCAGGAATACTCTGGGGAACAAATGAGTCAGTCAACATGGAAGGTTGGAAACCATAGTTTGCCATAAACGGGGACAATCGGGAAGCAGAATTCAAGGCACTATTGTGAGCAAACTCCGCCCACAGTAATAGGTCTGACCAGTTGTTATGATGGTCAGAAATATAGCAATGTAGGAATTGCTCAAAGGACAGATTGGCTCGTTCTGCGGCCCCATTAGGCTGCGGGTGATAAGCAGATGAGAAAGCAAGCTGAATTCCCAACTGTGCACAAAAGGCTCGCCGGGATTTATATATCATCAACAGTTTATATAGCGCTTTACAACTTGAGGGTAGACAGCACAAATACAATACACTTTAACCGCTTCCCGACCGGCCACTGCATATATACGTCAGCAGAATGTCTCGGGCAGGCAGAATCACGTACCTGTACGTGATCGTGCATGTGCCTGCCCGTGGGTCGCGAGCGCGCCGCTAGCGGCGCGCTCGCGACCCGGTCGGGAGCTCCGTGACCCCGGCCGCGGGACCAGCGGACCCGATCGCCGCTGGTATCCCGCGATCGGGTTACGGAGCGGAAGAACGGGGAGAGGTCTATGTAAACAAACCTCTCCCCGCGCTTCCTACACTGACTGTCAGTGATCGGCGGTTCCCTGTCATCGGGAACGCCGATCAATGACGTCACACGTACAGCCGCGCCCCCCTACTGTAAAAAAAAAAAACACAACACGTCACACTGACTCCTCCCCGCCCCCTAGTGGTTAACCCCCTAACTACAACTGTCATTTACATAGGAATCAGTGCTATTTAAATAGCACTGATTGCTGTATAAATGACAAATGTCCCAAAAATTTGTCAAAAATGTCCGATGTGTCCGCCAAAATGTCGCAGTCACAATAAAAATCGCTGATCGCCGCCATTACTAATAAAAAAAAAAATATTAATAAAAATGCTATAAAACTATCCCCTATTTTGTAAACGCTATAACTTTTGCGCAAACTAATCAATAATCGCTAATTGCGATTTTTTTTACCAAAAATATGTAGAAGAATACGTATCGGCCTAAACTGAGGAAAAAAAATGTTTTTTTATATATTTTTTGGGGATATTTATTATAGCAAAAAGTAAAAAATATTGCATTTTTTTCAAAATTGTCGCTCTATTTTTGTTTATAGCGCAAAAAAATAAAAACCGCAGGGGCGATCAAATACCACCAAAAGAAAGCTCTATTTGTGGGAAAAAAAGGACGCCAATTTTGTTTTGGAGCCACGTCGCATGACCGCGCAATTGTTAGTTAAAGCGACGCAGTGCCGAATTGCAAAAAGGGGCCTGGTCCTTTAGCTGCAAATTGGTCCGGGGCTGAAGTGGTTAATACAGTAGGAATCAGAGGGCCCTGCTCCTTAGAGCTTACAATCTAAGAGGGAAGGTCAAGAAATACAAGAGGTAATAACTGTGGACGATGTGCTGATTGAGAAGATAAATATACATTAGGAAATATGGGTGGGTGACAATGACAGAAAATGGCACCAACATCCCTGTAAATAAATGAATGTGGGCGAGGGAAAGTTTTTTGGGGGTGCCGGGCAAATAGAAGTAATTGCAATACTCCACAATGGGTATAAAGAATGACAGAATTATTTATTACATACAGGACATAGTTACATCTGAAATTCTAAACAATTGATAATATTTAGCCACTCGGTAGTAGCGTTGGAGTGATGGTCCCGACATGTTTTGCCACTTTGGGCTCATCAGGGGATATTTTTAGACATAGTCAGATGTAACACTGCATAGAACAAAACAAGAACAAGATTAAAAACATTACATACAATAATGGTATAAACCACAAATAGTAATAATAATAATACAGTGGAGTAGGCTGTTAGCCACCATGCCCAACACTGGTCCCTCACCCAAATGATGATTGTTGGCCTGCGACTCAATGTCAAAGCCAATGCCAAATAGGGTCTGAAAAATTTATTCGGCTACAATCTATAGAGCAAAAATGTATGAATTGTAAGTGTAAAATTGAGGCAGGACTGACGAGCAGGATATCATCAACAGGTGAGTCACTGTGGAGAGATAGGAGCTGGTAATTAACTGATAGCTGAGCGGCCAGCTCAGAGAAGGAAGGGCTGAGCCCAGCACTAACAAAGGTTTATTTGAGGTGAGTGTGGCCTTCAGTCTCATGAGTCCTAACAGTAAGTGTGCCTGGTTCCAATTGATAGCCCAAAACTCAAGAGAAACAGGCTTCTTGCCCAAAACAAGAAGGCCACAAGTGTTGAGCTTTCTATGCTTAGATGCTCAGACCATGTTAACTGATGCATACTGATGCTGTTAAATTTGATGTAACCCTATGACTAGTTCTTGTTTTGATAGTGGGCGTAACCAGGGCCGTTTTTAAGGCAGGGCAAAAGGGGCAGCTGCCCTGGGCCCTGTCATTGTTGTGGGCCCCAAAGCAGTTGCCTCATACTTGCCAACTATTCTGGTTTAAATTTCCTCGCCCCTTAAGGTTTTAGTCCTGTGCTGTGTCCCAATATCTCAGTGTGAAGTGCTGCTACCAATGCTGCCCAGCTCTGCCCTATTGTTGTGTACAGATGACTCACCTGCAGACCCTATGTTTACATGTAAATTACCGGCATTCATATGTAAATAGTGGCGGAATTCATATGTAAATAGTGTCGGCCGCAGAAATCATGTGCTGTAACCTCTAGCAACCAGTCAGTGAGCAGTAATGATACCTCTGGCAACCAATCGTAATAGCTGCCTGATCTAATTCTGTAAACTGATTTTGAGTCTAGCTGCTATTTATTGTATGTCTCAGAGTAGGTGGAGAGCAAAACTGCATGGGGGGGGGGGCCCAAAAAAAGTTTTGCCCAAGGTCCAATCAATATTAAAGACGGCCCTGAACGTAACAACTAGAATTGTGCACAGGTGGGCATTCTTAGTTCAATACTGTGAAGGTAATTATATTTTCAGTATGGACATGAGAACTTAAAAAGTTGTATTTTAGCCAGGAAGGGATTTTTAAAGGTAATAAAAATACAACCCCTAAAGCTAGCCATAGACATATCAATATTTGTCCAGCTCAGCGGGGACTGGCTGAATTTTGATCAGAGTGTGGCCATCCCTGTGAGTCCCGCTGTCGTAGTACACTACATTGGCGGGAGGATTCCTTCATTTACTTAATTTGTATGAAAATAAAACTATCCATCTGTGGTCAACTTAAAGCGGTAGTAAACCACACCTATTTTTTTTTTACTTTTAAACCGTGCAAGGTAAAGGCATACTGTGCTAGTATGCATCACATACTAGCACATTATAAAAAATACTTACCTTAGAAGGAAGCCTTGCAGTGCCGCAATGTCACCGCTGAGAGACACTTTCATCTTCACCCAGTCTTCTGTCTGGGTTTGTATCCTCCGGCCTCCGTCACGATGATGTCACTCCTGTGCTTGCACGCAGTAGTCACAGACCACGGCACAGAGCTTTGAAGGGATGGCACGGGTATACCACCCCTTCAGAGCACATGTGTCAGTGATGTCACCGGCTGCATGGAGTGTGAATACACAGTTTAGGAGATATTTACTGTACCTACAGGTAAGACTTATATTAGGCTTACCTGTAGGTACAAGTAAAAAAATAAGAGTTTACTTCCACTTTAAGTGTCAGAAAGCTGTGGACAATGAAATAAAAAAAGGGTCCCCCCCAGCAATTTCCACAAGCTGCAGAAAGGCAGGAGGGAAGACTGCTTCAGACCAACCTGCTTAATCAGTCTGTGGTAGACCAGGTCCAGTTGTCCACAGATTGAGGACACAGTTGAGAATTTATGGTTGGAACAGTGTCAAATCTGAGTGCATGCTGTACAGTGTCATGCTGTTGGAACAAAACCCTTATTCTTTGTTTCCAAAGCAGACTATGGCTGCTTAATCATGATGTAGTGTTTTAGTATAATTGTGCAGTGTGATTTAAGATTGGTTATAATACTTGGAGCATGTCATTCTGGGAAATGATCATGCTTCATTTCCCACATTGCTTAATCATTTTATTTATATAATTGGAATCATTGAAATGCTTGGTTCTCATTGTTAGTCTCAGCCCTGCATATATGCATATACATATTTTTTTCATTTATATAGAAGCAATTTTAGCAGATCCAGACCAATCGAACATACAGTTGTTCCTCACTAGCACTGATAATAAAATGTCTTACATCATTTTGAACACTTATTCAAGGTCTAGTTGTGACTATCATTTCCTAGGCTTTAAATTGTGGTTTATGTTATTACATTGAGTATCAAAAAAATACATATCTGCAAGCAAATCCAATTTTGTTTCAGTTTTGGAGGGCCGGAATTGATATCAGTATTCATTTTTGTCTTAATATGGTCAAATCTGAGGCAGAGTTTAGACATTGTTTTATTTTGAAAGGTTAGAGGTACACATACGTACAAGAAACCAGCATCCATGAAAAGGGGTCTTTCTGCCTTGACAAACGTTAAGTGTTGTATCTGGATTCGCTGTATTCCTATTCTGGCAATTATTTTCATGACAATGGTATAACTTGTACTTAGTGCTTCCTTATACATGTTCTATGACACAACTTCACATGCTTTTGTGCTATTAGTACATTCTTGTGTCCAGGCAAATAATATCCTTGGAACTGAGTCCTCATATAAAGAAGACAGTGCATAGAAACATACAGCCAAGGTACGTTTTAGGACAAGATATTCTGTATTACAGTTACTGGTAATGGTAAGATGATTGCAATCCCCTTCTGATAGCCAAACTTCCTCTAATTGGGTGTTTAGCAAGGAAACTAAGCCACTAACCAAAGTAAAACAACAATGGAAATGCATATTATTATTAAACACAGCTATTAGGTGTTCAGGAAAATCCTTAGAGTTTTGCTGTTTTGATGAAATGTTATTTTGGAGTTTATGTACATCTCTAATTACTGTACCCCAGAGAAATCAAATATTCTACAATATGTATGGCCATTCTAATGCTGTTAAGTAAAATTAAAGTAAAAATGCCACTATTGAACACCTTAGCAATCTCTTCTCGTTTATTAAAAGGTTACAATCAGAACAAGATAGAGATATTGCTAGATTCTAAAAGACCTGGAACACCACAGGTCGTAAACAGGTAAAACTGTTTAGTTATGTAGGCACTTCCTGACCCTTAAAGTGGAAGTAAACCCTTCCACATGACTTTGGCCTACAGGTAAGCCTAGATTAAGGCTTACCTGTAGGTCCAATAAATATCTCCTAAACCTACATGGTTTAGGAGATATTTAGCGATGAAAAGGCATCGCTGTCTACGGCGCATGCGCCGTATGACAGCGGCGCGCAGGCGCACTGAGAGCGCACTGAGTATGCCGCTCTCACGGCAATATGCCGATCTCATGCGCATGCGCGGGAGTGACGTAATCGCCGCTCCAGCGAATGATATCGCTGGAGCGGCGAGACCCGGAAGTCACTCCGGCCCTGGATGGCGGCGAAGAAGATTGAAGATGAGGACCGCTTCGGGGGCTTCGTTTTCAGGTAAGTTTTTCATAATGAGCTACTATGCTATGCATAGTAGCTCATTATGCCTTTGCCTTGCAGGGTGTCTTTTTTTTTTTTTTTTTTAAAGAGGCTTTACTTCCTCTTTAAGAGAGAAGTCTATTGGCTGCCAATCTATAAAGAGATACACTCATTCTAAAACACATGTTTAGCAGAATAGAGGATTTTGGAGGGATGAGTGGGTAAGCAGGTCTTAACCCTGCGTATTCTGGGGGATAGTAGTGATCAAACAAGGTTTTAAAATCTGGACAATTGGTGTGCGTGTGTGTGCGTATATTGTGATCTGTGCTCAGCGGTAGGTGAACTTTTTAGTGAATTCCATATCAGACAGAACTGTGTGTAAAACATACCTTCAGTCATTTTTTCAACTTTCCATCTATTAAATCTTCTGTCCTTGTTGTTTTAACTTCTGATAGTAAAACATTTTTTTTTCTGCCAGTAAATAACTTATACAGCCCACATCCTTTTTCTTGTCTGGTCATTTGCCTAGGCTTATGACATCATGCACAGCTCTCTCTCTCTCACTTTCGTGAGAGTTTGCCATGAAGGGAGGGGAGATGTGTCATAGGAGACCCAATGAAAGCTTCAGGGCTGCAGAGCTGGAGGTGTGCCTCTGTGTGTCTGTGTAAATCCAGGAAGTGAACAGGCAGCAGCTTCAGCTGCCCACAGTTGAAATAGCTGCAACCAAACTTAGTGGAGGGAGATTTCTGCAGCATATTTGGCAAGTACAGAATAACAGTATATATATAAAATAATATGCAAAGTGGTTGGAGGGAAGCTTCGGAATGACAAAGATGTTTTTATTATGAATTATGTGAGAAGACTGCAGTTCCTCTTTAAGGGCCTAGTAGCCCACATTTATAAAAAAAAAAGCAGGACCTCAATGCATGGGCCAACTCCTGGCCTCCAAACAGGGTTCTCCAGCCTCACTTAGGTTTACTTGCTCTCTCAGAGATTTCCAGGCTTCCTTCAGCCCTCTTGACCCACTAGCTGCCTCAGCTTTTTTGGCCTCCCAGACCCTCTCTTTGTTTCCCAGGCTTTGGGCAAGAAGTCCTGCTCACACGGGATGCAGACTCTGATAGGAACAACCATGTCTCCTGACAGAGGTCAATCTTCAAATGGCAGCAACTTCCCTAAGTTATCCTCAAGCCTGACTTTTAACAATCCTGCATACCTATGCACTCAGACAGTCTACAGGCAACTAGAAAAGCCTGGACACAGGATTGAAGGTTTCACCTGAGGCACTCCAGAACCTTCAAACTCCAGGCCCGATCCATGATTACAAAAGCCTGAGAAAACATACAGATTTTTTTCCACTCACAGTAAACACGGTGGAGCCTCTCAAACTGCAACTTTGAGAGTCCTTTGTTCTTCTTCTACTAATTTACTAAACTCTCACCATGGCATGACCTCACACCTTTCATTTGATAGATATAAAATACATGTAAGGCCTCTTTCACACATATGGACCATTTGTTTAATTAGTTCAGTCTAAATGTGAAATGTGAAAGTTTACATTTTTTTTTTAATCCGTTTTTCATCAGTTTTTTACATCAGTTTTTCATCTGATCCGTTTTTTTTTTTTTATGGAAGAAAAATAGGGCTTTGATCTGTTCAAAAAAAAAATGATGCACCCCGCCTACACCGAACCAATTTCTTTTCAGGCTTGGATACAGGCAGGGTTACACCGCTTCCAGGATTTAATTTCCCATGGCACGGTTACACCCTTCCCGATTTTGCAGACTCGCTCACAATTGCCCCCTAGAAAATGTTTCCGATACCTGCAAATTTCCCACTTCATCCGCACCAACCTTGGCCCAAATATATCCAAGTCTGGCCTGTCCACCTTCGAAGACGTCTGTGACTCAGACCCCCACGCCCCTGGCATAATTTCGAGACTATACACACATCTGACCTCCCCCAACACGACAATGCCCCCCTATGCTCTAGCCTGGTCCAAGGACTTGAACATTGATCTAGACCTGGAGGAATGGTCAACGATTTAGACGAACATTAAGCTAGCATCACAGAACGTCATTGCCTCAGAAGCCAATTATAAAGTTCTAATGCGCTGGTACCTAGTGCCCGCTAGGATCGCTAAGTTTACCCCATCATATTCCCCGAACTGCTTTAGGGGTTGCACTGAACAAGGCACCCACCTACACATCTGGTGGACATGCCCAATAGTCCAACGCTTCTGGGCAACAATATTTCAAATGGGTTCAACCCTACTCGGACACACCATTCCCCCAGACCCAGCCCTCGCTATCCTAAACCACATCACACAGGACTATACCAAGGCGCAATTACGCCTTCTACTACAACTCACTACAGCAGCTAAACAAACAATTGCTAGGAACTGGAAGACCCCAAATCTTAACATCAATGAAGTCAAAAATAGAGTCCCCCGAGCGATGATACACAGCAAGATAGAAGCCAAGGTTTTAGATAGAGCCCCCCAACATCTTAAGATTTGGCACCCCTGGATGGAACATTTTCTCCCCCAAGACTTTGACAGGCTCCTTCTGGAACCCTAGAACCCCAATCTATGCCCGGCCCCCTCAGATTATCGGTGTAAATTCTCTGGCCCTTGGGAGCCACTCGACCAAACCTGAACCCACACTCATTCTTATACCCATCCTCCCCCCCACCTTTCTCATTGCTCTCTCTCTTTCCCCTCCCTAGGGGGAAGTCCCCCCCCTAACTCTAAAACCTTTTCTTACTCCTCCCTGCTGCCCCCGCTACCTTCCACTCTTTCCCCCTTTCCCCCCTCTGTGTTCCCCTTCCCTGAATTTAAGTTAAGTCAGGGGCATCTCATGCCCTAAGGACCACAACTGTTGCCATTGTTTTCCCTTACGGAGCACCGGTAGCCCAACGCATGTATGTTTATGTTGGGGCTTGACCCCGGTTAAAGTTATAGGCCACCTGTGAACCCGTTACACACCTACAACATCTTAATGTCCCCTTTTGTTTGACTCAGGGAGTCACCCATATGATTGTAATGCGTAATCACATGCTCTGTATGACACGGAAACCTACACGTATGATGTTTGTAACAGTAACAGTTTACTTGCTATTTCTGTTTGTACTGTAATCTTGTTTTCAATAAAAAAAATTGAAAAAAAAAATGATGTTGACTGTAGCAGATGTAAAAGGATGTAAACGGATGATCATCCATTTACATCCATTTTTCCATAGAAATGCATTGATGTCCGTTTTTTTAAAATCAGTACTAACATTTATTACGTTACAACCAATAAACAGAGCACAAGCAATCAAGACATCGTGG
The DNA here is from genome assembly GCA_028564925.1 of Lithobates sylvaticus. Taxonomy (NCBI): domain Eukaryota; kingdom Metazoa; phylum Chordata; class Amphibia; order Anura; family Ranidae; genus Lithobates; species Lithobates sylvaticus. Next base: position 126,838,723 of record CM053035.1, on the reverse strand, counting down.
TGTTCCAAAGCACTCAAAGTATACATGAAATATGACAGATCCAAAGAACAGAATTCACCCCCAGAATACACCCACCATGAAAAATCTAGCCATCGGTATGGGTATTGCAAGAGAAGTACAAAAAGCAACAAAAAACATGACCACTTAAGGTCGAACTATCCTGGACACCCTCTATGCTGGAAGTCTAAGGGTATCCCCCATGTGGACAACCCATTCTTTGTGGGTGGGGGCCCTGTCTGATTTCCACTTTTGCAGAAGGAGTCTGCAGGCTTGAAACAGTGCCCCATTAATGCCTACCTTCTAAACTCAGTTAGCGGGAGGTCATCTAAAATACCCAGAATACACTGAGCAGGTTCAAATTGATGTCCGTTTTTCATCCATCAACGGATGGATGAAAAACAGACAAACAGTCTGCATGTCTGAAAAAAGTCTAAAAACTAAAATAGGAAGAATAAGAACCCCTCATAATGAACACAGCAGATGTGGAGACCCAGAAACTAAAGCACAGAGGTCTGACCAGAATTTGAGATGTCTGGTTTATCTCTCAGCATCTACCAATGGCAAGAACACCAAAATTCAGAATTATGGTAGGGAAATCTCAGTTTTGATAAATCCAAGACATCTAAGATGTCAAGGACTGAACTAGTCCAACAGTCTGTGCTTATATCTTAAATATCCATTTTGAAAAGACTGGTAAAATAGGCTGTTGATTCATTCTTTAAGGGGAAAGGCTTAAGAATATTTATTTGCCATATATACTTAAAACAACATAAGTGGGACTGTACTCAGCCCCTTAGGCTGTATGCTTAAGTATGATAATAGATCTGTCTGTCTTGGGAAGATGAGCTGGCACTCACTATGTATCCAGCAATGGGATATATCAAGATATTTATGAATAATAAACCTGGTAAGGGAATCATTAGTATAATAATTTTGATGGTTGTCTTTTTGGGTAAAAGAGCATTGCAAGACCCATAACTGCCACAGTTCTACCCTCGAGTTCCATCTTAGCCTGCCTCTAAATTAAAACATTATCCTAAATATCTTAAAATGTCAGCAGTGTACAAGTACTACATTTTATTTCAAAACTGTGAGCTCTCGTTTAACGAAAACAAGCAAGATAAACATATGTGAAACCATGACCAGACAGATGGGAAGCCAAATAATAGAATTTGGGAAGCATACTTAGAATTAATCGTGTAACTATTCTTTTATTATTGACTGACCTGCCACTAAAGCTGAGGAACAGGACTAAAAACCTTCTGTAATTATGAAATATATTTCTTTAGCATTTTACTGTGATTGCTTTAAAATGAAGCCATACTGTTGAAACTGCCTTTTAATTGAAAACGGTGTCAATTAATTTCTGATCATTTATAGCCTTTCCTTCATTTTTTTCATTAAAAATGATTTTTTAATTTTCAACATCATATAACTCCTAATATGAGTGAAGGGCTATATACCAGAGCCTAGGCCAGGAGAGTAAGACGTATCAGTAGAAAAGCACTAACAAGTAGAAAAGGATTAAATTTAAACTAAAGACAGTCTGTAAGTAGAAATGCTGTATACTCTTTTTTTTCATAAAAAATGTATTCATTGAAAGCTGTATATTTAGCCTTCTTGTGTCTTAAGACTCTGTTGCTGCAGGTATTCAATACTTTTGGGTGTGTTGAATATCTGCTTCCCCTGCCATACCCTGTGGTTCATCTGGCCAACACCTGTGTTAATAGAGAACATCCATGCATGAAGAACCGGGTATTGGCCCCACTAGAAGTATCAGGTATTTTCAGTGGCCAGGAATCATCAAAATTGAGGATTTTTAGGACACTGGCCTCAAGGAAATGGTCTATACACCATTTATTTGCACTTGCGACTTTAGTTTAAAGTGATATTAAAGCCTAATTTGTTTAAAAAAAAAAACAACATGTTATACTTACTGGTTTTGCACAGAGTAGCCCTGACCCTCCTCTTCTCTGGCCCCCGGCAGGTCCCTTCCTCCTGCCAAACAGCTTGCTCCCAAGCTGCCGCTCTGTTTGTCCATTCACACATGGAGCGTGGCTCACCCCAGCCCCCGCTATCTCCTTATTGGCTCACTGGCTGTGATTGACAGTAGCAGGAGGAGACCCAGGAGAGCCACTGCTCTCATGCACATCGCTGGATCGAGATGGGCTCAGGTAAGTATTGGGGGGGGGGGTGGGAGGGAGGGATGGGGGGGCTGCTGCACACAGAAGTTTTTTTACCTTTATGCATTTAATGCACAAAGGTAAAAAACCTTGAGCCTTTACGACTACTTGAAATTTGACTCTGTGATGACAGGGTCACATTAAAAGTTTTAATTTTCCTTTGTCTTACCTAATTACCTAAAGTATGCATTTTTAGTTGAATCTAGTACTAGAAATAAATGAAGAGACACAAGATGTGGAGAAGAGTCACTAAACGCTATGTAGCTCAAGCAAAATAGCTATCTTCTGTTCCTCAGCAGGCTCATTATTGGGAATGGTACCATCCTCTGGTGGCTGCGCAATAAAAGCAGATAAACAGCTACCTTCAAAAGTCCACTGCACTTTCCATATTTGCAATAATATTCATGTCATATATAAAAAGCTTCTGCAAAGGCTGTATGTAGAGCAGAATAAACTTGGATATAGTCCTATATATGGGCATTTACATGACAAATGTTAAAGCTAAACTCTAGGAAAACAGATAACACACAACTTAAATACATATATAGAAACTCTTTAACCTGACATAACGAGGCTGATTTACCAGAGAAGTTAAGAAACTTCCCTGCACATAACTGGGCATTTAAAGTGGACAAGGATGTGCTTTGCATATGATTGGATAAATGGATTAAAGGGATTGTTCACACTATCAACTATTTTTAGAAAACCAGCCTCAATATTTATTATTCTGTTCAGCCACGCTTATGATACATGCACCCCTCTCAGACATCATAGCCAAGTAAATGAAATATGTAGCAGTTAAACTATATAGATTGTTTGGTAAAAAGTAGGATTGCTCTACTAATAAATACAAGGATACAAATTATGATAGGTGTGTGAGCTGGATAGGCAAAACAGCAAGCAAAAAAAGATAATTTCCATTGAAAAGCACAATGGGACTTGTATATATGTTCATTCAGATGGACGTAAGACCCTGGGTGTATGCCTAAACACATGTGTGTGTTTGTAGATATCTTGCATTCCATATTCAGAGTCCCACAATTTGGGCAGGCAAAGACAAAACAGCCAAATGAGAGTGTGCCTACCCTGACAAATTGGAAACATTTAATGGTAAAGCTTAGATGATCCTGCAGAAACGTATATAGCATTTAACAGAGTTATACAGTATAGACAATGGATGATTGGTCAGCAGCCCCCAGCCTGTGGTTTTACAATGAAGAAGCAAAAGCACACTGAGAAGGTCATCCCTCTGCATTGCCTTCCTGTAATGACTGGTTAGGAAGATTGAGAAATAAGCATTTAAGACCTCTTTCACACTGAGGCACTTCTAAACTGCCAGTAAAATACGGGTATTTTCAGGTGCTTTTGAATAGCCTTTCAGGCGCTTTTGAAGAGCTTTCCATTAATTTCAATAGAGAGGGGCACTCTTGGGGCACTGTTTTAAGCTCTCCAAACATGCTCAAAAGATGCTGCTTGCAGTTCTTTTTACTTTCCCACCAATGCACCGCCCCAGTGTGAAAGCGTCCATTGATTTTAAAAGGAAGCAGTTTTCGTGAGTTTTTCAGGTGCGTTTTTTAACGCAGAGGCACTTGAAAAACACCTTAGTGTGAAAGGGGTCTTATTATTTGCTTAATGAATATATAGCTGGATGAAATGCATCACTCTCTCTGTATCATGATAAGAATAGCAAATATTACAATATGCATTGAGATTTCTGGATAGTTGCCAGAGTGTTACTATTCTATGCCTTCGGCCTTGGGACAAGTTATGTACGTGCTTTGTGATGACAACATCTGTATTCATTAGCTGAATGATAATCCCTTGTACACCATTACTTTGCTTGTTGATGTCCGATGCCTCACAGTGAGAGTCTCTCCAATCAAAGGAATAGCACATGGATACCCAGATATTCTACCCTAGCTATAGAAGAATACTGGGATTGTACAAATTCAACTTGTGAAGTATATATGAGCAGAAGAAACCAAGCACCAAATAATCAGTTCAAAAGTCCATATATCCTTTGTTATTGACAGTGAAGGCACAACCAGTGGAAAAACAGTAGCCTTTTTGATAGATATCTTAAATTGACTACACTAATATAGTCATTGAGTTCAGCATATTCGCTCGTGTTCAAGATATCTATCTAAAAGTTTTTTTTCACTGTCCATATTGGTATTCTAGCAACCAAACAAATCCAACACCGTGCCTTCCTAAAGTGCAGTGTGCTTGAAACTTGCAAAAAACACAAAGTGCTTAACCCAAAGTGCCATACAAATCTGCTCACCAGACATCTCTGGCCACCAAGTGACCGCCAGGCATATAGTAGAGGGAAACATTTCCTCAATCAGCTAGGATCTTCCAAGCCACACGTAGCTCCAATCGAATATTTCCAGTATCGATCAAGCTTCATTTAATCATAGATGGTGAATGGTAATTCCTCAAAGTATTACACTCTAAAGTGTAAATCCAATGCTCCTTGTCATTAAATCTGTAAAAGTTGGCTCCCCCATAAACGAGCCACAGAGAGGCAATATAGTGTAATACTGTCTTTATTAAAAAAACACTTACATGCTTATATGGGTACAGTGGATAGCAGCACAGCTGTGGGATGAGGCAGCGGCCAGTCCGTCACTTGGTATGTGAAGCAGGAAGCGCAGCGTGCGTCTCAGCTGGGAGTGGAAGTAAAAAAACTCCTGTATCAAGTGTCTCAAGCCTCGTTTTCAATGCATTTCGTGCTCAAGCGCATGTCATCGGGAAAAAAAAATCAAAAACCTACTGTGGGTCTATCCTGCATCCTGTGGCTCTATCCCCCACACTGTGGGTCTATCCCTCCACTTTGTGTTAACCAAGCAGCCAAGATCCATTAGATAAGAACCACTACCATCTGTATTTGAAGAAAATCAAGGTTCAGTCTGGTGCCTCTATTTTTTTCATTCTGTTAGCTGTACATATTGTGAAATCAGCACTGTTTCTTTAAAGAACCATCTTATTGCACCGTGCTGAGTGTGCTGCCATTAGACCCTCCTCTTGTATTGCCCATCACCCCAATCTCAGACTCTGGAAAGCTCCAGGTATATAAATAGAAAATAATTCTTCAGGATAATGTAATCTCCCCTCAGTTGCTCTATAATTAAGAAAACAGTTTCACCAGATCACATTTCTTTTCTCATAGGCCTTTCTGCAGTGTATTGTTAAATCAAGAAATACCATGCATTGTGATTTTGGTGAGTTTCATCCCTCAGTTAATTAAGTAAATAACTATGCTTTCTTGACAATTCCTGCCTCTGTGTTATTTTCTTTTCTGTTGCTAAATGGTATGTGACCCTTAATTTTCGCTTACTGCAAGAAAACCTGACTATAAAGAACAGAGCTGAAATATAACTTGTTGCTGTGGGTTATCATACTTTTTACAATAGTATTGCTCAATAGCTAAAGCTAATTAAAGGGAGTTCACACTCACAAAAGCTGTTTAATACATCTCTGTTCACTGGTAACTTAGGCATTAGATGAAGATCTAATGATGTCAGTCATGTCTCTACTTGGTATTCTCAGCACCAGCAGTTTGGTCCTTTTATAAATTGGACTAGGCAGTCATTATGAAAAGTACACTGACTAACTGTACTTTTGACTAACTATGACTCTCATATTGAGCACTTGTAAATCCCTGGTGACACAGTAGGGTTGATGTACTAAAGGCAAATAGGCTCTTCATATTGCATTTTGCAAGGGAATTTTCCCATAGCTTTGTAAATGTGGTGGAATTTAATTTTGCAAAACACCCCATCATGTGCAAGGAAATAAATGTATTTAGCAGAGCTTCGCCCCATTCATTAGCGTTTGTTACGCCAACACTTCACATTCCTGATATGTGCCTTCTGTACCATGTTCTCGTATGAGAAAGTCTCCTGTTCTCTTTGTATTGTTTCTTTTGAGTGAAATCCCTGGTGTTCCTGGCAGTCCCTCTGCTTTCCTATTAAAAACGGACCACACTAAACAGGAGAACACATCGTGGTCAGTTTTCTACCTATGCTGGGAACTCAGTGTACTCTCCTCCAATGATTAGACTTGACCTGACATGCCCCCTCTGCACAGTCATTCACTGGCAAGTTCAGTGTGCTGCTGCTTCACCTTCCCTCAGCGCTTATGCAGCTGAGAACAGAGGGAATGTGATCAGTCATAAAAAAGGGAAAAAAAGGTGTTTTATACAGATTTCTTTTTTTATATCTATACAAAACGTTTTGCCTTTCATTTCTATTTTAAACTGAATGGGTTGTTTTACACGGTGATTGTTCACAATCACTTTAAACTATGGAAAATTCCCTTGCAAGCGAAAACTCCCTTGTAAAATGAACAGTTTATTTGCCTATCAACCCCAATGGACAGGCTCTCATTGCTTTCTGGGCTGCCTTTATGGAATTTTTTCTTTTTTACTTTACAAAATGTCACTCTTTTATGTATAATATAATATAATATCATTATCATGTCATAACAAAAGTTCAGTATACAGTATGTAGCCTAATGGGACCGCTCTGAAACTTGTATTCATTTAATCAAACCTACAGTACTGTAGTTTGGGTTCCAGATTATGAATTATAATCATCTTGATGTAATTTAATCTAATCTTATCAATGAGTTTTACCAATATCATTATAAAAGTGCATTTTTACATGTACAAACAGGTTGATTTGTTGACTACACACAGTATGTAATCTGAAAACCCATGATTTTATTTTACTGTTCCTAGTCTCAAAATAATTACAATGTCTAGGTGGTATTATCTTCCATTTACTTCAGTAAACTGTTTTCACCTGCATACTTCCTGGCAGCCCCTTTGCAAACCCCCCTCCCCAAATCAGTTTATACTGTCCTGACATCGCCATATACATGTCCACAGATATACAATTGGTATAATGATTGTATATCTGTGCACATGTTTATGGAAATGTTAGTACAGTACTGATTGTATTAAAAAGTTGACCTTTAACTACCTGAGATCCGCGCTATAGCCAAATGACGGCTACAGCGTGGATCTATTGTGCCGGGACGACGTCTATTGACGTCGTCCCGGCCACGAGCTGCCTGCGCGCCCCCTGAAGGGCGCGCGCGGCGCGCTCTGTGATCAGCGAGTCTGTGAGACTCGCTGGATCACAGATCCGAGTAAGGGGTCGATCCCGACCCCTTACCACGTGATCAGCTGTCAGCCAATGACAGCTGATCATGTGATAATAACAGAGCCGGTAATCGGCTTTTTTTCCTCCTCGCGCTAACAGCGCAAAAAAAAAAAAAAAAAAGCCGATCACCGGCGGCAGTGAGAGGGACATCAGTCCCTCTCACTGCAATGTGCCCAATCCATTGTGCCCACCTTTGCCCCATTAAAGTGCCGCCTACCAGTGCCCACACTGCCATCTCTCAGTGCCCACAGTGCCATCTCTCAGTGCCCACAGTGCCATCTCTCAGTGCCCACAGTGCCAGTGCTGCACATCAGTGTCACCTGCCAGTGCTCATCTGTGTCACCTACCAGAGCTCATCTGTGTCACCTACCAGTGCCCATCAGTGCCCATCAGTGCCACCTATCAGTGCCCATCAGTGCCCATCAGTGCCCATCAGTGTCATCCATCAGTGCCCATCCGTGCCACCCATCCGTGCCACCCATCCATGCCCATCAGTGCCATCTTTGCTGTCCCCATCAGTACCGACTTATCTGTCCCCACCAGTGCAGCCTATCAGTGCCCACCAGTGCAGCCTATCAGTGCCCACCTGTGCCGCCTCATCAGCACATATCAATGAATCAGAAAAATTACCTGTTTGCAAAATTTTATAACAAACTATTAAACATGATTTTTTATTTTATTTTTTATTTTCCATCTTTTTTTGTTTGTTTAGCAAAAAATAAAAACCCCAGCTGTGATTAAATACCACCAAAAGAAAGCTCTATTTGTGGGAAAAAAATGATAAAAATTTCATTTGGGTACAGTGTTGTATGACCGTGCAATTGTCATTCAAAGTGCGTCAGCGCCAAAAGCTGAAAATTGGTCTGGTCACGAGGGGGGTTTAAGTGCAAAGTAATCAGGTGGTTAAGGGTAACATCACAAGCTCTTTCATTGGCTCAGTATTATTTAATATAAGTCATTTAACCCTTGTAACAATACTATATGTTATATATAAGGACTAAATGACCTTCCAACCAAGCTTTTTCTGGCACCTTTTCTTTACAAGTATAAATCAGTATTTTTTGCTAGAACATTACTTAGAACCCCCATACATTATAATTTTTTTTTTTTTAACAGAGACCCTAGGGAATAAAACGGCAATTGTTGCAATTTTTATGTCAGAAGGTATTTGTGCAGAATTTTTTGGTAAAAAATACACTAAATAAAAAGAAAAAAACCCACAATATTTAACCCAATTTTTTTGTACAAATTGGAAGATGATGTTACACCGAGTAAATAGATACCAAACATGTCACATGTTTTTTTTTTTTCTTCTTTTTTCTGTATTTAGATGGGGGGAGCCTCCGCTTCTCATGGTGTAACTTTCCTCCTCTTTGTGGAATAAATATGATTTACTTGGTCGATATGATAGGGTTCTATATGTTCATAATAGTATGTATGTAGTGGTAATGGTATGTGATTTAAAGGTTTTCTTTATCTCTGCATGCTTATTTATGAAAGTTGTCGTGGTTTTTATTGTGATGTATTGTATTTGTCAAGCTTTTTCTATTATATATAATATATATTTATATATATAATTAAATAAAAAAAATCAAAAAGTAACATGTCACACTTTATAATTGCGCACACTTGTGGAATGGCGACAAACTACGGTACTTGTAAACATCCCTTGTAATAGAAAAAATGATGACAGGTCCTCTTTATGGAGAGATCTGGGGTCAAAAAGACCCCCAAAACTCTTCTTTACCTTTTAAAAGCAAAAAATGTTTTGATCTTTTGCTTTAAAAAAACAGTTATTTACTTTCAGCCTGGACCAGAAGTTATGTCATGATGTTGCTCCAGTCCTCCAAGGCCATAGAGTTGATAAAAGAGTAAGTACTCTTTGATTGCCTATGGAAGCAGCTGGCCACACCGCCAAATCTTTTCTTGGGCGAACCAGCTGAAGCAGTAAGCCCGAGAAACACTGGCGAGTGACACCCCCTCCTGCTGCTTCGGAAATGCGTTCTGGGGTTAGGGCTAATATCTAAAACCGGTAAACCACTTGCAAAACCGCAACGTATAAATACATGTTGCGGTTGGCAAGTGGTTAAGTATTACTCAGCTATTGAACATACACAGTATTGTGTCAGTGGAGGCAGTAGGTATGTACTGATGCTTTGCATTCATACATTTCATTTTACACGAGGCAAGACCTCAGAGGACAAGCATAGAGTGACCTGTTTCACCTTGAGACTCTTATTCTTGGGCTACCACTGAATCATGCAACATGTTGGCCCATTGCTGTGATTAGCGCAGTACACAGAGTGGCTGTGGTGTTTGGACAGGTCACGGCTATACAGATGCAAGGGGAAAGGTGGGTACCCTCAGAGTGCATGGTGTGGCGGCGTGCTGTAATTGCTGTCAGTTGGAAGAACCTAAGCAGGAGGAGGGCTCCTCCTGCTGCTGTCAGCTGAGGTCCATTCCGCTCAGTGTAACGACATTGTTTACAGTCACACTACCTCCATTACCATTATTTTTTTTTCTTTATTTTTTTTGGGAACCGCCTGATTTACTTTATCTGAGCAGTCCTTCAGCAGGGGTGCTATTGCTGTTGTCTAACAGAAAGCTAAGTGAAAATAAATGCCAGTACAGGAGATAATTTAATAGAAATATGGAATATGGAAGAGGAATGTGAACTTCACCTCAATTATTGCTTCCAGGCAAACTCTACAATAAAGTCTCAACATATGACCAAATTGAAATTTAACTGTCATTTTTGTTTTAATATATTTGTATTATTTAAAGAATGTCTAGCATAAAATAATAGCATTTGAAATCACAGTAGCATGGCGGTAACCGATACAGCATATTTTCTAAGGCTATTATGTACATTTTTTCTAATGGCCTACTGTAATTCTGTAGAGATGTGGAACTGTTTTTCTCTCTCCACTTAATTTTCTAAGCCTTTTCACCTCTGATAAATTGAGCCCTCTAGTTCACATTCCCATTACGGGACACAACTCATCATACAACTGATCAATAACCCTTTTGAGTTAAGGCTCCAGCATTGCACACAGGGTCACAGGGACCGAGAACTGTGACTATTCTGTAAATGGAATGTTATATTCGTTTATTAAAGAAACATATGTTAACGTAGTTGAAAACAATGCAGAATCATTGGAAAGTAAATGTTTTATCACTATAGTATATCAGCCTGTTAGCAGTATGTTTGTCTATTGTCGAAATTCCAAAACAGAGGGGAGGTGGGTAGGTGTGGTGCAACATTCAAATTGGGCCCACAAAATCTGCATAGCAGCATTACAGCATACTTGAAAAAAAAACAAAAAGATAATTTCATGTTTAGTAAGGCCTTTCGTATGCTGATCAAAGAGCCTGCAGTAAGTTCTAAGTACAACAAAAAATTTGTGTTACCAGCGCCTCAGAGTACCATGGTGTATTACTTCCCCAGAAGCTGCTCTAAAATGTGCTCCCCATTCTGTGCACATCAATGACAAAGTATAATAAATATGGTGTGCAGCGATCTTTCAAACCAGTGAAATCTTGTACTATGTTTTCACTGGTTTAAAAGAGTGCTGCACACTATATTTATTATTATAGTAGGTTCTAATTGTCAAAGCAGAATCTAAATGCAGACTTGAAGCGCTGCAACTGTTGTGATGCTTATGCCTGCACAACTAAGACCAAGTTCTCACAAAAATGGCTTGGCAAAAGGAGCACCTGCCATACCAAACTTGTATATTTTTTGGTATAGTCAGTAAAGTGAGCATGGGGGGAAAGTGGTACCCCTGAAATATTTGATAGTTCAACCAATGCGTCTGTCCCTATTCCTAAAATAAGTTTTCTTTGTAGTCATTTCCTTATCTGGAACCTACCCTTCTCTGTTAAAGTCCTGGACAACTCACCCAATTCTTTCAATATCTCGTATTTTATTTTGCCATACTGTGTATTAGCAATTCTTTCTGAACTGACTGTGGTCACTCTTGTGTTCTGTATACTGCCAGCTTTTTATCACTTGTAACGAGTTACAAACAATTATGCTGACTCTGGATGTAAAAACGTAGGTTGTTTTCTTGAAAAAATCTAGAATTACCATCAGGACTGAAATAATCCTTTCGGAAGCATTTGGCTATAAAAATGATTTGCTATTTCATTATAGACCAGTAAATTAGAAGACCTCATAATCAACATAGCCAGCACCCAGGATCTGTTCTGCAGAACAATGGGATCTGCTGCCTGGACCACATTTCCATTCACCCATTTGGTCAGTGCAGCATTTGCTGGCAGAGTGGAAGAAGTCTTCAATCCTTACTTCCCTTGTGACTCTCCACACTGGTCATCATGATTCACAGTTGCAAGAAAAGTCAGGTTCTCATTTAGTCAAGTTGATAAGATAGCTACAGGTGTTAGAGGCAAAGTGAGCAGATCTACTTTGTAGCATATAAACTTACTCCCTAGTCATGCTGAGGGTGATGTTTGATTGAGGTGGAATGTGTGTGTGTGTGTATGTGTATATATATATACATATACATATATACATACACAGTATCTCACAAAAGTGAGCACACCTCTCACATTTTTGTAAATATTTTATTATATCTTTTCATCTCACAAAACTGAAGAAATTAAACTTTGGTACAATGTAAAGTAGTGAGTGTACCGCTTGTATAACAGTGTAAATTTGCTTTCCCCTCAAAATAACTTAACACACAGCCATTAATGTCTAAACCACTGGCAACAAAAGTGAGATCACCCCTAAGTCAAAATGTCCAAAATGTCCAAATTTGTCCATTAGTTTCCAGCCCTGCCTTAACCCTCTTGGGCATGGAGTTCACCATAGCTTCACAGGTTGCCACTGGAGTTCTCTTCCACTCTTCCATGACGACATCACAGAGCTGGTGGATGTTAGAGACCTTGCACTCCTCCACCTTACGTTTGAGGATGCCCCACAGATGCTCAATAGGGTTTAGGTCTGGAGACATGCTTGGCATGCATCACCTTAACCCTCAGCTTTTTTAGCAAGGCTGTAGTCATCTTGGAGGTGTGTTTGGGGTAATTATCATATTGGAATACTGACCTGCAGCCCAGTCTCCGAAGGGAGGGGCTCATGCTCTGTTTCAGTATGTCACAGTACATGTTGGCATTCATGGTTCCCTCAATGAATTGCAGCTCCTCAGTGCCGGCAACTCATGCAGCTCCAGACAATGACACTCCCACCACCATGCTTGAGTGTAGTCAAGACACACTTGTCTTTGTACTCCTTACCTGGTTGCCACCACATAAGCTTGACACCATCTGAACCAAATACGTTTATCTTGGTCTCATCAGACCACAGGACATGGTTCCAGTAATCCATGCCCTTAGACTTCTTGTCTTCAGCAAACTGTTTGCAGGCTTTCTTTAGAAGAGGCTTCCTTCTGGGACAACAGTCATGCAGACCAATTTGATGCAGTGTGCGGCATATGGTCTGAGCCCTGACAGGCTGACCCCCACCCCTTCAACCTCTGCATGCTGGCAGCACTCATACATTTCCCAAAGACAACCTCTGGATATGACGCTGAGCACGTGCATTCATCTTCGACCATGGCGAGGTCAGTTCTGAGTGGCAACTCATGCAGCTCCAGACAAAGACACTCCCACCACCATGCTTGACTGTAGTCAAGACACACTTGTCTTTGTACTCCTTACCTGGTTGCCACCACATAAGCTTGACACCATCTGAACCAAATACGTTTATCTTGGTCTCATCAGACCACAGGACATGGTTCCAGTAATCCATGCCCTTAGACTTCTTGTCTTCAGCAAACTGTTTGCAGGCTTTCTTTAGAAGAGGCTTCCTTCTGGGACAACAGTCATGCAGACCAATTTGATGCAGTGTGCGGCATATGGTCTGAGCCCTGACAGGCTGACCCCCACCCCTTCAACCTCTGCCATGCTGGCAGCACTCATACTTCTATTTCCCAAAGACAACCTCTGACGCTGAGCACGTGCATTCATCTTCGACCATGGCGAGGTCAGTTCTGAGTGGCAAGGTCTCAAAACATCCACCAGCTCTGTGATGTCGTCATGAAAGAGTGGAAGAGTACTCCAGTGGCAACCTGTGAACCAAATACGTTTATCTTGGTCTCATCAGACCACAGGACATGGTTCCAGTAATCCATGCCCTTAGACTTCTTGTCTTCAGCAAACTGTTTGCAGGCTTTCTTTAGAAGAGGCTTCCTTCTGGGACAACAGTCATGCAGACCAATTTGATGCAGTGTGCGGCATATGGTCTGAGCCCTGACAGGCTGACCCCTTCAACCTCTGCAGCAATGCTGGCAGCACTCATACTTCTATTTCCAAAGACAACCTCTGGATATGACGCTGAGCACGTGCATTCATCTTCGACCATGGCGAGGTCAGTTCTGAGTGGAACTTACCCTGTTAAATCACTGTATGGTCTTGGCCACTGTGCTGCAGCTCAGGGTCTTGGAAATCTTCTTATAGCCTATGCTATTTTTATGTAGAGCAACAATTCTTTTTTTCAGATCCTCAGAGAGTTCTTTGCCATGAGGTGCCATATTGAAATTCCAGTGACCAGTATGAAAAAGCGAGAGCGATAACACCAAATTTAACACAACATTCACACCTGAGACCTTGTGTCACATGACACCGGGGAGGGAAAATGGCTAATTGGTCCCAATTTGGACATTTTCCCTTAGGGGTGTACTCATTGTTACCAGCGGTTTAGACATTAATGGCAAGTTATTTTGAGGGGACAGCAAATTTACACTTTTATACAAGCTGTACACTCACTACTTTACATTGTAGGAAAGTGTAATTTCTTCAGTGTTGCCACATGAAAAGATAAAATAAAATATTTCAAAAATGTGAGGGGTGTACTCACTTTTATGAGATACTGTATACCCCCCCCCCCTTACTCCACTCTAAAATTAGCCCCATGTGACAGCATCGCATCTAGGGCTTCTAGGCCACTCATGCAGTGATGGCACTACCAGAAAGCTACGTTATCAAAGGGCAGTGGTTGTATATGATCTGCAATGTTTTTCTGTGAATTTAAAGTGCAAGGTCATGCCAACAGCAAGCCATATTTTTAGTTTTTTTTTTTCCTTGGTAATATGGCACCCCTAAATGGATCCATTGCAGAACTACTAAAAGTAAAAACATTTGAAAGGATGAAAGTATTGGCCTTAGATGGGCTTGAAAACTTAATGCTAATTGTATAGCATTTAACTTGTGGTAATGGTGCTTAATATATATATAGGGGCATGGAGGACAGCATGCAAGGGTAAGGATGAGGGTTGCCTAGTACAATGTAAATGTAAATGGTAGAATGATGGGGCTGCACTATAAATGAAGAAAGAACGCCCTCAAATGGGCATGGAAACTGAAGACTGCACGGGGACATAGTGATGCAGTATGAATTAAAAATGGATGCACATAATGTGATAATGATGATGTCGGCATGTTTGGCTTCATAATGAAGCTGATTATGGTATGATGGTGCTATGCAGTGGCATGTTTTATGCAACATGGAGGCACGATGGACCTGCATGAAAGATGGCATGGTGAGAATGCATGCGGCATGAAAGGGTCAGCATATTATTTCTAAGTATGATGTAACTATTTGCATGCTAAATCAAAGCCGCTACATGACAGTTTGAGAAGGTATGTGAATGCATGAAATGTTGACTCTTTAGTTTAACCGTGCTACATGTTGACAAATTACTAGCTTGACAGCAAGATAAAAGTGCATTTTGCATATTAAAAATTATGGATAATGTCTCCTTTTGCCATGCTGACATTTTCTGTAAAAGCTTTTCCACCTTACAGCATGTACTATGTGTAATTCTCTTCTTCCAGTGGAATAATTAGTTACCTGTCAGTTCGGCCAGAAAACATAAATCAACTTGTGTTCTTTTTCCAATGTTTACAGAAACTCTCCCAAATGTGAACTAATATTATAAACAAACTCACTGGGGTACACTATATTCTGTGCCCAAAAAAAACTACTAGAGTCTGCCCTTAAACCCAAGTACCCCATTGTAAGCCTCACTATTGTCCTCCCCTGAAGCATTGACATGTTGAAGCCAGGCTCTCAATCAAAACCCTACACATTAACGATATCTCTGCCAGTCCTGTGACAGTCAGTGTCACTGTACTTTGCATATGTTAGCAGTTGGTGGAGGTGACTAGAAATGAAAATGCTTGCTTAGCTGTTGACTTTTGACAAGAAGCTGAAATATGCATATCAGTAACTGCACACCAGCCTGCTTTAGGCTGCACATTACTGAGCTGGGAAAATGGATGACTGCACACTCACATATTCCAAAAAGCTTATTTATTCATTTAAAAAAATAATAGGTGTGCTATCCTTTTAGTAGAAAAAACTAGTGAACACTGTTCAGAGGACCACTCCAAGGGTGCTCTACAGTGTTGACTAGTGGGGAGAAGAGAAGTGGGACTATGTCGGTACCCAGTTAAATCAAACAAAAAGATAAAACAAATTTTAACATTTATTTTAACATCAAGAATAGAAAAAGATAATATATATCACATATACATAGCAAAACACAAAATATGTTAAGCAGCTCCTATACAGTAATCAGATCATGTAAATAAATACAGAACCCCTAGGTAGATGGGAACAAAGTGATCTGGGTTTGGATGTAATCCTTGACTAGTTTCGCAGCCAATGCTGCTTCCTCAAAAGGCGTCACCCATAACATCTAGAAAAAATACATACAACTTAATGCATCATATATAACGACAGACTATAGACACAGTTTTATAATACAAGATATTTTTGGAGTTTGTTGATAAAAAGAGAGCTGTCTCACTCACCCACATAGGAGCCCTTAACACGACAGGACGGCAAATGAGACACCCTAAATTAGGGTGACCCCCCCAGGGGTAGACATGGGGGGCCAAAGGAGAAATTAGCTAGAGAGGGGATAATAATGGTATTTCGTATCTAATTTGTGACGTTTAAGTCAAAATTAAGATTGTGGTGTTAGAGAATAGACCAGTGCCCGAAGTGAAAAAGGCAATGAGCTTGCCTATGAAAGAGATAAGGTTTATATACCAAAAAGGCCAGAGAAAGAACAAAGTACTAATCATAGCCACATATTTGTGAGATTGCGTACTGAAAAGTAAGAATATCAAGAAGGATAAGACAAACCACCAAAAAAAGTCTCCAGTGATTGAGAAAGATAAGTGCATAAGATAATTTGGAAGTAACATACCCTAAATGGGCCAGAAGAGTATATAAAATAACCAGGAACACACACTCTCATGGAGGGTAAGAATACCCTAGTATTGGTCGCCAGGTAATTTTTAGG
This sequence comes from Lithobates sylvaticus, assembly GCA_028564925.1. Lineage (NCBI taxonomy): Eukaryota > Metazoa > Chordata > Amphibia > Anura > Ranidae > Lithobates > Lithobates sylvaticus. The sequence goes on along the minus strand of CM053035.1, from coordinate 126,822,031 downwards.
GGCCAGAAGTGTTTAGGCACTAGACCACACAAAGATCTGCAAATGAACGATATTGAAGGATATAGTGACAATATATAAATAGGAAAGCAAGAAAGAACATGTGCAGATTGTCAATGAAAGTTCAGAGACCAATGAGCCATGTAAATCTCGTATAATATGGGTATTTAAGATTAAAGAGCAAACAGGATATTCCATGCTCCAAAACACATATGATGAACAAGCCCATTGGTTAAGAAAAGAGCATTGGTAGAATCTCTGTGGAAAATGACCTTAAACCGATGAGAGGGGATGATGGTTCCTGGTTAGAGATGCCGCTCCAGACTAGCGTGCACTGGCACGCCTTATAGGGCCCCCAACCCGGAAGTGACGTCCATCGTGATGGCGCGATCGAATGGCGCATGCGCACGCGGCCGCCGCGCAATCATCCACGTAATGCTAGGATCAAAACATCCGGCAATCACTCCCGGGCCTGATCCCTAAGTATGCACGTGCAAATCGGAACACTGCGCGCGCAGACATCCCCCAGCGGTGACAATGGTAATGTCAGCTCGAGGGACGCAGAAGACCACCTACTCTAAAAGGGGTGACCACATCTGTCTAAGGGATCACATGTCCTCCCCTGGGGGGGAGAATAAACTCCTCCTGCCTCCCACATTGGGTCTCCCGTGGGCAATTCAGACAGGTCTCTTAATTGGAAGTAAAACAAAGAAACAAGCAAGATACAAAATGAATAGGTAAATGATTAGATGATCAGGATAAGGTATAAGCCAAGGACGGTGGCAATGATATTTGTCACATACGTCTATGGCTGGGCCAATCCTGAATAGAGTTTCTAAAGGTTCATATATAATTACAAAAACAGGTCCTAGCAACTGGCATCAAGTCCTATTTAAAAAAAAAAAAAAAAAAAAATCCTTATGGACATTTATTGATGCTAAATTAATTGATCTATATCAACGGAGTAAATTCTCAAGATAAGACATGCAAAAAGTAAAGACATGCAAAACATAAAGTGTATATCCCTTTAAATGTGAGTGATAACAAATGCAAAGTTCAATTGTGAAAGTATATAGCTCATATAGCTTATATATGATGAGCCAGAAAAAGTCAATCCAATGTGACAGCTTCACTGTGTAACACCAAAAAAAAAACAACTTCTTACCACATCAATGTGATATCTAAAACATATGAGATCTGCAGCACAAGAAAATAGTCATTTCCAAATCAACAGTCAGATGCAATCTTCTCGTGCCATTAGGAATAACCAGAGAAGCTCAAAGAATACATAGGGATAAAGATAAGACACTTTCACCCCCTTCCTGCCCAGGTAAATTTTCAGCAATTTTCAGCTTTCAGTGCTGTCACATTTTGAATGACAATTGCATGGTCAAGGAATGCTGTACACAAATTGATTTTTTAATACTTATTTTTCCCACAAATAGAGCTTTCTTTTGGTGGTATTTAATCACCACTGGGTTTTTTTGATTTTTGCTAAAAAAATGAAAAAAGACCGAAAATGTTGAAAAAAATAAAAGTATTTTATTCAGAAAATTGTGTAAATGTGTAATTTTTCTCCTTCACTGATGTGCGCTGATGAGGCTGCACTGATGGGCACTGATGAGGTTGCACTGATGGGCACTGATGAGGTGGTACTGAAGGGCACTGATGAGGTGGCACTGATGAGGAGGCACCAATATGCATCACTAATGGGCACTGATAGGCAGCCCTGATATGCAGCACTGATGAGCACTGATGGGCACTGATAGGGGGCACTGATGGACACTGATATCCGGCACTGATGGCAATGATAGGTAGCACAAATAGGCGACACTGATGGGCACTAATGGATACTGGTGGATGACACTAATGGAAGGCACTGGACAGCAAGCACTGATGGGCACTGAAAAGTAGCACTGACTTGCATCACTGATTGGCACAGAATGGCCTTACTGATGTGCATTAATTGGCGTTACTGATGGGCACAGATTGGTATCACTGATGGGCACAGTTTGGTGTCACTGATGGGCACAGACAGGCATCACCGTTGGTCACTGTTGGGGCTGCACTGATAGGGCACTGATAATCAGACTGATAATCAATGCCCTGAACAGGTCTTCCCTGTGAGAAGATGCAGCTGATCGGCTCTCCTCAATAGGGATGGTCCTGATGTTCGAATGGAACGCAAGTAGTGTGATAACGTGGAGGAGACAGAGAACTTGAGCTAGATTAGGCAGGTTAGTTAGTGGCGTGCAGGCAGTTTATTATATATATATATATATATAGAGAGAGAGAGATCTAAATCTATATATATATATATATATACAGTGGTGTGAAAAAGTGTTTGCCCCCTTCCTCATTTCCTGTTCCTTTGCATGTTTGTCACACTTAAGTGTTTCGGAACATCAAACCAATTTAAACAATAGTCAAGGACAACACAAGTAAACACAAAATGCAATTTGTAAATGAAGGTGTTTATTATTAAAGGTAAAAAAAAATCCAAACCATCATGGCCCTGTGTGAAAAAGTGATTGCCCCCCTTGTTAAAACATACTATAACTGTGGTTGTCCACACCTGAGTTCAATTTCTCTAGCCACACCCAGGCCTGATTATTGCCACACCTGTTCACAATCAAGGCATCACTTAAATAGGAGCTGCTTGACACAGTAAGGTCTACCAGAAGATCCTTAAAAGCTACACATCATGCCGAGACCCAAAGAAATCCAGGAACAATTGAGAAAGAAAGTAATTGAGATCTATCAGTCTGGAAAGGGTTATAAAGCCATTTCCAAAGCTTTGGGAATCCAGCGAACCACAGTGAGAGCCATTATCCACAAATGGCGAAGACATGGAACAGTGGTGAACCTTCCCAGGAGTGGCCGGCCGCCCAAAATTACCCCAAGAGCGCAGCGACGACTCATCCAAGAGGTCACAAAAGACCCCACAACAACGTCCAAGGAACTGCAGGCCTCACTTGCCTCAGTTAAGGTCAGCGTTCATGCCTCCACCATCAGGAAAAGACTGGGCAAAAATGGCCTGCATGGCAGAGTTCCAAGGAGAAAACCACTGCTGAGCAAAAAGAACATCAAAGCTCGTCTCAATTTCTCCACAACACATCTTGATGATCCCCAAGACTTTTGGGACAACATTCTGTGGACCGATGAGACAAAAGTGGAACTCTTTGGAAGGTATATATGGCGTAGAAGGAACACTGCATTTCAGAAAAAGAACATTATACCAACAGTAAAATATGGTGGTGGTAGTGTGATGGTCTGGGGCTGTTTTGCTGCTTCAGGACCTGGAAGACTTGCCGTGATAAAAGGAACTATAAATTCTGCTGTCTACCAAGAGATCCTGAAGGAGAATGTCCGACCATCTGTTCGTGTACTCAAGCTGAAACGAACTTGGGTTCTGCAGCAGGACAATGATCCTAAACACACCAGCAAGTCCACCACCGAATGGCTGAAGAAAAACAAAATGAAGACTTTGGAGTGGCCTAGCCAAAGTCCTGACCTGAATCCTATTGAGATGTTGTGGTATGACCTTAAAAAGGCCGTTCATGCTCGAAAACCCTCTAATGTAACTGAATTAGGACAATTCTGCAAAGATGAGTGGGCCAAAATTCCTCCAGGACGCTGTAAAAGCCTCATTGCACGTTATCGCAAACGCTTGGTTGCAGTTGTTGCTGCTAAGGGTGGCCCAACCAGTTATTAGGTTTAGGGGGCAATCACTTTTTCACACAGGGCCATGATGGTTTGGATTTTTTTTTCACCTTTAATAATAAAACACCTTCATTTACAAATTGCATTTTGTGTTTACTTGTGTTGTCCTTGACTATTGTTTAAATTGGTTTGATGTTCCGAAACACTTAAGTGTGACAAACATGCAAAGGAACAGGAAATGAGGAAGGGGGCAAACACTTTTTCACACCACACTATATATATATATATTATATATATATATATATATATATATATATATATATATATATATATATATATATATACAGTGCAGAGTATATAGTAGTGCATTGAAGTGGTCAAGGGGAACCCTATGACAGAATTAAAAAAAGAAACGGCATTGGTTCCCCCAAAAGCCCGTTGGGTCTGCCATAGAATTTTAGGGGAACTCCACGCCAAAATAAAAAATTGGCATGAGGTGCCCCCAAAAGCGAGCCCTCCCCCCTCCTGAACCATACCAGGCTGCTTACTCCCCTCAACATGGAGAGGGTGCTTTGGGTGACAATATACCCATTCACATAAGGGGGCAGGATCTGGGGGCCCCCTTGTTAAAGGGGGCTTCCAGATTCCGATAAGCCCACCACCTGCAGACCCCGACAACCAATGACCAGGGTTGTCGGGAAGAGGTCCTTGTTCCTATCAACATGGGGACAAGGTGCTTTGGGGGGCCCCAAAGCACCCTGCCCATGTTGTGGGCATGTGGCCTGGTATGGTTCAGGAGGAGGGGGGTGCTCGCTCGTCCCCTCTATCTTGTCCTCCAGGCTGCATGCTCGGATAAGGGTCTGATATGAATTTTGTGGGGACCCCACGCCAATTTTTAAAAACATTTTGGTGTGGAGTTCCCCTTAAAATCCATACCAGACCTGAATGGCCTGGAATGTACTGGGAGGGGGACCCCATGCTGATTTTTTCCTTGATTTTTATTATAATATTGCCGGGAGCTGGCAATACATATATACCCTATATTGCCGGGAGCTGGCAATACATTACAGCTGCGAGCAAATTTAAATTAAATCTTTTTCCTTTTAGGAATGTCATTTTGCTGCGGCACTGTTCTACACATCACACATATGCGCCACTTTACAGGCAGACTAAGGGGACCACAAGGCACGATATTTAAAGTAATATTCCTTTTTATTGTTTCACTTTAAGCATTATTTAAATCCCTGCTCCTGAAAAAGCAGTCATTTTAAAAACTTTTTTTTGTCCCCTAGGGCAGTACCCAGGTCCCCATACACTTTTTATGGCAATAGCTTGCATATAAGCCTTTTAAAATTAGGACTTTTGATTTTTCATGTTCGTGTCCCATAGACTTTAATAGGGTTTGCATGTTAGCTCAAATTTTTGCTTGTTTCGCATGTTCTGGTGCGAACTGGAACTGATCAGGGGGGGGGGGGGGGGTGTTTGGCTCATCCCTACACCTCACACTCTGTGTGAGGCAAGGAGAGCTGGTAACCAACACTTCCTGGGTTTACATGTGATCGACTGTGATTGGACGCAGCCGATCACATGGGTAAAGAGCCGCATCATCGGCGCTTTACCAAGATTGGGGACGTGGCTTGTCCCAGGGACACAATGCGCCCGCGATTGCCACGCTGTGCAGTGGTGGGACTGGGCGATGTCATATGAAGTAGGCCCAGAACGAGAGGGGATTCCACCCGCTGTCATTTGTCTGGACCGTGGGTGGGAGGCGGTTAATAAAAGGTGTTTTTTAAAAGAATATAACTCACAATATTCAAATATTACATATCTTATATATATATATACAGTGCCTTGCGAAAGTATTCGGCCCCCTTGAACTTTTCAACCTTTTGCCACATTTCAGGCTTCAAACATAAAGATATAACATTTTTATTTTTTGTGAAGAATCACCAACAAGTGGGACACAATTGTGAAGTGGAACGAAATCTATTGGATTGTTGAAATTTTTTTAACTAATAAAAAAATGAAAAGTGGGGCGTGCAAAATTATTCGGCCCCCTTGCGTTAATACTTTGTAGAGCCACCTTTTGCTGCGATTACAGCTGCAAGTTGCTTGGGGTATGTGTCTATCAGTTTTGCACATCGAGAGACTGAAATTCTTGCCCATTCTTCCTTGCAAAACAGCTCGAGCTCAGTGAGGTTGGATGGAGAGCGTTTTGTGAACAGCAGTTTTCAGCTCTTTTCACAGATTCTCAATTGGATTCAGGTCTGGACTTTGACTTGGCCATTCTAACACCTGGATACGTTTATTTGTGAACCATTCCTTCGTAGATTTTGCTGTATGTTTGGGATCATTGTCTTGTTGGAAGATAAATCTCCGTCCCAGTTTCAGGTCTTTTGCAGACTCCAACAGGTTTTCATCCAGAATGGTCCTGTATTTGGCTGCATCCATCTTCCCCTCAATTTTAACCATCTTCCCTGTCCCTGCTGAAGAAAAGCAGGCCCAAACCATGATGCTGCCACCACCATGTTTGACAGTGGGGATGGTGTGTTGAGGGTGATGAGCTGTGTTGCTTTAATGCCAAACATATCGTTTTGCATTGTGGCCAAAAAGTTCGATTTTGGTTTCATCGGACCAGAGCACCTTCTTCCACATGTTTGGTGTGTCTCCCAGGTGGCTTGTGGCAAACTTTAGACGAGACTTTTTATGGATATCTTTGAGAAATGGCTTTCTTCTTGCCACTCTTCCATAAAGGCCAGATTTGTGCAGTGTACGACTGATTGTTGTCCTATGGACAGACTCTCCCACCTCAGCTGTAGTTCTCTGCAGTTCATCCAGAGTGATCATGGGCCTCTTGGCTGCATCTCTGATCAGTCTTCTCCTTTTCTGAGCTGAAAGTTTAGAGGGACAGCCAGGTCTTGGTAGATTTGCAGTGGTCTGATACTCCTTCCATTTCAAAATGATCGCTTGCACAGTGCTCCTTGGGATGTTTAAAGCTTGGGAAATCTTTTTGTATCCAAATCCGGCTTTAATCTTCTCCACAACAGTATTACGGACCTGCCTGGTGTGTTCCTTGGTCTTCATGATGCTCTCTGCGCTTTCAACAGAACCCTGAGACTATCACAGAGCAGGTGCATTTATACAGAGACTTGATTACACACAGGTGGATTCTATTTATCACCATCAGTCATTTAGGACAACATTGGATCATTCAGAGATCCTCGCTGAACTTCTGGAGTGAGTTTGCTGCACTGAAAGTAAAGGGGCCGAATAATTTTGCACGCACCACTTTTCAGTTTTTTATTTGCTAAAAAAGTTTAAAATATCCAATAGATTTCGTTCCACTTCACAATTATGTCCCACTTGTTGGTGATTCTTCACAAAAAATAAAAATGTTATATCTTTATGTTTGAAGCCTGAAATGTGGCAAAAGGTTGAAAAGTTCAAGGGGGCCGAATACTTTCGCAAGGCACTGTATATATATATATATATATATATATATATATATATATATATATATATATATAAATATATAAAATTTGAAACTTGTCAAATGTGGCACTGCTGAAATCCAGCTGGTGGGTGAGATTATGTCATTTATTTTTTTTTTTATTTTTTTAGACCTTTTCAGACCTTTATTCATTTGTAATAAAGGATATACACACAATGGGTAGGGACCTGTGATACTTTTGCCAACTTATATTCTATGAGTACACTTTTATGTGCCTGAAATGCATCAGATATCTCCATTTATCTTGCGTGTATCCCTCCTTTTTGAAATGATAAAGAAGCCTTTTGGAAAATGCTTGTGTGTGGTCATCCATTTTCCCATCTCAGCACCAACAACTAGCACTGGGCTGCAGAGTGGACTGATCTCAGATGGCGCTGTGTCAAATGTATTCTGTATAGGCTACATATTTTAGGAAAGAAGGAGAGTGCTTTAAACAACTGATGAAACAGCTCAATACAGGATACAGTAGTGACATGAAGGGCAAAGAAAGAAGCCAGTGAGAGTTTCAGGAGACCATGGAGACTAACAGTCCCAGAAGTGTCAGTTCATTGCAGATAACAGTGAAGTATTGCTACTAATTGGAGAGCTGTGCAACAATGTGGGAAGAAGCAAAGCAGAGTATTTGCATTGTTATTTTACAAGTATGAGCTTCAGATTTTGATGAAATAACAGGGTCATTTTAGGCAAAATATCTAAGAAACTCTTAATCTGCTATCAGGAAAGGGCAGCAAAACGGATTTCCTACAAGACACGATGGATGGTTAAAAGTGACTAGATGTTTAACTTTATTCTTTTTTCACTTTTATAGTTTTATGGTATTTTTGACCTATAGTTTTTTACTAATTCATAAAAGAATGCAGCTGATGCTAATTTGTTTTACTCTGGTAAAGAAATGCATCCACTTTGTCACAGTAAGGTACTGCAAAACAGGAGCAGAGATACATTTTATGACACAGATTTTCTAGGGGATTGCAGCTTGGCTCATAAATGTCTGCCTCTTCTGGTCCCCAATATAAAGTATGCCCCTTTCCACTTCTTAAGTGTGCATGTGCTTTAAGAGAAAAACTGTTGCAAGGACAGTGATAAATCTGATAGAGATGTCTGCAAAACTGTGGCTGTTGGCTGCTCAGAATTCCTTTCAGATTTAAAACTACACAGAGAACCATAGTTGAATGAAGACAGCTAGATGTGCACTAGATAGGTTACTCTGTTGGCAAGTAGCCTAATAAATTTCCCATGTAAATGAACCACATCGGAACATAGTCATTGGTGTCATAACCAGGCTGCCCCATTCAGACATAATTTACTGTACGAGGGGCGTTCAAGTCAAACTGGGACTGTTGAGTTTATATAATAAAATAACTAATTTAAAAGAGTAGAAACTAAATTTATTTTTGACATATTCCCCTTCTACTTTTAGCCCAACGTTTAACTAATCCCTGGATAGCTTCGACACAGAAAGATTTGTCAGTAAACCTGAACCAAAGAAGGCAAGCTTTGTTCACTTCATCATCAGTGCTGAAATGCTGACTTCCGAGGAGCTTTTTTAGGGTGACAGGTTATGCATCGATTATCCAGGATCAGGCGTTCCACCCATTGAATGTTCACAGGAATGACTGCTGTGGGCTGGAAACCACCGCAGCAAGGATCCTCACTGATGGACGTACGTCCATCTTCGAAATGTTTACACCATTTAAATGTCTTACTGCTGGTGAGAGCCTCATCACCATACCGTGCTTGAAGTCTTCGTTCACAAGAAACTCACCACATGCTGTTCCATGCATGCACTAACATTGTTGTCTGCCATCTTGATTAACTGTCTCTGGCCTGGCCCTCGACATATCAGTAATAGGAAACACTTGGCATTTACTACTGTGTGTAGTACTGCCCTAGCTAGCATTCCTTTTTATACCTGTAAAATTAAAAGTCACAGTTTGACTTGAACATCCCCTATATAGAAAAAAAATCTAAGTTCAAGGGTTGCAGCACTATAAGATGCTTTATTAGAGAAAAAATGTAATGTATTTCAAACGTTTTCAACAGTTTTGGAACAATATAGTCCTTCTAAGAAACACGACAGCTGTGTTATTGTGCTATTTAGGATTATTATTGCATCTCTGTTGGCTGTGGACCATCCTCAAACCGTGAAAGGTGATGGTGCTAGATAGTTTTCTGCTCAATTTTGTGATTCACACATTTCTGTCACAATGAGCAAAGCAGGTGACACTACTATTTTCGGAACTTTATATGTTCATGATTTACTTGTTGGCAGTTTGAAAATGCACCAGAACCAGAAAATGGTGGAATCCCTTTTCTGGCTGAGCAGTGTTGAAGAGCTGTGTAAATCCCAACTTTCGCTGATCAGAATTACAAATCATTTGGCAGATAAAACACATGAATGCATTACTTTGTACAGTATATTTAGTTGTTGTCTGTCTTTCCAGTTTAGGATGACAAGGTAAAATGTCTTAATTTTGGGGTGAGCTATGTAAAGGTATACCCAGCACACTTTAAAAGGTCCCACTGCTGGTTGCTGCAGCGGGCATCTCCCTCTTCTGTCATGAAAAGATTGATAATGTTAAATGATAGGTAACAATCTTCTATACAGAATTTGCTTCTGTATGAGATGAGCAGAGTGATTTCAGCAAAACTGAATTTGACACAAATTAGCAAATCTCATGGAATTGTTAGAAATTAAATATTTTGTTGGATGACGGTGAAATTGAAACTCAAATTTGCTCATTTGGGTTAGCATAGTGATTTTTTTTATTTTGTTGACAATTTTTGTGAAATTTAATGGCATCATTAGGAGGGGAAGCTTTGAAAAATTTTCCATTTTTTGGCATACACAATTTCCACTAAATCACTACTTGTGTACTGAAAACTGCATCTCAATGCTCAGCTAATGACATTTTAATTATTCAACTATAAATATTTTATGCATTTTAGGTTTGATTGTCCTTTAGCAAGTTTTTTTTTCCAGAACTAAATGTTATGTCTATGGTTTCGAAATTACCAGGTTTCTTGATATATTTTCATGTTTAATATGCAAACATCTGACATTCAGTTTAGGACTTTTGTGCGTCAACTTGTATGTCATTTATTGCAGATCATTATATCTCTAGTTAGTACCAGGGGATGTGCAGCATTTAAGCACAGATCCAATATTATATCACCATCTGAGAACCTGAAGATAACTATGAATGCACTTTACCTGATGATGACTATGCCTTACATTCCATTTCTGAGAAAAACATTGATTATTGTTTGTCCGTGCTCTCATGTTTCAAGGTAATATTTCCTATTAGTAGATGAAATATTATCATGAAAGATCTAACAAACAAAAACCTTGTTACAAAGTATTTTAAAGTTTATATAAAGACTAATTCTTGTATTTTTCATTGTAGATAGAGTAAGGAACAGTTAAAACCCCGGTCAGGTTTGTATTGCTCTCACTGGGGTCATTTACCCTCCTTATTTGTCACTGAAATTAATAGTAAGAGAAAATCTATAATTTGAAGTGTCACCAGAAAAAGAACAGAGGGAAAATCTTCTAACGAAAACACATGCTTTGGTGACTACTGCCTAAAGCAAGCCATATACTATACAATTTCCTTTCCTGCCACCTGTGGAAAGAAAATTGATTTCCTCATCAACACACTCAGGGGGTTATTTACGAAAGGCCAATCCCCTTTGCACTACAAAGCTTGGAAGTGCAGTCGCTGTAGATCTGAGGGGGACGTGCAAGGAAAACAAAAAAAACAGCATTTTAGCTTGCACATGATTGGATGATAAAATCAGTAGAGCTTCCCCTCATTTCAGATCTACCCCTCAGATTTACAGCGATGGCACTTCCAAGTGCACTTTCAGTGCAATTTCACTTTGCACTTGTAGTTTGCACTTGTATTGCAAAGTGGATTTACCTTTCGTAAATTAACTCCTCAGTGTTGATGGGGAATCCTGATCCATCAATCTGATTCAGTAAAATCAGCCGTTCCATAGACGGATCGAAATTTGGCCAGTTCCTGCTGAACCGGCCAAATTTCAATCCATTTGGCTGGCCCAAAACTTTGGGGTACGTGCTTTGGTGACTACTGTCTAGGACCTCAGGCTGTGTCTTGAGAAGGAATATTCCAATACGACACTGACAGATGAAAAAAAAACTTGTCAGGGGTTTTAACCTACTCTTTTCAAAATTAGAAAAAAATTACCGTAGCTATGAATATGTTTATAAATGTAACGTTTTGGATGGTTTCACTATTTTCTTTATTTCTGGCCTTTAAAAGCAAATGATATTGTTTTTATATTTTATGAACTTTTTTGTTTCTATATCAATCGATTCACAGAGCATTCTGCGTGTTATTTAGAAAGAGAAAAACAAAAGTAGAGTGGGAGGGAAAAGGAGAAGTCACAGTTTGGACTCATTTAGTTGACAACATAACTTTTCAGTAAAGCAGACAATGATAACCTGTAAAAAGGAAACTAAAGCTGACCATTATAAATAAAGAACAAAAAAACATAGACAAATTTGCTATGCAATGGGGTTTATTTACCAAAGGCAAATCTACTCTGCACTACAAGTGCAAAGTGCACTTGAAATTGCACTGAAAGTGCACTTGGAAGTGCAGGCGCTGTAAATCTGATGGGTAGCTCTGAAATGAGGGGAAGCTCTGCTGATTTTCTCATTGAATCATGTGCAAGCTAAAATGCTGTTTTTTTTCCCCTTGCATGTCCCCTTTGGATCTATAATGACTGCAATTCCAAGTGCACTTTCAGTGCAATTTCAAGTGCACTTTGCACTTCTAGTTTGCACTTGTAGTGCAAAGTGGATTTGCCTTTCATAAATAACCCCCATTTCCTTTAAAATAAAATTTACTAATTGACACATAGGGGGTTATTTACGAAAGGTAAATCCACTTTGCACTGCAAGTGCACTTGGAAGTGCAGTCGCTCTAAATCTAAGGGGTAGATCTGAAATGAGTGGAAGCTCTGCTGATTTTATCATCCAATCATGTGCAAGCTAAAATGTTTTTTTTTATTTTCCTTGCATATCCCCCTCGGATCTACGGTGACTTTACTTCCAAGTGCAATTGTAGTGCAAAGTGGATTTGCCTTTAGTAAATAAACCTCATACTGTAACTATGATAACAAATAAAACCGCAACTGAGGTTAAAAACGAATCCTCTGGTAGCTTTGAGCTGTGCATGGACATACATCAGTGTCATTAGTAATTTCAAGACATATTGAGAAGAAAAATAATAGGTCCTAGACATTTCTGTCATTGGCAGTGCAGTTGACCATTTAAAACATGTCATCCAATAAATATGAGCATGGACATGGTATTGTGGATGTGGAATTACTGTACATTCCAGTACCCATTAATCATGCAGCAAATATGTTGCACATTGTAGGGAAAGCAGTCCTGCAGTTTGCATATTTATTGACAAACAGCATCAGATCGGTTGGGCTGGAAAAAAGATATAGTAAGAAGGTGGAGAGCATCAATATATACACAGCTATCATTTAAAGTATCAATGGTGGATGATAGTGCTGTAGTTGGCAAATGTAGAGGGAGAAAAGAGAGGGTAGACACTCAGTGCACTTACTTGTGCTCTCCAGCAACCCAGAATCAGCCAGTCAGCTGATGTCACAGAGCTGGTCCAGATTCTAGAAAGATCCCAACAATCATGTTGGTTACCTACCCAGATGCCTGATTGGCAACTGGCTCAGCTTCTTAGCATGATGAGGAGGAGAAATTGGAAGAGTAGGGTTCAATCGTGGAGATACTGTATATCACCCAAAAAATTACAATTATCCAGTGACATGCCTGCTTTTAAAATGGGCAGCTCTGTTTTGAGAGATCCTGTCTCAATTCTCGCTCTCATGATGTTCTTGTAAATAGTAAATACACTGTAATCAAAACCTCAATGACCTCTGTAGTTAAAAACTGTGTGGAGGAATTCATCCTCAAAGATTACAGCAGGTAGACTTGTGGCAGCAATAATGTAATCCCTTGTATCTGTATATTAAATAAAGTGGTTGCATTAATGTAGAAAGAATACCAACTAAATTGGCTCACATCAAAAAGCCCTAAATTATAAATATTTCATATTTACCTACAGTGAGGGGAAAAAGTATTTGGTTCCCCTGCTGATTTTGTATGTTTGCCCACTGACAAATAGTTGATCAGTCTATCATTTTAAGGGTAGGTTTATTTTAACAATGAGAGACAGAATAACAACAAACAAATGCATTAGTTTTTTTTTTTTTTTATTAACTTATAATTTTTATTGATTATTATTACATTACATCACATAGACATCACATTCACATACATTCCTCCATTTTATCGTTGGGGAGGGGTAAAAAGGCATAACATCATCTAAGTAGCAAAGAAAAAAAAAGAAAAAAGGAAAAGACCCCCTATAAGTAGGAGATCCAGACAGTAAAAAAAAAAAAAAACTACCAATGCGGTCTGTGTGGTCCTCCCCTCCCTCTAATTGGGTCTGTTTGTTTACTATACACCCCACATTCATTCACTCTCTAGTCCTAACCATTCACCACCCTCAACATTTTTTACCATATGCCTCATTTTGAATCCTTTCACATTATAGAATGTCTATATTCTTTTTTTCGCACCACATTCTCCACGTCTTTCCACATTTCATAGTGCATCCCAGTCTAATATAAAGTGTTTTTTCCTTTAAAATCGTAGTATTCACACTTTGTTCCCATTCCCTACTGGATGGAGGGGCCCGCGCTTGCCATCTTTGAGCGATGAGTTTGCGTGCTTCCCCTTCCCCTCCATCCATCCCAATACACAGACCTTTGGTTCCATCTCAATTGTAACTTCAAAGACCTGTGTAATTGTTTCCACAACCTCGACCCAGTAGCGATGCAGCTTAGGGCATCTCCAGAACATGTGAATTATATCTCCTTCCGTCATTCCACATCTAGGGCATGTTGAATCTGCTCTATGTCCAAAGCGAAAAAGTTTTTTGGGAGTATAGTAAGCTCTGTATAGGAGAAACAAATGTGACATCTTTTGGGGTGGGGAGAGGGAAACCCATGGCGCAAGATCAAGGAGCCTATCCCATTGGATGTTGGAAATATTGCCCACGTCTTTTACCCATTTCTCTCTGAAACCCGAGGTGTGATAGATACCCAGTGTATCTTTGTGTAAATTAGAGTAGATGTCTGAGATCAGCCCTTTTGTAGAGTCAGTTTGTATTATTCGTAGTAAAATCGGAATGCTACACCAGTTTAGTGGCGCATTCTCGAATTGAGTTGTGAGAGCATGTCTGATCTGGAGATATCTAAAAAAAGAGTTCCTCGGTATTGCAAACTCAGCTCTAAGCTCTTGGAATGTTTTCAATTGTCCATTAGCGTAGAGCTGGTATAGGTATTTTATATCTCGCCTCTCCCACTCTCTAATCGGTCCTATTTTCTGTACCTCACTCAGTTTGTTGTTTTCCCACAATGGGGAATGTTCCGTGTAGCCTCTATATCCCAGCATTCCCTTGACCGCTACCCATGTTTTATTCATTAAATCTAGAGTGGGAATTCCCCGCCTTACCGTACCTGCCTCTAGCGCTTCAATGATTTGTTTTCTAAGAAGAATCTGTAGGAGATCACCCCCTGCTCCGCTATTCCTCACATATTGTAGCTGGGATGCTAAAAAATATTTAAACAGGTGTGGAAATGCGACTCCTCCTTCATCTACCGGGAGTTGAAGGGTTTTTAAACTAATACGCGCCGCTCTACCCTTCCATATAAGTTCTCTGAAGGTAGTGTCGAATCTAGCGAACCATTTTTTATAAACCCAAACTGGGGAGTTGGCCAAAATATATAAGACTTGGGGCAGGAAAATCATTTTAACTAAATTGCAACGGCCCATCGTCGAGAGGGGGAGTTTCCTCCAAATTTTTGATTTCTCCTTAAACCTGGTTAGAATAGGGGCCAAGTTGTTTGCTATATATGTTTTGGGGTCTTTGGTAATAGTTATACCTAGATACTTCATCTGGTTTACTACTTGTAACCTTCCTGCTTCCTGGGGTAATGGAGTGTCTAACGGGTCCATTGGCAGTAGTGTAGATTTGCTCCAGTTAATCTTCAGCCCCGAGAATTCACCGAATTCTCTAATTTTACCCATTGTTTGCTTTAGTGAATTCTGTGTATCCCCTAGGAACAGCAGTAGGTCATCTGCGAACAAGACAACTTTTTCTTCCTCCGTACCTCTTTTAAAGCCCCTAATCTCTCTACAGGATCGGAGGGATATGGCCAGGGGTTCAATTGTGAGGGCAAACAAGAGGGGGGATAGGGGGCATCCCTGCCTCGTCCCCCTAAGCAGCCGGAATCCTGTCGAATAGACATTATTCACCCTTATTCTGGCCCCTGGTGATCCATACATCCTTTTGACCCACATAGTGAAGCATGACCCTATTTTGAACTCTCTCAGGACCCTCCAGAGGTATCCCCACTCTAGTGTATCAAAAGCCTTAGCGAGAGGGGAGAGGATAGCTCTATGTCTCTCGTCATCAGTTGGAATTTGCATATTTAAATGTACGCGTCTGATATTTATATTAGTTGATCTACCTGGGATAAATCCAGATTGGTCAGGATGTATTAAATTTTCAATCACCCCGTTCAATCTGGTCGCCAAGACCTTTGCTAAAATCTTGGCGTCCAGATTAAGCAAGGAGATAGGTCTATATGAGGAGGGGTCTAATGGGTCCTTGTTTTCTTTAGGTATAACTATTATGGTGGACTCTCTCATAGAGAGAGGGAGCTCCCCATTAGCCAGTGCCCAATTAAATGTTTTCAGTAGCTCTGGAAGGAGAATTCCTCCGAGCAGGCGGTAAACCTCGACTGGTAGGCCATCCGGACCTGGTGATTTCCGAGTCGCCATTGCCTGTATCGTATGTTGAATCTCTTCTAGTGTAATTGGGGCATCTAGCTTATCCCTATTATCCTCCGAGAGCTGGGGGATATTCAGGTCCTTGAAGAAATTTTCCATTAGATCTCCAGAATCTTCTTGATTTGACCTATAGAGATTTTTATAATATTCCCTAAAGCAATCCACAATTTCTGGGGTGTAAGTAGAAATTCCCTTAGTGGTCGTCTTAATCATTGGTACCAGTGATGGTGGAGAATTGGCTTTCACCAATTGTGAAAGCATCCGACCTACGCATTCCCCCTCTCCAAACCTAACTTGTTTTAGAAATATATATCCTCTTTCTGCTTTGCCCATCATTAACCAGCGGTACACACGTTGTGCGTCTATCCAGGCCCCTAAATTCCCTGCTGATGGATCTTTTATATACTGTTCCTCTCGCTGGGTTACTCTGCCTGCCGCCTCAGTCTCTCTTCTATTGGACTCCTTCTTTATTTTTGCGATCTGCTGAATCAGTAGTCCTCTGAGGAAAGCCTTTAGAGTATCCCAGATGACCCCCTGTGATGCTGTCCCCTTGTTTAAGTCGATAAATTCTATCAGGGCATTTTTAAGTTCCTGGGGTTCCCCTATGAGTTCCAACCAGACTGGGCTGATTTTCCATTCCCCACGTTGCTTCACCCCCCCAATTTCCAAGGATACTATCATTGGTGAGTGGTCAGAAAGACCCCTCGGCAAATATTTAGGACTGTCTGACATAGTGATTGCCTCATCATTCCCGAGCATCATATCGATTCGGGAGAGTGTAGAATGTGTAGTGGAAAAGCACGAGTACACCCGACCCCCTTGGTTCTGTATTCTCCACAAATCTCTCAAGCCCATTTCCCCCATTATTTGAACCAATCGTTTATCTATTGAGCCTCTTTTTTGAGTCATTTGTGGAAACCTATCCAGGTCATGGTCCATGACCATATTGAAGTCTCCTACCATATATATCGGGGTATCTGGTTTATCCAGGACAAACTGCACTAAGTCATAAAAGATGTCCAGCTTAAAAGGGGGCGGTACGTAGACGCTAGCTAGGACAAAAACCCTGCTCTCTATCTTGCAATGAACAAAAACATATCTCCCTTCTACATCAATCTTTTTCTGGAAACAATTGAATGGTATCCCTTTCTTAACAAAAATACTAACCCCCCTTGAATAGGATGTGTGTGTTGAGTGATACTGACTTTGAAATTCCCTCCACCCCAACTGTGATAAAGAAGTGTCTGAGAAATGTGTTTCCTGCAAACACAGGATAGAAATTCCATGTGTCCTTGCTGTGTTCAATACTGCTGCTTTTTTCCCTGGGTCCCCCAGACCCCTTACATTCCATGAGCAAAGTGTAATCATTTTCTTCTCTAATCGTGTTCTACTACCCATCTATGAAAAAAAAAAAAAAAAAGTCTATTCCTGTGACACTATGAACCTTACTTATATTTTGTGGTATTTTAAATTTACTTTCGTGTAATATATTATTAGTGTAGTGTATTTGATAATGAAGTCTATTGCACAGGGGCTCAATACTAGTATTATGTCCCAACCTTCCATATCTCTTTGCCCCATTAACTCTCAATATTTTAGTGTACAAATGTGTTAAATCCCACTCATCCAACTTAGAGACATACTCCTTCCATTCGTCACTATCCACTCTACATTCATACCTTCCTTCTATCCCTACCCCCCCGTTACACCACCCATCTCGACTAACCTCTCTGGGTTCCTTCCTCTCTGCCTTCTTAGGCCTATCCGGGGACTTCCTTTTGTGACCTATCCACACAGTCCACACTCTTAATCCCATCCCTTCACCCCCTCCCCCCCACCCCCCCAATCCCCCCCACCCTCACCCCCCCACAAAACCAACAACAAAGAAAAAACGCAATCCACAAATACATCATAAAACCTTTGAAAACCTTTAACCAGGCCCCTCAAACTAAAAATAGAGTGAGATATCCTGCCTTTGGTTCTCATCCTTTCATACCCCTCTTCCCTCCTCCCCATCTCCCTCATAGGCAGTCTTTGAGGATATGAAACCCCTCATACATAAGAAATAGTTGTGAAAAGGGTAGAAGAGGTTCTACCGCAGCCCCATCCGTAACCTATATTCCCCCCCAACCCCTCCACAGCCCCCCGTCACTATATCTCTTATTAGGAGAAGGAGCCACTGCTATGGTGTCCAACTGGGGGGGGGGCCTAGGCCCTCACCCCCCAGTGGTCAACCCATCACCGTGTTTCTTCATGGGTGGTCAACCATTCGCTCGCCCCTTCACTCTCATGATGTTCTTGTAAATAGTAAATACACTGTAATCAAAACCTCAATGACCTCTGTAGTTAAAAACTGTGTGGAGGAATTCATCCTCAAAGATTACAGCAGGTAGACTTGTGGCAGCAATAATGTAATCCCTTGTATCTGTATATTAAATAAAGTGGTTGCATTAATGTAGAAAGAATACCAACTAAATTGGCTCACATCAAAAAGCCCTAAATTATAAATATTTCATATTTACCTACAGTGAGGGGAAAAAGTATTTGGTTCCCCTGCTGATTTTGTATGTTTGCCCACTGACAAATAGTTGATCAGTCTATCATTTTAAGGGTAGGTTTATTTTAACAATGAGAGACAGAATAACAACAAACAAATGCATTAGTACTTGGTGGCAAAACTCTTGTTGGCAATCACAGAGGTCAGACATTTCTTGTAGTTGGCCACCAGGTTTACACACATCTCAGGAGGGATTTTGTCCCACTCCTCTTTGTAGATCCTCTCCAAGTCATTAAGGTTTTGAGGTTGACATTTAGTAACTCGAACCCTCAGCTCCCACCACATATTTTCTTTGGGATTAAAGTCTAGAGACTGGCTAGGCCACTCCAGGGCCTTTTATGTGCTTCTTCTTGAGCAACTTCTCTGTTGCCTTGGCCATGTCTTTTGGGTCATTGTCATGCTGGAATACACATTTTCAATGCCCTGGCCGAGGGAAGGTTCCCATCCAAGATTTTACGTTGCATGGCCCCGTTCATTGTCCCTTAGATGCAGTGAAGTTGTCCTGTACCCTTAGCAGAACCCCCCCAAAGCATAAGGTTTCCACCTCCATGTTTGATGGTGGGGTGGTGTTCTTAGAGGCATAGGAAGCATTACTCCTCCAAACACGGCGAGTTGAGTTCATGCCAAAGAGCTTGATTTTGGTCTCATCTTTCCACAACACTTTCACCCAATTCTCCTCTGAGTCATTCAGGGGTTCATTAGCAAACTTCAGATGGGCCTTTACATGTGCTTTTCTTGGTGACTATGGTCTGCGCTACCTTGAGATCATTGACAAGATTTTCCTGTGTAGTTCTGGGCTGATTCCTCACTGTTTTCATGATCATTAAAAACTCCACGAGGTGAAATCTTGCATGGAGCCCCAGTCTGAGGGAGATTGACAGTTATTTTGTGTTTCTTCCATTTGAGAATAATCACACCAACTGTTGTCACCCTCTCACCAAGATGCTTGGTGATGGTCTTGTAGCCCATTCCAGCCTTGTGTAGGTCTACAATCTTGTCCCTGACATCCTTGGACAGCTCTTTGTTCTTGGCCATGGTGGAGACATAGGAATCTGATTGATTGATTGCTTCTGTGGACAGGTGTCTTTTATACAGGTAACAAGCTGAGATTAGGAGCACTCCCTTTAAGAGAGTGCTCTAATCTCAGCTCATTACCTGTATAGAAGACAACTGGGAGCCAGAAATCTTGCTGATTGATAGGGGATCAAATACTTATTTCACTTATTAAAATGCAAATCAATTTATGCCTTTTTTTAAATGTGTTTTTCTAGATATTTTTGTTATTATTCTGTCTCTCACTATTTAAAATAAACCTACCAAATAAAATAATAGACTGATTATTTCTTTGTCAGTGGGCAAACGTACAAAATCAGCAGTGTCCATTTTACATAGGTACCTGCGTAATCATGATTGTTTTGCTGAAAAACACTTGTTTACAGGACTCAGTAGCTCAAGTACCATTTACACACATCATCTAGATGAGTCAGAAGTGTGACTTCTCTTATCTTGCATCCTCTTCCTCCTTGCTATGTAGGGCTCCTATAGAATTACTTTTAGAGAGACGTTCCCATAAATGTTCTGTGACACCGTTATCATGGGTGTACAGGGTATTATAGTTATTTGTAAAAATATTAAATAAATAGTAACATAGATAAAAACTGTCAATTTAAATAGCCTACTTAATCAAAAGATATGAATAACAATGAATCAAGTTACCTTTAATTAACTAAAGTAGAAGTTTAATCCTCAGCAGGAACTTAGTAAAGCTGAAGTTTAGGTATGAATTGTATTGTATAGTTACAATGGTCTAGCTTAGACCAATGTAACTATGCATATCTTATACCTGAAGGATCCCTGTGGAAGCTACAAATCACTGTAGTAGTTGTTGCTAATACAGTGATAGCAGCAGTCTTGGGTCCAGTGTTCAGTGGCTGTCTTACAGACCACTGTCCTTTTCACCAGCTAATACAAAGTAAACAAAATGACAACAATGCAACAGAAAAACAAAGGGGATGTAGAATTAAAAATACTTATCAAGTCCTGGTTCAGCAGAGTCCAGTCAATCAAGCAAGATGGTACTGTGGCTCTCATAATACTGGACAGGTTTTCCTTGGTTTGATGTTAACTGAAAGCTATCCCCTCTTTTCTTTGCTGATAAGGGGGGGGGGGGGGTGTTGACAGGAATGACCTGATCAATTAAGTGGCTAAGGAGTGGCAATGGGATCTCACTGTGTTTACAATCATGCCACAGATCCAGTTTCTATAGATATTAATATATTTGAATACCTACATGTAACAGTCTGCTAACTTGGTTATTATTGACCAGCGTGTAATTAACTTTTAAATGAATATAAATATGATTATACATTATATATATTAGGTTTTGGCTGTCTAGTTCACTTAGGAGAGGAATTATGCTACTAATTAACTGATAGTGGTAAATATGTCCTTATTCTGGATGTACTGTTATTATTTCAGAAGTTAGGAAATACACTAAAGCTTTTTCTAAGGACTCCAGTTACAGGGGGGGGGGGGGGTTGATCTGGCAGGGTATTTGTTTGCTTTCCTGATTGCTCAAGCTTGCAAGTTTGACGGTTTTACAAAGGGCGCTTAGACTGAAGGTTGCTCACTTGGTACTGCTGCCATTTACAGAAGGCCTTGTATTTTTTTCCAATAGATAAAAAGTATTCTCTGATTGGATGAGGTAGTGAGGTGGGGAAGTGCTGTCATGATATCCACCTCATCCAATCAGGGAATGCCTTGTATTCATTGAAAAAAAATTATACATAGTGATCTGTGAATGGCGACAGTGCTAAGCCTGCGCTCCCCTGTGGTTACTATGCAGAAGGGCAACCATAGGAAATTGACACATAATACTGCTGCTATCACAGTAGATGCCACTAATACAGTGATTTGCAAATCCACAGGGATTGCTCAGGAATTAGATATGCATACCTACATCGATCTAAACTGTAACTATGCAATTAAATTCATACCTACACTTCAGCTTTAACAGGAATTACAACTCTGATCTATCTATCTATCTATCAAACTATCCTTCTATCTATACCCTGTAATAGGACCTGCAGTTGGCTGTAAATATTCCACGAATGGTTTGGTGTTGGAATGACAGAAACAGACATGTCTGGGTGTAGAAATCCCTCAAGGGGGAACAGATGTTTGTAGAACAGCACATTTACAAAATATTACTGAAATAATTAGAAAAAAATATTACTAACTTTTTGGCAGTTGTTGTATAGTACATCAAAATGCATGCACAATATATAAATGCATTTGCATTAATGTACAGTACATATGTGTATATATATATATATATATATATATATAAATGATATATATATATATATATATATATATATATATATATATATATATATATATATATATATATATATAAATAGATACATACATAGATAGATAGATAAATAGAATATGATAGTTATGTTCTGTTGCCCTTTTGACTTATTGAATAACACTGTAAGTGAAAGTATGTTGTAAATGTATCCCCATGGTGAAGTGCTTTATAATATATTGCTATATAACAATGTTATGGCCTAAGGGAAAGAAATCACAGGCCTTCGAGATTAAAAACTTAGCATTGCTGACCCCTGATTGTAGAATGGGCTACAGATTTCACACAGTGAATTATTTCCCACAATATGTATACCAAACTGACCAAGACCCCAATCCAAGCAGAAGAACCAAATAGTGTAATTAGATTTCTGTTGTACAGCACTAGAGGGACCCATGCTGCAGTGCGGTGCTCAATCACTTCTTACTTACAGCAGACGCCTGTGTTAGCCATCTAGCAGAGACTTACAGAATTATAGATGGGAAGCCAGCATGAACCGAGTGATTTCTCTAGCAGGAATAATGACAGCAGCTATGGGGTCACAGAAACCTTGGATCCTGCTCTGAGTAAAGAATTCAAGTGCATTTTTACACATAAAATCCAAGCAACATCTGAAAAAAATAATTAAAGGAACCTTGTGATCTTCCTCCTATCCTTTGAAGACACAAACAATTTATCATTACTTCTTTTTGTACTCTATTTGCAGTTTATTCTTCAGTAGTTTAGTCATCTCCGTTTTCACTTTGGCTGTGTAATTCCTGTATATGCATCTTCAAATTATGAAATTATTGAAAGTACCCATAGATATAAGATTATTTCTCCATGGCAAACTTTGTACAATCTTCTTGGACAAACAAACAATCTTTTTGAAATGTGTGTATTGTTGATGACTGATTGTTCTTAGGGAACAGTTGGCAATGCAAATCCTCAGTATGACCAGCTGATTAATAAACCAAGAATATGGGTTAGGGTGTCACAGGGTATTCATAAGCATAAAGACTGTTGCCTAATCATTCTGAAATTAAATGAATTGGGAGAAGGCACTTATGTGAATGCATATTTTTCTTAGCCGGCTTAAATAAAATTTCCAAAAAACATATACAATCGTGTTAACTGCTAATGTTTTCTTGTAAACAAGAACATTTTTCTAATGGCTAAAAGCTAATTTATGTTATCATAATCTGTGTTCTTTGTAATCCATTGTAACCAGAATCAAAAAACCACCTGACAAGGTCACTGTAAGGCCAGGTTCACATATGTGCGGCCGTGGGTTCCTGCCTGGGGTCTGGTGCATCTTTGTTTACCGGTTCAGGTGTGATTCAGGTCTGAATTTTTGCCTGAAATTCACACCTGAACTGGACCCAAACACGCACGGGACCCTTTTTCTATACGCCCCGGACCTGTGTGACCCGGCTCCATTGAGAGCCAGTCACACTCACATGTCATACGAATTGGATGCCACATCCAATTCGCACATATGTAAACCCAGCCTAAGAGTACTGATGCCCATGATGTGTAACCTTTTCTTTCTCTGCATTTGCTTCCAGCTCCAGTCTGAATTTTGTTAGCATGAGATACAGCAATATCCCTGTAGTGGGTGTGTTAGGGAATCACAAGCAGGGAATCTCTGATTTCCAGAAGTACTGAGCAAGTAGACTATGCTCCCAGTATACATCTTAAGGTTTGATTTAATTGTGGTTGGATTATACATGTAAACAATGCTTGTAAAAAACAATTAGAGCTAAATAAGGAATTCAACATGATGCCAAACTATAAATATATATGTATTCAGGAATAGCCTCTTACAGTGGTGTGAAAAAGTGTTTGCCCCCTTCCTCATTTCCTGTTCCTTTGCATGTTTGTCACACTTAAGTGTTTCGGAACATCAAACCAATTTAAACAATAGTCAAGGACAACACAAGTAAACACAAAATGCAATTTGTAAATGAAGGTGTTTATTATTAAAGGTGAAAAAAAATCCAAACCATCATGGCCCTGTGTGAAAAAGTGATTGCCCCCCTTGTTAAAACATACTATAACTGTGGTTGTCCACACCTGAGTTCAATTTCTCTAGCCACACCCAGGCCTGATTATTGCCACACCTGTTCACAATCAAGGCATCACTTAAATAGGAGCTGCTTGACACAGTAAGGTCCACCAGAAGATCCTTAAAAGCTACACATCATGCCGAGACCCAAAGAAATTCAGGAACAATTGAGAAAGAAAGTAATTGAGATCTATCAGTCTGGAAAGGGTTATAAAGCCATTTCCAAAGCTTTGGGAATCCAGCGAACCACAGTGAGAGCCATTATCCACAAATGGCGAAGACATGGAACAGTGGTGAACCTTCCCAGGAGTGGCCGGCCGCCCAAAATTACCCCAAGAGCGCAGCGACGACTCATCCAAGAGGTCACAAAAGACCCCACAACAACGTCCAAGGAACTGCAGGCCTCACTTGCCTCAGTTAAGGTCAGCGTTCATGCCTCCACCATCAGGAAAAGACTGGGCAAAAATGGCCTGCATGGCAGAGTTCCAAGGAGAAAACCACTGCTGAGCAAAAAGAACATCAAAGCTCGTCTCAATTTCTCCACAACACATCTTGATGATCCCCAAGACTTTTGGGACAACATTCTGTGGACCGATGAGACAAAAGTGGAACTCTTTGGAAGGTGTGTGTCCAAGTATATCTGGCGTAGAAGGAACACTGCATTTCAGAAAAAGAACATTATACCAACAATAAAATATGGTGGTGGTAGTGTGATGGTCTGGGGCTGTTTTGCTGCTTCAGGACCTGGAAGACTTGCCGTGATAAAAGGAACTATGAATTCTGCTGTCTACCAAGAGATCCTGAAGGAGAATGTCCGACCATCTGTTCGTGTACTCAAGCTGAAACGAACTTGGGTTCTGCAGCAGGACAATGATCCTAAACACACACCAGCAAGTCCACCACCGAATGGCTGAAGAAAAACAAAATGAAGACTTTGGAGTGGCCTAGCCAAAGTCCTGACCTGAATCCTATTGAGATGTTGTGGTATGACCTTAAAAAGGCCGTTCATGCTCGAAAACCCTCTAATGTAACTGAATTAGGACAATTCTGCAAAGATGAGTGGGCCAAAATTCCTCCAGGACGCTGTAAAAGCCTCATTGCACGTTATCGCAAACGCTTGGTTGCAGTTGTTGCTGCTAAGGGTGGCCCAACCAGTTATTAGGTTTAGGGGGCAATCACTTTTTCACACAGGGCCATGATGGTTTGGATTTTTTTTCACCTTTAATAATAAACACCTTAATTTACAAATTGCATTTTGTGTTTACTTGTGTTGTCCTTGACTATTGTTTAAATTGGTTTGATGTTCCGAAACACTTAAGTGTGACAAACATGCAAAGGAACAGGAAATGAGGAAGGGGGCAAACACTTTTTCACACCACTGTATCACAGTGTTAATGCACTTATTGTATGGGTTGCAAAAAATATCCAATAAGGCTATGACATCTGTAAAAAACCATGCAGCAAATTTATTAAAAATTAGACCAACTGGTTATAAAAATTGTTCATATGTAAAAATATCATAAATGTCTTATGAGCCGCCTCCCAAACACAGGCTGCATGCTGTTTCTCCTAACGCCTTCAGTGGGTCTTTTTACTCCTACGACCCAGGTTCCAAAACCATAAAAAACCACCACCACAAACTATTGGGTCACTACCACCAACCACTTCAGGCAAGGCGTTCCTCTTTTTCACTGTAGCAACAGTACTGTGATCCTAGGGCTGAGTATTGCCTGACATCTTTATTACACTTTGTGACTGTTAACACGCATAGTCCCTGTATGCAAGGGTGTTTCCATAGCACATTTCAAGAGAAAGGAGCCACATTGAAACAGGAAACCTGAGACAGCAGTCATGTCACCAGTTTAAACAGGAGCATAGACATCCTGTCCCTATATTATCCTTGCATGTATTGAGTATCCTTTGCAAAGTGAAACCACTACGTTCGCCAAGCTCTGGGGCAACTTCCCTTGCAAAGTAAACTGCTCATTTGCCACAGTAAGTGATTAAATCGCCTGCTGAAATTTCCCTAAAAAACTGAGGGTTTAATGTCAATTTAAACAAATTGGATGTTATATCAGCCTCTTGTAATTTACTTACAATGCATACTTTGTTAGGGAAAAGGTTATTGTATACACATTTCATCTGTGTATTTAGATGTTTGCCTGAAGCTCAGCATTATTTAAAGCTCTTGTAGTTTGCAACTTTGCTCTTGCTAGAGACTTGCCATGCAAAAACTGCACAAAGTGTCAACTAGAACGTGTGCATCAGGTGCTCTGCAAGTGTACAACTTGCCAGTGAAGATGTGCAGGAAGTTACCAAACTTACAATTCAACAGTGCCACAAATTATCCTTGCTATCTGTCAGTGGACATTTTCTTCTCCATTTAAAAGAATCAAAAAAATCTTGTGACACAGATACAACCAAAATAGAGCAGCAGTTGTTAAGAAATCCTGTGGGATCTAAAATGCAATCTACAATTGAGCAACTGCGCTTATTAGACCTTAATACCTATAAATAAGTGAATGTACAAATCTCATCAAATAAATACAAAATTAATCTCTCGTGAAAAAATGAATACCACACATCAACAACATGTGAAAAGTGCACGAAAAACAGTAATGTCCAAAAATAAATATGAAAGTTCATCAACCAAAAAAGTCCAAAATAGCACAATTATTTATATTGTTGTATATTTTTCCAACACCAAAACAAAAGTGCATATGTGCAATGATTATAAAGCACCCACATTATCCAATTAGTGGGTACTCACTAATAAAGGTTATAAAGCTGTTGAAAAAATAAAATTGACCTATCTGTACATTATACACGATCCAATAGTTATCCAATGTGATTGTGCCTGATGTGCATTCAAACACTCTGGAATGGCTCTCCTCTTCTCATATACTCATGTCCATCTCCAGCCCGAGCAATACTCATCATAACAAAAGGTGAAGGTGCTAAATTGCATAAAACCATCAACAATCTTTACTGTGGAAACAGTAAAATATACACTTAAAAAGTGCTGTGCTATGCCCGACACAAAGGGATTCAATGTTTATTGAATGTAAAACCACTGGCTCCAGCCGAAACTTCAGGCTGCGAGCAGGGCCTGTTGGTGTGGGATTATGTCACTCAATAGCTCCGCCTTGTGCTTTTTAACATAATGTCATTATCGGGATCTGTGTCTGCTCTCGATGACAACATTGCGCTGTTGTTTATAACTATTAAGGTCTAATAAGTGCTCAATTGTTGATTGCTTCTTCATTTACAACCCCTGGCAAAAAAAAAAAATATTGAATTGTTGAATTGTGTAGAAAGAAAAACTAATCACAGACATGCCTCAAAACTATTTTCATTTAACATTCCAACCTTCTGGCTTTAAGAAACACTAAAAAAAGAAAACTGTAGTCAATTGCAACTGTTTTTGCCGATCAAGCAGATGAAAAATATATAGAATCACTAAATTCTGAGAAAATATTATGGAATTACTATGTACTTTGCATTTTTAAAACAAACATCTGCATCATATTACATCTGCTAATTAGTCTGCAGTTAAAAAAGAGTGCTTGCACACCTTGGTGAGCTTTTGTACCAACCTGATTGACATGAATCATGGCTCCAACAGGAGAGATGGCAGTTGAAACCTTTACCTTCAAGAAGGTAAATCATCATGAAATGCTGCAAAAAATGTTGGTTATTCCCAGTCAGCTGTGTCTAAAATCTGGACCAAGTACAAATCTAATGGGAAAGTTGTTTGGTAGACCATGGAAGACATCAAAGCGCCAAGATAGAAAACTTAACGCAATATGTATTGAAAACAGAAAATGCACAACAAAACAAATGAGGAACAAATGGTCATAAACTGGAGTCAATGTCTGTGACCGAACTGTAAGACATCGCCCAAAGGAAATGGGATTTACATACAGAAAAGACAAAATAAAACCATTGTTAACACCTAAACAGAAAAAAAACAAGGTTACAGTGGGCTAAAGAAAAGCAATCATGGACTGTGGATGACTGGATGAAAGTGGTATTCAGTGATGAATCACCAATCTGCATTGGGCAGGGTGATGATGCTGGAACTTTTGTTTGGTGCCAATCCAATGAAATGTATAAAGACGACCACCTGAAGAAAACATGCAAATTTCCACAATCATTGATGATATGGGTTTGCATGTCAGGTAAAAGTAAGGGGGAGATGACCATCATTAAATCTTCAATAAATGCATTTATTCCATCAATTGAAAGAATGTTTGGTGATGATGACGTCCTTTTTCAGGAAGATAATACATCTTGCCATAGGGCAAAAGCCGTGAAAACTTTCCTTCAAGAAAGACATATAATGTCAATGGCATGGCCTGCAAATAGTCCGGACATCAATCCAATTTAAAATCTATGGTGGAAGTGAAAGAAAATGGTCCATGACAAGGCTTTACTTGAAAAGCTGATCTGGCAACTGCAATAAGGGAAAGTTGGAGCCAGATTGATGAAGAATACTGTTTGTCGATAGTTAAATCCATGCCTCAGAGAATTCAAGCTGTTAAAAAAACAGATGGTACAACAAAGTACTAGTGGTGTACTTTAGTGTTTTTTTTTTCATGATTTTATAATATTTTCCCTTAGAATTGAATGATTCCATATGTTTTTCCTCTGCTTGATCTGCAAAAACATTTGCAATTGACTACAGTTTTTTTTCTTTTTTTGTGTTTCCTAAAGCCAGAAGGTTGGAATGTTAAATGAAAATAGTTTTGAGGCATGTCTGTGATTTAGTATTTTTTTCTACACATATAAACAATTGAATGAACATTTTCTTTTTTTCCAGGGGTTGTACTATCATATGGACAGGGACGGTCCAGAGAGACAGTGTCATGACCCGGGGCATGAACTCGTGCCATAGGGGTATCCAACCAAGGGAAAAAATATCAATTTTAGATGGACAAACTCTTTAGCCTAGACTTTATTGAAATGCTTATGTGTATTTGGCTATTGAAATATATTGATCTCACATTTATATTTTCTTTCTCATCAAATGATGTCACTAGTTCACTGTGACTCAACAGACTTCTTTAAGACATTACTCCAACCAGAAAAAATGATTCCTCCATTTTTATGGAGAACAAGTACATTAATATATTTCATAGCAGAAGGGCTTATTATAGGTTGTAAAAGAAGGGTTGCATAGGAATTTGACTAAGAAACACTGCTTCTTTTCAATGCTCACTTATTAGCATATAAAGTGTAATCTCTTTTAACTATTGCAAGATCAGCAGCACATTAATGTTTAGCTCCATGCTGACTCCATAGGCCCAATGGTTGGAAATGTGATTTAATGTCACCATCATATATCACAGTTCTCAGGCTCAGCTCTCATTGTGCATGTATTATTCTGCCATGTTCGTCTCTGCGTGTAATAGTAGCAATATATATGTGAATAAATTACCCAAGCTTACAAATTCTTGCTACACAGCACAGCGATTGCCACCATTTGTTTATAATACAGAACAATAAAGACAGACCTCCCCATTTTTATAAATACTAATAATGAATGATGATTGTCAGTGTAGAACTGAGCGAGGCACTAAACGTCAATATATTTTTGTTCCTTTCTCCGTTCCATTTGCATTAGATCAATTTATCTGCCCAAAGTGTAGTCATTCCATTTTAATCCCATCTCCCTCATGACATTTTAAATAAATGTTTATAATTTTCTTCTTGTGTACACATGGTTACATTTCTTAAAATAGCTATATTGCCTTTAAAATCTTTTTATGGCACAAGAAAGCATGTCATTTAAAAGTTGTATACAAAGGGAAAAAGATGCAGGAATCTGAAAAGCCTTTTATTTTCTGCAAGTGGGTATTCTGTTCTCTGCTGGTAACATTGCGTAACCTTGGAAGAGATGGGTTGTAAACAGGGTTTGTTTGCTTTCACATCCCTGGCACAGAAGTCATAGCATAGAGGAGTGAATTGTTGATAGTGCCATTATGTCAATAACTTTAGGCTCCACAAGTCCTATGTATGTGAAATATGACTACTAAGAGGCAGGCAAAAGAGGTCTGTGGCCACAGGACAGGTTGACAGATACTTGATTTACTAGAGGCAAATAGACTGTTCACTTTGCAAAAGAAGTGGCACTTTGCAATGGAATTTGCCCCAAAACTTAGTGAATGAGGTGAAGCTCTTCTGACCTCCATTATCTAATCATTTTAAGCAAGCAAATGTTTATGTTATTTTCCATGCATGTATTGGGTATTCTTTCCAAAGTGATACTTCACCTTAATATTATAAGCAGGGCCCTCTGGTTCCTCTTGTATTGAATTGTATTGTAACTGTACTGTCTGCCCCCATGCTGTAAAGTGCTGTGCAAATTGTTGGCACCATATAAATCCTGAATTATAATAATAATAATAATATACACCAATAAAAAAATTCAGGAGTATAGGCTGCATTTTTGAAAAAGCAGATAGGTAAGAAATATGGTCAGCAGCTAAGGCATCCTCACCAATTGTAATTGCTGTGGAAGCCAACTAGAAGGTGCTGACTCGATAGTACCTAGGCCTGTCCAGAATAGCCAAATTCGCTCCCAACTACTCAGCCCTTTGCTGCTCAGAACCCAGCACACATATGCACATATGGTGGTCCAAGTCTTCTGGAAAGCAATTTCCGCACTGGCCTCTGAGGTGTTCGAACTATCTCTGCAACCAGAACTGTCAACCTCCTCAATCTGAGGCCAAAAACTTTGGCGCGCAAACAATTCAAACTCATGATCCAACTTCTGACAGCTGCGAAGAAGATGATAACTAAAGCATGGAAATACCCTTCCTTAATGGTGGCTGAGACTAAATGAACCACACCCTGATCCACGCAAAGATGGAAGCCTTCAAAAAAGATCAGATACCTAAGTTTGACGAAGCTGTGGATTAAACATTGCTTACCATCAGATTTTGAGTGCTAATGCCATGACAGATGGAAGTTACCTTTGTGCCTCACCTTATGTCTCACTGGTGGTAATATTACTTATATAATTATATTGGGGAATCTCTCTTCTCTTATCTTTCCTCCTTTCTTTCCCCTTTACATTATCTCCTATCCTCTCTTCTCCTCATCGACACTGGCCTTATTATTTCATGTTTCTATTACTCTTTTTGCGGATAAGCATGTTTCTCAGGGCTGGGCATTTTTACACCAGACGTCTATTAAGACTCCCCTTTTTTTCCTTTAACCCTCCCATGATCTGCTTTAGCAGTCTCTAACAATTATTTTGTTCAGACCTTTGCATAGAAGATGGTCAATATTTGATCCATGTCTCTCTATGTAACCGATACATGCGTATTCCTGTACAACGGGCTACCTTACTGTTGTTATCAATGTACAATTTGTTTCTTGTTAACTCAATAAAACTTTTGAATGAGAAAATTAAATAAATTCAGGAGTAGTTTCATGAAACCAAAACGTTTTTTAAATGCCATTCATGACCAATGAACAGATCTAAGTATCACTTAATCCTTGTAGATGGTTTAGTGGTTTAGGAAGGCACAGTGTAAAGCGGATCCCCATCTCTTTCCTCCCTCAAAGACATTCAGACTTTTCTTCTTGAAGAATTTTATTATCCTACTGCTGTATATTCTTATGACTTATATGGCAGCTTTCCAAGATAGACAAAGGATTCCCCTATTATTCTCCTATTATGTGCTTATTATTCTAGTCAGGTATTTCCCTTAATAAGCACCCTCCCAATGCTTATCTTGTTAATAAATGAATGTCATGTATTAATTATCACATGACAAATATATAACAAAATTTAGCCAGTTAACAACAAATGTTTTTTTTTTTTTTTCTATTATATCTACATGCTGTCAGATTTTAAGCAAAATATAAAAATTTGACAATGCAGAGTGGCTTATTTTCTGTGTAAACTATGTTGGATTACTTATTTACCTCTGGCCACCACATGAAATCACATTTTTAATATGGTACACTAAGGTCCCCAGTGAAGCATAAAGCATGCACTAAAACCCAATGCTCTGTAGCAATGCATACATGTGAATAGGACCTAAATTATTGCATTATGAAATATTGTATGGGACTTTTCTTAGCTGATGAGCTGGAAATCACAAAATTCTGTATTGATAGCAGTTTGCCTGGAGCATGTTATTAAGCCATGCTGCTTGTTTAGTGCAACACTGCTGTGTGCTTTCCTACTGCCATGAAGGATGATTACACATTAAAATCAAGGATCTGTGTCACCATTAATCTTGCATGACTGTGTTCTTCCCCCCAAACACATATCACACATTTAGCAAATGTGACATATATACTTGAATATTGAGTGAATGTTGGGTTAAAGAGCATCATTACTCTAGGGAAGGCAAAACGGTTGCTGCATGTTCTTCCCTTCCCCTGCTTCCTTCACACATGTGTTATTCATAATTGCTTACAACAGGGCGTATTTCAATTTTTTGTGTCTAAAGCTCCTTTGAAGTGTACACTATATTAAAGAGGAAGTAAACCCTCCTCACAAACAAAAAAAAAAAAACGGAACCTGCAAGGCAAAGGCATAATGAGCTAGTATGCGTAGCATACTAGCTCATTATGAATAACTTACCTGAGAACGAAGCCCCCGAAGCGCCCCTCGTCCACATCCTCCTCCGCCACCATCGATACAGGAGTGACTTCCATGTCTCGCCGCTCCAGCGATGTGATTCGCTGGAGCGGTGATGACGTCACTCCCGCGCATGCGCAGGAAAGCAGCATTTCGCCATGAACTCGGCATGCGCAGTGCGCCCGCGCGCCGCTGTCTACGGCGCATGCGCCGTAGGCAGCGATGCCTCTTTTTTTATAAATATCTCCTAAACCATGTAGGTTTAGGAGATATTTATTGGACCTACAGGTAAGCCTTAATCTAGGCTTACCTGTAGGCCAAAGTGGTTTGGGGGGGTTTACTTCCTCTTTAAGTATTGGGACATCTGCCTTTACATGCACATGAACTTTAATAGCATCCCAGTCTTAGTCCGTAGGGATGGCCCATCCTTTGTCAGCTATAACAGCTTCAGCTCTTCTGGGAAGGCTGTTCACAAGGTTTAGAAGTGTGTCTATGGGAATGTTTCACTATTCTTCCAGAAGCACATTTGTGAGTTCAGGCGCTGGTCCAAATCATTGGGGGGGGGGGGGGGGGTTATGATGTAGGGTTGTTTTTCAGGGGTTGGGCTTTCAAGGCATCAGTATACCAAGACATTTTGGGCAATTTTATGCTCCCAACTTTGTGGGAACAGTTTGGGGATTACCCCTTCCTGTTCCAAGACAACTGCACACCAGTACACAAAGAAAGGTCCATAAAGACATGGATGAGCAAGTTTGGCGTGGAGGAACTTGACTGGTCTGCACAGAGTCCTGACCTCAACCTGACAGAACACCTTTGGGATGAATTAGAGCGGAAACTGCCTTCTCGTCCAACATCAGTGCCTGACCTCACAAATGGGCTTCTGGAAGAATAGTCAAATATTTCCATAGACACACTCCTAAACCTTGTGGACAGCCTTCCCAGAAGAGTTATATTCTGTTATAGCTGCAAAAATCAAGATTGGGCCAAATCAAGATTAAACCCTACAGACTTAAGCCCCATACACACGGTCGGATTTTCCGATGGATTCTGTCCTATCAGACAATGTTGTCGGAAATTCCGACCGTGTGTAGGCACCATCGGACAGTTTCCATCGGATTGTCCGACGGACAAAGTCCTATCTCCTGCTGGATAGATTTTTTGACAACAAAGTCCGATCACACCAAATCTGATCGTGTGTAGCGAATTCCGATGGACAAAGTGCTACGCATGCTCAGATCACATTACAAGACCAAAGCTATTGGCTACTAGCCTCTACGTAGTCCCGTCGTAGGCAACAAACGTCACCACGTTCAGAATGATCGGATTTTCCGACAACTTTGTCCGACCGTGTGTACGCAAAACCAACATCGGACAAAGTACGACGGACATGATCCGACGGACCTGGTCCTCGGATAATCCGAGCGTGTGTATGGGGCTTAAGATTGGGATGCCATTAAAAATTCTCTAGACTGGTTTCCAAAATTGAAATGATTTGGTTTACTTCATTCGCACTATATTACTTTTTTCTTTGCTGTCCAGTTCTTTTCCCTACTTATTATTGTATTATGGATTTTTCTGAGAAAAAGATGAAATGAGGCACACATAATGTGCAAGGGAGCTTTAAGGAGCACAAATGTGAAAGGATTAAATGGCAAAGGGGCTGTATTGGTAGTGATTTCTAGCAATCTCATGTAATACAATTGCAGTCTATAATGTCTTCTGAAGCATGTCCACAGTCTCCAACAACTATGATAACATTTCTGCAATCTATGAGAGATTATGTAGCATTACATTCACTGAATAGTATGTGCACTTCATTGGTGATAACCAGGACCACACCTTAAATGTACAGTATGTTAGACCTAAAGTTATTATTTTTGTACATATGTATGTGTTTCTATGTAGGTGCTTTTTACTGTAGACAGTTTAATTTTTTTTGATAGTGTTCTTAGAAATATCTGGTGATTCTGCCAGTCCATCTTGTTTGCTGTTGTAATCTGACCATGGCAAGGCAGATCCATGCTATCGTGCTCAGTTTGTGTATGTTGTTGCTTTATGGAGTTACAGGAGCTAACCCTAGTACACACGGGCTGAATTTCGGGTGGCATGAGCCGATTCAAGAGAAACCGGCCGACATTCTGCCCGTGTGTACGGCAGCCAGTTCGATATAAGTTCGCCGTTCAGCCGGCATCTGTCGAAGAGTCGTGACCAACAAAGTTCTGCGAACCGGCTCCCAGTCAACGGTCAATGACTGGTGTGTTCTGGCAGGGGGCCATCCCCCTGTCAAAACACAATAGCACAGCAGGGGAAATCACTGTACTAAGGTCAAATTGTTAGTACAGTGGCTCAGACCTGAGCTGTCAGTCTTTTTTCCTTCAACCCGCTGGGTTAAATGAAAAAACAAATGGTAGTGTGTACAAGGCCTTATGCCATAGGACAGTAGGGGTTATTTACTAAAACTGGACAGTACAAAATCTGCTGCAGCTCTGCGTATAAACCAATTAGCTTCTAGGTTTTATTACCAAAAGCTTAATTGAACAAGCTGAAGTTAGAAGCTGATTGGTTACCATCCACAGCTGCTCCAGATTCTGAGTGCTCCAGTTTTCAGTAAATGTACCCCACTGTGCCTATAACTCAATAGTCAGTTACAGCCCCTCTCAGCCCTACTGTTCTCTGTATTAGCATACAGGATGCTGCATGGCATCCTATACACTCTAGTGTGTATGCCACTCAGCCCACCTCTCAGCCTGACTCTCCTTTGTCCCACATGGCTATAGACAGGGAGTGTCAAAGGATGCCAGTCATCTCTTTATTTCCACCTACAGCCTCAGGACATGTTTAACCATCTCCATGGAGCTAAAAAGTTGCTGAGACTTGTGATGTTTGCCCAATCCACTGATTGTCTATATGAGGATCCACCCACAGCAGCTGGAGCAGAGGGAGGAGAAATTGACTTCTTATGTGACTGCTGAGATATAAATCAGAAAGGGTACTTAGAATTCTTATTTAGCAATTTTAGCATGCTTAATCAGTGGGTAAGCATTGCCATTGTGTAGATTACATGTGTTAGGTTCACATAAAGTTTAAGTACCCCAACTGTATATGGAGCCAGTTGACCACCAAGGAAATTCAGGGTGTCTTTTCTTATATCGTAGGGACTTCATTGGAGAGGTATCCACCATTTTAATTATATTCTGTATGGCCCCCTATGAACCCTAAGAGAGAGGAGAAAGGAAAAAAAGGGGGTGGATAAGGGGAGGGAAAGAATAAGGGAAGAGGGGAGGGGAAGGAGGGAAAAAAAGAGAAAAAAAGAGGGGGGAGTAGGGGTGGGGTTGGGTTAGGGGGGTACAATTTACCTCCCAGTCTCTGCCAACATCCCCAAAAAATTGATGCAAGATGGATAAAGTAGCCCAGTCTGAAAATTTTGGATATGTAATTTGGTATCTTGAGAAGGGTCCTCCCTCATTCTTCCCTTGTTTAGGGGTGGGAGGCCCTATGTCTTGTGTTTTGATAGGGATAACTGTTGAGATGTAGGAATAGAATCATGAAACGTCACAATTGCCTTGGGGTGTAGGGTCTGGATGAGTTTGGCTCATCTGTGACTTGTATCTATCTGCGGTGCGGAAGTGGTCCAGCAAGCCCATGTATGTGAAATTCTCCTCAATGTTTTTAAGACATTTATAGCTTTTCACAGCCAGGCAATGAATTTCCTTGTTTTGATTTGTTGATAGTTTACTCAATTCCAATTACAGTATAAGCTTTATCTTGTTTTATATGTATTATTGGGGTGCATTCTCTTTCTAATTACTATACTATTTTCCATTTATTTATTATATTGTGACTTCTGATGCCATGTGTGTGTTTTTTTACAATAGACTTTCATTTTTATTCATTTTTTCTTACTTTTTTTTTTTCATATATACCTTCTATTGTAAATATTTTTGCTTCTTTATTTTTTATCTCCATTCCCTTACTCCCTAATACATGCTAGCTTGCCCCAATGTATAGCTACTTGGTAACCATCTGTTGTGTACTTTTGGCGATTCTCTTACTAACTGGATAGTACTTAAAAAAGCTTTATGGCGATCTTTCGCTGCTGCATTGTCCTTTTCCTTTGGTGGTTGTCTGGAGGCTGGAAGGCTCATTCCTTTTCTATCAGTGAATGCTGAAAATGTTCTACTGTCCTCAGTGCGTTATTCTTTTGTCAGTGCAACTGAGTTTATTTTCATAAAGTTCAATACAATTTATTACACTATGGCAACCTTTTTCATTATTTGCTGTTATGTCTTTTTTAGTTAAACCTGGTGATCTCACTCATCCCCTGATTCAGCAGGCTACATGGTCTCCATTTTAGCTGTCATTTGTTTATATACAGCATTCTCTAATACATTTTAAACATTTAAAACTCTAATATATCTTAACTTCTGTCCTGAGCGCTAAAAAATAATAAATTTTTTGCTCTCTTGTGTTGTCACTCTATGACATGTACATCCAGCGAAGAAATAAACAGCCATGCCGATGGTCATTGAACAGGCTTGTTCTGTCATTGTCACAATCAGGAAGCCTTCCCTGAGCGATGATATGCAGATGTCGATGTATTACATGCATTAAGTTAAGAAATGGCTGTTAGGGGCTGGAATACTGATTTGCAAAAAAGGATGAAAAAAGGTATAAAACGGTATTATCTAAAAGAAAAGAAAATGACAGCTGTTAAAGATCCATAGTGTTGTAGCAAATTAATTTATCAAGTTTAGATCCATTTTGACTCAATTTAAATGAAACAGTTTGCAAATTGCAGACTGAACCTTTCTGTGACCAATGGTCATTTAAGCTTAACTACCCAAACCAAATTTAGCATTAGTCACCAGGTCTCCTTGAGGAAGGGACCCTGTGTGGCCCCAGAGGGTTGCCTTACTTAAATGTAGTGACATTGCAAAGATAAATGAGGGTATATGTTTGCAGCAGAGTGCTGTTGTCTCATTGTTTCACTGTGGTTTGTGAGACACCATCTGCTAAAGTCACTAAAAGCACCCATCTGCTACCAGGGTCATACACTGGAAGGAGTGCAGTCCTCATTCTCTGATTTGAATATTGTATTGCATTCGCTAAGTGGCTAATATGCTATATACACTATATTAGAAAAAGCATTGGGACACCTGCATTTACACACACATAAACTTTAATGGCATCCCAGTATTAGTCCATAGGGTTCAATATTGAGTTGACCCACCCTTTGCAGGTGTAACAGCTTCAACATTTCTGGGAAGGATGTTCACAAGGTTTAGGTGTGTGTACACGGGAATGTTTGACAATTATTCCAGAAGTGTATTTGTGAGGTCAGGTACTGATGTGGACAAGAAAGCCTGGCTCGCAGTCTCCACTCTAATTCATCTCAAAGGTGTTCTGTCAGGTTGAGGTCAGACAGGCCAGTCATGTTCCTCCACCCCAAACTCGCTCACCCATGTCTTTATGGACCTTGCTTTGTGCACTGGTCCAAATCATTTGGCGGAGGGTGGGACTATGGTGTGGGGTTGTTTTTCAGGGGTTGGGCTTGGCACCTTAGTTCTAGTGAAGGTAACTCTTAAGGCATCGAAAAAAGGAGAAAAATACACATTTGGGAGATGGTGGGTTGCTGCTCACCCCGGTGATGTATACAAAAAGAAATTGTCCCCCCTGAGATGGTGGGGTTTTTAGGCAGCAAAGTATGTTAATTAACATACTTTGCTGCCTAAAAACCCCACCATCTCAGGGGGGACAATTTCTTTTTGTACTCTTAAGGCATCAGCATACCGAGACATTTTGGACAATTTCATGCCCCCAACTTTGTGGGAACAGTTTGGGAATGACCCCTTCCTGTTCCATTTGTATTTGGGTCCACATCTGGGATCCGTCCTTGTTTGTGCATTTATCCTATAATACAAAACTTAAAAATCATTAATAACATCTCACTGTACCTCTCTGAGAGGTTCATACTGCCTAACTAGTAGTGGATGCTTGGAACCGCCTTCCAGCTTATACCTTACCCATTTGTTAGGGGCGTATTTTGCATCTGTACAGCTAAATGATATGCACATATCATTTCTGGAATTCACTTAACCTGAAAACAAATAACTTTATAGACAACAGTTGTTAATCTCTTCCCAAATTTTTTCTAACCTATTTTAAAGCAAACAATACATAATTTATTTTAATAGATTGGAATGTATAGCGTTTTATCTTTTGTAAAGTAATAAGGTATCCCTTAACAACTGGTGTGGTTTTAGGTTTATTGACCACCTTTCCTGTCTTCCTAAGAGATCTAGGGATATTTACCCCCGAGCTCTCACCTTTCAAGGAGTTGTTAAAATTAACACCTACTCCAGACGGAATGATTGCATTACAATCTATGGTATGTGTAGATTGCCCACACCGCCCTGTGCTAGAAGATGCCTTATTCTGGTCACTAAGACTTCTCACACCTATGTGTGCATTATTTTTAATTTTGCCAATGTTGGGGAACTTGTCTTGCTCCTAATTCTGTGACCATGGTGCATTCTCGATTTTCTTGTGGCTCTGCGATTTCTCCCATCGCCACAGGAAAAGTAGAATTAGGATCCATATCCTCCTTTCCCCCATACTTTTCATATACGTTATTGTCCCCAATTTCATAGGCACAAGTAGATGCCGTAGCATTAAGCATTTAAGAATTGAAATTGTTTGTAGCAACTGTGACATTGTTCTGTTTAAGAGTAAAAGTTGCTAGGGACTTCTAGACGGGACATGGCTGCCATTACCAACAAATAATATGCACAATTTGTAAGCTGGTTAAAGCTTAAGTTAAATGTTGAAAACAACAAACAGCTCCGCGCTTAGGGATAAGTAATCCAGGTATGCAGCCTTTCCAGAAAAAAAAAAAAAAATACCCCCTAAGAGGCAAATTTAAATGATTGGTACAAAATAGGG
This sequence comes from Lithobates sylvaticus, assembly GCA_028564925.1. NCBI lineage: Eukaryota > Metazoa > Chordata > Amphibia > Anura > Ranidae > Lithobates > Lithobates sylvaticus. Next base: position 126,782,422 of record CM053035.1, on the reverse strand, counting down.
AAAATTGGCGCTTCCTGTGAGTCCAGGATATTAGAATGTACTTGACCAGACCATACGATAATAAAGAGAGAGGGGTGGAGGTAGACACCTAATTGCTGGCGGTACTACCATATACCTATCCCCCCTCCTAGACAGTGTATTATAAACCCAGAGCCTATACTGAGATAATAAAATGAGTGTAAGGGAGGGCAAACCCTCGGGGTATAAGCATCCATCCCTAATTTGCCAGTCTCCAATATCCACTGATAGATATGTGCAAATATGTATGCCATAAAAAAAAAAAATGTGCACGGGGTGAGAGAGAGTGTACCCTAGGGCGGCTATCCAAATAACCTATATCCTCTACCCACCCGTCAATAGTTTAAGTTAAATGTTGCCCTGTACTATACAGTCCTTTTTAGATTACTGTAACGAAGTTGGGAAAACGAACATTAAAATCGAATAAAATCCTGAAAATACAGTAAAGTGGAGTGGAAAGGAAAAAAAAAAAATATATAAAAAATAAATAAACTATCTATATATACATATATACATATATAGATATATAGCTGTATATTTTCAGCTTTCAATAAAACAATCCTTTAGATTACTGTAGACACTCCAAATCCACTCACAATAGTCTGTATTTTACCTTATTTGAGCATACACCCCCCAACACAATAGGAACAATAGTAGGGCCACAAGTATCAAATAGGGTGAATAACCCTCTTGGTTTACAATAGAAAGGTAAACACGTCCGTGTTTACACCAAAGTTCACCCATTCAGTTTAGACAAAAAAAATAAAATAAAAAAAAAAAAAATCTAGCACAAACTCAGAATATGAAATTTGTGGTAAGGTTTCATCCTAAAAAAAAATCAGGGTATAATACAGTATGCTAAATGCACCTTATTTTACCCTATACTAATAATCTTTCTCAGATATTAGCTTCAGCATTCAGCAACAAGACTTCCACAGTCCTGTACTTTAACTGACAACAATGAGAATATTACTGCTCTCCTATCCTATACACAAATATTATGCATTTAGTGGACAGACCATTTAAATTAGAAATCTGTTGAAACTTTTTCAACAGGAAACCAAGACCCCACTCACATGGTGTCTTTCCAATGAAACATGTCACTCTCAAACAGTGGTTTAGAGAGAGCCATTAAGCTTTGTGAGCATTAAAAAAAAAAAAAGAAATAACACTTTTTCCCGCCAAGTTGCTTCCTCCCCATTACATAAAACCGGTTTGTAAATGGTACATCCAAAGAACTTGTTCAATTAAAATTTACGGGATATTTATGCAAAACAAAATATATGGTGTATCCTCTCTCATTTTTAGAGTTAATACCTATCGTTTTCCCTAGATAGATTGAACAAACTGACTCAATTTAAGTTCAATCTACTAAGTACCTTCAGCAACACCACCATTTTTAAACCACAAAAAAAAATTAAAATTTACCTACAGTTTTCCCTAGATATATTGAACAAACTGACTCAATTTAAGTTCAAGCTACTAAGTACCTTCAGCAAAATAATCATATAATCTATATATAATACCAAGAAAAAAAAAAATATATAACTAAACTACAAAAGAGAGAAAAAAAAAAAAAAATATTTACCTGTATTTTTCCCTAGATAGATTGAACAAACTGACTCAATTTAAGTTCAACTACTAGCCTTAATCTCTATTACATCAATTTTGATATTAGATTCAAACACCTTCCGTCCTGTACTGGTTTCGTGGCCGCCATCTGTAACCTCTAAAATCTCTATTTCTGATTTATTAATCACAAAATATGATATGGGTTAAATAAGAGTTCTACTGACCAGGAGGAAAGGCTTTGAATATAATAACATTTATTATATGTAGTTAAAAGTCACGCTAATACACAAATCCCTAGCACATCAAGGCAGAAAATGCTAGGTTGAAATAAAATATATATATATATGAAGGAATATAGAGTATATTCCTTCAGACCGTGAGGTAAAAGCATGTTTAGTTACAAGTAGTTAAAACTCAAGCTAATACACAAATCCCTCGCACATCAAGGCAGAAAATGCTAGGTTGAAATAAAATATATATATATATGAAGGAATATAGATTATATTCCTTCAGACCGTGAGGTAAAAGCATGTTTAGTTACAGGTAGCAGGGCATACCTTCCCCTGCTCCTGGAGAAATTACCTTGGGTCCATGTCGCTTGCTGATTCTCCCAGAAAGGACCAGATGCCTCCCCTCTCCTCAGAGTAACCAAAAACCCGCCTGATTTCTCATTGGCTGCCGTAGCGCGGCCCGCCCCCTTACAGGCGAAACTCCCAGTGATGTAAAAAAACTTGAATGGTCTCACTTCATTCCCTATCCCAGCATGGGGTTATCGGCCCCGCCATGTCTGAACTTAACTTGAGCTTGCCCAGCCTTAACTGCCAGCAAAAGGAGACATATTCATAGTTACAATATTTCACAGATATTAATGGAAATTTCACATAAACGCCATAGGTCAACAGGATGTATACAAAAAGAAATTTTGGACAATTTCATGCCCCCTTTGTGGGAACAGTTTGGGAATGACCCCTTCCTGTTCCAATATGACTGCGCACCAGTGCACAAAGCAATGTCCATAAAGACATTGATAAGCAAGTTTTGGGTGGAAGAACTTGACTGGCCTGACCTCAACCCGATAAAACACCTTTGGGATGAATTAGAGCAGAGACTGCGGGACAGGCTTTCTCATCCATATCAGTGTCTGAGCTCACAAATGCGCTTCTGGGAGAATGGTCAAACATTCCCATAGACACACTCCTAAACTTTGTGGACAGCCTTCCCAGAAGAGTTAAAGCTGTTATAGCTGCAAAAGGTAGGCCAACTCAATATTGAACCCTACGGACTAAAACTGGGATGACATTCAAGTTCATGTGCGTGTAAAGGCAGGAGTCCCAATACTTTTGGTACTATAGTGTATATCTATATATGGTATATACATCCGTAGACATTGACAGTTTACTCAGGGCTGAATGTAACCTTATTGAGAGCTTCAAGTGTCAAAGTCTCACCTTATCTTTACCTATTTGTCTATTATACACATCAATTCCCCTCTATATCTTACCCCAATAAAAAAAAGTATTTAGTGAACTCTTCCGTGTGATACAATGGGTTAATGCCCTGAAACAGAGTTCCCAGTCTGCTTCATATGTTCAGGCCCTAACTAGAATGGACTTGGAAAGAATCTTCCATTCTTCCATACTCTCCTTCATAAAAATAATCATTGGGGTTGATTTACTAATGGCAAATAGACTCTTCACTTTGCAAGGGAATTGTCCCTTTGCTTAGTGAAAATTCACTTTGAAAAGAACATGTAATCACGTAAGCATACTGTAAATGTCAAAAAAGAAACTGCGCTATCAGCTAAATTTTGTGCAATAACCAAGTTGAATCAGAGTGGCAAATCCACGGTGAGATACTATACACAGTCAAACTTCTATTATATCAAAAAGAGTCGCACTTACACGTGATAAAAAAATATATGTGAACCAAAGCAAAAACAAATTAATGTCATGTAAAAAACATATACAAAGGAAGTCCAATGTGTGAAAGAAAAGTCCTCCTCTTCTGTGTTCAAATATTCTTAAACAGGTGATAAACCTCCATCACCAGTAAAAAAGTGTTCAAGTCGTGAGGCCACCACCAAACAGGAAGAGTGTATGCTTACCGACCTTAAGTGTGACCCTGAAATAAAGAGAAGTCAACTGAGCTTTCAATAGGGCACCTGGATCACCTTAAGGAAACTCCTCCTACTTCCCCACTGGCGGATGACTGGTTCTTAGTCAGGCTTCACCCCATAGACATATTTCATGAGAATATAAAAAAGAGATGCTCTGATAGTGTGAAACCTTATGGCCACATTTAATAATTGATTAAAATTACACTTACATTCGGTAAGATTAAGAGCGCTTTAAAACAAATCCTCGCTGGGCAGATAAACAGCACCCACACTTCTGGAAACTTGCGATTACATCAGCATGACGCTCCACCCTACGCATTTCGTCACACGTGACATCGTCTAGGACAAGAAACTTTTAAATATAATATATTTGCTTGCACATGGTTTGATGACACAAGTCAACAGACCTTCACCTCATTCACCAAAGCTAAAGGCAACTTCTCTTGCAAACTGAAAATTCAATTTGGTGTTATTAAATCTTCTTCCATGACTCTGAGGCATGTCCACAAAAAAATAGGGTCACTTGGCCTTCTACAACTCTTTCCCTTCTCTTTAATTATATGTACCTCTTCTATTGTAGGATCTCCAAAGGATACAAATATGGTCTGCTATTTATCTGGTTATTACTCATCATTATCGATGTTTATTATGCCTGTATACATTACAATACTATTTTAAATGGATTATAAAGAAAGGATGTGAGCTTGTTAACCACTTTCAGACCGGACCAATTTGCAGCCAAAGGACCAGGCCCCTTTTTGCAATTTGGCACCGCGTCGCTTTAACTGACTATTGCGTGGTCGTGCGACGTGGCTCCCAAACAAAATTGACATCCTTTTTTTCCCACAAATAGAGCTTTCTTTTGGTGGTATTTGATCGCCCCTGTGGTTTTTATTTTTTGTGCTATAAACAAAAATGTGCGACAATTTTGAAAAAAAAACGCATTCTTTTTTATTTTTTGCTATAATAAATATCCCCCAAAAATATATATAAAAACGTTTTTTTTTCCTCAGTTTAGGCCGATACGTATTCTTCTACATATTTTTGGTAAAAAAAATCGCAATAAGCGATTATTGATTGGTTTGCGCAGAAGTTATAGCGTTTTCAAGATAGGGGATAGTTTTATAGCATTTTTATTAATATTTTTTTTTATTAGTAATTGCGGTGATTAGCGATTTTTATTGTGACTGCGACATTATGGCGGACACATCGGCCATTTTTGACAAATTTTTGGGACCATTGTCAGTTATACAGCAATCAATGCTATTTAAATGCATTGATTCCTGTGTAAATGACACCGGCAGTGAAGGGGTTAACCACTAGGTGGCAGTGTAGGGGTTAAGTATGCCTAGAGGTGTGTTTCTTACTGTGGGGGGGCGTGGCTGTCAGCTAGTGAATGCTGATCTCTGCTCCAATCACAGGGAGCAGAGATCGGCGTCACTAGTTGCTGGGCAGAAGGGGGGATGCTGTTTATTTCCGCATCTCCCCGTTGAGCCTTCCCGTGAGAAGATCGCGGTTGTCCCTGCGGCGATCGAGTCCGTGGGACCCGCGACCGGCCTCACGGGGGTCCCGACCGGCGTGAGCCCGATGGCACGGCGGCATCTTAAAGGGGACGTATATATACGCCCTTATGCCTGTCCGTGCCATTCTGTCGACGTATATCGTCGTGCGCCGGTCGGGAAGCGGTTAATATACTAAATTCATAATGCTAGCTTTTCGGATATCTTTTTAATAATTGACTTTAGAAATGTGTTATACACTGTAATAATATCAAATAAAATGTTACGGCTACATTCACACCTCTACATTCTTCGCGTAGTGTAGTTGCAATGTGGCATGTTCTAGATGAGCTTTATGCATGTCCTACAAGTGTTACCACTCATCTAAGAACTGCATTTTGCAGGAATCTGTGCCAAAGGTACAGGAAACAGATTATGTTTTAAAACAAAAGTCGAGGTGTAAATGTAGCCTAATAGCAAGGCAAAAAAAGCCAGCATTATTATCTTTTGTATTTAAGTGGCATGGAATAAAAAAATACTATACGGAATAAAGAAAATACTTTGACAGCAAACACTAACATGTCAGGTCTAACATAACATGTCACAACCTGCAAAATGACAGAGTGTTTCTGAATCAATTACAGCTGCAGAACCTTTCAGTCAGAAAATCAGAATAGAACATCCAGTTTCCAATGACATTATTGCTGGCGCCAGTGTGCCTGTAATAGTAATAATCCCTTTTCACAAAAAAAAAAAAAAAACATCTTTTTTTATCCATGCCCTGGTTTCTGAGGCATTCATTGTGCTGCAAACTAAAATATGTTCCATGCTTTAATACAGCTCAAATGGTACTCATTTTGTGAAGATAGAGCATTTATTACACAGATTTTGTGCCTGTATTTCTTTGGATAAAGTAAAACTCCTTATTCCAGATGGGTCAAGGCCACTTATTTCTTTCAGGATGTACATTAGTGTGGAATATTACCACAAATGGGTATGGATAACGGCACTGCAAAGCTTTACTGTTACACAGAGAATGTGCGCTTTCTTCCTTATAAATATATATATGCTGTACTGTCAGAATCAGTTCATATCAATGAATGTAAATCCTTTATTTATAACACAGTTGTAAGGAAGAAAACGTAAAGAGTAACATTCATATTTATTTCAAACATTTATTGCATTTTGCATGATGTTTGTTTTTAACCAGTTTCCACGCCTTTGTAGACCAGACCAATTTTGTCGTTTTAGCTCCAGAGCTATAGATTCAACAATAATTTCGCTATTCATTTTAATACCAAAGTAAAACATATATTCTATTTAAAAATTCATTTATTTTTTTTTTTGTGGGGGGGGGGGGCGGAGCGGCAATGTTTTTTTTATGCATTCCCTACCTAAATTAATTTATTGTTTGTATATTTTAAAATTAACTGTATGTCAAGGGAGAGTAAAAAAACAAAACATATTTCACATATCACTGCTATACAGGCATACCCCACTTTTAAGTACACAATAAGCTGGAAAGTGCAAAATCAGGCTCACTTCTGCATAGAAACCAATGAGCTTCCAGGTTTTATTACCAAAGCTTAATTGAACAAACCGGGGTTAGAAGCTCATTGGTTTCTATGCAGAAGTGAGCCTGATTTTGCACTTTCCAGCTTTAGTAAATAAACCCCATTGTGTACTTAAATGTGGGGTATGCCTGTACATGCACATTTCCACAGGTTTTAACCCTTATATACATAGTACAAGTGCAGAAAAATAACTGCTGATATTCCAGAAATATAGTTTGTGTCCACTTTCCTTTTTGACATGATGAGTATATTTTTGCCTCTGAATTCCTAAGCACTTGGTGTCAGCTCTGCCTACTTAATTTCTAATGCATTGCAAAGAACACTGCTCCCTCCTCATCTCCTCATTTCCACAACCTCTCCTTGTACACAGACAGAGAGCACAGGAAGTTATTAGCCAACAATATTTCTGACAAATCACCAGGTATTTTTTGCCCTTTTGAAACAGATGTAACAAAACACTTTCAAAGGTTTGTTTAGAAGACCAAAAGGGAACAATTAAGAGACATTCCCTTTTATGGTTTACATAAACTTTAACCACCTGAGGACTGCTCACAGTAAATATACTGCAACTGGGTGACGGGCACAGTCACATACATTCCAGGTTTGGGGCGTGCATGTGCATATGTTCACATGTGCTGTGATTGGACACAGCACAAGTTTGGCAGCAGATTTCAGCCAATGACGTGACACTTTTCAATCATCTGCCACTTTCCGCATCTATTCTGTGCAGCGTTTCACCACATGTGCTACCCAATTTATCGTTTACCTTTTAACTTGCCCCTGCAAAAAACAATACATTGGACACATGATTAGGACTTTTTTCGATTCAAGTAAACGAGCACATTATTAACATTAAAAGTGGGAAAACTAATCATAGTGTTCCCCGTCACTATTTGCAACACAATGATCGTGATCCCATGGGGACACAATTTTTGGTCATTGACCAGTTTGTTCCTCATTGGAGGGGGGAATCCTGTCTACGTAGGGTTTCCTGCCTCAAAATGTACTGGATCTATGAACTTCGTTCCTACTCGCGTTCGGTTTGAACGTCGAGTGGGACATAAATTCGTTCATTAATTCAGTGCAGATCACCATTGATGTTAAAAATGGGGTAACATTTATCAGCTTTTTCTTCTTTTATCTTCCCTTTGGTTCAGTCCTGTCCAGTTTGTATGTATGGCACAGAAATTCTGTTATGTCAGGATGTACGTTCCATACTTATGCTATATGCATTATGGGTTTATATCAAATGGTGCTGTTAATGTTTTGTTGTGCTTAATGGATGTTTCTGATTTTTATATATTTGGCATGGGGTTTGTCATGATCGTCATTTAACGAATGGTCTAGTGGGTTTTGTACTATGTTGCGATGACCCTAATCCATTGATCATTGTTTTTATAGCATGTTATTAGCACCTATATCACTAGGGGTCACTGATGAGCACATGTGTTTGTTTACATGAGTCCTTTGCCACTTATGGCTATGCGTTAGATCAGGGCCCTTTTTATGTGTTGGGTATTTTAGAATTATTTAGCATTTTTTTTTTTTTATGGTGCCTCCCAGGTGTGTGTTAAGACGGTCCTGTCATTTGAGATGTGTTTGCCTCTAGATGCAGGAGCACGCCGCTTGTACCACCTGTTTCGTTGTGACCATACGGGGGGCTGCGCATTTGTGCGGGCACCTAAACCTATAATTGGCTGGAAGTTCTGTGTTGCTTTGTCAGGCTTGGGTTTAGCCGCTTGTCTCCGCCCCCTGCTTGTCTCCGCCCCCTGCTTGTCTTCCGGTGACCATTGGGCTTGTGAGCCCACCGAGGACTGGAAGTTGCTGTTCACTTGGATGGCTGGTGTTTGTCTATGCCATCCATGTGTATGCATTTTCCAGGGCTTCTGGACCACGCGACGAGGTCCGGATTAGACATTGGTAGGGTTAGAAGGAACCGCGTGGTTTACGCGCCCGCATTTCGCAGGCATTCTTCCGGGGTCTATTTTGTGAGCAATCACTAACCCGGATAGATTTTTCAGTGTCACAGGCCATTGGCTCTAGAGCTGTGAGGTCGAGCTTGGCCAATCATGTTATGGGTCTTTCTCCAATCAGGCACTCCAGCTTAGAAATCGTGCCAGATTGGTTGATTGAGCTTTAGGGTTGATTAAATATTTTATAAATATATGTGCAGTATGGGGGAACAGGTAGATGCCCTAGTAGAAGTCTTATTCAGAAGAAACGCATCGGACAAGGTACACCATTCCCCATACTGCTTTTTATTGAACTGTGATCACTTTTTTATTCCATGTAAGTCGGTTTTTATGAATACAACCCACTTGTTTTTACCTGCACCATCGGAGCCCCCTCTTTCTTTTTCCTTCCATGTTCTATGGACAAAAGTTTTTTTGGGTCCTTCCTCTGAGTCTGTGTCACGCCTGCTGAGGTGATTTTATAACAGCAAAATTCAGCTCCATTGGCTTCCTTGTGGACTTTCCTGGTTCCTTGATCCATCCATATGGCCTGATATCTATTCGGTGATTTGTAATCCATCCACTGGTTGTCTTTGTGGATGCCATCGGGAGAACAGCAGAGTGCACCTACCAGATTCCAGGATTTCAGTGACAGTCCGGCCCACTTGCCGTTTTGAGCCATCCATGCTTGATTGACCCGTTGTCACGGACAGTTGGGTCCACCGGTTCCGGTAAGCGTGCATAAGCCACATTATCTGTCTGAAAGTTGTTTCCATGTGATGGTCTACAAGATCCAAGACATCTTCACTGGGATATCACTTTATTTCTGATGGACATTTCTGTTATATGTGTTTTATTTGGGGATTTTTTGGCTTAATTTCCACTGTTTCCCTTTTAGGTCTTATTTCTCAGTGATTTTGTTTACACCAATTCACTTATTTTAGCACCACACTTTCCACCCTCATAATTATAGAAGTGACCCCAGAAGAGCCAGGCTCAGGGTTCTACTCAAACCTCTTTACAGTTCCAAAACCGAATGGGGATGTCAGACCTATTCTAGATCTAAAAGACCTGAATCAGTTTTTAGACATTCGTTCTTTTGAACCATTGTACCATGCATCTTTAGTTCTTTTGACAAAGAAGTTGTTTTTTCTGGTAGCTATATCCTCGGCTAGAATGGTATTGGAGTTAGCAGCTCTTTCTTGTAAAGAGCCATATTTGATTATTCACAAAGACATGGTGGTATTGCGTCCTCACCCAACTTTTCTGCCTAAAGTGGTTTCAGGATTTCATCTGAATCAAGATGTTGTCCTACTATCCTTTTTTCCAGATCCACTGTCCACAGAGGAGAAGTTGTTGCACTCTTTAGATGTTGTAAGAGCAGTCAGAATCTATCTGCAGGCAACGGCTCAGATACGAAAGACTGATTGTGTATTCATTCTGCCAGAAGGCCCCAAAAAGGGCCAGGCAGCGTCAAAATCCACTATCTCTAGATGGATTTGACAGGTTATTGTTCAGGCTCAAAGAAGAAGATTCCTCCTTTTCAGGTTAAAGCGCACTCAACTAGAGCAGTTAGTGCTTCATGGGCAGTGCATAACCAGGCCTCCATGGCTAAGATCTGCAAGGCTTCAACTTGGTCTTCAGTCCATACATTCACTAGATTCTATCAGGTAGATGTAAGGGGGTATGAGGATGCCGCCTTCGGGCGCAGTGTGCTGCAGGCTGTAGTATAGATCCTCTTGTCCGTTGGTGGTCTATGTTTTTTGCTGATCTGTGTCTCCCTCCTCTAAATTTGGGCATTGCTATGGGACATCCCGCTAAGTAATTATCAAAGTCTCTGTGTCCCGTGATGTATGAAAAAGAAAATAGGATTTTTTAAATACAGCTTACCTGTAAAATCCTTTTCTTGGTAATACATCACAGGACACAGAGCTCCCGCCCCTCTTCGGGATTATATGTTGGGATACTTATTGCTTTGCTACAAAACTTAGGTACTCTCCATATGGGAGGGGTTATATAGGGGAGGAACTCACCTTGTAATTAGGGTTGCCAGTGTCCAATCACCTGATTGTGACTATCTAACCCACTAAGTAATTATCAAAGTCTCTGTGTCCCGTGATGTATTCCCAAGAAAAGGATTTTACAGGTAAGCTGTATTTAAAAAATCCTATTATTATATACTGTATATATGGAAATACTGTAAAATCCGCAATTAGGACTAGAACTGCCGCCTCCCAAAAAGGTACTACACACAAGTGTGTAATAAAATGGATGTGGTAAAATGAGGGATAGTGGCGCTGTTCAGGGTACCAAAGTGAAAATCGCTTAGCAAGGTATATGTAAACTATTATACCGTACCGGGTAGGAGATCAAAGACTATGTATACGTATAAATAATGTAACAGACCGTGTATACGTATATATATATATGTATAGTATAATAAAACTCAAGTGAATATTAAAAATATATGTATATAAAAAAAATATATATAATAAAGTGACTCCGTGCAAAAAGTGATAAATGGTACCTGTGAAGGGGTTCCTTCAAATAAATAAATATACCAATAAGTTATGAAAAATAATTAAGGTGAGTCCGTGTGGAAAATAATGATAAAACATTAAATATATATATATATGATCAGTAAAAGTTTGAAGTAAAATAATCAAAATGATGATGCAAGTAATTCATTAAAAAAGGGGTGATCAGTTCAAGTGTATAATCAATAGGCGTGAAAAAATAAAAATAAATTGAAATCTTTAAAGTATGTCCCAAGTGAAAAAAAGAGATTCTGTGTGCAAAAATTAATAAAAATTATGAAAAATTAATGACGTCCTGTGTAGTTCTTAAACTTCATGAAATCTGTGACAAATGGCTTGAGCAAGTATCTGGATGACTGGTGGATGATGATATATTCAGTGCTCCCCTCCTTCCGCAGAGTGACCCCTAATGTGCAAACACTCACCAGAGTGCCTAACCCCTGCAGGGGTAATAGGCATGTAATATCCTCGATGGATGGTAGGGGAATCCTCCTCTGTAGGGGTGGACAATGAAAAAGATCCTCCTCTGTGGATATGTCCAGCCTGTTCCAATCTCTGGGGATAGGGGGTGCAGCACCATGCGATCCGTGTGTATATAAAAAAGGGGAATGACACTAATAGTGTGATTCTGTTAACCCAAGGGGGTATTTTATTATAGATCAAAAAAATATATAATTAAACAAGATATATTAAGCCACTAGGGCTGACAGAACAAATAAATATATAAGGTATTAAAAATAAAAGAAACAGCAGAGCGCGCAGCACTGGGCAATGCGATGACGGCACCGCAAAGCCCCGGTCTACAGCGTGCGTTCCACTCGCGAGCTGTATAGAACCGGAAGTAGCGGGCAGAAGTGACGTGACGTGTACCAGGGTATCACCTTACGTACGTTTCGTCAATGGACGTCGTCGGAGGTGATATATACTGTATATAGTTACCAACTAGACTTACTTTTATACAACTTTACTTGTGCATGAAATCATTTTGCTAAAACAAATTTTCCCCCAAGCACAGTTGCCTTACACATTCTACAAGAACAAAAATGCTTCTACCAATAAAGTTTTATTGATAGGTTGAACATAAAGCCCAAGCTTTAAAATGTACGCATTCCTCCTACATTTCTTTCATGAGCAGGATGGACTCCTTTTAGTGTAAAGTATGTGGGAAAAGGAAACACCCTTACCATGCCCCTGCAAAGATATCAATATGCAAAAAATAATTAGTTAGACCTACAAGTGCTTTATAAAAGGGTTAATGTAATACTGCACATTCGGTAATAAATATGACCCTGTCATCAACTTAAAAAAAAAAATGCTGGTAAAAGCTCATAACAACCAAGTATTTTAAATTCTGATTTGCAGTATTTTCCTTAATATGATTTGTATTTACTTGAAATGTGCCTTTAATTGACTGCTCCACGGAATTCAATTTCATAGCACAGTCTTATACCTCCTTACACGTCCTAGCCCTCTTTTTTTCTGAGAATGCCTAATTATTATTTGTACTGGCCCAACATTTCCATCCCCCTCTTTATCTTTATACCCTTTTATGCAGCTGCCAAGAGAATGGGAATTCTATACAGTGTCACTTACATGACACCTCTGAGTCTGCTGGGATTGCTGACATCACGTCCCAGGTGGTGGCGCCCAGCAGCAGTCTTAGGACTTTTGAATATCTACACAGAGGAGGCTTTTACCAGTAAATAGCATGTATAAAATATGTTAAATAGATACAGTATATCTTATGAGAAGATTCTTGTTTTTTTTTTCGGGCTATATGTCAGGCCAAAAAGAGGAACACTGAAGCAGGAAAGAGGGACATATGATTTTCATTCCAAAAAAAAGCAGCCCCTCCAAATTAGGGACAGTCGGGTGCCTATATACACTATATTGTCAAAAAGTATTGAGATGCCTGCCTTTACACGCACATGAACTTTAATTGCATCCCAGATTTAGTCTGTAGGATTCAATTTTGAGTTGGTCCACCCTTTGCAGCTATAACCGCTTCAACTCTTCTGGGAAGGCTGTGCACAAGGTTCAGGACTGTATCCATGGGAAAGTTTGACCATTCTTCCAGAAGCGCATTTGTGAGGTCAGGCACTAATGTTGGATGAGAAGGCCTGGCTCGCAGTCTCTGCTCTAATTCATCCAAAAGGTGTTCTATTGGGTTAAAGTCAGGACTCTGTGCAGGCCAGTCAAGTTCCTCCACCCCAAACTTGCTCATACATGTCTTTATGGACCTTTCTTTGTGCACTGGTCCAAATCATTTGATGGAGAGGGGATTATGGTGTGGGTTTGTTTTTCAGGGGTTTGGCTTGACCCCTTAGTTCCAGTAAAGAGAACTCTTAAGGCGTCAGCATACCAAGACATTTTTAGCAATTTCATGCTCCCAACTTTGTAGGAACTTTTTGGGGATGGCCCCTTCCTGTTCCAACATGACTGTGCACCAGTGCACTAAGCAAGGTCCATAAAGACATGGATGAGCAAGTTTGGGGTGGAAGAACTTGACTGGCCTGCCTGACCTAAACCCGATAGCTCAACTTTGGGATGAATTAGAGCAGAGACTGCGAGCCAGACCTTCTCGTCTAACATCAGTGCCTGACCTCACAAATGCGCTTCTAGAAGAATGGTGAAACATTCCCATAGACACTCTCCTAAACATTGTGGACAGCCTTCTCAGAAGACTTGAAGCTGTTATAGCTGCAAGGGGTGGGCCAACTCAATATTTAACCCTACGGACTAAGACTGGAATGCCATTAAAGTTCATGTGCGTGTAAAGTCAGGTGTCCCAATAATTTTGACAATATATTGTATATGACTACTACCACAATGTAGGTCATATAATGCATTATTTATTTATTTATTTTTACAAAACATTCTCCATTAAGATAATAAAAAAAAAAATGAAAACTGCACCTAAGTTTATGTTGTTAATAAATAAAGAAGGGTGGGATAAGAGATGAAAAAGGGTGTTTTAAGTGCCTAGGTGTATTTCTTTAACTTCTGCAGAGGATAGATATGTTTACAATGTACCTTTCTGGCTAGTGACTAGATGGACTCTGTCCTCTCTTGCGTCAGTTCTAATTAGCAATTGAACCTTATATTTATAGTCTTTGATTTTAATGCTGGTTACATATCCTTGTTAACAAAAAAAAAAACTTTGTATCATTATCACACTAATTTCAAATACTCTCTCCTGCTGTTACCAAATGGTCCCTCTCACAGGCTCAATTAAAATGACAAGCATAAAATTATCCATGGGACTGTAAAAAGGTAAGGAATATTGAACAAGGCAGATGAAAGAGCAAAACCGTGTAGTCCATTATGCCTCATTATTTGATTACAATTTGTTTCTATAATTTAATTATATGAGATACAACAACCACCTTGTCCCCAAAGAGCATTGAGTGGGGTGTGTTCTGTTTTACTTGTCCTGTAAACTAGGTGCATGTGATTATCACATGTGGATTTAGAATACTTATATCCTTTTAAAGAAAGGATCGCATTAATGGCACAAGCAGTGTGTTATGCCGCGTACACACAGTCGAAATTCTCATCGGAAAAAGCTCTGATGGTTTTCCCGTCGGAATTCCAACGGAATTTCGCTCAAACTGTCTTGCCTACACACGGTCACACCAAATTCCGACGCTCAATAACCCCGCGCCTTAAAAAATGTTGACTGCACTATAAAAGGGAAGTTTAATGCTTCTGAGCATGCGTCAAATTGTTTCCGAGCATGCGTCGGAATTTTGCGTGTCGGAATTGCATACACACGATCGGAAAATCAGATAGAAAGGTTTTCTGTCGGAAAAATTAAGAACAGGTTCTCAATCCAAAGTCCGTCGGAAATTCCGACAGAAAAAAACCGATGGGCATACACATGGTCGGAAAATCCGATGAAAAGCTCCCAATGGACTTTGAGCATTATAGAGGGAAACTCCTTTATTAAGAAGTTGCTTACTCCCAGATAGGAATGGGCCAAATAACCCCTTGTTCGGTTCGCACCAGAACTTTCGAACATCGTGTAAGTTCGGAACCAAATACTGAATCCTATTGAAGTCTATGGGATCCGAACATGAAAAATGTGCCCATTTTGATGGCTTATATGCAAATAATTGGGCATACAATGGTTATGGGGGTCCAGGTACTGGCCTGGGGGATAGGTATCAATGAAAAAACAGCTTGGGGAGCCAGTCTGTATGATGAGGACACAATGTAGTGCACTGGGAACAAGATTTTATGATAAATTCTGGTGTCTCTACTACAGACTTTGGATAGAAGTAATGGGTGCAGAAAAATTGTTCTATGGGTGTCGTGGCGCCTTCACACTGTAACCCTATAGAGGTACTCTTGATGAAAGCAAGAATTGTCCTTGCTGTCAAACAGGTGTGGAAAAATTGTTCTTTGCCCATGAAACCTACACCAATAACATTCTTCCAGATGAAATCAACACCCACAACACTAGGCAGCCTAGAAGTCCTGCAGAGATTCCACATCCAAAAACACTTAATCTGCGACATCGGCATCAGGGGCACTGATTTTTTTGCATAAAACATAAAAATCTGCATTGGTAAGGCTCCATTCACACTTCACGATTTGGAATTAAAATTGCATGGCGATCACTGCACAATGCATGACATGTTTGGGAGGCATTATCCTTCAATGGCACCCCATACACAATGCGATTGCTGCGTGACAGGATTACACAGCAATCGCAGCAAACCATACCACACTTTTAAAATTTGTATGAATCTCGTCACCCAGAAAAAGGAGTAGGAGCTTCTTTTTGGTGAAAATATACATAGGGTGGCTCATTCAAGAGAATGGGCTGGCCTTATGCGACACGCAAAATCGTGTGCAAAGTCACTCAAACAAAATCGTGAATGCAGCCTAAAGCTCACTGTGAATGCAGCCTAAAGCTAAGGGAAATACAAAGACGAAACTACAACCATAATACCAAAAGTATGCCAATTTTCTATCTGGGAAGTAATCTAAAGAATGGATGACATTCAATAGTAGTTGTAGAGTACTTGGCTATCAGCTGTGTTTGTATTTTCCCTGAACTGCAATGTGATCTCATATCCATACATCTAAAGCTACAGCTTTCACACTGAGGTGCTTTACAGGCGCAACAGCACTAAAAATAGTGCCTGCATAGCGCCTGTAAAAAGCCTCTCCTGTCTCTCCAGTGTGAAATCTTGAGGGCTTTCACACTGAAGCGGTGCGCTTGCAGGACGGTAAAAAAAGTCCTGCAAGCCACATCTTTGCAGTGCTGTAGGAGCGGTGTATACACAGCGGCGCTTTGCGGGAAGTTTTTACCCTTTTTCAGGGGTTACAACCGCCCCACTAGCGGCCGATTAGCGCTGCTAAAATGACAGTAAAGCGGCGCTAAATATAGTGCCGCTTTACCATGAATGCCCGCCTGCCCCAGTCTGAAAGTAGCCTTAGTGGGGCATTTGTCATTTTAGGTATGAAATATTCAATCCTTGTAATAGTGCTGTGCATAACGTGATCATCACATTATTGGCATTATGGGCACATCAGTCTTATTGTCAGAAACAAACATGTCTTTGTTTGCAGCAACCAGAGGTCTTCTCTTTATTTATGAAACTGTGATGGAAAACATATCGCTAAATATACAGTCATTTTCTGTTGAAGCACATTTGGCCTGCATAGTGTTATTCATCAGCATTAGGCTCCAAGCAGCTGTCCAGCTCAAGTGGATGTGAATACACTTCTTTTTATATATCACCATTGTGCTCAGCAATACAATGAACACAAACAAGAAGTCTCATGGAGAACAGAACTTTTATTTCTAGAACCTAAAAACAGGCAAGTCTATGATTCAGGTGAAGTCTTGGATTAGGAATCTATTTTCATAAGATCTTCAGGTCTTCTATGGCATTTAAAGGGAATACATATGAAGATAAAATAGGAGTTTCAATGTTGTAGTGGACTGAAGGACCAGTTCGCCCAATGGTTGATGCAGTTGGCTTTGTCTTCTTATACAATATGTCCATCAGTAATGTCTTCTCTCCATAGTTCCTGGTTTAGTTGCCACCGACCATGGAGTCTAGCTTTTCTTGATACAAGAGCATTGATCTAAGGTGCTCCTACTCTTTAGATTGTATTGAATAAAATAAGGAAAAAAAAACACAACCATGAATGTAGAACTCTCTTAAAAGTGCTACAGCATATGTGCAGACCAGGGAATTCAGACACAGAAATCTTCAGTACTGAAGTCCAACAAAAATGCCAAAATATATTTAGCTTTGCTTGCTTGGCTCTTTAAAGTGAAACTAAGGACATTAAACTAATAACAAACCAGTTACAAGCATTAAAATACTTCTCAAACAAGCAATACCTGATTCCAAACCAATCAGATATAGAACAGTGCTGAAATTTCAGTGCATTGAAGGTGCTCTGTCTGCCTGACCTTCTAACCGTGATTACCCCTCACCCCCACCCCAATTTGTGAAACTGCAGCCTTTTAATTATAATGACAATTAATCTCCCTGTCATTGATCATGCTGATCTGCTCTGGCGGTGTGTTTACTTAGCATGCATGGTGCCCAACCTGCAAATGCAAAGAGAAATGCTGCAGGGAGATGATATTACCCCAGGGGGCACTTTACTTAGAATTAATTAGGAGCAGAGTAAAATGCAGACACTAGATCTGGGGGGATTGGGCAGTGATCAACTTATATTAACTCCACCCAATAACACCAAGGTTGATTTACTAAAACGAGTGCCAAATCTGGTGCAGCTGTGAATAGTAGCCAATCAGCTTCTAACTTCACTTGTTCAATTAAGCTTTGACAAAAAACTGGAAGCTGGTTTCTATGCAGAGCTGCACCAGATTTTGTACCCTCCAGGTTTAGTAAATCAACCCCACTGTAACATCCCTGTGCAGAGGCTCAGGAGGAAATGATTTTGAGCAATACACTACTATGTTTAGAGCACTTATGTTCCAAGATTGGCACTGGCGCGGTGACAGGTGTCTCCTTTTGTCTTGGCGCAAAGTTTGTTTTAAGGGGGAGCTTTCTAAGAAAAATCAAATGCAACCTCTCTAACACTTTTTCCATCGTGTAATTTGAAAGAATGATTTTTTCTTGATGGCTTAGTCAGTTGGAGCTGTACCTGAAAGCCATCTTTCTGACAGATTTGATATTGTAAGACAAGGCAAAAACTACTTTCTCATGTCATTCTTAGATGGTACAGCCTGTATATTAGATGGTATAACCTGCATATTCCCATAACAGGAATTACTTTCTTCTAGGGGACAATAAAGCAAAGAAGCCATAAAAGAGTCAGGAATTTACACCAATGTAGGCATAAGTGAAAACTGACAGAGCAATTGAAAAGAGCTGTCCAGTATTTCAGGAGCTTTAGCTAAAATAGCTACCAGTGTAGAACTATATGTGTATATATAGTTCTAATGTCTTATCAGTTTTTATTTTCATCTGAAACAACTATCATTTACTTCTCTTGCTTCAACTCACAAGTTTAGGTACCCCAAAAAATAGAGATCTTATTATATATATGCCATAGGTATTTCTTTTCTTTTTGCGCAACATATCCATAATTTGGAGATACATCTGGTCATTTTTTTATTTATCAGTTACACACATAACTTGCTAACTATTTTTATTTTATAATCTCTCCCTTTATTCATCTTTTACACATACTATTATACAGTATGTATGGTCAGATATGAACAGTAGGCATATTTATATTATTCTAGTCTGGCATTTCAAACTAGTCGAAATGGCCATTTATACGGTCATAATACTTCCATCTTAATTTTGCATTACAGTCAGTTGTCCAAAATATCTAGAACTTCTCCTATTGAACACTAATTTGTGCTTTGCATCTTTAAAACCATATTAAGTGTGAAAAAGCAGCACAGATAACTAAAATATGACCAGGTAAGTTTTCACATACCAGATGTTATTTTAAGTGGTATTATCAGCAAAACAGCATCCATGCTTAAAGGTCTGTAAGATGTTCTCTTATTGCATATATGTAACACACAGTCCAATGCCTAGGTCAGGAACTACAGCATAGCTGGCTGGTGTATCTTCTGCTTATAGGAGCCACTGTTCTCTTAAGGTGAACTGGTCTACCGGTACTTGGTTGCCTCTAGGTATACAATACTACAGTTCCTGGCCAGATAGCACCAGGACTGAGCAACTATGAAGAGGGTACCTGTAGTCCCGAGGTTGATCAGGCAGTATATATTGGCTGGTAGGGGAGTCCTAGAACAGTCCAAGGTAAGGACAGATAGCGATCAAGTGTAGTCCAGTTCAAGTGGCCAAAGACTCATTTAAGTATACGGCAAAGGTCAGCAACAAGGGAATGCAAGGGAATGCAACAATGAGGGCAGGGAAACACACAAGAAGCAAACCCTATAACAAGCACAGAGGCTCAGGCTGATGAAGTTTAAATAAGGTGTCTCTTGATCTGAGGACCAGTCCAGCTAGAGAGTGTATGGTTAGTTTCATTACCCTGCAGCTGATGAGAGCATCTAGGAGTCCAAGAAGACTGGATAGTTGAAAACTGGATAGCTGCCTAACAATATACTGTTTAAAATATTGTTTTTTTTTTAAATCAGAAAAAAGTTTATTGAAAAACTAAACAAGAAAAACCATACAGTATAGCATACAGAAGTATCCAAATTTCAGTAATGGAGTACAGTACATCATGTCAGATTGAAAGTATGGGTTGATCATAACCATAATTAACCGTAATATAATGTCTTAACTAACTAGCAAAGTGTTAGATACTCTACAGTACACACATAAAAAATGACTTGGACACGAGAGGTACTTTCTGCATACATGAACCAAGAATGCGTATAAAATCAAAGAAAACAGTAAAGAAATAACTAAGAAAAGAAAATAGACATCTAAACTCTTTGTCTTTTGAAATAGTGGAAGGATTCAGTTCTCTTCTAGTACCTTGCGCTTGCCTATGCTTTCGTCATGAGACAGCATGACAGGACCTGTGTTTCTGACATATTCTAGATCAGCCAGTCATTCGCTGAAGTTAGATTAGGTTACATTTGTAGTAGCCTGTCAGTTATTAATTGGGCCGGTGCCAACCCCGGCACGTCCAGCCAGTTTTTCCACAAATTGTAGAATTTTTTGGGTGCATTCCTATGCTGATAAGTGAGCTTTTCCCGTATCAGCATGTTATTTACCATGTCCACCCAACCTTTTCCTGTGGGAACTCTAGGGGTTATCCAGAATCGTGCAATTGCCTTACGTGCTAGGTATAATAAACGCAGTACTGCCGTATGTCCACCAGGTGAAAGAGTTGGTATTTCCAACGCTCCAAGGAGACACACAATCGGGTCATTTAATACTGGGAGTTGGAACACCTGTGAGATGGTTGTTAAGACAAATTGCCAGTACCGGAATAATTTCGGGCATTTCCACATCATATGTAAAAGATCTCCCTCTTCTCTAGTGCATTTCGGGCACAGTGGAGACTCCCTGAGGCCCCATTTGTGTAACCTGGTTGGAGTTCTGAAGACCCTATGAAGTAAAAATAGGTGAGATAATCTATGGGAGGCAGAGACCGACACCAATGGGGCCGAGGTTAAGCACAGCTCCCACTGCTCTCCGTCTATGGGGCCCAAATCCTTCTCCCAGCCACGTCTGCATGCCAGTTTGGAAGCATCGTGTGATGTGTTGATCAGCCTCGCGTACACTCTGGAAATCATGCCTTTCCTGTCACCCGCCGACAACACATCCTTCATTAGTGGATGCGCTACCAATGTGAGAGAGGAAAGCCTGAGTTCACTTTGCACTGCATGTCGCAGTTGAAGATATTGAAAGAAGCATACCCTGGGAATTGCAAATTCCCCTTGTAAATCTGCAAATGACTTAAACACTGAACCTCTGAACAATTGAGCAATGTATCGCACTCCCAGTTCTTCCCACTGATGAAAGTCTGTAAGTTTGGCCAGCTCTTTAAAGTAGGTGTTTCTCCAGATGGGAGTGAAATGGCATACCCCCCTTATGTGCATAAGGGACCTAATGTACTTCCATAATGTGTTGAAAAGCGTAATCGCGGGGAGGGTTTGTTGGATGTGAGAGAGGCCTGCTTCTAAATGAGTGCCGTGAGTGTGGAATCTTGCGGGACCAGCAGTGACCTGATGGGGTCTTTGTCATCCATTATTCCCCACCCGCCCAAGTGTTGGATTTGTGAGGCAACAAAGTAGTATCTGGCATGTGGTACTGCGAGCCCCCCCTGGTCTTTTGCCAATTGTAATGAGTTTAGGCTGATCCTAGCTGTCTTATTGCCCCAGATCAACGCTCTAAATTGAGCATCTATCTGAGAGAACCATTTATGAGGGATCCATACAGGGGTGTTATGAAACACATATAGGAGTTGAGGGGCCCAAACCATTTTGATTAAATTCGCTCGTCCGGTCACAGATATAGGCAATTTCACCCACACCGCACACTTCTGTCTAAATTTGTGGAGCAGGGGCGTGAGGTTTAGTGACAAGTATTGAGTGGGGTCAGCTGTCACTTGTATTCCAAGGTAACGAAATTCGTTCACCGTTAGTATATCTTTGGCACAGTCTGGGAGTGGTTTCGAAAGTGGGTCTAGGGGTAGAATGACTGATTTATTCCAGTTGATAGTAAAACCTGACAGCTCCCCGAAGTCCGCGATCAATTGCATCGCGTGCCTCAACGAGCCGTCTGTGTCCCCTAGGTAAATTAGAGTGTCGTCTGCATATAGAGAAATAACATCCTGTCTAAGTCCCCTACGGAATCCAATTATGTTC
This sequence comes from Lithobates sylvaticus, assembly GCA_028564925.1. Lineage (NCBI taxonomy): Eukaryota > Metazoa > Chordata > Amphibia > Anura > Ranidae > Lithobates > Lithobates sylvaticus. The sequence goes on along the minus strand of CM053035.1, from coordinate 126,760,353 downwards.
AGTGATTCCCTTGCATGAATAGCCAAGGGTTCGAGCGCCATTGCAAACAACAGGGGTGATAAAGGACACCCCTGTCGTGTGCCCCTGAAGAGAGTGAAAGAATCAGATACCTCCCCATTAACCTGCATTCTTGCGGTGGGGTTGTTATATAATAACTGGACCCATTTAAGGAAGGAGGGACCCACCCCAAATCTTTCCAGTGTTTCCCACAGATATAGCCACTCCACGCTGTCAAAAGCTTTGGCAGCGTCAAGTGATAGGACAGCTCTGTTACCCGGGTTATCTACGGGGATCTGTAGGTTGAGAAACAATCTGCGTAGGTTATGTGCTGTCGATCTGGTCGGGATGAACCCAGATTGGTCTCTGTGGATTACTGTTTGTATACATTTGGCCAATCTGTTAGCCAATACTCTGGCCAGCAGCTTAACGTCAAAAGTAAGCAGGGATATCGGTCGGTAAGAGTCCGGTGATATCGCAGCTTTGCCCGGTTTCAGAAGGACCACTATCAGAGCCTCAGTCATAGAAAGGGGGAGTCTACCGGTCTCAAAGGCCCTGTTATATACCTTCAAAAGAACTGGGATCAAATGTGAGGTGTACCTTTTATAGACTTCCGAGGGGAGTCTGTCCGACCCTGGGGCCTTCCCATTTTGCGCCTGTGCTAGTGCTTCCAGTAGTTCCTCCTCAGAAAGAGGTGCGTTTTAGCTGGGCGGTGTCTGACCTCGAGAATTTTGGCAAGGGGTGTCTGTCTATGAACGTATGTATTTCTGTCTTCGTTGGGTTTACTTTGGAAGTATAAACGTCTTGGAAGAAGTCTTTAAAAATTCCCATGATTTCTGGGGTAGAATAATGAAGTGTACCCTGTTTGTCAGCCATTGCCACTATATGTGCTGCTGGCTGTTGTGACTTGGCTAACATGGCCAGCATGTGGCCAGTGTTTTCTCCTTCCTCATAGTGTGCCTGTTGAAGGAAAAAGCGTTTGTTTTCAGCTAAGGTTTTTTAGCATGGATTGGGCTGAGAGCCATGTGCTCTTGGTGCTATCACTTGGGTTAGCTATATATTGTGTTTCTGCTTTACCTGCTTCTAGCCTTACTAGGTTCTCCCATTCCTTGGTTTTAGATTTAATATGTGAGATCTCTCTAATAAACTGTCCCCGTAAATAAGCTTTGGTTGCATCCCACACTATAGTCAGGTCAGCTGACCCTATGTTTTGCTGAAAGAAAGTGATCAATAGACTACTAATTGGATCTGGGTCTGGTAGTAGAGCCATCAAAAATGGGTTCAATTTCCATATACCCCTAGCTCTGATCATCCCCATGTGTACATCTATGGACAGTGGAGAGTGGTCAGAAACATGTCTAGTATGATATTGCGAAGTGTCAATTAACGGTAGCATATATTCATTACCCAGAGCTAGATCAATACGTGATAATCCTCCAATGGAGGCAGATTGACAGGAATAAACTTTGGTATCAGGGTTGTGCATCCTCCATACATCTATAAGGCCCATCTCCTGGAGGAGACGAGCAAACGGCGTGGGCTTTTGGCCGCTTCGTGACCCGGTACCCCCAGTAGTGCTCAATTTATCTTTACTTATGTCAATGTAATTATTAAAATCACCTATTGCCAATAGTGGCACTCCCGGGAACTGCGCCATATAAGACGCAAGTAGTGTAAGCACGGTGGCTGAGAACGGAGGAGGAATGTACAATCCTGATAAGATGCATTTGGTCCCATAAAGGGAGCACAACAAAAATATATAGCGACCTTCCGGATCAAGTTTAGTGTCTAGTGGGGAGAATTGTGTACCCTTTTTCATCAGGATACTCACTCCCCTCGAGTACACCGAGTAGGTGGCATGGTATTGATGACAAAATTGTCTCACAGCAAATGAGGGGGTGTTTATCGAGGGGAGGTGAGTCTCCTGTAGGCATATCACATCCGCTTGTATGCGCTTGACATTTCTCATTACTGCCAGGCGCTTGATCCGATTGTTTAGGCCCCTTACATTCCAGGACAGAATTCTCGTCACTCCTGACATTTAAAAAGCATTTACGTAATTACACGGATATTTAGTATATATAACACCCATGTTGGTAGAACTATATTAACCTTGCCCTTGTTTGGGCTTTTGTACCAGTGTGGCAATTTGGCTGTAGGAAGAAGACAATCAAAGAGTAACGACAATGGCATTAGGAACCTGAGACTGGCATCAGCATAGGACATGAGTCTCGTAAGAACAATACAAGCGGTACTGGTGATCATGGTGGCAGTCTTTGAAGAGGGGAAAAATAAAAATAAAAATAATAAAAAAAAGACAAGAGTGGAAAAAAAGATGAAACAGATGGCCAACAGGGCCTCGCCTTCAATCCTGAACTTGAATGGGGAGTCAATCCTATCCATTCTGGGGGTAACAGTGGAAGTGCACTTACGTGTCCCAACCTTCTCCACAGCAAGAACATTAGCCGTGCGTGTATGCATGTATTCAGAAAACAACTGGGATTCTGGATAGCTGGCTCCGCCTTCTCTACAACTTCCTTGGGGAAAAAAAAGTGGCAAAGTGTACCAAACCTGTGCAAAAGTATGGTGGAGATCTCACGGTGGTGCGTTGCGCCTGTTTCTAGCTGCTCGGATTGATTGCTCTTCCCGGTCCAGCCATTGTGCTGCTGCAGAAGGAGAGTTAAATAATTGAACAGAGCCTAGGACTTCCACCCTGAGGCGAGCTGGGTATAACATGCGTATTTCAGTTCTAAGTCTCTGAGTCTTTTCTTGACGTCAGTGAATTTAGCACGTTTTTTCTGTAAATCAGCAGAGAAATCAGGGAAAAAGGAGATTTTAGCATTGTCAAGCTTGAGAGCTGCAGGTTTGATCCTGGCATTTTAGAGGACCGCGTCCCTGTCCTTATAGTTAAGGAGTTTAAATAAGAAAGGCCTTGGGGGGGCGCCTAGTGGTGGAGGCCTGGCTGGGACTCTGTGAGCCCTTTCTACTGAGAACATAGGGGAGAAGACCTCCGCCCCAAATGCATTGGTCAGCCATTTTTCAATAAAGTCCACGGGGTTTTTACCCTCCATACGCTCAGGGATACCAATGGCCCTTATATTGTTTCTCCTCATTCTGTTCTCCATCTCATCTAAACGAGCGACATGTTGTGAAAGTAAATGATTATTGTAGGATAGGTCATTTTGCATTGGTGCTAGATCATCCTCCATGGAGCTCACTCTCCCCTCCAAGGCAGCTGTCCTCTCCCTTATCTTCTGTGTGTCCTGCCGCAAAAATGTCATCTCTGCTTTAACCCCTTTAATGTCAGATGTAAGTGCTGCTAGCGATGTGTTACATGAGGTGACCGCAGCAAAAATGTCCCTAAGTGTGGGTTCGTTTTCCCCTTCAGGGCTGGGTATGGATTGCGGCCTAGCAGGCAGGCCTTGTGGGGTACTCACTGCGTCCCAGGGGAATATGGCGCCATTGGAATCCTCCAGGGGTACTGTATCATCTGCTTCCATCGCTTCTTTCAGGGATTCCTCCGGGGGGAGATTGATCCGAGGTAAGCGGCATGGAGAACAGCTTAGCAGCTGCCTCCCTGTGAATCTCCTTCGCCGAGCGCTGTGCGGGGGCGCCATGATGGCACATGAGGTCTGTGCTGCGCGATGGCGTGTGTCGTCTGGCGGTCGACATCGGGTCTTTCAGGGGGTAAGTATCAATGCCTGTGGGTGCCAGGGGTTTGCAGGGGTTAGGTAGGGTTGTTTTAAGGCAGATGGAAGCGGATTCCCAGGATTAGTTTCAGGATGTTCGGCGGAGCTCCTCACAAGTGCGTCCGGCTACATCCGCTGCCTGGCCACGCCCCCTGTTTAAAATATTGTTGCATACTTGACTACTACCCTTTTAACTCCCCATCTTTTGCCCTCTTCCTTGATCACGTTCCTCTTTTTCAACCTATACCCCTTTAGAACCCTGAATCCCCAGAGCCCATATGGAATTCTATTCACCCCACCTCATAAAAAGGAAAAACAATTTCATTCCGGTTCTTTTGTTTTCTTTCTCGAAAAAAGCTATAAAACAGGGAGAAAGAAAAAGGTACCCCTCAAACCTAGCAATGTACATATAAAGTAACTAATGTTATGTAATAAATTCATGCACAGCAGATAACCTTGACCTTTAACGCTGTAATATGCCATCTGGGTAATGATAATGAAAACATGCTTTATACATTTACTTATGTATACCTAAACTGAACCCAAGCTGTATGTCTACATACTTACTGTGGAATAGATTGCTGTACCACCTTGATTTCCTCTTAAACAAAATAAAATAAAAAATATATAAAAAGATGAATTTCACAATTATTATTTGTTTACGTATTTACATGTGAGGTGAATGGGTACCCTTACTCATTCACATAGGGTGGGGGGCCGGGATCTGGGGCCCCTTATTAAAGGGGGCTCCCGGATTCCGATAAGCTCCCCGCTCACAGACCCTGACAACCAACGGTCAGGGTTGTCGGGAAGAGGCCCTTGTCCTCATCAACATGGGGACAAGGGGCTTTTGGGTGGGGGGGGCCGCAGGGTGCCTAGGTCCCCCAAAGTACCCACCCCCCCATTTTGAGGGCATGTGGCCTGGTATGGCTCAGGGGGGGGGGGGCGCTCGCTCGTCCCCACCCCCTTGCCTGACCTTGCGTGCTCGGATAAGGGTCTGGTATGGACTTTGGGGAGACCCCCACACCGTTTTTTTGGCCTAGGGGGTTACCCTCAAAATCCATACCAGGTGACGGGGCTCGCAAGGTGTCAATCTCGCCAATCAAAGCTGCGAGATTGACTGCCTTCTCTAGTCCCGTCGTACCTCGAGTCACGTTCAAAATGAACGGACTTTACTCCGTGTGTGGGCAAGTCCGTTCATTTCGAAAGTCCGTCGGACCTGCATACAGACGGGCGGACTTCCCACCTGGAACTGAGTCTGGCGGACTTTCGGCGGGAAGATTTAAAACATGTTTTAAATCTAGGTCCGGCTGGAGCCCACACACGATCGGAATGTCCGCCGGACAGTCCGATCGTGTGTACGCGGCATAAGAGTTTTTATTAAAGTTTGCAAAATATACAAACAAGTACAAAAGGTACAAAAAGAGAACATAATAACTGACAATAGTAGTCAGTATCATAACAATATAGTAACTCAAAAAAGAGCAATGATATGTGGTACCTCTTGCACAGCTTTAATCATGTGTTTGTAATTATGTTAATGAAATTTAATTTAATTAAATATAACAATAAAAAAGATGGTTCCTCTATCCATTCTGTCCCATGCAAAGCCACATTTTCTTACATAAAACAAATCATCTATTTTTAAAAGAGATTCTTTATATTACCTGAGAATGGACCTTCATTCACCTTTTACTAACTGCATAATCCTGACCCTCTCCCCACCCTTTTACACATTTGGAAACCGTTTTTTTTCTTTAGGGTAGCAGGCACCTTTTCCAGCAGGTAGTTTCTCCCATTTCCTTATTCCAAGGCAAGGATGACATTGCTTCTGTCCCCCAATCCACAGCTGCCTGGGACCACGTCACATATCTCAGCAGGCTCTGGGACTAGACCCAGTGCATTTTGCACATGTGCAATAGGAAGCCCAGCTGTGCCTGATCAGGAAGTTGCAGCCGTTTCCTGAATCAAAAATGGCAGTATGACAGTAAGGGCATGTATACAGTGGTGAAGACTTTGCTTTGTACGAAGACAGCGCAGAACATCTTGGACATCTTGGACATCTTAAGTACTGTGTGTGTGTTTTAAAAGTCAAAAGCTAACTTACTTTTAGTTTTAGATCCTGTTAGACCCATATTTTAGTTCACATATTCTTTTGGGTTTATTACTTTATTCATTAGGAACCATTGTAATAGAGCATTGCAATGTTTAACATAATATAATATAATAATTTACAGCAATACTGCTACAGGTAAACTTGAACAAAAGTGAATCTTTAATCCCTCAACTTTACCAAATACTTTTTTCCCATGAAATGAGGACATAGAAAAATTGAAAAACACTCAACTAGCAGAGGATGACTGTTTTGGAACACATTTTAAAGTATTGTTTGTGGGTAATTTTGTGTTTTAAATGCAATGAGATACAAGTCTAATTAGAATATAAAGACCCTGGTGTCAATTGACTAGTACACGGAAGGCCTGAGAACACTAGTCTGGGTTTGGAGATGGTGCCTCATGTTTTTTCTTGAGGGATTCATCTAGTGCTAAAAGGTGCATGGCCTGGTAGTATCTCAGCAAAAAGTGCACAAACTACAAAATTCAACACCACAATTACATTAGCTCCTAAGTCTTTGGCAGGTGGTTTGGAGGAGGTTATGAATGGGAAGCTTAAAAATGGTAGATAACGTCAGATGTGGCTTAAGTACCCCATATAATTATCAATCAACATTCCAGATGATTTTTCAGTTACCAGTCCTTGATGAATCAAATGCTAATCACCATGTGAAGTTGTGTGATAACTGCAGGCAGAAAAATGTTTAGTTTGTCAGCATATAATGCAATGAGTTTAATATAAATTACATTTAAAAGCTGGACAAGTTGCTTGTTATGGTGACTCAGAGAAATATGGATTTCTACTTCATACATATAGATCTGAAATCTGCGGTTTTATACTTCATATAAATGAGAGCTCAATAGATTTGTCCCATATATTTATGACTAAAAGCTATATGGATTTTATCTTAGCTTATGTAAGATAACTCTATTTACTAAAAATACGTCATAACATTCTCTGACTATGGCCACAAGCCTGTTCATGCTTTTCTGGATGAGTTAATTACTTGCTTTTGCAAACAATTGCTAAGCACCCTGTGGTGTCTTTTGTTTTTACAGGAACAGGCTTTCTTTTTTAATTTAAATAAGGCTTTCTTTTTTAATTTTAAGGAGTAACTCCATCAAAGAAAAATGTAGTTAAGACATAGCAATCTGAGGGTACTCTATAGAAAATATATCAGCAACCTGCTGAACAGAGGTATTAATTGTGTACAGCTGCTATTTCTAACATGGGGAACTCAACCAGTATACACAAAATTGTAAATGAAACAGCATTAACACCCACACATCATAAAGAACATTATCTCCAATGTCACATACAATAAATAATGAATACAATAAAGATCCATATTATCTTGAATTAAAGTGACAATAAATATTGTGCTTTACATAATTCATCTATATTCTTCCATTTTCCACAGCAAAGTTTCCAGTGCAGAAATGGAAGTGGCTAGTGGAAAAATAATTCATAATTCAGCAAAGTAAATTTTTCTTTAAATTGTCACCACCACCACCACCGCAAAGGATGACCAACAACTCCACCTCAAAATAAGTATCCACCACCACTGTTCACACTAAATTACTCACCAGAAATATATGCTGGTGTAAAGCTGCCACAAATGCCATATCATATAACACTATTGGCAGGGTCACTTGAAGGACCGCCTTTAACTATCCTGGCAACTCTCAACAATGTCAGCTTGGCTCACATAATATAGTACAGAGCACTCATATCATCAAACCATAAAAAGAGGAAAAAAAAAAAGAAAGCCTCCCCAGTGTAAAATATAATTTAGAGGTATCACCACAGAGTGGTTCTGTGGATACCAAAATAATATACTGTATATATGTGCCACGTCCCATTAACTGGACATGCTATTGGAAGTATTGTTATTGGACTTTATTGACACTGAGATACACAATGTTTAACCACTTCACCCCCGGAAGGTTTTACCCCCTTCCTGACCAGAGCACTTTTTACAATTTGGCACTGCGCTGCTTTAACTGGTAATTGCATGGTCATGCAATGCTGTACCCAAACAAAATTTGCGTCCTTTTTTCCCCACAAATAGAGCTTTCTTTTGGTGGTATTTGATCACCTCTGCAGTTTTTATTTTTTGCGATATGAATGAAAAAAGACAGAACATATTGAAAAAAAAAAGAATTTTCTACTTTTTGTTATAAATAAAGTAAACAAAATTTTTGTCATATATGTAGGCCAAAAAAAATTCAGCCACATGTCTCGGGTAAAAAAAAAATTCAATAAGCGTATATTTATTGGTTTGCGCAAAAGTTATAGCGTCTACAAACTAGGGTACATTTTCTGGAATTTACGCAGCTTTTAGTTTGTGACTACCTATCTCATTTCTTGAGGTGCTAAAATGGCAGGGCAGTACAACCCCCCCAACTGACCTAACTTTGGAAAGCTGACACCCCAAGGAATTTGCTGAGAGGCTTGTTGACCACATTGAATATTACATTTTTTTGTAAAAAATGTTTTTGTCATTTTTCAAAGTTGGCACTGAAATGATAAATTGCTCAAACATGCCATAGGCATTTGTAAAATTACACCCCAAAATACATTCTGCTGCTTCTCCTGAGTACGGAGATACCACATGTGTGAGAATTTTTGGCAGTCTAGCTGCGTACAGGACCCCAAAAACCAAGAACCGCCTAGGATGTAAATTTTTGATTTCACTCCTCACTACCTATCAGTTTCGGAGGCCAAGAAATGCTCAGATAGCACAAACCCCCCCCAAATGACCCAATTTTGGAAAGTAGACACCCAAGCTATTTGCAGAGAGGCATGTTGAGTCCATGGAATATTTTATATTTTGCCACAAGTTTCGGGAAAATTAAAAAAAAAAATTATTTCACAAAGTTGTCACTAAATTATATATTGCTCAAACATGCATATGTCAAATTACACCCCAAAATACATTCTTCTGCTTCTCTTGAGTATGGGGATACCACATGTGTGGGACTTTTTGTCAGTCTAGCCGCGTACAGGACTCTGAAAACCAAGCACCGCCTTCAGGCTTTCTAAAGGCGTACATTTTTTATTTCACTCCTCACTACCTTCAACAATTTTGGAGGCCATGAAATGCCCAGATAGCACAAACCCCCCCAAATGACAATTTTGGATAGTTTCCTTTACTTTATTTATTTTCAAAAACAAATGAGAGCTGCAAAATATTCACCATGACTCTTAGCAAATAGCTTGGGGTGTCTACTTTCTAAAATAGGGTAATTTGGGGGTGGGGGGGTCGTATCACAGAAACTGTGAAATGAGGAGTGAAATCACCATTTTACGCCCATAGAAAGCCTCACGACGGTGCTTGGTTTTTGTGGTCCTGTTTGTAGGCTCCCAAAAAGTCCCACAATTGTGGTATTCCCGTACTTAGGAGAAGCAGCAGAATGTATTTGGGGGTGTAATTTCACATAGGCCCATGGCATGTTTGAGCAATATATCATTTAGTGACAACATTGTGAAGAAAAAAAAATATGTCTACTTTTCAAAAAGAGGCAATTTGGGGGGGGGGGGGGTTGAACTGTCCTTATATTTTCATACACAACAATAGAAAATTATGTCACACATCACCCACTCTTCTAACCACTTGAAGATAAAGCCCTTTCTGACACTTTTTGTTTACATGAAAAACATTTTTTTTTCTAGAAACATTATATATTTTTTTAAAGCAAAGGCCCTATAGATTAAAATGGTGGGTGTTGCAAATTTTTTTTCACACAGTATTTGCGCAGTGATTTTACAAACGCAGTTTTTGGGAAAAAAAACTTTTTGAATTTGAATGCACTAAAACACACTATATTGCCTAAATGTTTGATAAAATATAAAACATGATCAAATGCCAAGTACATAGATACCAAAAACTACATGCTTTAAAATTGTGCACAACCGTGCATCGGTGACAAACTACATACATTTTTAAAAGCCTTTACAGGTTACCACTTTAGATTTACATAGGAGGTCTACTGCTAAAATTACTGCCCTTGATATCTGATGTTCGCGGTGATACCTCACATGCATGATGCAATGGCTGTTTACATATGACATGAGACCGACACTTGCGTTATCCTTTGCGTACGAGCACAGGGGGACAGGGGTGTTTTTTAAATTATTTATTTTGCTTTTTTACTTTGTTTTTACACTGTTACATGCATTTTTTTTTTATAATTTTTATTGTTATCACAGATAATGTAAATATCCCTTAGCAATAGGTAGAGACAGGTACTCTTTAAAGAAAAAATGTTGGTCTATTAGACTCTAGATCTCACCACTGCCCTCAAAGCATCTAATACAAGTAAATGGCACAACAACCAAAACACAATGATTCAAAAACTTTTTTTCTCCAGTGGTTGGAAGAGATACATATACATATATATATATATATATATATATATATATATATATATATATACAAATATATATATACATATACACATATACACTACACAGAGCAAAATGCTGAATACACAGAAGCTGGTGCATATAGGTATACCCAATATTTCAACTTTAGTGCATGGGGATTTATCAAGATTCTCTGAATAACAATGAATCGAATAAAATAAAATAAAATAAAAATGACATGGGATATGACAGGGAGGGGTGGTGGGGTGTACTAAATAAGTCCGTAGCAATGGCAGCCATCCAGTGGGAACAGAAACTGTTATTCCCGGTACACTAGAAAAGAAACAAGAGAGAGAGGCGCCTCTGGGTGCAGACTGTATAACAGTTTTAATATTTGTGCAAAAGACAATGATAAAATACACTCACATTTGGTAGGTGAGTGTTGAGCATAAAAAGTGTCCTGTGTGGTTGAAGTCTTCCTGGCCGTCCGTGGTGGATGGGGTGCCAAAGCGAGGCTTTGTCAAGCCGGCTTGACAAAGGAGCGCGGTCGTCACATGATACACGGCCCTGCCAGCTCAGGAAATGCGTTGCATGCTGTGACGTCATCGCTGCTCGCCTGGATTGCATGCTTGAGTTCCAAGCCTTGCTTTGGCACCCCATCCACCACGGACGGCCAGGAAGACATCTGCCTCAGCCTGTGGACAAGAACCCCTGCACAGATCCAGCCCCAGCGCTTGACTCCAACCACACAGGACACTTTTTATGCTCAACACTCACCTACCAAATGTGAGTGTATTTTATCATTGTCTTTTGCACAAATATTAAAACTGTTATACAGTCTGCACCCAGAGGTGCCTATCTCTCTTGTTTCTGCCCTCAAAGCATCTGACCACACCAAGATTGGTGTGATCAGATGCTTTTCCAATTTCTCAATGGCGCTGTTTATATCTGGCGAAACCAAAGTCATGAAATGCTCGTACCTTCCGCTTTCATAGGCCATAGAGATGATGGGAGCTGTTCTCTGATCAGCTCTATGGTCAGCTGACGGAACCATCGGATTCATTATCAGGCTCCCCGGTGGGACAGGAGAGCCCTGAAAAAAACATGGAAGACGGTGGGAGGGGGGACGTTCCCTCCCACTGCTTGTAAAAGCAGTCTAGTGGCTAATTAGCAGCTAGAATTGCTTTTATATGAAAGCCGACCGCTGGATGAAAAGAACAATACCAAGATGATACCTAAACCTGCAGGCATCCTTCTGGTATAACCACTCAAAGTCCATCAACATATCAGTACATTGCTGGTCCTTGTTGGGCAAATATTGTAATGTTCTTTTTTTTCATGCAGCCTGTGGGAAAAAAAGAGCTTGATCGGTGGGTATGCTCACCATTAGAATACCCACTTCTAATGATGGGCATACATGCACTACAGCGCTGGAGTCGATGATTTATGTATCGTGAGAGCAAACCCTGTTGCTGTCAAGGTAAATAAATCAGTGCTGCAGTTGAATGGTGTACCTGAAAAGCAAACAATGGTAACAATAAAACATTAACTCAATAAAACCACTTATTTTTTATTGCAATTTGTGCCTAAAAAATATATGCAGAAGCATTGGGACAACCTGCCCCTAATGTTAGGAGCAAATCGCTCCTCCACCCCTGCCCCACGCTTTGGCACATATGCTTTTTTTTAACTGTGGTGGTGAAATCACCTCCTACAGTGCTGGAGTCACTGATTTATGTATTGTGAGAGAAAACGATGTTGCTGTCAAGATAAATAAATCAGTGCTGCAGCTGAATGGCGTACCTACAAAGAAAATATTGGTTAACAATAAAACACAGTAAACAGTAAAGTATAAAATAATTACATACCTGCAAAGTAAACATGATAAAACATAGTAACATTAAAACATTGCAGTTATAAAATACAGTAAAACAGAGCAGAACAATAGTAAGAGAATAGAGAGAGAAAAACAATAAAACAGCAAATAAAGTATCTCACAAAAGTGAGTACACCCCTCACAATTATGTAAATATTTTATCTTTTCATGTGACAACACTGAATAAATTAGACTTTGCTACAATGTAAAGTAGTGAGTGTACAGCTTGTATAACAGTGTAAGCTTGCTGTCCCCTCAAAATACCTCAACACAGCCATAAATGTCTAAACCACTGGCAACAAAAGTGAGTACACCCCTAAGTGAAAATGTCCAAATTGGGCCCAAAGTGTCAATATTTTGTGTGGCCACCATTATTTTCCAGCACTGCCTTAACCCTCGGGCATTGAGTTAACCAGAGTTTCACAGGTTGCCACTGGAATCCTCTTCCACTCCTCCATGGCGACATCACGGAGCTGGTGGATGCTAGAGACCTTGCGCTCCACCTTCTGTTTGAGGATGCCCCACAGATGCTCAATAGGGTTTAGGTCTGGAGACATGCTTGGCCAGTCCATCAAATTTACCCTTGGCTTCTTTAGCAAGGCAGTGGTCATCTTGGAGGTGTGTTGAGGATGTTGTAATACTGCCCTGAGGCCCAGTCTCGGAAGGGATGGGATCATACTCTGCTTCAGTATGTCACAGTACATGTTGGTTCCCTCAATGAACTGTAGCTCCCCAGTGCCGGCAGCACTCATGCAGCCCCAGACCATGATACTCCCACCACCATGCTTGACTGTAGGCAAGACACACCTGTCTTTGTACTCCTCACCTGGTTGCCACCACACATGTTTGACACCATCTGAACCAAATAAGTTTATCTTGGTCTCATCAGACCACAGGAAATGGTTCCAGTAATCCATGAATCCATGTCCTTAGTCTGCTTGTCTATAGAAAACTGTTTGCGGGCTTTCTTGTGCAGCATCCTTCTGGGATGACAGCCATTCAGATCAATTTGATGCAGTGTGCAGCGTATGGTCTGAGCACTGACAGGCTGACCCCTTTGCATATGACACTGAGCACGTGCACTCAACTTCTTTGGTTGACCATGGTGAGGCCTGTTCTGAGTGGAACCTGACCTGTTAGACTGCTGTATGGTCTTGACCACCATGCTGCAGCTCAGTTTCAGGGTCTTGGCAATCTTCTTATAGCCTAGGCCATCTTTATGTAGAGAAACAATCCTTTTTTTTCAGATCCTCAGAGAGTTCTTTGCCATGAGGGGCCATGTTGAATTTCCAGTCACCATTATGAGAGAGTGAGAGCAATAACACCAATTTTAACACATCTGCTGCCCATTCACACCTGAGACCTTGTAACACTAACAAGTCACATGACACCGGGTAGGAAAAATAGATAATTGGGCCCAATTTGGACATTTTCCCTTAGGGGTGTACTCACCTTTGTTGCCAGTGGTTTAGACATTAATGTCTGTGTGTTGAGTTATTTTGAGGGGACAGCAAATTTACACTGTTATACAAGCTGTGCACTCACTAGTTTACATTGTAGCAAAGTTTCTTCAGCGTTGTCAAATGAAAAGATATAATAAAATATTTACAAAAATGTGGGGGTGTACTCACTTTTGTGAGAGACTGTATTTTATTTTATTTTTTATCATTTTTTTTTTTTTACTTTTTTTTTTTAACACTTTTATTCATAACTGTAACTACCTACCACAGGTCGCCGAGCTACTGCCCTCTAAGCTTGATTGTTTTTTTTTTTTTATGTTCATGGCACGTGAGGCTCTGCCTCCCCTGACTGCATGTCCCTGGACAGTTGTTTTACCTGCCAAACATTTGCAATTCTGTTTATATCTACTTGCATATTAGATTTAACAAATAAGCATACATAGAAAATATAATATGTAGGTAATTTTAAATGAAAACTGCATATATACTGTATATATGATCGAGAATAAATTAGTTCTTTCCCTATATTTTTTGTAACAATAAATCCAATGTTTAATTACATTAAATAGCTTTTTAATATGAATAACTTAAACACTTTTAAAATGTATTTTTTTTTTTTAAATGAATTCTATAATTAATTTGGTAATTTTTTTGCATGTTTACATTTTTATTATCTTTATTTGTATAAACTCCTAATGTTACAAATAAAATATATGATTCTACAACATTTTAATGCGTGCAGTGCTGGGCTGCATTATAAGATAGTCTAGCAGTAGTTATTTCCTGTCTGATTGTTCCTGCAGACTGAATATCTAGTATGTGTGTAATGCTTAAACCTGTTATTAGATTTGTGATTTAGACCCATTTCACACTGAGGCAGTTTTCAAGTGTTTTAGCGCTAGAAATAGTGTCTAAAAAACGCCTGAAAACTGCCTCCAATTCTGTGCAATGAGTGCTTTCACACTTGGCCATTGCACTTGTGGGATGTTAGGAAAAGTCCTGCAAGCAGCATCTATAAATAGCACTCCCAAAATGCCCCTGCTCATTGAAATGAATGGGCAGTGCTTCTAAAGCTCCTTAAAAGCTATTTGAAAGCACTTTTTTTTTTAAGGTCATGTTGACCTTAAAAAATCCGCCCCTCTAGCACCTGAAAGCGATGCAAAAGCGATGCTAAAGCACCGTAAAAACATCTGGCACTTTAGCGCTGTTTTAGCGGTGCTTCAGTGTGAAAAAAGCTTCAGTGATCTGTCTTGCAGAGTTTGAAATTCATAACCAGCCTAATCCAGAACCCCAATGAAGAAAAAAGGCAAAAAAAGCAAAAGAAAAAAGAGCTATTCTAACAAGCCTAATCCAGAACCCCAACAAAAAAAAAAAGAAAAAAAAGTACAAAAAGTAAAAAAAGTACACATATATGTATTCCCTCCCCCCCTGGTCTCAACAGATAGGTCACATAATCCAGAGGACATTTGCGTTTATGATGTGAGTGTCAAGTGTTCACAAATGTGAAAACAATATCAATTGGAATTTTAGTGATCACAAACGGGTGAAAATGTCATCTTTATACAAATTTTTGTCCACAAAAAGCTGATTTCCTATCCAAATGTTTTTAACAACTAATGAAAAACTACTTGTCTTTTGTGCATGTGCCGAATGTAGTGCTGAAATGGGAAAGAGTCTCACATAACATTGAGCTTTAACCCATTCTGCTATGTAATATAAAAATTCTACTTATCTGATATCCTTTTAATCAATATTGTTTTTACCTATATTAGATACTAAATACCTGGGTGTGTGAAAGATGTATAAAGTTTTGAGAAAAAGTACACAAAATGCATTATTTTTTCACTTTCAATACGTTTTTATTGAAATTTTGTAGGATACCTGTACAATTATATAAAAGAAAACCCCTTCCTAGATTGTAAGCTCTAACGAGCAGGGCCCTGAGAATCTTCCTGAATTTAATTGTATTGTAACTGTACTGCCTGCCCTCATGTTGTAAAGCACTGCGCAAACTGTTGGTGCTATATAAATCCTGTATAAAATTCTGTATAATAATAACATGTGGAAGAATTCCAGAGTGCATCCGTAAGTTATTAGTGACAAAAAAGGCAATTAAGATAAATAAAGTGGAAGGAATAGGTTCTTGGAATGTTCAAGGTGTCTATATCAACAATACATAATCTGTTAAAAATTAACAATTTAAAAAATGTAAATTGTCTAAAAATATTTAACCCACATATGTCATCATTGAAGTAATGCAAATGAATGTTATCACAAGTATGTTGCTTGAAGAGAATATCTCAACATGCTTCGCCTTTTATACAGCTTCTTCAGGAGAATCTGTTACCTCATACATCAAATTAGTTGCATCAAATTAGACTCTAAATGAAGAAATGCAAGGAAACACATGAATATCAATAAATTCAAACGGAATACCCTGTATGTGACAAAACATTTTTAGAAGAGCAGAAAATATAATTACTGGAGTATGATGATGGGCATCTCACCAAGCGGTTGTATCTAATCACACAACAAATGAATAGACAGAGCAGCTTGGTCCATATAACTGCAACAAACCCAGGAGTGACCACCGGGCAAGCTATAGGAGGGGCCCTAAGGTTTGCTCCAATACAATAAATTTCAAAAATCTAAAATGCAAAGACACTCATTATTGTACCTCTCTCCAGGCCTTCGGTGAATAAACTCCACATATCAGAGTGGTGAAAAACAACCACCAGCAACCCTAATAGTAACCATTGCTTTTTCTTTTCTTTTTTGTTATATTGGTAAGGTCATTGTTTACTTTATTTTGTCATTTCAATAACCTGGATTTATATCACATTGAGGATATAATTCTTTCCCAATACTTTTTATTGCAAAGTTTACATGGTTTACAAAGGCATAAACATTGTCAAATAAATGTCAAAGAGTCAAAGCATCCTCCTAAACCATTACAGACCATAATGTGGTGACTGAGGAACAGCAAAATCAAGAAAAACTTGGCCTAATGTTCCGGCTCTACCTATTAAAGCAACCACATGTTTATGACTGTGAGTTCAGAAGTATCAGCAACTGGTTACTAAAGTGAGATAAATGGAAATAATTGTGAAGGAACATATCGATAAACTGTAGGGAACTAATAGCCAAGTACATAGAGAGGTCCTTACTCATGAGGAAGTATGAAGATTAGGGAGGATTCATGGTTCCTCATCAGCAACCTTACAAAGAATCATAACAGAAACTATAAAAAAGTAGGTAGAAAGAAGAAAGAAAGAGGAAATAAAGAAAGTGAAAGAGAAAGGTAGGGTTAGTCCCCTCGGCCTGGGCCTCAATCCTCAGGGTGTTCCAGCAGCTAAGGGGCTTGGAGCTAAGCAATCCAGGGGTTCCATACTTTTTCAAACTTAGCTTGTTTATCTTTAGGAATACTGGTCAGTTTTTTGTTTGCCATAATCCAGAATATTTTATGTTTCACCATCGTGACATTGATCACGGGCAATTTCCATGCTTGCACTATGGGTATTTTGGCTGCTAGAAAAATAAAAAACATGAGAGTTTGAAGATGTCTGGGGATCTCCTTTGACAGGTCAGCGAATAGTGCAGTTTTGGTGCCTCTGGGTATATTCAATGAATAGACCAGACTGAACGCTCTGATGCAGAAATGTCAGACCTTCAGACAGGACCATCAGATATAAAACATATCTCCCTCCTGTCTGCATCCTCGAAAACAAAGGGGCGAGATTTCCGGGTATAGTTTTGCCAACCTTGTTGGGACAAGGTACCAACTCGATAACACTTTGTAATTTGCTTCCACAAGGGAAGTATTGAGTATGCCCTTATGCACCATCGTCGACCACTTTTTCCACATCTCCACTTCAATTGTTTTGCTCAGGTCCGATTCCCATGCCGTTTGGTAGGAAGGCTTATTACCTTGGCTATTGAACAAGGTGTATAACTCTGTGATCCCTCCCCGTGAATCAGTGCTTCGTATACACCTATTCTAAAATAGGGTCCTGATTGTTATGTCAACCCGATCCTTGTTTAGGGACTGCAGGAAGTGTGTTATTTGGTACAGGTGGTAGGTCTCTGATGTGTCATCTTTAGTGTTTACTTAAAATAGGCGAGTTGTCTTAACCTCCTATGGTTTATGAGGTGCGCTATCCTGTAAAGGCCTTTGCTGAGCCACCAGGTAAATTGCTGAATCTGCTGCCCTGGTGGAAGTGATAAATATTAAAGAGGGGGGCCACTGGAGTGGGGGGGTTTAAAGGGTATAATTTGCATGCATGCCATGTCCCACATGCATGCCATGTGATAGAGAGGGGCTCAAGACTGCCCAACGCTCCTTTGCAGGGAGCCACATTAAGAGATCCTGGGGGAGAGTCGGGCTAACCTGTGCCTCCAGCCAGACCCAGTCAGGCTTGTACGTCTCAGCATAAATTTGATACAGCTGGAACAATTGGGCCGCTCTATATTATCGCAATAAGTGGGGGACTCCCATCCCACCTTGCAATTTGGATATATACAGAGTGGAATGGACCACCCTGCTACCACCATTTTTCAAAATAAATTTATAGATCAAAATTTGCAACTTCTGGAAAAATACAGATGGAACTGAGATTGGGAGAGACTGAAAGTAATTTAGTAGTCAAGGTAGAACGGTCATCTTAACTGCCGCTATTCTACCCATCCAGGAAAGATCATGGGCTTGCCAGTTTTTCAGGTCACGTTTGATAGAGTTATAAAGGGGAGTATAATTAACCCTATACAACATTGCAATATCAGAAGTCAATTTAACACCAAGATAGGGTAGCTCCTGTGTACACCATTTCAATGAGAAGGACATTTGTATCGATCCCAGGACTGAGTCCAGGAGATTAACATTTAACGCTTCTGTAATCCGTAATCCCGAAATGGCTCCAAAGCTGTACAACAGGTCAAATAAGTTAGGCAAGGTTGTAATGGGATCCATGATAAACTTGAGGATATAATTCTATGGTAGACTGGGCAAGAAATATTTTATCATGCCATTGCCAGGTATGTTTACACCATTTGAATTATATTTATTCTAAAAAATAACAGCTAATGAGCTCCTGTAAATTGTTAGTCCGCCAACATACTAATAGTGTAACCAATATGGTTTGGTGATCATCTGTATCCATTATGGATATATTATTGGAAACTCTATGGACACGCTTTGGTTTCCTTAAAGGAATATTTGCTATGTGTTGGTCTTTTAACACTTTCTGACTCTGTGGACCTTATTACTAATTATTATATATGAAGAATATTGCGGAGGACTTGTTTATTGTATCATTTTGTTATTACTATTATGCCCCATACACACGCTCGGATTATCCGAGGACCAGTTCCGTCGGATCCTGTCCGTCGGACTTTGTCCGATGTTGGTGTTGCATACACACTGTCGGACAAAGTTGTCGGAAAATCCGATCATTCTGAACGTGGTGACGTTTGTTGCGTACGACGGGACTACGTAGAGGCTAGTAGCCAATAGCTTTGGTCTTGTAATGTGATCTGAGCATGCGTGGCACTTTGTCCGTCGGAATTCGATACACACGATCGGAATTGGTGTGATCAGACTTTGTTGTCAAAAAATCTATCCAGCAGGAGATAGGACTTTGTCCGTCGGACAATCCGATGGAAACTGTCCGATGGTGCCTACACACGGTCGGAATTTCCGACAGCATTGTCCGATAGGATAGAATCCATCGGAAAATCCGACCGTGTGTATGGGGCTTTATACTGTAAGTATATTGTGGATACAGTATATTATGTACTAGTCTGAGGTATGTTGGCACAGAGGTACTGCTGGTTTTTACCTGTGTTTTAATTACCTACTGGGTCAAAAAAGTTTACTATTTTGTGCAGTTTCCTGCAATATCAAATTGGTGTATGATAAAATGAATATATTTGTTTTTTCCTTTCGGTATGTCTGTTGCAGTCACTGAGATGGGAATTTTTTTATTTTTTTCCTAAAGTGACATTTTGTAAATGCAATGTGATCTGTCTTGGGCTGTTTCCCATTGTAAATATGAATGTGATCTTCAAAATAATGACATATATGTATAACAATTTCAATAGGCTTTTAGTGCTGCATTAATTCCAATCTTGAGCATTATTTTTATTAGTCGTGCTTAAACAACCTTTTATGTCAATGTCATCTAATTTGAATTGCTGAACTTTATCAAAAAGCTTGATGTACAAAAGCATTACAGACCACAGGCAACATGTAAAAAGCTGAAATTCAATTGTAGAACTGTAAAATCTACTTGGAAATAATATGAGTATTAACCAGTAATATAGCTATAATCTTTACTTTCCTAATAGCCACAATCTGTAAGAACTGGCAAGCAAGTAGGTAATTGCATTATAATGCTCTTTGCCTGCTCCAATAGTTGGATCACGATTTGGCACATGGCACAGACTGAAACATATTGCTTTCAAATATTTGCAAGACACAGAAACACTGAAATGATTATGTTTTGAATCTGGCAAACAGATTGTGCTTGTAAAGTCAATCCTTGCTAATTTCTACCCTTTCTTTGTAAAAATAAAATCAATACAGCAAAATGTGTGCCTTGTGGAAATATGGCAGCTTTTTTTCCACTTTCAATAAAATATGTCCTAGTGCATCTAACATATGTTGACAATAGTTAAGTAGTCTATCACTCTATTTAACAGATGTCCATCATTTTATTTAAACTGTTCCAAAGCTACAGTATAATAATGTCTATTGTACTATGGTCTACAAGGTGTTCTTTTTATTTGGTAGACCACATGCTTCTTAAAAGAAATGTAAAGATAAATGAAAGATTATCTCAGGAAACCCTGTATTGCTTTACAGAAAAAAATCTCCAGAGATATAAATTTAGCTTCAGTGGAAATTATTATAGGTATTTATATAGCACTGTCAATTTACACAGCGTTATACCCTACCAGCATATATTTAGAGTGTAGGAAGAAACCAGAGTACCTGGGGGAAACCGGTACAAGCACAGGTAGTGTACTAGTTTAGATTTGAATCTTCACAGTACAAGTAAGCATTTCATTTATTACAAACAATTCCCAGAGCCCAAGAATCTGCAGACTAAAGATGGCCCACCCGTCATTTCTACAACTAACTAAACACACTCCTGCTGCTGCCTATTTATCAATATCATTAAGGTATTTTTAAATAAACAAAAATGTAATATGTGGCAGCTTACTAGTCCTTAGACATGGCATCTGCATTCATTTTCAGGTTTGTACAGAAAAATACCTGTTTATTCCTCCAGAAATCCAGTGTCCTTGTACTTTCCTTTACCCTGAACTGAAATCTTAAACAACGTTATTAGTCTTCCCAGCTATCTTCTGTTAACTAGAGAACACATTTGCCCTTGTGGAGATAAGAGAGGGAGATGTGTTTAGTCTAAATAAGGAGAACCGTCTGTGACAGACCCAACCAGGGGCTTTTGGAGGGGACTGCAGGGTGGCCTCTTGCCTACTGACTATGGGCCCTGACTTTTAGGGGGATACTACTCTTTAGGAGGTGTGTGCCTGGGGGACCCTTGGAGTAGTCTTGTTTCTATTTCAAATCCATGTCCCCCTAAAATACACAGACTCTGGGAACCAGAGGACCCAGATACATATTTAGGGCCTCTATGCCCAAAACCAGCAATGACTGGTTTAGATTGTGATACTCAAAGCAGATGTTATTATCATCAGCTCAAAGTAACCTGATCCTGGGGTCTCCTGATATAATCTGTTTAAAGTGTTATGTGTTAAGTGTCTTTGTCCTATTATGTGCTGCCTAGGTGTGAATTCCCATTGTTAATTGGGACACCTATTGTTTCTGTCTGAGAACAAACGAATAAGCCTGGATGGCAGCACTCAGATACAACAACTTTATTCAATTAAAATCCAACGTACACCAGTCAATCCATATGGTACAAAAGAGGGGGAAGCAAGGAGCTTACATGTTTCACATCTGGATCTGGTGCTTGTGCTTTACGATAATGTGATTAGGCTCACCTGATCTGTTCTGCTATATATTCTGTGTGATTTTACAATAAACTTAGTTCCAGTTCCAGAGCACCTAAGCTTGTGTTGGCTAGATTCTTGGGTGCTCAGCTATAATAACTGGTTCCTGGATCCAGACTGGCGCAAGCTGTATACTGACTGAAGCACCCAATTTGGGTGCTGGATGGTTCAATCACACAGTCTATGGTGAATAGATGGCTCTTGCAGTACAGTGTTGTCACTCTAGGACAGCAGGTGTGTTGCTGGCAGGATCACCAGGGGGAAATAAAGGAAAAAAGCCTATCAAAAATACAGCCATCACATCTAAGGACTTGGTATGCTTCAAAATATTACATTTTCTTGTGTTTAGATATGCAACATAAAATATTGCATTTTTGCCCTTGTTTTACCCTCACTACAGTCTAAAAGAAAGCTTTAAACATGGATTTGAAGGGTCGAAGCTAGTCACATAGACCACAAAAAGTAAAGACAAGTCTGTTGATGACTGTGGATAGTGAAGGAGGATGCAGTGACAACCCCATTAAGGTGGTCTGAATTTGCTGCTCTAAATAGGATCCTGGCTTTGTTTATGTACAGTGGTGTGAAAAAGTGTTTGCCCCCTTCCTCATTTCCTGTTCCTTTGCATGTTTGTCACACTTAAGTGTTTCGGAACATCAAACCAATTTAAACAATAGTCAAGGACAACACAAGTAAACACAAAATGCAATTTGTAAATGAAGGTGTTTATTATTAAAGGTGAAAAAAAAATCCAAACCATCATGGCCCTGTGTGAAAAAGTGATTGCCCCCCTTGTTAAAACATACTATAACTGTGGTTGTCCACACCTGAGTTCAATTTCTCTAGCCACACCCAGGCCTGATTATTGCCACACCTGTTCACAATCAAGGCATCACTTAAATAGGAGCTGCTTGACACAGTAAGGTCCACCAGAAGATCCTTAAAAGCTACACATCATGCCGAGACCCAAAGAAATTCAGGAACAATTGAGAAAGAAAGTAATTGAGATCTATCAGTCTGGAAAGGGTTAAAAAGCCATTTCCAAAGCTTTGGGAATCCAGCGAACCACAGTGAGAGCCATTATCCACAAATGGCGAAGACATGGAACAGTGGTGAACCTTCCCAGGAGTGGCCGGCCGCCCAAAATTACCCCAAGAGCGCAGCGACGACTCATCCAAGAGGTCACAAAAGACCCCACAACAACGTCCAAGGAACTGCAGGCCTCACTTGCCTCAGTTAAGGTCAGCGTTCATGCCTCCACCATCAGGAAAAGACTGGGAAAAAATGGCCTGCATGGCAGAGTTCCAAGGAGAAAACCACTGCTGAGCAAAAAGAACATCAAAGCTCGTCTCAATTTCTCCACAACACATCTTGATGATCCCCAAGACTTTTGGGACAACATTCTGTGGACCGATGAGACAAAAGTGGAACTCTTTGGAAGGTGTGTGTCCAAGTATATCTGGCGTAGAAGGAACACTGCATTTCAGAAAAAGAACATTATACCAACAGTAAAATATGGTGGTGGTAGTGTGATGGTCTGGGGCTGTTTTGCTGCTTCAGGACCTGGAAGACTTGCCGTGATAAAAGGAAGTATGAATTCTGCTGTCTACCAAGAGATCCTGAAGGAGAATGTCCGACCATCTGTTCGTGTACTCAAGCTGAAACGAACTTGGGTTCTGCAGCAGGACAATGATCCTAAACACACCAGCAAGTCCACCACCGAATGGCTGAAGAAAAACAAAATGAAGACTTTGGAGTGGCCTAGCCAAAGTCCAGACCTGAATCCTATTGAGATGTTGTGGTATGACCTTAAAAAGGCCGTTCATGCTCGAAAACCCTCTAATGTAACTGAATTAGGACAATTCTGCAAAGATGAGTGGGCCAAAATTCCTCCAGGACGCTGTAAAAGCCTCATTGCACGTTATCGCATACGCTTGGTTGCAGTTGTTGCTGCTAAGGGTGGCCCAACCAGTTATTAGGTTTAGGGGGCAATCACTTTTTCACACAAGGCCATGATGGTTTGGATTTTTTTTCACCTTAAATAATAAACACCTTCATTTACAAATTGCATTTTGTGTTTACTTGTGTTGTCCTTGACTATTGTTTAAATTGGTTTGATGTTCCGAAACACTTAAGTGTGTCTAACATGCAAAGGAACAGGAAATGAGGAAGGGGGCAAACACTTTTTCACACCACTATACTTAGTGCTGAAAAAAAAAGAAGAAAATAGGGAGTACTTCACATGGTGACAAAATTCTACCATGAAACTAGGAATACCCTTTTAATAGTAAATAGGAAGGACAGAATGTAGGACAGTAGGAACATTCTGAGAGTAAATTCTCTCTTAGGCTTAATGTACACGGGACATTTTGAAACCTCTCCTGAACGATTTAACTTGACATATAGTAAGCGACATTTAAAAATGTCCGTTTCGCTGCATTTACATGCCGAGTTTGTGTTTAGAAGCACTCTTTTTTTTTTTAAATAGTCAAAAATGTATCTCCATTAAAAACACCTGTAAACGAAACACAGCTAAACGCGAGTTACCGCATTTACAAGCTGTTACAGGCATTTGGCGTTTCTGAACAATACTGAACAAATTTTTTTGCTTTTCAAAAAAAATGCTTCTAAACTTAACTGCCTAGAAACTACTATAAACGACCCTGTGTACATGTACTGATAAGATAACATAGAGGAGAGTTTAGGGGCAGCTGAAAAAAATGTCCAACTGCTACTAAACATCTGTTTACCAGCAGTAGTGTACAGGAAACCTTAGAATTGCGTCTCTTCATGTGCTAACACAAACACGGTTTCAAACTCCAATAACCTCCTTGTAAATAACACCATGAAATAGATACCACAGCTACATACATTTTCAAATTGGTGTTTAATGATTTTCAAGCTTTTCTATAGAACACCTTTGTATTTTATGGTTCTGCTGCAATACCAGGTTTCATTAGCAGTTAGCATACATTGAATTTGTAATTGTGTTGCTATGAGAAGCCCAGGAACTACAATATGTGGGAAGAACCTTGTCTTACCATAGGATGGTGTTCCCGGCATAGAGGATTTCTATTTTTCCTGGAACACCCCTCCTTCCCCTTAGTTTAAATATTTGAAATCTCAGAGTGTGTTTTAATTAAAACCCCTAACCTCCTCTGCTTTCCAACCTCCATGGTACTATGTTATTATCAGGTCTGTACAACCATGTATTTTTTTCAAATTCAAGCTGAGCAGTAAAATCTATTTGTAGCTCAAATTCCAGCTCACAGTATGATCCTGCTGATGTCAGTATGATGTTAGCATATTCTGCAAGAGGTGGGGGCAGTCTGAGAGTGAGAGATGTCTCTTGGTCACTCTGTAGAGGACAAAATGTCATGCATGCATTCAATTGTGCAGCTCAATCAGCATGTTGTCATAGAAGAGTTTAGCTTGCATGTATAGTATTCCTATAATCAGCTTGTTGCAATCTACATTGTGAACACTGGGCACAGGGATGTTAGGCTTGCTGGAAATTTCACTCACTAAAGAAGCTGAAAATCCGTGAATGATCATGCTGGCCAAATACTGGCCAAACCCAAAACCCTTCTAACTTGTTACATGAAGGCACAAGGCACACAGGAATTAGTTAAGGGATTTAAACATGATCAAAGAAATTCACACAACAGCTAGATCGTTATTTTTCATCTAAATTGTTCATTCTGGAAACCAGCTATGTGGAATACATTTTTTTCGAGTTTATTACTTTTTCTTTCAGTGTTTTGTAACCCCCATAGCTTTCAGAACCTCACCACAATCTAGAGAATATTTAAACCTTGGCTGTTTATACTGGATAGTACCTAATAAAAACATTTTAAAATCTCTACATACTGGGAGGATATCATACGAAATGGGTCAACATCCGAAGTTTAGGATTCACCAAGACAGATTGTAAGACAGAAGTACCAGAGGCACAAAGGAACTCAATGGTTGTGATTACAATGCATTCCTAAAGTATTCCAACCCCCTTCACTTTTTTTCAATTTTGTTATATTACAGCCTGATAATACAGTTGTTTAAATTACATTTTTTCTCAATAATCTACACTCAGTACCCCATAATGACAAAGTGAAAACAGAATTTTAGAAATGTTTGTGAATGTAATACAAAGAAAAAACTGAAATATCACATGCACTTAGGTATTTAGACCCTTTATTCAGTACTTTGTTGAAAACCCTTTGGCAGCAATTACAGTCTTCAGTCATTTTGTGTATGTAAATCCTCTCAAGCTTACTCAGGTTGGATGGTGACTGTTGGTGGACAGCTATATGCAGGTCTCTCTAGAGATGTTCAATAGGGTTCAAGTCAGTGCTCTGGCTGGGTCACATAGGACAACTCTGTGAATGTCCTAAGCCACTCCTATGTTGTCTTGATTGTGTTCTTAGGATCGTTGTCATGTTGTAAACTGAACCTTCGGCCCAGTCTGTGGTCCTGAGTGCTCTTAAACAGGCTTTCATTGAGGATAGCTCTGTACTTTGCCCTATTGATCTTCCCCTCAACCATGACCAGTCTCCCAGTCACTGCTGCGGAAAAACACCCCCACAGCATGATGCTGCCACAACCATGATTCACTGTTGGGATGGTATTGGGAGGGGGATGAGCAGTGCCTGGTTTCATTCAGATAACACATGTAGAATTGAAGCCAAACAGTTCAATCTTAGAACTAAGGACAAACAGTTTAATCTTGGTTTTATTAGACCAGATAATCTGGTTCCTCGCAGTCTGAGAGTCCTTCAGGTACTCCTTTGCAAACTCCAAGCAAGCTTTCATGTGTTTTGCAGGAAAAGCTTCTGTCTAGCCACTCTGCCATAAAGCCCAGATCAGTGGGCTGCAGTGATGGTTGTCCTTCTGGAAATTTGTCCCATCTCCCCTCAGGATCTCTGGCGCTCAGAGTGAGTCAGAGTGACCATCGGGTTCTTGGTCACCTCACTTACTAGGCCCCTTCTCTCCTTATTGCTCAGTTTGTCCGGGTAAACAGCCCTTGGAAGAGTCCTAGTTGTGTTAAACATCTTCCATTTGAGAATTATGGAGGCCACTGTGCTCTTGGGAACCTTCAGTGCAGCAGAATTTTTTGTAGCCCACTCCAGATTTGTGCCTTGCAATAATCCTGTCTCTGAGCTCTGCAGGCAGTTCCTTTGACCTCATGACTTTTGCTCTGATGCAGTATGCATTGTCAGCTGTGAGGCCTTTTATAGAGCGGTATGTGCCTTTCCAAATCATGTCCAATCAATTCAATTTATCACAGGTGGACTCCAATCAAGGCGTAGAAACATCTCAGCAACGAACAAGAGAAATGGGTGGCACCTGAGCTAAATTTCAAGAGCTGTTGCAAAGGATCTGAAAACATATGCTAATGTATATTTCAGTTTGTTTTTCAAACATTTGCAAACATTTCTAAAATTCTGTTTTCACTTTGTCACTATGGGGTACTGAGTGTAGAGTATTGAGAAAAAAAGGAATTTAAATAACTGTACTATCAGGCTGCAACATAACAAAATTTAACAAAGTTAAGGAGGTTTTAATAATTCATATTTTATTGTGTAAATGAAAAAATCCAGTTAATTTCAATACTCTAGAGGTGTCTACAGACTTAAAAGGACAGTCCTCCAGTGGGAAATCAGAATTGGACTGGGGAATGTGCATATGTCTGTAGGCCTTTGCTGACTAAGCCTGGCTGAATACAAGGATAAAGTTAAGTGAGGTTATATTTACACTCCAGTTATAGTACTTTCCCCCACTTTAACAACTACCGTGGGGTAAATTAACCAGAGTGGAATTTCCCTTTAAGAATTTGGAATCATTGACATTATTTTAAAATTTGACATATGATCAAAATGCTAAAGCTATGTAAGTAACTCTGGCGGGTTTGTTTCAGATTGGCTTAGAAAAAGGTCAACTGTAAATGTAGCTGGGAAAGATGATGACTGAGACAGTGAGAGAAAGAGAGGAACTCAATTCTCTATTGCAGTGCATAAGGCAACTACTCACTATTGTTTTTATACTCCCAATGAGCATGATGTATCAAAATGTCAGTAGTAACAAATTAAGTTACTTCCCGACAGCCACCAATCAGATTCAAACAAGACCTAAATAATTGAATCATATATGCATCTATGGGAAACTAGTTCCAGCTATTAGTGATGACATTCATAAGCCATAACCAGTGGCTGTACCTTTCTTTAGGTTTGTATGTCCACCTGCAGTGGTCTTCAGCTGCCAATAGAATATGTGCACAGTATTGCACTTGTTTGACATTAGTGTAAAGCAAAATGTCTTTGTTTATTTCTGTAGGCAATGTATAAAATTGTATGTAGGTTTTTCTTTTGTAATATGGTATGTTTAGGACCATAAACATTGTAAAATATATTTACAACATAAAATCAATCCAAAGTAGCTGCGGCCCTGCATTGTATGTGATGAGAGTGGCAAGGAGGCCACTGTAGAACCTGGAGAAGAGCATTGGTATGGAGAGACCAGCTGTTCATCATGAAATTAGAAGGGAAGAAGACTGCTGGGGCATGAAATAAGACAAGTAATTCTCTGCATTACACCCCCCGTCGTAAACCAGCAGAAACTCATGACTATAAGAGGGGGCACCCTGATTGTCTTCTTTTTTTATATATATAGCTGTCTGGACTTTAGCTTTAACTGATCCTGGGTCTGTTTTACTAAAGTGGAAAGCGAGATGTGACTCTATGTCAACTTCAGACATCTGAAAGAAAAAAAAAAATAATATAATATATATATATATATATATATATATACTATATTGTCAAAAGTATTGTGACACCTGCCTTTACAAGCACATGAACTTAAATTGCATCCCAGCCTTAGTTCATAGGGTTCAATACTGAGTTGGCACACCAAACTCAGAAAGGCCCACCTTTTCTGAGAAGGCTGTCCTCAATGTTTAGGAGTGTGTCTATGGGAATGTTTGACCATTCTTCCAGAAGTGCGCCTTTGGAAGAATGGTCAAACATTCCATAGTTTCATAGTTAGTAAGGTTGAATAAAGACACCAGTCCATCCAGTTCAACCTGAGCGAGTGTCTACAACTGTCCCTATCCCTGTACATTGCACACTCACATCGGTCCAATTATTTTTTTTGGACAGAAGCTAATTAACCTACCTGCATGTCTTTGGATTGTGGGAGGAAACCAGAGTACCCGGAGGAAACCCACGCAGGCAAAGGGAGAACATGCAAACTCCAGGCAGGTAGTGTTGTGGTTGGGATTCGAACCAGCGACCCTTCTTACTGCTAGGTGAGAGTGCTAACCACTACACCATTGTGCCGCCACTGCTAACCACTACACCAAAGACACACTCCCTCTCCTCGCACTGTATAGTGTGTGAGCAGTGCTCGCACAGACACAGCTGCCCGCTCTGTTCCCTCACACCTGCTTCCTCATTGGAAGGCAATAGAATTCCAGCACAAGAGCCGCAGGGGATCATGGGACATGTAGTCCCCAACACAGACGGTCCCAATGTAAACTCCCTGAGAGAAAACTACACAGGCCAGCATGCTCTGCCATGATTGACAAGTAGAGGACACCAAAAGGCTGCCTGGGAGCGAGACAGAGACCACGAGGCGAGGGGAGAGACCGGATGCAGGGGAAGCGGTGCCGCCATCCTGAGTTGGTGTGACTGTTCCTGCCACAGCTCCAAGGTTGGTGGCAGACATCCCACCAGAGGCATCTCCAGGCATCCCTGAAGGCGTGAGGCATTCGATTTATGAGGTAGGCAGTCGGGCTCTCCTTTGGGCCTTGGTCGCAGGATTGACAAGCGAGCACCTGCTCACCTTAAAGCCACTGCATGCAGACAACATTGTTCTATCTGTGCCTACTCCTGCAGAACTGTTACACTTACATTCTGCTGAGCAGTCACAGTGTACATCTTGCTTACCAGGATACTGCCAGCATACTGTACCTTACTCTTTCGATCCAACATTAGTGGTAGTATTTTTGGTATCAAAAATTTCCTAAATTGCAACACCAAGTACATCATTTATTTAATTACATGCAAAACATGTGGAATTCAATACGTTGGATGTACTATAAGAAGACTAAGAGACAGGTTGCAGGATCATGTTCATCATACCAAAAAGGAACATACAATTAATGTTGCAAAGCACTTGAGACTCATGATGGGGATATGCACCTATTACAGATACAGGCTATAGAGAAAGTATTGACATCTAAGAGAGGAGGAGACCATTTTGGAATTCTGTGTAAACATGAAGTATTTTGGATCTTCACTTTGCAGACCAGAATTCCCAACGGTTTGAACTTTGAGTGGGATCTGAATGGTAAATTGGATCTATTTTTGGGTGGGATCTGAATGGTAAATTTGATCTATTTTTGGGTGGGAATATCCATTTTTTTGTGTTTTTTGGTTTACTTCTTTAGGGAGACCGACAAACAGATCTGATTATAATAATAATGTATAATTAAAAATTTGTTTGCTTCAGGTCAGCTTCATTTATGCACATATATATTCTTTTGTGCATATATTCCCCACAATTGTGTACATATGTTTTTAATCTTTAATATCCATGTTTTTTGTTAATTTTAAGTTTATTTTTATTTAATTTTTTTCAATTTCAATTTTTGTTTTGTTGTTTACAATACCATGAGCTCCATCTCTGGTATTGAGAAAGCACAAACTATTGTGTGAAACGCGTCTGCCTATCTTTTCTCTCCCCTGCCTTATCAGCACTGGTTGTTTTTATGGATTTTGTACAGGAATAAAGCAGTTTTTGCAAGGATTGAGTGTGCAGCCATCCTATATTTGTGTTCCTGTACATCACTCTTGTCTACCAGGATATCTTTAAATACACTTTGCTCATCCTGCCAAACAGGACACCAAGTGCACCAATGCAGAGCTAGCTGAAGATACTGGATATTTCCATTGCAAGGACTTTCCTGTTTCTTTTTCATTTAGCAGTGACTCAGTTGTTATAGTTATGCTCACTAAGGAGGAACTCTAATGTGAAGCCTAAAGTTGATAATTTATGATGTTGTATCACGTACTATACTGTTATAAATCAGAATTTTTGCTATTTTTGACTACTGGGTTACAATATCACTGTTTGCTGTATGCTAATTATGCTACTTTCTGGTCCACCCCCATTTGTGTCTATTTACTACTGTGCTTGCATTAACACTGTTCACTAGGTGTGCCAGAGGGGCTAGAACTGTTCTTGGGGTTGAGAGGCAGAGTAGCCGAAAACAGAACCAAACATGCTCAAGCGGCTCTTTCGGGGTTGGCGATACATATATATATATATATATATATATATATATATATATATATATATATATATATATATATAGCCCCTGCATCACACAACTAAATGTTCTGGAAGTGAACACCTAATTAATTCTCCAGTTAATCAGTCCTGGGATGCTTTTACTTCATTTTGCATCACCTTACTTCACAGCAGTAAATTTGGCCTAGGGCCAGGCCAGGACATGTGATCACAGGCATCCTTTATTTATCCCGACTCTGTTTTTAGTCCCAGCTATTTTTTTTTTCTTTTTTTTTTTTTTTAACAGACAGAATGCTGCAGTGTATTTTGTTCTATATTATTTCAGTATTACATATTGTTTCCCTGTCTGCAAAGGGCAGTACATAAATGCTGATTTGCGATGACATAAAGGCTGCTTCACAGGCCAGCAAATACAGGACAGATGTGCTGGGTGAAGGAAGACAATTATGCCACTTCGCAGCAGCAAATTGAAGTACAGAGGGGCATTTTGTAAATAAGAAAATGTGTACTAAAGTTACAATTTATCCTTTAGAGTTAGTTCTCCTTTACCAAAAAAAATGTTTATGCAGGTAAGGGGCAATCTCAAAATCCCAAAACCTACCTTGTGCCTGACTTTGAAGCCAGGCACAACATAAGTGTAGAGGTCAGTGCTTCAGTCCAGGGTGCTGACCCCAACAAGCGATACTGATCCAATATAGGAAGGCACATCCCTGACATATGTCCTTGCTATAAGATAGATTTTATCAGCACAACTCGTAAAATAGCAGCAAGAGAAGCTTCTCTTGCTGCCAATTAATGGTTGTGCTACTAAAAATAGCATATGTCCGGTGCGTGCCTTCCAATCCTGGATTAGTATGCAGATGAAGGGGCCTGTAGATAAAAACAAATTGTTGAGCTTTGACCAAAGTAATGCCTTTGCTATAGGTTTAGGCCATTGACATACCTCCTGAAGCCTAGACAATAAATTGTCAGAGATGGCACCATCCCATCCTGGATTATTGCTAGGACATTTCTAAGACACTCCCAGCCAACTGAATCACATGTGCTCTCTTTCCCCTATTGCAGTAGGTTTGAGCTCAGCGATGCTGCAACAGGGGAAAGAGTGTACCACACATGTGTGGGGATTTGAAAGCTCGCTCCTGTGATGGTGCGGGAGAGCTGTAGCATCTGGGAGTGTCTTAGCAACATCCTAGCAACAAGGAAGGACAGGATGATGTAATTTCTGAGTGTTTTTTCAGCTAGGTTTATATAAGGTACATAAATGGCCTACACCTATCGCAAGGACATTATGCAACTTTGGTCAAACCTGCACAGTTTGTTTATATTTATAGATGCCCCTTACCATCATAGGCAGTATTTTGGTAAAGGTGAACTAACCCTTTCAATTATACCTATCATGAATGAAATTAAAGAAATGTCATTGCTTGCCTCCTTCCAAAAAGCCCACTTATGTGTCTTAAAGTGGTTGTAAAGGCAGGAGCTTTTTTTATCTTATTGCTTTCTATGCATTGAGATAAAAAAACCTTCTGTGTGTAGCAGCCCCCCTAATACTTACCTGAGCCCCATCTCTATCCAGCAATGTGCACAAGTGCCTCGGCCATCAGGGACTCTCCCTCCTGATTGGCTGAGACACAGCATCGGTGCCATTGGCTCCCACTGCTGTCAATCAAAGTGAGTTAGCCAATCTGGAGAAAGAGTGGACGGGGCCGAACCGCGGCTCCTTGTCTGAATGGACACACAGAGCTGTGGCTCGTGTGCCCCCACAGCAAGCAGGCCAGGTGCACCGAAGAGGAACCAGAGAAGAGGAGGATCTGGGCTGCTCTGTACAAAACCATTTCACAGAGCAGGTAAATATAACATGTTTGTTATTTTTACCTGCTAGCCGTCCAGCCACCGCAATTATAATGTGTCAACCTCGCACAGCTGCGCAAATCGCCGTAGGTATAAGTTGGTTCTTTAAGATGCTACTTCAGGCGCGCACCTGCAGCGTGTCCCAGGGGCTGATATGCGTGCCCGGTGGGTGGGATGTCCGCCGGGCACCTGCGATCATTCGTGACAGAATGAGAATGGGGATGTGTGTGTGTAAACACACAAATCCCGGTTCTGTCAGGGGAGAGGGGACAGATCATGTGTTCCTTACCAGTATAACAAAATATTAATAAAAATGACATAAATGTATCCCCTATTTTGTAGACGCTATAACTTTTGTGCAAATCAATCAATATATGCTTATTGTGATTTTTTTACCAAAAATATGTAGAAGAATACATATCGGCCTAAACTGACGAGGAAATGTGTTCTTTTTTTATTTTTTGGGAGATATTTATTATAGCAAAGAGTACAAAATATTGTGTTTTTTTTTCAAAATTGTCGCTCTTTTTTTGTTTACAGTGCAAAAAATAAAAACTGCAGAGGTGATCAAATAGCACCAAAAGAAAGCTCTATTTGTGGGTAAAAAAAATAATTTTGTTTGGGTACAATGTCGCACGACCACGCAATTGTCAGTTAAAGCGACGCAGTGCCGTATCGCAAAAAATGGCATTTAGCAAATAAATAAGGCTAGTTCAATTTTCTTGTACAATTTTCCTTTAGATTTACCAAAAAAACATATAATATGAGGTCAAAACTAAACAACACTTTCAGTTGTATCCAATTAGGCATGCCCTTGCACTACATAGTTGAAGGTAAATCTAAAGAAAATTGTACAGAAAATTGTATAATGTATGGCCAGCCTAACTCAGTACAACAAAATGACATCTTTCACTGATATGTCAGCTCTAGACAAATTCTTTTAGATTTAAGATTCCTGCAATTCACATATCATCATGTTCCACAAAGTGACTCTTTTATTTTACTAGTCGGCCAGTTAGATTTGTTGTTGATTAGATTAGTTGTTGATTAGAATTTGATAGGTGTGTTTTTAAAAGAGGCCACATGAATGCCCCAATTTGAACTGCACTGGTCAAAAACAATTGCTACATTTTTAACACATCAGTTTTGAATGTAGCTTCTATATCTACTTGCATTTGACTTGCTATCAGATTCTTGTAATTCTCTGTAAAGGGAGGGGCAGCTTTAACCGCTTCAATACCGCGCTATAGTCATATGACGCCCACAAGGTGGATCTACCATCCTGGGTGGGCGTCATATGACGTCCTCGCATTCCCGGCCGCCTGGGGGGCGCGCGCGCCCGCGGCATCGCTTGGGACCCGGTGCGAGTGCCCAGCGGCCGCGATGTCCGCCGGGCACCCGCGATTGCCCGTTAAAACAACGGGACCGGGCGGGACCGTGGAGCTGTGTGTGTAAACACACAGCTCCACGTCCTGTCAGCGAGGAGGAGACCGATCATGTGATCCCAGTACGGAGGAACACATGATCGGTCTCCTCCACTTGAGTCCCCTCCCCCCACAGTTAGAATCACTTCTATTAGGGAACACATTAACCCCTACAGCGCCCCTAGTGTTAACCCCTTCCCTGCCAGTCACATTTACACAGTAATCATTGCAATTTTATAGCAACGATTGCTGTGTAAATGTGAATGGTTCCAAAAATGTGTCAAAAGTGTCTGAAGTGTCCGCCGCAATGTCGCAGTCACGAAAAAAAATCGCAGATCGCCGCCATTACTAGTAAAAATAAAAAATAAAAAATTCAATAAATCTATCCCCTATTTTGTAGACGCTATAACTTCTGCGCAAACCGATCAATATACGCTTATTGCGATTTTTTTTACCAAAAATATGTAGAAGAATACGTATCGGCCTAAACTGAGGAAAAAAATTGTTTTTTTTTTTTTAAAAATGGGATATTTATTATAGCAAAAAGTAAAAAATATTGTGTTTTTTTTCAAAATTGTCGCTCTTCTTTTGTTTATAGCGCAAAAAATAAAAACCGCAGGGGCGATCAAATACCACCAAAAGAAAGCTCTATTTGTGGGTCAATTTTGTTTGGGTGTAACGTCGCACAACCGTGCAATTGTCAGTTAAAGCGACGCAGTGCCGAATGCAAAAAGTGCTCTGGAAAGGAAGGGTGTTTAAAAGCCCTGTATTGAAGTGGTTAAGGGCCAATTAGAAGTTTGCATATACATGTGATGACAAAGACTAATCTGGTCAGCTGTAATATTTGTGAGGGCTATGTGAATCTCAAGAATTTTTAGAAATAAATAAAAAAATATTTGAAATGTAAAGCAGTTCCCATATATGTATTTCAATGTATTATTTAGCTGTTTGCCAGGAGTTTGACTTTAGACATGGTGAAACATCTGTGCAGTCACAAAAGACACTTGATGATTGCTGGGCATGGTGGTTTGCCATATAACAGGTTAAGAACATGAGTTAAAACCCTGTTTCCTTATCCTTATCCTATATTCCAGGGGAATATTTCTCATTCTTGACTAATGTGTGATCTCTGGTACAGGGCCAAACACAGTGTCCCTGTGCCATGTGATTGCTGTGGACAATCAAAGCAATCATAGTAGTAAACACTGGCATCGTGAATGGATGGATGCTAAACATATAGAGATCATCAATGTAATTAACCACTTAAGCCCCGGACCATTTGGCTGGCCAAAGACCAGAGCACCTTTTGCGATTCAGGACTGTGTCGTTTTAACTGACAATTGCTCGGTCGTGCGACGTGGCTCCCAAACAAAATTGACGTCTTTTTTTCTCCACAAATAGAAATTTCTTTTGGTGGTATTTTGTCACCTCTGTGGTTTTTGTTTTTTGCGCTATAAACAAAAATAGAGCGACAATTTTGAAAAAAAAAGCATTAGTTTTTACTTTTTGCTATAATAAATATCCACAAAAAAATATATAAAAAAACATTTTTTTTCCTCAGTTTAGGTTGATACATATTCTTCTACATATTTTTGGCAGAACGGGGAGATGCTTGTTTACATTAGCATCTCCCGTTCTTCCTCTCCATGAGACGATCGCGGTTATCCCCACGGACATCGAGTCCGCGGGTCCCGCGATCCTACTCACGGGGCTTGCGGCGGGCACGCACACACGATCCGAATATTGGTCGAAAACGATCGTCCGAAGGAGGATCGTACGATTTTCAGATCGTGTGTACACTATTTCGGACAGCCGATCACGACCGTTCGTCCGATATTATTCGATCGGACATGCACGGAAATTTTCCTCTTACGATTCCAGATCGTACGATTTTCGTTTAGTCAGTATAGTTGTCATCCGAAAATACAATACAAATACATTACAACACATAACATCACTTCCGATTTTTTTTCCTATCGTACGAGAATTTTCCTGACTTTATTGGCTATTCAATGTCTACTTGCGATTGTTAACCGAAAAACGGTCGTACGATCGGTCGTCCGATATTCGGATCGTGTGTAAGGGCCATTAGAGTATATTGGCTTGTGGGATAAGGCACTTGGTGGAGAAACCACATGGTGAAGAGTAATTATTGCACTGTATTGGCACAATAAATGTGAGTACAATCACTTATTGGTACATTGTAGTTTGCTTTAGAATGTATTAATCTGTATACTGCTTTGTTTTTTTCTCAGTTTTTCTGATATAATTTCTGGAGGGGAAGATGTTAGTTTGAAAGGAAAAAAAATATGCCTGGATTATAATAAAAAGCTTTATTTGACCCTCACATGCATTAAGGGTCACAAAATTTGGTTTGAATTTAAAAAAACTTTTTAAAGGAAGAATAGGACTGATGATATGGGACTGTATTATTGGGTTAATATTAAAGTGCTGGTTTACCGATAGTAAATTTTACCTATTTACTTATACTTACTGTTAAGTTACCCACCTGGGGTGGGTGGAATAGTTCCAGCTGCTAGGGTAATTGTATAGTTTCACTTGAGCGCTGAATATCAATCTAATATAGTTAATATCCTAAAGGCTATCATCTGGAACAGGTGCACTTTTAATTGTTCACCTTCAGCTTGTGACTATTTACTCTTCCCATGATGCAGTGCTGAGAAACTGAGCAGGCTATTACAAAACCCTAATGCTGTCACCTGGACATGGAAATAGAGTCCTTCTCCCTGTATTGTCTCCTACCGGATCAACTTGGAACTCACAGGACTTTTCCTTTTCATTTTGTCAGACAAAACGTGCAGTAGGGGGAACAAAGGGAAGGTAAACAGCTGAAAAACCACAGCGGTGTATATTATGCTTAATATACTTATATTTTTGCCATAATGCATAACACGTGCCATTTCCTCTTACCTCCCCGAGAATATGATTTTACAATTACAGCTTCAGCTGGAAACTCATTCAAGAGCTTGATTGCTCTCTGAATTAGAAAAGCACATTTCTACTTACTAGATTGAATGCTTCTTTGACCAGATTGCTACACAGCTTTGTGTTCAGATGTGAATTAAGTACCAGCATGCTCCATTTTGTTCTTTGTTGTCTGAAAATGCTTTTTTTTTTTTTATAGTAACAATTCTCAATTACTTTGTTATATTTAGAACATTATTTTTGGCTTGCGTGGATAAATCCTTTGTTTACTAATTTGTTATGTTTTTTTCTTTTGGACTTTTTTTTTTTCTTTTTTCTATTTATTTCTATCTTTCTTTCTTCTATTCTAGAATTATTAAATAGGAAGCCCTACTGCTTAATGGGGCAGCAGCTGAATTTTCTGGTTTCATTAATTATTTTAACACTTTTTTCACATCCCTTCTAAAAGCACAAATCCATCATCAAGTGTAATGGCAGATTCCCTTACAAAGTGGCCCATGTGGCTTCTATGTTGATTGGAAACACAGGAAGACACTGGGAGAGCACACTGCCCTTGAAAGAGTCTGCTTTGACTGTGTTCACTGTCCTAGCTTTTCATATTTTGCTGCCTCCTTTAGATAAATGCAAAATGAAAGTGTTTATAAAATATGTAATGGTTTATTTTTAGTACCAGGTGTCCATCCCTCATAGTTTTCAACACTCATTGTTTCTCACCATGAGAAGAATACAAATCTTCAGCTTGCATGCAAGGGTTAAATGCAACTTTCTATCTTGGAGATTTGGTAACGCAGATTTTGTTACCTAATCCCTCCAGTCCTTCAGGCCACTCTGCACTGCTAGACCCGTCCCTGTGGCCTCTTAATCCCATGCACCAGCCGTCTAAGGTCCTCTGACATCATCAGGACTATAGCCTTGCATTGGGGATAAGGACTTCAGGGGATGATCCACTGCTGGAGCATGGGGTAGTACCGTCTGCCATGGGAGCGAAAGATAAGGAAAGTAAAAGTGCTTCTTGATGCCCCTATAGAGAAACAAGACATTAACCCTTGCAATATGTGTGTAGCCCGCTGAAAATGAGAATTTTTGTTTTTTTTGGAGTTGGCCTTTAACCACTTGCCGACCTGCTCCTGTAGATATATGTTGGCATTTTGAAGAGGGATATCTTGGCAACGGCAGCAGCTGCTGCCACAACCAAGAAGTCCATCTTTTCAGGAGCCGGTGTTCTGTCAAAAAATGTCTGGCCATCGGATAGTGTCCACCGCGTACTGCGCAGGCGCAGCGCTTGCACAGTACGGAGGACAAGGAGATTCCGAAAATCTCCGAAATTGAACAGCACCTGCGCCGTGAGTCCAGGTGCAAGCCCCACCATCCAAGTGGACATAGGGCTGCACATAGTTAGAGGGCCCTTCACGGGCTCGTTTCGATTG
The DNA here is from genome assembly GCA_028564925.1 of Lithobates sylvaticus. Classification (NCBI taxonomy): domain Eukaryota; kingdom Metazoa; phylum Chordata; class Amphibia; order Anura; family Ranidae; genus Lithobates; species Lithobates sylvaticus. Next base: position 126,721,863 of record CM053035.1, on the reverse strand, counting down.
CCACGCTTCGGGCACGGCCTCGCTTCGCTTGCCACGCTTCGGGCACGGCCTCGCTTCGCTCGGCTCTTTTTTATTCTAACTCTGTGTCCACTTGGATTGTGGGGCTTGAACCTGGACCCATGGCGCAGACGCCGTTCATCTTCAGATATTTTCGGAATCTGCTTGTCATCTGTACTGCGTATGTGCAGTACACAGCGGACACTATCCGACGGGGGACACTATCTGACAGGACACCGGTCCTCTTTACGATAATGGTGGTCTCCACGGCGGATTCATGCCACCCCCCTCCCGCCACTCTCCTGCGCCCTCCGCCGCTTACCGGGGCCGTCGGTAGCGGCGGAGGCAATCGGGTCCTTCCATGTCCTGGGTATGGAGACAAGTGAGGCTAAGATGGCCCCCACCCCTCTCCATACCATAGGAGGGCGGAAGTGTAAATATGAGATCTGAGGACTTTTTAACCCCAGATCTCATATTTAAGCGGTCCTGTCATGCTTTCTTTCTATTACAAGGGATGTTTACATTCCTTGTAATAGGAATAAAAGTGACACAATTTTTTTATTTATTTTTAAACAGTGAAAAAAGAAATAAAATAAATAAGAAAAAATGACCACCATTTTATTGTCTAGGGTGTAAGAAAAAAAAAAAACAATATATAATGTTTGGGGGTTCTAAGTAATTTTCTAGCAAAGAAACCAGTTTTAAACATGTAAACACCTAAAATCCAAAACGAGGCTAGTCCTTAAGTGTTTAACCTATTAAATTCCAGCTTACCAATTATTAGATGTGATGGCTGCATTCGGTTTCTTTTTAATGTTTTCTTTCCTTTGTATTAAGCTGGTGTTCTAGCCATTTAACATTGGCAGGGATTCTTAAAATGATCAGCTTTTATTTATTTATATAAAAACTTTATCCCAAATGTAAAAATCTGTTTGTTGTAATTGGTTGTAAAGTTCAGCTTCAATGTGTTAGGCCAGCCATACATCTGTCGAAAGGCGAAAGAATTATTTTGTAAATCTTATCTAATAATTTTTGTTCTAATTTCGCACAACTAGTGAGCCACAGCAACTGACGATTTTCGTGCAGCCATTGAATTTCTGTGATTGGGCATTGTGGAATTTTTTGGAAAAACAAACGATTTTCTAATCAATGATGGGAGAATTGTGTGAGAAATATAATTGAAAAAGAAAATTCCCATAAAGAAAAGAAAATTCCCTTAAAAAAAAATTCCCGGCCACGGTATTTCTTTTCTATAGAAGAATGAGGTGAAATTGATGGCTTGGTTGGTCGAATTTTGAAATCAATGGTGGCATCATCTAATCACAAATCGCACGCAATTTCTGATTTTCAAAATTCGTGCCCATGTATGGCCTGCATTACTTCTAACACTGCTCTCTCCCCAAACTGACAATGCTGCTGCCCAAATCGGCCCCCTGTGCTCCTTTATCCAGAGTGGTGTCTGTATAATACAGGAGCTGTGTCTACTGGCCAGATCACCTGGGGAAAGCAGGGATGAAAATGAATACAGCCACTACATCTAATGCTTGGTAAGCTGCAATATATAAATAATTTTGGTTTTGGAATTAATCCCAATTTCAACCCCTTGCCCATAAGCTCCTGGCTAAACACCAACCTAATCACTAATGCTGATTAACCCCTATAGTGCTGTATACTCAGCTTGTCCTACACCAGAAGCCTATGCACCAAGAGCATACAGTGTTAAGATACCAGGGCCAGGTTAACCTGCATCACAAACTCTATTTATAGGTACATATTTCCATTGATTTGTGGCAGACAGAGCATTTTTTTTATATAGTATTACTAACACTAACATACCTGGAAGTGCAAAGGTTTGTGTTTAATCTCACATCGTATAGTTAAAGCTCAACTTCAGACAAAAATTAGATTTAAATTTTTACATACATTGTTTTCAATTAGCTTACTCCTCAGTCCTGATTTCAAACACTTCTTCCTAAGCCATCCCACAGTGTAATGGATCAAAGTCACAGCTTCCTCTGTGAGCAAAGCTAATATCCTGCCCTGGGGACCAGACATTTTCCCCTGCTAGTTATTTTCTTGGGCACCATTCCCCTCACTACCCCTTGAGTTATTCTGCCTCTGGAGCCTATGAGAGATGTTGTGGCCCCTGGAGATATTGTCTCCACCAACAGAAGTTGTGGGCAGTGATGCAGATACCCAAAGAAGATAGAAGAATCAGGCCAACAGCATCACATAACTTCAACTTCACGTAAGAGAAATGGGTATTTGGGTAGTTTTGTTTTCAAACCATTGTTTAATTAGAGGAAGGTGGGAGGGAGGAGTGGGGCTTGCTATGATCCCGGAGTCGGGCATTTCAAATCCTCAGTATGATGGATGAGAGCAGTGGGAGCTCTTGACATTTGATTCTGATTTGGTATACAAACTGGCCAAAAGTAGTGAATCAGCAACTGAATCGGAGAAGAAAAGGGTCCCTCCTAAAAGGATAAGGTGTTCTGAAAACCAGGCAGCCACCGGCAGCGCCATACACCCCTATGGTCAATTGGCAAACACCAACGGCCCTAAACCCGTTTGTTTTTCTCTGGGTTTTGTAATTCCCAGATCAGGGTCTGGAGACCGGAGGCTTTGAAGAGATTTAAGTGGGAAGAAGTCCCCCCCGTGCCTATTCTTTCCTGACTTAGGCCCTAAGCCTAATGTCCCTGCCTGTTGCCTGGACAAATACTTTGGCTGTGCTGACCATATCTCTGCTTGCTGTCTGTACTGACCCAGGAGTTTTCATGGGCCATGCTTCTGCCTGCTGCCTGAACAAATACTTGGGCTCTGCTGACCATGTCTGTGCCTGCTACCTGTACTGACCCAAGACTTTTTATGGCCCATGTTCCTGACTGCTGCCTATACTGATCTTGGCATGTTTGTGGACCATTATACTGCCTGCTGCCTGGACGATTCCTTTGTCTGTTACTATGTCTCTGCCTGCTTCCTGCACCAAGCCTTTCTTCAAACCACTGGTAATCTTTTGTTTACCCGTTGTTCAGCCTCCTATACTTCCTGACTAGTGAACATAACATTATGCTATGGGGCAGCCACATGTCAGTTGGTTAGTGGCTGCCCCATACTTAGTTAAATCTTATTGATAGGATTATTATTATATCAGCGACCATACATGCAGTACTTATCTCCTGAGGAAGCAATTATATGGCGAAACATGTAGCGCAATAAAATAATGCTGTTAATCTACAATATGGTTACTATATGGTGATATCCTGATGTTTTTATGTATAAATAAATTTGATATTTTTATATATCGGTTTGTTCCTGATCTAATTTTTGGCACCCTAAAAATACCATCATTCTCTTCCTATCTATGTACTATAATATAGGGATATGTGGTGCCATTGACTATCCAGCATCCAGCAATATTTTTAAAAAAAGTGTAATTTATGCCCTTAGAATGCATGAAGGTGCTACTTGTTGGGCCTTTCTTTGTGGCCAGGACATGGAAAAGTCTCACACATGTGGTATCACCATACTCAGGAAGAGTAGCAGAATGTATTTTGGTATGTACATGCTGTGTGTTAGAAATATTTTATAAATTGACAACTTTGTGTGAACAGAATACATTTTCATTTTCTGTCCACATTTTCTAAAAACTTGTGGAAAAAATGACATGCTCAAAAAACTCAATATGTCTCATAGAAAATACATTGGGGTGTTTGCTTTCCAAAAATTTTTACAATAAATTTTTTGGAAAATTCCATTGTCCTGATGCTCCAGGGCCTTAAAAAATGTGATAGGTAGTCAGGAAATTAGATGCGTAATTTATGTCCCTAGAACGCCTGATGGTGCTATTTTGATGTTGTGCCTCTCTATGTGGCTAGGCTGTGAAAAAGTATCACATGTGGTATCTACTTATTCAGGAGAAGTAGAAAAATGTGTTTTGGGGTGTAATTGCAAGTATGCCTATGCCGTGTATTACTTATAACTTAAGTTCAATTCATCTTAATTTTCCCAAAAATTGTGGGAAAAAATTTGAACTTCAAAAACTCACCACGCCTCTTATTAAATACCTTGGACTGTCTACTTTGCAAAAAGGGGTAATTTGGTGGGTATTTGTACTTTCTTGGCATGTTAGGGCCCTTAAGAAGTGAGATAGGTAGTCAGTACATCAGGATTGATCAATTTTTAATGATGCGTACCATGGCTTGTAGAATCTATAACTTTCGCACAAACTAAATAATGTACACTAATTTGGGTTAATTTAACCAAAGAAATATAGCAGTATAGATTTTTGGCTTAAATTTATGAAGAAAAATTACTTATTTGCAAACTGTTACAATAGAAACTAAACAATTTGTTTTCTTTCAAACAGTTGTGAATAAATACCACCAAAGAAAGCTCTATCTGTCTAAAAAAAAAAAAGATAAGAATTTTGTTTGGATACAGTGTTGCTTGACTGTGTAATTGTCATTGAAGGTGTGAGAGCGCTGAAAGCTGCAAATTGGCCTGGGCAGGAAGGGGGTAAAAGTGTCCGGTATTGAGATGGTTAAATGATTAACTTTAGTATCAAATAAGAAATTACATTAATGCTTACCAAAGTGCCTTTGCATACAGGTTTGTGTGATGCATCTAAGCAGATGCATTATTCTATCTGATGCCCCATTACTGTAAAGCATATGTATGTCTGCAGTCTGTATTTTCTTGAATGATAAATGCAGTCTGTAATGCATACGAGACACAAATCGGAGCAATATGTATCAGAACATGGTTCCCAAATGTCACAACTTGCACATAGACCCAAAGACAGAGATGGTGTTTTCCTAACAAAAAAATTACCAGTTTTTTTTTTTTTTTTCAACAATAACAGGCAACTTTAACAAATGACAATTTGCTTTCTCCCTACTCAGCTCGAAATCTGTCGGTTTGCTATGGATTATTACATTTTCATCATTGCTCCTTCCTTTTCTTTCTAGATAAATCAGTTAATGTAAAGTTAATCTTTTTTGACACTAAGTAACCATATGGAGATACTAGCCTTATAGTCATAGCTCTGCTTTCAATCGTGTAATCTGTTGTATGTTTTGAAACTGAAAATCTCTGCTTGATTTTCCTGCTTAAGGATTTCTGTATTGTTGTAAAGACCACAGGAAATATTCTTCAAGTGGTGCCAGTTTCTGACAGTGTATAAAGCAAACACCCATCCAAAATCCTCGACTGTGCATAATTTCTTCAACAATTACCACATTGTTTAGTGCAAGTGTCAGGCAGCCAGTAGATTTAGGCAAAACAATGGCTGGAAGCCAAATCAAGCTTTGCCATTCTAAATGTGAAGATGCTTTGTCAATATGCTGCCAATAGAAATACAAACAAATATTGGTCAGGTTGCAGATGGCTTGCTAATTAATACGGTGCTGCTACTTGGAGCCCAGCGCTACTTTACTAGCACAACACTGTAAGGCAGGATAGTAAGAGAATCAATATTGGAAATAGTATTAACTATTGCTTATATAATAGTCTTTATGTATCTTGTACTTGTACATATGGGAGAATTATTGGTTGGATTTTATTTTAAGTGTTCCATTTGTGGTTGCCCATATGCAGAAATTGTACAAAGCCTTAAGCTTGCAAATTAGTTGGCTTAATTGGAAAAGTCTGTGAGAGTAGACATTAGAGATGACTAGCTTAGAATGATATCCTTTTGCAGAAGGTTGTTATTCCACCAGTGATCTTCATTTGAACCTGGCTGAAGAGTGGATGAGAGGCAAAAAAATTGATTAGAAGAGGCAAACCAGGAAAGTGTATAGACACGGAGTAGACTGAAGATGGACAAGGTGATCTGAGCAAAGAGTGTAAAAGGAAGCTATAGAGTAAACAATTTAAAATATGTGGGTACTGAAAAAAAGAAGTTCCTGTCTACTAAAACACCCAATGAGGAAAAATCTGAGCAAAAAATAATAACCACAGTTCTGTGTGTTGGTGAGTTGCTGTATAGCATACTGTACAGCTGTAATGGACACGTACAGTATGTGGCCTGTTTGAAAGTCACACCATTCCTGACTTCTCTGCTGATGTTCCAAGTTGATGCATGCGTTTTAACCAAGGTGTATTTACTATTGATGTACTATTGTACCAGTAACATTTTTACAAGTTGAATACTGCAATTTCTGGCATTGGCATTGAGAGTATAAACAAGGCCAAGGATGAATCCCAGGAAAAAAACAAGCTTAACTACCCGACCAGCCACATATCTGGACAGCTGGTCGGTAAGCTGAGCTTGTTTTTTCCTTGGATTTATCCTTGGCCCTGTTTATACCTGTTGTTAGCCTTCCAATGCTTCTAATGCCCCGTACACACGGTCAGAATTTCCGACGGAAAATGACCTATCGGACCATGTTGTCGGAAAATCCGACCGTGTGTGGGCGCCATCGGAAAAAAATTTGAGATCCTGCTCTCAAATTTTCGGACAACAAAGTCCGATCGGACTTTTTTCCAATCGTGTGTAGCGAATTCCGACGGACAAAGTGCCACGCATGCTCAGATCAAATTACAAGACCAAAGCTATTGGCTACTAGCCTCTACGTAGTTCCGTCGTACGCAACGAACGTCACCACGTTCAGAATGATCGGATTTTCCGACAACTTTGTCCGACCGTGTGTATGCAACACCAGTGTCGGACAAAATCCATCGGAAAAAATCAGACGGATTTTGTGGTCGGAATTTCCGACCGTGTGTATGGGGCATTATTGTGATAGCCAGCTATAGATAGGGGCAAGTGGCATCCTTTTTGTATCATTGAGATAGAGTGCCTCACACCATCACACAAGACCATATCTCCACCATTACTAAAGATCAGTACCCCACCCTTGAACATACTGTAGTTACTAAAATCCTACTGTATGTAAGTTGGCATTTCCATATCTTATCCCAATGAAGGCTAACAAGCCTGAAACAGCTGTATGCATGTTGAAATAAATGGCACTAAAGCTCTGGGCTACATCTGTGCTACACTTTTCCAATTCTGGTACACTTGGCTACTTGGGCATACTGTATATAATAATTTGCATAGCTCTCTCTACTGTCCATTAATATGAAACAAACTCCTTCTTTTCTTGGGTCTTTTTAGTAGAAGCAATGACATTTCAACACACTCTCTTTTAAGATGACATTGCTGTATTTTCTTGCAGTAGAAGTCATATCACTGTCTTTCTTAACATACACGTATAAAGATTGAGCTCTCAGTTTTCATCGCTCTCATTTTTTTATTATTTATGAGGATTCAGCAGTGTACACAATAATTTTATAAATTAGAAAAAGGAGAATCCTGTGAAGTTTATGATAATTAAGTAAAGTCCAACACGGAGGATAAAAGGAGAGAGAAATCTTCAACTTTGTAATGTAAGCCATCAGTTGACGAGGCATACATGCAAAATGACCTCTTTTATTACTGGGTATTCAAATTTTATACTCAACATGATAATACACAAAGTAAAAGAAAAAAAAAACTGAAAGGGATATTAAATTCTGAGATGCAAAGGGACAAATTAAGTTTTTCTCATGTCTTGGGAGCTGTCAGTGACTGAGGCGAGATGTGATAAGCCCTGCAGATTTCTTAAAACCAGGCAACACTGTATCCTTAGCTCCAGCATAATGGACTGTCATGCTGCCGCCCTGCCAGGTACTTCTCTAGGTGATATATAAAGTCTGTGCTATCCTGGTTGGGTCTAATTAAGTGTTTCAACTGATATATGTTTTTTGCCATTTTCAGCTTTTCTTTTCCATGCCCTTCTTATTTTTCTCTCTTGTCTCATGACTCTGCTAGATCACTTTCTTCCTTTCTTTGCTATGTAGCATTGGACTATCTGGGTCTATATTCATGTTGCTTCTACTTAGCACAGAGCTGTTAAGGCCCATAGCAGGGTGTCTGACTGATCAGCAGTCTCTTGTCAAAAAATACAAAGTGCTACTTATATAAATGCTTCACAGTGTTAGGCAGTCAGTGATAACACTTGGTTTAGATATAGATTTGTGAATGCAATCATTTTAAAGTGAACCTGTGCATTGTTCATTTAGGGCAAAGTAACAGGTTTATTTAATTTCTGATACCTCAATGCTTTTAACGTTGTATATGCACCTTTTCTTGAAATCCCTGCAGTCCCATTCCCCCAACTGGAGCAAAATAATAAAAAAAATGTTGTCACCCTGATGTGACAACAATTGGGCTTGGCAATTGGTGGCTCAGGAATTAGGCTGGGGTTTGGACTGGTTTCTTAGTCCTGTATGGGGAAGGTACAGGTTCACTTTAAAGTATAGGTTATTAATATTAGGATGCAATATTTATACTTGGGAGAAGCTAAATATGGTAAACACATTTGGTCATTTAATTAGTGATTGTGTCTTAGATCTCCTGCGGACACAGTTTACGGGGGAATAATACATGAGCGTGCTCAGTCTAGCATGCAGTTGCCCAGGCATTGACTTATGGAGAACTCTAATTTGGATCGATTTGAAACGTTTTCAAATTAATTTTGAATAGTTTTCAAATTCAAAAAGTTTTCGAATTCAAATAGTTTCCCAATTTCCAAAGAGAATAAAATGGAATAGAAATAAAGGAATAGAATAGAGAAAAAATAGAATAGAAAATAGTATAACAGAAAATAAAAGAATAGACTAGAATAGAGTAAAACAGAACAAAAGAAGAGAATAGAATGGAATAGAATAGAATAGAAAGGAGTAGAGTTTAATAGAACAGAAAATACAATAGTATAGAAAAAAACAACAGAATAGAATAGAATATAATGAATATAACCATCTTCCTATTCTAATCTATTCTTTTCTATTCTATTCAAATTCGAATTGAATCTATTTGAATTTTGGGAAATGGCTATATTCTTTACATTCTATTCTATTGTTTTTTTTAATTCTATTAATTTTCTTTTTTTTCTATTCTATTCTATTTTCTATTCTACTATTTTATTTTATATTCTGTTTTATTCAATTTTATTTTTTTCTATTCAAATTTATTCTATTCAAATTTCGGAAGATGGTTATATTCTTTCTATTCTATTCCTTTTTTTCTATTCTATTCTTTTCTTATGTATTCAAATGTATTCTATTTGAAATTTGAATTTCAGAAGATGGTTATATTCTTTCTATTTTATTCTATTCTATATATGTCTATCATATTCTAGTCTGTTCTTTTATTTTCTATTCTATTTTGTTCTGTTTTACTCTATTATATTCTATTTTCTGTTATATTATTTTCTTTTCAATTTTTTTTCTATTCTATTCCTTTATTTTCTATTCTATTTTAATCTCTTTGGAAATTCGAAAACTAATTGAATTTGAAAACTATCTGAATTAGAAAACTATTCGAATTTGAAAACTATTCGAATATGAAAATGATTTGAATTCGAAAAGTATTCAAAAACGATTTGAACGATTTCATCCATATCTTTTCCTGTTAATTTGGATTCATTTAAATTTGGTACTATTGTATTTCATCAGAATTTCTGAAAAATTTAAACTTGTCTGAATTTCATTTTGGAACGAAATGAACCACACATGTCTATAACTAAAAAACAGGTTATACTTACCTGCTCTGTGCAGTGGTTTTGCATAGAGCAGCCCTGATCCTCCTCTTCTCAATTCCCTCTTCCCTGCTCCTGGCCCCTCCCTCCTGTTGAGTGCCCCCACAGTCAGCAGCTTGCTATTGAGGCACCCAAGCCAAGCTGCAGCTCCATGTGTCCCCCCCTCTCTCTCCTGATTGGCTAACTGACTTTGTTTGACAGCTGCGGGAGCCAATGGCGCGACTGCTGTGTTTCAGCCAATCAGGAGGGAGAGTCTGAGGGACTTGTGGACATGGCTGGACAGAGCTGGGGCTCAGGTAAGTATTGGGGGGTGCTGGGGCATTAAGATAAAAACATTAAGATAAAAAAAAACTTCTGCCTTTGTAGAAAAATCAGCAGATCCCAACTTCCCAAAACTCCAGGGCTGGCTATATTGTCTCTAGGAATAGAAACAGTTCCACCTCCTCTAAGGAACATAGTTTCTCACATTTTCCTAAGTGCTAGACTAGAACTAGTTAAACGCATTGAAGTTCCAACTCTTGCGGAAGTAAGTAACTTGACTATAAGTCCTTAATATAAGCTTTTAACTTTACAGTTATGCAATCTTATATATACTTCTAGTTCCAACGTTACATCCTATTTCCATGTTACTCTTAATTTTAATACTTTAATACTTAAGTTTAAGTTGTTTTATTCTTCCAACAGTTTAACACTATTGTGAACCATCACAGTAATAGAATTTTAGAAGTGTGATTTACCGTATACTAGAAATATTACAATGAAACATCTTGCAAGAGTGTACACAATAGCCTTGCTGACATCGACCTTAAGACGCAGTGTGATCCCTATGGGGCGTCTGGAGGACGGAGAAAAGCAATGCTAGACCATACAACTGTAGTAATCGATGCTACATTTCACATTAAAATAGACAGGTTACTGGTTAAGTTACAATGTTTCCAATCTAAATATGCATTGATGTTACGTTAGCCTAGCCATGTATCTCTATGCGGTACTAAGAAGATGTATGTGTACGCTCACTCGATCTGCAGTGTATTCCCACTTATACAACATTGTTTTTTCACTTTCTGTTATTATTGAAATTTTTTCAATAAAAACATTGAACTTAAAAACCTTCTGCCTTTACAACTCCTTTAAGATAACAGAAGAATTCATATATATTTTTTTTTTCAGTACAAACAAGACTTCCTGTTGCCAATATTGCAGCAAAAATATAATTTATGCCATCTATAGTCAAAAGATGTAGCAAAACAGACAACAATGCCTTTTTTCTAGTTCAATCAGTATTCATGTTAAAACATCAAGTGTTCCTGTTGATAAAAAAACACACATTGTTTTCTATATTTCCTTGTGTGTGTATAACAGCACTAAACTTTTGTATCCATTACAAAGCATAACAATTTTTGGTTTTCAATTTTGCTTTTTTTTATTTGCAAAATGCATCACTAGGAAAATGAAAGAACAAATGACTAAAGAGTTTATATCTTGATGGTAAAAAATAAGAAAAAATTCAGCAGCAAAATAATAGCTAAGGCTGGGTTCACACTGGTACGACATACACTCCGACTTTGGGAGCACATTTTGCATGACGTGTGTAAATCAATGGTTCCCTATGAGAGCCGTCTTAACTGGTCTGACACAAGTCGGTCCGACTTTGAAAAAGGTTCCTGTACCACTTTGGTCTGACTTTGGTCCTACATCAGCGCACTGAATATCATTGAAGTCGCATCAAAGTAGAATCCTTGTTCTAACCATCCGACTTGTGACTTCCGACAAGGTGATTACAGCAGCATAAAAAAGGAATTTATGTCACTCTGGGATTGTTTTCATTGGTCAACAGACAAGTCAGACTATCTAAAAAGCCGGAGCAAAATCTTATCTTGTTCATTCAAGTCGCATGGAAGTAAGACCGAAGCGGGACCGATATTGCAGAGCAAAGTAGGATGACAGTCGTGTCGTACCAGTGTGAACCCGGCCTTAGGAGAGAAGTGGAGGAGGCCATTAATTAAGGCTGATCAGGGCTAACTGAGAATTACAAAGGGGTTAAAAACAAACACTATTTATTTTTCCTTTTTTTTGCTTTTAATGGATGCCATAAGCAGTTTTAGCCCAGGTTCACACTATAGCATCCTGTGGATCGCACAGGAGCACTGTGCGTCCCTGTTCCCCATTTCAGGGACGAATCAGGGCCGATTCTATGCCTGAGTTTGGCCCTGAAACGGAGTCAAAGACGCACAGAATTTTTGTGCAGTGCGCTCCGCAGCCGCCCCGGAGATATGTGAACCGGCTCCATAGGGAGCCGGTCACATTCTCCTGCTATGCGAATTAGATGCAGGGGAAATGCACATCTAATTCGCATAGGTGTGAATGGGGGTTTAAGGTCACCCTCTTGTTGGCATATTTTGGGCTAAAGAACACATGTAATTTGCTGCTGCTCGTAAGAACTCACACAAGTTTAAGTGGCTCTGTCATTTTGCCCGATCAAATTATGATGTAAAAAGAACCCCTGGCTTCTGATACCTCTGCCATGCTTCCCCCATGTTCCATTGCTCCATCGAAGCCTTCAGGAACTAGTCAGTCTCTCAGCATGCATTCTCTGTCCAATTAACAGAACCGAACGCTGTAACCTCATCCAACATGGAGCTTACACTGGGTATGGAGCCCTAAGTTTGGCAAAGTGGCAGGGGGGCATGGGGAAGGTATCTTCTATATAGGTTTTTCATCAATGTCTCTTATTTTTGTCATCTTGGAGCTCCTCTGTTTATCGAATTACAGTGTTTTTCTGGTGTCCCACTTTAAGAATGTGTATAGTAATACTCTGAATATGTACATTATATTGTTGTGTGATTATCCTTTGCAGTATTAAAGTGTTATTAAACCCAAAAACAAACATTTATTATATTGCAACTTATCAATTCATGGATGTGATGGCTGCATTATTTTTCTTTTTTTAGCACTGCTTCCTTTATTTTCAACTGGTCATCTGTCCAGTATATCTGTTGTCTTTTAACAGAACAAGCTGTGCTGCAGAAGCAGCAGATAAAGACAAAAAGTTTTTTATCTTAATACATTCTATGCATTAAGACAAAAACACTCTGTGTGTAGCAGGCCCCCCAGCAACTCCCAATTACCTACCTGAGCCCCTTTTCTCTCCAGCGATGTGCACAATCCCCTCAGCCATCCAGTACACTCCTCCTAATTGGCTGAGGCAGAGCAGCGGCGCCATTGGCTCCCGAGGCTGTTAATCAAAGTCAGTCAGCCAATCAGGGAAGAGGGGGGCGGGGTCAGGTCGGGCTCTGTATTTGAATGGATACACGGAGCTCTGACTCGTTTTGGGTGCCCCCTGTAGCAAGCTGCTGGCTGAGGGACACTCAAAGGAAGGAGGGGCTAGAAGCAGCAAAGAGGGACCAGAGAAGAGGAGGATCCGGGCTGCTCTGTGCAAAACCAACTGCACATAGGAGGTAAGTAAAACATGTTTGTTATTTAAAAAAAAAAAAACGATCCTTTACAATCACTTTAAATGGTTGAGGCAACCCATTTAACACTGAGAGTGGTGCCTACAATTACAGCTTTAAAGTGATTGTAAAGTCTCTTTTTTAAAGTAATTTTTCTATTTTTTTTCTATTAAAATAACCAACCTCTTATGCTTATCTGCTCTGTGTAATGGTTTTGCACAGGGCAGCCCAGATCCTCCTCTTCTCGGGTCCCTGGCGGGAGCTCCTGCCCCCTCCTCCTGTTCAGTGCCCTCACAGCAAGCAGCTTGCTATGGGGGCACCTGAGCTGAGCTGCAGCTTCGTGTATCCCTAAAATCGGGTGGAACATGTAACATGTTCAAAGGTGAACTTAACAAACGTGAACTTATCTTTTAAGAACTTATTTTGTGCTTTGTTATGGGGTAATTCCAGTGATAGGGATACTATTAACCTGTAATGTAGCATATTGCAATTTTTTTTGTTTATGTATAATTAGAGATTATATCAATGGTTAGGATATTTTGTTTTTTTGGGGCTAGGTTTCCTTGTAGGGAAAAAACCTTGCAGATGTTTAAACACCCCCACCATCCAAAACTGAAAAAAAAAAATGGTTTGGAGATGGATTTTAAATTAAATCTGTCACTTTGGTTCGTTCATTCATTCATAGCCCACATCTTCTGTCTGTAATATTAACCTTGTTTCTTTGCCCTGTGGGGACAAATGACAGGTTTACTTTAAGGCCAAAATGTGAAAGAACCAGTTGTTTAAAACTGAATAAAAACATATTCACCAAGCTGGTACAATAGAAGAGGTCATTTGACAACTCATTGAACATACAAATTGATTTCATTATTGTGCAACTACATTTTGATCAGCAGTGAGCATATCATAAGAATAAAATTGCCTACCTTGACTATGTACTTGCCCAATGCTTAAGCAAATTAAAGATTAACTCCAGGTCGGTTATACAATGCAAAGATTTGAAATGTAGAGAATTACATCACACAGTTCTGTTCTGTTAACTAATACCTGCATTCCAATCATTTTATTTTACTTTCAGAGTGTTAAATAGAAAAAGTCTAATTTTCTTAGTCACATGATTGGAAAGCATATTAGGAAGGACATTTTTTTTTTATTTAACACAGACACTGTAACCGCTTCCCGACTGCCTCACGCAGATATACTGCGGCAGAAGGGCACATACAGGCAGATTAACGTACCTGTACATTGCCCTTTAAGAGGCGGCTGGCTGGCTCACACCCGCCAGGAGCTCTGTGACCGTGATCGCGGGTCCCGCGGACCCGATGTCTGCGGGGATACCCGCGATCGTCTCACGGTGAGGAAGAATGGGGAGATGTAAACAAGCATCTCCCCGTTCTGCCTAGTGACACTGTCACTGATCAGCTATCCCTGTAATTGGGAGTGCTGATCAGTGACGTGTCACACACAGCCCCTCCCCCCACAGTTGGGATCACTCCCTAGGACACACTTAACCCCTACAGCGCCACCTAGTGGTTAACCCCTTCACTGCCAGTGCTATTTTTACAGTAATCAATGCAATTTTTTTAGCATTGGTCGCTGTATTAGTCAATGGTCCCAAAAATGTGTCAAAATTGGCCGATGTGTCCGCCATAATGTCGCAGTCGCCGCCATTACTAGTAAAGAAAAAATGATCAAAAAAATGACATAAAACTTTTGTGCAAACCATTCAATAAACGCTTATTGTGATTTCTTTTTACCAAAAATATGTATAAGAATACGTATCGGCCTAAACTGAGGAAAAAAATGTTTTTTAAAATATTTTTGGGGGATATTTATTATAGCAAAAAGTAAAAAATAATGCGTTTTTTTCACAATTGTCGCTATATTTTTGTTTATGTCAGTTAAATGGACACAGTGCCGAATTGCAAAAAGTGCTCTGGCCAGGAAGGGGGTAAATTCTTCCGGGGGTGAAGTGGTTAAAATTGCAAGGCAAAGATAGTGCATGCATTATTACTTGCAAAATTATGGGGTTGATTTACTAAAGCCAAATAGGCTGTGCCAAATAGGCACATTACATAGTTACATAGTAGGTAAGGTTGAATACAGACAATAGTCCATCCAGTTCAACCTGTGTAGGTGTATGTATGTCAGTGTTAATAATCATTTTCCATATCCCTGTATGTAGTGTTCACTAAGATGCACGTCCAAGAGTCTTTTAAAAATATTAATACTCCTCGCTGACACCACCAATTGTAGAAGAGAATTCTACATCCTTATCACCCTGACAGTGAAAAACCCCCTACACAACTTAACTGCAGCAGTGGCGTCTGGTACTGGAGGATTTTGGGTGTGCGTGGGCAGGCCTCTCCAGGCCCACACTTACCCTACCCTACAGCTCCCCTGGTGCCCGGCAGCATGGCTTCTGTGTTGACCAGGTCTTCTTTCCAGGTTCTGGGTCTTTGGCCTCCTGTCCTGATTGGCCGTGGCGGGACTCCAGAAGTCGAATGTTGATTCTCTGGTATCGCAGGGTGGGAGGGTTCAAGCCGCAGTGTTCTGCACCCTGAGGACAACATGAAACAGACCAATTGTACCCTCCGGCTCTGGTTACATGTTTGTGAGGGGGTGATGAACCTGGTAGAGACCTAATGGTCTGGCACCCCGCACAGTGCACGACCACATACATGATGTTTGATTGTGCAGGCTAAGGAGGTGGAATTGTATGAGCTGAGAGAGTGGCAACCCTCTGCCCCTTGTGGACCAGCCGCCACTGCTCTGCAGGCTCCCGTGGAAAAAAAATTTAATTCACATTTGTTTTCCTGCAAAAATATGTGCATTTATTATTTTTTGACAAAAGTGCCTTTAAGTCTTTTGGTTGGTGTTAAACATTTTGTAGTGTCTACAGATTGAAACAGAAAGATTATTTTAATAACATTAGAAGTATGTGTGTGTGTAGTGGTTATATATACTTTTAATGAAAGCTATTCTGTTCTTTAATAACTGTAATGCAAAAGCAGCAGAAGAGTGATGAACAATCATTGGTTCAAGGCCAAAATTTACTTCAGGGTTCAAGTCTCTGGTTTCACTATGACCTCAAAAACCTTTTTATTTTTCACAAACTCTGTTGTATGTTCCACAGATGATAGCACATGCACATTGCTAAGTACTTCAGGTTCCTGTATTCCTTGTATACTGAGGAAATGTTCTGTTCCCTTCTTTGCTTCTAAAGTAGATGAACATATCAAGTTTATGTAGCAAAATCCAAGTAATATTGGAAGTGTTTTGTGGCCTATTTATACTTTGAGAACAGGAAGGTTCCCAAAGGTCAGTCACATGTTGACTGTAAATATATTTGTGCAATCCCAATTGTCCCTTATTAATTCACAGTTTCTAAAGAGGGATGCTTTTTTTTAAACACAAATTCTATTTTATTCTTGTAAATGTACAGAACAAAAAGTTAAAATGCCAAAATAAGAATACCTTATAGTTTGCTCATTATTTCAATGCACATCAACAGACTATGCAGACTATGTATTTTGTTGTAAAAAAAAATGTTTACATGTCACAATCTTTATTTTATAATGTCCTTTTAAAGTTGAACTCCAGAGGGACAAAAAGGACACAAATTAATGCAGCTGTAAATTCATTAATACCTCCGTACATTTTTTTTTTTTTTTTGTAAGCGTAGGTACATGAATATGATTTGGGAACAAACTTTTGACCTTCCTTTTGTATAGCAGAGCTCAGTACTGGGGAGAGAGAAGCAAAATAAGGAACCAACGAGGAACCAGTGCTGTTAGGAAGAGAAGGCTGACTGACAGATAAGTGAGCTCATCAGGATGCTGCTTCTCTTTTCACTGTCCAGTCACAGAGTGGGAGTGGGGAAGCAACCTGTAAAGCATAACTCCACTTTTGTTGATAATTTTTTTTTGAGAAAAAGTACCTTTGGCCCTCTGTTTTATAGTATATTCCATATGTACTGGTTTCAGTAGTGCTACTGTCAAGACTAGTATACTAGGGGTGATTAGAGTGCACCAGGCATTTCTTGCTGCCAGTCCCTTGAAGAGCTGCCTTTTTTTGCAGAATTTCAATACATCCTTTAAAACCTCACCCTATTTGCACAGCAACCCTCTGCTGTATCCCCATATACCCAATTTAAAAAATATATCAGAGCTATAGCCATTAGGCGTGGTGTGAGAAAAATTAGCCCGCACAGAAACAGTACGTACACATGACCGGGTAGAATAGGCTAACTTATGAAACTAAAAACAAGGCAATAGAAATGCAAGTTTATCATCTCGGAGGTAATTAAAGCTTAACTCCAGGCACAAAATGTATTGCGTCCGAATTGGGTACAGGGATTCATGGGATACATTTTCTGCCATTGTGCTCTTGCTGGGCGTCACATGTATCCATGTGCCTTTAAAAGAGAAGCATGTTTTTTTTATTTAATAATCATACTTACCTAGGTGGATGCAGCTGAGAGGCTGAGCCGGGTGTGTTCCAGCTCTGTGATGTCAGCAGACAGCAGATTTCAGCCCGCTGGTTGCTGAAAACGGGTCACAGGAGTGCAGAGTGAACTGCACTCCTGTGATCCACAGGAGAAGTACAGCCAAATGAGCTTTGGCTGTACTTCTTCTTTAAGGAGGGGTGAGCTCCCTCCAGGTATACCTATCCTTAATTTATCCAGGGTGGCAGGATGCAGCTCTGCAGCTCTGCAACAAACTATCCACGACAATGGACAATTAAGGAAAAGAAAAACAAGAGAAGGAGAGGAGGTAGGACAATACAAACGTGTAAAACCCCAATAGGGACTGTGATTTATAATCTCAGTGGTACACCCTTAAATGAAGAGGAAATCCGGGTGTTAGATAGAGGTCTGAAGTATGCCCCCACCCGTAATTTGAATATGTTTCAAACATACATTAGTTTGCAAAAATACATTAGGAGTTTGAACATTAAGAAATATTTTCTCTCCAATCCAGCCACTAGGACAGTACCTATACCAGAAAGAGTTCCTCCTAGTTACCATTCTAATCTTCGCAATAAGTTTGTCTTTAATGCAGACAACAAGCACTTGAGTGTCTTTAGAAATATGATTGTTAAGGATTTAGAACTACTCAAAATACGAAAGGTTAATGATCCTTCATATATTAAGAATGGTATAGAATCATTAACTGATAGGAAAGATCTGGTGATACAGTATGTCCAGCAGACAAAGGAGGAGGTATGGTTGTGTTAAACAAGGTATATTGAAAAAATGAAATGGAAAACTTGCTTAGTTATGTCAATACATATAGAGTGTTGACCAAGGACCCCATGTTACAGTTCAAGGAAGAACTACATTTTCTGATCGAGAGAGGGAAACATGTAGGAGTTCCGAATAAGAAGGAAGCACTATATCTGAACCCTTTGTTTTGTCGAACGCCTATAATTTATTTGTTGCCAAAAATTCACAAAGATAGTGTCAACCCACCTGGGAGGCCTATTGTGAATGGTATTGACTCCGTCTTTTCAAGGCTGGGTCAATACACTGACACCTTTCTTCAGCCTATGGTTACAAAAACCAAAGCGTTTTTAAAAGACACAAAGCACATTATTCAAATTCTCGAACCTCTAACTGTCTCCTCCTCCAGTTTTCTGATTACAGCTGATGTAAGCTCTCTATACAACATTATTGGCCATGAGGATGCCTTATCCTAAGTACAATGGGCCTTGAGCTCATCAGATTTATCCAGAAGACATAAGAACTTTTTACTTGACAGCTTGAGGTTCTGCTTATCGAAGAATTATTTCAGGTATGGCAGACAATTTTATCTTCAAACAAGGAGCGTAGCGATGGGGGCACGGTTTGCTCCCAGTGTAGTCAATCTCTTTATGGCGCACTGGGAGGAAGAAGCTATTTATAAGAACCGACCCCCTGAGCTTGTCTGCTACCAAAGGTATATTGGCAATCTCATCATGATATGGGAGGGAGACCAGTCAGGCTTGGATATATTTATGCAGAAACTCAATGCTAATACTAAAAATATAGTTTTGACTTGAAATGTCAATATTGACCAAATGGTCTTCCTGAATTTGGATATATCTAAAGATGGAGATTGGGTCAAGATGATCAAACATTTTAAACCTACAGACAACAATGCCTTTATCCCATTGGGGAGTTGTCACCATAGCAGGTGGCTTTGCAATATCCCCAGGGGACAATTTATATGCTCAAGGCCCAAGTTTTATCTACCCGGTTTTTGCACAAGGGGTATGACAAGCTTGCTTTAAACAGAGAGATTGAAACAGTTTAGAATCTAGATAAGAAGGCATTGGCGTCCAATGCCCCTAAGGCCAATCAGAGTTCATCTGTGAACACGAGAATGATTTTAGATTTCAATGTCCAACATAGGAAATTTGAAAGAATTGTTGAAAAATACTGGCCCATTCTAAAGCAAGATAGAGTTTTAAGCCCAGTACTACCTGAGGGTTCACAATTTATATACAGGAAAGCCCTTCCCTAAGAGACAAATTAGCCCCAGGGGTTATAGACCCCCTGGTTCATTTTGAGAATAGGATATTTAACTTTCTAACAGGTTTGCACGCATGTGGCCGATGCCCTGCATGCAAGCAGGCTAGGGGGAATATTAAAAAAACGGAAAGAGTTTGTTGCGTCTGCCACCAACAAACGCTATCAAATTAAAGAACTGATAACATGTTATACAGCAGGAGTCGTGTACATATTAGACTGCGAATGTGGCCTGCAGTATGTAGAGAGGACCTCAAGACCCCTACATGTGAGGTTTGGAGAACATGTGAATAATATTAAAAAGGGTCTTATAACCCATAATGTTTTCAAATATTTTTCGATTGTCTCACAATGGCAACCCCACAAAGTAAACATTTTGGGGGGGTTGAGAAAGTGACCAATCACTGAAGGGGAGGCAATTATATGCGGCAATTGAGCCGCCGTGAGTCTTTTTGGGTGTATGAAACTAGGGTAAGGGGTGCCTACTGGTCTGAATGTCAAATTCAACCTGAATTGCTTCATTTCAGATCATTAAATGTAGATAATATCTAATGGGGGTTAATTATTGGATTTGTATAATATTTAATTATTATGTTTAATAGAGTTTCTGTTTAATGTTTTTAATTGAGATTTTTATTTGTATTTCATTATTGCATTATTATATATTGTATTTTCAAGTATATATTGTATGTTTGTGAAAGGTGGCTGCCATGACATTTCATTTTAATTTAACTAGATAGTTAAACTTTTAACTGATCCGTTTTATTGCTGTGCCTGGTCTAAGAGGGACGCTGTGTTCACCTTGCAGTAGGCTGTCTGACTCTGGTGCCCTCTTTGCAGATCAGGATTAGCGTGCTGATTATGTGACAATGTGTCTGGCCCTTTGGGCGTCTCTGTTGCTATGGCAATGTATGCAGTGAGGAGGTGGGATCCGGATGTTAAACACGCCTATTAGGCATCTTTGTTGTTATGGCAATGCACGCAATATGGGGCGGACTCCGGATGCTAATTATGCAAGGTGGCATGAATGAAAGTAAGTTGAAGCATGAGCCTCCGTAATTGCTGAGGAAGTCCCGCCCACAGGGATGATACGCATGCAAGAGGACTCCGTGGCGTCATTTCAGCCATCTCGATGAGACATTTTACATACGCTCTGCATCCTAGCACTGGGACAACAGTGCTTCATTTGTGAGTAACTTTTTAACTTAAATATAAGCTGTCATTAGTCAACCAGAGAACACTATGTACTTCTTATTGATTTTACATGGTCACCACGTTCTTATCCACTGTCTATGAGAGTATCACTCTGCTGCTGCTGTGAAGTAGACATGTGCATTCGTTTTCATCCGAATGCATTTTTGTCCGAATTTCGGGTATTTTCGTTATCGTTTTAACAAATGATAACGAACATGCAGAATCCAAAAAAACGAAAGATCCGACATAAGCAAATGCTTTATTTTCGATTTTGTTGACACAACAGTTAGATATAGATATGAGATTCGACATGACGCTGACAATAGCAATAGCTGACAATAGCAATCTGTGTCCATCTGTGTCCATCTAAACTGTGGTCGAATGTGCCTAACCTTAGCTCTATTAGTTCAAGATTATTCTACATAGAGAGAAAAGATTCGACATAGAGAAAAAAGATTTGACAATATAGAGACAATAGCAAAAAAGGTTGAATGTGCCTAACCTAACTCTGTTAGTCCAAGATTATTCGACATAGAGAGAAAAGATTCAACATGAAGATTCGACGAAGCAGTCGCCATGAGCAGACATTTAATGTCAAATGCTCTGCCCATAGGCTATGGAAAAATTCTAATGTTGGTTAACTAGTAATAATAATTAATAAATATAATTATTACTAGTGTCATCCAACATTAGAATTCAACTATAGCTTGTAGGCGGAACATTCGACCGGAAAGTTAGGACCACAGTATACACAGTATACACATAAGTCCTTTTGTGTGGGCACTGTGGCTTATGCATATATTTGTAAATGTGTGCAAAACAAAATCCCACTGTTTTTAACGTAAACTGTTAGACATGGCCAATTTGGTTGTTTTTCAGTGAGCTGGGAAATCCTTTGGTTGTTTGTGATGTAGTCTGTATGACCGCAGTCATTTTTCGTTTTACATTTTTTTTTTCTGTTTTTCAATTGTTGAAACTTATTTGTTGAGCATATTCACATTTTGGTCACAAATAGCATGGGTGTAGTATAAACTTATAGTGATGTATGGCTTTTGCCGCCACTTAAAGTAGAAGTGTCCCAGAGCATGGGGTACAGGCTTGTCCTGATACCAATCTGGAGGGCTAGTAAATGTAAAGAGAAAAAGTTTGTTGCTACTCCCCACAAGCCTAAGTGAATAAACAATAAGAATTGGCCTAAGCCTACATATCTCCACCAAACCAGGCACCCTGATCCACAGGTGGGCAGGGCAAAATGCATCAGGGTGTGTGGTTTGTTGGATAAATGTAGGCTTAGGCCGCTCCTTATCATTTATTCACTTGGGTTGGTTGGGAGTAGCTACAATCTTTACTTATGGTGATGTAATCATATCCCTACTCTCGTTCGTGGATGGATCTTTGAGACTCAGACTCCTGCCCTGAACTTCCCCGTGTAACAGTGTTGTTTGACTGACATATACAGGAGACTCCTGATCTGTCCCACCTTCCATGACCTTACATTGTGACTCCCACAAAGAAAGTGCACCGCTCAAAGCTCTGTTCAATTAGTCCTCATGTCCTCCTCATGCAACAGGTGCTGGCTCTCTCTACTTATACTGTTCAGCATATATTGCAAAAAAAATTGGAAACAGATCCGTTTTCAGGTAGCTGTTTTCCAAAGACACAGTCCTCACTTTAGGCCACTCCCCTTTAACGCATTTTACCCTGATTTGGCTTAGTCATATAGACGACTAAGCCCAATCAGGGTGAATGTGTTAAAGGGGCATGGCCTAAGGTGGGGACTGTGTCTTTGGAAGCCAGTTACTTAGAATAAAGTATGATGGTGTGATTTTTGTGGCTCTGTCTCCACTTTCTCACATTGTGACTGACAAATTTACTGCCCATTCCTAGGAGGCTTGCAAACTTTACTATTTAACTAATTTGACACCATCCAAGCTATATAAAGCTACCTAAAAAGCCTTTTTTCAAGTATACATTAATTAAATTGGGCTGCTGCTTCTGTGTTTAAAGCCATGCTAAATGTAAAAGTTAATAAAAAAAGAACTGATTACACGTCTAAAATATGCAATTCCTGAATATGGTGTCACTGATGCTTTTCATAAAAATGTTACTGTTCAGTCATACCACATATAGCTTAAAAAAATCTTTCAAGCATGTAAAGGATGAGTTTTTTTTCTATGTCACCCTAGAAGTCACGTTACAAGGACCCTCTCTCCACTGTAAAGTAATCTAAAACTTATTTTGTTTTGCTTTTGTTAACCCAGGCAAATTTGCTTATCCTTAATTGCAGCAACCAGTCCATTTTAATACTTGTTGTTTAAAAACACCTTAATAAAAAGTGAATTCAAAGCATTTATTTTATTCCTTTCATGCACAAATCCTTCTCTTAGAATAGCAGGTTTATGTGTAAAGCAAAATAGTTATAAATGTTATTCTTAAAATTCTCATATCTTTAGGCGCAAAAGCATATGTAAAAGTAGGCCCAAGCTCTAAACACTGTGTAATTGCTGCATATTTCTTAGGCCAACTATTACTGTCAATATGGAAAAAAAAATACACATACACGCAACACAAGTGTTTTTCTTATTTCGTTGTTTTATGTTTTGTATAAATGCGCCAATTTTTTGGTTGTTACATACCACTGTGTGTTTATATAGCAGGGGGTTTTAAAATTATTCCTCCTATGATATTATACTTTGATCATTTTGATGGTGTAAACATTAGACAAAATTATATGTGTCACACTGTTACAAAATGCTCAATTGGTCTTACAGATTTCCCATGCTTATGTCCAGTTAAAATGATGCAAATGCACTTTTAGCATTTTGCTGCTTGCATTGGGAATTAAACAAAATTTGAGAAAAAATGTAAGAAATGATTTTTGTGTTAGAGAAAATTGCACTGTCCTATAGCAGCCATACAATATCCTGACACAATGCTTTTGTACCTAAGATGTGCTTTACAAGAATAAATCTCTTTTTTACCAAAGTTGTTTCTTAATAGAATACACTTGTTTCATGGCTAAGGTGTGCCATAAAAGAATACCCATGTTTTATAGCAAAACTGGATCCTAATGTAATATACTTGTTTTATAACAAAGCTTTTCCTTAATGGAATACACTTGTTTTATAACAAAACGTTTCATATGTTTGTTTATACCAAACTTATGCCCTAACAGAATGTATTTATTTAATTGTTTTTGGTATTCACTAGGAAAGATTGTAGTTCATTGCTACCATGAGTTTAAGGTGAATCTTGTGGGTTTGAGATATGCAGTCTCAGTGAATTTTTATGTAGAATCGTCTGGGATCATTTGTTTTCACACTATAATGTACTGCATAGCATTCAAACTATGGCCTAGCAGGCACAGAAATGCCAACAGGGGGGCTTACTGTATAGGGAGAGGTTATGGTCAGTTAGGAAATTGTACTCTAATGCCGATTGCTATGTTTTTGGTCTGCTTTGCTGCTTCTTTGTTGTTGTTCTTATTATTGTTTTTTTATCTCCTTAATTATATGTTGTGGTTGCATTGACATCAGTTGTTATTTTTAATATGGTCCAATAGCCATAGCAAGAGGGCTCTTATTTTAGGTTAAACTTTTTTTTTTTTTTTGCAGCAAAATTTAAATTTTAATTTGGGGGAAGTATTTGGGGGTTTAATTGTTTTGGGTTTTTTTTTAACTTATTTTATGTTGATAAGGCATTTATTCTTAAAAAGTAGCACTCATTTGTTACTTAATATCAGTTCTTACAGCTGCCTTTTGTTTGTAGCATGACACTGCATAAGTGGATAGATTGGTTAAAGCAATAGGGATGAGGATGCTTCATTGATAAAATACACCCTCCCCTCCACGATTTTCCTCCTCTTCATTCTCCATCCTTTTCAAACCATGTTTCCTAGTACAGAAAGGGTGCAGTGTGAGACTGCAGCAAAGATCACAAAGAGGTAGAGCCCAAGACATAAAATGAGGTTGCACAATTTACAGTGCAAAGCAGATAATTTGCATGGGGAATATTTTCAAAAACAAAAAAAGAACTGACTGCACAGAAAAGGAAAGTTTTTACAACCAAGGGGTGGCCATTAGATCTGCTCAGTTTTTTGTTGTTTTTTTTTTTTTAACTTTCATGAAAGCTATAAGACAAGGACATTATGTTGTTGGGAACATTGACCATAATGAAAGATTTGAATCTTTTCCATCTCCTGAATTACAGCTCTAATCTTTTATTTAGTTGATTTCCAGCGATGTTGCATTGTCAATTGTTAATTCGCATAGTTGCCGTGAAGTTGGTAGAGTAGTACAACAAGCAGTGAAGCAGAATGAATTATATACCCAAGGTGATGCTCAGATTCTATTGGGATATTACTTTGAGGGAGAGTGTTTTCCTAATGTAACTGCTAATGTAACTCGGCAAGACACATTATCCAGCAGGAGGATATATAACTGTGACAAGCGCTCAGAAAAATAAAGATTTAACCAAGCAATAAAAGTTTTTTTTTTTATCTAAAACCCATGTGAGACTAAAAAGTAGAAGTGGTAACGTGATGGAAAATAACACTTCTGCACATACAGGATATATACAGTAGGTCCAATTGCTTGCCTACAAAACTTTGTGAGCCTGTTTGCTGCTCTCCAAATGTCCTGCTTGCTGAAACTTTTGCTTGTGAACTTAAAACCTACAGTATGCATGTGTGTGTACCTATGTACTGTTCTTAGTAAACCCTATGCATCAGTTGTCTACCTACTGAACTTAAAGTACCTATTACCTGCTTAATGCCTATTGTACCTTATGAACTTATTGTCTACTTACTAAATCTTTTCACCTGTTGCCTGACTAGATTTAGAGTTATTGCTTGCTAGAGTTAGAATTATTGTTTGCTTATTACTAATCCCTAGGCATTTACTGCTTGCCAAGTAAAAAATAATCTGCCTACTAAACCCTATACACAGGCTAGCAGTTATATTGCTTTTGGAGCCACAAGTAGAGGTGAAAGCATATCCTTGTGTCCCAGAGCCTGGGGTACAGGCTTATCTTGATACCAATTCAGAGGGCTTTTAAATGTATAGAGGAAAGGATCGCCAGAATAAACGATAAGTATCTGCGCCTCAGCCTAAATATCTCCACCAAACCACACACGCTGATGCATTTCGCCCTGCCCACTGGGGCTTAGCCATAGGCCTAAGGATCTGTGTCACCAGCCTGCTGAATGTTGTGCACCTATTGACAGCCTATTGAAACCTAAGCATGTTTCCTGTTTACTAAAACATACTCCCTGGAAGTCATGAAGACTGGCGCAGTCAGATTTTACAAAAGTGTCTCATATGCATTATAAAAGTGGCACCAAATTCATGTACCTGTCTAGATTGTGTACTTTAATTTAGCGAATGCTGTACCTATTTTAAAATGCATGCAAGACACCTCCGCAAAATCAGTTTTTGTACACCAAAAGAAATTTGGTCTTAATTAGCTCCACTTTCAAAAGATACAAACTGTTGGTATTTTATTTAGAATTTGGTGCAGGTATTGCACCACCGTGTAGAAGTGGAGCAAATTAGATCTAACTGAATTTGGTGCATGAGTTGCTGTCAAAACCAAAATAGTTGCAGATGTTTTTTTTAATTAGGCACAACACATAACAAGAGCAATTCATGTTGAAAAAGTGGTGCAGCACCTTTATTGAATTCCCTTTACTGTGCCTAAAACTTGCCTACAAGTTTGAGGACAAAGTAGACTATTTGTCCATCTACATTATTTGGCATTGATGGAGGAAAAGTTAGACTTTTAAAGAAAGAAAGAAATCTATATACCGTACGTATAGCCAGTTTTAGTCAGTTGCATGCAATCTTATGCAAAAAAGGGAAATAAAAACAACAGGGTTGCAGTAAATTACACAAACACACATTATATCAGTTAACAAAACCACATACATTATGATACAATTATCCAATGATATATAAATTGAACGCACTTGATGTGAAGTTAGAATTATCAACATGCAAACAAACTGCATTTGCAGTTACTATGTTACAATATACCAGGCTCCAGCCATTGACCAGCTCCTCCAGGTACACCTCTCCACTCGCTTTACGTGTGATGTCACAGCGCCACATCAGATCTTGTGTGGTGGCTGCTGATATGGGTTGAATTGCCTTTTTTTTTTAAATAATATCTGCTGGGTGATTTTTATATAAACTCAATTATGTATTTATGAGCACTGTTTTTGTATTATCCGGTGCACATTTAATAAATACTACACTATGGTTCCTCTGTTCTGCTCTGGTGTGTGAGTTTTGGCTGTACAGTGGTCTATTACACTACTGCACCTGCTGGTAAAGTGGAGTACCTGGAGGAGCTGGTCAAAGGCTAGAGCCATTTTAAAGGGAACCTTACAGACTTATGATCAGGTGTTTTTGCTGCTTATTATCTGTCAGCAACTACTTCTGGTCTGTTTGCATTTCTTCTGATGATTGGCAGTGAACACACTTTATGGTGAATGTTGTTTGATGGTGGAGGAAGACTTCACAAATGTATTTTGAAGGATCTTTCTTTTACAGTAATATTCTATTTGCACTTGGATTTCATATAATTCCCACTTTTGATTGTGGCACTGCATTATTAACATTTACTATGTAGCCTTTGTTTGATTTCTGTACATTTATTGCCTGCCTTGTAAACAGTTCACAAACTACTTCTGCTTGAGTTGCCTTAGCACCTGGTGCTTTTCTAAGCATGAGTTTGGTGCCTGCTGAATCCAATACTCATATCATTTACCCTCTTTTTAAAAATTCTGTGATCTGCTTGCAGTCTGGCTCTGTATACAGTACTATGAATACCTTTAACTTTAAAATCCATGGTATAATTTTCCATGGTCTGGTATATTGTAACAGAGTAACTGCAGATGCAGTTTGTTTGCATGTTGATACAGTAATTCTAACCTCACATCAAATTCTCTTTAAATGTGCTTAATTTAAATATCATAGGATAATTGTATTATAATGTTCATGTTTTTGTTAAAATAATAGAATGCGTACTTGTGTAATTCACTGCAATTAATGTTTTTTTTTCCTTTTTTGTGTATAGATTTATTTATTTCTTTAGAAATCTAACTGTTTCCTCCATCCATGCCAAACAATGTAGATGGACAAATTTCCCATTGTGGGGCATTGTTTTCTGATACCGGGCACTGCCAGCTGTCAGAATACCTCAACAGTGCCTGCATATGATTGGAAGCAAACACTACCTGGCCAACAAATTTCCACCCGACTCCTTCAACTTTTGTTGATCTGGGTGTTGCTGACAGGGTCACCCATGGAGTAAATTTCATCAGATGAAATTCAGTGCCTGTATGACCAGCTTTTACTTCATTGTTCTCAACATGAGTTTACGTGTTTTCATCTTAGTTATGACATGTTTGAGAGCCTATCTATAATGACAATAAATTACATTACAGCATGCACCAGAGAAGGGGTCACGTAAGAGGTCAGAATTTGAATACAAACTTCAAAGTTTCCATGTTCAAGAAGACCTTTCCCTGATAATAAAAAGCATTGAGTTGCCTGTATTTATGCTAATTGTGCTTTATCAATCCCCCACCTCCAGCCAGAATCTTTCCATCTCAGAAATCTCAACTAATGTCCTATTACTGAGCATAAGAACGGGAAGGCTTGAAAATACTAGTCATAGACATTTTCCAAATCTCTGCATTCAATGGCTCGTGTTTATATGTCCTACAAGTGTTTGTTTTTCATTTTATTGCTAAAATATGCTGCAAATTAACATTTCTTTACTGAAAAAATTACCACTGTGAGTGAGATTTAAAAAAGCTAAAAATCAGGTCAGAAAAAATGTACCCACAGTTGTTGGAATTGTGATTCATTCCTGTACTGATAACCTGACCAAAGCATTGGTTATGTGGTCTCTACTGAAGTGCTTTGAAGGACTGACATTAAGGCAAAGGCAGTCAGTCACCAGCTCTGCTTGACCACCAATCATTCACTTCAGCCTAGATTAAAAGTAGTGCCTTGGCAGTGGAAACCTGACCACCTTTGGGGTTTAGAATTACAAGTAAAAA
Source organism: Lithobates sylvaticus (assembly GCA_028564925.1). NCBI lineage: Eukaryota > Metazoa > Chordata > Amphibia > Anura > Ranidae > Lithobates > Lithobates sylvaticus. The sequence continues at coordinate 126,693,060 of CM053035.1, read as the reverse complement.
GGTAGAACTTTCTGATATGCATTTAGTTTTTTTTATATCTCTCAGGGTAATGTTTTTAATAAAGAAATGTGAAGGTTTATAATAAGAGTATCTGAAGCATTGCTTGCTAATATTTATCCCTATACAGTATCTTGAGAAAGTACAGAGCTTTGTCTTCTAGGACTATCAATTGACCTGCATTGACAAGTATCAGAGGACATAACAATCAGCTGTGCTTAAATAAGGAAACACTGTACTTCAAGCATAGCCAAAGAAATAAAACTCTAAAAGATATTATAAAATAATGTTTCTTATCTTCATCTTTTTATTGTGTCGTTGCAGTACAGAGCATATAAACACAGATATTACTTTCCACAAATAAATCATACACAACAATTTGGAGAGGAAGTGGTAAGTAAGGGATTTTTACAAGTTTATTGTTACATTTATTTTACAAAAAATATATATTTTTACAAGTTTATTGTTATATTTATTATTACATCAGCAATGTTTTATTTAGAAGATGGTGCTTCAGTTTAACTAAAATACCCCTATCTACCTGTTATCATACTGTACAGTAACATAGAGAGGCTGATTTACTAACACTGGAGAATGCAAAATCTGGTGCAGCTGTTGATGCTAACCAATCAGCTTGTAACTTCAAAAGCTTGTTCAGTTAAGCTTTGACAAAAAAAAAAAAAACCTGGAAGCGGATTGGTTTCTATACCGAGCTGCACCAAATTTTGCACTCTTCAGTTTAAGTAAATCAACCCCAGAGTGTCCACCTTCCCACAACTCCCACATTTTACAGTACGTTTTCATTAATTGCCAGTGAAATCAACAAAACACAAAGGGAACAACAAATACAATGGCACCCTATGAGAACACTATTTCTACAATAACAGAAATGAGTCTGAAAAGTACAAGGATTTTGTATTCTATTGATGGCTTCAGTGGAAGGTTTGAATTGTCTGTAGTCCATGAAGGCAAAGCAATCAGATATTAGGCAAAAGTAAAGCCTAAATATTTCTATAGATTATTTTCTAATTTTTACTCCAGAATGTGCTGTACAAGCTGTGAAATCAGAAAGAAAATACATCTTTATTTAAAGAGAACATAAGTCATCCAAAATTGAATGTTTGGTTTGTGGTTGTACATAACATTAAGTAGATTTGTTTCTTGCAATTTGACCTCTAAATAACATTAGCCCATTTAGAAGAAAACTAGCTGTATTACTCATATTGCAGCCTTACATTTACCTTGTATATGAATTATATATATGAATTCAATTATTGTAAAGTTATACAGTCATAATATTATCAGTGGAATAATTAGCATTATGAAATAACAGTCCAATGCTAGTAAAGGGAATCTATCATGTTTTCCATTTCTATCGTTTTACATTTAAAAAATATTTTATGCGAATATGTGTTACTAAATTTTACAAATGTGTTTTGTATTTTATGGTATTCTTTATGTAATGTTTATGCATTTGTGGGGGTTGGTATATTTGTGCCTTGGCCACAATTAATATGCATGCTACTAAATTTGATGCAAGTGTATACATTGTTCAGATAATAGAAAATGTGTCAAACCGTAGGAATGTTACTAAACATTTGCAAAATGTTAAAGGTAAAATTACACAGATTGTTCAACTTATGAACTTTGTATCTGGCATGTTCCATACTTGATGATCTCAAAGACATTATTTAGCAATGATTTTAATTTAACAATCTCTGACATAATGATAAGTGTGCTATGTAGTTTGTCCAAACAGCTATATTAAATATCATAATTAAAATACCAAAGAGCAAGATAAATATATTTAGATATCTACATAGGAAAAGAGACATGTATAGAACTTATCCATTCCCACCATTACATTAATTCAGAAAAAAAATATTTGTATTATTTTACAAAAATTTATATTTAATTAAACTGAAAAGCTGTCACAACAGGGATGGGTTATGATGGCCTGACATGTTCTTTTAAAACTAGGGCCAACTACATATTTATTTTATGGTAGTGTCTGCTTGAAAAAAATATGGCAAAATTTTATTAAATAAAATTTATGAAAATTCAAAAGAGGGAATTTGAGGACTACAAAAAAAACGCAGCAACCAATCAGATTTCAGCTTTCATGTGCCTGAGTACATTATAATGAATACCCCAATGAAAAAGGGGGCTGCAGTCTGATGACGGTCCAAACATTTGACAGTTTTATTAATGAACAGCACACACCACAACTTAATCATAGAGTTATTGTATTCAGTAGCTAAGCCCAAACAGTTCTGTAGCCCTGCAACCTTGCCATTTGATTTTAAATTTCTGTAGTTATGCCACAATTTTTTTTTTTTTTTAATAAAGAGTTTTATTTTTTAATATGTGTATAGACCAGTGTGCTGTAGACCATATCCAGACACATTTTGACTTCAATAGGTTCAATAAGTAATGGTAGCTACCACAATTAGCATATTTCTAGTCTATATTTCTAGTCTATATAGTCCTATAATATTAATATATTAGGTTAGCAAAGTCTCTGCTATCAGATACGCATTATTTCTGATCAGCAAACACACTTAGACTAGACTCACACATTTTAAAATGTCACTCAGGTTTATACGCTTTCATTTGCCTTGTAGTATGCATTAAAATGGATCAGCCTGCTGTGTCTCGCTACATCCATTTTGCTCATTCCTACTTGAGAAACTAAAAAAAAATTCTGCTGCTCACTTGATGAACTTTGTTACATTGGCAAAGTATGTATATGTACTATAGCATTATAATTTCTACAGGGCCCAAAATGCACAATAACAAAGTAAAATGTAAGCAGACCATGTTTTCCAGAACATATAGCACTATAGCACAGAAATATAGATGGGCTCAAATGATTTGTATTACAGTTCTGTTTGCTGCGGTTTTCCTGTGTTAGCTCTCTGCATTATCCCACTGGGATCCACTTACATGTAAACACAGCCTAAAGAAGCACTGGGTGGATTGATCTATGTTTTCAGTTGCATTGTTGTAGTCTAAAGCATGAGGACAACATGGAGGTTATGAAATCTCTATTCTATATAAACATGATTTTCTGTTGTTACCAGGGATTTCATATATTACCAATTTTTTACAGACTTTATATTGAAACTCATAAGAAATTCAAATTTTAGGTAAGAAAAAATACAAGGTATGATTCCACCCCTAAGCAATGAATAGGTCTGGGAACTTATCATAACCTTAAAATTATCATTAGATAAAATCAAAAACTACGTTTAAATAACTTCTGGATATTTTTCTGGATACAATAAAAAGTTAAAGGAGAGAAATACATAGTCTTACCTTGCCTGGCTGTCATGCCTATCCAGCAAAGTTAATGCTTTCCAAGTCACTGACCTAGAACAAGCATGTAGATAAAAGTCCTGATCTATATTTATGTTCCAGGTTAGTGACTTGGTAAAAGTAATGAAGCCATAGGTTCAACATAACAGCCAGGGAACTAGCATTTCTAATTGAATAAAAACATTGATACATTTAACATATTTGTTGCAAATACTATAACATGTTTAACCACTTTAGTGCCACACTATAGCCAAAAGACGGCTACAGCATGAACTTTCTAGTTCTGGTAGGGCGTCCATGGATGTCCTCCCAGAACCCCAACCCCAGCATGCCCCCTGGGGTGTCCTTTAGAGCCAGCTGATCACAGATCGTGGCAAAGAGCCAATCACTGTGATTCTTTACCATGTGTTCAGCTGTGACCAATCACAGCTGATCACATGTAAACAGAATTGCCGGTTATCTGCAGTCCTTTCCTCACACTGTCCTCACACTGTCTGAAAGGAGAACCAATAACCGACAAGGCTCTCAGTACATTATTTACACTGATAATCTCAGCACTCATCATCAGTGCCCTGATTATCAGTGCAGCCCCATCAGTACCAATAAGTGCCCATAAGCGCAGCTTATCAGTGCACATCAGTGCCGCCAATCTGTGCCCATCTGTGCAGGCTCATCAGTGCCTCCTCATCAGTGCCTCCTCATCAGTGCCACCTAATCTGTGCTCATCAGTGCCCATCAGTGTAGCCTCATCAGTGCCCATCAGTGCAGCCTCATCAATGCAGAGAATCAAACCCCAACCACTAATGGACACATACAATCTTGTCACTGACTGGCGCCTAATGAAGTCATTCTAACCCTGCCCCTTGGTTCACATGTCCAGGGGTTCCCAGCCAGAAAAGGAATGGCATCAGGTGATGTCGCTGGTTACATGGGATGCAGTGGGTGTCAGCATCAGACACTTCCTGAGCAATCATTGATGGCAAGGAAGCTGTAATGTAATCAGACTTCCAGACGAACGCCCAAACTACCAAAGTTCATTCTGAACTTTGGGCTAATTGCTACTTCTAGTAAACTAGGGTACTAATGAACACCTTTTCATTTAAAATAATATTGCATCATTTCATAGCCATTTTCAGTACAAAACTATTTTATTTGTACTTAAACCCTACCTTGATGATGTTTAGTATGCTTATTTTATAAACAATTTCTATTTTTTTTTATAAAATGCTCTCTTTTTTGCATCCTGGTGCAGTTCATTTTCTGCATCTTTTCTGCAGCAATGTATGCATGCACAGATATGGCTGCATGATATTTCTCAGTGCCACTTTTCTGATGATGACAACGGTAGAATCACTATGTGTTATTTTTACCACCTCGGTACCAGACCCTTTCACTGTTCGGGCCAATTTTCAGATTTCAGCTCTGTCACACTTTGAATGACAATTACTCACTGTACCCAAATTACATTTTTTAAATTGTGTTGGGTAGAAAGAGCTTTATGTTAGTGGTATTTTATTGCCACTGGGTATTTTATTCTTTGCTATTTAAATGATAAAATACATTTTTTTGAAAATCATGTTTTCTTAGTTTCTGTTATAAAATTTTGCAAATAAACAATATTTCTTCATTAATTTTGGCCAAGAAGTATTATGCTAAAATAACCCAAATCATTGTATATTATTTAGTCTGTGTAAAAGTTACAGAGGCTAAACACTGATATAAATATTAAAAAATCCTGAGGTTCTGACTGCCTATCTCATTTCTTGAGACCCTAAAATGTCAGGACAGGGCAAATACTACCCCCCCCCCCCAAATTACCCCTTTTTGGAAAGTAGACAATCCATTGTATTTAGTGAGAGGCATGGTAATTATTTTTTAAGTCATGTTTTGTCACATATTTTTGGAAAACGAAGAAATTCAATAAGATGTGTGTTTTTGTACAAAGTTGTCAATTTAACAAGTTATGTCTTACACACAACATAGGCATACTTAGAATTACACCCCACAACACATTCTGCTATGCCTCCCGAGTATGAGGATACCACATATGTGAAACTTTTTCACATCCTAGATGTATAGAGGGGCCAAAAATCCAAGGGGCAACTTTGGGCTTTCAAGGAGAATAGATAAGACATCAATTATGCATCTAATTTCCTGATTATCAAATTTTTGGAGGTCCTGGAACAACCAGGACAGTAAAAACACCCATGAAATGACTCCATTTAAAAAAAAAAAACACTCCAAGGCATAGTGAGTCTTTCGATAATGTAATTTTTCGCCCCGAGTTTTTGGAAAATACAGGAAGGAATGTTTTATTTTATACAAAGCTGTCAATTAATAAAATATTTCTAACACACATCATAGGCATACTAAGAATTAGACCCCAAAACCCATTCTACTACTATTCCTGAGTATGATGATATCACATGTGTGAGATTTTTTCACAGTCTAGCCATATAGAGGGACCCAAAATTGAAGGAAGCACCTTTGGGTATTTTAGGGGCATAAATTATGCATTATTATACAGGATTTATATAGTTTGCGCAGCATACTGTACCTTGTGTATCACATGAATCATCCAATTGTTTTAAAACATTTCTCAGGGAATATAGTGTAGTGTAGCATCATCTATAGCAGTCTCAGTTCCTATAGGCCAAACAAACCTAGCCTACTGGCACATTACTTCCTGGTGTCCTGCAGGAATGTAGTCAGCTGGATGTACAAATGGGTCAGTTCAGGCCACAGGCACATGGTCAGCAAACAGGAAAATTATCAGTCCAGGCAGCAGGCAGAACTGTGGTCATTAAACAGGACAGGGTTAGTACAGGCAGCCGGCAGAGGCAACAGTGCACTGGTGTGACACTGGTCAGAAACACTGTAACTGTTGTGGCAGTGATCAGTGACACTGTAACTGGTTTGGTCTTAATCAGAGACAGTATGACTGGTGTGGTGGTGATTAGGGACAGTAGGACTGGTGTGGCGATCATTGTGGACACTGTAACTAATGTGGCAGTAATCAGGGACACTGTAACTGTTGTGGGTGTGATCAGGTACACTGTAACTAGTGTGGCAGTGATTAGGGTAAATATGACCAGTGTGGCACTGATTAGGGACAATATGACTAGTGTAGCGGTGATCATGGACACAGTAATTAGTGTGGCATGATCAGGGACACTGTAACTGGTGTGGTTGTGATTAGGTACAATATGACTGGTATGGTGGTGATCAAGGACAACATGACTGGTGTGAGGGTGATTAGGAACACTGAGGGTGGGTAGCCATGATTAGGGATACTGACTGGTACAGCAGTGATTAGGGACACTGTGAGTGAGTTGCGCTGATTAGGGGCATTGTGAGTGGGTGGCAGTGATTAGAGACACTGTGGGTGAATGGCGGTGATTAGGGACACTGTGTGGGTGGCGGTGATTGAGGACACAGTGAGTCCACTGTGATGATTATGGACACTGTTAGCGGACTAGGGTGATTAGTGACATTGAATGGTGCGGCGTTGATTAGGAATTCTGACTGGCAGCACTGGTCTGGTGTCATTCTACTGCTGTGGCGTTAATCAGAGATTATGGCTGGAGGTACAGATTTTAAATGATATCAGAGCAGGCAGCCATTGTATATGATCACCTCCACAGTGGTACAATGTCACCATAGTAACACTACTATTGCGAAGGTGACAGCATAACATTACTGTATAAGCAATCGGTGGTCCCTGTATAAGCAATCAGTAACATTATTCAAAGGTTTCATTCATGAATGGTCAAAGCTATCACATGGTACAAGGCTGCTTGTCCCTGGTACCATGTGATTGCTGTGACCAATCATAGAGATCACACAACAGTAAGCAAGGGATCATGAATGACAGCCTTGTTTACTACTATAACTGTGATTGCTCTGATTGGCCACATTAATCACATGGTACCAGGGCAGCTCACAGCGGTGCGGTTCCATGATCAGTAAACCGCTGTGTATGGTCTATCTGTGTAAAAAATATGTTGTGTAAAAAATAAACGGTGTAATAAATGTGTTGTTTAGTTTAGGACTAACAAGACTTTCTTTTGAAGATGTTATCTTGCAAACATTATTATATTTTCTATGATATATAAACAAAAACACATGAAAACAATAAAAATGCTCTTTTTTCTAAGTTGTTAGTCTATAAAAAGATAGTGTGACTGTAGATAAAATGTATGAATGTATTTGTCATGTTTATATTGACTCCAAATTAAAGTTTCTGGTGCAAAGCATTACAAACTTATTTACAAATATAGTATAGACTTTTTTCAATTTTGCAATTTTCTTTAAATACAAAACTTACAAAAAAAGAATAATAATAAAAAAAAGTTCAGTTTCTGACATCAGCAGCTATAGCCAGCTTTTCTATTCAATCAGCAAGTCCCAGCTGTCATTTTAACAGCCGGGAATTGCTGGTAAATGTGGGGAGCACATGCAGGTAGAAAAAGCCAGGTGTTCTACATATGCTGAAGTTTTTTTTGAGCGTAAATAGCATGCTTAATGTCTGCAGCTGGTTAAACACACAGTATTTAACATTACAATAATGTGTTAAAAGTTATGAGACATTAGTAATTGAGTTTACAAATATGTTGTCTGAAGTTTTGTATATTCTTTGAAGTATTATTTGCAAAGATCACAGATAAAAGTCTATTTTGAGGCCAGTTAAACAGAAATGTAAAGACCTGTCTCTCTCTAAAAAAAATGCTCAATCATCCTACAGCAAATCACTTGTGTCAGTTTTTTCTTTTGTAAAATATTATTATATAACATTAATATTTATTTCTAATTGTATATTTCACTTACTTGTACTTCCAGTAGGAGCTATTTACTCTTTACAAATATGCATACAGAAAGACAGTTTTTTAGAATGGCAGAAGAACAGATTTATTGTGACGGTTGACTTCATTTTCTTGGCAGGAGTCATAGAGTTTTTCTGTTTTAGAAAATATGTTTTATAGTTAAAGGGTAAAAGAGAAGCTTAAAGAATATCTCATACTGTGAAATCTAACCGGCTTTAGATTTTCATGCAAATAAGAATATGTTTGCTGCTCACATTTTTCACCTACTATTTCACACAAAAAAATAACTATTTTGTTTTACAACTTAAAGGGGTTATTCCATAAAAAGTACACTTGTTTTTTGTTTTTCAATAAAATATTAACTGAGTGTAATGACTGGAATGAATAGATAATGCCTGGGGAAGTTTTAAAACAAGAAACACTTCTGTTTATTCAGTGCAATATTGAACTCCATTAACAATAAAGAGAAAAAAATATGAGAATGCTTAACTAATTCAATACAGAGCACTTTCCCCCCTTCCTGCCCAGGACAAGTTTCAGCTTTCAGCGCGGTCATACAATACTGTACTCAAATGAAATCTTTATAATTTTCTTCCCACAAATAGAGCTTTCTTTTGGGGACACTAATAAATGGCACTGATAGGCAGCACTGATGATGAGGTACTGATTGGCATCTGATATGGGCACTGATTGGCATCTGACATAGGCACTGACAGGCGTTACTATTGGGCACTGATTGGCACGTTGATGGGCACTTGGTGGGCACTGACTGGCACTGTGGTAGGCACAGACTGGCAGCTGATGGGTACTGATTGGCAGCTGTGGTGGCACCTCTGATGGGGGCTGAGGTGATAATAAATGTGCTGATTATTAGCTTAGACCCCCCCGTGACAGGAGAGCCACCGATTGGCTCTCCTGTTAGAGTGAACCGAGGAAAGCTGTTTACCGGCACTTCCTGGTTACACGCTGTGATCGGTCACAGCTGATCACATGGTAAAGAGCCTCTGACGGAGATCGGGGTTGCGGTGTGTCAAAAGTCTGATCGCATTTTCCAACCAAAAGCTCTCATCTGTCTTTTGCTGGCCGAATTTCCGATCATGTGTACGCGGCATAATAGTACAAATTACAAGACCCAATTATGATTCTATCACACTTTTTAATGAAAAGAGACTGAACTCTCCCTTTATTAAAAACTTCTTTTTTTTCTAGCGTATAAGGATGGCCTTTCCCTGTGCTACGAAAGTTCTCATCTCCCATTTTCTGAGCCCAATGACATACTTAGAAAGTAGTGTGTAGTAATAATTTAGAGAATTTTCCAATGGCTGGTAAAAATGCCAGAAGCAAGGCTGTATTTATAGTTTGTACAGCCCTAGGACACCAAATATTAATTCTTCCTGAAGTGTTCAACGTGTTTTACACAATATGGATCTACCTGTGTAGGATCAAATATTAATTAAAAGAAATATATAAGACTGACATGATTTTATTGTATTTTGTCCTAACATAGATGCCTTAGGCTTTCTCTTCTAGACATATAAATGCCAAAAAGGGAAGTGATTTTACTGTGCTACAGGAAAATGCCAACATTATTCCCAACCTTGAAAAACACCCTCCAACAATTACCTCCAACAGTTTTTCTGTAAGGTTATAGCCATTTGAAACAATTCCACAACCTTTTCTCAAATAACAGAACATATGCTGTCTCCAAATTTTAAAGGATACATGCAATATTTGGTATAAATAATAACTATGACACTCCCAAACTTTGCTAATAAGTTTTAGAGAATAAAATACTTACCTTCCAATGCAAAGCAACTCTATTGAATCACACAGTCAGTAACTGTATTTCCATTGAATGTGAGCCCTGAGACATTCTCTTCGACTTGGCACATGTGCCCTGTAACCCCATAGGCTAAAATAGATTCCTGACAACCTGTAAATTGGGGCTGCAGGGTGCATAGACCAGGCTAAAGAAAGTGCTCAGCACACACATTTCTATGGAAATCCAATCATTGACTTGCTAGGCAATATATAGCAGTTTCTGCATCAGAAGGTAAATCATTTTTACTCTGGAGAGGACCTTGGGAGAACATTTTGTTATGTTTAACCACTTCAGCCTCAGAAGGTTTACCACCCCTTCATGACCAGGCCAATTTTTACGATACGGCACTGAATGAATGAATGAATGAGTGACTTGTATAGCGCTACCTATGCGAACTGAATCGCCTCAGGGCATTGCATTAATTTAACTGACAATTGCGCAGCCGTGCGATACTGTACACAATAAAAAGGATGTCCTATTTTCCCACACATAAAGCTTTCTTTTGGTGGTATTTGATCACCTCTGCAATTTTTATTTTTTGTGCTATAAACAAAAAAGGACTGACAATTTTGAAAAAAATTAATATATATATATTTTTTATTTAGCTATAAAATAATGTAAAAAAATAGTCGAATTTGTTCATCAATTTAGGCAATATGTATTCTGCTACATATGTTTGGTAAAAATCCCAATAAGCGTATATTTATTGGTTTGCATAAAAGTTATTGCGGCGTTTTTTTACTAGTAATGGCGGCGATCAACGATTTTTAGCAGAACTGCGACATTGCAATGGACAAATCTAATACTAAGTGAATTTTTGAGGACCAGTGACACTGTACTAATACGTAGATATTTGCTAGCACACCAAGGATCATCAATTTCATCCAAACGTTTTTTTATTCAAGGAAGATCATCTCACAAAGCAGTTTAGTGCAACGTTTCAGAGCCACGCAGGACCCCTTTGTCACATGCCCGAGGAATGGGTCCTGTGTGGCTCCGAAACGTTGCACTACACATTCTTTTGTGATCTGATCTTTCTTGAATAAAAAAGCCTTTGGCTGAAATTGATGATCCTTGGTGTCCTGGCGAATATCTACATATTGTATGGGTTCCATTATCCAGCTGGTGATCGCTACAGTACCCAGCAGTCTAAAGAGCTTATTCCAGGAATGTGTGTGATGGGAATATGGACTGTGGTCACTGTACTAATGACACTGGCAAGACGGTTAACATCAGGGGCGATCAAAGGGTTAAATGTCTTCCCTGGGAATGCTTGCTAACTGTGTGGGGGATTGCTCTGACTGGGGGAAGACAGAGATCTGTTTTCCTGCTAAGCAGAAACACAAGATGTACATAGTCCCCTCTGACAGAACTATGTAAACAAGGCAGACCACCGTTCTGCCTCTTTCATGAACCATTGCAGTGGGCCTGCGAACATCCGCGTGCGCCCCAGACCTTTTGCATGAAATCACATACAGTTACTTGACTTCGTGCAGGAGGGCTGCCCTGCCACAGTATATATGCATGGGGTGGTCCAGAAGTGGTTAATCATTTGCTTTTTAACCGCTTCAATACAGGGCTTTTAAACACCCTTCCTTACCAGAGCACTTTTTGCGATTCGGCACTGCGTCGCTTTAACTAACAATTGCGCGGTCGTGCAACGTTACACCCATACAAAATTGACGTCCTTTTTTTCCCACAAATAGAGCTTTCTTTTGGTGGTATTTGATCGCCCCTGCGGTTTTTATTTTTTGCGCTATGAACAAAAGAAGAGCAACAATTTTGAAAAAAAACACAATATTTTTTACTTTTTGCTATAATAAATATCCCATTTTTTTTTTAAAAAAAACTATTTTTTTCCTCAGTTTAGGCCGATACGTATTCTTCTACATATTTTTGGTAAAAAAAATCGCAATAAGCGTATATTGATCGGTTTGCGCAAAAGTTATAGCGTCTACAAAATAGGGGATAGATTTATTGAATTTTTTTTTTTTTTTTTTACTAGTAATGGCGGGGATCTTTTTTTTTTTTTTCGTGACTGCGACATTGCGGCGGACACTTCGGACACTTTTGACACATTTTTGGAACCATTCACATTTACACAGCGATCGTTGCTATAAAATTGCAGTGATTACTGTGTAAATGTGACTGGCAGGGAAGGGGTTAACACTAGAGGGCGCTGGAGGGGTTAATGTGTTCCCTAATAGACGTGATTCTAACTGTAGGGGGAGGGGACTTAAGGGGAGGAGACCGATCATGTGTTCCTCCGTACTGGGATCACATGATCGGTCTCCTCTGCACTGACAGGACGTGGAGCTGTGTGTTTACACACACAGCTCCACGTTCCCGCCCGGTCCCGTTGTTTTAACGGGCAATCGCGGGTGCCCGGCGGACATCGCGGGCGCCGGGCACTCGCACCGGGTCCCGAGCGATGCCGCGGGCGCGCGCGCGCGCCCCCCAGGCGGCCGGGAATCCGAGGACGTCATATGACGCCCACCCAGGATGGTAGATCCACCTTGTGGGTGTCATATGACGGCGGGCGGTATTGAAGCGGTTAAATCATGCATTTTGTTTAAGGAATTGCTGAATGTACATTATAGTATGTAACAGTTGTCAGGGTGGATCCTTTTCTCTTTTATCATTCTCTTTTACTTTGAATGGTAAAAGAGAAATGATCCACCCTGACAATTAACAATTATTTTATATAGAACAGGAGAAAGTAGGAAAATCTATCAAAGGTTAAACGTAAAAATTAAATACCATTTTGGAAATTATTCTAAAGTTTTACTCTTTTTACATATTCTACCTTAAACAAATATAAAATCGGGTAATTTTTTTCCTATTTTTTTGTTATTTATTAATTTAATTGTATACTTTTTATTTTTTCAGCTTTGTTTCACCCCTTATCTGCATGTTTACTTTTCTGGATATATCCATCATATTTTTCAAATTTAGCTTTGATTGCCATTAATATGCACCTAGCAGATACTCTTTGGATTCACTGTAATTTGTTTGGAACTGCAAATTATGGAAAGTACAGCTCACAGCAGCCACAGGAGGGATACAGTTCATACAGGATAGGATGAATGCGGGAGAAAACAGGAGATAACAAATTATGGAAGTCTGAGGTCATTTTAAATACATCCAGTATATACAGCATGATCTCATGAGAGGCTCATATTAAGTTATTTTTAATCTTTTGGGATAAACAGGTTGATTTTTACTTTGATTGCATCATTATTGTAATTATACAACAAAAGGATCCATAAGCATATACAATTTTTTTAATAAAACGTGTCTAGGGGTAAAAATCCATAAAAAAAAAAAAAATCCTGGTTTGAGCTGCACTTGACCTTTGCTGAATCATTATATTCCATCTAGTTTATCTCCCATGAGATAGCTCTTATTCCGTTTAACATCCCCTTCACATCCTCTCTTCTGTGTACTCATACCACTTCTCTAAATGCTGCATAGCTATTTTCCTTGGCCGATTATTGTTTTTATGTGCTAAAAGTAACTCAAAACATGACAAGAAAACAATGTCAGAATTACTTAGGAACACAAAGCACTGTAATGCTACATGGACAGGACACAAAAAATATAAACACTTGATGACTAAATAGCATTAGTGTCTGTATAACGTTAGTTAAAGGGGTTGTAAAGGTTCATGTTTTTTCACCTTAAAGCGGAGGTCCACCCTAAAATAAAAAAATACATTAACATTCTCCAAAAAATATATAAAAAAAACATTTGAAAAATATATATTTTTTTCCTAACCAGAAATGCCTGTTGCCAGGCAGTCTTCCTAATCTACCTCTTCCTATTCCGTGGCGCTGTTCCTTCACTTCTTCCTCTTCGGCGAGCTGCCCCATTGTCTTCTGGGACATGTGTGTGTCCGAAATAACAACAGGGCCATTCACAAAGTGACTCGTGCATGCGCAGAAGGAAACGGCCAGTGAAGCCGCAAGGCCTGCTTCTCTTAGTTAGGATGGCGGCACCAGCACCCGATCCGATGGACGGATCAGCATTGGGGGGTCGACATTGTAGGCTCGCTGGACAGGTAAGTTCCCTTATTAAAAGTCAGCAGCTACAGTGTTTGTAGTTGCTGACTTTTACAAAGAAAACAGCCGAACCTCCACTTTAATGCATCCTATGCATTAAGGTGAAAAAACATCTTATGATCACTGGCCCCCCAGCCCCCCCATTTTACTTACCTGAGCCCTGGAAAGTCCCACGTCGCGAACGCGCTCTTCATTTGTTTGGTCTTCTCAGCTCTTCATTGGATAGATTGATAGCAGCACAGCCATTGGCTCGTGCTGCTGTCAATCAACTCCAATGGCGCAAGGGTCGGGGGACGGGCCAGAGTCCTGTAGTCAGCGGCTATGGACGCAGAATATAGGACTCGGGAGCCGCCTTGGGAGAGCCGCCGAGGGACCCCAGAAGACGAGGATCTGGGCCACTCTGTGCAAAACGAGCTGCACAGTGGAGGTAAGTATGACATGTTTGTTAGTTAGAAAATAAAAATTCAAACCTTTAGTGTCACTTCAAATGATTGGTAGTATGCAATATATTCATGATTTCTGTAATCAGAGTCCAGGCAGATGTTGCATGGTAGGTTTTTGCTGCAAATATTTCAGCATCTTACATATTGTTGCAGGAAAAGTGCTTCTATTTATGTAATACATTTTTTTTAACCCTAAAATAATAAGATTGAAGCTGGGTTCACATATATGCGGCCGCAGTTCAAATCATGAGGTCCAGTGCATTTCTGTACACCAGTCCAGGTGTGATTCAGGCCTGAATTTCTGCCAGAATTCGCACCTAAACCGGAGCCGCACAGAACTTTTCTGCAATCTGGACTGTAGCCACCCAGACCTGTGTGAACTACACATCATAAAAATCAGCAACTTCTTAACCCCTTTATGCCCTTAGACAAAAGATCTTTGGCCTTATCTGTTAAGTGTTACTACAAAGACCAGCAATGTATTGCCTGTTTGATAACTGCCCCATCGCTCACTTCCTGCCACAGGACCAAGCTTTAACAGACCCATTCCCAAAGATGTTGCTAGCAGCCAATCAGAATATACCCTGATGTGGAAAAAAAGACAGAAGAGTGCCTCTAAGTGCAATATTTATTTTACAAGTATATATGAACACTCACATCAGGAAATTCATGGTCAGCTCATCTGGTGGACGCGGTTTGTGAACATAGAATAGAGGCGTGTGGACTGTTCCTGTGGGTTTCCCTCCACCAGATGAGCTGACCATCAATTTCCTGATGTGAGTGTTCATATATACTTGCCATTTGTAAAATAAATATTGCACTTAGAGGTGCTTTTCTGTTCCTTTTTTCCACACTGTACCTTTAGAGTTGGCTTCACTCCAGGGAAGAGCTTTTTACCCTTAGTGCTGGTTTTCCATCTAGAGATTTTACTCATTATCATTACAAAGACTCTACTATTGACTTTTAATTCCCCATATTCCCTGCCATGGACTTTTTGTAATTCACTTTTCATTTAGTGTATGGTTGTTACACAAACATCCTGTGTGCTAGCACCCCCCCCCCTTTTTTTTGAGTGAGTATACCCTGATGACAAGCCTCTCTAACTGGCCAATGAGATCATGTGGTGAAGCAGCGAACTCAATATACAGCTTTGTTTCTCTGATAGGGAACAAAGGGATGGACCTGTGTAACAGTTTGTGGGACATTTAGAGATTTTCATTACAGAGTTTTTTTTATACATTTAAGCTGATATCTGGGTACTAGGATATTAACCTTCAAACATGTTGTTAGAGCCTTACCTTTGCAGTGTAGCAAGTGTTTTTTTTTACTTCAATGCGCATAAAAATCTGGCTTTTGGTTGTGACCGTTTGTACAGCTTCTGTAGTGATTCTGCCCACTTGTTGAAATCATTGCTCCAGCTAAAACTGAATTGCATTGTGGCTCGAATGGACTTACTGGGTTTACTGCAAAAAACAAACAAAAAAAAACAAAAAAAATATATTTTTGTAAGCTGGTTTCAAACTGTTACAAGCTCTATACTAGTATCCTATACATATATATTGGCCCTATAGCTGTTGCAAAGTTCATTAAAGTGCAATTAAAGGCAAAACTTTTTATTTATTTAATTTTTTTTTGGAAAGACACTCATTTTATATAGAGAAAGGGAGGGTTATAATGCTTGTCAGTTTGTTTGTTTTTTGCCATCTGTGTCCCATTGGGGAGTTTTCCCTTCACTTCCTGTCATATAGCCAGAACCAGAAGTGAGAGGAAATCCCTGGGTGTCACCAGAACTAATGCCCCATTGGAAGATTCTTCTTTATCACCATTCTGATGTCACCCACAAATTTAGGATTTTCTTTTACGTTCATTAGCATGCATTAGAATGGATATTTACTCCAGGGATGAAAACGATAATTCTCCTACTCTACAAGACTCTGGTCTGGCCGCATCTGGAGTATGCCGTCCAGTTCTGGGCACCAGTTTACTCTGGAAAGATGTGCTGAAACTGGAAAGAGCTCAGAGAAGGGCAACAAAGCTAATAAAGGGATTAGGGATCTCAGCTATGGGTAAAGACTACAAGCATTGCATTTATTCTCTCTGGAGAGGAGACACTTGAGAGGGGATATGATAGCAATGTACAAATACCTTACTGGTGAACCTAGCATAGGGAAAAAACGTTTCAGTGGGAGAGAGTTTAAAATGACAAGTGGCCTTTCACTGAAATTGGAAGAGAAGCGGTTTAACCTTAAACTGCGTAGAGGGTTCTTTACTGTTAGAGCGGTAAGGTTGTGGAATTCCCTTCCAAAAGCAGTGTTATCAGCAGGGAGTGTCAATAGTTTCAAAAAACTATTAGATGGGCATCTTAACGATCACAACATATAGGGATATATGATTTACTATTGGCATAAACACGCACACACACACACACACTACAGGTTAGACATCCAGACTGGTGTCTTTTTTCAACCTTACCAACTGTGTAACTATGTTCACTATTAATGATATTGGTAAACAGGGTGAATCTTCCGAAGGGGGACACATACAGCAATAAAAACTTATAGGTGTCCAATACCCTCTGCACTCTATTGAAAAAAAAAAAAAGTAAAAGTTTGCCTTTTCTTACACTTTAAATGATTTATTTTTAATTGAGCATAATACATAAAATAATTATACATAATCTGATTAGATGAATATAACAAAAACAAATATAATGGGTTCAGCCATCTAAAAAAAATATTGGATACAAACTAGCCCTGCTAAATTGGGTATCGTTTTTGCAGATTTTTCAGGTATAATTGCTTTCTTTGCCATATAGCACATTTAATATGGGGATATGGGACCATTTAGGAACTAAAAACATGTGAAACTGATCATTATTCTATGTTCAGCTTCGAGTTTGCTGCGGTTTTCGACTGTCTACGCTGCAAAACCCAATACATTTCAGTAGTCTTGAAATTTAATGTGAAGATTAAGTTTAAAGCTAACCCAAGGATAAGTCATTTGATTTCAGCCAGAGCTGAGCAGTGACCGGATGCTAAGAATTTGAGAATTGGAAATCATTCTGGGAGACTAAATTTAATTTAGCATGTTCTTGTAAAGGAAGAAACTGTGAACTGCACAGCTGAGTCGCAACTTCAACCTTCAAGAATTGCTTAAATTTAAAGCACACATGACACTGCACACAAACTGGAAGATTAAAAATTGTGTCGTGCTTGTCCTTAAATTGGTATCAGGAGTTCTGTATTTTTTAAACCTTTATTTTTAAACTTTATGAACTGCAAAGGGATAAATAGCTGCAAGTTTTAGAGGAGAAGTGCCAAGTATTTATTTTTAAAGGACCCTAACTAGTGTAGATGTGTGATTTTTGTGGGATGGCAAAAAGATGTGATTATAGATAAAGCAGAACTTCAAGCTAACACATATATATATATATATATATAATTAAAGTTGCTTTACCTGTCACCATTTTTTGTAATACTATGCAATCATTCTTCTGATTGACACACTGACACGCGATAAATAAAAGCGGGAGGTGACCATGTATTCTAGTGTCACTTTTTCAGCTCCAGTCTGTTTATTGGCCAATTAATCAACATCATCATACCTATCCAACAAAAGAAGCTCTGCAAAAAGAACCAGAAAATTATAAAGTGGTCTTCCTGGCTATGTAGTATGGATCTGTGGATCTCAAAAATGTATTTCGACTGTGAGTTTATTTATTTGCCTGGAGTCCCATTATTTAAGACCACTTAACCTAAACAAAAACATTATGTTAAAAGGGTCTTATAAAGTCCATTTGCTTGTTTTAAAATTGAATTATTTTATTTAGCAAAGCTGTGCAATGAGTAATATGTGAGTGAAAATGTGTAGCGCTAAAAGCATATACCGTATATAAGCCTACCCGAATATAAGCCGAGGCACCTAATTTTACCACAAAAAAATGGGAAAACTTATTGACTTGAGTATAGGCCTAGGGTGAGAAATGCGCAGCTACTGTAAGTGTAAAAGAGGGTCAACAATGCCCATTTGCAGCCTCACTGTGCCCATTTGCATGCCTCACTTTGCCCATTTGCAGCCATAGGTCCCCCAAACTTCAAACTTGGTAGCTAAGTGTTCCTAGATGCCTCCTAGCTGCAGCCATTTGGGGTCTCTGGACCCAAAGGGTCCCTAAATGACATTGCTGCAGATGGACACAGTTGACTGACTTTGTAGCTCCCTGTAGCTAGTTACACTGGGTTTGCACACCAAATTTGGGGTTCCTAGCACCAAGTGCCCCAGAGATACGAGGCCCCAAAGTCGGGTCGGAAAATGTCATTCTCTGCTGCAGAAAAGTGCTTGACTCGAGTATAAGCCGACATGGGCACTTTCAGCACAAAAAAATGTGCTGAAAAACTCGGCTTATACTCGAGTATATACAGTAAGCCCTAGAAATAAACCTAGGGAAAGGTGCACATACACCTCTAGGATTGCGTTTACATTATCAGGGTGATAAAACCAAAATAATCAAAATATATGAAAATAAGGGATTTCAAACAAATTCCAAAATGAAGTTCAAATCTAAACCAAACAACGTAAATAAGTACTATAACAGCCGACTCAACTGAATGCAGGCATATGAGTCAATATCTAAAGTGCATGTGTATACACATCAATGTTCAGATAAACAGAAACAAAATGTGATAAAGTGATAAGTCCAAACAAATGGGATTTCAGGGAATAATCCACAAAGGAAATCTTTAGCAGAGTGAAAGATGTTTATATATCCCAAAAGGTTGCAGATGATGATATTCAAAATCAGATGGCACCCAGGATTGTGCTTCCACCACCCAGGGGAAGGGTAGGTACTCTTACCATGAGTTGTGGACCCACACACCAGTGGCAGTGAGTCATACAGGCAAGGATGCAAACATGGATTGCAGATTACGATATCCTTAGATGGCTGAGATGAAGGCACACTTCAGTGCAGCATTCAACGGGGACTGGAATCAGGAATTCAACCGAGATCTCCTAATATTATATAGTTAGTTAGGTTGAAAAAAAGACACAAGTCCATCCAGTCCAACCACAAATAAAATAATAATAAAAAAAAAATATATCATACAATCCCATATACCCCATTCTATACCCACAGTTGACCCAGAGGACGGCAAAAAACACCAGCAGAGCATGCTCCAATTTGCTAAAGCAAGGGAAAAAATTCCTTCCTGATCCCCCGAGAGGCAATCAGATTTTCCCTGGATCAACTTTACCAATAAATGTTGGTACCCAGTTATATTATGTACATTTAGGAAAGTATCCAGGCCTTTCTTAAAGCAATCTACTGAGCTGGCCAGAACCACCTCTGCAGGGAGTCTATTCCACATTTTCACAGCTCTTAGTGTGAAGAAACCTTTCCGTATTTGGAGATGAAATCTCTTTTCCTCTAGACGTAAAGAGTGCCCCTTTTCCTCTTTGTTGACTGTAAAGTGAATAACTCAACACCAACACCAAGTTATGATCTCCTAATATGTACAAATTGCTCACCAATCAATGGTGGAAGTTTTAATCATAGAAGAAGAAAGAGAGAAGGCTTCCACATAGCATAGATATAGGGTTTTAATGTAAAAAGGTACAAAACATCGTGGCAGATGTGTACAATAAAAAGGTGATCACATAAAATATATAAAAAATGTGCAGTGTGTAGAGCTTTAGCAAGCATTAACCCAGCATTAATGCTGGGTGGTGGAAGCACAGTCCTGGGTGCCATCTGATTTTAAATATTTGAATATCATCATCTGCAACCTTTTGGGATATATTTACATCTTTCACTCTGCTAAAGATTCCCTTTGTGGATTATTCCCTAAAATCCCATTTGTTTGGATTTATTACTTTATCACATTTTGTTTCTGTTTACCTGAACATTGATGTGTATACACGTGCACTTTAGATATTACCTCATATGCCTGCATTCAGTTGAGTCGGCTGTTATAGTAATATTGTATTTACGTTGTTTGGTTTCGATTTTAACTTATCTTTGGAATTTGTTTGAATTGCCTTTTTTTCATATATTTCGGTTATTTTGGTTTTATCACCCTGATAATGTTTACACAATCCTAGAGGTGTATGTGCACCTTTCCCTAGGTTTATTTCTAGGGCTTATATCATGCTTTTAGCGCTACACATTTTCACTCACATTTGCATACAATTAGTCTTATTGTTGTGTTAACAGCTTATTTTCACATTGGTGGCGCAGTAATTTATTCACATTTTTAATAATAATAGTACTATGAATGTTCAAAATGCAGTAAATCATGGTAACTAATCATACGTTAACTCTTAATTAATTTATCAATAATAAACACAGAATTTATTAGCTGCAATAGGTTTTTGCACTTTGTGTACACCCCTGCTGTTTATGCTAACTTCTTAAAGCAGGTGTATCTACTCATTAGACAACATTTTGTTTGCTAAAGAACTGTGTATCATAAAAATCGCCTTTCTATTTTTTAAAAAAATCTTTATCTTTTTTTTATCCTTACTTACATCTTATTACTGCTAAATTCCTCCTTCATCTCATTTCTACATACATGCACTCCCTATAGTGATAGATGCACCTTATTTCTCTGGTATGCTTTTTGATTGTAACAACAATAAACCATGCTTTAGCATGACAGCCTGTATTCCCCATCAGGAGCACACTCAAAAGGGTGCCAGTACAAAACGGCAATTGGGAGATAGATAACGGTAAAGGCCTAAACAAGAAACTTCCTGGTAGAATCACAGCATAGTCCCTAACTGTACATCATTAGGAGGGACTCTCTCTTTGAGAACCAAATCCTTCTGTCACCCTTTCCTTCCCAATTGTCTCCCTTTTGGGACTAAAAAAAGTACTATTTACTATAAAAAGCGCTATACTCTTTTTCTTCCCCCTTTCTGACAACTCTATTTGTGAAATTCATACCCCTATAAAAGGTTCAAAGAGTTGTGGAAGTTAATCTTTTTATTGTACAAAAATTGTGCACTCTAATGCCTCATACACACGATCGGACAACAAAACCGTGGAATTTTGTTCAAAGGGTGTTGGCTCAAATTTGTCTTGCATACACACGGTCACACAAATGTTGGCCAACAATTACGAATGTAGTGACCTACTAGACGTATTACGTGTTTTTCCAGCTCTTTTGCACCACCCTTTGGGCTCCTTCTGTAAATTTTGTGTTAGTAGAAGTTTGGTGAGTGTTGATTTGCGCTTTTTTTTCTCTCGCGTTTTTCAGTTAGTTTCTGAACAGCTGTTCGTCAACCAGACATGTTGCGGAATCGGAGGATATAACGTGTTATTTATTATTGTCCTTGGAGTTATTGCTTTGATATATTTTTTTGGTTGAATAATGATTTGATTTGGTATATTTTCAAAATTTTTGGATGCAAAGAATACACTTTATGGTTAAGTCCTATTGGCAGATAGCATGTCTAATTTAAAAAAAAAAATGTTATGCACAATAAAAAAATTGTGGAGAATAATACTTGTCTATGTGTTTTACTTCAAATGACAGTTTGGGAGTAGGCAGTTACATTTAAAAAAATACAATGTAAAATTGACAAGGGACACCAACAGAGTTGTATCTTTGATCTTTGAAACTACGGGATAATGGTGTTGTGATAACTTGCCCAAAAACAACAAAAAAAGAAAAAAAAAGCCTAATAATATTATTCTTGTTATCACTAGAAAAAAAAAGCCTTTGGGAAATGTTGCTTGCAATAACTCCATCAGTATTATCCCATTAAAGAAGAAGAGAATTGTGCACTGCATTTGGAGATTTCATAATTTGCCACGTCACGAATGGTAATTCTCCAATATGAACGCTAGTTTACAAGAGCGACCGCTTCTGCTTCCAAGCATGCATATTTGTACTTTGGACTTTTGTCTGACGGACTTGTGTACACACGATCGGTAAATCCGACAACACACATTTGTTGGCGGAATATTTGAAGACATGCTAGCCAACGTTTGTTGCCAGAAAGTCCAACAACAAATGTCCGATGGAGCATACACACGGTTGGATTTTCTGCCAACAGCCTGACATCCAACATTTCCCGTCGGAAAATCCGATCGTGTGTATTTCTAAAACTATATTGTTTTATAATACACATGTATAGTTTGTTGCACCATACTCTTTTTATTCAATAAACATTTTATTAAGAAAAAAATGTATTATGCTGCAATAAAAGTTACATTTATTTGTTGTTCAAAAAAAAAAAAAAAAAAGAATAAAAGGAAATTAGAAATTAAAAAAGATACTCATGGGTTTAACCAATTATTTTTTGTATATGCATTTTATAGTTTGAGTGATTAAGCTGAGTGATTGTCATTTTAGAAACTTGCGATGTATACACTTAGTATATAAGCTGCAGATTTAAAACGAATAGAAAGATTTCTAAAGAAAAATTGACGTGGTAAAGCTTGTGTAGAATGTTAGTTGTTATGTTTAAATCTACTAAAATAAAGCTTTATTATTGTCCAAAACCTGTACAGGATATGAAATACCTTTATTTGTAAAGTCAACTATTCACTTAATTATTGGCAAAAGATGGCTCTAAAATTTTATTTTATTTTGGTTTTATGAAACAAGATGTTAAAGGAGAAGTATGGCCAAAGCTATTTTGGCCATACCTTTTCTATGGATCACAGGAGTGCAGTTCGCTCTGCACTTCTAAGATCCATTTTAAGTCGACAGCGAGCTAAAGCCCACTATCAGCTGACATCACAGAGTCAGTCCAGGCTCTGAAAAGATCCCGACCATTTTGTCGGTATCTGTCCAGAAGCCTGCACTGACAGCAGGCTCAGCTTCTCAGTGATCTGCTGAGGCCGAGCCAGCACCTCCCGCACCCTCCATAGCCCAGCACTCTAGTGAGCACTGGAGGAGAGAGCAGAGAGCCTGTGACTGACAGTCACGGCTCTCTGCTCAGAGCAGAGGGGGAGAGCTGAGCGATCAGCTGTGTTGGTTCGCTCAGTTCTCACTACAGAGCTGGTGGGGTACAGATGCATTATTGGATCAATGCTGCAATCCACTTAGGTGAGTATAAATGTTTGTTTTTTTTCAAATCCTTAACTTCTCTTTTGTCCTTGAATATTGAGTTGAGAATCCTCACACAATAAGCTGTATGAATATTTACTTAAATAATTCAATCACGTGAAAGCAAATCCTTGTTTACTTATTTTATTTGCACTAGATAATTAAAGTGAATATTCACACAATTTATTGTGAAGATTCTCAGTGCCTTTAGTAATTCAACTAATTTGTGTCGCCTTAATTTTAAATAAATTCAGTTGTGAGACTCTTCTGAAAATTTGAAATATTAATTTATAAATGCTATTTAAGTGTGTTTTACATACAGCAGCTAGGCATTTATGTAAGTGACTCTTTAATCTATAACAGGGAGAAAGTCCAATTCAACTTCATATATTTCTCATAAGAGGAGAGGGTCTTAAAAAGGTTTTGTAATTTCAGTTAGAAATTTCAAAGCCACTTATAAAATGTGAGTAATGTACAGGAGGTCAGTATTTCTCATTGTGCTTGCTTTGTCCAATACTATTTGTTCCATTATAAGATATTTAGTGTACGACTATACAATTTTTTGATTGACATCATAATTCTTAATGGGACAAAATTAAGTCACTGGCTTTCTCTCCCTAGCAATACATTTGAAGTTTTTATAGGCTATTTGTCTTTTAGTGCATGCCTAGTTCCTTGCATGTTGTCTTTGAATTGCAATCCCTCTTTAGAATAATTTCTTTGAAAATATCTTCTTTTTAGATCTGATGTATAGATTAATATAATTTAATTAGCTGTGAAAAAAAAAACTCTTTCCAGAACCTCTTTCAAATTGTCTGAGGGGATTAGAACTAATGTAAGGTTTTTAGTGCAACCTGTGTTCCCACTGAAGAGATTCACCTTCACTTTCTGTCTGGTAACTCAACACAAATGTCAATTAAAAATTTTACAGGTATCACTTAACCACTTCAGCCCGGACCAATTGGCAGCCAAAGGACCAGGCCCCTTTTTGCGATTCGGCACTGCGTCGCTTTAACTGACAATTGCGCGGTCGTGCAACGTGGCTCCCAAACAAAACTGGCGTACTTTTTTTCCTACAAATAGAGATTTCTTTTGGTGGTATTTGATCGCCCCTGCGGTTTTTATTTTTTGCGCTATAAACAAAAATAGAGCGACAATTTTGAAAAAAATGCAATATTTTTTGCTTTTTCTATAATAAATATCCCCAAAAAATATATATAAAAAAACGTTTTTTTTTTTTTTTCCTCAGTTTAGGTCGATACGTATTCTTCTACATATTTTTGGTAAAAAAAAATCGCAATTAGCGATTATTGATTGGTTTGCGCAAAAGTTATAGCGTTTACAAAATAGGGGATAGTTTTATAGCATTTTTATTAATATTTTTTTTTTTTACTAGTAATGGTGGCGATCAGCGATTTTTATTGTGACTGCGACATTATGGCGGACACATCGGACATTTTTTGACACATTTTTGGGACCATTGGCATTTATACAGCAATCAATGCTATTTAAATGCATTGATTCCTGTATAAATGACAGTTGTAGTGAAAGAGTTAACCACTAGGGGGAGGGGAGGGGTTATGGGCTGTGATGTGTGTTGTGTTTTTTACATTAGGGGTCGGGGCTGATATCTGACGTCATTGATCGGCTTTCCCGATGACCGGGAACAGTCAATCAATGACAGGCAGAGTAGGAAGCGCGGGGAGAGGTTTGTTTACACATACCTCTCCCCGTTCTTCAGCTCCGTGACCCGATCGCGGGACACCAGAGGCGATCGGGTCCGCTGGTCCCGCGGCCATGGTCACGGAGCTCCAGACCGGGTCGCGAGCGCGCCGCTGGCGGCGCGCCCGCGACCCACGGGCAGGCATTTAAAGGATCGCGTACAGGTACGTGATTTTGCCTGCCCGTGCCATTCTGCTGACGTATATATGCAGTGGGCGGTCGGGAAGCGGTTAAACAGAATTAGACAGGAAATCTATCAATTGGGGCACCTTTAAAAATATGGATTTTCCTTCTTTTAGGGAGGTTTTATGTTCCAGCTTCTGTTTTGTCTCTTGAACTGGAAATGCCTTCAATGGGGACAAAGAAAGAAAGAAAAGCTTGAAAGAGGTCCTAACTTTTTTTCCAACTATTTATAACAAAAAAAAAGTCTAAGCTGGAGTTCCACTTTAAAGAAGAGTTCACAAGTCCTGATATTGGCCACTTATCCTTATCATCATATAATATGTTTCCCTTGTTTAGAACTGTCTCTGCGCAAAGTGTCATTTTTGAAAGTAAAAAAGCTATTTAAAATCACTCGCGGCTAATGTCCGTAACACAGAGAACAGTGATTCATTGAAACTCATTCATAAAAAAAAGTCATTGATAAAAAATAAAAAAAATGAAAAAAAAAAAGCGTAGGGGTCCCCCCAAATTCAATAACCAGGCCCTTCAGGTCTGGGATGGATATTAAGGGAAACCCCAGCCAAAAAAAAAAATGGCGTAGGGTCCCCCTCAAAATCCATACCAGACCCTTGAGGTCTGGTATGGATTTTAAGGGGAACCCTAGCCAAAAAAAATGGCGTGGGGTCCCCCTCAAAATCCATACCAGACCCTTATCCGAGCACGCAACCTGGCAGGCCGCAGGAAAAGAGGGGGGGACGAGAGCGCCCCCCCCCCTCTCGCCTGAACCGTACCAGGCCACATGCCCTCAACATTGGGAGGATGCTTTGGGGGTCTAAGACCCCTAAAGCACCTTGTCCCCATGTTGATGAGGACAAGGGCCTCTTCCCCACAACCGTGCCCGGTGGTTGTGGGGGTCTGCGGGCGGGGGGCTTATCGGAATCTGGAAGCCCCCTTTAACAAGGGGACCCCCAGATCCCGGCCCCCCCCTGTGTGAAATGGTAAGGGGGTACAAAAGTACCCCTACCATTTCACCAAAAAAGTGGCAAAAATTGTAAAAATGACAGGAGACAGTCTTTGACAATTCCTTTATTAAAATCTTCTTTCTTCTTTCTTCATCCTTCGGTTTCTTCATCTTCTCCTTCCTTCATCTTCTTCCATCTTCTTCTTCCATTTTCTTCTTCCTCCGATCCGCTTCTTCTTGCGCTGGTCTTCTCGTCCGGCATCTTCTTCCGTCGGCGTCGGCGTCGGTGTCGGTGTCTCTGTCTCTTCTTGGGCCGCTCCGCGCAATGGGAGGCTCCCGCTGTGTGAGGCTCCGCTCCATCTGACAGGTCTTTTAAAACGGAGGGCACCTGGTGACCCCGCCCCCCTCTGACGTCATGGGGAAAGCCATCATGGAATTCCCCATGACGTCCCTGTGCGTCAGAGGGGGCGGGGTCACCAGGTGCCCTCCATTATAAAAGACCTGTCAGACGGAGCGGAGCCTCACACAGCGGGAGCCTCCCATTGCGCGGAGCGGCCCAAGAAGAGACAGAGACACCGACGCCGACGCCGACGGAAGAAGATGCCGGACGAGAAGGACGAGAAGACCAGCGCAAGACGAAGCGGATCGGAGGAAGAAGAAAATGGAAGAAGAAGATGGAAGAAGATGAAGGAAGGAGAAGATGAAGAAACCGAAGGATGAAGAAAGAAGAAAGAAGATTTTAATAAAGGAATTGTCAAAGACCGTCTCCTGTCATTTTTACAATTTTTGCCACTTTTTTGGTGAAATGGTAGGGGTACTTTTGTACCCCCTTACCATTTCACACAGGGGGGGGGGCGGGATCTGGGGGTCCCCTTGTTAAAGGGGGCTTCCAGATTCCGATAAGCCCCCCGCCCGCAGACCCCCACAACCACCAGCCAGGGTTGTGGGGAAGAGGCCCTTGTCCTCATCAACATGGGGACAAGGTGCTTTAGGGGTCTTAGACCCCCAAAGCATCCTCCCAATGTTGAGGGCATGTGGCCTGGTACGGTTCAGGCGAGAGGGGGGGCCGCTCTCGTCCCCCCCCTCTTTTCCTGCGGCCTGCCAGGTTGCGTGCTCGGATAAGGGTCTGGTATGGATTTTGAAGGGACCCCACGCCATTTTTTTTGGCTAGGGTTCCCCTTAAAATCCATACCAGACCTCAAGGGTCTGGTATGGATTTTGAGGGGGACCCTACGCCATTTTTTTTTTTTTTTTTGGCTGGGGTTCCCCTTAATATCCATCCCAGACCTGAAGGGCCTGGTTATTGAATTTGGGGGGACCCCTACGCTTTTTTTTTGTTTTTTATTAATGAATGACAGTTCTCTGTGTTACAGAGCCATCAATTCATTAGCCGCGAGTGATTCGAACACCGGGCTCATCCTTACTAAACAAGTCTAAAAAAAAGTAATCAAAGCAAGCTCTGCTCTTGGGAACTAATTGGAGCCCTTATGCCAGTGTTTCTTATATCTGTCATGATAATGCAATAGAGGGAAGGCACACACACAGCATGATTCCAAGTGATCTTAAAGCACAGCAGGCGCATACAAT
Organism: Lithobates sylvaticus; assembly: GCA_028564925.1. Classification (NCBI taxonomy): domain Eukaryota; kingdom Metazoa; phylum Chordata; class Amphibia; order Anura; family Ranidae; genus Lithobates; species Lithobates sylvaticus. Next base: position 126,665,111 of record CM053035.1, on the reverse strand, counting down.
ACATTATTCTGGGTGTCTGATTTAGGAGAACAGCTCAATTGCATTAGCAGAAAAACTGGCTTCAATAACTGAGCCAGGAGCATTCATATTTGTACAAAAGTTACTAGTTAGACTGCAGTTCTTTAACTTTGCAAAATGTCGCTTTGCTTAATTTCATTATATTAGTAAAACTGTGATGTTACCTATAGGAACCAGTGTTCTTTTTTGCTTTGTTTTTCTAACATGTTTAATGGAATTTAGGGGTGATAAATGGGAGTAGTAGATTCACTAAAGGCAAATAGTCTGAGCATTGCAAGTGCATTTGCTCTAGATCTGAGGGGAACATTCAAGGAAAATAAAAAAAACAGCATTTTTGCTTGCACATGATTGGATGCTAGAAATCAGCAGAGCTTTCACTCATTTATGAGCTTCATCTTAATTCTAGTGCAATAGCACTTGCAGTGCACAGTATATTTGCCTTTTGTAAATCAACCTCATAGGGTCTAAAAGAGGGCACTTATGATATTTGGCAATAAGGTGGGTTGAAATTCCTTAAAATCACTAAAATAAAAAACAAATCCAAAATTCTTGTGTGAAAGAGGAACCTTTATATTTACCTGTATCCGCACTGTGTAGAGAGACAAGCCCACTCTGCTGCATCTGGGTGACACAGCTGGCCCCTTGCAGACTCTGATGGCTATCAACAAATTCAGTGAATTCTCTGGTTTTACTATAAACTGGTCTAAATCCATCCTAATGGCCCTCAACCCACTAGGAACACCCCTCCTGGCCTGTGCCAACCAAATTACTGTAGCAAACTCTTTTAAATACCTAGGGGTGGGGGTCTCCCCTGAGCCCTCACACTATCTCCGACTGAATCTTACCCCTCTGTTGGATAGGCAAAAAATAAAAAGCCTAAGTTGGTGTAAGCTTCCCCTGTTGGTAGCCGGCTGATTCCCTTCAATAAAGATGGTCTGGGCCCCACATCTTCTGTATACCTTCCATAACTCTCCTAATGATTTAAAAGAATAGATTCTCAGTTCTGAGACCTTATTTTTAGAAAAAAAAACAGGCCCATATTAGCTTGACCACTTTGCAGTATGGCAAGGATAGAGGGGGCTTGGCGGTCTCGCACCCCAAAATGTATTTTAATGGCATCTCAGATGGGACAATTTACTGGCTGGGATCAGTGTGATACCTCGGACCCTATAGCTAAATTGATAAGCTTTTCTAACTCTAGCTCCCCTGCTAGCTCTCATTTAGAGAGGGACCTATGGAGTCTTCCCTCTTCCTCCCCTACAGCAGTTCTTCTTCAAAAGGAAAGCCACTAAAGAAGCATTACATATTGCTGGTCCTTTGGATTTTACCCCCCTATGGCAAAACCCTAATTGTCCTGAGCTTTGTAAATTAATGGGATTCTTTCCATTTTTTTTTATTTAGTTACTCCCGAAATTCGTTTTTATTTATTTTGTTTCGTTAAAAAAATGCATTAGTCCGAAAATCCGAAATAATTAAGGTTGAATCTGTCATTGAAGGCTTATGGTGTCTGTCAAATGTTCTAAGAAGTTTCGACAGAGCAGCGAATCGTAATTGTAAAATCTTTTCTCTCTATGTTCAATAATCTTGGATTAATAGAGTTAGGTTAGGCACATTCAACCTTTTTTGCTATTGTCTCTATAATGTCGAATCTTTTCTCTCTATGTCAAATCTTTTCTCTCGATGTAGAATAATCTTGGACTAATAGAGCTAAGGTTAGGCACATTCGATGAACACAGATCACTATTGTCAGCGTCATGTCGAATCTCCTATCTATATCGAAACTGTTGTCACAACGAAAATAAAGCATTTGTTTATGTCGGATCTGTCGGTTTTCAGATTCTGCACATTCGTTATCGTTTGTTAAAACGATAACGAAAATACCCGAAATTCGGACGAAAATGCATTTGGATGAAAACGAATGCACATGTCTAGTGGTAACACCCTGAAGGCATATGACCATTTATACACTGAATTCTCATTATCTTCCAGGCAATTCTACCAATACATTCAGTTTAGGCACACACTGCAAGTTCAACAATGAACCCTTAATTTGACTGTATCTAGTTCAGCCTAGTGACTGAGATCTTATGATTTAGTACTCGCAAAGGCTTGATTTCTAGTATTTATCTGGAACTACTATTCTCTATTCAAGACCATGTTAGGCTGAAATGTAGGGCTCGCTGGGTAAGGGATATTGGAGATATTGATGGTGATCAGTGGTATATGGCTTTAGAAGCAATCCCTGTTCAGAAAAAAAACGACGTATGCATAAAAATTACAGTGCTCACAATAAATCATATATGAATCCAATCAGTAAGTGAACAAATTATAAAAAACATACATGTAAGTTGTGCATAGGTTCTCCAAAAATGACAGCTCCGGAGAAACCGCTGTACTAACCATGCAATCTTAGTACAGCAATCTCCCCTGCTGTGCTATTGTGTTCTAACAGGGGGACACCCTCCAACCAGAACACTCTGGTCAGTACTCTCAGCCATTGACAGCACTGATTGGGAGCCAATTGGCAGACCTTTTTTGGTCATGCACCATCAACAGAAGTCAGCTTCCTCAGGATGTTGTGCTACTGAGAAGGTGTCTATGGATTACATATAGCAAAGTAAGATATAAAAAATATACATATGATAAATATTCACAAGGGTGTGCTATAAACTTACAAATCAGCAACTCAGTGAGATCCTTTTGAGTTCCAGAAAGCAACCACTTTCAGATATCAGTCCTGGGGGCTGTGACTGTATATCTTTCCTTTGCTTCCTTCAAATCCACAAGGGCAACAGAAGCAAGAGAAGTTAGCCCAATGTAAGAATCACATCACAACTTGGATCTTACACTCAGCTGATGACACTTTCATGGCCCCCACTTGATATTGCTGGGTGGAAGGGTAAGGGATTCTGAAGAGCCCAATGTTCCCTATACCCATAAGTGCTTGCTATTTTTCTTCTCTCCAGGCAGCTGTGGGAGCAAAAGGAAACTAAGTATGTTTATCCTGCAGGTGGGGCCATCTAAAAAAAAAAAAAAAGGCTACATTTTCAGGATGTGCAAAACAACGTTTACTTTAACCCCTCCTGTATTTTTTTATTTTTATTATTTTTTTTTTTACCTTGGGCCATCTTTGCAAGATCTTTAGATTGATAGTGATGCCTATTCTTGTTGCATACACTCCCTGGCTTGTGCAAAACGACAACTAGGCAGAGGGAAAATGACTACTCAGTAGTTTACTATGAATCTTTACTCACGATACCGTAGTCCATCTCTATATCTACTGTACTCCTTTCACTGAACAGGAGTGACAAAAGCTTCATCACTGACAACAGATCTCTCTCTCTTTCTCTGTCTACAGTGTTGACCTTCTCAGCTGCTGTGCTGAGAACATCCTCTTTTTACTGTTCTTTTCTTATAAAGTAGATATAAACTCTAAATGGATGACATTTAGATTTTTAAAGGCACTGTGTATCATAAACAGATGCTATATTTTTTATTTTCATAGAATACTCCTTTGTAGCTTTTGTTCACCCTTTGTGGGTTTCAGTGCCGCTGATCTCCTGTAGCCTCTTTTCTTTCTGCCACTTCCTATCTACATGTCCATAATCTGCTCAGTGTTTTAGCACACTTGCATGTCGTCTTTATCAGGGACATGGGTGACAGGGTGCATAATTATGAGAGCGTTGTCACCCCAAAACAGAAAGTGCTTGAATAAAAATACACATTTATTACAGGATCACCAGAACTTATTTTGATGAAAGCTGCAAATTTAAAACGATTTATAACAAATTTGAAATTACTTTAATGTGTTAAAGCCTATGAGATCCAAGATTTTGGTGACTGGGATTGTAAGTCTCATGCCAGCTAGAGTAGCACTTAACTCCTAGTACTTCTGCCATCAATCGCAAGGCTGGGCAGTACAAACCTAGAGAGCTTTGCCCAAGATTAGGATTGCTCCTCCCCAGTTAGGCCTATATCCACTTGAAGATAAGAAGTTTTCTGGCATTTTTTGTTTACATCAGTATTTTTTTGCTAGAAAATTACTTATAACCCCCAAATATTATATATATATATATATATATATATATATATATATATATATATATATATATATATATATATATATATATATATATTTAGCAGACACCCTAGGCAATTAAATGGCGATTGTTGCAAGTCTTTATGTCACACGGTATCTGCGCAGCGGTTTTTAAAATAATTTTTTTTTTAGAAAAAATAAATTTTAATGAATAGAAAAAAATAATAATATATCTCAATTTTTTTTGTCAAATATGAAAAATGATGTTATGCCAAGTAAATAGACACCTAACATGTGACGCTAAAATTGCGCACACTCATTAAATGTCGACAAACAACAGTACTTAATAAATCTCCATAGGCGACACATTACATTTTTTTTACAGGTTACCTGTTTAGAGTTAAAGAGGAGGTCTCGTGCTAGAATTATTGCTTATGTTCTAACGCTCGCAGCGATACCTAAAAAATGTGGTGCGGACACAATTTACATATGCATGCGCGACCTATGCTTCTGCAAGTGAGCACGAAGGGATGAGGGCACTTTACATTTTTTTTATTTTTATTTTTTGTTTTTACACTGTCCCTTAAATGATTATTTTTTGATCACTTTTATTCCTATCACAAGGAATGTAATCATCTCTAAAATAAATAAGGATGACAGGTCCTCTTTATGGAGAGATCTGGGGTTAAAAAAAGACCTAAAATCTATTTTTTAAAAGCAAAAGATCAAAGAAAATAGCCAGCCTGGCCTGGAAGTGACATTATGTTGCCGCTCTGGTCCTCCAAGGCCATAGGGACAATCTAAGATGCCAATGGAAACGGTAAGCCCGAGAAACACTGTTGAGCAGTGTGGGGGGACATTCCCTCCCACCGCTTCTGAAAGCGTTCCAGCAGCTCATCAGCCACTCAGAGTGCTTTCATGAAAAAGCGAGCATGTCAGCTGAAGAAAAAGATACTGGGGTTTTGGCTGATGGCTTCAGCCATAACCCCTTGGAAACCGCAACATATATATAAGCATTGCGGTTGGCAAATGGATATATTGTCAGCCTATAATGTAGAGGAATTTTCTGGCCCTTTCTGCATTATGTCAGAATGTCAATGATGGTGTATTGAGACTGATGTTGTACATGTTTATTATATGCATTTAGCAGGGATAGGTTTTTTTTTTTTATCACATTGCTTGCTACTACTGCTTTTGGATAAATAAGTTGTAACCCATTTTAAAATTCAGTATTCTTATATGATGGGATCTGAAATGATATCTGACATCCAGAGTAATTTTCCTTACTTGTACCAGCTTTTCTTACCCTTTTATTCTTTTTTTCCAGCATATTGGGAAATTACAGGTGCACTTTAAGCGTGAAATTTTCTGGGGAAATTTACTGCAGACAAAATAAATGATGGCATTGTAGCCATCAAGCTATCTTTTAGTACTTCAGTCAGCATGAAACCTGTACAAGAGATTAATCCAGGAGCCTGCTCACTTTATAGTATTTTAAATCTATTTTTACAATATGAAAGGGTCAGGTAAGATCACATTAGAAGCTGTGAAGTGAGCATTTTCTACAACTAAAATGAAGGGCAAGGAAAACAAGCCATCTTTCAAATAATGTTATATACCATATTTTCAATATCTTCATAGCTATGTCTCTCCTCACTAATGTGCACAAAATAGCAGCCATTAAATCTAATGCCATAAGCTACATTTTTTGGAATGGTCTACACTGATTTCAACCATTATTCTGGAAAATAATTTTACTCCTGCAAAGCACAGAATCTATTATGTCTTGTCTACTATAATATAAATTGGGTGTAAAATGAAAATATAGAGTGTACAAGAAATTATGATTTTATTCATTTTTTCTTAGTCATTTTTAAAGCTAAACTCTAAGCAAATTGCTAAGTGCACAGTTAAAGCAACTGAGAAAAACTATAATTTTTTTCCAAAGTAACAAACATCTTATACTTACCTTCTCTGCTCTTGCCTGCTGTCCCCAAACCTCCTCTTTTGGGGTCCCCTACTGGCACTCTAGCCTCTTCCTCTTCTCGGTGTGCCACCATAGGAAGCTGCTTTGTAAGGGGTGCACCTGCAGGCTCCTTCCCGAGGCAAGCTATGTGTGTCTATAGACACACACAGCGTGGCTTGGCCCTGCCCCCCTGCTCTCTCCTCGCAGGATTTGATTGACAACAGCAGGAGCTAGTGGCTGCTGCCTCTCTGTCCTATAAATGCAGGAAAAGAGGAGAGAGATGGGCACAGCGCTGGATTAAGTGAGGGGTCTGGTAAGTATTAGGGGCATGAGGAGGCAATACCAACACTGTGACATTTTTTACCTTTTTTTATATATTTTGTTTTTCCATCCATCGACCCTTTAGCTATAAAAAAATTTCATATATGAGATGCATTTAATTTTTTTATGAAAATATGCCCGCAGTCTATCAAGAGGACAGGTTAATTATTGATCATTTTTATGTTTTACCACGTCATGCAATAATCAGCACTGAGTTATTAAGATAATTATGAATAAACACTGGCCTATACTATTACAAGATCCCATGTTGCAGGGAATATTGCCAGAGAAACTGAAAACTGTTTCCAGAAGGGCAACTAATGTTAAGAGTCTGATAGTGCCCAGCAAATTTAGGTATATATTTAGGGACAAAAACATAAAAAAATTGAGATATACCTTCCTTTTTAGACATCCAAGGTTCGTTAGTGTAAAGTGTGCCAATTTATCTGCCATAGGCAAAAGAACTTCATGAGTAATGATAGCCAAGTATTCAAAATCAATCAGTTTATTACTCACAGTTCCTAGTTTATGGTCTCAAACGCCCTTGTGGTCTTTTCTATGTAGGCCGTACCATATGCACAATGTGCACCAGTGTCCCTCGTAATTTTTTAATCCATCATAACATGGACATACTACGTCTCGAATCATTTGGCATTGAAGCTATAATATATGAACATACCCAAAGTTTTATACCAGGAGGCTTATATATAAATAAATCTATTTTCTCCAAGTCTTTTTATATGCATATGCATTAAAAGTGTCTTACATATACATGAGTTAATATTTTTATATATTTATCTTTGCTATAATATTAGCTATTTATTTACATTCAGTGGATTTAGTTAATAATTATAAAAAAATAAAATGTCGTGCCTTTTTATGGTGGAGTTGGTGCGAATGTGCATGTGTGCATATACATATACATTTCTATACATTAAGTATACATTAAGGTATATTTATATTTATATTTATTATATATATATATATATATATATATATATATATATATATATATATATATATATATAATTTTGTGTGAGTGCAATGATTTTATTTATTTTTTAGCTGCTATTAAAAGGATTAACTGGACTAAGGTTTGTGTACTATATGCTCTTTTTGTTTTGTCCAAGAACCCATTCAGCCTTTGACTGGACAGTAAGGTAGCAATTTAGGTCATTCTTGAGCTCTCTGAGGGAGATTTGCTAAAACTTGACCAGCTCTGCATAGTAACCAATCAGCTTCCAGGTTTCATTGTCAAGGTTTAATTCAACAAGTTGAAGTTTGAAGCCAATTGGCTGCCATACACAGCTGTACCAGATTCTGAGTGCTCCAGTTTTAGTAAATAACCCCACTCTATGTTGTTGGCATGTTCACAATGTTTGAGAGCACTATGACTATGCAAAGCAATAGAGCTCTGGGTAGCTCAGAGTCTTGTCCCCTCTACTCCCAGTACCAGCACTGCAGTGCAGAAAGTTACATGACCAGTCAGGGCTTCTTAAAGGATAACATTAAAATCTTGAGGGCAATGAACAACATACCAGTAAATAATAATATAGAAACAGGTCCTTGACATTGCCTCACTGATAGAATCAATTGTAAACCCATAGTAATGCATACTTTCCACAAACTGTTGGGGCCAATCCCTGGAACTGACTTGAACATAAACAACCCATCACAAATTCAAGCATTGACAATGATCTTTCTTTTTGGCACCATCAAGAACCTATCAAATGCTGACAATATTAGGCAATTCTTCCAATTCAGTGGTCATCCCTAAACAACTACTACCATCATAATTGCTTTAAAGTCTGCTTTTCGAGCATTACTCCTACTTCTCAAAACTAAAAGAATCCAGGGAGAAAATAATAAAGAAACATTTGGTACAACTGAACATATCAGCACCTCAGTCTAATGAAACATAAGAAACAACAAAAGGAAAAATAAGTGGGATTATTAACCACTTGCCGCCTGCCTACTGCATATTTACTGCGGCAGGTCGGCTCTATTGTGCAAAATCACTTACCTGTACGTCATTTCATGCAGTAGCCACTGGGTGAAATGCGCACCCTGCCAGAGGCCCGATCATGCACTGATTGGACACAAGGGATTCCAATCAGCGGTCCGGCAGATCCGATATCCGCCAGCCACCCACAATCGTTCCCCAGAGAGACAGAACAGCGATCTACCTATGTAAACAAGGCAAATCACTGTTCTGATAGGGAAGAAGATGAAGATCTTGTGTTCCTTCTATTCAGGAACACCGATCTCTGTCTTCATCCATTCAGCGCAACCTCCACACAGTTAGAAAACACTCCCTAGGAGCACACATAACCCTTTGATCGCCCCTGATGTTAACCCCTTCCCTACCAGTGTCATTAGTACAGTAACAGTGCATATTTTTAGCACTGATCACTGCATTAGTGTCACTGGTCCCCAAAAAAGTGTCAAAAGTGTCAGTTAGGTGTATGATTTGTCCGTCGCAATGTCACAGTCCCGCTAAAAATCGCTGATCGCCACCATTACTAGTAAAAAACTAAAGAAAAATTCCATAAATATATCCCATCATTTGTAGACGCAATAACTTTTGCGCAAACCAACCAATATATATACGCTTATTGGGATTTTTTTTTTTTTTTTATATATACATATTGACCTAAATTGATGAAGACATTAGATTTTTATTTTTTATTTTATTGCATCTGTTTTATACCAGAAAGTAAAAAAAGTTTTTTCCTTTAAAAATTGTCGCTCTTTTTTTGTTTATAAAAGAACTAGAAGGGTTTTCCCCTAGGTTGGTGGACTTTTAGTGGGCATTACTATGCTTTCCCAAATAAATTTCAATGATGTATAATAACAAGATTTATTGAAAAAGTTAAATATATAAAAAAAAAAAAAAAAAAGTTTACATGAGATACATTTAAAATAGCATCAAACATATGTAAATAATTTGTTACATGGCATCCGACTAGACGCGCTTCGGAGTATATTATTCTCCTTCTTCAGTGGTCGTGGTGTCGAAAACAAAATTTAGTTATAAAGATTGATGCATTGATGGTTCAGACGTTTCGCCGTATTTAAAAACAAAGAATAGAGTGTCGCATAGGCACAGCACAGGATGTTTTGTTGAATGTAGATCAATGATCTCCTCCAGTGGTCATCCAATGATTTTACTTGGAAAGTATACAGGGAATCCAAATAGGATTCGTGTTGGAGAAAACGTTTTATAAAGTAGAACGCCCGTATAATCTCTTTGGAGTGATCCCTACATGGGGCTAACTTCACCAATATGTAGATGCAATCTTGTAGATGGAGGAGAGACACAAACAACCGCATCAATGGGTGCTGGCTAACCAACAGGTTAGCAACTACCTGTTGGTTAGCCAGCACCCATTGATGCGGTTGTTTGTGTCTCTCCTCCATCTACAAGATTGCATCTACATATTGGTGAAGTTAGCCCCATGTAGGGATCACTCCAAAGAGATTATACGGGCGTTCTACTTTATAAAACGTTTTCTCCAACACGAATCCTATTTGGATTCCCTGTATACTTTCCAAGTAAAATCATTGGATGACCACTGGAGGAGATCATTGATCTACATTCAACAAAACATCCTGTGCTGTGCCTATGCGACACTCTATTCTTTGTTTTTAAATACGGCGAAACGTCTGAACCATCAATGCATCAATCTTTATAACTAAATTTTGTTTTCGACACCACGACCACTGAAGAAGGAGAATAATATACGCCGAAACGCGTCAAGTCGGATGCCATGTAACAAATTATTTACATATGTTTGATGCTGTTTTAAATGTATCTCATGTAAACTTTTTTTTTTTTTTTTCTATATATTTAACTTTTTCAATAAATCTTGTTATTATACATCATTGAAATTTATTTGGGAAAGCATAGTAATGCCCACTAAAAGTCCACCAACCTAGGGGAAAACCCTTCTAGTTCTTTTATTAATTATCGGATGTGGCATACATCTTCTAATTCTCCCAACTTTTTGAAGAGGGTGACCAATTTTCATTTTCTCTTTTTTTGTTTATAGCGCAAAAAATATAAACCGCAAAGGTGATCAAATACTACCAAAAGAAGGCTCTATTTGTGGGAAAAAAGGATATCAATTTTATTTGGATACAGCACCGACCGACCAGTTTAACTGATATTTCAGTTAAAGTAATGCAGTGCTACATTGCAAAAATGGCCTGGTCATTAAGGGGGTGAAACCTTTTGGGGGGCTGAAGCCCCACTCAGAAGAAGATTTCAAAAAGTCATGTTCCTAAAATAAGGAACTTTATTACAATTAATCATTAAAAAATCTTTGGAGAAATAATCCACTAAAACACATGAAAAAGTGAACACCTCAGCTTTACTGAAATATCATCCTCCAACTTTTGTTTTTTCTTATGTAGAAAAATGTTTTTCCCTCCCCACATCTTTACAAACGTTATTAAAAATTCTCCAGACAATAAACTCCTCCCCCTTTTCCCTTTCTTCCTGACCAAGTCAAGTGCCTTCCTGCCAAGCTTCGTCCAGCTTTGAGAATCCACTGAGCCTGATCAGGACAGGGTCAGCTACTTATTTCAATTGTGTGGATTAATCTGTATTAAATTAAATTTTTATATGACAATCTGTCACCAACAAAATATCACTTCAATATGCAGCAAAGCTACATTAAATCCTTTGTTTAATAATCTTGAATAAGGACTTGCATTGTCCAGGCTTATAACTCCATGCACACAGAATAAATCTGGTGTTGCTAATATATTTGAGTTTCTGATGCAAATACACCATTTAAATCTTTACTTAGCACACAACTCCACTAATTGTTAATAGGAAATTCCATTTCTGATAGAGGAGGAAGGATCCAAAGTCATGCTAAGTATGAAGTGTTATACTGCGAAATTTCTTTTGCCACCTCCTCAAAACTACATGCCAGCTTGTGAGGTTACAGCAGGTTGCCTCGTCTCTTTGATCTTGTGAGTGATTCTGCAGAGGGAGATGTAACGTTAACTTATAGAATTTCTCTGTTATCTTGGGATTTTCATGACTTAGCATCACCTACAGTGAGTCAGGTGGAGAAAGGCTAAAGCGGGCACATCTAGATGGGACTGAGGAGTCAGAGAAGGGCTTCTGGGCTTTCCAGCTGTGGTGTAACATTTGGAAATAGAAACCAGTGGGTGGATCTAGCATTTAAAACAGTCAGTTCAACTAACACCTGATGTTCTTTGTAATCTAATTAGTGAAAATGTTAACCTGTCATCAGTCCTTTTTCACCTGTCTGTGATAAGTTCACAACTAAAGAACGCAGCTGTTTTCAAGAGGAACAGCAAGTGATAAATGGATATCTTTGTTTAAAGCTGTGATTATTCTCAGGAAGAATAACCTTAAGATTAATGTATATACTTCTGGAAGCAGAACAGGCACTGCCTCTTGAGACCACAGTAAGCAAATGATAATAGCCTGTTTAGTAGGTTAAGTATAGGGTATTTGTTATTTTAATGGTTTTTAACTCAGCATTCAAGTTTTCTGCAGGATATCTGACTAATGACAGAATGTGGTACTAAAGCTTTTTGCTGGAAAAATCTATATTAGCTCATAATATATGATGCTTTCACTGTGCTGTGCAGTTTTAATATGAGTTAAAGATACAAAAATCAGACTCATGCCTCTGCATACGTGACAACTGAATTCTGATAACAGTAGGCACTTCCAAGTTTCCTGTGCCTAAATTGAGCTCATTATAATTTAGGTAATGAACGGTCAAGAAGGTGCTGACTTTTTTAACCTCTTTCTAAAAATGCTAGTTATCTGGTTAGCGCTAACTTCTACTTTTCACAGTCGCTTGTCCAGAACACACATGGAAAAATAAAGATATCAGAGAAAGTAAGGCTTTATGAAAGGGTTACAGGAGTGTAACATGTGGTTGAAGGAAAGTGCTTACCTTGCAGGCAGAAGGTGGTTAGATGAGTAGGAAGGATCCATAGGGGTTGTGTCTAAGGGGTTGACTTTGAGCAGCCGTTCCAGAGAGTTCTAAGTCTTACATAGTGATCCCTAAACTATGAACGACCCCAAGAATGCAACAAGAGTGACCAGGAGGCCATGTAGTCTCAAATCAGGGTAGTGGCTGAAGTTGCAGCATTATTTCAGTAAAGTTTTAGGAGCACATCTAATTCCAAACAAATTGGGAGAGTTAGGCCTCCTGAGGGTTTGAGTCCTAATGGCACCTCATATGTCTATGTAATAGTAAAAAAGTGCCATGCTGATACTATCCACAAAACTACTAAGTGCTAAAGTAAACACGTGAAAATATAAGGTGCAAATAAATAGTGTGATAAAACCTGATGATTCCACCTGTGTAACAGTGTCAAGATATACACACATCCAAGAAAACTATGAAATACAAATATACAAATACAAATATTATCCATCATGCTGAAATTTTGCTTGCACTTTTTATATGATCCTCACCAATTATACTATATAAAGTAAATTGGCGCAATAGTAAATGAGTGCCACGCTACTACTTTCTACTGCTTATAGCTATTTGCAAGTGCTATAATACTAGCATGTACAGTGACATAAATAAACATACCCCCGAAGAAGTAATGTGATTTATGACGTAATGCAAAAAGCAGAGCCAGATGACATTATCACATTAACCAGGAAGTGATCTGATAGACAGGCCAGAGCAGTGCTGATCACAGGCATGACAAAGGGGATATTAACCAAAAGCGATTTCTGCTGTGCACAATTCTGGGCACCTATAAGGTGAGTGTCTTTTATCCTGAGCTGCACTGTCCTCTACTGGATGACAATTGAGGAAAACTGGAGGATTTATTTCCTTAAAGGGCACATGCTGTTAATTGACCTGTGTAATACATGGGCCAATAGCCAGAGGTGAGGGCATATATTGCACACATGGGTCACGTGGTGGAAACCTGAGTAATATGCAGTGATCATGGAGGAGAATTTTTGCAAATTGTGACTTGAGTCAGCCATACATGGATTGAAATTCTGCCATTTCAGCAGGAAACACCCGAATTTCGATCCATGTATGGGAAAACTGGTTGTACACAAGTTGATCAATAGATCATGTTTTTCCTGAGAGATCAGTACCACCAGCTATAGCTTTAAACACTGATAATCGTATCCTGATGGTGGGGAAGGCTCCCTGCTGTGAGAATAGAATTCCCCCAGTTGGAATGATTCTCCCATCAACATCCAGTGTGTGGATGGGGGAATCGGATCACTTTTTTTCTTTGTTCAGCCCATTGGTTAAACAAAAAAAATGATCAATGTATGGGTTGCCTTGCACTGGTAGGAAGATTGTTTTGTTTTATATTTGGAAATATTGGACACTTCTGCATGTTTGAGTATTTGTCATTCTTGTGCTTTTTACAGTTTTTATTTTTATCAAGAGTTTGACACTGTACATGGGTGTAGTTATTAGGTTATATCACAGTATTTATCTGCATTGTATATGTTAGTATTATTATAGCACTTGCAAATTGGTATAAGAAAGCAGTAGGAAGTAGTAGCATGGCTCTCATTTGCTATTGCACCAATTTACTTACCGTATATACCAGTATATTTGGTGAAGATCATATAAGAAACGCATGTTTTTTTTTACGAAAAAATATTCCAGTATGATGGATAGTATTTAACCGCTTCAGCCCCAGAAGATTTGGCTGCTGAATGAGCAGGCCATTTTTTGCGATTAGGCACTGCAACGATTTAACTGACAATTGCATGGTCGTGCGGTGCCGCACCCAAACAAAATCGATATGCTTTTTTTCCCACAAATAGAGCTTTCTTTAGGTGTTATTTGATCATCTCTGCGTTTTTTAATTTTTGCGCTATAAACAAAAAAAGAGCGACAATTTTGAAAAAAACACAATATTTTGTACTTTTTGCTATAACAATTATCCCCATTTTTTTTTTAAATGATTTATTTGTATTGTATAGTTTTTTTAAATGTGTGCCTGTATGTCTTGACACAGGTAGAATCAGCAGGTTTTATCGTAGTATTCATTTACACCTTATACGTTATCATGTGTTTACTGTAGCACTTACAACATTAGTAATTTTGTGGATAGTAGCAGCGCAGCACTTATTTACTCTTGCATCGATATGTAGTGTGGGAACACGATAGTGTCAGCTGGCTGCACTAATATCGATACAGCATGGGAGTATTACACACACAGCATTCACCTCATTTCCTAGCATTCACAAGAGGATCTCTATATATCCAAAACTTCCGGCAAGTCAGATTCCAGTCAGTGCTGATCTGAAGCCTTGGAGGAATCTTGACATCCTGCTGTGGGAAAGCAAATCAACGACAGCTTAGCCTTCTGGATACCACTGCTGCTGAGGCTTCAAGCAAAGAGTTGGCCTAGTTTAGGGCTGGGAAACAGAAAGGCTTATGCCCCGTACACACAAGCAGATTTTCCGTCAGAAAAAACTTGGATGTTTTTTCCGACGGAATTCCGCTCAAGCTTGCCTTTCTCTGAACTTTCGACCGCCAAGCACGCAGTGACGTACAACACTACGACGAGCCGAGAAAATTAAGTTCAATGCTTCCGAGCATGCGTCAAATTGTTTCTGAGCATGCGTAGGAGTTTTGCATGTCGGAATTTCCGATCGGAACTTTTTCAGACAGAAAAATAGAGAACCTGCTCTCAATCTTTTGCTGGATGGAATTCTGCCAGCAAAAGTCCAATGGCGCATACACACAGTCGGAATTTCTGACCAAAAGCTCACATCCGACTTTTGCTGGCAGAATTTCTGATCGTGTGTATGGGGCTTTAGGTTAAACCCAGTGGTGTCAGAATGGTGGTAGCAATGATTCCAACTTTCACTGTTCCTTTGAGAGTATCCCCAATGTAGCTGATACATTTCAGGCTGGTGAGTCTCAGAGGCTTCATTGGGTGAAGTCACTCTCCTGTTGGGAGTCTGGTAAATCATCACCTGGATTGGGGCTTTTGATCCTGCTTGAAGTATACATTAGGATTCAGTAGACAAAATTGATGTCTACAGGCAGTCCCTGGGTTACAAACAAAATAGGTTCTGGAGGTTTGTTCTAAAGTTGAATTTGTATGTAAGTTGGAACAGGTAAATTTTTTAAGTGTAACTCCAGCCAAAAAATTATATTTTTTAAGTTTTGGATAGATAGGGAAGGGTTAACACCCCTGTAATGTTTGTTTTGCTGTCTGTGCTCCTGTTCGGAAGATTTCGCCTCACTTTCTATCCGTGTGACAATTGGATTTTGAAAAGTTTGGGTTGTTGTGGAAACAAGGATTGGTGATAAAGCTTCAGTGGAGATGCCTTTTTCCCATTATAACTCTAACAGGAGTGAATTTCCCTTTCTAGGGGTAGATTTTTTCTCAATTCCTGCTGTCTCCCTCCGTTTATAAATATGAGCTGTATGTAAGTCGGAAGTATGTACAGTAACTCGGGGACTGCATGAACTAGTGCCCAGGATACTGACTTTCATGACGTCTTTTCACCTGCATATTTTTCACTTAAACCTGACCAGCTAACCAGAAAAGAGGAAGACCCCTGAGAGGAGGATCACAATGTTGCATGAAGGCAACCAGGTAAGACTCTTATCTTAAGACTCTTTGAGTTCAGATACCTGCAAAAGTCGAATTGACGGGCAGGTGGAGGTTTCCATGACTGCAGGTTTGCGGTAAATTGGTAGATTAGGATTAGATATTGGAAGTAGAGTTTTGGGAATAGCAGATTTCAGAGACCATTTGGCAAGAATCTGCAGGGACACTACGAACTGGACTACCTTCATTTTCAGTGGTTTCTGTTGGGCTCATTCATCTTTTGTTATTTCTACGGAGCAAGGCAGCAAAGGTTGTGACACTATTTGCATTTTACCAGAGTGTTTCATTTTCAAACACACTGTATAATCACATATGAGGAATAATGACAAGGGAGGATACAACATCTGTCAAACACAACAATTGATGGATCTGCACAGCAGGAAAGCAAGGACACAGACAATAATAAGGGGGTGTTTTGGACATCTGTGAAATTCTATTGAAGATTTGGTAGGGAGAATATATAAAACCTTTTTACTTTTGGTATTTCAATAATGACAAGGGGATGGTGGCTAAGTGCAAGAAAACTAAAAAAAAAAAAACATAGTGGCTTGATACTGAAAACTGTAAATGGATATAGTCCTTCATGATTTCAAAAAGAACATTAGTGTAAATATGTCAAAAACCTTTTTGCCTTTCTTCTACTACTTCACTTTAATTGCCATAGGCTTGCGTTACCTAAACCCTATTACCAAAACCTGTGGTTTTGAAGGGATGAGAGCACCACACTAGCTTATATAGTCCTTTAAAAGAGTTTTATTTTGAAACAGCCAATACGTTTGGGGGAGCACAGCATGCCTCGTTCATAGGAACTAAAAACTAGACAATAGAGAAAATATAAAAATTCCTTAAAACATGTTGAGAGATATAGAATCCAATTATAAACAGCGCCAATCATGTAGACGTATGTGCGTTAATGTGACAGCTGCCCCTTTGAGTGTAAATTTAATCTAAATTAAAATCGATGAATACAGTAAGTTGCTATTCTCATATACCAAAACATGTGTAGTGAAATCTCAAAGGTGTATTCCACGGTTGTATCAAACCTCCATATATATTCATTCCATACTCAAAACATAACAACCTTAGTGGTAAAATCCATATAACTATATATACCATATAGTGTTGCAATAACAGCGAAAAAAATGTATATGTGTTAACTGAAAAAGAAAAAAAGAAGGAAAAAAAGAAGAAAAAAAAAAAAGTGCACATGAAAAATATGCAAACAATATATATATATATATATATATATATATATATATATAGATATATATATATAAACTGTGACAAAATTATACAGTTCTTTAATAAAGTCCAGTGTGGTTTCAATCAATCCCTCGATTACATCCACTGTGCTGTGCATGAAGAATCAAGATTTTCTCCACTCCCCAACAATCAGTGCTCCACCACATGAAATAATGCAAATCCCCTAACCAGAGCCTTAGGCCCCTTTCACATGGGACGGATCCGTATTGATCCGCCCCGTGAAAATCCGCTGCTCAGCGGGGATCGCTCAGCGGGGATCGCTCAGCTCATCCCCGCTGAGCTGGCGGATGACAGGGCGGTCCCTGCACACTGTGCAGGGACCGCCCTGTCAGATCTCCGCTCTCCCCTATGGGGGATCGGATGAACACGGACCGTCTTTCCGTGTTCATCCGATCCGCTCTGCAGACGGATGGAAAAATAGGGTTTTCCTCCGTCTGCAGAATCGGACAATAGCGGAGGCGGACGATAGCGGATGTCAGCGGATGCTCATCCGCTGACACCCGCTATCCCATAGGGGTGCATGTATGTCCGTTTTTCATCCGAAAACGGATGGATGAAAAACGGACATACGGTCCCCACGTGTGAAAGGGGCCTTATGGTCACAAAGATCACAATAGCCTTTTTTTTACACCAGTAAGATCAGATGTGGTGATCAATCTTTCTCCAGCAATATTCACACACTTCTCCAATCTGTATATTCTCCCATCAAATGGTTATCACCAATCACCAAAATAATAAAAATAATAAATAACAGGATGATCGTGCAATACCATTTATTAAAACAATTCCTAAAAGCATCTCAATAAAATGCGCTTACATTAAAAAGTGCCCAGCTTGGCACCAGGTAGAGCAGCCTGTATAATATCCTCAGTGAAATCCCTTGAGTATTCACAATGGAGAATAGCCGCATCACCATTACCTTCCAAGAACTGGTGTTCCGGATTTGACATCACTTGTTAACCAAGACAACAAGCAGCGACCCAACCTCTTTTATTCTTTTTCTTTTTTCTTTTCAATTTAACAAATTTATATTTACGCTGTTATGGTATATATTGTTATATGGATTTTTCCACTACATAGTTACATAGTAGGTAAGGTTGAATAAAGACAACAGTCCATCCAGTTCAACCTGTGTAGGTTGTTATATTTTGAATATGGTATGAATATACTGTATATGGAGGTATGTAGGTATGTAGAATAAGGCCCCTTTCACACTGGGGCGGTTTGCAGGCGCTATTGCGCTAAAAAAAGCGCCTGCAAACTGACCCGAAACAGCTGTTGCTGTGTCTTCAGTGTGAAAGCCCGAGGGCTTTCACAATGAAGCGGTGCGCTTGCAGGACGCTGGAAAATGTCCTGCAAGTCGCATCTTTGGCTCGCTGTAGGAGCGGTATATTTACCGCTCCTATAGCGCCCGTTCCCATTGCAAACAATGGGGCAGCACTCCGAACCCGCCCAAAAAACGCTGCTGCAGCGGCGGTTTGCGGGCAGTATTAACCCTTTTTCGGCCGCTCGCGGGGGGTAAAACCGCACCGCTTTACCGCCAGCGCCCCCAACGCCCCAGTGTGAAAATAGCCTTACTCTCCTGGGACCACACTGCCAGCATACTTTAAAGTTAAGAAAAAAATCCCCTTCTGATACACCGCTCCTCCTGTGTCATTGTCATAGCAAATCGAAGGCTCATTAAAGCCGTTCTGTCATGCTACCCAAGGAGATCGGTCATGTGACATCCATGAAACATCACGTGACCGTTCTCCTCCTTTAATCTAAAGATACACTCGGGTAGGAGGAGGAGTGGTAGGAGAGAACGGCTTTAATGAGGTATTTAAAAGCTCATCAGCGTTTTTTTAACGTTTTTGATCCATTGAAAAAAAATAAAAATAAAATAAAAATTATAAAAGACGCTAACGCGGAAAAACGCTAAAAACGCTAATAAACGCTATTGCAAAAACATAAAGTGGTTATATAGTCTAAATTTGAACTTTTACCTACAGGTAAGTCTATAATAAGGCTTACCTGTAGGTAAAAAAAAAAATATCCTAAACCTGTATGGTTTAGGAGATAATCCCCTCGCAATGAGCCGCTGATTGCAGCGGCGCATGCGCACAGGGGATTCTCGGCTGAAAGCCCGGCAGACCCCAGACCGTGCCAGGAGGAAATCATCGCGATACTCAGAAGATACGCCGAGGGAACATGTCAGCTCCCTCGGCGTGGATCGGGTGAGATGTTGAGGCCTCGTTCTAAGGTAAGTATTTCATAATAAGCTAGTATGCGGTGCAGCGGGTACAAAACCGCTTTAAAAAAACTTTGAAAGACTCACTGACTCATTGTAATTGAATGTAATCACTAAAGCCTCATACACATGATCAGATTTTCGGAAGACTGTTCGTTCCTTTTTTTTTTGCTTGCTGGCCTCATGTCGAAAGTGAAGAGGTTACTCACCATACGAAAATTCTCGTCCGACAGAATTCAACTTCAGAAGTGATAAATGACTAGTTTTGGATGTATTCTTTCATTTTTGAGCATGTGTGAGAAAAAACTTACAAATTATACGTTGAGTTCATGTAAGACAAACACTTTATAGTCTGCACATACAGCTTTTGGCGGATGAAAAAAAATGAAAATTGGTTGTTGAAAGCACCATACTAACGATCTGAAAATCGGCAGATCGTTCGTCAGACGAAATTTTACTTCCGATCTTGATATAGTGTATACAGTCCATTTAACATGGTTTCCTATGGATGTAGTTCACATCCTTGAATTTTATGTAAAGGGCTAGGGACTTTTTTTCTGGTTTTTGGTTCCATAGACTTTAATGGATCAAAACCTGTATTGAAAAATGCAAAATGCACCTGGAATATGCAAACTACAACCTGCATAGGTGTTAATCAGGCCTGAGGCTGGATTCACACCTATGCATTTTTAGTGCTTTTTGCATTTTGCAGATTTGCACTACACTACACAAAAAATGCATAGGTGTGAATCAGGCCTTAGGAAGGTAGAGCTAAGCTTAACTTTTACAGGAAAAGTGGAGAGCGTGATGGATGGGGTGCAGCCTGGCCTCTGAAAAGCATTGGTTTGTGATTTTGGATATAAATACTTTTAGACTTCAGATCCTTTGGCGTGACGCTTCTTTTAATCTACTTTCCCTAAACAACCGTTAAGCACACTTCTTCCATATTTACCTATTGCTTTGTTTCATTATGATGAAAAGTGTTGACACTTGGATTAAAACAGAACTGTCACACAACTCCCGTTAGGAATCTCTCAGGTGATTTCTGAAGTTAAACATAGTTAGTTCTTTTCTTATTTAATCATAAGACTTTTTCTGTTTGAGCAGATACGTCAGTCACTGTAGAAGAACAAAGTTTAACGGTTTATCAGATGTGTCTTTCTGTGCATACACAATGACTCTGGTAGCAGTGCTACAGATTCATGCAGCTGGAAGGAGAGTATCATCTTGTTTTATGCCTACTCCCTCCGGAATCATAAATGAATATTATGACTGTGTGCTTCTGAGAGGTAGAGCTAGTGACTATATAAAAGTAAAACACACACAGTTCACACTACAAGGGGATTTTCTGGAAGCCAGCCTGTGACAGCTAGGACAGGTTTGATGGTTTAAAGGTACAATTAAAATGACAGTTTGATGCGTATATTCTATGTTGTGTTGTTATTTAAAGGAGTCATTTATAACGTTGAAATGATCCACACAGAAAGGACAGCCGCTGTTCAAAAGCTGCACTCAACCAGAAAGAAAATCATTTCCATTTTACATTTGGGTTCTTTATAGCAAATGTGTGTTCAGAGGATGGCAGCAGGAGCGCGGCCATCACAGTCCCTTTGTTGTATACTCCACCGTCCTGTAGCTCTTAACATGCTACTTAGGATAACCAGAGATGTGAATTATGTTTAATCAGGAAAAAAAGTAGAAAAACTGGGCTCTGTTAAGACTTCACATATGAACACAAGGTGGAGAAAGCTAGCAAACTGTATCAGAAATTGACCCACACCTCACAATTTTAAAAATGCAATTCAATAAACAATATCTCCCTATACTAACAGGAGAACAAATATGAGCATCACACTGTACCATAAAAGGGGAATTATACTCTCTCCGGCCACTTTATTAGATACACCTCTTCTATTGCTTAGTAACACAATTTGCTAATCAGCCAATCACATCGCAGCAACTCCATGCATTTAGGCATCTAGACGTGGTGAAGACAATTTGCTGAAGTTCAAACCGAGCATCAGAATAGGGAAGAAAGGGGATGTAAGTGACTTTGAACATGGCATGGTTGTTGGTGCCAGACGGGCTGGTCTGAGTATTTCAAAAAGTGTTGCTCTACTGGGATTTTCATGCACAACCATCTCTAGGGTTCAGCCTAGGTTCACACTAAATGTGGGAATAAAATCCTGTGAGTTCAGGTGAACTCGCTTGATTTTGTTCCCGCATTTCAGTCCCGACTTCAGGGCGATTTCAGAGATATCTGTGTGGGTTTCTGCACAGATGTCAATGGAAATTGCACCCCAAATCGCCAAAAGTAGTACAGAAACTACTTTTGGAAATTGGTGCGGCGCCGCAAATGTGGTGTTGCACCGATTCAGACGCGGCCATTCCTGGGAAATTCTACAAATTTGGCATGCGATTTGACATGTCAAATCGCATCAATGTGAACCAGGGCTCACAGAGAATGGTCTGAAAAAGAGAAAATATCCAGTGAGTGGAAGTTGTGTGGACAAAAATACCTTGTTGATGTCAGAGGTCAGAGGAGAATGGGCAGACTGGTTTGAGATGATAGAAAGGAAACAGTAACTCAAATAACGACTTGTTACAACCAAGGTATGCAGAATACCATCTCTGAATGCACAACACATTGAACCTTGAAGCATAGGGCTACAACAGCTGAAGACCACACCGTGTGCCAATCCTGTCATCTAAGAACAGGAAACCGAGGCTACAATTCGCACAGGCTCACCAAAATTGAAAACTAGAATATCGGAAACATTTTGCCTGGTCCGAAGAGTCTCAATTTCAGCTGCAATATTCAGATGGTAGGTTGAGAATTTGGTGTAAACTACATGAAAGCATGGACCCATCCTGCCTTGTATGAACGGTTCAGGCTGCTGGTGGTGGTGTAATGGTGTGGGGGATATTTTCTTGGCACACTTTGGGCCCCTTAGTACCAATTGACCATCGTTTAAAAGCCACGGCCTACTTGAGTATTGTTGCTGACCATATACATTCCTTCATGACTACAGTGTAGCCATCAAACTGGTTTCTTGAACATGCCAATGAGTTCACTGTACTCCAATGTCCTCCACAGTTACCAGATCTCAATCCAAGAGAGCACCTTTGTAATGTGGTGGAACAGGAGATTCACATTACAGATGTGCAGCCGACGAATCTGAAGCAACTGCGTGATGCTATCTTGTTAATATGGACCGAAATCTCTGAGAAATGTTTCCAACACCTTGTTGAATCTATGCTATGAAGAATTGATGCAGTTTTGAAGGCAAAAGGGGGTCCAACTCGGTACTAGCAAGGTGTGCCTAATAAAGTAGTTGGTGAATGCATGTCACCTATATGTTTCAGGTCAACATATAGAGTTTACGCTGCTGAAATTAGTGCAAATGAGATTTGAATTGGCTGTTTTGTGTTCCTGCACTTAAAGCCTTACTCTAGACAAAATGATTTCTTTAGTGGTAAACTCTGCAATATAATTTTCGTTTTAGGGTGGGCTATGCTGTAATGTGCTAGTATGCACATTCTTATACATATTAGTACATTATGACAGACTGACCTGTCAAAAGGTGCCCTCCAGTGCTGAGGTGGAATCAATCCAGTTGCCCCCCCCCCCCCCCCCCCCGCGCTTCCATTTTCTCCTGGTCTTCGTTCCGGGCTCTGTGGCTTTGGTCGTTTGATAGGCCGGGCTGCGATGATATCACTCTCGCATATGAGCCACATTGTTTTAGCACAAATCAGGGCCGTAAATGTTCGCTGAGCTGCGCATTCGCGGCTCAGTGTACATGGCAGCTGACAGGCAGGAGGATGCATTTATGGCAGAAGAGACCAATAGGGTCTCTTCTGTCATAAATACCCTGGCTGTTAGCACATTTTCCAAAAATTGCCTTTACTTCCACTTTAAGAACATATCTACTCACATTTTCTACCCAACACCAGGACAAGAAATGTGCTGAATGAAGGTTACTAGATAACGGTGGCACGTACAGCAGTGTGAGAAGTTCTAACCTTTTGCCACTATTCTAAAAAAGTTATCTGCACCACCAGTGATTTGTAGCAAGCAGTTGTAGAAAAAAAAGTTTTCAGTTGCAACAAAAAGTTCCCCCTTCTCCCCAACATTAGTGGTCCCCAGCAGTAGAAAAAGCCTCACCCTACATTCTGCATCATTGGGGGTTATAAAAAAAGTCCCCTCTTTATTTGTGGTCAGTGCCATTAAAAAAGTCCTCCCTTGTCTCAGCATTGGTGGTTAGTGCCAATAAAAAAGTCCCCCTAGCATTGGGAGTCAGTAGACACTTACCTGGCCTCCACCTGCTGCCAGAACTATGTAGATACTGTTGGGTGGGAGATCACTATGCCTGACAGTGCCAACTTGGAACCAGTTCTGTAATTAACATTGCAGATATATAGAAGTGTGAAAGCAAACCAGACATGTATACACATTAACACCTGAGTGGCTGGAGAGTGAAAATACGCTAATGCCTTGAACACACGATCGGACATTCCAACCACAAAATCCGTCTGATTTTTTCCCAATGGATTTTGGCCAAAAATTGTGTTGCATACACAAAGTCGGACAAAGTTGTCGGAAAATCCGATCGTTCCGAACGAGGTGACGTACAAAACGTAGAGGCCAGTAGCCAATAGCTTTTGTCTCCAAATTTCTTCTGAGCATGCGTGGCACTTTGTGCGTTGGAATTCTCTACACAAGATCAGAAAAAGCACCTGCTCCCCAAAAAAATTTCCAACGGAAAAAGTCCGCTAGAGCCCACACACGATCAGATTTTCCAACAACATAATCCGATCAGACTTTTTCCATCGGAATATCCGATCGTGTGTATGGGGCATTATTGTTTAGCATGGTTTATTTTTATTCTACATTAGTTAGCAATTCATTTTGTTCTTTCTTCACTTCTCTTCAAAATTCTAAAATCTTGCTTTTTGAAGTAAGCAGGTAAGGATGAGCCCGGTGTTCGATTCGAACCCATGTTCGAATCGAGCACCGGGTGTTCGCTCGCTCGGCGAGCCCAGAACTATTGGGGCCGCTCGCATCAAATTCGTGTGATGCGCGCGGCCCCGCAATGCATTGCGGCCCGCGCAGTGCAATGCTGGCTGATGATTGGCCAAGCATGCACTGTGACCCTGCATGCTTGGCCAATCACAGCGCCGGCAGCGAGGAGAGCCATAATTGGCTACAGGCAGGATGCCTGTAGCCAATTATAGCTCAGGGGCTTTAATACACGCCCCACGGTATAAGAGGCCGCCGCGGCGGCGGCCTCGCATATTATGTTTCACTCACAGTGTCAGCGTGTCAGTGTGCTGCTGACTGCTGACAACAATATGTGCTTTATTTCTGGGGATATGTGTGTGCATGCTGTTAGAACAGCATTGCAGTATCACATCTGGGGGGTGTCTATAGGTAGCCTGTGAAGGAGGCAGGTTTCCTGTGCTTAGAACTTTCCCTGCAAAAAAGTGTCATTTTTGCAGGAAGAAAGCTATTTAAATCACTCGCGGCTAATGAATTGATGGCTCCTGTAACACAGAGAGCTGTCATTCATTAATAAAAAAACAAAAAAAAAAGCGTAGGGGTCCCCCCAAATTCAATAACCAGGCCCTTCAGGTCTGGGATGGATATTAAGGGGGATCCCAGCCAAAAAAAAAAAAAAAAAAAATGGCGTAGGGTCCCCCACAAAATCCATACCAGACCCTTGAGGTCTGGTATGGATTTTAAGGGGAACCCTAGCCAAAAAAAATGGCGTGGGGTCCCCCTCAAAATCCATACCAGACCCTTATCCGAGCACGCAACCTGGCAGGCCGCAGGAAAAGAGGGGGGGACGAGAGCGGCCCCCCCTCTCGCCTGAACCGTACCAGGCCACATGCCCTCAACATTGGGAGGATGCTTTGGGGGTCTAAGACCCCTAAAGCACCTTGTCCCCATGTTGATTAGGACAAGGGCCTCTTCCCCACAACCCTGGCCGGTGGTTGTGGGGGTCTGCGGGCGGGGGGCTTATCGGAATCTGGAAGCCCCCTTTAACAAGGGGACCCCCAGATCCCGGCCCCCCCCCTGTGTGAAATGGTAAGGGGGTACAAAAGTACCCCTACCATTTCACCAAAAAAGTGGCAAAAATGGTAAAAATGACAGGAGACAGTCTTTGACAATTCCTTTATTAAAATCTTCTTTCTTCTTTCTTCATCCTTCGGATTCTTCATCTTCTCCTTCCTTCATCTTCTTCCATCTTCTTCTTCTATTTTCTTCTTCCTCCGATCCGCTTCTTCTTGCGCTGGTCTTCTCGTCCTTCTCGTCCGGCATCTTCTTCCGTCGGCGTCGGCGTCGGTGTCTCTGTCTCTTCTTGGGCCGCTCCGCGCAATGGGAGGCTCCCGCTGTGTGAGGCTCCGCTCCGTCTGACAGGTCTTTTATAATGGAGGGCACCTGGTGACCCCGCCCCCTCTGACGCACAGGGACGTCATGGGGAATTCCATGATGGCTTTCCCCATGACGTCAGAGGGGGGCGGGGTCACCAGGTGCCCTCCGTTTTAAAAGACCTGTTAGATGGAGCGGAGCCTCACACAGCGGGAGCCTCCCATTGCGCGGAGCGGCCCAAGAAGACACCGACACCGACGCCGACGCCGACGGAAGAAGATGCCGGACGAGAAGGACGAGAAGACCAGCGCAAGAAGAAGCGGATCGGAGGAAGAAGAAGAAAATGGAAGAAGAAGATGGAAGAAGATGAAGGAAGGAGAAGATGAAGAATCCGAAGGATGAAGAAAGAAGAAAGAAGATTTTAATAAAGGAATTGTCAAAGACTGTCTCCTGTCATTTTTACCATTTTTGCCACTTTTTTGGTGAAATGGTAGGGGTACTTTTGTACCCCCTTACCATTTCACACAGGGGGGGGGCTGGGATCTGGGGGTCCCCTTGTTAAAGGGGGCTTCCAGATTCCGATAAGCCCCCCGCCCGCAGACCCCCACAACCACCGGCCAGGGTTGTGGGGAAGAGGCCCTTGTCCTAATCAACATGGGGACAAGGTGCTTTAGGGGTCTTAGACCCCCAAAGCATCCTCCCAATGTTGAGGGCATGTGGCCTGGTACGGTTCAGGCGAGAGGGGGGGCCGCTCTCGTCCCCCCCTCTTTTCCTGCGGCCTGCCAGGTTGCGTGCTCGGATAAGGGTCTGGTATGGATTTTGAGGGGGACCCCACGCCATTTTTTTTGGCTAGGGTTCCCCTTAAAATCCATACCAGACCTCAAGAGTCTGGTATGGATTTTGAGGGGGACCCTACGCCATTTTTTTTTTTTTTTTTTGGCTGGGATCCCCCTTAATATCCATCCCAGACCTGAAGGGCCTGGTTATTGAATTTGGGGGGACCCCTACGCTTTTTTTTTTTGATTTTTTTTTTTTTTTTTTATCAATGACTTTTTTTTATGAATGAGTTTCAATGAATCACTGTTCTCTGTGTTACGGGAGCCGTGAATTAACATTAGCCGCGAGTGATTTTAAATAGCTTTTTTACTTTCAAAAATGACACTTTGCGCAGAGACAGTTCTAAACACGGGAAACATGCGCCCCTTTACAGGCATACTATAGACACCCCCCAGGTACGAAATTTAAAGGAATATTACACTTTTATTGTTTCAATTTAAGCATTATTAAAATCACTGCTCCTGAAAAAACGGCCGTTTTTAAAAAATTTTTTTGCATTGATACATGTCCCCTGGGGCAGGACCCAGGTCCCCAAACACTTTTTATGACATTAACATGCATATTAGCCTTTAAAATGAGCACTTTTAATTTCGAACGTTCGCATCCATTATAACTAATAGGGTTCTAAAGCTCGCACGGACTTTAGGTCCGTTCGCGGGTTCTGGTGCGAGCCGAACGGGGGGGTGTTCGGCTCATCCCTATAAGCAGGTAAAGGCAGGCAGCATGTATGGTATGTATGGTTACAAGTGAATAGAGAGGGGGGGAGAGAGAAGATCTCATCTCTACCAGGTACTAAGCAGCTTCAATGCGGAAGTACGTTTTGGAATGACTTACTTGTTGGGTATAGATAGGGGGTTTAAACCTTCAGAAAAGTGTTCTGAGTATCTTTGGCTGTTGAATTTGCATTCACCATAGTGCTTTGCAATATACCCCTTTTTTTATTGATTTGAAATTTGTGTTCTCCAGAGGTTAGCTAGTGTTTATTTGGTATCAGTGGACATGAAGAGATCAGTCTATTTGCATTTTTCGTGATGTCCTGGATTGTAGTACCATCAGCTGGAGGATCGGGTTTAAAAAACTGTAAATTCCGATCCAGAGAGATTGAGCTTAAAGACACGACCACCATATGTGACATATGGTAGATATCTTTCATAAAATAGAAGCAAAACGAATAAAACGTGAAAAAAGATTTTCAGAAAATTGCTTGGTTTACACTTTAAATGAATCCTCACATGCCTTCACAACAATTTTCTCCAGGTTCACAATATTTTCTTTTGAATTGAACTTGGTTATGTCATTGTCGCTAAGATGAAACTATAGGAATGGCACCTTGCTATGAAATTCCAGCGATATATGTTATTATACATTTGCTGCAGAAGTACCTAATCTGTGTAGAGTATCAGCAGTTGAAATAAGCTTTGAGGTAGCTTAGCCAGCTGTCGTACAGCTTGTCAGACATTATATTAGTTGTTATGACAGCATTCTTTTTGAAATTCCCTGTTTTCATGCACAATCAGACTACTGCTTCCCATTCATCTGCTGAAACGGTATAAGACATTAAGGAGCAACGTATGATTCATTTATCTTTTCTATTAAAGGTATATAGGGGTGGTTTATGTATGTTTCTGTCCTAATAGGTACAATCAAGTGGCAGTCAGTTATTCTTAATGACCTGGGTTATTTCTGGTAACAAAATGATGTGCTCAAATAAAAAGTTGTATTCTATGAGTGAAATGCATCAGTGCAAAAAAAAATAATCAGTCGACAGCACAGAACATCTTAAAGTATAAAACTAATTGATTTCACACATCAATTTTTTGTGATTAAAAGTTTTTATTTCAACTGCAAAATACGCGAACAAGACATATCATCAGAAACCATGACAGTGTAGTTTGATCACAGTTCTAACAGAGGTTGAGTGTATATAAAGAAAGAGACATGAACATGAAAAGTATCACTCAGACAGCTAAAAAACATGAGTGCTAGCAACAGGAAGCTACTATACCAGATATCAAGTCTTATAAAAATTACTGGAAGAGACGAGAGAAATTGGCACGCTGGAGGACTGTCTGGGACCCACTCACCCCTCCCGACACCCCTAAGGGGAACTCACTGTGTCTGAAGAGGAGCGCGGGCCCTCGCCCCCAAATTAAGTTCCCCACTGGGGGGAGTTAGCGTATGCCTTAAAAGGGAAAGTAAAAAAATAAAATCCAATGAAAACATAACGAAGGATCCTATGGTTCCTGCTGAGTCGTATCCAATGGATATTGTATACAAAAAACCTGGGTTTGCAGCCGGAGAACCAAAAGATAGGTAAGTAGCTCCGGAAAAGGAACGAGGGTTACTATTTCCAGATTGTATTGGAAGAACTCAACACAATTACCAGTGACTATACTACACGAGTATAAAAGAAAATAATAAATCAAAAACAAGAGAGAAGACAAAGGAAAGAGAGAAGGAGAGAAGAGGGAGGAAAAAAGAGTGAAGAGAAGAAGAAAGAAAGGGGAGAAGTGCCTATCCATCAGACGCAAGACTCTGAAGATGGGTTTACTGCTTATTATCAATTCCAGGTATCAGGGAGATTCCAATATACCGAGCCCAGGGTTCCCATATCGCTTTAAATTGTTCCGTCTTATCTAACAGGGAGCTCACCAGTTTTTCTTGCTCCATCATCCACGAGACCTTCCGTTTCATAGATGATATCGAGACCGTGGAAGATTTCCAGGCCTTGGCAATGGATAACTTAGCTCCTGTTAACATGAATAGTATCAACTTACGGGTGAGTTTAGGGATACCCAGTGCGAGTCCATTAAGCAATGCAATTGCGGGGGTCTGAACAATAGTACAACCAGTGACCTTACGAATCAGGTGAAAGGCTTTATTCCAGAAACCTCTTATCTTGGGGCATTCCCACCATATATGGAGCATGGTACCAAGTCCCTGGCATCCCCTGAAACAGAGAGGAGATGAGGAGGGGTACATATGAGCTAGTCTGGTAGGGACTAAATACCATCTCGTCAGAAGTTTGATGTTGGCCTCTAGGAGAGAAGCATTATAGATACCTTTGCGAGATCTGGAAAAGGAATCGTGCCAGTCCCCCACATCCCAGGAGGTCTGGAGATCCCTCTCCCAGGAAATCATATATGGCAATTTATTTGGATTGGTGGCAAGTGACTCATAGATCACTGAGATCCCTCCCCTCTGCTCCATGGCTTGACCACACCAGCTTTCATATTTCGTGAACCCTGGGGGATTAGGTTTGTTTGACCAAAGAGAGTGAATGAAACGTGAAATTTGATGAAACCTAAACTGTTCGGATACTGGTAGATCAAGCTCCTTCACAAAATGTTTAAGAGGTAGAGGACCCGTACTAGAGAAGAAGTGTCCGATGCGGTATACCCCCTTATCGAGCCACCATTTAAAGGCTTTAATGTCCATACCGGGTATGAAGAGAGGATTATGAAACAAGTGAGCTAACGGTTGAAACTCAGAGACCAGGGAGGGAAGCTTTCTCAGTGAGTCCCATAAAGAGAGGGAATGTGATAAAGTCGGAACCAGGATGGAAGGTCTATTTTTGGAGGGGCACCACAGCAGAAAGTCTAGTGTGAACTTAGGTACAGCATGTCTTTCAATGGCTATCCAATCAGGCTTTTCAACCTTCAGGTAAATAGTTGATAGTTGTGCTAATCTTGCTGCTTGATAGTACCATAGAAAATTAGGAACCCCCAGTCCTCCCTGAGAGGAAAGATTGAAAAGAGTGCGTTGTGAGAGACGAGGTCCCTTCTTGTGCCAGATAAATTTAGTGACTTTGCTCTGAAACGCTTTCAGGTGGTCTTTCCTGATCGGAATAGGGAGTGAACGAAAGAGATAAAGCAATCTGGGTAACAAAGTCATCTTGACTGAATTAATTTTTCCTGTCCAAGAGATATCATGGCATTCCCAACCTCTAAGGTCTGCCTCAAGTTTTTTATACATTGGAGGATAATTAGCTTGGTAAAGGTTTTCTATACTCGATGTTATGGAAAGCCCCAAGTATTTAATAGAGGAGTCACTCCACTCAAATGGATACTTGTCCTTGAGGAGAGACATTTGCGAGATAGGAAGAGAGACATTGAGAGCCTGCGACTTAGATATATTAACGTGTAACCCTGAAACAACAGCAAACTCATTTAGTAATTTGCAGATCACAGGGAGAGATGAGGATGGCGAGGTCACAAAAAGGAGGAGATCATCAGCAAATAGGGCGCATTTATGAGTTGTAGATCCACATTGCACCCCTTTAATGTCCGAATGACCACGGATTGCTATTGCTAAAGATTCAATCATCATGGCAAAAATCAAGGGGGATAACGGGCATCCCTGGCGGGTTCCCCTGGCTATCTGTATCGGATCGGAGTAGAGTCCCTGCAGTCTGACTTTGGCCTCAGGAGTTGAGTAAAGAGCTTTCAAAGCTCCTATAAAGTTTGGGCCAAAACCCCAATGTCTGAGTACCACGAAAAGATATGGCCATGAGACGGAATCGAAGGCCTTCTGGAGGTCCAATGATAAAAGCATGCCCTCTTGTTTTTGTCCCCCCTCCCAGTTCGATTGTAGAACCGAGATAAGGTCGACTGCCCTTCTAACCTGGTCGGGGCCTTGCCTTCCAGGGATAAATCCGGCCTGGTCTTTATGAACGTAC
Organism: Lithobates sylvaticus; assembly: GCA_028564925.1. Taxonomy (NCBI): domain Eukaryota; kingdom Metazoa; phylum Chordata; class Amphibia; order Anura; family Ranidae; genus Lithobates; species Lithobates sylvaticus. The sequence goes on along the minus strand of CM053035.1, from coordinate 126,633,768 downwards.
TGACCTACAAAAGACGCTAGCCGATTAGCCATTACTTTAGTGAATATCTTCAGGTCATTGTTAATCAAAGAGATGGGCCTGTAGTTCCCTGTTAGACTTGCATCTTTACCCGGCTTAGGAATTACAGAGATATAGGCCATATTTAGTTGATTACCAATAGGGGAACCCGCAGACATTGAGTTAAAGAATCTAGTGAGGTATGGTGTCAAGGTGTCAGTAAAAGTTTTGTAATAAGGGGTAGAAAACCCATCAGGCCCTGGTGCCATTCTCCCTTTCAAATTTTTAATAACTTCCGCTACTTCTGCATCCGTGACGGGAGACTCCATCTCTGCCCTGTGATCTACAGAAAGTCTGGGTAATTTCAGATTCGTTAAGAATTCCTCTAAGCAATCAGTGTTGGGGTGTTCATCAGCTGCATAAAGTTTTCTATAAAAGTCTTGGAACGTTTTCATGATGTTCTGTGGGTTAAGTGAGAGAGAACCATCCGCTAGTCTGATTTTGGGGAGAGAGTGGGAGAAAAATCTAGGGGACAACTTGGAAGCAAGTAAGGGTCCAATTTTGTCCCTTTTCTGGTAGAACTTTGCTCCCGTCCATCTGATGGACTTCTCAGCCTTCGTAGTGAGGGCCAGGTTCAGGGCCACTCTAGCCGCATCTAAGGCATGTCCGGGGACTCTATCTGGGTCACGTTTATGTTGTTTGCGCAGAGCACAGAACTCCCTCTCCAGCTTTTCAATGTCACCCATCCTATCTTTCTTCTGTTGAGCCGCAATTTGAATCAGCGTACCCCTGATCGTCACCTTGTGCGCCGCCCAGAGAGTCTCAGCAGACACATCCCCAACGTCGTTAAGCCGGAAATATTCCTGTAGGGCCTTCCTTATTTCGATAACCCTAATAGGGTCGTTCAGAACGGACTGGTTAAGGGACCAATGTGAGGGACGGTGTCTGGGAGCATCTCTACGCAGCGTAAGGAGGACCATAGAGTGATCCGACCAAGTGACGTCCAAAATTTTTGACATAAGTGCTAGTGGGATATGACGGACAGATAATAAGATATGGTCAATACGTGAGTAGGATTGATGCAGGTTCGAGAAGTGGGTGAAGTCCCGTGTGGAGGGGTTCAATTCCCTCCAGATGTCAGCCAATTGAGACTGGTAAATCAGTCGCGCTAGTTGAACGCTACGTTTAGTAGGCCTGGTCACTTGCGAACGGATAGGTTTGGACTTGTCAATACCCGAGTCAAATGAAATATTTGAATCCCCTCCCATAATTACGATCCCGTCCAACATTGGGCTAAGGGTATGAAGCATACGCTGAAAGAACCTTGTCTGACCGCTATTGGGGGCATAGTAGGAAATGAAAGAATATAGTTGATTTTCAATGGAACCTTTCACTAGGAGGAATCGTCCCTCCGGGTCTCTATGTTCCAGTTGTACCGAGAAGTTGCATTGTTTAGAAAATAAGATCGCTACCCCTTTCGTCTTGTCTTCCGCGTTAGCTAGGAAGAACGTTGGAAATTGGGCATGTAGAAAAGATGGGGCATACCGCATCGGAAAATGAGTTTCCTGCAACAGTAGAACATCTATGTGACGGGATCGGTAGACCTGGAAGGCCTTTCTTCTCTTAATGGGAGAATTAAGTCCCTGTGTATTGTGCGAGATTATCCGTAAAGGGTGTATGGCGGAAGTGTCGTTAGCCATGGAGCTTAAGGGAGAACATGTCATTTGATCCACAGTCACTTACCGGAATCTGTGAAGGGAGTGAGGGAAGAAGGACTGCCCAACCGACTTGTGGAATCTCCGGAGACACCTTACGAGAGAAATGCATCAGTGGACAGGCTGAAAAAGAAAAGAGGTTAGTCAGGGAAAAGAAAAAGAAAACACGATCACACATTTAACTGAATAATGTAAAGCCTATGACAGGCCCGGATTAAGGGAAGGAGTAGACCTCCCTTCCCTTAATCAGAACAAACAACTTTTGTATAGCCCAAGTGAAGGGCTAAGGTTCCACTACCCAGAAGTAGAAAATTCCTGTCTGAGTAGTAGAAGGGAGCACAAGGCATCAGCCCCGGCCCTATACAGCGTAGCAACAAAACTGTAAAACTCGGAACAATGCGGAAACAGCTACCAGTCTTCCCATATGGTGGAGTAGACTCAAATGTCCAGTGTGGGGGAGCATGGCCAGGGGGGAGAGGGAAGAGTTACTAGGGGAAAAGGTCGCACTACCAGTGCGAATGCGAGGCCCGAAATTGCTTGACAGCAGGTGTCGGAATATGAGGGGATACGATCAAATCAGTTCTGGAAAAAGTTCTTGGAAGTGACTTCCATCAGGGAGTAGAATCGGTCATGACAGATGAGGATTCAGTACAAGAAATCGCAGGAGACAGCATCATGGGGGGAGGTTATCCTTGACTCTCTTGTGGTTGACTTTACCCCATAAGGGTGACGTAGGGCTCTGAGGTGTGGGCCGTTTGGCAGACCCATGTTGAGAGTGTGTCGTGTCCATGTCCGTGTCTAAGGAGATGAACTTGAGATCCAGGAGTAAGCGTTCACCTTCAGGAAAATTATGAATTGCATGCTGTTTGCCCTTGTAGGAGAATTTGAGGGCAAAAGGGAATGCCCAGCGGTACTTAATATCTTTTTTTGTCAAAGCTGCCAGAAGAGGTTTCAGAGACCTCCGTTTTTGAATGGTAAACGGGGAGATGTCTGCAAATATCTGAATGTCCTTCTCCTGGAACTGTATGCGGTCCTGTTGGCGGGAGCGTTTCATCACCTCCTCTTTAATGGAGTAATAATGTGGTTTAACCACAATGTCCCTGGGGGATCCATCTTTCCTCGGAGGGCCCAGGGATCTATGAGCCCTGTCCAATTTTAGTTTGTGAGATGAGACAGAGGGGATCAGGGTTTTAATGACTTCCTGCACAGCCGCAGGGACATCTATGACCGACTCGGGAATCCCTCTGATCCTAAAGTTATCCCTCCTCGAGCGATTCTCGAGATCGTCGATCCGGGCCTGGGCCATTTCAAGTTGTTCTTGCACAAAGTGCAGATGATCAGTGTTTTGATTTGACCTGGAAATAGTAATGTCTAGTTTATGTTCAATATGTTCAATTCTGGAGCCCAGGTTTTGGAAATCTGCCCTGATTTCTCCTGTGATCCTATCTGTGATTTTGTCAGCATTTTGTGCTAACCCCCTGTCAAGCATCTCTGAGATCCTGTTAAAAAGTTCTGAGACGTTGAAAGTTACATCAAGAGCCTGCGTGGGTTGGTGAGCAATGAGTTCAGTCAGGTTATGTGAGGCTGTAAAGGGAGACATCCCACAGGGCCCTGTGGAGCGCTCTAATAGGGACACTGAGGCAGTTTGAGAAGGGATTTCCCCTGCAGGGGCTGGGGCTGACAACAGTGGGGTAAAAGGTAGGATGGCTTGCTTCAGCACTTGCCTGCCCATGACGGAGGAGTCCTCTGCAGCCTGATCCCGTGCCTGAGGTGCCTGAGGTGCGGCCGCCATCTTGGAAAATTCCTGGCCGTTTACGGAGCTGAAATGGGGTTCCAGGGCCCGTCTAGCGTGGCCCCCAGACATGAAGGTGGTCCCCGATGTCTCCCCTGCCTGCTCCCGTTCGAAACAGGGAGAATGGAAGCCGGATTCCGCCGCTATTAGCGCTGTGTGGCCGGCGCTGTACGGAGCTCCGGGCTTACGCCGCCATCATAGGAGACGCCGCGCATGCGCTCACCCACACATCAATTTTTTAAGAAATAATTTTACATTAAGCATGTCTATCTGTGGAATAGGAAAGGATTGTGCATTTTGATATGAAATGTAAATTAATATTGCATACTTAATGACAGTGTAAAAAAAAGCAAAAAAAAAAACAAAAAAAACATTTAGCCCTTGTGGTCAAGTAGTGATAAAAGATTTGGCATTTGACTGTCTTTTGCTACTGTCTGCCTCTTTTTTAAAATTACACTAGACATTGGTTTAAAAAAACTATCTATTCAAGTATGTTTTCTTAACTTAAAAAAAAATACCTTCTTGTGTTCTCCACCTCCTCCAAAATCTCCAGATTCCTTTGTTTGTGCTGCTGTGATCCTACTTCCTGTTAGAGGGTGGCTACATTCATTCTCCATGGACCCATTGCATGTAGAAATGTATCCTCCCTCTCTTGCTAACTTCTGAGATGGACTATGGAAGTCAGGTAAACACAGCAATGCTGGCAATACATGGTTCGAATCTTGTTAATGGGTAGGCTGAATGTACCGACTTGGGTACAACCAGCTTGCCGGATTCCCTTGTGATTATCGCTAGCGGCTGCTATAGCCACTAGCGATAATCACTGTCTTCTCCTGGCGGAGACTGATCCCCCCCCCCCCCCACAGGGAGAAGACAATGGCCTGGCTGGAGGGATCCCGCATCAACACTGTCTGTGCTGATGGGGTAATCAAGGAAATTTCTTTCCTGCAACCTGTGGCTGCAGAAAATAAACTTGCTTCATGTATGGTCGGTCTAAGAAGGGATTTTACATAATTACAACATGCAACATGGATGTGAAAAAGTTGACACTTAGAAATAAGTGTGGTCTAAATGCATGTATGCCATGCATATTTTGCAGCTAATTTAGCAATTAGGTTTTAGGTGGTAAAGTGGAAGTACAAATTGTAGACCATTCCAATTTTTCTGCTGAAAGTGTGTATTATATAGCTACATACAAACAAGATGGTGTCTTCTCTAAATGTGAAAAAAAGTTTGAGAAGCTAGGAGGCTGGGCCTCTGGTAAGCTTTTAGCACAATTCACTATTGGCATTAAAATATGTCTGAATTTTCCTCGAATAATATTCCAGAAATAGTGTGGGAGGGATAATAACTGAAGATATGAATAGTTATCTGACCCTAGCCAATCCCCGGGAGGCTGACCCAGAAGGTGTGGCTGGGGAGAAGATAAATATTTAGGAAGATCTAAACAGTCTTTTCTTCTCATGGGGCATCCTCCTGGGAGGGGACCTGTGTGTGTGTGTTCCAAAGAACTACTGCTACTAGGCCTCAGCAGAGGGTCTGAAGGAAACTGGCCTGTAGAAGCTTGGCTGGAGATGTGGGTGCCTTTTGCCTGTAGCTCCAAGTATGGAAGTACCTCTTGGGGATGAGACACTAGATGTTTCTGCAAAAAACTGCTCTCATAGGGTCTCGGATTTACTGGCTTTCCCCTCTTTCTTCAGCATCATTTTGAGGCTGCTACTATAGGGTCAACTTCTGCCAGAACAAGGACTTTCAGGAAGTTATCCTCTTGGATTTATGTGCCTTGGGGTATCCTGCACCCTCAACCCTCCTCCCTGCATTTTGCTCAAGGTCTGCAATAAATCCTAAAACAAACCCTAGACTGATTTTTAATTTGCCTCTTAATTTGTGTGCTTCTGAGACTGAACACAAGATGGGAAGCTTCAGAACAGCTAAGGACCTGTACATGTTGAGGCCCCTCTGAGGGTCAGCACTACATAAGACTTTTTTAACAAGTTACAACTTCTGTTTTATACTGTGTATTTGTGCTTTGTTTGGTAGGTTATGCAGGATACACCTGTTTTCCATGGCTCCTGACAACTGTTGGTTTAGCTGCACCAAAGGTCAGCAATAAACCTCCTTTCTTCCTTGTTATCACTTGGCTTTGCCTACTTGCACACTTTCTAGCATTTCAGCATGCATACGTGTGTGAATATAGCCCTGATGCATGCAGTAGGCTGAGGGTTGGCAGGAGTCATGCAAATATTAAAAAGCCCTCATGGGTTGGTGTCAGTCTAGAGGAGTGGGAGATATTAAGTAAGCTGCATGTGCATGCAATCCTCCCTAGGTAAAGTCCACATGTGATGCCTCCATGATTGAAAGAAATGGAATCCAATGAATAAAATAGGTCAGGTACAGAAAGCTGTGGAGTAATAGGCTTCACAGCAAAGAGAAGCTCACAATAGACATGTACGATTAGTTTCGTATGAAATTCGTACATTCGGGAGGATCCGAAATACAAATTTTTATGCATACAAATTTTGTAAGCAATATGAAATTTCGTATATGAATTTCGGATCCAGATTCCGTTACAACAGAATCAGACAGAATGTTCGTTAATTACAATTATTCGTTATGATGAAGTTAAAAAACCCAGGAAGTCAGCACAGCACAGGGATGGTGGGAGCCCCTCATAATGATAAATTCATCATAACGAAAATTCGTAATTGTTACGAAAAGTTAACGTACCTAAAAGTTAAAAACCCAGGCAGTCAGCACAGCACAGGGATGGTGGGAACCCCTCATAATGATACATTCATCATAACAAACATTCGTAATTGTTACGAAAACTTTACGAACCTAACGAAAATTCATATTTTGTACGAATCCGAATTGAATTTCGGACACGAATTACGAAATACAAATTCATTTTACTACGAAACGGAATTAAACAAAACTAATTTATTGATGGCACACATGTCTAGCTCACAATGGGGGTTATTTACGAAAGGCAAATCCACTTTGCACAGCAATTGCACTTGGAAGTGCAGTCGCTCTAAATCTAAGGGGTAGATCTGAAATGAGGGGAAGCTCTGCTGATTTTATCATCCAATCATGTGGAAGCTAAAATGCTGTTTTTTATTTTCCTTGCATGTCCCCCTGGGATCTACAGCGACTTTACTTCCAAGTGCACTTTCAGTGCAAAGTGGATTTTCCTTTAGTAAATAACCCCCAATGCGTTGTAAAATCAGAGTAAGTATTTCAAATACAGGAGCCTGCTCAACTGTGCAAGGATGAAGGTAAGACTGGAGTTCAGGTTTAATAAATCTAGAAATCTATCTTCCAAATTATTTTGCTCTGTTGTTTTCACCTAAGTGGAAATATACATGAAAGGATTGCAGAAATTGCTTGAAGCAGCCTTATAGGCAAACCTATCACAAAGGATATTTCCTTTGAAAGTAAAAAAGGTGAAATAGTAATCCTGACCTTTATAAATAGGCTCCTGTGACTAATATATGGCATATAGTCTGCTTTCATATAATACATGCCCTTTATTAACATATGTCAAATTCTTTGTTATTGCCAGTCATTAAATGCATGTTATTAATGTGTAGCCTGGAATAGGTGAAGGTAAACCAAGAAATGCACTGCGGTAACATATACAAAATTGTTTGCTTGTCTTATTATGCATGAAAAATGTAAATATACAACTCATGCCATTGTGAGTTTATTATCTAGCTATATTAAAGAGTAACTAAGGTCGATGGAGTTTTCAAAATCTCGACCACCGATTGGTAATTTCATACACTTTGTAATGCCTCCAAGTATTGCTCACCAGTTCTACCCGGAAATAAGTTAGCCTCCCCCTTTCAATGCACTACCCAATTACGTATATGCTTTTATTGCGAACAGTTCATTGTTATTAGCAAAGGTTCTATTCTACTTCATGGTGAATACAGATTTTTATATTACATGGATACTGACTGGATCTGTTTTGTTAACGTAAAAACGGAATATGTAAAGTTATTCAATATACACAATGCTGATGTTGTTTGAATAATAAGAAGTACGATGTATCCTCTTGCAACAACTAGATAATTATATAAGATAGTTGAAACCACCTACATTGTTATATTTTGTTTACATATGATCTAATGTTCTTAATTCTTAAAAATCTCAATAAAACTTCTGTAAAAAGAAAGAAACTAAGGTCTTTGGATGGCATGGGTTTGGTTTACAACTTCACAGTTTTTTAATGTTACATACAATATGTACCAGTTGAGGAGATTTCTACTCACTTCCTGGTCCAGCAATCACAGAAAGTAAAAGGAGATATTCCCAGTGCAGCAAATACATTGCAATACATTGCAAATTGTCTGAAGTTGTGAAAATGGTTATAGGAAAGGAGAGAACCAGGATGAATTGTCTGAAGTTGTGAAAATGGTTATAGGAAAGGAGAGAACCAGGAAGAATTTTTCGCAACAAAAAATGCAAAATTTACAAAGTGACAGTGATTCCCTCACCAATCTCACTAAAGGGCCTTAACAGCTGGGACCGTGAGCCTTCCAATAGCCTCTGCTGTGCTCTGCTGTATTAAGTCAGTCTAATGTATATCTCATCATGGAACACACGATGAATGAGGAGAAAAAAGAAAAAATGCTTCTCATAGCGTACCACAATTCAGACAGACATTCATAAAACAAAATACAAGATCCAGGCACATATTCCAAGTGCCCACCCAGCACTAAGGAAAACACGCTCAGCTCAGACGGTGGTGGTCCTGCTTTTGTATCACACAACACGGGCTCCAACCACTCAAAATTGCGATACTGTCAGCGTCCCTGTCTCTCACTCTGCATCCGTTTCGTCTATTGACGTCCTCATGGAGTGGCACGAATGTCTGTCTAAATTGTGGTACGCTATGAGAAGCATTTTTCTTTTTTCTCCTCAATCATCATGTGTTCCGTGGTGAGATATACATCGGACTGATTGAAAATAGCAGAGCACCTCAGAGGCTATTGGAAGGCTCACGGTCCCAGCTGTAAAGGCCCTTTAGTGAGATTGGTGAGGGAATCACTGTTTGAACACTGGTGTTAAGTGGCTTGGTTAGCCTTTATATTATTGAAATATTCCACCTCTCACTTATTATTATTATTTTTTGGGACTTTTTAATATTGCTTGAATATTGGTATAGTTTTCATCATATATATGTGATAGGTTGGTATACACTGTCACTTTGTAAATTTATCATTTTTTGTTGCAATACATATAGGAGGGGTATTACTTACAATGTTTATATATTTGTGATTTTATCTTTATTGTTGTTTTTTGGATTTGCACAAATTTAGCACTTTTGATGATTGCATTGCAATTCCAGCACTTTATCATTGCTCATTTGCACATTTTTGTCATCCATATAAAGTATGGTGTTTTGCACATTGTTGCATTTTTGCACTTTATTTGCTATTCATATAGTAGGCTAATATCATTTATCATTTTTCACATATCATTTTGATCTTTCACAATACATATATTATTGATTTTCAAATTTTTTTGCACTTTAATTATTGGGGTTTTCTTCAATTTCTTCAAAATGTTGTAGAATACTATGAACCTACGCTAATCTCGACTCTCATCCAACCCTTTCTGTTTACCATCAATATCGATAAAGCTGCGGTTCGGTCAGTTTAGCTGTTACATACACATCTGTGGCGCTGTTAAAACTTTTTTGCACTAAAACGGTTGCATAAGCCTAGTACACATGATGAGATTATCAGACTTTATAATTGCTCATTTGCACATTTATGCAACTGTTTTGCCTTGAGTTTGGCTTTAAAGTGAACCTAGACTTTGTAGGTACTCGGCTATATAACAGGTTCACCTTACAGGAGTGTACATAAGGAGTCAGCACTTGTTTTCTCCATGTTCACCACCAACAAACTGCGTAAGACCCTGTACTTGCAGTTATGAGGGAGCATGGGACACTCCCCTTTGCATCCCCACAATGCAGCACCAATCACCAATCCAATTTCTTCTTTTATGGTGGCTGTGTGCATGTGTAGGTTTCACAAAAATCAAAATACAGAAATAAAATAGATATCAATGTTTCCCCACCTAAAGACATGTAATTGTGTACACCTTTCCTTGTGATCATTACAGCCAGACCACATAGCCAGTCTAGTGACCTAATTTTTCTCTACTGAAATTATGCAGAGCTCCCAACTGTCACTGATTTTGAGGAACTGTCCCTGATTTGGAACAAGGTCCCTAGTTCCTCCTCATTTGTCCCTTATTTTGGTCTAATCTTTATAATTGTATATAAAATGCACTATTAATCTTTCAAAAAGTGTTTCTAAGTGATAAACCTTTCATCCAATTTCTAAATTGCTGCATTTGAAAGTTTCAAAAGCCAATATAAAGGAATAGTAGTGGTAAAAGTGTTAAAGTCCTTTAAGGGGGGGGGGTGGCAGAGGGTGTGTCTTAGGCCTACATAATTTTGCTAATGGGTGTCCCTCGTTCCCATCTCAAAAAGTTGGGAGGTATGAATTATGCAGTTCACTTTGGTCGCCACTTGAACCTGGCCGGTGGTTAGACAGTGAAGGAGAAGCACCAGTGCTGGCTTACCCTCTTCTTACCTGAATTCTGCACATTAAGAAGGCTTTTTTGGGGACAGGTTCACATATAATAGTTGCATTTTTAATCAATTAATAGCTGGATTTTATGGTCTATCTGGAGCTGAGTTAAATAAAAAATAAAGTGAACGCATCAAAAGCTTTTATATGACCCGGCCCTATCTGCCAACATTTTTGAAACAATCCAGTAAAATTCAATAGAAAATATTAATTAATTAATGAATTACTTTGTAAAACAGGGTGCGAGAAGCACCTCTAAGAACTTGACCTTAGGCTAAGGGACAGACAATATTGACCTGCTTTTGGTCTCTTCTACAGGGTTTTTTGTTCATTTAGTACAATACATTTCAATAGCATTTGATGAGACCTATTTGTATTTCACAGTTCAGCTGTGGCCTTGATTATTTACTGTGAACTTCCTGACCGCAGCTGAATGTCAGACATATTTCTGATGGAATACATCTGCTGGAATGCACAAGCATTTCTTAGTGTCACTTGAACTTTTTATTTGATTTGTTGCGGGAACTGCATGTATAATGCATACCCTAACATTAAATTAGTCTCTATTAGCAATTTTCTTCTCCTGATATCTCAAGCTGATACCAGGCTATGGTAGGATCGTTAATCAGTACTTCACAGTTCTCAGAGTGCACAGGTCTGTGCAGATGGTTTTAAATCACATTTGCATAACCATCAACTGATATACAATCTTTCAGAATGAGCAGTGGAACTTTGAAAATTAAAGGTACACTCCAATCAAACATGGGGATGTAGTGTAACTGCATGATAATTATATAAATCAAGTTTGATTTATCTAACCATCTAGAGATGGCAAAGACAAACAGACAGATTTCCGCTATATAAGTATCCATCTCATGTTCTGTTCCTAGTGTAGCGGTACCCCTGAAAGGGCTTCTGGGGGTTGGTGGTCAAAGGCACAGTCAATGTACGCTTCCAGCACAGATGATGATGACCAGAGTTCTTTCTCACTAATGCAGAGTCTGCCAGCACACAAAGAGCACAGTTCAGGCACACTGACACAAAAAGAAGCCTAGGGGGGTGTCTATTTGTTGTTTAATTGTGTTTTTTTTTTTTTTTTTTTTAAAGGGTACCTTTATTAAACTTTTTTTTCTTGTGTCAAGAACAAAGACAAAAGAAAAAAAAAAAAAAAGAAAATGTGCCCAGCAAGGCACAGCACCAAGACGCAGCCCATAACAATACAGAACAGAAAAAATATATCACATTATCCATACATGACTATAACAGATGGTGTAATAGGGGCCAAAAAAGGAAGGTCCCCAATGAAACATCATTGCTACATCACCAAAGAGTTACATAAACAGGAATGTATGCAGACTGCAGTGCAGTACAACACATAATTCAAAAGACGAAAAAGGTGTGGACATATTACATGAGTACATCAAGATTACACAGATATTGAAGCCTGAGACATATGCAACCTTACTGTACAGCATACTACCTCTCTGCAAATCTCGGCAAATGTTTTACCCCACGTTTTTCCAAATGTTGCAAAAATAGAAGTAAAAACTTTTAGAAAAAAGAAAAGGGAAGGGGATCGATGGAATAGGACAAAAAAAGGGAGGAGAAGACACCCCCTTCTCGTCTGGCACCTGGCTAAAGTCTCTGAAAGCCACACAAGCTCTTCTCACACTGTCCCTAGATGCTGAGCACATCATTTTAGGAATATTCAAAAGCCTTTGATATTGATAATACTTGACTGTGACAAAAACAAATCCACATGTTTTCATTTTTGTCCTGACACATACCCCCCCCCCCTTTTTTTTTTTTCAATTTTGTGGGGTGAGATATGCCTTGTGTCACTACAGTCTTTGTGGATATGGTGATATATGAGGCTTGTCCATTAGTGCTGGTTTGTGTCCACATGGATGATTGTACCCATATTACATATCTGAGAGATAGATCTATCAAAAGACAGATAGCCCATATCTTCAGTAAGACAGTATTTACTAGTATACTTTCTCTTTTTCTTGTACATCTCATTTTTATATGTGGCTAATAGATGGGAGGAGAGAGAGATGTACCCCCATCTCTTCATACTGGTTTGTGTTGGTGAGTAGACATATCCTCTAAATAGCCTGGAGTCTTTATATTGAAGGCAAGAGAATCTAATAACCCTCATATTGTCTATATGTGTACTGTATATCAAGAGACGTTTCACCAATTAACTTGGTAGGTGTAAATATTACAACATAGAGATACAACTTTGGTTCATACTGTATATAGTGGCATTGACCTCACCCTATAGGGATACCTGTTATGCTCATATACCTACCTTTTATGATTTATAATAAAGGTTACGTTTTAGATAAGTGGCCTTTTGGCACGTGGGGAAGCGCACCCTCTTCTAGCACACATTTTAGGAAGCGCACAATGAAAATGCATGTACATGCATGAATATGCAAGTTGAAAAATGCATGAAAAACTGCATGAAAATGGAAGTACTTAAGAGTGTATGTGTATGCCGTGTACACATGGTCGGGAAATGTTCGATGTGAGCTTGTTGTCGGAAAGTTTGATCGTGTGTATGGGGCATTAGGGTTTGCACTTGTGTTTCCAAAGGAATGAATGGTAGATGAACTACATGTAATGTAAACTACACTAATTGCAATGCATAAAACCTACTCTAGTGCATGTTAAAATGCCCAGCAAAACATTATAAAACACATGTATTTTCCAGTGCAAAAGTGAAAATTGGCAGCATGTTCTTGACACTGGATGTGAGCACTGCTAGTAAGTACCCCCTGTGCACTGAAGTCAAAGGTATGTCATGTGCTTGATGGCCAATGCAAGTGTATACTAGCATGAGGGAACAAATTATTGGCATGGAGAATGTGTGTTGATATTGGCATGGAGAATGTGTGTTGATATTGGCATGGAGAATGTGTGTTGATATTGGCATGGAGAACTTGCTTGAAATGAGGGATGAACAATATGAGTCACTACAGATGTATTCATGAAGTTCAACATATTAACAAAAATCATATCATCACCCCAAAGAAGTAATATAAATAGCACCCATTTCTATGTCATGGTCCATATAATGCACACATTGCTGTCATTTCTAGGGGGGGAAACCCACAAGCTCCTAATTGAGTTGTATGCTTGTATGTGAATGTGCATAGTCTATGCTCTTGTGATAGCCAATTCCATGACAACAGTTTTGTGTGTACCCTAATGACACACATTAACCAACTTGTATACAGTTATCCAGTGTGAATTTTCACAGGTTTTGGAATATGAGAAAATGTTTTACACTGTGTGGACTGGGATGTTCATCTTCTGTATGTGTTTAACAGCATGGAGATATGCATAGGTGCAATGCTTTATATGCATGCAGGAAAAAAATCTATAGATGGATGGTATCTCTGTAAGAATACATTTGGCACGGAGAGCAATGGCAGGTTGTAAAAAAGGGCTAAAAGGCTGGATTCTGGTGCCCTTAATAACAGGGGGGACTATGGGGATGCTGAAAGATATATCTCTATTTTAATGCTTTTCATAGTAAGCCAAAATATGGCTTTGAATTTTCTTAGTTTTTTTTTCAGAATGTGGTCAGCAATGACATTCTTTGTATTGCTTTCAATAATGGTTTCCTATACGGATTATAAAATGAAAAAAATACAATATTCATGCACCCTACCTGTACCTGAAAGCATTGCTTCAATATTATCTTCCTCCATCATATAAGTCATTTGCAAAGAATATGCAGCCACATAGAATCCTATTCAACATTAAAACACTACCTTCCAAATCCTGCAGAAACATTTTACAAATCCATGTTAAAAGTAAAACATAAATGTCTGTGTTAACTGACCATTATGCATGATCCAGTTAAACTGACCGGGGGCCATAAATAGAAAATAGCCTGAGGCCCATGGTACAATTAGTCCACCACTGATGGAAAGTGTACTATAATCTAGCCTGGAGATGTCCTCTGGGCTGTGGTAGAGGCATTTGTACAACTGTGATCAGACTCTATTATTCTGGAGTGGGAACTATGATAAGCACTTATGTCCAGGCTAAGCAAATTGAGCATTGATTGAGCTGGTATTCTGGATATGAGGATAATAATAAAGCAAAGCACATGTAAAGCAAAATTTTGAAAAAAAAAACAATTTTTTTACTTTTTGCTATAAAAAAATATCCCCAAAAAAAATAAAAAAAATAAAAATGTCTTCATCAGTTTAGGCCAATATGTATTCTTCTACATATTTTTGGTAAAAAAAAAATCACAATAAGCATATATTGATTGGTTTGTGCAAAAGTTATAGCGTCTACAAAATAGGGAATAGTTTTGTGGCATTTTTATTCATTCTTTTCTTTTTTTACTAGTATTGGCGGTGATTAGGTATTTTTTTTTTTAAACAAGAATAAAATTGTTTATTCGATTTTTACAGTACAAGCGATGCATATACACAGTTGTTCATAGGAATATTGTTACATGAATTGTCACAGGTGATTAGGGATTTTTAGCGAGATTGCGACATTGCGGTGGACAGATCAGACACTTTTGTCACTTTTATGGGACCATTGACATTCATACAGTGATCAGTGCTAAAAAAAAAAGCACTGATTACTGTATAAATGTCACTGGCATTAACAATGGGACCCCCATGTCCCGGCCTCCCCCCCTAAGTGAATTGGTAACGGGTATATTGTACCCCTACCATTTCACAAAAAAAAGTGTCAAAAATAGTAAAAAAGACAGGAGACACTTTGGGACAGGTTTTTTATTAAAAAATAAAAATGCCCCATGATGTAGATCCATCTCACGCCGCCTGACAAGCCGAAAAAAAAAAAAAAGCTGCAACAGCTCCACATCCATGGGAGGCTCCCGCCAGACCTGAAGGGCATGGTATGGATTTTGGGGGGACCCCCACACAATTTTTGTTTTTTAATTCTTGGTCCCCTTAATATTCATACCAGACCCAAAGGGCCTGGGGGGGAGACCCTTGCCGTTTTCAATGAGTTTTATCTATGTTGCCGAATGTAAACATCCCTTAATAGAAATAAGGATGACAGGTCCTCTTTATGGAGAGATCTGGGGTCAAAAGGACCCCAAATCTCTTCTTTAACTTAAAAAGCGAAATAAAAACATCGCTCCAGTCCTCCAAGGCCATAGTCGATCAAATCGTATTAAGGCTTGATCATGGGAGCAGCCGGCCGCACCGTTGGATAATTTCTTGGGCGAACCAGCGGATATGTAAGCCTGAGAGATACCGATGAACAGCGGTAGAGGGGTAATGTCCCCTCCTGCTGCTTCAGAAACTGTTTCAGCGGCTCATGAGCCGCTTGGACTGTTTTTTATGAGAAAGCCCTGCGGAAGAGGAACCCCTGATGGATTTTACTTCCTTTTTTGTTCCCTAAAAGTAAAAGCACATTATGTGACACTTACCTGCAAACGAAGCCCGCGCTGTCCCTGCTTGAGGCCACATCCATGTTCGCCCCTCTTCCTTCTGGGGCCACGGACTCCGGCTATGTTACTGTCCAAAGTCGCGTGAGGTCACTCCCGCGCATATGCCAGTCACGACACTCACTAGTGAAGAAACGTCACGTTTGGCTTCACCATAAATCTTCTAACATCTGTGAGAAGGGTTGTTTTTTTTGTTTTTTTTTTGTTTTTAAGGAAAACTAAACTCTTCCATCCTCACAGTGAGGGAAACTGACATTTTAGCCTTTGTTCGATCTGCAGTTGCCATGATGCTGCACATGTGATTCTTTGACACCAGTCATTTGATGGCTTGGCAATTTGGTTGAGAGCACAAAGCATTCATAACAGTTATCATTCACAGCATGCCTTCAATATAACTGTTTTGGAAGACAGTTAAGTCGTTGGGATAAGATCCGCTTTGAGTGAAAGTTTTTATGAGGCCACAGAGCTTGAACCAAGTATTACTGTGAGATTAGTTACCCTGACTTCAGTAGCATTTCAGATATTTTAAATTACTTTCTCCCTTTCACTAATTTTCTCTTTAATACAACTTTTTTAAAACCAAGTAAAGTAACTGTCTTGCCTGATTGAAAGAATACACTCCGAGGATTAATCCTGGCATTTGAAACTGCTCAAGAGCCAAAGTGGAAGGAGAGCGTTTATATTTAATTGTTTAGGACATCAGGAAGTCAAGGTGTTACACAAGCAATCTTGATTCATGACTAGCAGGATTCTTAAGGGATATTATAAATCTATATGTACTATTTATGACAATCAAAACATGGCAATTTGTCAGACAGTGCCAGGTTTAACAGAATGACACAATCTTTAGACTTAAAGTGATACTAAAGGTACAATTTAAAAAAAAATAAACATGTCATACTTACCTACTCTGTACAATTGTTTTGCATGGAGCAGCCTCGATTCTCCTCTTCTTGGGTCCACCATTGGAGCCCTGGGCTCCCCCCTCCCCACCGAGTGCCCCTATGGAACCATTTTAACCATTTACCTGTACTAAAGTAATGTGATAGACTGTGTATCCTGATTTGTTTTTGATACTTTTTACCTGATTGGATATTTGAACACAGAACAGGTATGGTTAAAATAACTTACACATCCCACTATTTGAGATAATGGACATTTATGTAACTTTGCTGTATAGCCTTTATAATGGCGTTGGGTTACTTTAGAAGGAGTTTGTGTGTGTGTGTGTGTCTGTTTTAACTATTTGCCTTGCCTAACACAGTAATAAATGAGGAAGGGCCAGGTCACCAGGGAGCAGGTAACAACCTAATTGCCCCTCTTAGGGAAGCAGATAGGTTTACAGGGCTAGAGGTATAGAGGTGGTAGCAGGGTACATATTTGTTTCAAGTCTTTATAATAAAATACATTTAACAATCCCAAAAAAATGATGGATAGTGTAGGGTCCCCACACCAGCTTCTGTGGAAAAGAAGTACATGTACACTCGTCACCACTGTGAGGGAGGCAAGCCAGAGCCTGTTGACCCTCAAATAAAATTATAACCTGGTCAACAACAACATATCAGGAATCTAGGGCAAGATGAAACAGACAGAATCCCACTCTGATAATTGTACCATCTGTCACTACCGGTCACTGCGGTATGTAGCTCCAATGGCATTACCCAAGGAGATCCATTTTATGAATCAATATGATCAACACAACCATAGTGCAGTACGAAGAAGCTCAAAGACAGTCATAAGATCCAGTCCCGCCTTATGCGCCTAGGAGTACACACTACTATTTTTTTTTTTCAACCAAATGGGTTGATCAAAAAAAACTGACATCTGAGGACGGAGCCACTGTACTAACTGCTGCTGTGTTCTAACAGGAGGATTGCCCCCCGTCAGAACACTCTGGTTAGGACTCTCAGCCACTTTTTTGGTCATGCCCCTTCGATAGAAGCCAGCCGACTTCTGTTGGACCGACTCCAATACACACAGGCCAAATGTCGGCCAGTTTCTATTGAACGGGCCGATGTCGTCCGACATTCGGCCCGTGTGTACTAGGCTTAAAGTGGGGTGCCCCTAAAAAAAAAATGTAAAAGTCAGCAGTTACAAATACTGCAGCTGCTGACTTTTAATAATTGGACACTTACCTGTCCCAGGGTCCAGCGATGCAGGGGAACGAAGCCCCCCCCCTCGTTCCTTGCGGCGCCGGCATTCTTACTGTGGGCACCCACTGCGCATGCACGAGCCGCGGCGCTCGCCGTGATACGCCACGCAGTCATCTGGGACACGTGACAGGTCCCAGATGACTGTGAGGCCCCGAGGGGAAGTGATGTCAGTGCCCAGGCACTGAAGGAGGCAGACTACGTGGGACCCCCCAGCAACAGGCATTTAGAGGTGAGTCAATTTTTTTTTTCAATTTTTTTTATGATTTTTAAGCTATTTTTTTTTTTGGTGGAAACACCACTTTAAGGAGTTAGAAATTATTCTTCCTAGATGATACCATGCCCAGTGTTACAGAGATGGAGCCAAACGCTGTTTGAAAAAGCACATTAAATATTTTTTTATGTAGGGAACAATATAACTTTTTAATTAATTTTTTTACTGATGTGCCATTTTAATACCAAAATTATTTTGAAATGCTACTGACCCTTCATATCGCAAGGGAAGCTTGTGTTTTGAATTGCAAGATGTTCATTCGGATGCTGTTCAGATCCTCTATTTCCTTGCTATGAAAATAAATCTTACTGTATAAACAGAAGGAAATCTGACCGTATTGAATATTGACTTCTGCTTTAATCATATTCAGCATCCTCCTATAAGTAGGTAAAGCAATATATTTCCACTCCATTGTATTAGCACTGTCATTACCTGCTATATTTCCTTTCAATCAATGGAGAAACACAACAGCCATTATTTCCAGTAAAAGTAGAATTATGTATGGAATATTGGCTGGTATAAAATAGGACCTGCGATGAGACTAATAGATCAGTAGTTCTCAGTGGTGTAGCTTTTTCTCCATCAGTCCAGCTCAGGCTTAATGAAATAGCAAGCGATAAAGTAATTTATGCTTAATTAGGGCTATCCCTATTTTCAAATTTTTGCGTGGTCGCTGAGGACTGAATTTGAGAACCTCAGTAAGAATTAGATAATTTGTAATATGCGCCATGATTTCATTGTGCTCACAGTGACCATTTAAAGGAGAACTCACCAACTTCCATTTGTATTTAAAATGCTTGCAAACCATGACCTACGTATAATTTAAAAGCTGGAATGCATCTATGAAGCCAATTTAAGCCTGGGTTCAGACTAGTGCGGTGCGAATTGAAGGCCCTGCGTGACTGCGCAGTGAAACGTCAGCTGTTCTGTGGATTGTGCGCGTTTTAGGTGCGAATCAGCTGCTAACATAAATACGCAACTCATTGTACTACTTCTGAGGGGGAAATCCACGCCAAATTTTTATAAAAAAAAAACGGCATGGGTTCCCCCTCCAGAGGCATACCAGGCCCTTAGGTTAAGGGTACCCCCAAAATCCATACCAGACCCTTATCCGAGCATGCAGCCTGGCAAGTCAGGAAAGGGGGTGGGGACGAGTGAGCGCCCCCCCCTCCTGAACCGTACCAGGCCGCATGCCCTCAACATGGGGGGTGGGTGCTTTGGGGAAGGGGGGCGCCCTGCGGCCCCCCACCCAAAAGCACCTTGTCCCCATGTTGATGAGGACAAGGGCCTCTTCCCGACAACCCTGGCTGTTGGTTGTCGGGGTCTGCAGGCGGGGGGCTTATCGGAATCCGGGAGCCCCCTTTAATAAGGGGGCCCCCAGATCCCGGCCCCCCACCCTATGTGAATGAGTATGGGGTACAATGTACCCCTACCCATTCACCTAAGGTGTAAAGTGTAAATAAAAAAAACACACAATTTTTTAAATATATTTTATTGTACTGCTCCGGGGGTCTTCTTCCGTCTTGGGGGGTCTTCTCGCCGGACTCCTCCGCTATTTTACCTAGCTCTTTTACCGAGCGGAGGAGACCGGCTTTCTTCTTCGTCGTTGTCGCCGTCGCCTGGGGGTCTCGATCCGCCTTTGGGGGTCTTCCGGGGTCTCTTCTGTTCTTGCCGCTGTCGTCGCCTTCTGCGCCTTCTTCTTCTTCTTCTTCTTCTTAAGATGTTGACTCGTCGCTTTCTCTGGCCGGAATGGCATAGACGCGCTGTGTTGTGACTTATATAGGGACAAGGGGGCAGGGTCACATGCTCATGTCACATGGTGACCCCGCCCCCTATGATGTCACAGTCCCGGAGGATGCTGGGACTGTGACATCATATGTGGGCAGGGTCACCATGTGACATGAGCATGTGACCCTGCCCCCTTGTCCCTATATAAGTCACAACACAACGCGTCTATGCCCTTCCGGCCAGAGAAAGCGACGAGTCAACATCTTAAGAAGAAGAAGAAGAAGGCGGCGGCGCAGAAGGCGACGACAGCGGCAAGAACAGAAGAGACCCCGGAAGACCCCGAAGGCGGATCGAGACCCCCAGACGACGGTGACGACGACGAAGAAGAAAGCCGGGCTCCTCCGCTCGGTAAAAGAGCTAGGTAAAATAGCGGAGGAGTCCGGCGAGAAGACCCCCCAAGACGGAAGAAGACCCCCGGAGCAGTGCAATAAAATATTTTTAAAAAATTGTGTGTTTTTTTTATTTACACTTTACACCTTAGGTGAATGGGTAGGGGTACATCGTAAAGGGGGCTCCCGGATTCCGATAAGATCCCCGCCTGCAGACCCCGACAACCAACGGCCAGGGTTGTCGGGAAGAGGCCCTTGTCCTCATCAACATGGGGACAAGGTGCTTTGGGGCTTCCCCAAAGCACCAACCCCCCCATGTTGAGGGCATGCGGCCTGGTACGGTTCAGGAGGGGGGGGGCGCTCGGTCGTCCCCACCCCATTTCCTGACCTGCCAGGCTGCGTGCTCGGATAAGGGTCTGGTATGGATTTTGGGGGGACCCCCACGCCGTTTTTTCGGCATAGGGGGTACCCTTAAAATCCATACCAGACCTAAGGGCCTGGTATGCTCCTGGAGGGGGAATCCATGCCATTTTTTTTTTTTAAAAGTGGGCCTGGACCTCCCCCTCAGAAGTAGTAAAATGACTTGCAAATTTTTGTTCACCACGCAAGTCAGGTGCGAATCAGATGTGTGCCCATAGAAGATAATGGGCCTGAATTCTCACACCTGATCCGCCCTGCACCGCACCAAAGTCGGTTGCGTTTTTTCTGCAATGCACAGTGCGCATGCACTGGACATATGTGAACGTGCCCCATTGAAAACAATGGTTTTTGAAATGTCCTGCGAATTTGCAGTGTTTTCCCCCCCGCTGCAAATTCACAATAGTGTGAACCCAGGCTCAAGGATGCCATGATCTGCTGGATATCAAAGTATTATTCTGCACGGTGACCTGCAGTTTACATTCTATTCATAAAATGCAGACCATGATGTACAGCTCGTGTGCTGAATGCCAGGAAAAACCTGTATGATTGAAGTAGAGGTCAGTCATAGGAATTTAAAAGGTCAGATGACTTGGCTTTTTTTTTTTAATCAATTTTAATGCTTTCTTTAGGACTCTGCTTTGGGACTTTTATAAATGAGCAATGCTTCTGACAAAATGTAATTCAGGAATACAGATACAGTATTTGAATTTTAGCATATGCAAGTCCTCCTCAGGATGTTGGACATGATCTGGTGGGCAGGGCCGCTGATAGGCCAGTACAACTGGCCCCGTTGTACCAGGCCCGGCCAGCAGGGGGGCCCGGGCAACCTGAACACAGAACTAATCAATGCAAAAAAATAAAAAAATAAAAAATTGTCCAGCCGCCACTAGCAACCCCCCCCCCCCCCGTTTCTTTTTGCGTTTTTTTTTTTTTTTAGCTCAATATCTGCACTGCACGTGGCTAGAGGGGGAGGGACTATTTTTTCTATTTCTGGCGCGGAAGAATGTCTCTACCGCGCTCGCTCCTCATACTGGCTCAAGTCCCGGCCAGCACGTCCTTCCCTGGCGCTGCGGAGTGATTCCTCTCCTCTGCTATGTTCTTCACTCGGCCCGGCCCGAGAGAAGAAGCAGTGAGGCGAGCGGCGGCGCCGGCGGCAGAAGAAAAAATAGAAGCAGCTGGCATTTGATTTCAATCGTTTGTGGACACCCGCACTCCAGTCCAGGCAGCAGCATGATCAGGGAGGAAGTGACTCCTCCTGGGGCCCGGCTAACAAAGGTGTGTGCTTGCTTGGGGGGGGGGATTCCAGATCTACTAGTACTGCAGCAGCATCTATACATTACGTCATTGGCGGCATGGGTGGCACTGTCAGCAGGCAGCACATGCGTTTTGGCATTAGCGTCATGGGTGGCACTGTCTGCAGCACATTGCGGCATGGGTGGCACTGTCAGCAGGCAGCACATGCGTTATGGCATTAGCGTCATGGGTGGCACTGTCTGCAGCACATTGCGGCATGGGTGGCACTGTCTGCAGGCAGCACATGCGTTATGGCATTAGCATCATGGGTGGCATTGTCTGCAGCATATGGCAGCATGGGTGGCACTTTCTGCAGCACAATAGGGCATTGGCGGCATGGGTGGCACTGTCTGCAGGTAGCACATGCGTTATGGCCCATAACGCATGTGCTGCCTGCAGAGACAATGCCGCCAATGCCTCAAAGTGCTGCAGACAATGCCACCAATGCCGTAATGTGCTGCAGAAACAGTGCCACCTATGCCGCCAATGCCGTAATGTGCTGCAGACCATGCCACCCATGCTGCCAATGCCATAATGTGCTGCAGACAGTGCCACCCATGCTGCCAATGGCGTTATGCCATTGGCGGCATGGGTGGCACTGTCTGCAGCACAATATGGCATTGGCAGCATGGGTGGCACTGTCTCTGCAGTACATTATGGCATTGGCATGTCCCACTGCCAAGTCGCTGATCCCCACCATTACTAGTAAAAATAAATAAAAAATACATAAATATATCACATGTATTGTATTTGTAGATGCTATAACTTTTGTGCAAACCAATCAAGAAATGCTTTTTGCGATTTTTTTTTTTTATTATTTTTTTACAAAAAATATGTTACAGAATACATATTGGCCTAAACTACTGAAGAAATGTAATTTGTTAAAAAAAATTATTGCAGAAAGTAAAAAATATACATTTTTTATTTTCAAAATTGTTTTTATTTATTTGTTTAGAAACGCAAAAAGTAAAAACCGCAGAGGTGACCAAATACCACCAAAAGAAAATAAATATCACTTGTAGACAGACCTGCACTTTTTTCCAAGTCAGGGTCTGGGGAGGGGCCAGGGGTGTGGCTGAAGGAGGGACCAGGGGCGGGGCCAGGGGTGGAGCTGAAGGGGGCCCCGTCAGATTGGCTGTATGGGGCCCCATGATTTCTATCAGCGGCCCTGCTGGTGGGAACCATAAAAATAGGTCAAGAGGAGGAAGTGAGAATACATTAGATCATTTAGGTCCTGGGCTCAATTTCAGCTGCTCTGCCTTTAACCACTTGACCTCTGGAAGATCCCCCCCCCCCCCTTCACGACCAGGCCAATTTTTGCGATACAGCACTGCATTACTTTAACTGACAATTGCGCGGTCATGCGACACTGTACCAATTAAAATGTATGTCCTTTTCCCCCACAAATAGAGCTTTCTTTTGGTGGTATTTGATCACCTCTGCAGTTTTTATTTTTTTGCGCTATGAACAGAAAAAAACGACAATTTTGAAAAGAAAAAAAAAAACAATATTTTTTTACTTTCTGCTATAAAACATATCCAATAAAAAATGAAAAAAAAAATCTTCATAAATGTCGGTCAATATGTATTCTGCTTTGTATTTTTGGTAAAAAAATACCAATAAGCGTATATTGATGGGTTTGCGCAGGAAAAGAAAATTAATTACTTCCCCACTGACAGGATAGGGCTTGCTTACATAGGCAGAGCTCTGTCCTGTGTGTGTTCCAGACGATCAGTGGGCGTCTGTGGTAACCGGTTGGCTGGCACCCACTGATCAACATCTGCAGTGTTCTATTGGATAGTGCCCGCCATCGAAAAAGTGCACGTGCATGCGCAGTATGGATTTGCACTCCAGATGATTTGCCGATCACTGGCCAGACGTAACCATGGGGCATGCACACATTGTAGGAAGTATTTCATGGGCACAATTGAAACCCATAAAAACAGCAAAGGGAGACCGTAGTTGTCAGATTGTGCATCGCTGCTGCTGTAGGGCAGCTTGTGGCTGTGTTGAAGGGCTGGTTTTGTCTGTGTTGCAACCCGCCCTTTCACACAGGGAAAACCGGCCGTTCAACACACCAAACCCGCCTTGCAACACAGACAAAACCGGACCATCAGCACACTGTAAAGCCGACCCACAACAGCGAGGCACAATCTGACAACTACGGTCTCCCTCCGCTGTTTAGGTTTCAATTGTGTCTGTGAAATGGTATCTCCCATCGAGAGATGCCTCCTGCAATTTGCGCATTCGCCATGGTTATGTCAGCCTAGCTGATCGGCAGCTAATTGGCAAAGCCGAATGACAGCTACAGCGCGGATCTGCTTTGCTGGGAGATCGTCAATAGATGTCCTCCCCTTTGCATGCTCCCCACACGCCCCCTGCAGGGCACGCGCGCCGCACGCTGTGATCACCCGGTCAATGAGACTCACGTGATCAGCTTTCAGCCAATGACAGCTGATCACATGATGTAAACAGAAGATCGGTAATCGTTTTTTTTTTCTCTTCACACTGACAGCAGCTTCACACTGGCTTCAGTGCAAGGGACATCGGTTCCGAAGAGGAAGAGGTGAAGCTGCCTCCTCTGTGCCCACCGGTACCGCCTTCCAGTGCCACCTGCTAAGTGCCAGAAATCAGTGCCACCTAGCAATGCCCACAATTGCCACCTATCACTGCCCACCAGTGGTGCCAATCAGTGCCTCATCAGTGTCACCTAGCAGTGCTGCCTATCAGTCTCACCTACCAATGCTGATCAGTGCCTATTACTGCCCATCACTGTCACCTATCAGTGCCCATCAGTGCCAGCTATCAGTGCCACCTATCAATGCCTTCAGTGCCACCCATCAGTGCCACCTATCAGTGCCCACCAGTGTCGTCTATTATTGCCCTTTAGTGTCGCCTTATCAGTGCCCATCAATGCAGCCTATCAGTGCTCATTAGTGCAGCCTATCAGTGCCCAGAAGTGCAGCCTCATCAGCGTACACCAATGAAGGAGAAAAATTGTCTGTTTGCAAAATGTATTAACAAAAAATAAAAAAACCCAGAGGTGAGCAAATACCACCAAAAGAAATCTCTATTTGTGGGGAAAAAAATGAATTTTGGTACAGTGTTGTATGACCGCACAATTGTCGTTCAAAGAGTGACAGCGCTAAAAGCTGAAAATTGGTCTGGGCAGGAAGAGGGTTTAGGTGCCCAGTAAGCAAGTGGTTAAAAAAACACCAATATGGTCTTCTTAAACACATCTTTACAGGTAAAACCAAGATAAAGTTCTTGTTGATGCTAAGTACCAAGACAGAACAGTTTAGTAGCTCTTTCATAAGAAGCAGGGGAAAAACTTATTTGCATTTTTTTTTTTTCTTTTTTGCAATCACACAATTACACACGCAAGGATGCTGATTAAAAATGACATTTTGAAAGAGTCACAACAATTTTGGAGGCTGCGTTTGGAGGAAAGAGGCTTGAAAAAAAAACTGCAAACATTACCAATCTAGCTGCTTATTAAAATGTCAGGAAGGAATGTGATTTGCTTAACACACATAATAAGAAGAACATATTTAAGCAAGGCTCCCGTATGGCCCTACAGTATGATTATGATATCATTTCATTTAGTACAGGAGAGTAATTACTAACAGCCATTTGAGAGAACTTCTTGTCATCCCACTTTTAACCTATTAGTACAACTGCACAATTTCAGCCCTGTGTTTTGTAGCATGCAGAAAAGCAAAGCTGGATTGTATGTGTATAATTTGAAGAAAGACAGATTCTCTGAGAATGACGATTGGAAAACTAATCACAGGCAATATAGAAATTGTGTGTGTGTGTGTGTGTAAAGATGAGAAATGCATGAATTTGCAGGAGTAAAGTTAACCTAAACATAACATTTTAAAGCAGATATTTTGGGGAGGTATATATATACCCAAACTTGCTCATCCAACAGGAAGGGGCCATCACCAAACTGTTCCCACAAAGTTGGGAGCATGAAATGGTCCAAAATGTCTTGGAATGCTGATGCCTTAAGAGTTCCCTTCACTGGAACGAAGCCCCTGACTCCCTGACTCCCACACTCCCCCCCCCCCCCCCTCCACCAAATGATTTGGACCAGTGCACAAAGCAAGACTCATAAAGACATGGATGAGCAAGTTTGGGGTGGAGGAACTTGACTGGCCTGCACACCTGGTCTGGTCCTGACCTCAACCCAATAGAACACCTTTGGGATGAATTAGAGTGGAGACTGCGAGCCAGGCCTTCTTGTCCAACATCAGTGCCTGACCTCACAAATGCACTTCTGGAAGAATGGTCAAACATTCCCACAGACACACTCTTAAACATTGTGGACAGCCTTCCCAGAAGAGTTGAAGCTGTAAACTGCAAAGAGTGGGCCAACTCAATATTAAACCCTACGGACTAAGACTAGGATGTCATCAAAGTTCATGTGCATGTAAAGGCAGGTGTCTTAACACTTTTGACAATAAAGTGTATATATAATTCCAAAGAAAGAAATCAGGTACACTCCATGGGACTTTCAGGTGGGAGGTTCAATAAGGTGTTTCTTATGCCGCGTACACACGAAGGGACAATCCCGCGGGATTATCCGCTGGACTGAAGTCCAGCGGATAATCCCCTCGTGTGTGGGCGCCGGCGGACTTTTTGGCGCCAAAGTCCGGCGGACCAAAGTTTTAAGTTTTGTTTTAAAATTATCCGCTGGACTTGGCAGTCCAGCGGACAATCCCGCCGTTAGTGGGCAAGTCCACGGGACTTTTGAAATGAACGGACTTGCCGCTCATCGGCAAGTCCGTTCATTTAGCACGTGACTTCAGGTTACGTAGCTAGCGTAGGCAGTTGAGGGCACGCGGCCTGGTACGGCTCAGGGGGGGGGGCGCTCGCTCGTTCGTCCCCACCCCTTTCCTGGCCTGCCAGGCTGCGTGCTCGGATGAGGGTCTGACTTGGATTTGGGGGGAACCCCCACGCCGTTTTTTCGGCGTGGGGATTCCCTTTAAATCCATGCCAGCTTGCGGAGCTAGCGCGGCGGCATTTACTGCCTACGCTAGCTACGTAACCTGAAGTTACGTTCGAAATGAACGGACTGCTCCGTGTGTGGGCAAGTCCGTTCATTTTCAAAAGACTTTTGGCCGGCGGATTATCCGCTGGAGAAGTCCGTGCGTGTGTGGGCAAGTCCACACGCTCGGAAAGTCCAGCGGACCTAGCTGGAAAGTCCCGCGGGATTGTCCGCTGGACTAGGTCCGCCGGCAAAAGTCCGCACGTGTGTACGCGGCATTATTGTCAGTGTTTCAGTGGGGCTTTGTTTTTTCATATGTTTCAGTGGGGTACAGCCAGCTCTTCTCTTTCTCAAGAATATCCTGGGAAAAGCTGGCTTTGCCCTGCAGAAATGTTGATAATAATAAACACCATTTTGAACCTTCCTCCTCTAAAAAGTCCCTGGTGCACTAGGAAGCTGGTGTAGCTGTGCATGGTAGCCAATCAGCTTCTAACTTTAGCTTGTTCAATTAAGCTTTGGCAATAAAACCTGGACGCTGATTGGTTTCTATGCAGAGTTGCTCCAGATTTTCCACCCTACAGTTTTAGTAAATCAACCCCATAGAGTCCATGTAAATATCCACCAGCGCACAAATGTCTCAAAAAACAAATATTACAGCAGCCGGAACAAATGCCAACACCCCTTGACGTGTCACAATGTAGTTTAGTCCAAATTGCCCAGCGCTTTAAATATGCGAAAGAGAAGCCACTCTCATCCTTCAGTAGGTAAGTATTTCCAAACAGGTTATATCCCCAGACTCTTACCAGGTTTTTTTGACCCACATATAATTGAATAGGTCCAATAAAGTGTTGTGGGTAGGGTGTTTTGTGCAAGAAGGAGGTGCACGGTGGCATGGATGATATTAATCACATATTTTGCACTAATGCGAACGCTATTAATGTGAGCACAATTTAAATTGTATAATATATATTTTTTATGAATGTACTGCAGTCTTCAGTTTTTCTTTTCTGGGGGACACTGTGAGGAAGAGGATCCAGAGAAGGGTTCTGGGCTATTGGAGTGGGATCTTGCCTGGAATGTTATGCTTTTTTGCTTTTTTGTTTGTTTTTTGGATGTTTAGTAAGGAGATAAACAGAAGGGATGTGAAGTCATGTGTCACTGGTGATAATCACGCATGATGTTGCATGTGCATGTGAGCACAATATTGGAATTGTTAAGTAGTATTATAAAAGGTATTACACTATGATTTTTTTTTTTTGGAGGGGGGGGGGGGTGATACATATGAGAGGAAATAAGGATGACTATGGAGCACACTGAAGCATTTGATTTGCAAAGTCCCATAGAGTGCACCTGATTTCTTCTTGGAATTTTATATACTGGGGTAGAGTTATGCCTCGTACACACGAGCGGACTTTCCCGCGGGAATGTCCGCCGGACAATCCGCCCGTGTGTGGGCGCCGGCTGACTTTTTCCCGCCAAAAGTCCGGCGGACTAATGCCTCGTACACACGCTCTGACTTTCTTGCGGGATTGTCCGCCAGTCCTAGTCCAGCGGACAAACCACCGGACTTTCCAGTGGGGCTCCGCCGGACCTTGCGAGCGTGTGGACTTGCCCACACACGCCCGGACTTCTCCAGCGGACAATCCGCGGGAAAAACTCTGCAGGACTTTTGAAAATGAACGGACTTGCCCACACACAGAGGAAAGGCCGTTCATTTAGTGACTTCAGGTAGACGGGGCTAGCGAAGGCAGTGAATGCCACGTGCTAGCCCCGTCACCTGGCATGGATTTAAAGGGAATCCCTACGCTGAAAAAACGGCGTGGGGGTCCCCCCCAAATCCATCTCAGACCCTTATCTGAGCATGCAGCCCGGCCTGGCCAGGAAAGGGGTGGGGACGAGCGAGCACCCCCCCTCCTGAGCCGTACCAGGCCATGTGCCCTCAACATGGGGGGTGCCCTGGGGAAAGGGGGGCCGTGCGGCCCCCCCCACCCCAAAGCACCTTGTCCCCATGTTGATGAGGACAAGGGCCTCTTCCCGACAACCCTGGCCATTGGTTGTCGGGGTCTGCGGGCGGGGGGCTTATCGGAATCTGGGAGCCCCCTTTAATAAGGGGGCCCCCAGATCCCGGCCCCCACCCTATGTGAATGAGTATGGGGTACGATGTACCCCTACCCATTCACCTAAGGTGTAAAGTGTAAAATAAAAAAAAACACACAATTTTTTAAAAATATTTTATTGCACTGCTCCGGGGTCTTCTTCCGTCTTGGGGGGGTCTTCTCGCCGGACTCCTCCGCTATTTTACTTAGCTCTTTTACCAAGCGGAGGAGCCCGGCTTTCTTCTTCGTCGTCGCCGCCGTCATCTGGGGGTCTCGATCCGCCTTCGGGGGTCTTCCGGGGTCTCTTCTGTTCTTGCTGCTATCGCCTTCTTCTTCCTCTTCTTCCGATGTTGACTCGTCGCTGTCTCTGGCCGGAATGGCGGAGACTCGCTGTGTTGTGACTTATATAGGGACAAGGAGGCAGGGTCACATGCTCATGTCACATGGTGACCCCGCCCACCTATGATGTCACAGTCCCGGCAGACAATCCCGCCGGAAAGTCCGAGCGTGTGTACGAGGCATTACTAAAACTAGTGCACACAGAATCTGGTGCAGCTGTGCATAGTAACCAACCTGCTTCTAACTTTAGCTTGTTCAATTAAGCTTTGACAATAAGCCTGGGTTCACAGATGAATGCAGGTTCGAAATCATGAGGACATTCAGCGGAACTTGCACGATTTCAAACCAGCATTTCAGTCTGGCTTTGGGGGCAATTTGAGAGACATCTGTGAGGGTTCCTGCACAGATGTCTATTGAAATCGCCCCCGAAGTTGCCAAAAGTAGTGCAGGAACTACTTTTGGGAATCAGTGCAATGCCTCAATGTGAACAGGGTTTTAATAAATCTCCCCCCTTGTATTTATGGATTGTACCCATGCCACTAGCTCTAAAAGCAAGTATGGTGGCTCACCTCTATACTATATTTAAGGTTTCATTCAGTTTTTATTGAAAAAAATCAAGTGAACAAAAATATAATCTATGCCAGGCATACTATACAACGATCCATAAACAAAATATAATCCCTCTGAGGGGCCAAAATGATTGTTACCAAGCAACTTGGATCAAAGCATCTGGATCACACATTAATAGCTTACTGAAAAAAGGAGAGAAGTAAATATCAACCATACAAGGAAAAAGTTTTTCACATTGTAAATAACAAAGAGTGTGCAACCCAGGTGCCTCAGATAATTCTAAATTATCAAACGTAGAATAAAGAACATATAATACTGTGTGGTTCGGTAAAGAGGACAAAATATCCTCAAAATGTTAAATTATTAGCAGTAAATCACAATTGCAATGACAAATGCTTAATACCTGGTCGAAAAATAGCGGCTGAGGGTATTGGAACCTCAAAAGGAAAAAATAACAGTGAATTGAGAGTCGACAGAAGTAAACAGAGAGAAATATTGTAGTTCAGAGTAGAGGAGAGTACTAAGATGAGAGTGCCCTTATGGGGCAGGAGGGGAAATCAGCATTTAGGGGATCAAAGGTATGTTCATTTAATTTGCCCACGGCTCCCATATAGCGTCAAATTTCTGAGTGGAGTCCAAGAGTATGCTTGCTATCTTCTCTTGTGCCATCATCCAGGAGATTTTCCTTTTTGCTAACTGGACAGAAACTGAGGCTTTCTTCCATGACTTGGTGATGGTCAGTTTGGCTCCAAAGAGGATGAAGCAGATTCCACTGGGAAATTGAAGAGGGCGATTTGGGGTGACTTTGTTATTGGAATACCTGTAATCCTCCAAGTCAAAGAAAATATTTTGTTTCAGGAGCTCCTAATTTTGGGACATCTCCACCAAACATGTAATATATCACCCCAGTGATCCCAGCACCTAAAACAGAGTAGGGAGGCCGAGGGGTAGAGCTTTGCTATTTTGGATGGTACTAAGTAACACCTTGACATGACTTTTAGGTTTGCTTCTAAAAGGGCAGTATTTTATACGCCTTCAATAAATTCCTATTCCACTAGGTCCTATTGTTATGTAAGATCCATTTCCCAGGCCAGCCTAAAGGAAGTCATTGAGTGTGTCGAGGACAGCTCCTTGTAGATTACTATGATTCCCCCTCTCTGCTCCATGGCTTGATCACACTATTGAATGCATTTTCGTCTGAATTTCGGGAGTTTTCGTTATCGTTTTAACAAACGATAATGAAAGTGCAGAATCCGAAAACCGAAAGATCCGACATAAACAAATGCTTTATTTTCATTTTCGTTGCAACAGTTCGATATAAATAGGAGATTCGACATGACGCGGACAATAACGATCTGTGTCCATCGAACCTGTGGTTGAATGTGCCTAACCTTAGCTCTATTAGTTCAAGATTATTCTACATAGAGAGAAAAGATTCAACATTATAGAGACAATAGAAAAAAAGGTTGAATGTGCCTAACCTAACTCTATTAGTCCAAGATTATTAGACACTTTGTTTTAAAAAAAAAAAAAAAGATTATTCGACATAGAGAGAAAAGATTCAACATGAAGATTCGACGAAGCAGCGGACATTTATGGTCAAATGCTCTGCCAATAGGCTATAGAAGAATGTTGGTTGAATAGTAATAATAATTAATAAATATAATTCAATGTTGGTTGAATAGTAATAATAATTAATACATATAATTATTACTTGTGTCATACAACATTAGAATTCTACTATAGCTTGTAGGTGGAACATTCGACCGGAAATGTACGATTGGGGCATCGTACAGCTTAGCTGCTCCATCGAATCTTCTTAGAACATTCGAAAGACACCATAAGCCTTCAATGACAGATTCAACCTTAATTATTTCAGATTTTTGGACAAATGCATTTTTTAACGAAACTTAATAAATAAAAACGAATTTCGGGAGTAACTGAATACATTTATTTTTCGGACGAAAACAAATTCCGAAACGAAATATTTCAGTGTGCACATGTTTAATTGTTTGTATGCTGTGATGCTGGGCCCTTCAATTTTTGAATTACAAAGTTTGTGTAGAAAAATGGAAATTTGGGAAAAACGAAGTTCAGAACATAGCATATCCAATTTGCGAACACAAAATGACTTGGTGAGTGGGCCCAAAGGCCGAAGGAAGTGGCCAATTCTGTATAAACCCTTGTTCAGCCACCAGCTAAAAGCCTTGATTTCCAGCCCTGGAGGAAAAGTAGGATTCAGAAAAAATGTGCTAGCGGTTTGAGGGTAGAGACTAGCTGAGGGTGAGTTCTTAATTTATCCCAGAAAATGGGAGAGCGAAGGGGCCAAGATTGAAGGTCACAATTTCTTATGGCACAATAAAAGGTAGTCTAGGGTGTAATGAGATACTGCCTGTCCTTCAATGTTAACCCAGTCGGGCACCTCCAAACAGGAGTAGACCACTGAGATCTGGGCTAGTTGGGCAGATTAATAATACCAGAACAGGTTAGGTCGGAATAAAATGATTTAGAGAGGTGATACCCCCCGACATATCTGATCATTTTGGCTTGAAAACTTGATCCATAACTAGCGGGACAGGAAGGGACCCAAAGAAATGCAGAATGCGAGGGAGCAAAGTTATTTTGATTGCATTGATTCTTCCCAACCAAAAGAGGTCATAATGCATCCACCGGGTAAGGTCTGCCTCAAGTTTTTTAACCGATTCCTGACCCCTCACACAGCTGTATTGCGGCAGAAGGGCACATACAGACATAATCGCGTACCTGTATGTTGCCCTGTAAGAGGCGGCTTGCGGGCACATGCCCGCTGGGAGCTTCATGAGCATGATCCCGGGTCCCGCAGACTCGATGTCGTCTCATGGAGAGGAAGAGCGGAGAAATGCTAATGTAAACAAGCATTTCCCCGTTCTGCCTAGGGACACTGTCACTGATCACAGCTCCCTGTAATCGGGAACGGTGATCAGTGTTGTGTCACACACAGCCCCTCCCCCCACAGTTAGAATCACTCCCTAGGACACACCTAACCCCAAAAGCGCCACCTAGTGGTTAACCCCTTCCCAGTCACATTTACACAGTAATCAATGCATTTGTAATCGCACTGATCACTGTATAAATTTGAATGGTCCCAAAATCACGCCAAAAGTGTCCGATATGTCTGCCATAATGTCCCAGTCACGATAAAACTCGCTGATCACCGACATTACTAATAAAAAAAAATTTAATAAAAATTCCCTAAAACTATTCCCTATTTTGTAAACGCTATAACTTTTGCGCAAACCAATCAAATGCTCATTGCGATGTTTTTTACCAAACATATGTAGAAGAATACGCATCGGCCGAAACTGAGGAAAAAAAATTTTTTTATATATTTTTTGGGGTATTTATTATAGCAAAAAGTAAAAAATAATGTGTTTTTTTTTCAAAATTGACACTATTTTTTTGTTTATAGCGCAAAAAATAAAAACCGCAGAGGTGATCAAATACCACCAAAAGAAAGCTCTATTTGTGGGAAAAAAATAATGTAAATTTTGTTTGGGAGCCACGTTGCACGACGTGCAATTGTCAGTTAAAGCGATGCAGTGACGAATCGCAAAAAGTGCTCTGTTCTTTGGCCAGCCAAATAGTCCAGGGCTTAAGTGGTTAAAGAGTGGGGTAATTTGCTGGATAAAGGAGGTTAATCTTGGCTGTCAAATGTACCCCTAGATAAGAGATCGTTGAATCACTCCAGGAAACCGAAAGTCCTTTTTAGGTCAGGAGACTAAGGAAGTCGGGATTGTTATATTTAGTGCCTGTGATTTATCATAATTAACACGGAGACCAGAGATTTTCCCAAAGTCTTCCAGAAGGTGGCAGATGTTCAGGAGAATAATCAAAGGTGAGGAGATGAATAAGAAAATATTAAGCGCATTTGTGTGAGTGAGGGCTCAGGTATATCTGGATGTTCTCTAATTGCGATTGCTAGGGTTTCTATCGCGATTGCAAAAATAAGTGGTGAGAGTGGGCACTCCTGCCTAATACCTGTGCTTTGGGAGTGGAGTATAGAGCTCTCGAGATTTTCAAGAAGGAGTCGCTGAAACCCCACCGCTTAAGGATAGTGAAAAGATAAGACCAGTAGACTGGGGTTTTCCTCCATCCCAGCTCGAATTTAAGAGAGATATGATGTTGATCGCCCGGCAGATTTGGTCAGGTCCCTGTCACCCAGGGATGAATCCCACTTGGTCTTTGTTGATGTAAAGGCTTATAAATGAGGATATACGATAAGCTAGGATTTTAGTCAGAATCTGTAATTACTAACTGAGCTTGCATCTTTACCCAGGTTTAGGGATAACTGAAATAAACGCTGCATTGAGAGAATATTCCAGGGGAGCCCCTCATCATAATGCGTTAAAAAAACGACCCATATAGGGAGCTAAAGTCATGGCGAATGCCTTGTTATAAGGGACAGAAAACCCATCAGTGCCCGGCGCCGAATAGGTCTTCAAATTTTTAATGACAAATGTTAGTTCTTCTACTGAAATCGGGGCTTCTAATTTTTGACGATGACAGTCGTCCAGTTTAGGAACCTGAATTTTTTCAAGAAAATGGTCAAGCTCGGACTGATTTGGGTTAGTCCCTGCACTATACAATTTTTAGTAAAATTCATGAAATGTGCCTATAGTACATGGTGGGTTCTGAGACAATGTTCCACCCTCTATCTTAATTTTAGGGACAGCAAAAGACCTGGACTTCAGGGTCAATCTACCTGCCAGCATAGATCCCATTTTGTCTTTTTGGTAGTAGAACCAAGCTTTGCCTCAACGCAGACTTTTCTCCGCCTTGGAAGTGAGGGCTAGGTTTAGGACTGTGCAGGCCATGTCTAATCTGTCTATTGAGACTGACTTCGTGTGACATACTCCTTTTCTAATCTATTTATATCCATGCGCTTAGCCCTACTGATCTGGGAAGCTAATTGAATGAGTTTCCCCCTAATCATGGCTTTGTTGGCTGCCCAATGGCATTCTGGGGGGGGGGGTTCCATAATGTCCTTAGTACGAAAATAATCTTTGATAGCCCCCTCGGTTTCTTGAGTTCTGACAGGGTCACTAAGAATGTATTCATTGAGCCTCCAGTGTCCGCTACTTCTGCAACCTGAGGGACATTGGAAACTGAGGAATATCATAGAATGATTTGACCAGGCAGAGTCCTGATTGAAAGATTTAGAAACCAGAGGGACCAGAGCTATACTATATATATATATAGTGAATGCCTACTGGTCATTGTTACCTTGGTGGGCCAATTAAAGATCACTGGGGTTGATTTACTAAAACTGGAGAGTGCAAAATCCTGGTGCAGCTGTACATAGAAACCAATCAGCTTCTAGGCTTTATTGTCAAGGCTTAATTGAACAAGCTAAAGTTAGAAGCTGATTGGCAACCAGGTACGGCTGCACCAGATTTTGCACCCTCCAGTTTTAGTAAATCAAATTGCCTGTCTACTCTTTCTCTATACTTGCTTCTTTCTACTGCAAGATAGCATCCTGTATTACTGGTAATGGGGTGGTCCAAATCTAGCAATCAAACAATACAGAAAACTACACCCTTTAATAATTAGAATTTGAATGTAACTCTAGAGTTAAGCTCTCCCTTGATGGACAACAGAACATTTCCTTCTCTCCTCCCCCTTTTATCATAAAGGGTGGTGTTCTGTTGTCCAGCAATGTAGAGCTCAGACGAGGTATATAACACTACCCTGAATTTTAGTGCAGCAGAGGCAGCAGATTCAGCTGATTCAACACAAAGTTAGGAGCTCACTGGATTTCCTTCAGGATAAACAGGTATTTCAATGGACTTGCAGAATTGGTAAAGAGACAAAATATGGGGAATGTGCATGTATGTGGAGATGTAAAACGTGTCTTTTTTTTGCACAGACTTATATTTTAAATACACAGACAATTTAACATACTGTATACTACAACATAGATAGCTAAATAAATGTTGTGTTTCTGTGTGCGGTGTTGTGTGCTTTGATTTGGTGTTTGATTCCTTCTTTTACTTATTTTGACCTCTGCACCTGTTTCAGGTTTTTCAGTTGTCCACATGATCCTCTGTTGCTCCATCTGCAGAGCCTAGTAATTTTGAACATGCTTGCCTGGCACTTGTTTTTTTTTTTTTTTTACTTCTTCATTTTGAGGCCATCTCTTCAAAGCAGCTGGGAACGACATTTCAGGTCAACACCAAGAGAAATCCCAGTACTTTTCTAAATGTTAGAAAGAAATGCTCAGCCGATCTGTTTTTCAGCCGTCAGCGTGTGAGAGCTGCGTTTCCGTCTGGAACAAGTTTCATCAAAAATTAATGTTCAGTTTAACTAGAAATCATTTTTCTATAAAATTATAGAGGTTCTTGGATTTGTTCTAATATAATGAATATTTTAAAGCCCAATGTTGAAATCTATTGACAGATAGCCCCGTGTGGGGCTGGCTGCAAGAAAAAAAATATTTTTTCAGCCATTGTGGAAGATCCATTGGAAAGAAATCTCATCTATCATACATCTTAAACTCATAACGTAAATTGAGTTTCACCCTCAGTATAATAATATGTAATGCGTGATCTGGTGCATGACAGTACAGGCAGTATCCATGTCCAATATCTGATTCATAGTTAAAAAAATGCCCTGCCAACAATAACCAATCCAATTCAGCTGTCAGCTATCTAGAACAGGTTAGAAAATCAAGAGACCTCTGAAAGGGTGTTATGGGCAACATAGATGTTAATCCTAAATGAACTAGCTTTATGTATCTCTTTTGATCATTGCATTTTATTTTATAAATTTGTTTCTCTTAAATTGAAAATGCAGCTGAATATTATCATTTGATCTTACTGTATATTGTGCAAACTGCACAGAAAAAAATAAATCTCATCTTTAAACTATCATCACTAATTAAACTGGATATCACAGTATGTATGTATTACACAGTACATCTCTGAAATACATGTACATTTCCCCAAGTTTTATCCCATTCTTATAACCACTTCAAGACTGCAATACGTATCTAAACATTACGGTTTTGAAGTGGTTTACTGGGGCTATGGCTGCAGCTGTCAGTCATAATCCCGGTATTGATTTTTGCAGCCAGCGATTCTCTTTCTGATAAAAGCGATCTGAGTGGCTGATTAATCCGCTGGCGGGCCAAGGGAACAATCCAGCGGTTCATGCAGCTGGCCATAGATGTGAAGAGGATCCAGGTCATCTCTGTTCACCTCTATGAACTAGTAGGCCAGAAGCGATGTCATGACTTCACTTCTGGTTTAGGGCAGATGTAAACATTTTTTTTTAAAGCATTAGATCTATGTTTTTTTTTTGATCTGATGTTTTCAAGGATAGAAGAGAGATCTGGGGTCTTTTAGACCCCAGATGTCTCTGTAAAAAATGATCTGTTATGCTTTATTGTTATCACAAGGGATGTTTACTGTGGTAGAAATAAAGGTGATCAAAAAAAAAAAAAAATGAAAGGAACAGTGTAAAAATAACATTTTAATAAAAAATAAATAAAAAAAAAATTATTTAACCACTTCAATTCCGGGCACTTATACACCTTCCTGCCCAGGACAATTTTGAGCTTTCAGCGCTGTCGCACTTTGAATGACAATTGCGCGGTCATGCTAATCTGTACTCAAACAACATTTTTATCATTTTGTTCCCACAAATAGAGCTTTCTTTTGGTGGTATTTGATCACCTCTGCGGTTTTTATTTTTTGCTAAACAAATAAAAAAATACCAAAAATTAAAAAAATTAAAAAAAACTTTTGGTTTTGTTTCTGTTATAAAATTTTGTAAATAAATAAGTTTTCTCTTTCACTGATGGGCACTGATAAAGCGGCACTGATGGGCCCTGATAAGGCGGCACCAATGAGGTGGCACCAATGAGCGGCCACTGACGGGCACCGATGATGGGCACTGATATGCGGCACTGGTAGGCAGCACTGATGAGTGGCACTGATATGCAGCAGTGATGGGCATTGATAGGTGGTACTGGTGGGCACTCATGGGTGACACATGTGGGCACTGATGGGCACTGATAGTCGACACTGCTGGGCACTGAAGGGATGAAAAGATGTGTAATTATGGGTGGCACTGCTGGGCACTGATAGGCAGCACTGTTGTGCACTGATAGGCGGCACTGCTGGGCACTGATGGGCATTGATACGTGGCACTGATGGGCACTGATACACGGCACTTATATGAGGCACTGATGGGCATCCCTGGTGGCACTGGCAGTGGTAGGCATTGTCAGTGGGCACTGATTGGCAGCTGCCTGGGCATTGATTAGCAGCTGCCTGGGCATTGATTGGCAGCTTCCTGGGCACAAATGTGCATTTCCCTGGGGGGGTCTAGGGGGGCATACCTGGTGGTCCAGTGTGATGGCATCCCTGGTGGTCCTGGGCGGCATTATGGTGGTCCTGGGCGGGATCCGAAGGGTGGCTGCTCTGATAAACAATCAGCACAGATCCCCCCTGCCAGGAGAGCCGCCGATCGGCTCTCCTCTACTCGCGTCTGTCAGATCTTCCTATTTACATCGTGATCAGGCGTGATTGGACACAGCTGATCACGTGGTAAAGAGTCTCCATCAGAGACTCTTTACCTAGATCGGAGTTGCGGTGTGTCAAACTGACACCCCGCAACAACGATCGCCTCGATGCGCGCCCCCGTGGGCGCACAGCGCCTTAATATCCTGAGGACGTCATATGACGCCTAGTCAGGATATTGAAACCACTTTCCCGCCGTCATTCTGCTATATGGCGGGCGGCAAGTGGTTAAAGCACTCCCGACCCCCCAGGCTCCACATAAAAATTGCAAAGACGGACAATTTATTTTCTAGGTTCTCTAGTTAAAAAAAGTATATATATATATATATATATATATATATATATATATATATATATATATATATATATATGTGGAAGGCCAACATGGTGGACTGAATTTATGGGAGGAGCCCGGGGTGGTATTTAACCGACCCACTCGCCTGTGGTCTTCGTCGGTTTCCGGTGCGCAATATACTACGTCACTAAGCCGACTACTCGATTCGCTAGCATTCGTGAGTGCCAGACGTCTCGTGGATTGTTCCCGTTCGAAGGTTTTTGTACATTGTATCTGGCTCGGCTGCCGCAGGTAGGGGTCTCGTTTGACCATCATTTCACTTATGAACGTTAGTTACCTTGTCACGAATCTCATTGTCCACATATGCACGAGTCATTCATTAGTACCCGTACGTAGCATCCGCACCGATATCTGCATAACAGTAGCCGGTTGCTCACGCATCACCACTGATTCGGAATCAGTCACAGTAGCATTTCACACGGTCACATTTCAGCCATTTCACCATTTCAGCAATTTCGCCAATTCACGGTCACGCACCGACACGCCGGTTCGAATCTAACCACATCCGATTCGTCCCGGTATGTCCCAGCAGTCGAGCCCCATTTCAATACATGATCCAGGGTGCGGTCGTTTCTAGCCGCAATTTTTTCGACTCACCGGTCGAAAAACACCTCTGTCATGGCATAATTTCACTGTCACGTATCACGTTCCGATTCGAGTCTAGTCGCACCCCGGTGCCTCGATTCGTACCGGCGCGCCCCAGGTGCTCCCAGGCCCCATTTCATTTCGTGCTCCAGAAGTCCGGTCGCTGTCAGTCGAAAAAAATTTTAGGCTCACCGGTCGGCGCCTCTGTCACGAGAAAAACATTTCACCTCACGAATCACGTTTCGATTCGAAACCGGTCGCACCCTCGTGTACCGGTTTCGCCTCCGACGTACCCCAAGTTTTTGTCGGCCCCATTTCAGCAACCACTCCTGAGTCTGCCCGTCATCGGTCGCAAAACCCGACCGACCGCTCCGCACCTCATAGAATGGTTCCCTTCATTTCTCACCGCCAGGCCGCACCCCGCTTTGAATCCAGTCGCACTGCGCACCGGTTCGTACCGATGTGCCCTGAACATCCGTTGGCCTCATTTCAGTACATGCTCCAGAAGTCTGGTTCGTTGGCAGTCGCCATTGCGGCTCGACCGTTTCGTACTTCTGTCATGCCAATCACACAAACACGTCCCGATCCGAATCCGATGGCATCCACCATGCATCGATTCGTCTCGACGTACCCCAGTCGAATTTGCCTCATTTCATTCCAATTCTCGACCAGTGTCACTCAGCGAGTCACACTCATAAACGACACTTTGCGCCCACGACATGGCAAAACGTTTCTCATTTCACTCCACGAAAAAAAAAAAAAAGGGAAATAATAATAATAATAAAAAAAAAAAGTATATATATGCATAGACGGGGGACACGCCCCACGAGGCACACCTCACCAGTTGTCTTTATTTCCTTCTCTAGGTCAGTCCAAGTTCAGTAGGTCCACCCTGCAACAGGTTGGATGGTATTTCTCCAGGTAAAATATAGAAACTCATCGTGTACACACGTCCACGCACGTGCGCACACTTGTCCTTTCGAAAGCACAGCAGCTGGGTACGTATGTTTACACAAGTAAAGAAACAGTCTTGGCTTATCTCATCCCCTTAACGGGTCCGGTCGACCTTCTTGCGACCTCAGAAGCCACAAGACACCACCTCAGGGTACAGCCCAACCAGGGACCAAGTCTCAAGCGGGCAGCGAGGATCTCACCGCCCCCTTGTTACCTTCCCCAGTGTCTGTAAGCGACAGCAGCCAGTCCCTCAGGGGATGGACCATCCCCAGGCTGACGGCAGACTTTAGACGCAGGGGCGTGCCGTTCCCCGCCACGGCCAGGAAGGCAGAGCTCTTCAGGCTCCTGTTCCCTCCTCCTGCTGCCATGGCCGGGCCCAGCACTCAACAAGCTTCCCTCCAGTCTATATCCACGGCCATAGCACAACTCCACACCATGGTGTCGTCCTTGGCGAACACAGTCACGGATGTCCAAACTAGAGTGACTCTCCTGGAAGCTCACCCGGCCCCGGCCGTCCCTGACCCTGCCGCAATGCAGCCTCTAGCACCAGTCGCCACAGGTACCGCAGGGACAAGTCCCGTCGTCTGCCCAGCACACCTGGTTCCAGCCAGCATTAAGAAGGACATACTGGATGACAAGGACGTCAACCTCGCCTCCCTACTCATATCGGTCCACGACCTAGCCGAGAACAAGGCCTATGCCTGGGAAGATGTCTCGGTGGTCCTCAAAGCTAAGGACCCCAGACTCAACCGCAAATTGTCCGTCCCAGAATTTGCGTTGACATTTGGGATGCTTAGAGACGTCATATGCTTAGCTTCCCTCGGCAGAAGGAAAGAGCTCGATTTATATCTCCACACCGTGGTAGACTTGGGCTACAAGTACGGCGGGTTCTCGTTCTACGACTACCACCGTTCCTTTTCCGCAAATGCAGCCGCCAGGTTGGCGCAGTTCCAGTCACCCACGGACTGGAGCCTAATGGACACAGAACTATTCTGTCGCCATTTTGCCGGTCTGCGCTCACCATTGTGCGCAGTCTGCCAATCCTCCACGCACACCGCCACCTGGTGCTCCAGTGTAGCAGTCAGCCGCTCGGTCGAGTTTCCCTCGACCTCGGCTCCAGCTCAAAACCCACCAGCACTGACACAGAAACCCCAGGTTGACAAACTCGGACGCCCCATCCGGACCATGGGAGGAGCGGCCATCTGTAATAATTACAACTACGGCTCGTGCAACTTCAGCGAATGCAGGATGCTCCACGTGTGCGTCGTATGCCACAGGGCGCACCCAAAAAATTTATGCGAGATCAAGCCAAAAAACCTATGACTGAGCCGCATAAACGTCCTATGGTTAGGAGTCTATCTGGACTCACACCCCACCCCCTCACTAGCCACGTTCCTCATACAAGGATTCACGGCGGGCTTCCACACCGGCCTTGTCTCCCTGCCCCACACTACCTACGAGTGTAGAAATCTCAAGTCAGCGGCCACCGACGAGCAAGCCGTAGATGAACTACTCCTAGCCGAGCTAGAGCGAGGTTTCATCATAGGTCCCTTCACACAACCCCCCTTCAACACCTGGAGAGTCAGCCCTATTGGGCTTGTCAAGGGCAAGTTCTCGAATAAAGTTTGTTTGGTGTACGACCTGTCTGCGCCTCATTCTTGCCACGTCCCCAGCCTCAACTCCCTGATTCCCTCCGAGGAGTTTTCCTTAAAATACGCCTCTGTCGACATGGCGATTCAGGCCATCCTCAAAGCAGGCACAGGGGCCTGGCTGTCCAAAGCCGACATATCGGACGCCTTCAAACTTCTGCCGATTCACCCGTCTCTCTGGTGTTGGCACGGTATCAAGTGGAGAGACAGGTACTACTTCGCCACCAAGCTCACGTTCGGCTCCAAAAGTAG
The DNA here is from genome assembly GCA_028564925.1 of Lithobates sylvaticus. Taxonomy (NCBI): domain Eukaryota; kingdom Metazoa; phylum Chordata; class Amphibia; order Anura; family Ranidae; genus Lithobates; species Lithobates sylvaticus. Next base: position 126,591,590 of record CM053035.1, on the reverse strand, counting down.
CCCCTGGCTCTTCGACACTTTCGCTCAATCCCTCACCTGGATTCTCCTACACAAGGCCCAATGCACAGAAGTCATCCGCTACCCGGGTGACTTCTTACTAATAGAGCAGCCCAACGTGTCACCAGTAGACCTCGACAAGTTGAGAGTCGTCTTCCAGAACATCAATGTCCCCATAGCTGAGCACAAGGTCGACGGGCCCGCACACTCCATCACCTTCCTCTGAGTTGTCTTGGACACATGCTCCATGCAGGCCAGCCTCCCCCTCGACAAGTTGACCCGCATCAGGGCAGTTCTTCAGGACTTCACCCGCACGAAAGGGTGCACAAGACGACAGCTCCAGTCACTACTTTGCATGCTCAATTTTGCCATGCGGATCATCCCTTAAGGTCGTTTCTTCATCTCACGGCTCTTAGTCTACCTGTCACAGGCACAAGACCCCGATCAGATGCTCAACCTGGACGCCGCGGCCATAGCAGACCTAGCGATGTGGGAAGAATTCCTTTCCTCATGGAACGGAATATCCATGTTTATCACGGCCATCTCACCCCTCTCACCACAGGTGGTGACAGATGCCACGGCCTCCATGGGCTTCGCAGCCATTTTTGGCCTCCGTTGGTTCGCTGGCCCTTGGCGTCCGCAGATTCTCTCAATCCCCGGTTTCAGCCAGACTTCCCCCCTTTTCGAGCTCTACCCAATCGTGGCAGCCGCCAAAATTTGGGGTCACTACTGGACCGGGCAGACAGTAAACTTCACGACGGACAACCAGGCCACGGCAGACATCATCAACAAAGGCAGGTCCAAGTCACTCTCGGTGATGTCCTTCTTACGCAGGCTGGTCCAACTGTCGCTATGTCTCCAGTTCATTATCCATTGCTCTTACATCCCAGGTAAATACAACTTGGCAGCGGACGCGCTGTCACGCTTTAACTTCGTCTCCTTCTTCCGGCAGATACCAGAGGCTGACCGGGTGTCCACCCCTATCCCCGCTTGGTCTCAGCTGACCCTAGACTAGACCGACACCTACGTGGGGCCACCCAGCTCATCAACCAGTCCCTATCTCACAACACACTCAAAGCCTACCACGCAGCCTGGGACACGTTCAACAAGTTCCTAGCCACCAACGCCGTGTCAACACCCACACACACCAGGCACATTCTGGCCTTCGTCTCACATTGCCACACACAGTTAAACCTGTCCTACAACACTATCCGTCTGTACCTGGTCGGCGTACAGCACTTTTTGGCCCTTCAAGATCCCACCAGACCGTCTGTCTTCTCGTCCCACGCCGTTCGAGCCGTCCTACGCGGCGTCCAGAAACAGCAGCCAGCAAGCAGAACCAGACATCGCCCCATCACGAGTGCCATCTTCCGCGAGATGTCCGACATACTCGCTGGTTTCCCTTTTGGTGTCCTCCTGAGCCAGGTCATACAAGCTGCTATCTACCTGGCCTACTACGGCTTCCTACGTCCCAGCGAATTCACCTGTAACAGCTCGACCAGCCAAACCCTGTGCAGACGCCACCTAGTTCGCCATCAAGACCACTTCGTGCTCCACATCAGCGTCTCCAAGACTCAGCAAGCTGGCCACGGGGTGGACATCCATCTGTACAGAACTGGCAATTCCTGGTGCCCAGTGGCGGTACTCAACCGTCTGCTCTCACTCCTGTCAGAACAAAGGGACACCGATCCCCTTCTACCTTTCCCAGTCAAACCCCTAAGCACCTGCCAGTTCATGACACACGTAAGGATTCTCCTCCGCAACCTTTTTGGATCGAAGCCGCCTCAACCGCCTCAAGGCATGGGGTCCCAGGCCACATCATCCAGAGACTCGGCAGATGGAAGTCAGCCTGCTTCACCCGGTATATACATGACCCACAGGTGGAAATGTCACGGGCCTTTGCCCAACTCACGCAGTAAACGATTCTAAAAAGTTAATAAACATCTTCAAACCCTACCTCAGTTTTTTGCCCCCTTATTTTGGCATACCGTCCATTAGACCAAGGCACACTTCAGGTCCCCCTTTTCATGTTGTAGATCTTATGGTTAAGTCCTCTTCAGACACGTATCGGCCATAGGGCTTCAACCATAAGTGGAAGGCCAACATGGTGGCCTGAATTTATGGGAGGAGCCCGGGGTGGTATTTAACCGGCCCACTCGCCTGTGGTCTTCGTCGGTTTCCGGTGTGCGATACCCACCCTCCCATTCCCTCTTTCAAGGGCATTTCTCACAACATTACCCTCATCAAACACTCATTTCTAATCAGGGTATGCCCCCTTATTTTGGCATACCGTCCATTAGACCAAGGCACACTTCAGGTCCCCCTTTTCATGTTGTAGATCTTATGGTTAAGTTATTCCTCTTCAGACACGTATCGGCCATAGGGCTTCAACCATAAAAATATATATATATATATATAGTAGATATAGTATAGTAGATAGTAGATATATAGTTGTTTTTTTTATAATGTTTGGGGTTTCTAAGTAATTTTCTAGCTAAAAATACTGATGTTTACTTTCGTTTTTTACTAAACAAAAAGTGTCAGAAAAGGCCTGGACCCTGCAAGCACTGAAAAATACCTGTTGATGTGCGAGAGATGATCTCAGCTCCTATATCGTGCTTGGGTGAGCAATTTACAGCATTTTTGTGGACTGAGTGTCATCATTCCTGACCAGTTGTCTCTGGCTAACTGACCCACATACTAGACCATCTCTACAATATCAAGGCTACTCATTCTGTAGTCCCAAAATAGGAACTAGAAGGGCTATTTACTCTCCTCCAGATAACATAGGAAGTGAGCACAAGACACAGGACAATTCTCAATTTCTAACATGAACCAAAGGCAATTCTTTTTGGACTTATGAAACCGATATAACAAAATGCATTCAATGGTATATTCAAAAGACCAAAAGAGAGCAAATAAGAAAAATTGTTTGTTGGGGTTTACAATACATACACTGTAATAGTACCAATACATTATACTCTCCTTTTTTTATAATTCATGGTATAAATATACTCATGAACAATACATAAATACACATGAACCCGACTTACGTCTAACCTTGTATTTTTCTAAGAATCATTTTTGGAAGGATCTGTAATACTGTCTGAATTTCATAACAAGAACTTGATTACAATGTCATGGTAACATGAAATTACACATATTGTTCTGGAGATATGTGTGATTGATTCTTTAGGTCAGGCTTTGCTTTGTTACATCTGTTGAAGAATAACATCTCTCTCACATACTTGAACTGTGCTGCTTTAGAGCTTGCTTTTTATCTACTTCAATTATTTCTTATTCTCTGAGCTTCTGTGAGTGATATGTAGCCTAATGACTGTGCCGTGGTGTCCTTGCAGCCAGACTCTGGCTGACTACCTTGTAACTCTGGTCCATGCCAAAATGCCATGTATCTGAAAGTACTTGTGGACTGGTTGGCTACATTGTGGCGCAGCTTCAACATGTTTTAATAAAAACACTAAATTAATTTTAGCTTTCAAAAAGTGGACCTGTGATTGGTCACAAGTACAGGTGTGGGCAGGTGTGCTTTATATGTCCAGGCACTTTTTATTCCTATTCTCACACAGTTGCAGCTTGTGGTTTGAAACATTTATGGGAAACCTATGTATAAGCTTTGGATTGTCACAGCAGAAGTGTTTTGAAAAAGAAAAAGGTAGAGGAGACAGACATATCTTAATACTAACAGCTTCTAAACTATAAGGTCAAAATTACCTACTGTCATTCTGTGCCTCCTGTTGCTCCATGTGAATTATTTGACTACTGCAGAAAAATGACCACTGAGTCTCCCTCTCCCACTCAACTTCAATGGCATCCCAGTCTTATGCTGGCCATACACTATACAAAAAATCGGCTGACCCCGTTTTTTCGAAAAACGAGCATTCGGCCGTGAGAGCAAACGATAGTGCCATCATGTAATGATCGATGAATCGTTCAATGGACATAAATTAATCAATTTTTCGTTTTCTTTACATATACCTAGTGCAAACAGTTCGGGTGGTAAACACATTAACCTTTCAATTCATCGTTAGTTCAGCTGCAAAATTTCCAAACTTTTTTTTTTCGGCTCAAAAATATCCCAACGATTATCAATTTGGTGCCCATTAACTAGCTGAAAAACTAACAAATTGGCCAAATGACCACATTTCTGACGATTTTTCGTATAGTGTATGGCCAGTTGTAAGGCCCATACACACGATCGGACATTTTGACAACCAACATGCAAATTAGCTGTTTTGGACCAACATCCGACCGTGTGTACGCTCCATCGGACCAACTTTTTCCAGGTTTCATCTGACTTTTGTTGGTTGTGCGAACGGACCCACTTTCTGTCAACAAAAGTCCGATGGACCAAAGTCCGACCGTGTGTACACAAAACCACCGGACTTTTGTACAAACCAATGCAGAACCAATGCAAAAGATCAGACAACAATTCAGAAGTTGCCCAAAGGTGGCGGTAAAGAGCAGAAGAAACAAGTGATTTGGTGAAAGTTGGCTGAAAAAGTCCTGCCGTGTGTATGCAATACCAACTTGGGGCCAACGCCCTTTGGACAAAAATCCACGGGAAAGTTGGTCCACGGTCCGATCGTGTGTATGAGGCTTTAGTCCGTAGGGTTCAATATTGAGTTGGCCCACCCTTTGCAGCTATAACAGCTTCAATGCTTCTGGGAAGGCTGTCCACAAGATTTAGAAGTGTGTCTATGGGAATGTTTGACCATTCTTCCAGAAGTAACAAATAGAGAGGCGCCTCTGGGTGCAGTAGTTTCACACAACAATTTTAATAAGCATCAATAGTGGCACTCACATTTGGATGTAAGCAAACAGGCAATGTGAGTGCTACTATTGATACTTATTAAAATTGTTGTGTGAAACTACTGCACCCAGAAGCTCCTCTCTATTTGTTTCTTTCTACAGTCTCTGAATACGGTTTCTGTTCTACCCTGAAGGCTGCCCTGTGTGTATACCCCTGGATTAAGTCCTCATATCTATTTGAACTGGCCTCCCATATAGACTGTTTGATCTATACCTACAGTGGTGTGAAAAAGTGTTTGCCCCCTTCCTCATTTCCTGTTCCTTTGCATGTTTGTCACACTTAAGTGTTTCGGAACATCAAACCAATTTAAACAATAGTCAAGGACAACACAAGTAAACACAAAATGCAATTTGTAAATGAAGGTGTTTATTATTAAAGGTGAAAAAAAATCCAAACCATCATGGCCCTGTGTGAAAAAGTGATTGCCCCCTTGTTAAAACATACTATAACTGTGGTTGTCCACACCTGAGTTCAATTTCTCTAGCCACACCCAGGCCTGATTATTGCCACACCTGTTCACAATCAAGGCATCACTTAAATAGGAGCTGCTTGACACAGTAAGGTCCACCAGAAGATCCTTAAAAGCTACACATCATGCCGAGACCCAAAGAAATTCAGGAACAATTGAGAAAGAAAGTAATTGAGATCTATCAGTCTGGAAAGGGTTATAAAGCCATTTCCAAAGCTTTGGGAATCCAGCGAACCACAGTGAGAGCCATTATCCACAAATGGCGAAGACATGGAACAGTGGTGAACCTTCCAGGAGTGGCCGGCCGCCCAAAATTACCCCAAGAGCGCAGCGACGACTCATCCAAGAGGTCACAAAAGACCCCACAACAACGTCCAAGGAACTGCAGGCCTCACTTGCCTCAGTTAAGGTCAGCGTTCATGCCTCCACCATCAGGAAAAGACTGGGCAAAAATGGCCTGCATGGCAGAGTTCCAAGGAGAAAACCACTGCTGAGCAAAAAGAACATCAAAGCTCGTCTCAATTTCTCCACAACACATCTTGATGATCCCCAAGACTTTTGGGACAACATTCTGTGGACCGATGAGACAAAAGTGGAACTCTTTGGAAGGTGTGTGTCCAAGTATTTCTGGCGTAGAAGGAACACTGCATTTCAGAAAAAGAACATTATACCAACAGTAAAATATGGTGGTGGTAGTGTGATGGTCTGGGGCTGTTTTGCTGCTTCAGGACCTGGAAGACTTGCCGTGATAAAAGGAACTATGAATTCTGCTGTCTACCAAGAGATCCTGAAGGAGAATGTCCGACCATCTGTTCGTGTACTCAAGCTGAAACGAACTTGGGTTCTGCAGCAGGACAATGATCCTAAACACACCAGCAAGTCCACCACCGAATGGCTGAAGAAAAACAAAATGAAGACTTTGAAGTCCAGACCTGAATCCTATTGAGATGTTGTGGTATGACCTTAAAAAGGCCGTTCATGCTCGAAAACCCTCTAATGTAACTGAATTAGGACAATTCTGCAAAGATGAGTGGGCCAAAATTCCTCCAGGACGCTGTAAAAGCCTCATTGCACGTTATCGCAAACGCTTGGTTGCAGTTGTTGCTGCTAAGGGTGGCCCAACCAGTTATTAGGTTTAGGGGGCAATCACTTTTTCACACAGGGCCATGATGGTTTGGATTTTTTTTCACCTTAAATAATAAACACCTTCATTTACAAATTGCATTTTGTGTTTACTTGTGTTGTCCTTGACTATTGTTTAAATTGGTTTGATGTTCCGAAACACTTAAGTGTGACAAACATGCAAAGGAACAGGAAATGAGGAAGTGGGCAAACACTTTTTCACACCACTGTATTTTATGGACTTTATCCTTACTCTAGAACATATATTTTTTTAATGATTTTTTAAATAATTTATTATATGTATATATATATTTTGTATGTACGCTTGCATTGGGAGACATTTATAGAGATGTTTTTGAATTGTGCGCCTATACTTGTTATTATTCTTCCAGAAGTGCATTTGTGAGGTCAGGCACTGATGTTGGAGGAAACGGCCTGGCTCACAGTCTCCGCTGTAAATTATCCCAAAGGTGTTCTATCGGGTTGAGGTCAGGACTCTGTGCAGGCCAGTCAAGTTCCTCTACCCCAAAATGTCTCACCCATGTCTTTATGGACCTTGTTTTGTGCACTGGTATGCAGTCATGTTGGAACAGGAAAGGGCCATCCCCAAACTGTTCCTACAAAGTTGGAAACATGAAATTATCCAAAATGTTTTGGTATGCTGACGCCTTACGAGTTCCTTTCACTGGAACTAAGGGGCCAAGCCAAACCCCTGACAAAGAACCATACACCATAATCCTCCCTCCACCAAATGATTTGAACCAGTGCACAAATCAAGGTCCATAAAGACATGGATGAGCGAGTTTGGGGTGGAGGAACTTGACTGGCCTGTGCAGAGTCCTGACCTCAATCTGATAGAATACCTTTGGAATGAATTAGAGTGGAGACTGTGAGCCAGGCCTTCTCATCCAAAATCAGTATCTGACCTCATAAATGTGCTTCTGGAAGAATGGTCAAACATTCCCATAGACACACTCCTAAACCTTGTGGACAGCCTTCCCAGAAGATTTTAAGCTGTTATAGTTGCAAAGGGTGGACCAATTCAATATTGAACCCTATGGACTAAGACTGTGATGGCATTAAAGATCATGTGCATGCAAAGTCCCAATACCTTTGACACTATATAGTGTGTGTGTATATATATATATATATATATATATATATGTATATATATATATATATATATATATACAGTATATGATCACTGACCCAGAACCATTGTTCCTACCAGTCTATTCCAAGCATCAAATACTCATTCTGTAGAATACTTTTAAGATTAGTTTTGAGCTTTCCTCCTGTTAGTTTGAGGTTATGACCCTATTTTCTTGATCTGGGCTTCAAATTGATCATACTGCCCTCCTGAACCTTTAATGTATTTAAACATATCAGTCTTTTCTCCAGACTGTACATATTACATTCCTGAAGTCACCCTGATATGTTTAATCCATCAAACTTGTCATAATTTTTGTTGCCCGTATCTGGACTTGTTTTCTTTCTTATCAATATACTTTTGTAATTGAGGTCTTTGGACCTAGTATTCTAAATGAGGTCTATATAGGGGAATCAGGGCTTCCTCCTAATGTTTACCTCTAGTGAAAGATCCTAGAATTTTGTTGGCATTTCCCACTGCTTGGTCAGTCTGTTTGCTCATTTTGCAATCATCTGAAATAAGTAACCCCAAATGTTACCAAATGTTTTACTTTCAGAATAATTATAATTTAGGACAGGTCTAGGGTAGCAGGGCCCGTAGAAACAGCTCAAGCAGGGTATGAGCAAAGCATCTCAGTCAGTAGGCTAAATCCCCAATCCTGAATCCTTCCTAAGCTATAGTATTAGCAAATGCAAGTGTTCAATCTTTTTACTCACAGAATATGCCCTAATTACTGCACTTTAAGACAGAATCACACCCACATACATCTTGTGACAAAAGGTATGTTTTGAAAAATTCAACTCTTTCCTTACTTTTGCCTTTTCTGCATGAGATTATAGAACTAAAGCTTTCACCAAGCCTACCTCGAAGGAGAATGAAAGTGGTTGTAACCCTAAAAAAAACAATGTTCTTGCCCCTTTAAGGCATGATATATAGCATAGTGCTTTTGCCATGCCAATTGTCCCTTTCTATGTTGTACAATACTTGGTTGATCCTGCCTGTTCCTGACTTTCCCTGTGTGTACTGACCACGTTTGTTCAGATTACATGTGTATTCAGCATCTCTGCATCTCCCTTTCTCCCCCTCCCTCTCTGCCATTTTCGTAGTCTGTGTGTGAGCCGATCTCCTCCCCGCCCTTCCCCTCTCTGCCTTGATTAAGTATTTTGCTGCAGCTGCTCCTCCCCTTTAGTAAAGTGTAAAGTAACCTCTATTATATACTTTAATCCTCTCTGTGTCAAGAAAAAGTTAAAGCGGAAGTATACCCATCCATAAAACAGTTACCTTTCCGGCAGGTGCCGGAAATGTAACACTCCCATTGGTTGTGCTCTCAACCAAACTGTCAAACCATCCAATGCCTGGTATCCTAACTGATCACATGTGCAGTGTGCAGCATCATGGTAGTTGTAGATTAAACAGAGGCAGAGATGGCAGCTTCCTTGGCTGAAAAAGAATAGGAGGGTTTACTTCCACTTTAAGTACAGTGTGTGTATTTATTAAAAATATAATGCCAATTACGTTCTTTGTCCACCTCTGCTGTGTGGTCACACTTCCTCCTTTTGCTAGCTTGCATACATCATACATACAATCTTAGCCCCCCCCCCCCCCTCACACACACACAACACTCCTTAGATCGAGAAGGAAAGCAAAGAGAGGACATGTGACAGCAGAGCTGGCAAAGAGGGTATTAAGCTTTATAATTGAAGAAAAAACACACACACTATATAATAGACGTGACTTTACAATCACTTTAAAGGCTAAATTCACATTTTACATACAAGTAACTATGCAGATAAGGGGACCCAGTAGATAAAAAAGAAAACAAAGCAGTTTCGATTGATTGATTAATTGATTAAAGTTCCATACCTGTGGGCCAATTGTTGCATCCCTGACTACTGGCTGAAAAACGCTCATATGGTTAACTTTCTCCTGTCCTTCCTTGTTGCTAGAATGCTTCACATAGTGGACACTCCCTCTTAGCATCCAATGTATGGAGCATGCTAGCAACAAGGCAAGACTGGGAAATGATAACCCTATGGGAGTTTTTGGCAAAGTTTCTGGGGTCCTACAGGTATAGAACTTACATTAGATTTTAAACTTACAAACTTTTCAAAGCTGTATATTTTTTGTTTCTTAGCCTACTGGGGCCCCTTGTCTACATATTCACTTTTATGTAAAATATGAATTTAGCCTTTATTTACATTTTTTGGAGGACCACTTAGAAACCAGCAACTGTTGAGCCAATGGAAACCTTGATCAGTGGTATGTAACCATTTAAGCCACGGGCCATTTTGCTGGCCAAAGACCAGAGCACTTTTTGCGATTCTGCACTGCATCGCTTTAACTGACAATTGCGTGGTCGTTGCAAAGTGGCTCCCAAACAAAATTGACTTTTTTTTTTTCCCACAAATAGAGCTTTCTTTTGGTGGTATTTGATCACCTCTGCGTTTTTTATTTTTTGCGCTATAAACAAAAAAAGAGTGACAATTTAGAAAAAAATGCATTATTTTTTGCTTTTTGCTATAATAAATATCCCCCAAAAATATATTAAAACATTTTTTTTTCCTCAGTTTAGCTGATACGTATTCTTCTACATATTTTTCGTAAAAAAAATTGCAAGCGTTTATTGATTGGTTTGTGCAAAAGTTATATAGTCTACTAAATAGGGGTCATGGCTTTTTTATAAAAAAAAAATAGTTTTATTAGTAATGGTGGTGATCAGCGATTTTTATCGTGACTGCGATATTATGGCGGACACGTCGGACAATTTTGGCACGATTTTGGGACCATTCACAATTATACAGTGATCAGTGCGATTAAAATTGTATTGATTACTGTGTAAATGTGACTGGCAGTGAAGGGTTTAAGACTAGGTGGCGCTGTAGGGGTTAAGTGTGTCCTGGGGAGTGTTTCTAACTGTAGGGGGGATGGGCTAGCTGTGACACATCACTGATCAGTGCTCCCATTCACAGGGAGAGCTGATCAGTGACACTGTCACTAGGCAGAAGGGGGAGATGCTTGTTTACATCAGCATCACCCCATTCTTCCTCTCCATGAGACGACCGCAGGTATCCCCGCAACTCCCTGGGCTCTCGGTCGGCATGCGCGCGTACCGCCGGCGGCGTGCATGTGATGGCACGGCGACAAATTTAAAAGGACGTACAGGTACTCCCATTTGCCTGTCCGTGCCATTCTGCCGACGTACATCGTCGTGCGCCGGTCGGGAACCGATTAATATAACGCACAGCCTATAAAGTACAGCAGAAAAGTGTATGAAAAGTATAATATAACCTATAGAACGCAAGGGTCAGGATTATGTAACTAACAACATAGGGGTTGAATTACTAAGGGCATATAGACTGTGCACTCATTCTCCCCAGAGCTTAGTTAATGTGGTGAAGCTCACTTTGTTAAGAATACCCAATTAGATGCAAGCAAAATAAAAAAAATAAAAACTGCATTTTTGCTTGCACATGATTGGATGATGGAAATCAGCATAGCTTTAGCACATTCATTAAGCCCTGGAGAAAGTGAGTGGAACTGCACTTGAAAAGTGCACAGTCTATTTGCCTTTAGTAAATCAACTCCACTGTGTATAGAACACAGGGACACAAACTAAGTACTACATAACATAATATATAGAGTACAGGAATCATGAGTATGTTTAAGAAATGCACTGTGCAAAGTGGTCAATATGAGTTGTTGGTGTACCAACAACCCTTGTTACCCTTGTTACATTGGTGTCAGTGGCAAAGTGCACTCATTACATTGGTATCAACATGACATGTCCTTACTATGTTTGTGATCAGTCAGAGTGAAATAAGTCATTGATGTTCAGTGGGTCACTTACCTGAGTTCAGAGAAGCTCTGTGTTCTGGCTCTGCTAGGTCTGCTACTGCTGAGTGGTCCTCTGCTAGGTAAGGGGGACCCAGCTACTGTCCCCCCCCCAAATATCCTGGGATGGTAAGGGGAACCCCGGCCGAAAAAAAAAAAAAAAAATTGGTCCCCCTCAAAATCCAAACTTCCCGCCTGAACCGGCACATGTTGTTGGGCAGAACTTCCATATCAAGATCTTTCAAAAAAGTGTCAAAAATGGTAAAAATGACAGGAGACGGTCTTTGACAATTCCTTTATTAAAATCTTTCTTGGTTGCCATCTGGTGGTAAAAATGACAGGAGACGGTCTTTGATCTTCTTTCTTCTTTCTTCTGGTCTTCCTTTCTTCATCTTCTCCTTCCGTCATCTTCTCCTTCCGTCATCTTCTTCCATCTTCTTCTTCCTTCGATTCGCTTCTTCCCGGTCTTCTCGTCCGGCGTCGTCCTTCTCGTCCGGCATCGTCGTCTCTTCTCGCAGGCCGCTCCTCGCAATGGGAACGGGTGACAGGTCTTTTACGAAGGCACCTGGTGAACGTCATGTGGAATTCCCTATGGCTTTCCCCATGACGTCAGAGGGGGGGCGGGGTCACCAGGTGCCTTCGTTATACAAGACCTGTCACCCGGAGCGAAGCCTCACAGAGCGGGAGCCTCCCATTGCGAGGAGCGGCCTGCGAGAAGAGACGACGATGCCGGACGAGAAGGACGACGCCGGACGAGAAGACCGGAGGAAGAAGAAGCGAATTGGAAGAAGATGCACTTGGGGGGGACCCCAAAGCACCCTCCCAATGTTGAGGGCATGTGGCCTGGTACGGTTCAGGCGGGAGGGGGGGCCGCTCTCGTCCCCCCCTCCTTTCCTGCGGCCTGCCAGGTTGCGTGCTCGGATAAGGGTCTGGTATGGATTTTATGGGGACCCCACGCCATTTTTTTGGGCTAGGGTTCCCCTTAAAATCCATCCCAGACCTCAAGGGTCTGGTATGGATTTTGAGGGGGACCCTACGCCATTTTTTTTTTTTTTTTTGGCTGGGGTCCCCCTTAATATCCATCCCAGACCTGAAGGGCCTGGTTATTGAATTTGGGGGGACCCCTACGCATTTTTTTATCAATGACTTCAATGAATGACTGTTCTCTGTATTACGGATCCAACAATTCATTTGCCGGCAATAGCTGCGACTCGTGATTTTAAATAGTTTTTTTTTTCCTGCAAAAATGACACTGCAAGAAACAGTTCCCTATATTAGATATACTGAATCTCGAATCATTCGAAGCATTCGTTATATCCGCTATTATAATTTCTTTCATATTAGTTGAAATTACATATTTGTTAGTTACAATACAACATTCGAATTGTTCTCTGTATTGCGGGAATCGGCAATTAGCCACGAGTGATTTTAAATGTCTTTTTTTCCTGCAAAAATGACACATTGTACAGAGAGAGTTCTAAACACGGGAAACATGCCCCCTTCTATATACTATATACTCTATAGTATGCCTATGAAGGGGGTCATGTTTCCCGTGTTTAGAACTGTCTCTGTACAATGTGTCATTTTTGCAGGAAAAAAAGACATTTAAAATCACTCGGCTAATTGCCGATTCCCGCAATACAGAGAACAATTCGAATGTTGTATTGTAACTAACAAATATGTAATTTCAACTAATATGTAAGAAATTATAATAGCGGATATAACGAATGCTTCGAATGATTCGAGATTCAGTATATCTAATATAGGGAACTGTTTCTTGCAGTGTCATTTTTGCAGGAAAAAAAAAAACTATTTAAAATCGAGCCGCAGCTATTGCCGGCAAATGAATTGTTGGATCCGTAATACAGAGAACTGTCATTCCTTGAAGTCATTGATAAAAAAATGCGTAGGGGTCCCCCCAAATTCAATAACCAGGCCCTTCAGGTCTGGGATGGATATTAAGGGGGACCCCCAGCCAAAAAAAAAAAAAATGGCGTAGGGTCCCCCTCAAAATCCATACCAGACCCTTGAGGTCTGGGATGGATTTTAAGGGGAACCCTAGCCAAAAAAAATGGCGTGGGGGTCCCCCATAAAATCCATACCAGACCCTTATCCGAGCACGCAACCTGGCAGGCCGCAGGAAAGGAGGGGGGACGAGAGCGGCCCCCCCTCCCGCCTGAACCGTACCAGGCCACATGCCCTCAACATTTGGGAGGATGCTTTGGGGTCCCCCCCAAAGCACCTTGTCCCCATGTTGATGAGGACAAGGGCCTCATCCCCACAACCCTGGCCGGTGGTTGTGGGGGTCTGCGGGCGGGGGGCTTATCGGAATCTGGAAGCCCCTTTAACAAGGGGACCCCCAGATCCCGGCCCCCCCCCTGTGTGAAATGGTAAGGGGGTACAAAAGTACCCCTACCATTTCACCAAAAAAGCGTCAAAAATTGTAAAAATGACAGGAGACGGTCTTTGACAATTCCTTTATTAAAATCTTCTTTCTTCTTTCTTCTGGTCTTCCTTTCTTCATCTTCTCCTTCCGGCATCTTCTTCCATCTTCTTCTTCCTTCGATTCGCTTCTTCTTCCTCCGGTCTTCTCGTCCTTCTCGTCCGGCGTCGTCCTTCTCGTCCGGCATCGGCGTCTCTTCTCGCAGGCCGCTCCTCGCAATGGGAGGCTCCCGCTCTGTGAGGCTTCGCTCCGGGTGACAGGTCTTGTATAACGAAGGCACCCGGTGACCCCGCCCCCTCTCTGACGTCATGGGGAAAGCCATAGGGAATTCCACATGACGTCCCCGTGCGTCAGAGGGGGCGGGGTCACCAGGTGCCTTCGTTATAAAAGACCTGTCACCCGGAGCGAAGCCTCACAGAGCGGGAGCCTCCCATTGCGAGGAGCGGCCTGCGAGAAGAGACGCCGATGCCGGACGAGAAGGACGACGCCGGACGAGAAGGACGAGAAGACCGGAGGAAGAAGAAGCGAATCGAAGGAAGAAGAAGATGGAAGAAGATGACGGAAGGAGAAGATGACGGAAGGAGAAGATGAAGAAAGGAAGACCAGAAGAAAGAAGGAAGAAGATTTTAATAAAGGAATTGTCAAAGACCGTCTCCTGTCATTTTTACCATTTTTGACACTTTTTTGGTGAAATGGTAGGGGTACTTTTGTACCCCCTTACCATTTCACACAGGGGGGGGGCCGGGATCTGGGGGTCCCCTTGTTAAAGGGGGCTTCCAGATTCCGATAAGCCCCCCCGCCCGCAGACCCCTACGCTTTTTTTTTTTCTGCAAAAATGACACTTTGTCATTCGAATTCATTCGTTATATCTGCTATAATAATTTCGTTCAAATTAGTTGAAATTCGATATTGGTAGTTGGATTTACTAACGATTCGTAACTATTCATAACGATTCGTAACGATTCGTAACTATTCATAACGATTCGTAACGATTCGTAACTTGAAATTGAAATTCGATATTTGTAGTTGGATTCGAATTGTTCTCTGTGTTATGAGAACCAACAAATCATTAGCCGCGTTAACGATTCGTAACGATTCGTAACGATTCGTAACGATTCGTAACTTTACTAACGATTCGTAAAAAAAATTACGATTCGTCCGAATTTCGTATTTCGTACGAATTCGAACGGAATTTCGTACACGAATTACGAATTACGAATTTTTTTATATACGAAACGGGACGAAACGAAACGAAACGAATTTTTTGGCAGTTCCCATGTCTATTGGGCAGAACTTCCATATCAAGATCTTTCATTGGTTGCCATCTGGTGAATGATTTTATTATCAAGAACACTAACCTGAAAATCTTATTTTTGCACTTTGGTTCATCGTTATGATATACTGAATGCTTCGCATTGACCTGTTCCACTGTGACAAGGTTGAAACTCAACCTGCCTGACTTAAAAAAAATTCCCTTTTTACACTGTGTTTATGTAAAAGACCTTTAAAACATACATGGGTGAATATGTAAAATTTGAAGTGAACCTGTCACCTGTAAAGCAAGGGTTGTAGAATGGACTGAAGACCACTGTTGTGTAGAATATAGATTTCCTATCCAGTAATTTCATAGAAGAAGACTGTCGACTGTTATTTACCTGTCACCCTTCCTAAAATGACAGCTGACATAGACAGACTGGCTATACAGCGATGTTACATAAATGTCAAATACTCATTTTCTATACAGGTTTGGGTATTATTACCAACCTAATTCTGAATTTTATTTGTAGCTCTTTAGAGATTTTATGAGCTGTTGAGCTGTTAGTGAGAAGTATTTGACTAAGCAGATAATAATGCTGCCAGGCTCATATACTTGTACAAATTGAATTTACTGACTTTCAGAAGAAAATGTAAATATTCTGTTTACCTTTATACAGTCCATATATCTAAAAGAGCAATAATAGGTGTGTTAAATGACTGTGCATGCTGCAATGGCATAGTGTAATCCAGAGCATCCAGAATTTTATTTTTTTGTTTGGTCTATACACTTTAAACTGCTGAAAGTCAAATTGTGACTGCTAAGTGGTTGATATGCTTTATCCTGCATACTTTTCATTGAATCATATTAATAAGTAAAACTATATTTATCATCTACAGGCAGAGCAGTGATGATTTAAAAAAAGCAAGGGGTGGCATTTCTGGCAGGCAATAGAGAAGGAGCCTTAAAGTGGACCTGTCAGTTCCCAGAAATTGGCTATAATACTGCTAATGTTTGGGCATTTTAGGATCATGCAAGTATCTGTGACTATCTTCCAAAAAATAAACCCAGCTGTGCCTTTGGGGACACTGGATTTCAGGCAGTACACTACGCTTCCATCCAAACCTGCATTTAGTGCTTCCTACTCCTGACAATAAAAAGGCAAACAGCAAAATACAAACCTACTGAGATGTCCTCCTGTTCTTAAATCGGAAATGTTTGTAAGTCGGCCGCGCATGCTCAGACCGACAATTACGGACATTATGTTCCGTCAAATGCCGTTCTGCGCATGCGCGGCAAATTACGGACATTTCCGATGTTTGCCGTCATTTTCCGAGGCTCCGTCTATCCGCGCATGCGCAGAACGGCCAAGAGTCCGTGGAAAATGGCAGAGGGTCCCCGCAGTGCACAGTTCGTAAGTAGGGGATGTTCGTAGGTCGGGCGTTCGTAAGTCAGGGACCCCCTGTACTGTACATATTTAGGGACTGTTTTCCTGCCAATTTGTTGATCTGTAATTCTGTTCATACAATTCATAGATTTACACGACCCTACCAGACAGCAGAGACAGTATGGATGACATTTCTCTGCTGCAGTTAAGAAATGCAGATTTATCTCCTCCCAGCCTATAGGTGGACAGTAAAGGAGCAGCAGCATTGTGATTAGCACATGCTTCTCCTTATTCTACTCACTCTTTTACTGCGTACACACGAGCGTTTTTTCCGTCTGAAAAATCTTGGATGGTTTTTCCAATGGAATTCCGCTCAAGCTTGGCTTGCATACACACGGTCACACAAAAGTTTGCTGAACTTTCGACCGTCAAGAACATGGTGACGTACAACACTAGGATGAGCCGAAAACATGAAGTTCAATGCTTCCGATCATGCGTCAAATTGTTTCTGAGCATGCGTAGGAATTTTCTGCGTCCGAATTGGTACAGACGACCGGGATTTCTGATCTAAACTTTTTCCGACCGAAAAATTTAGAACCTGCTCTCAATCTTTTGCTGGCAGAATTTCCAATCGCGTGTACGTGGCATTACTGTCAGAATGCTCCAGTCCTCCATTATTTTGTTGATTCCACTGCTTGTAACACAATCTGTGAACGTGGGAGAGTCTGATCAGTCATAGGATTATCTCCCACATTTACACATTGTTTTGCAAGCAGTGGAATTGATGAGCTTTAATGATCTTCTTCACAAATACATAGCTACAATTGTTGGTATTTCCCCTTTCTATGTGCTAGAAGTTCATCTTAAAGTTCTGCCCCATCCAATTAACATTCTAATGCCAGAGTGGGATACTTAAGATTCTAGCACTGGTCTGGGGGGAAGGGGGAATGATGTGCCAGAAAAGAAAAGAAGCTTAATGTCGACTTGGACAGATGTTAAATCCTTTTCTGTATTTTAGACTTTAAATCCAAAGTCTCCCCAGGGACACAGATTGTTTGTTTGAACTTTAATGGTACTTGCTGGTACCACAATGTACCTGTTCTATAGTGTATATAAGAGGTTTCATTGCAAAAAAGGAGGTAAAGATCAGTGGTGCTGTCATTTGATTGGTTACCAGGCTGTTATTCCTTAGCTCTGGGTCTCAATAATGAATTCTAAAAAAAAAAAGCCCCATAGTATTTTTGAATGCAAAAATGCAAATGTTATAAAATATTCTCCCAAATAAAATATACAGTGTGTATATGTATTCATATATATATATATATAATTAAACATAGCTTATCACTACATAATTGTATAGCAATGATTTTTTAAACATTATCAAAAATAGGACAAATGAAGAACATAATCGTTAAAGACAGGGGGGATTGGGACTCTGGGGCCCATCACAAAATGTTAGATTTTATTTTTTTTTGAAAAATCTTTTTTATTGAGTTTTCAGTCACATTCACAACAAAACTAGCCCACGCAGGGGCCAAACATTGATTGCCCACGCAGGGGCAATTCTTGTGTCACAGCAACGGGCCGTAACCTTAAAACAATGTACCACTTAACATGTACATCTAAACTACTACCCCAATGGGGGGGGAGGTTCCAGTTAAGGAGGATCTGTGCTCAAGCTGGTGATAGCAGGGTGCTAAAATAGAAGAGTATCTGGGTTAATGTACCTGAAATATAGTCTTGATCTAGGTCTTTCTAACTTAATCACTTGCTGTGGTGTCATCATCTAGCCAGCATGTCCATACTTTATCAAACTTTTGTGGGCAGCCTCTGTTCGAATAGGTGGCCCTGTATAAGGGCAAGCTGGCATTTATCAGGCTTTTCCAAAATCTAGGGGGGGATGATTGTTTCCAGGTCATCGTGATGGCCTTGCGAGCGTAATACAGCAGTAGGGATATGAGTACTTTTTGCGCTCTAATCACTGGCATTTGTTCAACCAACCCCAGCAGACAGTGTTCACCTTTGTAAAAAAAATATTAAATGCTCATCCTTTTGCAGGTAAGAAAATCTGCATTTTTGAATTTTTTTACTAGGAGCCTGTAAGATTGTGGGTGCAATGCAGGGATCTTGCAGGCTGTCTGTGTAAGCTGTCTGGTCTTACCTCATACGAGCAGGCAGTTACACACTGACAGGAAGCATCCATGAACTACCTATAGTGCTCAACAGTGTCCTGGTAGTTCATTGAGAACTACTAGCCAACAGCCTTAAGGGCTGACAAGACTTATAGTTCTCACATTCCCAGCACTCTGTGGATGAATGACCTGGCCAGATGGGCAGAGCCCCACATGGCCACAGTTTTTTTTAAATTGTGACAGCAGATCCCAAACTTTCTGTCACAAAGGGGAACCCCCCCCCCCCCCTCCCCGGTCCAAGGGATGCAGCGCCTCTGTAACATGTTACATATTACACCCTGAATTTGGGTGTAACGTGTTACGAAAGGTAAACTTATCCTTTAACAATAACACAAACATAGTCTTCACCCAACCATACTGTCTTTCAGATGCCACGCGTTGACAACAAATAATTTTAGCTTTTGTCTTTAGAACACTATTGTACAAATCTATTCAAAAATATTTTTGAAGTCTGATTTCAGAATAATTGTGCTAAAGATGTATTTAGCAGGGAAATGACAGATGACAGGAAAATTATACAGTAATTGGTCAAGCATCTGTTGCTAAGTATAAAGAGAAGGATGACCAATGGTACAGAGCTGAACATTGTATTACCCAGTCTTCAAGATGTTGACATTAGTTATGTAGACTCTCTGGTGAGAGTGAGGAAAATTGATCAATGATACTATCAGACAAGTGTCACTGAGTATAATTAGGATGATGTCCAGTGGTAAAAAGCTAAAACATTTGTATTACCCAGTCCTAATATGTTGCTATTAGTTATGTAGAATTTTGCAATGTTTAGAGAGTTATTGTGCTTCTTAGATGTACCCACAATGTGTTCAGCAAAAATGTCAAACGTTAATCAATTTGTAATAACTTTAAGATTAAGATGTAGTTATTACTAGCTTTGTTAGTATTCATTTTACTATTTGCTGACATCTTACAGTATGATCATTTACCGGTAGGGAGAAGAGGAGGTGGGATTTAAATTATTGTCTTTTTTTTGTGTGATAACAATTGCCATCTGGGCCAATTTTGACATTTCTTGCATACTTGTAAACATCTGCATTCGTTTGCTAATATTATTTGGTATCCCCAAACCTTGATTTAAAGCTATGCATGACCATGGAATGGTGACAACCCATGGTATATTAAATTATCCATAGGCAATGCTTAAGAAACCTTTACAGGTTTCCAGTTTAGAGGTACACAGTAAGTCTGGCCCTAAAATTATTGCAACATCCCTTGTGATAGCCTGGGCAGTGGCAGCTACTCTTTATGGAGAGATCTGGGGTCTATTAGACCCCAAATCTCTCCTCTGCCCTTCTTTAACCTCTTCACAACCCCATACGTAAATGGAGATGGTGTGCCTTTCTTTTAATAACCAGATCCCCAACCTCCTCTATTTGCCTGTGGAGATTGACATCATATTTCCTAGGAAGCAAAATCAGCTAAAGAAAATTACCATTATTTTGATCAGGGTTACACAAAGTATAAGCAGCTTTAACTTCCTCTCTGTAAGCAAAGCCTAGTTTGACAATGCACAGAATGGTATCAGTTAGTCTCTTCACAATCTCACAGTGTTTTCTCCTTTCTCCTTCGTTCTCCTTCTTTCTCCTTTTGCCTGTTTTGCATGTTAAAATGTATTTGCGTTTTTCATGTTCTCTGTATGTATTTGCCACTGCCTGATGTTGTGCATATCACTTATGATTTGAACATATAAACGTAGCTTTTCAACTTTCCAGCCAGTAATGAATGGACTTTGTTAATACTGAAAACAATACAGATTGAGCTAAACAATCCTTGTGTTTCTACAGAAAAAGAAAGCCCTTTTCTTTGAACTGCACAAGTGGCAGCCACAAGACAAAAGTTTATTTTATGTCCTTGGAAAGGTACCACATTTATTTCATCTAATGATGGCTGGATGTGACTTCACAATGTGTAATTTAGTTGTTGTACTGGACAAAGGATCCGGTATCACAAATATCTTAGCCTTCAATGTAAAAGGCAAACCAAAAGGTATGGAAAATGTTTCTGCAGAAGTAGAAAGCATATCTTAAGGTCCAGCAACAGATACTGAACATACATACAAAATTACAGATGTGTTAAACATATCTAGGAAAGAAATTAGAGACTTCTAAGGAGTGGAAGCCATAACAAAGCAGGACCTCTCAGATTTTGAAGAAGCAGTGCTTGAAGAAGTCATGTCTGCATATAAAAGTTTTTACACATTTTGAAGGCATATATGCAAGGTTTTCTACATTCAGGACTGGTCACCCTTCGTTTTTTCCTTGAGTCACCACCTGTAATTTCCACTAAACATGTCTGTTCGGTCAACTAGTCCCTGACTAATAAACTTAAAATTGCAGTTAAAAATAGAAAAACATTTTTCAGATATGATTTTTGATCTTTGCTAAAGTAGGAGGATCATCGCATGGAGGAGAAGGTGTTGTGGGATCCCCAAAAAAGCGGAGTCTAAGAGCCAGACAGTATTTACCAGGGACCCTCTCACAGAAGTTTGGGCTTTTTTGTATGCTGGTCCTAGTTTGCAAGCCCCCGGTTAACTGTAATGTAAGTATCACAGACAGGCTATGAATAAGGATAGTCAGAAGCGAACACAAGGTCAGGAAAGAAAGCAAACATGGATAAACAGGTATAAGCCAGAGGTCAGGACATGCAGCAGACACAGGTAAATAGGAACTTGCCAGAAGTTGGTACACAGGAATCAAAGAAAGGTGCAATAAATAACCATGAATCAGCCAAAAGTTGATAAGATAGATTCATCAGAGGATACTTCTGGAGAGTGGAAAAGCAAACCAGTGACTTCAATGTTAGCTTGCAGAAGTGTTGTTATCAGGCTGTTATCAGGCTGGGTACTGCACTGAGTTTAGGAAAGAAAGAGGAAGGAGCCACTCTGGTTGGCAACAGACTGACAGGTGGAGTAGATTGCCACATTGATAGGCTGTGACATGACAGGAGGAGGAAATATTGGCTGCAGCTGTTCAGGGAAAGGGCACCACTCTGACTATTGTCAGGTAGTGGGCATCACTCTGATTAAAAGCTGCCACAATAATTCTGGTAAAACCTAGGAATATGTGTGGGCCCGGACCTTAGAAGCAAAGGCGCTGTATTGGCAAGGTAAGTAATACTGACATTATTATAAATATAGTGCAGCGCAGTTCATTATATATACACACTCTTGGAAACCATGAATAAGTGAAAATATGTAAAATTTGTCTTCAATAGTCCTTCATATACCTCCAATTAATATATAGTCTCTTCAGAATTCACACCACTATGTCCTGAACAAGTGACTCTGCAAACTTGTTCACAAATGTGTCCTGTAAACCACCACCTCAAGGTCCTCACCTCCAGAATCAGACCCCACCATTACAGAGTCTCATTTGCCTCTACTACACTCCTCCTGTGAGTGTCTCAATACCACTCCTCCTCCACCTGGTTTCAATTCATGTGAGCTAAAAAGGGGGAGAACCATAGTGCTCTCTATTTTCAAACTTTTATTCAATAAAAACAGGGATTATAGAAATTTACAGAATGACATAAAAAAAACAGGCGTTCAGTACTCTCAGCTCACCACTGATGCATGCATAACTGCTGTGTGATGTCACGGCTTGGCTCCTCCCACCCACACGCATTACGCCCTCCTATTGGCTTCTTCAGTAGGCCAACTGCTACTGTTTTTTTATAATAATATACATTGTATGTGGTGGATCAGTGGAAACACTTGAGCATGTGAGCAACAGTTTTTGCCTTGGTGATTATGCACTAGTTTTATTTTGAAAGAAGTACCGTATTTTTCACATTTTTCAGTTAGTGATTGAGCTGATTGTGTCACATTACTTTTATTTGTACAAGTAATACTGACAGTTACATTTTTCTTGGTGCATATTGACTTATGGATGGCATCAGAAATAGGGCATTGCTACTAGAGGACATTACTGTGTTACATGTTGCATGGTGATCATTGTGTTGGAAATGGCTTCAGAAAGTGGGGGCTCTTTTGGACAAGCTGGAAGACACCCCTATGCCACATCAAAGTTGGTGTGTGTTGACCTGGTGATGGATTCATGAATGATTTTGTTGCACATTCTGAGGTTTCCAAATATTACAATTTCTACTAACATTTTAGACATTTTAGGTTTGAAGTTGTGATACCTGGGTATAAAAGTGAAAAATCATTAACATCAAACTCTAACTACAACTTTCAAAAAAAAAAAGAATTTTTAACAAGATGAACATGCAACATTATAAATAATAGTTTGTTTCCTTAACCACTAGACGACCAGCCGCCACAGCTATACTGCGGCACGTTGGCTCTCCTGGGCAAATCGCCGTAGCTATACGTCGACCGCTTTAAGACCACTAGGGGTCTGATCTGTCTGCCACAATGTCACAGTCCCAATAAAAATGATCACTGCCATTACTAGTGAAAAAAGATTTACAATAAAAATGCCATAAATATATCCCCTATTTTGTAGATGCTATAACTTTTGCGCAAACCAATCAATGCATGCTTATTGCGATTTTTTTTACCAAAAATATGCA
Source organism: Lithobates sylvaticus (assembly GCA_028564925.1). Classification (NCBI taxonomy): domain Eukaryota; kingdom Metazoa; phylum Chordata; class Amphibia; order Anura; family Ranidae; genus Lithobates; species Lithobates sylvaticus. The sequence continues at coordinate 126,568,365 of CM053035.1, read as the reverse complement.
GAAGAATACATATCAGCCTAAACTGAGGAAGAAATTTTTTTATTTTTTTTTGTTTATACCGCAGAGGTGATCAAATACCACCAAAAGAAACATCTATTTGTGGGAAAAAAAGGACATCAATTTTGTTTGGTTACAGCATCGCACGACCGCACAATTGTCAGTTAAAGCGAGGCAGTGCCGTATCTCAAAAAATGGCTTGGTCATTAAGGGGGAAAATCCTTTTGGGGCTTAAGTGGTTAATTTGCAGCCAGTAGATGGAGCTTCATGATCTTTGCCACATGTAAAATCCTTCATTTTTGCCTGTGCTTGTATATGACATATTCAGCCAGAAGGTGGAGCCCTAAGCTAATCTACAAATGGATGGGTTTAACCTAGTGCATGTGAGTGACCCCTAAATTAATGATCAAATTATCAGACTGAATCCAAGGATAAATTTGCATTGGAATTTCTTGTCAGTAGATTAGTTAGAAAAGGCTTACTCATCCTAAAGAAGATACCTGCCAGTTCCACATGTCTCTTCCTGGGTGTCCCAACCACACTGCACCCAAACATTCCTTTCCATACAGTGAATGACCCCCAAATTTGACCATTCTCCCACAAAATAGTTTTTCATTTTTTGGTAAGTCAATCATGAGTTTAATTAAGGCTTTTCTGGTTCACCTACTAAACAATATGGCTGCCTAAATCGCACACTTTACCAGTCCAAAATTGATTGAATAACTCTCAAATAAAAAAAACTTTTCTTAATGTGCCCCAGGCTATATTTTACAATTGTTAGGCAGCCAACTATTGAAGATACTTTAGGATTTTGCCTCACCTGTTAATGAAGATGCCTACAGAAATCCCAGCATTACCAGTCCAGAAGTGGGTGATTGACCCCAAACAAATTGTAACATTCTTATTGTGCCCCAGAATATACTGTAGTTTTCTAATTAATACTCAGTCAGTTATTGAGATTAATTTAGGCTTTTTAGCTTCAGTTGCTCAAGAAGATGGTGGTCCATATCCAAGTATTAGCAGTCCTGAAGTGACCAGCTGATCCTCACATACATTATACTATTCTTACGGTTCCCCAATATATATATATATATATATATATATATATATATATATAAGTTATAAATTATATTATTTTATATTGTTGGGGCTGATGGAAGGAGAAGGCCGGGTGCTCTGATTTCAGAACGTTTGTCTATTCTTGCATAGGTAGTAATATTAGCAACTCTTAGGAAAAGAGTAAAGCCCCATACACACTATTAGATTTTCTGCAGATTTATAAAAACCATGTAGTGCAAGGGCCTGCCTGATTGCATACAAATTGAAACTTTTAAGGTTTGACCTCATATTATATGGTTTTGGTAAATCTGAAGACAAAAATCTGCAGAAAATCTAATAGTGTGTATGGGACTTCAGGGTGGATTGCAGCCAGAAGGCAGACTTTAATCACATTTGAGACTCACTTAAAATGCTGTGAAGAGAAGGAATTGATGTGATTGATTGGAAAGATGGACGCAGAGAGGCAGGTATAACATTGATAACTTTGAAATGACAGACCCCTACTAAGTTCTTTTAAATCAATTTTTGGTCACATATTCAGGACCCTCCAGAAGATCCTCTGGGGGTTCAGTGGATCCATCAAACTAATCCACCTTTAGTTAAATGGATAAAATATTCCAGCAGTAAGTTAGCTGAAATGTTTACATAATTGGGAAACTCTGATATTCTGGCTATGCAGTATTGTGTGAAATCAGAGAATGTAGAGAGATTGCGGTGCATTTTAATCAAGTAAATAATTCCAAAATGCAAACTGCTATCTAGCCTAACTTGAATCTTATTATACTGTATGCTTCAGTTTCTATACTCTTACTGCAAAATTAATCTTTAACCATTTGTCAGTGCTAAGTGATCTTCTGCATATTCAAATTAAACCAAGATGTCATTATAAAATCCTGTGCATAAATAATAGAAATTCATAATGACAGCTATGTTTATCATAAAAAATGTGCAGGTGAATTAACTTGGGCAGGATAACGGGGCAACACCATGACACATTACATTTATGCTTTATTTTTAACAGTTTTTTACATATGTTTTGCATATTAGCCTGATCTCGGGTACTTTTGATTAGGTGCTGTAGAGTGCTGCAGAGAGGAGTCACAAGACTCTTCTTCTGATAGTAAATCACTTTTTTAAACATGTTTAACCACTTGACCACTGGGCACTTAAACACCCTTAATAACCAGACCAATTTTCAGCTTTCGGTGCTCTCACACTTTGAATGACAATTACTCATTCATACAACACTGTACCCATATGAAATTTTTGTCCTTTTTTTCACACAAATAGAGATTTCTTTTGGTGGTATTTAATCACCTCTGGGTTTTTTATTTTTTGCGCTATAAAAGAAAAATGACTGAAAATTCAGTAAAAAAAATGAATTTTTCTTTGTTTTTGTTATAAAATTTAGCAAATTTGTAATTTTTCTTGATAAATTTTGGCCAAAATTTATACTGCTACATATCTTTGGTAAAAATAAGTACAAATTGGGGTATATTATTTGGTCTTTGTGAAAGTTATAGAGTCCACAAGCTATGGTGCCAATATCTGAAAATTGATCACACCTGAAGTACTGACGGCCTATCTCATTTCTTGAGACCCTAACATGCCATAAAAGTACAAATACCCCCCAAATGACCCTTTTTGGAAAGAAGACATTCCAAGGTATTTGGAAAGAGGCATGGTGAGTTTTTTGAAGTTGTCATTTTTTCCCACAATTCTTTGCAATATCAAGATTTTTTTTTATTTTTTTATTTTTTTTCACAAAATTGTCATATTAGCAGGTTATTTCTCACACACAGCATATGCATACCACAAATTACACCCCAAAACACATTCTGCTATTACTCCTGAGTACGGCGATACCACATGTGTGCGACTTTTACACAGCGTGGCCACATACAGAGGCCCAACATGCAGGGAGCACCATCAGGTGTTCTGGAGCACCCAGGACAATTCTGACATTTCTCTCCTACATGTAAAAATCATCATTTATTTGCTAGAAAATTACACAGAACCCCAAAATATTATATATGTTTTTTTAGCAAAGACCCTAGAGAATACAATTGCGGTCGTTGCAACTTTTTATCTAGCACGGTACTTGCGCAGCAATTTTTCGAACGTGTTTTATTTGGAAAAAAAATGTTTTGTGCTTTACAAAAAACAAAACTGTAAATTTAGCCCAATGTTTTTGCATAATGTGAAAGATGAAGTTACGCCGAGTAAATAGATACCCAACATGTCACGCTTCAAAATTGCACACACTCGTGAAATGGCGCCAAACTTTGCTACTTAAAAATCCCCATAGGCTTTAATTTTGTTTACTGGTTACATGTTTTGAGTTACAGAGGAGGTCTAGGACCAAAATTATTGTTCTCGCTCCAACGTTCGCAGCGATACCTCACATGTGTGGTTTGAACACCGTTTTCATATGTGGGCGGGACTTACGTATGCGTTCGCTTCTGCGTGCGAGCACACGGGGACAGGGACGCTTTAAAAAAATATATATATATTTTATTGTTCATTTTACTTTATTTATTTTAGTTTGACCCTTTTTTCCCCCCAAAAAATTTTTTGATCACTTTTATTCCTATTACAAGGAATGTAAACATCCCTTGTAATAGGAATATCGCATGACAGGTCCTCTTTACAGTGAGATATGGGGTCAATAAGACCCCACATCTCACCTCTAGGCTGGAAAGCCTGAAATAAAATAAAAAAACGATCCTGGCTTTGATCGTAGCGAGTATCGCAGGGTATTGTTGGGTATCGCAGGGTATGGCAGAGTATCGCAGGGTATGGCAGAGTATGGCAGAGTATCGCCGGGTATGGCAGAGTATCGCCGGGTATTGCAGAGTATCGCAGAGTATCGCCGGGTATTGCAGAGTATCGCCGGGTATTGCAGAGTATCGCCGGGTATTGCAGAGTATCGCCGGGTATCGCAGGGTATGGCAGGGTATGGCAGGGTATGGCAGGGTATGGCAGAGCATCGCAGAGTATCGCAGGGTATTGCAGGGTATGGCAGAGTATCGCAGGGTATGGCAGAGTATCGCAGGGTATGGCAGAGTATCGCAGGGTATGGCAGGGTATGGCAGGGCATCGCAGGGTATGGCAGAGCATCGCAGGGTATGGCAGGGCATCGCAGGGTATGGCAGGGCATCGCAGGGTATTGCAGGGCATCGCAGGGTATGACAGGGCATCGCAGGGTATGGCAGAGTATCGCAGGGTATGGCAGAGTATGGCAGGGTATTGCGGGGTATGGCAGAGTATTGCGGGGTATGGCAGAGTATTGCGGGGTATGGCAGAGTATTGCGGGGTATGGCAGAGTATTGCGGGGTATGGCACAGTATAGGGGGGTATGGCACAGTATAGGGGGGTATGGCACAGTATAGGGGGGTATGGCACAGTATAGGGGGGGATGGCAGAGAATCCATCCATCCATGCTCAGCCATCCCTCCATACCCTGCAATACCCAGCAATACACTGCAGGCTATTGCTGTGTATTGCAGGGTATGGAGGGATGGCTGAGCATGGATGGATGGATCGGTGGTGGCAGAGCAGGCTGTGGGCACTACAGATCCCGCCCACAGCACTGCTGCCACCGATCCCTCCCCCTCTCCTCTCATACTGTACCGATCGGTACAGAGAGGAGGAGGAGAGAGGAACCGGCGTCATCAAATGACGCCGGTTTGCTTACATGTGATCACTCCGTCATTTGACGGAGCGATCACGTGGTAAACGGCCGCGATGAGCGGCCGTTTACCGTGATCCATGATCCGCCGGGTCCTCTGGACCCGGCGATCATGGATGCTCTCGAGTGCGCGCACCAGGGGGCGCGCAAGAGCAGAATTCTGTGAGGCCGTTAATTAACGGCCTCCCAGAGTTAAGCAACCGCCCTGTAGCCGTTTTTCGGCTATGGGCCGGTTGTTAACTGGTTAATACATGTGAATAATGAAATCCAATATCTTTGTATGCTTGTGTGATAGTGTAGGTGATATGGATAGTTTTAGAAATTATTATTTAAAATGATCAGTGATGGAAATATAACTATGAAACAAGTAATACTGAAAAAAAAAAAAATTACAATGTGTAATTTCTAATAGAGACCATGCATATGTTATGACTAACATGACTTATTACATTTCTCCATTACCACTTCACTGTGGAAATAAAGAGCAACCATACTGAGATGATACATTAAAGAGAACAAACAAAAGAAAAAAAGAAGTCTAACATGAAACACACTGAGAATTAGAGATGGTCCGAACACCCTCCCGAACAGGGGAAAAGTTCTAACTTGAACGATGAACCCAATTGAAGTCTATTGGGAGCTGAACAGGAAAAATCAAAAGTGCCCATTTTGAAGGCTTATATGCAAGTAATTGGCCACTAAAGGGGTAAGGGGAACATGCCCTGGGGGACATGTATCAATGCAATTTTTTTTTTTTTTTAAGTATCGTTTTTTTTCAGGAGCAGCGATTTTAATGATGCTTAAAGTGCAACAATAAAAAAAAAAAAATCTTTAGATATAGTGCCTGGGGGTCCCCTTAGTCTGCCTGTAAAGTGGCACATCTGTAGTATATGTATAACATGCTGCAGCAAAAATTATATTTCTAAAGAAAAAAACTAGCCAAATCACATTTAAAATGACTTGTGGTTGCAATTGCCGTCACCAGGCTGTTGAATTTTTTTTTTTAAATAGTGTGGGGTCCATACCATGCCACATGCCCTCCCACCCCAAAGCACCTTGTCCCCATGTTGATGGGGACAAGGGCCTCATCCCCACAACAGTGGCCAGTGGTTGTGGGGGTCTGCTTTTTGACACTCATTCACATAGGGGGGGGGGTGAGATCTGGGGGCAGAGCACCCCACCCCTCCATGTTGAGGGCATGTGGCCTGGAATGGTTCTGCGGGGGGTGCTTGCTCATCGGCCCCCTTTGGTGAACTGCCAGGCTGCATGCCCGGATAAGGGTCTGGTATGGATTTAGGGGGGGCCCCACTGCATTTCTCTTTTTAAATTTTGGCATGGAGTTCCCCTTAAAATCCATACCAGACCCTTATCCAGGGGCACACAGCACGCAGTGCATTGCACAGCGTTCGACTGGGCGAACGCCCTGCAAATTTGATGTTGGACAAATGGGCTGTTGGCTGTTTGGCCTGAACTCTGATGCTCTGGCCAAACCATTTGCCCAACACTACTGAGAAATAGGCTGACCATACATGGATAAAAATGTGGCCAGTTCAGCAGGGCCTGGCCAAACTTTGATCCATATGTGACCACTAAGGTGGAACAGAAACCAATCTATTGATCAACCGCCCTGTCCAATAAAAACTGCTCGATCAGCACCACAGGCAATAGGCTGCAGCACTGATCTGTGCATTCTGACAGCAGGGAAGTCTCTCTTTGCGCTCCTGTCTGCAGAACAGAGAAGGCTATGGGAAGATTAAGCTGTTTCCCCTAATGGACTCTTGTGGGAGAATACTATCTTAACTATCTTAAAGGATATCTATTCCTAAAATTCCCTAGCACAGTCCCCTCTCTTCTTACACGTCATAGTTAATGTCTATAGTGTCATGTCTATTTACTGTCTATGCTCACCAAGCTCTACAACCCCTTTCCTTAACTCCATAAATTACCTTTTATGTAGCAGCCAGGGAAGGAGTAAAGCAGAATACTACAGAACAAGGAACTCCAAACTATAGCCCTCCAGCTGTTGTGGAACTAAGCATCCCCCAAGGCATTGTAAAACTCTGACATTCACAGATATGACTGGGCATTATGGGAATTGTAGTTCCGGAACAACTGGAGGGCCATAGTTTGGAGACCCCTGCAGTGTCTCTTGAGTGACAGCTCTGAGTCTGCTGGGGCTGCTGACATCATATCCAAGAAGGTGGCACCCATAAGCACCCATAAGTAGTCAATGGATGCACAAATATGATCAGTAGTCAGTGGCTCTCACCATCTTCTCCGCCTGCTACGTAGACTCATCCCCTTCATTCCAGAAAAAGAGAAAGCAGTAGTAGTTGGAACAGTCATCAATTCCCGACTCGACTACGCAAACTCCCTCTACATAGGACTACCCAAATACCAGATTGCATGCCTACAAGTCGCCCAAAGCACGGCAGCATGACTAGTCACAGGAAAAAAAAAACTGGGAATCCATCTCCCCAGCCCTAAGGACCCTACATTGGCTAACCGTTAAGGATTGGATCACTTTCAAGACCCTCTGCCTCACCCACAAATGCACACAAGGAAACGCTCCTCAATACCTATGTGAGAAAATAAAACACTCAATCGCAGGCTCCGATCAACTAACCAAAACCTCCTCCTCATCCCTTAATCCCGCTACAAATCAAAGGGAGAATGAAGATTTGCAGTCCAAGGACCTCGGCTATGGAACGCTCTACCCACTAACATCCGCATGTAAGAAAACCATCGGGCCTTCAGAAAAAAACTCAAGACCCACCTCTTCTAAGAAGCAGGAAGCACAGGACGGATCAAGAGCCTTGAGGCGATTCAGTTCACAGTTGCAGCGCTATACAAGTCATTAGAGCTTTTAAGGGAGGCTATGTAACATGCATAAAATATGTTGAATACAGATATAATGTTATGGAAGTTTGTTGAATTATAAATTATGCAATTGTTTAATTTGACAACATGCTTGTTAATTCACATGCACATCTACTACACAGAGATCTAATGCCCTTGTATCTTTGCTCTTATATACACACTTGTATTACTTTGATTTCTGCACATACAGTACATGAGTAATGCTTGCTATAGTCTCCTGAACTTTGCCTATGACTCTCACTTTTTTCATTGAATAACTTGACTGCAGTATGTTTTATATCTGTATGTACATTTTGTTTTACAAAACTTTCTAATAATATTTCCTATTCTGTTCTGAGTCTATGCAATTTTAATGAGGGAACAACTTCACACAATAGGCTCCCCATTCATATTAGTAAAGCTAATAAGTTACTTTGGAACGTTTAACTCCTCTGGACTTTGATGTCTTTGCTCTGTGAAATTGTCTACTACGTTTAAAAAATAAAAGCGCACAAGAACTTTGGATACATCATGATCTATTATTAAAAAGACAATGCAATGTGTTCAAAATACATTTCCCAAAATGGCTATAGCAGTTCCAATGTTAGTCATTCTCTCCAGAACTAAAATAGCTCAGATATTTTACCAGATGTATTGTATGTAGGGAAAATGAAAGAAGGATGGCTTTAAAAATGTAGAGTAGAGATGTTTCATTTTTTAATTTATTTTTTTATATTAAAATGTGTACTGATAGTGCTAGCAGATTTTCAGACAAAGTTTATTATTTCAGAAAGAAAAATGAGAAATAAATGGATCTGGAATAATAAAAAAAAAAAAAAAACTCATGTCAAACGGGCTGGATTAAAAAAAAACATTTTAAAGTACAGCTGTAATAAACCTGGAAAATTCAGAAAGAACATATGAAAAAAATATGTAAGTAGCGGTTACCTTCAATAAAAGTTGCATGTCAAAATAATCAACAGATTATTGAATAGCTAAAGTTAAATGTGAATCTAGACTTTTCCCGTGGAAGTCATGCTTCACCTCACTTCTCCTGTATCCCTTGCCTCCCTTTTAGTCAGCCCTCAACCTTTCCAAGCAAATAACTGATTTTGGCTGGTGGAAATCTTTAGCCACTTGACCTCCAAAAGATTTACCCACCTTCGTGACCAGACCAATTTTTGCGATAGGGTACTGCATTACTTTAACTGACAAGTGTGCGGTCGTGCGACGCTGTACCCAAATTAAATTTACAGTGCCTTGCAAAAGTATTCACCCCCCTTGGCATTTTTTGTGTTTTGTTCCCTCACAACCTGGAATTAACATGGATTGTTTGAGGATTTGCATTATTTCATTTACAGAACATGCCCTCAACTTTGAAAAAAGACATTTTTCTATTGTGAAGCAGACAACAAATAGGGCAAAATAACAGAAAAAGTCAATGTGCATAACTATTCACCCCCCTAAAGTCATACTTTTTAGAGCCACCTTTTGCGGCTATCACAGCTCCAAGTCACTTTGGATAAGTCTCTATGAGCTTACCACATGTTACCACTGGGATTTTTGCCCATTCCTCCTTGCAAAACTGCTCCAGCTCCTTCAAGTTGGATGGTTTGCACTGGTGAACAGCAATCTTTAAGTCTGGCTACAGATTTTCTATTGTAAATACATTTACATGTTTCCCCTTAAACCACTCAAGTGTTGCTTTAGCAGTGTGTTAACAGAGTGTTACAGGTTTTGCTCAAGAATATCCCTGTATTTAGCACCATCCATCTTTACCTCAGCTCTGACCAGTTTCCCAGGCCCGACTGCTGAAAAATTATGGTGTTCTTTGGGCAATGTAATGTGTTGGGTTTGTGCCAGAAATAGCATTTTCCTTGATGGCCAAAAAGTAACATTTTAGTCCCATCAGACCAAATCACCTTCCTCCATACTGTTTGGGAGTCGCCTACATGCTTTTTCGCAAACTCAAAATGTACCATTTTGTTTTTTGCTGAAAATAATGTCTTTCTTCTGGCCACTCTGCCCTAAAGCCCAACTCTATGGAGCGTACGGCGTATTGTCATCCTATGTACAGATACTCCAGTTTCTGTTGTGGAACTCTGCAGCTCCTCCAGGGTTACCTTAGGTCTCTGTGCTGCCTCTCTGATTAATGCCCTCCTTGCCCGGTCCATGAGTTTTGATGTGCGGCCGTCTCTTGGCAGGTTTGCTGTTGTGCCATGTTCTTTCCATTTGGTTATGATAGATTTGATGGTGCTCCTAGGGATCATCAAAGATTTTGATATTTTTTTATAACCTAATGCTGACTTGTACTTATCAACAACATTATCCCTTACTTGTTGGGAGAGTTCCTTGGTCTTCATGGCAGTGTTTGGTTAGTGGTGCCTCTTGCTTAGGTGTTGCAGACTCTGGGGCCTTTCAAAAAGGTGTGGTGCCCGTTGGCCCAGATGTGGAGGGCCCTCCAAATGCGGACCTCACAGCCCTTTCAAAAAGGTGTGTGAGAGGCATTTTTTAATAAATCTGATATTTCAACCAACCTATGATTTCTTGACATTTCAGTATTCTTTTTAGCTTATTTTCCCTTGAAATGTTTTCCCTTTGCCTTCGACAGTGGGAATGCACTTTCTGGGCAAAAGGAGGTAACAGTCTCTTCTTCCCAAAAAGATTAGTCTCATGTTGTGTGTTTGCTACCTAATCTTTGGTCTAGATAAGGTTTGTACTGCATAACTGACACCCAAAATACTCCTTTTCATGTCAGACATTCTCAAAAATGCTGTGCTCCGTGTTTTCGTACAAAGCACTGTGGGTGTCATTTACATAAGTCAAATCCACTATGCTCTACAAGTGCAGTGAAAAAGTGCCCTGGAAAAGAAACTTGCAGTGCAAAGTGGACTTGCCTTTAGTAAATAACACCAATTGCCCCCATATCCTTTACATTTGACATACATAATGCATTGTGTTTTTGAAATAAGGAAGCCACACATTTCGAAAAATAAAAAAGTTTACTTGGAAATCATTCACAAGTGCGTTTACAATCTTCACGCCCAAACTGACAACATCTTGGTTATTTACAACATTGTTTACAAACATTCGCAATTGGTAAAACCAGGCATGGAGCAAAACAGAACCTATGAACTAGGAAAGTTCAACTTTGTAAAGTGAAGACAAGATCAGACATGACTATATGTTCAAAGTGTGTTTGATCTTGCCTTCATCACATTAGATGCTTTGCCTAGAAGCACCCCCTAAAAAAACGTTGGCATTCATCCACCATGATGGGAGCTAGCATCACATGTGGACACAATTGTGTGCATGTTCCAAATTTCACACAGTTCTTAAGTTCATATTTTTCCTAAAACATCAATGAGTTCTTCAATTTTTGTTGAACATCATTGATTTTTTGCTTTATGTAATCTAGATCTCTATTGCAGACCATTATCTCCCCGATGAGTACGTGGCACTCTCTGTGGTAAAGTGCGATTTTTCTTCCACAACATCCACGTCACCTAAAAACCACAAACAAACAAAAATGGGGTGTTGGAAATTGTGACCTTAGCACCTGCTGTTTCCCCGCCATGTGCTCTCCCCACTGGCGCCGTAAAGAGAAGGGTGGGGAATAGACGAGAAAAGAATCGTCAGGGGCGGGCGAGTTTGACGCATGCGCCATGTATAAAAAACGTCAACGCCTGTGTCGTAGCCACGATCTGGGGAAGACGAGGGAGAGAAAGCTCACGCACGAGACGATCGCTAGAAACGAAGGTACAATTGTACTATAACTAGCCTAGACTGATTAAGAACTTGAGGCTCTTTATGGAGAAGATTAGGAGAGATGACAGATCATGTGACACTTAGATTTTGGTAACCAAGTTTGGGAATAATGCACACAGTGAATGTAGTCACTTTGTAAAGGTGCCTTAAACTGACTAGCTTTTTGGTAGAAGTTTGTGTGATGGAGACTCCCCCTCTAGTTCCACTGAAGCACATGGTGGAAAAGCCATAATAAAAAGGGGGTTTGGGTGTCCCAGCACATAGTGCTCTAGAGTCAGTCCAGATGGGTAAACAGCTACTGGGTGACCTCTCCTTTACATTGAATAAATTGGCATTACATTCTTGATGACATTTCTAGTGAGAACAAACTTCCTTTCCCCAAAAAAAAAAACACCAAACATCGTATTATAAGTGGCCGAACGATCGGGCTGAGTACGATCGAATGCACAGACGAACATGAAAGTGGCCATTTTAGAATGTACACTTTGTAAAAATCAAACCCATGGTGCAGTATGCAAGCAAGAAAGCAAACACAAAACACAACTACTTACTTTTTTGAAGAATTACCGCTTGATCTTTCTGGTACTGATCGGCCTCCCTCAGTTTCAGGTGACCAGCATTTCCTGAGTTGCTCCTTGGATCGTTGTAACCCCAAATGATTGTACAGCCTTCTCACAACTTTAGACATTGAATCTTGGCCTTGCCAGGCCCATACCCACCAGCACCAGCAACACGGCGTGGAAGGAAGCGTACAAGGAAGACAAGAGAGTGATGACCTTTATTCAGTCTGGTCTGAGAGAAGATGGAGCCTCTCGTAGGACCAGAGCCTGGGGACCTAGATGGCATCTGCTGCAGTTCCGGATGTTTTGGACTTCAGGACCAGATTGCGCTCCCTTATTATTTAGATAGGTACTCTTCATGCCCCCAATTTTTTAAGCCAGAAAAATGATGGTTGCCGTGGGTGTCCAAGGCTTTGCAAATTCCCCAAGTTTCACCATGGCTGCGTTCCTCTTTGGTTTGTTGCTGAGACCTAAATAAATGTTTTTTGGATTTGAAATAAGCATTGACTATTGTGTTTTACTTTTCTACAATGACAGTTTTTCTTTGAGTAGGCAGGTACATTTCACTAATCCTAAAGTAGAATTAACAAGGGGCACCAACAACCAACAAACTCCTAGTAAATTTAAGCAAGAAATACAAATGTTAATAATGTGGTTTTGCTAAGTTGAGACACACAACCCCCCTCCAAAAAAAAAAAAAAATCTCCTTCAAATATGTATTCCCAAAAATAAAAAGACAAATCATGATAAAAATATAACAAAGATTGTTTTACGATCTGAGTAAAAATAAACATGTAGTGTATAAATGCTGAAAAGTAATAAAGAACTAAGTTTGTGAGAAGTGCGGGTGAATAGGAGCAGCTAAAACATGTCATTCTTGTTGCATTGTAAAGAAAAAGAGAATGCGCTGCATTAAAGACATTTTAACATTGCAGCGTGACGAATGTGCTGTGTCGATTAGGAAAGGTAGTTTTACCTGACCGAGCGCTTCCGTCACAGAATTTCTTCTGAGCATGCGTAGCACTTTGTCCGTCGGACAACCATACACACGATCGGATTTGGTGTGATCGGACCGTGTTGACGGCAAATCTTTCCAGCAGGAGATAAGACTTTGTCCGTCGGACAAACCGACGTACACTGTCCGATGGTGCATACACACGGTCTGATTTTTCAACAACATTTTAGATTGCACACAGGTGGACATCATTTCACTTCATCGTTGCACCAGAGCTTTTTATGGGCTTCATAACAAAGGGGGTGAATACATACGCACATGCCAATTATCATTTTTTTATTACTGAAAAATAGTTTTATGTATATATTTTTCTCATTTTACTTCACCAACTTAGACTATTGTGTTCTGATCCATCACATATAATTCAGATTAAAACAACATTGAACTAAAGGCTGTAATGTAACAGAATAGGTAAAAAGCCAAGGGGGGTGAATACATTTGCAAGGCAATGTTATATTTTTTTACCACAAATAGAGCTTTCTTTTGGTGGTGTTTGGTCACCCCTTTTTTTTTTGCGCTATGAACAAAAAAAGACTTACAATTATGGAAAAAAAAAACAATATTTTTTTACTTTCTGCTATAAAACATATCCAATAAAAAAATTGAAAAAATTAAATTTCTTCATAAATTTAGGCCAATATGTATTCAGCTACATGTTTTTGGTAAAAGAAATACAAATAAGCATATATTGGTTTACGTGAACGTTATAGTGTCTACAAACTATGGGATATATTTATGGATTTTTTTTTTTTTTTATACTAGTGATAACGGCGATCAGTGACTTATAGTGGGACAGCGATATTGCGGTGGACTATCGGACACTAATTGACACTTTTGACACTTTGTGGAAGCCAGTGACACTACTACAGTGATCAGTGCTATAAATATGCACTGTCACTGTACTAATGACACTGGCTGGGAAGGGGTAAACATCACAGTGTGATGCTCTCACTAGGGGAAGAGGCCGATTCTACTCTCTGCTTTACAGATAAACAGGATCGTCCCCCCCCCCCCCCGTCAGAACTGAGATACGCCTTATTTACACAGGCAAATTTCAGTTTTACTATGTTTTACTAATGATCAGTGAATGCCGTAGAACATCGAGTCAATGGGACATGCAGATCAGCTTCTGCTGTGAACTGCTGTGAACTATTACAGCAGAAGCGGCCCTCGGGCAGCACGCACACGCCTCCTGCGGACGGAGATGCAAAATCATGTATATATATATATATATATATACGCGATTCTGCCCACAGCTGCCCTGTAGCAGTAAAAGTGCTATAGAGTGGTCAGCAAGTGGTTAACTAAATATATAACTCCTAAAACTAAGCTAAGCCCCTTAAAACCCATACTTACCTTCTCCTAACCAAACATACTACATTTTTTCTAGAGCAACATTTAGATGGAAGTATGCAATTATTGCTGATCACAGCCACCTAATACTTGCACACCAGACCCAGCAATATCAGATGGAGACACACTGAGTCTTGCTGACAACAACTACCTAAAGATAGGCATCCAACCCAGTAATATCTGGTAAGTGAATTACCTTTGGAGGATTATTACACAAGCAATGTGGTGAAGTTGCGTCGTCCAAATCATTAAATTGCAAAAAAATTTGAATTCTCTTCTCTTTGAGCGGACTATCTTTTCATTTCAAATTTGGCTATTTCTACTGTCAAAATGGACTGTGTATCAATCTTAAAGACTTTTTAAATATACAAGCGCTATTAATGTTTAAGTATTTATTTAGACATATTTTTTGATATATTGTGTTTTTTATTATAGTAGCTGCTTTTTGACATTGTATTTTCTCTGTGAGCGCTGAGGGAGAGATATCTTACTGTTTGATTATTTCTCAATCTTTGCTAGCAAACATACTACCCATCTTGTGCTGGAATCAGCCCTTAAACCACATGTGCTTTGTACCAAATACAAAGCCAAATGGTTGTGATACCTCTGTAACTCTACCTCTGGCGATAGTCTGTCACTATATATTTTATAACGTTCTACACTGTACATTATACTGTGCTAGGCATGTCACCCTTGCTATTCCCAATACACTTCTTTTTTCCTGCAGCATCAATACTTCAACCTCTTAGACAAGATAACTGAACAAACTCTTCCAAATGTATATCAATATCTGATACTTGCTATATGATGGGAACAGGGATAGATGACAAGTTACTGGATTAGGAAAGAAAAAGTATTACAAGGATAGAAGTCAGGTTTGCCTGACATAAAGTGGATTGACATGATTAATATCTAAAAGAGAATACCCAAGACTGGCCCTGCAGTGAGCTGGAGGGATATGCAGTATAACTTCTTGAGCAGAGCATCTGTCATGCCATCACTGAAAAAATAAGAAGAGGAACGTAGAACACCATTGCCCTAAGTAGGAGAGTAAAAGACAGCTAATCTGAAACATTGCCTGTAGGAGTGTCCCTCGATGGGAGCACTTCTCGCATGATACAGTATTGCATACCCAGCGGAACCTATCTCTCTGCACTCTGGGAATACAAAATAGAACAAGAGCAATCACTTAAAGCTTAGACAAATCTACTAGTTACAAGAAATATTGTGCCATCCTAGACATCAAACAATTCACTGTGTATAGCATTCCCTGAGGACCTGGTAATGACACTTACAAATAGACCATCAATTTAAAGAAAAAAAAAATGAAAACACACCGAGGCATTCCTATATAGGGAAGATGTTATTTTGAAAGGAAATTTAAACTTCTGAACATTGTTACACACTGTAGCTCCTTGACACAACTAATATTAAAGACTTTCAATGGCCAGAAAATTAACATCTGTTGATGCAAAACATAAAGGAAAGTACGTATGTTCTATGTGCTTTAAAAGATCAATACATAAAAGGTATTTATTATTTAAAAAAATACACAAGTACACTACTGACTTGTAGATACATCTGATAGAGACTATTATGACACTTACAACATGAGAGATACGGGAAAGCCCCCTGTACACACGGTCGGACTTTCCGACCACAAAATCCGTCCGATTTTTTTCAGACGGATTTTGTCCGAAACTGGTGTTGCATACACACGGTCGGACAAAGTTGTCGGAAAATCCAATCGTTCCAAACGTGGTGACGTTCGTTGCCTATTACGGAACTACGTAGAGGCTAGTAGCCAATAGCTTTGGTCTCGTAATTTGATCTGAGCATGCGTTGCACTTTGTCCATCGAAATTCCCTACACACGATCGGAAAAAGTCAGATCAGATGTTGTTGTCGGAAAATTTGAGATCCTGCTCTCAAATTTTTTCCGACGGAAAAAGCTCGCTAGAGCCCACACATGATTGGATTTTCTGACAACATAATCCGATCAGACTTTTTCCATCGTAATATCCGACCGTGTGTACGGGGCATTAGAGTTAGTTTTCTGGTATAGTTATTGTTAACTTGTTTAGTTGTGTACGACTTACTGGTACCAACATATAATGGGTCAAAACCATTTAAGATACTTCTCCTTCAACAATTAAAATTGAGCTACCCTTAGGTGCATAATTAGTATGAGTGTTCAGGTTTTCTCAAAACAACACAGCTAATAAAGTAATAATATGCTTGTTATGCCTGGTTTTATCTTACCTCTTGTAATTTTTATGCCCAATAAACGCCTTTTTAAGGTACTTCACTATTAGTCCCTTTCCTTATATTTTTGGATATTTATTATCCTAGCTGAGTATCCTCAACTAAGGAAATTTATTGAATGATCTGATGTTCAAGTTGTCATCCCTGGCCATCACTATTAACCTCCCTGGCGGTATGATTCTGTCCGGAATTTACTGCTGAAAGCGGTACAATTATTTTGCATGGAAATTTGGCGTTTTTATATTGTAGGCATGCAATTCTTATGAATAACTCACTTAAATCTGTCCGATATGATAAAGTTTAAAACACAAAATCATAAATTATAATATAATAAAAATATATATATAAATGATTCAATAATGTAATCAAATCAAAAACACTGAAATTTGCTCAGTTGCAGAATAGTCGCTGTCATTAAATTTATTGTTTGATGATAAATTATGATTCTAATTTTTTATCGGTGTTTTCTAGCTGGTCTAAAACCACTTTTGACATAAAGGGACACTTTTTGGTTGCTATGGACAATCTCCAGTTTCCAGGCAGAAAAAAAAAAATGTATTATATAAAATGACATGCAGGGCACTGGGCAGACCACTAGGGACAAAGGGGATGTGTATTTTTTTTGTATACAGTACTGTAATCTGTAAGATTGCAGTACTGTATGTGTACTGTGTTTTGAAACTTTTTTAAATTTGGCGCCGATCTCCGCTCCCGTGCGTCGGAATGTCGCAGGGAGCGGAGATTGGCGGCACTCGGCACTGTGTGAATCGAGCGAGCGGACGGCTCGCACACACAGCGGGGAGACATCGCAGGATCCAGGGGAAAAGGTAAGTAACTTCCCCCCTGTATCCTGCAATGCAGCCCGAGTCTGGCTCGGGGATTACCGCTAGGAAGGTTAAGCCTGAAGTGATCCCCAGACTGAAAAGCTGAGGGTCCACTATATTTGGTGAGTGGGGACACAGGAGGGGGTGTTGCGGTACACCTTGAAAACTCTGGAGCACTTTTGAACTTTTGTTCAATTTGAGCACATCAGTCACTTTATATGGACTTTCACTTTTGCTATTAATGTCGCGTTTTTTCCTTGTATCAATGTTATGTTTGCTAGCGCTGTAATATCTATATTATTACTTTGCTCAAGTGCTTAGCACTTTGTGTACAGCAGCTGCACTTATTATCACTATTTTTATTGTTTGTTTTCACTTTAGGTTTTATTTAAAAATATTTATTTGGGAGACTCACAGCGCGAGTTTATATATTTAGTAATATATTTGTTTAACACAGCTAATAGGCATCAGTGCTAATACATAAACATACAGAAACCAAGCAAGGTTAAAGGGTTTAATCACCCTTTTAAAAGTCGAAATACACAATGCAACACTGTAGGTATGTACAGATCTGCCAGGGTTTGATTTGCACAGGATTTTTTGAATCTGTTTGAAATTCACAACACTCAAACTCACTGTAGTTGTGAACCCCATTTAATGGGGGGAGGAGAATCTTTTGCTGACCCCTTCACGCAGATATACTGTGGCAGAAGGGCGTGCACAGGCATACTAACATACCTGTACGTTGCCCTTTAAGAGGCGGCTTGCCTGTAATCGGGAGCGGTGATCAGTGTTCTGTCACACGTAGCCCCTCCCCCCACAGTTAGAATCACTCCCTAGGATACACTTAACCCCTGAAGCTCCCCCTCCTGGTTAACCCCTTCACTGCCAGTCACATTTACACAGTAATCAATGCATTTTTAATCGCACTGATCGCTGTATAAATGTGAATGGTCCCAAAATAGCGCCAAAAGTGTCCGATCTGTCTGTTATTAGTATAAAAAAATATTCATAAAAATTACATAAAACTATCCCCTATTTTGTAGACGCTATAACTTTTGTGCAAATTTTGTGATTTTTTTTAAGCAAAAATATGTAGAAGAATAAGGCCTAAACTAAGGAAAAAAAAAAATTTTAATATATTTTTGGGGATATTTATTATGGCAAAAATTAAAAAATAATGTATTTTTTTCAAAATTGTCGCTATTTTTTTGTTTATAGCGCAAAAAATAAATGCCGGAGAGGTGATCAGATACCACCAAAAGAAATTTCTATTTGTGGGAAAAAAAGACGTCAATTTTTTTTGGGAGCCACGTCACATGACCGCACAATTGTCAGTTAAAGCGACGCAGTGCCGAATCGCAAAAAGTGCTATGGTCTTTGGCCAGCCAAATGGTCCGGGGCTTAAGTGGTTAACCTTTTCCAGCTCCATTTCCGCCTCCACAATTTTTTTACTCTTTTATACGTTTTTTTTTTCATTTTCTGTTTGTTCACGTTTTTCCATACTTCCTATTTTCTGCCAAGAAAAATAAATGAATCGTTGGGGTTTAGTGTTTTAGGTTTTTTTTTTGTTGGGGGAGGGGTATATTTAATTTTATCTTTTACTGCAGGCTTTTTTTTTTTTCATGATGTGCAGTGTATTGTTTTGCTGAGGCAGGCAATGTTCCCTTTGATTGCTGCACATTACTGCACACTTGGTATATTAGCGTGCACCAAAACACTACACATTTATTCTTCCTATTGCAACAGCAGCCATTACATTTAAGCAAATATTTTATTTTAAAAATGTCAGGCAGGTCCAAAGTGAGAGGGAGATGCTGCTGGTGGCTATAGCAGCCTAGCGATAATTGCAACTAAATCCAGCAGGCTGAATGTACCCAAATTGATTGATCGATCAACTTGGTACATTCAGCCTGCCCACACACAGTTTGAATCTTGGCTGGTTCCTGATGAACCAGCCAAGATTTGAACCGTTTATGGCCGACCTAACTATGAAGCTATGTAAGTGGCTGTCAAAGATGTTCTCATCTATCTCCCAGGTGTAAAGCAAAACAAATGTCTGCATGTGCTGCTAATGTGTCTTTTTCCTCCTCCTCTTCTGCTAATCCCACCATAGTCCCAAAAATTGGCTAAGAGGAGTCAGCAGAATTATTTGATCATAGAAGTCTTGCCTTCTACAGGAGAGTGATCTTGGTCATGAGCAAGCATTCCTCTTTTCTGGTATTGAGGATGAGAAGGATAGGGTCATGACCATAGCAGGAGAGGAGGGTTCAGTCACACAGCAGTCATAGTACGTCAGGCGGGTAGCACCAGGAGTCAGTGATGTTGCAGCAGCTAGTGCTTACTAAGTTGGCTCCAGGGATAAGAAGAGGGTGGATGATGAGGTTGCAGACTAACTGCTGGTGCCACTAATGAAAAAAGAAGGACGTTCGGAGGGAGGGGCAAAACAAGAGTGAGGGATTTTTTTTTTCCCAGGGCCAGGATAGCTTGCAGAAGACTGGAGGGAGTAGCCATTTTAATTTATCTGGGGACACCAGGACACAGGACAGGGGACAACATTGAACCACATGGTATCGTCATGGAGGGGGGGGCATGATTCGTAAAGGCTACCAGACACCCACTGCAGAGGCTACACCCCTCCCCCAATCCAAAAAGAACTGAAGTGCTATTTTTTTTTTTTTAGCCGAGAACACCCTATGCCTTCTGTCTCAAAATGTGTCCTTGCTGTCACTGACTTGTTGCCTTGGAAATATGATGCTAGTGGTCAGTTAGCCCAAGGCTGGGTCAGAGAACCTGGAACACAAACAATTTGCCACAAACCCTAGGTAGCAACCATAACCTCATCCCCAGTCCCAAGTGACAGTGTATTACAAGTGGGCACACAGCTGCTTTTTAATTGTGTTGCTGTAATCTCTTTTTTTTTTTGCTTGTCTCAGCATCCTCTGTAGCTAATAAATCATGTAGCTCACAAGACTGGCTTAACAGAATTACAAATCTTTTGGCAAGCAAGGCAGTTCACATTCATGTGTTTCAACTGTATACTTAGCCGTTTACCTGAAGTCTAGCTGTAAAGATATAATAAAGCAGGAAATCACTGCAGCATCACAAAATAGCTGTATGCCCTATTATAATATACTGTGAGTGCTTGGTACTTGTGATCCAACATTTGAAAAGGTAATTAAACCTCTGAACTATTTATTCCTGTACTATTTCACCTGACGCCTATAAACTGTGCTATTTTTAGGGAATCTGGAGGTAGGCGTTAATATGCACACTCATACAACTTAAGCACCCAAGGACTCATTTCTAATTAAAATTCTAATTTCCAATTAAAAAATAATTTTTAATTGTTTAAAGATGCTGTGCAAATGTTTTTGGCCCATGATCTTTAAATACCAAAAAACTGTACGTGAGACTATTTCAAGGCAAAAAAATGTAGCTCATCTCTGCAATGCATGTACATTTTCCCATGTTTTATCCCTTTAAAGACAGTGCAAGTACAGAAAATACTTGTTGCCAAAAATGCACTCAACTCTTAATTTCCTTTTGTGGACTAACAACATAGCCATTTCGTGTCAACCTTGCCCAGTTTTCTTTTGCTTAAGACTCTAAAGCCCCATACACACGGTCGGACTTTTTCATCAATTTGGTCCGATCGGACAAGGTTGTTGAAAAATCAGACCGTGTGTATGCACCATCGGACAGTGTTCGTCGGTTTGTCCGTCGGACAAAGTCTTATCTCCTGCTGGAAAGATTTGCCGTCAACCCGGTCCGATCACACCAAATCCGAGCGTGTGTACGCTTGTCCGACGGACAAAGTGCTACGCATGCTCAGAAGAAATTCTGTGACGGAAGCGCTCGGTCAGGTAAAACTACCTTTCCTAATCGACACAGCACATTCGTCACGCTGCAATGTTAAAATGTCTTTAATGCAGCGCATTCTCTTTTTCTTTACAATGCAACAAGAATGACATCTTTTAGCTGCTCCTATTCACCCGCACTTCTCACAAACTTACTTCTTTATTACTTTGCAGCATTTATACACTACATGTTTATTTTTACTCTGAACGGAAAAGAATCTTTGTTATTTTTTTACCATGATTTGTCTTTTTTTTTTTGGGGGGGGGGAATACATATTTGAATGTTTTTTTTTTTTTTTTTTTTTTGTGGGGGGTTGTGTGTCTCAAATTACCAAAAACACATTATTTACATTTGTATTTCTTGCTTACATTTACTAGGAGTTTGTTTGTTGTTGGTGCCCCTTGTTAATTCTACTTTAGGATTAGTGAAATGTACCAGCCTACTCAAAGAAAAACTGTCATTGTAGCAAAGTAAAACACAATAGTCAATGATTATTTCAAATCAAAAAAACCTTTATTTAGGTCACACCAACAAACCAAAGAGGAACGCAGCCATGGTGAAACTTGGGGAATTTGCAAAGTCTTGGCCCCCCACGGCAACCATCATTGTTCAAGCGTAGAAAATTGGGGGCCTGAGGAGTACGTATATTAAGGGGAGTGCAATCTGGTCGTGAAGTCCAAAGTATCCGGAACTGCAGCAGATGCCATCTAGGTCCCCAGGCTCTGGTACTACAAGAGGCTCCATCTTCTCTCAGACCAGACTGATTCCAGGTCGTCACTCTCAGGTCTTCCTTCCACGCTTCCTTGCACGCTGGGGCTGTCGTGCTGGTGGGGTGGCAGAAGGAGGAGGAGGAGGAGGAGGAGGTGGAGCATGGTAGCTATGGCAAACATGTGTGAGTGGGGTCATCTCCCCAGCCCTACCCTTATTTAGGACATGGAGGATGAGCCCCTCACACATGTTGCGTTGCCTCACCTCCATACCCATCATTTTTGTGACAACCACCGAGCCAAAGGTCTCCTCGTCGGCGGGTGTGGCATGTAGGGAGTCTGAAGCCTCTCTTATCATCCGGAGCGCTGACTGTGCCGCATAACCCCCCCTTCTCGCCCTTTTGTACGGAGGGCGGAGGGGAGGGGTTTGGGTGTCAGTCAGGCTCCGAGGCCTAGCCCCCTCTTGGCTGCCACTACCCAGCTGGTGGCTGCCACTAACCCCTGCCTCCTCCTGACTGCCACCTTCCACAGCCACCTCCTGGCTGAGGTCTTCCTGTGTAGGAAAAAGGGACATAGTTTCAGTTATTTGTTCATCAAACACACACACAATTCTCATCTAGTGACTGGTGCAAAATGTTTACAAATAGAAAACCATACAATTCTCAGCCCAGCAGTTTAGATTCTGGCCCCAAATGTCTCCCACACCACTGTCTGTTGATATGTCAAACACGTTAGGAACTAAGCAATTGGCGATCCTGAATTAAGTGAACATCATTCATTATTCCCATAAATGGTAGCAAAACTACTATACCTGGAACAAGCTGGGCTCCTCCACCTCTTCCAGACTGGAAGGCCCAGGTTGCTCCTCGGAAGCCTCATCAGGGGTGGGCTGTGCGCAAGGAAGCGTGGAAGGAGGAGTTGAGGTTGGCTCCGTGACATCAGCCTGGTCCTTCAGAAAATGGAGACTCTGATAGTACCAGAGCTTGGGGACATAGACCTCATCTGCTGAAGTTGCAGTTTCCTCAGACTTCACGACCTTCTTCCTCTCCCTGATATACGCACTCCTCAGGGTGCCAATTTTCTTTCTAATATCATCAACAGTTGCCGTGGGGAACCTTGGCTTGACAAATTCCACAAGTTCCTCCAGGGCTGCGTGCCTCTTTGGTTTGTTGGTGTAATGTGGGTGTATACCCTGCCACAATATGGGAAAATCCCTGTATTTGGCAATGAAGAGGGGGAGAAAACTCATGTCGTTGAATCCCTTCATATCAATCTCTGCAAGACACAACAACACACAAAACCCTCAAAATTCTGTCAGGCTAAACTCTCCTAATCTTCTCCATAAAGAAGCCTCAAGTTCAAATCAGTCTAGGCTAGTTATGTACCAACGTTAAATTGTACCTTCGTTTGTAGCGATCGTCTCGTGTGAGTTTTCTCTCCCCTCGTCTCCCAGATCGTGGCTACGACACAGGCGTGTGACGTTTTATATACACTGCGCATGCTTCAAACTCCGCCCGCCCCTGACGATCTTTCTCGTCTATTCCCCACCCCTTCTCTTTACGGCGTAGTGGGGAGAGCACATGGCGGGGACACAGCAGGTGCGCCACAAATATCCCACCAACGAGGAGGAGGACGAGGAAAGTCCGGAGGCAGAAACGTCCCGATCCCGGAACCTGAAATTCAAGGCCTCCAATATGTCATTTGGAGAAATGTTGGAGATGGTTGACATATTAAAGAGGAGCGACTATGATGGGAAGTATGGGCCTTACCTCAACCCCAATGTCCGCAAGGCCAAGATCATGTCTAAAGTTGTGAGGAGGCTGTACAATAATTTTGGGGTACAACGATCCAAGGAGCAACTCAGGAAACGCTGGTCAGACCTGAAACTGAGGGAGGCCGATCAGTACAGAAAGATCAAGAGAATTCTTCAAAAAAGTAAGTAGTTGTGTTTTGTGTTTGATTTCTTGCTTGCATACTGCTCCATTGTGTTTTGATTTTTACCAAGTTGTACATTCCAAAATGGCCACTTTCAGGTTCGTCTGTGCATTCGATCGTACTCAGCCTCGATCTTTCTGCCACTGTCATGGTCGTGTGTGTGCATTCGATCGTACGCAACCTCGATCGTTCGGCCACTTATAATACGATGTTTGGTGTTTTTTTGGGGAAAGGAAGTTTGTTCTCACTAGAAATGTCATCAAGAATGTAAAGCCAATTTATTCAATGTAAAGGAGAGGTCACTCAGTAGCTGTTTACCCATCTGGACTCTAGAGCACTAGTGCTGGGACACCCAAACCCCCTTTTTATTATGCTTTTCCACACATGTGCTCCAGTGGATACTAGAGGGGGGTCTCCATCACACAAACTTCTACCAAAAAGCTAGTCAGTTTAGCACCTTTACAAAGTGACTTCATTCATGTAGTTGACATTTGTAACTGGCCAAACTAAAATAGTGTCCGTCACTTTCAAGCAATGTTTGTCACTTCCTATTTCTGCCCTCAATAGCTTGTGTTGCTAAATCTTCCTTTTGGACATTCTCATAGGGGAGCGAAAACTTGGGCCGTCTGAGGAAACCCCCAAACCAACACCTCCCAAAAAAGTGGAAAGAGCAGAAGCAGAGGAGGAGGAGGAGGAAGGAGAGATCATCGAACTTGGAGAAATTGTCACCACAACAGGTGAGTGTGGGAGAACACAGCTACTGGTAAGCTAATCCATGTATGGCTGCCTCATTTCCAACACCCCATTTTTTTTTGTTTGTGGTTTTTAGGTGACGTGGATGTTGTGGAAGAAAAATCGCACTTTACCACAGAGAGTGCCCACGTACTCATCGGAGAGATAATGGTCTGCAATCGAGATCTAGATTACATAAAGCAAAACATCAATGATGTTCAACAAAAATTGAAGAACATCATTGATGTTTTAGGAAAAATATGAAAAAGCACCAAGTAATTTACACACATTTGTGCCAGCTTCTGAACACATTTGCAACTTAAAAACTGTGTGAAATTTGGAACATGCACACATTGTGTCCAC
Organism: Lithobates sylvaticus; assembly: GCA_028564925.1. Taxonomy (NCBI): domain Eukaryota; kingdom Metazoa; phylum Chordata; class Amphibia; order Anura; family Ranidae; genus Lithobates; species Lithobates sylvaticus. Next base: position 126,543,377 of record CM053035.1, on the reverse strand, counting down.
ATGTGCTAGCTCCCATCATGGTGGATGAATGGCAACGTTTTTTTGGGGGTGCAAACACTTTACGAACTACGAAAGTGGTTGTGGTGAAGGGGTTGCACCCCCAAAAAACGTCCATTCATCCCCATGATGGAAAATGGCACTTTTGAAGCTTCTAGGCATGTGTTTTACCATCTAATGACCATTTTCAGAACCAAATTGTGTGCATGTTCCAAATTTCCACTTTTCGGGGGTGACCCCCCCATGTGATGAAGGCAAGATCAAACACACTTTGAACATATAGTCATGTCTGATCTTGTCTTCACTTTACAAAGTTGAACTTTCCTACTTCATAGGTTCTGCTTAGCTCCATGCCTGGTTTTACCAATTGCGTAATCTTTGTAAATAATGTTGTAAATAACCAAGATGTTGTCAGTTTTGGCGTGAAGATTGTAAACGCACTTGTGAATGTTTTCCAAGTAAACTTTTTTACTTTTCAAAATGTGTGGCTTCCTTATTTAACTAAAACAATGCATTATGTATGTAAAATGTAAAGGATATGGGGGGCAATGGGTGTTATTTACTAAAGGCAAATCCACTTTGCACTGCAATTTCCTTTCCCAGGGAACTTTTTCAATGCACTTGTAGAGCATAGCGGATTTGACTTATGTAAATGACACCCACAGTGCTTTGTACGAAAACACGGAGCACAGCATTTTGGAGAATACACACATGTCAGACCTGGTGCTGAAAAGGAGTATTTTGGGTGTCAGTTATGCAGGACAAACCTTCTCTAGACCAAAGATTAGGTAGCAAACACACATGAGAATAATCTTTTTGGGAAGAAGAGACTGTTACCTCCTTTTGCCCAGAAAGTGCATTACCACTGTCGAAGGCAAAGGGAAAAAATGACAAAGTAAAATAAGCTAAAAAGAAGACTGAAATGACAAGAAATCAGAGGTTGTTTAAAATATCAGATTTATTAAAAAATGCCTCTCACACATCGTCAGGCAGAGCAATGGCCCCCCTACCCACAAAGTATTCCATATATTGGTCCCGGACCACGCGGGCATTGAGAGGGGGCAAGCCTGGACGTGCCACTCGAAGGGCTGTGAGGTCCGCATTTGGAGGGCCCTCCACATCTGGGCCAACGGGCACCACATAGTTCCTGTTATGTCTTTTGAGGAAGTTGTGCAATATGCAACAGGCAAGAACTATGTGGTTCAGTTTGTATTCCGCCAAGTTAAATGCCGTCAGGAACAGGCGGAAGCGGCTGGCCAGGATGCCAAAAGCGTTCTCCACCACTCTTCTGGCTCTGGACAGCCTGTAGTTGAAGACCCTCTGGTCCGGGGTGAGGGTCCTCATCGGGAACGGCCTCATCACATGGGGAGTCAGCGCAAACGCTTCATCTGCGACAAAGACGAAGGGGAGTCCTTCGGCATTCTCCTCTGGAGGTGGCAAGCACAGACTGCCACTTTGGAGACGCCAGTAGAACTCCGTGTGCGTAATGGCCCCACCATCCGATATCCGGCCGTTCATCCCCACGTCCACATACATAAACTCGTATGTTGCCGACACCACCGCCAACATCACTACACTATTAAACCCTTTATAATTATAATAGTAGGACCCCGAGTTGGGCGGTGGGACGATGCGGACGTGTTTCCCATCAATTGCCCCTCCGCAGTTAGGAAAGTCCCAACGGCTGGCAAAGTGGGAGGCCACAGTCTGCCATTCCTGTGGCGTGGAAGGGAACTGTGGAGTGAAACAAGAAAAAAAAAATTAGTCACTTTGCACCTAAACATTGCAAGCAGATTAGACAATCAACATCTTGGAACAAGAGCATTGTATAAAATTGGAGGCTGGAAAGTATTTACACAGAAAAGTAGAGGCTCCCCTTCACAGATTACTCACCCCCCCATCAATCCCCCCACTTCTGATGGGACATTGGCAATAACTAGGGTTTTGGGGGGGGGGGGTGGTGGACAGGTAACCCTCTGCACTTCATTGATTGGCAAATGGCTCAATAATGTGGGCTAGTTTGGCCAGACCCTCTGTACTTAACAATATTGGCAGGCCACAGGAAAGATCAAATAACATTTCCCCCCTCCCAAAAAAGGCAGGCACAGTGTGACATTATTAAATTACCAAGCAAGCTAATAGGAGGGAAAGAAGACAAAAAATTAGGAAATGGAATGTATGGAGGCAGCCCCTTGCACTACATGCTTTGCTGAATTCATCCCTAAAGATGCGCACTATAAAGAGGTAGGTATATAGTGTGTATTGACCTTGGGAAAGCCAGCAGATAAAGGATTGGTACCATCTGACAGAGCAGTTGGGGGAGGGGGTTCCTAATGAGTTTGCCCCCCCCCCCCCCCACCAAAAAAAAAAAAAAAAAAAAAGGGGGCTCTACATGAAGTAAACCACACAGCAAACATTTGTGCATATTTTAGGGGGTGTTTGGGGGCAAACAATACTATGCAGCAGACAAAAGACATTGCTTAAGTGAGTAGGCCATAGGTGTCTATTGGGGCAGAAGAGCATGCTGGTGAGGTAAGTGAAGGGAAAAATGCATGAAGGAGAAAAGGGGCACAGCATATTAGAACATATTGCAATCATGGTAATTAGGGAAGGAGGTCAAAAATACAAGTCATTAGCAAACAGAGCATACATAGAAGGGAATAGTAAAGTAGAAATGTTACCTTAATATAGTCCTCCTGCAGGACCTGAATGATGGCAGAACAGGTCTCTGGAATAATGATTCCCAGGGCCTGGGGAGAGATACCTGAAGAGAACTTCAAATCCTGAAGACTTCTCCCTGTCGCCAAGTACCTCAACGTGGCAACAAGCCTCTGCTCCGGAGTAATGGCTTGTCTCATGCAGGTATCCTGCCGGCTGATAAAGGGGGTCAGCAAAGCCAAAAGACGGTGAAAATCGGGGTCCGTCATCCTGAGAAAGTTCCTGAAATCATCAGGATTATTCTCCCGGATCTCACGAAGCAAAGGCATGTGCGAGAACTGGTCACGCTGAAGCAACCAATTCTTGGTCCACATACTCCTCATCACTCTGTTCATGGACGGGTCTTGGGTCAAAGCTAAAAGCCCGACACCAATTCCGCGTACAGCACGAACTCGGCGACGAGTACGCACGGGAAACATCGCTCAGAAGGTCACAAAAGGTCGGCTGGTCAGAACGGACAAACAGAAAGCACCGATAAACAGCAAGGCCTGAAAGAACGAAGTGAATACCAGCAACGAGCAGACAATAAGCAGTGCAAATCAAAGCGTCCTATATCAAGATATAGGCCGCAATGACCAACAAATGCGAACTGACTACACGCACTAATAAACAGATACGCACGACAAGCACAAACTGAAGAGCAGTAACGATCTGAGTCAGAAAACTGAGAAGCGCGAATCTTAAGTCACCAAACTTCCACTAACTCTCGATAAACACGGGATCAGCAGAAGGAGCCCAACGGGTGCCTGACGTGGTGCTGAACTTCCCTTTTGTAATCTCGTGGACGACGACTTACGTCACGACGTTCTTCCGGACCGGATATTCCGACAACGTAGTCCGACCGTGTGTACGCAACGCCAACATCGGACAAAGTACGTCGGACAAAGTCCGACCGACCTTGTCCGCGGATTGTCCGAGCGTGTGTATGGGGCTTAAGTGGAAAGAACAGGACACAAGGCAGCTCTGATTTTTTTCAACAGTTTTTTTTGCATTTATAAAACAGAAATAACAAAACGCTTTCAATGGTATATTTATTAGACCAAAAGAGAGCAAATATGTCAAGTTAATTGTTGGGGACTTACATATACTTTAAGAGCAGTCACGTAATGGCACCTCGTGCATGTACCTTTGTGTTCACACCTTCGCAGTTAGGGATAAAAGGAGTTACCAACATTCTGAAGATGGAGAGAAACTAATATTCATGCTTGCATGGTGTCTGGTCTGTTTTTTTCAGCCAAATTGGGATAACACCTAACTTATATTGTTACATTCACAATACGTACATATATATATATATATATATATATATATATATATACATATGTACGTATTGTGAATGTAACAATATACTGTAAGTTAGGTGTTATCCCAATTTGGCTGAAAAAAGTAGACCAGACACCATGCAAGCATATTCAATATACAGTATATATGTGTATATATATATATATATATATATATTGTATATTGAATATAATTGCACAAAGTGTGTCTCATTAAAATTGTATTAACTCTTGGGTATAAACATTTACAATGTACAGTATATCCGATAGCATGGGCTACTCAGTTCACTAAAGCGCAAAAAAAATATTTTTGCAAAGGATTTTATTCTGGTAATGTCCACTATACCAGTACACAGCACACCTAGAACCATTTTATCTTCACCGTATTTTTCAAAATAAATATATTTTTAAAATATCCTTTGTTTAATGCAAGTCTATTACAAATGCAGGTTTTGATGTAAGAAGATTTGCAAACAAAATTAATTACCTTTCTGGAAGTGCTTTGCTGCTAGATCCTCTGTAATCCTTTATAAATACCTATGCTTTGATTTTAAGCTTCTGCTCATTGTCCATGGAAACAGTAGACAAGATGTTCAAGCTGCATCTACAGGTCAGTCTTTCAAAAGCTAGCTGCAGACATTAGACTGTGGTTGGATGTAGGTCATAATCCAACCTTCAAACATTATTATTATTTTTATTTTTTATTTTTTGTTAAGCATACTGTTATTGCCTGAAGTTGATAAAGAATCAGGCACACAAGTAGATAAAATAGTTCTATAATGACACTTTCATTTTATAAAATCAGCATTGTAATAATAATACATACAAATAATACATATACATAGTTATACTTGACAATCCAATATAAGCTTACTTAAAAATTCCCTTACATGTTGTGAGTGCTGACTGTCTCCTGACCATTCCTTTCCACAACTTCCTGGATTTTCTGCATGTTTGCACAATCTCCTCTTCTGTTTACTCTCAATTTGTAAAGACTACATATCCAATGACACCTTGCTGTCTACAATCAGTGGTTCCTGTACTGACTCCACCACCTAAATGGCAGCTCTCAGGACATCTGTAGTTCAGAAGGCAGGCTCTGTATATTCTGTGACACAGCAGTACCTACTCACAGTGCATAGTGAATACATGTTAATACATACAATACAATTCAAGGAAGAAAATACATGGAGATCTTCACAAATACATTATCAAACTTCAGGATCATTCAGATTATTAGGAGTGGGCTACAAATAATTGAAATACAATGTGGAAATGAATATATGATTTTGCTTATTGACTATACCTACACTAATGATTATAAAGATAAAGCTTGTTCTCAAATCTAGCAAGAATCATCTATTTATTGATGATCATGGTATGTCTAGGTAAAGCCCATATTAAAGCGGAGCTCCATCCAAAAGGGGAAGCTCTGCATGTCTGCCTCCCCCCCTCCGCTGCCACATTTGGCGGGGGTGCGGGTACCTGGTTTTGACAGGTAACCGCTCCCTCTTCCGCCATGGTTTGTCGTGGTGAACTGAGCCGGAGGTTCGGCCCCTCCTTCCCCCACAGCCTTCTGGGACACTTCACAGGTCCCAGAAGACTGCGGCCAATTCACAAAGCACAGCGTGCTTCGTGCATGTGCAAAAGCTGTCAGTTTCCCTTAGTGGGGATGGTGGCGCCAGCACCCAATAGCCGATTGAAGAATCAGTTTGGGTGAGAACACCGCTGGCGAACACCATTAAAGATGCTCTCCCCACCATGTGACAGCACTAACCAATCAAAAAGCACTAGCACTGTTCATGGGAGGGAGGAGAGTCACATGCTCTCCTATATCCGGAAGATCTGGGTATTTGTTTTCCCTCCTGGTGCCTGAATGGAGTAGTAGAGAAGAGAAGTGAAGGTGGGTATGAGCTATTTGGTAGGAGGGGAAAGTAAACCATGGGTTAATTTTAAGCACAATTATAATTGCACAGGGTTTCTGTTCTATCTTAGAAAGTGCCAGACCCAAGGTAGTCACAGATAACCTTCAATGGTGACCCCTTCTCCAAACTTTTCATTCCAAGCTCATGAGCCCATCTAGCATTAACTTATAGACTGGGATCAAAGCATTCTTTGAGAATGTATTGGTTTGTTGTATGACAGTAAGTCAGCCTGAATGAGTAAGCTTTTCAAATAGAAAGTGTAATCATACATTATTTAAAAAATAATGTCAAACTATTTTAATTTTTTCCTGCTTTACATTAAAGACATCTTTGATGTAAAAACAACAACAACGTTTCTTTTATACTAGAGCAGCCAGAAAACAGTGTTTAGTGAGAAATTTTACAAAATATATAATGTTTAGATTTACCTAACCCCATTGTGCCAGTGCCTTCCGGCCTTTTAATCACTTGCCTACAGGGCACTTACACCCCCTTCCTGCCCAAGCCATTTTTCAGCTTTCAACGCTGTCGCACTTTGAATGACAATTGCGCGGTTATGCTACACTGTACCCAAACAATTTTTTATCATTTTTTTCACACAAATAGAGCTTTCTTTTGATATATTTAATCACTGGTGTTTTTTTTTATTTTTTACAAAGAAAAAAACTTTATGTCAGTAAATTTTGTAACTAAGTAATTTTTCTCCTTCACTGATGTGCGCTGATGAGGCGTCACTGATGGACACTGATAGGCTGAACTGGTGGGCATTGATGAGGTGGCACTTATGGGCACTGATGAGGCAGCACTTATGGGCACTGATTAGGTGGCACTGATGAGGCAACACTAAAATACTGCACTTATGGGCACTGATAGGTGGCACTGATATGTAGCACTTATGAGGACTTGTACGTCTTGTACGTCACCACGTTCGTAATTGTTGGCCAACATTTGTGTGACCTTGTGTATTTGCATAGTTGGAGCCAACATCCTTCTAACAAAAATCCACAGTCGGAAAGTCTGATCGTAACTATGGGGCATTAGTCTTACCCTAGATGGTCATCAGCATCTGTGACTTGGTTTACAGCAGTCCTCAAATCACAGATGTACAAAAATTGCTATAAAATCACTTCTATAGATATCTGTGTTAAATTCTACAAATTATAAAATTGTAGCTCTACGGTGCCTTAAGCAATGAAATGAACCTTTTCAGCTTCCTGTATTACTCATGAATCATGATTACACTCATGTATATTATCATTTATTTTATGTGAAGTGTAGGATTGGGTTTTCTTTTCCTGTGCTGTTAATTTGAGTATTTATATATGATAACATTTATCAGACTCCATGCTCATACATCATTAAAGGGCATTAGTCAGTGATATCGACAGCAGAGTAGTTAACAATTTCAGAAAGTGGACAGATCTATCTCCAAATGCTACCCAGGGACAGGTCTTCAGTTTTTGACCAAAGGTGAAATTAATCTTACTGGCTGAACTATCAGGTCATTAGTAACTGTCACAATCCCACTTCATATACAGACAAGGCCTGGCAGGAAGTAACCATTTATCTGGGTGAAGGGTATTCAGAGCCTCAGCTTCTGAGCTCCTCTTGGGGAAAGTGTCTTGAAAGATGTTTGGATGAAAAAAAATGGATGTTCAATAATGCAATGCATGAATTTTTATCAATAAAGACACATTAGATCTTGTTTATTATTAGTGATTCTTTATCCATTTTTTCCAGATGGAATGATAAGATAACCAGTGCCATCTTAGAAATGTTGTTTTTTCTTTTACGTTTCTGATATTCAGAATCGCATTTGTGGTTTTATAGTCCATAATCATGTCCAAGTACAGTAAATGCTTAAAGGCTTGCTGATTCCCTGCTTTACATACAGAATTTTAATGGTCTTTTTTAGCTTTTACTAAACTTTAGCAGCAAGGTAGGAAGAAAGACCTACAGTCAATTTTTGACTCTAGGGTCTGCATTATTACATTACACACACTGATGCTACAAATAAACTTACATTATATTAAGATTTTGTCATCTCTAGGTAGATAATAATAAACAATTAAGAAAAAAGAAGAATGGAAGCATAAATAATGTTTTTTTTTGTAACAGATTAATATACAGTAGCTTTGAAAACATAGTAACGATGGAAATTCGGTATCAACGACATTGGATTTTGCATCCAATTAGATTAAATTTTCTGCCCGGCAAAGTAGAAAGGCAAACTTCTTATTATTTTAGGACCTCATTAAATTGCTGCTTTTAAATTGGGTTCCCATATACCCTGGCTGAAAAAGATTGTCCAGTTTTGCATGCTTCTTTTTTTCCCCTGCTACCATGGCTCTGCAGTGTTTTGGTGGTATAGGAGCACTGAACATGTGGTGCTTTGTTGTAACATTATATGTAGAGTGTGGTCCTGGAAGTTGCTCTCCAACAACCGCAGGGTTCTGTTGGACCTTTGGAAGAGATTACTAAAAAAATATCCAAACACCTGCATGATCTGTGCTTATTTGGGCTAAACTTTCAGTCTAGGACAGTATTGAAAAGCATTGGATTTTGTTTCAAAATAACATTATTAATGTACTATACCAGGGGTCTCCAAACTGTGTCCCAAGGGCTGGATGCAGTGCTTTGCTAGCCTTTATCCCACTGACACCAATAATGGGACACTATTTCTTCCACTGATTCCGATGATGGAGTACTATTACTCCCACTAATACCAATTATGGGGCACTACTTCTCTTGCTGTCCACAAACCCTTAGGCCACATTTATTCTCATTGGTGCTGGGCCCGAGACATTGTATACTCTCAGTGGCCACAATCCACCAGGACAGTAAACCAGGCCTTTGTTTGCAAAGTTTTGAGGCCCCCGCACCATACAAACTAGTGTGGTGCACCCATCTTAAATTTTTTGGTACCACGGCTCTGCAGGCAGGGGTCCTGCTTGTGCTGTTGCAGTAAATATGATAAATAATACACAATGCACCCTGTTTCTTAAAAGAAATATAATAAACATTTTTTACCAATAGTTACCAACCAGGATTTATTTTCACAGGTCTGACTTGAATACAGTTAAAGTATATTGCTTGGTATCATTTGAAGCACTTCAGATTTATTCTGCATTTGGCTTTTATAATGTTATATATGTTAGATTCTTCTTTTATTATTGTTTCTTATATTATCTCAAACATTTATATGATTAAATGCTTTGCTAGCCTTTATGAAAAGATATAAGGCAATGTTCCTCCCACTGACACCAATAATGGGACACTATTTCTTCCACTGATTCCGATGATGGAGTACTATTACTCCCACTAATACCAATTATGGGGCACTACTTCTCTTGTTGTCCACAAACCCTGAGGCCACATTTATTCTCATTGGTGTTGGGCCCCGAGACATTTTATACTCTGCATTTTTACATTAAGACACACTGATACTACACATAAACTTACACACTGCACCCTGTTTCTTAAAAGAAATATAATTTTAGATTTTTATAATAAACATTTTTTACCAATAGTTACCAGCCAGGATTTATTTTCACAGGTCTGACTTGAATACAGTTAAAGTATATTGCTTAGTATCATTTGAAGCACTTCAGATTTATTCTGAATTTGGCTTGTATAATGTTATATATGTTAGATTCTTCTTTTATTATTGTTTCTTATATTATCTATAACATGTATATGATTATAGATATTTGACTTTACTGATTATTCTCAGGGGTGCCAGATGATATTCATTGTGGAGTCCAAAAGAACCAGCAGGGTGGCCAAGTGATCTTATCCTGCAGTTTAGCTTTCTCTGTTTAAATTCCACCAGGGAAATCGATTGTATAAAGTTTGTGTGTTATCTTCATATTTGCTAGGGTTCCTACTTGATGCATTTGTTTCCTTCGACAAAGCAAAAACATACTGGTATATTTATTGTAATGTAATTTATAGTGTGTATAAGTGTGATAGGAACATTAGATGGTAAACTTTTTCGGGGCAGATAACAATTTACTGTATACTGTAAAACCCTGCAAAATATACCAGCAATACATAACTGTGGGTACTAATCATTTTTATATCTAATCTACTCTGGTTGGTCATGGACTTGATGCACTGTGTACTATGTCTACTTTTTTTTTCTCTAAGCAAATCTGTATTGATAACACGTACAAAAGTCATGAAATAATAATTAATTAGTTAATTAAAGGGCCAATAAACTGACTATTAGAAAGATCGATGGTCTGGAAGTCCTGGCTGGCAATCTGGAGGAGTGTGGAATTAAGTTCTTAGGAATGGTCTAATTTCCTGTGGATTGATTTGTTATTTTAACCATTTGCTCTGGTGCTGCTAAACGCACTGCTTGTTGGGTAATTTTAGAGAGAATCAGTCACCTTACCTTTACAATGAGGGAATCAATGACATCTGATTTTCCTCAACTTCTGATTTTGAGTTCCATGTAGCACAGAGAGTTGTCTCCAGCATGGCAACATAGTAAGCTGTAGCTGATAAAGACAATTTGTCTTGTCATGTAGAGCAGGATAGAATAAAAAAATCACATGTTCAATATATCTGTCTAATACTGTGCACTATATAGTGAAAAGCAAAGCCTCCCTTAGATTTCTCATTAATTATTATTATAGTTATACAGGATTTATATAGCAGCAACAGTTTAAACAGCACTTTACAACTTGAGGGTAGACAGTACAAATACAATACACTTTAGTACAGTAGGAATCAGAGGGCCCTGCTCCTTAGAGCTTACAATCCAAGAGGGAAGGTCAAGAGATAAAAGAGGTAATAAATGTGGGGGGTGTGCTGATGAAAAAAAATAAATGTACAGTTGTTAGAGGGGAGCCAGATAGGCTTCTCTGAAGAGATGAGTTTTCAGGGATCGTCTGAAAGTGGACAAAGTAGGAGAAAGTCAGACAGGTTGGGGTAGAGAATTCCAGAGGATGGGAGAGGTTCTGGAGAAGTCCTTAAGGCGAGCATGGAAGGAGTGTTAGAGAGCAGGAGGTCTCGGGAGGAGCAAAGAGAACGATTAGGTTGGTCTTTTGAGACTAGGTTAGTGATGTAGCTGGGGGCCAGGTTGTGGATGTCTTTGTAAGTTATTGTTAGTATCTTGAATTTAATTTGTTGGTTGAGTGACAGCCAATGGAGGGACTGGCAGAGGGGTATAGCAAACGCTGAGCGGTGTGTTTTAGCTGGATGAGCCTGGCAGCAGCGTTCATGATGGATTGAAGTGGGATAGTCTATTTAGAGGTAAGCCAATGAGGAGGGAGTTGCAGTAGTCACGGCGAGAGATGACCAGGAAGGGGATTAGAAGCTTTGTGGTGATATTGGTTAGGAAGGGGCGTATCTTGAAGATGTTGCAGAGGTTGAGGCGGCAAATTTAGCAATAGAATGTGTGTGGCAGAAAGGTTACACCTAGGACCTTGGCGTGGGGGGACAAGTTGATAGTTGAGCCGTTGATATTGACTGAGATATCAGGGGAAGTGTCACCTGGGGGGAGAAAATATCATGAGCTCGGTATTGAATAGGTTGAGTGTGAGGAAGTGATGTGACATCCAGGCTGATATTTTCTGCTAGTAGGTTGGTGAGATAGATTTGGGTGTCATCAGCATAGAGATGATATTGAAAGCCCCGATATTTCTAAGCCCCGGTATATCCACATCAGGAGCCCGGGGTTTAGAAATCCTCTCTGCAGCCACGCGTCTTCTCCATAGCTGGCAGGGTGGGCTATGCGGCTGCTGATTGGTTGGCGGCGCCCATGTGATTGCACTGACCAATTAGGATGCTCCAAAATGTTCCCCCGATGAGGGATGTTTTGGACGTTCAGCTCAGGGGATTTCTAAGCCCCCTACCTGGTGTGGATATACCGGGGCTTAGAACCGGAGATTGTGGCCGTCCAGGTCAGCAGGACCAGGGGGTTGAGGAGGGGGACCTGAGTAAGTTCATCTTACAGAGTTTTCTGTAAAGGTGAAGTTACCCTTTAATAGTTAGTAATAGTTAAGTTATTATTAGTTAATCATTATTTTAGATTTTCAAATTTTCGGGTTTTCGAATTTCCGAATTACTGTTCTTTTTCAAATTTCTGAATTACCATTTTTTTTTATTTCCGTATTTCCGATTTTTATCAAATTTGCAATTTTTTTGTTAATTTCCAATTTTTTTTTTAATTTCCAATTTTTTTAAATTTCTGAGTTTTTCAAAATTCCCATTTTTTTTTTTTTTAGTAGAATTTTCGTTTTTCTTAAAAAAAACTGAATTTACGAATTGTGATCATAACAAATGACCCGTAAAATGAAAACAAACCGAATAAAACGAAAATGAACAAATTTTTCGGCAGTGCACATGTCTACTTTTTTTTTTATTAAGTTTTAACTAATCTTCTTAAAGTGACACTAAACTCAAATTTTGTTTTGCATTAAACATTCTGAAATATCAAGTGTATCATGGCTTAGTTTTTTTTAAGTCTCTTACCATAGTTTTCAGGCATCTTCTTTGTCCTGTGCATGCTCCCTATTCTCCACTTGAGGGGAACTATTATCGGCACAACAGACAATGGAGACTCAAAAGATAATGGGGTTGATTTACTAAAAGCAAATAGACTATGCACTTTGCAAAGTGCAGTTGCACTCTGCAAGAGCAGTTTCTCCAGAGCTTACTAAATGAACAAAAGTTCTGCTGACTTTCATCATCCAATCATGTGCAAGCAAATATGCTGTTGTTTTTATTTTCCTTGCACGTGATTGGGTATTTTTTGCAAAGTGAAGGTGTACCTCATTTACTAAGCTCTGGAGCAACTGCACTCGCAGAGTGCACCTGCACTTTGCAAAGTGTACAGTCTATTTGCCTTTAGTAAATCAACCCCACTCCCAGTGTCCAATTGTGGCCCTAAAGGACAATGGGGGTTATATACGAAAGGCAAATCCACTTTGCACTAAAAGTGCACTTTCAAGTGCAGTCGCTGTAGATCTGAGGGGGACATGCAAGGAAAATGAAAACATTTTTTTTTTAGCTTGCACATGATTGGATGATAAAATCAGCAGAGCTTCCCCTCATTTCAGATCTACCCCTCAGATTTATAGCGACTGCACTTCCAAGTGCCAAGTGGATTTGCCTTTCGTAAATAACCCCCAATGTGCTTAAACTTCCTATTGCAGTGTTCCCAGATCACCAGAAGTGCAAACACATAAACATGTCCAATCAATCCACAATCTGTGAGAATATCCAGCTTTTCCTCAGGGATAGTTGGAAAAGAACAATAGACGTCTATAGAGTAGTACCGCTAAAAACTCGCCATTTATTATACATAAAATATACTCACACATGTCACAAGGGACAAAAAGCATTTATCACTACGCCATTGTACACCGATGGGCATAATAACGTCACAGGTTGCTGACCTTGCCCAACGTGCTTTGCATCTACAAATGGTATCTTCAGTGGACAAGTGTCAATTTTTTTTTAGATTGAGATGGTTATTAACCGCAGCTCCGGAAGATTTTATCCCCTTCATGACCAGGCAATTTTTTTCTATTCGGCACTGCGCTAGTATAACTGGTGATTGTGCAGTCATGAAAGGCTGTACCCAAACACAATTTCTAAAAAAAAAATTCACAGAAATAGAGCTCTCTTTTGGTGGTATTTGATCATCACTTTTTTTTGTGATATAACCAAAAAAATACCTTTTTTTTTTTTTTTTTTAAGAAAAAAAAACATATTTTTTACTTTTTGCTATAAAACATATCCAATAATACATTTCTTCATACATTTTGGCCAAAATTTATTCTGCTGCATGTTCTTGATAAAAAATCCCAATACGTTTTTATTGATTGATTTGCGTGAACGTTATAGTGCCTACAAAATATAGTATATATATTGAAATGTTTATTTTTAATTTTATTCTTATACTACTAATGGCAGCAATCAGCCACTTATAATGGAACTACGATACTGCGGTGGTCAATCAGACACTCACTGATGCTGGGGATAACTGACTAACGGCCACTGACATCACAAGTGACACTAATACAGTGATTAGTAATAATACTATAGACTGTCACTGTACTAATGACACTGTCTGGAAAGGGGTTAACATTTAGGGCAATCAAGGGGTTAAATATGTGCCTAACTATGTGTAAAGTGTGCTGCTTTTACTTACTGATCTCTCAGTTTCTGAGAATAAAACGAAAATGAACAAATTTTTCGGCAGTGCACATGTCTACTTTTTTTTTTATTAAGTTTTAACTAATCTTCTTAAAGTGACACTAAACTCAAATTTTGTTTTGCATTAAACATTCTGAAATATCAAGTGTATCATGGCTTAGTTTTTTTTAAGTCTCTTACCATAGTTTTCAGGCATCTTCTTTGTCCTGTGCATGCTCCCTATTCTCCACTTGAGGGGAACTATTATCGGCACAACAGACAATGGAGACTCAAAAGATAATGGGGTTGATTTACTAAAAGCAAATAGACTATGCACTTTGCAAAGTGCAGTTGCACTCTGCAAGAGCAGTTTCTCCAGAGCTTACTAAATGAACAAAAGTTCTGCTGACTTTCATCATCCAATCATGTGCAAGCAAATATGCTGTTGTTTTTATTTTCCTTGCACGTGATTGGGTATTTTTTGCAAAGTGAAGGTGTACCTCATTTACTAAGCTCTGGAGCAACTGCACTCGCAGAGTGCACCTGCACTTTGCAAAGTGTACAGTCTATTTGCCTTTAGTAAATCAACCCCACTCCCAGTGTCCAATTGTGGCCCTAAAGGACAATGGGGGTTATATACGAAAGGCAAATCCACTTTGCACTAAAAGTGCACTTTCAAGTGCAGTCGCTGTAGATCTGAGGGGGACATGCAAGGAAAATGAAAACATTTTTTTTTTAGCTTGCACATGATTGGATGATAAAATCAGCAGAGCTTCCCCTCATTTCAGATCTACCCCTCAGATTTATAGCGACTGCACTTCCAAGTGCCAAGTGGATTTGCCTTTCGTAAATAACCCCCAATGTGCTTAAACTTCCTATTGCAGTGTTCCCAGATCACCAGAAGTGCAAACACATAAACATGTCCAATCAATCCACAATCTGTGAGAATATCCAGCTTTTCCTCAGGGATAGTTGGAAAAGAACAATAGACGTCTATAGAGTAGTACCGCTAAAAACTCGCCATTTATTATACATAAAATATACTCACACATGTCACAAGGGACAAAAAGCATTTATCACTACGCCATTGTACACCGATGGGCATAATAACGTCACAGGTTGCTGACCTTGCCCAACGTGCTTTGCATCTACAAATGGTATCTTCAGTGGACAAGTGTCAATTTTTTTTTAGATTGAGATGGTTATTAACCGCAGCTCCGGAAGATTTTATCCCCTTCATGACCAGGCAATTTTTTTCTATTCGGCACTGCGCTAGTATAACTGGTGATTGTGCAGTCATGAAAGGCTGTACCCAAACACAATTTCTAAAAAAAAAATTCACAGAAATAGAGCTCTCTTTTGGTGGTATTTGATCATCACTTTTTTTTGTGATATAACCAAAAAAATACCTTTTTTTTTTTTTTTTTAAGAAAAAAAACATATTTTTTACTTTTTGCTATAAAACATATCCAATAATACATTTCTTCATACATTTTGGCCAAAATTTATTCTGCTGCATGTTCTTGATAAAAAATCCCAATATGTTTTTATTGATTGATTTGCGTGAACGTTATAGTGCCTACAAAATATAGTATATATATTGAAATGTTTATTTTTAATTTTATTCTTATACTACTAATGGCAGCAATCAGCCACTTATAATGGAACTACGATACTGCGGTGGTCAATCAGACACTCACTGATGCTGGGGATAACTGACTAACGGCCACTGACATCACAAGTGACACTAATACAGTGATTAGTAATAATACTATAGACTGTCACTGTACTAATGACACTGTCTGGAAAGGGGTTAACATTTAGGGCAATCAAGGGGTTAAATATGTGCCTAACTATGTGTAAAGTGTGCTGCTTTTACTTACTGATCTCTCAGTTTCTCATCTCTGCTTTGTAGGGTTAAGAAACTGACAGATCGTTCCCTTCCTACAGAGCTCTGTGTTGTTTACCAATACAAGAGCTCTGGGCTATGATTGCACACAGCCGATTAGCAAGTCCTGGCCATGATTCACAGCGGGTGCCGGGCTTGGGCACACATGCATGCGCCCAGGGCCGCTGATAGAAATCATGGGGCCCCGTACAGCCTACCTGACGGGGCCCCCTTCAGCTCCACCCATATAGAAACAGTGCTACCCATGTCGCCAATACCATAATGTACTGCAGAGACAGTGCTACCCATGTCGCCAATACCATAATGTACTGCAGAGACAGTGCTACCCATGCCGCCAATGCCATAATGTACTGCAGACAGTGCCAGCCATGCCGCCAATGCCATAATGTACTGCAGACAGTGCTGCTACCCATGCCGCCAATGCCATAATGTACTGCAGACAGTGCCAGCCATGCAATGCCGCCAATGCCATATTGTGCTGCAGACACTGCCACCCATGCCGCCAATGGCATAATGCCATTGGCAGCATAGGTGGCACTGTCTCTGCAGGCAGCACATGCGTTATGACATTAGCGTCATGGGTGGCACTGTCTGCAGCACATTACGGCATTGGCATTGGCGGCATGAGTGGCACTGTCTTCAGCACATTATGGCATTGGCGGCACTGTCTGCAGCTCATTACAGCATTGGCGGCATGGGTGGCACTGTCTGCAGCACATTACGGCATTGGTGGCATGAGTGGCACTGTCTTCAGCACATTACGGCATTAGCGGAACTGTCTGCAGCACATTACGGCAGTGGCGGCATGGGTGGCACTGTCTCTGCAGGCAGCACATGCGTTATGTGCCATAACGCATGTGCTAGTGCTACCTGCAGTCTGTGCCACCCATGCCGCCAATGCCGTAATGTGCTGCAGACAGTGCCACCAATGCCGTAATGTGCTGCAGACAGTGCCACCCATGCCACCAATGCCAATGTGCCATAATGTATAAATGCTGCTGCATTTGTAGTAGATCTTGAAGCCCCCCCCCCCCCCCCCCAAGCAAGCAGACTCCTCACCTGGGTAATTGTTAGCTGCCTCTCTGCTGCCAGTCAATTTCTCCCTGTTCTTGCTCAAATTCACTGTGTCCACAGTAATTTCGTCAATCGGATCGGAGTTGCTGCCCCTGCAGTCAGATGTACCCTGCTCTCAGTCTCTCCTCTCGTCCTCACTCTTCCTCTCACGCGGAGAGAGAGGAATCACTCCGCTATTGGATATACCATGCGGATGCGATCCATGGCCAGCACTTGTGCACGAGGAGCGGGCGCGGAGGCGGTATTCTTCCACGCCCAAAATACATCAAATAGTCCCTCCCCTGCCAGCTGCCGCTATTGAACCCGGGCACAGCGATTTAAGGGGAAAAAAAAAGTAAAAATGTACGCAGGTGGTGGGGGGGGGGGGGGTGGACGATGTTTTATGGTGCTGGACAACATTCCTGATCGTGTTGAACGGTGGTATTTTTTCTCTTTACATTACATTGCAGTAGGTTGACCGGGCCCCCCTGCTGGTCGGGCCCGGTACAGCAGGGCCAGTTGTACTGGCCTATCAGCGGCCCTGCATGCGCCCTGAAACCTGGAAGTAGGCAGCTACATACATGTAGCTACATTTTTGGTTACATTGTTTTAAATATATGCTATGTTTTTTAAGTATATAATGTGTTAATTAGGAAGTCATTATTTTTAATGAATTAATTTATTCTATTTCTTTAAAAAATGTGTGTATTGTCACTATAATTTACTTTCATGGACAGAAATATCTTCTAGACCTGAAAAAATACAAGTGGAGTACATATGACTCTGTGGGGATTACAACCACAATGTCCCTACCTCTGTTAGAGTAGTTTTCATACGGGTTCAGGCTCTCCTAGACACAGCCTCAGATCTCAAACTGCTAAATGCACCCTTTTGTTGGTGTTGGGGCATTGCAGTGTTTCCTCACCTGAGACAAAATCTGCCCGATGCCTAATGTGTCTGCCAGGCTCAGGTATGGGGTGATCAGCTCCCTAGTTATTTCTGTCTATTCTCTTCACACACATGGACAAGCTGGTCTGTGTATGTGTTATGTCCTTTGCCCAGAGCCTTTCCTTGTCCTCTGTTAAGGATGATGTTGGGACAAAATTTTTGTGTTTTAGTTATGCCCAGAGGGGATGCAGTTTGTGCGGCTCCACTGTGTGCAGGAGCAGGATTGCCGCTCTTTAGAGTGCACACAGCACCTCTGGCTGGGTTTTTTGACAGGTAGGGGGGAGGTGTGTGATGACATCAGACAGCTTCCTGGGCCACGCATGCGCTGTAGATCCCAAAAATCTTGGCCTCTATCTTGGTTAAGAGCATTTTTGCCCTTAGCAGCCAATGAACAGGGAGGCATGTCTGGGGGTTTTTTACTCCAACCCAGTCAAGTTTAAATAGCTCCGGCTGCTGGTATGCCTATTACAGGAAGTCTCTTCTCTTGTAGGCTCCTTCCAAGAACCTCGGAAGTGCTGTCCTCTATACCGTCAGGTATATGTCTCTTGACATTTGTTTGTTTTTTTTGCTTTCTCACTGCCCAGCCTTTTTTCTCATTTTGCTTCCTTGTGCTGTCTCTTTCTACTCATCCAGCTGACCTCCCTGTACCTGGAAATCATGAGCCAGTCACCACCATTGAAAGACCATCACTTGCATAATAGCTAAGGTACCGATGGTCGGACAAGTGGGACCAATATCAAAAGAGTTCTCTTGTTCTCTGCTTTTAGCTCTGCCTGTTCACATTCTAAGAGATCATCAAGGCGTCATGCTCACCCAGACAATAACAGTCCCTCCTCAGAGTCTCCCAGGCATTGCTCCAGATGTCATTCTTGCTTTAAATGGATCTGTGGTGCAACTCTCTTACCAAACAATTTGGTCTGTAGGGGCTGTCTGTCTAAGATTACGGTGAGCCTGGAGCAAGAAGCATTCATCCTCAAGCAGGTCATGAAATAATCTATTGCAGAATAGGCAGTAGCACGCTTCCAGAAACAGGACATCCACAGACCACAGACTGCCTGCAGTGATCCACGGGAAAACCAGCCAGGGCCTTCCTCATGCTCTTCCTCTATTGTTCTGATATCTTCGGGCCTTCCCCCAAGTGGGGTGCCCCATACAGAAGGAGAGCATTCCTCGTCAGAGGAAGCAATAGCCAAGCAATTTGGGTTTAGCTTTGACCTAGTGCAGCTATTTATTGCAACAGTGAAGCAGGTGATTGACTGGGGGGAGGAGGACACTCCTAAAAGATCAAAAGTTATTTCCCTTTCCTGCACTAATGGCAGTCCTATTATCCTTTACTGAAATGGATTAGGGCATGTTTGCACAAAAGTGACAAAAGACAGAAAAGAGATGTTCTTAGGCTGAATAAGTTATGCCCTTTGCAGGACATGATTTCCTTGGATACACTGTCGGTTGTGGAGGCGATGGTAATATGGTTGGACAAGAATGTCACCTTACCAATGAGAAATTCTGCCACTTTCTCTTTCAGTAAGTTTTTATTAAAAAGTTTTAAGGAATACAATGTGTAACTGCAATCAGATATACAGATAGAAGTATATTATAAATGACTTGCAAGCCAGTAGCAGTCGTACATCAAGTAGAGAAATTATAGCAAATAACAAAACATTTAGCATGTCAAAGAGCACATTAATCATGCCATAACAGAGAAACAATGTACATAAAAGGAAATGGAATCTGTGTGCCTAAACCAGAGAAATATGTGCTGGTGGATGAGATGCTTACTGTATATATTAAGTTCACTATGCCAGAAACAAAGAGATGCATACGTAAAGATCACCCCTATGGAAGAGCCTAAATAAATATAGGAGAGGAGACAGGGGAAGAAAAGAGAAAAGTGGAAAAGGACAATAGGTGCACCCCAACCGGAGCCCCAGGGTCTCAGTGCTCATAGCAATGTGTAAATGGTATAGAATGGACCCTGTGGATTCAATATGCGCACCCTATTTTAACCCCTTGGAGCCAGCATCTGCCAGGTTCCTTTAAGGGGTTTATAATCATGTGATCGCTGTGATTGGCTGTCAAAGCATTCACATGATCCAAAAGCCCCAATCACAAGTAGCGATCGGGAGCGCTCCATTAGCTGCTGGTAACAAGGCCCACCTGCCGTGAGGCCGCATATTTGCATGCGAACAGTGCAAAGAGGTTAAGAAATTTCTCATGCATATCTAGAAGAATAGTGCAGAGCTACTCGTTAGTGAAAAATAAACTCTTGTTTCCAAGCTCTTGCTATTGTTTGTTTCACCGCCAGTAGTACATAGGTAGCCAGTTTGATCTGAGTTTTGGAGAGGCCCAGAGGTTTCCGGTGTAACAGAACATACCACAGATTTCTTGGGAAGGAGTAAGTTGGTAATTATTGTAAAAGTTTATTTTGTCCAGAACCAGGAGAGCATAGGGCATGCCCACCATAGGTGGAGGACATCTCTTAGAGCAGAGCAACCCCTGAAACAGGTGGCACAAGCAGATGGGTGAAGATGTGCCAAATGAGACAAGACCAAGTAACACCTCAAAACAGTTTTAAAAGCCAATTCGATTGTGAAGATATTAATGGAACAGGAAGTTAGTGTGATCCAAATTTGTGACAGCTTCCCTTGTCTTTAGTGCTTTTAAGGTCCCTTTACCACCCAGAGACGTAAGCGTGGCTCTTAGGGTTTTTGAGGTTATTCAACTGTGAGTAAAGAGTAAATATGAGTTTGGGAGAGAGGTGTCCGATGATAAATGTGATCAAACAATGACAGTTGGGTTGTCAGGTCTCTGAAGTTAGCCAATGTTTGATTTTGTAGAAATCAAAAGTGTTCAGTATGGGGGCTTGATATTTGTCTCTGATTTCAGCCCAGGTATAAACAGAACTTTTCATAATAAATAGGAGCATTTTCCAATTTCTGGCCAAGATATCCCAATGTGCTTTTATCTCACTTACCTTATCCACAGGAGGTTTCAAATCTTGTCAGTTTATTTGAATTTTTAAAATGATTTTCAGATTCCATTACTTCCTGTAGATTCTGTCAACATTCTCTTCCTGTAGGCCATCTCCCAGAAGCCTTCACTTCCTTGTTGCATTATAGAAGAGGATGTGATAGGGTGTGTTCACCACTGTGGACCACACCTCCCTCATTACAATACCACCCACTTTCTATACAATCTGATTGTATAATCTCCTTTAAATCTCCAATCAGCTATGTAGTACAAGGGCCTGTCTGATTTGATACAAATTAAATGGATTGGTCCGGCGAGTCCTGCTATTCCATAAAAGCAATTGTGCAGAGATTGTACAATCAGCTTGCATAGTGTACGGCCATCTTATTACAAGTTCACATTTACATGCATACACTGTTAACACCTACACAAAGGCAAAACCTCACATTTCGCATGTGTTTGTTTTGGGTGTGTTGCAGCATTTTCACTTGTCATGCCCTACACACAACAATCACCCCAGAGAAGTACCACAGCTTTTTTTTGAGTGGAGCATGGTGCGTTACCACAGTGTTTGGTGAGTTTTTCGCACTTGGGGTACCTTTAACCACTTCAATACAGGGCACTTTCCCCCCCTTCCTGCCCAAGCCAATTTTCAGCTTTCAGCGCTGTTTCTGTTTAAATGACAATTGCGCGATCATGCTACACTGTACTCAAACAACATTTTTTATAATATTGTTCCCACATATAGAGCTTTCTTTTGGTGGTATTTGATCACCTCTGGGGTTTTTATTTTTTGCTAAACAATAAAAAAAAAAAAACATTTTGAAAACATTTTTTTTCTTAGTTTCTGTTATAAAATTTAGTAAATACTGTAAGTTCATTTTCTCCTTCACTGATGGGCACTAATGCGGCTGCACTGATGGGAACTGATAAGGTGGCACTGATGAGCACAGATGAGGTAGCACTGATGATGGGCACTGATATGCAACACTGATGGGCACTGATAGGCGGCACTGATGCGCACTGATAGGTGGCACAGATGGGAACTTATAGGTGACACTGATAGGCAGCACTGATGGTCACTGAAAGGCTGCACTGATGGGTACTTATGGGTGGCACTGATGGGCACTGATAGGTGGCACTGACAGGTACTGATAGGTGGGCACTGTTGGGCACGGATGGACACTGATAGGTGGGACTGATGGACACTAATGAGTGACACTGATTTACACTGATAGATGGCATTGATGGGCATTTCTGCTATTAAGGCACTGGCAGGTATTGCTGGTGGGCACTGATTGGCATTATGTGTGGGTACACATTGGCATTATGTGTGGGCACACATTGCCACCCATGGCCACCCATGGCCACCAGAGATGCCATACCTGGTGGTCATCAGTGGTGGCCATCCCTGGTGGTCCTGGTGGCATCCCTGGTGGTCCTGGGCGGGCATTGATAAACAGTCAGCACAGACCCCCCCTGTCAGAAGAGCAGCCGATCGGCTCTCCTCTACTCGTGTCTGTCAAATGCGAGTGAGGAAAAGCTGATAAACGGCTCTTCCTGTTTACATCCCTTCCTCAAGATCAGACCTACAAGGCCTTTTCAGAGTAAGCAACATCCATCAAGGTCAAGGGATTCAAGGGCTTTCTGGCAGGGCAGAGACATGAGGAAAGGCTGGAGAGAAAGGAAACATTCCTTATGCCGTGTACACACGACCAGACTTTTTGACGGACTGAATTCCGTCTGACTTTTCGACTGACTTTCGATGGACTTTCAACGTACTTTCGATGGTTAGCGGATAGTCAATACCTGCCCTAGCGTCGGTTTTCGTCAGTCGGACTAACATACAGACAAAATGATTTTTCAACCGGACTTGAGTCTGTCGGAAAGATTTGAATCATGTTCTAAATCTAAAGTCCGTCTGATTTTTTGACAGCAAAGATCCGATGAAGCCCACACACGGTTGAATTGTCTGACGGATTCGTTCCGTCGGACCTTTGCTGTCAAAAAGTCTGGCCATGTGTACACGGCATAAGAGTCTAGGAGCAGAAGACTTTAAATGTTCACAGAAGTCAGGTGAAACTTCCCCAATCAGGTCAGAGACAGCACTAAAAACTGTACTGATGGAGGGGGTGGTTTGTACTGATAGAGGGAAGTGGTTTGTCTTGGGGGTCTGTATTGATGGAGGGGGTGGCTTGTCCTGGAGGGGTCTGTACTGATGGAGGGGGGTGGTTTGTCCTGGGGGGTCTGTACTGATGGAGGGGGTGGTTTGTACTGAAGGGGTCTGTACTAATGGAGGGGGTCTATACTGATGGAGGGGGGTCTATACTGAGGGGGAGGTCTGTACTGAGGGGGGTCCATACTGATGGAGGGGGTTTATACTTAGTGGGAAGGTGTATACTTAGGGAGGTGGTCTGTACTTAGTGGGGGGGGGTCTATACTGAGGGGAACTACACTTTGTTGAGGGAGGGTCTGTACTGAGGGAGGTCTGTACTAAGGGGGGACTATATTTGGAGGGGGGTCTGTACTTAGGGAGACTATAATTGGTGGAGGGGGAGTTCTATACTTAGTGGACGTGGTCTGTACTGAGGGAGGGGGGTTTGTACTGAGGGGCGACTGTAGGTGGTGGGGGGGGACACCATGTTTTACCATACCGGGTGATACTAACCCTTGTGATGCCACTGTTGCCAACCAGGTTGGACTTCAAGCATGTCTGCCTTTGTCCATCTCCATTACATGGGGGTGGGGATATTTGTAGTTTACAGAACTGTAAGATAATTTAAGCTTTCAGCTACTCTCAAAGGAAGTTTCAGGAACATTGCATTTCCTGCAGGTAATGTCTGCATTTGCTAAAAATGTCTATGAAAAATGAAAACAAATGCAGCCACAACATCATAGAATTAGTAATATGTTACTTTTTGTTTTTAGATTTTGATATCTAAGCTTCAGTATAATTTATTGTAATTAATTAATTGATATCATTTTAAAAGTCATTTTTATTCATTTTAAATTTAAAGCATTTTTTAAATACTACATGTTGACCCAGCTACAAAGGTCCTTGTTCAGGTACCTTCTGCTATAATAAACTAAATAAAAAAACGGTGCACTGTGTGAATAAAACATAGATAAACATACATTGTATTCATAAAAATTTGAAAAATTGCATGAATTAAATTAAATTGTGAAGTCTGGTGTTTTGAAACAATAAATTAAAGTCCACAAATAAATTTCTGCTATAGGGTGACTCTCTATTCTTTCTCTTAACTGTGTCCTTGCATTGTCAAGCTGTGACGCAGGCTTTAAATAAAAAAAAGGCTACAAGCAGCTGTGCCAACACACATTACACATACATGGTTTACTCTTGTCACCATCAGTAAGCCTGCCCTGAGAAATGCCATGCAGCCATTGCTGAAGTGAATATAGACAGGAGGTGACTGCAAAGAGGTTGCAGGGGGTCAGCAGCACTAAGATGCAACAATGGATGAAAAAAAAATAAATATATATAGATATATCTATATATATCTATCTATCTATATATATATATATATATATATATATATATATATATATATATATATAATTTTTTCATCCTTCGTTGCATTTGTTAGGGGTGTACTCACTTTTCTTTTCAGCTCAGAGGTGTGACAACACTGAAGAAATGACACTTTGCTACAATGTAAAGTAGTGAGTGTACAGCATGTATAACAGTGTAAATTTGCTGTCCCCTCAAAATAACTCAACACACAGCCATTAATGTCTAAACCGCTGACAACAAAAGTGAGTATACCCCTAAGTGAAAATGTCCAAATTGGGCCCAATTAGCCATTTTCCCTCCCGGTGTCATGTGACTCGTTAGTGTTACAAGGTCCCAGGTGTGAATGGGGAGCAGGTGAATTCAATTTGGTGTTATCACTCTCACTCTCTCATACTTGTCACTGGAAGTTTAACATGGCCCCTCATGGCAAAGATCTCTCTGAGGATCTGAAAAAAAGAATACATAAAGATGGCCTAGGCTATAAGAAGATTGCCAAGAGCCTGAAACTGAGCTGCAGCACGGTGGCCAAGACCATACAGCGGTTTAACAGGACAGGTTCCACTCAGAACAGGCCTTGCCATTGTCGACCAAAGAAGTTGAATGCACGTGCTCAGCGTCATATCCAGAGGTTGTCTTTTTGGAAATAGACTTATGAGTGCTGCCAGAATTGCTGCAGAGGTTGTATCAGGAGAGCGGCGCCGGACGGACGGCCCGCTCTCTAGTGCGCATGCGCGGGGGCTCGTCGCTCCGGCGCATGCGCACTCGCGGCTCGGCGGTCCGGCGCCGGCGCATGCGCACTAGCGCCCACCTGGCGGCGGTGACGCGCAATTAGCATCACTCGGGCGCCTATTTAAAGCGCCCTGACGCACAGGCACCTTGCTGGTCTGTCTCTCCAGCTAAGTGCCTGTGCGTCCTGTGTTTCTGCAGATCCCTGACTTGAACCTACTGTTGCCAACCCGGATTGCCTGACCTCTCTGATAAATCTCCTGTGTTTGACCCCCTGGCTTGCCTACGGACTTCCTCTGATAAATCTCCTGTGTTTGACCCCCTGGCCTGCCTACGGACTTCCTCTGATAAATCTCCTGTGTTTGACCCCCTGGCTTGCCTACAGACTTCCTCTGATAAATCTCCTGTGTTTGACCCCCTGGCTTGCCTACGGACTTCCTTGATAATCCCCAGTGTTTGACCCTCTGGCTTGTCCACCTGAGCTCTACCAATTTCCCCGGTGTCATCTGCCGGCCACACGGGCCAGGTCCTCATCACCTCCAGGTGCCCCGTCAGTTCCTGCTTACACATCGGAGGTGGCCTGTGCCTCCTGGTGCCGCTCGCTCCCTGTTCCATCTCCAGGGGCTTCCTGCGCCGGGTCGCAAGGGTGAACCGCTCTCAAATAGACAGCCGCTTGCAACAGCTGACCGGGCTGTCTCTCCCCACAGCGGGTAACCTTGCCGCACCCAGTGGGCTTCCCCCATCTGCAGCACCTACGAACCCCACAGTAGTCATGGCCACTCCGGAACCCAGGGTCCCTATACCGGAACGGTTCACCGGTGATCGCAAAAAATTCAGAGCATTCAAGAACGCCTGCTCCCTGTACCTAGCCCTCCAACCCAGAACCTTCTCTTCTGAAGTGGTGAAAGTGGGGTTCATTATTTCTCTGCTGGCTGAAGAACCCCAGGCCTGGGCCCATAGTCTAATGGAGCAAAGGAGCCCTATACTGAACGCTGTGGACACCTTCTTTGAAAGCATGGGCCAGCTCTACGATGACCCTCAAAAGGGGGCCACGGCTGAGACCACCCTACATAACCTTTCTCAAGGCCGGAGGCCGGTTGAGGACTATACAGCGGAATTCCGAAAATGGTCAGCCGACACCGGCTGGAATGAACCAGCCCTCAAGTACCAATTCCGCCAAGGGCTATCTGACACTCTTAAGGACGAGCTTGCCCGGATTGACGTCCCAGATGCCTTGGAGGGTCTCATTCAAGCCGTCACCAAAATTGACCGGCGCTTACGGGAACGTCGCGCTGAACGCTTTCAGACCTCTCGCCCCAGTTGGATGCTACCCAAACCAGGTCCTGGTCCTGCCCAATCCTCTTTTCATGCTCCACCTGGGAGCACCTCCGGAGTCGAGCCCATGCAGCTAGGTCTTGTCCGCGCTCCCCTGACCCCAGAGGAGCGTTTACGTAGGCGACAAGGCAACTTGTGCCTTTACTGTGGAAGCTCCGGTCACTTCCTCCGGTCCTGCCCCATTAGACCCAGTAAGTCCTCACATATCCCTAATTTCAGCCTCCAAGTCTCCGGATTCTCCCAAACTTACATTGTCCTTTTTATCTCCCTACAGTTGACGGAAAGGGCGGTCCGCCTCCCGGCCATCATTGATTCTGGGGCCTGCAGCTGCTTCTTGGATGCTGCCCTTGCCGCCAGGCTTCAGCTTCCCCTTGTCCCCAAGAAGCAATGCCTACAGGTTCACCTAGCCGATGGTTCTCTGCCCCGTTCCGGCTTAATTACTCACGAGTCTGGCCTCATCTCGGTCACTACCGATTCGGGTCATCAAGAGCTCCTGTGTTTGGATGTTATTCCTTCTCCCATGTTCCCCGTTATCTTGGGGCTCCCCTGGCTACAAAAGCATGAACCCCTCATTAACTGGCGGACGAAGGAGGTCTCCTTCCCCTCTCACTACTGCACCCGGAACTGCCTTGCTCTCCGCCCTGCTACTTGTTCAGCTCTAGTACCAGTGCCCGAGCACCTAGAACACGTCCCACCAGTCTACCTCGAGTTCAAGGACGTCTTTGACAAACAGCAGGCCGACTGCCTACCACCTCACCGGCCCTACGATTGCCCCATAGACCTCTTACCCGGGGCCGCGGTTCCTTTCGGCCGTATCTTTCCCTTATCTGAAACCGAGTTAAAAACTCTTAAGGCCTACATCGACGAAAACTTAGCCAAGGGATTCATCCGTCCCTCCTCTTCACCGGCTGGTGCTGGTATTTTCTTTGTCGAAAAGAAAGATGGCACACTGAGGCCCTGTGTCGATTACCGGGAGATTAACAAAATCACCATTAAAAACCGGTACCCGCTTCCTCTCATTCCTGAGTTGTTCCAACGCTTCCGGTCAGCACGGGTCTTCTCCAAACTTGACCTCCGTGGGGCTTACAACCTTATAAGGATCAGAGCGGGTGATGAGTGGAAGACCGCTTTCAGATCGAGATTCGGGCACTACGAGTATCTTGTTATGCCATTTGGACTCTGCAATGCCCCAGCCACATTCCAGCATCTGGTCAATGATATATTCCGTAGGTACCTAGATGACTTCTTAGTGGTCTATCTCGATGACATTCTCATCTTCTCCGCCACTCCCGAGCTCCACCAGACACACGTCAGACTGGTCCTCACCATCCTTAGACAACACAAGCTCTACCTCAAAGCCGAAAAGTGTGAGTTTGAGAAGACCACCGTACAATTCTTGGGATTTATCATTTCCACCCACGGAGTCGCAATGGACCCACAAAAGGTTCAAGCCATTCAGGACTGGCCGGCCCCCAAGGACAAGAAGGGAGTCCAGAGGTTCATTGGGTTTGCCAACTTTTACAGACGCTTCATCATTGGTTTCTCTTCCATTGTAGCTCCAATCACTCAGTTAACCCACCAACATAATCAGTTCCATTGGTCCCCTGAGGCCCAGGCGGCCTTTACCCAGTTAAAGACCCTGTTCTCATCTGCCCCAATCCTACGGCATCCGGATCCCGGACTACCCTTCGTGTTGGAGGTAGATGCTTCTGAGACAGCGCTCGGGGCTATCCTCTCTCAGCGGCAGGGCGCCAAGGCCCTCCTTCACCCAGTAGCCTTTGCTTCTCGGAAATTGAGCCCTCCAGAGAGGAACTATGATGTGGGAGACAGGGAGCTGTTGGCTATTAAATTTGCCCTTGAAGAATGGCGGTACCTCTTAGAAGGGGCATCTCACCCTGTCATGGTCTGGACCGACCATAGGAACCCGGAATATTTGAGAACAGCCAAACGCCTTCGGCCCAGGCAGGCCAGGTGGGCCCTCTTCTTCTCAAGGTTTAACTTCCTTATCGCATACCGGCCGGGTTCCAAGAATGGGAAGGCAGATGCGCTCTCCCGCATGTTTCTGGACACCCCACGGGAAACGGAACCTAGTACCATTTTATCCCCCCAGAACTTTTGCTTAATCACAGAAGTGGATCTCGTAACTGCCATCAAGTCAGCTACCAGGCGCCGTCCGGTGCCCACCGACCTCTCCCTGGTTGAACATAACGACCTACTTTGGTCCAAGGAGAAAATTTTTGTCCCTCAAGAGACAAGGTCATTGGTTCTCAAAACCTTCCACGACCACAAACTGGCAGGCCACTTCGGGTCCACAAAGACTACTGAACTCGTCTCCCGTTCGTTCTGGTGGCCAGGTTGGAGACATGATTGCAAGGACTATGTTGCTTCCTGTATTACGTGCCAGCGCAGTAAGGGCCCAAAGGCCAAGTCTTGGGGGCTGTTAAGACCACTACCTATCCCTGAACGTCCATGGGCAGAGATCTCCATGGATTTCATTGTAGAGTTACCCCCTTCAAAGGAATTCACCACCATCTTTGTTGTCATCGACCGGCTCTCTAAGATGGCCCACTTCATACCTTTGGTGGGTACTCCTTCTGCTTCCACCACGGCTGATGTGTTTTTTAAGGAGATTGTAAGGCTGCACGGGGTACCTAAAAGCATCACCTCAGACAGAGGCACGCAGTTCACGTCAAGATTCTGGAAAGAATTGTGCAAATCCCTGGAAATTAAGGTCTGCCTCTCTTCCGCGTATCACCCCCAGAGCAACGGGCAGACAGAGAGGACCAACCAGACCTTAGAACAATACCTCCGATGCTTCTGCTCTGACTCTCAAAGCGACTGGTCAACCTTGCTGCCATACGCTGAGTTTGCGTACAATAACTCCATCCACTCTGCCACCCAACAGACACCTTTCTGGGCAAACTTCGGCTTCCATCCCTCATTTCTCCCTGCATCACCCCCGGAAACCTCAGTCCCGGCAGCCCAGGACCGGGTGAATTCTCTACAAAGCAACTTTCAAAAACTTCAGGAACTAATGCAAAAGGCCCAGGAGGGGTACAGTAAATATTACAACAAGGGGAGGAAAATGAATCCAGTTTTCAAGGTCGGCGAGAAGGTTTGGCTGTCTTCCTCCAATTTGAAGTTACCTGTCCCTTCCCACAAATTGGGGCCGAAGTTCATCGGCCCATTCAAGATAAAAAGGGTCGTGAACCCTGTGGCCTTTGAACTCGAGCTTCCCCAGAGCTATAGGATTCACCCGGTTTTCCACGTCTCCCTACTGAAACCCGTTACTCCCAGTCCTTTCCCTGGCAGGGAAGTACCTCCGCCACCGCCTATCCTAGTTGAGGGCGAAAGGGAGTTTGAGGTGGAAGAAATCTTGAACTGCAGGAAAATGGGCAGACAGCTTCAGTACTTAATTAGATGGAAGGGTTACCCCCCTGAGGACAATTCGTGGGAACCTTCTAGGAATCTGCACGCTCCACGCTTAATTCGGGCCTTTCACCAAGCTCACCCAGAGCTGATGGCCAGTTTGGGTGTCCAGAGGCCACCCCTCAGGGGGGGGGCACTATCAGGAGAGCGGCGCCGGACGGACGGACGGCCCGCTCTCTAGTGCGCATGCGCGGGGGCTCGTCGCTCCGGCGCATGCGCACTCGCGGCTCGGCGGTCCGGCGCCGGCGCATGCGCACTAGCGCCCACCTGGCGGCGGTGACGCGCAATTAGCGTCACTCGGGCGCCTATTTAAAGCGCCCTGACGCACAGGCACCTTGCTGGTCTGTCTCTCCAGCTAAGTGCCTGTGCGTCCTGTGTTTCTGCAGATCCCTGACTTGAACCTACTGTTGCCAACCCGGATTGCCTGACCTCTCTGATAAATCTCCTGTGTTTGACCCCCTGGCTTGCCTACGGACTTCCTCTGATAAATCTCCTGTGTTTGACCCCCTGGCCTGCCTACGGACTTCCTCTGATAAATCTCCTGTGTTTGACCCCCTGGCTTGCCTACGGACTTCCTCTGATAAATCTCCTGTGTTTGACCCCCTGGCTTGCCTACGGACTTCCTTGATAATCCCCAGTGTTTGACCCTCTGGCTTGTCCACCTGAGCTCTACCAATTTCCCCGGTGTCAGCACCCCAGCCGGGCGTTTGGACCTTGCCTCCCAACCCTGCCATCTGCCGGCCACACGGGCCAGGTCCTCATCACCTCCAGGTGCCCCGTCAGTTCCTGCTTACACATCGGAGGTGGCCTGTGCCTCCTGGTGCCGCTCGCTCCCTGTTCCATCTCCAGGGGCTTCCTGCGCCGGGTCGCAAGGGTGAACCGCTCTCGGCATCTCGGCCTCGGTAAGTACAGCTCTGACAGGTTGTAGGGGTGGGGGGTCAGCCTGTCAATGCTCAGTCTATACACTGCACACTGCATCTAATTGGTCTGCATGGCTGTCGTCCCAGAAGGAAGCCTCTTCTAAAGATGATGCACAAGAAAGCCTGCAAACAGTTTGCGGTAGACAAGCAGACTAAGGACATTGATTGCTGAAACCATGTCCTGTGGTCTGATGAGACCAAGATAAACCTTTTTGGTTCAGAAGGTGTGGAGTGTGTGGCGGCAACCAGGTGAGGAGTACAAAGACAAGTGTGTCTTGCCTACAGTCAAGCATGGTGGTTAGAGTGTCATGGTCTGGGGCTGCATGAGTGCTGCCGGGACTGGGGAGCTACATTTCACTGAGGCAACCATGAAGGCCAACATGCACTGTGACATACTAAAGACGAGCAAGATCTACTCCAAGATGACCACTGCCTTGCTAAAGAAGCTGAGGGTAAAGGTGATGGACTGGCTGAGCATGTCTCCAGAACCTAAACCCTATTGAGCATCTGTGGGGCATCCTCAAACGGAAGGTGGAGGAGCTCAAGGTCGCTAACATCCACCAGCTCCATGATGTCGTCATGGAGGAGTGGAAGAGGACTCCAGTGGCAACCTGTGAAGCTCTGGTGAACTCCATGCCCAAGAGGGTTAAGATAGTGCTGGAAAATAATGGTGGCCACACTAAATATAGAAACTTTGGGCCCAATTTGGACATTTTCACTTAGGGGTGTACTCACTTTTGTTGCCAGTGATTTAGACATAAATGGTTGTCTGTTGAGTTATTTTGAGGGGACAGCAAATTTACACTGTTATACAAGCTGTACACTCACTACTTTACATTGTAGAAAAGTGTATTTTCTTCAGTGTTGTCCCATGAAAAGATATAATAAACTATTAACAAAAATGTGAGGGATGTGCTCACTTTTATATATACATATATATATATATATATATATATATATATATATATATATATATATATATATATATATATTGATGAGACACACAGTGCTTTAACAAACTAAAGTTATGGCTTACATCTACTTTAAGCTAGATTCACACTATTGTGTTACGTAATGTTGTGCAATGTGGTGCCTTGTGTTGCTAGAAATGGTGCAGGCACTTCTTTTGTGCAATCTGGCATGCTGGTTACCTTAATGCAATGCATGTTAACATGAAATCTAATGCAATACACCAGAATGCGATGCTGTGAAAGGGCCTAAGGCTATTTTATTAATTAGCATATGTACTATTTTTCATCAGTTCAGCCAGAATAAATGCAAGCAAACACCATTTTCTTTTTTTTTTATCAGATTGTTCATTTTATAATTGACTAAATAATTAGCTAAAACAAGATAAAAGCTTAATGGAACTTTCTATTTAATATTTTCACTTGTCCTAAGCTAGCAAAACTTATCTGTAAGATATAAACAATTATTAAACACACATGTCTAGGACGTAATTATAACCTACATTTTGTGACCACTGATGTCCTAATTTATTTTTTACAGAGGCTTGTGTTTGGGTAGGTTGTCATTAAATAAAACAAATAATTATTTTCTGTGGCTTTGGTAGGCAAAAAGGGAGACATTTTATCAAGGTAAAATGTCTGTTAGTGCTTTTAATTGGTGGTCAGCATTTCATTAAAATAAAATAATGTAATTTGTTTTCCAATCCAATGATGGATCTTTTAAGTAGTTCAATAGGGCCCCTATTTAAAAAAAAAATCCTTTTGGAAGAATTGACATTCAGTGTGGGCTAAAACCTGAAGGCACTTTGATCTCTCTGACTAATTAGATACCGAGTATTCTGTATTTGTTAAGCAGATCCTATTAGTTGAAGTGTTTACTACAGAGCGAAACTTTCAGCTTACCTTGAAATGAAGTATAATTGCTATAGTGTTCTTTCGAGTTTATGTACTAATACGATCCTTTATGAAAACTGTCACAATGAATTACATAGCATATTGCTGCACTGTCTTTGGCAAAAGCTCTGACTTCCATTTTTTTTCTCAGTCAGGCTTATATATTTTATTATTAATTTTGCCTATAGCATAAACACATTAAATGCATCATGAAAATGAGATGAAAACAAACAAGTCGAAGTTAAATAATAATACAATGGTAAGAAAAGAAAATCAATTGTAATCATTTCAGAAACTTCTAATTTATATAAAATAATAATACTTTTCCCTCCATTCACCTGTGGGGCTATGTAGCATAGGTGATTCTCAACTGCAACATTTCAACACAGAAAACCACTAATCATTAGTTGTTAAATGTAAGGCTTTATTTACACTTGCAATTCGGACCAACAGCAGATTCCTATGGCCTGAACTACAGGTGGTTGAGAACAACTGCAGATGAGAAGCCTGTACACAGGTGTAAACGGTGATCGCACCACACGTCAGGTATAGTCACAAGGGTCAGAGGAACAGCAATAATTCTAGTGCCAGACTTCCTGTGTAACCAGTAAAGGCTTTTGAAGCGTCGCCTATGGAGATTCTTATGTACCGTAGCTTGGCGCCATTCCACGAGCGTAGACAGTTTTAAAGTGTGCCCTATTAGGTATCTATTTTCTCAGAGTAACATCATCTTTTATATTTTACTGAAAAATTTGGTAATATACTGTGTTTGTGTTCACTAATACTCATAAAATTGCATTTTTTCCTGAAAATTTGTGTTTGATAGACCGCTGTGCAAATAACGTACGACATAAAAAAAAAATACATCAACTATTTTATTCTCCAGGGTCTCTGCTTTAAAAACCTATAATGTTTGGAGGTTCTAAGTAATTTTCTAGCAAAAAAATGCAGATTTTTACATGTATGAAAGAAATTCCAGAATTAGCTTGGAATGGAAGTAGTAACAGTTGCAGTACTTGTTGGACAACCTGGCTGATTCAATAATTTGTTTCAATTGTTGCCTGAAATAGTTGCTTAAAGTGGGGTGCCCCCTAAAAAAAAAAAATAATTAAAAGTCAGCAGCTACAAATACTGCAGCTGCTGACTTTTAATAATCGGACAATTACCTGTCCCAGGGTCCAGCGATGCGTGGGAACGAAGCCCCCCCTCATTCCCCGCTCCACCAGCATTCTTACTGTGGGCACCCGGCTGTGGCTTCACAGCCGGGCACCCACTGCGCATGCGTGAGCGGCACTGCGTGCTGTGATATGCCGCGCAGTCATCTGGGACATGTGACAGGTCCCAAATGACTGTGCGGCGCCAAGGGGAAGTGATGACAGTGCCCAGGCACTGAAGGAGGCAGACTATGAGGGACCCCCTAGCAACAGGCATTTAGAGGTGAGTCCTTTTTTTATTTTTCCAATTTTTTTTTTTTTATTTTTTCATGATTTTTAAGCTATTTTTTTTTTTTTTTGGTGGAAACACCACTTTAAGGCTTTATTTAAACAATCTGGAAGCCCCCATGTGAATGAGTATCGGGTACATAGTACCCCTATACATTCACCAAAAAGAAAAAAAGGTGTAGAGTAAAATATGACAGTAGGCAGTTCTTGAAAAGTCCTTTATTAAAAAAACAAAAATAAAAAGCTGATGTAGAGCCATTGTCAATCACGACGTCCACCGCCAACTACTGACCCAAAAAAAAAGAAAAAAGAAACGTCTGTCCCACCATCTGCCAGCTATCCCATCTGATAGTTCTTAAATATGTTCTAGATTGTTAGAGCTTACAATCTAGAACATATTTAAGAACTATCAGATGGGATAGCTGGCAGATGGTGGGAGCAGACGTTTATTTTTTCTTCTTTTTTCGGGTCAGTAGTTGGTGGTGGACGTCGTGATTGATTCCTCTTGTATTGTAATTGTACTGTCTGCCCTCATGTTGTAAAGCAATGCGCAAACTGTGGGTGCTATATAAATCCTGTATAATAATAATAATATCTAAGGAGCAGGGTGACCCGCTGACGTCTTTGGGTGGCCCTGCCTCCGTGTGACATCGTCAGCCAGGGGCATGCTGGGCTGACAATGTGACCTCCCCCCCTTATTTAAGAACTGTCAGACTTGTTAAAGGAGGCTTCCAGATTCTGATAAGCCCTCCTCCCGCAGACCCCCAAAACCACCGATCAGGGTTGTGGGGAAAAGGCCCTTGTCCCTGTCAACATAGGGGACAAGGTGCTTTGGGGGGGCATAACCCCCCTGCCTGTTGAGGGCATGTGGCTTGGTATGGTTCAGGAGGGGTGGGGTCGCTAGCTCCTCCTCTCTTTCCTGACCTGCTGGGCTGCATGCTCGGAAAAGGGTCTGGTATGGATTTTGAGGGAAACCCCACACCATTTTTAAAATAATTTGGGGTTCCTCTTAAAATCCATACCAGAACCTAAGGGCCTGATATAGATTGAGGGGGGCCACATGACATTTTTTTCCTGTTTTTTCTTTTTTATTGCCAGCAATTTTTTTTTTTACATTCCCCATTAACAGCTGATGACTGACTGATTGCTTCCCGGCCTGCTCCTTAACAACCAGCTATTCACAGTTTGTTATGGAGAAAAAAAAGTGCAAACGCAAAACTCATGTAAAAACGCAACAAAAGCGTAACACTTGCGTTTTTGGTGTGGGTCCATTAAAGTCTATTGCATGCAAAATGCAATCTGCTGTAGGAAAAAAAGTCCCTGCCCTTTTCTGCATAGATTTGAACATGTACTATAGAAAACCATGTTAAATAGACTGTAATGTGTTTCTGCAAACTGAAAAATGCACAAAAAAATGCATAGGTGTGAATCTTGGTTGAACTTGATGGACTTGTGTCTTTTTTTCAAACTGACTAATTATGTAACTATGTAACCTAGTGATATGGTAGAACCATACATTTATTTGGTGTTTGTTTTTAAGTTATTTTTATTGTTAATGTGGGTGTTATTTGTGTACTGTTTGCAATTTTCTTTGTCATTTTTTTATTTTATTTTTTTGTTTTTTGCTGCCTGTTTTTTTTTCTGTAAAAAAAAAAAGTATGCCAATGAGGGGCCTGTAATCCAAGTCCTAGATTCTAGAAAGGAGCTTCTGTAACTTTCAAGAGCCATTGAAAGCTCATTGCATCAAAATCTAATCCTAACATGACAAAGACCCATGCAAATGCACAGCATATTTAACCTTTCATTGGCTGCAAAGCTGTAAAAGGAATAAAGGCTAGTCCTTTAATTGGTCATTATAACCCCAAGGAGTTAATTTTTGTCATATTACATGTAATCTGTGGTTTCCCCTAATCAAAGTGTTAACAGTAAAAGAAATTCACAATTTGAAACTTTCATTTATGCATTTATAGATTTATAACTGATGAATCGTGGAAGGACCCATTAGCTTATCTCTTATTGCTTGGCTCTACCATGAGATACTTTACTATAGTATTCAGCATGCATATTTATTTATTTTGCTATATGGTAGAGATATATTCATCCCTGTACTACTGCTTTTGCATTATTTTTTTATTTAATATAACAACTGAATTCAGTAGTTAGCTTTGAAACTCTATGGCAGGGAGGAAATTACTGCCAGTAGGACCTATGGGTGTTAATCATATCTCATACTTTTATTTTTCTGTGTCCCAGTATACTGTATAAATCTCCTATTTCATTATCAGCTCTCCTTTCAAATTCTATTTGTTGTCCCCAGAGGCAGAGAATGTTGTTTGGCTTTGTACAGCATCAGAAACGATTCTCCTCTTATGGATAGGTTTACATCTTTCTAAAATACACGTTGGTACCGTCTCTTCGTACCACTTATAACTCAATCCACATCTGGATATGGATGTCCCTTTATAAAGATGTTATTTTTGTACTTTGGAAAGCAAAAAATATATTTTTTATGAGTGCCATTTATATGCACAATCTATCTCTGATATGGGCCCTAACTACAAAGATGACTACTGTGGGATTAGCAGCTAGGCAACCAAAGACTTTTACTGATAGCGGATCACTGCTATCAAAACTGAAAACAAAGCCCAAAAAAATACCTTTTTTACTTCTTTAGTTATCACAGTAATGTATGGTGGTGAGAAAGGTGTTATCCGGCATACCCTGAGCCAGCAAGGTTAAAGTGGGCAGCACAAAGCCTAGAGGCTAAGTCAATTTGCATCAGTGTTTTCAACCTTGGAGCTTAAGAGGTAGTTTGTAGGAGATATGTTATCTTCATTAATCTGAAGGCTTGCTTACATTTGAAATTTGGTGAGTTTAATATCCTAAGAGAGCAGTGCTGCACGAGGTGTGGTGACAGGAGGATCATTTTACAACCTTGGTTTCCTGGATAACTTGCCATACTATTTATCACTCATCTTTCCTGGTTTTGATTCTACGAACATTGTGGCTGTTACAAAGAGTTTATATCCAAGGACATTATTGAACTGTATTTAATTTTAGCGCTGCTAATGTGGGTATTTCCTTTGGAGGTTCTAGCATTTTTAGTATAACGTTTATTTGATAATAGCAGCTAATGGGTCTTTTACCTTTTTGAGTTATCTATGAGTGCTGAGGGAGATCTACTGATTTCCTATACTTATAAACTCTAGCTTTACTTTTTGTCTGCCTCATTGTAAATCATCCACTCACGATAAGAAAGTGGTTAGCACTGTGTTATTGCACAATGTGACAATACCTTATCCATCATCATCTAGTCACTTCTTTCCCAGCCTGGCTGTCAGTAGCCTGCCCTTTTTAGTGGATTGGGTATTAGTCCATCAATGACAATGAAGATTACCAGAACACCTCCCAAGAACCAGCCAAATGTTTGCATCAAGCCTAAAATCTCTTGAGAGGTATACTCAGACAGGGAACTATTATGTATGTAAGCTGTTAAACACACTCCCACTGGCCACTGCTAGTTCCACAACATACTTTTACTAGGTTGCTCAAGAGGAAACTAGGGAACTAGCCATTTATCAGCTTTAAGGGGAACCTGTGGCCAGACTATGGACATGTAAGAATTTACTGTAGTGCTTCTACAGTACTTTGAATATGAATTGCCCCAAGGTGCCTGCAGCTACAGAGGTAATTGGGGGTTGATTTAAAGCACATTCAGTGCTAGTTACAAATATAAATAATAACGTATCTAATGCATATATTCTGTTTATAGGTTACCTTAATATATACAATCTGATATACATTCTACCTTTTTTTTCCTTTTTAGGCCACCTATGGGAATTTGTGGCTTAATTGAGCAAGAAATCATTAGCCAGAGGGGATACAAGGTATGTTATGCCCATTATAATTTTGAAAACACAAAATTATTAGTCTTGTCTTAAAAAGTAGTCCTGAACATAACACAAACAGTATGCTTCCTCCAAAAGTGACTTCTAACAGTAGTTTTTACTAATATAATCACATAAAGCAAAACACAGATCTTCTTCAGAATGTAATTATCATTCAAGTGTGCTTGGAAAAGCAAGATATATACATACGGCCCTGGTTGCGATGTTTAATGATTTAATAAACCTCATCATACAATGCCACAGTTCTGTTAAAGGTTGTCTCAGCCAATCACAATCGTTCAGTCTATTATCAGGAATGTTGTACAGGGTAATGGCTATCAATAAAAAAGGCAACTACTATTAAGGATTAATATCTAGGCAACTGGCCACCAGTGGCAAAGGAGTCTGTTAATAGGTATGCCCTATGGGGTGCTAACTACCATTAGTAAATTGGCGTATGTTTAGAGAAGTTATCTATGAGTTCTAGTCACCAATGGTAAAGGTGGCTATTATTACAGTACGTGTGCAATAAGCTGCTTGTCACCAGTGGCAACAATGTTTAATATTAGAAGTGCTATATGGATGCTGTCTACTAATTCTAAAGGTGGCTATTAATATGGATTGCTTTTTAGGTCTCTGTCCATCAGTGGTAAAGGGAGTTGTTATAGGCATGCTGTCTGTGCCATAGGCAAACTATATCACGTTGGTCTATTTTTATGGGTTTTATATAAGTTGTTGGTCACCAGTGGTAAAGGGCCCATTACTATTGGAACAATATAGGTTGCTGTCCACAATAGCAAAGTGGCACTTAACAGAGGTCCAGGTGGATCCTGAGCTGTGCTGCGTGACTGGGCAAAATTGTAATTTTGCAATTGAAATGGAGTGTAGTTTCTACAATAGGGATATAGCTCTGGAGCCACTGGCTAAAAGAGCACTTACATAGTTACATAGTTACATATTAGGTGAGGTTAAAAAAAGACCATCAAGTCCAACCTATGTGTGTGGTTATAAGTCAGTATTACATTGTATGTTTTGGTCGTTCAGGTGCTTATCTAATAGTTTTTTGAAACTATCGATGCCCCCGCTGAGACCACCGCCTGTGGAAGGGAATTCCACATCATGGCCGCTCTTACAGTAAGAACCCTCTACGTAGCTTATGGTTAAACCTAGTGGCCATTGTTAAACTCCCTTCTGCAAAAAAGTTTTATCCCTATTGTGGAGCCACCAGTATG
Source organism: Lithobates sylvaticus (assembly GCA_028564925.1). Classification (NCBI taxonomy): domain Eukaryota; kingdom Metazoa; phylum Chordata; class Amphibia; order Anura; family Ranidae; genus Lithobates; species Lithobates sylvaticus. The sequence continues at coordinate 126,504,058 of CM053035.1, read as the reverse complement.
GTATTTGAAAATTGAATTCATATCCCCTCTCAAGTATCTCTTCTCCAGAGAGTTCAGTGCTCTCAACCTTTCGTTATACCTAATATCCTCCAGACCCTTTGTTAGCTGCGGAGAAGTTATTGCCATGCTTTGCTTAGTATCGTCCGCAAATACAGATTGAACTGTTTACTCCATCCTCCAGGTCGTTTATGAATAAATTAAATAGGATTGGTCCCAGCACAGAACCCTGGGGGACTCCACTACCCACCCTGATCATTCTGAGTATTCCCCATTTATCACCACCCTCTAAACTCCCCCTTCTAGCCAGTTTTCAATCCATGTACTCACCCTATGGTCCATGCCAACGGACCTTATTTTGTACAGTAAATGTTTATGGGGAACTGTGTCAAATGCTTTTGCAAAGTCCAGATACACCACATCTATGGGCCTTCCTTTATCTAGATGGCAACTCACTTCCTCATTAAAGGTTAATAGATTGGTTTGGCAAGAACGATTCTTCATGAATCCATGCTGATTACTGCTAATGATACAGTTTTCATTACTAAAATAACTGGTCTGTAATTCCCAGGGATGTATTTGACTGAGTTCCCTAAGAACTGTCGGGTGCAAGCCATCCGGTCGCAAGTCTAATACTAATTCTGTTCTCTGTTAGCCATGAGGGTGCTTCCTGTGACGTGTCATGAGGATAAACACTTCAGTTTTGGTTACTGAAGCCCCCAATTCCCTGGTGAAGACTGAGGAGAAGAATAAATTCAATACCTTTGCCATCTCCCCATCCTTCGTAATCAGATGTCCTTCCTCATTCTTTATCGGGCCAATATGGTCTGTCCTCCCTTTTTTACTATTTACATACTTAAACAAAACCCTCCAAAAGCTTGCATACTCTTGATGTTAGGCTAACTGGTCTGTAAATGTATTACCCAATAGGATGCACTGGCTAATGCCCTTATTTAATATGCTCTTAAAGCAAACCTAGCAATCTCTACTCCATGTTTTTGTTCCTAAGATTTTATCCCAAATTATATCTTCTAGCAAGGTTCGTAGTTTAGGGAAGTTGACTCTTTTGAAATTCAGTATCTTTGTATTCCCCTTATGTTTCCTATTTGTGTGATTTATACTGAAGCCAATTGACCTGTGATCGCTGTTTACTAATACTGCCCCGTATTTCCACATCCATGATCAGATCTGTATTGTTGGTAATCGGTAGATCTAGTAACGCTTTATTTCTAGTTGGTGCATCTACCATCTGACCCATGAAAATTTCCTGCATGACATTTAAGAACTGGCGAGCCTTAGACGAATGTGTGGTTCCCTCCGCCCAGTTTATGTCTGGATAATTAAAATCCCCATTATGATGACATTTCCCATCCTTGCTGCTAATCCACATTGTGATAGGAGGTCTACCTCCACCTCCTCCCTCAGGTTAGGGGGCCTATAGTATTATTTTCCCCTTAGCTTCATCGCTTTGGAGCTCTACCCATAAGGATACTTCCTCCTACCTAGCTCCCTTAGTGATTTCATCTCTCACATTCACTTGTACATTATTCTTGATATATAGACATACCCCTCTATCCCTGCGATAAAGGGTTGCCAGCCAATCATGAGAGCCGTTGAACCAGATCTCTGAAATTCCCACAAAATCCAAATCCTCCTCGTACAACAGTATCCCTAGTTCACCCATGCCCCAGGCTCCTGGCATTGGTGAACATGCTACATAGTTTAGACCGGTCGCATACTATCCTCTTATTGGGTGTTCCGAGATTGCAACTAGAACCTGTTACTATACTTACCTTGGGTTTATGTGCTTTAGTCAACCAGCCACTAATGCCCCAATACTGCCCTCTGGAATATGTTCCGCGCTGAGTATCTCTACCGCTGGACCCTCCCCCCGTCACCTAGTTTAAACAATTCAGCCCCGGAAGGATTTGCCCTCTTCCTGACCAGGCCATTTTTTGCTATTCGGCACTGCGTTGCTTTAACTGACAATTGCACGGTCGTGCTACGTTGTACCGAAACAACATTTTTTTCCCACAAATGGGAACAATCTGTGCCTGGAAGCTTCCCCCTTGATCCCACATAAAACTATGGACCTCGTGGGCGGTAAAAAAGTATTACCTATTAACATAGTGCTCTGCAGGGGAAGTTACGTGACAAAATATCATGTCTGATGTATACCAGTCTGAAAGGCCATATTCAGGCATAAAGTACTTACGAAGGAAGAAGATAGGGAGAAGAGAGTGAAGAAAAAGAGGCACAGAGAGAGTCAGGGAAGAAGAGTGAGGTCTGGTCTTACCGGGGGCGATCTAGGAGGATCTGGTTATCATGGTCTGGTCGAGCCCGAAAGCCCGGTCGCACCTACGTATAGGGACCAGGGTTCCCATACTGCTTCGAACTTCGGGACTGTGTCTGTTAATATGCTGACAAGTTTCTCCTGCGTCATAATCCAGGAGATCTTACGTTTAACTGCTGAGAAGGATACTGAGGGTTGCTTCCATGCTTTAGCGATGGACATCTTGGCTCCAAGGAACATGAAGTGTATCAATTTACAGCTTGCTTTAGGAATGCCAGGAAGATTGGCGTTCAGGAGAGCCACTGAACGCCCACTGAGGGGGACCTCGAGAGTTGGTGAGTAGTTACTTTCTGGATCAGGGTGAACACCCTACTCCAGAATGTCCTGATTCTCGGGCACTCCCACCAAATATGAACCATGGATCCCATAAGCTGGCATCCACGGAAACATAGTGGACTCGCTGTGGGGAAGAAGGAGGCCAACTTCAAGGGGGTGAGGTACCATCTAGTAAGGACCTTGATGTTTGATTCCATTAAGGAGATGTTCCTCACCCCCTTGTAAGCTCTAGAAAACGAGGACTGCCACTTCTCTAGGTCCCAGTTAATCTGGAGATCACGCTCCCATGCGAGCATGTATGAGGATTTGGAGGACGGGAGAGCGAGTGATTGGTAAATAATGGAGATTCCGCCCCTCTGATCCCTAGCCTGACCACACCACATCTCATATGGAGTAAATTTTGGTGGCATAGATTTCCCCCTCCAGAGTCCGCGAAGGAAATGCTGTATCTGTTGAAACCGAAAGTGCTCTGTAGTTGGCATCTCTAGGTGTTGTACACAAAATTTCTGGGAGATTGGGCCTGAGGGGGTAAAAAAAATGCCCAATGCGATACATCCCCTTATCCAGCCACCATTGGAAGGACTTGATGTCTTTACCTGGGGGAAAATCTGGGTTGCGAAATATGTGAGCCAGGGGTCTGCATTCTGAAGAGAGGGTTGTGAGGGATCTCATCTTGTCCCACAGAGACAGGGACTGTGAAAGGCTAGGCGATAATATCGGGGGGCGGTCCCTGGAGGGGGACCACAGGAGATAGTCCAAGGTGTGCGTTGGGACAGCCTGTCTCTCCATGTTGACCCAATCTGGTTTTTCACATTTGGTGTATATTGTGGAAAGTTGTGCAATTCTTGCCGCTTGGAAGTACCAATGGAGACAGGGGAGTCCCAACCTGCCCCGAGATCTGGAGTGAAATAGGATTTTTTGTGGCAGTCTGTAACCCGATCCCCCCCATATGAATTTGGTAACTTTGCTTTGAAGAGATTTTAGGTGGTCCCTTCTAATGTTTATGGGGAGGGATCGAAATAAATATAGAAGTCTGGGAAGAAGGGTCATTTTAATGGAATGAATCCTCCCCAACCAGGACAAATCCTCTCTGTCCCAGTTAGTCAGGTCAGACGCAAGTTTTCTATACATGGGAGGAAAATTGGAGGTGTACAAGTGCTCAATTTTGTCTGGAAGAGTAATCCCCGGGTATTTAATAGAGGAAGTGCTCCATTTGAACTGAAAAGAGCCTTGTAGTGCAGCGATTACTTCTGGTTTGAGGGAGATATTGAGTGCCTGGGATTTTGTATAATTCACTTTAAGACCCGATACGATGGAAAACTCGTTCAGCAGTTTGCATAGGTTGGGGAGGGTCGTGGTTGGTGAGGTCAGAAATAATAGAACGTCGTCTGCAAACAAACCACATTTGTGAGATTGCGGGCCACAGTTAACTCCTAGGATATTCGGGTTTGAGCGTATTGCTATTGCTAGGGACTCAATAGCGATGGCAAAAATAAGCGGAGATAAGGGACACCCATGTCTGGTACCCCTTGATTATTTATTTTTTTACTAGTAATGGTGGCCATCTGTAATTTTTATTGGGACTCCGATATTGCGGCAGTCAGATTGGACACTTTTAACACTATTTTGGGACCATTGACAATTATACAGCGATCAGAGCTAAAAAAAAATAGCCATTGATTACTGTATAAATGTCATTGGCAGGGAAGGGGTTAACACTATTCATACTTAGTATGAACACACGATCTCTCTCCTCTCCCCTGAGAGAACCGGGATTTACACACCCAAATCCCTGTTCTCCCTCTGTCACGAGCGATCGCGGGTCCCCGGGGGTCATTGCGCCCGCCGGGCATGTGCTTTGGCTATGGGGACATGAGGCGGCGTGCGCGCGCCTGCTGTCATGTCTTAAAGGAGCGACGTACAGCTACCACGATTTTCCCATCTGAGCCAACCTGGTCGGCTAGTGGTTAAAAACCGCTCTAACTTTTTGGCCATCTTTACTCCCAGCAGATATGCACCCTTCTCATTTAGGTGCAGTTCGTCCCTTCTATAGTATTGGTGACCACTTGTTATCATTTTAAAAACATGCATACATTTCTGAACCAATTTGTTAATTCAAAATATATCTTATTACATTATGTATTGTAGGATTTTCATCTTTGGAAATGTTGCATTCAAAGACATTATAAGAAAAGAATGGTAATCTTAAGCATGAAACATTTCTCATTGTGACCTTTGTCAACGCACTTTGAGCCACTGATCTTTCTAGAATCTCAAAATTTGCAGAACATTTTGCTCATGCCTAGCAATTAAATGAGCAGTTAATCAAAATGTGCTTGGTTAACTTATCTCTTCATGTTTGTGTCCACATTCAAAATGTCACAGATGTGTTACATCCCATTGTTAGCAGGAATCATAGAATAGATAAGGACTGCACAACTCATCTACTTCGGCCCTTCACTTACTTATGAAAAGGTTTCGACAGGCTAATTATTCTAATGAAACCTACAATTGTATCTGACAATAAGAACAATGATGCCAGGAGTCAGTAAAGAACATATACGAGGTCTGATGGAAACAAACATTTTTGAACAAGCATTCTATGTAGGCAAATACTGCATTTTTGACTATGCTGAAATGAGAAACAAATCTTGAATGAACATGTAACGTGATCTATAACATTGAAACTCACTCTAGTTCACCCACCACAGACTACCTTCTATGTGACTCTTTTTTCTCCAAGTCTCTGTCATCTCAGTGTTTTTTTGGCTGCATGACAATTAGCAGAATAGCAGTTCAGAACTGATATTGGACAATATTTGGCCAGCACACAATGCGTTCAAAATTGTGTGCAATGTGGGAGGCTTTCAGCAGCACCAACTTGATGGTAAATTTAAGATAAACCCTGTAAAATGTGCTCTGTTTTGGGGTGTCTGGATTCCAATGAAGGACGACCTAGTCTTAAAATAAGGGTTGGATTTATTTACAGTAGGGATATAAATACATTATAATTACAGATAAGGAACTGGGGTAACTCAATAGGGAGGGAGATGGACAGAGAAACGGAAGGGGGGGTCTGTCTTCTATCCTATGCACATCCTCGCTGACTCTTCCTTACAAACCAAGGCCTCTCCCCAGTTCTTGACCCACCCTCAAAAATGTGTCTCAGAAAATCATGTACTGGTCCTTTGTGGAAGATCTATGGAACCAAAAGGTCACAAAAGTTCATTCCCCTCCCAGGCTCCACTTTGAGTTTATTTTGGGCAGATGATCAACACAGGATGCCCATTAATCCATCATCCTTCAGGCCCCATGCCAGCCAGGGGTGTGTGTGTGTGTTTGTGGGGGGGGGGGGGTACTTGAATAGCCTCAGGAGTCCTACTGGTCACATGATAACGACCTTAGGCATTCATCTAGTCCTTTTTACTGCAGGCTGGTTGTGAAAATTGTCATCTGCCTCAAATGAAACTCCTTTCAAAGCCATCTTGTCAAAGCCATATTATTATCATGTCCCATCAACATTAATATACATTTTTCCAATATACTTATTATTTTTTTTAATATAAATCTATGTTTAAATCAGTGGTAGAATGCATCAAACTTAAGGATTTATTGAATCTATAAGTTCACATAAGTAATATAAAAAAGTATATATAATATAATATATATATATATATATATATATACACACACACCTTCAGTGTATATATATATATATATATTACGGGCGTCTGTTTTAATAATTTTGTGGGTTGTAATTTCCATAACAAGCAATCAGTGAAAGTGTTTCTATTCCTGGTCTTCTTTGAGCGTTAATCAGTAGGGTGCAGTTTAGTTACTATCTCAATCAGGGCTGTTCATTTTCTTTATTTATTTATTTTGCACAGCTGCTTGTGGATCAGAGGTGTCTCTTTAGGGACGAGGGGGCAGAAGAAAGAAATTTCTCCCTTTTTCATCTTTATGCATGTCTGCAGATCACAAGCTGTTTATGCTCTAAAACATTTTTGGATAAGCATCTTTGCTCTTCTTATCCTATTGTATCACATTGCATGGAATGCAGAGCGCTTAGTGGTTCAATAATTTCTATTCATGGTACTTTGTCAGCAGGGTGCTTATTTAAAAAAAAAAATATTTGCATGAAGTTGGAGGAAAAAAAATGACATAAAAATATCTTCTATATGATAAGATCGTTGATAGAGAATAGTGTGTAATCCAAGATTTGGAATGCGTCCATCTACAGCTATAAACTAATTTCTGTTTCCCAAACCGAGCGTCAATGACTATTGAGAATTTTCTTTATAGAAAGGCTGGTAACTAATGTTGTTCTAAATCTTTTTGGTAGAGTCCACCAAAAAGTGATATTTTAGTTATATGTGGATGAGGGTGGGTTGAGTCAACCCCTAGCTTCTTGGATACTCCAACAGTGAAATCGTCCATATTCTTAAATATTCTTAAATCTGTTCTCATCTATCAGGGAGTTTTGGGTGTTTCTGTACACTAGGAATATTGGGATTTTAAAGGTATCATAAAGGTATAAGTTTGTTTTTCCTATTTAAATAAAAAACAGGGTATACTTACCTGCTCTGTGCAATGGTATTGTACAAATCTGGCCACTTACTTCTTCTTTAAAGGCCCCCAACTGGCACTATTTTCTTCTTCTCCCTGCATGTGCTCCCATAGTAAGCTGTGTGCTATGGGGACACCCTTGCAGGTAAGCTCCCGAGATGGGCTGGGTGCATCCTTAGACACACACAACGCAGCTTGGGCAAATTCCCTGCTCCCCCTTCACAGGATTTGACTGACAGCTGTAGGAGCTGCCTGTGTCTCCTGTGAGATCAACAACCAGGAATTCAGTACAGTGGTGCTACAGATGGAGGCAGGTACGTGTATAGGGGCTCAGAGGGGGGGGGGGCGGGGGCTAGTGGAATTTTTTTCCCTTAAAGCGGTTTTAAAGGCTAAAGGTTTTTTCCTCTGTATTAAGGTAATAAAAAAAATTCTAATGTCAGCACCCCTCCCCTTACATACTTACCTGCCTCAATCTTGATTCAGCATTGTGCCCGAGAGCAGTGGAAGCCATTGGTTTCTGCTCCCCTAAGCTTGCAAATCATGAATGGGGAGGAGGGGTTGCAGTTTGGCATCTTCTGGATGACCTTGTCCCAGCACTGGGCAGGGGGCAGCATATTTTCCAAGAATTTGATGGTATTTTGCCCCATAAATTTTCCTTATATCCTGACAAGTGCTCCGGTCCCTGCTGCAGAGAAACACCCCATAACAGGATATTAGCCCCTCCATGCTTTACTGTATTAATGGTGTTATTTGGATGGTGAGCTGTATTGGATTTCCACCAGACATATTGTTTAGTGTTGAGGCCAAATAATAAAATTTTAGTCTCATCTGACCACAACACCTTTTGCATATGGCATTAGAATCTTCAAGGTGCATTTTGGCAAAGCTCAGTCATGACTGCATGTGGCCCTATTTGAGGAGTGTTTTTTTCTTGCAACCCTCCAATACAAGCCACATTTGTGGAGAAGTTGTGATATTGTTGTCACATGCACACAATGACCACTCTTTGTCATAAATTCCTACAACTGCTTCAGAGTTGTCGTAGGCCTCTTGGTAGCCTCTCTGACCAGTTTCCTCCTGGCTCTGTCATCCAGTTTGGAGTACAGTCCTGATCCAGGGAGGGTCTGTGTTGTACCAAATACCTTCCACTTCTTAATATTAGACTTCACTGTGCTTATATGCATAGATAAATCCTTTGACATTTTTTTGTATCTATCCTATAACTTGTGCCTGTCCAGAACTTTATCTTAGAGATCTTTTGACAGTGCTGTGTCACCCATAGTTGATTGTTTTCTTCAGTTGCACTACCAGGGACTGAAATTCTCCAGGAAAGCTCTTTTCGTGCTGAGCTAATCAAAATGACCATAGCTGATCATAGTTGAAATCAAATGGCTTTGTTTGCCATTGAGAAGGTGATTAGCTACACCTGATTGAGTTTACAAGTCATTTTTAGGAGGGGGTGGTCCTTTTTTCCAACTCAGTGATTCTTTTTTTTTTCTGACATGTTGGTGTTAAATCTTTCACTTGGATGTTATAAGTTGCACTGGGTAAATACAGCTGGATAAAACAAAAACTGTGTCTGTCTTCATTTCAGGCTGCAAAGCAACAACATGTGATTATTTTAAAAGGGGTGATTCTTTTTTATACCCACTGTATGTCCCAACATTGTTTGCTCCTGCAGCAGGGGTCACTGTGGAGCTACTGGCTTATTTGTTTCTACAGCTATATATACTCCCTCAAATAAAAATAAATTTAATTTTATAATTATGCATTTTCATTAGATGTTTATAACAGAATCAAACTCTTTCGGCAGAACTCCTTTAACAATACATATTTAAATGGCTATTACACTGCATGCATCTTTTTGCTTCTTTCCTGTCAGACTGCATGAATATTTAAGGATTAGATACAAATTGGCCACTAATTAGAGCCTTTTAAGAGGCTACTGTGAATGTCAGTCATTGCAGGAGAAGCAATGGACCAGAATCACCAGCGTTATAGAATCACAGAGCACTAATTGAAATAGTTATGTCACTATACAAAAGCCGGACATTGTGCAAAATGACTCTCTCATTGAGAGCTGTTTTCCAGTCCTTACCCTGAGACGCCAACGCATTCAAGGTCATCCAGAAAAACCAAAATGTTCCAACAGCATCAAGTGTGTGTGTCTGGAAAATTAATTAGGCAAAATCTTCAGTATGCTGTAGTTAGACTTGTGTATGGCATGAATTAATGTGCAGGCTTACACCCTTTAACTGTGCATATTGTGTCTGAGACCTTTTAACTGGAAACCACGAACAAGCAAATTAAAGGCATTATTACAATTTTATTAGACATTGCTTGGCTAATATTAGAATCTTATACAGAGAATGGATACATGCTCTTCTGAATCAGCAATATAGCAGATATAGCAGTGGGTAGAATGATGGAAATCTATGCTTTGCTTGTCATTCAAATAAATGACAATTACCCCCCCCCCCCCACCCCCCAAAAAAAAAAAAATATGCAATGATAACAGACAGAAAATGTAATTTGAGTATGAATAGAGTTATGTACTGTATATAAAAATACATCAAAACCAAATTCCAGCCTACCCTGTTTACTATAGCGTAAAAACAAGACACAAAATGCTCCAAAGGAGTTGAGATTTTTAAGGTGCCAATAATGTACTACAATATACAACAAAAATTCATAATTTTTAGTTATCCATATTTAAATAAAAAAGTACTCTAAAAATATTGTCCAATAACAGACATCTGAATAGAATTTTTACAGCATAGTTTTACTGTAGATTCTGATGTTTCGCCTGTTAAGGCTTCGTCAGGAGATATACGATACCAGACCTAAATTGAAGATGTACAATAACACAATAATGGGATTCCACCCTAACTCCAGAGAGTCATCTCTATTCTACAAACATTTAATTGATTGGGAACTCAAGAGAACAGAAAAGAGACGCTTAGACATTAATTCTGGGCACCAAGTGGGTCAGATGGATACTGCACCAATATGGGTGCGCCGTCTATCCATGGGTGCCCCGTGTATCCGTGCAGCCATCCACCATGTTCCCATTAAGTTAGAGGGGAATCCCATTATTGTAGTTCTGATGTTGTTGCATCAGTTCCTTAAAGATTCATTAAATGTCACATGCTGCCTAGGCTTGGTGTTTCCCGCATCGGCTCGGACTTTTTTTTGTGCGTAGCTGAAGATAGTAGGACAGCATCCATGGAGGTGCGCATGCATGAATATTTAATGAGCATTAGCGTGGCCAGAGGCGAGTGGCATCCCTATGTGTCTGCATCATGTCATGACTTCACCATGATGTGGCAGGAGTATATACAGTCGACCAGGACTTAATCTGAGTTTATGGAGATTTATTTCAATGGTAAATTTGTTGCTGTTTTTTGCCCTTAAAAGTTTCCGTTTTTATCTGACACATGGTATCTTCTGACTCCTTATAGACACATTGGGTAATGTTGAAACTTTTCTGAATACCATCTCAGCACTAAGCCTGGGGAGTTTCAAACCTCTATGTAAAGTTTCTATAGAGATGTGTAGATGTTGATATGCCACACTTTACCATCTATTTGTCCAACATTTTTGGCTACTCCCAAATTAAATCCACTCTTTTGAATTTTAGTTATATGATCCTGGATATCCCTCCTGTGGTTTCTCCAGCCTTTCAGTACAATTATGACTTGGCTATTTTGTTTTGATTGGTAAGATGCCCTTCACCAAACTTTTTGGATTCAAACATACTGGTTACAGAATATATGTTTTCAAGAATGTGTATATATGTACTTACTGTATTGTTTGTTATTGTACATCTTCAATTTAGGTGTGGTATTGTTTTTTCCCTGAGGATGCTTTAACAGGCAAAACATGTTGAGATCACTACACCATAAGAATCTACAGTAAAACTATGTTGTAAATATTCCAATCAGAAGTCTGTTTATGGACAATGTTTTAGAATGCTTTTATATTTAAACATAGATAAATAAAAATTATCAATTTTTTTTGTATATTGTAGTATATTATTGGCACCTTTTAAAATCCCAGCTCCTTCGGAGCATTTTGTGTCTTGTTTATGGTTATACATGGGACGTGGTCCCTTGAGTTTTCCTCTGACCTAAGATTCATGTACTGCATTTACTATAGAGGTGCTAACTGCTCACCACTCTAAACTAAAAGAAGTGGTTTTTATGACAACATGCAGCACATGAAATTAGAAGGAGGTAATATCCTCTGATCAGCATCCTTTTTCCAAGTCACTGGGTTAAGCAGTAATAAAGTCAAAGTGTTAGCACAACAACTAGGTAACAAGCGTTTTAAAAAGGAGGTGGCATTCGTATTTACCCAGTAAATTTTCACTTAAATCAGCAATATAGCAGTGGGTAGAATGATGGAAATCTATGCTTTGCTTGTCATTCAAATAAATGAGGACAATTACCCCCCCCCCCACCCCCAAAAAAAATAAATAGAGTAGGGAAAGGGTAACCCCCCGGACAATGTATTTTTTTGTTGTTTGTGTCTTCTTAAAGATTTCCCTTCACTTCCGATCCCAGGACTGTAAAAGGAAGTGGGAGGAAATCTCTACAAAATTAGGGAAATTCTTTTCTTAGACAGTAACCACAGGAACAAGTGTCCCTATAAGATTTCCTTATCTACCTCTCTATATTTACCATAATTTTCTAATTTTTTAATTTTCTGTATGTGAAAATGATCACCAGGTTAAAGGGACTGTAAAGGCTTTGTTTTTTTTTTCTTGCTGGTCTTGCTTTAACAATACATTATATTGTATACAATGTGTAGCATGTGGTATAGTGATTGCAATTCCTCCTATTGTAGCAGGCTGAGTAAAGCCTCGTACACATAATGAGATTATTCAACGAATGATCGGCCTTTTTTTTTTTGCATGCTAGGCTCCATGTCGAAAATGAAAAGGTTACCAAAGTTAAGACAACTTTGTGATGTAATGTATTGTATTGTATTTTGGGACAAAAACTGTACTGATAAAAGGAAAATAGTACGATCTGGTAGCGTACAAGACATTTTTTCGTGCTTGCCCCAACGGATAATTTTGCGCGACCTGTCCTGACCGACTCTCTAAAGTTGTGAGTGTACTAACGATCAGATTACTGTATGATCGATTCGAAAGGGATATTTTTTGTAAGATTTTCTGATCGTGTGTACTAGGCTTAAGGTTTCATTTTGGAATAGGCAAATGGGAGCTTGGATATCCAGAGATAGATTTTTACTTTTAAAAACCTCAAAAATAATGAAACAATAATTCATTTAGCCAGCCACTACCCATTATAACTGAAATATTAGTTTTAGTTGAAGGTTTTCCATTTAGAGATCCTCCAATTCTAATAAACTCCAAATTTGTCAGTTTTTTATGCACATGTGTATATGTGTATTTCTATTTATCTTCAATCTATTCTACACACATACACTTGTTGTTTCAGGTTTAGTGACCTTTTAATCAGCAAAGCAGATAGAACATTGACTAATATGATAGAACAGAGTATGGAGGTGACTGCATCTTCTAATGAGGAGGACACAGTCACATTGGCACACCTCCCGCACTGCCCTTGATCAGAAGAGATCAATATGACTTTTAAGAAGTTTAGAGGGCACAGGAGACTGTGAGATGGTGGTGATAATCATTAAATAGATGGCAACAAACATTTGTTATGTGACCTGTAGTCCATGACAGTTATGTGCTCCTGCTGATTAGAAGGCAATCTTCGTATAATCGCTGGTTCTCTTATGTGATGCTTGAATGGCCCAAGTGGCACTTTCTTACTCACAATCACTTAGTCCTATCTCCAGAATAAGCACTTAGCTTATTGTGTCTTCTTTATGGTTTATTATACAGTATGTTTACTTATCAAACCCTTAAGAGCATATTTAGATACATCACAAGTAAGTTAAGGATCTTAGTCCGATCGCTAAGAATTGTAAGCAAAATATTTATTTTTTCTTGTTCAAATTGATTATTAAGATAAATGACAACAGGCAGGTTAGTAACCCTTTGCGAGACATGAGAAAATAACGTACAAACGCACGGGATAGGATTAACAGACAAAAATGCAAACAGAAAAACATAGGGGTGTAACACATCCCCCACAAAGCAGTGGTTAGCAAACAAGGCAAAACGTGACCAGCCTGGGTTAAGGAAATATGCAAAATAAATATTATACTATGTAGTCATATGGTCATCACATACAGAATCAATATTTCTAAGGTCTCCACTCCAGTTGGCACAGAAGCATACAAAATCAGCAAAAAATAAATAAAAAATGCCAAGTGGTCCATCGAGTTTTCCACCCCCTTCCTTTTAATATGTATGGGTTTTATATATTTGTATTTATTTATTGTTGCATTTGTATTATATTCATATATTGAATTTGTTGACTTATAATCTTATCGTCTAAGTGAAGACCTATGTGTATCTCAAGCTGTTTAAATTTACTTGCTTATAATTTACCTAATACTGCTGGGAGTCTGCTTGAGGTCCCCAGCCCCCCCCCCCTTATGCTTACCTGGGCCCCATCTCGATCCAGCGATGTGCATGAGAGCAATGGCTCTCCTGGGTGTCTCCTGTAATGCTTTGCGTCTATCTATTAAGTTCTTGTGGTAAAACCAAGGAAGCTTAGACTTCTGAAGTGTATCAATGCTTTACGAACCAGGGAAAAACCTGCACATACAAACTGTAGGATGAAAAATACAACACAACTTATAGCTTACAAAATATATGCCTACACATATAAGCATGTACAATTTGTACACATTAAGTACACTAAACAATTACTCAACTTAGGGGTCAAGATGTCCTTCATAGTTCCTTTCTCAGAGTCCAACTCACAAAAGCGTCTCCAAAGTTATCTAGCTTCTGGAAGCCATGTCTTCCTCTTTGTCCTTCCAAACACCACTCCCTTGTCTGAATACAAGTACCCTCTCCATGCCCCTCCCACCCATTTCCTGCATACACCAACTTCCTCTGCTCAGATCCAAAACCTAGCTATCTGGTTTATTTACATATCAATGGAGGGGGAAGGGCCTCTGTAAACATATGCTGTTACTAAATCTAACTCTATATTATTGCAATAAAGTCACTATACAAATGCCCTTAGCAACACACTCCTCATCGGCTCACACAGCAGTGGGAGCCATTGGCTTCTGCTGCTCTCAATCACAAATAGTAAGCCAATGAGGAGAGTGTGGAGGTGGGGACAAGCAGCACTCCTTGTGTGAATGGACAATGCCCATTCACAGGAGCAGGGCTTGGGAGTGAGCCTGCTCGAGTGCCTCCATAGCTTACTATTGAGGGCACTCGAAAGGGGGAGGAGCTAGGACCCAAAAAAAAGAGGATTGAGGCTGCTCTGTGCAAAACCATTGCACAGAGCACGTAGATATAACATATTTGTTTTTTTTTTTTAAATCCAACCTTTAGAACCACTTTAATGTCTTTGAACCAATCACAGCCATCCTAGGTGTACACTACCTGTGTTTCCAAACTTTCAGTCCTTTCACATTCACAACAGAGAAAATGGAGGTAGGAGGGTTGCCTATCGTAGAAAGTGAAAGGTAACAACAATTTAAGGTGTGTGTATGTGTGTGTGTAGGGGGGTTAAAGTGTTACTGACCACCAATGATTGTGGGATAATTTCATTAAAGATGGTGGTTGTTTAAAGTGCTACTAATCACAAAATGCCACTGATCACCAACAAAGTAACCACTTTTTTACCAAAACATTTCTTAATTTCTCAAAAATTGTTGAAAAACTTGGATCACATTGGAGTCCATAGTTTCTAAAAAAAAAGAAAAAAAACACAATTTTGGGGGAAGAGGAGTAATACCCTAGCATTTTTGATTAAAATGCTTCATAACAAAATGGCAAACAGTCTTTTTTTTTCAAAATGTTTGGTCTTCTTTTTATTTATAAAGTAAAAAAAAAATAACCCACTGGTTATCTGTCTCAAAAAAGTATCTAGAATTAATTTAGGTGCACTATTGTGTGCTGTGATAATTGTGAAACTATAACAAAACTGAAAACTGGCCTGATAATATAGGGGTATATACAGACTAGTACTCAAGTTGTTAACAATAAATGATACCATATATTATTAAAAACTAGCAGATCGAGGTGGCTGGAGAGGAGAATACATTTGAAAAATGTTAACAAATATGAGCGTGCCCCTGTGTTCTTTAGTTATGTCTCTGCCAAAAATAAAAAATGATTCAAAGATCCAAAGATAAAATAAAGTAACAAGTGAAGAAACAAGCTACACTAGTTAGTTATAATAGGAGAGGATGAAGACACTAATTATTTAAATGTATGGCTCGTCTTCTCTGCAATGAAGCAATACAGACACTTTCAAAAAAGTGACTCATGAAGCAAAGCTGCATTATAAATGTAACAGATAATACAGTTTTATTCTGACCTTCATCGTATTCATAGCTTGCTAATGGACGGGTTAAATAATTGATGGTTTTAGCCATAAGCTATAAATCACAGCTCAGTTCAGATGTAGTCAAGCAACTTTAATGTGTTTTAAGAAACAATAGATTATTTAGAATATTATATTTTTTAAAGCAATTTTTTCAAATATTTTCATTGTCAAATTTTTAATCTAGCATGCTCAAAAGGAGTGGAGGCTGGTGGTCAAAATGTTTGGGGGGGGGCAGCAAGCAGACCTGGCCCCCTCACTTGCACTAGCATCTGCCCGCGCAGCTCTCGATTGATCCACTCACACTACACACTACCCTCACCCCCCCCGTGCTAGAAAGGCTGTGGTCCTCTCACACTTACACCGCCACCCCCCTTCCTCCGTGCGCGTGATCCATGGCCTTACTGCGGAAGAGGTGCGGGGAGGAGGACGAGGTGGCAATGCTGTGCTGAAGTCAGGGTAGGGCTCCTAGGAAAGGCTGCTGGTGCCAGGGCCCTTGCTTCTCCTCTGGGCCGAGCAGGAGGCAGGTCCTAAAGCCTGTCCTAAGACTCACGGGCAATCGGGTCTCAGGACTGGCTTTCTGATTGGCCAGGAGGAAAAGCAGGAAGACATTAGTGAATATTAATTCACTAATGTCACACAAGTGGGTTGCTTTGGGGCAACACCCCACCCTTAATAAAGCCAATTAAAAGCCCCTGCCTCTATTCACGGTGCTTCTGTGCCCCTGTGCCCCTAATGGATGAACCGCCACTGCTGAAATGCAAAGCAAAGTATCTAACATGTAAGAGTGCAACGCAAAAAGTGCAGGGAGTACAAAGCAAAAAAGGGACAGAGCCTCTTAAAATGCCTTTGTGAACGGTCTGAGAAAGCGACCTTGAATTTAGGGGAAATATGTCTTGACTCAAGTAACAGCGGGAGGCTCAAAGGAGGAGCCTAGTGTTGGCCGTTTGATCTGTGCTGTGAGGAAAATCTAGTAAATGAAGAGCAGAGGTCATTTTTAGTCTTGTAGAGAAATGAAAAAATGAGGGGATAGGCATAGAGGGAAACTCTAGGGTTCCTGTTCGCAGCATAGGGTAGACAAACCCAAATGACAAGAACAGTGTTGATCACTGGAACGGAAGTTAAGATGTGATCCAGGAAGTAAGTCGCTATTATGCAGTTTGAAGAGGCATGTTTCAGTCTTTCTTGAGATTCATGTAATGTTAAAGTGAGTGAAGCAAATGCAAAGGTCCCAAAGTGAGAGAGATAAATACTGAGGTTGGCCTTCTCCTGGGAAATGAGTGCTGTATTCTGTCACTGGTTGGTGCCATAGACCTGTATAGGAAACCTGCAAGCCAGGCATATATACCAAGTATTCAGCTGTATTTTCTTCTCTACCCCTTCCAGGCACCCCTTCTGTTTTCAATTGTTGGAAACGATGCAGGAAATGGCATTATGGGTGGATCAACATGCTAAGGTCATTCTATCAACAAGTTCTAGCCATATTCACAGTTGCTGCTGCCAACCCTCTGCCAGCCAGTTTAATTTTCTCTATGCATGACATTTATTTCATGACTATTAGCGATTACCTATCTGTACATCCATGCAAAGGGACATCTTTACCCATATGGGATGAATAGGTGTTCCATGCATCCGCATACAGCAGTTCCAATAGATATGAATAGGATGCCCTGCACACAGATGCATTGAACCCCTGTGCATCCCATGCAGACAAAGATGGCCCTTTGCATGGGTATACTTATAGTTCTGTTCATGTAAATGAGGACTTACTGAAAATAATTGTGATGTATGGAGTGGGGCTTGGTAAAAAGTGATCAAAAATATTTTCTATACATTGGGGGGAGGCAGGTGTCAACATTTTTTGCCCCAGGTGTCATACATGGAGTACCCCACTGAGGGGATGGGGGCAGATATTGACTGGTGAGATTTTAGGTTCTTTATACAGTCTGGATTTAGATATTAATTGGCTCAATAGGGACAGAGGAATAATTTTTCAAACTTATGCAGTTTCATGGTTTAGCACTAGGTGCATGCATGCAGCAGTCTTGTACCTTGGGTACTTTTTAAGCTAGGTTAGGATTACAAAACCGAAGGTGGATTTTCATTTAATCCAGTTTTGTATTCCATCAAGTTCATTAAATATAGTCTTAAATAGTACTTTAGTCTGGATTTTTTTTAGCCTTATGTTGTCCCTTTTACACCAAGAGCAAGGGTTTATAAGGCAGTCAAGCTCTTCTTTATTTCATTTGTATAAATCTCATATAAGATAGCTAACATGCGATGAGAACATAAGGGTGACCTTACAACAATGAGCTGTTGCTCATTCATTATCCAATTACAGTCCATGACCAAGATGTTTTTCTTTAACTGAAAGTAAGACCAGAAAGCTGGCTGTGATGTATTGACGTGTTATCTAGATCAAAAGAGCATCAGAATAGAAATTTAATTGTCTCTTGAAGGTATATCAGCTGTGAGTTTAGCCTTTTGTCGACCATTCAGCTTTAAATAATTTGAGATAAAAAAACAACATTGTATGGTATATGTATCGGTGGGTGCCCAACCATTGACCAGAATGAGAGGGTTATTGGAATCATAAGATCAACTCTACCTCCACAGACACTTCTGACTTGAGTAATTTAGGTCAGAGCTTTACCTCTTTAAATCTTTAGGATGTAGGAGTGCTGAACCTTATGCGGATGCTTTTTAAAGTGATGGGTGGTTTGTGGTCCTAGAGGCTGCCCAACCCCCAGAGGACTTTGTTGAAGTTTTGAAAGGATAAGAGTGCCACTCAAGCTTGTAACAGACAATGCGTTTCGAGGGCTAAGTATTCCCCCTTCATCAGAGCTAAAAACAGGATGATGCAGGCACTGTAAAGACCTCTTTAAACGACATACATCTGCTGGCAATAATGTTATGAACTTCAGCATAGGGACACCATTAATTGTTAGTGATCAGTCAGCCAAGGAATGGTAATCTTGTGTATTTTTGCACCAATGCCTTATGAAGTATGGAAAAATCACAATTCTTCTTCAATCATGATATTGCATAACAGCATCCTGATGTAAGCTTCAATAACACATTTGAAGAAGTACTAAGAAAGTGGCTGCATAGTTATATACTATAGTATTATTATTAGTATTAGTATTGTAGTAAAATTATACAATTAAATTGGTACCTCTAATATATAGTTTAATGATCCACTGTTGTCATTTTGTTATAATTTTATATTTCTAAACAATTTTTGTTAGTCAGGTCACTTTAGGACACTATTGCAATGATTTTGTCAGTGGGTCCATGTATTAAAATAAAAGGATTTTTTTTGTCATCTCTAGCAATACTTATGCCTAAACAATGTGCCCTACTTTTTACATTATCTCTTTGCAACTAACCAACATTATTGATAGACGAGGCACCTAATTCTCACTCCTGTTCTTGGTAGCAGTTGCTACTTGTTGTAATCCTGATAAGTGGCACTGATGGGGCGGCACTGGTGTGCACTGATCAGGAGTCGAGGATGCACTGATAGGTGGCACATAGAGGCGACACTGAAAGGCAGCACTGGTGGGCACTGATCAAGAGGCACTGATGCACAGGCGATGATGAGGCACTGATTGGCAGGACTGCTAGGTGGCACTGATTAGTGCCGTCTGTGAACTCCGATGTCTGACAGTTCTTATATAGCTATAGGTCGTGGCCATGCGATGATGTCACTCTGAGACCAGTTAAGATGATGATCCGACTTAAATGTGACTTCGATTCATATCAATGGGCTAAAATCATGCCCAAGTCGGACCAAAGTAGTGCAGGAACCTTTTTTACCGATGACCGATGCAAGTTGGACCAGTTTAGATGGCTCTCATAGGGAAATATTGATTTTGACATGTCATGTGACTTGTGCTCTCGAAGTCGGAGCGCATGTCGGACCAATGTCAACTGGCCCTGACAGTTCATTCTCTTTAGAAAACAACCATCCCCTGGGTAGAAAAATTGTCCCTTGCTAGTATGCTGCAGAGAAGAAATCTTACTGGGCTAAAGCTCTGACTCATTAATGGGTGTGGAGAACCTCTGCAGAGAGACCACTACCTCAATACAGAGAGCAAAAGTTATTTTCTGCAGCATACTGGTGGGGGACAGGGTTGACTATGGCTGCTTTCTAAAGAAAACAATATGTAGGGACCCTTAAAAAGGGTTTATAACAACACGTGTTACATAGCACAGACAAGGTTGCTATTCATTGCTGTAGGGTGACAATGCCTGATGCCCATAATCAGTGCTACCTCTATGGCTGACATATTACTGTGCATGATGCTGTGTAGAGCTTTGTTCTAACTGGAACTTATCAAGATGGAAATTACATGGTACAGTGTGCATGATACTGTAGAGTTATGCTCTAGGTGGAACCAACTTCCAAGAAAAGGGCAATGGCAACTTCTAGCACTGGCTGTAACATGGAAACAATGGCTGTAACAGGTCATGTTGATAGGTTCCCTTTAATAAAAAAAAAAAAATATATATATATATATATATATATACTGTATGTATGTACAGTATATCTATCTATCATATTATATATATATATATATAGGCACATGTAGAAATAAAAGCATATGACCTTGAGCTAATGCTTGTTTATCCCCCATATGTTTTCTTCCTGTAACAAGTAAAAGGATAAAAATGTTCTGTAAAATAAATGTAATTCTGTTAAAAGAAGTCAGATAGATGGAGGCATGTTCGTCTATTGATTGGAGCAACAATGAAGAACTTGGCTCTCTGACTGCACAGACTTGTCAATAGAAACCCAACAGTTTCTGAGCAGCCAACTTAACTCAGTGGTGATTCTGTGGGAAACATAGCATTTTACGTTACTTTAGTTATTGACAAAAACATTTAACAAACTATGGGTGGTAAAATAGCATTTAAAAGAAGTAACTATATTTTCTTATTTTTTGGGGAGGGTTAAACTCACAGCTTTTAGCTACCTACAATATTTAAAGTGAACCTGTCATTGAGTTAACAACATTATTGCAGGTACTAAAAAGCAATTGTATGTGCCTTTGCTTTATTATAAATCTTCTGCACCCCTTATGCCCTGTACACACGGTCGGATATTCCGATGGGAAAAGTCTGATAGGATTATGTTGTCGGAAAATCCAATCATGTGTGGGCTCTAGCTGACTTTTTCCGAGCAGGATCTAAAATTTTCAGACAACAAAATCCGATCAGACTTTTTCCGATCATGTGTAGAGAATTCCGACGCACAAAGTGCCACGCATGCTCAGAAGAAATTTGGAGATGAAAGCTATTGGCTACTGCCCTGTACGTAGTCCCGTTGTACGTTTTGTACGTCACCTCGTTCGAAATTATCAGATTTTCCGACAACTTTGTGCAACCGTGTGTGCAACACCAGTTTCGGACAAAATCCGTCGGAAATTATCCGACGAATTTGGTGATCGGAATGTCCAACCGTGTATGCAGGGGCTTAGAGACTCACAATGCCAGGTCATTGGCTGTTTAAAATTCTGACTTTTCAGGCAAGTCAATATTTGTAATGCCCGCTTCATCTCATGTATGGTATAAGTGCAAGTAGATCCTACCTTCAGAGAACCTGTCCATGCTTGTTATACCGTTCTCTTTAACACATTTGCTAGATCTTTTTTTATAAAATGTAACATAGAAGCCTTAAAGTGTTACTAAACCCACAACAGTAAAATCAGTAATACGGCTATGTGATCCTGTCCTCTCTGATCCTCCTCTTCTTTTAATGTCCTCAATCCATCTGCTGATAGAACAGAACCCTAGGAGGCATTCTGCACATGATTAGTTTTTTTTTGGTGGGTGCATGTGATCGACACAGGGCCAATCAGCAATGTCCAGTCAGAGGGTCAGGGGTTATGCAGCCTTATAGGACAGTGAGAGGAGGATGAAAACTCCTCCTACAAGCTTTAACTAGTGCTCGGCCAGACACTAATAGAGGTCACAAGACTGCTATTTACTGCTGTTGAGAAAGGGTATTTAGTAGTTTATATTTACTAAAATAATTGCATTACCATGTTCTTTGTACTGTGGGAGACCATAAATAATGAATGCAGGGTCCTGGGTTTAGTAACACTTGAACATAAGACTTAAAAGTCAGTGGATTCTAAGGATGTGAGTGCACTGTGTCTAGGGTTTCTCACAATCTGAAAGCTATAAAGCTTAAACTGAAACATTGCATAAGGTTGAAAGAGATAGAAAGTCTTAAATAAGTTTTAAAAACCAATTCCCTTTTAAAAAAATGAGAATACTTTTAGAAAAAGGAAGGAATATAATGCTGTGGTTGTTTCAGCAATGTGGTAACCACAAAATCAGACCCCAATTTGTTTATTTTTTTGGGAATGAAAAGTTCACATTTATTTTATAAGCAACACAGACGTCAAGAAGGAGGTACAAAATGCAATAACCCATAACAACCGGTCAGCAGTAATATCATTGGTTGCTAGTCTCTAAGGTTGGGGAGGGGGGAAGGTCCAAGGTAAAGTTTTTTTCCCTTTAATAAAAAGTTATACTGTATGTTCCTTTACTGTTTAAAAAAGTGAAATTCAGTATGTACAGTAGTATAGTAATTCACAGGAAACAATGACTAATGGAAGGTCAATTTTTAGTTAGTCAATTTACATATTGAATATTTGCACTAGCTTATTATAAGTAAGCCTGTTTGTATGTTCTTTTTGGATATATTTCTCATCCTTCCTGTCATCTGTTTGGTGTTCTAATGTGGACAAATAAACATTCAGTGGAAAAGAGAAATATAAAAGCTGTAAGCCACATGCTTCAGCTGGTTTAGTTCTGCTCAAAATAACAAAAATGCAATAACAGAGATACCTGGCGGCAAAATCTGTACAGTATATAAAGAAAAACTTTTCTGAAACAATACAATTGATTGTCAAAGCTGACAGCTGGCATTCATGCAAGAAAGTATACCCAAACTGGCATTGCCAAGTAACATTAGGAATGTCTTATAAGATAAATGCGCTCTACTGTTTCTCTCAGAATTACTTTTTCTTTAACTAGAAAGTATATGCCTAATGTCAAAAACAGGCAGCTTTTGTTACATCTTAGAGATGAGCGAATCTGTTCAAGTTTGCTTCGACCTGGGTTTGGCAATCCCAGTGGGAAGCTTATTAGGAAGGCATTGCGTTGTGGGCGCTTTTGTTAGGTCAATTCACTGTTGCAACTACAAAGATCCAGTAGGCGGACACTTTAACATGCTCAAACAGCAGTGGGTAGACTTTTATTGCACTTGTGAGTACTCTCTCTATAGTTATAGGTAATTCATACAATCTTCTTTTGTGTCAGCTCACTTAGTGGTGTATGACAGGTGGTGAGGAGGCGATATGCTGCACACTATTGTTGGGCAGTTGCAGGGTGGGCCCATTTAACTACATTTGTTTCGTTCTGCGATGGCACTACCCACCGAAAATGGCATGCTGTTTAAATTTTGCCTTGGCATGTGTACAGCCATGAGTGGCTGTATGTTTAGTGTTAAGGCGAGCGGTCGTCGGGTGGTAAAACGACCCTTGTGAACAAGCCCTAAATCTTAAATTAAAAACAGCAATGGCAATGGCAAAGCTGTAATCTGTGAATCACACAAAAACCAGTAAAAGTTATCTTTTTTTCATTATTTTACTAAAATTGTGAACTTAATTGCATATTACTAGAATTAAGTGATTTTCTTGTAATAGGCTTGAAACTCTCCATTAGCCCGTAAGTCAATATATAATCAATACTGCAATCTTCTAAGCAGCACAAGGTTTTAATGATGAATCCTCAAGTCACTAATGATGGCAAATAACATTTACTTAAACAACAAAACTGGATTTCCAATCGCAACACGTGCTGAGAGCATTGTGCTTTTTTCATTGCATTACTATCAAGGTATTTAAAACATATAAAGGTCTTTGTGCAGGTACTTCCAGTTATTGGTGACAATGCTCTGTCCCTGCCTACCAATTGTTCTCCTGCGTTGTCTCTTGTCACGTGTCACACAGGCTTGAAGTACAGGCTAGTTTTAAGCTTTTGTTAGAATGGGTGGGATGGGCTTAAATATTTTACAGTGGTTGTAAACTCCCTTTGTTGATTTATACCTATAGATAAGCCTATAATAAGGCTTACCTATAGTTACAGTAAATATCTTCTAAACATGAATCGTTTAGGAGATATTTACTTTAGAAACATCCGGGGACGTCACCGGCGCATGCGCGCTAAAGGAATGGCATACCCCTGCTGTTCCTTCAGAGCCCTGTGCGGTAAACGGTGATGTCATCATGGCTCGGCCATTCATACAACCAAAGCCAGCGAACCAGGAAGGAAGACCAGGTGAAGATGGAAGTGCCTACAGCGGTGAGAGCGCACCACTGGAGGGCTTTGTTTTCAGGTAAGTCTTTCATAATGTGCTAGCATGCAGTGCATACTAGCACATTATCACTTAAGCCCCATACACACTATCAGATTTTCTGCTGATTTTTGTCTTCAGATTTACCAAAACCATGTAGTGCAAGGGCCTGCCTGACTGCATAGAAATTGAAATTCCTAAGGTTTGACTTCATATTATATGGTTTTGGTAAATCTGAAGACAAAAATCTGCAGAAAATCTGATAGTGTATATAGGGGTTTAAAGTGGTTCCAAAGGTGAAAAACCTGTTGAGGTGCATCTCACCCCCAGACCCCCCCTTTTACTTACCTGAGCCCCATCCGATCCAGCGATGCGCACAAGAGCAGTGGCTCCCACCCTGGTCTTCCCCCTCATTGAACAGATTGATAGAAGTGGGCGCCATTGGCTCCCACTGCTGTCAATCAAAGGCTGTTACACTGGAGCGGGGGGGCGGGGTCAGTGGACGCAGCAGAGTGAGCACACACGGGTGCGGCTTTCTGTGGTGGCAACCATTGAAAAAAGGGGGACTTGAGCGCCGGTGGGGGACCCCAGAAGAAGAGGATTGGGGCTGCTCTGTGTAAAACCATTACACAAAGCTGGATACGTATAGCCATGTTTGTTATTTTAATTTTAAAATACCAAGGCTTTAGTAACACTTGAAACTTTTTTTTTTTTGCTGAGGTTGACTACAGCTTTAAAAGCAGTATGTTGTCTTGATATGGTCGCAGAGCCATATCAAGTACCCTGTACACCGTTTCTTATATTTTTCTAGAATAAATAATTAATACTGTTATAAAAACTGAGACTAGGGTGAACTATTAAAAAAATCCTTTTACGTAACTTGCTACTTTATGTAAAATTCTGGGGGTCTTGGAAGTAAGACAAGATTCTTGAGAAAACGTCCTCATTAAAAATTGTCCTGGAGAATTCCCTGCTGCTATAGTTGCTGCTGTTCAGGAATTCATCTATTCTGAGATTCAGCAGCAGTAACATCTGAAAGTGTGTATTGTACTGTAACCAGATAAGACATTTTGTAGAGTGTGGTACTATAAGTAAAAATCAAGATTTAGTCCTGCTGGTGCACCAGGCATTGGTTCATTTCAAGCAAGGATCTTTCACCGAAGTCAAAATCTGGCAAATGTAGACAGCTTGACATCAACATGTATCTTGCTTGCCTGTAATCACTTCTGCTTGCTCCCAGTAGCATTGGTTTGCCAGCTGACTACATTCTGAGGTTGAGTTACTAAAGTCAAGAAGGCTGTTCACTTTGCCAGGGAATTTGTCTCAGAGCTTAGTGAACGTGATGGGGTTTTAATATGCAAAGAATACCCAATTGCTTGCATTTGTTAGGATGATGAAAGTCAGTAGAGCTTCACCTCATTCACTAAGTCAAAGGAAAAATACCTTTGCAAAATCAAACCCTTTTGTTTTTCAGAAAGAACACTGGATTGGCAGGACAGAGAGGTCTCATCTCTCACACAAGTCCTTGATCCTGTGTTGGGACTTGCCAACCATTAGATGTGGTGGCCGCTATCCTTATCTTATCTTAGTTTTTTTCCCCCTCTGTGTTCTGGTCAATAACACACCCCCTGTATTAGTGAAACACCACTCTAGATCAATGAGCACAGTAGGCACATTAGACAGTGGAGCTGTCAGTCGGGGGGGGGGGGGGGGTATTGTTAAAGCTACAATATAATAAATGTCTGTTTTGATAAACTGATCATCTCTCCAGTAATCCAGTAGAACCCTGGTGCCCAAACTGCGACCCAGGGGCCACATTCTGTCTTTTGTCACTTTTTGTGTGGCCCTACAGGCACTAGTCTGTTTCCCTATTGCCCTGTTATAGCAGAATAATAAAACAAATCCAACCACTGCCAGGGCACATCACTCGTGCTCCCCACCCCCCGGTGGGTATAGGCTCATCTTTAGGAGTGCGACCCCCCAGACCCCCCTCAAAAGTGCCTGTGAGCCACCCCAGGACTCCAATGAGATAATTCAGATCAGCTGGATCCTATACTTCTCCTGTGGTCTCCTCCTCAGTTTCTCAGTAACAAAGTATATGCAGACAAAAAGACCCCAATAGTGCTTGAATTGTTTATAAACTTGCAAATGTTTAATAAAAAACATACATGGAACTCACCTAATATAGGTGCTTCCAGTGCACCACACTGCGGAAGACACGTGACCTTGTGTCGACACTCAGAGATCCCCCTGAGGAAGACACATAACCCTGTTTCGACACTCAGAGATCGCAGAGATCCTCCTGAGGAAGACACGTGACCATGTCGACAATCAATGGGGAGGGGCTAGGGCTGTTTAAGCAGCCGATTGTGAGATACTGGATGTGTGGCTTTGTGTTACACACATACAGTCCTTATGTTTGCTACAGTGTGGTTCGCTGGAAGCACCTATACTATGTGAGTACCCTGTATGTTTTTTTATTAAACATTTGCAAGTCTTTAAGCAATTCAAGCACTATTATAAGTAGGAGTAGGAGAAGTATAAGAGCCAGCTGATCTGAATTATATCCTCCTAGAGGTGAACCTATACCCACCAGGGGGGGGGGGGGGGGGGGACACGAGTGAGGTGATCTGGTGGTGGTTGGATTTGTTTTATTATTCCCAATATGTGATCAAGATATTCATCGATCACTTGCGGGACATTTGATCTGCACATTATTGCACTTTATTTGTATAATATTGTTGTATGCACATTTTATTTGTTATTGTGAATGAGTTTTATCAGATGCTTTTTTGTTTATGACATAGCGCTACTCTTTGTATGATAACTCCTATAGCATGTTCACACCATCTCCTGTATCATGTCTGCAGTCTCTGACCATCTCTTGCATCTTGCCCATAGTCTTTAACTATATTCTGTTGTGTGTTTGCCATCTCTGTCACCGAATATTCACTGATTTGTATGTGCGGCCCTTTGGTAATGTCAAGGGCCGCACTTGAGGCCCCATATCAAGAAAGTTGACCACTGCAGTAAAACCTTTAGAGTAGCTCTATATTATTAGTATTATTGTTAGTTTGTGAATTAGTGGTGTTACTTTTTGGCTGTAATGTCAGTCCTGCCTTACCTGTAAGTGGCACTTGAATGTCCTTATGCATATGTGTGCGCATCCTATTGCATTAGAGTGTGGACCCAAAATTTCAAACACACATGCCTTTCTCTGCAGCCTCAGCTGCACTGGACAGTGAATGAATGAGAAGAGCTCTGTGCTGAACAGCTTCCTGTTCATTTACAAACAGAAGCATAGTAAACACAGTTTCAGTGTGTTCACGGTGTTCATTTCGAAAAGGAAGGATCTGGTAAGTTACATACTGACTAGCCCTTTCCCTTGCTCTCCATCCTGACACATCTCCCACAGCAGCTGATGGGAGAGGAGAGGAGAGAAGAGGAGGGAAGCCAACAGCACTGTGGGGGGGGGGAACCTGGGGGGAAGCCTGCGCAGTAGGGGGAGTCACCACCTCACAGAGTGATTAGGGTGTGCCCAGGCATACCTGGCACACCCCCTGCGCACACCTATGTCCTTATGCACAAACAGTAGTGCTACCTCTTGAGTGATTACGTAAAGATAATTACATCAAATTAAACAGTGTCTCACCATCAGTGTATACATGTACTAAACATTAAATAGTGAATAATAATGATCCACTAATGGAAACAATGGTATTGCAGTTCATAAAATGTAAAATAAACGTGACTTTACAAAAATCTTCGTGCAATAATATCCAGCTCACTTATCTCTGGTCAGATTGGTATTCCAAGATTCCAGGGTACATTGTAGTAAAGGACCCCCACTCACCAGGGTATTCTTATTCACCTAGATCTTCCTTCTCAGTAATGGGGTTCTGGCCCTTTAAGAATGTGTTGTCCATATACTGAGGTGCACTCATTAACCATGTGAGGACATAGAGGATAGCCCAATAGTGTAATATGCTTAAAAATCTCTTTATTTATGCTTAAAATGCTGCTTATATCAATGAAATATAAAACAGGCATATCAGGGATACCGTTCTTCCTGGTATGACATCACTTCTGGTCCTACAAACTCCACTCTACGCGTTACATCACATGCCACATGACTTCATCAGGGGGGGAAAGAGCACAGCAGTTATACACCATTACATGTCTATAGGATGGGATGTGACAGTTCTTTGAAATATATAGGAAGTGTTCCCTGATTCAGGTACTAGGCAGCCATGGTATCAATGTGAATGAATAGTAAAGTGCGCTGGTCATCTTGTGAAATGAAAGTCTGGGTTTTGTGGCCTTTTTTAATCTGGGACTGTAAAAAAATCTAAATGCCTGCAATGTTAGGCTCTGGGTTACATATTAATCAACTTAATGGGGTTTTGTGCACTTCTTAAAAGAAAAAAAAAGAAGAAATCCTTTGCGTTACAGAGTAATGCCAGTGGCAGGAGCCAGTTTCTCTTGGACATCCAGAGGTCAGCTGTTCTCAGACACTCTAAAAGGATGCCAAGACAACTAGAAATGCTTTGCTGTACAGGATAAAAATTCCCAAGGAGAAACTCACTGCAAGAATGCACCTGAGCTTGTGGTACATATCAGTCAATACAATGATCACCGCTGCTGATGAAAATGGAAGAATAGATGTTTAGCCGTGCTCTGAAAACTCCAGTTTGATCTTCGGTTTACTTTGACTGAGATGGGTCTGAAGCCTGCAGCAGTACTTACATGCCAACGCCTGATGCTTGTACACATTTACCCACAGTGTGCCAGGCATCACACAGCTCATTTCCATGAATACATCAAAGGCTTCAATCATAAAAAATATCACATTAATCTTCACAGATAAGGTTCTTTGAAGTTTACTAATGTCACTTTCTATGACGAGGGATTAACCACCATATTAATTTAGATTTTGGACTGTTTTCTAAGCAAGTAATTATGTTTCTAGTTAGAAAATCATGAGAACTCACAAGATATGGGGGTCATTGGTGAGCTTATACAATACAATACCAAAAGTATTGGTCAAAAAAAGTTAAAGTCCCACCCCTTTGCTCTCCTCATTTTGATCATTACAGGGATGGAAACACATGACCTTACCAGGCCATGGTTTCATCTAAAGTCCCAAGGGATGGAAATATATGGCCTTGCCAGGCCATAATTTCAGGTAAAGTCCCTAAATCTTCTCCCATTTATTAACCAAAAGTATTGGTACACCCGCCATTAAACGCACATGAACTTTAATGGCATCTCAGTCTTGGTCCGTAGGGTTCAATATTGATTTGGCCCACCCTTTACAGCTAGAACTCTTCTGGGAAGGCCATCAACAAGGTTTAGGAGTGTGTCCAGAAGTGAGGTCAGGCACTGATGCTTGACGAGAAGGCTTGGCTCACAGTCTCCACTCTAGATCATCCCAAAGGTGTTCTATCGGGTTGAGGTCAGGGTTCTGTACAGGCCAGTCAGGTTCATCCACCCCAAACTCACTAATCCATGTCTTTATGGACCTTGATTAGTGCACTGGTGCACAGTCATGTTGGAACAGGAAGGGCCCATCCCCAAACTGTTCCCACAAAGTTGGGAGCATAAAATTGTCCAAAATGTCTTGATATACTGATGCCTTAAGAGTTCCCTTCACTGGAACTAAGGAGCCAAGCTTAACCCCTGAAAAACAACCCCACACTATAATCCCCCTCCACCAAAAACTTTGGACCAGCGCACAAAGCAAGATCCATAAAGACATGGATGAGCAAGTTTGTGGTGGAGGAACTTGACTGGCCTGCACACCTGGTCTGGTCTTGACCTCAACCTGATAGAACCCCTTTGGAATGAATTAGAGAGGAGACTGCAAGTTTGCCCTCCTGCATTCATGGAAAGGTCACTGCTGAAGGCTAGGTGCCAGGGAAAGACCTATACATGGAGCAGATGGACAGCTGTAGCATGAACCATTTAAAAAAAAATGTAAAATGGGAAAATGTCCAAAAACCCAAAGAGGGGAGACCTAGGGAACCCCACAATTTTTTAGGACCTTCTATGTATATGTCACTGTCATTTTGCACTTATAGAATCATGCTGTGAGTAAAAAATAGAGATCAATATAAAGGAAACATTCTAACTAGAGGCAATGTGTACTGGGGGAGAGGGGTGGTTGTTTGCCCCCCCCCCCCCCAAAAAAAAAAAAAACACCAGCCACCACTGAATTTGAATCTTTCTTTAAAGCTGAACCCTGCACAAATAATTACACAAAAAAATAAAATAAAAATAAAAATACACATTAGGGAACTGGTTTACCTGCCAAAGGATTTGTATTCCTTTCCATTCGGTTCTGAGAATTACACAGCTCTGTTACCTGTCTCTGTCAACCTGTCTGGGAGGAGACCTGTTTTTTTTCTCTGCTCCAATTAAGTAACGCTTATAGGCCCATAGCACATCTTGTGCACCCTCCTATTCCAACCTGTACCTGGGGGGGGGTGGGAGCGGTATTTTTTTTCCAGCGATGGGCTCTCGTTGTACCTGTGCCATGTTCTGTCATGGCACAGGTACATTGAGGACATCTTCATCGAATAGAATGGAGAGGCCACCTTTTTGCTTAAATTTCTGACCAAGTTAAATTCAAATGACTGAAACTTACAGTTCACAATGACATATGACTCTGAAAAAATTAAATTTTTGGACATTTGGGTTTAAATGACATTCAGGACCCGGGCCACCTCCAAGTTTGCCCCCCCCCTCAGCCGACCATTATCTGTAGACAAGCGTCCTCAATGAAGGAAAAGTTGGTGCATAGTCACCTCTCAGGACCAAATCTTAAAACTAACCCATTGAAGGGCTGGAAGGTGCTCTTATTGCAAATATACTAACACTGATAAAAATATCATCTTACCGAATGAAAAATATTTTTTCCCAATAAATTTGTCAACTGTCAAACACAGGGGGTAGTGTATCTCATGACCTGTGAATGCGGTGCCTTCTGTGTGGGGAAAACCTTTCGAGAAATTTGGATCACGTGTATGGCATTGAAATTGGAGATTTATATTCCCCCATTGGAAGGCATGCTGCCCACGATCATGCATACCACCCCTTAAAGGTACAATTCTTAACCCTGGAACACATCCCACAAGATCCGCGTGGGGGAGATTGGGACAGGTGTATTTTACAGAGAGAAATGAGGTGGATACATTCACTCAGGGCAACTTATGCCCCAGGGTTGAATGATGCCACCTCCTTTAGGTCCTTTCTACCAGTTTAAAGGTGCTTTCCCTTTTTTTTTTCTTTGCCTTTTTGACATATTTCTGTATGCTTTATATATTATGTGTAGAGATATTATTTGCATTATGTGCCATGTTGGTTTTTGCTACTATAATACTTAATTTGTCCGTAGGAATGTGTGGAGATAAATGAATACATATATGCAGATATATCTTTATTATATATAAAAAGTTTTTTGTCTATTTAAAAAAAAAAAATCTCCAGGGTCCTTTTCCTGTTTTTCTTTTCTATGAGTTGTAATCCCTCCTGTCCACTCCACCCTCGGCATACAGTGACCCCCAGGTATCCGTCCTAAGGTGCCAACTTGTAGTCTGGGTTGGGGTGTCCCCCGATGTGCAATGTGGCCTTGTGTCCCCTTCAGCATCTGCTCCTGGGGGCAGGTGGAATTGGCATTACCTTTTGTCTCCTCCCATCTCAGGAAACAATACACACACTGTAGGCGGTGTGGTATCCGGCTGAGTGATGCCATAGAATGTTACCTTTATATTGATCCATTGCAGTGCCCTCTGCCTTGCACTTGGGAGGTGCTGTCCATGCCCCGCTCATGCACAATACGTTCCCAGCCTAGGTGGGTGGACACCTATCGGCCATGTCCTTCCCAGACCAAGTCAGGTCATATGATAGGTGGTATGCCTCTGCCCCCCTTACACTAACCTGAGCCTCATGGTGGGTCCACCGCCGTGGTGATGCTGAATGGGTGGGGTTTTCACTGAGATGTGGGCTATTTCTTGATTCTTCATAGATTTGCGCTGCAATTGTATTTATCTTTACTATCTACTAGCAATTTACTAGGATTAAGCGGCAGCATTCTTAATTGAAAATAGCAATAAAAGGGTAATGTGGCACTTACTAAACAACTAATAATTATTACCCTTTTATTGCTATTTTTACTGTCTAGTGTGAGAACACCATGATGTTGGCAGCTACTTTGTTAGGGTTTAGTTACGTAATTATCCTTTTTCCCCATTAGTTCCCCCTTTCTTCACATTCTTAATTGAAGTTCACATTGGTCCAGTCATTTTGTGGCGCAGATTCCTGTTTTTATTTTGTTATCATTTAATGCAGCACCATATTTAATCAAAGTGTTACTAAAGTAAATTTTTTTTTTCTTTTTAATTATAATAACAAACATGTTATACTCACTTTCTCTGTGCAATGTCATTGCACAGAATGGCCCGATCCTCCTTTTCTCAGGTCCCCCAGAGGGGATCTTGGCTCCTCCTCTTCTTTGTGTGTCCCCATAGCAACCGTTTGCTATGAGGGAACATGGTGCCTGCCCCCTACTTCCTTCTCATTGCATTTGATTGACAGCAGCAGAGGCCAATGGCTCTGCTGCTGTTTGAGTCCCTGTGTGAAGAGGAAAAGAAGGGAGAAGAGATGCAGCCTTCAACAATGATGAATCTCTCCCCCCCCCCTCTTCCCCTTCACACAGGGAAGGGGGAGGACATAGAAATATGAAATGTGTTTTACCTTAATGCAAGGAATGTATTAAGGTAGCTTTCTAGCTTTAGTATTACTTTAATAAATCATGGTATGCAGTTTTTGTACATTTATCTGAATTCATTTAGAATAATAGAATGTCCTAAATGTGCTGCACCAACATGCACTGACCCCTTACAGTAAATACAACCCTGTTTACAGGACTTTATTTTGTTCGGAGCGGAGTTCTCCTTCTGTTTTGAGTAAATCCTAGGGGTACCCTTATTAAGTATTACTTTTTAGTATATTTTGCCCTTCAAATTTCCTTCACATTTTCCCATAGAAGGTTCTTTGTCTACAAAGTCAGCGTAGTGATGTTTTGTAGAGTGAGAAGAAAAGATGCTCATTATTTTTGCCCCTGTCATTTGTTTTAGCACCTTGCTGTTTTTCTTCCATTGCAGCCCCCTCTTATTTCCTCCGATCGTGTCCTTTGTCTCTCCTCTCCTCCAGCTGTGTCAGCAGGTCTTCTCCCTTACTTCTTCTTCTACTCTTTAATCAAAGATCATCAGTGCCCCAACATGTTTCTTTCATCCAAGCCACTGTTTACTATGTAAGGTCCTGTATGGTCACCCCACTCCTGCCTTTTCCTTGTATACGCATACTTTACTTTTTCCAGCTTCCAGAAATGTAAGTTGTCTTGTAAAGGGGCCTTAATAGCTAGAAAAATAGATGGAAAATGGAAAAAATTTAAATGTGAAGGCATGAGCCGCAGCTGTGCAGAGAACACATTGATAGTTGACTCCATATTGCTGTCGTCTCCTGATAAGACTATTGTGTTACATCTAAAACACATGATAGCATACAAGATGTAATGATAACATTCACAGATAGCTATGTACAAATGTCAGGAAGCTAGTAGCATTCTAAGTATAGAATTACTGATAATATTCTTGGTTATTTATGTAAAAAATACAATTTCTGTACAGATATTGAATACTGCAGCAGTCTCCTGCTTATGATATGCTGTTGTTTTAATGACTATTGACTAGCTATTGTTTTAACCCTCAGTTATACACATTAAGCACAATTAAATAATAATTTCCCAATAAACTATTTGTTAAAATTCTTACCCCATTACTTGCAGTTTACAACCTTCGATGCTGTTGGCTCCTGCTGTCTCAGTGCTACTTCCCCAAACTTCCAGTCTTCACAGGAAAGAAGTAACCGTGGGCAGCACAGTCTCCAGTCTGTCTATTGGCCTAGAGCAGGGGAGTGCCTTGCCATCCTAGCAGTTGCAAGGAAATGATCCTGTGGCCTCCTGGCAAGTATTGCATGTCCCAGAAGGCTGTGGGCAGGGAGGGGGTTTTGAATGAAAGACATCATCCTCACCTTGAAGAGGATTGATGATGTGGGAGTGGGTAACAAAAAAAGAAAAACAGTACTCACTCCCTCCCTTTCCCCCAAAAAACTGCCACTAAAGTTCCACTTTAATATGGCTGGAGTTTTTGCGATGCATTTAGGGAACTTCCTGTTCAGTGATTTCAGTGAAGGACTATGTATGCAACTTTTAGTCAGCTTTTACCTAGTCGAAAAACGCAATAGGTTTCCCTCACACTGCATATGCAAAGTATAGGGACTTTATATATGACCCTTTATCAATATAATGTTATGTGAAGCTGTTGATAGCTGCTTACATCTATAACAGATAATAATAATAATAATTGGAAATCAGATCTGTAGATCCTAATTGAGACTTCAAACTCAAAAAATGTATAGGTAACATTTCATATTTGTACATAAGTAGTATAATGATAACGTTCTATTTTTTTGTGAAATAAAGAAATTCATCCTTCATAAATGCCTGACATTTTCTGGTAATTTGGAGAACCTCTGCCTAGAGATAAAAATCACTTTTAACATCAGCTGAGCACCTACTTTTTACCACTTATGTATTGTCCTAGAGGATTAAAGGAGAAGTTTGGAGTATGTAAATAAACAAACATACATACTTTTCCCCATGCTGCAGTATCTGTTTGATGCAGCAGCTGTTGCCCATCAGCTCTAAGCCCAAGAACTGAGAAATTATATGACTGCTGATTACTCAGTTCTCAGTCAGCTCTGAGCAGAGAGCAGTGACTGTGGACCACCGCTCTCTGCTTTGCCTCGCCACTGCTTAGTGAAGTACGAGGCTAGAGAGGAGGCAGGTGCAGCTGGCTGTGGCTCTCAGCCAAGCACTGAGAGCTAGAGCCAGATGTTAATCAGGGCTCTGGGTGGAACCCAGACTATATGGTCAGCCTGAAGTGGCTTTGTGACGTCAGCCAATAGTGGGTTTAGCCTGGTTTTGGCTGATTCTGGGTCACAGGAGAGCACAGGTAAGTGCAGTTTAGTGACCCAACAACAACAAATGGAAAATGGGGGAATTAAATTTCCATGAAACAGTCCTGGGACCCTCAAGAGAAGTATGGCCAAAAAAGTTTTGTCCATCCTCTTTTGAATAAATGACAGCTGGCAGACCTGTTTTTGGCTTGATTCAGTGACATTCTAATGACAATCTTCACCCCCAGATACTCTTCTTGAGGAGGAAGATCAGTTGGAAAGCATTTAAATCTTTCCTGCTTGATATTTTCTCCTTGAAGATCAGTTGTTACCTTTTAGTATGACTCTGTAGGCATTAATGTGAACTATAGGACAGTTGGCTAA
Organism: Lithobates sylvaticus; assembly: GCA_028564925.1. Lineage (NCBI taxonomy): Eukaryota > Metazoa > Chordata > Amphibia > Anura > Ranidae > Lithobates > Lithobates sylvaticus. The sequence goes on along the minus strand of CM053035.1, from coordinate 126,468,636 downwards.
ACAGCTAAATCCAAAGCTAAGATAGTTATGGACTACAGAAACAGTAGTACTAGTCAAAAACTTTCTTTTTTTTTTAAATAGATTTTTATTGACATATTTTGAAAATTACAAATTCAAGCTTTTCATATTAGGTTATCTGAAGACATATATATAACAGAAACATAATACAGTAAAATGCCTCTTTAGAAGATGAGGCGGCTAGAGTACGGCAAATATAAAAACTCAGATAATGTGATAATCGACATGAAGTAACACAGGAATAGGTAGCATATTTGTCCTGCAAGATAGAGATCTTGTTCGGTAGATAGGAGGGTGAGGAGGCCTCTCCACCCAGACACCCCTCTAAGGGCGCAAGACTGTGTCCGTGTGAAGATGCCCCTGGATCTCCTGCAAGTTAAATGTACTTATATAGTTGTAATCAGAGTTAGGGGGAAAACATCTTACTTAATTCGGGAGAATCAACCTAGTCAAACCATTGTTGCCATTTTTGACGTATATGCGTTTTTTCGTTATGACGTAGTGCTAGAGTTGTTTCATATATACAGTGTTCCGCTAATAGAGACGGGCCGCTAATAGAATGTGAGTAATGATAGTGTTTGATGGGTTAGAGAATCGGTCAATGGTTAACGATAATAGTGCCAGGGCTGGGTTTACCTCAAATTTTATTTTTGTGACTTCAGACATTAATGGGAACACAGAGTGCCAAAAGAGAGAGAGTTTGGGGCAGTCCCAAAATGTGTGGAGAAGGTCGCCTGTGTGACCACTGTTCCTCCAACAGCAGTTGTCAATTGTTGTGTCGAATTTGGATAATCTGTCAGGTGTTAGGTACCAACGGTAAGTTACTTTGTACGCAAGTTCCCAAAGCGTGGAACAATTGGTGGATTTATAGGTGGATTGACCCGTTGTCAAAGGCTTTCTTAAGTAATGTGCATTCTTTTGTGATCCCTCATCCTTTCTGTGCTTTGTGGTACATAGCAAAAGAACAGTGACAACTCTGATAAGAATCTGAAATTGTGCAAGCTTCATATCTGTGTTCTTGTTCCTGCCTGTTCTGTGGTCTACTAGTGAATATCACTAAGCAGATGCAGTATCAGAGCATCCAAAGGGTGACCTGGGCATGTGTTTTGGTCCTGGTAGATTTAGAGAAGCCCTGCCACAGAAGAAATGACCAGACAGCAGCTGCAATATGTCAGCCCATGTTGAGGTTATCTGAGCTTTGGTGCACAAGGAAACAGGGTGCATGACCAGTGAGATCTGTAAGAAAGGGATAGAGTGGATGTTTTAGCTAGTTGGGAGGGTTTCACAAAGCTGTTTAGTTATGACCGAAGTTGGCATTGTTGGTAGCTTGTTTTCCACCAACCTGTTTGTAACTTAAATTTTGGGATGTTAAATTTTATCTATAAGCAAAACCCTATTTTAATTTTGGATAGAGTGGAGAAAGGTTAGACTAATGGCGGTCAACTTTCTTAATATGGGGGCCTCAAGCACGGCCCCTGACATCAGCAAACAACTGCACATAAAATTCAGACAACAGGCACAAGAAATGATAAAGTCAAACAGTAGGAGCAAGATATAAAAACAATTGTCATAGACTGTGGGCATTATATAGGATATGGTCATAGACTGTGGACATTGTACAGGACATTGTAAGAGACTATAGGCATAATACAAGAGATTGTCAGAAACTGTAGACATAATTCAAGAGATAACCAGAAATTGCAGACATCGTAGAGCAGATGGTCAAAGACTGTAGACATGATGTAAGAAATGGTCAGAGACTGTGGGCATTATATAGAATATGGTCATAGACTGTGAACATGATACAAGAGATGGTCAGAGAATGCAGGCATGCTGCAGGAGACTTTTTTTAGAGACTGTGAACATGCTAAGCAAGTCTTTCAGAAGCTGTGAACATGCTGCAGGAAACTTTTAGAGGCTGTGAACATGCTATAGGAGTTGTTGGAGACAGACATAGACTTGAGACATATTACATGAGACTGCTATAAATCATTGCTATAACAGGAAAAAAGGAAACAGATTTGTGTTTGCACAGGCCTTGAGGGCCTCTCAAAAAATATAAAAAGGGATACGGGTTGGGCACCAGGGATTTAGACCCTCTGTCAAATTATAATTACTGTCTGTGTCCCCATTAGGGGGATTCTCTCATCTTTGCACTGGTTACCATTGTCACAGAGAAAGTGAGGGATAATCGAAAATGTTAGAGTTGTCCCCGAACAAGAGGCATTGAGGAATTTTCCAATGGGGACACCTTTTCTGGGGACAACTCTCTAAAAGAGTATTTCCCCTCAATTTGGGAGCTTCCCTTTAACTTTCTGTTGTGTCCCTGGAAAAGGAAGTAAATCAAAATGGAAATGGAAGCAAAAAACACACTTTTTAATGTTGACTTTCTACTGCCGTTATTACAAAAATGGTAAACATTACAATTCTACCAGCCAAACTATGTGGTAAATTGTTTTGTTTTTAGGCTACCAGTTTCCCAGTTGTTTGAGACCTGTGTATGGCATGACGTTTTGGTGCTTTTTTTCGTTCCTAAAACTTAACAGCCTTTGTTGCAATACTTCGCATTTCCCCTACTGCCCACAACTTAGTTAGAAATGCTGACAAAGTTTTGATGTATTTGTCCAATATCATATCACATGTATTCTGACAGTATTTATGGTTTTTCGCTAGCTTTGTTTTAAGTAGATGTAAACCATAGCTGAATGCCATTTTAGCTTCTTAAAGCTTTTTCTATCATAAACAAAAGTCATTTTTTTGCATCCTTTGTCACATCTCAGTACTGACGATCTCCTTCAGCCTTCTTTATAGCCACTTCTTATCTACTTGCATGCACACCAGCAATCAATTCTGATGGTAACAACAGTAAACCATGAATTTGTAATGTGTGTTGGAACTTCCAATTGTCATCTTCATAGGAATCATTGTTACAGGTGACAATACGGTCAGTGACAATACAGGCACACTATTTGAAGACAGAGAGTTGCTACTAAATAAGAGGAAATGCTTGAACATTGTCCTTAATGCCAGGTTCACTAGCTATTATTTCAAATAAATCTGCAGATTTAAAAATATTTAATAGTTCATTGGTTACATATATTTTAAGCTTTAGGCCCCTTTCACACATGCGGACCATATGAAAAAACGGAGGAACGGTCCACACGTGTGAAAGGGGCCTTACATTCAATGTCAAATTGGGGAAGGAATTTGGCCACTATGGCCCTCTTTACAGCAGCCATGGCCCTAAAAAAATAGGTGTAATATGTTTTTTCTTAAATTTAACTTACTCGCTTGCCTACCAGGAACAAACACCCCCTTCCTGCCCAGGCCATTTTTCAGCTTTCAGCGCTGTCGCACTTTGAATGACAATTGCGCGGTCATGCTACACTGTACCCAAACACATTTTTCTATAATTTTCTTCACACAAATAGAGCTTTCTTTTGGTGGTATTTAATCACTGCTGTGTTTTTTATTTTTTACAAAAAAAAAAATGACCAAATATTTTGGAAAAAAAATGCTTTTTTACTTTTTTTCTGTCAGTAAATTTTGTAACTAAGTAATTTTTCACCTTCACTGATGTGCGCTGATGAGGCGGCACCGATGGGCTCTGATAGGCTGAACTGGTGGGCCCTGATGAGGTGGCACTTATGGGCACTGATGAGGTGTCACTAATGAGGAGGCACTAATATGCCGCACTTATGCGCACTGATAGGTGGCACTGATATGTGGCACTGATGGGCACTGTTAGGTGGCACGTATGGGCACTGATAGGTGGCACGTATGGGCACTGATAGGTGGCAGTGGCGGCACTGATAGGCGGCACTGGTGGGCACAGATAGGCGCCATGGATAGGTGGTACAGATGGGCATTGATGGGTGGTACTGATGGGTGACATGTATGGGCATTGGTGGACAGCAGTGATGGGTATTGCCAGCAATGACTGGGATGGCTAATGGGTACTGATTTTTGGCACTTGTGGGCATTGGTGGGCACTCATTTTTTACACTTTATTTATATATTGTGATCAGGACACTAATGATCAGGACACAAGTGCCCTGATTAATTCCCTATCTGTCCCCTGTGAGGAGATGCCTGTGATCGGCTCTCCTCTCCTCACACTCTGTCAGTGTGAGGCGAGGAGCACCGATTAGCGGCATCTCCGTGTTTACATGTGACCGGCTGTGATTGGACACAGCCAATCCCATGGTTAACCCCCCTGGCGGTATTCCAGAGTCTGGCTCGGGGCGGGATCTTCAGTACTAAAAGCGGTAACCCCGAGCCAGACTCAGGCTTGCATTGCAGGATACAGGGGGAAGTTACTTACCTTTTCCCCTGGATCCTGCGATGTCTCTCCGCTGTGTGTGCGAGCTGTCTGCTCGCTTGATTCACACAGTGCCCGAGTGCCGCTGATCTCCGTTCCCTGCGACGTTACGACGCACGGGAGCGGAGATCGGCGCCAAATTCAAAAAAGTTAAAAAACACAATACACATACAGTACTGTAATCTTACAGATAACAGTACTGTATAAAAAAATACACATCCCCTTTGTCCCTAGTGGTCTGTCCAGTGCCCTGCATGTCATTTTATATAATAAAAAGATTTTTTTCTGCCTGGAAACTGGAGATTGTCCATAGCAACCAAAAAGTGTCCCTTTATGTCAAAAGTGGTTTTAGACCAGCTAGAAAACAGCGATAATAAATTAGAATCACAATTCATCATCAAACACTAAATTTATTGACAGCGACTATTCTGCAACTGAGCAAATTTCAGTGTTTTTGATTTGATTACATTATTGAATAATTTTTATATATATTTTTATTATATTATAATTTATGATTTTGTGTTTCAAACTTTATCATACCCGGGATGTCTACTAGACTCTGGAATGGACATATTTAAGTGAGTTATTCATAAGAATTGCATGCCTACAATATAAAAACGCCAAATTTCCATGCAAAATAATTGTACCGCTTTTGGTACAAAATTCCAGACATAATCATACCGGCAGGGAGGTTAAAGATCCGCTGATGTGGCTCTTTACACAGATTGGGGTCGCACCATTTCCTAGCAACACGGGGGCGGCCGTTCCTTGCCATCGTCACATCACGGCGGCCCAGAACAAGAGCTGCACCACCCTGCCGTCATTTGACAGTGAGCAGGCAGCAAACAGTTAAAGGAAATCGATGGTCATAGCTCTTTCATTTTATAACATCAGCATTGTAATAGCAATACAACAATAGTTATCTTTGACAATCCAATATAAGATTTATACTTGAAAAAAAACTCCTTTCATGTTGTGAGTGCTGCCTGTCTGTTGGCCATCTGTTTCCACAATTTCTTGAATTCCCTGCGCGCTTTGCAGATACTCCTCTGCTGTTTACTCTTCATTTCTAAGGACTACATATCCCATGGTGCCATGATATCCCATATCCCATATCCCATGGTGCCTTGTTGCATACATTGTGACTGTAGACCTACAATGAAGTTTAAGGACTGTGTTGGAGTCCAATTTTGTTTTCCAGCCTAGAGTCCAGATTAATCTAACTTTTCACTAGAGATCTCCCCAACCTTCACCTACTTCCTTCCTTCCTTTCCTTCCTTTCCTTCATTCCTTCCCTTCCCCTCCCTTTCTTTCCCTTCTTTCCCTTCCTTTTAAAAAGTCACTCCTACTACAAAACAGGATTGTAGAATTCCTTTTAAAGCCAGTTTTTAGATATTCACATTCACTGGGCAGAAAAATTGTTTAACAGCTTTCAAAGGAACTTTTTTTTAAAATATAGGATTTATATACTTTTTTTTATTGCAGGATTTGTTCTTTAACAAGATTGTTACATATTATTTATAATAGAGTGTGCCCCGTTTTTTTACCAAAGCATTCTTAAGAGTTGTCCAGACACAAACACAGAGAACAGCAAGTCACTTACGCTGTAAACACTTCAACCTGGTTGTCAATGCTCGCAAACCCTTTTATTTCCGCCACTCTCCTGCCTCTTTATACTGTTTTTTTAACCTATCAGCTTTAGCTCTCTTCGAATTCATTTAAATTTGAGTCAAAAGGGCAATAGCAGACATGCAGCCTTTTGGCTTGATCTGGTTCTGACACGAGATGTAGAAAGGCTGTTAGGTGCTGTGAGTCTGTAGCCTGCAGGGGGATTGCTGTTTCAGTGCCTATTTCAGAACATTTCATGAAAGCAGTCGTAAGAAGACTCTGGCAGCTCCTACATAGCAAAGCTTATCTTACGCAAGATCATTCTGTGCTCCATCTGCAAGCCCATGGCTAGCAGTGATGTGGTTTAATGAATATAACCCAATGAATTAGAATAACATGGGTGTTAAATCAGCATGTTTATGTAGTACAGCTTGAGAACGCGCTTGTAAAATTTGATTCCCCCACACTTGAAAACCGCAGTGTAAAGTTTCTTTGTAAAGCTATATTATGCTACTGATGGGTATTACTCACAGCATTAAAGCATATACATTTCTTTGCTTATTCTCTTATTTTTCTTTAACTTGAGTTTTATGCTTGCATGAGTCATAAAGTTTTGTTGTACTGTCTCCACCCAAGGCTATAGATATATATGATACTTCAGGCTTCTCAGAATGATGATGCCTAATTGTACAAGCTCTACATCCTTTGTGTCATGCATAAAGTATATTTAACCACCTCAATACAGGGCACTTTCACCCCCTTTATGCCCAGGCCATTTTTCAGCTTTCATCGCTGTTACACTTTGAACAACAATTGCGGGGTCATGCAACACTGTACCCAAACAAAATGTTTGTAGTTTTCTTCACACAAATAGAGCTTTCTTTTGTTTTTTGTTTTTAATCACTGCTAAGGGTTTTCATTTTTTACTATAAAAAAAGTTTTTCTTTGTTTCTGTCAGTAAATTTTTGTCCTTGACTGATGTGTGCTGATGAGGCTGCACTGATGGACACTGATAGGCTGCGCTGATGGGCACTGATGACGTGGGACTTATGGGCACTGATGAGATGGCACTTATGGGCACTGATTAGGTAGTACTGATGAGGAGGCACTAATATGCTGCATTGATAGGCACTGATAGGTGGCACTGATATGCAGCACTTATAAACACTGATGGGTGGCACTGGTGGGCACTGATAGGTGACACTGATGGGCATGGATAGGCAGCACTGATGGACACTAATGGACACGGATAGGCGGCACTGATGGGAGGCACTTATGGGCATTGATGGGCAGCACTGATGAGCAGGCACTGATGGGCACTTAAATGCAGCTCTGACTGGCACTAATTGGTGTCACTGATTGGTGTCATTAATGGGTACTGATTGGTGGCACTGATGGGCACCAATTGGTGGCACTGGTGGGCTTTACTGTAATCAGGGCACTGATGATCAGTGCCCTGATTACCTGTCCGGCTGTCCCCTCCTTGCCACACTTCTGCATTTACATGTGACCAGCTGTGATTGTACAGCCAATTACATGTGTTAAATGAGGTTAGGGAGTCTCCAAAGAAGACATTCAGAGGAGATAGTAGATCCAAATCTTTGTAAAAGAATATTAGGTGCTTTATTCATACACTGCAGTGGAGAGACACAACACACAGATATCCAGCTCTACTGGGCCGAAAGAAGAAGGAAGTGTCTCTGACTTACAAACATCAAGTTTAACAACATATACTTATGAATATGCATAAGGTCTAGGCGTGTTATATGTGTGACCGTATAGTTTAGTTTAATCAGCAGTCAAATCTTCTTAACAACAAAGGAACAGTTAAGTATATGGTTACATCATGTGACTGGCAAAAAAAATAAAAAATTCAGCAGTATCTTGTCCGTTCAGACTGGTTTTGGTACGAAAGCCTATTTTGAGTGGCCTTTGAGTCCTTATCAGTAGTCCGTGTCGTCACAGGCATTCCTTATTTTTGTTTCTCGGGAAAAACAAGCCATCTAATTAGGAAAATACAAATAGAGCACAGTATAAATTCTTAAAGTGACAGTCTCTATAAACACACATATATATATATCAACATTATCAGACCTATGATTTTACTCACATGGTTAAAAAGCCGTGTCATCGGCTCTTTACAGAGATCGGTGTCACGCTGTGTCCTAGGAACACAGCACGGCTATTCTGGGGTGACGTCATATGACATCCACCCAGAATGAGAGCCACACTGCTCCTCGGTAATTTGACGGTGGGCGGGTGACAAGTTGTTAAAAAAAGTAATACTTAAATGTGCTATTGGAGGTGGCAATGGAAGTTAATATTGTTGGTATTATTGGATGAAAATAGTGCCCCAAGGGCCGGATTAAAGCAAGCAATGGGCCGCATCTTGCCGTTTGGAGACCACTCCTGTAGACAATAAAAGGTAAATCCTGAAGATTTTATAGTTACTGCATACCTGTAGGATTTGGACTAAGCTAGCAAATAAGAGTATATAGTATATAATACTGTTATTACCCCTTCCCTACCAGCTGCCGCAGTTATGCTGCGGCAGAATGGCACTGCTGCGCGAGCCATCATATTTGTACGTCGGCACTTTAAGATGCTGTGGCAGGCGCGTGCCCGCAGCAAGTCCCCAGAGCCGACGCGTGTGCCCAGCGGGTGCGATGACTGCCAGGCACCCGCGATCGCTTGTGACAGATCAAGAACTGGGATCTGTGTGTGTAAACCTGGTTCTGTCAGGGGAGAGGAGACATATCGTGTGTTCCTATTCAGCCACATTCTCCCTACAGTTAGAACACATATAGGGAAAACATTTAACCCTTTGATCGCCCCCTAGTGTTAACCCCTTTCCTGCCAGTGATATTTATACAGTAATCAGTGGCTATTTTTAGTTCTGATCGTTGTATATGTCACTGGTCCCAAAAAAGTGTCAAAAGTGTCCAATGTGTCTGTCGCAATGTTGCAGTCCCGATAAAAAAAGATCACCGCCATTACTAGTAAAAGTAATGACCGCCATTAATTTTGTGCAAACCAATCAATATACGCTTAATGCTATTTTTTACCAAAAATATGTAGTAAGAATACATATTGGCCTAAACTGTTAAACAGTTAAAGCAATGCAGTGCCATATCGCAAAAAATGGCCTGGTCAGGAAGGGGGTAAATTCTTCCGGGGCTGTGGTTAAATTGGTTAAATGTTCTTAAAAAATTTAAATATTTTAATGGTTTTTAACTTTGGCTGGCAAGCCTGGAGATAAGCAAACATTTTAGTAAAACAGTGTGGCTGATTTACTATAGAAATTGAGCAAGCACTGGCATTCATTAATTAAGAATAATGGTAAAGACTTATAAACCTAATGGGGGGGGGGGGGTTCAGTTAAATCTTTATACACATCTCTGTATGTTGTAGAGTTAAAGCATTATACACCAGTGACGCTTTCGACATTTCTGTGACATGGTGTGAGATTTATCAAGAAAGGTTAGAAATTCACATCGCTGAGTGTCAGCACTTGTGTGAAATGTCTCTCAGCATTTCAAATGGGTCAAGGAGAGCAGTGCTTCAGCAAAATTCTTTTCTATTGCAGTGAATCATGTGGGATTATTGCTTTATGGACTGTTGTTATGCTTTTATATATATTGTTCCATGATTGGGGAATGTGATATCCACCTCATCCAATCAGAGAACTCTTTGCATTCATTAAAAAAAAGCATTTTCTGAATGGCACCCATGCTGGGCGGTTGACCTCCTGTGTTCAGAATGCATCGGGACAGCATCTCAGCATGGAACCCAGAAGCAAATGGAGATCGCTGGAGTCTACTACCATCACTTCCAGCTTTCAGGGGGATTGGCCAGGTATGGTATATACATAGTTACATTGGTCCAAGCTTTAAAGCTGAATTCTAGGCAAACAGCTAAACACATATTTGATATGCATAAAGATACCTATTTTACCTGCCAAAGGATTATATTGCTATCCATCCAGTTCTTATAGAAATGCCAGCAGGAAAACACCACATTTTCTGTTACAGTTATAGACTGTAGAAAGAATAAATAGCTGTCTTCTCTCCACCTCCAGCTGTTAAAAGGACAATATAAAAAAACAGAAAAAGATTGATGGGTTCAACCCTCTTCTCACCCTCATCTTTTCTGCTATCAGCGTGTTCCTTTTTAGTACATTTGCACACCTAATCAGCTCCCAATTCTGCACCCCGCTTTTCAAGTCTGAGTACTGCCATAACCTAATTTGCATTTAAATAATAGAGTTTTGAGTGTTTTATATCTGTATGAAGTTCTTCTTTGTAAAATTAACCTCTTGAATTAACCTCTTGACAAGTATGCGGCTTCTCAGCAGGTGGGCCTTGGCACCGAGTGGCTGCATATTTGCGTACCACATTGCAAACATGGCTGTGCCGAGAGCACGTGTCCTGCATGCTCCTGACACAGTTACTGGCAGCTAATGGAAAGCTCCCAATCACTGCTTGCATTTGGGAGCTTTCCGGTCATGTGACAGACAATCATGGCGGTCACATGATTATAAGCCCTGCCTTGCCCCCTTAAAGGGCTGGGTGGTGCAGGCACCAAGGGGTTATTAAGTAGTGTGCATAAGGATATATCCAGTAAAATGACACACTTAATTCTGTACACAATGAATTTTAGAAATAATTTGAATTATCTTATTTGTTTATCATAAAAATTATAAACAAAGATAGGGGTATTCTGCTTGCAAGAGCAAAATGGTCATGTGTTTAAAGTGTAACTCCACTTTTGTTGAGAAAAAAACATTCCCCTCTGGGTGATCTATGTACACTGCAAGGATTATGACAATCATTGTTGCAGATTCCTACCTTTTTGTTATTCTGAAGAAATCACTGTGTGTTTGTCTGTGTCTCTTGGCGGAGTGAGTCTAATGGGAGTGGTTTCATAATTATCAGTCAGCTGTGGCAGCTACAGGGCACCAATGAGGAAAGCTGCTGGGCCTGTATCCCTTTAGACGTGATTTCCTATTGGGAGTATCTCACCAAAAATGAAATTTTTGTTGCAGGGGATGCCTGAAATCTGACTTGTATCTTAGGCAGACTTCTGGGAAAATCAGTGAGCTAATCACACAAGCAGAAAATGATGTTTCTGGGGAGTGGTCAGTACTCATTCTGTGTACAGAACAACTCTTTGTAGCCATATTGCTTTGCATTTATAGAAAATTACAGCAGCTGTAGATTGAAAAGGAAAGGTAATTTCTAATAACATTTAATGACTTGTATATGCTATATTATTACACTGTAACTGTTATCTTCAGATGGGAAATGTATTTTGGTTTAGTGCACATGTTCTTGATTTATTATGAGAAAGATTAAAAAGTAAAATATAGAAAAACTCTGTTTACAGAACCCCAAAGCTGCAGTTTAAACATACCGTATTTATCGGCGTATAACACGCACTTTTTCCCCCTTAAAATCGGGGGAAAGTCGTGGGTGCTTGTTATCCGATCCCCCCCAAAAAAGTGCCAAAAAAATCAAACGGCGCCGAAAAGCAGCGACCGCCGCCGAAAAACAGCGATCCCCGCCGAAAAACAGCGACCGCAGCCGAAAAAAAACAAGCGCTGCCGAAAAAGACCGACCTGTCTGTTCGGCTTCGCTCGCAGTCCCGCCTCCCTGCGCTCGCTTCCGAAACAGCAGGGAGGCGGGACTGCAAGCGGAACCGAAAAGACGGCTCAGGCTTTTCGGGCGATGCTCGCAGTTCCGCCTCCCTGTGCTCGCTTCCGAAACAGCAGGAGGCGGGACTGCGAGCGGAGCCGAACAGATGGCTCAGGCTTTTCCCCGGGCGCTCAGTCTTTTCCGGCGGCCCGGTCTTTCAAGGCGGCAAATTTAAATGTGGGCAAGCTGCAAATGACGCTGGCAAGCTGCAAATGACTCTGAAAAGCTGCAAATCACACTGGGCAAGCTGCAAATCATGCTGGGCAAAGCTGCAATTGACGCTGGGCAAGCTGCAAATGACGCTGGCAAGCTGCAAATCACACTGGGCAAGCTGCAAATCACACTGGGCAAGCTGCAAATGACGCTTAAATTTAAGTGTTTTTTTTTCCCTAAACTTCCCTCCTAAAACTTTTTTTCCTTAAAATGGGGTGCGTGTCATATGCCGGTGCGTGTTATACGCCGATAAATATGGTACATACCCAAGTGAAAAAGTCAGGGCATAAAGTGATAGGAAATCCAAAATCTAAGTGGGAAATTATCCTCATGTTCATTTTCGGTTGGATCTCCAGGACAAAAAGTGAAGAGAAATATCATCAACAGGGTATAAACAGCAAAAATAAACCTACAGGGGTTCTTCACATGTGTATAAATAGCATCCTAAAGATGGGCATACACAGAGTGAATTTAAACCGGTTCCTAATGAACCAAATAAAATTGAATCAGTGGGTGCCCCTGTTTTCACCACTGCACCTGACATTTGATTGGCCCTGTCAGCAGCACTCAGCCTGCCAACCTTTGATTCTGAAATTGAAGGAGCTAGGTGGCAAATTGTCAACTGAACAGTAGCTGCAGCCAATCAGATACAAGCACGGTTTGCATGTTCTGAAAATTGGTGGTGCCAACAGTCAGAATACAATAGCCACAGATAGAGATTTTTTTCAAATTCTTTATTTATATGACAGAATAAAGCATCCATCAGAGCAAAGTACAACAGAAAAGGTGCAATGTCTCACCTAATAAAAAGACAATCCAAAATGACAAGGTAATATAATATAAAGTGAGATTGCAGAAATGCAAAGTAATTTAACATCACTAAAACCCATAATAATTTCTTCTAAAAATAAGGCGGTAACTATGAACAATATGCCAGAGTTTGTACGGGTGGACACTTTGGAGTAGTGCCACGCTAATGGTGAAAGATAATTGAAAAAAAATTCTGTAAAGAAAAAGCTGCGACACATAAACATGCGATAACCATGCAAGGAAAAATAATGTAAAGGGCAATATTTGCGCTAATTAAAAAAATATCAAATTCCCTAAACCAATCACAAATTAATGTATATGTGCAAAAAGTCATATACCCTAAATACATGTTAAATAAATATAAATGATGTCACTCTATATATTAGACAACAATATAATTGAAAAAAGTGTCCATATAAATTCATATAGTGAAAATAGATAAGATAATTAAACTAAAATAATCATTAGGTGCAAAGTCCACATATAGTGATAGGATGATTAAACTAAATTAATCATAAAGTGCAAAGTCCACATATGGTGTATGTTGAATCCAATTTCACAATATGAAGAGGAATGAATGGAAATTCAAAAAGCGAGTTGAAAGACGATTCCGCCACCATCAAGAGGGTAAATGGTGGATCTATCCTTAGGGTGCACATCACAAAAGAATATATTAAGGACCCTTACCAGATGAAATGGACCTTCATAGCGAGGTCGTTAATGCCTGCAGATATAACCCCCTGCGGGGTCCTTACATCAATCCAGGATGTCCGTCCTCCAGATACCTCCTGACTCACAGTGACAAACTTCCATCCGCTGCACAGAGAGAACCCGCTTGCTAATAAAGGAAGCCAAGACACTCACCCAGCACCGGAACGGGCCACATAGAAGGGTAGAAAAAAAGAGGGAACTCAAATAGTGTGTTATCCTTAACCACTGTTTTGTTTATTCAAAAAAAGTTCCACACAAAAGTTTTAAAAAAGAGAGAAATTTGCCGACAATAAAAATATACAGCGATCACCCATGCTTCCGGGGTCACGTATAGCATAGTGACATCAGTGCGTAACTTAATCTTTTGGAATTTTAGAGAAAAAGAAACAAATCCACAGAATCACACGGTCACCCAAGAGATAAAGAGGGAGAGGGGGAGCCAGGATGACCTGATGCATGGGTGCAACAGTACGAAGGACAGGAGGACCTCGATCCCTAAAGCAGCTCTCCAGGAGGGACTTCCCTTCATCCGAATATACAAACATGTTCCAGTATGCCCATGTTTTTGTATATTTTTCTCTTCTATTTTGGGCGGTAAGTACCAGGTCTTCCAGGGTATTGATACTCCTGACCTTATTAAGCCACATAGCAATGGAAGTAGGATTGGGGTCTTTCCAACACAAGTTGACACAACCTTTGGCGGCATTAATCAAGTGACGGAGAACTAATTTCTTGTATGTCTGAAGCAGAATTTGTGAGCAGTGGAGCAGGAAGAAGGCAGGATCCTAAAGATCTTCTGCACCTCTGACCAATACTGTTGACTTTTCAGACAAGATGTGAAGGAAATCACAGCAAGAGATTTATCTATCCACACTGTTTAGCATAAGTGCAGGGATCTCACAGGTTAAGGGAAATACATTTATAAGACTATGGCCAGCTTTAAATTGACCACTTGCCCACCAGCCACTGCATATATATGGCGACAAGTCGGCTCTCCTGTGCAAACCGATGTACCCATACATCGGCCTGTGCATGTTAAACTGTGGGCCTGCGGGTTCTGCGGGTTCTGTGACCTGGTCATTAAGGGGGTAAAACCTTCTGAGGCTGTTAAGTGGTTAATATTCCTTTCTAGAAAGCACTAAGATAAAATATACTCCCAATTTGCAAAATCAGAAACACCCCATCCTTCATTGTCACTTGCCTCATCTGTGTAGCTTTTACCTGAAACATAGGATAGCTGTATAAATGAGAGCGCATATACTATAGCTCAGTTTTTGAGATAGCTGCGACATAACTATTATTGGACATTTTCAAAACTCTAGTGGACAATGTTGTTCATTTTTTTAGTGAACAATGTTTTTCATTTTGCACAGCCAACTTGCTTAGTTAACTAGATTTAGCAGTTGATAAGGTTCATCAGGCCTGAGGCCTTCCTTCTCACAGATTGATAAATTGTGTTTTATTTCTTAAACAAGCGGGTAACACAAGAAAAAAGATATAAGTGATGGTTTAAAGGTCCTTGAGAATATTTTTAAATTGAATCTTAATAAAAGATGTAGAAGGTTGAGTGATTGCTTAATAAATGCTGTAGCCACTGAACTCAGACATTATGATGTTAAAGGTGTAGTAGAATATAATTGTAACTGTAGAAATTGTTAGTAAAACAGATGATGCTGTGATACATTCTCTCTATACAAAGGTAACAGCCTTGCTTATAGGCACACATACAACTCATGCCATGACTGTGTGCTTCAAAATCAGTACATAGGAAGATCAACATTTCACTCTCAAGTCTAAGGCTCCGTTCACATCTAGGCATTTTTTGGGAGATTTTTTTGCTCTAAGCCTCAGCTCTAAAAATGCCCAACAAGACTAATCCCTTTCATTTCAATGGCCCCTGTTCACATCTGAGCGTTCTGTTGCCTTAAGAAAAACACCAAAAAGTACACGAGCTTCTTTTTTTGGCAGATTACAGGCGTTTTACTGCTTTTCATTAGTCACTTGTCAACTCAAAACGCATGCACAAATACGGTGCAAAAACACTGCACAAACGCCAGAAAAACAACTAAACGACGCCTGTAAAAAAGCCTAGATGTGAACGGAGCCCAAGGGAGATTGTAGCATTTTAACAATTGTAATTATATAGTACATTAAAGTGTATGCTACCCATGCTATGCATGGCCAAAACATATCTCATTCTTTTTTTCGTTTTGAATAGAGTAACCACTTGCCGACCATAGGACAAAATATGACCTCCACGGTTTGCAGTGCTTATACCAGGATGGTGTATGCAGCTACAGGCATAATCCTGGTATTAAAATTTGCAAATTCCCTGTAACTCATAAATGATTAGCAACTCAATCACTTTTGTGGGTGGTGGAAGGGGGACCCCCACCTTCCACCGCTGCCGCCGTCAGCGATGGCTGCACAGTACAGCAAAAGAGGAACTGACATTTTTCATCCCTCACTTTGACCATGGAAATTGAACGTGGCAAGGATTTTGTCACTTTGGGTACTGCCTCTCTGTATAACTGACCTTTAGCGGCCAGGAAAGCAGCCAATCAGAGACTTTGTCCTCCTTGGGTTTGTGCCAGACATGGCGTTTTCTTTTATGGCCAAAAAGTTACATTTTAGTCTCATTAGACCAGAGCACCTTCCTCCATACATTTTGGGAGTCTCCCACATGCCTTTTCGCAAACTCAAAATGTGCCATTTTGTTTTTTGCTGAAAGTAATGGCTTTCTTCTGGCCACTCTGCCATAAAGCCCAACTCTATGGAGCGTACAGCTTATTATCGTCCTATGTACAGATACTCCAAACTCTGCTGTGGAACTCTGCAGCTCCTCCAGGGTTACCTTAGTCTCTGTGCTGCCTCTCTGTTTAATGCCCTCCTTGCCCGGTCCATGAGTTTTGGTGTGCGGCCGTCTCTTGGCAGGTTTGCTGTTGTGCCATGTTCTTTCCATTTGGTTATGATATATTTGATGGTGCTCCTAGGGATCATCAAAGATTTTTTTTTATAACCTAACCCTGACTTGTACTTCTCAACAACATTATCCCTTACTTGTTGGGAGAGTTCCTTGATCTTCAAGGCAGTGTTTGGTTAGTGGTGCCTCTTACTTAGGTGTTGCAGCCTCTGGGGCCTTTCCAAAAGGTGTATATATGTAATGACAGATCATGTGACACTTAGTTTGCACACAGGTGGACATCATTTCACTAATTATGTGACTTCTGAAGGTAATTGGTTGCACCAGAGCTTTTTATGGGCTTCATAACAAAGGGCGTGAATACATACGCACATGCCAATTACCATTTCTGAAAAATAGTTTTATGTATACATCTTCTAATTTTACTTCACAAACTTAGACTATTGTGTTCTGAACCATCACATATATTTCAGATTAAAAAAAATATTGAACTAAAGGATAAAGGTAATGTAACAAAATAGGTAAAAAACCAAGGGGGGTCAATACTTTTGCAAGGTACTGTATATATATATATATATATATATATATATATATATATATATAATTTTTTTTTTTTTTTTTTTTTTACTTGAGTTATTGAACTTTGTAGGCAGCAAGATTTTTTCAACAGAGCTTCTGTGAATAGCTAAGCCTGTAGTTCCTCCTGCTGGTTGGCAATAGATAAACTAAACAAAAAGAAGAAATAATTATTTCTTAATCTTGTAAGAAACTGGATGCAAAGACATTGCACAGTCGATTTAATATTCAGATATGGCAATTTGCATTGATTTACATGGTAAAAAGGTTTGCTTTTAACACATGGTGACTTATTATAGGATGTGACAAATGGTTTTAGGGAAGTCCAAAGAACATATGTATGTGTGACATAAACTTTTAATGTATGGCCTCGTACACACGGTTTGATTGTTGTGAAAAGAGTGTGTGCAGGATTTTGTCTAGCATACTAACTATCAGCAAATTGTTGTTTGACAAACACGAACGGAGTGACATACTTTGAGAGTATAAAGAGGAAGTTTGTTTCTCAAGCGCCACCCTTTGGGCCCCTTATGCTAATTTTGTGTTAGTAGAAGTTAGTAGAATTTTGGTGAGCGTTGATTTTCAGATCGTACAAAACAAATGCCTTTTAAAATATGTGTGGCATAACTACATCAGTATCACCGCAAAGCAGCTTCATTATTATCCCATTAAAGAAGATGAAAATGTGCGCTGCATTTCGAGAGTTCATCAGCTGCCAAGTCACAAATGTTAATTCTAGATTACGAACAGTAGTTTACTAGACCAAACTCTTCCAGCTCATTTCTTAATTTCGAGCATGCGTGTTTGTACTTTCGACTTTTGTGTGACGATTTCTGTATTGACCATCTGAAAATCAGATGTTGAGTTCACATCCGCCAAAAATTTTATAGCCTGCACATCCAGCTTTTGTCTGATGAAAAAGTCAAATCAGCTGCCGAAAGCACTAAGAACTAACGTTTCGAAAATCCGCAAACAGCTCGTCTTTTGCCTTTTACCTTCTGATTTCCGTACCGTGTGTACGAGACCTTAGTGAAATGTTCGTGCATACAATAACTTTTCCAAGAAGATTGTGAGGATAAGCTTTAATTGATTCACAATGACATAGAGAAACATACCTTAAGTGCATATCACCTTCAAGTCTGAATGAGTTGTCACATAGTGTCAGATCCTGAGTCATCATGCCGTAGGTCAAGTTCTTTTTGCAAGGTCATAGAAGTGGAGATAGAGAATGTCTGAGCATTTGACACCCACACAAACTAGCTTTAAATTCAACAATACTATAAGTGAAGGGGCTTTTTGCAGAGTAAACTGACCTCTTGCCACGTCTCAGCAGAATAACATTGACCTTATTAGCTAACGTGCAATCTACATGATTACTTTTTGAAACCTGTCTAAATCTAAACCTGTCTAAATAATCTAAATAGACCTTGGACATACAATACAGTATGTTTTGGAATGACATTTTCTAACAAAAACTTGTATTGATTGAAGTATTGTGAAGAGTGTGAATGGTCGTCTTAAAGTTGTTCTGAGTGCGACTATATCAGTTCACCTTGTCTTCTGAGGTTGGGAAGAAGAACAATGACCGCTCAGACTAGTATTGAGTATCTATTTTTGCAGGTTCTGTTAGGCCTGCAGTGACAACTCCGCTATCTCTGCCATTGTAAACCAGAAAGGAAATATGTTGAAAAACTCAGTGTGGCTTAGTACTGTGTTCTTCAGACTTCTTCAAAGCTAGACCTTTTCTCTGAGTGGCCCTTAGGACCTACATAGCAGCTCTATGTATCTATTTCTATTCATATAAACAGTATATAGCTACAATGAATTATTCGTTTTAAGTGTATAAGTTCTGTGTTGTTGCATTATTTGTATAGTAGTCAGCACAGGAGTATCAACTTAATAAGTATTGGCCAGAAACTTCAGTTAACATTTTAAGGTTGTTATGAATTAATGTGTATCTAAAGCCATTTTTTTACTTTCTGGATAGAGTGGCGAAGGTTATTGTTAGGTTTTTATTGCCTTTGGCTCCTGCTGTCAGTCAAATCTACTGAGGAAGGTGTGGGGTGGGGCCAAGCTGTGTGTGTCAATAGACAATTGAGCCCTCTGTAAGCCTCCATAGCACACAGTTTTCTTTGCACTCATAGAAGAGAAGGAGCCTAGAGTGCTGAAGGGAACCCCAGAAGAAAAAGTTCAGGGCCGCTCTGTGCAATAGTATTGCACAGAGCTGGTAAGTAAAACATGTTTGATAGCTTTGCAATTACTTTAATAATTAATATTAAGGAAGGCATGGAGTTAGTTCAAACAGAGCTCCACCGAAAAGGGGAAGCTCTGTTTGTTTGCTCCTCCCCCCTCCGCTGCCACATTTGGCACCTTTCATGGGGAGGGGGAAGCTGATACCTGTCAAAACCAGGTAAGATCACCGCAATCATTGTGCGGTGATCTAGGCAATTTCTGGCCCCTCTTCCTTCCTGCTGCCTTCTGGGAGACACACAGGTCCTAGAAGACAGCAGGACCATTCAGAAAGCGCAGCGCGACTCACGCATGCACAATAGGAAACAGTCTGTGAAGCCGCAAGGCTTTTCCCTTAGTGAAGATGCTGGCACCTGCACCCGAAGCCGATGTACGGATCGGCTTGGGGCACAGACATTGCGGGATGCCTGTACAGGTAAGTGTCCTTATATTAAAAGTCAGCAGCTACAGTATTTGTAGCTACTGACTTATTTTTTTTCACCCCAGGCTGGAACTCCTCTTTAACCACTTGCCGACCGGCGCACGACGATATACGTCGGCAGAATGGCACGTACAGGCAGGAGGGCGTATATATATAAGTCCCTCCTTTCTGCCTGTCCGTGCCATCGGGAGCGCGCCGGGCCGGTCGGGACTCCCGTGAGTCCGATCACGGTACCCGCGGACTCGATCGCCGCGGGGACGCCTGCGATCGTCTCACGGGACGGCTGAACGGGGAGATGCCGAGATAAACAGCATCTCCCCGTTCTGCCTAGCAACTAGTGACGCCGATCTCTGCTCCCTGTGATTGGAGCAGAGATCAGCATTCACTAGCTGACAGCCACGCCCCTCCACAGTAAGAAACACACCCCTAGGCATACTTAACCCTTACACTGCCCCCTTGTGGTTAACCCCTTCACTGCCAGTGTCATTTTTACAGGAATCAATGCATTTAAATAGCATTAATTTCCTGTAAAAATGACAATGGTCCCAAAAATGTGTCAAAAATGTCCGATGTGTCCGCCATAATGTCGCAGTCACAAAAAAAATCGCAGATCTCCGCCATTACTAATAAAAAAAAATTATTAATAAAAATGCTATAAAACTATCCCCTATCTTGTAAACGCTATAACTTCTGCGCAAACCGATCAATAATCGCTTATTGCGATTTTTTTTACAAAAAATATGTAGAAGAATACGTATCTGCCTAAACTGAGGAAAAAAATATTTTTTTATATATTTTTTGGGGATATTTATTATAGCAAAAAGTAAAAAATAATGAATTTTTTTCAAAATTGTCGCTCTATTTTTGTTTATAGCGCAAAAAATAATAACCGCAGGGGCGATAAAATACCACCAAAAGAAAGCTCTATTTGTGGGAAAAAAAGGACGCCAATTTTATTTGGGAGCCACGTCGCACGACCGCACAATTTTCAGTTAAAACGACGCAGTGCCGAATCGCAAAAAGGGGCCTGGTCCTTTGGCTGCAAATTGGTCCAGTCTGAAAGTGGTTAAGTAGTATCGAACGCTCTGTCTTTTTCAACAAAATACATTACAGTCGAGCAGTGAACTCCCCAGTACATTTTGTGTTTATATGCCCAAACGCTTACATACTTTGCCTGCTCACTGCCACTGGCTCCGGGTCCAGTGTTGTTTTCACAAGCTGCTGGGTAGGGGTTTTTCTCATACACTAGTACTGTACTAGGGAGAGTGCAGCCTCCAGCTGGTATTAATCGCTAGCTTGGAGGAAGAAGGAGGGTAGATCAAGGGCAGCTTTGCCTATCCATCTGTGGATGTAAGAAAGCTTCTGTATTGTCAGCTGGAGCCTAAGACCAAGTAACGGGATGGAGCCATCCAAAGACAGGAACCAGGGAAGGGCGAATAAGAGAGCAGCCACAGGATTAAAAGAAAAAAGACATACAAAGAAGGCAATCCTGAGGTCTTCAGCACGGTTTTTAGTTTTAAATAGGGTTACTGACATTTTAAGGGTAAGTTTTCAAATGTTAAGTAAGGGCTTGGAGGTCAATTTTGAGGGTTAAGTCGTGAGGAAAATTAGAGCTGCATGCTGCTAATATTTTTACACAATAAATTAAGGGTTAGGTTATGAGTTGAGGAGGTTAAGAGTTAATTTTAGAGCAAAGTTTAAGTATTAGAGTTAGGTTAAGAGACATAGGTGATAGTTAGACATGTGCAATTCGTTTCGTCTTTTTCGTTTTTTCGTTTTTTTTCGTTATTTTCGTTCGTTCGTTTTCGTACGAATGAACGAATCATTCGAATCGTACGAATACGAATAACGAATCGTAACGAATCGTTCGAATCGTACGAATCCGAATAACGAATCATTCGAATCCGAAAAACAACAAAATCCGAAAAAAACAAATTAGAAACGAAAACGAACGAAAAAATTCGTAACTTTTTTTTTTGTTGAATTGGTCATTTTCCGTGTCCCTTACAATGGTGCTGCTAAACGTGCTTTGAATGGATTGAACAAAAAAATTCGTACATTCGTAACTTTTTTTTTCGATTCGTAACTTTTTTTTTCGATTCGCAACTTTTTTTTTTTTTTTTTTTCGATTTGTAATTTTCCATGTCTCTATTGAACCAAAAAATTCGTACATTCGTAACTTTTTTTTTGATTCGTAACTTTTTTTTTTTCGATTCGTAACTTTTTTTTCGATTCGTAACTTTTTTTTTTTTTTTTTTTTTTTTCGATTTGTAATTTTCCATGTCTCTATTGAACCAAAAAATTCGTACATTCGTAACTTTTTTTTCGATTCGTAACTTTTTTTTTTCGATTCGTAAATGATTAAAATGTAATAATAGCATACACATTACATCAAATTATGAATTAAGCTCTGATTACTAATCTACGAATGTTACGAATGTACGAATAAATACGAATGTGTCCGAAAATTAAACTAACGAAAAAACGAATCAACGTAAAAATAACTCTTACGAATGTACGAATCGTTACGAATACGAACAACGACGACTTACGAATGTACGAATCGTTACGAATCGACGGAAACGAAAAAAACGAAACGAAAAAAAAACGATTTTTTTTTTTTCGGAAACGAAAAAAACGAAACGAAAATAAACGAATTTTTTGGTTGTGCACATGTCTAGTGATAGTTGGAGAGCATATAGTGATACCATTGTAATTCATGTTTATCCTTAGAGCTGTCCTGCCGAATCAAATGATCAAGATTCTGAAATACAGAGTATTTGAAACACTGAGATTGTTTGGTGTACAGTACATGAAAAAATACCAAGAGGGAAAACAAACACTTTGGTTAGTTTACTTCTCGATGTATTTCATACTATGTTCTCAAGTTTGTCTGGAAAGTACTTATAAATGTCTTCATAGCTTATAAATACAAAACAATCACAATAAAGTAGCATGAATTGTGTTCATCAGGTGTAAACTTTAAAGAAATGAGTTGGATATTTCTATACGAACCACTGCTTTTATTGCAATGATATGTTTGTGCTCCTGCAAAGCAGTTAGTGGATATAAATTACATTGAACCAGAAGCATGGAGGATATAAAAACAATGGTGTTCTTAAAGACTTTGACATTGGATGATATCCTGTTGTTTAAGTTATGATGGCCTGAACAAAATGTAGCAAAGGAAATCTGCATTTCTGTATTCCTTGCAGGTGCGCTAACCACTGAGAGGTTTAATGGGCCATTTCCACAGTAATTGCTCACAAGGAGCAGGTTACCAATTCTGTCTCCCGTTAAAAAGTCGGAGACAAATGGAGAAGATAATGTTAGGCACAGAGCTACAAAGTAGATACAACAATATAGGAAACAAACAATTAGCAAATAATACAATATATTTAAAGCACAGAGGTAGTTAAGAACATAGGGCTATTTATAAAGTAGTGAATATCCATTTTCTCAACAATATCCATGTACTTTATATTTTTATTTTTCTGTCTTTGTGCTCCTAATAAATTTGGATTTGCAGTTTTTTTCCTTATTACAAGAATGTAATAAATCTTTTTTTTTTCAAGTTTCTTTTTCAGTTTCCTGTTTTTTTGGTGTGTGCATTATTGGAATTTGTTACAATTATGAAACTGTGAGGTTGTAATCTGAGAAAAACTGCCTTATTAGTTCATAACTATAATAGTGGGAGGACATAATTGCCCAGATTACAAGTTGTCCCTGCTTCTGTAGTATGGATGAGCAAAAATTGGGAGCTTTCAAAATCTCGGTGAAAAATTTGAAAATGTCACCAAATTTGCTGTTTGGGTGAAATGCAATGGAGTCAATATGGAAGGTGAAGATAATGAAGTGTTTTGTGTTTTTAGGGTACAATATGCTTTAATGGTTCCTTAGAAATGGAGAAGTCATTGACCACTTTGACATATTGATGGCACTGCAGATTACTGCAAATTATACATAAGCAATCCAAATGTAAAGATTTGAGCCTAAATTCAGCGAGATTTTGGCAAAACCAAAATCTGTAATCTTGTGATTTAGGAATCAGTTTTGTCTAAATTATCCCCTTAACTTTGTTTCCAGTCATCTGGTATAGTCCCAACATTTCTATGACAGCAACATTATTCTTATAGGAATTTTAATACTTGCCACCTTTTGTCTTTAACCTAATTAACTTATACTTCTATCTAAGCAAGATATATATATATATATATATATATATATATATATATATATATATATATGTGGACTAATATATCTAATATTATTTTTAAAACCATGTGAAACATTTCCTTTCTTTATTTGTGCATAGGTTTGTTCTTCATGTGACAACCCTGTAGATGCATAAGTTAGTGTTTTTTTTACTAGTATGAGTCATGCCCTAAGGTCATGGTTGAAACTATCTGTTCTTATTTTCAGGTGCTTTTATAAGACTGCTTTTCTCTAGATTAAAGCTTTTATCCTTATCTTGTCCAGTTAGCAACATATGTATTTCTGAAAAACCAACCGGACCCTCATACAGAATTTATTGCACCAAGAATGTGGCATGTGTCTCATGTATTATAGCCAGACTAAATTTTACTTTTTGCCTACCTGGACAAACTATCTTGTATTCCCCCATTCTAAAGTATGCAGAGTTTATTCATAAGTCACTCTTTAGGGTGCTTATTCAGAATAAACAGGTCATTTAACCAACATCTCAGGGCTATGACTGGCCTTAGTAGTATAGAGAGAAACAGTTTCATAAAGATGGGTTGAGAGAGAAAGGCCTTAGTAGTATAGTAATATCAGGATCATATATAAAGAAACAGTTTCACAAAGAGGGAATGAAAACCTTAAAGATACGACCAGAAAAAAAACATGTTTGCAGAATCAGAGATAGGGTCGATGCAGGACTGCTGATAGGGGGTTGGAGCCGGCCCTCCTGGAAGGGATCTAGGCACTATAAGTTCAGCAGGGGGCCCAGGGACAGGGAGGGGATTGTTTAAATACCTTTGGGCACATGCACAGTAATCCCATGGGCTGTGGCTCCCATTAATTGAATATAAGTTCCCCTGTCCCCATCAATTCAACAACAGGGGCCGGGACAGAGAGGTAGAAGGTGGAGAAGGTGGAGTAACCCTCTGTGCTGTGGCTCCTTTCAATTAAATTAAAATTTCAGCCTCTTCTATGTCAATCCACCAGGGCAGGCTGCAACTTTGATTTATTTTGCTGAAGGGGAAAACTTTGAGGCTTTTATCTGAATGCTCAAACAGCCAAAGATGAAACATTAACTCATCCCTACCCAAGAAGGGGGAGGGTCCTTTCAGATATATAGTACCAGGCTCCATTATTTCTATTGACAGCTCTGGGGTCTATGAGTTATGTTCTTGGTGTATGGGCCCAGAAGAGTTGAACTGTTTATACACAGTACACTCAGCCAATAAAGAAAGTAGGCAATGCAGGGCAAAACGAATTGACTATGCCTCTCAATTCAAAGCAGTGTTGTCAGCCTGCCATGTACATTCCTACAGTTTGCTGTCAGGCTCTGTGATGATAATGATGAATGATGACCCCAAACTGTGTGGAGAAATTGGATAATTTATATTTCATGCAGGGCCACCCTTTTTGTCACAAGTACTCACCCGGGCCGAAATGCTGAGAGCTGCTCCCCTTGCGACTAGGTGCACGATGCCTTTGGAGTGGGTACAGAGGTCACCGGGCACAAAGATGCACGGGTTGCCAGCAGGTGTGTTGCAGGTGGTGTGCAGTAGCGACGTTGACCAGGAGAGGCTGATGCTGCACTGGAAGTAGACACCTGGCAGGACCGTGATGAGGCAGAGGTTATGGAGGTACCAGAACGTGTACTGGAGGAGGACCCTTAGGTGCATGTGAGAACTAGAAGTCCAGAACACCGAGCAGAGGGTCAAACACAAGTAACTTCAGAGAATGTCCAGTAGGCAAGCCGAGGGTCAAGCACAGGTAGTCAGGCAGCAGAGGTATCCAGGAAGCAGGCCAGGGGTCAAACACAGGTAAGTAACTCAGAGAATGTCCAGTAAGCAGGCCGAGGGTCAAGCACAGGTAATCAGGCAGCGGAGGTATCCAGGAAGCAGGCCAGGGGTCAAATACAGGTAAGTAACTCAGAGAATGTCCAGTAAGCCGGCCGAGGGTCAAGCACAGGTAATCAGGCAGCAGAGGTATCCAGGAAGCAGGCCAGGGGTCAAAACACAGGTAAGTAACTCAGAGAATGTCCAGTAAGCAGGCCGAGGGTCAAGCACAGGTAATCAGGCAGCAGAGGTATCCAGGAAGCAGGCCAGGGGTCAAACACAGGTAAGTAACTCAGAGAATGTCCAGTAAGCAGGCCGAGGGTCAAGCACAGGTAATCAGGCAGCAGAGATATCCAGGAAGCAGGCCAGGGGTCAAACACAGGTAGCAGCAGCGGTGGTCAAGCAGGTTCCGGGTCAGGCACAGGTAATCAAGCAGGTACAGGATACAAGGTACTGGATACAAGGTACAGGATACAAGGTACAGGATACAGGATACTGGAAACAAGGACTGGAGCCAGGACTCAGGAAGAGACAACAAACCAGCAATTGTGAGGAGACAGAGGAAGCCTTTTATAGGCCAGGTAAGTGGTCAGGTGGGATACCCGAACGAGTGCGCATGCGCACTCGTCGTCTGTCAGCGCCGCGCACAGCGGTGAGCCGCACTGGCTGGGCTGCATCAGATACCCGGGCGCCATGGACCCGCGCATGCGCACCCGCTACCCGGCGTACCTGTACTGTTCGCTGAGCCGCTCTACCGCGCGGAACCCGGCGAAATGGGCAAGTGAGTAAAAGAAACAGATTTAAATCTCATGTCTTTGCTAGATATTCATGTAATGTAACACATGGGAAAAAATAAAACAGACCAGCTTAAAATATATTGACACAAAGGAAATCAGCTAGAAAGAAATACAACAGCGTCATAAAGCTCCATTAGCAGAGTCTTCAGAATACTCTTAATTGGCCTGATTGTAAATAGTCTGTTGTAAAATATTACGCTTGTGGTATACACATTTATCAGACTGGGCGTAGTGGCCTATAAAAACATACAGATGAACTGTCTAGAGTTATGCCCCGTACACACAATAGGATTTTTCATTGTCGGAAATTTTGATCGCGTGTACACAATTCCAACGCACAAAGTGCCACGCATGCTCGGAATCAAGCAGAAGAGCTATTGAGCTATTGGCTATTGAACTTCATTTTTCTCGGCTCATCATACGTGTTGTATGTCACTGCTTCTTGGCGTAATTTCCGACCAACCTTGTGTGACCGTGTGTATGCAAGACAAGTTTGAGCCAACATCCTTCGGGAAAAAAACATGGATTTTGTTGTCGGAAAATCCTATAGTGTGTACAAGGCATAAGACTTCATACAATTTTCATGATTCTTACTATAACTGAGCTACATTTACATTGGATGTATGGAAAGATGGCAATCTGTTAGACACCAAACACACCTATAATACCAGGTCCAGATGGCTGATGTAGCACTACCCCCGAAAAGGCCACTGGAAGGGGGGTAACAGGGATAGTCAAAAACAGGCAGAGATCAGGGCAGGCAGCAGTTATCATCTGTCTGAACCTGAGTACTTCCCTATATAGTACTCAAGGATAATCAAGGCAAGCAGCCAAAGGTGTGGATGAAAATTCCCTAGCTTGCAGTATTACCCAATGCCATTAGATGTGGGGGAATAACTGAACACCATCAGTTATAAGCTAGAAACACTATATAGCGAATATCTGTAGAGTTCACAAGATCAAAACCTCTGGAAACCAGTATTAGCAAAAGTATTAAGAGGTATCATGAAAGACACCTTAATAGTTGTACGCATACATTTGAGCTTCGCTATTAAACACTATAAATACATTTTTCTTCCACAAAGAACTATGTAAAATACTGTATGTTAAAAGAAGTTTAGAGCTCCTGCTGGCTGAAAATTTAAATATGAACTGTTCACATACAATATTTCATATTTTAAAAGTAAAACTTTTTTTAACAATTCGTTATTTTACTCATGAACACAATAAAATTAGAAAATACACACTCTCCCTTTATGAAAAAAGTATCTTAATAATTTATTTGATCGCCTGCTGATGTTTTGCCTTCATACTTCTGCATGCAAAGAAATATTTCCTAAAAAATTACCATAATTTCTATGACTTTAGAAGAAAATTCTTATTCTTGCCTACAGGACAAATATATGAAGATTGATCTAACGTTAAAGCGTAACTCCACTTTTGTTGTGAAAAAAAACATTCCTCTCCGGGGGATCTATGTATATTCATTAAAAGGAGGATACCGCACTGACACCCTGAATAAAGTACAGCAGCCAGCACAGCAAGGGACAAATTGCAAATGAGTGATTGTAGAAATGTGCAGCGCTGATTGGAGAAGGTCACCATGTGACTGACGACCATAAAATATATATTAAAAATAATGTCAATAAATAGAGCACATATTGTTGTCAGCAGTCAGCAGCACACTGACACGCTGACACTGACTGAAAAAAACATTGAAAAACAATGATCATGTCCAAATAGGAAGATAAATCCTTCTGGCATCAATGAGTAAGTATGGAAAATAACCACCACCAAAAAACTAGGACCCAAAAACAAAAATGCATTATTTGGTCAGCACACATTGCATTTTCAGAAAATTATAGCGGCTGCAAATTGAAAAGGAAAGGTAATTTTTAATAACATTAAATTACAATATGACTTGTGTTACAATTGTATACACTATATTATTTTTTCTTTATTTGCTATTTATTATATTATTATTATTTACTTTAATGCATTCCCTACATTAAGGGTAAAAAATGCCCAATAATACTATCTCCCCCTCATCCCCCTAAATACTTACCTAAATCCGATTCCTCACTCAATTCAGCGTTGTGCCTGTCTGTATCAGCGGTCTCCCTATTCTCACAAGCTTTGCTGAGGCAGCTGGAACCATTGACTCCTGCTGCTGTCAATCAAATTCTGTGAGGAGGGAGCAAGGGGTGCTGAGACATATTGTGTATGTCAAAAGAAGCACACAGCCCGGATTGGGACCTTAATGCATAAGGGGAAGTAGGCGGTTTGCGCATTGATTGTTAGAGGCTGTGGCAATCTGGTTGCTGTCCTCATCATCTATGAGATATCAAGTTGTAGAGGCATTATATCCTTGTGGAGCTATTTGTATATGTGATACCTCCAGAGGATCATTTTATTGTTTTTGGTAAGCGCCACATTCATACCCATTTATTCTCTACATTATGACATCAAAAAAATAAATAAAAATGTTTTGGGTTTACATCCACTTTAACCTCGTAAATCCACAAATAACAAACTTTCTGCCCTCATGTGACTATGCTCACTCCTCCACTATATCTATGAAGTCACAGTCTGAACTCAAAACATGGCTACCCTTATTCATCTTCATTACACAGGGAATGGGGCTATTCATAGTTTACAGAGAAAAGATAACCATGTTTATGCTTCCCTCTCAGCTCACTGGAATTTACAAGGTCACTGCATTTCTGGCAAGCTCAACATGTATTCTGTACTTGCTGAAAATGTACTTGAAAACAAGAAGACTAATGCAGCCTTGACTAGACTAGCAAGCTGCAAAATTATCTTTTTTTGTTTTTGGGTTAAATTATCCTTTAACACTGTTAAATAACCATTTTTCAGCTTATAGGACTGTCGCATTTTGAATGACAATTGCGTGGTCAGGGAAGATGTACCCAAATAAAATTTTTATACTTTTTTCCCCACAAATAAAGCTTTCTTTTGGTGGTATTTGATCACCTCTGTGGTTTTTATTTCTTGCACTATAAACAAAAGAAGAGGGACAATATTTTTAACTTTTTGCTATAATAAATATCCATTTTTTTATTTATTTAAAAACACATTTTTTCCTTAGTTTAGGCCGATATGTATTCTTCTACATATTTTTGATAAAATTGATTGGTTTGCGCAAAAGTTATAGCGTCTACAATATAGGGGATAGATTTATAGCATTTTTATTATTATTTTTTTTTTACTAGTAATGGCGGCGATCTGCGATTTTCATCATGACTGCAATATTGCGGCGGACATATCGGACACTTTTGATACATTTTTGGGACCATTCACATTTATACAGCGATCCGTGCTATAAAAATGCATTGATTACTGTATAAATGTGACTGGCAGGGAAGGGGTGGCCACTAGGGGGTGAACAAGGGGTTAATATGTTCCCTATGGGAGTGATTCTAACTGTGGGGGGAGGGGACTGACTGGGGGAGGTGACCAATCGGTGTCCCTATGTACAAGGGACACACCATCGATCTCCTCTCCTCTGACGGCTACGCGCTCGGAGCTGACTGCTCCTTCTATTGGTCTCTAGAAGGAGCAGTCCAGTCCTATTGGGGCCAAAAGAAGGAGCAGTCAGCTCCGAGCGCGTAGCCTTTCATCACTGCAGCCCTGATTGACAAGATTGCAACCCTGCATAGGTCCAATCAGATGCCGGTGACATAACTTCCTTTTCCACAGTCCATACTGGTTTGTGTGGAGCTGCTTGGTTCCTTTGCTCCTGGAGAAACAATGTTATCAATTCCAGCCAGCTGCTCAATCCTTTCCAGCTATCCGGAACAGCGGTGGGACTCACAGAGCCATGTGGAATACAAGGACTGCACTTTACTCTGACGACCATGCATCTTCTATCATCTTGTAAGTGTTTTTAATCTTATCCTATTAAAGTCATCATTTTAATACTACACTCAGGTCGGCGCCACCCCCTCCCTGTTTTTTCCTTACATGTCTTGCAGAGTTCTGGACAAACTCTGAAGGACGTCTGCCTTCCTTTTTAACCCTTAATACCCCTTTCTATGGATACATCACCATCCAGATATTAGAGTCACAGACTATACCCCTAAGGATTACTCCATCTGGAGCGCCAGATAAACACTGACTATACTGCTATATAAATTGTAACTGACCTCTATGCATTTACAGAACAATTTTATCCCCATAATGCTTTCATCTGGACATGTTTTTACTTGGTCAGAAAAGCCCAGGAAATATAAGTGAATGCAGAGGAAATGGGGGTGTGGAGGCGCCAACTGTAATAGTCCTATTATGTAATTAAATATTAGTGTAGTATATACACTTACTAGTTTGCAGGGTGGGGATGCCCTTCAAAGGTGGAGGTGTCCTGGGGTGTACTGGTGCTGCACTGCCGGTTATGGTCACGTTCCTTTGGCCACCGAGGTGTTGAATCAGGTCATAGTCATTTCTGCGGCGTCCACTGGATGGAAAAGCTCCATGCTAACCACTCTGGCTAATATAAGTGAATAGAACACTTTACTCTGAGTTTTCACCCAAAAAAATGTTCCAACACTATTCAAGCCCAACGTTAAAAATGTATGAATCTAGGCAGATTTATTTCTCCACAAAATAAATAAAAGAGATGGTGAACAAGTGAAGCAACTTTTAAGAAGTTTTCTGATCTTTTTGATGCTGATTTTAAATGCTCACCTGAGTTCAAGTAGATACAGACACCGGGGGAAACTTCTGAATGAAGTAGTTATGTGTCAGCGTGGAATGAAATGCATAGTAAGACAATGACAGAACGTAGCAATAATAATTCAATAGTTTCTAGAGTTTTACAGAGTGCCTGGTGAATAAGATAAGCTGCCTGTGCCATCACAGTGTGAAATCAATGCCTCAATGCTAGTATTATGGTGATCAATACAGGGACAATAGCTCAAGCTTTATAGTAAAGCTAATAGGGGAGCTTGCTGCTGGCTATAAAGTGGAGGTTGTTTTTTTTTTTTTTTCCACAAGATTATTACATATGCATTTAAATGGCTCTAGTCTTGTCTGTTCCATCAATGCTAGATACTATATTGAAGATTCCAAGGGAAACATAATTGCCCTCATTTAATAAAGCAATAGAAAGTGTAACTACTTTAAGCAAGTGCTCTAGCCTCAGAACCAATCAGAAATCATATTTTAACAAATCTTACTCCAGTAAACTGAAATCTGATTAGCAGTGATAAGATAATGTTCATTATATCATTAGATTATGCATTGATTTGTTGAATGAGCCTGTATGATTATTTTTTTATGTTTGAAATAACTTTACCTGGCTAGCCAAAAAGTATGTAAAAAGCACAACAGTGGCAGAACTACCAGGGACGCAAAGATCACACTTGCAACAAGGCCCTGGTGTTCCGTCATTGTGGAGGGGCCCCAAGAGCCCAGCTGAAGTTGTTAAGCAGAGAGTGTCTGTTATACTCACTCTTATACTGCCCAGACCGAGCAATGACAACCCCCCCTCCCTGGAGTTGGATCTACTCCTCCTCTTCCCACCCCTCTCCTCCTGTGTGTACCAACAGCCCCGTTAACATTCCATTCTCCAGCAGAGCTGGGTTTTGAAAGGGGATGAGTAGGAGGGAAAGCCCAGCAGCTGCAACTACATTGTGGAGTATATGCAGACTGCATGAGCCTCCTTCCTTCCTGGGGTGAGTGAGCTCACCATCCAGGGTGACTGAGGTGTCCCCCCCTCCCTTTTCTCTCCTGCCTATGAATACACTGATGTAAAGGGAGCTCTGTGGACTCTGATGTAAGGGGGCTTTGGTGAGCAGAGACTCCATTGCATCAGAGTTCCCTTTTACTGTACACTAGAGTCCACAGCATTCCCCCAAACACCAAAGCCCCTCCTTAAATCAGGGTTCCCAAAGCACACCTTACATCAGAGTTTCCCTTTACATTAGATTCCACAGAGCTCCCCCTTACAGTGAAATTCTGTGGACTCTGATGTAAGGGGGGGCCCTGCAGACTGCAGGTTCAGATTTAAAGGGGAACTCTGCGGGTTCAGATGTAAAGGGAAACTCTGCAAGCCTGCTGCATAACATGTGAAGAGGTCCCACTGCAGGTCAATAATAAAGTGCCCTGTGATCAGAGTCAAGGCCTCAGAGCTCAGTGGGAAGGGCCTTTCATGGTTTCTTGCACTGGGCCCTTGAAGGTATTAGTTATGCCTCTGAAGCACAAGTACTGTAGCTGTACTCCCCACAGCCCAAGAAGTCCAATCTTGTCTTCCTTTGATCTTAAAGAGTCATGTGTAAAAAAACTGAAAGTCAGCAGCTACAAATACAGACACTTACCATTGTCATCTTGCTTGTGGGAAGCCAGCTTTGATTTCTTGTGACTGCACAGCTGGCTTGCGCATGTGCTTTCTGAATGGACCCACAGCCTCCTGGGACATGTGACATGTCCTAGTAGGTTGAGGACAGGGAGTGGGGCCAAACTTCCACCCTACTCACCTAGGTGAACCAAGTGGGAGTGACAGAATAATTTTTTTCTGGAAGCAGGTACCTATTTATGACACATACCTGCTTCCAGAAAAAAAATATTCTAAAGCGCTAAAGAAGGGGGTGAAAAATCGGAACTTGAGCGGGGCTTCACCGCTGCTATGACTTACTAACAAACCCTCAGCCGGCCCCCTACTGTTTAATGCACAAGATCTGCTGAGTGTGGGAGAATGAAGCCTCCTGGGAAGTATTTCAAGATGCTGCAGGGAGGGAGAAGGCAGACCAAGGGCTATCTAATTATATTACTTGCTAAAAAAAGGTACTTGCTACTCAAAAAAAAATGTAATCTAAATGTGTAATAGGGGGGTGGGAGTGTTACGAAGATATGATATCTTAAATGTAATGAAACATCTGTTTTAATCTTGCTGAAATTAATAAATAAAAAAGAGTAACAGGCTGAAATACTTTGCTTCCTTAGAAATTTCTGCTTAAGGCCCCTTTCACACTTATACGACTTGTCCCACGATTTGGGACTGCAAAGTAGCATGACAAGTTGTTCCCCATGATTTCCAATGATAGCCATTCATATTAGTACCACTTCAAGTCGTTCCGACTTCAAAGTAGTCCCTGCACTACTTTGGTCCGATTTTGATGCCACTTACACAGGCATTCCTTGAAATCGCAGCAAAATCGCAGAAAAATCGCAGCAAAATCGTGCAACTTTGAAGTCGCACAAGTGTGAAAGGGGCCTTAGGCTCCATTCACACTTGTGCGACTTGTCATGCAACTTTAGACATTATAGTGGCGTGACAAGTCATTCCCCATGTTTTCCAATGATAACCATTCATATATGTGCGACTTAACATTGTAGCGACTTCCAAGTAGTTCATGCACTACTTTGGTCTGACTTTAATGCAACTTGTGGGCCAAAGACTTCAATGTTAACCCTCAAAAGTTGCATGAAAGTCATGCCTGAATGTTATACAATGCAATGGTTGGTCAAAGCCAAAGTTGTATCCAAGTTGTGTCAAAGTTGCACCAAAGTTGTACTCCATAGTTGACGCAACTTTGGAGTCGTACAAATGTGAATGGAGACTTATGTTCCCTTCAGTGCTGCTAATATAATCAAAAGCTCAGGCATTTGATCACATGGTCTTTATTAAATAGAGGGATCAGTCAGTGTAAACGCCACACTTTCAGCAGATATCACATAACAAAATCCATAGGGGTTTGTTTCTGTGAGCAGCACTGGAGAAAACACAAAGCAACATTTTCTCCAGGAAAGATAAGTATTTCATCCATTCTATTTATTTTTATTTATTATTCTTATCAAGATGATTAGGAGAGGTCACCAATTAAGGATAGGTAACTTTAAAATAAAATTTGTACTATTTATGTTGTTATGGAAATCTAATCTGATCAACAAATAGTGTTACAGTTAAGAGAATAATCATGACTTAAAGTTGCCACATTTAAATATAACCAATTTATTCTAGCTACACAGAGATAACTACCTTCTCCTATATCTGAAGGCATTCATTCTACTGTCCACCTGCTATTCATTTTTAAAGTGATTGAAACTGCTGTCTTTAGTAATCTCAGTAGTTCTCTCATGAGAATGGCATTGACTGTATGAAACATCCTCTTATTCTTCCTTGGAGAGTATGGAATGAGTGGGAGTTAAAGCCTTAAAGCATTGCACATTGTAGAAAGAAAGATACAATACAAAGATATACCCTTGCGGCATTGATAGACTAAAGGGAACCTGTCATTAAAAGCATAATTTATAACTAAGTAATACTAGCCCCTAAGATCAGTCACTGCAATGAACATGCCTTTTACTTCAAAAGAAAGCGTCTTCTATTCTCAGAATGCAGACTTTGATTTGAGTTCCTCATTGGAGTTCTATTGTGCCCACCAGGCATTCCACAATGCATTGCACATTGCCTCAACAGACAATAAAGCAAAAATGTGAGTTTGTCTAAGCTCCAATCTGGAAGTTTGCTTTCTGAGTGTACACATTGTGGTCTACAAAAAGAAACTCTTTCTGAAACTAAAGGACATACAGTCAAATTGTAGGCCTACTCTCGGTGTATAACTAAGGTCTCCTGTCTAAAAAATGTTCTAAATCTAGCTACTATGTGAAGCCCAAGCTTCAAAAAATAACAAAAAATATTCTTTACCTTCTCTGGCTCAGTTAATTTCTCCTTCATTTTTGTCTCACACACTATTCTTGCCAGAAAGTGCAGCTCGCAGCAGGAGGGTTTTCAGCAACAGAGGCACTGCTTTTAGTCCAGAAAGCATGGGTAGAACTAGTTGCTGATGGGCAAACTACAGGCTTTGCACACTCTCACAGGCAAAAACGTTTTATGAAGAGACATTGGGGTTGATTTAATAATTGACTGTGCACTCTGCAAAAGCAGTTGCTCCAGAGCTTAGTAAATTAGCAGAAGCTCTGATGACTTTCATCATCCAATCATATGCAAGCAAAAATGCTGTTTTTTTTTTATTTATTTTTTATTTTCCTTGAACGTGATTGGGTAGTCATTGCAAAGTAAAGCTTTACCTCATTTACATAGGGTTAATTTCTAAAACTGGAAGTGAAAAATCTGGTGCAGCTGTGCATGGTAGTCAATCAGCTTCTAACTTTAACTTGTTCAATTAACCCTCCTGGCAGTAATCCTGAGTTTGGCTTGGGGTTACATTTCAGTACCATTAGCCGTAACCCTGAGCCACACTCGAGATTCCATTGCAGAATCCTGGTACAGGGTACTTACAGTACCTTGTCACCAGGATCCTGCGATGTCCCCCCACTGTGTCCTCCGCCGGATCCTCTGCCCGATGCTCTGTGTCCCGGGCTCTGTACCCTGCGAGCGTTGCGACTCATGAGGGTTGAGCGATAGTGAATCGTGGGGAAATAAATTTTATTATTATTATATTATTATTTTTTTATATTATTTATTATATTATAATGTTTGATTTCATGTTTCAAACTTTATCATAACCGGAATGTCTACTAGACTCTTGTTTGGACAGATTTAAGTGTGATATTACTAAGAATTACAGGCCTACAATAAAAAAAAGCCAAATTTCTATGCAAAACAAGATACCACTTTTAGATTCAAAAATCTGACATAATCATAACGCCAGGGAGGCTACGCTTTGACAAAACAACTGGAAGCTGATTGTTTTCTGAGCTTTGTGCAGAGCTGGACCAGATTTTGCGCTTTCCAGTTTTAGTAAATCAACCTCATTATTTTGCACTGGTACCCTCCTCTTCCTTTTATGCATGATGTTTCCATTAGGTTTCTTTTTGGAATCTGATTTACAGTTAACACAGTATCCATTTGATTATTTCATGTTTTTTTGGGGGTAATCCAGTGGCATTACCTCTAGAAATATATATAATATATTTTGTATATTATGGTCGTTTATAAGAGGGTTCTCTTCTTGCTTTAGTTTATATTTATTTTTGCATTAAATGGAAACTCACCTTTAACTCTTCTTTTCCTATATTTATTTTTGCATAAAAGATAAAACTTTTAACTGGATTTTCCTTAATTAAAAAAATAGTGATTTATTAGAAGATAAAGATGCATTAAATTATGCATTTAATATATAAGAGATCGCCCTAGGACTTTAAATGAGGTGAACACAGTTTGCCACTAAGTAACAGAAGTAAATACAGTAATAGTGTTTATTCAAAAGTTGGTATACATACATGGAATGTATAAACAATAATTAAGCCAATAAAATTGCACATGGTAAAAAATAGCATTGATACATGAAAATGTCATACAGTATGCACAGGCATTAAGAAACCTGGGTTTGATGTATCTAAATGAATAGAGAGATGCAACATAGTGATGGATGTAAAGGCAAAAGGCTGCTGCACACAGAAGGATTTTACCTTCATGGATATAATCCATATGGATTTAAAGGTCCCTCAAAATCCATATCAGACCCTTATCCGATCACACAGCCCGGGAAGAGGCCCTTGTCCTCATCAACATGGGGACAAGGTGCTTTGGGGTGGGGGGGCCCAAAGCACCCCCCCATGTTGAGAGCATGCGGCCAGGTATGGCTCAGGAGGAGGGGGGGGCGCTCGCTTGTCCCCGCCCCCTTTCCTGACCGGCTGGGCTGCATGCTCAGATAAGGGTCTGATATGGATTCTGGGGGGACCCCCACGCCGTTTTTTTGGCCTAGGGATTCCCCTTTAAATCCATACCAGGTGAAGGGGCTAGCAAGATGTCAATTTCACCGATGGAGGCGGCAACATTGACTTCCTTCGCTAGTCCCGTCTACCTGGAGTCACGTTCAAAATGAACGGACTTTACTCCGTGTGTGGGCAAGTCCATTCATTTTAAAAGTTTGCCGTACCTAGTCCGCCGGAAAAGTCCAGTCGTGTGTGGGCAAGTCTGCTCGTTCTGAAAGTCCGGTGGACCTCCGCTGGAAAGTCCGGCGGATTGTCCGCGGGACTAAGTCCGCCAGATAATCCGATCGTGTGTATGCGGCATTAGTGTCCAAGCACTCCTTTCTTAGGGACAGATTTCATTTTATATACGTTATATGTTCTCTTTTTTAACAGTGACAAACTAGTTCCCAACAAATGTGATCATCTTCATCCTATAGAAGCATCCCCTATTAGTCAGGCAGAAGAAAGGTGGCAATGTGATTTGAAATTTGTCAGTGATGCCAAGCTGTGTTATGGCGGATTACCAGTGCGTTTGTAATTTCATGAATTGCTTCATCTCACACTTAAGATGTAACTCATTGTCTTCAGTACAGGGTCAGGCTTGCAGATTGGACTCCTAGGATGACTTACACTTGCCAGTACATCATACACTCAGTTTGAAGCCATCTTTTACGAGGTTTCATTTCTACCCACTCATTTGACACATACGGGAGGTTCTTTGGCATGTTCTTGTATTTTGATTTCTGCATGCTGGCAATGCACGGTGCCCAGGAATACTAAACCAATGTTCAGTATTTTGAGTTTATGTAAAAATACCTAGTGTCATTTAAAATATGCAGAACAGATGTTACCAAGAGTTTCGGCACAATAAATATATTAACAACATGCAGGATAAAATGTTCCCTTTTCCAGCTCCTGAGGCTTTTATGACTTTTTTCCACTGCTCTGATGGCAGAGCTCGAGGATTACCATCTAGCTGTTATGTGGATAGGCACAAGCAAAACAATCCTGCATTAGGAATGTGTGCCTGACGGGAAAAAAACAACCAGAAGCATAAGCAAGCCTGGTAGTTTACAGAATGTAAAGGATCAGTCTGCCAAATATTGACATTTTGGTTATGATGTTCAGTGATTTCCCAGTCTGTTTTTATTTGAAGGGGAATATGCTTGACAATCTGCTCACATACATTCCCAAATAATAATTATTCACTGTTATTTCCCCAATGTATGTGCTTTTTGGGAACTGTGTTTGTATAAAGGCTTAAAGCAAGCCTTTCAATAAAATAAAAACCCAAATCTGCCCTCCCTACTCTGTACTAGAATCATTATTCTAAGGGCTCCTGCAAAGAAATTTGAGCACCCGTTAACACACTTTATGCATTAAGATGCTTTAACGACACATTTTGTTATGCATTTGCTTTGTTTTTAAAAATGCTTGCTCTGTGTTATTTTATTTTTTTTATGGATTTTTTGTATTATCATCTCGGCTAGTAAAGCGTTTTTTAAATGCATCTCAAACACACTGTAAATGCCATAGGGATTATTATTATAAATGCAGTGCATTTGCAGTGCTTTTAAATGGAAGATTTTCGGAAGCTGCAAAGCCTGAAAAACGACACATGATGGGTAAATTTTGACGAAATGGAACGGTAACACTACCATGTGAACAACGCTGGGGGCTGCAATGCACACAGTTTTCAGGCGTACATAGAGCTTCAAAAGATGCTAATGAAACACCTGTTTTTGAAGCTAGTGTAAACTTAACCTAACCTAATGAAAATTAGTGGAACCAGACTCTACATCAATCATACCTCGAAGTGCTGTCATTCCCTTATAATATAGTACACTAGAGACAAAGGGATCTTGTGTGCAGCATTTTGAGGAGAATTACAACATAACAATATGGTTACAATTCAACAGTTCTATTTTAACAAATGCACAGTAGTAAAATTAATCACAGATAGATTTGTTTAAATATATAGACACCTAGTGGTTGACTTACTAAAGGCAAATAGAATGTTCACTTTGCATGGGAAGTTGCACTTCCCTTGCAAAGTGGAAGTGCAACAAGAGAATTATACCCTATAAGGTTGATTTACTAAAGGTAAATCCACTGTGCACTACAAGTGCACTGCAAATTCACTTGAAAGTGCAGTCGCTGTAGATCTGAGGGGAAGATCTGAAACGCGGGAAGCTCTGCTGATTTTATCATTCAATCATGTACAAGCAAAAATGCAGTTTTTTTTATTTTCCTTGCATGTCCCCGTCAGATCTACAGTGACTGCACTTCCAAGTGCACTTGCAGTGCACTTATAGTGCAAAGTGGATTTGCCTTTAGTAAATAAACCCCCGGAGTTCAGGGAAAGAGATGAATCTCTGCTGAAGTCCACTATCCAATCATGTGCAGGCAAAAATGCATTTTTTTTCTTTTTCTATGTGATTAGGTATTCCTTGCAAAGTGAAATTTCACCACAATTAATAAGTTCTGGGAAAAATTCAATTTTGCAGTGCAACTTCCCTTGAGAAGTGAACAGACTTTTTGCCTTTAGTAAGTTAAACTCAATGGGGGTTATTTACGAAAGGCAAATCCACTTTGCACTACAAGTGCACTTGGAAGTGCAGTTGCTTTAAATCTGAGGGTTAGATCTGAAATGAGGGGAAGCTCTGCTGATTTTATCATCCAATGATGTGCAAGCTAAAATGCTGTTTTTTTTTGTATGTCCCCCTCGGATCTACAGTGACTACACTTCCAAGGGCACTTGTAGTGCAAAGTGGATTTGCCTTTAGTAAATAACCCCCAATGTGTCAGTACGTATATCCCTAAAAACATTACATATTTTAGCCACTACTGTTGGTATGTCCCCCAACTTCTGGCAAATTAACCATCTTAAAAGGGACAGCAATCTAAATAACACCATAGAAACACCCAAGAAGAAAGACCCAAATGACAAATAACCAGCAGTGTGCCTGTGGGGAAAATCTGTGTCCCTCAATGCCCACAGCCACAACCAAGGATGGAACCAAAGATTTCAACATTGCTCCTACTTTTGATGTTTCATGTTGCACCCATTAGAGTATCGCATAAAACATCCTCACCACCCTTCATAATCTCACAGACTCCTGAGCAGCTCATCTTGGTTCAGCCTGCACAACTAGTTATCCATTCACAGAGATCTGTGAAAAGAGAGACTGCAAGTCCATTTTGCCACCAAACCACAGGAACTCCTAGTTCTGAATGGAGCCCAGTGTAGTGATATAACTTGTAGTCCATTAATATTTCCTCCAACCCCATAACAAAAGGTTTGTACCTGGGTATGGATCTGCGGCTGGAGAATTAGTCGTGGGCTCAAATGCAAAAAATAAATAACATATTTTTTTAAGAACCATCTTGATGCATTTTTTTTTTCAAAAGGTGCAATATTCCTGTAATACATTTAAAAAAATGTAGTTTGGGCTAGAGAGTGGCAGTATGAGAACTTCTTTGAGATCTTTACTTCCTGTGACCCCGTTGGATAGATTTTCCCTCATTTACTTTACAAAACCAGAAATTGATTAACGGGTGTCATTTGGAAAGGAAGCCTTAAACAGCAATACAAACAGTTTATCTCT
The DNA here is from genome assembly GCA_028564925.1 of Lithobates sylvaticus. Classification (NCBI taxonomy): domain Eukaryota; kingdom Metazoa; phylum Chordata; class Amphibia; order Anura; family Ranidae; genus Lithobates; species Lithobates sylvaticus. The sequence continues at coordinate 126,427,981 of CM053035.1, read as the reverse complement.
CTTAGGACCTGGTTGCCTGAGGATGGTCATATCACACCAACACATCCAAATACACTAACACACTATGGCCTCTGATGCAGCTGGTCAGAGACGGAAAAAACAGTCAGGCTGAATTTAAATCCTCTAGTCTACCCCCTGTGTGTATTTTTTGAACATTTCGCTGCCATAATACCATTGGAGAATCCATGGTTTTCTTATTTGGCTTGATATGATGGACACTGTATGGGAGTGACCTTCTGGGTAAGACCCAGATAGTGATGGTACAACATATCCTCCTCTTGACAACAATGCCGGTTTGACATTTCTATGGAATGGGGAGCTATTATTTTATTTGTCTGTTGGACACAAAGTTATGCCGCGTACACACGAGCGGATTTTCCGCCAGAAAAATCTTGGATGTTTTTTCAGACGGTATTCCGCTCAAGCTTGGCTTGCATACACACGGTCACACAAAAGTTCGCTGAACTTTCGACCATCGAGAACGCGATGACGTACAACACTACAACGAGATGAGAAAATGAAGTTCAATGCTTCCGAGCATGCGTCAAATTGTTTCCGAGCATGCGTAGGAATTTTGCGCGTCGGAATTGCTACAGACGATCAGAATTTCCGATTGGAACTTTTTCTGACCGAAAAATTGAGAACATGCTCTCAATCTTTTGCTGGCTGGAATTCAGCCAGCGAAAGTCCGATGGAGCATGCACACGGTCGCATTTTCCGACCAAAAGCTCTCATCTGTCTTTTTGTGGACGAATTTCTGATCGCGTGTATGTGGCATAACAGTGATATGCTATATAAAATTGTCCTGGAGATACTTCTGGACTATTACATTGCATCATGACTTTGTGGATGGCGATTATGGAGTTATGAAGAAAACATTATTTTTGCTATATCAGTCCCTGCATTTTATTAGCTTCTGAATTTTCTTGGGTTTACTATACAGATATTTCATGAATACATACTGTATGCATGCATGCTTACTATAAGAGGTGAAGGATCATAGCTGCTTTTAATGTGGTTGAAGGGCTTACAATTGTGTGTTATTTTGGATTTTTTGTTTCAATAAAGTTTTTTGTGATGTGCACTGACGGAGTGAAACTCTAAGTTGCAAGTACTTTAAGGATTTCTGTAACTAATCTATTCTGTGGACACATAAGAGGAAGGAGGTTGAGTCAAAACAGGGTTTTTATATTTTGTTTTGTTTATAATTAGTTTTACCGGTGATTACTTCTCCTCGAGAAGCACAATATATGATTAACCAAACTTGGGACCTAGAGAATAATTTGTTTAGTTTGATTCCAAATACATTCTCCATATAATGAGCTGCCATACTTTTCCTTTCTCACGTGGCATGGCTACAATTCAAGTCTGACTGACTATAAACAGAGCTCTATCTATATTGCTGAGATTAAATTTCATCAGTTGTTATTATGGTAGTTTACGCAATTGTAATACATGGAGAAGAGTCTCTAGATTCTGCAACAGAAATATGATACAGCAAGCATTATTGCCGATCGGGTATGGATTTTTGATGCACGAAAAGCATAAATGCTGACATACATCATCAAATATGAAAGTGTGTATATTCCTGAATTGGTTTTTGCAAGAGCTTCTGGGTTTATGGAATAGAGGTTTGTATGACAAGCCTTAACCTACTTTTAAAACCATGACAGTAAAATGCTCTTTATTAACTGAGTGCAATAAAAAGGGGTTGACTTTCCAGAAAAGGGAATGAGCTTTCTAAAATGTCATCTACTATTTCAAACAAGTCAAGGAGAGAAGAGAAGCAGAGGAGCTGTAAAACCCTTATTACATGCACAGTCCCTGCCCTCAGGGAGCTTACAATCTATTGTCCCTACCTTATATGCACTAAGGCCAATTTAGACAGCAGACAACCTACCTGTCTTTGAAGTGTAGGAGGAACCCACAGCACTTGAAGGAAACCTACACAAGAACAGGGAGAACATGTAAATTCCTGGTAGTTATTGTCCTGACTAGGATACGAACTGCCGTCCCTATTGCTGCAAGGCAAATGTGCATTACTGTATACATTATTACACAAATTTCATACATGTCTCTATGCCAGAGGAACCTTGTATTTTAATTAATAAAGCAGCAGGGCAGAGGTAATTTCATACATCTAACTCGTTACTATAAAAGCAATATCATTACCATAATGTTACTAATGCAGAATTAAAGCATTTTTATTGCATATTTGGCAGTATGATTATTGTGGACAGCCAAATATTAGTATAACAGCTTGTATTAATTGGGCTATTTGTGATTTTTGGGCAGCTGTCTGTTGAAAAAAAAAATCCTCATATACAATATTGATTGTATACTATTTAGAATTTTTCTATTTCTGTATTTGAATATACATCCATATTTCTGGAGAGAATCATCTCTAATTTATGATTTCAGTGTGTTTTCCTGGAGTAACATTAACCCTAGACACAGCTCAGCTGACATCTGGGGCCGCACCAGTTCTGGAGATTAGGCCCTCTTCTCCAATGGATAATATGGCCTATGATTTGATCAAACGATCTAATTATTGGTCTCTTCACTACAGGGATGGCAGGGAGAACACAAAAACTGCTTAATGCTGTTTAGTTTTGTTCATTGGTTCAGCAAAATCAGGGGACACCAGACTCTCCTAAACATTTTTAAAAGGAATCTATACAGTGGAAATATGGAGGATGCTTTTACTGATTCCCCCTTCTAAAATTGCAAGCACTCTGGCTATCATTCTAATCAAATGGCTTTAATATTTCCTGAGGCCCTGACCTGGGACATGTGTGCAGATCAGGACTTTACTCTTCTGTCTGAATTTCATCTATTTATATTGTAATCATATGAGTAATATAGATTTGTATGAGGCCTCATGCGTATGGGCACCTGGAACCATATTGTATAACATTGAGGCTTAGATATGCCGGGAGTCATAGGTGCTGCACGGAGCCACACAGAAAACAATGGCTGTACCAGGGCTGGTAAGCTGGTGCTTGTGTAAACACACATGTACACAAATGCACATCCTTGGATGCTAACTGTCTGTGGCCAGCGTTGTATATCCCCAGCCATTGTTTTCTATGGGTGGCTGTAAGCAGCTCCTGTGGTTCCTAAGTGGGGAATACACCTTAATTTTACATCATAGAACCTCAGGCAGACATGTGCATGAAGGCTTAAAGATGTAGTAAGATAGTAATTTGATCCAAACCATGTAACACCTATATGCAGCAATTGGAAATAAATACAAGTAATAGCTACTGGGTTTAATCTTCAATTCACATAAATTAATTTGTTATTTTGTTAACACATGTATTTATTTTTAAATCTTGTTATAAAAATAAAATTATTATTAACAATAATAATAATAATAATTATAATATAAATAAACTACCATTTATATGCTGATGACACCCAGATCTATCTCTCTGCCCCTCAACTCACCCCATCAATCTCCTCACGCATCACTGATTTACTAGCAGACATATCAGTCTGGATGTCAAACCACTTTCTCAAACTTAATCTGTCTAAAACTGAGCTCTTAATATTTCCTCCCCCACGTGCCCCTTCCCCTGACTTCTCAGTCAAGATCAATGGCACATCTATCAGTCCGTCCCCACATGCCAGGGTGCTAGGGGTAATCCTAGACTCTGAACTGTCCTTTCGGACCCACATACAATCCCTGTCCAAATCATGCCGCCTTAGCCTCCGCAACATTTCCAGAATACGCCCCTTTTTAACGAATGACACCACCAAGCTTCTAACTCACTCCCTGGTTATCTCTCGCCTCGACTACTGCAACTCCCTCCTCATTGGATTACCTTTACATAGACTATCCCCCCTTCAGTCCATAATGAATGCCGCTGCAAGACTCATCCACCTTACCAACCATTCAGCGTCCTCCACCCCTCTCTGCCAATCCCTCCACTGGCTTCCACTCACCCAACGAATAAAATTCAAAGTACTAACAATAGTTTACAAAGCCATCCATAACTCTGCCCCCAGCTACATCACTAACCTAGTACCAAAATACCAACCAAGCCGCTCTCTTCGGTCCTCCCAAGACCTCCTGCTCTCTAGCTCCCTTGTCACCTCCTCCCATGCTCGCCTCCAGGATTTCTCCAGAGTTTCTCCCATCCTTTGGAACTCTCTACCCCAATCTGTCCGACTGACCCCTAATCTATACATCTTTAGACGATCCCTGAAAACCTTTCTCTTTAAAGAAGCCTATCCTGCTTCTAACTAACACTGTTTAACTTTTTCCATCAACTCATCCCCCACAGCTATTACCTCTTGTATCAATTGACCCTTTCTTTTTAGATTGTAAGCTCTAGCGAGCAGGGCCCTCTGATTCCTCTTGTACCAAATTGTTATGTAATTGTAATGTCTGCCTTTATTTTGTTAAGCGCTGCGCAAACTGTTGGCGCTATATAAATCCTGTATAATAATATAATAATAATAATAATAATATATACACTGAGCAAAATTAGAAAACGCAACACTTTTGTGTTTGCCCCTATTTATCAAGAGACTGGTCTCAGACATCTTGGAGGTGAAGATGCTGGATGTGGAGGTCCTGGGCTGGTGTGGTTACACATGGTCTGCGCTTGTGAGGCCGGTTGGATGTACTGCCAAATTCTCTGAAATGCCTTTGGAGACGGCTTATGGTAGAGTCCAAGATGGCAACTTCTGCTGGTTTCTGAAATGCCTCAAATAGCTGCTTTATGAGTTTTGCATGTCTCACTGGCTTTCCTTCATTAGTCAGAAAGTTCTGTGCTTTCCAAATAGGCCCAAAATAGTGAGCTATTCCAAATGCATATCTGCTGTCAGTGTGAACGTTTCCCTTTTGATTCTTTAGGAGATGACATGCTTTGACTACAGCACACAACTCCGCTTGCTGTGCTGACATCTGGGGTATCAATGCTTCCTGATGTAAAATCGTGTCTGTAAGATAAGATAAGATTTATTGTCATTGTAAAACAAATCACAATGAAATTACATTTCTACTCCACACATTATTCATACATCACAATTTCCAACCATACATTTACCACATAGGATTTAATTTAATAGTAGTGGTTACAGCAAACCCCGTGTGTGGCTGACCATCATCAGTGTAAAGTCTAGAACCATCTATGAATAAGTTTATGTGTCACAATCTGATAAAGGCTCATCTTTTGCTAGTGTGACAGAGGCCCTTTCCACCTCCATCAGAGCCATACAATCATGAGGAAAAACTCTCAGGTTCTACATCAGTACCATTTCTTGCATCTTCCTCATCACTTATAGGAAGAAGAGTAGCCGGATTTAACCGCTTCCCGACCGCCCACTGCATATATACGTCAGCAGAATGGCACGGGCAGGCAAAATCACGTACCTGTACGTGATTTGGTAATTGCCTGCCCGTGGGTCGCGTGCGCGCCGCCAGCGGCGCGCTCGCAACCCGGTCGGGAGCTCCGTGACCCCGCCAGCGGGACCAGCGGACCCGATCGCCGCTTGTGTCCCGCGATCGGGTAACGGAGCTGAAGAACGGGGAGAGGTATGTGTAAACAAACCTCTCCCCGCGCTTCCTACTCTGCCTGTCATTGATTGGCTGTTCCCGGTCATCGGGAAAGCCGATCAATGACGTCAGACGTCAGCCCCGCCCCCTGATGTAAAAAAACACACACACGTCACAGCCCATAACCCCTCCCCCTAGTGGTTAACTCTTTCACTACAACTGTCATTTATACAGGAATCAATGCATTTAAATAGCATTGATTGCTGTATAAATGACAATGGTCCCAAAAATGTGTCAAAAATGTCCGATCTGTCCGCCATAATGTCGCAGTCACAATAAAAATCGCTGATCGCCGCCATTACTAGTAAAAAAAAAATATTAATAAAAATGCTATAAAACTATCCCCTATTTTGTAAACGCAATAACTTTTGCGCAAACCAATCAATAATCGCTAATTGCAATTTTTTTTACCAAAAATATGTAGAAGAATCCGTATCGGCCTAAACTGAGGAAAAAAAATGTTTTTTTATATATTTTTTGGGGATATTTATTATAGCAAAAAGCAAAAAATTTTGCATTGTTTTCAAAATTGTCGCTCTATTTTTGTTTATAGCGCAAAAAATAAAAACCGCAGGGGCGATCAAATACCACCAAAAGAAAGCTCTACTGTGGGAAACAAAGGACGCCAATTTTGTTTTGGAGCCACATCGCACGACCGCGCAATTGTCAGTTAAAGCGGCGCAGTGCCGAATCGCAAAAAGGGGCCTGGTCCTTTGGCTGCCAATTGGTCCGGGGCTGAAGTGGTTAAAGTAACACATCGTTTGATTGTTAAATTCGATGGAGCAAAAAGAGCAGACTGGTACTTGTCAAATGTACTTGAGTCATGATTTCCTGTACTGCATGTGGCACATACAGGTTCAGAGCAGAATCTAGTACAAGCTCAGTTACTTTGTCTAGCAGCAAAATGCAGGCTGCTATGGCTCGCAGACAACTGGGGGAGCCTTTGATGACAGGGTCTAATGAGGCTGATACATACAGTGGTGTGAAAAAGTGTTTGCCCCCTTCCTCATTTCCTGTTCCTTTGCATGTTTGTCACACTTAAGTGTTTCGGAACATCAAACCAATTTAAACAATAGTCAAGGACAACACAAGTAAACACAAAATGCAATTTGTAAATGAAGGTGTTTATTATTAAAGGTGACAAAAAATCCAAACCATCATGGCCCTGTGTGAAAAAGTGATTGCCCCCCTTGTTAAAACATACTATAACTGTGGTTGTCCACACCTGAGTTCAATTTCTCTAGCCACACCCAGGCCTGATTATTGCCACACCTGTTCACATTCAAGGCATCACTTAAATAGGAGCTGCTTGACACAGTAAGGTCCACCAGAAGATCCTTAAAAGCTACACATCATGCCAAGACCCAAAGAAATTCAGGAACAATTGAGAAAGAAAGTAATTGAGATCTATCAGTCTGGAAATGGTTATAAAGCCATTTCCAAAGCTTTGGGAATCCAGCGAACCACAGTGAGAGCCATTATCCACAAATGGCAAAGACATGGAACAGTGGTGAACCTTCCCAGGAGTGGCCGGCCGCCCAAAATTACCCCAAGAGCGCAGCGACGACTCATCCAAGAGGTCACAAAAGACCCCACAACAACGTCCAAGGAACTGCAGGCCTCACTTGCCTCAGTTAAGGTCAGCGTTCATGCCTCCACCATCAGGAAAAGACTGGGCAAAAATGGCCTGCATGGCAGAGTTCCAAGGAGAAAACCACTGCTGAGCAAAAAGAACATAAAAGCTCGTCTCAATTTCTCCACAACACATCTTGATGATCCCCAAGACTTTTGGGACAGCATTCTGTGGACCGATGAGACAAAAGTGGAACTCTTTGGAAGGTGTGTGTCCAAGTATATCTGGCGTAGAAGGAACACTGCATTTCAGAAAAAGAACATTATACCAACAGTAAAATATGGTGGTGGTAGTGTGATGGTCTGGGGCTGTTTTGCTGCTTCAGGACCTGGAAGACTTGCCGTGATAAAAGGAACTATGAATTCTGCTGTCTACCAAGAGATCCTGAAGGAGAATGTCCGACCATCTGTTCGTGTACTCAAGCTGAAACGAACTTGGGTTCTGCAGCAGGACAATGATCCTAAACACACCAGCAAGTCCACCACCGAATGGCTGAAGAAAAACAAAATGAAGACTTTGGAGTGGCCTAGCCAAAGTCCTGACCTGAATCCTATTGAGATGTTGTGGTATGACCTTAAAAAGGCCGTTCATGCTCGAAAACCCTCTAATGTAACTGAATTAGGACAATTCTGCAAAGATGAGTGGGCCAAAATTCCTCCAGGACGCTGTAAAAGCCTTATTGCACGTTATCGCAAACGCTTGGTTGCAGTTGTTGCTGCTAAGGGTGGCCCAACCAGTTATTAGGTTTAGGGGGCAATCACTTTTTCACACAGGGCCATGATGGTTTGGATTTTTTTTCACCTTTAATAATAAACACCTTCATTTACAAATTGCATTTTGTGTTTACTTGTGTTGTCCTTGACTATTGTTTAAATTGGTTTGATGTTCCGAAACACTTAAGTGTGACAAACATGCAAAGGAACAGGAAATGAGGAAGGGGGCAAACACTTTTTCACACCACTGTACATCACAGGCCTCTGTTTGTCTCCATTTAGCTGGGTGAGTACACCTGAGGCAAATCCATTGACTTCATGACAAAACAATGAGAAAGTCTTAGTATAGTCAGGAAGTCCAATGGCGGGAGCTTCAGACACAATTTTAATAAGCTCCTACATCTGCAATTCATTGTCCCATGTGAGTGTGAAAGGGTTTGTAGTAGTAGCCTCATATAGAGGAGCCATAAGTTCTGATGCATTCATAATCCAGTCCCTACAATATCCCACTAACCCCAGGAAGGCACGTAGTTGCCATACATTTCTTGGCTTTTCAAATTTTTGTATAGTTTTAATTCGATCTGGGGTTAGGTGACAGATTCCATGTGAAATGGAGTGACCCAGGAAGATCACTTTCTCTTGGCGGTATTGTAGCTTATCTTTGCAAATTTGTTGTTACTGTTATAGAGAAATATGAGAAGGCTTACTGTTTCTCTGCTAAAAATGTCCTTTCTATCAGAACAAATAAGCAAATCGTCCATATACTAAAGAAAAACTGTGTTTGGATGTGAGGTCAAATACTTGCTTTAACACAGTATTATATTTAGAGGGGCTACTCACACAGCCTTGGGGCAATCTTGTCCATGCTAACTTTTGGGCATCATGGGTAAATGAAAAAAGGTGCCAGCAATCTGGGTGTAGAGGCACTGAAAAGAAAGCATTTGCAAGATCAATCACTGTAAAGCAGGTGCTGGAGGCAGGTATTCCACTTGGTAAAGTGCGGGGTTAGGCACAATTGGAGTATCTACCTCAATTATATTGTTAATGGCTCTCAAATCATGCACCATGCGGTATGTTACTTGCCCACCCTTCTTGTCTGGCTTCTTTGCAATTGGGAACAGGGGTGCATTGGCTTGGGACTTAATTTGTACAATAACCCATGCTGCTTTCAGTTGAGTGATCTGATCCTTTATCCCCTCAGTCTGAGCAATACTCAGTGGGTACTGTTTAATCTGTGGGAGATGGGCTCCTGGTTTAATTTTTATCATAACTGGGGTGCAGTCCAGCAGACCTATATCATACAGTATTTGCTGGTGGCCCATAAATCAGTGGGAATCACTTCCAATTCTGGTGGAAATTATGGAGTGGAGTCTTGGATAAAAAATACTCCACAGGGAGAATTTAAAACTTCTCCTGACAGACTACTGACCATTTGGACTCTACATAGACTCTGTAGTCTATGTTTGCTAAAAATTTGGTTCAAAATGTCAGGCCCAAAAGATTGGTAGGAACTGTGTCTGAAACTAACAATTTAGTGACATTTTTGTTCTGTTTGCTGTCCAAGCCTGAGTTTAAGTGGCTTGGACTTAGAGGTCCCGGTTAGGCCAACACCAGAGGTAACATTTGTAGATAATAATCCTGGAGGTAAGTCCTCTATAGTAAAAAAAGCTTTGGCTTGCCCCGGTATCAATTAAATAGGTTAAATCTGTTTCTCCCCCAGGATAGGGGAGTTCTTGGAAAAATACCATTACTCTCGCCTCCAACCATTGTCTCCCCTATTTAACATGATTGATACTGGCATGCCATTTTCCTAAGCCTGATCCACTGCTTTTGGCAGAGAACTGGGATCAGCATAAGGTGCATCTAAGCTCCTTTCCAGTCTATGGTCAGGAAGATGGCAGAATTTGGCTATGTGTCCTTACCCATTACAATTATATTATACATAGAATTGGTACCCGATCGACACGATTTCTGAACTTGCCTTTGCCTCTTCCTCTCTGCTTCCCCATGTACATGACCTTGGGTTTGCTGTCTTTCTAGTTAATCCTATTTTCTATGGATAACAGGTTAGGCAGGGGGTCTCGAATAGACATATTGCCTGCCTCAGGCCTTTCTGTGAACAACTTTTCTTTCAACTGGGGTATTAAACCATCAAGAAACCTTTGTTTCATCATTTGTGTAGATGGCCTTGCAGTTTTTCTCCCGCCTTCTCATACTCTATTTTAAGGCCTGCTTCCTCAGCCATATTGCTTAACCGCCTCCAATAAGCCCCTGCGGCTTCCTCTTTCCCTTGCTTAGCATTCATAAATTCAGCAAGTCTGGTTTGTCCATATATTTGGGGAAATTTTTCCTTCAATTTTTCACAAATCTTCAGTCCACTAACCATCTTATCTAGATTTGTGACGTCTACACCACATTCTTTAAGTATATAGCCAGACATGTTGCTTGCACTGCTTTAATAAGAAGATGATGAATGTCAGTAGCAGAAGCCTCATATGCTTCCTGTGCAGCACTAAGTTTGTTTGAAAACACAATTGGATTATTTCTAGGATCTCCCAATCCCACTAATAAAGCTCTCATTTCTTGGGGACTAAAAGGTATATGCCATTTAATTTGAGACTTAAGCCCCATACACACTATTATATTTTCTGCAGATTTTTGTCTTCAGATTTACCAAAACCATGCAGTTCAAGGGCCTGCCTGATTGCATACAAATTGAAACTCTAATACCCCGTACACACAAGCGGAATTTCTGTCAGAAAAATCTTGGATGGTTTTTCCGACGGAATTCCGCTCAAGCTTGGCTTGCATACACACGGTCACACAAAATTTCTCTGAACTTTCGACCGTCAAGAACGCGGTGACGTACAACACTACAACGAGCCGAGAAAATTAAGTTAAATGCTTCCAAGTAGGGATGAGCCGAATACCCCCCCGTTCGGCTCGCACCAGAACCCCCGAACGGACCTAAAGTCCGTGCGAGCTTTAGAACGCTATGGGGACAAGGTGCTTTGGGGGTAATAAAGGAATTGTCAAAGTCCGTCTCCTGTCATTTTTACCATTTTTGCCACTTTTTTGGTGAAATGGTAGGGGTACACCCCCCCCCCAGATGTGATACTGCAATGCTGTTCTAACAGCACGCACCCACATATCCCCAGAAATAAAGCACTTATTGTCAGCAGCACTCTGACACGCTGACTGAAACAGAATATGCGAGGCCGTCGGCACTGTGGGGCATGTACTAACGCCCCTGAGCTATAATTGGCTACAGGCATCCTGCCTGTAGCCAATTATGGCTCTCCTCGCTGCCGCGCGGGGGACCCTACGCCATTTTTTTTTTTTTTCTAGGCTCGCCGAGCGAGCGAACGCCCGGTTATCGATTCGAACATGGGTTCGAATCGAACACCGGGCCCATCCTTAGCCGCGAGTGCTTTTAAATGCTTGTTTTTTTTTTTGCGCGTCGGAATTGCATACAGACAAATGGAATTTCCGTCAAGAAGAAACAATCCCCAGAAATAAAGCACATATTGTCAGCAGCACTCTAAGGTTTGACCTCATATTACTATGGTTTTGGTAAATCTGTAGACAAAAATCTGTAGAATCAGCCAGCATTGCACTGCGCAGGCCGCAATGCATTGCGGGGCCGCTCGCATCACAGAATAAACTGCAACAGATTGATCTGTGACAGGAGCCGAAGGGGTGGTTTCTCCCTTCCTTCCTTACTTCCAAGCATGCATGTTTTTTTGCGCGTCGGAATTGCATACAGACTATCTCTATTTCTTTGGCCAAAGCCTTAAGTTCAGAGAGATCTAGTTTTGCATATGTGCCTTTTGATTTATGCTAATCATCTGTTTCTAAGATACGAGCCAAATCCCCTTTGTAGGTTGATATGGGGCTTTAGGAGAAGATGAAGAAACGGAAGGATGAAGATGAAGAAACGGAAGGATGCAGAAAGAAGAAAGAAGATTTTAATAAAGGAATTGTCAAAGACCGTCTCCTGTCATTTTTCAGTGTTTCCTTCAGGAGACTCTGCCAAACTCCTAATATGACTCGCCAACTGTTATGGGAACTATTTCTGATAGTGAACTATTTCAAAACAGTGAAAGACATGAACTTTCACTGTATTGTTCCTGTCCTGCGATGTCCATTCATCTTCAATCATGGCACAGACGGTCCTGAAAAAAATAATATGAAAAACTCTGCCTCCATGGAAGGAGTCCTGCCGACTGCAGCCTTTTCGCGGTGACAGCTGTTATATAGCCAAGGGGGGAGCCACCCGGTGATGTAACCAGGTGACCCTGCCCTTCTGACATCATGTGACATCAAAGAGGGGCGTGGTCACCTGTTTACATCACCGGGTTGGCCCCGCTCTTGGCTATTTAACAGCTGTCACCGTGAAAAGGCTGCAGTCGGCAGGACTTCTCCCATGCAGGCAGAGTTTTTCTGGTTTTTGTTTTTTTTCTCTGGACCGTCAGCGCCATGATTGACGATGGATTTACATTACATTACTGTCTGCTGTCATTTTTAATTTTGAAAATGTTGGTGAATGGTTAGGGGTACAATGTACCCCATACCCATTCACATAGGGGGGGCTGGGATCTGGGGGCCCTCTTGTCAAAGGTTACTTCCAGATTCCGATAAGACACTTTTTAACACTTTTGATTGTTCACGTTCGTGTCCCATAGACTTTAACGGTGTTCGCATGTTCGCACCAATTTTTTGTCTATTTGCATGTTCAGGTCCAAACCAAACCAGGGGGGTGTTCGGCTCATCCCTAGACAACGCTGAAGAAATTACACTTTGCTACAATGTAAAGTAGGGAGTGTACAGTTTGTATAACAGTATAAACTTGCTGTCCCCTCAAAATAACTTAGCACACAGCCATTAATGTCTAAACCGCTGGCAACAAAAGTGAGTGCACCCCTAAGTGAAAATGTCTAAATTGGGCCCAATTAGCCATTTTCCCTCCCCGGTGTCATGTGACTCATTAGTGTTACAAGGTCTCAGGTGTGAATGGGGAGCAGGTGTGTTAAATTTGCTGTTATCGCTCTCACTCTCTCATACTGGTCACTGGAAGATCAACATGGCACCTCATGGCAAAGAATCTCTGAGGATCTGAAAAAAAGAATTGTTGCTCTACATAAAGATGGACTAGGCTATAAGAAGATTACCAAGACCCTGAAACTAAACTGCAGCACGGTGGCCAAAACCATACAGTGGTTTAACAGGACAAGTTCCACTTAGAACAGGCCTCTCCATGGTCGACCAAAGAAGTTGAGTGCACGTGCTCAGCATCATATCCAGAGGTTGCTTTGGGAAATAGACGTATAAGTGCTGCCAGCATTGCTGCAGAGGTTGAAGGGGTGGGGGTCAGCTTGTCAGTGCTCAGACCATACGCTGCACACTGCATCAAATTGGTCTGCATGGCTGTCGTCCCAGAATTAAGCCTCTAAATATAATGCACAAAAAAGCCAGCAAACAGTTTGCTGAAGATAAGCAGATTAGGGACATTAATCACTGGAACCATGTCCTGTGGTCTGATGAGACCAAAATAAACGTATTTGGTTCAGATGGTGTCAAGCGTGTGCGGCAGCAACCATGTGAGGAGTACACAGACAAGTGTTTCTTGCCTACAGTAAAGCATGGTGGTGGGAGTGTCATAGTCGGGGGTTGCAGGAGTGCTGCCGGAACTTGGAAGCTACAGTTCATTGAGGGAACCATGAATACCAACAAGTATTATGAAATACTGAATTTGAGCATGATCCCCTTCCTTGGAAGACCGGGCTGCAGGGCAGTATCCCAACATGATAACGACCCCAAACACACCTCCAAGACGACCACTGCCTTGCTAATGAAGCTGAGGGTAAAGGTAATGGACTGGCCAAGCATGTCTCCAGACCTAAAACCTATTGAGCATCTGTGGGGCATCCTCAAACGGAAGGTGGAGGAGCGCAAGGTCTCTAACATCCACCAGCTCTGTGATGTCATCATAGAGGAGTGGAAGAAGACTTCAGTGGCAACCTGTGAAGCTCTGGTGAACTCCATGTCCAAGAGGGTTAAGGCTATGCTGGAAAGTAATGGTGGCCACACAAAATATTGACACTTTGGGCCCAATTTGGACATTTTCACTTAGAGGTGTACTCACTTTTGTTGCCAGCTGTTTAGACATTAAAGTAGTTGTAAACCCTCATGGTTTTTTATCTTAATGCACTCTATGCATTAAGGTGAAAAACCTTCTGTAGTGCTGCAGCCACCCAGCCCCCCGTTTTACTTACCTGAATGCTGTCATCCTCTGTCCGGGAACAAGCACACCAGCTCTAGCTGGTATCTCGTGTCCTGATTGGATAGATTGATAGCAGTGCAACCATTGGTGCTGTCAATCAAATCCAATGACATGGCGCCAGGGGGCGGGGCTGAGTCCTGCATTCTGTGTGAACGAACACAGATGCAGGATTCGGGAGCACGCCCATACGGGTGTCCACCTAAGGAGAGCCTTCTCCAACGTGGACACTTAATTCAGGGAGGACCCACTGTGCAAAACGAACTGCACAGTGAAGGTAAGTATGACATGTTTGTTATTTAAATAAAAAAAACAAGGGTTTACAACTCCTTTAATGGTTGTATGTTGAGTTATTTTGAGGGGACAGCAAATTTACACTGTTATACAAGCTGTACACTCACTACTTTACATTGTAGCAAAGTGTAATTTCTTCAGTGTTGTCTAGGGATGAGCCGAACCCCCCCCCCCCCCCCCCCCAGTTCGGTTTGCACCAGAACATGCGAACAGACAAAAAATTGGTACAAACAGTGTAATTTCTTCAGTGTTGTCACATGAAAAGATATAATAAAATATTTACAAAAATGTGAGGGGTGTACTCACTTTTGTGAGATACTGTATATATTGCAGTACAGTAAGCCAGTTACCATGGATTATGGTCCTAATAAGCCTATTCAAGCAATTCAATAGTAATAATAATAAGCCTATTAAAGCAAAGGTGCAAAGAATATTGCAGATATTGCAAATCATGACTATACTGATAGATGAAAAACTGAAAAACTTGCATATTCGTGTTGTTCTTTTCTGTTCTGGATGAGCCTGCTTGTGTTTCTTTATAGAACACTAGAAAAACTCCCCACACTCTCATTAATTTTTAGTAGTATAATGGTGTGGCCCAATGGAGATGACCCTGTAAGCAGTAAACTGAAAGTCTTTGCTCATCTTTCTAAAACATCCCATCCCCATCCATTAAGTGCAACTGATTTCATGGAATAACTAGCTCAGAAACTCATGATATCCAGAAAAAAAAACCTTTTGCCCCTAAAGACTGATGCTTACAAGCCTATCTTTTATTTATATGGACCTACCATGTATTTTTTATGAATTCAGTGTATAGTGGGAAAAGTATAAAGAAAAAAGCTCAGTTAACAGTAACATTTAAGTTAAAATGACAAAATAGTGCTTGTGTAAAAATTACATATGTTGATTTCATTTTTCTCCAAACTACATGTTCTGCAATCTCAATGTTTATTGCTTTAGACTAAAACTTTAGTAAAAAAATACTAGAAATAAACTAGAAGGAAAGAAGGCCATGGAAGCAGTTTACTGAGAGAGGTTGAGTGCAAGGACTGAGCATTTATGTCTGTGTTTGGCAGATAAATTATATATATTACTTTGTGTCATTTTGGCTCATGGGTCGTGGATCTTTGCCATGAGAAGACACAAGATTAATTTCTTCTGTATCTTGGAGGGCTGGCTATGTTAGTTACCTTTCCTCCTTTCCTTCATTAGCTAGTAGCTTCTTTGTCCCAGATTATGCAATTGTAGATTTGGTTGAAAAATGAAACGTGGACACCTCTCATTGATACTAGCCAATGTAAACCATTTATAATCTAGAAACACTTTTCGGCATGCTTTTGCTTCTGAAAATACAGGTACAAGTGCAGATACGCTGGGCAGTGTAGTACAGTAAAACTGTATAGTCCAAACCAATAAACTCCCCTCCTGCTATGTAAATGGATGTCTTCGGCATTGGTTCAGCATGAGCTGCCCTGACAGTCAGTATGATATAACAAGAGAACCAAGCCCAGATATGTTGCTTTTCAAGATGCTGGATGTGTTTCCATATTAGCTGTTCTCCTATATGAATTGGAGAGCCACACATGTAAAAAGGGCACATAGAAAACCATACTATATTGTTTTCCATATGCTCTTTTCACACGATATGTGTAGTTTAGTGCAGAAAACACAGGTCTACACATATGGTGTGAACAAGCCCTGATTTTTTTAGGAGATACTAGATCATACAGAAAAAGTTACACAGCATATATTTATGAAGTCCCTCTGTGAAGTGCTTTTCAGATTCCAGATACAGTAAAATATACAGAATACAGATTAAGGTAAAGTTTGTAAACCATCACTTTAGGCTCCGTTCAGATTTTTACAACCTGTGTTCTGCGCCTCCCCTCAGAAACGCCGGAAATAATGTAACTGAAAACGATCAGGAGAACATTCTCTTATGTCTGTAGACACGCTAAGTAAACTTTTCTATTCCAATATGTTTGCGCCTCCCCTGGTGCTTTTGGGGTGGGGCAGGTTTTTTTTTTTTTTTTTGTCCTTTTGCTTAGACGAATAACGAGGTATTTAATGCCATATGAGCTGGTGTTATCTCCAACAGGGGCCTAAGTGCTTGCAAATATGGATAAGTAATGGCCTGTTTCAGTCTATAAATATGTAATTACCAATGCTGTTACCAACTTTCCTTGCTGTGATAGAAAAACAAACATGCACTGAAAGTTCTGGCACCTTGAAAATATTATTCATAAGCACATTATAGCTAGGCAGTGTGAACCAGAAAAAAAAATGTAGCCCAAAAATACAATAAATTCCTCTATGCAAGCTTTTCAATTTAAGGTGTAAGTTCTTCTTTACAGAAAAAACTGTGACCCAACATTGGTCCTCTTCCCCACCCTTTGGTCCCCACTGTACTTACCTCAGCTCAGCTCAGAAATCCTCAGCTCAGATCTGTCAGAACTCCGGCAGCAGTTCCGCTGGTCTGCAGATTTGAAATCCCTGATGCGCTCTCAAAAAAAAACAACCATCTATGGCCAGCTTTAGTCTTCACTGTAGGACATGTGACAGGGTGACAATGAAAGAGAAGAGCACATTGAGAGGAACAGAGTGACTCCAAAACAGGAAGTGTCTTAACAAAGGCCCTTTATGGCAGGATCACAAAGTATTATTTTAGGATGAAAATCTAAAAAAGATTATATGAGACTTTTGTGACTAGGTTTATATAGACTGTATAAGAATGGGCACAGGAAGATAATTTTAAAGGAAACCTGTGCCAAGACAAATATTTACTGTAAGCTCCTACTGCTAACTCTTCTGCTGATGATCGTCAGGCACTCACTGACCAAGCACAAACATATATGGAATTCTTCTATTGGGAGCAGTCATTGCTATTGTTCCTCTTTAAAGGTTGTAAATCTAACTATGAACTAGTATAAGGTAATATCATGTATCACCACAAGATGGTGCACATTAGGTGTAACATTCTATACCACCAACAGATGGTGTTAATCAATATTTGGGAGCAGATAATACTGTCTGTCACCAGTAGGGACTGTATGCCAAATTTACATGCCATTTTGTTAAAAAGATTCATTTAAATATTTGTAGTACATCAATTTAGTAAAAAATTGTTGCGGATGGATTATATAGTCAATTGCTGACTCAAGTTTAGGTATTTTGTTCACTATTTGCAAAGATTGATTTGGATTGGAGATCCTTAATTGGGCGGCAGTATAAAACCATTGGAGGTGATGTGTCTGGTCATATGACCCCTGATGATGTCAGACGTGCTGATGAAACACATTGGGTGTGGTCGAGCGTGACACGTCACTTCTGTCCATAGTGGAATGCAGAACGTCGTCCACTTCCTTTTTTTAACATTTGTACACCTGTAAAGTGAATTTTTAGTGATTATTTTTAATAAAAGACCTGAGTACTTCACCATGTGGGGCTGTCTCTTTTCTGCATCCCCATTGATGTCCGGAGATCGAGTGGGTGTCTTTTCTATGTGGTCCCGGAAGCTTCATTGCTGAGTCACTAAGACAGAAAACGGGAACATCTAGCATCCACTTGCTGTATATGACTCCTGTAATGGGGGTCATGTGAATCTGGTGTGTAGGATGAGTGATTGGTGTTGGTGGAATTACAGTCACTTGATTGTCAGATCCATGAGATCATTGCACCTTTGGAAATCACTTGATGAAGGTTTTTTTTTTGGATTATTATTACACATTTGAATGAGTTTTTTGGACACTGCACTTGACTATCTGCCACTCACTGGAAGCATTAGGTGGCAACCTCAATGCACATTTATTTATTTTCCCTTTATGAATTTGTATAATTTATCCACTAGGGATATCTAATGGTTGTTTTTATACTGAATAGGTTTTAACCTCACAACGAGCAGCTCCTAATCTAATATTAATATCAATCACACTTTTGCGCAGGTAGGGAATAACATCTTGTTACTCCCCTACCTACACATATATGGAATTCTGACAGAGTTTCTGATTTACTAAAGGAGTAAAGTATGTTCACTTTGCAAGGGAGTTTCCTTACATTGGCGAATGAGGTGAAGTTCTGCTGACTTTGATCATCCAATCATGTGCAAAAAAATTCAACTTTTTTCATTTTCCTTGCACATGATTAGGTCATTTTCACATTTAATAGGAAAAGTGAAAATTTAATTTTCACTTTGCAAAATAAATGTTTTACTGCTTCAGTAAATGAGCCACATTGCCCTGGGTCATTCATTTGTAATTCAGTCATGGATGAGCATAAACAGCAGGCAGTCAGCATTTGAAGAGAGCTCAGTAATGGCAGCCTATGTATTTCTCCGTACAGTGATCATGTTGCACCATCGGAACAAAAACTTGTCCTTGGTTTAGACTGTAGTAATGTGCTGAGAATAAATAATTGTTGTTTTTTCTTAAGCTGTATTGAGGTTATGTTATATGGTCAGTTTTAATGCAAAGAGTACTTGGCAGAGTTCACCTTCAAGGAAAGAGAGATCGGAATGTGCCTTTCTCAAGGTGGCATTGCCATTGTCTTTCATGAGATGGAGATGTTCTCATTTGTCTCTTGCTCTACTATGAAGGGTAACTTTAGTGGAGCATGATAAATGCACATTATGCCATGTAGAGAGGATGCTCTCATTAAGACAAATGCACTGTACTTAGCTTTTTATTGCTCTTTGTATGTTGTGTCTCATTACGTTAGCATTCATTATATTCAGTTCTTGTCTATAATAAGTGTGCTCTAAAAACCCATGGAAACAGGCAATATGATTATGTGGTATATCATGTTTCTGAGAGTGATCACATCATTGATCAAGCTATAATCAATCTATAATCTTACATCTAGTACATATTTGTGGCTTGTGGCCATGTTGTTGAAATTACTGATTAATCTCTGAGGGATCAAGGTGTCAAGGAACTACATTTTTTTACAGATGCCCACAATCATATTCAGATCAGCAATAAAAGATTGGATATGCCTGGTTAAAAAAAATTGAAACATAGGATCAAGGTCACCAATTGCCTCCAAAATGCAGACTTTATATCACAAATGTTTGGGAAAGCAAATGTTAGAAATCAGCTACATGACTTCTGACCTGAATGGATGCACCATCAGGTATTCCTGAATGACGTGAAGTCTCAGACATTTTAAGGTAAACTCCAGGGAAAAAGCTAAATACACAAAACCAGGCATTAGTGATGCACATTAGTGGTGCACAGAATTAGGTCAAATTCTATTTAATCTATTTGTAAATTTTATAACTGAAGTTTTGGTGGACAAGGGCTAGTGACACAAAGGTTTGAAAAGGAGTTATTACTCTGAAGGTGTTTGTAATGGCTAACATAATTTGGCTACACTGGAATATTGGTCACAGCAATGGAAACTGGAATTCAAGGTTTCTAATTGAAAAATAATGCAATTGGGGAAAAAAAATCCTGTGATACAATTCTGGGGTTACAGTGTTGGTCAGAATTATGGAGAAAAAAAAGCGTGGGTACTTATTATAGATGCCTACAAATCAGGCAAACCGTGTGGCCTTACAATGAGTAAAGTGAAATTAATTCTAGGGTATATTACTAGAGGATCGCCAGCAAGAGGATGGATGTCCTGATTTCCCAATATAGATTTTTAGTTATAACTAGAGGGATCACAAGCAGGATCAAGGAGACCCTGATTTACCAATATAGATCTATAGTTATCACTAGAGGGGTCACCAGCAGGAAAAAGGAGGTCCTGATTCTCCCATACAGATCTTTAGTTAGAACTCATTTAGAATACTGTGTGCAGTTCTGGGCACCTCAGTTACAAAAATATATTGCTAAGATAAAACACGTCCAGAGACAGACAACAAAGATGGTGAAAGGTCTTTCAGGAGGGACTGCAGGAATGTCAAGGAGTCAATTTACTAAAGGCAATTAGGCTGTTTACTTTTCAATGAAATGTTTTCTAGTGTTTAATAAATGTAGTGAACTTTTACTTTGC
Organism: Lithobates sylvaticus; assembly: GCA_028564925.1. NCBI lineage: Eukaryota > Metazoa > Chordata > Amphibia > Anura > Ranidae > Lithobates > Lithobates sylvaticus. Next base: position 126,407,498 of record CM053035.1, on the reverse strand, counting down.
AAAGAATACCCAATCTTGTGCAAATCAAAAAACAAATTTGCGCATGTACATGATCGGATAATAGAAGTTAGTAGAGGTTCACCTTATTCACTAAACTTTGGGGACACTTGCCTTGCAAAATGCAACTTCCCTTACAAAGTCAACAGTCTATTTGCTTTAGGTAAATCCATCCCAATATGTACTGTGTTGGGGAAATGAGGGACATGATTGAAACCTTGAAATACATTAAGTTGTGAACAAGGATCAGGAAGGCAGTATTTCCATAATGAATATAAGATTAAAAACACAAGGACAAGACCTCAAAATTGCTGTAGGAATGTTTAAAACAAAATAAATAAAGTTTAATTAAATTGTACCAAAACAGTAGTTGATGCTTTGACAGACTTCCATTAGAGGTGGAGGGTGTGTCAACAAGTAAATTGAAAAATTCTTGTGACAAAATAACACAACCCCCCAAAAAAAAAAAAATAACAGAAAAGGGGTAGACAAAATGGATCTTTTTTCTACTGTTACTCTTCTGTTTCCATGAAAATATATAAATTAATAATCAATGCAGCACTAATCTTAGTGTGAATATAACGATCAATGTGATAGAAAATACAGACCTTGAATGCCGCTAAATATCAACAGTGCTTTCGACCACACTTTACATACCCAGAATACAACAATGCTGTAGCACATTTAAAATAAATACAAAATATTGAAAAAGTACAAAAAATAAATAAAAGTCCATCATCTTTTGTGAAGATATCTATAAACCTTTTTGTGTAAAAAAAGGTTGTGCTTTGTTTGTCCTCATCCTCCTCCAGCAGCTCCAGACTCACAGGTAAGGATACATGCAAACAAATTAAACAAAGTAAAAACCTGTGGGTTTTGAGCTGCTGGAGGAGGAAAAGGAGAATACAGAAGCATGCTAGAGGAGACATCCCCTTGGTGTGGATGATTTAAGCTTGTATGACCTTGATATTATATTGGAGTCCACATTTGGAGCTGAGCAGATATATTGCACTGGGTGGCTGGGGACACAGCACACAATTTTGGGAAGTTTATAGAAATCTTCACTAGGGATGACCCCGATGTTCGAGTCGAACGTAAGTTTGTCTTGAACATTGGGTGTTCGCCTGTTCACCGAATAGTGAACAATTTGGGGTGTTCGCAGCAAATTCAAAAGTCACGGAACACAAAAAGTCTAAGGGAGAAACAAAAGTGCTAATTTTAAAGGCTTATATGCATGGTATTGTCATAAAAAGTGTCAGCTGAGTCCTGCCCCAGGGGACATGTATCAATGCAAAAAAAAGTTTTAAAAACGGACGTTTTTTTTCGGGAGCAGTGATTTTAATAATGCTTAAATTGAAACAATAAAAGTGAAATATTGCTTTAAATTTCATATCTGGGGGGTGTCTATAGTATGCATATGAAGTGGTGCATTTTTCCTGTGTTTAGAACAGTCCCTGCACAAAATGACATTTCTAAAGGAAAAAAAGACATTTAAAAGTACTCGCAGCTATAATAATTTGTCTATGGGAGAAATCAAAAGTGCAAATTTTAAAGGCTTATATGAATGGTATTGTCATAAAAAGTGTTTGGGGACCTGGGCCCTGCCCCAGGAGATATGTATCAATGCAAAAAAAGTTTTAAAAATGGCAGTTATTTCAGGAGCAGTGATTTTAATAATGCTTAAAGTGAAACAATAAAAGTGAAATATTGCTTTACATTTTGTACCTGGGGGGTGTCTATAGTATGCCTGTAAAGTGGCGCATTTTTCCACTGTGTTTAGAACAGTCCCTGCACAAAATTACATTGCTAAAGGAAAAAAAGTCATTTAAAAGTACTTGCGGCTATAATGAATTGTTGGTCACGGCAATACAGATAAAAGTCATTGAAAAAAATGGCATGGGATCCCCCCAGTCCATTACCAGGCCCTTTGGGTCTGATATGAATATTAAGGGGAACCCCTAACCAAAATAAAAAAAATTGCATGGGGGTCCCCCAAATTCCATACCAGGCCCTTCAGAGGGGGACGGGCCACCCGTTTATGTAACCAGGTGGCCCGCCCCCTCTGACACCCCAGGAAAGCCATGGGGAAGTCCCTGTGCATCAGAGGGGGGCGGGGTCACCCGGGTACGTCACTGTGTGGCTCCACCCTCAGTTATATAAGAACTGTCAGCTGCGAGGATGCGTCAGATTGTGGGAGCCTCCCATGGAGGTGGATCAGTGGGAGCCTGCAGGGTTTTTTTGCAAGCACACGGGGACAGGGGTGCTTTAAAAAAATGTTTTATTGTTAATTTAATTTTTCTTTTTTTTAAAAGAAAAAATAAATTTGATCACTTTTATTCCTTTTACAAGGAATGTAAACATCCCTTGTAATAGGTATATGGCATGATGGGTCCTCTTTACAGTGAGATATGGGGTTAATAAGACCCTACATCTCACCTCTAGCCTGAAATCCCCAAATAAATTAATGATCTCGGCTTCCCAGCCGAGGTGCCGCCATTCGTTTGAATACAGAGGCAGGGCGTGACGTCATAACATTGCGCCCAGCCTCAGAACGATCAAAGAGACTCTAAGGAGCAACTGGTCTGCCGGAAATCTCTATGATCACCATATGAGGCCGGCGGATCCTGTCCCTGACTCATCGATGGAATCGGTGAGTTGGTAGAAGTACTGGAGAGCGGCGGAAGGGGGGCATCCCCTCTCGACACCCATAAGAACGATCAAGCGGTGGAACAATTGCTATGATTGTTCTTATGGTGTAGGGAATCGCTGGCACTAAAAGATGATATCTGAATGATGTCTGTAGCTGTAGGCATCATTCAGATATACCCCCACAAAATCAAGGACATCCCTGGATGTACCTTGGGCGGGAAGTGATTAAAATGAACACTGATTATTCATGTTCGCATCCCATAGACTTTAACAGTGTTTGTGTATTCTGCCAATTTTTTTGCCTGTTCGGTATGTTCTGGTGTGAACCGAACCGTGGGTTGTTCGGCCCACTCCTAGTGAGGAGTAATGTGACTGACCACTGTGGAGAGCATGCAGGACAGATGCTTCCACGTCCATCCTATTTATATCTGCAGGGCTCCAATCGGACCCCTCCCAACGTCAGGTTAAAACAACCCCTGAACGAGGGAAGGAGGGAAAGTAAGAGCGAATCCTTTCGCACTCGCACTGGACAAAGCCACACAAGCCCGCATATTTTTTTATCACGGCCAAGCCACCAACGTGCGCCGGACAGTCACCTGACATTGATGGAATCGGAGATCCTGCCCGTCAAGGGAGAGAAAGGCGGGGAAATCCGATGAAGGAATAGCAGCATATGGCAATTACTGTATGTCACTGTTGATCTGTTGGAAATTGTATTTACCAATAAATCTTTACTTTACTATTGATTTTATTATTGAGTGTGTTGTGCCTCATCTTAAGTCCCAAGGCAATTCATGATTCTTTGTATATTGTATAGGGATGAAGGCGTTTCACGGGGCACATCCAACCATATTTGGTTAGGTAGAAATACAGTGTTGTCAGCTTCCTGCCACCAGCCTGCTGATTGGACAGTAAAGGAGAAGACTGATATCTGCTTGCTTCTTGTCAGTACATTTGCATGCAGCACACCTGATTGGCTTTCAGTCCTGCCCCTAATTCATCAATTCTGAGTGCTCCTATGTAGGATAGTTCAGAAGGCTGATACCAAGTCAAAATTAGGTATTTGTGCTAATCGCATCTTAAAATGAGTAAATTATTAACACATACACAATTTTATTAATTTGTGTATACTATATCTACCTGGATTAAAGATTTAAAGCAAGTATCTGTAGGACCATTTTGGTTTTCAGAACTACATATTGGTATATTAAGCTCTGGATCTTTTTCTGCAGATTTATAGGATTTTCTACACTAAATAAGCCTCTGACAATTGGAATATGTTTTAGAGGGAACCTTTCACAGTAGAGACATGGCAGCTTCAACGGCTGACTTGTTTTTGAAGATGAAAGTCAATCGCTGACCCAGAACAAGTATGCGGGCAGTGACGTGTTGGCAGACCTGACCTGTGTGCTTGTTTTGGGTGCCGTGACTCACTGGCTGTCTCAAGTTTTCTTAAAGACCAGTTGACTATATTAATAGAACATTTTTTTTTTGTGGACAGAGGAGAGAAAGATTGAAGTTTTTGGTTAGATACTTTGTGTCACAACTGTCATGTATATATAAGAAATGTCTCTCTTCAGGAACAAAACTTTATTGCACTAATTATGTCATTGCTTCTTAAATATGAAAATCAGAGATATTTAAGAGAGATTTATGTCTAAACTGCTCACTGCATTTTGATATAGTTTGAGCAAAATAATTCTTTCTAAGTTTTAAGCTCCATGAGCAGGGCCCTCCTATTTCTTCTGTATTGTAATTGTACTGTCTCCCTTTATATTGTAAAGTGCTGGACACACTGTTGGTGCTATTAAATCCTGTATACGAATATTATTAATAAAAAAAGCACATACTGTTTAGGAGGAAATATCCTCATGCAGGAATTGGAAAAAAATAGATGTGTCCACTTATCCTCATCAGCATGTCATAGCTGAACTGGTTTGAATTAGGACCAAAATAGTGTATTACCTACTGTGGTAAATATGTCAGTCATGGGGATATACACAACAAAATGACCACAGACTTGCAATTATCTTAATTAACTCCAGGCAAAAAGCTTAAAGTGATTGTAAAATATTTTTTTTTGTTATAGGTACCTTCTCTGTGCAATGGATTTGCACTGAGCAGCCCCAATCCTCCGCTTCTGGGGTCTCCTGCTAGCACTCCTGAGCTACACTGTGTGCATCTATTGACAAACATAGTGTGGCTTGGCTCCTCCTCCACCTCCACTTCCTCATCGCTGTATATGATTGACAGTAACAGGAGCCAATGGCTCCCGTTTCTCTCACTGAGTCCATTAAGAAGGGGGTAAGAGAGAGGCGCTGCCTGCTCTTGGGCACAGCGCTGGATTGCGATTAGGCAAAGGTAAGTATTTGGGGGGGGGGGGGGGTGTGGCTAAACCTAAAAGTTTTTTTTTTTTTATCTTACTGCAGAGAATTCATTAAGGTTAACAAAAAAAACTTTAGCCTTTACGATCACTTTAAAGCCTACGTTTACTAAAAAGAAAAGGGATTTTTTTTGTTAGGTCCTAAAACACAGGTGAAATACATTTAAAATCAGCCTACTGGAGTTCCTGCATTTTTGTTTATCTGAGGTTTACACAGCCTAGTCACACAGTACAACCATGTGGATGACACCACTGCTAGGGAATAGAATTGTACCCTTGCCTTGTCAGCATGTTCCTTATCAGCACATTGGCATGCTGATCCCCTGATTGGCTCCTGGTTTTAATAAATACCACTCCCACAAATGCAGCTATACAGGGGATTGTAAGAGGCTAATATCAATTCTAACTCAGATACTTGTACTTACTTAATGCATTTTAAAACACATTTAACAATGTATTAATGAATACAGAGCTGAATTCATTTTTTGTATGTTATACTCGCCTGAATTTAAGCTTTAAAGTGGTGCAGCCACAGAGAACAAATTATAACATAATAATTTTAATGAGGACATTATTTACAGTGTATGGCTAAATAGCTTTTTAAATAGCCTTAGCATTAGAAATTGTAGGAATTTACTTTAGGTTTTCAACTTTCAGCCAGATATCAGAAAACCTGTGGGTATGTCCTTCCCGCGTTGATTGGTGGGAATCTCCCTACCTGGTACCTATATATATGTGCTTGAATAAGCACCATGAAGCAACACCAACGCTTGCAGCTCAACCTTTGCCACAGCACATTTGTCTTGGATGCAATGCAGTCAGGTCTCGGGAAACAAATCATTTTATTAGTCTGCTTTTCAGGTTGTTATTTTTAATTATATTGATTTTTATGTATTATAAATACTTGAGTATTATATATTTTTTATAGTTTTTATCATGAATTATGTCTTTCCATGACTGTTTTGATTAGGTTTGAGATCAATTATTGATTTATTGATATTCTTGTATGATTTTTAAATATGTTCAATGTGTAATTTCATGGACTGGGTGTTCAAAACTTCATGAGGATCACCTGCAGCTCTGTAAAAGTAGAAAACACACACATGCCCTGACTACCGTCTGGAAGAAGTTGTCAGACTGATGAAATGCATTAGGGGAAGCCAGGCTTTATCTGTGTTGATTGGCGGCATTCAGCTGTGCTTTGGGCAGTGTCTTTTCTCGCACACAGTACAGCTGGCTGTGTGAGACACAGACAGGAGCGCTCACTACTCACTAAAATAAAAAGAATGATCCCTTGCGCTATCAAGTGAATAAATCGAATCTAATAAATGAGTAAATAAAAATTGCAGCTAGACCTAAAGTGTACACAGTGCACAAATTGGTGATAAGTATAAAAGTGATCAGCGCAACTTTCTTAATATTAGCAAGAATATATTAAGCTAACTACAATAATAGGTGAATGTCTCCTTGTGCAAACTGAATAAATGATTTCTAATGCACAAAATCCTGTGCAAAATAAGTGATATATCCTGTGAAAAATAAGCAAAACAATGTGCAAAAAAATATGCAAAAAATGTATCATACAAATGCTGAATCTGATACAAAGTATCAAAATATGTAAACAATCTTAATTGTGCAAATGAAGTAAAAAAGTCCAAAATAGTTCCAAACCATAGAACTAGACCACAATGATTGTGATGCGATATAAAAATGCTGAAAAAGTAGTCCACTATATTTAACATAGATAAATAAATTAATAAAGTGCTGAACGTAATATCAAACTGAATCTTCAATAGGTCATCTTCATGAATGCCACTCAATGCTTCCTGGACTCTTACCTCAATGAGAAGGATATACAGCCTTAGCAGTGCACTTAACTGGGGAACGTCTATGGATCTCCCGGTCTTTGAATCTAGTAATGGCTGGTGGTGACTGATGGTGCCTTTCCAGATAATATATTCCAAGTGTGAGTGATGGCTTCCAAAATCTTGACGTGCTCATTCACACACAACGGGCATATGCAGGGGAGAAAAAAGAAGCTCCCATAGTGCAAAAACGTATAAAACGACAAATTTATTTAATGGCCAAATGGGCACTTACAAAGAAACAATTTAAAACGGCAGAAATGTAAATACACAGCATTGCAGACGCCTTTTACGTCACTTCCGGTTCATACGATATCCGGCCACTCCCTATTCATTACGTCACGACACGTGACTTCATCTTACTACTCGGTGCTGTGGTCCACTGAGGATATTTTGGATGCTTAGTTGTACAATTTCAATGTGAGAATAATGGCCTTTTTGCTAATATTTAATTTTTTTTTAAATTCTATGGTATCACACTGTGTATGGCCTCTTCCTTTGTATGCTCGCTGGTGGAGAGATTACATGTAAGCATCAGAAGATAGCTTAGTGATTGAAGAGGCAGCTTTCATCTTTCCTGGATTTCATAAGCCAATTGTCATATTTGTGAGAGTGTGGCAATATCGTTTGGTGAGTGCAGATCCATGTGCGTGTTTGGTTTGGAGTTTTTGGCTGCATTCACACCTGAGAATTTTCAGCTCGTAAAACGCTCATCTCAAAAGTTTCAAAACGCTCAACAATCAAAATTATATTCATTTATATGGCCCCTGTTAACATCTAAGCATTCTGTCACTTGAAGCAAAACACCTGAAGCTCAAAAAGTACATGAGCTTCTTTTTGGGCAGAATACAGGTTTTTCTGCTTTTTACATTGGAGACCATTTGACCTGTACAAAATAATGGTACAAATCACAGCAAAAAAATGTTGCAAAAAAAACAGCGACTTTCCACCTGAAAAGATACGCTCAGGTGTGAATGCAGCCTTAAGGGTGGATAATAAGTCACAAAGGAGTGACAAAATAAGTTTTGCTACACTTTTTTTTGGATACTCTAGCACCTTTTATTCGTTCATGCTGGGACACTGTTGAGTTCTTTGGGGCTTTATGTACACATTTATTTTTGCTATTATTTTTGAAGTGATATCATTACTATATATACAGTATAGATTTTGTGATACATTAATAATGGGATAAATAAGTACTTAGCACTTTATTGAATTAGATCACTTGTCCTGGTTCATTTATAGTTTACTTTAGCCACTTGACCTCTGGAAGATGTATCCCCCTTCATGACCAGGCCATTTTTTTTCAATGCGGCACTGCGTTACTTTACCTGACAATTCTGCGTTAGTGCAATGCTGTACCCAAATAAAAAAAAATTCCCCACAAATGGAGCTTTTTTGGTGGTATTTGATCACCGCTGCATTTTTTTTTTGCGCTATAAACAAAAAAGGCTGACAATTTTGGACAAAAAAAATATATTTTCACTTTCTGTAATAAAACATATCCAATAAAAAAAATTAAATTTCTTATATTTTTGGTAAAAATATACCAATAACGGTATATTGATTGATTTGTGCAAAAATTATAGCTCCTACAAACTATGGTATATATACTGGATTTTTTTTTTATACTAGTAACAGTGACGATCAGGGACTAGCAAAAGTGCAATATTGTGGCGGACAAACGTACACTAACTGACACTTTTGACACTTTGTGGGAACCAGTGACACTAATACAGTGATCAATGCGAAAAATATGCACTATCACTGTACTGATGACATGTACTGATGACATTGGCTGGGAAGGAGTTCTGCCTTGTTTACTCCGCTCTGTGTCTCAGCTCGATGATCGGCGGGTGCCAGCAGACATCCATTACCTGGCACCCACAGATCGGCTTGTGCTGTGAGTAATCACAGCAGATGCAGCCCACCGACAGAGCGTGTTCCCACCCCCTAGGGGGAAGTGCAGAATCATGTATATATACATGATTCTGCACAGAACGGCCACCCTGTAGCAGTAAATCTGCTATGGGACAGTCTTTAAATGGTTAAGGTATTATTCATATGCCTGCTTTGTTGGTTTGTTGTAACCCTATTTGTATAGGGAGTCGGTTGGAATATGGAGGGTTGTAATTTATATAGTCCCCATTGAATTTTATGAGATGGTTTAACTCTTCAGCATCTAATACCAAATGAATACTAATTTTGGACAGGCCAACCTTTTAAGTTCTATCAAAGTATGGCCATCTTAAGTTATATGACTGACACTATTCGATATTGTTCTGTATATCATATAAGTCAGCTTGGGATTTAAGTTTACCACAGTATAGCAGATGGTGCTGTACAAAATCATTATACCACCATCACCTTTTAACCCATAGCATAACTTGCCCCGCACTTGGACTTTTTGGATTTTAAGTGGGTATAAAGGCTGAAGGTTTTTTTACCTTCATGTAAAAATGTATAAAGTTGCGCTGAAATGAACAAAACTAGGATAAATTAATCGTACTACTGTTATAGTAGACAGTACTGTCTGAAATAAATGGTGAATGCAAAAAAAATTATGCTCTGAATACACAAATAGTGCCAAAATATCACCAAATAAGTGAACAGAGAAAATAATGTCTTATACAGTCTGGGAAAGAACCTGTAAAAAAGAACGTTCAACCAAGGAAAATTTTGAAGGTTTCCAAAGAAAGTCCTGTATGCAAACGGGTACAGTCCATATAAATAGGTGACAGGCAGATAAATGATAAATAAATAGATAAATGATAAATGGTAAATGATAGATAAATGAAGTGACTGTATTATTCAAGTGATTCCAACACCACCAGGAATGCAGATTTGTGAAGACGTGTGGCTATTGCCCAGCCAGGGTCTTTTCCTCTCGGCTCATAGAGTCTGCTGTATGAAGAAATCGTCAGCTGCTAGGCTAGGAACTCCAATGCACAGTGTTCACTCTGACCCCCTTTACGATGTCACTCGCTGGGCAAGATAGGGACTCGGGCATGAAACACAAGAAATGCCAAAGGGGGGATCATAGATAAAAACCCGTATGGGTATTTTATTAAATGAAAGCACTACAAAGGTGCATAAAATAAAAACTCTTTAAAATAAATGTATGCGGCCGGCCGGCTGCAGCACTAAACGTCCGTACTAAGTACTGGGACGTTCCACTCGCGGTGACATCAGCACGACGCTCCTCCTACGACGTTTCGTCACGATATGGACGTATTCTATGTATGACGGTAAAAAAACCTTCAGTATGCAGCACCCCCCAATACTTACCCAAGCCTGATCACGATCCAGTGATGTGCATGAGAGCGGCTGCTCTCCTGAGTCTCTGCCTCCTGATTGTCTAAAAAATAGCAGCTGGAGCCACTGGCTCCCCTTGCTATCAATCACAGCTCACAGCCAGTGAAGAGGGAGTGGGAGGTGGGTCCAGTGGTATATTTTGGTTTTGTGCTGCCCTAGGCAAGACTAAAATTGGGCGCCCCCTCATCTAAATGTGTCCCGCCCCTTCCTATTCAGGGTGGCTATAGTGGCTATTCTGAGTCTCTGGCTGGCTATTTGGGGTTTTAGGTTGCTATGCAGAGTCTCTGGTGGCTATGTGGGGGCCTTAGGATGCTATATGGGTCTCTGGTGGCTATTTGCGGTCTCTGGTGGCTATGTGTTGTCTCTGGTGGCTATGTGGGGTCTCTGGTGGCTATGTAGAGTCTCTAGTAGCTATGTGGGGTCTCTGGTGCTTGTGTGGGGTCCCTGATGGTTGTGCAGGGTCCCTGTTGGTTTTGTGGGGCCTCTGGTGGTTTTGTGAGGCCTCTGGTGGTTGTGTGGGGTCTCTGGTGGTTGTGTGGGGTCTTTGGTTGTTGTGTGGGGTCTCTGGTGGCTAAGCAGGATGGACTGTGGGATAGTAACCCCCTGCCACAGTGCTCCCACCAACCCTCTGCCACTAGCGTGCCACAGTCCCCCACCCAAACCCCTCACTAACCTGCCACAGTTCTCCCCCCAAAACCCTCAATAACCTGCCACAGTTCTCCCCCCAAACCCCTCACTAACCTGCCACAGTTCTCCCCCCAAACTCCTCACTAGCTTGCCACAGTGCCCCCCCACTAGAAGAAAATATAGGAAGGGGAGAGAGGAGAGGGGAGCCAAACCATCCCAAATAAAATTGTGTCCTAGCCTGTGCTCATGAACTCAACTTAACGAGGCAGGTGAGTGGATATTTTTCAGATATTAGCTAAATTGCAGCTAAACTAGCTATACGATCTACAGCCTTTAAAAACAATTCCAGCTATACCCAGGTCAGCTAATAAGGTAAGTACTTTTTCTCTTAGCAGACCGGTAGCCTCCCTGGCTCTCCCTCAAACTCAGTCATGATACAGACCTTAAGCCCATTCTTTTCACTTCTCCGGACCTTCTTCCACTGATCTTTTTCTTAGGTTAAAAGCTTCAATTTATTTGACATTTAGAATAGTCCAATAACACATCAACTCTTTCTCCCTGCTGTATGCTGAGTGACGATTACAGACAAGTCTAAAATAATCTGTTGCAAGGAAGTTGTTTTGCCTTCGTATTGCACAAATAGCAGAAGAGAAAAATTCTCACCACTTATGCAAATGATGCTGTGTTAAGTATTCATAGAACAGTATGAAGCTGGATCTTCTCCCAGAATGACTTGGGACCCGTCCAGAATCCCTAGGGACCATTGTTACTTCCCAGAGGGGTCATTTATCAAAGAAGAAAAAAATCCAATTTGAAAGTAATGGAAATTTTGCTTTGATAAACTTTTTTCCGCTTCTCCGCTTGTGGAAACATAACAAAAGCTAGACAACCAAAATACAAATGAAACTAGAGTGCAGGCTTATATTCTGCTTGTGGTGTGGTATCTAAATACTGTTTCCATTTACACTTAGCTGTTAGATCTACTAATGCTTTCACCAAATGATGTCTTTTTTTCAGTGACTCTCAATGATTCAAGCTTGCCTATTCACACGGAACTTTCAGGGGAGTAGAAAACACAATAACGAACATTCCACATACAAATATTTACGAAGGCTTAGCAAAGACATAGGGTAATTTAAATAACGTATGTTGAGGTCACTGAGTGGAAAATTGAACATATTTTGCTGTTTAAAACTAATAGTTTAACACTAATAATAAACATGTATGCACAATTACATAGTTAAAGTATATTCAAATATGAGTTTATGAGTTGGGAGTGTCAATGCAAATAGTAATATATTAATACGATTTTAAAAAAATACAGAAAAAGTTGAAAAAAGTCAGTAATATGTATTTAGAGTAAAAAAAAAAAAAAAAAAGCAAGTTATAATGCATCTGCATGTGTGTGAGCTTTTAGGTAGTAAAAATAAAAAGTCATAGTCAACAATGTTTGGACCAGTAACAGAAACATGTTGTTTTCAGACAATTAAACTGTAAACCCTAATGCCGCGTACAGACGATCAGAATTTCCGACAACCAAACCGTTTTTTTTTTCCGACAGATGTTGGCTGAAACTTGTCTTGCATACACACGGTCACACAAATGTTTTTGGAAATTCCGATCAGCAAAAAAGCGCTGACGTACGATGGGACTAGAAAAAGGGAGTTCAATAGCCAATACGGCTCTTCTGCTTGATTCAGAGCATGCATGGAATTTTGTGCGTCAGAATTGTGTACACACGATTGGAAATTTCCAACAACAAGTTCACATCGAACATTTCTTGTTGGAATTTCAGATCGTGTGTACGTGGCATAACGATGAACTGATCTTATTTGTTCCCTTTTGGTCGGGTAAACGTAAAGCTTTGTTATACTGCAAGGAGATGGCATAATGGGCACTGGTGTGATAATTTAGTGTGTTGATTGAATGACAGCTCTGAGTCTGCTGACGATGCTTACAAAGCATCCAAGATGGTGATGCCCAGCAGCAATCTCAGGGCTCTTGGATGTCTACACAAGGGAGGCGTTTACTGGCAAATAACATGCATAAAATAAATTACGTTCATATATAATCTCATTAGAACTTATTTGTTGAAATTAACTGCTTAGTGGGAGATCACCAAAGTGCCTATAATGGGGGACTTGTGATGTGCCTTGGGCTTAGTTTTTTTATTTGCAGACTGACTTCTAGATGCTGTCTTGATTCAGACACTATCCTGTTTTAGACTGAAGTACCTTGCATACCTAAATCTGTAGAATAAGAAATTATGGGCTAAAGCTAATGCAGTTTCTTTTTTTGTATTTTCCCTTTTCCACCTGAATCATGTCTACTGAAAACGATCGGAACTTATTGATGAGTAATATACCACATGAGATGAGATTAGATGTCTTTTTAATATATTTGGTTAATTCCAGACACGCCTGCTTGCTACGGTATATTTTGTTTCACATCAGTAGCCACTGCATTACAAAAAGTCGCAAATTATGTTTTTAAAAAACATGTATTTCATTTTGCCGACTGGCGCTCTGTTAATTCTGGGAAAGTAGTAAGGGATGCAAGTCAGGAATGACCTGTCATTTTCAAATCGGGGCAGCAGTTTCTGTGATATAATATTCCTTGGCTAATATGTCATTGTCCCCTAAGCTTACAAGAGTAATTGCATTGGAAAAAAAATATAGCTGATAGCTGAAATTTACATGGTTTTTCAATTGTAAGATCATGAATCACAGAATCACACATGAATCACAGGACTGTGAATCTGTATTATTATCCACTTAACCGAGCCTCTTTCTGAGATTTGTCATTTTCAAGTTAAAAACATTTTTTTTGCTAGAAAATTACTTAGAACCCCCAAACATTATACATTTTTTTCTAACACCCTAGAGAATAAAATGGCAGTCGTTGCAATACTTTCTGTCACACCGTATTTGTGCAGTGGTCTTACAAGCGCACTTTAAAAAAAAAAAAAAAATAAGACATCAGTAAAGTTAGCCCAATTTTTTTTTTATATTGTGAAAGATAATGTTACGCCGAGTAAATTGATACCCAACATGTCACGCTTCAAAATTGTGCCCGCTCAACAAACTTTTACACTTAAAAATCTCCATAGGCGACATTTAGAAAATTCTACAGGTTGCATGTTTTGAGTTACAGAGGCTAGAATTATTTCTCTCACGCTACCGATCGCGGCGATACCTCACATGTGTGGTTTTAACATCATTTTCATATGCGGGCACTACTCATGTATGCGTTCGCTTCTGCACACGAGCTCGTGGAATGGGGCGTGTTTAAAAATCATTATTTTTTTTCTTATTTATTTTACCTTTTATTTTTTATTTTTATACTGTTCTTTTTTAAAAAAAGTGTCACTTTTATTCCTATTACAAGGAATGTAAACATCTCTTGATATAGAAAAAAAGCATGACAAGACCTCTTAAATATGAGATCTGGGTCAAAAAGACCTCAGATCTCATATTTACACTACAATACAATAAAAAATTGAGTCATTTAAAAAAAAAAAAAAAAAATGTCCCTTTAAGAGCTATGGGACGAAGTGACGTTTTGACGTCGCTTCCACCCTGCAATGGTATGGAGACAGGTGGGGGCCATCTTCCCCTCACTCATCTCCATACCCAGGAAGGAGAAGCATCCGATCACCCCCGACGCTACCGACGGCTCCGGTAAGCGGCGCAAAAGGGGCGATAAAAGTGATCTTGTGGCGAATCTGCCACAAAGACACTATTATCCGAAACCGGACCGCCCGCAGCTAGCTGCTGCCATAACAACAATATTCCTCTTCAAAGAGAGAACGTATATTGGTGTGCGGTGGTCCAGAAGTGGTTATTGGGCATATAGACAGAGGAAAATCAATATTCAGGGTGTTCAATTATGGAGTGCTATAAGTGTATCAGTTGAGTGACATCGGTCTGAAGTATAAAAATGCAAGTTGCTTCACTTTTTTTTAAATCATATAATAATATCTAACAGAATTGAGGCTTGTTGTATGGCACCATTAAAGCAGAGCTCCACCCAAAAGTGGAAGCTCTACTTGTCTGCCTCCTCGCTCCCCCCTGCTGCCAAATTTGGCAGCTTTTGAGGGGGAACAGGTACCTGGTTTTGACAGGTACCCTGCTCCCACTTATGGCTCAGTTCGCTGCAGCGTACTGAGCCAGAATTTTTCCCCCTCTCTCTTCCTCCGCAGCTTACTAGGACACTTCTCAGGTTCCAAAAGAGTGCGGCCCATTCACAAAGCACAGCACGCTTTGCTCATGCACAGTAGGAAACTGGCTGTGAAATTGCAAAGCTTCACTGCCGGTTTCCCTTAGCTAGGATTGCCACCCCAGCACCCGATAGCTGATAGAAGAATCGGCTCAGGTGAGGACACAACTGGATGCCTGGAAAGGTAAGTGCCTAATATTAATAGTCATTAATAGTCTTTTGTGATGTGATCTCTCTGCAATAAAAGCTTTGGACTGCATTTATAGATCCATGGTGTGCTGGCGAGTATGTGCATTGGAAAGAAAAAAAAAGACCTACCAGCAGCTTGGGTGCTTAGACAGGAACCAGAGCCACAAGGTCCTTGGTGGCTGCTAACAACACACATGGCCAGACCTGTCAGGGCTCTGCTTCTGTCCCGCAGGAGCACTTGATATGACATAGAACCATGAAAACATGTCCAGGATGCTCAGGTGTGAGAGAATTTTGAAAATTTGTATTGTGACGCGTAGAACAGCTCCCTGATCTGAAATTAAAGGATTTCTTTCCTCTGATAAAAATAAAAATTGGGGTTGACTTGAAGAATTATTGTTTAGCTATTAAAGGGAACCTATGTCAGGGCCAGGCTGTTTGTAAAATTATATTTTTATGTGTAACCCATTAATTCAGGCACAAGAAGTCCTGTTATGATTGTATCTCTGTCCTAGTTGTGCTAGCCTGTCTGGGTGTTCTAAGATTCCTCATAAAAAATAAAGGAAAGTCAAGGATCAAAATGTAATTCTTGGGGCTAAAACGAGAAATATAATTACAAGCACGGCCTGCTTACTCCCCAACTCCCGAAATGACCAATTCTTTTGGTTGAGTTCTTAAGGTGTTAATATACATGAGAGAATCTTCAAAAACCCATCTCTCCCAATGGGGAGGATTTGAGTGAATCCATATTTGCGCAGTTCAGTTCAATCAGCTCTAATCGTTATCTTCTCAGTGACATTCCTACCCACATGCCATTTTCCCTGTGGGAATTATAGGTTGTTACCTGAAGCAGCACTGAACAGCAATACAATGTGTGCCAACTTTTTTATAACAGCAAAGCAGTTTATTATTTTCTGTGCAGTCTCAGTGGGGTTAATAAGATCAAAGGCTGTTTATTCCTTTCAGTCTATCATAATGTTTTTGCTGGCTTTGCAAACAATTTGCTAAAAAGCCTTTTTTGTTGTTCTTTTCAACAGATATGATGCACAGTTTGCAAGTGATTTGTTTGTAATGATTTAGTAGAAGACAAAAGAATCATGAGCAATATTAGATGTGCTTGTTTCACAGTGGGGGAAAGAAAAAAAAAAAATAACACTTTATAGTTTCTACAAAATGTGCTGTAACGCTGTGCGGATCAGTACCCAATAATTATAAATGTCTGTATATTCAGCAATTCCTGTCTGTTCTACAAATCCATCTGGTCTTATCTTAAAGACATTAATGGAAGAGAAACATGACTTGAAGTTCATGTTCATGCAAATAGCTGTCTTAAAAGAAATTCTTGAAGAACATGGTTCGAAGAGTTTTGAGAGCTAGGAGAGCAAACTAAGGAGATGAGTCAAGGCGTGAGATTTGTTTCCCAGGGGATGGAAGAAGGTCATCCACGTGGCAGAGTCAATATTCAGGCTTAAGAAAATTCAATGCTGCAGGAGCTATAGACAAATTCTGTTGCAGACGAAGCACGGGGGTTAAGAGTTTCAGACATCCAATAAATCTGTTCCAGGATAGCTACACATTTATATACTCTTGGAGGTAGCAAAAGATAGCATTCAGTGAGATTTTTTCTATTTAGCAAAAAGTTAAATTTGAGGTATTTGTGGTAACACAGTCTGCTCTATATCTTATGATAGATCCATGATAAGGTACACATTTATATTGTAGAAGATACAAAGTATTAAATGCTAACAGGCTGCTTTTTGTTTAAGTGACTCTAAAGCAGAACAAATCTCTCCTATCCTGGGTTCACACCTATGCGTGCGGCTGCAGGTGTGGGAATTGCAGCGAGTGAAAGCGCACTTCTCCCCGAATTTCTCATGATTCCAGACTCTGATATCTGGAGTACAAGGGGAATACAAGCATACCCCACTTTTAAGTACACAATAGGGGTTATTTACTAAAGCTGGAAAGTGCAAAATCAGGCTCACTTCAGCATATAAACCAATGAGCTTCTAACCCCAGCTTGTTCAATTAAGCTTTGGTAATAAAACCTGGAAGCTCATTGGTTTCTATGCAGAAGTGAGCCTGATTTTGCGCTTTCCAGATTTAGTAAATAAACACCATTGTGTACTTAAAAGTGGGGTATGCCTGTATATTACTTGTTTAACCAGTTGTCTGATGGAAGCCTTAAAACATTTGATCAATTGAACATAGACTTTGCCTTGCCAAATCATATGTTTTTAGGCACTTACAAGTTCGCCATGATACGCTATCCCAAGTCTGCTCTACACTCCCTCAATCAGTTCCTAATCCCATTATGGTTGTGATCAAGGGTACGGAACCTCTCAAGTTGATTTCATTGTTTATCTCTTTCATGACTAAAGCCCCATACACACTATCAGATTTTCTGCTGGCTTTTGTCTTCAGATTTACTAAAACCATATAATATGAGGTCAAACCTTAAGAGTTTTAATTTGTATGCAATCAGGCAGGCCCTTGCACTACATGGTTTTGGTAAATCTGAAGACAAAAATCAGCAGACAGTCTGATAGTGTAGATGGGCCTAAAGCCTATTTCTGACATTTGGTGTTTACAAGTTAAAATCTGTTTTTTTTGCTAGAAAACTATTTAGAACCCCCACACATTATGTATATTTTTTTAGCAGAGAATCTAGAGAATAAAATGGCGATTGTTGCAATATGTTATGTCTCACGGTATTTGTGCAGCAGTCTTTTATACGCAACTTTTTTGTGAAAAAGACACTTTCATGAATTTAAAAAAAAACGAAACAGTCAAGTTAGCCCAATTTTATATAATCAGAAAGATGATGTTACGCCAAGTAAATAGATACCAAACATGTCACACTTTAAAATTGCACACACTCGTGGAATGGCGACAAACTACGGTACATAAAAATCTCGGCAACGTTTTTAAAAAAAATAATGGTTACCAGTTTAGAGTTACAGAGGAGATCTAGTGCTAGATTTATTGCTCTCACTCTGACGATCACGGCAATACCTCACATGTGTGATTTGAACACCGTTTACATATGCGGAAGCGACTTCCGTATGTGTTTTCTTTGCTGCGCGAGCTCGCGGGGACGGGCGCTTTAAAAATGTATATATTTTTTTTAATTTCATTTATTTTTATTTTTTTACATTGTGTTTAAAAAAAAAAAAATGTGATCACTTTTATTGCTGGCACCTATCTTACTCCTCTTAGACGGGTTTGATACAAAAAGGAGCAAAGTACATGTCCCCTGTGTTTACGTAAAGTGGGTCCGTTTTATCATTTAATTGGGCAATGTCAGGTTATACAGGATTTCTGGTCACAAGTAATTAACTTCCTGCATGATACTACGGGCTCTCCCCTAACTCTACGCCCCAAACAGTGCCTGTTAGGGATATTCCCTGATCCAGATCTGGACAAATTCCCTAAGGATTTCCTACATGAAACTTTGTTTTCTGCCAGAAAAATCATTGCCAGACAATGGATGAGAGCCACTCCGCCTATATTGTGAAAACGGGATCCTTACATAGTTAGTTGGGTTAAAAAAAAGACACAAGTCCATCTAGTTTGACCAAAAAAAACAAAAAAAAATACAATCCCATATACACAATCCTATACCCACAGTTGATCCAGAGGAAGGCGAAACAACGCCAGCAAAGCATGATCCAATTTGCTACAGCAGGGGAAAAAATTCCTTCCTTATCCCCCAAGAGGCAATCAGAAATTCCCTGGATCAACTTTACCTATAAATGTTAGTACCCAGTTATATTGTGTACACCTAAGAAAGAATCCAGGCCTTTTTTAAATCAATCAACTGAGCTGGCCAGAACCACCTCTGTAGGGAGTCAATTCCAGATTTTCACAACTCCTTAAACAGATACGCACGACAAGCACAAACTGAAGAGCAGTAACGATCTGAGTCAGAAAACTGAGAAGCGCGAATCTTAAGTCCCCAAACTTCGACTAACTCGCGATAAACACGGGATCAGCAGAAGGAGCCCAACGGGTGCCTGACGTGGTGCTGAACTTCCCTTTTCTAGTCTCGTGGAAGACGACTTATGTCACGACGTTCTTGCAGACCGGAAATTCCAACAACGTTGTCCGACCGTGTGTACGCAACACCAACATCGAACAAAGTACGACGGACAGGATCCGACGGACCTGGTCCTCGGATAATCCGCGCGTGTGTATGGGGCTTTACTGTGAAGAAACCTTTCCATATTTGGAGATGAAATATTTGGAGACCCTAAAGTGAATGACTCAACACCAAGTTCCCTATATAGAACTATCTAGGGCAGCAAACAGATTTGCTGCCTTAGAACATACAGCCAGATTTGTGGACATCTAATGCCGCCTACACACGATCGGAATTCTCGTCGGAAAAAACTCTGACAGTTTTTCCAACGGAATTCCGCTCAAACTATCTTGCCTACACACGATCACACCAAATTCCAACGGTCTGTAACACAGCGGCATAAAACACGTTCGACAGCACTATAAAAGGGAAGTTTAATGCTTCCGAGCATGCGTCAAATTGTTTCCGAGCATGCGTCGGAATTTTGCTTGTCGGAATTGCATACACACGATCGGAAAATCCGATAGAAAGGTTTTCCGTCAGAAAAATTGAGAACAGGTTCTCAATTCAAAGTCCGTCGGAAATTCGGACAGAAAAAGACCGTTGGGCATACACACGGTTGGAAAATCCGATGAAAAGCTCCTATCGGACTGTTTCCATCGGAAATTCCGACCGTGTGTACGCTGCATTACAGTCCGATCCATGTGCCAAAGGCACCCTCCAATGGGATAATTCCATAACCACTTCCACTAGCAGCCCTGATAAAGGGGAAGTCCTTAGTCTCCTGAAACACGTTGGCCTCTTTTTACTGCTGAAACTTCAAATAAAATACAAATATACTTACCTTCATTGGATACCGGGCGCTCCTTTACTTTCTTTTCTTTCACATTATATGCAGAGTCAACCTTAAGGCTGCACACTAGGTAGCAGCCCAAGCCCAAACAGGGCTCACCACCACCTTTTTCTTAAACTGGGCACGAAACTCTGGAAACCAATTCTTTCCTTCTGCCCACACTCTATCATCCTACAACACTGACTGATTGAGTCAGTCCAGCACGATCTACACCCACTCTTCTAAATTATATATTTACTTGACATAACTAATACCCTCCCATGCAAGAAATTCTAATATATCCATAGGGGATTGTGGGATTATGGGACCGCTGGCTACAGGCATCTGAAATGTGAAGTTAAATATGTCGTACTATTAGACAGATCCATCTGATTTTTTCTAATGTCATCTGAGAATAATACTTGCTGAAGCTATATACGGTAGCTTAATTGTAATATTCATTACGAAGTATGAGATCACTATCCACTTTGTTGTTTTGTACCTTAATGTTTGGGAGACAATTTAATCCCCAATTTCAACTTTTTATTCTGTGTGTATATTTGTTACCTTGTACACTGTACACTTACTGTGATCCTACAACTGTACCTACCTTAATAAAAGTTACTGTTTAAAAAAAAAAAAGAAAACACGCTGCTCTTAGGAGACGCGCAGGGCTGCCATCTGTTCTGAATGGCACCCCAACGCATCTCAGCCTGCATCCCATTTTCAGGAACCACAGGGAAATCGACCATGCAATTTCCCTGCGGCCGTGTTTTGGAAAAGGTGCATGCACCTTTTTTTTTGAGGAAGCGCAGGCATGCAGCCCATTTAAATGAATGCTGGATTGTATTTTTTTTTTTTACCACAATTTAAGTTTTTGTCCTGGTACATGTCCCTCAGTGTACACACGTGATTGAACGTCTCAGGTTTCTATAGTATGTTTTCTGTATGACCAACCCAGTTGGATAAATATTATCGTTGCAACCTGCAATTAAAAATATTCCTGGGAAATTTAATGCTTTAATTCTGTTTTTTGACTTTGGAAATAAATCAATAGTAGATTACCTGTAATAACAAAAAATATGAAAAATGTCTGCTGAGGTAGGTTACGTTTTGAGGAAATATTGGGTAATCATGAATTTTAAAGTGATCATGGCTGTTGTACTACATATAACACAAGTAGAATAAATCACTGCCATCTGAGCTAAATATCAGTTTGAGCAAATACTGTACATTTACTCATTTCTATTGCCTACATATCACAGACAGTAAAGTTACTGATAGATATTTAATGATCCTGCTGCTATTAGGGAATAACTTAGATGTTTATGAATACCTTCAGACTTGAGCAGGAATTTCAAATCTTGTATGGAAAAAATATACTCTAGATTGAATTTTTTTGCCTAATAGCTATATTGTTGAAGATAGGGCTGGCATTTGAGTTGTAGAGGGCCTAGGCACATGCATGTATGCATATTCTACTAGTGTATACAAATAAAATATAAATCCTGATTGTGCAGATGTGTCCAATCCCAACCCAATGCATATTACCAGCTTAAACCTACCAGTACAGATACATGTAACATACTGTAACTGTAACCACCACAATTTAATAAGTATATATGAAAGATATCCTAATTTTACACTTCATATTTTGTTTCCTGAGTGCAACCTGCCTTATTTGTAATCCTTGCTTGTATTCTCTGTTCTTTTTCCTATACATAGAGTGGATGCCAAAACCCTTCGAGATGTGTTTTCCACCAGCTGTCAACACTGCCTTTGTGCCCGCTGCTGCTAGGATGCTATTTCTGATGGCCCTGGCATGCGCAAGCCCTTTTCTAGAATTTCGAGAAGAACCTGCAAGATCTCTTAACGTGGCCATAATTTTTAGCGGTACCTCTTACTCACCGGAGAGTGCCCGCTTTGCACCCTCAGCTTTCCGCAATTTTTCTATGGAAGTGAATCCAGTTTCAGTAATACTTAATGACACAAACCCTCGCAGCCTTATCCTGCAAATATGTGATGTTCTGTCAAGTTTGCGCATTCATGGCGTTGTCTTTGAAGATGATACAAGAACTGAGTCTGTGGCTCAGATACTGGACTTTATTTCTGCACAAACATCCATGCCAATCATTGGAATTAATGGAGGATCTGCAATTGTGCTTACACCAAAGGTATGTAGAAATATAATTTTTTTTATTATTATTTCTATAAGAGCTCATTGTTTCAGTTTAGTTTTTTCCATATATATATATATATATATATATATATATATATACACACTAGATTTCAAAAATATTGGGACACCTGCCCTTACACGCACATGAACTTTAACCCTCCTGGCGGTATTCCCGAGTCTGGCACGGGGTGGGAACTTCAGTACCAAAATTGGTAACCCCGAGCCAGACTCGGGCTTGCGTTGCAGGATACAGGGGGAAGTTACTTACTTCCCCTGGATCCTGCAATGTCTCCCTGCTGTGTGAGCGAGCCGTCTGCTCGCTCGATTCACACAGTGCCGAGTTCCGCTGATCTCCGTTCCCTGCGACGTTACAACGCACGGAAGCGGAGATCGGCGCCAAATTCAAAAAAGTTTAAAAACACAGTACACATACAGTACTGTAATCTTACAGATTACAGTACTGTATACAAAAAATACACATCCCCTTTGTCCTAGTGGTCTGCCCAGTGCCCTGCATGTCATTTTATATAATAAAAAGATTTTTTTTCTGCCTGGAAACTGGAGATTGTCCATAGCAACCAAAAAGTGTCCCTTTATGTCAAAAGTGTTTTTAGACCAGCTAGAAAACACCGATAATAAATTAGAATCACAATCTATCATCAAACACTAAATTTAATGACAGCGACTATTCTGCAACTGAGCAAATTTCAGTGTTTTTGATGACATTATTGAATAATTTTTATATATATTATTATTATATTATAATTTATGATTTTGTGTTTCAAACTTTATCATACCCGGGATGTCTACTAGACTCTGGTTCGGACAGATTTAAGTGAGTTATTCATAAGAATTGCATGCCTACAATATAAAAACGACAAATTTCCATGCAAAATAATTGTACCGCTTTCAGCACAAAATTCCAGACAGAATCATACCGCCAGGGAGGTTAATGGCATCCTAGTCTTAGTCCGTAGGGATTGATATTGAGTTGGCTCACCCTTTACAGCTATAACAGCTTCAACTCTTCCGGGAAGGCTGTCCACAAGGTTTAGGAGTGTGTCTATGGGAATGGGAATGTTTGACCATTCTTCCAGGCTTTCTTGCCCAATTGATGACAGTCAGCAGAGGCAAATCAAACAGGAAGTATATTGAAATACAATATTTCTGACAGGATCAATAGATATTTTTGCAATTATTGAGCAGTAATAGTAAAAAGTTTTCAATGGGATTATTACTAGACCAAAAGGAACTAAATAATAAAAGCTAATTGTTAGGGTTTAAATACACTTTATTATTGTCCTATCACTGATGGATGGTCTTATTAACCAATAGTATGGGAGGTATTGGGATCAGGCTCCTAGCCCTGAAACCCAAACAATATTTGCATGGTAGGGCCTCCTGTGATCCAGGCGCTCTATAAAAATTCTGACCAAGTGTGCATGCACATGTAGGTA
Source organism: Lithobates sylvaticus (assembly GCA_028564925.1). Classification (NCBI taxonomy): domain Eukaryota; kingdom Metazoa; phylum Chordata; class Amphibia; order Anura; family Ranidae; genus Lithobates; species Lithobates sylvaticus. The sequence continues at coordinate 126,383,706 of CM053035.1, read as the reverse complement.
ACTGCTGTACAATGTACATTTTTGTTTGTTTTGTATAGTCACATATTTGGTTTGGTTTTATTTTATAGTGTACTGCTTATTGTCTAACTTCATCCAACCTTTTTTTTTCTTTTGCAAAGATTACGGAAGATTTTATATTTCTTACGTTTTTTTCATTTCACTTGCTGTCCTCATTCATACATACATTAGCGTAGAGTAGGGACAGCTCATATAGTTTCAGTGTAGTGTAGCGAGACCATGTCAGTAATCTTTATATTAGTGTATAGCTAGAGTAGGGATAGTTCAGATAGCATCAGTGTAGTGACGGTTGAACACTGTCTATTTGATTGCATTACTGCCAGTTTAATGCCATTTGCTTCTGTGTGCATTACTAACAGTTTAACGCCATCTACTTCTGTGTGCGTTACTGCCAGTTCAATGCCATATAGTTCTGTGTGCGTTACTGCCAATTTAACGCCATATAGTTCTGTCTGCATTACTGCCAGTTTAACGCCATATAGTTCTGTGTGTGTTACTGCCAGGTTAACGCCATATAGTTCTGTGTGTGTTACTGCCATTTTAACGCCATATAGTTCTGTGTGCGTTACTGACAGTTTAACGCCATTTACTCCTGTGTGCGTTACTGCCAGTTTAACGCCATTTACTTCTGTGTGTGTTACTGTTGTTTTCTTTTTACTAGTAATGGCAGCGATCTGCAATTTTTATTGTGACTGTGACATTGCGGTGGACAGATCGGACACTTTTGACACTATTTTGGGACCAGTGGCACTTATATTTATCAGAGCTATAAAAATGCATTGATTACTGTGCAAATGTCACTGGCAGGGAAGGGGGCAGGGAACACTAGGGGGCAATCAAGGGGTTAAATGTGTTATCTAGGGAGTGATTATAACTGTGGGGGGATGGGACTGACTAGCGGAGGAGACCGATCGGTGTTCTTATATACTAGGAACACATGATCTGTCTCCTCTCCCCTGACAGGACATGGATCTGTGTGTTTACACACACAGATCCATGTTCCTGCTCTGTCATGAGCGATCGCGGGTGTCCGGTGGATATCGCAGCCACTGGGCACGAGCATTGGCTCCTCGGTGACGTGTACCTCAGTGTACCGCCGAGAAGCCGAGGACGTCCTATGATAAACAGCACACCGGTGACATCTATCATAGAAGCCGGTCCAGGAGGTGGGACTTTGTATGACAGCAGCCACACCGGGTAAGCGGTAGATCTCTGCTCTGTGTAATCCAGCAGCTCTTCTCTCTCTAATGCCCATGCACTGAAAAGACTGCATTGATGGGCTATGGTGAGGCTGAGCTGATGGGGACTGGTGAGGCTGCATTGATGGGCACTCATGAGGCTGTATTGATGGGCACTGAAAAGGCTGCATTGATAGACACTAGTGAGGCTGCATTGATGGGCACTGATCAGGCTGCATTGATGGGGACTGCTCATGGTGAGCTGATTGGTTTAATGGGCCACTTGACTAGACTTCCCCCCCAAGCCTAAGGCTGCCAGCCCTCCCCTGGGTGAATGCATGTCTTTAACTTGATTCACGGCATGCCATAATGATGTGTGCCGTGTCCTTCATATCCGCTCGCAGGCACAGCGCTGCAATTTAATTGGTCTCATTCAACATTTCCTGATACACCCCATGTGACCTTACATATCACAGGGGGTGTAAACATTGGGACATCCCGGCACACTGCAGCGAGACATGGTTGTTAATGTTATGGTGATCCAGAAACTAGAGCAAGGCTTGACTAAGAACCCCAGTGAGCATGCGCGAGATTACAGATCAGACTAGCAGGAAGGGCGAAAGTATATAAGTGTACAGGGCATGACAGGGATGATGGTATAGCACAGGGTGTACCAGGTCCTATTAACACAAATAACACCCAAAGACCAATGTTTCAGCACCTGTTTGACAGGTGCATATCATTGCAATTTTTTTTTGCCTTCATCAAGAGCACCTCTATAGGGTTATGGTGGGAAGGCGCCCCCGACGCCCAAAGAGCAATTTTTCTGCACCGTTTGACAGTTGCAAATTATTGCAATTTTTTACACCGTACTCTTGCTTTCATCAAGAGTACTTCTATAGGGTTACGGTGGGAAGGCGCCACCAACACCCAAAGACCAATTTTTACGCACCCGTTACTTCTGTCCAAAGTCAAAGTGACACCAGAATGCATCCAAAAAATCCCTAATCTTGTTCCCAGTGCACTACATTGTGGCCCCATCATACACACTGGCTCCCCAGCTGTTGCTGAGCAAAATAAAGGCAGCTTGCAGGGAAAATTTATTTTTATTTTTTTTATTTTTTTTTGTTTAATAAATGCAATTATTGCTGCAGCAGATTCTAGACATGGTACAGATCTGCCACTTTACAGGTAGACTAAGGCACCATATTGTAAGGATTTTTTCATTTTTATTCTTTCACTTTAAAAATCAAAAAATCACTGCTCATTTAAAAATTATGTTTTAAACAAACTTTTTTTTTATTGATACATTTCCCCCAGGGCAGGACCTGGACCCCTATTACCATTGTAAGCCCAATTACTTGCATATAAGCCTTCAAAATGGGCACTTTTGATTTTTGATGTTCGGGTCCCATTGACTTTAATGGGGTTTGTTTTTTTCGGGTCCGAACTTTCGCGGTGTTCGAAAGTTCTGGTGCAAACCAAACAGGGGTCCATTCGGCCCATCCCTATTTATTAGCAGTCTATTGTATTTACATATTCCCTAGAGTTATTCTTTAAACCAAAAAGTGAAGGCAGACTCCCTAAAATAATGAACTATCCCAATACAAGGATAGAAAATATCTGTGCTTAGATTGGTGGAGTATAGGTGGAGTATATTAAAAAGTTGCTTTTACAACCAATAAACCTGCAATCCCTCTTCGTTTCCAAGCAGTTATGGCTACAATTTATCGGTTAAAACAATCTTGGGGTTAGGATGAGTAAATGCACTTAAAACACGATCATCAAAATTTTTCTGTAGTACCTAGCAGATATCCTGAGTAGGATTGGAGGCATTGATAATCTAGCCACGTATCATTTTGAATTCCTGCAGAATGTTCTCCACAAGTTTGTTGAAAGATGCATGAGGCCAAAGCGCATCTCCTGTATCTACATTAAAAACTCTCCCCTGCCTTGAATAGTAATATGACAGGTTCTCCATCATGTCCAGTAAGTGACCTTGGTTGTTCCATCAAAGAGATTTGCTGGGAATGATTTACAGGAAAGAAACAATTCATGTTAATTGTATTCCAACTACTGAACATTATAAAGACTACAACACGAGGAAGCTTGGTTCCTCTCTTTTTTGCTTAGTCTGTAAATATTGTACACCAGTGGTTGTGCTATGGATTTATTATACCCAATACAGTTTTGAGAAAGGACAATATTACGCATTTTCTAATATAGTTTACTCTAATATGTGTAGCAGACATAACTATGTATTGTAAATAATTTTTAAGTGTCCATGTCAGGGGGTGGGGAAATGAGACATGTACCCAGTTTAGGATGCACATCTGATGTCTTTGGTGCCAGTGTATTGCTACCCCCAGAGAAGTCACTAATTTGTTTTGTGATTTCTCTGCTCACCAGAAGATGGCAGACCTCGCTCACCCAGCACTTACCAACACACCTTGAAATGTTTCAAATAATATATTAGGCATTTATCAGCTTCAGCCCAGATTATACCAGGAAGAATAAAATTCAGTGCACGTCCATAGAAATTAAATAATATTGGCCTGGCCAATTAAGATGATTATAGATACCAAACCCAGATGGAGACAGATTGAAGATGTTAGCTTTGGATTGATGAAGCAGGTCATGACCATCATATTGCTGGAGGGAGCACATTGGCAGCTAAGTTGGCCGTAATATACAAATGTGCTGTGCATACTTGTACCAGGTAGTAGGTCTGACTGGGGGTGAGTAGGAAAAGTGACATGATAAAAGGGGGTGTGTAATAAATGTCATTGCCTGTTATGTGTTGACACTACCCCCCCCCCCCATATTTTTGGGGGCCTTTTTATCAAGAGACATTTTTTATTTTAATTTTATTTTTTTGCACTTGTTTGTAGGGCAACGGTACTTTTTTTGCTGCTGTCCTGATGGTTTTAAATCCCCCAATCCAATGCTTTATGTTTGGGAATAACTTTCTCAGCGGCCCCACAAGGGATCACAATTGCTCAATAAAATGTTCCTGCAATGGGGTTTGCAGTGGGATTTGTAGATTTGCTGGAAACAGTAATTCAAAATTGTCATGTCATGCATGAGTTGCAGATACAGGTGCACTTATATGTTGCCAAGTGGTACTCTGAGATTAAAATCTTGGGGGGATATTCATTATATTTCAATCATGATAACTTGCCCTGATTACAAATTGATTAGTGTTCAGCTCAGAGATGTTAAACGTACCTTATAATTAAAAAAATCTCTAATCAAATTGACCTTTCTAAGAAATGTAATATAATTTCATATTAGTGCCAGTTTGCATAAAAGTCTAATATGACTGATGTAATCCAGTCAAACTTCTGAAAAAAAAACAATAATTACTGATTCTTATCATAGTGTAATCTATAAACTATAAAGAGGAAGTTAAGACAAAAGGCATATTTATATGCCATAGTACATTTAAAAAATAGGTGACCATAGTTTTAACGTATTCAAATTTAACAGCTTTATTTGCTAGACATGCCACGTTTGCATAATGGTATTTAAAATACAGTCTTGTAGATGCCCCCTCTAGTTATCATTTTGAAGTTAGACAGAGCAGTCAGCACCCATGCTTAACCGATTCTAAGAGAATATCAGTTACAGAATATAATAAATAAAATCTGCACTATTTCGAATGAGTCGTTATACTGTACGTCTTAGTCTGAGACAACTTTTGAGTCTTCAATACTCCATACAAAATTTGAATATAATGCAATGTGTACCACATGATGCTGGAATCTAATTTTTATTGGCACTGTATAGGATAAGCCATTAGTGTACAATACAATACAGAAGTTTTGCGGAAAAAAACCCAAAACATATTCATTCTGTTGGGGAGGGGAGGACGTTTTGACAGACACTGGTGTTGATTTACTAAAACTGGAGAGTGCAAAATCTGGTGAAGCTGTAAATGGTAGCCAATAAGCTTCTAACTTCAGCTTGTTCAATTAAGCTTTGACAAAAAAAAAATAAAAAATTGAAGCTTATTGGTTTCTATGCAGAGCTGCATTAGCTTTTGAACTCTCCAGTTTTAGTAAATAAACCCCACTGTTGCTTGGGCAGTACACTGCGTTGATTTACTAAAGGCAAATAGACTGTGCACTTTGTAAGGGCATTTGCTCCAGTGCTTAGTAAATGAGGGAAAGCTCTGCTGACTTTGATTATCCAATCATTTGCAAGCAAAAATGCTGTTTTTTTTTCATCTTCACCTCATTTAACCACTTGCCGACCAACAGCCACAGTTACACTGTGGCAGGCTGGCTTGGCTGCACGAATCCCCGTAGGTGTAGGTTGGGCTTGTACACAGCATTCTGTGGGTACGCAAATGCGCCGATTGGTCAGCGGGGGAGCCAATCAGTGGGTCCGGAGGATTCGATGTCAGTCAGCCGCCCGCGATAGTATCCTGCAGAGACAGAACAGGGATCTGCCAAAGTAAACAAGGCAGATCTCTGTTCTGTCAGGGGATGACACAGAGATTCTGTCTTCCTGCTAAGCAGGAAGACAGATCTGTGTGTTTTCCCAGGCAGCTCATCCCCCATACAGTTAGTAAACAGACCCAGGGAACACAGTTAACCCCTTGATTGCCCCTGATGTTAACGCATTCCCTGCCAGTGCCATTAGTACAATGTCAGTGCATATTTTTAGCACTGTAATAATGTCACAGGTTCTCAAAAAAGTGTAAAAAAAAAAAATGGCAGTTAGGTGTCTGATCTGTCCGCCACAATGTTGCAGTCCCACTAAAAATCACAGATTACCTCCATTACTAGTAAAAAAAAAAAAAAATGCCATAAATTCATCCTCTTTTTGTAGACCATTTAACTTTTGCGCAAACCAATCAATATACACTTATTGGGGGTTTTGTACAAATTGGCATAAATAAATAAAGAAATTCGATTTTTTTTAATTTATTTTTTTATATTGGGTATGTTATAGAGCAGAAAATAAAAAATATTGTTTTTTTTTTTCAAAATTATTGGTCTTTTTTTGTTTATAGCACAAAAAATAAAAACCACAGAGGTGATCAAATACCACCAAATGAAAGCTCTATTTGTGGGAAAAAGGAAATCTAGTAGTAGTAATGTTAGATTTATCGATTAGAAATGAAATACATTATCACAGAAATGTAGTGTTATATTTTCTAACAAATAATGCACCAAAGAATGTGAATAGTTGTAATATACATGTAATAGTGGATATATATAACAAATGGTATTCTATTGAGGGGATTGTCCCAACTGGATATAAATAGCTATATTTCTGCTCCTTTTTCTTTCTTTTCTATGGGAGATAAGTGTTTTTTTTTTTTCCTGGGAGGAAAGAAGAAGGAGGAGAAGGAAAAGGGAAGAAAAGACAGAAATGTTAATAGGGCCTAAACAATGGGTTAAATGCGTAATAGATTAGATAAGGTATAAGACATACAGAACGAGTTGGCATAATAAGGCTATACAAGACCTACTTAGCAGGTTAAGAGTATAATGACAAAGAGGCAAAATAAACAGAAGACAATGAATAAAATGACAGAGACTGTAAGGAAGTTTAAACATGTTTATAACCGGGATCTGTCTAGATAAAGGTATTTACACAAATGGGAATATCCCAGATAGATTTCTCATTTTTCAAGGGAGGGGTCTCTTCCCCTTCACCAATAAATTTTTTTTTTTTCTCCTCTCCCTGAGGGAAAGGGGAAGAGATGCCTTACCCTGCCTCGTACTATTAAAGTTAAAAAATAGACCCGGACCAGGGACACGTCCTAACCCCAGGAGACCCCTTGATACCCCTTAATTAGGGAACTTACTGTGTAAGGTTAGACTCAAAGGAGTCATATAGAGTATGATCAATGTATGAAAGACTTAGGTAGCAAGTGACAAGTGACGCAAGTAGCAGCACTATAAGTGTGGGTGTTTGTTGACCTTTTTTTTTTTTTTTTTTTTTTATTATTTTTTTTTTTTCCCTATCTCCTCCCTCTCCCCCATTGCCTCTCGCTCTTTGATAAATGACTAATATTAAGGTTTGTTCATTCAATGTAAGAGGGCTAAATGCAACAGCCAAAAGATCACAAATCCTACATTCTCTCCAAAAACAAAATATAGGTGTTATCCTCTTCCAGGAAACGCATTTCCGCTTAGAACAGATACCAAATATACAGAATAGACAATACCCTAGCTGGTTTCATGACACATACGCCTACTCAAAATCTAGGGGAGTTTCTATAGCTATCCATAAGTCGTTACCTCATCAGGTCATAGAAAAATGGACAAATAGGGACGGTAGAGCAATATTATTAAAGCTGAGTATATACGGGAAGAAATATACATTTATTAATATATACCTACCGAATGTAGATCAGATTAAAATGGGTGCTCAATTAATAACAAAGATGATGGAAAAAGCAGAAGGGGCGATTATAATAGGTGGCGATTTCAATTTTGTGTTTGACCGAAACATCGATACCACAGCAACAGAAGGACCCCAAAGGAAAACAGATAAAAGAGCATTTAAAAAAATGCTTGAGAAACACCAGTTGGTAGATATATGGAGGGTAACACACCCACTTATAAAAGACTATACATTCCACTCTCGGGTACACGATACATACCATAGATTGGATTATTTTTTGATAAATTCTCAAGCAATATCAACAGTCTCTGCTGCAGAGATAGGGAACTTTATATGGTCTGACCATGCCCCTATCTATTTAACTATAGACATAAACATGAATATACCAAGAGGCACATGGAAACTAAATGACAATTTACTATTCGACGAAACTTGCAAAGAAGAGATCAGCTTAGCAATATCGAATTTTACATTAGATCATATAAACGATAATACATCACTCCCAAATCAATGGGAAACTTTGAAATGTATAGTAAGAGGTCTCCTTATAAAGCATGGGTCTAGACTGAAAAAAGCAAAAAGCAGTAGGTCAACAGAACTAATGCAAGAAATTGCGGAACTAGAAAAACAACACAAACAAAATGCATCACGAGAAACTCTAATGACCCTCCTGGATAGAAGATCAGAGATGAGAACATTATTAAACGAGCAATCACTACAAATTAGAGATAAAAATCGAACCCTATCCTACCATCAGGAAAATAAGCCGGGTAAAGTACTAGCCAGGGCTATACAACAGCAAACTAGAACTACGTCAATCGTTAAAATCAAAACAGACTCAGGAGATTTGACATATGATCCAAAAAAGATCATGGAAACATTCCATACATTCTATTCTAGTCTGTATAATATACCTAATCAAACAGCAGAACAGGACCCAGAACACTTTCACCAAAAGATAAAACAATACATAACAGAAACTCCGATACCAACTTTATCCGATATAGATATTGAACAACTAGAAATTGAATTCTCGGAGACTGAAATTCGAACAGTAATTGACTCATTGACAATAGGTAAAAGTCCAGGTCCTGACGGATTTACCCCAAGGTTTTATAAAATATACAAAGATCTACTTACCCCAATCCTAAAACGGACTTTTAACTCAGTCTCCATTACCCAGCCTTTTGTACCGCAGAGTATGCAAGCGTATATATCCCTTATACCCAAACCAGATAAGGACCATACACTCTGCGGAAACTATAGACCAATCTCCCTGACAAATATTGACCTCCGAATCTATTCTAAGATCATAGCTAACAGACTTACACCTAAAACACCGACATCGATACACCTAGATCAGGTAGGATTCGTAGAAGGAAGAGAGGCGAGAGACAATACCTCAAAAACGCTAACACTGGTCGAATATGTCCGGAGGCACGCCATCCCATCCTGTCTCCTGGCGGTGGACGCCGAAAAGGCTTTCGACAGGGTGGGATGGCGATTCTTCGAAGAGACATTGAGACAGTGGGGACTGGGCCCTAGACTCCTTGAAAAAATTATGGTCTTATACCAGAATCCAATGGCCAAGATTCGGGCGAACGGGGAAATATCTGATACTGTGATAATAACGAATGGAACCAGACAAGGATGTCCCTTGTCTCCATTGATATATATTTTAACCATGGAACATATGATGATAGCAATTCGGAAAAATAAAGACATACAGGGAATTAAAATAAAAAACTATGAATACAAAATGTCAGTTTATGCGGATGACCTACTACTATACATTACAAATCCCATAGTAACAATACCCAATTTAATTAATGAGTTTAAACGTTTTGCCGAAGTAAGTAATTTCAAGGTTAATTATAACAAAACAGAAGCCTTAAATATTACACTTCCTACAAATACTATTGATACACTTAAAAAGAACTTTTCTTTCAAATGGCAAAGTGACACTATCAAATACTTGGGAATATATATACCCAAAGATATGGGGAAACTTCAAGAAAGTAACTATCTGCCACTAGTACAAAAAATAACGAAACTACTCCAGAAATACAACAAAGGGATCTTCTCTTGGACAGGTCGCATAAATATTATAAAAATGGATATACTCCCAAAAATACTCTATGTGTTTCAGACAGTTCCAATATTTCCTCTAAAAAGAGTTTTATATGGGCAGGTAAACCTGCTAGAGTAAGCAGGGAGATCCTTACTAGACGTAAAAGAGATGGAGGCCTAGCCCTCCCTGACCTATCAATATACCTCAAAGCAGTACTGATGACTAGGATTGTATACTGGTTTCATAATACAAGAAATAAACAATGGGTGAAGCTAGAGGAAGAGATTTTGAATACAAATTTAAAAACCTTACCCTGGATAAAGAAAGAAAAAAGACCGCCCAAACAGGATATGCCACTCCTGGTCGAAGCAACACTGAAAATGTGGGATGGATTGATGAAGAGGGGAATAGGGTCATCCTACGTTGGCCCAATGACACCCCTCTTCTGCAATCCTGACTTCCCACCAGCGAGTGGAACAAAAACCTTTTTAAAATGGCAAAGAAAAGATAATATCAGAATTATACAAACAATGGAGAACAATAGACTCATCCGATTAGAGGATATGGGTAGAGAACACGCAAATAAGTGGATACAATATAGACAACTCCAGGAATATATATTCACCCTAGAGAAAGCAGGGACACTCGATAGAATACCAACGACATTAGAAACACTACTTTTACAAGAACAAAAACCCACACATAATCTATCTAATATTTATGAATATCTAATTTCGAATAGGGAAATACAGGAATTAAACTATATAAAAAAATGGGAAGAAGAACTAGGTATGGCCATACCCGGAGAAAAATGGGATAAAGCAATTACACTAACACACAAGATGTCGCTCTCTAATAGACACCAAGAAAGAAATTATAAATTATTGGTTAGATGGTATAAATGCCCGATTGACATGCACAGAATTAACGTAGAAAATGACGACACCTGTTGGAGATGTCAGAATGCAATCGGTACAATGTCACATATATGGTTCTATTGTCCAGGAGTTCATATATTTTGGGAAAAAATATACAAAATATACTATGAGATGACAGACATAAACATACAGCCAGATATATTGATTTCCATATTATCAATGATACCGGGATCGATTAAAAAGATAAAAAAAGGGATATTAAAACATTGCTTAACAGCAGCTAGAACAGTTATAGCAAGAAAATGGAAAAACAACATATCTCCTTCAATAGAGGAATGGATAGCGGAAATGGAGGACATGCGCTTACTGGAAGAGAGGATCAAAAGTGAAAAAGACCTAAAAGGCCAAATAAGAGAAACATGGCAAAAATGGGAACAGTATAAGATAGCATCCTCCATATTGTTGACAATATGAACAAAGTAACTAAGATATATGCTGGAGGCGGAAGACATGGGAGGGAGAAGGACGTGGAGGGAGATCGTTCCCGAATTATTTATTTATTTATTTTTATTTTTTTTTTATACATATATATTTTTTTTTTTTTTTTTGGTTTATATGTGTGTCGTGGTATGTCTGTTTATAAGAGAAGTTTTACTAATAGGAGATAAGAATGGTTATAGAATGTATGATTGATTAATAGCTTATCGATAATATGAATGGTTATAGAATGTATGATGGATTAATAGCATACTGATAATATACACTATATATTATATAGTACATTGATACACAAGCAAAGAGAGTAGAAAATGTCAAATAGATATAACAACATAAATGTGTATATACAATGTATTATTGAAAATGAAATATGTATGACGAGAAAATGTGAAAAATTATGATAAAATAAAGATTTAAAAAAAAAAAAAAAGGAAATCTATTTGATTTGGTCACAGCATCGCATGACCGCACAGTTGTCAGCTAAAGTAACGCTGTGCCGAATCGCAAAAAATGGCCTGGACAATTAGAGGGTAAATCCTTCCGGGACTGAAGCTCTGCAGCAAATGCCCTAGCAGAGTGCAACTACACTTGAAAAGTGCACAGTCTATTTGCATTTAGAAAATAAACTCCACTGTCACCTATCACATTCAGGGCAACGTGACACTGCCTTTGTGAGGGGTTCCCTTGAGCTCTTGATACACATCTTGCCACCACAGTCTTTCAGGTTCCTAGAGCTTCAGAGCATGGTAGAGTGTGTAGACTTTTCCTATGATAGTGCTTGCCATTAGCGATTGGTAGCTAGATCCAAGCATTGTCACATGACCAGGCAGGTGACATCACTGTTCCCATTAATATCCACCACAATATTAGATACTATAGATTTTAGTGCCAGCTGTGAAGAAAAGCAGGATCGGTATGGGAGCACTGGCAAGGGGGAACACAGGTCAGTACTGAGGTGGCTTTTATAGACCTGAGAAGATAGGGATATGGAGTAGGCAAGGAAGCAGGGGCTCCAGTTAAAACTAGAAAAGTTTACTGATAGTGCCATTCAATGTAGCAACCAAAATGACATAATAATAGCGTATATTTTGAGAATCACACCCAGCAAACAAGACTAGTGCTAGTGTGCTGCTACCATACACACAGAATACGAATAAAGACAGAATTACATCCAGCATACCAAAGGTGAGAAGTGATACTGTGCAGCATCCATATAGACAAAATAAAAATAAATACTGATAATTACGCCCACCATACAAGACAAAATAAGTACAGGCATACCCCACTTTTAAGTACACAATGGGGTTTATTTACTAAAGCTGGAAAGTGCAAAATCAGGCTCACTTCTGCATAGAAACCAATGAGCTACTAACCCCAGCTTGTTCAATTAGGCTTTGGTAATAAAACCTGAAAGCTTATTGGTTTCTATGAATGAATTAATGAATAATTTGTATAGCGCTACAATGCGAACTGAATCGCCTCAAGGCGCTGTATTCGTGCTTTGTTGTCAAGCTTCTTAGAAGAGGTAGGTCTTGAGTTTTTTCCTGAAGGCCTGATGGTTTTCTTCCGTGCGGATGTAGGTTGGTAGAGCATTCCATAGCCGTGGTCCTTGGACAGCGAATCTCCGTTCCCCCTTTGATTTGGGAATGAGGAGGTTTTGGTTAGCCGATCGAAGACTGTGATTCGGTGTGTAGTGTTTTATTTTCTCGCGAAGGTATTGAGGGCCGTCTCCATGGGTACATTTGTGGGTGAGGCAGAGGGTCTTGAATGTGATCCGATTCTTTACGGTTAGCCAATGTAGGCTCCTCAGGGAGGGGGAGATGGATTCCCAGGTTTTTTTTCCTGTTATCAGCCTTGCCGCTGTGTTTTGGATAAGTTGTAAGCGCGCAAGTTGTTATTGGGGTAATCCTATGTAAAGGGAGTTTGCGTAGTCAAGTCGTGAATTAATGACTGTTCCAACTACCACTGCTTTGCCCTCCTTTGGAATGAAGGGGATGAGTCTGCGGAGCAGGCGGAGCAGATGGTGAAAACCACTGACTACTGCTCCTATTTGTGCATCCATTGACATTTCTGAGTCAAAAATGACTCTGAGACTCTTGGCCTTGGTCCTTGGGGAGATGGTCTGTCCAAATATGGTGGGTGGTGTCCAAGGGATCTTGGTTTGGGAGTTTTGGTTTGCATGTAGAATAAGAAGTTCTGTTTTCGATTCGTTAAGTTTGAGGGAACTAGTGGTCATCCAGTCGTCTATCAGAGTGAGGCATTTTTCTAATTGCTGATGATGGTCTTTTTGTCCAGTGATACGAAAATATAATTGCGTGTCGTCAGCATATGAGTGGAAGCAGAGGTCTGATCTTCTGATGATTTTGAGGAGTGGGCGGATGTATATGTTGAAGAGCACTGGCGACAAGGGTGATCCTTGAGGGACTCCACAAGAGATTGTCCGGGTTTCAGAGGTGAAAGCTCCTAGTTTCACTGTATGAGAACGATTTCCTAAGAAGGATGCAAACCATTGTAGATCTGAGTCTGTGACTCCTGCTACTTCTGTGAGGCGGATGAGTAGAGTATTGTGGTCCACAGTATCAAACGCTGCACTGAGGTCCAACAGTACCAGGAGACATGATTCTCCGTCATCTGCTGCTTCAAGGGCGTTTCTATGCAGAAGTGAGCCTGATTTTGCACTGTCCAGCTTTAGTAAATAAACCCCATTGCATACTTAAAAGTGGGGTATGCCTGTAATTGAATTAAGTTATTCATAACAACTGTTTTCAAACTGTGACATGCACCAATGTTTTAAATGAGGCATGAGACTTCCCATATGGAAACACAAATTCTAACATCCCTTACCTGACAGCATATGACCTGCACAATAGAAGGCCTACTTTTGTTTGTCAAATCAATCCTCTACAGTGCAGTTCATATGCTAACAGGAGATGGATGTGCATAGCATTGCATATGACATAATACAGCAATAGAAGTTCTAATTTAGTAGTATAGTGGCTTTATAAAGAAAGCATTTCCAATTTGTAGTCTAGTCATAACGTGCCATGAGTCAGCTTGACGGCAAGCAATGTAAATGGAGCTGTTTGATATTTTTGAAACGGAGACGTAGAAAAAGCTGGTATGGACAGATTCTGTAGAAGATGGTGGGCAAATTGAACAGAATGTAGATAGGGGATTATAGTACACAGGCATTAAGAATCAGTCAGTTTAAGATCAGTTGGTAAAAATGCTTCAATGGTTTACACTATGCCCTTTCATGGTTTACACTAGCCCTAAAGTTAGCAGAAGTGGTGTGGATGCATCAAGCAGAAAGCGGATAAAGTGCATACAAGGTGACTTGGAGAAAGCGCAGGGAAGAAAGTTTGGAGGGAGTGACAGAATAATGGAGTTAACAGAGTTAGAGGAAAAAAGAGTATAAAGAGTGGATGGAATATGGAGAGTATAAGAGAAGATGGAATATGAAGCGGTACAAGTAAATAGAAAAAAAAGTGGGCAGAAGGGATGGAATAATGGAGTGGGCAGAGTGAATAGGCAATGGAAAGGGCAAAGTGGACAGTATATGGAGTGGGCAGAGTGGATAGAATATGGAGTGGGAAAGGTGGATGGAATATGGCATGGGCAGAGTGGATGGAATGTTGAGTGATATGAGGAATGGGAAGAGTGGATGGAATATGGAATAGGCAAACTGGATGGAATATGGCATGGGCAGAGTGGATTGAATATTAGGTGATACAAGTGAATGGAATATTGAATGGGAACAGTGGATGGAATATGGAATGGGCAAAGTGGATAGAATAGGGAGTGGGTGGAGTGATTGGAATATGAAATGGGAAGAATGGATAGAATATGGCATAGATAGAGTGAATATAATATGGAATGGGCAGAGTGGATAAAATATGGAGTTGACAGAGTGGATAGATTATGGAATAGGCAGAGTGGATATAGAGTGGGCATAATGGATGGAATGTAGTGGATAGAGTGTATGCAATATTCAGTAGACAGAGTGGATAGTATATGGAATGGGCAGAGTAGATGGAAGATGGAATAGGCAGAGTGGATAGAACATTGCATGGGCAATGTAAATTGAGAGTGCAGAATTGATAGAATATTGAGTGGGCAGAGTGGATGAAAGCGAGGTTAGACCTGTTTTGGGTCTATGTATGTGGAAGGGTGCAGTTCAGAGTGCAAATTGTCACAAGTAGGCTGACAAAATCAAAATCCTTTTCTTCCTTAATTGTCTGTTCAAGAAGGTTTTTCTCACATGCAATTCAGCTAGTGTTTTTCTCATTGTTATTCTTGTGCAATTTGTTGAAAATTCAATATGTATTTTATACTGTAGCTTTTAATATAATTTGTATGTGCATTACATTGGTGTACTATATTTTGAATTAAATGCACAATATATGTGCAAAAGAAATCAGTTTTTTTTTATTTTATTGGTTTGCTACAAATCACTATGTAAAATATGCATAGGAATTTATTTTATGGTTTGCAAGAGATGAATCTTGGGGGTTCCTAGGGCTTATAACATGTGAGGACGAAGTAGAAAAAGTGTGAGAATAACTGGACTACAATGTACACAAAATCCTAGAAAACAGAAGAAATGTATACCGTGCTAACCTAAAAGAATAAATGCAAAAAATAAAAATATAAAAAAGGGGGCTGCAGCTAGAAATTGCGAGATATACACAATCACAGAACAGAAATTTTGGAATGGAAGCTGCGCACAAATAAAAAATGTAAAACATATAGTGTCAATAGTGATTAATTATATGACTATGTAAACCAATACCACAAATTATACTGCAATATTGCAATGTGCAATCATAGGAAATATTAAATGAAAAAAAAAATAATAATTAAAGTGATAAGAATCCCAGGGATAAATTATCTTCTGTGTGAAAACACAAAACACCACAGATAGAGTGAACCACCACCATACTGCTTGCCTTCTGGTAAGCGCATAAGTTGCATGGTGGTGGTTCACTCTATCTGTGGTGTTTTGTGTTTTCGCACAGAAGATTATTTATCGATGGGATTCTTATCACTTTAATCACTGGACTTTATTTATTCAATATTTATTCATGTGATTATTTTATTTTATTTTTGTCACTTGTTTTTTTCATTTAATATTTCCTATGATTGGACATTGCAATATTGCAGTATAATTTGCGATATTGGTTTACATATAATTAATCACTATTGACACTATATGTTTTACATTTTTTATTTTTCCATTTCAAAATGTCTACACTGAATCCTAGCTTCCTTTTTTTTTTTGCTGTAATGATGGGTTATGGACTTTTTATTAAGTCTGATTACAACCCCATCAAGCACCTTTCAGAGAAGCCCTTTTATCTTCTAACAAAGAGCAGGGGCTATGTTTCTATACCATTTTCTAGAAAACACTGCTTCACCTGTGTAAAACATTGTTTAGTAATAGGAAATAACCATATTGCTCTTTGTTTTGACAGTGGTTGGTATATGTTTTGCAAGATTTTATTCAGAACTTGCTGCTGATTTATTTATGTATCTGTTAAATCTGTTTCAGAAGCCAATCCATTACTTTTACATTACTTTATTTTTTTTTACCAACCCTAGATATATAGATTAGGGAAAACTGAAAAGCTATCCTTTCCAAATTTGTGACTTTAAGCCTATGTTCACATTGGAGTCGGGTTTGAAATCGTGCCCGATGTGAACGGGGGCTAATGCTGCATGCACACGATCGGAAATTCCACCAGCAAAAGTACACACGATCGGAAATTCCACCAGCAAGTTTAGATCGGAAATTCCGATCATCTGTACCAATTCCAACGCGCAAAATTCCTACGCATGCTCGGAAACAATTTGACGCATGCTCAGAAGCATTGAACTTAATTTTCTCGGCTCGTCGTAGTGTCGTACGTTACCACATTCTTGACGATCGAAAGTGCAGCCAACTTTTGTGTGACCGTGTGTATGAAAGCCAAGCTTGAGCGGAATTCCGTCGGAAAAAACATCCAAGATTTTTCCGACAGAAAATCCGCCCGTGTGTACGCAGCATAAAGGTTTTTGTCAACAGAATTTTGTTTGAGTCAAAACTGCTTCATTCCCCCATAGAAGTCAAGAAGAATGCAAAAGATGCTTGAAGCAGATTGATGCAAATTAGAAAGTGGTCAAATGCAGGTCATATGCACCTGTCAATCTGATATCAAATGCAACCTAAAAGCAAGCTGCATTTTCCCCAGCAACAGAAGCCCAAAGTCCATCAACATAGGCCCCAACAGTGACCACTTTAGATAAAGTGCAAGAAGTTGTTCTGTTAAAATGCATGTTACTTTAAATGAATTTTCAAAAAAGTGCACTTATACTGTTCCCATTTTAAGGAGACCTAACTGATCCTATCCCCTTCTTCAGAGGTGCATACTTACCTCAATATGATGGCTGTGGCTTTCAGAGATTGTTTTGAGCCACAAGATTCCTGGCCACACCTGCACAGGAAGCCTTGTGAAAGGCCATGGGGTCCATCTACCTCTGCCACCAGCTGGGAAATACAGGATGACAGGCCTCATAGTCCATCCTTCCATGGGGGTTTACTGTGCAGGCATCACCAGGAGACAGAGAACATGCAGTGTCATATAAACTATACCTGGATGTCATGGCATTGGATTGCAGTTAGTATGCATTTTTGAACAGGGGAGTGGGAGATTTTAGGTTACCCTAAAGGAGAGCAAACAGGATAGGTGCACTTTTATGAATGCGCACTTATTCTTTAAAACACTTTTGGACTATCACCCCATTGGCAGAGGAAGGTCCCATCTTGGAAACGAATATGTAGCATTTATCACATAATTTAGCCTTGTCCTCGATTCCCTCTGTAAAGCCCCATACACACGGTCGGATTTTCCGATGGATTCTGTCCTATCGGACAATGTTGTCGGAAATTCCGACCGTGTGTAGGCACCATCGGACAGTTTCCATCGGATTGTCCGACGGACAAAGTCCTATCTCCTGCTGGATAGATTTTTTGACAACAAAGTCCGATCACACCAAATCCGATCGTGTGTAGCGAATTCCGACGGACAAAGTGCCACGCATGCTCAGATCACATTACAAGACCAAAGCTATTGGCTACTAGCCTCTACGTAGTCCCGTCGTAGGCAACAAACATCACCACGTTCAGAATGATCGGATTTTCCGACAACTTTGTCCGACCGTGTGTATGCAACACCAGTGTCGGACTAAATCCGTCGGACCAAATCCGATGGATTTGGTGGTCGGATTTTCCGACCATGTGTATGGGGCTTAAGAGTTTTTTTGCTACAAACTATATCCAGATGCCAAATAACTCTCTGCTCCAGTTCCTTTACAGTAACTCACCTACAGAAATTAGAGCCCTTTAACCTTAACAACAACCTATCTAAAGCAATGTGTGGCAAAGCAAATTTCTGACAGCCACAATATACTTTCAGAGGATCAGTTTATTATCTAGCCCTATGACCCATGCTATTCCCACTGCTTCAAAGGTAAGTGGATACTTCAAATTGCATCAGTATTCTGTGAGCTCCCTACCCTCTTCTAAACCAATCAAAACCTCTGAGTTCATAGAAGATCAGCTTCAGACATTGTAGGTCAAGGAGACTGGTTTTGAGAGCAACGCAAAGCCTTTATTATGCTCCCAGAGTCATGACAATGGACACTGCACAGGGGAGCATCAATGAGTGGCAAATATAAACCTTAAATAAAGCTCGGTAACATTAATAATGTGATCTTTTTCTTTTTTTCAGTAAGTGAACTGGTCATTTGTGAGAGTTCTCTTTAAGTACCTTTTTAAATTGTTCTACTTTACAGCTGCAACAGACTCCTTATCAGCATTTGTCCTTGACAGACAGCTATGATAAGAAATTCCTTAAGGAACAAACAATATTGTTAGAACTAATTCATGAGCTTTGTGTGCATTTAACTTTGTTTTTCCAGCCGTCTGTGATGGCCTTAGCTGTTTCTGCTGTAAATGTCGTTTAAGCCCTCTGGTGGTAGAGCTCCTTAATAGTACATCAGTTTAGTTCAGGTCCATCTGGTGTAATACAAAACCTAGAAGAGCATTTGTATTTATTTTAACAGTTTAGTTTCATGATAGTGGTGACTACAATGGCTCAATTTAATTTAAAGCACTTATTTAATTTGTACCTGTTTAAAAATATGTATATTATATTTTTCTTTTACCATTTCAGCCCCGGAAGGATGTACCCCCTTCCTGACCAGAGCACTTTTTGCGATTCGGCACTGCGTCGATTTAACTGACAATTGCGCGGTCGTGCGACGTTGTAGCCAAACAAAATTGACATATTTTTTTCCCTACAAATAGAGCTTTCTTTTTGTGGTATTTGATCTCTGCATTTTTTTTTTTTTGCGCTATAAACAAAAAAAGTGAAAATTTGGAAAAAAATTCAATATTTTTAACTTTTTGTTATAATAAATATAAATATGTTTTTCCTCAGTTTAGGCCGATATGTATTCTTCTACATATTTTTGGAAAAAAATTGCGATAAGCGTAAATTGATTGTTTTGCGCAAAATGTATACAAAATAGGGGATAGATTTATGGCATTTTTATTATTATTTTTTTTTATTAGTAATGGCGGTGATCTGTGATTTTTATTAGGACTGCGACATTAGATCGGAAAATTTGGACACTATTTTGGGACCATTGTCATTTATACAGAGATCAGTGCTATAAAAATGCATTGATTACTGTGTAAATGACACTGGCATTGAAGGGGTTAACCACTAGGGAGCAATGAAGGGGTTAAGTGCGTCCTAGGAAGTTATTCTAACTGTGGGGGGGGGCTACAACACATATGATAGAGAGCAATGATCCCTGTCCTGTCACTAGGCAGAACGTGGAAATGCTTTGTTTACAAAAGCATCTACCCATTCTACCTCTCCGTGACACGATCGATGTCCGCGGGACCCACGGTCACGGAGAACGCCCGTGGCGTGCACGCTCCCGCAGCACAGCTTCTTAAAGGGGACGTACCCGTATGCCCTTTTGCACACCAGTGCCATTCTGCCGACTTATGTCGTTGTGTGCTGGTCGGGAAGCGGTTAAACCTGTAAAAAATCCTACATTTAAAGAGGAAGTAAACTTCCCTCTAATGTTTGTACCTATAATAAGGCTTACCTACAGGTACTGTAAATATCTCCTAAACTTGCACCAGTTCGGAGATATTTACTGTATTGGCGCATGCGCTCTGAAGGAACGGCCACCCGCGCCGTGACCGGTGGCTCTCGCATGCATGCTTAAAAGGGCCAATAAGGTACTTTTGGTTACACCAGCCCTCTCGTTGTATAGGAGGGGACAAAGAGCTTCCACTGTGTTAGTGGATTGGAAACTGTTACAGGAAAAGAATATTTCTGATTGCTAGCTATTTTGGCAATCAACCCCTTTTCCTTTTTTTCATTTATATTATTGAGCCCTTTTTTGTCTTTCATTTTATTTTGTTGTTTGATTTGAAGTCGGTGGTCACTTTCAGCTGGTTTTCTGTAAATGGTAATTAAAAAAAAAAAAAATTGCTGGCCAGTTTTACACGTCTGTATGCTCTGCAGTAATTTATTTGCTTGTCAACTGGCCAACTGTAATTTTACTGCTGGCTGGCAGCTTGAGCAGGCACCACGACATATCAATACGCCACCCCGCTCATGCACACTGGGCTCGAACCCTAGGTGCGCAGTAGTGAGATCTGTGACAGCTGTGTCCACCAGACCCCTGGACACAGCAAATTGTGGTGCTCAGTATTAGGCCACTGTGATTGGCCCAAATACCACATGATCGCTGTGCAATCACATGTCACGTAGTAAACAACAGTCATAAATTGAATCAATTCATGACATTGTTTACTGCTGCATGTGATCTGTGATTGGTCACCAGTGATTACATGGTAACTGGGCCAATCACAGCACCCTGTACCATGTGATAGATATGGTCAATCATAGCATCAGAACAGTAAACAATGAGTCATGAATGAAAGCCATTCATGACAGTTCAAGTGATTGCTGTTACAGTGATCTTCACTGTAACAAGCAGACACAGTGTAAACCCCCCTCCCCCAGCCCAGAGTTGTACAGTGCCTCTATAGTAACACTGAACTATTCTGATGACAGTATGTAAAAAAAAATGAAAAAACTATTTAAAAAAAAGAACAATTCATTTTTTTTTTATAACTAATAATAATATTCTTTTTATTTTACATACTGTCACCAGTCAGTATTCCTGATCACCACCACACCAGTCATATGATGACGCTGCACTGTACTGGTGACAGTATGTAAAACTAGAAAGGCAGTCAGTACATCAGGACTGATCAATTTTCAAATATATATACCCAGGGCTTTTTTTCTCAGAGAATAGGTGCAGGAACTCCCCCGTCTGAGTCACCCCTTGTTTCTGCCCCCTACCCACCTCAGAACACCTTGATTCCCCCCCATACCCACCTACCAGTACTGCCCCGTTTAGAGAATACAGAACCAAGTATAATTTTTTGGTGCTAAATCATTTGTATGGAACGTGTTGATGATAAAAAGAAAAGCAGTAAAATAGATCCCCTGCAGCCAGCAACAATAGAATCCCAGCAATAGATCCCCACAGAACAATAGACTCCCCCAGCAACAATGGACTCCACCCCAACAACAATTGATTCCCTGTAGCAACAGTGAACTACCCACAACAAAACATCACACCCAGTAACAAAATATCCCCCCAAGCAACATTAGACCCCCCCCAGCAGCAACAACAGATCTCCCAGAAGCCAGCATAAATAGATCCCCAGCAGCCAGTAAAAATAGAGCTATCCCTTAACAGTAGATCCCTCCCAGCAACATAAGACACCCCAGCAACAATAGATTCCCCATCAGCAACAATAGACCCTCACACAAAATCAGATCCCCACCAGTGACAATAGATCTTCCAGGAGCCAACATCAATAGACCCTCCAGCACACCCCAAACCCCATGCTATTACAGTGCTGGAGGTGCCGAACTGCGTTCCCTTGCGTTCCCGCTGAAAAAAAGCCCTGTATATACCATAGTTTGCAGAGTCTATAACTTTCACACAGACTAAATAATATACACTGATCTGGGTTATTTTTACCCAAGAAATGTAGCAGACTATATTTTGGCCTAAATTTATGAAGACAGATTATTTGTTTTCAACATTTTAAAACAGAAACTAAGAAAAAATGTATATACTTTTTTTTAATTCTCTGTAGTTTTTCATTTATATAGCAAAATAAAAGCACCCATATGTAGCAAAATAAAAAATCAGTGGTGAATACATATCACCAAAAGAAATCCCTATTAGTGTAAAAAAAATGATATAAATTTAATTTGAGTACAGTGTTGCATGACCAAGCAATTGCCAGTTAAAGTAGCACAGTGCTGAATAGCAAAAAATGCCCTGGTCATGAAGGGACTAAAACCTTCCGTAGGTCAAGTCGTTAATTGTTCTAGTAAAACCCCTGCCAGTACATTTTTTTTTTTAATTTTTGCCTAGTGGCAGGACAGTTTTGTTTCAGGGATAACTATTGGCCAATTTCTATCTGCCGATCAAAGGGGTCTTTTATGATTTGGGACAAAAAAATGTGTTGCTGCTAAAGCTACCTGGAAAAAAAATTAAGTTCGGGGCTTCACATCCCCAAACTGCAACAAAGCACTTGTTCCTTGGTATTTATGTCCTCGACTAGGGGGCAATACCATGAATAACAAGGGAGAGCATGACTCATACATTACCTACCTAAGTAGTACCAAAAAGTGACTACGAACATCACATACAGGTGGTATTAACATAATACAAAACAGAGACAAAAATAACCCAGCATAGGAGAACACGTGCCAAACACCTGCCTACACGTTGGTGTGAATTGAAAGAATTGGACATATGGCAGGTTGCTTTCCTGTGCCTTGGGACTGGGTTGAGAAATGCTGCTTTGGTGTGAAAGGTCTCTAAATGAATGAAATTAGGTTGGCTAAAATACTCTGTAAAATAAATAATGGCCATTTTTTAAAACAAAAGGCTGTTGTAACTTTCAACCTTTGCTGCAACGGTTGAAAATAATTTCTCAGGGTAGGTTTCCTGAAGATGACAGCAGTAAATAATGCTTATACTATCTGCCTTGGCAAGGCTGCTTGTAGTCTCCATTCTAAGCCTTGTGTAACTGAGTGACAATGCAGGAGTAATATAAGGAAACAGCTACAGAACATTGCAACCTTATAACCAGTGGACGCCACCCCTCCTCCTCGGTCAGGTCACAGGCACCCCCCCAGCTGGTCGGTCACCAGCCCCACACTAACCCAATCTTGGTTGAGGGCTGCGCTTCCTCCGGGTGGCGAGCGGTGTCTCCTCTTCCTGGTGCTTCATGGTGGCTCCCCCTGCATCTCCTACCTCCTCCTCCTTGGGGCCAATAGGATCGCTTCTCCTTTCAGCCAATTGGGTGATGGGTCTTAGGGCACGCTTCCTGATTGGCTGGGAGGAGAATTAAGAAGACAATAGCGAATATTAATTCACAGAACTGTCTCTAATCACGTGCTCAAACCCCCCCCCAAAAAAAAAACAGGGGGGGGCGGACACAAGGATTAGGAGGGCGGCACCCCTGCGCCCTGCATTACAGGCCGCTACTGCTTATAACAGGAAGTGCCTGTTTAAGCACCTTCTTGGCAGGGTCACCTGGTTTTATTTTAATACAAAACATTGAAATTGAGTTTTGAGATTACAGAGATTACATTACATAAAGGCTATGTTCACTTTTTTAAGAAAATATATTATAGACAAAAGTAGCTCCAGTAGGTTAAACTACAATGTGCAATTTTGTAATTTGTTGTTTTAGTTTGTTAGTTCAACACCAACTGGGACTTTTTTGGCCAGGCGTCTGTGGGAGGGGCAGAAATGACCCATAGGCAAGCACATTTTAACCTACTGGGGATACTTTGGTGCAGAGGCCATTTTCTTAAAAAGGTGGACCTAACCTTTAAAGACTATACAGTATGAGCTGCTGGTAGACAATCGCAATGCAAAATAATCTTTACTGTGAATAATATATGTGCACTCCATAAGTAAGAAGAGTTTGTCCTTCTTTCTCATGTATCAAACACATAAAAAGTCTTAAAATGCTT
Organism: Lithobates sylvaticus; assembly: GCA_028564925.1. Taxonomy (NCBI): domain Eukaryota; kingdom Metazoa; phylum Chordata; class Amphibia; order Anura; family Ranidae; genus Lithobates; species Lithobates sylvaticus. Next base: position 126,359,555 of record CM053035.1, on the reverse strand, counting down.
GTGCCTACAAGCCCTTGTTTTTCCATTCTGTTTCCCTATTCCATTTTCATTATACTAACCTCTGTTAATGTAATTTGCTTTCCTCTGATGTCTTCATTATTTTGCAAGCATTTTTCCCTGTCTGTGAAATGACTTCTCTATTTCAGAACTTCAATCAGTCTTTCTATTACATTTACATATCAGTGATTTCAGAACACCGCCTGTCTTCTCTTCCACCCTTCAGTCTGTATGCCACACTCCCGCTCTATCCTCCCTCCAATGTCTTTCTTTCCCATGCTAACCGGGAGACAATTTTGCTCCATTAATATTTCACAAATGGTCTTGGGACAAACGGCTCTCTTCTGACAGTTTATGTACACACACTTTGTGCACTGCCTCTCTCATACATCCTGCCGCCACACTGAGTCATCTGCAAGGCTAATAGAGTTATTAACATTCAATCAAATCACCAGGGAAGGCCCTCATGAATAACTGTGTCAAGGGTAGCCAGTCAGGGTCTTCTATACTTACTGTGAAGAGAAGCAGAGAAGACATTTCTTCTTCTGGAATAAAAAAGAAGCCATGTCCAGGCATACATGCCCACTGGCGGTGTAAGATTTTGGATGCGATATATAAGGACATGAATATTTAAAAGTCAGACAGTGCCATCCAAGTAAAGATCAGGCAATGTAATTTCATGGGTTGCTAGCTCTATAAGCGCTTCTGTAACTGTTAACTCTGGGAGTTAGCCTTCAAGCCTGGCACTTGGCAAGTTAGCTTTACCCATCGTTCTCTGAAAAGAAAAAAAGCTAAAGAATCACAGTTCACAGTTCTTTTATTCTTTATGCTCTTTTCATTCTTGGTAGCACAATGTGGAGGACTGAGGAGTTAATAAAATCATTATATACACATATTATATATATATATATATATATATATGTATATATATATATATATATGTATACAGTATCTCACAAAAGTGAGTACACCCCTCACATTTTTGTAAATATTTTATTATATCTTTTCATGTGACAACACTGAAGAAATTACACTTTGCTACTATGTAAAGTAGGGTACAGCTTGTATAACAGTGTAAACTTACAAAAAAAACTCAACACACAGCTATTAATGTCTAAACCGCTGGCGACAAAAGTGAGTACACCCCTAATTGAAAATGTCCAAATTGGGCCCAATTAGCAATTTTTCCTCCCTGGTGTCATGTGACTCGTTAGTGTTACAAGGTCTCAGGTATGAATGGGGAGCAGGTGTGCTGAATTTGGTGTTATCGCTCTCACTCTCTCATACTGGTCACTGGAAGTTCAACATGGCACCTCATGGCAAAGAACTCTCTATGTGAAAAAAATAAGTGTTGCTCTACATAAAGATGGCCTAGGCTATAAGAAGATTGCCAAGATCCTTAAACTGAGCTGCAGCACGGTGGCCAAGACCATACAGTGGTTTAACAGGACAGGTTCAACTCAGAACAGGCCTCGCCATGGTCGACCAAAGAAGTTGAGTTCACGTGCTCAGCGTCATGTCCAGAGGTTGTCTTTGGGAAATAGACGTATGAGTGCTGCCAAGATTGCTGCAGAGGTTGAAGGGGTGGGGGGTCACCCTGTCAGTGCTCAGACCATACGCTGCACACTGCATCAAATTGGTCTGCATGGCTGTCGTCCCAGAAGGAAGCCTCTTCTAAAGATGATGCACAAGAAAGCCCACAAATAGTTTTCTGAAGACAAGCAGACTAAGGAAATGGATTACTAGAACCATGCCCAAGAGAGTTAAGGCAGTGCTGGAAAATAATGGTGGCCACACAAATTATTGACAGTTTCACTTATGGGTGTACTCACTTTTGTTGCCAGCGGTTTATATATTAATGGTTGTGTGTTGAGTTATTTTGAGGGGAGAGCACATTTATACCTTTATACAAGCTGTACACTCACTACTTTACATTGTAGCAAAGTGTAATTTCTTTAGTGTTGTCACATGAAAAAATATGATGAAATATTTTACAAAATGTGAGGGGTGTATTCACTTTTGTGAGATACTGTATATATATATATATATATATATATATATATATATATATATATATATATATACATTGCAAATAAACATTTATCACACAGTGCATTTAGGATTCTCCCCTAAAAAATATGCAAGGCTTTCTGATTAGAAAGCCTATCACTGTCTGCATACTTGGAAACCCCATGTGTGTAGCTAAGTCAGACAGGCTATCTACTCCTGTTAGGAGACAGGGAAAGTGGTTTATCTCTCCTCTGCTGGTCATTCTGTATTGTATAACAGAAGCATAACTAAGAAGACTCACTTCACAGCAGAGTCGACCCCCACGCATTCCTCTTTTCCCATTCAATCAGTGGTTTCATGTGCCATCCCCATTCCAAGGGCTAGGGGTGTTATAATTGCTTTTCATAATTCATGCCCACGGATACCCATTGAAATAAGAGCAGATTCTGAAGGTCAATTTCTTTTTGTGAAGGGTAAAATACAGGGCCAGTGTTACACCTTTGTGACTATCTATGCGCCTAATATTCGCACCGTAAATTTTATATCTAAAAACCTTGGAAATACTGGGTAAATTTAGGGAAGGTTTTTTGATATTGGGAGGCGATTTTAATATTACTTTAGATCCTGGTCTCGACACCTCAGCAAGCAAAACTTTTTTGTCTTTTAGAGCTCTAAAACACATTAAACAACACTTACGCTCACTTCATTTAGTGGACAGCTGGCGGGTGCTGCATAACAGGGAAAGGGATTATAGTTATTTTTCTAAAATCCATGATTCATGTTCATGGATCAAACTACTAATGGTGGATTAGTTCTATTTGAATCATGTGAGTTTTTTTATTATTGAATCAATTACAATATCTGACCACGCTCCTATAACCCTGACTTTCTGTTTGTTTTCAGCTGGTAGGGGGGAGCGGACATGGAGACTGAATGAGTCAATTTTTGATGATAGGCTGGCCATGGATTCCCTATCTCATATATTGGCATTATATTTTGAGATTAATATGCCCAGTGAGGTGTCGGATCAAGTAGTGTGGGAGGCCCATAAGGCGGTTATTAGAGGGGAAATGATTTCACAGAGATCTCATATTACAAAGGAAAGACAGAAGGAGATTGTGGATCTTTTAGAAGAAATACACCAGCTTGAAGTCAAACATAAAGCTCACCTGACCCTGTAGATGCACAGAAACTGGAGACACTACAGAATGATCTTTCTCAGAGTCTGGACCGGAAAGTCAGAAATAAACATAGGTATTTTGCCTATTGTTTTTATAAACAAGGAAATCGGGGGGGGGGGGGGTAGGTTGATGGCAAGACTGTTAAAGAAGCAACAAGATTCACGCCATGTCCATACGTTTATCGCTTTTATGGAGCATTATACAATATAGGCCTGATACCTGTGGGGAGTGCTGGGGAAGGATAGGAGGGGAGGATCAGGGAATATTTAAAGGTCTTCCTGGTCTTCCTCCAGAGGTCCTGGAAGAAATGGAGGCGCCGATTACCATTGAAAAGTTGAATGCTGTGGTGGCAACACTGTCAAAGGGCAAAAGTCCAGTGCCCGATGGCTTCACAAACACATACTATAAAAAATTCTGGCCAATGTTCTCATCTCCCTTTGTAATTACTTTAACTCAATTACAGCCTGTAACCCTTTGCCCCAGAAGCATTACTGGCGTATGTGATGATCCTCAATTTTGTGCTAACTATAGACCTATTTCCCTCTTTAACTCAGCCACTAAAATGTTGGCAAAGACCCTATCCCTCCGATTGCATGATCATATAGTAAGGTTGGTTATTCCGGAGAGACAGGTTTCATAAAGGGCCGAGAGGCCAGAGACAATACTATCTGAGCCCTGCATCTATTACACTGGGTAGGGTACCAGATCAGACCCCAAGTGTGATATTATCAATGGACGCAGAAAAATCATTCGATAAGGTGAATTGGATCTTCATGACTGAAGTTTTATAGCGCCGCTAAAATATCGCCGCTAAAATGATGGTAAAGCGGTGCTAAAAATATCGCTGCTTTACCGCCGATGCCCGCACTGCCCCAGTGTGAAAGGGGCCTTAGAATCAATGTCTGAAACTTGCATTGGACTATATAGCGCTGATTTTCACTCTCAAAAACTTATTGTAGCCCAGCTCTTATTTTGGTATTTACTATAGCGCCCTGTAAAAAAGCCATGTAAGTTAAAATGAGAGTAGTTTGCAGGTCTGAGCATGCTCAGTTGTGCTGGAACCTAGTTGTAAAGAGAGAGGGGATTTGTCTCTTCTCAGACTTTTAAAGATATTTCAGTGTAGAAATAATTTTTTCACACAGTTTAAAATCAGATTATCTTTAAACAATATACCACCTATTTCAGTGCCATTTAGGCAATTATATCATGCTCTAAACATTATTTCCATGTGCACTACTCCAGGTTTTAGCAGAGTTAAGCCCCATACACACGGTCGGACAATCCGCGGACCAGGTCGGTCGGATCCTGTCCGTCATACTTTGTCTGATGTTGGTTTTGCATACACACGGTCGGACAAAGTTGTCGGAAAATCCGATCATTCTGAACGTGGTGACGTTTGTTGCCTACGACGGGACTACGTAGAGGCTAGTAGCCAATAGCTTTGGTCTTGTAATGTGATCTGAGCATGCGTAGCACTTTGTCCGGTCGGACAACCGTACACACGATCGGATTTGGTGTGATCGGACCGTGTTGTCGGCAAATCTTTCCAGCAGGAGATAAGACTTTGTCCGTCGGACAATCCGACGTACACTGTCCGATGGTGCATACACACGGTCTGATTTTTCAACAACATTGTCCGATCGGACAGAATCCATGAAAAAGTCCGACCGTGTGTATGGGGCTTAAGGGTTTGGGCGCTATTTGTTTTCAGGGAGCTATAGTAAATTCGATTTTGGGAGTATTTTTTTCACCAGCTCTATAGTGAACCGTTTGAACGCTAATTAGCATGATTAGCATTAATTAGTGCCGCGGCTCTATAGTAAAGGACCCCCAGTGCCTATGTTGCACTTAACCCCTGTGGAGTTTTATCAGTTCTGCCCAGGCTACGCGAACAGGCAAATAATTTGTTCGAACACGTGAACACCGTTAAAGTCTATAGGACACGAACATGAAAAATCCAAAGTGCTAATTTTAAAGGCTTATATGCAAGTTATTTTTTTAAAAAGTGTTTGGAGACCCGGGTCCTGCCCCAGGGGACATGTATCAATGCAAAAAAAGTTTTAAAAACTAACGTTTTTTCGGGAGCAGTGATTATAATGCATTATAAAGTGAAACAATAAAAGTGAAATATTCCTTTAAATTTCGTACCCGGGGGTTGTCTATAGTATGCCTGTAAAGTGGCGCATGTTTCCCGTGTTTAGAACAGTCCCTGCACAAAATGACATTCCTAAAGGAAAAAAAGTAATTTAACCACTTCCCGACCGCCCCATGTATATATACGTCAACAGAATGGCACGTACAGGCAGAATCACGTACCTGTACGTGACATTCTTCCGGCGGTTGGGGGGTCCGATCGGACCCCCCTCCGCCGGCGGGGACGGTCGGGATCGTGTCAGGAGCGATCCGGGACGAGGGGACGGCCAGTGGTTTCTGGCCACCCCCTCGCGATCGCTCCTGGCCAATGAAAAGCTTCCCCTTCCTGTTTATTGTATAGACAGGAAGGCGGAAGTGATGTCACGCTCGGTGCGCCGGTCTATGTGACCGGAGACGCCGAGCGGTGAACATGTAAAGGTTAGTGCACAACAGTACACTGACACCAGTACAGTTAGGCACATATTCCACCCCCCTGTCACCCCCTGATCACCCCCAGATCACCCCCTCCCCCCCCACTCACAGTGTCACTAATTGCAGTGATCATTTATTTACTGATCACTGCATTTAGTGTCAGTGTGACTGTAATAACTGTCAGGGCAGTTAGTTTTAGGTCCAAGGTAGCCCCCTACCCCCCCCCTAATAAAGGTTTAACCCCCTGATTGCCCCTAGTTAACCCCTTCACCCCCTTTTGCCAGTGTCACTAAGCGATCGGTTTTCTGATCGCTGCATTAGTGTCGCTAGGTAACCATTTTTTTTTTTTTTTTTTAACCGCCATGTTTATATAGGTTCATAAATAGGTTTATAGGTCAGGTACCCCCATATTACAACCTAAATAAAGGTTTTAACCCCCTGATTGCCCCTAGAGTTAACCCTTTCACCAGTGATCACTGTATAAATGTCACTGGTGACGCTGGTTAGCCAGTTAGTTATTTCGTTATTTAGGTTCCCCGTCAGGTTTTTATATAGCGTCAGGTACCCCCATATATTACCTAATAAAGGTTTTAACCCCCTGATTGCCCCTAGTTAACCCTTTCACCCCCTTTTGCCAGTGTCACTAAGCGATCGTTTTTCTGATCGCTGCATTAGTGTCGCTAGGTAACCATTTTTTTTTTTTTTTTTTTTTACCGCCATGTTTATATAGGTTCATAAATAGGTTTATAGGTCAGGTACCCCCATATTACAACCTAAATAAAGGTTTTAACCCCTGATTGCCCCTAGAGTTAACCCTTTCACCAGTGATCACTGTATAAATGTCACTGGTGACGCTGGTCAGCCAGTTAGTTATTTAGGTTCCCCGTCAGGTTTTTATATAGCGTCAGGTACCCCCATATATTACCTAATAAAGGTTTTAACCCCCTGATTGCCCCTAGTTAACCCTTTCACCCCCTTTTGCCAGTGTCACTAAGCAATCGTTTTTCTGATCGCTGCATTAGTGTCGCTAGGTAACCAGTTTTTTTTTGTATTACTGTTACGGGTGACGCTGGTTAGTTAGCTTGTTTTTTATACTGTCAGGGCACCCGCCATTTATTACCCAATAACGGTTTAACCCCCTGATCGCCCGGCGGGTGATATCAATTAGGTTTTAGGGTCTAATAAGGTCTGCGTCGCCCCAGGTTAGTGCCAGTACCGCAAACACCCACGCGCAAAGCATACACCTCCCTTAGTGGCACAGTATCTGAACAGATCAATATCTGATCTGATCAGATCTATACTAGCGTCTCAGCAGTTTAGGGTTCCAAAAAAAACGCATTGTTAGCGGGATCAGCCCAGATACCTGCTAGCACCTGCGTTTTCCCCCTCCGCCCAGCCCAGCCCACCCAAGTGCAGTATCGATCGATCACTGTCACTTACAAAACACTAAGCACACATAAATGCAGCGTTCGCAGAGTCAGGCCTGATCCCCGCGATCGCTAACATTTTTTTTTTGTGGTAGCGTTTTGATTCAGTCGCTTCAGTCAGGAGCTTTTTTACCTGTGAATCTCAAAAAAAATAAAAAAAATAAAAATAGTTGTCGTTTTATTGTTCTCTCTCTCTCTCTCTATTGTTGCTCTTTTTTTACTCCATTCTATTCTGCAATGTTTTATTATGTTTTATCATGCTTGCTTTTCAGGTATGTAATTTTGTTTACTGTGTTTTAGTGTTAAGCATTTTTTTGTTTTCAGGTGCGCCATTCAGTTGCAACGCGGATTTATTTATCTTGACAGCAACAGCGTTTGCTCCCACGATACATAAAGCCGCGACTCCAACGCTGTAGGAGGTGATTTCACCACCACAGTTAAAAAAAAGAGCATATATGCCGAAGCATGGGGGCAGCAGGGGGGGGGGAGGAGCGATTGGCTCCTAATGCCACGTACATACGGTCGAAATTCCGACCGTGTGTACACGGCATAACTTTTGCGGGAGGATGTCCCCATGCATCGGCATATATAAATGGTGCATGTATGCCCATCATTAGAAGTGGGTGGATGAAGGGAGGTATTCTAATGGTGGGCACACCCACCAATCAATCTCTTTTTTTCGTTCAGCCAAGAGGCTGCATGAAAAAAAAAAGATTACAATATATGTCCAGTATGTTGCTGGACTTTGAATGGTTATACCAGAATGATGCCTGCAGGTTTAGGTATCATCTTGGTATCATTCTTTTCAGCCAGTGATCGGCTTTCATGTAAAAGCAATTCTAGCGGGTAATTAGCCTCTAGACTGCTTTTACAAGCAGTGGGAGGGAATGTCCCCCCTCCCGGATATAAACCGCGCCATTGGGAAATTGGGAAAGCATTTTATCACAACAATCTTGGTGTGGTCAGATGCTTTGAGAGCAGAGGAAAGATCTAGGGTCTAATAGACCCCAATTTTTTCAAAAAAAGAGTACCTGTCACTGCCTATTGCTATCATAGGGGATATTTACATTCCCTGAGATAACAATAAAAATCATAACAAAGAAAAAAAATGGAAGGAACAGTTTAAAAATAAAATAAAAAAGCTAAATAAATAAAAAAAAAAACAAAAAAAAAAAAAAAAAGCACCCCTGCCCCCCCTTCTCTTGCGCAAAGGCGTACACAAGCGTTGGTCTGGCGTCATATGTAAACAGCAATTGCACCATGCATGTGAGGTATCACCGCGAAGGTCAGATCGAGGGCAGTAATTTTAGCAGTAGACCTCCTCCGTGAATCTAATGTGGTATCGTGTAAAGGCTTTTAAAGGCTTTTAAAAATGTATGTAGTTTGTCGCCACTGCGTGTTTGTGCGCAATTTTAAAGCATGTCGTGTTTGGTATCCATGTACTCGGCCTAAGATCATATTTTTTATTTCATCAAAAATTTGAGCAATATAGTGTGTTTTAGTGCATTAAAATAAAAAAAAGTGTATTTTTTCCACAAAAAATGCGTTTGAAAAATCGCTGCGCAAATACTGTGTGGAAAAAAAAAATGCAACACCCACCATTTTAATCTGTAGGGCCTTTGCTTTAACATTATATATAGTGTTTGGGGGTTCAACGTAATTTTCTTGCAAAAAAAAAAATATGTTTTCATGTAAACAAAAAGTGTCAGAAGGCTTTATCTTCAAGTGGTTAGAAGAGTGGGTGACGTGTGACATAGGCTTCTAAATGTTGTGCATAAAATGCCAGGACAGTTCAAACCCCCCCCAAATGACCCCATTTTGGAAAGTAGACACCCCAAGCTATTTGATGAGAGCAATGTTGAGCCCATTAAATATTTTTTTTTTTTGTCCCAAGAGATTGAATAATGAAAAAAAAAAAATATATATATTTTTTTTACAAAAAGTTGTCACTAAATGATATATTGCTCAAACATGTCATGGTCATATGTGGAAATACACCCCAAAATACATTCTGTTGCTTCTCCTGAGTACGGGGATACCACATGTGTGGGACTTTTTGGGAGCCTAGCTGCGTACGGAACCCCAAAAACCAATCACCGCCTTCAGGCTTTCTAATGGTGTAATTTTTTTATTTCACTTCTCACTGCCAATCACAGTTTCGGAGGCCATGGAATGCCCAGATGGCATAAAACCCCCCAAAATGACCCCATTTTGGAAAGTAGACACCCCAAGCTATTTGCTGAGAGGTATTGTGAGTATTTTGCAGATCTCGCTTTTTGTCACAAAGTTTTGAAAATTGAAAAAAAGAAAAAAAAAATTTTTTTTCTTTACTTTCTTCATTTTCAAAAACAAATGAGAGCTGTAAAATACTCACCATGCCTCTCAACAAATAGCTTGGGGTGTCTACTTTCCAAAATGGGGTCATTTGGGGGGGTTTTGTGCTATTTTGGCATTTTATGGCCTTCGAAACGGTGATAGGTAGTGAGGAGTGAAATCAAAAATTTGCACCCTTAGAAATCCTGAAGGCGGTGCTTGGGTTTCGGGGCCCCGTACGCGGCTAGGCTCCCAAAAAGTCCCACACATGTGGTATCCCCATACTCAGGAGAAGCAGCAAAATGTATTTTGGGGTGCAATTCCACATATAACTATGGCATGTGTGAGCAATATATCATTTAGTGACAACTTTTTGAAAAAAAAAAAAAAAATCTTTTTTATTTTTGTCTTTATTCAATCACTTGGGACTAAAAAAAAAAATATTCAATGGGCTCAACATGCCTCTCAGCAAATAGCTTGGGGTGTCTACTTTCCAAAATGGGGTCATTTGGGGGGGTTTTGTACTTCCCTGCCATTTTAGCACCTCAAGAAATGAAATAGGCAGTCATAAATTAAAAGCGGTGTAAATTCCAGAAAATGTACTCTAGTTTGTAGACGCTATAACTTTTGCGCAAACCAATAAATATACGCTTATTGGCATTTTTTTTACTAAAGACATGTGGCTGAATACATTTTGGCCCAAATGTTTGACTAAAATTGAGTTTATTAGATTTTTTTTATAACAAAAAGTAGAAAATCTCTTTTTTTTTCAAAATTTTCGCTCTTTTTCCGTTTATATCGCAAAAAATAAAAATCACAGAGGCAATCAAATACCATCAAAAGAAAGCTCTATTTGTGGGAAGAAAAGGACGCAAATTTCGTTTGGTTACAAAATTGCATGACCGCGCAATTACCAGTTAAAATAGTGCAGTGCGAAATTGAAAAAAGACCTCTGGTCCTTTGGCTGCCAAATGGTCCGGGGCTGAAGTGGTTAAAAGTACTCGCGGCTATAATGAATTGTTGGTCCCGGCAATACACATAAAAGTCATTGAAAAAAATGGCATGGGATTCCCCCACAGTCCATTACGGGTCTGGTATGAATATTAAGGGGAACCCCTAACCAAAATTAAAAAAATGTGGGGGGACCCCCTCAAAATCCATACCAGGCCCTTCAGGTCTAGTATGGATATTAAGGGAAACCCCGTGCCAAAATAAAAAAAAATCGTGTGGGGGTCCCCCTCAAAATCCATACCAGACCCGAAGGATTTTAAGGGGAACCCCCTGCCAAAATAAAAAAAAAAACGGTGTGGGGTCCCCCCAAAAATCCATACCAGACCCTTATCCGATCATGAAACCTGGCAGGCTGCAGGAAAAGAGGGGGGATGAGAGAGCGCCCCCCTCCTGAACCATACCAGGCCACATGCCCTCAGCATGGTGAGGATGCTTTGGGGTAGCGGCCCCCCAAAGCACCTTGTCCCCATGTTGATGGGGAGAAGGGCCTCATCCCCACAACCCTTGCCCGGTGGTTGTAGGGGTCTGTGGACGGGGGGCTTATCGGAATCTGGAAGCTCCATTTAACAAGGGGACCCCCAGATCCCAGCCCCCCATGTGTGAAATGGTAATGGGGTACAAATGTACCGATACCATTTAACAAAAAAATGTGTGAAATTGGTAAAAAAAAACACAAGACACAGCCCTGGACAAGTCCTTTATTAAAAAATAAAAAAACAAAACTGTCCCACGAAGTCCATTCATCTTCTTCTCTCGCTCCGACGGACCAAAAAATAAAAAAAAGCTGCACGCTGCGTAATGACCAGCCTCTCAGATGACAGCTCTTTTATAACTGAGGGCGGGGCCACACAGTGAGGTTTCTGGGTGACCCCGCCCCCTTTGACGCACAGGGACATCCCTATGGCTTCCCCATAGTGTCAGAGGGGGTGGGGCCACCCGGTCCACCCCCCTCTGATGCACAGGGACATCCCTATGACTTTCCCGTAGCATCAGAGGAGCAGGGTCACTCAGTTACGTAACTGGGTGGTCCTGCCCCCTCTGATGCTACGGGAAAGCCATAGGGATGTCCCCGTGCGTCAGAGGGGGGCGGCGTCACCCGGTGACGTCATCGTGTGGCCCCACCCTCAGTTATAAAAGAGCTGTCACATGAGAGGCCGGTCATTATGTGGGTGACTCCCATGGAGGCAGATTGTAGGCAGCGTCCGTCGGAGCGAGAGAAGAAGAAGATGAATGGACTTAGTGGGACAGTTTTATTTTTCATTTTCACAAATTTTTTGTGAAATGGTAGGGGTACATTTGTACCCTGTTACCATTTCACACGGGGGGCAGGATATGGGGGTCCCCTTGTTAAAGGGGGCTTCCAGATTCCGATAAGCCCCCCACCCGCCGACCCCCACAACCACAGGGAAAGGGTTGTGGGGTTGAGGCCCTTCTCCCCATCAACATGGGGACAAGTTGCTTTGGGGGCCGCTACCCCAAAGCACCCTCCCCATGTTGAGGGCTTGTGGCCTGATACAGTTCAGGAGGGGGCACTCTGTTGTCCCCCCCTATTTTCCTGCCAGGTTGCATGCTCGAATAAGGGTCAGGTATGTATTTTTGGGGGGGCCCCACGTCATTTTTTTTTTTTTTGTCACGGGGTTACCCTTAAAATCCATACCAGACCTGAAGGGCCTGGTATGGAATTTGGGGGGACCCCCGTACACTTTTTTTAAATATTGGTTCAGGGGTTCCCCTTAATATTCATACCAGACCCGAAGGGTCAGGTAATGGACTGTGGGGGAATCCCATTTATTGTTTCACTTTAAGCATTCCTGAAATCACTGCTCCCGAAAAAACGGTTGTTTTTAAAACTTTTTTTGCATTGATACATGTCCCCTATGGCAGGACCCAGGTCCCCAAACACTTTTTATGACAATACCATGCATAAGCCTTTAAAATTAGCACTTTTGATTTCTCCCATAGACTTTTAAAGGGTGTTCCGCAGCTTTCAAAATTGCCGGAAACACCCCAAATTGTTCCCTATTCGGCGAACAGGCGAACACCCGATGTTCGAGTCGAACTTACGGGCTAGTGCCTAGCTCAAATTTCATGAATTGGGTTAACATCCACTTTAAGGTTAGAATACATCTCATTATATGACCCCCTTTCTGTTATTTTGGTGTAGCACTTTAAACGTCCTTTTTGTAATTTTACACAATTTCCAGTATATTTCAACATTTTTAACTTTTAACTCCAAATAAAGTGTATGCATTGTTCCTATCTCATGTAACTTTTCAAGGACTGCTGTATTATTCATTTGTTAGCATTCATTTTTACCTATTGTATTATTTAGTTATTTTTTATTACAGGAAAAAGGTTCAACCTTTCTGCAGCTGGGAGCCTCCACAGAGCAGCAACTTCAAGTCATCTTTGAGGTGTTGGAAGAATATGATTGGACAGCATTTGCAGTTATTACTACTCTATTTCCTGGCTATGAAGACTTTGTGGATTACATTGAGCTACTTACTGACAGCAGTTTTATTGGCTGGGAAAATCGAGGTATTCTGACCCTCAATCTGACTGATGATCCCAATGGTGCCAAACTCAAGAGGCAATTGAGAGAGATAACGGTGCAAGTGCGTCTTCTGTACTGTTCTAAGGATGAAGCAGATGGGGTTTTCAAGGCTGCTCGTGAAGCTGGGTTGACTGGACCTGGTTACATTTGGTTTATGGTGGGAACCAACTTGGGTGGTACAGATTACATGCCCGAGCATTTGCCTGTGGGTCTTTTCACAGTTTTGTCTTCTGGATGGAAAGATAACATTGACCGTAGAGTCCAAAATGGAGTTGCAATCATTGCAAAAGGGGCAGAGGCGCTATACAAAGACTTTGGATTCATACCAGAATTTAACAATGATTGTAGAGCACCAAACCGTACACATGGGAATGAAAACCTACACAGGTAATGTACATTAAGGTATTTATCTTTTAATTATAATACAGTATATAGCTATCATTTGGCTTTCCAACAGAATAATCATTTTTTATATTTCTAGTTTTTTAAATCACAAGCAGTAATTTTTCATGTCTAGATAGAAAAGATTTGTGATTGCTGGTGATGCTTCTTAGAAATAATGACTGCAATTTTAGTACTGGGTGGAACTGACATTTAAACATCCACGTTATAATGAGAATTACCTACAACATGAGTGATATTTAATATTTTTGCAATTGTAAGCCAGAAGTTTACACTTTAGAAAAATTGATTTAATGCAAGTGTGTTGGTGTATTGGATGTATATTTAAACTCCAAACATGTATTTTTATCACTTAATACTTTGTTTAATATTTACTGATTTTAATATTTACTTCAGCCCCGGAAGATTTTACCCCCTTTCTGACCAGAGCACTTTTTACAATTTGGCACTGTGTTGCTTTAACTGACAATTGCGCGGTCATGCAATGCTTTACCCAAACAAAATTTGCGTCCTTTTTTTTTTCCACAAATATAGCTTTCTTTTGGTGGTATTTGATCACCTCTGCGTTTTTTTTGTGCTATAAACAAAAAAAACTATATTTTTAACTTTTTGCTATAATAAATATCCCCATTTTTTTTTCTAAAAACACATTACTTCATCAGTTTAGGCCGATATATATTCTTCTACATATTTTTAGTAAAAAATCGCAATAAGCGTATATTGATTGGTTTGCACAAAAGTTATAGCGTCTACAAACTATGGAAACGATTTATGACATTTTTTATGACATTTCTATTTTTTTTACTAGTAATTGCGGTGATCTGCAATTTTTAGCGGTATTGCGACATTACGACGGACAGATGGACACTTTTGACACATCTTTGGGACCATTGACAATTATACAGCGATCAGTGCTATAAAAATGCACTGATTACTGTGTAAATGGCAGTGGCAGGGAAGGGGTTAACACTAGGGGGAGATCAAGGGGTTAAATGTGTGTTCCCTCAGTGTGTTCTAACTGTATGGGGATAGGACTGAGTAGGAGAGGAGACATATCGCTGTTCCTACTTACTAGGAACAAACAACATGTCTCCTCTTCTCTGACAGCACAGGGATTTGTGTGTTTACACACACAAATCCTTGTCGTGACCGCCGGCCACACGCATCGGTTCCCCCGCTGTGCAGCGGGAACGCGCATGCCCTCTGGTGGCCGAAAAGGGGAAGGATGTACCCATATGGGATTTCACCCAGGAGAGCCATTCTGACGCAGTATATCTGCGTGAGCTGGTCAGGAACCGGTTAAGAAAATTATATTTCGTTTTTGAACTAGTTATGTAAAAACATAGCCTTTTAGTACACTGTATTCAGTGCATAAAAAGTAAAAGTAAAAAATTTAACAAAGAGAGAACAATTTACAAATATTAATTTAATGACGCATTATTTGGTTTCATAGATATTGTGCATGAAAAAAAGCTTTCAACTGACCTTCTGCAATATTTTGTGTATACATTTAGTATTACTGTTTTACATATTTTTAACAGTTGATGGTTTATTAGAGTAAGATCTAGAGAAAAGGACCCATTAATGTCATTGTATATATTGATAATGGCACCTCTCTGCTATAAATTGTACCTACAATTCTTCAGTCCTGTCCTGACTGAAGATATTTTAAACTTTTAAACTTTTTCTTTTTTTTTTTTACTTTTTAAATGTATAGTATGATCTAGCTCAATTAAAACTTTAGAGTTGCACCTGACAAGGACATTTGGGAAGTTTATATTCTGATTCCTGAATATAATAATAGTTAACATATAAATGATGACACTTTATTTTTAACTGTTATATGATTACAAGTGGTAACATACCATAACCTTTTTTTATTCATTAAAACTTTGGTCAGCCAATACATTTGGTCTGCAGCCACAAAGACCGAAGAGACAGGAAACAAATATAAAATGGGGGATTGTTTGGACAGAAGTCAAATGATAAATTAAAAAAAATATTGACGGTACTTTGATAAAAGGACAAACAGTAATTAATTCAGTTGTCTAAAATATCACAAAACTGCTTGCCAAGGACATGTAACAAATAGCAATCTTAAATCATAGACCTGCAGCGAGATAATGGACAGCTGTTGCTTTTGGAATAGAAAGCATATTTTGATTTCCAAAGACTTTTGCCCTCCAGTAACCCAGAGAATTGTGTTTGCCTATAGAGAACAGAGAATTTTAATAAAACCCAGAGTCAAAAAGAAAAGACTAACATGAAATGTCAAAACTGCCACAGACAGTTAACAATGAATAGAGTAAGTCATCTAAAATGAAAAGTTCCTCAGATGGCACAACTTGCTTTTAAATAAATGAACGTTGTCTTATTTTATTCTATCTTTGTTACTGGGTATTAGGTTATTAAAAATAAATTCAACTAGAGCTAAAACTAAAACTAAAAAGCTACTAAACACTTTTTAAACAAAGCTGTGCTTTGGCCATGCAGGATAAAGCAATAGATTTGCATTGTTCCCTGTTCACCCAGAACTACTAATACTACTAACCTGTCCTCTTGCTTTCCTGTACTAAGAAAGGGAGCTCTATGTAAACTCTGAGGCTAGGTTTACACCTATGCGAATTGGATCATCCAATTCGCATGACAGGAGATTGTGACCAGCTCTCTATGGAGCTGGTTCACATATCTCTGTTGCGGCTGCGGAGCGGCTTGCACAGGAACACTGTGGGGTTGATTTACTATTTAAGGGAAATCCACTTTGCCCTACAAGTGCACTGCAAGAGCACTTGGAGGTGCACTTGGAAGTGCAGTCGCTTTAGATCTGAGGGGAAGCTCTGCTGATTTTACTATCCAATCATGTACAAGCAAAAATAAAAAATAAAATTTCCTTGCATGTCCCCCTCAGATTGCAGTGCACTTGTAGTGCAAAGTGGATTTGCCTTTAGTAAACAAACCCCTGTGTGTCTTTTGCTCTGTTTCAGGGGAGAATTGAGGCAAAAACTCAGCCCTGATTCGTCCCTGAAATGGAGAACAGGGACACACCGGACCCCTGCTGCGAGCTTCGTCCGACGGAGGTGTGAACCCAGCCTTAGTCAATTTAATTGGAACACACAAAAGAGGACCAGACATTTACAAAAAACCTAAGACAAGCTGCGGCAAGAGGAATGCAGATTGACAGGAGGCTGACAGACCTCCTTCATTCTCTGCATCTCTTTTATCTCAGGTAAGTGCTCTGAGCTGAGACAATATTATGCTATGATGTCTTCTTCCAATATGTTGCCAGATTTGCTGCATGGGGAGGGAGGCAGGTCTAAAATTCATACTTAGACTTGAGAAGCTACCTAACTACATGAAACAAGGCACTACATGTATTTCTTTTTTTTTTTTAAATAACAAACGTGTCATGTTTACTTGCTATGTGCAATGATTTTGCACAGAGCAGCCATGATCCTCCTCTTTTTGGGTGCCCCCGCTGGTGTTCCTGGACCCTCCCCCCACTGAGTGCCCCCTTAGCAAGTGGCATGCTATGGGGGTGCTCGTGCATGCTTGCTAGGGAGCAGGCTCTGTGTGTCCATTGACACACAGAGTGTGGCTTGGCCCCTTCCCCTCTCTTTCCTCACTGGCTGTGATTGACAACAACAGGAGCCAATGGCTCCTACTTCTGCCTACCAGTCCAATGAGGAGAGAGAGAACCGCTGCTTTCGTGCACATCGCTGGATTGAGATTAGGCTCAGGTAAGCATTTAGAGGGGTCTGGAGCTGCATGCAGAAGGGTTTTTTACCTTAATGTGTAGAATTCCTTAAGTAAAAGTCAAAAAAGGTATGTCTTTAGAACCGCTTTAACTGATAACAGATGACAGGTTACTGAAATAACAGTCTCAGCACTTGTAGTACCAGAATGATCAGAACAGCTACTGTCAACTTTTTTCTCTGTAGCATGTGAGACCATTTGCTCTGTGAATACAATTCTTGACTATAGTGCAATCTAAGATATTAACTTAATATAAAGTTTAGATATAATCTATCAATACACCAAAAAAACAAGCAGTCCTCTGCTCCCATGCAGAAAATATGCCCGTACACTCCAAGCTGCAAGTGTTGACTCAAAGTTGCTCAGCAGGAAAACATAGAAAAAAAGAAGAGGATGCCACACTCCTGAGTAAATGCCGTTGTATAATTGTCTTTATCTATCTGGTGTAAAAGGCAAGATACATGTCTCTAATAAAGCTCATTGCTGCTGAAAAACATTGGAGAGTGCAAGGTTTGGGTGAGCTTGCCTTTTTCACAAGATTGATTAATACATTTATACATTAGCTTTTACTTTTGGGTGAGGTACCCCCTTCATTTGTGTACAATGTTTGCATAGCAGTAAAGAAGGAAGCACCAAAAGCCAAATGTATGCAGTTCATATTTAATTTTATTCAGTATCTTGTATCATAAAAAAAAATGTTTCAGAGGTTCAAAGGGTCTTCCTAACTGGTATCTATCTGGAACATTCATACTACAATTACAATTATTACCTACAATTGTACAGTACATACTTTATTCAACAGGATGATAAACCCTTTAAATGCCCCAAATGTGTTGGTTTTTTAAGATACAAAATTATAACTAAAAATGAAGTGGAAGTGCCAGCATTTCCCCTCGCAGCTCCAGTGGTATATTTTGGTTTTGTGCTGCCCTAGGCAAGACTGAAATCGGGCGCCCCCCAATCTAAATTTGCCCTACCCCTTCCTCTCCAAGTAGCTATTCAGGGTCTCTGGTGGCTATGTGGGGTCTCTGGTTGCTATCCAGGGTCTCTGGTGGCTATGTGGGGTCTCTGGTTGCTATCCAGGGTCTCTGGTGGCTATGCAGGGTACTAACCCTCCCTGCTAGCCTGCCTCAGTGCAGCTCCCAACCCCCTCACTAGCCTGCCACAGTGCTCCCCCACCCCGTTAGAAAAAGAGATAGGAACAGGAAGGAGAGAGGGATGGGGACATGGAAAAGGAGAGAAATGGAAGAAGGGGAAAGAGGTGGAATCTAGCAAAAACCTGAAATATTTGCTTTGGGCAGAATGAACATATCATTTTTTAAATCCACATTATAATTACTATAGCTAAGAAGCAGAGAACAGAATGAGAAATTGTTAGCTTTTCCAAACCAGGGATATTTCCAGGAACAAACCTTTATAATCGAAGGAGAGGGCAGATGACGGTCCATAGACAGAGCTCCATCTCCCCAGGCTCAGGTTGTCCTCAGCAGGTCCGACAAATCCCTCTGCTTGTGCTTGAGCTGAGCTTGTTGCTCGTAGACACTGTGGCTCCAGCACAGGGCAGAGATGGTGGTTCTGGTGGGGGACACACCAACTCTCCTGCTCTCTGCCTGCATCTTCCTGCTCCTCACCTGCTGCCCCACAGTCATACTGCCTCTGCCATGTGGGACATGATGGTGACAGGCTTGGTGCTCGGTGTGTGTGGGTGGACTCAAGCCTCAAGCACCCGGTTTGCAGGAGGGGCCCCCATACTGCCTATGATGGCAGCGAGGCTCTGTTTTGCTTGTAAGCCCCCCCCCCCCCGAGGTGGTGGAACAATGGAGCTCGCTCGCTGTGACTCTTGTAGTTCCACCCCTGCTCAGCAGCTTAATTTAGTGGGAAGGCACACAGGGGTAGCAAGGAATAATCTGGGGGGGGGGGATTGCCCCCCTGTAGTGACGCCACAGGGGGAGTGTGTGTGCTCTACACAGCTTTCTTCCCTGCTCTTCTGTAACACCACTCCAAATTTCATTCTGATCACTTGCATGGATGGCGAGGGGGCTGGGGGGGCACCGCCCCCTGAAAAATGCTGCTTAAGGCAAACGCTTTTTTTTGCCTCATGGTAGATATGCCCCTGGTCTGCAGTATTCTTGGTCTGATCATTGAGCAGGCACCAATTATGTAACTCATGCATATTTGCACTGGCGTTACATTATCTTGGTGCCTGGCTCCCTACCAAGCATTTGTAAGATGCCAAGACTGTGCCCTGCACTGTGCACACACCACAATCAATGTGCATATAAAAAAATGAATTGCCAAAAGATCTGTAATTTGGCAAAAGATCTGTAAATGATGCTATACCAGATGACTTTGTCTACATGCAAATGTATGTTTTTTTGTTTTAGGTCCAGTTTATTATACAAATTTGAAGGGATCTCCTTTAGTAGCTATGTGGATGCAGAACTGCTACAGAAAATCAATTAAAGTACACACACTTAAGCCTCATACTAATGATCGGATTTTACGCAGACAAAGGGCATATGCCGTGAACTTGTCTTGCATACAAACGGTACACAATTGTCGGCCAACAAACGTGAACGTAGTGACGTACTACAAGGAATTTCAGCTCTTGAGCGCCACCCTTTGGGCACCTTCTGCTAATGTCGTGTTTGGTGAACATTGATTCTGAGCATGCGTGTTTGTACTTTGGACTTTTGTGTGACGGACTTGTGTACACACGATAGGAAAATCTGACAACAGGCCATGAAAATTCACTAGCCTGCCATCCAACATTTGTTGGCGGAAAGTTGTCCAACAATTGTCTGAGGGAGCGTATTAACGGTTGGATTTTAGGTAAACAGTCTGTCATCACACACTTTTTTCTGCCGAAAATCCGATCATGTGTACGAGGCTTTAGAAAGTACAGTTTTTTCACTGAAATTCTGATTGCAGCAATTTGTCCATAGACTTAACCTGAGAGAATACCATTGGAAAGCCATCATCACTGGTATGTCCTACTAAGCGAAACCCACAGCGTGAATCTTTAAAGTACAGCTAATTTTTTTTTTCATTTTGGATATAGTAATAGAGGGTTATAACCATTGTTGGTCGAACAGCTGCTGCATCCAGTTAGATAAATCCGCTGTTCGGGTATTTATATAGTTGGTAGAGTTGGCTGTCAAAATACAATAGGCACAGTGGGAGTTTTTTCCACCTATTCCGCAAAAAGTGTGTATGGAGGAATCTTTTAGTATGAGTGTATGGCCAGATTTATCCTTATATTTTCTTATTAGCATCCCTTCTGCGGGTAAGATTTCATTGATCAGGTTACATTAATTAGTGAACATGATGATTTAGATGTGGACATGTGAAGCCTCTGTGTACAGTATCTGTCCTATTGTTTTGTTTCTAAATTGGCATGCTGTGAGCTCTTTGATTGTATCCTCCTACAGATCCCTTGACCTTGACTAACTGTCTGACCCATCAAATGTATGGGAGATTTCTAGCAGCCACTACTTTGAGAGCATTACTGTGTTTATGACCTTTATTTACACTTATGTATTAAAAAAAAATATGGTTATGTAAACCTTGAAACGACGTGTACTTGATACCTGCATCAAGCTTCGTACATGAAGATAATCTGATTTGGAGTTTTGAATGCTTACGGAAAATAATATTAAAGATTGGGCAGACAGAGAAGTAGGATGTCTCAGTGGTGATAAAGTAGTAGATACTTTTTCTCTTACTTTTTTCATTTTAGTAGAGAAGTATGTTTAATTTTGCTTCCTTGCCAACCTTACATGACAGATAATCTTTTACTTGAAAACCAAGCAAGCTTTCTGCTATAAAGCATATCCAATAAAAAAATTTAAAAAATCAAATCTTCATAAATGTAGGCCAATATGTATTCTGCTACATATTTTTGGTAAAAACCCAATAAGTGTAAATTGATTAACTTACCCGAACGTCATGTCACGTGTCCACAAACTATGATCTGTATTTATGGAATTTGTATTCCTTTTTTATACTAGCAATGGTGGTGATCAGCGACTTATAAACGGAAAAAGAGCGAAAATTTTGAAAAAAAAAGGGGTTCAATATTGTGGCACTTGTGGCAATATAACTGACACTTTTGACACTTTGACCCCATTTTGGAAAGTAGAGCTATTTGCTGAGAGGCATGTTGAGCCCATTGAATATTTTTTTTTTTACAAGTGATTGAATAAAGACAAAAATAAAAAAGATTTTTTTTTTTTTCAAAAAGTTGTCACTAAATGATATATTGCTCACACATGCCATAGTTATATGTGGAATTGCACCCCAAAATACATTTTGCTGCTTCTCCTGAGTATGGGGATACCACATGTGTGGGACTTTTTGGGAGCCTAGCCGCGTACGGGGCCCCGAAACCCAAGCACCGCCTTCAGGATTTCTAAGGGTGCAAATTTTTGATTTCACTCCTCACTACCTATCACCGTTTCGAAGGCCATAAAATGCCAAAATAGCACAAAACCCCCCCAAATGACCCCATTTTGGAAAGTAGACACCCCAAGCTATTTGTTGAGAGGCATGGTGAGTATTTTACAGCTCTCATTTGTTTTTGAAAATGAAGAAAGTAAAGAAAAAAAACATTTTTTTTTCTTTTTTTCAATTTTCAAAACTTTGTGACAAAAAGCGAGATCTGCAAAATACTCACAATACCTCTCAGCAAATAGCTTGGGGTGTCTACTTTCCAAAATGGGGTCATTTTGGGGGGTTTTATGCCATCTGGGCATTCCATGGCCTCCGAAACTGTGATTGGCAGTGAGAAGTGAAATAAAAAAATTACACCCTTAGAAAGCCTGAAGGCGGTGATTGGTTTTTGGGGTTCCGTACGCAGCTAGGCTCCCAAAAAGTCCCACACATGTGGTATCCCCGTACTCAGGAGAAGCAACAGAATGTATTTTGGGGTGTATTTCCACATATGCCCATGACATGTTTGAGCAATATATCATTTAGTGACAACTTTTTGTAAAAAAAAATATATATATATTTTTTTTTCATTATTCAATCTCTTGGGACAAAAAAAAAAATATTTAATGGGCTCAACATTGCTCTCATCAAATAGCTTGGGGTGTCTACTTTCCAAAATGGGGTCATTTGGGGGGGGGGTTGAACTGTCCTGGCATTTTATGCACAACATTTAGAAGCCTATGTCACACGTCACCCACTCTTCTAACCACTTGAAGATAAAGCCCTTTCTGACACTTTTTGTTTACATGAAAACATATTTTTTTTTTGCAAGAAAATTACGTTGAAACCCCCAAACACTATATATAATGTTAAAGCAAAGGCCCTACAGATTAAAATGGTGGGTGTTGCATTTTTTTTTTCCACACAGTATTTGCGCAGCGATTTTTCAAACGCATTTTTTGTGGAAAAAATACACTTTTTTTTTATTTTAATGCACTAAAACACACTATATTGCTCAAATTTTTGATGAAATAAAAAATATGATCTTAGGCCGAGTACATGGATACCAAACACGACATGCTTTAAAATTGCGCACAAACACGCAGTGGCGACAAACTACATACATTTTTAAAAGCCTTTAAAAGCCTTTACATGATACCACATTAGATTCACGGAGGAGGTCTACTGCTAAAATTACTGCCCTCGATCTGACCTTCGCGGTGATACCTCACATGCATGGTGCAATTGCTGTTTACATATGACGCCAGACCAACGCTTGTGTACGCCTTTGCGCAAGAGAAGGGGGGGCAGGGGTGCTTTTTTTTTTTTTTTTTGGTTTTTTTTTTTTATTTATTTAGCTTTTTTATTTTATTTTTAAACTGTTCCTTCCATTTTTTTTCTTTGTTATGATTTTTATTGTTATCTCAGGGAATGTAAATATCCCCTATGATAGCAATAGGCAGTGACAGGTACTCTTTTTTTGAAAAAATTGGGGTCTATTAGACCCTAGATCTTTCCTCTGCCCTCAAAGCATCTGACCACACCAAGATTGGTGTGATAAAATGCTTTCCCAATTTCCCAATGGCGCGGTTTATATCCGGGAGGGGGGACATTCCCTCCCACTGCTTGTAAAAGCAGTCTAGAGGCTAATTACCCGCTAGAATTGCTTTTACATGAAAGCCGATCACTGGCTGAAAAGAATGATACCAAGATGATACCTAAACCTGCAGGCATCATTCTGGTATAACCATTCAAAGTCCAGCAACATACTGGACATATATTGTAATCTTTTTTTTTTTCATGCAGCCTCTTGGCTGAACGAAAAAAAGAGATTGATTGGTGGGTGTGCCCACCATTAGAATACCTCCCTTCATCCACCCACTTCTAATGATGGGCATACATGCACCATTTATATATGCCGATGCATGGGGGCATCCTCCCGCAAAAGTTATGCCGTGTACACACGGTCGGAATTTCGACCGTATGTACGCAGCATTAGGAGCCAATCGCTCCCCCCCCTGCTGCTCCCATGCTTCGGCATATATGCTCTTTTTTTTAACTGTGGTGGTGAAATCACCTCCTACAGCGTTGGAGTCGTGGCTTTATGTATCGTGGGAGCAAACGCTGTTGCTGTCAAGATAAATAAATCCGCGTTGCAACTGAATGGCGCACCTGAAAACAAAAAAATGCTTAACACTAAAACACAGTAAACAAAATTACATACCTGAAAAGCAAGCATGATAAAACATGATAAAACATAATAAAACATTGCAGAATAGAATGGAGTAAAAAAAGAGCAACAATAGAGAGAGAGAGAGAGAGAGAGAACAATAAAACGACAACTATTTTATTTTTTTTTATTTTTTTGAGATTCACAGGTAAAAAAGCTCCTGACTGAAGCGACTGAATCAAAACGCTACCACAAAAAAAATGTTAGCGATCGCAGGGATCAGGCCTGACTCTGCGAACGCTGCAGTTATGTGTGCTTAGTGTTTTGTAAGTGACAGTGATCGATCGATACTGCACTTGGGTGGGCTGGGCTGGGCGGAGGGGGAAAACGCAGGTGCTAGCAGGTATCTGGGCTGATCCCGCTAACAATGCGTTTTTTTTGGAACCCTAAACTGCTGGGACGCTAGTATAGATCTGATCAGATCAGATATTGATCTGTTCAGATACTGTGCCACTAAGGGAGGTGTATGCTTTGCGCGTGGGTGTTTGCGGTACTGGCACTAACATGGGGCGACGCAGACCTTATTAGACCCTAAAACCTAATTGATATCACCCGCCGGGCGATCAGGGGGTTAAACCGTTATTGGGTAATAAATGGCGGGTGCCCTGACAGTATAAAAAAACAAGCTAACTAACCAGCGTCACCCGTAACAGTAATACAAAAAAAAACTGGTTACCTAGCGACACTAATGCAGCGATCAGAAAAACGATCGCTTAGTGACACTGGCAAAAGGGGGTGAAAGGGTTAACTAGGGGCAATCAGGGGGTTAAAACCTTTATTAGGTAATATATGGGGGTACCTGACGCTATATAAAAACCTGACTGGGAACCTAAATAACTAACTGGCTGACCAGCGTCACCAGTGACATTTATACAGTGATCACTGGTGAAAGGGTTAACTCTAGGGGCAATCAGGGGGTTAAAACCTTTATTTAGGTTGTAATATGGGGGTACCTGACCTATAAACCTATTTATGAACCTATATAAACATGGCGGTAAAAAAAAAAAAAAAAACTGGTTACCTAGCGACACTAATGCAGCGATCAGAAAAACGATCGCTTAGTGACACTGGCAAAAGGGGGTGAAAGGGTTAACTAGGGGCAATCAGGGGGTTAAAACCTTTATTAGGTAATATATGGGGGTACCTGACGCTATATAAAAACCTGACGGGGAACCTAAATAACGAAATAACTAACTGGCTAACCAGCGTCACCAGTGACATTTATACAGTGATCACTGGTGAAAGGGTTAACTCTAGGGGCAATCAGGGGGTTAAAACCTTTATTTAGGTTGTAATATGGGGGTACCTGACCTATAAACCTATTTATGAACCTATATAAACATGGCGGTTAAAAAAAAAAAAAATGGTTACCTAGCGACACTAATGCAGCGATCAGAAAACCGATCGCTTAGTGACACTGGCAAAAGGGGGTGAAGGGGTTAACTAGGGGCAATCAAGGGGTTAAACCTTTATTAGGGGGGGGTAGGGGGCTACCTTGGACCTAAAACTAACTGCCCTGACACTTTTGACACTTTGCGGGAACCAGTGACATTAATACATGACAGTGCTAAAAATATGCATTGTACTAATGACACTGGCTTGGAAAGGGTTAAACATCTAGGGCGATAAAAGGGTTAACTGTGTACCCAGCCAGTGTTTTTGTGTGCTGTATGTGCTGCTTTTACTAGGGGAAGAGATGGATGTTATTCCCTGCTTTGCAGAGACTCAAAAATTAATCCATTCCCCTCTGTCAGAACGGAGATCTGCCTGGTTTACATAGGCAGATCTTCCTTTTTTGTGTGTCTTACCAATGATTGGCGGGTGCCGGTGGACATCCAGTGCCCCACACCCACAGTTTGGCTTCTGCTGTGATTAATTACAATAGAAGCAGCCCACCAATAGAGTGCGCATGCACCCTGTAGACGGAAGTGCAGAATCATGTATATATACGTTATCCTGCACAGGAGGGCTGCTACCACCAGAAGTGGTCAATAATGCTTAAAGTAGAACATTTAGGAATCTGTTAATCCATGCAGAAAATCTATAGCAGGCCACATGACCTCATAGGGATTACCTACACAACCCTAGCTTATAAGAATCAAAGAAGAGGAACACGTAGTAATAAAATAAGAAAAAGACAGAGGAGACTCAAATACAGGAATGGAAAATCAGTGTGGAGTGGCAGGGGTATTGACAGACCTTTAAGAGGGATGGGATAAAAGAGTGACAGACAAGAAGTTTGAAGATTAATAATGCACAAGGGAAGAGAGAAGAACAGAGAAGAACATTTCTCTTGACTTAAAGCTGGGTTCCACCCAAAAGTGGAACTTCCACTTATTTTTTTTCCTCCCCCCCTCCGGGTGCCACATTTGGCACCTTTCAGGGGGGATGGGGGAACAGAGACCTGTTTTTGACAGGTCTCCTTCCCCACTTCTGGGAGACTGGGTCGTGGCAAAGTACATCATCAGCTCGACCCCCCTCCTCCCTCCCCTTCTGCCGAGCCAGTGAGAGAGTGCAGCATAGTTACATAGTTAGCTAGGCTGAAAAAAGTCCATCCAGTTCAACCATAAAAAAAAAAAAAAAAATTAAAATAATAAATATCATACAATCCAATATAAACAATTCTATACCCACAGTTGATCCAGAGGAAGGCAAAAAAAAAACCCAGCAGCGCATGCTCCAATCTGCTACAGCAGGGGAAAAAAATCCCTGGATCAACTTTACCTATAAATGTTAGTACCCAGCTATATTATGTACATTTAGGAAAGTATCCAGGCCTTTCTTAAAGCAATCTACTGAGTTAGCCAGAACCACCTCTGGAGGGAGTCTATTCCACATTTTCACAGCTCTTACTGTGAAGAAACCTTTCCGTATTTGGAGATGAAATCTCTTTTCCTCCAGACGTAAAGAGTGCCCCCTTGTCCTCTGTGTTGACCGTAAAGTGAATAACTAAACACCAAGTTCACTATATGGACCCCTTATATATTTGTACATGTTGGTCATATCCCCCCTTATTCTCCTCTTCTCAAGAGTGAATAAATTCAGTTCATCTAATCGTTCCTCATAGCTGAGCTCCTCCATGCCTTTTATCAGTTAGGTTGCCCTTCTCTGCACTTTCTCCAGTTCCCCGATATCCTTTTTGAGAACTGGTGCCCAAAACTGAACTGCATATTCCAGATGAGGTCTTACTAATGATTTGAACAGGGACAAAATTATATCTCTCTCTCTGGATTCCATAACTCTCTTAATACAAGAAAGGACTTTGCTCGCTTTGGAAACCGCAGCTTGGCATTGCATGCTATTATTGAGCTTATGATCTACCAAAACCCCCAGATCCTTCTCCACTACAGAATCAGACTCCCCCAGTTGTACTCCCCCTAGCATGTATGATGCATGCCTATTCTTATGCCCCCAAGTGCATAACTTTACATTTATCAACATTAAACCTCATCTGCCACATAGTCGCCCAATTAGACAGAGCATTGAGGTTGGCTTGTAAATTGGAGACATCCTGTAAGGACGTTATTCCACTGCATAGCTTGGTGTCATCGGCAAAGACAGAAATGTTACTTTTGATCCCAGACCCAATATCATTTATAAAGATATAAAAAGTAAGGGTCCCAGCACTGAACCTTGGGGTACACCACTTATAACCTTAGACCATTCAGAGTAAGAATCATTAACCACTACTCTCTGAATTCTTCGCATGCTTCGCGAATGCGCAGTAGGGACCCTTACCAGCAAAGGCGGCGGCAGTACCCGACCAGCCGATAGAAAACATTGGCTGCAGTAATCATCGGCAGCAGTGCCGACATCGCTGGACTCCAAGACAGGTAAGTGTCCTAATGTTAAAAGTCAGCAGCTACAGTATGTGTAGCTGCTGACTTAATTTGTAAAGGGACGGGCAGAACTCCTCTTTAAGTAAAAGATATCTGCAGACTAGTTATGGATATTATACCATGGCTGGTCACCCAGCAGGTAAGCACAGTAAGATCTAGACTGATAATCTGAAATCTTCGAAGACAGCAAGGAGTAGCTGACATGCCAGAGGGTATCTCCTGACTGCTATGGACTCCTGTATACTGCTTAGCTTAAATTAACATCTATAATAAAACAAGAATCAGCTACACAAGGCAATAAAAAAGACCTAAAGTAGATGGAAAAGCTAAACTATAAAGCAACTTTTAAAAGTTTTAAATGTTGCCTCTGCAGTTTTCCCTGGTGCCCCGCATAATGTTTTTTCTATGCCTTCATGTGACTGCAAAGCTCCAGGTACAACTCTTCCTGTGACTAATGGGAGTGTAGTCTCTCCCTATCAACTAGGCCTTAAGCACTGGGCACTTGTAGGTGATGTCACTGCTCTCTGGAATTCAGGAGCATTTTCATCCCTCCACCTTCACACAAACAAGCTGGAGCTTTGCTGTCATGTGACAGCATCAGAAAATGGGGAGGGAGTTTAAAGTTTAACCTTTCCTTCTACTGTGTAATTTGTGGTACTGTAGTCTTTCAACAGTGGTACTATAACATATTAAAAATACCCAATTGGCTTAGTAAATTTTATTACAAGGGTCCAGTAAAGTTTTTCTTAACCCCTTCCCACCCGCATATAGTTTATTAGCATTCACCAGCTGGATGCCATATGTTGGGGATATATTATTTATGTCTCTTTTAGAGCCATCATCATTTAGCATGGCTGTTAGCATTTTAATCTCAGCTGCCACTGTATCAGGATTAGGGGTCAGGCTCAAAGACCAGTTGCTATAGCAGTAGCGGAATTACCACTGACCAGCAGGATAGGGACACAGGTAGACACCCTGGCGCATGACGGGGGCTCACCTAAGGTGCGGAGCACTAGCCCATGTTCACCAGAGCTCCTGATGGTGGATATGGATTTTGCTGCATGTTAGTACCAACTCACAGTCCTCATGATCGCCCCACCAGTAGGTGAGCAAGCTAGTGTCCAGTAGTGGATAAGAAGGTAAGGATCAAAAGGAAGAATAGTCAGTAAACAAGCCAAAAGTCAGTAACGAGTAGTTGCAGGTTGGGATCAGGTAGAAGCGTAGTCGAGGAACAAGCCAGGGGGCGATATTGAATGGTAGCAAAATATGGAAAGCAGCAGGAAACAAGACAAGAGCGAGATACTGGCTGAAGAGAGCACACTAATCTGGCAAACAGGAAGTGCAGAGACATGGTTTAAATCAGGAAGTTCATGGGAAGGGCAAAGAGTTCAAGGTTCAGCAGAAGTGAAGGTATAAGGCAGGGTTGTCCAATGGATCAGACAGGGTGCTGTCCAGCATCTTAGGTAGCTCAGCGTTAGATCACAGCAGAGATCATTGGTTCAAGTCCAGGCCCTGGCACACTGACAACTTTGGGCCTCACTATATTAATAAGACATTTTAGTGCAGTGCTGAGGGGTGATACATAATGCAAATGAACTAAATAAATAAACAATTAAACTTATCAATGCCACAAAAAACACAAAATATCCCAATGTTATGATTCAACACAAAATAAAATGTAATTGTTATCAATATACCGTATGTCCATTAAATAAATGAATGTGCAAAATAAATCACACCATCCATCGCAGTCTCTCTTGTGTCAAAATTGTTCTTTATGGTAATTTTAAAAACTTTGTGAAATTAAATCCCCTAACCCTTGTACCTCAAAAAGGAAACAAAGGTAAAACTATGTAAACACACCTGGTAACAAACAAATTTATATATACTGTGTGATATTCAAATTAATCATCGTGTAAAAGGCGAGTTATGCTGAATTTGCTCTGGGCATCATCTAGGCATCAATAATCCCTGGTTAAGAATGAGTTAAATACCGAAGCTGCATTTTAGGATCAATTTGGCATTTCATTTGAATACTGTTGGTCAGTAAGCCACTAATCTAGTTACAAAGGTAGCCCATCACTTATCCTCCAGCTGCTAAGGGCATATGCACATGCCAGTTTTGCTGGATGCAAACATTTCTTTATCTGCTTTAATCTGTTAACTTTACACAATTATCCAGTTGCTAGAATGATCTATAAAATATCCCTCCTAATAAACTCTGTACTTGCTATTGAGCCCAGAATAAATGAAGAAGTTTGTGGTTATGATAATGCTTTGCTCCTTAAAATCAATGAACACTTTCATTCCTCTACTCAGAGCATACTAACAATGCAATTATTCCCCAACAATTACTCATCTGGGCCTATGATAAACCTCTTATCACAGCAAGCTCATTTCTTCCTAAAACTAATTAAACACTTTTATAAAATGAAAATATATTGCTTCTAAGGAAAAGGCCATTTCAAATTGTTCATCAAGAAATCACTATCATAGAATAACGCAGATCTAGTTATGCACATGTATTCATGTTAAACTAAGTGGGTGTAGCAAATGGTGCTTTTAGGTTTATAGACCTTTCCATTTTACCTCTTTGTATAATCTTCAGTGCAGTAATTGTATAACACAGTTGTTACCACTCGTAAAGTGTATGAAAATCGTAAAAACAAATGCATTTGTTGCCTTTTGGTCTGTGAAATATACCATTTAAAGAGTTTTGTTATATGTTTAATACGTGCAAAAAATTACCTGTTGATCCTTCCAGAAATTTAGTGATCTCAGAAGAGTGATCTCTGTCTGCTGAATGTTATCAGCTAGCATTATTCCCAGATCTATCTGTGAACTATAGAACACCTCCCCCTATGATATAGAGAACAGAAATGGGTGGGGTGTTCTGTAGTCTTATCTTAGTGTGACAATGCTGCTCCTCCCTAGATACAGGATATTAAAGTCCTGGTTTAAAAAACAAAAAAACAAACATGTTATACTTACCTGCTCTGTTCAATTGTTTTGCACAGAGCAGCCCAGACCCTCCTCCCACGCCAGCGCTCCTGGCTCCTCCCTCCTGCCTGAGTGACCTTACAGCAAGCAGCTTGCTCTGGGGGCACCCAAGTAGGCGCGCTCCCGAGCCGTGGCTCTGTGTGTCCATTTACACACAGAGCTGCGTCTCGGCCCTGTCAATGGCTCACCCTGCTGCCAAAAGCCAATCAGGAGTGCGAGTCCCCAGAGAGGCAAGGCTCTCGTGGACATTGCTGGCTCGAGAGGGGACTCAGGTGAGTATTGGGAGGGGCTGGGGGGAGGCTGCTGGACACAGTAGGTTTTTTACCTTCATGCATAGAATGCATGAAGCTTAAAAAAAAACTTGTGCCTTTACAAACACTTTAAAGAGGTTGTAAACCTCCAAGAAAAAAAAAAACCTGCAAGACAAAGGCACATTACAAAATACTTGCCTTAGAACAATTCCCTGAATCTGCGCCGGTGCTGTGATTGGCCGGAGCCGCGATGACGCCGGTCACGGCATGGGCCCTGAAAAAACATCACCAGCCGGCCGTTTCTTCAGTGCGCATGCGCCAATGACATCGGCAGCAACATATATAGTAATTATCTTCTAAACTGTGCAAGTTTAGGAGATATTTACAGTACCTACAGGTAAGCCTTATTATAGGCTTACCTGTAGGTACAAGTAGTGTAACAGAGTTTACAACCACTTTAAGTGAGAGTTGTCACCATATTATATGAAATTTGTTACTGACAAGAAAACAAGGTGGCAATAATGTAAAAAAAGACTATTAAAAAAAAAAAAAAACAATGCCTCTACTTTATCTAAAGAATGGTAGGCTGAAATACATTACATTGTTCCTGTGTTTAGCTACACATTACATTGCAGTTTTAAGGTGGTAGGTACAGTACTTCATAAGTTTGTATGTTCAATCTGTGATTTCTACTGCAGTCCAAATGTATACCAGCAGTTTACCTAGCCTCAGTCTTGGCTGGTCCCAAGTCCATGCTGGGTAAGAGGAAGGTTGCGTGAACAGCTAGCAAATCAGCACCATTAAAATTGACAGCTGCTTAGGAAACAGCAAGAAATTGCTGACTGATGTGATTAGTGGCATACAATGGAATATAGAAATAGATCCTGTTAGGGGTTGTGGGGCTGCAGCCTAGGCAGAGCGGTCCACAATTCCCTTTGAATTGCTGCAGAGTTAACATTTTCTTCAAGTATTCCAATACATTCCCAGATCAGATAGGAAATAAATTTCCTGCAGTGCATTCTTTCCCTTTTGTAAGCCACAAACATGCAGGGCAAACCAAACCACCATGCAGTCTTTCAGAACATTAGCTCTCCCACATTTGTGATGCAACACAGAGGAAATAGCTAGGCATGGATTGGACACTGCGTGACCCAGAATAATAAGCATAGATCAGTACTGAGATGCTTTGCTCAGTTGAACTGTATTTTTAAAAATCGTAATTCGGTTTGCGAGTGTTGTCTTGCAAAACGAGCACGATTCAGGCCAAAGCGGTGTGCAGTACTGCATTTGGTCTGAGGTGGGGGGGCGCCGGAGCCGAGCAGAGCTGAATGCACGGAAAGGCCCAAGTACAGCACGGCTGACCTCGGCAAAGCTCGGGTAGGAAGTCTTTCCGAGGTTTGCCGAGGTCAGCCGAAGTGTCCTTGGGCCTTTTTGGCCATTTCTGAGGCTCTCCAGCGCCCCCAGCCTCTGGCCGCATGCGGTATTGCATCCCATTGAAGTCAATGCGGAACAAATTATTTTCATTTCCATTGACTTCAATGGGAAAACTAGCTTTGATATGTGAGTACTTTGGATTACGAGCATACTCCTGGAATGGAATATGCTCGTAATCCGAGATTCCACTGTATTTTGATCAATCAAATTATGAGACTGCACAGTAGAAACAGAGATATCGTTGATAGCCTATGATAGTATATTCCAGGTATCTTCCAACTATCAGCTGAAATACACTTCTCTGTGTGTGTCATATCGTTAGAATATAATCATTATATCGTTAGAATATTCCAATCTGAAGAGATCAATCGGAAAATAAATAAATCATTTATAAATATTCATGATATTTATTATCATGAATGGTTGGCCACAGTTATTGTAAGGCAACAGAGGCACCTCTTGCAAAGTCAAAAAAGTTACACTCTTTGTTACTTCTCCTTCTGGAATAGTATTGTTTACTTAATGTCTTGCATTATATATTTATTATCATGAATGGTTGGTAAAATACTTTTTTTTTGTTTTATCAGAAGCTGGCATAGTACCATGTAACCAAGGTCACATTTAGGACCATGCATTAGCTGCCTTAGGCCCCATGTGCAATGTCTGTCAAAACACAGTCGCTGATAGAATTAGATTGACAGTCTTATGCTGATTACTTATTAATGAAATAACTATGTAGGCAGCTTTCCAGTGAAGGTCTGTAGGCTCTCCTAAGCATAGGATAAAGGGGTGAAAGTTGGTGAAAAAAAAAAAAAGGATTGTTTATCTCCATTTTAGTAATTTATCTTAAAGTGAAATTAAACCCAACAACAACATTGTAACTTACCAACACTTAAAGCAGAACTAAACCCTTCTATTCTTTACAGCAATGGAAGCTGTCATCTTAGCCTCTGCTTGATCTGCAGTTGCACATGTGAGCAATTATGACACTAGCCATTGATGGCTTGACAGTTTTGTCGAGAGCACAAGCAACTGTCACAGTTATCATTTATCAAATGCCCTGAATGTAACTATTTAAATGTGGTAGCTGTATTATTTTCTTTTCTTGAAAGTTGTTCTAAAGCTTTGTTTTTGTTTTTTTCATAAAAAATCTAAACCTGCCTATAGTTACCTTCTCTGTGCAATGGTTTTGCACAGAGCAGCCCTGATCCTCTTCTTATGGGGTCCCATAAGGCCAGCAAAGGGTTGTTCGAGGGTTGAGAGAAATCAAGGATAAGTTCCCCTTTCTAATAAAAATAATAAGTACAAATTTTTTGCAGGTAAAATTGTGCATTTTTTATTTTTTATTCTATAGGAGCCTGTAACGCATTGCACCCGTGATCAGTAGATTGTCTGTGTAGCTGTCTGCTTGTACCTTGTATGGGCAGGCAGTTACTGAATGACAGGAAGAATCAATGAACTACCTAGAGAGCTCACCAGTGCCCTGGTAGTACATTGAGCACACAAAGGCTGTCGGTACTTGTAGTTCATTCATTCACTTAACTCTGTGAATGAATGATGCAGCCTTGTGGGCAGAGCCCCACATGACCGCATTCTTTTCAAATTGTGACAGCAGTTGTGGGGAGAAGATCCCTGGTGCACTGTCACAATTAGAAGGGTGATCAGGGAGAGGCTGCAGGAGTGGGAACATGTTACATGTTCCACCCTAAAAATAGGTGAACGTATCCTTTAATACTGATAGGGTTGCTTACAGTGCTCAGCTTTTATTTGTTTATTTAAAACCCCTTTTCCAAAGGGGAAAAAAAAACAATTACGGTAACTGCTAGCAATATACTAGTACATATAATACTACTCCCATCCCAGACTGACAATGCAACTGTCCAAAGGTGTCTCTGTTGGTCCTCCATTAAAGTGGAGCCACTTTAAGACAGGAATTATGTTACTGGCATGATCACCAGGCAACAAAAAAAAGAAATTAATCCAGCCACCACATTTAAAGAATGGTAACCTACAATATGTTGCATTTTGTTTAATGCCCTGTACACACAAGCGATTTGGCTGGTCGGAATAAACTCTGAAGGTTTTTTCGACGGAATTCTGCTCAACCTGTCTTGCATACACACAGTCACACCAAATTCCGATCGTCAAGAACGCGGTGTCATACAGCACGTACGACGGGTCAACACGTACAACGTCTCGTACTTGCTTCAGACCATGCGTCAATTTTGGTACGTCGGAAAAGCATACAGACGAATGGTTTTCTCGTTTCCTGTTCTCTATCTAAGTCCGTCTGAATTTTCAACGTAAAAAGTCAGATGGGGCATACACACGGTCGGAATATAGGATGAAAAGCTCCCATCAGACTTTTTCTGTCGAAATGTCTGACCGTGTGTACGCGGCATTAGAGTTTAATACCACTTAAAGCATCAAAAAGCAACTCATGCCAAACAGTAACTTAATAATGTTTTCTGGTTTCTGCTGCTTAAGCAAGCTCTCCAAAAAAAAAAAAAAAAAAAAAAAAAAGCTTAAGCCATACCAGGGTGCAGCAGTGACAAAGATGCCAAAGCATGACCATTTTTACATTCTTTGAAGAGACTGACAAAATAGCCTGACCTTCCTGACCCTGACGAAGGAAAATGATTGCAAAGAGAGGCTGTGAGCCACTGGTTGGGACACACAAGCAATATCCTTGGGGAGCTGTGCTTTAGATAAATATAGTATAATACAGACATGCTAGAATAGAGGCTGAGAGCTGTAAAATAAGGGTGCTAAAAGTGTGCATATCACTGGGAAATGTAACAGTCATCCCTTGCAGTGGGGCTGTGCCTGCATTGCAAGGGCTCATTTAGGTCTAGGGGACATAGAAAAGACAATCTACCTAACTGATACTCCAGTCCTCTGTACCACTAGACTGGACCTTGCAATGCTTTCTCCCTCCCGTTCTAAGGTCCTGAGTTCACCAAGATGAATGGAGGGTTCATAACCTTACATTGGACATGATGATGTTGAGGGAAAGTTCACTGCCGGAGCGTGGGAAAATTCCATTTGTCAGGAAAGCAGAGGATCAAGTAAGTTAAAGTGATTTTACTCTCCCCTAAACGAAAGCAATCGGTTAATCCTTAAACTGCAGGCTCAGCTCCACTGAAAGGGAAGATTTTCAAATTTCGCAGAGTTGGGCTTTAAGATCTAATGTAGGCTTTGTGTCAGCTCAGCGACTTTTTTCTAAGTTATGGCAGTGCTAAGATTTTAAGGTGTGGGATAATTAGAAACATGACTACTGCAAATAGAAGTGACATTGCAGACTTCGAGGGGAAAGTCATCTGACACTTGGTTCCTGGATTTAGCACTTGTTTCTCTGTTTCTGTTGCTCTCTGAAGCTTTTTCTCCTCACCCTTCAGTATTACAGAATATCACGGTAACTGAAACACATAATCAAAGCTTTAGAAGTGCCAATTGCCAGCTATTAAAATAGACCTATACTGAATCAATAAAATCGAATACTGCTGATACATTAACATGTTAATGTAATTTCAAAAATCTTTTTCAATATTTTTAAATATGCAACCTTCATTAAAATAATCACTGGCATGGTCATTCAGGAAACCCTCTTTGAGAAATGCCAGTCATCACTGGAGTCTATGTATTTATGTGTATGGGCAGCAACGTGGCTAAGTGGTTAGCACTTCTGCCTGGCAGCACTGGGGTCATCAGTCTGAATTCTAACCACTGCACCACCTCTAAGGAGTTTGCATGTTCTCCCTGTGCTGGGCACTCTGGTTTCCTGATACTCTCCAAAGACATGCTGGTAGGTTATTTGCCCCCTTTCTAAATTTGAGCCATAGAAATTAACAAAAATTCCAGGACTTTGAAGGTGCTTTACTCAGGCAAACATTTGACAACAGTTAAAATATAATCATGTTATTATACATATTAAAATGTATCCAATACAATCTCATTTCATGTTACATGTTTTCATTGTCATTGTTTCAAAGCGGTCAAAACATTGTTGGTCCTAACATGTTTCACCTGCAAGGGCTTCCTCAGGGGAAAACTGCCAGTAACTTGAAACTATGTAAAAAAACAAATCAATAATGAATAAACTAGCACACATTATGATATTATACCTGCAACATTAACTATACCTATGCTTGCCTGATCGCTTAATAATCCGCACTAAATCACCAAGAATGGCTTGTAACTTGAGTTAGGGGTTTTGTAGCTGATGGTATTAAATAAATATGCACAGCTCCGTGCACAAGTGGGTGACTTTTAGGTGACCGCAGGAGAATTACAATCAACCAGGCTACACAGATGTGCACAAAATAAAAACTTTAATAAAATATCATTCCCATATTTCAATGTATATTACACAGGACAGACCATTATACTCACAACATGTGTTCACAAAGAATACCACAAGGGGGCACCCAGTTGCTTGTAATGTAACTGCTTTTAAAAAAAGGGGCTATTGAAAAAAACTATGTAGATTTAATCAGAAAAGTTCACAAATTCATTTTATTGAACATATTTGAACAAAAATCCGCTCTATTGGGCCAATAAAAAGTGATCTTTCAAATTATCATAACATCTATTGCAATGGAAATGGCAATTCCAATCCAGAAATCAATATAAGTAATCAATAAAATTGCTATTAGCTCAACCATAATAGGTCAGCAACAGATTCACCCTGACAGCATGAAAGAAGAGAGATTTATGAAATAATGTTCCACAATATAGCAACCTTTACAGCAAGCATTGCTCTCACCAGCATTACATAATTGTAATAGGGACTGGGCAGACCAAATGGCTTCACCAATATGGCCGCCATAAGTGCTGGCCTTTTATACCTCCCGGACACAGGAAGTTACTACATGCCCAACGGGTGCACACACATGCCAGTGGCGAGCCATTGGCTTGATTAGCTGGACCCTCAAATCAATGGGAATCTGCAGCTAAGAGCCAAATAGAGAACAGCGGCACCTCTGACTGGAAGACCACCTGGCTATGTAACACACCATAAGGGGAATTCAAAAAAAATGTCTGTGTGCTGTTTTAAAAAAAAAGAATTTGCCAGCAATATGAAAACTTTTTCCTTTGTAAATGTCAATGCTGCAGCACATTCTGTACATCATAGAGATGTGTCCCTTCACAGGCAGATTAGAACACCAAGAGAAAAACATTTAATGAGCAAAGTTAAAATCAACAAAGGTTGCACTGACATATGTCATACACTAAAAGTGCCTGAGAAGGGTGATACACCCCCCCCCCAAAAATGTAGCCATGTCACCTAAAAGTAGGTGTGAACTCAGTAACAACAGACTCTGATGTGCAGCTGATTCCAGGGTAACGCTGAATTGTTTGCCCCCCTTCAGCCTGTCAGCCTGCTCTGAAAGATTCAAACTTCATACTGATCAACCACTGGACATCACTGGCCATGATGTAAACAGTTCTACAACTTCAGCAAGATGGGGCTTCATTCAAGGCACTTTTAATATATGAAATATGTGAGTGCAACCTATGTTGATTTTAATAATATGTTTACTAACCCCTTGGTGACTGAAAGTAAAAAAGTTTTATTTTTTCTGGACAAATTGGGCTTTCTTTTGGTAGTAAATGGTAATGGATACCCGCTGATTTTTTTTTTTTTTTATTATTATTATTATCCAAAAAAAAAAAAACTGCCCCAAAATAGTAATAAACAATTTTTTTCCCCTAAATTCAGCTGTATATTTCTTGTTGTTACCATAAAATAAATAATTACCACCAATGGTCAACCCAAAATAAAATCTCCTGCTTCTTATGATCGCAGTAATAGCACCTGTGTATGTGTATACATTTTTTTGTTTGTACCCAGAAACAGACACACATTATGCTATTTTTGTCCTACCTAAAACACACTGACACTATCTGACATGGATACTAATTAAAAAATAAATAAAAATATCATACCCAAAATATACTGACCCTAAACGTTGACACTTACCTTGACCCTATCACTAACCCTGACTCTGACCCAGATCAAACCTTTATCTAGGATTCTTTTCTTTTTATATAATTTTTATTTTTTTTATACACTTTTGTTTGTTTACATCTTTCTTTCTTGCAAGAAGAGAGAGATATAATATAGCTTTCTCCTAATTCAGAATAGAAAGAAAACACATTGGCAGGCTGCACAGTGACTGATCAGAGGCTATCATAGCAAACAGGTGACTGGGAACCAGGAGTCCCAGATCCCAATTGGTAGTACGAGAACCGAGGCTCTCAGCAAGAGCAAAGACAGGTACGCATATATGCGTCCTCACGGATACCATAGACTTAAATGGAAGGATAGGAAGGATTTTATAATCCTCCCAGACTCGACATGTAGCTCCTTTTTTCTACACAGCAATGCAAAGTGAAGCAAACACTATATATTTTTTAAATGTAAACAGCTTTGTCGGCTATCCATATAATACATTGCAGGCTGATTTACTAGGCATTGAGGAGTGGCAAAAACCTACCTCCAATGTCTACTTCTAATGCCAGTGGGCTTAAGGTTTTGAATACAGTTCCAGGGGGAAGTGTATTACAAAGTAAACTGAGCTGAAGACATAGCCGTGTAAGAAACCTATAGTGAGGAATTATGGTGGCTATCTTTGCTGACTTACCCATTTGAGTACTGTCACGCTGATCCATTGGTGTCAGTACTTTTCCAGATTGAGTTCTAATTTAACTTTTTCCCATTACAATGGCAGAGGAAGATTTGTGAATCCCCCCACACAATGCAGAAGGCCTTAATTTGGACTCAGCTTTCAGGGATCAGTTTCTCTTTAGGGGATAAATTAGTATTATGGATTTGGTTAAAGGTTAGGTTAGACCACGTCTTAGAGCTCAGTGTTAGGAGACTGAGATGAAAGGACAACTTTTATTATAAATCACAAATTACTATTAGAAATGTGGAAGAAAAATAGTAAAGCCATTTATACAGCTTATTAAAAATCTTATTTCAGTAAATCTCTTATTCTTTGGCAGCCAGTATTCACTTCTGACAAGCTAACAAGAGAAGGAGCTGTTTGAAACGGAGGAGAAAAGACACAGACAGTCAGTCTCCCCAGTACATCATTCCTAGATATTCCTGGTACCAGTTGGATGACATGGTGAGGTCACATGTTACCATATAAGAGGGGACTGAAGGAAGAGGCCAAATGAGGAGGCAGAGCTTCGAATATTATTAATTTTTTTTTTTATGCTGTCACTTTCCCCAGACAGATACGGCTCAATGAATGGTTATACTGTACATAGACAGAGTTTTTTATATAATCTATATTACAATTTTAACTAATAGGCTGATAGCAATTTAATTATGATTTGTACAATGACTTTAATGACCGTTGTCATTAAGGGG
Source organism: Lithobates sylvaticus (assembly GCA_028564925.1). Classification (NCBI taxonomy): domain Eukaryota; kingdom Metazoa; phylum Chordata; class Amphibia; order Anura; family Ranidae; genus Lithobates; species Lithobates sylvaticus. Next base: position 126,319,773 of record CM053035.1, on the reverse strand, counting down.
TTAAAAATTAAGTTCTAAGAGTGTTCTCATCTTAACTAGTTACATCTCAGACCTCCTTCAGACAATCATTTATGTACATGTATTGGATTCCAGTGATGATAATCAGTGGATTCTTGTGGCAGGAATCACAGGTGTATGCAAATAGCGCTGGCCGCTCAACCTATATAAACTCACAATAGGCTGATAGTGGATGCTGCTGTTCACATATAGCCGTACACAAACCAGTTACCTGCGGTTAAGGACAGATGTCTGAAACGGTATGCAACTGACTGTGTCCAGGCTCAGACATCCATCTATAACTTCTGGTAATCCCGTGGTGTGTGGCTACATGCGAACAGTGGCAACCGATGTCAGCTTCTCATTCGTTTATATAGGCTGAGCGGTCTTTGTACATACACCTGTGATTCAAGCTGCAATTTCAGGGCCAAAAATCTCCTGATTCTTGGTCCTGGAATCCAGAGGATGCAGCCAAAGGGTCATATGAAATAGGCCTTAAGGGTTGGTTTAACTGTTAAGATGAGATGTAAATGTTTGAATCGAAAGTTAAGGTGGAGTTAAACTTTGCTATATATTTTGTTTCGTAAAATGGGACCTCAGGAGGATAATTCCGTAATTTGCTAAAATGCACAGCATATTAGCACTTGAAGGCAGACTTACCTGTCAAACAAAGGACTCTAGTGCTGTGGGGTCAGTACTCCACCTGGTCCCAGACCCTTCCATCTTCCCCCTTCCAGGTTTGCTCTGTTCGATCGCTTGCGTACACGCATGGGATTAACTTCATAATGGCACTCTGAGCTGTGCAAGCACGACTCAATGTATATTAACCTGATAGGTAGGAAGATGCATTCATGATAGAAAAGACCGGTAGGGTTTCTTCTGTCTTAAAAACTGTGCCTGTCAGCGGTTAAAAAAAATGTACTTTAAAAGAGAAGTATGGGCTACGGGAAAAAAAAACATTATACTAACTTTGGTAGATACACAATTGATCCAATGCTGCATCTGTCCCCCGCGATTGCTCATTTCTTTGGCTCTGCTCTGAGCAAAGAGCTGTGACTGTCAGTCACCAGCTCTCTGCTCTGCCTCTCCAACACTCACTGGAGCTCTGGGCTATGGAGGAGGCAGGAGCAGCTGGCTCAGGATAACTGAGAGACTGAGCCAGGTTCTGGTCCAGACTTCTGGGTGAATCCTGACCATATGGTTGGCATCTTTTCAGAGCCTGGACCGGTTCTGTAACTTCAGTCGACTTTTTTCAGCTGAAAACAGGTCACGGGAGTACATAATGAACTGCACTCCTGTGACCTATAGGAGAAGTACAGCCAAAAAAGCTTTGGCTATACTTCTCCTTTAAATATCAAGGAATGCATATGGGATCTTTTCAGAGCCTGGACTGTCTCTGTGGTGTCAATCAACAGCAGGCTTCAGCCCATTGTCAGCTTAAAATGGATCACAGGAGTGCAGAACGGACTGCATTTCTGTGACCTATAGGAGAAGTACAGCCAAAATAGCTTTGGCTGTACTTCTCCTTTAATTATGCTTTAAAGTGGATCTTGAAGTAACCTTAATAGTCTGCATATGCTGACCCTGAACAAAGATGGTGCTGTCTAATTTCAGAGAAAAGCATGATGAAGGTATTATCTCTCTGTGAAAGGTAATACATCCCTTTAAGGGTTACACAAGTACATTACTTAACATGGATGCATAGGGCATCAGGAAAGATGTCTTCCTCCGCTGGAGAAAATTTGATTTATTTTGCCTACCTCTAGATCAATTATGAATACAGGTTTCTGTATTTTGTATATGCAAGTTTTATATTGATTTCTTTTTCCTATTTGTTGACCTAGATGGACTTTGTGTCTTTTTTCAACCTGACTATGTAACATTAAAATATCTAATGCTAGGTCCACTTTAAGGATTAATTTAGGGGTTTTATAGTTTGGGTGGACATGAAATAGTAGGTTCCTCTTAAGAGTTAGGATTAGAGGTCAGGGTGGTTTTAGATTGTTTAAATTTGGATTTTTATTTTTAGTACCAAGAGCCCACTCTAGAAAACTAACAATGTAGGGCTTTCATCACTGAAAATGAACATGCTAAGGGACTATTTTCAAAAAAGTCTCACTTTCCCTGTCTGCCTCTTTTACTTTAAATTCCATGCCTGAGATGAAAACCGATGTATACTTACACAAAAGCACTAATGAAAAATTAGACCACTGTGTAGCCCACGTGGTTTTAATGACCTGTCAATATTCTATAAATTGTGTTATTTGCATTTGTTAATATTCATTCCTAAAGGGAAAGTATTGCTTTTTGTCCATCTTTTGTTATTTAATTAGGGACTTATTCACACCAACCCACAGAGGAAAATGATCAATTTTCCTTGTGCACTGGTTTCTCTTTTCTGTATCGATAGTATGGGGTATGTGTCTTGCCTTTTACAACATTAGGTACTGTTTACCTTTTTTCTTTCAAATCCCTCACCCTAACCCTTTAAATGAGTGGCTTTGCGATAATTTGACCACTGTGATTGGCTCTCGTAGTGGTCACATGATTGGGTTCCCAATCAGAAGCCGTGCCTGAGAGATGTCAGAGACAGGTAGGACGCAGGGAGCATGCTCTCAGCACACAACCTCAGACCGCTGTGTACGCATATATGTGGCACCTGGACATTAAAGCACACTTTCCTGCTGATGAATATTGGGTCAGGAAGATGTTAACCTTGTTGAAATTGTCACAAAGTGACATCCTAATACATTTTATAATGACCCTTTTTAGAGTGAAGGCAAGTGGATGAACACATACTGTATCTTCCTATTTCCATTAGCTTATATATAGGTTTCCAATCATTTCTGTTGGCCTGTGAGTATATATTAATACCTTATGTTAGTACTAAAAATGTAATTTGAAAAGCACTATTCCTGGCTGTGAAAATCCTGGAGAAGCAACATCCAATTGTGAAAATGCATTGATTGCAAGCGCTGTATATTTATGGAAATGATGTTGATGAGCTTTAATGACATGAGAAATGTGTTTTAATGAATTCATAAAACATGTTTTTAATCCTTCCCTGGGGTACAGTCTAAGTCCCAACCTCTTCTTCACCCCAATTGGGGTAATTAGCTTTTCTATATATTTAAACCATGGGATGGTACCTCTAGAACACAGGTGTCAAACACAAGGTCCTCCAGGCCATTTTATGTGGCCCTCACACCTCTCCTGCAGCTGCAGGAGAGCTCCAGCCCTCCTCTGGTCCTCCTCCAGACCCCTACTTTCTGCTTTTAAAGCAATGCATCCAGCTTCTTCCCAGCAGCAGCATAAGGAAAGGGGGTGCACTGTGATATTAGGGAGAGTAGGGGACTCAACTTCTGATGGTGGGGTGGCTCTTGACATCTAATGTAAGGGGAGGGGATGCGCTGGACATCTAATCTTACAGATACAACTAGCCCTTTTGAGGACAATCATAATGCTGATGCGGCCCACAATGAAATTGAGTTTGACACCCCTGCTCTAGAAGATTTATACAGGTTCATGATATAAACCCACCTTCGCTTACAACTAATCTTTTAGTGTTCAAATCTAGTTACAATTGTTAATGAAGACCATCCTGCACAGTATAGGCGGCGTTAATTATGGCAAACACAGTTGCTTAGCCCCCTCATAAACAAAAAGAACTATGTAGGATTTTTCCTTGCATGAGGATCCAGAATAGAGCATCTGAAAAAGGTAGGATGCAATTTTGAAGTTATGCTATGTGAATGACGACACGTAACAAATTGGTGTTATCCCAATTTGGCTGCAAAAGCGGCAATACATTTTAATGTAGATTAGCTGCTGTAAGGATGAAAAATTAGCAATGTCTAATAATCTCTTTCCTGCTTAACAACTGTTGAGATAAGATATCAGCCATAAAAGGAGTGCATTGTTTTCACTAAGTCAGCAAACTTGAACTTACCATTGATAGACTGAAATTCGACCAGGTTCAGCAGGAACCAGACACATTTTGATCCATCTATGGCCATGCCCACTCAAGAGAAGTCAATCTAATGATTTTCTTCTGCTGAAAGGGCTTAAAGGAATTTTTTTTTCCAATCGTCTGCTGCAGCCACTTAACAGTGTGTTCTGGCAGCGGAGAGACCCCACTGTCAGAATACAATGTCTCAGCAGGGATTTATCTATCCACCTTGATTGTGTTGATGTGGGAATCTGTTTATTTTTTCAAAAAAATCATTTAGCCAGCTATCTGAACAAAAAAATAATAATATCTACAGTGTATCTATGGCTAGCTTTACAGACTTGCATCATGAGAAGGAGCACAACAGTAGAACTATTGCATACTACTTCAAAGCAGAAAGCACAGACTGAGCAGGTAATGCACAAATATATCTGCTCAAATCTACACATAATATTACAAATTATACAGGCAATTAAGGTCTTTAAACATGCATACAGGTGCCTGGGGCTGCAGGGTGCCTTTTTTCCAGGGACACTTAGAATCCAGGGGCATACGTCAGTGCGCATGCACGTTTACCCAAGTACCTCTGCAGACCCGCGTATAGCCATTGATTTCTATGGGAGGCTATACTCAGGGCCGTGGCTCCTGTGCTGGAAAATATGCCAAAATTGTATGTTCTATGGCCCCACAATGCACAATGTTAACATATATGTTAATCCAAACACAAAAATCTCATACAATCTTTAACATGTTTATGTAATTTCAAAAGTCATTATTAGTGTTTTAAAAAGATTGCCTTGAAGGTTCCTATTCAGGTACTTCCTGTTATAGAATGACAACACTCTATTAATTGATTCCAGTTTTGCTCTTATATTGTCACACTGTCACATGGGCTTCTGGTGCAGACATTTAGGGGTTTATTGACTAAAGCTGAAGAGTGTAAAATCAGGCTCACTTCTTGACTAAAGCTGAAGAGTGTAAGCCTGATTTTGCACTCTCCAGCTTTAGTAAAGAAACCCTTTAGAGACTATTTCAGCATACATTACGCAGGCATGATCCAGTGTGGTGACCGTCAAGAAACTCATTTTTATGTGTGTATCTTTTTTATGTGTGTATATGATTGCCATAGCAAGGTATCAAACCCAGGGAATACATTAAATATAGTTAAATATTGTTTCCAGTTCATTTATGGCCCATGATGTGTTTAGCTTTCCACTGGACAGATGCCTTTTCAAGGTCAACTTCACTCAAATATGATTATTTTAGTTATAGGTGAATAACTAAACTTGTATTTAGTTACAGTGGGTATAGAAAAGAATAACCCCCCTTTAAAATAATCATATTTTGCTGCTTTGCAGCCTGAAATAAAGAGTCACAGTTTTTGTTTTATCCAGATGTATTTACTCAGTGCAACTTATAACATCCAAGTGAAAGATATAACAATAACATGTCAGTAAAAAAAAATAAAAAAATACAATCACTGAGTTGGAAAAAGGATCGCCCCCTTGTGTCAGTATTTTGTTGAACCACCTTCTTCTTTTTCCACTCACTTCCATTTGTTTGGAACAAGCAGTGACCATTAGTTGTGGTCATGTGCACTGCTTTATGCATACTACAAATTCCATAGTCCAAAGTACATAACCCATCTTAAGAGCAAGCAAGAAAAGGGTGGTTACTTTCCTACATACAGTGTGACCATGAAGAATGGACCTTGCCATCCTCCAACAGAAATTCAGATCCCAGAAGCAAAGATTTCAAGGTATGAAGGAGGTTGAGAGTAGTAGTACTTTTTTGAATTAAGAATACAAACTACGGTAGATTTAAAAAAAAAAAAAAGACTTTAAATGTTTTTTTTTTTATTATTGTATAATCACGGACACTGGCCAGAACTCGGCAATGGTGGGAACACTTTCTTTACACCCCCTGAGAAACATAAGAAGCCAATATGTGACTCAACCTACCAGCAACCACACAAAAACTAAAATATCAGTTTTGAGTGAAGCTGACTTTTAAGATAATCAAAAGAAAACCATATATGTATTTATGCCTCCAAGACTTCTTGAAATCTCTGACTTGTTTTATCTACTCACAGCATAGTCTGGCAGTAAGCAATGAATATTCCTTTTTCTCTATTGTGCTTTACATTCACGTCTGTAATTTGGGACATAAGGATCCTCCTGGCTGACTGTATTTTGGAAAGTGACATATAGTGGGGGATATAAATGTTCCTGGAAGAAATCAATACTGTATCATTATTCTCTACTAGATCACCTCACACCATCTGTCTTATAGGCATTACTTCATTGATGTCATTGCTACGTGACATGCGTATTCAGCTGCAGGGGAGATGCAGAGAGGAGATTAAGCTCTATACTTCAAAGTAGTACTATGAAAGATGTAATAGGCAGGGAAAGTAAAACACATACGTACGTGACTCTGCTCCCCTCTGTGCTGCAAGGACAATCAACAATTTTACTTATATGTCCACTGCAGTGACAAAAATTGAACGACACTGGGAACTTCAAACCACAGCTTCATTATACTGCCTTGCTCGCAGACTACATAAAGGCAACATGCTGACCACAGATGCACTGCAGGGAGATCATGAAAACATTATCATTTAGCCAGAACATCGGATCTCCTGAAGTTTGATTTAGGTTTGGAGAGAAGAATGACATTTCTGTTAACGGCTTGAGACAATCCGGTTCTGCATGTTGAGCACAGATGAAGCGACTCAGTGGGCTGAGGAATTTAATTTATGTGCTAAAGATTCTAGAAAATAAAGGAACAGGCAGAATATTTTCAAAATAAAAGCCTTGCTAAAAGGGAGTTGGTAATTATTGGTTTGTATGATTATATACCAAAAGAATTTGGTTTTAATTTTCAATAGAGGGCAGTGAAGTGATGACAAAAGAACTGATATGCGTGAGTGTGCCAGACCTTCCAGAAAATCCAGTTTTTACAGGCATGATCCTAGAAGCTTAGAAGGGAAAGGCTTTGAAGAGACTATGTTGTCAGATCATTTATTTCTACGACAATATTCTCATAGCATTATGTATATTATGCATGTTATTTACCTCAAAGAGTCCTTCTTGTGTAGGCGACCAAAAGGCCCGAGACTTCTACTGGATGCTACCATCTTTGACATGCTCCAAAAAGTGAAAAAAGCAGTTGGAGCTCCAAATCAATGATCAGGGAGTACAATGAACATTTTTATTTATTTAAGTTAGAATGGAATAAAAGAGCCATCACAACGGTGGACTGCGTTGCAGGGCACATGATAAATCCAAATTCCTAGCTGAATATTTCCAATAAAGACCGCCACGGTGAAAGCAGCAGTGGCTAAATGACATTTGTAAAGAGAAACAAAAAATTACATTTTCCCTGCAAGCTTTCTTTATTTTATAAACAACAGCTTGGGGTGCCAGTCTGTATGATGAGGCCACAATTTAGTGCACTTTGAACAAGATTAGATATTTTTTGAAAAGAATTCTGGTGTCTGCTTTTGGATAGAAGTAACAGGTGCAGGGAAAAATTGGGCTTTGGGTGTTGGTGGTGCCTTCACACCATAACGCTATAGAGGTACTCTTGATGAAAGCAAGAATTGGCCTTGCTGTAAAACATTTTTTATTATATGCACCTGTCAAACAGGTGTGGAAAAATTGGTCCTTGGATGTTAATTGTGCCCATGAAATGGCATCTCCTGAGAACTCTAAAGTAGGATACTTTAATTGGTCTACAGATTGATCAGCTTTTCTTTCAATGTTTTCAATCCTTGTGCTCAGTTGCTGTAGATCAGCATGGATAGAGGAGGTGATCTGAGCAGCATTTTGTGCTAGTCCTCTGACAGCATTTTAGAGAAGGTTGTCATCATGAAGGGGAACTCAGTGAGGGTAAGAGGGTAGTTGTGAGTCTAGGCTGGGCAAGGGATCACTCAAGGGAGTCATGAGAAGTACATTCATGGATCTCCCTTTCAGGGACTCAGTGGAGGCAGGGGAAGTTGCCAATATGTGACTGTTAAGTCAGGGGTGCTGAGTCCTGGTCTGCTATAGACTCCTCTGCTTCTGTTTCTCCACCTCATGCTGCCGTGGCCTTCATCTTGGATTGGCTGCAGGGGCCAGTTGCTGATTTCAGCTGGTGGGTGAGGTCCCTTCTGGCAGAGCTTGCACACACTGGGGAATTCCTGGGGTGTTCCCCTCACTATCGTCCGTGGAGCAGGATCTTAGCTGGTGTCCTGTTGGCTGCAGCGGGAGCGAGATGACTGGAACGGCACAAAGCTTCAGGTGGTTGCGGCCATGTTGGAAGCTACCGCGCATGCACCTCTGTGCCCATGAAATCTATACCAAAAAATTTCTTCCAGATAAAATCAACACCCACAAAGCTAGGCAGCCTAGACAGTCTTGCAGAGAGTCCACATCCCAAAAGCACTTAAACAGTGACATTGGCATCAGGGACTTGATAGCTGTTGCTAATCTAGGAATGCTTAATTTTGATAATTAATTTTGATTAATTTTGATGTCAGCCGGTCAACAGAGCCTGTGGACAGATGCGCTCTTTTATCTGTCACAAAACCTCAGGCAGCACTGAATGCCTGTTCGGAAAGCATGCTGAATGCAGGGCAGCCCAGCAGCTCAATTGCATACTGGGCAAGTTCTGGCCAGTGGTCTATTCTCATGACCTAGTAACCCAGCTCTCCATGTCAGTTTTCACCCCTAAATAATCTCTCACCATATGATGTAGACTCTGCCGATGGGATGTGGAAGCTGATAGCCCTGGACGCAGAGGATTAATAAAAAATGTGAAATGAATCACTGAGGAGGCCCCCTTCTCCACTGCTCCTCCTTTGAACAACAAAATCAACTAACAATGGCTTAATGTCTAGGAAATCTGGCAGATACTATTTATGAGGGTGCATAATCCACCGCACCATAACCCTTATTAACTAATATGTAAAAAATGAGTGTATAAGAATATATGTATATCCACTTAAAGGGGAACACCTCAAAAAGGAAAAATAAGAGAACACCACGGTGGTCATTTTTCTGATATGCAAGCAGTACCCATAAACACACTATCTGCTCTTAGTAATTTAGGCTGACTTAATTGGGCTAGTTCCTAACAGAAAATGGGGCTGATTTACTAAGATGAATGCGCTGCGCCGGTTCATACCATAATTGGTGCGCCAGATAAATTAATAAGTGAGTGTATGAACCGGCGCACACATAAGCGCAACACATAATATACCGACGCACCGCGATAATAGTATGCCATTGATAATAGTGCATGCTAACAGTCCATTCACACAGGGGCAACATGACTTCCAGCGCGACTTGGGACGACTTACAACTTGGGGCGGACTTTACAACACTGCTTAGGGCAGACTTTACAACACTGCTTGGGGCGACTTACAACACGACTTGGGGCGACTTACAATGCGACTTAAAGTTGCCCTTAGGCCAGGCGACTTTAATAAAAAAAAAAAACGGCATGGGTTCCCCTCCAAGAGCATACCAGGCCCTTCAGTTCTGGTATGGATATAAAGGGGAACCCCACGCCAAAAAAATGGCGTTGGGGTCCCCCTCAAAATCCATACCAGACCCTTATCCAAGCACGCAACCTGGCAGGCCGCAGGAAAAGAGGGGGGGCGAGAGAGCGCCCCCCTTCCTGAACCGTACCAGGCCACATGCCCTCAACATTGGGAGGATGCTTTGGGGTCCCCCCAAAGCACCTTGTCTCCATGTTGATGAGGACAAGGGCCTCATCCCCACTACCCTTGCCCGGTGGTTGTGGGGGTCTGCGGGCGGGGGTTTTATCAGAATCTGGAAGCCCCCTTTAACAAGGGGACCCCCAGATCCCGGCCTCCCCCCTGTGTGAAATGGTAAGGGGGTGCAAAAAGTACCCCTACCATTTCACCAAAAAAGTGACAAAAGTATTAAACAAGGCATTTCCCTGTTCTGACTAGCAACATGACAGGGATCTACTGCTCCCTGTCATCGGTAGCAGTGATCTCTGTCATGTTGTAGTGAGTCCATCCCCCGTACAGTTATAACACATCCAGGGAAGACACTTAACTCCTTGATCGCCCCCTAGTGTTTAACCCCTTCCCTGCCAGTGTCATTTATACAGTAATCAGTGGCTATTTGTAACTCTGACCGCTGTATAAATGTCAATGGTCCTAAAATTGTGTCAAAAGTGTCCGATCTGTCCGCCATAATGTCACAGTCCTGATAAAAATTGCAAATCGCTGCCATTACTAGTAAAAAACAAAATAATAAAAATGCCATAAATCTATCCCCTATTTTGTAGATGCTATAACTTTTGCGCAAACCAATTAATATACACTTAGCCCCCGTACACACGGTTGGAAATTCCGACCACAAAATCCGTCAGATTTTTTCAGACGGATTTTGTCCGAGACTGGTGTTGCATACACACGGTCGGACAAAGTTGTCAGAAAATTTGATCATTCTGAACTTGGTAACGTTCGTTGCGTACGATGGAACTACGTAGAGGCTAGTAGCCAATAGCTTTGGTCTCGTAATTTGATCTGAGCATGCGTGGCACTTTGTCCGTCGAAATTCTCAACACACAGATTTTGTTGTCGGAAAATTCGAGATCCTGCTTTTTCCGACAGAAAAAGTCCGATGGAGCCCACACACGGGCGGATTTTCCGACAACATGGTCCAATCGGACATTTTCCGTTGGAATTTCCGACCCTGTGTACGGGGCATTATTGTGATTTTTTTTACCAAAAATATCTAGAAGAATACATATCGGCCTAAACTGTGGAAGAAATTAGTTTTTTTTATATTTTGGGGGGATTTTTATTATGGCAAATGGCATATTATGGCATTTATTATAGCAAAAAGTAAAAAATATTGATTTTTAAAAAAAAATTGTCGGTCTTTTTTTTTTTGTTTATAGCGCAACAAAAGAAAAATTTCAGAGGTGATCAAATACCACCAAAAGAAAGCTCTATTTGTGGGAAAAAGAAGGACAATTTTGTTTGGGTAGAAAGTCGCACGACCGTTCAATTGTTAGCTAAAGCAACGCAGTGCCGAATTGCAAAAAATGCTCTGATCAGGAAGGGGGTAAATCCTTCTGGGGCTGAAGTGGTTAAGGTGTCCTCAAGATATTTTATCCTCTGCTCCCTCTGTGGGGATGGGATGAGTTTTGAGACTTTCCCTTTGTAACAGTGGCTAAGGAGGGTTGCCAACCAATAATGATCCTTCTCCTTGATGCCGTGAATTCTTGGGTCCTTTTGCAGGCTTTAAAGAATAAAGGAGGCCATGCACCACAAATTTGCAGAGGCATTAGAAAAAGAGTCCTTGGGGTCACTGAGGATTAATGCTAACATGACCAGTGTTCAAATAGCCTTTAAAAAAACAGTGAACCAGCGCAAAAAAAAAAAAGTCAAGTTGAGATGTGTGCCTGTTCAAATTATGCACTGAGGATTAGAGTATTTGAAACTGATACCTCCCAGCCACATACTACTCCCAAGGGTTTTGGGGATGGAAAACCATCTCTTAAGGTTTGATGTAAATGTATATCTTCCTCTGTTTCAGTGCCTCCAAAACTACCAGAATCTTGCCCCCTCTTGTGTGTTCTGTGGCATGGTGTCTACATAAAGTGGGTCTTGAGAGGAAAGGATGTCTTCCTCTTCCTCCCGCTGCTCTGACTCAAGTGTCTTGTCCATAATGCCACGCAGAGTCTGTTCCAGCAGGAACACAAGAGGGATTGTGTCACTGAAGCATGCATTTTCACGGCTCCCCATCCTTGTCACCTCCTCAAATGGTGACAGTACAGTGCATGCATCCTTTATCAGCAGCCATTGGCGTGGGGAGAAAAAGCCAAGCCGGCCTGAGCCTGTCCTTGCCATTGTCAAAGTGGAGTTCCACCTGGTGGGCATGTCACAAATCAGGCGGTTTATGGGCAGGTTAAATTCCCACTGAATTTCAGCCAACCCAACACTGTCTGTGTATGACCACCTGAAATGGCTACAGACTGCTTTTGGTCTGCTTCAGAAGATCTTGCAACCCTGGGTACCTGTTTAAGAAACACACCACCAAATTGAGGACATGTGCAGCGCGCAGTGCATTATGGGGCATTCGGTGGGGTGAACAAATGGTCGAACGCCCTGCCAATTCGGGGTTTCATCGAACGGGCGAACAGCCAATGTTTTGGCCGCCATTCGCCCAACACTAGTTTTTAACCCTCCCTTATTCTACCCAAAAACTAAGAAAAAAACTTTTTCCTTTAGTTTTACTTAAACTCCCAAAGTGATTTGTCTGTTTTATTTCATTCTAACATGACTGCGTTAAAATTTTCTTTGGACTCAAGGGCCAGTGGTGTGGCTGCTTTTTTTTTTTTGTATATAGGTTTTGTCCCTTTTAACTGTGACCCCTCCAAGTGGGAAGGATGATGAGGTAATCCTGGCTTTTAGGGGTAGATAAAGTCTAGGGGAATCTGAGTATGGCCAGCAAGAATAGAAGAAGAAAAAAAAAGTTGGGTGTGCTCTACCCTTCTCTACCCTTCAGTTGGGTGTGCTCTACCCTTCTCTACCCTTCAGTTGGGCTGAGCTGAGTCTGCAGGGCTCTTACAAAGAGTTTTACATCACAGATTAATGTCTCTTGATCCATAATCTTGCCTTGGATGCCTTTTGGCAGTGACCTGTATTGTACATTATATGAATTGATTTTTCAATTCTTTCTTAGGAAGGCATGTAAAAGAGATCAGTTTGATATACAATAAGTAACCTTATTAACATCAAGTCTCTATATTTAATACAGTGACAGAAATATGGAAGAGCAAAGTTATAAAATGTGAACACTGAATTAATGAGCACTCACTAAAATTCACTGTACCTTCTAGCCAGGTGACAATAATGTATTGTATACCTGTTGATTATATCTGTCTTTGTGTAAAACTTCCAGATGCAAGCTTGTATATTTATTTTATTTATTTATTTTTTCCTTTCCATTTTATTAGAGGTATTCAAATATACAAGAATAGATAAACAAAAGTTACATGGCCCATCGGCCTGAAGAAATGTCTGAATTCCATAATCATAACAGTGATAAACGTTTTGACCTAATGTGAGGAGAATGTAAAACAGAACAGAAACGGTTGTAAATATTCAAAAGTTGTATATATTATTGAATATACAGAAGTTTTATGCTGTTTAGGCCTGTGAAGCCCATTTCTATAGAGCAGTCAAAATCTTACTGATATCGATTCTGGTATGAGTTGAGCTGACTTCTTGAGACAGGTAGGTTATACTAGGATAATGTGGGGGTGTGGATTCATTTGCAGAGTGGCTAATGTCATAGGGTGCATGTTGTTTGTGGTTGGTGGTATATCCAAGGTTGACAGTCCAGCTGGTCACTTGATTGATTATAATATTTGGGTATAGGAAGGCAGGTGTGAGAGGAGAGTGGAGAGAGGGTGTGGGAAAGGATGAATATGACTCTAGGTATAGGCTATAGTTATGTACGAGATCAGGGATAGGAGGGGGGTGGATCAAGACAGGGGGGGCGTTCGCCTCCAACCAAACCCTGATCATATGGCGAGAGAGCAGTTTGTTGGTCCTGATTTGAGTGCCTAAGATGGCAGGTATGGGATTAGGCTTGTTTACATCAGTCATATAGGTATATCAAATGGTATACCTTTATATAGTTCAGTTAGGGTTTGTTGTAGCGGTATATACATAACCCCGAGCAGTAAGAAGTAGTAGTACAATGGTGGTGAATTTAGGGTTCCAAAGATAGTATTGACCATGGTTTCTCTGAAGTATGCCTCTTCGGATCCAGATGTTTTACTCAGTTCAGAAGAACGGGTTTGAACAAAAACAAAAACCTAGGAACTGTGAAAAGCAAACAAAGAATTTAGAACTTACAGGACCTCGACTTGTGTTGAGAGGAGTCCTGTGGAATGGAGGATGCATGCAGTGTATATTGATTATGGATCAGGCTTCCTGGTGGGATCTCCTGTGTGCCGGTGAGGCCGAGGGACTCCTGCCTGATGAGAGGCGGTGTGCCGGAGGCAGAGGAGTTGCCGGAGGAGATATTTGTACCAATCAGGTAGAGCTGGTATTGGAATATCCAGGGCTGCGCAGAATTCAGAAAGGTCTTCCAGAACTCGGAGCAAGGCAGAACAGCCAATTGTGGAAGCAGAAAGGCAGAAGGGAAATTTCCACATATATGCTATATTCCTTAAACGTAGGAAGTCTAGGAGAGGGTGGAGGTCCTTCCTGTGCTGTAGAGTGATGGGTGAAAGGTTCTGGAATAGTTTGACTTCTGTACCTTCGTATAGGACCTGGCATCTCTCCCTGGCATGTTTGAGGATTTCTTCTTTCAAAGGAAAGTTCACCACACAGCAGATCACGTCATGTGGAGGGTCAGAATCCCTGCCCCTGGGATGTAGAGCTCTGTGTATGCGTTCCACCTTAATTGGGGAGTCATGTGGTTGGTCTAGTAAGCCATTAAATATAGCCTGAACACATTGGTTAAGGTTGCCAGGTTCTATATTTTCAGTGAGACCTCTTACTCTTATATTGTGTCTGCGGCCCCTATTTTCAAGATCTTCCAGGTGCCTAAGCATCTCTCTTAGTTGAAATGAATGAGTGTCAGTTACCTGCTGGATATGGGTAATGGCGACCTCCTGTCTGTTTGTAACGGCTTCCACTCCTTCCAGATGTATTGCCATTGACTGTATATCGAATCAGAGATCCGCTATAGCAGCAGACAGTGTGCTTTTATTTTTGATGCTATGGTTTGCATGTCCCCCAGACACAAAGGTTGTGCTTGGTTGGCAGAGGGAGTGCAGGCTGGAAGGTTGTACCCATCGTGCTCCAAGCTGTAGCTAGCAGACCTCGTGGTGTAGGAGCAGGCCTGTGACGAGAGATGAGTTTCCCGCTGTTGTGTCTTGAAGATCGCAGGGATATTGCGGCTCAGCTGGGTCTCAGCATCCCGGGAGCAGGATCTTTTTTGCAGAGGAGCTCCTGTCTCCCTTGTCCATGGTGGCTAGCTTCAGTTCCTCTTTTTAATTTTGAAACAGTCCTTGGTCAGATGGCCATTCTCGTCTGGCGCCAAGCCACACCACTTTATTTATTTCTTTACCTGTGATTGTCATTAGTTTTATTATATGTGATTTTTTTTTTTTTTTTTAACTCATGCATACCAGTGCCTGGTATATCAGACTTGCTGAGCTCTAATGAATGTTGCTGAGCGTTTAAATAATGTGATCCGAAGAAAGAAACAAAAATTGCTTCATCATCTCCAGCCATTGCATTTTCTATGTACTGTTGTCAGTTTCTCTGTAAGTGGCAATTGCAGAAATGAAACAGAAGTTATTTTACCAAAATAAAGGAAATAAGATTTCTTTTTTTTATCTCTTTGCTTATACCGGTCTTGTTTTTAAGGCTAGTGCTGTGTTGAGTAATGTGAACTAATCCTTATTACTGCATAATAATCACTTGGCTTAAATAAGAACACACATAATTATATCGTAATGATATGACTTATATGGTAAGCATGCCCCTATTACTTGTTATGGATATGTGGGAGGAGGGAGCTCTATAATATACTGTAGGTTATGCAGAGATCTAACAAAGAGGTCTTTTAAAAAATAAGAGACCCTACAAAAGGTAACTCGCAGTCTATGTAGGTACTGCCATTTGTTGGCTTTTTGAATCTTCTGAGTTTCTTAATGCAAGTTCTTCCTGATGATTGCTTCTTCCATTGCTTTCCACCCACATTTTTCATAAATTATCTATCAGGGAAAGCAACACCCCTATGTATTGCCCTATGATAGTTGGTCAATCTAAGATGTCATATGCAGAAACCTTTCCACCAGAGACTTCTGAAGATTCAAATGGTCAGTGGCAACCTTATGGCATACATTTTATATTTACCTCTCAAAAGATCTCTATTTCTGCTCTTTCAGTCCTGAGATTTGCACAGCTGTACCCCACAGCACAGCCCTGTCCAGCAGAGGAGGGAACTTGATATTTCCATGCCACAGTTTTACTTTCACCTAGAGGGCTCCTCCCATCCAAATCTGTGACTGAACAGTAAAAGGAGAAGTAACACAATGATGATCTCATACTGTATCTCTGTCACTTTGCTCTCTCCTCATATCAGCATAGTTTCTTGCACACCAGACTGGCTACTGTCATTGCTTCTCCCTCCCTCTCTGTGAGTTTTGCTGCACAAACTGTACAGTAGACTACAAACCAGTGGTACTAATAGCAATTGCATTTAAAATGATTGTAAAGGCATTTTTATTAAAATATTAAACATGTTATTCTTACCTATTCTTACCTCCTCTTCTAGGGTCCACTCTGTGCAATACCCTTGCACAGCATAGGTCAGTGCTGTCCACTCTTCCTCTTCTCTAAGTACCCCTATAGCAACCCGCTTACTGAGGGGCACTCCTGTGGGCATGCTTCTGTAGTGACCACACTTTATTAAGTGTGCGCTATCAATGTAAATTTCGTTTTTCTCAGAACTGGATAGAGTTCTGGGGGTTAATTGTACATGATTTACTTTGGCATCAGTCTGGCTGGGCTGTACTGAGGTTCTGCCTGGTCATAGGTGCAGTGGGGCACCTGTGACAGGCTGAGAACCAAGCCTAGTTGGACGTGTTAGGTACCAATCTTTCCCGGAGCCAATCAGTGGGCGCGTTTGGCCCCGCTGTGTAGTCTGGAAAGGGGTATTTAAGGTGCTGAAGTCATGTGCTCGGGGTTCGGCTGCTGCTTTTGTTCCTGGTTCTGGTCCAGGGTAGCCCTGTGAGGGGTCCCGGGCCCAGGAGGGTCTAACGTCCCGCAAGCATGGTCACTTTGACCAGCCCCAGAGGCCCTCATGGTCTGGGGTGGGGATCCATCCATCCCGAGCCTCGGAACTGGTTTGTTTGAGGCCCAGTAACTGAAGGAGGATTCAAAGGCATCCCGGTGTGCTCTCGGTATTGGAGGGACACGGCAACTCATACAAGCGACCAGGGGAGGACTCTTCGGAGGAGGGCCAACAAGCTGGCTGCTCGGTAAGAGCCTGGGAGCTGAGTTGTATGGACACTAAAGAATCCACACTTCACACAGTATCGCCAAGAAGGCTGAGAGATCCAGGTACTGTGAGAAAGGTTCCTACTTATCTTCAGTTTCTGTGGCAGAGACTTTGCTAAGTTTCCGGATCACATGTTGGCTGCTAGATCTCTGGCTAGAGGTTTATCCAGCAGTGAAGCACACAGCTGTGAGTGGCTACTCTCTGGGTTAATTAGAGACATTCAGTGGATGTCAGCAGTTCAAAGTGCCTGAGTTTTATCACCCGTGCCCTCTATTCCCACCTGAGACTGTGTTACTGTTGGATGTTACCACTGCAAAATAAAAACCTTGAAAAGGACTTTTATGTGTCAGCATCTGAAGTCACTGGGTACTAACACTGGGAACCCCTAGACAACAACTGACAAGCCACGAGGAGGTACTTGGTAAGCCCAGAAAAGTCAAGTCTGCCCCAAGGGGTTATGGCCGCTACACTTCCAAAGCTATGCTGTGTGCATCCATAGATACATGCAGCACAGCTTGGCCCCCGCTCCCTCCTCCCAGAATTCGATTGACCGTAGCAGGAGCCAATGACTGCATTTTGTGAGAAGAGGGAGATAGAGCAGCGCTGTTGCAGACGAGCACATTGCTGGATTGAAAGAGGAGCCAGGTAAGTATTTAAAGTGTTACTAAACCCAGGATGCTGCATTCACTATATCTGGTCTCCCACAGTACACAGAACATGGAAATGCAATTATTTTAGAAAATATAAACTAATCATGGAAGGTTTTTTACCTTAATGCAGAGAATTCATTAGGGTAAAACCGTATGCCTTTAAAACCACTTTAAAAAAAAAAATACATCTATTATTGATTACATAGCTGTACCCTTTATATCTCTCCAGAATTTACATTTAACTATTTACTGTACCAATATAGTACAGAAAGAAATGTGAATGTCTCTTTATGAACTTTATGCCATTATTTTCTTTAAAAAAACGTTTAAAACATCTTGTACAACATATTCAAAATTACAAAAATGTTATATTCAGGTAAAATGTAGGACAGAAAAAAACAAAACAAATGTAATAAAATGATCTATTAACTAAGGCAACAGAGCTGAGTGTGGAGGGGAACGAATATAATATATGGAATATAAAAATTCATTCCGTACTTCCTGCAAAGGTTATTCTAGCGAATGAGTGATTACAATGCTCACAAACCAGGACAGAATGTTTTTTTTGTATATATTATTTTATATCTTAAAGGCTTTTATCTGCTGGAGCTTTGAAGAATATTGGTAAACTAATAAATAATACTCCCGTTCTGTGTATGGATTCATATTTAGGGTGTGAATTTGACTGTTCATGTCAGCTGCAAACCTTGGTCATATTTAGCCTCACATAAAAATGTGTCTTTCAACACAGAATTTACAACAGAAACTTTGTACATGTCAAAACCTCCAGGCCATACAGAGAAAAAACTTGGAAAAATATTAAAATATTTGAAACTTGAAATCTTCAAACAGAATCACCAAATATGGGACATTTAGGAAGAAAAGGTCCAACTCTAAGCAAAGAGCTAAATACACAGTTGAAATACATATAGGGGAGCTGTTTCACCTAAGAAAAATTACTACTTCTGTCCATTCATTAGTACGATTTACATATCTCTCTTGTATGAATGGCAACTATTATTCTGGTATTATGCCAAAGATTAGTTGAGTGACATCATAATAAGCTCTTTGATTTACACTCCTGAAAAAAAGAAAAATTCATTAGGAGTTTGCAGTACCCAAAGAACTTTACCATCTTCTAGAGAAGTCAAACCTTTCACTTTCCAGAAAAGAATGAATGTCTAATGTATGATTCTGGACTAAATCTCCAAGAAAATGTATGTGGTATACCGCGTACACACGAGCGGATTTTCCATCAGAAAAAACATGGAATTCCACTCAAGCTTGGCTTGCATACACACGGTCACACAAGAGTTCACTGAACTTTCGACCGTCAAAAAACGCGGTGACGTACAACACTACGACAAGCCGAGAAAATTAAGTTCAATGCTTCCGAGCATACATCAAATTGTTTCCGAGCATGGTTAGGAATTTTGCGCATCGGAATTGGTACAGACGATCGGAATTTCTGATCAGAACTTTTTCCGACCGAAAAATTGAGAACCTGCTCTCAATCTTTTGCTTGCTGGAATTCGGCCAGCAAAAGTCCGATGGAGCATACACACAGTCGCATTTTCCGACCAAAAGCTCTCATCGGTCTTTTGCTGGCCGAATTTCCGTTCTTGTGTAAGCGGCAGTAGAAGGCAAAAAATATCAAGCGTCATACATTCAATCTAGTTTTTTACATCCTTTTTTAGTCAAATAATTCAGTTCTACGACAATTTACAGCATTAATTCCAGTGGACCAGCTAGGTCAATTACATTTATGGCATGCAAAGCTTTCTGTTTCAATATGTAACAGGTTAAAAAAAAGAACTAGTCACACTTTTCTAGCACCCAGCAACAGTTAAACAGAACCTCCAGCGATGAAAATAGTACTATCATCTAAGTCACAGGAGATTCTTGAGGACAGGCTGCCTCCAGGGGCAGATCTCAAAATTAATATATGTAAGAACAGATGTAGAAGCAGTCTATTGTGAAATGTTCCTTGAATCTGAGAGAGTTTTTTGCTAGAGGAGAAGAACAGAATCAATCCAACCAGGTTCTTACAACAGTACTGCAGTATTTTATTTAAATCACTAGGAGGGAAAATGTCTTATTGGCTCATTGAGCATGTGATCCTTCTCTTCTACAGAGTAGAAATACTAGCCTTCTTTAACCACTTCAGCCCCGGAAGATTTTACCCCCTTCCTGACCAGAGCATTTTTTGCGATTCGGCACTGCGTCGCTTTAGCTGACAATTGCGCGGTGTGACGTTGTACCCAAACAAAATTGTCTTTTTTTCCCCACAAATAGAGCTTTCTTTTGGTGGTATTTGATACCTCTGCGGTTTTTATTCTTTGTGCTATAAACAAAAAAAAATTGGCAATTTTGAAAAAAAAGCTATATTTTTTACATTTTGCTATAATAAATATCCCCCAAAAATATATTTAAAAAAATGTATTTCTCAGTTCAGGCCAATATGCATTCTTCTACATATTTTTTGGTAAAAAAAAAAATTGCAATAAGTGTATATTGATTGGTTCGCGCAAAAGTTATAGCGTTTACAAAATAGGGGATAGATTTTTTTTTATGTTTTTATTACAACGCAAACAAGCGATAAAAGTTGTAAAAGAAACATAACAGTAACCTAAAGCAAGTATATGTGAAAATTCAGTTTATCATATTATCAAGTTATTATTCATTTGACACTGGCAGTAACCTAAAGCAAGTATATGTGAAAATTCAGTTTATCATATATCAAGTCGGATTGTGGACAGAATCATATTAGAGCATAAGCTATGGCGACTCAACCATATACAGAGTCATCAAGGGGGTAAGACGCGTGTATGGGTGTGTGGGTCATGGAGTAGGTCCAGTGCAGATCCCTCTCAACCCCAGCACCCCAAATGGGAACATGCTGTGCTGGGGGAGAGGGAGACGGAGGAGTGAAAAGTATGAGAGGAGTGGCGGACTAAAAGGTGTACGAAGGGTTTAGGAAATTCAGACCATGCTGGGGTAGAGACATGATCATCATCGAGGGTCAGAAGCCTGATGTGATATGAAGTATGATAAAGTGGGATGGAAGGCGGAGGACAGATACTAATCTATTCGAGGACCATTAGGGGATCTACAGGGTATAAGGGAATGAAGTCCCATAGTATGGGGACCGCTTTTGTAAGGAAGGTCATTAGCAGGAGGTCAGCATAGCATAACGGATTCAGGTCAGGACGGGGTCACTGTAGGAAGGTCAGAACAGCCAACCGCAGAAGCACCCTTAAGGGGAAGCAATAAGTTCCTGATAGGATTGTGAGGTCTTGAATTGCAGCCAACAGGACCATATATTACTATATGTGGTTGGAGTGTCTCTGGCTTGATGAATGATATTCTCCATCTCAGAGATCCTGTCAATACGTCGAAACCAGTCTGTGACAGTTGGAGGAGTCGTAGATCTCCAACGAGATGGTATGCACTGTCTAGCTGCATTGAGTAAATGTGGAAGGATAGATTTTTTATATACTGAGTGGGGTAGTGAGAGATGTTGCAAGAGAAATTGGGCGGGTGTATATTCTACATCATATGTGGAAATGTGTGTTATAGTAGTATGGACTTTCTTCCAGTAAGGTTGGATTAGAGTACAGTCCCACCAAATATGGAGCGGGGTGCCCGTTACCAGATTACATCTCCAGCATAGTGGTGGAATTTCGGGGTGGTATTTGTGTATGATGTCTGGTGTTCGGTACCATCTGGCATAAATTTTGTACGAGTTTTCTTGTGCTGAGACATTGATAGTGTTTTTGTGAATACAGTGGTAGATACGTTCCCAGTCCATACTAGAGAGATCAATGTCGAGATCCCTTTCCCAGGCCTGTATTATGGTGTTCTGCTTGGGATCCACACCTTCAAACAGGAGTGCATATGTTTGTGATATGAGATGTCGTTGGGGGGAGTCAGCGGTACATAGAGTTTCAAAATGATTGAGATCCCTGGACCAGAGGGCTGTGGTAGGAACCACTGTAAGAAAATGTCGGATTTGGAGAAAATTGAAAAACTGAATGTGATGATCAGGGAAATGCGATAGAATGTCCTGAAAGGAGAGTATGGTGCCATTATGAAAAAAATTAGAGGCTCTAAGTAGAAGGGGTTCTAAATTATTGGACAAATTTCGAGAGGGAATCCCCGGGGGGAAGTCTGGATTTCCTTGCAATGGGGTCAGAGGGCCTGGGGATGGGGTCCACTTAAGTGATTGAGATATATTTTTGAAGGCTTGTAGGGTAGCGCCTGTGAGGGGGTGAGAGGAGTATATATTGGGAATATTAGAACCCGAAATCCATGGCAAGTGGGCGAGAGGGGTAGTGTCGAAAGAGTCTTCTATTTTAATCCAATCTTTGGAGATTGAGTGGATGTGCCAGTCAATTATTCTCGTGAGATGGCAAGCATAATAATATTTTTGGATGTCGGGGAGGCCCAAACCTCCTTTAGATTTTGGGAGTGTGAGCGTAGTCCAGCTAATCCGAGGTGATTTTGCTGCCCATATGAAGTTACGGCATAATCGCTTGTAAGTCGTGAAAAAAGAGTTGGGTAAGTTAATTGGTATGGCTTGTAGAATATATAGTATGCGGGGTAGAATGTTCATTTTTAGTATGGCGGCACGCCCAAACCATGAGAAATGCCCCGAGGTCCATTTGAGGAGGTCATGTTGAATCATTTGTAATATTGGAAGATAGTTTAGGCTATAGAGGTCAGACATGTTGGCAGGTAGTTGGATTCCCAGATATGTAAGGGATTTGTCCTCCCAGGTGAAGGGGAAGTTAGATTTACATTGGGCTACAGTTTGTGGTTGTAGAGAGATGTTTATGGCTTTAGATTTAGAAAAATTGATCTGCAAGTTGGATATTTGTCTAAATAGGGCAAAGTCCTTTAAGAGATTGGGTAGGGTTGTGAGTGGGTTTGACAGAAAGAGGAGTATGTCGTCCGCGTAAGCCGCTAGCTTGAATTGTTGACCGTGAACCTCTATCCCGGATATGTCCGGGTTAGCCTTGAGTTTTCTCAAGAGGGGTTCCAAGGTAAGAATAAAAATAAGGGGTGATAGTGGGCAACCTTGGCGGGTGCCATTGGAGACAGAGAAGGCGCTCGACAGGCGGCCATTAATCCGTAATCGAGCTGTCGGATGTGAGTACAAAGAAAGTATCATTTGTACAAATTTAGTAGGGAAACCCAGGGCTGTAAGCGTAGCGGACATGTAGTCCCATGCCACCCTGTCGAACGCCTTCTCTGCATCCAGCGACAGAAAGAATCCCCGTTGGGTAGATTTGTGCGAGAGCCAGCGATGAATGTTAAGGGCTTTAATGGTATTATCCCTGGCCTCTCTTCCGGGGACGAAGCCCACTTGATCCAGGGAAATCAATTTAGGTAAAAGTGGAAGAATGCGGTTGGCAAGAATTTTGGCGTACAACTTTATGTCTACGTTCAGAAGCGAAATGGGTCTGTAATTGGATACAATAGTGTCGTCTTTGCCTGGTTTGGGAATCAGTGTGACATGTGCTTCTAAGAGATCATTAGGAACCGAGTTGGGGGAGGCAAGAGAGTTAAAGGTCGTAGTGAGGTGGGTTGCGAGTACGTCGAAGAAAGTCTTGTAATAGCTAACAGTCAGTCCGTCGGGGCCAGGGCTTTTGCCAGGTTTAAGTTGTTTTAATGTAGCTTTAGTTTCTTCTATTGTGATAGGGACAGTTAGGGATTCAGAGTCTGTTGCAGAGATCTGAGGAATACCAAATTGCGTTAAAAAGGTTGAGATAAGGTCTTGTCTATGAGAGGGGTGGTGCAAGGAGTCAGTCTGAGGTAAGTTATATAGTTTAGAGAAGTATGAGAGGAACTGATTGGAGATGTCTTCTGGGGACACGTGTGCTGTACCATCAGGGTCAATAATTTTATGTATTGTTGTAGAAGCTTTTTTACGTTGAAGTGCTCTAGCAAGTATTTTACCAGTTTTGTTACCAAACTCATAGAATAATTTCTGTGTTAACAGATATTTGCGTTTAAGTCTATTATGGAGTTCATCTTTAAGTTCTTCCCTGGCTACTATGAGGTCTGCAAGAGTTTGGCGGGCCAGGGATGCTTTATGTAGGCGCTCTAGAGCATGTATCTTAGCTGAAAGGGTTGAGATGTGTTGTCGTCTTAATTTATTCCTATGCGCAGTCATTGAGATGAGTTCACCTCTAATTACACACTTGTGAGCCGCCCACGTGGTCGGGGGAGTGCAGTCCGTGATGGGGTTTTCTTGAAAAAATTGGGCTAGTCTAGTGTTAAGCTTCTGGACATTAGATATGTCGGTTAGTAAAGAGTTGTCCAGGCGCCAGATGGGATTAGGATTTTAATAGTGTCATGGAGCTGAAAGAATCATTGGGTCTATTGTTGTCCGTAAGGGGCCAGGGCTTTCGAGTCCTTTTCGTTGGGATGAAGGGTAACCAAGTATCATGGAGGGTCAATTCCTGCCTTTTTTGTAGCTCTGTATGGTAGGGTAGAAGATCTATTACGTGAAGATTCTGTAGGGCAGAGTTTCTCTGAAGAATGGTGGCGTACATTGGGTGGGATTCAGAGTCATGTAGTGTTGCAGAGATCCTACCAAATTGATGAAAAGGTTGAGATACCGTCTTGTCTATGAGAGGGGTGCTTGTGCAAGGACGTCTGAGGTAAGTTATATAGTTTTAGAGAAGTAATGAGAGGAACTGATTGGAGATGGGGACACGTTTGGACAATCAATAATTTTATGTAGTAGAAGCTTTTTTACCCTCTAGCAAGTATTTTACCCGTTTTGTTACCAAACTCATAGAATAATTTCTGTGTTAACAGATATTTGCGTTTAAGTCTATTATGGAGTTCATCTTTAAGTTCTTCCCTGGCTACTATGAGGTCTGCAAGAGTTTGGCGGGCCAGGGATGCTTTATGTAGGCGCTCTAGAGCATGTATCTTAGCTGAAAGGGTTGAGATGTGTTGTCGTCTTAATTTATTCCTATGCGCAGTCATTGAGATGAGTTCACCTCTAATTACACACTTGTGAGCCGCCCACGTGGTCGGGGGAGTGCAGTCCGTGATGGGGTTTTCTTGAAAAAATTGGGCTAGTCTAGTGTTAAGCTTCTGGACATTAGATATGTCGGTTAGTAAAGAGTTGTCCAGGCGCCAGATGGGATTAGGATTTCGGGCAAACGGTATAGATAGTGTCATGGAGATCGGGTTGTGATCTGAAAGAATCATTGGGTCTATTGTTGCTTTCGTAAGGAGTGGTAGGTCGGCTTGGGAAATGAAAAAATGATCGAGTCTGGAATATTTGTTATGTGGGGGAGAAAAGAATGTGAAATCCTTTTCGTTGGGATGAAGGGTACACCAAGTATCATGGAGGGTCAATTCCTGAAGCCTTTTTTTAATATCTCTTAAAGCTCTGTATGGTAGGGTAGAAGATCCGGTGGACGAGTCTAGGGTAGGTGTGAGCGTTACGTTGAAGTCTCCACCTAAAATGATAATACCAGAGTGGAATTCTGTAAGCAAATGCAGAGTTTCTCTGAAGAATGGAACTTGGCGTACATTGGGTGCATATATGTTCGCTAATGTGACAGGTCTGTCATGTAGTGTACCTTTGATGAAAAGGTATCTACCGTCGCTATCCTGCTTGACGTCGGAAACCAGTAATGGGCAATGTTTGGACAATAATATAGAAACCCCTTTCGATTTGGAGATATTTGTAGTTGCATGGTATACTGTGGGGAAGTCATGGTTATGTAGTTTAGGAATATTGTCCGTTCGGAAGTGGGTTTCCTGTATAAATGCAATATGAGTCCTTTCCTTCTGCAAATGATATAACAGTTGTGACCATTTTTCAGGAATATTCAGGCCACGCATGTTCAGCGAGCAAAATTTGACCGGGGGGAATCGTGAAACATTAGGGGGAGAGGTCCTATCTCTTGATGTGCAAGTTGTATCCGTCATGCTATGCTGTGTTGCTTTAAAATGGACCTGTGAGGTCAAAACGGTAGTGATGTGTAAGTAGGTAGATAACTACCGAGTAGAGAATTAGTAAAGAATAGGTTTTAAGTTTTGAGTTTTGGGTTTTGGGGGCTATATCAGAGGGAGCCCACGTATAAGGTGGGAAGAGGGTAGACAAAAACTAGCCTAATCCAGTCAAACTGGATGTAGGTTAGACAGGTACAGTCAGCAGTCAGCCAATTAACTATGAAGTAAAGAGTATAGTAATGTACTGCGCTGTAAGGGGGTTGGTATGGACCGAACAGAGCGGCCACTAGTATATTAAAGTAACTAAGATGGAGAAGGTGCCGCCGTTACCCCTCAGGGAGATATAGAGTGGGTGAGAGATGTTAAAAGTGCAGTAAAAAGACTTGAATCCTGAGCCAGCATCTGTTTATATATAGGTACATGTGTTTTATACATTGTAAAGAGGTGCAAGGGAGAGGTGAGTATTTAAATGAGGGCGTAAGGCGGGGCTGGATCCTGTGATATGTAAGGGGAGATGAAATCAGCAAGGAGACCATGGGGTGTAGGAGGTGTCAGACCATATGCGCTAATAGGAGTAAACGGGATAGGTATGAGGCGTAATGTCGAAAGCGGAGAGATGGTACATGGGAGGGGGGATACACAATCAAGGGCCACAGCGTATGGGACTGAAGGCTTGAACGTTACCTTTTGTATCATTATAAATCTCACCTGATATGCGTATTCGGTGCTCATGGAGAACGAGTATAACTGAAAACTTTGGCTAGAAAGTTTGGGGTCAGCGGACGGTTGTTAAGGAGGGAGGTCCCATTTTAGGTTGCCCCTGAGTGGAGTGAGCCCCATACATGCGGGAGAAACACTGTTTCCGTTTTGAACAAAAGTGTTTGAGTGTTGTTTTGGGGAAACTAAGTCGGTTCTATAACCGACAATAGGATAGGCATAATATAATGGGAGAGTGTGAAATGGTGTGTCCGTGCGTGATAGTAGGAGCAAATCTACAGTACACCCGTTCTCCATTTGCTGCCTTATCTGGTTGGTAACATATGAGACAACGTCATGTGCGGAATTATAATTTATCACTCACTAAAAATATAATGATATAAGCAAAGCCAATCAGAGAATAGCAATTGTAGGAAGTACATTAGTAGAAATATATTACCCATCTCGCCACCGGCGTGCAAAGAAAAAGGAAAAATAAGTAAATAAAAGTCGAGTAATTGCAGTGACTCAGGGATTCAGAGAGTGAGCTTAGATGTAGCATGCAATCAGGATGGACAGGTAGTTAAGTGACTAAGAGCAGAGGGTGAGAGACGAGTTGCATGCCAGGGTAGGTTTGAGCTTGGTAAGGTATAGATAATGGTGGTGAAGACTGCAGTATAAAGAGCAGGGGTTAGCCAAGCAGCCTCAGATATTGCTTATAGAACAGTTACTCACGTGTATCCTTAAAGAGTGGCATTTCAAAAGGGACAAAAGAAAAAAAAAGAAAATGCCTTTGACAGTAGAACCGAGAGTTGCACAGTGACTGCACGTGTAGCGGCGTCCATGGCGGGAAACAACCTAAGGGAAAATGGAGATAGAAAAATGAAAAATAAAACAGCAGAACGATTAGAATGCCCGACCGGGGATCAAAAATCTAACAGTCAGGAGCCGCATACGGCCGTGTAATCTGGCAGTCTCAGAAGTCCCTGTGTGTTCTCCGGGACCTTTGAGAGTCAGCCGGACCGTGTCCACGATCCAGTTGCCGGGCAGAGCGCATTCTTGATCCCGAAGGGGATCGGCGACGATACTGCTGGGCGTCATGGGTGTCCATCCGTTCTTCTGTTGGCGACGGGCGTCGGAAGGGGTGCGGGCGGTATTCAGCATACCATTCTGGTACCTCAGTGAAAGGGATATCCAGCGTGCGGCAGAAGTGGCTGAGGTCTTCCGGAACTTTCAGGAGGGCCGTTCGGCCCAGGCGGGAAGCGGACAGGCAAAAGGGAAACTTCCATCTATATTGAATGCCCTGTGCACACAGGGTTTCGAGCAGAGGCTTCAGATGACGGCGATGTTGTAGGGTGATTGCCGACAGATCCTGGAAGATCTGAATAGGTGTACCGTTATGCTGCAGCCGCTGGGTCTCCCTGGCTTGTCTCAGGATATCCTCTTTAATATGGAAGTCCACAATGCAGCATATGATGTCCCTTGGCGGGTCAGTTTCTTTGCCTCTGGGACGTAAAGCCCTGTGGATCCGCTCATATTCAATATGGGTCTCCAATGGCTTGCGGAGCAGTGTATTGAAGAGGGCTGTCACTTCAGTGGTAAGGTTCTCCGGAGTAATATTTTCCGGCATTCCTCTGATCCGGAGATTGTGGCGGCGTCCCCTGTTGTCTAATTCTTCAAGGTGACGGTTAGTTTCACGTAACTGCAGGGTGTGTGTGTCAATTTTCCCGGTAGCTCTCCTAAGGACCGTCTCATGTTGTGCTGTGGTTTTCTCCACATCAACGACCCGTTCGGAAAGCGCGCGGATGTCCTGCCTCAGGTCCGAGATGGCGGCCGACAGCGTGTCTTTAATGTCGGCCGCGATTACCTTCAGGTCTTGTAGGGATAATTGTGGTTGAGGAGGCAAGGGTCGGTCGGTATCCACATCTTGAGGTGAACGCCGGATGTCAATCGTCGGGTCAGTTAGTGGCGGCTCAGTGGAATGTGAGGCGTTGTGGCGGGCCGGCGCCATATTGTTCCTCTGCATTCTGAACATCTCAGGGATGTTTTGGCTCCCGTTGCCCGGTTGTTCGCGGGGGGAGCGGGATCTGGAGGCAGAAGTATGTCTGGAGGCTGTACCCATCGTTTTCAGAGGTCTTGTGAGGCGAAAAAACACCGCTAAATGAGATTAGGGAGAGGTAACGGCGGGAGCAAGTCTCCTAAGCGGCCATCTCCTCGCTTGGCCAAGCCACGCCCCCAGGGGATAGATTTATGGCATTTTTATTATTCATTCGACACTGGCAGGGAAGGGGTTAAACACTAGGGGGCAATCAAGGAGTTAAGTGTGTCCTAGGCAAGTATTCTAACTGTAGGGGGGGTAGGCTACCCCTGACATGACAGCGATCACTGCTCTCGATGACAGGGAGAAGTAGATCCCTGTCATGTCACTAGGCAGAACGGGAAAATGTCTTGTTTACATAGGCATCTCCCCATTCTACCTCTCCACACCGCAATCACGGGCTGCCAGCGAACATAGAGTTCCTGGGACCCGCGAGCACCCTCCCACGGCGTGCAGCGGCAAATTTAAAGGAACGTATAGGTATGTCCATTTGCCTGCCTGTGCCATTCAGCCGACGTACATCTTTGTGTGCCGGTCGGCAAGTGGTTAAATACTGATACTAAACACACACTGTTTATTATTATTATAATTATTATTATTATACAGAATTTATATAGCACCAAGAGTTTGTGCAGTTTAACAAAATGAAGGCAGACATTACAGTTACATTGCAATTTGGTACAAGAGGAATCAGAGGGCCCTGCTCATTAGAGCTTACAATCTAAAAAGGGAGGGTCAATTAATACAAAATGTAATAGCTATGAGGGATGATATGAAATCCAATCTTTATTATTTTGTGGAAATAATATAGTGTGGGTGGCTTTCACGCTCCTCCAGCCTGTGTCTTAGAATAAGAGGGAGATGAAGCCACCGTTAATCTACATGCAATATCCCACTCCCCTTGTGTTTAGATCTTTAGTGGGCATGGAGGAGGGGGGAAGGAGGGGACTGTCATTTACCACTGTGTATATGCCCACATGTGTGAATTTATAGTCACATGGGCTGCTAAGATGTGATAGGGAGGCAATGCTCAGCATAGAAACTGCCTGAAAACTAAGCATGTGCAGAGCTGCCACTACAGCTGTAAAAGTCCTAGCTGAATTGGGGACATTAACAAAAGGAGGAAATAGAGTGCAGCGGGATCAACCAGGTTTTTTTGCAGAATACAGAAAAATAATCTCATAGGGACTGAGTGAGTATGAACATCATGTAATTCAGCATTTATTGATAGTTTTTTATGATGTGGGTTTAGTAACACCTTTCTAAACATATTACATGTTCTACACTTATTTAAAGTGTAACATGCAACATATTCAGCAACCTCACCCACATTCCTGATTCCCCCATCCCCGTGAAGGTGGACGGGAGATCCTCTCCCCACATATTTTGAAAATGGTGTGGCTGTGCAGCTCTCCACTAGCAGGAATCTGTGAATGAGAAAACTGCCAGTGCATAGAATGGCAATTGCAGAAAGCTATCAAATCCATTTACCAGTTTACACATAGTTTAACCTTATGAGAATTATCCCCAAAAATATCCCAAAGATGGTACCTCACACCTGCCAGATTAGCGTTCTTTGGCTCCCCAAACAAGGGGGGACTTAGTCCATATACTATGGACATGCCCTACCCTACAGCCCTATTGGTTCTGCATTTTCCAGATCTTGGAAAATGTATTAAAATGTCATATTCCCCTATCCCCCACACTCGCACTCCTGAATCTGACAATAGAAGACATTCCCTCCCCCCGCAGACTGGTTACAACTCGCATCCTATAGGTAGCGAAATCAACATCAACCCCTACCATTGTGGACACCCTCGAGATGGTAAATACACATTGTGGTTACGAAATCAGCATGACATCTAGTAGAGGAGATTATCACAAGGCACATTCCTTGTGGCAAACACACGTTACAATGGCCAGGAGCAGCAACATTCCTGAGTTCCAAGAAATGTGATTGACCCACTCTGATACCGACAGTCATGACACACCTGCCGGTTATTCTACAATACTCATACAATTCCTGGAAGCCTAGTAGTGAATTTGCGTTATTCTTGTTTTAACTTATTTTCAATTTGTTTTTATTCCCATTCACCTACCTGATCCTACCCTGATCATTCACTGTGCATTATTCTCAACATATTGGCACAACTCTACCACTATTATTTTGGAAAGACTTATTCATGGAAGGTAGCCGAGATCCTCCCTGTCAAAGTTTGCTCCCATCGCTGGTGGCAGATTGGATGTGATACGAACCATTACATAGTACCTAACAAAATACAGAAACTTCACATATTATGTGCAACACATTTATGCCGTGTACACACGACCAGTTTTCCCATCGGAATAAACTCTGAAGGTTTTTCTGACGGAATTCCGCTGAAAGTGTCTTGCGTACACACGACCGACAAGAACACAGTGACGTACAACACGTACGGCGGAACTAGAAAAAGGAAGTTCAATAGCTCGGAACAGCATACAGACGAGCAGTTTTCCCAATAGGAATTGGTTCTGTCTGAAAAATTTAGAACATGTTTTCTTTCTAGGTCCATCAAGATTTTGGACGTAAAAAGTCTGATGGGGCATACACACGATCGGAATATGTGATGAAAAGCTCCTGTCGCACTTTTTCTGTCGGACATTCTGCTTGTGTGTACACGGCATGAGTCCTTAATTGCTGACCTTACCTTCTGCCTTTTCCCTCTCCCCTTATTGTTTCCCACTGCACATGCTTCCATTGCTTACCTCACTGATAATTCAGACTGCCTAGATGGGCACCGAATATTACCATGTACAACTGTTTAAAGTATGACATTTCTGTATCATTTTTGGAAACACCTTAAAAAAATATTGTTCAATAAAAAGAAAACTGCCAGTGCAGAAGATGGGCTTGTAGTTTGAATGGGTTGTGAGTGTGTTGATTAGCACACTCGTAGCCTATTCACACTCCCTCCAATTGACAGCTCATACGGAGGAGCGGGCTAAAATCTGGAGAAAGTGTGTGCAGGAGCTTAATATTGCACCCACAGTCTGTTAAACATGGGTGCAATATTTTGCAGGCTCCTAAAAAATTAAAAATACATGCACATTTTTTTTTTTAAACCTGCAAAAAATATGCATTTATTTTTAATTTTTTGTAAAAGGCAAACTTAGCCTTTTAACAGTCCAAACCTCCAGAAAATTTGTTAAGTAGAAATCAAGTCAAGAGTCAGGTAGAGAGGTGAACATAGGTTTTCTTCCATGAAACTATGAACAGTGGTGATCCCGAGGATCGCCACTGATCACAGTCCATAAACGGTATATGAAACAGATAATTGGGGGAGAACATGTTTGAACCTGGATCAGAACCCCCAAGACCGTAACCATGCCCCCTGTCATATTTATGTGTATATAATGCATGTATGTACAGTATATATATATATATATATATATATATATATATATATCTTGTAACATCGGTGGTTGTTTTAGCTTAAGGGTAGAGCTAACCAGTGAGCTCAGTCCAAGCCAGATATGCCGTTTTAAGGGCTTATAGGCCCACTTTTATTAAATAAGGAAAATGTCCAATAACAGAAGAGTTGCCCACACAGGGGTTTCAGCTTTCCACAGCAACAATGTAAGAAAAACCAAAAAATACCAAGCCACCTGGCTCTCTTTAGCACTGCTGCTCAGACTTATACTTCAGCCCTCTCGGCTCTTTAACAGAGTTCCTGTACACCCAGTACCTCAGCACTCTTTTCCAGCTTCCTTTTCCAGCCCACAGGCTTGGACCCTCTGTCTGCTCTGACAGACAGACCTGTGCAGACATGCACACTTCTCCCTTGCTTGCCTGGACTCCTTGGGAGGGTGGAGCCCAGAACCATGGTCAGGTGTCTACAAATAGCCCAGCACACACCTGACCAGTCAGTATGCTGGTGGATCTCAAAACCTGGACCCAGGACTGGGGATTTCATGCCACCCAGATCGCTACGAAATCCCCGGGCTCCTGATCCCAAAACTGATTTTTGTAAACAATGAGGAAACTGAAAAGCCAGTTCCCTCCCAAATAAGCAAATAAACTGTAGCCCCTCAACCTGCCTGGTTGAGAATCCTCCGTCCAAACACTGGTGAGGTACCTCAATATATATATTATATATATATATATATATATATATATATATATTATGTAGGGGGACTCTTTATTTTATTAGCATTAACCATGCCGTCTGTCCGTGTACTGAGCAGTGATAATTTATCACTGCTTAATAAATGCACACCTCTGTGCATTGGTGAATTTCTGGTACTATAATCTCGTAAAGTCTCACGAGATTCCAGTATCAGGGGCCGTTCTCCACTGTTCAAAACGTTTGGAGATCACTTCACTCCTCCAAAGGAGAAGCGATCAACAAAGCTTCGTAAACTGGCATCCAGAGCAGAACGATCTCCTCTGAGAATTCTGGAGAATGGAGCAGTGAAACTTTTTCACTGCTTCATAAACGGACACCATAGCCTTTAAACTGTCCAACCGTCCAGCAGATTTGTAAAGTAGAAACCAACTGAGTCAGGTGGAGAGGCCTCTACGTTCAAAACTTTTCTGCCACATTTTCCCACAGTGGAGTAAAGTGAATTTATTTGCACTGAATACAGTATAAGTAAAAATCAAAAACCTCTTTCCCTAGAACATTAAAGACCATCCAAAGAGAATACAGCAAATGCATTAGTATATACAACACTTTACTTTAACATATGATTTCCCTTCAATCCTTCCTCCCCTCAAATAATTCAGATAGATTTGGCAAAACAAAAAGCTCATTCTCATTGCTCATGATAACTAGGGAGAGCTTTGTTGTTGTCATTCATGCTGGAGGAAATTATTTGGCTTGATCAACAAGGCTAGATCTTCCTCAGCAGATTTTTGTAATTGGCAATTATATTTCCAGAAACTGACAGTCTGGATTCTGAATAGATAATTCTATGTTCTATGGTGTCATGATACAGCAAATGAAACAGTTTTAACATCAGTCATAATCCAGCCAAGGGAAGAAGTTGATTAACAATCTGCAAAAGCCTTTTAGCAGTACAGTATCAGGAAGTCTCCAAATATTTAATTTGTGGGCCTGCCCAGCAGGGTTCCACACAGCAGTGGGTTCTCCCTGGACATTGTAGCCAATGCAACTGCATCCCATATTATCACAAACTAGGTGTCCAGTGGCACATAAAAGGAGTTGTTCAACATCAAACATGGCAGTTTTATGATCAAAAAGGGGAGCTGTAGTAATATTTTAGTCTATTCATGGGACCAATGACTTCATCAACCAAATATGGTCATGTTCATATATGGTCATTGATATTACCCTGGAGACTCCACCCCCTTGCATATAACAACTGTCATCATATCGCCCAGTCATGTGGGGAGGCAAGCCAATGAACTGGACACATCCTAGCAGAAAGCTTTTTTTTCTCTTGTGGTGTCAGCTGGTTGGTGGGAATTGTAATTGACATGGATCTGCATCGCTGGACGATGTGATTAAAAGTATATGTGCATTGTGGACTTTTTGGGGTTTACTTCTTTATCAAATGACTTGTCATAAACAGTGTTTATGTTTTTTTTTTGGTTTTTTTTACTGTTTATATTTTTTGTGATCAATTGGGGCTTCTACAGTATGTACCACATGCTCACTACTCACATAGTGCCTCCTTATTACCACAGTACCTGGGTGCCTCCTTATTAATAAAGGGGGCTTACAGACAGATCCCTTTGTCAGACAAGGATTCAAGGTTAAAGGATAGCTTGGGGGAAGTTACTTTAACGCCTCATAATTATCACAGTACGCTGGACTGTATGGGACATTTGCATCTTCCTGTGTGTTTTCAACCAGCTAGATTTGGAGTAAGTTTCTCTCTAATGGTGACTGTCTGGAAAAAACTTTGAGTGAGTGTTCATACTAACTCTATAAGTAATATTTCCTGGTTTAGCTAACCTGAAACTTCTAGGGTGTGCTGTGTGTGTTTTAATTCTCCTTCTTATGCCCTGTACACACAATAGGATTTTTGGAAAATGTGTGATAGGACCTTGTTGTCAGAAATTCCATCTGTGTGTAGGCTCCATCACACATTTTCCATAGGAATTTCAGTCACACAAAATTTGAGATCTGTTTCTCAAATTTTCCGACAACAAAATCCTTTGTCGGAAATTCCGATCGCGTGTACACAATTCCGATGCACAAAGTGTACGCATGCTCAGAATCAAGCAGAAGAGCAGCATTGGCTATTAAACTTGGTGTGACCGTGTGTATGCAAGACAAGTTACAACATCCAAAAGAGAAAATCCCATGGATTTTGTTGTCGGAAAATCCTATCGTGTGTACAGGGCATAAGTATCGTAATTTTCAACACATTTAAGTAGTTCTTATTTGTGATATTTTTACTGTGTGGAGCTATTATTACAACAAATTTACCACTTAAGGACCGGAAGGATTTGCCCCCTTAACGACCATGCCATTTTGTGCAAGACAGCACTGCGTCGCTTTAACTGACAATTGCGGGGTTGTGCGACGCTGTACCCAAACACAATTGATGTCCATATTTTCCCCCACAAATAGAGCTTTCTTTTGGTGGTATTTGATCACCTCTGTGTTTTTTATTTCTTTG
The DNA here is from genome assembly GCA_028564925.1 of Lithobates sylvaticus. Classification (NCBI taxonomy): domain Eukaryota; kingdom Metazoa; phylum Chordata; class Amphibia; order Anura; family Ranidae; genus Lithobates; species Lithobates sylvaticus. The sequence goes on along the minus strand of CM053035.1, from coordinate 126,284,712 downwards.
CGCTATAAACAAAAATGAGCGACGATTGTGAAAAAAAAAACAATATTGTTTACTTTTTGCTATAATAAATACCCCCCCCCCCCCCCCCCAAAAAAAAATGTCTTCATCAGTTTAGGCCAATATGTATTCTTCTACATATTTTTGGTAAAAAATCGCAATAAGCTTATATTGATTGGTTTGCGCACAAGTTATAGCATCTACAAAATAGGGGATAGATTTATGGCATTTTTATTATTTATTTGTTTTTGCTAGTAATGATGGTGATCTACGATTTTTAGCGGGAATGCAACATTGCGGACAGATCAGACACATTTGGCACATTTTTGAGACCATTGCCATTTATACAGTGGTTAGTGCTATAAAATTCACTGATTAATGTGTAAATGTCACTGGCAGGGAAGGGGTTAACACTAGGGGGTGATCAAAGGGTTAAATGTGTTCCCTGGGGGGTGTTTCTAACTAAGGGGGTATGGGACTGACTAGAGGAGGAGAGAGATCACTGTTCCTAATCACTAGAAACAGCAGATCTGTCTCTCCTCCCCTGTCAGAACGGGGATCTGTCTGTTTACATTGACAGATCCCCTTTCTGGCTCTCTGTGGAGCGATCGCTGGTGGAAGGCGGACATCGTGGCTGCCGGCCACGCACATTGGCTGAGGCTTTACGCCTCGGGTATGAGCGCCCCCTATCACTCTTAAAGCAGCCGACGTACACCTACGGCGATTCGCCCAGGAGAGCCAACCTGCCGCAGTATAATGACGGCGGCTGGTCCTTAAGTGGTTAATACAGAAACACCACCATATCAGTGATGAGGAATTTGGAGGTAAATAAGCCATTTTCCATGTTGGTGCAAATTGTTGTAATTATTGTGTTGCATCTTTAGGTCAATTCTGGGCAAAAACATTTCTTTAAGTTCCTCTGGAACCGATATGTGTTACATTTCTATTACTCTTCAACCTTCTCCAAATAGCTTATCTGCCTGTAAAACTCTGCTAATTCATAGGAGAGATGCTTACAACAGTTCTGTCAGAGTTGTGGCAAATTCATAGACACCTTACTGACAATGTGCATGAATTTGTTGCAAGTTTAATTTGTCACACTTCCACAAGAAGGATTTCTAAAGCATAACTACGACACTCTTTATAAATTCCAGAGTGTCTACCTTACAATCCTCCCAAGATTAAATTGAGAATGGTTTAGTCATCAGCACCCTTAAAGTGGATGTAAACTCAAAATTTTTATTTTATTTTTTTGATGTCATAATGTAGAGAAGACGATTTCCTATAACTTGAGCCCAGTCTTGCCACAAAGAGTTAATCCAGCTCTGAGCAATCCTCTTTTATTGTTCAGTGAGATAAATCTTGACAAACAGAGAAAAACTTTGTCAAATCCTCCCCCTTGCTGTGAGTGACAGGTGATTTACATATCTAGTGCACTAGCCTAAGAGACATGCATTATTTTTTAATTCCCACTCCTTTCTTCTGCTGCTCTGCAAGTATTGGCTGTTCCACACCTAAGCCTGATTTGGCATGCTGAAGTCATGTGGGAACTTTTCTGTGTTTTTACTGGATGTTAGAGATCATAGCAGACGTTCAGTGTAAGAAATGCACAGAAGAAATGCATGTTGATAAGGGGAGTGTAGAGGTGGTCGGGGAGTCTACTGACATCACGACTCCACCCCCCGAGCTCCGGACAACAGACCCACCCACAAAATCTGCATTTTTTTGGGTCTCATAGCAAACAGAGGATAAGATAGACAGATAGACAGATAAGTATACATGCAGGAGGCATGTATATCCTTCTAGATAACCACTATGGCAGTAGTTTAGAAAGGATGAGAGTGTTTACATCCACTTTAATGTTCAAGTTTCAATACTTATGCCCCGTACACATGATCGGACTTTCCGACAACAAAACCGTGGCTTTTTGTTCGAAGGATGTTGGCTCCAACTTGTCTTGCATACACACGGTCACACAAATGCTGGCCAACAATTACGAACGTAGTGACGTACAAAGTGAACGTGATATCTCCATTATGACCGAGCTTTTTCTGCTCTTACTTGATTCCGAGCATGCGTATTTGTTCTTTGGACTTTTGTTCGACGGACTTGTGTACACACGTTTGGAAAGTTCAAAAACAAACATTTGTTGGTGGAAAATTTGAGAACCTACTAGCCAACATTTGTTGGTGGAAAGTCCGACAACAAATGTCCGATGGAGCATACACACAGTCAGACTTACCGCCAACAAGCTCACATGCAACATTTCCCATCGGAAAATCCGATCGTGTGTGCGCGGCATCACAGTTTCTTTGGAACTCAACCTATGATCTAATTCTTCTTGATTGCTAATTGATTAGGTTCCTCCGTGGGTTCTGTTTTCCCTATGGGTCAATGTTTTGAACCCCTTGAATGCCATTCCATAAGAATTCTCTTCTTGAAAATGGTCTGCTTATTGGTGATAATTTTAACAAAATTAAGTAAAGAACTGTCAGTAGTCTCCAAGTTTTTAAGCTTCTTGGTTTGTTCAGATAAATAAATAAATTCTACTGTATCCAGGCTTCCTTCAGTGACTCCAACTGATATCACAAATCGAGAATGTCACATGGATGCTAACTATACATTACACAAGAGTCTGGCTTTATCTTGGGCAAATAAAGTTTGTGCCTTCAGTAAGCTTTACACTTTTACCAGTAATCACTGCATTGATCTTCTATATGGTTAGCACTAGACATGTGCATTCGTTTTCGTCCGAATGCATTTTCGTCCGAATTTCGGGTAGTTTCGTTATCGTTTTAACAAACGATAACGAACGTGCAGAATCCGAAAACCAAAAGATCCAACCTAAACAACTGCTTTATTTTCGTTTTCGTTGTGATAACAGTTCGATATAGATAGGAGATTTGAAATGATGCTGACAATAGCGATCTGTGTCCACCGAACCTGTGGTCGAATGTGCCTAACCTTAGCTCTATTAGTCAAAGATTTGACATAGAGCAAAAAGATTTGACATTTTAGAGACAATAGCAAAAAAGGTTGAATGTGCCTAACCTAGCTCTATTAGTTCAAGATTATTCGACATAGAGAGAAAATATTTGACATGAAGATTCGACGAAGCAGTCAGCACGAGTGGACATTTATGGTCAAATGCTCCGCCCATAGGCTATAGAAGAATTCTAATGTTGGTTGACTAGTAATAATAATTAATAAATATAATTATTACTAGTGTCATACAACATTTGAATTCTACTATAGCTTGTAGGCGGAACATTCGACCGGAAATGTACGATTGCGGCGTCGTACTGTTTAGCTGCTCCGTCGAATCTTCTTAGAACATTCGACAGACACCATAAGCCTTCAATGACAGATTCGACCCTAATTATTTCAGATTTTCAGACGAATGCATTTTTTAACAAAACAAAATAAATAACAACGAATTTTGGGAGTAACTAAATAAATTTATTTTTCGGATGAAAACGAAATTCCAAAACAAAATATTTCAGTGTGCACATGTCTAGTTAGCACCAGGTCTTCCACTGCAATGTTCTGAAAAAGGTTTGAATTTGTGAAATTTCAAAGATTTTTTTCCCTCTAGTAGGGAGAAATCCATGAACCTGAAGGATTACTGGGAAAAATAAATCTTACTACTGATTTTCTTTTTCACCAAGAAGCAAAAAACTTGAAATAATAATAATATTTTAACTTCAACTTATTTAGCACATGTACTTAGCAAATAACAGTAGAGAAAATTTACATTAATACAGTTCTACAACATCTCTGCAGTAATTCATTACAATTAATAACTTTACTGTTTCACGGGATACTGGAACGCAGAAAGTGTAATAAACAAAATAATGTTTTCACTGATGGCTAAATGTGTTTATAAACAAAACACTTTGTTACTTTGACACAAATTTTTAATGAAAAAACATCTTTTTAAGTCAGTTAACAAATCTTGGAGTACAGCAAGTATGTTGTTAAAGGTCATTGCAACAAATTAATTATAGCAACCATGTACTCTATATCAACATACTATTACATTTGTGAACTGTGCATTTTCTTGAGCATAATTCTGTAGTATTATCATAAGGATACTTTAATATATATTGTTCATTATGTTCTGTGTCTAATTTGCTTTTGTTCTGCCTTTTATTTGCAATAACTTTTACATATGGGGGAAAAAAAATCTGGATACAGCAAAATAAGACCTGCTGCATTTATCAAATTGTAGGGCAAAACAAATGCAGTAAACAATGCTGGTAAATACTGCTTCTCTTACTGAAGACATCATGCTGACCATTGGCACCAAAGGCTAGACCATTTCTGCTTACCTGTAACAACCATGATAGCTTTAACCCAATCAATCCAGTAAATCCAAGCTTTAGTATAGTGGACAGCTATGGAGAACAGCTATTGAATGAGTGAGCAACAATATTATATGTGGGGTCAGCGGCAGATCCAGAGTCTAGTCTCGGGAGGGGCACAGCCAGAAAATAAGTTTTTTGGGTGCGATATTTTGGGGAAATGGCTGGTGTTAGTTCTTCAATCATCCCGGCACCATGGTTAATATGGTGTCAGGATGATTGAAGTGCATTATTTCAATTATTACATTGTTATATAAAATGAAATGGTTCAACTCACCATAATGCAGAATCAGTGAGAGCCCTGAGTGTGTCACCTGCCACCAGATGCGGATTGTCACATGCCACGCCACCTGCCACACGTTGCAGATTGTCACTTGCCACGCCACCTGCCACACGTTGCTGATTGTCACTTGCCATGCCACCTGCCACATGTTGCAGACTATCATTTGCCACGTCGCTTGCCACAAGTTGCGGACTGTCACTTGCCACGTCACCTGTCACAAGTTGCTGATTGTCACTTGCCATGCCACCTGCCACACGTTGCAGACTATCACTTGCCACATCACCTGCCACAAGATGCGGACTGTCACTTGCTACGTCACCTGCGACACGTTGCGGATTGTCACTTGCTACGTCACCTGCCACACGTTGCAGACTGTCACTTGCCACATCACCTGCCACAAGTTGTGGACTGTCACTTGCCATGTCACCTGCCACACGTTGCGGATTGTCACTTGCCACGCCACCCGCCACACGTTGCAGACTTTCACTTGCCACGTCACTTGCCACAAGTTGCGGACTGTCACTTGCCACAAGTTGCGGACTGTCACTTGCCACAAGTTGTGGACTGTAACTTGCCACCTCACCTACCACACGTTGCAGATTGTCACTTGCTGCATCACCTGCCACAAGTTGCGGACTGTTATTTGCCACATCACCTGCCACAAGTTGCGGACAGTCACTTGCCACGTTACCTGTCACAAGTTGCGGACTGTCATTTGCCACATTACCTGCCACAAGTTGCGGACTGTCACTTGCCACATGTTGTGGATTGTCACTTGTCACCTGCCACACATTGCTGATTGTCACTTGCCACATCACCTGCCACAAGTTGCGGACTGTCATCTGCCACATGTTGCGGACTGTCACTTGTCACGTCACCTGCCACACATTGCTGATTGTCACTTGCCATGTCACCTGCCACATGTTGCAGATTGTCACTTGCCACGTCACCTGCAACACATTTCGGATTGCCACGTCACCTGCCACAAGTTGCCGATTGTCACTTGCCGTGTCACTTTCCTGCTATCGGGGCGGAGACCTGCAGTCAGTGTAAGTGACTGTGTGGAGTGTGGACAAGATGGAGGGAGGAGGTGCTGCTGGTGGGAGGGGCCAACACACTCAGGGGTGGCTGCCTAGAAGGAAGATTGCTGGCACTCTGCCTCTGCCACACAGTGCCACTACTCACTACTGCAGTCTGAAACTGCAGCAACAACGGTTACCCTAGTCTCCTCCAGGCAGCTCACGTCACATTGGCTATGAGTCTGAGACTCAGAGTCCGATGTGACTGACTTAAAGCGGTTCTGCACACATTTCATTTAGTAAATCTCTTTGCCTTCCAAATCAGGCAAAGAGTACTAAATGAAGTGTGTGTTTTTTTTTTTTTTTTCCACTTACCTTGTAATCGCTGACTTCCTTTCCTCTGTCTCTGCGGCGGTGGGCGGGGGTCTCTGCGTCGATCGTCGTCGCGCCGCACTGTCTCCTGTGATCTGGTGTCATTGATCCCAGGAGTCAGTGCGGACATCTTCCGAATGTGTCCGAAATCTCGCAAGATTTCGGAAGATGTGTCCGAACTCTCGCGAGATTTCGGGCGATGTCTGCGAACGTGAGCTACACTTTGCCGTTACTGCGCACGCGCAAGATCGGCGCAGTAACGGCGGGGCATGCTGGGCCATCTGAAGTGGCTGTGTGGGTTCACATGCCCACAGGCAAGATGGCCCCTAGCAGGAAATATTTTATAAAACTCTTTTATCTGACGAAAACCGGCAGCAGCGATTTACAGAAATAGGACACGTGAGTACCTAAACTAGATCTCATAGGCAATTGCATTGCACTAAAAAAAAAAAAAAACATACAGACAGTGCAGAATCGCTTTAATGACGTCACTCATTGCTTGACGCCAGGTGGCTCAGTCGCTAGCAACGAGTGCAGGGGTGCCAAGCCAACAGCTCAGCTCCACCCACCTCCAGGCTCTTCCGGGTCCAGGCGCCGTGTAACACACTAGAGTCTCTCTTTCTGCGCCGCTGATCGCCTGATGAGACAGAGAGAGAGACTCGGGCAGAGCAGAGCTGCAGCCTGCAAGTGACTGACAATCAAATCATGTCAGTCAGTGTGATATTTTCGGGATCCGCCCCTGGTGTGGGATTAGGATGGTCATTCCTTATTGACTATAGTAATCACTTGCTTATGCTCCTATGGTCTATTATAAATATTTCTCATCTGCTGTATCACTTGTATACTGATTGTGCAAAGCATCATATGAGAATCTATTCATTTTCTGCAGGTGCCAAGGCCAAATATAAGGTTATAGAGTCAAGGAGAAATTGAGTTTTATTCTTTTGTCTTACCTCACACATATCTGTGTGAGGGCAAACAAACTTTTTGCATAAACAATACATCTGCAGCAACTTCTTGGCAGCAGCTGAAGAGGTCGGGGGGCCTTTTCACAGTGACTCATGTGACTCTGTGCTGTCCACATGTCCCCCATTTAAATGCTTTCTGCTGTATGCTTCATATGCTTGATTTAAAACTATCTGGCTAATGTTTGCTCAATAAACATCACATTGTTACTATTTTGTCTGCAGTTGGTTGTTGACTGAATCCTTGAGGTACTATTGCACTCTGAGAAACGGCAGTTCTCTTTAAGTTAGAATATCCAATTGTGTAAGCAAGCAGTGCTTAAAGAGGAACTGTAGTCTGCTCACATAATTTCTAATAAAAACATCTTTGCCATTCTGAAGATTCCCTTCAACCACTTTGCATATTATTTTATATGATATATACTGTGATTCTGTACCTGGCAAATATGCTGCAGAAATATCCCTCCACTGAGTCTGGCTGCAGCATTTTAACTGTGGGCAGCTGAAGCTGCTGCCTGTTTACTTCCTGGATTTACACAGACACACAGAGGCACACCTCCAGCTCTGCAGCACTCATTGGCCTTCTTATGACTCATCCCTCCTCCCTTCCTGGCAAACTCTCACGAGAGTGAGAGAGAGAGAGAGAGCTGTGCATGATGTCATAAGCCTGGGCTTTTTACCAGACAAGAAACAGGAAGTGGGCTGTATAAGGTATTTACTGGCATAAAAAAAGCTTTACTATCCAAAGTTAAAACAACAAGGGCAGAGGATTTAATAGATGGAAAGATGAAAAAATTACTGAAGGTCTGCTTTAAATATATTGCATCGGACTCATGGAGGAGAACAAGCATGGTCATAAAAGCACATAAAGGAAGAGAACACATTGCTGTAATGGCAAAGCTCATAACCACCATTTCCAAGACGTCACAAACTTAAAGTGATACTACAGCTAAAAAAGTTTTTTTACCTAAATGCATTCCTTGCATTAAGGTGGAATTGAAATTTTCTATTTTCTATTCCTCTGTCCTCGCCCTTCCCTGTGACAAGGGGAAGAGAGGGGAAAATAGATCTAGCACTGTGCACGGCTGCATCTCTTCTCCCCTCTCTTCTTCTTCACACAGCACTCAAGCAGTAGCAGAAGCCATTGGCTCCTGCTGCTGTCAATCAAATGCAGTAAGCAGGAAGTGGGGGGGGGGTCATGCTTTGTAAGTCTATGGAGCACGGCTCTATAGACACACAGTTCGGAAACGTGCAGACACTGTGGGCCTCCATAGCAAGTGGGCCGCTCTGTGCAATGCCACTTCAGAGAGCAGGTGAGTATAATATGTTTATTCTTTTTTTTTTATTATTGACTTTAGTAACACTTTAACTTTAGTCCCCTTACAGGTATAACCCAATGCTGTAAATGCTTAGTGAGCCACTAAGAGATCAAGGAAATGAAGATCATGCAGCATGAGTATCTAAGGTGGTCAACAAAACATATTGTTTACTGTGTTAAAGTCTTAGTAAACAATATGTCCTAGAGTGAAAAGAGACATACTATGTCCAAAAGTGAAAAAACAACTGTAATAAGACGCTAAAGCTTTGTATACCTAAATCTGTCCGTACATGGCTCAAACTTTGGGTGGTTTGTTGGCACTACCCTGGACGACAAACCTCAACTGAAGCTGCATCTGTAGGGCAACAATAGCCAGCAGAGGAGATTTCTTCATCCACACTGATGTGTGAAAGGAGGAATCTATTAGATTTCTCTTGTACAGCTCATACGGTTTCCCATGACTTCAGGGAAAGAAAGCTAGAACATGCCAGACCAACCAGTCAAAGCCATATGTTAAGCTCCTGACCTTGACTTCAGGGAGAGGGAAGTGCCAACAAAGACAGGATGATAACTGATAGGATCACTAGTTGAAAACAAAGGAAAAAATCTTGAAAAAAATATTAGAACCACCACACCTAAGAATGGCTAATCTGCACTATATTAGATTTTTCTTCTTGGGGTTACATTTGTAACAGGTGAAAAGAGAGATGGAGTATTCACACTAAGGGTCCAAGTACACACTCTTTGGTCACACCAACTTGCATCCAGAGAGACCTAGAAAACAGGATTCTCCTACTGCTCCCCTTCCTATTGCACAGTATACATGGTCTCTTTAACCACTTAAGCCCCGGACCATTTTGCTGGCCAAAGACCAGAGCACTTTTTACGATTCGGCATTGCTTCGATTTAACTGACAATTGCACAGTCCTGCGACTTGGCTCCCAAACAAAATTAACGTCCTTTTTTCCCACAAATAGAGCTTTCTATTGGTGATATTTGATCACCCCTGCGGTTTTTATTTTTTGCGCTATAAACAAAAAAACATCGACAATTTTGAAAAAAAACACATTATTTTTTTACATTTTGCTATAATAAATATCTCCCAAAAATATATAAAAAAATTTTTTTCCTCAGTTTAGGCCAATACGTATTCTTCTACATATTTTTTGTAAAAAAAATCGCAATAAGCATTTATTGATTGGTTTGCGCAAAAGTTATAGCGTTTACAAAATAGGGGATAGTTTTATGGCATTTTTATTAATATTTTTTTTACTAGTAATGGCGGCGATCAGCGATTTTTATCATGACTGTGACATTATGGAAGACACATCGGACATTTTTGACACAGTTTTGGGACCATTGTCATTTATACAGCAATCAGTGCTATACAAATGCACTGATCCCTGTGTAAATGACACTGGCAATGAAGGGGTTAACCACTAGGGCAGTGTAGGGGTTAAGTATGTCCTGGGGAGTGATTCTAACTGTGGGGGGGCATGGCTACATGTGACACATCACTGATCTCTGCTCCCGATCACAGGGAGATCAGTGACACTGTCACCAGGCAGAACGGGGAGATGCTTGTTTACATTAGCATCTCCCCGTTCTTCCTCTCCTTGAGACGATCGCGGATATCCCCGCGGACATTGGGTCTGCGGGACCCGCGACCCGGCTCACGGAGCTTGCCGTGGGCACCCGCAGACCGCCTCTTAAAGGGCAATGTACAGGTATGTTAGTTTGCCTGTACGAGCCCTTTTGCCGCAGTATATCTGCGTGAGACGGTCGGCAAGCGGTTAACTTTCCAGAGAAGGTCCACTCCAACCAAGTCATCTTCCCACCATGTCCCAGGTAAACTTTACATTTCTATTGCAGGAAGAAATCCAATTGGATATTTTTGATAGTTAGCCCGCTCTTACCTTAAATAAACTCAGGGACATCAGACCCTTCTCATCTATCTTCTGTGTACTTTCCCAATCACTTCCTACACAGCATCACCATGCTAACTTATATCATCTTCTCTTCACACACAAATCTTTTATTATTGTACTGTTAAGACAAGGATCCCAACGTAAGAAATGCTTTCTTGGGCTGGCTCGAACGTTCCTTTTCCTAGTAACAAAATCTCTGACAAACTGTGCCTCGTAGGGGTGCAGCTTCCCTGCCCTGGGCTGGCTAAATTTAGTGTACTATGGCTTAGCTGAAGCCAGTAGAGCTGCAATCTATTTTTCAGGATTTTGCAGGTTTTTCAGAAACTCAATGGCTGATTACTCCTGCCTGTTGGTGTCAGAATGTTCTAGTGAATAGTGTGGAAGGATTAATCTCTTGAATTATATAGATCTATTTATCCAAAACATCCAATGCCTGGGAGGTTAGCTCAGAAGAGCAAGCTGGGGAGAGGATAAATATTTAGGAGGAGCTGATCAGGCTCTCTTCCCTGGGGCTTTTTCCTACAAGAAGGCAGGTGTGCATATTAAGCAAGCTGCTAATTCTACTGAGCCTCAGAATGTGTTATAGGCTGGGGGCCTGAGGAAAAGACACCTTTTAAAATTGGGCTGGAGAAGAAATCCTTCACTAAAGAGTGTTGCAGGGGAGCTAGACAGAAGTTGCCTCCTGAACATTGTGAGAAGGCATTGGAATATAGAACGGTATTTTGTGTAACAACTTCTGTGCATGAGTATTTAGTAGAGCTATATTCTTCACCCAGTGGATGGCAGTGTTTATAAGTTTGTAGCTGCATCTATGGTATACTCTGTATGTCTTTTCCCTAAATAAAGTTCCTGTTTCCTGTCTGCACATAAGCAGCAAATCCCATGTGGACTGTGTACTGTCTGTTCTGTAGGGTTATATACAGAATTTCTAACAGGTTATGAGCTCAAGCATAGCCCAGAGAAAAGCTGAGAACCCAGTCACAGCCAGCTACAGCAAATAAGTGCAAGATACAGCAACAGAAAGATGACTGCAAAGGGATAAAGGAAAATGGCCAGTAACACAGCTGTAACAAAGCTTTTCTTTGCCAATCTGACCAATCAGAACTACCAAGATGAAAATGCTGCTAATACGAGAAGGTATGTGGAAATGTATAAATGAAATGAGGCCAGAACACCCTTCAGATAAGTGGATAGAGAAAGAACAAAAAGCTCACAGCACAATCTCAATCTTAATCTTAGCATTAAAGATGATCAAATCATACATATATGTAAGTGTGAAACTGCTAAATGTGGGAAGGATTACCAAAGGTGCATAAAAGAGCTAATCTCAGCAATAAACTGTATTTTATTAGAAAACTATACCAAACCAAGCTGGTGAAAGGCCACGATATACAGGATTACATAAGGCACACCTTGGAAATGGTTGAACGCCTGAGATGTATAGCAGAAGAAATAAAAGTTTTTCATGTTGGAGCACTATTATTCAGTGGCTTACCAGAAAGTTATGGAATGCTTGTCACAGCTTGTTGATGCACATCCAGATGATGAACTGACATTGGAATATGCTAAGGTCAAGTGTGCGGATAAATATAGGCGTAAAACAGAAGGCATTAATAGTGACAGTGCTTCTGTTGCAGAGTATGCTTTAAAGATGAAAAATACAAATAAAAACAGTGACATGCAACAAGAAACATGTGAATGTTTGTGTGCAAGAAAGAAGATCATTTCAAAATAGATTGCAAAATCTAAAAAGCTAGAATGCAAAAATAAATTAAACTACCAAAGGAAAAAAATTAAAATATGAAGGAAGAAACAGACTTTTTTTCAGATAATGAATATGTTTTTCAATCCAAAAGTTGCACCTCATCTTTGCAGGGATGGTGTGTTGGTTCAGAAGGTTCAGGAGAAAATAGTGGAATCAGAAGGAATAGGAGAAGGTTTTCTTTACTGTCCTATTTTCCAGAGTGTCACCAGAAAGATACCTGTGAAAAAATGTTCCTTCTCTTGAAACAAATCTTTTCTCAAGGAAGAAGGTCACAAAATGAGGCATTGTAGTGACCTTCCAAGACGACAGTTGTGACATCACAAAAGGGATATCTTACCAACCTGCAAAGCCTAAAATTACAGATAACCTATATCAGCTTAACTGCAATGAAGTGGTTAATACAGCCAAAGAGGAAAAACATTCAAACTGCATTCACACATGACACATCACAAATGAGGTGACTTGGGCACAGAAGTTCTGACATAATGAAGAAATGAATTGAGAAAGACTGTGCAAGGGGAATAAAAATGAGTCCAAGTGATCAAACAATAAAAAGCACCAGCTGTATACAAAACATTACAAGAAAAGACTTCCCTAAGCAGAGTAACAGCAGAACTAAGAAACCTCTGGATGTAAAGGGGTTGTAAACCCTTGTGTTTTTTCACCTTAATGCATTCTATGCAAAAAACTTCTGCCAGTGACCAGCTCCACAGCCCCCCCTGTTTCACTTACCTGTGCCCCTTCATTCACTCAGCGGAGACACGCTCTCCCTCTCTGCACGGGGTCCCGGCTCTTGATTGAATAGATTGATAGCAGTGCAGCCATTGGCTCCCGCTGATGTCAATCAAATCCAATGACGTGGGCGCGGGGGGGGGCGGGGTCATGTCCAGCATTCATGTCTATGGACGCAAATGCTGGACTTGGGAGCATGCCCCGGAAGGTAACCCCCCGGGAGAGCGCTTCTCCCAGGGGGTTATCTGACAAGAGGGGGAGCCGCAAGAGCCACCGAGGGACCCCAGAAGTTGAGGATCGGGGCCACTCTGTGCAAAACGAGCTGCATAGTGGAGGTAAGTATGACATGTTTGTTATAAAAAAAAAAAAAGATGAAGCCTTACAATCACTTTAATTCCTTCAGATTTTTGTGGTCCAATGGAAAAATTTACTCCAGGTGATAACACACAGGCGATTCTCATAAAGCATGGCATAATATTTCTACTAATGTATCGTACAACCCAGAACAAAACCCAGAATAAAATGGGGTTGCAGAAAGAATGAATCGTACTCTATGTAAGAGTGGAAGAGCCATGCTGTTTGATGCAGATCCATCTAAAAAAAATTGTGCACATCCCTAAAGGAAAATGTACAAAACGGGAAGCTTGCGCAAAGGCAGATGTACTTGTGGGGTACTACAGTGAATCTAAAAAGGGATACAGTGTGTTCATAATTTTGGTAATTAACAAAAACGCTTCAAACTGAGGAAAAGTTCACATTAGTGTCACATGAAGATAAGCAACAAAGTGACACAGAAATATAAATGAATACAGACAATCCAAATCCTGCAAAAGAATAAACCAGGCCACAAGAAGATTCAATCAAGAAATCCACCAGAAGCAATAAAGACATTCCAGCCAAACATCTGTCCTATGTTGAATGCATAGCATTAAAATCGAGAGACAGATTCATGGGATGAGAGGCAAAGACTTCAAACTCATGAGAAACAAAAGTGGATCAGAGATGCTGATGAGGATTGCAGATGTTTTAACAAAACTGCTTACAAGAAACAGATTTATAGAACTAAGATTGGAAATGGGACAAATATAAGGAGTCGTTTTTGAGGGGGGGGGGGGGGGGGTGGGAGTACAGAATTGTACTTTGTGCAACAATTACTGTACATCAGTATTTAGCACAGATATATTCTTCATACAGTAGATGGCAGTGTATATAAGTTTGTAGCTGCATCTATGGTATGCTCTATGTCTTTTCGTGAATAAAGTTCCTGTTTCGTGTCTACAGTTAAGCAGCAAAACCCGTATGGACTGTGCACAGTCTTTTCTGTAGGGCTATATACAGAATTTCTAACAGAAGGACCTATCATCTACAGCTCTAGGTGTTGTGTAACTTCCTATTTTAGGGTCAGGCATTATATCAAGCTACAGAGGGACTGACTGTTCTAACAGAGTAATGGCTTATCTAGTTGTAAGGAGCATAATATTCACTATAAAGGTGACTTACAGATACACATCAGGTTATAAAAAGCTACCATTTATACTAAAATGTGTCATTTTTTTTTGTCATTCTATTCACGTACTCTGGTGGTTATAAAGTGTTAATGTGTTAAAACTTTTAAAATGTTTATGCTTAAATCCAAACAGCAATTATATATGTAACCTATGAGTTGCTAGAGGGGTATAACTACATGATAACACCTTATATTTTCATGCAGATTCTGTAGCTATCTTGAAAAATATTTCACAGTACACGCAAGCCAACAATCCTTGTTTTTTTTTTATAAAGTTGGCTAAAAATGTGTAAAAAGTGTAAAGCGTGGTGCAGAGGGTTAACCAAAAATCTTAGGTCTCAAACTATGCATACACGGACATCTTTTACTTCAGTGTTTGATCCATTATTAATCCATTTTTTTATTTTCTTTCTAAAAGCACAAAAGAGACTGTATCTCAATGTAGGTCTTCTTTTATCTTTCCATTTGTCCGCATTAGCATTACTCTTCTCTCATTTCCATTTTATTTCCTTTTCTAAAAAAAAATACATGTTGCATTTCTGTTCTGCTGGTATCTGTCTTTTTACATTTTAGTCAGGGGGAAGCAGATGAACAACTCATGGTCGGTTCTCATTCCATATTTAATCCATCTTTTCGAATTTTCTTCTATGGCCACTGAAAAAGCGACCCGAAAAAAGGAATGAAAACTGAAAAAAGATAGAGTAAGATTGTGAGCGCCATTTAAAAGAGGATTTACAAATACCTTTTTCGTTTTTTATTTCTGCTGTTTATGACTTAATAAAAATGTCCTTGTACAGGTTTAGCGTTAGATACACTTTAAACAATACATACTAGGTCACCTCTCCACCCCAGCCTGTGACTGAAAGATGAAGGAGCAGGGGCACACTGATGAGCTCATCTCTCTGCTCACTCTACTCTCTGCTCCTGTCAGCATGTTCTTTGTCATCATATATGCACTGCAGCTTAACGGAATGGGGGGGATTTACTAAAACTGGAGTACGCAAAATCCGATGCAGTTCTGCAGAGAAACCAATCAGCTTCCAGGTTTTTTTTTTTTTTTTTTTTTCAAAACTTAATTGAACAAGCTGATGTTAGAAGCTAATTGGCACAGCTAGACCATATTCTGAATGCTCCAGTTTTAGTACATTTCCCCCAATGAGTCCGAGTGCTGCCCATATGTTGCCACCTTACCGCCTGTTTTAACCCCCTAATTGCTGCACTGCCGAATCGCACGCTGTTGCTGGATGGTTGCAGTGTGGCCCATTTCACTTGGTTGGACCATATCTGGGAGCTGTAGAGCTTACTGAACATGGCAGGGGGAGTGGTTACTGCAACTGGGATGGTTGCTGGGATAGTAGCATGGCAGCTGTGGTGTGTCTACACTTCTGGTCACTGGCTTTGTAGATTCAGGTTGAACGGTTAAGGGGTAGTAAAAATGTACCACCCAACCCAGCCACAAGTGTTAATACACCCATAAACCTCATTTACATCTGTGGCTGTCTCTACTGCCCCCTTTTTTGGCTGTTTTTTTTTTTTTTTTTTTTTTATGTCAATACCCAAAGGGGAGATGTTGCACTGAAATATTGCACTGCAATTGTGAATGTTTGGCTCATGATTGCTGAGTGGTCACATTGACACTAATGGGAGAGTTTGACAGGAGGAGTCACCTGTCAAACTTAGCATGTGGAGTTAAATCTGCATCAGCCACAAAGCACTGTGACACACCATGGGGTTGATTTACTAAGGGCAAATAGACTGTGCACTTTTGAAAGTGCAGTTGCACTCTGCATGGGCAGTTGCTCCAGAGCTTAGTAAATGATGGAGAGCTCTGCTGACTTCCATCATCCAATCATGTGCAAGGAAAATGACAAAAACAGCATTTTTGCTTACACGTGATTGGATGATGGAAGTCAGCAGAGCTCTCCATTATTTACTAAGCTCTGGAGCAACTTCCCATTCAAAACGTTCAAAAGTGCACAGTGTATTTTCCTTTAGTAAATCAACCACCATGTGTACAAACAGTTCCAGCAGGTGGTCAGATGGTTGTAAAGCCACAGCTCAACCAACTATATGAAGCAGTAGGAATATAAACAGATTTATGAATAAATTATGGTCTGAATCTTGTAAGAGGGTTAATCATAATATCTTATCTCTTTTATTGTGTAGGTTTACTAAATGTGTCAGCACCGGAGCCTCAAATTAGAGCGAGAGCTTCAAAAGATTAAGTGACTGAGAGTAGTTCTCTGTCACAAAATACAGCCAATTTTCCATCCAAAAAACATAGCAGCCAGATAAAAGTAAGAAGCTGACACAGTTTAATGTGAAAATTTGCATTGTGCCCCAAACCTTTTCAGCTTTGTGAACTGGCAGTTCATTAATTGTACACCCAGACACACGTCCATGAACAGGCTGAAAAGGATGACATGAATATTCATTTTTTACATTTACAAACATCTAGAAGCTGGGTTGTATCTATAGGAAACCTGATGCCAAAAATCAAGGATGAAATAAAACAGCCTGGGTATAATAACTAGAGCTCTTTAAAGGAATCCTTTTTATTTTACAATTTTAATAGAAACCACAGCCATGTATAACCTATGCAGCTTAACCACTTGACCACTGGGCACTTAAACACCCTTAATAACCAGACCAATTTTCAGCTTTCGGTGCTCTCACATTTGGAATGACAATTACTCAGTCATACAACACTGCACCCATATGAAATTTTTGTCCTTTTTTCACACACAAATAGAGCTTTCTTTTGGTGGTATTTAATCACCGTTGGGTTTTTTATTTTTTGAGCTATAAAAGAAAAAAGACTGAAAATTCGGTAAAAAAAATAATTTTTCTTCGTTTCTGTTATAAAATTTAGCAAATTTGTAATTTTTCTTGATACATTTTGGCCAAAATTTATACTGCTACATATCCTTGGTAAAAATAAGTACAAATTGGGGTATATTATTTGGTCTTTGTGAAAGTTTTAGAGTCCACAAGCTATGGTGCCAATATCTGAAAATTGATCACACCTGAAGTACTGACGGCCTATCTCATTTCTTGAGACCCTAACAAGCCATAAAAGTACAAATACCCCCCAAATGACCCCTTTTTTGGAAAGAAGACATTCCAAGGTATTTGGAAAGAGGCATGGTGAGTTTTTTAAAGTTGTAATTTTTTCCCACAATTCTTTGCAAAATCAAGATTTTTTTATCTTTTTTTTTTTTTTTTTTCACAAAATTGTCATATTAGCAGGTTATTTCTCACACACACAGCATATGCATACCACAAATTACACCCCAAAACACATCCTGCTATTACTCCCGAGTATGTCGATACCACATGTGTGAGACTTTTACACAGCGTGGCCACATACAGAGGCCCAACATTCAGGGAGTGCCATCAGGCGTTCTGGAGCACCCAGGACAATTCTGACATTTCTCTCCTACATGTAAAAATCATCATTTATTTGCTATAAAATTACATAGAACTCCAAAACATTATATATGTTTTTTTAGCAAAGACCCTAGCGAATACAATGGCGGTCGTTGCAACTTTTTATCTAGCACGGTACTTGCGCAGCAATTTTTCGAACGCGTTTTTTGGGGAAAAAAAAGTTTTGTGCTTTACAAAAAACAAAACTGTAAATTTAGCCCAATGTTTTTGCATAATGTGAAAGATGAAGTTATGCTGAGTAAATAGATACCCAACATGTTACCCTTCAAAATTGCATCCGCTCGTGGAATGGCGCCAAACTTCGTTACTTAAAAATCCCCATAAGCGGCGCTTTAAATTTTTTTACTGGTTACATGTTTTGAGTTACAGAGGAGTTCTAGGGACAAAATTATTGTTCTCGCTCCAACGTTCGCAGCGATACCTCACATGTGTGGTTTGAACACCGTTTTCATATGTGGGCGGGACTTACGTATGCGTTCGCTTCTGCATGCGAGCACATGGGGACAGGGGCGGTTTAAATATTATTATTTTTTTTATTGTTCATTTTACTTCATTTATTTTAGTTTGACACTTTTTTTCCCCCCAAATTTTTTTTTGATCACTTTTATTCCTATTACAAGGAATGTAAACATCCCTTGTAATAGGAATATGGCATTACAGGTCCTCTTTACAGTGAGATATGGGGTCAATAAGACCCCACATCTCACCTCTAGGCTGGAAAGCCTGAAATAAAATAGAAAAACGATGCCAAAAATGAAGGATGAAATAAAACAGCCTGGGTATATTAACTAGAGCTTTTTAAAGGAATCCTTTTTCTTTTACAATTTTAATAGAAACCACAGCCATGTATAACCTATGCAGCTTAACCACTTGACCACTGGGCACTTAAACACCCTTAATAACCAGACCAATTTTCAGCTTTCGGTGCTCTCACATTTGGAATGACAATTACTCAGTCATACAACACTGCACCCATATGAAATTTTTGTCCTTTTTTTCACACAAATAGAGCTTTCTTTTGGTGGTATTTAATCACCGTTGGGTTTTTTATTTTTTGAGCTATAAAAGAAAAAAGACTGAAAATTCGGTAAAAAAAATAATTTTTCTTCGTTTCTGTTATAAAATTTAGCAAATTTGTAATTTTTCTTGATACATTTTGGCCAAAATTTATACTGCTACATATCCTTGGTAAAAATAAGTACAAATTGGGGTATATTATTTGGTCTTTGTGAAAGTTTTAGAGTCCACAAGCTATGGTGCCAATATCTGAAAATTGATCACACCTGAAGTACTGACGGCCTATCTCATTTCTTGAGACCCTAACAAGCCATAAAAGTACAAATACCCCCCAAATGACCCCTTTTTGGAAAGAAGACATTCCAAGGTATTTGGAAAGAGGCATGGTGAGTTTTTTAAAGTTGTAATTTTTTCCCACAATTCTTTGCAAAATCAAGACTTTTTTTTTTTTATCTTTTTTTTTTTTTTTTTTTCACAAAATTGTCATATTAGCAGGTTATTTCTCACACACACAGCATATGCATACCACAAATTACACCCCAAAACACATCCTGCTATTACTCCCGAGTATGGCGATACCACATGTGTGAGACTTTTTTACACAGCGTGGCCACATACAGAGGCCCAACATTCAGGGAGTGCCATCAGGCGTTCTGGAGCACCCAGGACAATTCTGACATTTCTCTCCTACATGTAAAAATCATCATTTATTTGCTATAAAATTACATAGAACTCCAAAACATTATATATGTTTTTTTAGCAAAGACCCTAGCGAATACAATGGCGGTCGTTGCAACTTTTTATCTAGCACGGTACTTGCGCAGCAATTTTTCGAACGCGTTTTTTGGGGAAAAAAAAGTTTTGTGCTTTACAAAAAACAAAACTGTAAATTTAGCCCAATGTTTTTGCATAATGTGAAAGATGAAGTTATGCTGAGTAAATAGATACCCAACATGTTACCCTTCAAAATTGCATCCGCTCGTGGAATGGCGCCAAACTTCGTTACTTAAAAATCCCCTTAAATTTTTTTACTGGTTACATGTTTTGAGTTACAGAGGAGTTCTAGGGACAAAATTATTGTTCTCGCTCCAACGTTCGCAGCGATACCTCACATGTGTGGTTTGAACACCGTTTTCATATGTGGGCGGGACTTACGTATGCGTTCGCTTCTGCATGCGAGCACATGGGGACAGGGGCGGTTTAAATATTATTATTTTTTTATTGTTCATTTTACTTCATTTATTTTAGTTTGACACTTTTTTTCCCCCCAAATTTTTTTTTGATCACTTTTATTCCTATTACAAGGAATGTAAACATCCCTTGTAATAGGAATATGGCATTACAGGTCCTCTTTACAGTGAGATATGGGGTCAATACGACCCCACATCTCACCTCTAGGCTGGAAAGCCTGAAATAAAATAGAAAAACGATCCTGGCTTCGATCGTGGTATTGCATGGTATCGCAG
The DNA here is from genome assembly GCA_028564925.1 of Lithobates sylvaticus. NCBI lineage: Eukaryota > Metazoa > Chordata > Amphibia > Anura > Ranidae > Lithobates > Lithobates sylvaticus. The sequence continues at coordinate 126,264,529 of CM053035.1, read as the reverse complement.
AATATCGCATGGTATGGCAGGGTATAGCATGGTATGGCAGAGTATCACAGGGTATGGCAGAGTATCGCAGGGTATGGCAGAGTATCGCAGGGTATGGCAGGGTATTGCAGGGTATGGCAGAGTATCGCAGGGTATGGAATGGTATCGCAGGGTATTGCATGGTATCGCAGGGTATTGCATGGTATCGCACGGTATGGCAGAGTATCGCAGGGTATGGCAGAGTATCGCAGGGTATGGCAGAGTATTGCAGAATATCGCAGGGTATAGCATAGTATGGCAGAGTATCGCAGGGTATGGCAGAGTATCGCAGGGTATGGCAGAGTATCGCAGAATGTTGCAGGGTATAGCATGGTATGGCAGAGTATCGCAGGGTATGGCAGAGTATCGCAGGGTATGGCAGAGTATCGCAGGGTATGGCAGAGTATCGCAGAATATCGCAGGGTATAGCATGGTATGGCAGAGTATCGCAGGGTAGGGCAGAGTATCGCAGGGTATGGCAGAGTATCGCAGGTTATGGCAGAGTATCGCAGGATATGGCAGAGTATCGCTGGGTATGGCATGGTATTGCAGGGTATGGCAGAGTATCGCAGGGTATGGCAGAGTATGGCATAGTATTGCTGAGTATGGCATAGTATTGCTGAGTATGGCAGGGCATGGCAGAGTATGGCAGGGCATGGCAGAGTATGGCAGGGTACTGCTGGGTATCCATCCATCCATGCTCTGCCATCCCTCCATACCCTGCAATACACTGCAGGCTATTGCTGTGTATTGCAGGGTATGGAGGGATGGCTGAGCATGGATGGATGGATCGGTGGTGGCAGAGCAGGCTGTGGGCACTACAGATCCCACCCACAGCACTGCTGCCACCGATCCCTCCCCCTCTCCTGTCACACTGTACCGATCGGTACAGAGAGAGGAGGGGATAGGAACCGGCGTCATCAAATGACGCCGGTTTGCTTACATGTGATCGTGCCATCATTTGATGGCGCGATCACGTGGTAAACGGCGGCAATGAGCGGCCGTTTACCGTTTACCGTGATCCGCCGGGTCCTCTGGACCCGGCGATCACGGATGTTGTCGAGTGCGCGCCCCAGGGGGCGCGCAAGAGGGGAATTCTGGGAGGACGTCATATGACGCCCTCCCAGAGTTAAGCAACCGCCCTGTAGCCATTTTTCGGCTATGGGCCGGTTGTGAAGTGGTTAAAAACAACTCATCAATACATATTTAGTGCAATAACTGCTCCAGTCTGTCCCTAGAGACCCAGCTATTCTGCAACTGGATGTCATCATCTTCCCTCTCGCTGAACATAGAGAAGGTGAAGCCAACTGCAAAGACTCCTCAGCCGATCTTGTGCCAGTCCCGTGCCACTGCTCTTTGAAGGGCAATATGCATGATTGAGTGGGGGAGGATAAAGGTCGACTGAATTTTTTACAGGATGTCTCCAATTTACAAGCTGACCTCAATGCACAGTTTAATTGGGCAACTACGTGGCAAATGAGGCTTAATGTTGATAAATGTAAAGTTATGCAAATGGAGGCCAAGAATATGCATGCATCATACATACTAGGGGGAGTACAACTGGGAAAATCAATGGTGGAGAAGGATCTGGGGGTTTTGGTAGATCATGAGCTTGCTAATAGCATGCAATTCCAAGCTTCGGTTTCCAAAGTGAGTAAAGTCTTTCTTGTATTAAGAGAAGTATAAACTCCAGAGAGAAAGATATAATTTTGCCCCTGTAAAAATTATTAGTAAGACCTCATCTGGAATATGCAGTTCAGTTTTGGGCACCAGTTTACCAAAAGGATATTGAAGAACTGGAGAAAGTGCAGAGAATGGCAACCAAACTGATACGAGGCATGGAGGAGCTCAGCTATGGGGAAAGATTATAGGAACTGAATTTATTCTCTCTTAAGAAGAGGAGATTAAGGGGGGATATGATCAATATGCATAAATACGTAAGTGGTCCATATAGTGAACTTGGTGTTGAGTTATTCACTGTAAAGTCATCATAGAGGACACGGGGGCACTCTTTATGTCTAGAGGAAAAGAGATTTCATCTCCAAATACAGAAAGGTTTCTTCACCGTAAGAGCTGTAAAAATGTGGCATAGACTCCCTCAATAACAGGTTCTGACTAGCTCAGTAGCTTGCTTTAAAAAAAAGCCTGGATTATTTCCTAAATGTACATAATATAACTGATACTAACATTTATAGGTAAAGTTGATCCAGGGAATATCCAATTGCCGCTTAAGGGATCAAATTGGATCATGGTTTGTTGTGGGTATACAATTGTGTATATGGGATTGTATTTTTTTTTTCTTCCCTTGGTTGAACAAGATGTCTTTTTTCAACCTGACTAACTATGTAACACTAGTAACAAAGCATTTTACACTCTCTAGGCATTATTGGAAACAGCTGATAGGGCAGATTTTGAAAATAGCACTTTGTTAACTCGATAGGCATGGACAATGGAGAGGTTCACTTGACCATGAAAGTTGACTGTCAGCACAATTTGTACCTGAAATGCCCAAAACAAAAAAGTAACCGACCTGGCAATCCAGTATTAAAACAGATTCTAATACATTTTCCTGCCTTCACCAGCTCCCTCCTTCTGGCTGTTCACAGGAATTACAGGAATAATTATTGTGATTAGTTAGGATGATGTCACCAGCAACTTCCCTGTCAACCTAGGATCCAATAATAACTCAGCCTTTAACGCTTTATTAAAAGAAAAAAAAAAAAAAGAAGAAAAAATTAATTAAAACCTCTTAACTTCTGTTTGGCAGCGCTAAGCTGTCAGTAAGAAGACCAATATCATGACAGCTTGTGAACCCCAGAACTTATCTCATCATAGCTCCTACTGCTGCCAATCACAGCCAGTGAGGAGATGGAGGGGGCGGGGGTCAATGGACACAGAGCTGCGGCTCAGGAGCGCACCTGCTTGAGTGCCCCCACAAGGGGGCACCTGGCAGGAGCGCCAGCGTGGGACCCAAGAAGAGGAGCATCAGGGCTGTGCTGTGCATAACCAATGCACAGAGCAGGTAAGTTTAACATAGGGGGCACCTACGTACAAAGATTTTGCTTTCACTATACATAGTCCTAACTTAGGGGGCACCTACGTACAAAGATTTTGCTTTCACTAAACATGTTACATATTGCCATGCATGCTAGGGTTAGAGCAATAGTGCTTGGGTCATCTTCTATGGTTAAAGTGGTTGTAACCCTAGGGTGTCCCCCTCTGTGTGCTGATCATTGGTAATTATGGCTGCTGATCCATGATTACTGTGGTCAGTTTACATCCCTCCATCATCCCGCCTGCTCTCCTCTCTACCTCTACCCCTCCCTCCTTGCTTGTCAGCTCCTGTGTGTGTCTCCCCCCCTCCTGCTGCTATTAGTAGCTGGCAGGAAAAGTAAACAACAATTGCAGCCAGCTCCTCTGTTCTAATAATCTCTCCTACACTGTGTCCATGTTTTTTAGAACAATGCCTGTAAATACCTCTCTTCTGCCGTTCCCGTAACCCCTGGCCGCTCTTTTTCCTCATCTAAGGGCTACAGCGGGAGGGGCTGATCGGCCAGCACAGTGCTCATGTGACCTCCTCAGCTGATGTCAGAGGGGATCTTGACCCCTCTTGCTGTAGGCTGTAGATTGGAGGAATAGAGCGCCCGGAGGTCACGTGGCTGGCCAAAAGAGATCGAAGATCAGGTATTTACAGGCATCCTTTTAAAAAAAACAATTACACAGTGTATGAGAGATTAATAGAACAGAGGAGCTGGCTTATATTGTTCTTTACCTTTTAAACCACTTTAACTCTAAACTGATGACCTGCAGGGGTTTTAAAGTGTTGCCTATGGAAAATATAGTGTACCAATTGTGTTGTGGTCACATACAATTTTAAAGATTGACATATCATTTCACTCAGCACAACCTCATATTTTTATATTTTATTAAAAAATGGGGCAATATATTCCATTTGCGTACCCTTAAACGGAATATATTGTGTTTCTACTGAAACTTTGCACTTGGTTAACAACTGTGCAAATATCATGTGATATAAAAAATTGGAACTAACTTTTTTCATTCTGCATTGTGTCTGATTACAGAAAATATATGTGTTGGGGTTTTAAATAATCTTCAGGCCTAAAATGATTGTTTGAACATATGTGCGAAAAAAGAGTGAATGAGTGAAGAGTTAAAGTCAGAGGATGAATGTGACATTGAGGCAGTCATCATTTTCAGAAAGAGAGCCTATGTATTTCTTTACATGAAGACAAAGCAATCTGATTCTAGCCATATATAAAACACTTACAGTATAGGTGTCAATTGAGCTACACAATACGCTATATCTATGCTTTAGCAAATACAAGATGAGAATAGAAAATTCTTATTCTCCAGAAACACGATTAACTTCAGCTTTCAGGGACAAAATGGCTTACTCAACAAACCTTTTATGAACTGACATCCTGTAGTAATGGAAATCCTATTGTTAACTAGCAGTGCAACAAAGTTCAATTCCTAACAGACATGTACAGAATCTCTGTAATGCTCTCAAAACAAAGTCCATTATTTCTCTAAAATATCCATACATTCCAGAATAGTACAATTTTTTACCAACCTTTCATGACTCACAAAACCTTTTTCTATTTTCATGAATATGCTAAATCCTACCTTCACTATAATAAAATATGTGTGCTGTAAGATGTTCTATTTTACTGAATATTGTATTTCCTAGATACTAGGTTTATGCATATTAATGCAGAAGATTTCTTTTCATAAATGGGGATGATCTACTATCATTAAGGGCCCATTCACATGGCTGCGGTGCATTAACGTATATCATTTTACATGCTAATGTACATTGCAATAAAACAGTCTATGCAGACGTGTTCCATCACAGCCTGCATACAGCCTTTCTCCAAGACTGCTTTCACACTGCTCCATTGAAAAGATGCATCAAAAACACATATGTATTTTTGATGCATTTCTGGTGCATTTCTGGTGCATTTCTGGTGCATTTTCTGGTTACTTGACTCCCAACAAGTACCCATAAAACTTGGATATGACTCAAAAAACACACCAAATATGCAACCATGGTGCATTTTGACACATTTTTGATGTGTTTTGCATTCATTTCAATGGGGAGATGCGTTTTTGCTGCATTTTTCGTAACATGCACCAAAAATGCAGCAAGCAGCAACAGCAATGTGGCTGACCAATGTGAAAAGTTCCATAGTATTTAAAGGGATGCATTTTTCATGCATTTTCTTCTGCTTTTTTAACTAAAAAACTGCTCAAAAACTGATAAGTGTGAAAGGGCCCTAATGTACACCTGATCATTCCAGGGAAACACAAATTATGCCACAGGTCGGGAATAAGATGAGCCCAATGCTTAACACCTTATATACTGCTACTGCACATTTTAAATGGCAGATGAACTTTCACAATATATAAGGGACATACAGGTCTTAGATGTACATGTCTCATATAGGAGAGATTTCTCCTATTGTGACTTTTGGACAAGAAATGTGAAGAAATCTTTCAAAGATCCAAAACTAAAGAGAACGTTTGAGTAGAAATTAAGTGCCAAGAAGAAGGGATGCACAGAAGCAAAAAATAACTCAAAGCCCTCCAAGAGTTAACTAGTTTATATATATATATATATATATATATATATATATATATAGAGAGAGAGAGAGAGAGAGATAGATAGATAGATAGATAGATAGATAGATAGATAGATAGATAGATAGATAGATAGATAGATAGATAGATACACACACATGTACCTCTTTTCACTGAACACCACACTTGGTTGTGCACATAGACACCCAATCAAGTATTTACAATATCTAGTGGTTGTTAAAAGACCTTGTGTTTTTCCTTTATAGTAACCTAATCCTGTAACTTTATAGTGTTTTCTTGATCCGGCTATAAACTCAAGAACTAACAAAAAATGTATACATTTTCATACCCATTGCTAAAGCTTGCCAAGGGAGTCATTTGTTGCTCCCCCTCTTGCTGTCCCATGCTTCACCACACCTTTTCCAATCAGAATATTTCCAATGAATTATATTGTATATCTGAAACTAAGCGTACCTCTAGGATATATTTAAAAAAAGACATGTGGGCTTTGCAAAAAAAAAAAAAGCCAACATTATACTCACCTAGGTGGATGCAGCATCGATCTGATGCTGTATCTGTCCCCTTCAGGGTCTGCAGTGAGAACTGAGGGGCTGGCTCAGGTGGATTACTGAGAGGTTGTGCCAGGTGCTGGGCCAGGCTTCTGGGTGGATTCTGACCATATGGTCGGGATCTTTTTAGAGCCTGGACTAGCTCTGTGATGTCAGCAAGCTACGGATTTTAGGGCACGAACTGCACTCCTGTGATCCATAGGGGAAGTACAGCCAAAAAACATTTGGCTATACTTCCCCTTTAAATATTAAATAATGCTCCTTCTGCTTTAAATATAAACAATGTTATAGGGATAAGCAGATCTGCCTGGGTTAGGTTTATAGACAGCTTTGCTAATCTTTCTTGAAGTTCAAAGTTTGCAAACTTTCCGGTAAACCCAATTGAAGTCTGCAGGAAAGAGGGATCTTGCTATTAATTTCTGGCCATTTGTAGAGCTATTGTCAAAGAGCATAGGAAGCTGGGCACTGCCATGGGGGGCAAGTGCCAATGCCACAATTAAAATCATTTCAAAAACAGTATCTCTGCCTACACAGAATTTTTGCAACACACACTGACAATATGTCTGTTGTGAGCCCACCCTTTTAGAAAGGGAACTGGGTTATATATTCCTTTCAGGTATTTGCTGTGCACTGCATTATAGGAGTTCCTTTTTTTCTTGGTGAATATCCTGTAAAAGCTTTGAGCCAGAAGTTTGCAATTTGCTAAATTATTGTGAACCCATGTTGTGAATCCATAATAGTGGCAAACCCAGACCTCACCCCCACATTTCTTTCAAAATTAGATGACATTTGGGTTATCTATGGTGTACCCACAAGAGAAGAAAGTTGCGAAAACTGTCTATAGCCAGGTTGGAATCTAATATGTCATAGACTGGTGCCTCCTCATTCCTGAGAGAAACTTCAACACCAGATGTGCATAACAAACATCCATTTAAAAAATATATTTTCTGTAGCCAGATTGTGACCATTTCTAGGGTCTGTGGCCAGCTGGAGACTTATGCCGCATACACATGATCGGATTTTCCGTATGAAAAATCTTGGATGTTTTTTCTGACAGAATTCCGCTCAAGCTTGGCTTGCATACACACGGTCACACAAAAGTTCTCTGAACTTTCGACCGTCAAGAATGCAGTGATGTACAACACTATGATGAGCCGAGAAAATTAAGTTCAATGCTTCAGAGCATGCGTAGGAATTTTGCGTGTCGGAATTGGTACAGACGATCGGAATTTCCGATCTGAACTTTTTCCGACCAAAAAATTGAGAACCTGCTCTCAATCTTTTGCTGGCGGGAATTCCACCAGCAAAGGTCCGATGGAGCATACACATGGTAGGAATTTATGACCAAAAGCTCACATCCGACTTTTGCTGGCGGAATTTCCGATTGTGTGTATGGGGCATTAAACTGGTTAAGCAATCCCAGAGAGAATGCAAGCATTTGATAGTTTTTACTAAAATATTACTTCAGTATTCTTTCAAACATGTCCTTAGCATACCACATTTGCTGTTCTTTTGCAGTATAGGAATTAAAAAAAAACTGCTTTAACTTCTTCAACTTCTAAAAATGTGTTTAACTTATGTGTTCTCTATGATTTAGACAAGGTATGAGATATGGACAGCTTAATGACCGATGTCAGTCAGGAACACATATTACTATTTTTTCAAACTTTTGGCAGATTAGCCAATCAACCATGAGGACCCTAGAGCGGAATACTAAATGCAGTTCCTTGCTGCTGTCATTTACTGAGACTGGAATACTATCTTAACAGATATTTCATGAACATCTCCTGGGGAGGAAAGGACTTCTCATTTAATGAAGATGGGTACCTCATCAATCCTGCACTGGTGGTGATTGCTCTCAACAAGGAGAGGAACTGGGAGGTGGTGAGTGCCTGTGATTTTTACTCTGCTCAACATCATCTTAGAAGCAAGGCATTTGATTTTATTTGCTCTCAAATCATCATAACAGATCATCATGCACTTTTGTTTTATTAATTACATGTTTCTGCATGGTCTCTATAATCAACTAGCACTAGTCAGCAACTGTCTACTACTTCAACCAATAGTTATATTCTAAAAGTTCCAGTTTCAAATTCAGTTTAAAATAGCTGAAAAAAAGTTGCCTGTGTCCAGTACAGAAATGTATGTCCTGGATATGATTATACATTATAATTCAGTGTGTGTGTGCAAACTCATATGGGTTGATTTACTAAAGGCATATAGGCTATTCAATTTGCAAGGGAAGTTATGTTTTGCAATGAAATTTTATCAAGAGCTTAGAGATAATGGTGATATTTCACTTTGCAAAGAATACCAAATTATTAGCAAGGAACCTCATTCGCTAAGCTCTGGGGGAAAATCCTCATGCAAATTGCAACTTCCCTTGCAAAGTGGAACCCCCCTTTCAAAGTGAAAAGTCTATTTGTCTTTGGTTAAACAACATCATATAGTCTGATTGCTTTTTTTTTCTTTTTTTACTTTATAATAATAACATTTTGGACACAAACTGTTTGAGATACAATTACAGCGATTACATGTCACATGATGTCACAGCCTCTAGACCACATTGTCAAAGCTATTGTGTTAGAAAATTTGCTATGTCTCTGGCACACATACACAGAAAAAAAAAGAGATCAGAAGGTTTCACAATTCAGGAATGGAATTTCACAGAATGGTGAGCTCTAAAAGCTCACTATTGAAAAGCAATAATACATTGATATTTTAAAATGTATACTATGTATAATGGTAGAATAACTAACTTCCAGATGCATATATTGCTTATGCACAACACCCCATAAAAGTGGTAGCAAACTTGCTACACTTGCAGAGGTAGTAAACTTTGGTAGCAAACTTGCTTGAAAACCAGCTGCTGACAAGATAAGTGCTTTTAATCACACTGGAAAAAATACTATTAAAGGTTCATTTTATTTCTACTTTCTACAATGTTGTCACATTGATTTCAATCTCAAGCCCTGGTGAAGGGGTGGTTTTGGACCCCTGAAACGCATTGGCTATGCTTCCATTTGTCCCTCTGTCCTTTATTGGAATAAAATCATACCTGAACCTTTTAGCAGTGGTATTGTGTTCCCATTTACATTTACACTACAAGCCAAGGAGACCATGGAGATCATCTGGGGTGTAGAAGATGTCTTCCAGATTACCTACATTAGCATCAATACCTTAAGATAAGATATGAATACCAATAACATAACCTTATGGGTCCAGGGATATAGTTCCACTTTTCCTTCACTGCAAGTTATACCACTACTTGTAAACAGCATGCCACGTGAGAGTCTAAGGTCTAATAGTCTAATTTCAGTAACAAACTGTGCATGTGATGACTATGCAAGTCCTCTCTGCCAAATTATGGCAGGTTATTTGAGAGATATTTGAAGGCTGTTATTGCTGACAACTTTGCTAAAATGCCAATTGCTTGGCACTCTCTGACCTTTATATTTTCTAAGTTCTTGATTTGGAACATGTATGCAGCTAATGAAGTCAAAGAAAAGTCAGAACTACTGGACTGCATACTTCCATCAGGCTAGTGACACAGAAAATATTAAAGCCTTTGGAACAGCATGGTATCCAGGCAACTATCATATTCAACTATCATATTCAAAAGGATTTGCCAGGTACAAGGCTCCTTAAAATCTAAGCTCCTATTGTCAAATTTTTAAAGTAAATAAAGAGCTGTCCATGATGGTCAGTGCTGCCCTACAGCAACCAGACTGTAGCTTGGAGAATGAAAGGGAGGTATTGCTGGGCTGCAGAGAGGCAGTCAGATAAATTATTTTCCCAGACACTTTTATATAAATGAGCTACAGTATAAATGCAATTTTAAGTGCGACACCACTGCTCAATTCATTTCTTTCAGCTTTATCCAATATAGGTCAGATGAACAATCAAAAGAGTAGCTAATGTGTTTTGGGTATTCAAAAATGCTCCCTTTATGAAAGCCTAGGGGAGCATAGAGAATATCCCTTCTTCAGGGTCAATGTTTAGAGCAATAAACCAATAGTATTAAAAGTATATATGGAAAAACATGTATTAACTAACTTTATCTAGTATACAGTATGTGGAATGTGTAGTTTAAGATTATAGTAAGAAAATTATCTCAAAGTATCCTCTAAATTAAAATCTAACAATAGTCATACATCCTAATTAGAGCAAATACAAATGAATAAATACATAAAATATGCCTAAACGTTGTTACACACATATGAGGTTTTTAAAACATCACTATGGTTCTTGTTAAGAAATTCAAAAAGGTAGCACACAATAGTCATAAGGTTTTTAAGTATACTAGATATGTTTATTTATTAAATGTTATTCTATGTATACTTTTAATGATAGTGGTTTATAGTTCTTAATATTGACACTAAGGATGGGGATTTTTAATTGATATGAACCTTTCTCCATGTTTTCCTTTTCCCTGATGAAATCCTTTTGATTGTTCATCTGACCTTTACTGGATCAAAATTGGATCTGCACTGTTGAGCAGTGTGATGTCTTAAATCCTGTATATACTGTAGTACATTACAAACCAAGGAAGATCCCCTGGGTGTAGAAGTTGCCTTTCTGGTATCCATCCTATGCATTTCAGGGGTCAGAAAACCCTCTTCCTTCATCGGGGCTTAAATTAAAATAAGAGACGTGAATGGACTCAAAATAGGGCTCTTTTATCATTTAGTCTGGTGCGCCATCTATGGTTGCATGTTTTTTTATAGTAACCTGCCAGGTGCCCACTGAAGGGTAGCCCTGTCTGTTGTGAGCAGCCCAAGCTGAGCTAGTGAGCTCTCTGAATGTTTTTTTCCTCTCACTACTTTGTATGAACTCACATAAAAGTCCCTGCACTTCTTGAATGTTTTTTTCCTTCTGTTAACCAGATCACCTACACCAACATCATTACATTACTGTTGGATAGCAATGCCACCTCTAGGTCCAGTGCTATATTTTATACTTTCTTAAGTACTTTCACAAGTAAGGAGTGTAACAACAGGATATAACAGCACACGCTAACAAACATTATTTAACTTATATTACAAAATATATCTCTGATTACAAATGCATTTTTGACAAACCATGATATGTCTACCCATCCTTCATCCTTCAACTCACTAGGAATTATAGCAATGTACCTTGCAACTTCCTTTTTCTATGCAGAATTATCACCTGTTAAATATTTTATGAAAAATCTCTGTTTAATAGAAAGCTCATCCAGCTTCCATGTCTGTGTACTCCTAATCCTTACTTATCCAGGTGATCAAAGCTGATAGCTGATACTCAAAACGGCAAGGATTGAGCCAAGAAAGTCCATCCTTAGACGGAAGTGTTTTACCTTATTTACGTAGAAAAATCTGTCTATTTACTGGAAGTCTTAAATATTTTTTAAAGCCCAAACTGATTTTTTTTTTTATATATATATAGAAAAGGACCGCGTATGGCAGTGGTTCTCAACCTCAGTTCTCAAGTACCCCCAACAGGCCATGTTTGCAGGTTTTCCTTTATCTTGCACAGGTGCTTTAAATCAGAGTCAATGGCTTTGTATTTTAGACAGCTATTTTATCTAAGAGAAATTCACAAAACATGGCCTGTTGGGGGTACTTGAGGACTGAGGTTGAGAACCACTGCCGTAGGACATAGGAGTAGGATTTCTATTCGTTTTATTTTCTACAGACACAACAGCAAAGTTTGAGAAATCCCATCACTGGAACAAATGTTACCAGTGGAAATTTTGCCTAATAATCCTGTTTGGGTGACAAGTCTTAATTTAGAATTTTTCCTCTCTTTCGGTCCTAATGCCATGTGGTCCCTTGGACAAATAATTTCACTTGGGGACATACAGAAATATGAACCTGACAGAAGTTTAAATATTCCCCACTCTATCCACTTCAGACACTGTACACTTTAAGCAAAACTTTTTTCAAGAAACTCAGCAAAATGTAATTAGGTCACCACCCACTCCACACATACCAATGCAGAAGTTCTTTGGATGTCCAGAAGGCATCTTTCACCCATGTAAATTATGCAAGTTCAAATGTTTTCAATGACGGCTTACCAATACCAGCCACGTTAAATGAGTATGGTTGTAATTGACTCATAAAATTGATATGTAGACTTTCTGCAGAGCACTTTCAGATATATATATAAAAAGTACTAGGCTTCTGAGTGTTTTTATTATTATTCATTGCTGCTTTTATGTTTTTGAACGTAAAAGAAAAAGTCTTATATTATAAACATTCTCTTACAGACCACATCTTTATTAGAGACAGAGAACTTCTGGGCAAACAGTTTTATTAACAATGAAGTTTAATACTATATACTGAATGAGATAGGAGTCTGTTTCATTACCATCATTTAGCAGAAGACAGTGTGCCTTTCACACTTCTAAGCAGAGCAAAGGTTAATGAGAATAATTATTAGTCATAATTTCATATGCTTTTTCTGTACAAAATGAAAGTGCTACTATAGTGTTATTATTAGCACTTGTAAAGAACAAACATGTCCACAGTAGACACAGTGTCAATTTATTTTGAATAATATCCTCAAATTTTATGCCATAATATAAAACACATAGGAGTCAATTTACCAAGCAGAGTTAATTTAACTCAAAAACAAAAACAACTTGGAGCATGATCTGACCATGTTATAACATGTATGTCGGATCGTGTAATTTTCTGCAATAAAAACTTATCCACAAGCATTAGATCTATTCTCGAATAAGAATGATGAACATTTGAAAAAAATGTGAAGTCCTTCTCTGATGCATGCTGGCATCTCCACACATCATGGAGGCCAGAAGATTGAATGAATTGGGCCAATGTTGGTCTGCGATTCTTCTTTTGAGGTGTGGTAGAGAGATCAAGAGTGTTCCCTGGAACTTGCTGTAGAGTGAAGTAGATGTAGGTTGTTACTGTATAGTTGAGACTTTCCTTCTCAGTCTGGGCGTGCTGGTATACCTTGTAGGTTTGAACCTGCAGGGAGAACAAAACAAAAAGGGGAACAGGGGAGAGGGATGGGAGGAAGATGGAGAGGTTGGAGGGTAGACAAGAACACGGGTAGTTTAGGGTAAAAAGAAGTTTGCGATTCCGGAGGAATCTGTGCGATTAGTACCGCTAATTATTCGGGGGTAGAGCGGTTATCGAACGGGGTAAGACTGTTGGGTCATTCAGATTGCGTCTTCCTGGACTTTTGGGCGGAAGGGTTGTACTGAATTTTAGTTCTTCAGCCTGTTTCTGTGTCTGAGCTGGCGCGGGTTGATGGGGGGGAGCGCAGTGGTTCTCTGTCGTCCTGTTGGGCCTCCAGGATTTGCCATTCTGTCATCAGCCTGAGTCCTTCTTTAACTGTTGTTACAATATGGGGCCTGTCTTCGTATGTGATCAGCAGCTTTGCCGGGTACAACCATTTGTAAGGTATGTGGTGGTTGTATAGTGGTTTGGTTATCGTAGCAAGTTGTCTACGTCGTTGCATGGTGTAGGCAGACAGGTCTGCAAAGAATGAGAGCTCCAATAGCTCATTTGGTAGGTCCTCTTTTTTCCTTGTCGCTGCCATAAAGCGGTCCTTTATATGGTAGAAATGTATTCTGACAATAGTGTCCCTGGGCAGGTGGGGAGGGATGTTTTTGGGCCTCGGTAATCTGTGGATGCGATCAATTATTAGATCTTCCAGCGGGGCTTCTTTGAGCGCCATTTTCAAAATGTTTGTGAAGTATTCTCTCAGTTCTGGCGGTTTAACCGTTTCAGGTATTCCACGTATTTTAACGTTGTTACGTCTAGATCTGTCCTCTAAATCTGCGAGCTTTGCTTTAATAGAGGAGATATCATCCTCCCTGTCATTATGGGCATCCACTAAGTCATTGAATGTGGCAGTAAAGTCCTCCATTTTAGATTCAATATGGGATACTCTGCTTGAGACCGCTGTAACTTCAGTTTTAAATTGTTGTGTAATGGACATCATATCTGCATGCAGTGTTGTGCGCAGGGAGACTAACATGTCTTTAAGTGTGGTGTCCATTACTGGCTGGTTTAATGTGGGGAAGTCAGTGATGGAGTCCTGCAATTCCCTGGTATCGTCTAGTGATGAGTCAAGGCCGCTTACCTCTAGGTTGTCTGTGTCCGCCTGCAGCGTTTTCTGCTTGCTCTTTGCTGGGCTTGATGATGCCGACGGCGGGGGAGAGTAGTGCCTTTGAGGCCTTGGGCCTGTGCTGGTGTGAGTTGTTTGGCTCCCCGAACGGCTGGAATGTTTGTGCGGGCCGCGTGTGTTGCCGCTGCTGTGGCCGGCGCCATCTTGGGCCTGCTGGCGGGCTGGATGGGAGAAAAAGTCCGTCATCTTACCCGGCCGGGTAAGTTCTTTTCGCTTTCGGGATGACATCTGGGGGTGATCCCGCTCTGTTTGTGGTGGTTTGTGGGCTGAAACGAGGCTTCTAGTCGGTATAATTCCGCCGGTTTTGTCCAGGATCTGACGGAGCTGTTTCAGTGTGCGACCATCCGCTCTGCTGGCTAGCCACGCCCCCTTCCTCAGGAGATTTTAGGGCATCTGGGGCGAAAGAAAATATCATCTTAATGCTATGAAACATCTTTTTTATTACATTGAGACCAATAGCACTGGTAAAAGTTAATAATAACAGTGGGAGTAGACTGGGATAGACATCACTCACCGCTCGGGTCCCACGGGGATCCAGAAGGAGGCACCTGGGGTCCCCACAAGGGGGATTTCCCACCCAGGGCGGACACGGGAGGCTAAATGTATGGTAAATTGCAATTAGTGCCAGGGGTAGGTAAACCAAGGAGGGTTGAGTTGATAGATATGAATATATTGTGCTTAATCCAAAAGGTGATGCCATAGGTTGAAGGGGGAGGGAGGGGGGGAGAGGGGGGGGGGGAAAGGGGGAAAAACGGGGGAACGGAATGGGTGTCGGAATTGGGGGAAGGAAGGGAAGGGGGGGAGGGGGGGGAGAAAAGAGAGGAGGGGACCCTGAGTATGGGAGGGATTAGGCGGGTTGAGGGAGAGGGAAAGGGGGAGGGGAAGAAAAATTGGGGAAAAGGAAAGGGGAAAGAGGGAGGAAAGAGGAGGTGGAAGGGAATGGAGGAAAAGGGAGGGGGGGAGGGAAAGAAGAAAGGGGGGGGGAGAGGTTTGGATGGGGAATGGGAAGGGAAAGGGATAGCAAAGGGGGGACAGAGGGGGAGGGAGGGAAGGGGAGGAAAAAGGGGAGGGAGAGGGGGGGGAAAGGGTGGGAGGAGAGGGATAAACTGGGTGCTGGGTTAGGTAGGGAAGAAAGAATGGCAAGGCATTTAGATGATACCTACCCTATAGCAGTTGCAAACAGGCTTAAAATGCACCCGGGATTCAGGACAGTACAGGTTAAATTGTAAGTTCCGGTCACGGTCCTCCAATAGTAGGAGGAACCTTACTGAGGTAGTGAGGTTAGAGTTGAGGTACATACAGTATCTCACAAATGTGAGTACCCCTCTCACATGTTTGTAAATATTTTATTATATCTTTTCATGTGACAACACTGAAGACATTACACTTTGCTACAATGTAAATTAGTGAGTGTACAGCTTGTATAACAGTGTAAATTTGCTGTTTCCTCAAAATAACTCAACACACAGCCATTAATGTCTAAACCACTGGCAACAAAAGTGAGTACACCCCTAAAAAATGAAAACATTTCCAAATTGGGCTCAAAGTGTCAATATTTTGTGTGGCCACCATTATTTTCCAACACTGCTCTCAAAGTGTCAATATTTTGTGTGGCCACCATTATTTTCCAACACTGCTTTAACCCTCTTGGACATGGAGTTCACCAGAGCTTCACAGGTTGCCACTGGAGTCCTCTTCCACTCCTCCATGATGACATCATGGAGCTGATGGATGTTAGAGACCTTGCGCTCCTCCACCTTCCATTTGAGGATGCCCCAAATATGCTCAATAGGGTTTAGGTCTGGAGACATGCTTGGCCAGTCCATCACCTTTACCCTCAGCTTCTTTAGCAAGGCAGTGGTCGTATTGGAGGTGTGTTTGGGGCCAATATCATCTTGGAATACTGCCCTGCGGTCCAGTCTCCGAAGGGAGGGGATCATGCTCTGCTTCAGTATGTCACAGTACATGTTGGCACCCCAGTGCAGGCAGCACTCATGCAGCCCCAGACCATGACATGCCCACCACCGTGCTTGACTGTAGACAAGACACATTCATCCTTGTACTCCTCACCTGGTTGCCACCACACATACTTAACACCATCTTAGCCAAATAAGTTTATCTTGGTCTCATCAGACCACAGAACATGGTTCCAGTAATTAATTTTCTTAGTCTGCTTGTCTTCAGCAAACAGTTTGCAGGCTTTCTTGTGCATCATCTTTAGAAGAGGCTTCCTTCTGGGATGACAGCCATGAGACCAATTTGATGCAGTGTGCAGTTTATGGTCTGAGCACTGACCCACTCCTTCAACCTCTGCACTGACACACTCCTTCAACCTCTGCAGAAATGCAGGCAGCACTCATATGTCTATTTCCCAAAGACAACTGGATATGACACTGAACATGTGCACTCAACTTTTTTGGTTGACTACGGCGAGGCCTGTTCTGAGTGGAACCTGTCCTGTTAAACCTCTGTATGGTCTTGGCCACCGCACTGCAGCTCAGTTTCAGGGTCTTGGCAATCATCGTATAGCCTAGGCCATCTTTATGTAGAGCAACCATTAATTTTTCAGATCCTCAGAGAGTTCTTTGCCATGAGGTGCCATGTTGAACTTGCAGTTACCAGTATGAGAGAGTGAAAGCGATAACACCAAATTTAACACCCCTGCTCCTCATTCACACCTGAGACCTTGTAACACTAATGAGTCACGACACTGGGAGGGAAAATGGTTAATTGGGCCCAATTTGGACATTTTCACTTAGGGGTGTACTCACTTTTGTTGCCAGGGGTTTAGACATGGGTTATTTTGAAGGGACAACAAATTCACACTGTTATACAAGCTGTACACTCACTACTTTACATTGTAGCAAAGTGGAATTTCTTCAGTGTTGTCACATGAAAAGATATAGTAAAATATTTACAAAAATTTCAGGGGTGTACTCACTTTTGAGATACTGTATGTGTGGATTTTTTCCCCATAAATATCTTTTTAGCCATTTCAAGCCTGTATTTTATTTTATTAATTAGTATATCTCCTCTTAAAATGGTTCCCCTTTTACAGAGCAGAGCTGCACTCAACGCTGTATCTTGGCTTAGGCCAATAAGGCCCAGGCCTATGGCAGCACTTTACAGGGGAGCAGCAAAAAAGCTGCCCAAAACAGCCTCCTCCCAGCTCCTGCATGAAAAGAGTTCCTGTGCACTTTTAGTGTAGTGCCAGTCCTATGGGGCAGACTGGGCCAGGGGGCAGGGTCCAGGAGGCAAATCGGTCATAAAATCAAACTGATGAGGCCTCACTGATGGCCACTGATAAGCTGCACTGATGGGCACTGATGAGGTTGCACTGATAAGGCAGCACTGATGGGCACTGATAGGCTGCACTGATATGCATTGATAAGGCTGCACTGATGGGCACTGATGATGTTGACTTATAGACTCTACTGATGGGACTGCACTGATGAGCACTGATAGGATGCACTGATGGGCACTAATAAGGCTGCACTGATGGCCACTGATGAGGCTGACTTTTAGGCATAAATGGGCACTGAAAGGCTATACTGATGGGACTGCACTGATGGGCACTGATAGGGACTAATGAGGCTGCACAAAATATACAAGTAAGCACTTGGTATCCACTTTTAATTTTCAGAGAGGAAGAGTTGAAGCTCTGAGAGGAAAAGGTGGAGCCTAAAGAGGAAAGGGTGTGGTTTACATATGACATGATGTGTTTTAAACAGGACGGGGGTGTGGCCTTGACAGGAAGGGGTGGGTCATATTTAAATTAGAGGGTGCACATGTTTAGTCAGGCCTAGGGCAGCACAAAATCTAAATACACCACTGGCTGCACTGTCAATGTCAGTTAGAGGTAGACTGTATTACAAGGAGTTCATGTCTGTATAGTCATATTAATAAACTGAATTATACATACAAAATATTTCAAACAATTAAAGTTGTTGTAAACTTCTAAAACAAACAAAAAAAAAATAACAAAGCTGTTCCTTCTAGTGTGTGTGTCTGCTTTTATCCAAAGCACTGCGTGTGATTTCTGAGGGGGCATGTCCTTTCCCTCCACTCAGGTCTCAGGTTACCTGCTCTGTGCTGTGCAGTCTATGACATCTGATCCCTACCACCTGCCTTCTAGAGCTGAGAAATAACCTTTGATCTGTGTGTTTGGTATGGATCTGGAGAAGAGCAGGCTGCAGATAAACAGGTATAATGTATAAAGAAGGATTTGTTTAATCTCTGTGTATTACCTGAGGCTAGTCATTTCAGTGGGTATATATAAGTGGTTGTTTACAACCACTGTAAATGAATTCAGTTTATACTGTATATATACAGTATATACAGTGGGGAGAACAAGTATTTGATACGCTGCCGATTTTGCAGGTTTTCCTACTTACAAAGCATGTAGAGGTCTGTCATTTTTATCATAGGTACTCTTCAACTGTGAGAGATGGAATCTAAAAATACAGAAAATCACATTGTGTGATTTTTAAGTAATTAATTTGCATTTTATTGCATGACATACAGTGGTGTGAAAAAGTGTTTGCCCCCTTCCTCATTTCCTGTTCCTTTGCATGTTTGTCACACTTAAGTGTTTCGGAACCAATTTAAACAATAGTCAAGGACAACACAAGTAAACACAAAATGCAATTTGTAAATGAAGGTGTTTATTATTAAAGGTGAAAAAAAATCCAAACCATCATGGCCCTGTGTGAAAAAGTGATTGCCCCCCCTTGTTAAAACATACTATAACTGTGGTTGTCCACACCTGAGTTCAATTTCTCTAGCCACACCCAGGCCTGATTATTGCCACACCTGTTCACAATCAAGGCATCACTTAAATAGGAGCTGCTTGACACAGTAAGGTCCACCAGAAGATCCTTAAAAGCTACACATCATGCCGAGACCCAAAGAAATTCAGGAACAATTGAGAAAGAAAGTAATTGAGATCTATCAGTCTGGAAAGGGTTATAAAGCCATTTCCAAAGCTTTGGGAATCCAGCGAACCACAGTGAGAGCCATTATCCACAAATGGCGAAGACATGGAACAGTGGTGAACCTTCCCAGGAGTGGCCGGCCGCCCAAAATTACCCCAAGAGGTCCAAGAGGTCACAAAAGACCCCACAACAATGTCCAAGGAACTGCAGGCCTCACTTGCCTCAGTTAAGGTCAGCGTTCATGCCTCCACCATCAGGAAAAGACTGGGCAAAAATGGCCTGCATGGCAGAGTTCCAAGGAGAAAACCACTGCTGAGCAAAAAGAACATCAAAGCTCGTCTCAATTTCTCCACAACACATCTTGATGATCCCCAAGACTTTTGGGACAACATTCTGTGGACTGATGAGACAAAAGTGGAACTCTTTGGAAGGTGTGTGTCCAAGTATATCTGGCGTAGAAGGAACACTGCATTTCAGAAAAAGAACATTATACCAACAGTAAAATATGGTGGTGGTAGTGTGATGGTCTGGGGCTGTTTTGCTGCTTCAGGACCTGGAAGATTTGCCGTGATAAAAGGAACTATGAATTCTGCTGTCTACCAAAGATCCTGAAGGAGAATGTCCGACCATCTGTTCGTGTACTCAAGCTGAAACGAACTTTGGTTCTGCAGCAGGACAATGATCCTAAACACACCAGCAAGTCCACCACCGAATGGCTGAAGAAAAACAAAATGAAGACTTTGGAGTGGCCTAGCCAAAGTCCTGACCTGAATCCTATTGAGATGTTGTGGTATGACCTTAAAAAGGCCGTTCATGCTCGAAAACCCTCTAATGTAACTGAATTAGGACAATTCTGCAAAGATGAGTGGGCCAAAATTCCTCCAGGACGCTGTAAAAGCCTCATTGCACGTTATCGCAAACGCTTGGTTGCAGTTGTTGCTGCTAAGGGTGGCCCAACCAGTCATTAGGTTTAGGGGGCAATCACTTTTTCACACAGGGCCATGATGGTTTGGATTTTTTTTCACCTTTAATAATAAACACCTTCATTTACAAATTGCATTTTGTGTTTACTTGTGTTGTCCTTGACTATTGTTTAAATTGGTTTGATGTTCCGAAACACTTAAGTGTGACAAACATGCAAAGGAACAGGAAATGAGGAAGGGGGCAAACACTTTTTCACACCACTGTAAGTATTTGATACATCAGAAAAGCATAACTTAATATTTGGTACAGAAACCTTTGTTTGCAATTACAGAGATCATATGTTTCCTGTAGTTCTTGACAAGGTTTGCACACACTGCAGCAGGGATTTTGGCCTACTCCTCCATACAGACCTTCTCCAGATCCTTCAGGTTTTGGGGCTGTCGCTGGGCAATACGAACTTTCAGCTCCCTCCAAAGATTTTCTTTTGGGATCAGGTCTGGAGACTGGCTAGGCCACTCCAGGAACTTGAGATGCTTCTTAGGGAGCCACTCCTTTGTTGCCCTGGCTATGTGTTTCGGGTCGTTATCATGCTGGAAGACCCAGCCACAACCCATCTTCAATGCTCTTACTGAGGGAAGGAGGTTGTTGGCCAAGATCTCACGATACATGGCCCCATCCATCCTCCCCACAATACGGTGCAGTCGTCCTGTCCCCTTTTCAGAAAAGCAGCCCCAAAGAATGATGTTTCCACCTCCATGCTTCACGGTTGGGATGGTGTTTTTGGGGTTGTACTCATCCTTCTTCTTCCTCCAAACACAGCGAGTGGAGTTTAGATCAAAAAGCTCTATTTTTGTCTCATCAGACCACATGACCTTCTCCCATTCCTCCTCTAAATCATCCAGATGATCATTGGCAAACTTCAGAGGGGCCTTGACATGCGCTGGCTTGATCATGGGGACCTTGTGTGCGATGCATGATTTTAATCCATAGCGGCGTAGTGTGTTGCTAATGGTTTTCTTTGAGACTGTGGTCCCAGCTCTCTTCAGGTCATTGACCAGGTCCTGCTGTGTAGTTCTGGGCTGATCCATCACCTTCCTCATGATCATTGATGCCCCACGATGTGAGATCTTGCATGGAGCCCCAGACCGAGGGAGATTGACCGTCATCTTGAACGTCTTCCATTTTCTAATAATTGGGCCAACAGTTGTTGCCTTCTCACCAAGCTGCTTGCCTATTGTCCTGTAGCCCATCCCAGCCTTGTGCAAGTCTACAATTTTATCCCTGATGTCCTTTGGCCATTGTGAAGAGGTTGGAGTCTGTTTGATAGTGTGCGTGGACAGGTGTCTTTTATACAGGTAACGAGTTCAAGCAGGTGCAGTTAATAGAGATAATGAGGGGAGAATAGGAGGGCTTCTTAAAGAAAAAATAACAGGTCTGTGATAGCCGGAATTGTTACTGGTTGGTTGGTGATCAAATACTTATGTCATGCAATAAAATTCAAATTAATTATTTAAAAATCATACAATGTGATTTTCTGAATTTTTGTTTTAGATTCCGTCTCTTGCAGTTGAAGAGTACCTATGATAAAAAAAATGACAGACCTACATGTTTTGTAAGTAGGAAAACCTGCAAAATTGGCAGTGTATCAAATACTTGTTCTCCCCACTGTATATATATATATATATATATATATATATATATATATATATACCATCTCTATGTGACAAAAAATTTAATGAACTGAAAACAATAGTCCATTACCAGGACAATGGAAATACCCATGCAATTACAACATTTTGGAGAGTAAACACCCAAAGATATTTTCAAAGAGTCCTGGTGAGTCTTTTGAAGATTTCCTTTTTATGCCACAAGTTTTTGAAAAAATGCGGAAAGAAAATAAAAAATTTTTTTTTACACAATGTTGTCAATTTAATAAGATATTTCTTACACACAGCATGACCATACTTAGAATTAAAAACCAAAACACATTATACTACTTCTCCTGAGTATGGGGATACCATATGTGTGAAACTTTTTGAGTGTCTGGACGGATTATGTACTATACATTTTATCTTGTGTATCACACAAATCAACCAATTGTTTTAAAACCAATGTACTGTAATGGTCACTTATTAGTTATGGAATATAGCCTAGTGTAGCATCACCTATATCAGGCCTAGTTCCTATAAGCCAAGTAAGCCTAGCCTAAGGGGCTCCTCCAAGAATGCCATGCTCACTGGCCAGAAAGTACAGGAAGCTAAAGGAAGGAAAGTGTAGTTGTTCACAGGGGGATGGCTGGAACTAGTATCTTGCAGGAACATAGTCAGTCAGATGTGCATATATAGGTCAGTTCAGGTGGCAGGCAGAGACATGGTCAGAAAACAGGCAAAAGATAAATCCAGGCAGCAGGCAGAAGTGTGGTCAATAAATAGACCAGGGTTAGTACAGGTGGCAGGCAGAGACAACACTGCACTGGTGTGGCAGTGATGAGGACTGCTGTTGCTGGCTGCACTGGGCTGGTGATAGTGGGACTTGTGTAGCAGTGATGGCTGTATGCACAATCATTTCGGACACTGTTCAGCTGCATTCCTGCATTCTGCATTGACAGTGATAGCTGTGATTGATCACAGCTATCGCATGGTACAGGTCTGCTGTGATTGGCCCTGTACTGTGTGATTGATGTGACTAATCAGAGATCACAGTAGTAAACAATGGCATCATGAATGATAGCCTTTGTTTACTACTGGCAATGGGATTATTGTGATTGGTCAAAGCAATCACATGGTACCAGGGCTAATCACAGTGGCCCTGTACCACAATCTGTTATCTGTTATATTCAGCGGACACAGCAGTCACATATCGTGCCACGGCGCACCCCCGAGGGAGCAAACAAGGTACACCTCTTGGAGAAATTTGGCCTAATTGTGAATTTTTAAGTAGAAATTACTTGTTCTAGTTTCCTAACTCTGAATTTTGTGGCTAAAAAAATGCTTTACATTTTTGGGGCTAATTTTTATACTGTTTTTTTCTTTTTCCTGCACAGCAGGAATACAGTTTTGAATTAGCTGATTGCCTTAACCAGACCAACCTATAACAATGGGGCCACATCCCTAATAGTGAACACAGATTACAAAATATTCAGAATGGGACTTTCTACAGGCACCATGAATACATTGCACAAATTCATTTAAAAAAAAATTACAAATTTATTTTTATTAATATATATATTAAATTAAACCTATAAGGTCAAAGATGTAGAGATCACTGTTGTAACAGCAAATTATAAACCTGTACTAAAAATCCACCACATTATGTACAAACATCTAGGACACACAAAGTGCATCAATTAAATCACGGAGCCTAAGCGTGTTTCAACTCACAGGGAGTCTTCTTCAGGCATTCTTTGCGTTATATCAAGTATACATACTGGGGCTCTTGTTGGCAAATGCACTCTCCTTGTTCACATCACACTATCTATGTATATTCTAACACTATGTTAACCCCCTGAAGAAGACTCACTGAGAGTTGAAAAACGTTGGATATAATTGGTACACTTTGTGTGTCCAAGATGATTGTACACGTTTAAACATGTGGTAGATTTTTAGTATATGTTTTTAATTTGCTGTTACAGCTGTGATCTCTACTTCTTTTGACCTCTGAGTCTATTTTAATATGTATATTATTAAAAATACATTTGTAATTTTGTAAGTATTAATTTGTGTACCGTATTCATAGTGCCTGTAGAACGTCCCATTCCATATATTTTGTAATCTGAATACAATTTCTTTAAATAAACATGGAGTTTGCCTGCTCTCTCCCTCTTCATTTGCCCCCTATGGAAAATAACTAGATTATGTGCAGATGATCTGCATGACTTACAAATTATATCTCTGAAAAGGTAACAGTACAATTGAACATTTTGGGCTGAAATATGAATTTTCTCTGCTTCCAAAATGTAATCCTATTTAAAAGGATGGTATTCTGTGCATGAATTCTTTACCATGTTTAACCTGTCTCTAAAAGTTAATGAATATCTTATTTTTTGTTATGGCTGTATTAGGAATACTCTTTCCTATTAAAAAAATTGAGATTTAGTTCTGAACACCAGTATCATTATAAATGTCTTTAAAAAGTAATTGTCTCTTTGCTTATTTCTGGCTAAAATATGACCTCCCCTTGCTTTTGGAATTTCCCAGAATTGAAAATGATGTGCACCAAATCTGTTCAATTTTTATATTATGTTTAAGGGACCAGTATTTTAATTTCATATTTATGCCTGATAAATTCCTATGCCCTGCCTCCCAAATTGCCTTCTATTAATTAAAAAGGATTAGATTCTGTGCCTCAAATGTGTATAATGTTTATACAGTGTCTCTCTGTCTCCAAAACCCCTTCACATATTAAAGGATGTTAGTATGCTACACTCTATAATAGTACACAGAAAATAGGCCACAAGCAACTGGATAGTAGATAAAATAGATAAAGATAAAGAAGATACAGATGTATTATAGCAAGTCAAGGTAACTGCAATGTATAAACCAGTACTCAGGCAGTTGAATATGTTTAAAGATGCTACTGAATAAGGTGGGCACTTTCCTATTGTATGACAATCAAATAAACAGCAACAAAGCTAAACATAATTTAACCCGTATAAAGCAGTGAAAATGTATAACCACATTAACTAACCTCAAAAAGGTGCCCTTGAGTGCACTCTGCACATAATGTGCCAATAGTGGCTGGGCATATGCGTTCCTGACAAGGAAGTACCCCAGAAGGTGGCTCTAAAATACCTGCTGCCTAATTGCCAGCATTAGCTGCCTATCAGTGGGGCCCATCTGTAAGGTGGTGCACATGAAGCTGTCCCTTTAGGATTGTACAATGAATGGCTGATGGGCTGTTAAGTAAGAAGCAGTCTCTATTGTTATTAACTGTGGTCATCACTTTGATCAGGTTCATGTCTCCCACTGTCTATTCCATCAATCACTGGAAGGACCTCCCGACAGAACTTGCAGCATTCTGTCGAATTTGAAGAACCCTAGTGAACATATACAGTGGTGTGAAAAAATGTTTGCCCCCTTCCTCATTTCCTGTTCCTTTGCATGTTTGTCACACTTAAGTGTTTCGGAACATCAAACCAATTTAAACAATAGTCAAGGACAACACAAGTAAACACAAAATGCAATTTGTAAATGAAGGTGTTTATTATTAAAGGTGAAAAAAAATCCAAACCATCATGGCCCTGTGTGAAAAAGTGATTGCCCCCTAAACCTAATAACTGGTTGGGCCACCCTTAGCAGCAACAACTGCAACCAAGCGTTTGCGATAATGTGCAATGAGGCTTTTACAGCGTCCTGGAGGAATTTTGGCCCACTCATCTTTGCAGAA
Source organism: Lithobates sylvaticus (assembly GCA_028564925.1). Taxonomy (NCBI): domain Eukaryota; kingdom Metazoa; phylum Chordata; class Amphibia; order Anura; family Ranidae; genus Lithobates; species Lithobates sylvaticus. The sequence continues at coordinate 126,238,956 of CM053035.1, read as the reverse complement.
TTGTCCTAATTCAGTTACATTAGAGGGTTTTCGAGCATGAACGGCCTTTTTAAGGTCATACCACAACATCTCAATAGGATTCAGGTCAGGACTTTGGCTAGGCCACTCCAAAGTCTTCATTTTGTTTTTCTTCAGCCATTCGGTGGTGGACTTGCTGGTGTGTTTAGGATCATTGTCCTGCTGCAGAACCCAAGTTCGTTTCAGCTTGAGTACACGAACAGATGGTCGGACATTCTCCTTCAGGATCTCTTGGTAGACAGCAGAATTCATAGTTCCTTTTATCACGGCAAGTCTTCCAGGTCCTGAAGCAGCAAAACAGCCCCAGACCATCACACTACCACCACCATATTTTACTGTTGGTATAATGTTCTTTTTCTGAAATGCAGTGTTCCTTCTACGCCAGATATACTTGGACACACACCTTCCAAAGAGTTCCACTTTTGTCTCATCGGTCCACAGAATGTTGTCCCAAAAGTCTTGGGGATCATCAAGATGTGTTGTGGAGAAATTGAGACGAGCTTTGATGTTCTTTTTGCTCAGCAGTGGTTTTCTCCTTGGAACTCTGCCATGCAGGCCATTTTTGCCCAGTCTTTTCCTGATGGTGGAGGCATGAACGCTGACCTTAACTGAGGCAAGTGAGGCCTGCAGTTCCTTGGACGTTGTTGTGGGGTCTTTTGTGACCTCTTGGATGAGTCGTCGCTGCGCTCTTGGGGTAATTTTGGGCGGCCGGCCACTCCTGGGAAGGTTCACCACTGTTCCATGTCTTCGCCATTTGTGGATAATGGCTCTCACTGTGGTTCGCTGGATTCCCAAAGCTTTGGAAATGGCTTTATAACCCTTTCCAGACTGATAGATCTCAATTACTTTCTTTCTCAATTGTTCCTGAATTTCTTTGGGTCTCGGCATGATGTGTAGCTTTTAAGGATCTTCTGGTGGACCTTACTGTGTCAAGCAGCTCCTATTTAAGTGATGCCTTGATTGTGAACAGGTGTGGCAATAATCAGGCCTGGGTGTGGCTAGAGAAATTGAACTCAGGTGTGGACAACCACAGTTATAGTATGTTTTAACAAGGGGGGCAATCACTTTTTCACACAGGGCCATGATGGTTTGGATTTTTTTTCACCTTTAATAATAAACACCTTCATTTACAAATTGCATTTTGTGTTTACTTGTGTTGTCCTTGACTATTGTTTAAATTGGTTTGATGTTCCGAAACACTTAAGTGTGACAAACATGCAAAGGAACAGGAAATGAGGAAGGGGGAAAACACTTTTTCACACCACTGTAAAGGCCATCTTCTCTTTGTCTTCTAGGTGCATGGGAATCTGGTAATACCCACTCTTGAGGTTTAGCACACTGAACTACTTTGCCCCCAATAGGCATTGTAGGGTATCTTCTATCTGTGGAGTGGTGTACTGGTCAGGGATAGTTCTCCTGTTGGGTGTTTGGTAGTTGATAAACATCCTCAGAGAGATGTGATGTATTAGGTGACAAGGGATCAATAGGCACCACATACCCAATATTACAAAAATTGGACAATTATTATTGAAAGGTATTTTAACCACTTTACAACCAGCGCACGACGATGTACGTTCCTTTTTTGAAGAGGGATATCTCGGTAACGGCAGCAGCTGCTGCCACAACCGAGATGTCCATCTCTTCAGGCGCCGGTCATATTTACGATAATGGTGGTCTCTGCGGCGGATTGAGTCCTTTCATCTGCTGGGTATGGAGCTGAGTGAGGCTAAGATGGCCCCCACCCGTCTCTATACCATAGCAGGGCGGAAGCAATGTCAAAACGTCACTTCCGCCCATACCTCTTAAAGGAACATTTTTTCAATGTCATTTTTTTAAATTACATTTTTTTTTTTGCATTTAAATCTAAATATGAGATCTGAGGACTTTTTGACCCCATATCTCATATTTAAGAGGACCTGTCATGCTTTTTTTCTATTATAAGGGATGTTTACATTGCTTGTAATAGGAATAAAAGGGACCCAATTTTTTTTTTAAACAGTGTAAAAATAAATAAAATTAAGTAATTTATTTTACTTGATTTTATTTATTTTTACACTGTTTAAAAAAAATAATAATTTTTAAAGCGCTCCGTCCCAATGAGCTTGCATGCAGAAGCGAACGCATACGTGAGTAACGCCCGCATATGAAAACGGTGGTCAAATGTGATGTATCACCGCAATCGGTAGAGCGAGAACAATAATTATAGCCCTAGACCTCCTCTGTAATACAAAACATGCAACCTGTAGAATTTTTTAAACGTTTTGGAGATTTTTGAGGGTAAAAGTTTGACGCCATTCCACGAGCGGGTGCAATTTTGAAGCGTGACGTGTTGGGTATCAATTTACTCGGCGTAACATTATCTTTCCCGATATATTAAAAATATGGACTAACTTTACTGTTGTCTTATTTTTTTATTCAAAGAAGTGAATTTTTTCCAAAAAAAGTGCGCTTGTAAGACTGCTGCACAAATACAGTGTGAAAAAAAAGTATTGCAACAACTGCCATTTTATTCTCTAGGGTGTTAGAAAAAAACAATATATAATTTTTGGGGGTTCTAAGTAATTTTCTAGCAAAAAAAAATGTTTTAACCATGTAAACACCTAAAATCAAAAACGAGGCTGGTCTTAAAGTGGTTAAAGGGTGCCAAAAACCACTGCTATGCAAACAAGGTTAATTAAAACATCATTTTTATTACATACACAAACTTAAAAAAATGTATATGTAATAAAAATTATGCTTTATTTAAATTTGTTTGCATAGTAGTGGTTTTTGGCACCTTTAAAATGTCTCAGAAAGATGTTTTTCTTCTGCGCCACCACTATGGGGGAGGCATAGGAACTCCAAGACTCTCAAATAATGCCAATTCTCTTCAACTCTGCCAATTGGTCATGGAGATCTTCCAGATCATCCAAAGGGATCCATCTTGCTCTTTCCTTGAATAGCTTCCTGAAGGTGAATTAGATGTTTGGCATTCTCAGGAGTTGGGTTTGGGCTAGACATGTGCACTGCCAAAAAATGTGTTTGTTTTTGTTTCATTCATTTTTTTCTTTTTCGTTTTTCGGGTCATTCGTTATGAAAAAAATTTGTTATTTCGAATAAATTCGTAAATTTGAAAATTTGAAAATTCGTAAATTTGAAAATCCAAAAATCAGAAAATTTGAAAATCTGAAAATAAGAAGGAAAATCCAAAAATTCAAAAGAACAAAAATCCAAAAATTTGAAAATACAAAATAATTACTAACTAACTAACTAATAATAATTAACTATTAAATTATAGGTATTGGAATTTCCTTTCAAATTTGTCTGTTAGGTAACATAACGAATACGAATTTATCTAAAGTTACAAATTATCTGAAACAACAAATAAACAAATGTAACGTAAAGAATTAATAATAATAGTAAATAATAATAACAAAAAGTTTTTATTATTATTATTTATTATTATTTTTTACATTCCATTAGTTTAGATGTGGCATTTGTTATTTTGGATAATTCGTAACTTTGGATAAATTTATATTCATTACATTCAATAACAGACACATTTGAAAGGAAATGCCAATAGCTATAATTTAATAGTTGGTAATAGTTATTCTTAGTTAGCTAGTTATTGTTTCAGATTTTCGAACTTTCGGGTTTTAAATTTTTCGGATTTTCGTTCTTATTTTCAGATTTTCGAACCTTCAATTTTTGAATTTCAGATTTTTCGGATTTTCAAATTTAGAAAAATTTTGTTAAATGAGTTTTTGTTAATTCGAATATTTCTGAATTAAAGAATTTGTTGAATTTCGTCGAATTTGTAACGAAACAAATTGCACATGTCTAGTTTTGGCTTCCTTTCACCATTCAGGTGAGGGTGAACAAATTTGTTCTGTTTTGTGGGTATAACCTTTCTACAAGGATCTCATCTTTTGCTCCCCTTACCAAATCAGATGGCGAGACAGGGGTAGCTTATCATTTGGATCCCCTTGTCCTGTCAGCATTCAGGTCTATACAGCTCTTCATTGGAGAGTCAGTAGTGTTGCAAACACTGACAGGAATCTTTTCATTACTTAATTTTAAAGCCTTCATGGATCAAATCTACCCCGTATCTTTTCCCTGGGAATTGGCTTCAAGAACAACAAAGGGCCCTGGTTGATCCCATCTAAACTTGAAGCTAATAGACATGTCACCTCTCCTGGCTGCAGTATCTTCTTGCCTCTGTCTAGTCACCACAGTTTCCCCACTGGGGCTTTTTGTTCTTGTGACAGGCGCTGGAACACTTGAAGCATGGGTTGGACACTTTCGGCTGTCAAATCCTTTCTAGTTGCAAGGGGAATGAGCAGTTTTCTCACAAAATCACAGTTCATCCCCATTAGCAAGGAGTTCCTTTTAGCCCAGGAAGGGCGAGGGCACACCACAGCAAGGGTATAAAATGTCTCAGATTCCCCAGCTCTCAAAGAATCAAATGTCAACTTGATAGTCAGGTACCCGTTGTAGGGGTTCTTCTGGGTCCTAATACCCTACATCTCTAGCTCTTCCAACTTTTCTATGGGTTGATGTTTAAGGCGTATGTTATAAACGTTTTTGTATAGCAGGGTCACCTGGGCTCCTGTTTCCAGAAGGGCTTTCTACTTGGATTGGCAAGATGGGAGATGGGCCTACTAATTTGTCAAGGATTTTGCTTGGAGCATCTGGGCAAAGTTTCCTGCAGTCTGTATTTGTGCCATCTTCTTAGTTGGCTTTGGATTTTGCTGGAGTCTTTATGGAGCTTGAGGAGATTGGTGTGCACTGTTTCTCTGGGACTACTTACCTGAGGTCAAGAAAAGTGAGATGGATGGTTGTTCAGAAACAGCCGGGGGCCCCCTTTGGAGCTCAACTGTTGTTTCCTCATATCTTTGAATTTGGAGTTAGCTGTTGAAGGTGGACAGCCAGTTGGCTCCTTCACCAGGGCCCTCTGAAATGTCCTGCTGACTTTCAGACTTTGACAGGCTTGAACAGTCACATCAGTAGTGTCTCACTCCTCTGCAGTTAAAGCAAACTCCTTGACTCACTTGTTTCTCAACATGAACATCCATAGAACTCGAAGACTGACTGGGCCCTGGAACACTCTCACCAGGCGATGGGACAATTTTGGTTGCCAGTAGATTCATCATCTCCTTTAGCTGGGCCATCTTGGTTTTAAAGCACTTTGTCTCTGGGTTGCCACTGGCTACACTAGCCATCTGACCCAGCGACAGGTTCTGATCATATGCTTCTCTTTTTACTCTCCACCATGGCTTCCTCTTCTTGCAAAGTCCTGATTAGTTCAGGGTATTTCAATATTCCACTCTTTGAGTTTTCTGCTGAATCATGATAAGATCAAAAGGCTGAGCTACCCTTAAAACATATTCTTCTGATCTAGGATCTATACCTTTTCTGTTCTCCTGAACACAAATTGCAGGATACTTAAGTAGTCACAAGTAGTACTCTCCTGTTTGCTATGTTTCAGGTTGCACATAGCTTCAGAAGCAGACCCCCTTTAGCTCTTAGTGACTCTCTGTTTATTTTAATTTTTTAAAGAAAAACTCGGAGAGCGATATTGTCTAAATACATGGGATTTGGTGTGGTCATTCATTGGCGATTCACACACGCTCAATTTTATTCATATAAAGCTTGCATGGTTTGCTCTAGCCATTCCTTGAAACTCTCCTCTATGGCAGGCACTGGCTGGTTCCCTGCAAAAGCTCTCAGTTTCCAGTACATGGACCCAATGTATATTGAGTGATTCTTCTGGCACTCTGCCATGAAGTCTCCCAAAACAGCAATTCATTTGGGACCTCTTATGGTTACAGGCACTGGCAGAGTGGCCCCTTCTTTTAGGGTTGCCTGACTTGAGCTTCTTGGGTTGACATATGGCGCTTTCAGCTGAACCAGGTGGGCCTTAACATCATTAGTCAGCTTTATTCCCTTTCTTCATTCTAATAGGATATAGGTGCAAGAGGTCACTTGATTTAGTTTCATGTCCAGTATGTACACCCTCTGATCAGGGACCAGTGAGATCCATGCTTGGCGTAACTGTTCTTCTGTCCAGGTATTTCTGGGAATATCGACCATTGTTTTGCTAACTTTCAGAACAGAGATATCAGTGCCTACTTGTAGCGCTTTAAGTGGATCAGTCTCTCGGCACTCTGGTGTGAGTGCAGACACCCCAATGACAGGTCTGCACTCTCTGGCCTCCTCTCTGTTAAGACCCCTATCTATCTTGCATTGTCCAGAAAAACCTGAAGCTCTCCTCCTCTGTATGCAAGGAATTTTGGTGCTTGTAATTTCTGGCTGTATTCCCCTCTGCATTGCGCAGAATAGTGCTTTCTCTGGACTACATTTCCTAGTTCTATTCTGACTGCATGATCAATTCTCCTGCTGCTCACAAGCTCCGCTGCTGAAGACAACCTCCCACTCTTTCTGGACTGCGGCCTATGTTGCTGCCTCTGGTAAGGGTCATGATCACCTCTTGGGAGGAACACCATGCTCGCTACTATTATGTTGTGAATACTGGTTATGTTATGTTACGTCGTATTATGTATATTATAATTAATTTGTTTCTCTTTTTCTTATCTCTGTAGTATTATATATTGTCTCTGTTATTATAACACCATAGTATGCAAACAAAAGCTCCTGAGGAAGCGATGAACACCCACGAAACATGTCGAACATGCCAATTTACCGGGAAAACAGGGTGAACTGGTACTACCATCTTTGTTAGTTGTACAACCCCCTGAATGAATAGACAGAGATATATATTTTTAAATAAATATGTATTTTTTTAATATGCTGATGTTAATTCAATAAAATCTACTTGTTTTATACTTCTACTCATGTGCAGTGATGGGAGGTCCAACACCCGTCACACTACATCCTCCTGACCTGCAACACTTCCGACCCCTCCTTACATCCTTCACCTGGAGCATACTCTCTTCAAAGACCCTGCATATTTTATGGTTCAGGCTGGGGCTCCAGGGTTAGTAAAATAGGGGCCCAGGCCGCCTGGCGTATGACACAACTTGAGGGTTCCTAAACCATTGCCAGGAGGGTAAATTTCATTCCAGCTAGCCACCACCAGCTCCTAGGTACAGTATATCAAGTTTACACTCACACTCACTTTTATATACACATAACTCTTTTTGTCTTGCATACAAAGTCAGTAATAAAGCATTGCAGTGAACTTTACTAGGCAGTCTATGGTCTTTCAGTTATATAATGTCCATTACAGATCTATACAATTTGCATTAACATGTTCCAGAAAATAGCCTAACACTCAAGTACTGGTCCTAAATAAATTGTAACTATCTTTCTAACTCTATACTCAGTAGGGGGCACTGTGGTGCTCACTTACTTATAAAGTACTTATAAAGTAAGATTTGCAGATCTTCTCTTCAGACCCTAGGCTTCATGGCATCCCATTCCCACAGAGGGGTGTGCTCCCACTCTATGCTTGCTTTATACTGCTCTCTTTCCATACACAGATCCTAAATAGATCCTCCTCCCAGGAAAGGAAAAGGAAAGGAAAAGGGAAAGTAAAAGGGGAGTACCACACACAAAGGGCTGTAATTATGCATTGGAGGGAAACCCCTCTTATAAGCTTTAACGTGGAAACAGCTGATGGAGAAAGTAAAAGTACAGTTTATTAGGTAAAAGTGGGATAGTTTTCTTTGAAGTTATGCATTTTCATGGATTACCTAAAGGTGGACAGAGAAGGAGATAGCCAGACAGATCGGGGTTGAGAGTTCTAGAAGAAAGGAGAGGCTCTGGAGAAGTACTGGAGGCGAGTATGGGAGGGCGTGATGAGAGAGCTGGAGTGCAGGAGGTCCTGGGAGGAGTGAAGAGGATGGTTTGGGTGATATTTTCTATTACCTAGGCATAATACAGTAGCCAAAACAATTACGTTTTCATATATGAGGCTATGGCATTCATTTTTACATTATTACATGATCCTTCTTACAGCTGTTGCTGTTACCATATTGCATTTTCTGTTTGTAATACTCTCTGATGTAATGCCAAGCTAAAAGGAGTTGACAATCACCCACAGACACTCTGAGCTGCATGTGGCCCTGCATCAACTGATAGGCAATTAATTGCATCCAGGTCATAAAAGCACAGCCGTTTACCATGCTGTGGGTTATTTATTCTTTTCTACTTCTTATTGTTATTTGTGGCGATGTGAATGTGTCAGAAGTTAAAAATAGAAATGGCACAGAAACTAGGAATAGAAATCTTTAGAAATTCAATGAAAAACATGACCTGTAAAATATTACCACAGTCATGTTTTATTAAAGCATGGGTTGATATTAAATTAGCCTGTTGTGTCGAAAAAAAATCTATTTTTAGAGCAGCACTATAGATGTACAAGATTATAATATAAGCAGAAAATTTAGGAAAAAAGGATATTGTTTCTGACCTTTTAGAAGAGTGCCTGTGTTACTGCAGGGGACTTGTCAACAGCTTGACTAGTTATTTCACTGGCTTTGTCGTGACAGTCAAAACGCAGAGCTGCTGGTCTTTCCAACAGAGTCATCTCATGTAACTGTTGTGTATGAGACTTGTCAGTTTGCCAGTATCAAGTGTAATACAGCAGCTGGCCAGCTGGTGACTCAACTAGAGCTTCAAACTCACACTGTAACATGGACTACTTATTTGCTGAAAGTTGGGGGTTGATAAATCTTTTTATGTATTTACATTTTATGAAATATTCCAATGCATTTTCAAGAGGCATTGAGACCCCTTCTGTAGAGAAGTGCTTTTATGTACTTTCACTTTTTTTACTATATTACCTAATAGGCTGATACATTCAGCTCACCACAGTCGTTGCCTGCATTGTAATCTTTAAGCTCTGTAAAAAGGATTCTCAAAGTCCTCCAAAATGCATTGGCCTGTTCCATGAAATTCTAATACATAAAGACAATAGATATGTACTATTCCATTTCTGAATACTTGCTCTTTAGTGCTTCTACACAGTAACATTGAGTTCCATGTTAAGAAGGACCTCCATGTTGGAATGCTTCCTTCCATGTGTGCAGCCTGAATATGCTGTATATGAATAACATCTAAATTACAATCTATATGGATACATTTTAGTACATTCTAATCCAGTACCAGCAAAACCCCTGTACAAAGTAGCAACATTTTCTCAACAGACATTTGTTGAGTAATGTAGAGTTCTAGAAAGAAAAAAAAAATCAGCGTAGAGCCTATTTTATAAAGAAGTTTTGTAAAAGAAAGGATCTTTAACCTACTCTGCTTACAAAGCTGCTATTTTAATAAACGGAAAACAGTATCCCTAGAAAAATAATTAATACTTTACTGAACTGCCAATTTCCATTGTCGTGAGAAGTATCTCCTCTAGGCTCTGTGGTTTCATCCACTGGGCCCTACATCCATACAGGACACAATAGTGATGTAAAGGGCATCAAATGGAATCATAGCACAACGTGGAGTACCAGGCATCCAACACACCCAGAAATATCTTGGATGCTAAAGATTCTCTAGCAAGCTTATCTCTTTAGGATAACATAAAGTATTGACACAGGCAGTAGTGTTAATTATTTTCTTAACAGACAGGCCTGTTTTTTTAAATTGTGGCAGATTTACTTTGATGTACACAAAGGAAAATACAGAAACTTGTCTGAAACCAGGATCCCATGTTTGGTCTTAAAATGCTACTAAACCCACAACAGTAAAATCAGTCTGTATATGCAGTAAGGCATGCTTGTTATACTCACTGTGGAACCTAAGGGGTTAATCCTCTGTATTGTGTAAAAGGGCTTTTTGAGCCTGTCTTCTCTGTTCTTCTCCCTTTTCCACTGTCTCCAATTAATCTTCTGATAGAACGATGCACATGCTCAGTTTGGTGTGTATTGCTATAGAGTTATTTTTTTCTTGGGAGAGTGAATATGATCAGCACACGGCCAATCAGCACTGTCCAGACAGAGGGACAGGGGTCCTGCAGCTTCATTGAACAGTCATAGGAGAATGAGAACTCCTACAAGCTATAACCAGATACTGATAGAAATCACAAGACTGCTCTAACTGCTGATGAAAAAAGGTATTTAGCAGTTTATATTTACTAAAACTATTGCATTTCCAAGTCCTGTGTACTGTGCGATGTACTGTGGGAGACCACATATAGTGAATGCAGGATCCCAGGTTTAGTAACACGTACGATCAGGAAATAATACTATTGGGGTTATTTACTAAAGGAAAATACACTTTGCACTGCAAGTGCACTTGAAAGTAAAGTCGCTGTAGATCCGAGGGGGACATGCAAGGACAATAAAAAACAGCATTTTAGCTTGCACATGATTGGATGATTAAATCAGCAGACCTTCCCCTCATTTCAGATCTACCCCTTAGATTTAGAGTGACTGTACTTTCAAGTGCACTTGCAGTGCAAAGTGGATTTGCATTTCGTAAATAAACCCCTATGTCTTGCTCTCACAGTTTTCTGATGTAGGCCTTTCTTCTTTCATGTGAGCCATCTTATTGATTCTAGGCTCAGAGATAAGTCTTATCCTTCAAGGGAGTGGGCTAATTTATACCGTCTAATTTCTATGAACCCCCCAGCCTTAGATTTAGGGGAGAGGCTGAGTGAAAGAGTGAAAGAGAAGTTCATGAGGATGGACACATGCTGTTTATTAGATACTCAAAGATTGAAGCTTAAAGTGTTTCTAAAGGCTGAAGGTTTTTGAAGTTAATGCTTTTTTACCTTAATGCTGCTCATTCCCCCACAGCCCCCCCTTATACTTACCTGAAACCAATCTCAATCCAGGGATGTGCATGAGAGCAGCCTCACAGCCAGTAATGAGGGAGCAGGGGTCCAGTCTGAGCCACACTCTTTGTATCTATGGACACGCAGAGCAGGCTCAGGAGAGAGCCCCCATAGCAAGTAGCTTTTGCTATGGTGGGCACTTAGCTGAGAGGGAGGAGCCAGGAGCTCTGTGAGGGCACCCAAGAAGAGAAGGATTGGAGCTGGTCTGTGCAAACCCATTGCATAAAGCATGTAAGTATAACATATTTGCTTAAAACAAATAAACAAAAAAAAGGGTTTACGATCAGTTTAAATGAGAGTTTAGAGTGAACTCTTTCTCTATATGCACCAAGGGACGTTTATGGGTCAGCAGTATGGAACACCATTATACATCATATAATTGTAGGGACCACTGGATATATTGGGTTCCTTCTGTCCTGTAGATGTGATGACCCACCCCTACCTGGACCTGAGAACACTGACAAACCTCAAATGGTTTAAATGGGCTTTAATAATCAGAGTAAAGCATTGTATGAGAATGGTTTAGAAGACAATAGTTTCAACAGCAATACACTCTCAGTATCAGAGTAATACAACACAAGGTTTCACTGGTCATTCCCCACAGCCTCCTGGAAAGCAACCGGTGTGAAAATGCAAACAAGGCATGTTTTAAACCCTTGAGAGAGCTACACTTTGGCAACAACTGTACAGTAGGGATGAGCTTCGAGTTCAAGTCAAACTCATGTTCGACTCGAACATTGCCTGCTCGCCCGTTCACCAAACAGCAAATAATTTGGGGTGTTCGCGGCAAATTCGAAAAGCCGTGGAACACCCTGTAAAAGTCTATGGGAGAAATCTAAAGTGCTAATTTGAAATGCTTATATGCAAGTTATTGACATAAAAAGTGTTTGAGGACCTGGGTCCTGCCCCAGGGGATATGTATCAATGCAAAAAAAAAGTTTTAAAAACTACAGTTTTTTCGGGAGCAGTGATTTTAATAATGCTTAAAGTGAAACAATAAAAGTGTAATATTCCTTTAAATTTCATACCTAGGGGGTGTGTATAGTATGCCTGTAAAGGGGCGCATGTTTCCCCTGCTTAGAACTGTCCCTGCACAAAGTGTAATTTCTGCAGGAAATAAAAAGCAAGTAATTTAAAAGCACTCGCTAAGTGCTAAACGATTCAATTACCTACACAATTTAAAAGCACTCGCGGCTATAATGAATTGTCGGCTCCTGATAATACAGAGAAGAGTCATTGAAAGTCATCGATAAAAAAATAAAAAAAATGCGTGGGGGTGCCCCCAAATTCAATTACCAGGCCCTTCAGGTCTGGTATGGATATTAAGGGGAACTCCACGCCAAATAAAAAAAAAATGGTGTGGAGTTTCCCCCAAAAATCCATACCAGACTCTTTATCCGATCATGCAACCTGGCAGGCCGCAGGAAAAGAGGGGGGACAAGAGAGCGCCCCCCCTCCTGAACCATACCAGGTCACATGCCCTCAACATTGGGAGTAGCCCCCCAAAGCACCTTATCCCCAAGTTGATGGGGACAAGGGCCTCATCCCCACAACCCTTGCCCAGTGGTTTTGGGGGTCTGCGATCAGGGGGCTTATCGGAATCTGGAAGCCCCCTTTAACAAGGGGACCCCCAGATCCCGCCCCCCTGTTTGAAATGGTAAACAAACTGTAAAAAATTGTAAAAAAACACACAGACACCGTTGGGATAAGTCCTTTATTAAAAATAAAAAAAATTTAAAAAAGATTCCAGCGGTGGTAATCCACTCTTGGTATCCTGCGATGGGTGATCTCTTCTCCGGGGTCCAGCGATGGATAATCTCTCCTCTCCAGGTCCAGGGTCCAATGATGATGTCCAGCGCAGCGCATCCTGTCTCCACCGGAGACACAGCTGGAATCCTGGTAGCCTGACAGGTCTCTTAGCTGAGGAGGACGGGGCCACCCGTCATGTGACCCCGCCCCCCTCTGATGCAAGGGGAAACCCAAGCTTCCACAGTGACGTGCGGGTGACCCCGCCCCCTCTGATGTAACGGAAACCTGTATTACATCAGAGTTACCCTTAAAATCCATACCAGACCTGAAGGGTCTGGTATGGATATTTGGGAGGGACCCCACGTTATTTTTTTTATTTGACGCAGGGTTCCCCTTAATATCCATACACAGACCTGAAGGGCCTGGTAATTGAATTTGGGGGGACCCCCATGCATTTTTTTCATCAATGACTTTAAATGACTGTTCAAGGGGAGCTGACAATTCATTATAGCCGCGAGTGCTTTTAAATGACTTTTTTTTCCTGCAGAAATTACACTTTGTGCAGGGACCGTTCTAAGCACAGGGAACATGCGCCCCTTTACAGGCATACTATACACACCCCCTAGGTACGAAATTTAAAGGAATATTACACTTTTATTGTTTCACTTTAAGAATTATTAAAATCACTGCGCCTGAAAAAACTGCAGTTTTTAAAAGTTTTTTTTGCATTGATACATGCCCCCTGGGGCAGGACCCGGGTCCCCAAACCTGTTTTATGACAATAACATGCATATTAGCCTTTAAAATTAGCACTTTTGATTTCAAACGTTCGAGTCCCATAGACTTTAATGGGGTTCTAAAGTTTGTGCAAATTTTTGGTCCGTTTGCAGGTTCTGGTGCCAACCGAACTGGGGGTGTTCGGCTTATCCCTACTGTACAGTCTACCTACTGCAGTGATGGTAAGTGGAACACAAGACAGTTTGGATAACTGGAACACTAAAAGGCAGGATAGACCTGGAACACTCTGGAACACCAGTATAACACATGCATCATGTGGTCCTTTCCCAGCAGTCAGTCTCCTCTGCAGCAGTACATGTCTCTCAGGCTCTCTCCACTAGTAGTATTAAATGTTGTTAATACACATTAATACAAAAAAATTACAACCAGCTTATGTCTCCTAAAAAGCATTCCCTTGTAAAACTTAAAACACTTTAATCTTTCTTCACACAAGTAATGAATTCAGTATTGTCTTAAACTTTAGTTGGATGCATAGGTTTCCCAGCTTTATACATACTTAGGCCAATAATAAAAACAATTCCAATTAGATGTTCAATCTAATGCATTAAATATTAGAAGCTGAGTCAAATTATGTTATCTGCAGATATAAATATATCTAAATCCAGTTAAAGGACTGTCAGTAAAGGTAGCAGCAGAGATGTGATTACTTTTAAATCTGTGCTGCAAAATCCAATGACCCCTAAAATATTCACATTATTACGTTACCTTCTAATGTCCTGTAGAGGTTAAAGACTCCCCATTTCATTCCAGAATCACACTCACAAACATGGTCAGCATAAAACAGTGGTATCCGCACCAGTTACTAGTCTAGAGCAAATATTTACCTTCAGTAAGTGTACACTTTAGGGACTTTAGGCCATCTGTAGCGGTTTGTTCTGAAATATTGTTTTATGACTGTATTAGTAAGTAATTGGGGAAAAGCTGCAGTAGGCCAGGAATTGAGTAGTTGCTGGATGGTATTTTTATTGATCAGAGCCATTTGATGCTTAGAGATTAACCACATGACATTCTAAAAAGAAATATATATATTTTTTAAAGATTGCGCAAAATATATGGAATCACCTCCACTTTGTTGGCCTGTACCTTTTTAAATATAAAAATTGCCTAGTGATGTAACATAAGGAATAAAAAAAAAAAAAAACTCTCTTGATAAAACTGAAGGTTTTAATTAAAAAAAATGAAAAAAAATATATATATTGACAATATCACATGGACACTTGGATAGCAATTAACTGACTTTTACTGTTTCCTGGAATTCCTATTTAAAGGTACTAATGCAGAAAACAAAACTGGGCCTAACGTATGATATCTGATGTTTCAGAAAGCACTTCAACTTAAATTTGTCATTCTGTCACCAAAAGATTTTGATCTCTGCCTCTTAAAGTTTAAACGATTCAATTACCTACACATTTTGGGTGAATATATTTGGAAATAAGGAGTATATATGGGAAGGGTTAAATCTGCTGTCTATTTTTTCCCGTCTGTGTATGAATAGGGAGGTTCCCCTTCTCTTCCTGTCCTGGAGATGTAACAGGAAGATGGAGAAGATCTCTACAAAGTGAGTATACTTCCCTTTGAGACAGGTATCAATGGATCAGAAGTTCCCATTGAACGATTTCTTCTCTATTCCTGCTTGGCGGTAGCTGTCCTCCAGGATGAGAGAAAAGGGGAACACAGGAAGCGCCACCCGAGTGTAGTTTTAAAGTACAATTTAATGGCAAGGTAAGCAATGACACTCACAGGATGAAGATTAAAAACAAGCTCATCTGTATGTGGCATCTCTCGTAGCGTCCAAGGCAAGTATCCACGCGTTGTAGAGATGTCAGGGGATCTACTGTTGGTCCTATGGAACCCAGGAAGTCAGCCAGAAGGTCTCATAAGACTGCCACTGACTATATTACTGAGCCAAAATAGAAGTAGATAAGGAATATATAGGCAGGAAGATTATATAAAGAGGTAAAAATATATAAAAAATATATGTAAAATATATATTTTTATGGCCGGAGCACTATGTCAGGGAGAGATGCGAACCACATAAACACGTCACAAGACTAACAGCATAAAGTAGACCTGAAGTGTACCCTGGTCTGCTGGACGGTATGCCAAGAGAAGGGGGCATACCCAAGATAGGTGAATGGATGGTAAGATAGGTGAATGGATAGTTTTGTAGAGAAAGTGTTTTAAGAGAAGTGCCCTAAGAAGGGGAATGGGTGGGTGAGTACCGCGCACTGGACCGACAAAGACCAGTGTGGGTGGTCTGCTTAAATACCCCCCAGGCTCTTCCCATACTGGCCTTCCTATTTATGGTCGGAGCCCTATGTCTGGGAGAGATGTGAACCGCATAAACACATCACAAGACTAGCAACATAAAAAAGACCTGAAGTGTGCCCTGGTCTGCTGGGCAGTATGCCAAGAGAAGGGGGCAAAACACTTGGTTAGGGAGGTAATTATTTATTTGAGCTGATAACGTACTACTGGGCAAGCTTGCTGAAGGCTTATAATGTTTCTGCTTTCTGATTCGGAATGTATCGGGCAAAGCAAGTGGAATTTCCACCTGCCCATTCTCTTGATGACATGGCCCGGTACCCTGTGATGTGATGCTGTTGATGCTGCTCCAATCTGGAAGGAATATCCAGATTATCGGCTGGGTCAAGGCCTAAGTTAAGCGAGAGGATCCTAATGTGTCTGGTGAACTGGCTACCACTCAGAGGGTTGGAGGTTGGAAAGGTAGCAATGGGCTAGACTCCTACAGGTCGGGCAGATGAGATAACGACTGGTCTAGAATGGCCACTGGGCACCGGGTGTTGTGAGTCTGAAATAGCTTGAAATATAGCCTGGGACCGGACTGTTGCATTTTTGGACACTACGAGGTGCAGGATGATGTGATTCTGATGGCGTGTCAGATGGCGTCTGCGTAGTACCCAACGGTCGGGGCCGGTGACTGTGAACTTGCTCGGACGTAAGAAGCTATTAAAAATCTGGGTAGATGTCTGCTTGGAGGACCAGGCTGGGCAGTAACCCGAAGGGGGAACATGACAGGATGGTAGACGTATCTCTGAAGATGGCGCTAGTGCCCGGTAGACACCTAATACTAGTTTTGGGGTTTCTGCTTGTGGATACTGTGTAGGATGGTTTTGACTGCGTGGGCAGAGAACAAGGATGGCTTGGTAGGGTCCTGTAAGGAGACGATATGCTGGATGCCAGCTAAGTAGAGTCTGATGGTATTATGTGATAGAGCCAAGATATGTTTAAGATCTCCTGACACTGCCCCGGGGTTTGGGGTTAGGAACCTGCCGTAGGACTTCCAGGCTGTACGATAGGCCTACAGGGTGTTACGGGATAACGACTGATTACAAGGCGGGTCGCAACGTGTAGGTGTTGCTTTAATCCAGTGTCAGCTGTGACCAAGATGGGATAAGAGATGTGGTCAGGTCGGTTCCAGGTTCCTATGAAAATAATGTTGCAAAGTTAAAGCGGGATAGTGCGTCGGCCGAGTCTTTGCACCTGCCTGGGATATAGATGCAGCACACTTTGAATTGATGCTGCAGGGATAGTTGCACCAGCCTGCACCAGAAGGACATGATGGCTAGTGATTTGGACCTGCCTATATTTATGATATTAGCTGTGGCCTGATTGTCTATGGAAAACGTTACTGTTTACCCTGCCCAGGTGCTGCGCCAGACTTGAGCTGACTGAACCCGAGGATCAGTAGGATTTCTGGTTGCCATGGCCCTGTAAGCAATAATGGCCAAAAATTGCCGCTAAGACTATAGAGGCTGCGGCGTCCGTGGCTACCCGAGGTAATGAAGAGGAAGCCGATCTAATGAACATTTAAATGCCATTCCAGTTCGTGAGAAATTCATCCCACATTGACAAATCCTCATTGCTGCTGTGTCCAGCCTAGGAATTTGGTTGGGATCTTATGCCTGCGAGAGGAAACTAAGAGGAGTGTGATAAAGGACCGCCCCTGAGGGATGATACTCATGGCGAAATCGAGCATGCCCAGCAAGGATTGTAGCTGTCTCTTGGTACACCCTCGAGTAAGGGAAAGGTGTGAACGACCCACCTGATGCGGGTCAGCTTGTCGGGAGGCAGGCTGGCCTGCATGGACCATGCATCGAGTGTGACACCCAATAAGGTGATGGCCTGTGCCGGGCATTCCACTTTATTCTCTGCTATGGGCACATTAAATCACCAAATACCCCTCTTAAGCTGTCAACGTCTACTGGGGGCTCACCGGGTATTTTGATGCGCAGGAAGTCATCGGGATAGTGGATGACTTTTCTGGCAATGTGCCTGATGCAACGGGGTCCAGGAAAGGGACTGGGCAAAAGTATCGAACAGCCACGGACTGTGTTTTTTTTTTTTTTCTAGTACCAAATGACAATTTGGTGGCAAAATAATAAAAGCCTTTCCACTTGATCACTATGCCATCGCTAAAGGGATGGCTCGATGGGCAGTAATTTGAAAGCATCTGAGATGTCCGCTTTGGACTGCTAAGCGCCTACTCCTATACTAATGACAGACTGAATGGCTAGGTCCACTGATGAATGCTTAAGGGAAAATTCTTCTAAGGGTATTGGGGAATTCAAACCTGGGATGTGAGAACAATGAAGCGCGGACAAATCATACACTAATGACGTTTATTAGAATACATGCCCTCTGCAAGTCCAATAAGGCTGACTCTCCAGATGGTGAAAAGGTGACTTTGGAAAAGGGGCGATCATGTACCCCGGTCCAGTTTGGTTTGTAACAAGGTGCCGATGGCTGACTCATCGGTGGAAGCTGAGAGTAGGTTCTTGCAGTCATGTGGGGCAGCGTGATGAGGCCGGTGTGGAATCCTGAGGTGCATCCCTGCACGAGGAAGGCGGCCAGGGAGGGAGACGGGTGGGAGGATAGGTAGAACCCGAGCCACCCGACAGGCATACGGCCTAGTCATGATGTTTTTAGCTACTTAATGCTGCCGTGACTTTGGGTGTGCTTTACGGCATGAGATGCAAACATGAAGGAGCTTACAGTGAGTGTAGTCACAAGTGCCAATCCTTTTTTTCTTAAAGCTTAGCGATATTTGAGGATATAGACTGCAGTGATGCCTGGGTGCCTGGTAGGGCTGCCGCTGGCACTGGGAATAGCAGCCTAAAAAGTTTGGCTTTCCTAGCTGTGGCAGGGTAGGAAATACCCCTGTACCGCAGTTCTGCTGTGAGTTTGGGAATGGTCCAAGCTCTGGGAGATCGAGTGCCACCGCTTCCTGAACCCGCAGAGGGTGATGGCGGGGCAGAGGCGAAGGCTTCACTGTCGGCCTGCGGCATGGCTTCAGATAAAAGACAAGGAGGGGAGAATGCATATGTTTAAGATGAGTTGCAAAGGTAGGAGGGGACAGATGTGTTGGGTAGGTAAGATAGAAAAGAAGGAGAAAAACGAGGACAGGAAAAGGAACGACAGGTGTAGTGAAGAAGCCGGTTTGCGTACGAGCGATGTTGAGTGGAAATTTAGAAAACTCAAAAGAATGAGTGGCAACCGAGGTGAGCCAGGAGGTGACTGGCCAGGTAACCAATAGCTTGGGTGCCTGTCTGTGCTCGGCACAAACTAGTGAACCAGAGCCCCCAGGGCGTACTGGAGCAGGGAGCTGCAGTCTGGTATTCTAAGTAAGAATGTTGCGATCTGTAGCTTATTGACATATGTTCAGACTGCTAACGCACTGCCAGCAAGCTTGATGTTGAGCGACCTTGTCTGCGTAGTGAAGGATCTCACTTCGAAAACAGAGTGAAGTGCACAGAAATATGTGAAAATTACTAACGCCTCAGGAGCAACTTGAAACATGTATGTGAAGTAAAAGATGTAGTGAAAGAGTGCTTAAGGGAAATGCAAGAGAGGATCCCTTGTACTATGCACCTGACTCGATGCCCTAGCTGTGAAGTCCTGGTTGGGTTCGAGAACTGGGTGGACCGGGGACCTGTAGTAAGGTGACATAGGAAATTGATTGAAAGGGTTGCAAAGAGCTGTTTGGGGCATGGCTGGCCCCCTGGTGAAGGTGCGAGCCCAACACACTTTTTTTTCTGAGGGAATACCATCCAAACCTGGTGCAGGATGGACCAACTGGAAATCTACTGACCTAAAGGGGGAAGCGACAGAGAATAGGTGAGCAGCCAATTTTCCACTGGAGACAGAGAGTGGCCGATTTGAGCCACTTGCAGAGATGCTTGCAACGATTGCAAGTAAGCAGCCTTATCAGGAAGGCGAAAACAAAAGAGTAGAATTTGAGCTTGTAGGAATGACGACTGCAACAACATACAAATAGATGGAGTGAGATGTGTATGTTTACGCTTGATAAGAGTAATGTAAAGACAACGATCCGAATCGTTGTGCCGCCGCAATGTCACACCAATCGGGCTGCATAGTGAGTCAATTATGTTGACTGTAGAGCCAAGGATCCGAATCGTTGTGCCACTGCATTTGTACCACCGATGTGACTAGATTCAGACCGGGCTGGAGTGTGAGTAATGGTGAGGTTTGTAGCACCAAGTATCCGAATCATAGTGCCGATGATGCGACTGGACTCAGACTGGGCTGTTAGTGTGAGTAACGATGGGGTTTGTAGTGCCGAGGATTTGAATCGTTGTGCCGATGATGCAACTAGACTCAGATCAGGCTGTTGGTGTGAGTAACGGTGGGGTTTGAAGTGCCGAGGATCCAAATCATTGTGCCGTTGAAGCAACTAGACTCGGATCAGGCTGTTGGTGTGAGTAATGGTGGGGTTTGTAGTGCAGAGGATCTGAATCGTTGTGCCGATGATGGGACAAGACTTGGATCTGGCTGTTGGTGTGAGTAATGTTGAGGTTTGTAGTGCAGGGTGTCCAAATTGTTGTGCCGATGATGCAACTAAACACGGATTGGGCTGTTGGTGTGAATAACGGTGAGGTTTGTAGGTGGTGTGGTGTTTGTAGGAGGTGTGGTATGTAGGGCAGAGGATTTGGTACATACACTGCCGATGCGACTTGATTCGGAAGTGGCTGTAGTGTGAGCAAGTTACGTGTATTTGTAATGTTCGTGCCACCTAGGGGTCTAGATACGAATGGTCCCGAGCACTGGACTGCCATGAATTGTTATGTCGCTGATGTGACTGGGCTCGAATGAGGTATAAATCTTAACAAATGAGTACAAATACATACGAATGATATGGTGAAATTTCTACGAAGCAGTGAGAATGAGGCTAGGAACTTACGACACGAGGTGACGACAGTTTTACGAATGGGGAACATGATAGACAATGGTTCGAACGTATGAAATTATATCTGCTACGAATCGGGTTAATGACTCCAATACAAATTGGTTATAAATGTATGAAACAAATTCGATACGAATCAGTAGTAAGTAGTATTAAATGCATCTGATGCAAATTGGTTGTAGAGTGTATGCCATCCCTAGCTCTGAATCAAAACACAACCAACCACCCAACCCCCCCAGGTTAATCAAGGTGCAGACAAAGCACCAGGTGGGTCTAATTACCACCTCAATCAGCCACAGAACCGGTGCAAGCAATACATGCTCATCTCCAAATGAATGAAACGGCAACCCCATGGACAGTGAATCCTATAAGCCAGCCCTCAAAATTTACACTCGCCTGCTCGCATTTTGCGAGTAAATTTTGAGGGCTGGCGAGGAAGGGCTGTCTGGGAGCGAGGGGGGGCGAGCACTGCCGGCCGGCGAGTCCCTTTCCCAGTGCTCACGAAGGGGAAGAGAGAGGACAGAGCCGGCCAGATGATATGAGCGCAGGGAACATCACTAGCGGCTTTGATTTCACTCGCTTTCACACACAGCCCCGCCCCCTGGTCCCGGGGAATTTGATAGACAGATCACCCGTCCAACCCGGGACGAGTGATGTGTATCAAAGTTCCCTGGCCAGGGGGCGGGGCTGTACAGGACGCCGAGCGGCGGGAACACACAGCGATTTAAATCAAAGCTGTTCCAGCATGTCCCTCGGCGCTCATATCATCCGCCCAGCAATGCTCTTCTTCTCCTTTGCTCCCCTTCATTCAGGACACAGGTAGGCTGCACTGGTGTTAAAGTGTTAGGCTGCACTGGTGTTAAAGTGTTAGGCTGCACTGGTGTTAAAGTGTTAGGCTGCACTGGTGTTAAAGTGTTAGGCTGTATTGGTGTTAAAGTGTTAGGCTGCATTGGTGGACACGGGTGAGGCTGCATTGGTGGACAAGGGTGAGGCTGCATTTGTGGACACGGGTGAGGCTGCATTGGTGGACACGGGTGAGGCTGCATTGGTGGACACGGGTGAGGCTGCATTGGTGGACACAGTGAGGCTGCATTGGTGGACACGGGTGAGGCTGCATTGGTGGACACGGGTGAGGCTGCATTGGTGGACAAGGGTGAGGCTGCATTGGTGGACACGGGTGAGGCTGCATTGGTGGACATGGGTGAGGCTGCATTGGGGGACACGGGTGAGGCTGCATTGGTGGACACGGGTGAGGCTGCATTGGTGGACACGGGTAAGGCTGCATTGGTGGACATGGGTGAGGCTGCATTGATGAGCATGGATAAAGTTGCTTAATTTGCATAAAACATTTAATGGCAATTTCATGATATAATTTATGAGGCCGTGTTTAGAGGTGGAATTAGGGGCGGGGCAGGGCAAGGGTTGGGTGGGGAAACTGGTGGCGAGTAACCCTTGAGGCCTGGCTATTAGCTCAGGACTTGAAATTTTGAGCCCTGCTATAAGCGGTAAAGCCTATGTCAAGTGATATCGGACAACGACCAACAGCGGCTCGGAGGCTTGAATCTACAAATGAATCGTATGTTTGCAGATGGGATGACAAACAAGGCAGAAGAAACTAAGAACGTACTACGCCTGTGCCAAATGATGTCGGGACATGAGCGACAACATAGGAAGCATAACGAATCGCAAGACTGCACATTTACGAAAAGGTTTGAATCCTACTTGCAACAGTGAGCGGGAACCGCTGACGAAGACCACGAACGGAGAAGCTGCAACGCACTTGCGATCGAATGCACAGACTCACGAACATGAGGTGAGCTGGAAGAGTCAACCTAGTGATGTGTAGTACCGCGCCCTGGAACCGACAAAGACCAAGGTGGGTGGCCTGCTTAAATACCCACCCAGGCTCCTCCCATAATTTCAGGCCACCATACATTGCTATATATATAAAATATGAATCAGAATGAAATAAAATAGAAATACAACAATAAGATTACAACAATAAAATTACGTGACAAATAAACTAGCATAAGAAGAAAATGCAAGAGCATCTATAATCCAATATAATTGATGGATGTGTAAGGGATCTTTAGGCATCTATGGTAAGATCCATGTGTATGGCACATTCAACAAAAATATATCTATATGATCACTATGTCGTCTATGTAACGTCCATAGTAGATCACCAAGGGATGATTGGAGGACAGATATAAGTGCTCCCAAAAACCCATAGTAAGATTAGCATAGCTGGGGATGATCAAGTTACTATCTGAGCCTTGGATCATACCTGGATACATATCCTGTTGAGAGGAAGGGCTTTTTCATTCTGTCTTTTGGCAGATTGGGAGAGGGATCTATTTGTAATACGTGTGCAGTGGATTACCATTTAAGTGGGATTGCTCTTATCATCATCTGAACATATTCAATGTGTATAACCCATACACTGATGGGTTCTATATTTCCTTCTTCTATGGTGGATTCTGATCACTGGATATTTCATTCTTGGTGGACATTGTTTTGATTGGTTCCAGTCTTTTTGTCTCACATAAATGAACCCTTTACATGAACTATTTATCATGAACTTTATGTCTCTTTTTATTATTATTTTTTGGGTCTGGTATAGATTAAAAAAAAAAGAAAAAAAGAAAAAACAGTATTGGGTCCCCCCAAAATCTATACCAGGCCCTTTGGGTCTGGCATAGATTTTAAGGGGAACACCACACCAAAATGTAAAAAAAAATTGGCTTGGGTTCCCCCCAAAATCTATGCCAGACCCTTATCTGAGCAAGCAGCCTGGCAGGCCAGGAAGGATGGGACAAGCGACCACCCCTCCTCCTGAACCATACCAGACCACTTGCCCGTAACATGGGGAGGGTGGTTTGGGGTCTCCTAAAGCACCTTGTCCCCATGTTGATGGGGACAAGGACCTCTTCCAGACAACACTGGCCATTGGCTTTCGGGGTCTGCAGGTCAGGGGGGCGTATCGGAATCTGGAAGCCCCCTTTGACAAGGGGGCCCCAGAACCCACCCACCCCTATATGAATGGGTATTGGATACATTGTACCCCTACCCACTCACCAAAAAAAGTATCAAAATGTAAAAACCACAATAGACAGTTTTTTAAAATACTTTTATTAAAAAGGAAAAAAAAAGTGTCCCGCAACCTCCATTCATCTTCAATTCCCCAAAGGACCAGAAAAATAGAAAAAAAAAAAGCTCTGCCTCGATGGGAGGCCTCCCGGCGACTGCTGTCTGTTGGCTGTGACAGCTGTAATATAGGCAAAGGTGGGGTCACCCAGTGACGTAACTGAGTGACCCCACCCCCTTCGGATGTCATGTGACATCATGTGCAGGGTCATCCAGTTAAGTCAGCGGGTGGCCGCGCCCTTGCCTATATAAGTACTGTCAAAGGGAAAACACAGCAGTCGCCCAGAGGAAGGTGGCTGGACATAGCAGATCACTTCTTTTTTCTCCTTTTTAATAAAGGAATTGTCAAAAACTGTCTATTGTGGTTTTTACTTTTTGAAATGTTTTTGGTGAATGGGTAGGGGTATGTACCTGATACCCATTCACATTGGGAGGGGCCTCTCTGCAAGACCAGTTTTGGGGCTACTCCTTAAACTACTGGCCAAGTAAAAATAGTTATTGCCTGTATTGCCCACTAGATAAAAGTGAGCCATGTCCAGGTCTTTGTGACAGTGTGGGGGGGGGGGGGTGGCATCCATCTGATCCACATCTAGTAAACCGACCCAAAAGGCTCTTATACAGTTGCTCCTAATTTTTAGAGCTATGTAACATTTTAAGAACATTCTTTTCAAAATATAATTTGACACGTATAGAGTAAGCTGAGGATGACAAGCTAGCAGCATGAAATGGTCAGTACTGATGCTGTTGGTGGTAAAGTTACACTTTAGTCCCCTTCCTGGAGTTTGCTACTAGTCAAAACTGGGGTTGAATTACTAAAACTCTAGAGTGTAAAATCTGGTGCAACTGTGCATGGTAGTCAATCAAGTTCTAACTTCAGCTTGTTCAATTAAGCTTTGACAAGAAAAAAACTAGAAGCTGATTGGCTTCAGTGCAGAGCTGCATCAGATTGTGTACTCTACAGTTTTAGTAAATCAACCTCTTTGAATCTAGCTATATCTTTTCCTAAATCACTCATTTGGGTGCATCATGTTGTACAGCGCGAAGGGGGAACATTGTGTTTATATGTATTAACATCTTTCAAAATTACTGTAAGGTCAGTTGGCATAGCTGAACTTGCTAAAAAGTGATGATTTTTTTGCAAGGACTTCTCTGTAGAATATTGCATATTAACATTGCAGTTTTTAAGGAGGCAGTCATGATTTCTACTGTTTATTAACTTTGTGAGTTGTTTCTTATCCAAATAACAGAAATGGCAAGAAAAATAGTAAACACAAAATTCAGCCATAGAACAATAAAAAGCCACTTATTTCTGTTAATATGATTTTTTGTAAGGAAAATATTTTATAAAGATTTGGCTCTATAGCAAAAATATGAAACTTTCCAGCTGCTTCCCTGCTACTAGGAGTTCCAGATAATATATTATCCTTTTAGGTTTTCACACATTTTTTTTCACCTGTGAATTGTTTTAATTTAATGAAGTTTGCAAACATTTGACTGTTGAATTGTCTGAGCGTGGATGTCAATGTTGAATGTTCAGTTTCTGCAGTATTTTTTTTTATAAAACTCAATACTATTAAAAAAAAGAGACTCAACTTTAAATGTGGCAAAAAAAATAAAAAATTCATGTTTGCTTAAAAATCTCCCCATCCTCCTCTCCCTAGTCCTCTCAATACAATCAACCTTGGCACACACCCTCCCACCATTTGGATCTGTACTTACCTTCTTCAAATCTCTCAAGCGTTATCTGCAGCTCAGCTGATAAAAAAAGAATCTAGTGCCAGAGTGCCCACACCTGCTCCATAACACCCCATAGATTTGAATGGGTGGTATCTGCTATGCAGGAGCAACATCACATTCCAGTCTATGAGTAGCAGTAGATTTTTATCAATCCAGCTGTAGACAATGGGAAGACTACATCAGTCTGAGCAAGTATGGACATGTGTGGGGATAGGGGGAGTGAAACTGTTGGTTGTATTGAGAGGAGTAGGAAGGGAGGCTTTCCTGGCATAAACATGCAATTGTACTTTAACCATCCCCTACTGAAAGAATATGGTGCCCACACATGACTACTTTTAATTTCACTGATAAGGCCGTATGGTGTGACTTCCAGGTAGTGAAGCATGCCTCAACACCATATTCCACAGTGCAATGTTTTTGTGCCCAAGCAGTCTATTTTCAGGCATGAGCAGTGTGACCTGCTAATGTAGACAATGAACCTGAGATTTCATTTTTTACCCATTGACTATAAAAACAGATTCACTTTAGACGGGCTGAATAAAAATCAATAAAGCATAACTAAAATAAAAGAATCAATTAAAATGTGTGTTTTTTATGGGCCTAGGTTGGAATCTGGGAACATGGTGACCTAAGGATGAAATACCCAGTGTGGTCTCGTTATGGGAAGTTTTTGCAGCCGGTGGACGATGATCAGCATTTAACTGTGGCAACGCTAGAAGAGCGACCATTTGTAATAGTTGAAGGCGTGGATCCTGCAACTGGAACCTGCATTCGAGATTCTGTGCCCTGCCGCAAGCAGCTCAACAAGACAGACAAGTACAGTATATATTTCACTTGTGTATCTATCAATCAGACTCATACTTAATACGGAAATAATACATGTTCATTTACATTTACTATTTTTGCTTTTATTTGTTATTTACAATTTTATATAAATAAAACAGCTAAGAATAATGATCGTATGTCATGGAGTGGATTTATTAAGGCCAAAATTCTGCAAGTGCAGTTGCACTCATTTTTCCCCAGAGCTTAATTAATGTTTTTGGTTGCACATGATTAGATGATGGAAATCAGCAAAGCTTTACCACATTTACTAAGCTCTGGTGTAAATCCACCCCTTTGTGTAGATATCTTACAGAGAAGCTTTATTTAGCTCAGACTGGACAAAGTCACAGGTTAAAGTGACTCTAAACAATACCCTTATTTTCCAAAATACTGTAAATCCATATACATCCACTGCTTAATCTCTTCATGATGGGGGTAAAACTAATCCTAAGCCCTGAACACAATTTTGTAACTTTGACATGTGTTAGTAAAACTGTGGATATCATTACAACTACTTACCTTGTTTTTCAGGACAAAGTGGACATTCATTTGGAGTCAAATAGTAATGGATATCTCCTGATTTTTTATTTATTTTTTCAAAGAAAACTGATCCAAATAGTAAAAATTATAATAATTTAGCTATATATTTCTTGGTATTACCATAACCTACCACCAACAAACAACCCAAAATAAATTCTCCTCCTCCTAACAATTGCAGTGATACCACATATTTGTATGTTATTTGTTGTTTGTACACACACTAAAACACACTGACACTGATAATTATAAAACACTTACCTAGAATACACAGACCCTGGCCCTTGAACTTGACCCTGACATATATTAAAAACCCTGATCTAGCTATTTTTTCTTTATGTTTTATTTATTTTACACACTTTTGTTTATATTCTTCTCCTCTGATAGGGAGAAAAAGATACAATGTATCTTTCTCTCTATTCAGAGGGGGAAAATAAACACCGGGAGGGGTGACCATGGCTGCCCTTAAAGATACATTGTGGATTAAGTGAGCATAACTACCCAGGGATAGAAATTGTGCTTGAAGGATTAACAGGTAGAATTGGAGGGAAACATGTCTTAAAAAAATAAAACTAAAACAGCCACTGTATCTGAGGACTAGTAATATATAATATTTTTGTTTTGGGTTTGTATATGTTAATATATATATATATATTAAAGTGGAATGCCAATGACTTCACTGAAAATAAACTGCTTACGCAATATTTACCTTCAATTTGACCATGTCCCCTACAAATGGTAGGCTCTTGCAGCAAAGGAGTATTATTTTTTGAAGAAGTTTGACAATGGAAACCATTTCTCAGTTCAGAGAAAGTTTAAGTGATTAGGTGTCCCGAGAGCAGCACATGGCAGTCTCAGCTTGAATTCCAACCAGGCCAAGCCCCCAACACGTTTCACTCTGCCCACTGAAGCTTACTAATGGGGATGGCTCCATGAGAGGTGCTGACTAATAGACAAGGAGCAGGATCCCAGAATGGTAGTGCATGAGTCTAAAAGCAAGGCACAGAAATGCTTAAGGGATACGGAACATTAATTATCTTTGCCTGCCAAGCCAGAAAGTGTCCCAGGAGAAGAGAGGTAATGTAAATTATGTATTTTTCTATGGAAAACTTGCATTTGAACCCAGTGCCTTAAGGCATACGCCTCCACTACTGCAAACCCAATGTTGCACGATTCAGAGTGCAACCTTGAGTGCAGCCCAGATCCAACTTTTCAGTCTTTGGATCAAAGTTGCATCAAAAGTCACATCAAGGTAGTGCAAGAACCCCTTCAAAGTCGCTGCAACTTTAAATTGCATAGATTGGAACGGGTGTCATTGAAACCAAGGGGCTGTGACCTGTCATGTGACCTTGTGTCCAAAGTTGCACCAGTGGAAATGGAGCCCAAAGCTTTAAGATGCATACCAGATAATGCCACCATGGGCTTTTGGCTAGTGAACTGTTTGCGACTACAATTGTGGCAGAAACACCTTGACCCAGAAAACCTCCTTAACTATTAAAAGGAGAAAAAGACCTTGCAATCTGTACTCTAGGCTTCTTTTGCTAGTAATGACAAGTGTTCAACGTCAGCCACATCTCTAATGCTGTTGACCTGGACTGTCTCAAAGAGAACCTGTCCCTGGAAGGCCATGCAGGCTACTTCTTCCGACTGAGGGAATGCTGTAGCAAGTTTCTTACCTAGAGCCTGCTCTGGTTTCTTACCTTGTCCCTCTGGTTCTTCTCCACTCATGGTAAAGTTGCCTACCTTAAAGAGAATGGCCAACAGAAGCAAAGCATTAAGCTGAACATAAAGTACCAGCTTATCCTCCCTGTTCTTCCTTGCCAGCAGTTGGTCTGTTCTCTGCTGAGGGAGGCTTTATGCAGTTGGTAGCAACAGTAATGGAATGCAGCTTGAAGTATTCTCAATAACTTGGATATGGTAACTTCATCCAAGCTCACAGCAATCCTTAGCGGCTATAATTAGTGGGATGGAAGAGAGTCTGTCACCCTCTTCATGCCTCTAAGCATAATCAGCTGGAGAGCTTCTGTCTGCCTTTTTAAAGGCGGTCCTAACACACTCTTTAGGCCATAGTATTGGCATTCACAGTATGGAAGAGAATTTTCTCTACCTCGGACTAGATTTCTGGGGCTCCTCTCACTCATATTTCTGTCAGTGGGACAGACTGGGCTCCTTAGCCAAGGGAGAGGTCAATTAGCACCTGAATGCACTCTTTTATCAGCAAAATACCTACCTGGTCTGATGACCCTTACCTATAGGAACCGTGTGGATCTTTGTTATGCAGTGAGCTCATAGTGCAGGGCAGCTTGAACACTGACATTTACTCAGGTATAATAATAATGCCACAATGAGACATGAGTAAAAACATATCTATTCCCTAGGCAGTAGGAAATGGCCCTTGATGCAGGTTTTGCGTCTGAGGGCGTGCTGGCATGCAGTCCTAGCATGTGAACACCTTATGTGTAAGCTGCTGGGTCTTTAACCCCATGTTCCTCAACTCTTCTGCCTGCCACCCACTCCTGGCAAACGTCTCACCTTGCCCACTTCCAAGATGGCTTTCAGGTAGTCTTGCCCATCTCCAAGATGGCCACTGGGGAAGTTTTTGCCCAAACCAAAGATGGCCATCATGTAAGCTCTAGCCACTTCATCTGTTCAGCATAATGCATCATGCTCTTAAATGTAGACACTTAGCTTCCTCTTCAACAATTGCAACTAGAATGCACACTGGAACACAGTGCAGCTGCAGCCCATCTGAGAGGAGATGTAACACACAAATTTGAAAACATACTTATCTTGGAAATGCGATGTCACAGTTCAATGAATCCACTCACTTTTGGGAGGCAGGCTCCAGACATGGACAGCTTTTCTGAGGAACAAAGCCCTGACTGAACTGCTATATGTGGAGCTGATTTTTCATCCCAAAAGAGCCACAGAAGGGGCTCCCTACCTTATCAGAGCATTTCGAGTCCCAAGGTCAGGGATAGCTCATACAGGAGAGGCTGAACCTGAGCAGAAAACCACCAAAGGTGGCAGGTAAGGGCTTCTTTTCTTCACACTGGCTGTGAGTTCCATGAGGACAAAAAAGGGAATGGGCTGTTGTGTGGGTGTTAACGTTTTATAGCTATGCACTGGTCCTGTGGGTGGAAGTAGACAGGGCTACTATCATACCAATGCTGCCTTGGAGGCACCAGGACAAAGGTTTTGCCCATAGTTCTAATTTAAAGTCAATAATAACAGCACAATCTACATTTTGGCCTCATGCATTCAGGACATTTGTTTACTACCTGGTTGCCTTTGCTCCAGGGTAGGAAAAAGAAGCATAATATATTTAGGTGCGTCATGCGTTTGGACGTTCATTCAATCCATTGGCTAGAATAGTAATTTATTCTTCCCATTGAAATTAATGAATGTTCAAGCACTAGCATTTAGGTGCATTTTGGTAGGGTTTTTTAACACTCTAAATGCCCTTCTAACAGCTTTTTTTAACACCCTGTATGCATGAGGCCTTTCATTAATTGTTTTTCAGTCATATGACCATGATTTCAAGGCAAAAAATGTTAAAGAAGTGAGAAAACCATATATAAAATGCACGCAAAATGCAAATAAAACATACATTGTGTTTCTGTTAAATTTAAAAGCATAACATTAAAAATGCATTATGCCTTTTTAACAAAACACATATGCCTTTTCTAACTCTCTGGGATGAACGGGCTCTAACTTGTCATGATGTTAGCAAATATAAAGAAAACGGTGAAGCGCTTGAAAAAGTCCAACATGAACCCAAAATATATTGCTGGCACAGACTTAACTGGCACAAACATGTAAATGTAATTCACTTTAAAAAGTTCAAAATAAGCCAAAAGGATGTGTCTTGAGGTATCAGATAATTGAAGAGACCACCACTGTCACCCAAACACACTGCCTCTTGCCCTTAGGTAGATGATAACAAGCATGAATATCAATCAATGACAGCTCCTCATCTCAGCAGGTTAGTATAAGCATTATAGGAAACGTCCAGCGTTTCCAACCCACAAAATGGCCACCACGTCCCAGCATGCAAGTTGCGTCACACGTCTCCAACTCCACCCTACGCGTTTCATCATCTATCAGGGGTGTGGCTTGGCGTGCGCTATGCTTAGTATATATAGGGGACAGCTTATTGGTGGGCGGGCATTACCTGCGTTCCAACAGCAGGAATCAGAAAGCAATAAATGATCCAACGACAGGAAACAGGGAAGCATAATTACGATGTGCAAAAAACTTTACACTTCACACTTATAAAGAAACATTAGATAATTAAACTAGTAAAGGACATTACCCAATGGCCAACATTCCAACCATGCTTAACCAATTAACCATGCTTAACCAACCATGCTTGACCTATAAGTAGTTGTATTGTCAAGTAATCTTTTTATTTCTTTATTGTAACCTCCTTTAGTAAGTACCACCAATCCACCCCCTTTATCAGCTGGTCTGACTACTATTTGTTTATTTTTCTCCAATTGTTTTATTCCCTCCCATATTGATTGATTCTTTTGATGTTTCTTAATTTGTAGTTGTCTGACTTCATCCAGGACCATATTTTTAAAGACCTCTATGAAATGATGTGTTCCCTTTTTGGGGTTGAACACAAAATTATTTTTCAATCCGCTGTGTTTGTACAAAGTGTCACCATCTTTTTTTCACGCAATGCAATTTTTTTTAATGCACTAATACACACTATATTGCCCAAATGTTTGATGAAATAAAAAATATGATCTTATGGCGAGTACATGAATACCAAATATGACATGCTTTAAAATTGCACACAAACGTGCAGTGGTGACAAACTACATACATTTTTAAAAGCCTTTACAGGTTACCACTTTAGATTTACAGAGGAGGTCTACTGCTAAATTACTGCCCTCTATCTGACCTTCGTGGTGATACCTCACGCATGGTGAGCATGGGGGGACAGGGGTGCTTTTTTTTTATATTTATTTTGCTTTTCTTTTAACTATTCCTTTCATTTTTTTGGATCTTTTTTATTACTTTTATTGTTATATGAATGTAAATGTCCCCTATGATAGAAATAGGTAGTGACAGGTACTTTTTTTTTTTATTATTGGGGTCCCTAGATCTAGATCTCTCCTCTGCCCTTAAAGCATCTGATCACTGTGATAAAATGCTTTCCCAATGGCGCTGTTTATATCCAGCGAAACCAGTCATGAAATGCTCATAGCTTCTGGTTTCTTAAGCCATAGAGATGATTGGAGCCATTCTGATCTCTTATCAGCTCTATGGTCAGGTGGCGGAACCACCAGCTGCATTCTCGGGTTCCCTGTTGGGACAGGAGAGCCTGAGAAAACCATGGAAGACAGTGTGGGGGGGGGCGTTCCCTCCCACTGCTTGTAAAAGCAGTCTAGAGGTTAATTAGCTGCTAGGATTGCTTTTACATGAAAGCCAACCACTGGCTGAAAAGAACGATACCAGGATGATACCTAAACCTGCAGGCATCATTCTGGTATAACCACTGAAAGTCCAGCAACATACCAGTACGTTGCTGGTCCATGTTGGCCATACATTGTAATGTTCTTTTTTTCATCCAGCCTGTGGGTAGATTGATCGGTGGGTATGGTATGCCCACCATTAGAATACCGCCCTTCATCCCCCCACTTCTAAAGATGGGCATACATGCACCTTTTTTTTTTAAGAAAACAAGAAAATTGCTCTAAGTGGGACTTTTAAAGGACAGTGAACAACTATACGATCACAAAGAAGTACAAAAATATATACATTTTAATTGATCAAAGTTAAAAAGATAGGATACAGTACATGCAAATATGAAGTAAAATTAAGTAAAAAGAAGTGAAACAATAAAGGTGAAATAATCCTTTAAATTTCGTACCTGGGGGGTGTCTATAGTATGCCTGTAAAGTGGCGCATGTTTCCCGTGTTTAGTCCCTGTAAAAAATGAAATTTCTAAAGGAATAAAAGTAATTTAAAAGTACTCACGGCTATAATGAATTGTCGGGTCCTGGCAATACACATAGAAGTCATTGAAAAAACGGCATGGGATTCCCCCACAGTCCATTACAAGTGCAACAAATATTCACAGTTTTACAATCTTTTTCCATCAAATGCACGCGTGCATAATTATGTAAAGCTTATCTCTTGCTGTTCTATATTGCTCATCCTGTTTCTGTTTTTTCTGCCTCAGAAGGGGTCAGACCTGGAGATTGGTGCAATAAATTTCCTGCTACACTCCATCTTGGTGACAGGACCCTTAGGAGAATAAAGTGGATTTTATAATGCCATAGTAAACATTAGAAATTATGAAGACTACTATCTGCCATGAGCAACTGATCAGAGCAAATTTGATTATTTTTCAAAATTCATATGATTTGTAAATATAGTGTAAAAAAATTTCTTCCACACGTAAAAAGAAAAATGTTTGATAATTATGCCAATTTCATAACTACAATGTGCCATGGAGATGTAAAAAAGATCAATCAGACTGGCATAGTTATGAGAAAACTGGCGTGACAACGACATAACTAACCTCATTGCCACGATCTCATTGTCATGATCAGTCCAATTGGCATGGCAACAGAAGGATTGGCTGTTTTCATGACAACAAAGAGACATGCATCATTGCCATAGTGACTGAGGTATGGCAATGGTGCATATCCCTTTGTTGTCATGAATGGCAATGATGAAAACCTGATGATCCTTGTTGTCTTGGAATTTTACTTGTAGGGGTAGATAAACAGAGAGCCCAGTATTCAATTAGAAGCAAAATGGAGGTGAATATGTAGTCATTTTATTGAAAGTAGCTGCCACCACTAAACAAACCAGCAACTATCCAGATTTCAGTATCACAGACTGACCAATTTGGAATATTGTCCCACTCCCCATTAACATACAGCAGCCCCAAAAAAGCGTTGGCTTGATCAGTTTTTGCTACTTTCAATAAAACGACTACATATTCACCTCCATTTTTCTTCTAATTTGATACTGGGCACCTCATTTATCTACCCCTACGAGTATATGCTGAAATGGCCTTGTGGCTGTACCCAGAGGTAGCAGCCCAACCCAGAGGTAGCAGCCCAAGCTCCCCAAAAGGGCTCACTGCCACTCTTCTGTTAAGTTGGGCCAGAATTATCAGGAGTAAATTCTCCCAATCCGCCCCACCATCACCCACTCACAGCCCCTTTAACTGAGTGAGTCAGTCCAGCCCAATCTCCAACCCTTTAAAACTTTAAAATCAACCCAATCGACGTGGCAATAAAGACCTTCCTCAAAGCCAAGGTGACAAAGGGATATTCATGGTTGCCCTTATGCTAAGAAGATCCGTGTATGACTTCATAGCTACGGTGTTGGAGGGATCCAGCATTGCCCCATTACCACAGCAATTGGGAGATTCACATTGAGGTAGTGGTGCTATAATGATTCTCCCAATTGACATAGCGATGGATGGATCTTCATGGCTCTTTTGGCATGGAGACAGAAGTATTGCCCCAGAGTCATGGTGATGGAGGGTTGTATAATATCACTGTATTCATAGTGTAGAAGGATATTTGTTTTAATCAATGCAATAAATATTTACTGTTTTACATTTTTTTATCAGATGACTAACACACACATGCCTTAGATGAGTGGGAAAGTTGCATTACAATAGCATACAGGAGGAAGTATGGAGAGGCCATCATAGACACACCCTCTGTTGATGCCTTATAACATTGACCTGGACTCAAAGTTCTGCTGATCAGAATATGACTCAAATATTTGGAATTGGAACAATACAAAAAATAAAAAGCTGCGTTAATAACTAAATCCAATGCACGTTGTGTAAAGCAGCAACTTTCCAGTGAGATACAAACACAGTCCAGAAACAATAAACTTTATCAGAGTTGCGCTAATATGATTTATCAGCATACACATCATGTATGTTGTAGTTGAACTGGATGAACTTGTGTCTTTTTTCAACCTGACTAACTATGTACACCAAATCAAAGCGTAATCTGATATAGTCCACAGGTGATAAGTGTTCTTGACTATCCACCACCTTGAAGTGCGTAACCCTTTAAAAGAACCGCCACCACAATAGATGAAGAAGTGCTTGCTTACCAGCTTGCACGGACCTCCTATGACACAAGGTCAATGTCGCTTGTGGCTATATACCCAGCCAGGGCCTTTAAGTGTCATCTGAAAGTCCTCTTGCTGTATGCAAACCGATCATCCAGACAGTATGGTCATAGGTAGTACCCAAGATATAGAAGGATCCACATAGCATAAAATTCTTAAAAAGCTTTATTCCACAAACCATAAAATGCACTTACAACAAAAAGTCCAATGATCGCTCTAAAAACAGTTATTCCGGCCGACAAATTGAGCAACTACCTGTCCGTCTGGGACTCAAGAATTGCAGTGATGTCAGCACGTCGCTCCGCCCAAGGCCTAATCACTATATTATCTGTGGACTATATCAGATTATGCTTTGATTTGGTGTAAGCAGATAAATCACATTAGTGCAACTCTGATAAAGTGTATTATATTTGGAATTGGGCCTTAGTGTTTAATGATGGTGCTATGAAAATTTTCTAACAGTAGTCACAGATCGGCACAAAAATCAAGCAAAAAAAAATGTAAATCATACCAAGGTACAATTAAATTAAGATTGTAAACATAAACTGTCTTGAAATGATCACTTGCTGAAAAAGCATGATTGTTTCCTTAAGTACACGAATTAGAGGGATGAAAGGTCTTTGCAACATTGGCACTGTTTACTCCCTGTGTTTTTTGGTTGTTTGGGTTACTAGGTCTTCCATGTGTGTGTGTGGCAGCCAAATGCCTAGGGAGTCCGCTCTCTATTGTCATGGTTAAAATATGAACTGTTTTATCTAGCATAGCTTTTATAACCGGTTTGAATATTAGACACAGAATCAGACCATAAACATTACTTATTTTAATTATGAATTTTGTCTTCCAGTCATTTATCTTAATTTCGATCATCTCCTTTGTTTTCATTTTTGCTGGAGGGCCTGTTCCACTCTAGGATCATTAAGCACTGAAGACATTAAATATGCAGAACTTACAATTTATGGAGGAGCCTTTCTTGTACACAAACTTCAACCAGTGGGGCAGGGAAAAAGTTTAAACAGCAATATTACCAACACATTAACCAAGACATACAGTGCATGTAAGCAAAGATGAATCAGCCTTGTTAAATTTAAAGTTCAAATGGAGCCACTGCCAGTAACTACAAAGGAGTTCTGTGGTCATAGCCTACACTTTCATTTTATAACATCAGCATTTTAATAGCAATACAAACAATAGTTATTTTTGACAATACAATATAAGAGTACCTGAGAAAAACTACTTTTGTGTAGTGAGTCCTGCTGGTCTGCTGGATATCTCTTTCCCCAACTACCTGGATTCTCTGCATGCTTTGCAGCTTCTCCTCTGCTATGCAAGTCCACTTTTTAAGGATTATATATCCCATGGTATCTTGCTGCCTGCA
Organism: Lithobates sylvaticus; assembly: GCA_028564925.1. NCBI lineage: Eukaryota > Metazoa > Chordata > Amphibia > Anura > Ranidae > Lithobates > Lithobates sylvaticus. Next base: position 126,202,641 of record CM053035.1, on the reverse strand, counting down.
AGCAGTGATTCCTGTACTGAATCTGCTAATTAAACTCCTTCTCTCAGCATCTCTGTAGTTCAGAAGGTAGTCTCTCTCAATAATATCTCTCAACATCACTTCAAGCAGTGCTCTCTCTTTGCCTTTGTGAAACTTCAAGGGTTAGGTGTTTCAAATCTCAAACCATACGATAGCACAGTTGCCCAGTCGAAAAGTCTAACAGGTATTCACATAAACATGTATACATAATAAAAATCCAAGTTTTTTAAGTTTTTAAGTTTAATAGTATCAAAATTTACATAGAATGAACCATAATGAAACAGTAATATACAAAGACAAGTAGAATACAATTTCTGAGCTATTAAAAAATGGAATATATATTACCAAACTATGTATTACATGGCATTCATTTTGAGTAATTTCGACTCCTTCCTCGGGGGTAGTCAACATGTATATATAATAAAAAGCCACAGTATAAAACATATGTTGCACTCAAAATTCCCTATATAACACCATTCATTGGAAAATCTTTAAGACAAGCTCAGTAATCCCAAAAGTTTTTGTTCGGAACAACCTTGTATTAAAAATTAAGAAACACAAAACTTTTTTATTTTATTTAGCTACACTCCCCACTGACACCATAACTATAATATAACAAAAATTGGAGGTACCTCTTATCTTCTTTAATAGGCCAACATCCCTATAGTGTATGAAAACAATGTTTCCCCCTAAAAAGTGGGACTTTAAAGGCACAGGTGCGTAACAAAACTGTATAAAATTTTAAGTTTAATAGTATCACAATTTACATAGAATGAAACAGAACAAAACAGTAATATACAAAGACAAGTAGAATAAAATCGCTGCGCTATCAAAAAATGGAATACATATTACCAAACTATGTATTACATGGCATGGAAGCAATATAGGTGAGGTTACATAGAAATCTGCATTGACAATTCCAACGCATTTCAGAGTAATTTCGACTCCTTCCTCAGGGATAGTCCATTTTGCAGTTTAATGTAAATGCAATCTATAAGATAAAAAGTGAATTACAAAAATGTCATACAACAAATGGCTGCTTATGTAGCAGTGGATGCAGCAGTTGATGTGATACACACAATGCCCAAAAACCCATAGCTCAAAACCAGTCCAAAACCAGTCAGCACATTAAAAGCAAAATAAATGATGTGAGTGGCCACCATGACACCACAACTATGGAAGGGAGTTCTGCATCCTTACCACACTAACAGTAAAGAATCCATTTTGCAGTTTGAGATTGAAACGCTTCTCATCCAAATTCATTGTGTGGTTGCATGTGTTCTTTTGAGACCTTTGGTGAAATAGTTAATGTTTGTTGTCATTCCTAATAACTGAGAACCTCCAGCCCTTTTATTAGCTTTGTTGCCCTTCTCTGGACTATCTCCAGTTCAAGCAGATCCTTCCTGAGGACTGGTGACCAGGGCTGGACAGCATACTCAAGATGTGATCGAACCAGAGTTTTGTAAAATTATTTTTAGTAGATTTTTGAACATACATGAAAAAATCTGCACGAAAATTCTCAGTACATTCGATGACTTGAGTACTTCAAAATTTTGTTTGCTTTTACCAAACAAAAACCTTGCTTTCAATGCACAATTTTTTAATATGTTGAGATTTCATTGATCGAGTTTGGCCTATATATGTCATTTTCAATGGGGTTGATTTACTAAATTGGTTGCAGCTGTGCATGGTAGCCAATCAGCTTGTAACTTCAGCTTGTTTAATTAGGATTTAAAAGAATAAAATAAAAATGGAATCTGATCGGTTTCTATGCAGTGCTGCACCGAATTTTGCACTCTCCAGTTTTAGTAAACCAACCCCAATGTTTATTTTGAAAGTAATGAAGCACATTTAATTTCTTTTATGTTAGAGTGGTTTATTTCACTTTTTGATTGCAAGTTTGTTTGTATACTGGTGTGCAGTATTATTATTTATACTATCTAAAATATTTAATGTTATATGGTTATTGTATGAGAGTTTATCTGCTATGACGTTGGCTATATTGTGCTACAGATTGACATGCATGGGCTGCTTTAAACTGACCTTGTGCTTTAGTATCTATTAAAAAGAATATGGTGCTTGTACAAATTCAATAAAGCCACAAAAACACAATTGACAGAGAGAAATCATAAGATATGTGAATGGCCTATACTCTGATCTGTTAATCAATAAAGTAACATGGCATCTGATGACTTCCACCTTGTAGAACACTGAAGAGCTGCAGAGAAAATGTTAATTTTTTTAGGCAATGTCAAACCATAAATAGCAGTTATGTCCTTTATTAAAAACAAATCGAAGGTGACTTATTTCATTGTTGTTAACACTGCTATACGTCATTCCATTAAAGGAACAGTACTCTTACAAGTACTGTCCATAGATGATCAAGAGATGACATATTTTGTGCTGCCAGAATTACTTATTAATAGCAGTCCCTTGTTTAGTCCTCTCATATGTTTGTAACATAACCTGATAAATTAAATAGTTCCATCATCAAATTAAAAAAAGGGTAGTACTGTAAAATGTCTATGGTTCTTTTCTTGAGATGTTCAGGTGTTACAGAAAATTTGTTATTATATATGTTTAAAAGAGAACGTACAGTCTTTTAATTGTTCGCTAGATATACTGTACATGTGAATATGGCCGCTGATAAGGCAGCACAGGTGGCCCTCCTGTAAACACACAAATCCCTGTGCTGTCAGAGGAGAGGAGCCATATAGTTTCTTCCTATGAAGTAGGAAAAACAATATGGTTCCTCACCTAGTCGCTCACATCGCAACGTCGCAGTATTCGGTAAAAATCGCAGATCGCTGCCATCATTAGTAAAAAATAAATAAATAATAAAAATGCCAAAAACCTTTCCCATAGCTTGCAGATGCTATAACTTTTGCGCAAACCATCAATATAAGCTTATTGCAATTTTTTTTTACCAAAAATATGTAGAAGAATATATATTGGCCTAAACCGATGAAGAAATGTGTTTTTTTTTTTATCTTTTGGGGATATTTATTATAGCAAAAAGTAGAAAAACATTATTTCTTTCAAAATTGAAGCTCTTTTTTTGTTTATAGCGCAAATATCACTAAAAGAAAGCTTGATTTGTGGGAAAAAAAAGGACGTCAATTTTGTTCGGGTACAACGTCGCACAACCTCGCAATTGTCAGTTAAAGCGATGCAGTGCCAAATTGTAAAAAGTGCTCTGGTCAGGAAGGGGGTAAACTCTTCCGGGGCTGAAGCAGTTAATAAATCTTTTCCTAAATGTCTGCCAATTCATTGAAAGGAGTGCCTTATATACTGTATACTGTAGCTGATATCTCATTTCAATAGTTGCTCAGTGGGGCAGCTGTTTTCAGTTAAATATGAACCCCTATATTTTAGACAATAGTGAATATATTCACAGAAAAAAAATATAAAAAATAAAAAAATTATAATTTTATCAAGGATAAAGATCTGGTAAGGGTTAGACAACAGGGCATGCGAGAAGTTCAGCCATACCCCGATACAACTTCTGACAGACTTATGCTCTGTACACACGGTCAGACTTTCTGACGGAAAATGTGTGATCGGAGCGTGTTGTTGGAAAATACGATCGTGTGTGGGCTCCATCAGACTTTTTCCGTCGGAATTTCCGACACACAAAGTTTGAGAGCTGGATATTCACAGAATGTGATGCATTGTGAGACAATAATAGTAAGAGTCCTGTGAATGGTGGAGAAGACAAAAGGCAGGTGAACAGCACAACGTTTGTTTCAGTTACAAATGTTGCTTTTTCCATTTAGATTTTATGGTTCCTTACACAGTGTAATTATATTCATATAAACAAATTTGTGTGCATAGACTGAAACAATACAATATAGCTGCAATCAGAGTCATAAAACAATGAATATGATTGGCTTTAGAAGTTAGACCCACTTACCTGGTAGGCCTGTGTTAAAAAGATAATATTCACGTTGAATGTCCCTCTAAGTAAAATGTTTTATTTCTTGTTTTTGTTATATTGTTATGTTTTCCTTAAATTTTCCAATTTCTTGTTCTCCCAATATATAGCTTAGATTATCATAGACAAGGTAATTGACTGATACATAGGCTTTCTGTATATAATGAAGGTGACTGCAGAGATAACCTGACAGAGCGTCTTGTCCAACAGCCTACTGAATTTTCATCTATTCAGTGAACATAACAACCTGCCCTCACTGATAAGGTTTAATTATCATCTTTGCCATAATGTGTCCTTTAAAACCTCAACCAGGGACTACTTAGCCTTAGAGTATGTTTCAAAAATAATTACGATGAATTAAAAATACAAGAGTCCATGCAAATCCTTTTCTTTTTCTTTTTATTTATTTTGATAGCACACAAAAACACATTTGAAGTAAAAATTCATACCATTTTTTTAATTTAACTGCCCCTGTTAACAAAGAACAGTCTTCAATTGATGCTTTATTTTCTGCATCTTTTGTCCCCAAAGAAAATTTGAACAATGATCAACGAAAGTGCAGTGATCAACGAAATGTAAATGAAGGACTATTAACATGTAATGGCATAGTTAGTTGAGTCCGGATTTTTATTCTCTCCTAACATATTATTTAAAGCCATTTTTTTCTTTTGGGTAATGCAGGAAAAGATTATATTGTATATCAGGTTTTTTTTACTGTGTGTGTCCTTTCTAGAAGATTCAACCTCTCTATTTGTCCTTGTGACCAATGCCTGCAGGACTGGGGCCAAATCTAAAATGATATGTTTTCACTGGGCCAGGAATACAGGTGAAATCTTTTGATAGGGACAATTGTTTTAATGACAATTATCTGACAGAAGATCTTGCTTACTTTTGATAGATCTCATCTGACTTAATGTTGTGTCTCAACGTAAGTTCGACTCGAATATCGGATGTTCGCAAATAGCGGACAATTCGGGGTGTTCCGCAGTAAATTTGAAAGCCACGGAACACCCTTTAAATGTCAATGGGAGAAATAAAAAGTGCTAATTTTAAACACTTATATGCATGGTATTGTCATAAAAAGCATTTGGGGACCAGGGTCCTGCCCCAGAGTACATGTATCAATGCAAAAATAAAGTTTTAAAAACGTCAGTTTTTTTGGGAGCAGTGATTTTAATAATGCTTAAAGTGAAACAAAAAAAGTGAAATATTCCTTTAAATTTCATACCTGGGGGGTGTCTATAGTATGCCTGTAAAGTGGCGCATGCTTCACGTGTTTACAACAGTCCCTGCACAAAATGACATTTCAAAAGGAAAAAAAGTAATTTAAAAGTTCTCGCTGCTATAATGAATTGTCGGTCCCGGCAATACACATAAAAGTTATTGAAAAAAATGGCATGGGGTCCCCTGAACCAAAATTAAAAAAAAATTCCTTGGGGGTCCCCCCAAATTCCATTCCAGGCCCTTCAGTTCTGGTATGGATATTAAGGGGAACCGCACGCCAATTAAAAAAAAAAATGGCATTTGGCCCCCCAACAATCCATACCAGACCCTTATCCGAGCACGCAACCTGGCAGGCCGCAGGGAAGGAGGGGGGACGAGAGAGCGCCCCCCCTCCTGAACCGTACCAGCCACATGCCCTCAAACATGTTGATGGGGACAAGGGCCTCATCCCCACAACCCCTGCGCGGTGGTTGTGGGGGTCTGCGAATGGGGGCTTATCGGAATCTGGAAGCCCCCTTTAACAAGGGACCCCCAGATCCTAGCCCCCTCGTGTGAAATGGTAACGGGGTACAAATGTACCCCTATCATTTCACAAAAAAAGTGTGAAAATATTAAAGATTACATGACATGGCTTGGGGACAAGTCCTTTATTAAAAAAAAAAAAAATAAAACTGTCCCACATAGTCTTCTTCTTCTCTTGCTCCACCGATGGACCGGAAAAAAAAACGCGACCGACCCGCCGACATGGGAGGCCCTGCCCCCCTCTGATGCTATGAGGAAGCCATAGGGATGTCTCCGTGCATCAGAGGGGGCGGGATCACCCAGCGACGTCACCATGTGGCCCCGCCCTCAGTTACAAAAGAGCTGTCACCTGAGGAGACCGTCATTACGGTGAGTGCATCCCATGTAGGCGGGTCGGTCGCGTTTTTTTTTCTTTTTCGGTCCATCGGCATAGCAAGAGAAGAAGAAGACTATGTGGGACAGTTTTATTTTTTAATAAAGGACTTGTCCCCAAGCCATGTCATGTAATTTTTAATATTTTCACACTTTTTTTGTGAAATGGTAGGGGTACATTTGTACCCCGTTACCATTTCACACGGGGGGGAGGCCGAGATCTGGGGGTCCCCTTGTTAGGAAGACCTGAAGAAGGAGGCCACGCCGTTGTCCTAGCAATTGTTGTTTGCATACTAGAGGAGTCAGTACGTTATCAGTGCCTTTCCTCCCCTGGCCGTGAGTGATGACACACAGAGCCGGCTGATCCATGCTAATGTTGTGAGTAGTGGAGGATATCAGATAGCAGGCGGTCTATGCCTGCAGTGTTCCCTGTACCTTGCTGCAAGTCTCTGGAAAACATACAGACCAGGAGAGGAGGCTGTTGTGGAGCTCATTATGCTGTTTTTATATCAGCAATCTGTGAGTGCAATCCTCGTATTTTATAAAATTGAACTTCATATTAAAACATTAATACACCGGGGTTGGCGTGCGCTCTCTCTTGCTTTTTATTGTTTCAGATTTTTGTCTGCAACCCAGTGGACTAATGGGAGAGCTGCAACACCCAGAGTGAAATGTAATATATGTAAATATTCATATATTCAGACTTTTGTGTGACTTGTGTTGAAATGGACTAGTGGGGACAGCGCTAATCTTGGTATACTGTGTATATTTGAACTTCTATTCAGAGGGACTCATTTTAGCCAACCAGGGATGCCACATCCTATTAAACTCTTTAAGGTTGCCTCTCTTTATATATACTGTTCTTTCTCTAAACAGGGTCTCATTTACTATCCTAATCTAATCACTTACTGTAGGGGGTTTTTAAAACTTTTTTTGCATTGATACATGTCTCCTGGGGCAGGACCCAGGTCCCCAAACACTTTTTATGACAATAACTTGCATATAAGCCTTTAAAATTAGCACTTTTGATTTTTCATGCTCGTGTCCCATAGACTTTAACAATGTTTGCATGTTCAAACTAATTTTTTGCCTGTTCGAATGTTCTGCTGCGAACCAAACCAGGGGGTTTTCGGCTCATCCCTAGACACAAGTGATGGAAAATCTCCCCAATGGGCCACCGACAGCAATTCAAGTCTCTGTTCAATTTAAAACCTAAGAAAAAGTTACAATTTCAAAATACTTTACCAGCTTAATCAGTGAATTTGTCTGCAGTATAATGCATATTTTGTACTGCAGGTAAAGTAGAGAACAATCACCATCTGTGTAATCTGTTCAGATATGTTTTAGTGAAGTGTTGGTGGGTCGTTGGGGCATCGTGATTGATGTTTAAGCTACAATGTTGGACAATGTGATTGAAGGTGGATTTACACCAAGGGACATGGTTTATTTATTTATTTAAGTTTTTTTGTTGTTGTTCGAGGACTTATTTAGAGTCCATTCACACATGGGCAACACGACTTTCAGCACGACTTTGGGAGGCAACTTGGACACGACTTGAGTATGAATTACAGCCTGACTTGAGGCAACTTACAAGGCAACTTGAAGTTGCCTCCAGGACAGGAGACTTTGCCAGTGGCCAATCACATAATAATCAGCTCTGTGGGATGCAGGGGTTTGCCTAGAAAACTATTTTTACTTCCTGGAAAGTTGCTTCAGTTAAGACAGGGGATCCGACTTGGAGGCAACTTCCATTGAAATCAATGGGTACAAGTCGCCTAGAAGTCGGATTAAAGTAGTACGGGAACCTTTTCTGAAGTCGGAGCAACTTCAGTAGTGTGCAGTAAGACGTCTTTCATTCACTTACATTGATTTTATCATGTCGCGCGACTAGGGGCAACTTGGGGCGACTTCAAGTCGGATCCAAAGTTGCCCCTGTGTGAATGGACTCTTAATGTGTCTATTTTATTATTTACTTTTTACCTATTTAATTTTTTTAAAGGATTTGTGCCCTCCCATGTAAGGCACACTACCAATGTTGTGGGCATGTGGCCTGGTATGGTTCCGGAGGGAGATGTAGCACATGCTGTCTGCCTCTCAGTTTCTTGGCCATCCAGGCTACATGGTATTTGGGGGGCATTATTTTTTAATTTTTGCCTGGGTTACCCTAAAAATCATGCAACTTTAACACAGCTTTTGGAATGCCGAAGACTGAATGCTGCTGTCCAAAGGTGTCTCTATTGTTCCTTCATCCACAGTGTAGGCACCCTAATAGAGTGTGTTACTGGCTTGAACACCAGGTGAAAGTGTAGGGAAAAAAGCCTGAAAAAGAATCTAATGCAGTCACCACATCTAATGATTGGAAAAGTAAGGAGGTCCATTGAGAAGGAAGGACGTGCATTCAAGGATTTCTGCTGAGTCCTGAAAGCACTAAAAAGTGCTATTTGACCTCCCTTAATTGGGTAGTCGCTTTATATAAGGTGAGAGCACATCTGATGCGTGAGCACAAGTGACGTGGAGTGATGCATATTTTTTTTACAAAAATAAAGAACACAAGAAAAAGTTTTCTGCATGAAGATATGACACTTTATATGGACTGATTGATATTTGGGGATCACCAATATTTATCCCAGTGGGATAGCACAAATTAGACTGTTATTTTGCTATTTTTTTATATACAGCACTGTGTGTGAACTTGTTTATATCCCAGCAGGCATAGCACTATCGAATTGCGCTTTTTGCACATTTATTGATCACCTATTTTAATGATTTACACTCATGTATTGTATTTAATTTATATCTGGATTCACATATATGTACTGTACTAAACTCTGGATGAGACAAGCGCAGCACATTATTTATATATACTTGAGGGTCCAAGGGTCTGATAAGAATTTTGGGTGTACTCTAGGCTGTTGTTTTTTTTTTTTTTTTGCATGGGATGCCTCTCAAATTCAAACAAAATAATTAGTCACTGGATAAGTGTCTGGTAGAGATTTTGAGGGGATCCCACGCATTTTAATTTGCATTGTTTACTGTACTAGCTAAAACAATGGCACATGGTCCCCCTTTAAAACCGATACCAGACCATTATCCATCAAGGTCTGGTAGAGATTTTGAGAGGGGCCCTGTGCTGTTTTTTTTACAAACAAATAATAGCTGTCTGAGATCTATCATTTAGCTGCAATAGTTTTCTTTACATGAGTACATTGCAAAAGTGCAACTTCATGTCAGTTTAAAGCATCCCTGAAGTGTTTGTTACTAAATGGTATTTTTGCATTGGTACATGTCCCTCATGGCAGTGCCCAGCTACCCATTCCAACAAAAGATTGACAAAACAGATTGTTCTTGAAAAAAAGTCCAAAAAATAACAAGATCCAGGTTGCATAGACTTTAATGGGGTTAAGGCCATATGTTTGAGGTTAGCAGATCTCTTCCCGCGTTCAGCGGGCATCAAATGAACCAAGCTTTGCCTTGTTCACCCATTCCAAATCAAGACATATTGTTAACTTGGCTGGGGCTTACAGATAGACAGTTTATCTTTAAACCATGTAACCCTTCAGGTTTCATTATAGAAATGCTCAATTTAACTCTAGCTTAGTATAAATCTGCCTTTTGAAACCTAAGAGTCTGTAAAGCCTAACAGCACATAGCTAAGGCCATGGGCAAGACATGTCCATCTTTTGCTGTCTTGCCCACTGAGCCATGACCTTATCTTTGTTTTGCCTCAAACAAAGTATGGCATAAGATACACAGTATTTTTAAACTGAACAGTCACAAACGTTTTGAATCTCCCTCTCAATTCTTCATCTTATGACGGAGACAATTTAACTCACATAGCAGCTAGAGTGAGAAAAGGTCATGGATCCCTTTCCCAGCCATCAAAGTGATAAAGTGGGTGAAAGAACGAACAGTTTAATGAAGAGTTGTGGTGTCACGACAGAGAGAAAAAAATCTATTTTCCCTCCAGATAAGAGACTTGTCTCCCTTTACGTCTGTAATCTGCTGCTTCCTCTCTCCACTCATGTCCTTTTTTCAAGCTCTTATTTTTCTTTTTTCATCCCAAATTAATTTGTGTGTCTTAGTTGCCAGTTAAACTGAACACATCACTATAACAATTGAGGGGGAAAATAAATCTGTTACCTGAATTAATCTGTGCTACAGAAGCTTCTATGTGTCAAGAAATTTTCAGGGATATTTGGCAAGCTAATCTTAAAAAAGGCATGGGTAGCTGGACAATGCCATGGAAAATATGAACCAATTGCAAAACCATTTTTTTTAAATACAGATTGATGGGGCAGAGTATTTTTGTACTAGATTTAAAAGGAAAAATTGAAAATACACAAAAACCTTACAAAAAAAAAAAAAGCTTTGAGGATGCATGTAAAGTTATAGCACAATATGATGTAGCCCTTTAAAAGTAACATTTACAAAGAAAAGGCTTTCCCTTAAAATTCAGTCTGGGTGGCCACGAAAAGAAGGGCAAAGCAACCCCCCTTCTTGAAAAGCACCTTGTACCTGGATGGCAAGGACAGGGAAGGCAGTGAGCATGCATCCTCCCCTCCTGAAACCCATTAGACTACATGCCCTTCAACAAATATTGCATGGTACCTTGCAGGGGTTGGCCAAGGCACCTTGTCCCAATGTTGTCCTCCAAACCCCACATCCTGTCCTCCAAAAGGGATGTGGAGGTGTGTGGGGGGAACTTATAGGAATCTGGAAGCCCACTTTCACTTCATTGTGTCGGGTGGTTGTGCTTGGCACTGGAATTACATTACTGAACAATATGATAAATGGTGGTTTTACATCTAGGGATATTGTTTATATTTTTATGAGAGGACTACAGTGTGTGCGTGTATTTTTTTTACTTTTTTGGATAATGTGTGATACAGGGTTCTAATTCTGGAGCCCCTTTAATATAAATGGGGCTTTCAGGTCCCTTTAAATCCCCCCTATACAGACCCCCCACCCTTTCTTTTTGAGGGACAGGATGTGAGGACTCAACATTGGGACAGGATGCCTTGTGGTAATAATAAGAATCTGATATTAATTTGAGGGGAATCCAATGCTGGGGAAGAGATCATTTTTCTTGTGTCTTGTATGAAGGGGGAGGCTTTATCACAGGTGATACAGCCAGTGGACATTTTTAATCAGGAAATGGCCAGAAATGTACTAAAGTACAGACAAATATTTTACTTAAAAAATTAAGAGGCTAGAGATGATAAAGCAGTGTCAAAATGTCCAGCAGCAGGACATTTTAATGAACTAAACTAGGTCAAAGACTAGGACAAAGAAACACAGGTAGGGTTTTTACTAAAGGAATACAACTGTGAAAAATTGGCCAGCAGCAGGACAATTTCACTCATGGATAATAGGCTTAAATGGTATATGACTAACAATTATTTATGATGTGTGGATCAAGTTGAAATAACCAATCATGTCATGGTGAAGAAGACAAAAGAATTGTAACATATTTTACTGGACACTATATGGTACCAGTGCTAAGTGCTTTCTGGTTCCTCCAGTAGAAGTCTTTTTGTAAGTAAATTTTTGCCTATATGTACAGTATTTTCATGTGTAATAATCCAGGGGTAGGCAATCTCGGCCCTCCAGATGTGGTGAAACTACAAGTCCCATGAGACATTGCTAGACCCTGACAATCACAGGCTTGACTCCTAGAGGCAGACCCCTGTAATAATCAGTCAGTATTTAAGATTTATGCACAATAATTTATCTTATTCCTGACTAAAATAATTTCTGCCCAATACTCATAAATGTTTTTATTTGGGAGCTGTCAACATTCTTACAGTACAGTATTCCACTTAGGTATAATTTCAAATGGGATATAACTACAAGACTCAAATTGTTAAACTTTGTATATTTTTGTATTTAGTAACATACATAGGTAACCAGTGTTTTAACAGGTTCGGCTCTTTTGGAATGGACTTCCTTACAGTCTTAGCTAGGCTTTTGATGATAAGAATTAGGGGAAATGTTTGAAGGCTGTACAGAAACGTGTGTCTGTTCATAACTCATGTCCAGCTTAAAAACAACTTTGTACTGTATCTAATAGGGATGGGCCGAACACCCCCCTATCTTCTTCTGGTCTTCATTCTGTTTTCTTCCCCCGCTTCTTCCTCTTTTTCTTTATCTGGTACTCTGCTTCTTTCTTCGGTCTTCTCGTCCGCATCTTCCTCTGGCTTCTTCCCCGCTTCGTACTCCGGAGTCCGGCCGATCCGCCTCAATGGGAGGCTTGCGCTGTGTGACGCTTCTGTTCTTCTGACAGTTCTTATATAACTGAAGGCAGGGCCACCCGGTGACCCCGCCCCCTCTGACGCACAGGGAATTCCCAATGGCTTTCCCTGTGGTGTCAGAGGGGGGCGGAGTCACCCGTTATGTAACCGGGTGGCCCCGCCCCCTCTGTTCTACGGGGTCATAGGGATGTTCTGTGCATCAGAGGGGGCGGGGTCACCGGGTGGCCCCGCCCTCAGTTATATAAGAACTGTCAGAAGAACAGAAGCATCACACAGCGCGAGGCTCCTATTGAGACGGATCGTCCGGACCCAGGAGGACGAAGCAGGGAAGAAGCCAGAGGAAGATGTGGATGAGAAGACCGAAGGAAGAAGGAGACGACCGGAGGAAGAAGAAGAGGAAGAAGCGGGGGAAGAACAAGATGGAGGAAAAGAACGGAATAAAGACCAGAAGAAGATGGAAGAAAAAGCAGAGAAAGAAGAAGAGATTAATAAAGGAATTTTTAAAAACCGGCTATTGTCTTTTTTAAAATTTTTGACACTTTTTTTGTGAAATGGTAGGGGTACATTTGTACCCCATTACCATTTCACACAGGGGGCGGGCCGGGACCTTGTTAAAGAGGGCTTCCAGATTCCAATAAGCCCCCGCCTGAAGAGCCTGGTATGGAATTTAGGGGGACCCCTATGCAATTTTTTTTTTTAATTTTGGTTTGGGATTTTAAAGGAATATTTTACTTTTATTGTTTTACTTTAAGCCTTATTAAAATCACTGCTCCGAAAAAACATTTGTTTTTAAAACTTTTGTTTGCATTGATACATGTCCCCTGGGGCCGGACCCAGGTCCCCAAACACCTTTTATGACAATAACTTGCATATTAACCTTTAAAATTAGCACTTTTCTCCCATAGACTTTTAAAGGGTGTTCTGCGGGTTTCGAATTTGCCACGAACACCACAAATTGTTTGATATTCGGCAAACGGGTGAATAGCCAATGTTCCAGTCGAACTCATGTTCAACACGAACAGACAGCCCATCCATAGTATCCAAATTGACCATAAAACACAACTCGAGTACAATTTAAGCATAAGAGCTTTGCAGGAAGTGGGCCCTGATTTTTTAGGGTGTAAGAATACAGACTTCATAATTGCTACTCTTCAATTGCAAGGAAAGGTGTAGGTTGTAGATTACATTTCTAAATTTCTTTTAGATTCTTATCTGATGTTTTTAAAAGAGTTTTTCATTTCCCTCAAAAAAATATATTTTCTGGTGAAGTATTTATGTATGAAGTATGTTACTTGATATGGTCTCCCCTTAGACTTCTTTAAATTAGTTATAACTTGAAACCAACCTTGATGCTGTCACAAGACTCAGATGTTCATTGACTTCAGTAGGTTACAAAGGCCACAACCAGAATCTGCCATATGGTACAGAGAAGCATCCGATTTTTCAGCAGCCTGGAACTGTTCTAAAGTGGATCCATAACATTTAATTTCTGCAGGGCTAAGCATGGTGACCCTTGTCATTTGACATATACTCCTCTAGGGAATTTAGCACTTTTTATGAATAGAATGAGATTTGTTTTTAAACATACCACAGCATTTACCTACTGTGGAAACCAACGTACATATTACAAAATGAACAAAAACATTTTTTACTGAATACATTTTTCATGCTTTTGTTAAAGACATACGGTACTGAATATACTGTAACTATAAGTAGAATTGTTGGAATTTCATAAGTCTGGGGTGGTAAATTCTTATACTTTCTTTGTCTCTCTTTTCCACAGTCATATGACAGACCCCATTATATTTGTCAAGCAATGCTGTAAGGGATTCTGCATAGATATTCTTAAACGCCTCGCAAAAACTATTGGCTTTACATATGACCTTTATCTTGTGACCAATGGCAAGCATGGGAAGAAAATCGAGGGAGTATGGAATGGAATGATTGGAGAGGTAACATCTATAGTCATCTATTAAAATGTTTAAATTATCATTAGGTTGAAATGAAACATTAAGATGACACAAGATCTATACACTTTTATTTGTTCTGTTTGTTACCTAAAGCAGACCTGCCAATTTATTTGATACACTATAGCCTTTAGTCAGCAAAGTAGTGCAAAAAGAGAAACGGATGTGCAAAGTGCAGTAACCTATAGCAACTAATCTCCTCTGACTACAGTACACTAAATGGGGATTGATTGACGTGGGTTCTTGCACTTGGCACATCATCTTTATTATGTGCTCTGCTTTTCAATAAGCCTGTGTGTGTAGCAATTCCACCTAACCTAATTAGACTTTACATTTTACAGGTGTGACTAGATAAACTGAATTCTGATTGCTTTTTATTGGTTACTGCACTTTATCCATCCTTACAACTCTTTGTGCTCTTGTATTGAATGTGTTTTGACTATATATATATATGTGTATATATCTATATATATTTGATATATATATATATATATATATATATATATATATATATATATATATATATATATACAGGAATTAAAAGGTTTTAACATGATATCGAGGAAGCCAGTCTTTGCAGAATGAAGACTCAGCAAGGACAGACTTTGTGTTTTTGTTTTAGAAAGGTTTCTTTAAAACATGAAAGTCCTGAAAGTAAATTTATACTTCAAGTGAATCCTCTTACGTACAGGCTAACAGTTAAATAAACAGTTAAAATACCTCCAGGTCTTATACACAAAGCTATAGTGCCTGGCCACCACACTGGGGCAGATGAGAACTGAGCAAAGCAAATAGTTATTTGCATTTGGCAGACAGGCAGAGGGGTACAATGACAGTTCAGGTACAAGGAAGAATAGGTTCAGAGTAGTCAAGGTTCAATCCATAGTCAAAAGACAGGCAGAGTTCAGAAAACAGTTGATATCCAATCCAAGGCAAACAGGGAAATACAAACAGCTTGAGCACGTATTACACATGCTTTCACAGCCATGAGACTGCATACTTGGCTGGTTTAAATCAGGTTTGGTCTCCACCCAGAAACTGGCCATATCAATCACCTTGCAGGTGGACAGACAGACAGGGATGCATCATAGCCAAAACCAGGATGCTGGAATGAGACCAGCAGCTGTCAAATAACAGAAGTGTTTATACGCTCCTGACAGCCAGGTAGCACAGGCAAGAAGATGGCACTATTTTCTCTGTTAGATTGAAGAATAAAGTAGTACATCATCACATGTAGCCTACTGACTGGACAGTCAAGGAGCAGGGACACAATAGTGCTCACTCTGCTCTCTTCTCTTGCAAGGGTTCACACAAATAGCCAGAGCTATTAATGTCAAAGTTTATTCAAACATCAATGGAAGACTTACATAACAGTCTCTGGGAAGCACTTCAGAGATGAAATTGTGAAGTTGTAAACAGCAGATACAAACCAGGGAAGACTGAGTTGGATGGTGGTATGCCAAACTGCTGTGAATCAAGAAGCTGTCAGCATGTGCACAGAGCCTTCTGCCCCACTCGGTGGGATCAATGCTGCAAACTAGGAGGGCTGAGTAGCACTGCACGTGGACTCACAGGGACTCAGAACATCAAGGTGAGGTAGGGATCCACTCAACAGCAGTGTGAGAAGTAGGGCAGCTGGGCCAGGAGATGGAATGCCAGACCTCCTGGGATACAAACTGCTGTCAGCGTGTGAGGCTTCCCTCTGGACTGTCAGGAGAGACTAAAGTCAGTGGATTTAAAAGAAAAAAAGTGGGGGGCTCCTAAGTGTAGTATTAAAACAGTAACATGTATTGCACAAGATTAAAAACATTTACAGGATATTTTTTATCTTGTGAGTGTTTTTAAACTAGTACACTTAGAGAGGCTCCTCCCCTTGTTTCTTTTATATGTTTTTCAGAGTTGCTGGTCACACTCTGAGGATGACTGCCTCTTTTTAAATCACCCCCTTACCATGGTTCAACTTTGTTTTTACCTAAAGACTGACTAATCAAATGTACATTATTACACACTAAGGGCATTGCCTCCTGGAGCGCCAGATACCAAATTTACCTTCACTTAAAGTCAGTGGATTAAGTGGGCTGACAAACATGTTTCATGGTCCTGAATGCTTTATTCTCCAAAGAAGATAAATCGTTACTCACAAGTAGGGATGAGCCGAACACCCCCGGGTTTCGGTTCGCACCAGAACCTTCGAACCGACCGAAAGTTTGCGCGAATTTTCGAACCCTATACGTTATAATGGACGCGAACGTTCGAAATCAAAAGTGCTAATTACAACGGCCAATATGCATGTTAATGTCATAAAACAGGTTTGGGGACCCGGGTCCTGCCCCAGGGGACATATATCAATGCAAAAAGAACTTTTAAAAACTAACGTTTTTTCGGGAGCAGTCATTTTAATGATGCATAAAGTGAAAAAAAAAAAAGTGAAATTTTCCTTTAAATATGGTACCTGGGGGGTGTCTAAAGTATGCCTGTGAAGTGGCATGTGTTTCCCGTGTTTAGAACTGTCCTTGCACAAAATGACATTTGTAAAGGAAAAAAAGAAGCCATTTAAAACCACTTGCGGCTTTAATGTCATGTCTTGTCCTGGCCGCCATATGGCTGAAAATCCTTGAGAAAAATGGCATGGCTACCCCATCACCCCCCCCACCCCAGCCCCTTTGGGTCTTGAATGGGTATTAAGGGGGACCCCACACCCAAAATAAAACCCTATACCTACAACCCTATATACTCTGAACAGCAGTATATAGGTGGTGCAAACAAGACACGGACTGTAGGTTTGTTCTTAAGTAGAATCTGAACAGGTACATTATGAAGTGTAGCTCCATCCCCAAAAAATCTATTTTTAAGCTTTTTGGAGAACATAGGAGGGGTTATCACCCCTGTAACATTTGCTGTCTTTGCACATCTGTTCAGAACATGTCACCTCACTTTCCGTCCCAATGACAAATGTTTTTGGAAAAGTGGGGTTTTAATTGAAACAAGGATTGGTGATAAAGCATCAGTAGAGAGGAGATACCTTTTTCCCAAATTAAATCTAACATGATAGAATTTCCCTTCCTAGGGGTAGATTTCCTCTCACTTCCTGTTTTCTCTTTCCGTTTGCAAGTAGGAGTCGTTTGTAAGTTGGATGTTTGAAAGTAGGGGCCTGCCGTATATACTCTGCAGAAATTTGCCCTATTAGATGTCGGTGTAGCCACAAGACTGGTGGGCACAGGAATGGGCCCTGCTGTGAGTTAATAGATCAAGATTTGTACTTGCATGCACCTGTTGAACCGGGCAGAAAAATTGGGCCTTTGGTGGTGGTGGTGGTGGTGGTGGTGGACGGTGTTGCCACAAGACTGTAAGCCCTCACAGTTACTCTTGGTGGGCGCAGGAATGGGCCCTGCTGTGAGTTATTAGATCAAGATTTGTAATTGCATGCACCTGTTGAACAGGGCAGAAAAATTGGGCCTTTGGCGGTGGTGGTGGACGGTGTTGCCACAAGACTGTAGGCCCTCATAGTTACTCTTGGTGGGCGCAGGAATGGGCCCTGCTGTGAACTATTAGATCAAGATTTGTAATTACACGCCCCTGTTAAACAGGGGCTGAAAAATTGTGCCTTAGGCATTGGTGCTGGTGCCACAACACTGCAACCCCTCACAGATACTGTACTCTTAGCACAGCAATGAGACCTGTTGCAAAGCATTGCCTAAAAATTGTAATTACACGCCCCAACAGGGGCTGAAAAATTGTGCCTTAGGCACTGGTGCTGGTGCCACAACACTGCAACCCCTCACAGATACTGTACTTGGAGCACAGCAGTCACACCTGTTGCGAAGCATCTTTTTAAAAAATTGTAATTACACGCCCCTGTTAAACAGGGGCTGAAAATTGTGCCTTAGGCATTGGTGCTGGTGCCACAACACTGCAACCCCTCACAGACACTGTACTCTTAGCACAACAATGATACCTGTTGCAAAGCATTGCCTAAAAATTGTAATTACACGCCCCAATAGGGGCTGAAAAATTGTGCCTTAGGCACTGGTGCCACAACACTGCAACCCCTCACAGATACTGTACTTGGAGCACACTAGTCACACCTGTTGCGAAGCATTTTTTAAAAAAATTGTAATTACACGCCCCTGTTAAACAGGGGATGAAAAATTGTGCCTTAGGCATTGGTGCTGGTGCCACAACACTGCAACCCCTCACAGATACTGTACTCTTAGCACAGCAATGAGACCTGTTGCAAAGCATTGCCTAAAAATTGTAATTACACGCCCCAACAGGGGCTGAAAAATTGTGCCTTAGGCACTGGTGCTGGTGCCACAACACTGCAACCCCTCACAGATACTGTACTTGGAGCACAGCAGTCACACGTGTTGCGAAGCATTTTTTTAAAAAATTGTAATTACACGCCCCTGTTAAACAGGGGCTGAAAAATTGTGCCTTAGGCATTGGTGCTGGTGCCACAACACTGCAATCCCTCACAGATACTGTACTCTTAGCACAGCAATGAGACCTGTTGCAAAGCATTGCCTAAAAATTGTAATTACACGCCCCAACAGGGGCTGAAAAATTGTGCCTTAGGCACTGGTGCTGGTGCCACAACACTGCAACCCCTCACAGATACTGTACTTGGAGCACAGCAGTCACACCTGTTGCGAAGCATTTTTAAAAAAAATTGTAAGTACACGCCTCTGTTATACAGGGGCTGAAAAATTGTGCCTTAGGCACTGGTGTGGTGGCATGGATCATTGAGGAGGAGGAAGAGGATAGTCAGTGAACATAACAGGACAGTCACTCAGCATCAGCATAGGCAGTCTTGAAGGGATGTGACATTATAAATTATTCTGTTATATCCGCTTCAGGTGCCTGGTAGCTGGTGGTGATCCAAGACTGATTCATTTTGATGAAGGTCAGTCGATCAACCGAGTCGGTGGACAGGCGCACCCTATGATCGGTGACAAATCCTCCAGCAGCACTGAATGTGCGTTCAGAAAGAACGCTGGAGGCAGGACAGGCCAGTAGCTCAATTGCATACTGTGCAAGCTCTGGCCAGTGATCCATCCTCAGGACCCAGTAAGCCAGAGGATTTTCGGTGGGAAAGGTGTCCAAGTCTGACCTTGCCCCAAGGTATTCCTGCACCATGTATATCAGACGCTGGCGATGGTTGCTGGAACCGATCATACCTTGGGGCTGCGAACTAAAAAATTGTTTGAACGCATCGGTCAGACGTCCACCTTCCCCACCGCTCCTTCTGCTACTGACCGAAGCCTCAGCAACTCGTCGTCCAGGACCAGGAGTTTGTAACCTCCCAGTTTCTGGGAACGCGTTGCACAGACCTTTCTGCAAGGCCTCCCTGAGATGTCTCATCCTCTGCTCCCTCTGCGACGGCAAGATAAGGTCCGCAACCTTACCCTTGTACCGTGGATCAAGGAGAGTGGCCAGCCAGTAATGGTCCCTCTCCTTGATCCAAAGAACACGAGGATCCTTCCGCAGGCTTTGCAGGATCAGGGAGGCCATGCAGCGTAGGTTAGCTGAGGCATTCGGTCCGGAGTCTTCTGGGTCACTGAGGATGACATGATCGCCAGCCACCTCCTCCCAGCCACGTACAAGTCCACTGGTTTGTTGGGACTGTACATCATCCCTAAAAGACTGCTGCTGCTGATGCTGAGTGCCAGGCTCCACCTCCATGCTCACACAATCCTCCTCCTCCTCCTCCTCCTCCTCATCCTCTTCCTGTGTGATGGGTGGGACAGAAGGAACACTGTCCGGATAAAGGGGGCCTTGAGAGGCAAGGAAGTCCTCCTCTTCCTGCCTCTGTTCTGCCTCAAGTGCCCTGTCCATTTTCCCACGCAGCGTATACTCCAACAGGTGGACAAGAGGTACAGTGTCACTGATGCATGCACTGTCACTGCTCACCATCCTCGTGGCCTCCTCAAATGGTGAGAGGACAGTGCATGCATCGCTGATCATGCTCCACTGACGTGGGGAAAAAAAGCCAAGCTCCCCTGACCCTGTCCTGGTGCCGTAGTCGCAAAGGTACTCATTGATGGCCCTCTGCTGCGTGTGCAGTCGCTGCAGCATGGCCAACGTTGAGTTCCACCTGGTGGGCATGTCACATATTAGGCGGTTCTTGGGCAGGTTCAGCTCCTTTTGCAGCTCAGTCAGCCGAGCACTGGCATTATAAGATCGGCGGAAATGTACACAGACTTTCCTGGCCTGCCTCAGGACATCCTGTAAGCCTGGGAACCTGCCCAAGAACCGCTGCACCACCAGGTTGAGGACGTGAGCCATACAGGGCAAATGGGTGAGCTGCCCCTGTCGCAGGGCGGAGAGGAGGTTGGTGCCATTGTCAGAAACGACCATTCCTGGCTTAAGCTGGCGTGGCGTCAACCACCTCTCGGCCTGCCCCTGCAGAGCTGCCAGAACCTCTGGCCCAGTGTGGCTCCTGTCCCCCAAACACACCAGCGCAAGCACGGCATGGCATCTTTTTGCCTGCGTACTTGCGTAGCCCCTTGTACGCCTACGGAGCACCGCTGGTTCCGAGGACAGAGCACTGGAGGAAGAAGAAGAGGAGGGGGTGGAGGAGAGAGGTGTGTCACAACCAGTAGCAGTAGTAGCATTTTGGAGGCGTGGTGGCGGAACAACCTCCAACACTACTGCACCTTGTCCTGCATCCCTCCCAGCTGCCAATAGAGTGACCCAATGGGCCGTGAAAGAAAGGTAACGTCCCTGTCCATGCCTGCTGGACCATGAGTCAGCGGTAATATGCACCTTACCGCTGACCGCCCTGTCCAGCGAGGCATGGACATTGCCTTCCACATGCCGGTAGAGAGACGGAATCGCCTTCCGTGAGAAAAAGTGGCGTTTGGGAACCTGCCACTGAGGAACCGCACATTGAACAAACTCACGGAAGGGGGCCGAGTCTACCAACTGAAAAGGCAGCAGTTGAAGTGCTAGCAATTTAGCCAAGCTAGCATTCAACCGCTGGGCATGTGATGGCTGGGAGTGTACTTCTTTCGACGGTCCAGCAGCTGGGGCAGGGAAATTTGCCTGCTACAATCGGACGTCGGTGTACTGCAAGTACTTGGTTGTGACACACCTAATTCTACACCTTCAGTCCTCTCAGAGCAGCTTTCAGAGAGGACTGAAGATGTAGTGGGGATGGAGATCCCAGCTGATGAGGAGCAAGGAGAGGTCCGCTTTGTTCTTTGGTGTGGGTCTTTTATGTGTGCTTGCCAACAAGCTGCATGGCAGGTCGACATATGTCTGCTCATGCTTGTGGTGCCCAAGCGGCTGATGTTTTGGCCACGCGAGATACGCTTGAGACAAATATTGCAAATAGCAGTGGTGCGATCTGATGCACTCGTCTCAAAAAAGGCCCACACCAAAGAACTTTTCTGATAACGTGCAGAGGCAGCGCCCTGCACAGGCGGAGCTCTGCGGTGTGGTACAGATGCTGTGCTGGCCTCTAGCTGGCTTCCAGGGGGCATCCTGCCTCGTTGGACATGTGACGCCGCATCCTCCTCCTCCTCGTCCTCCTCCTCATCCTCTCTCCCTTGAGGCACCCACGTGGAGTCAGTGACCTCATCATCCCCTCCCTCTTCACCACTAGAGCAAACCTGGCAGTAAGCTGCAGCTGGTGGAACAGTACTGCCAGATTGCTGTCCTTCAGCATCCCCTCTCTCTGCGCGCACACTACTGACTTCCTCAAGCTGGGTATCATCATCCGATCCTTCGAATCTTTGGGCATCCTCTTGGAGCATGTACCCAACACTGTGCTCAAAGAGTTCGGGGGACTCCTCAGGAGGACATGGTGGGTCTAGGGAAAGGGTGGCTGATGATGCCATTGAGTACGCGTTGGCAGCTGCTCTGCCAGTACCCTGAGCCTGGGTGAGAGAGGATGAGGAGGGCTTGGTCATCCATTCTACCAAGCCTTCAGCATGATGCGGCTCCACATGTCCAGCTGCCGAAAACAAAGACGAGCGTGTCCCATGGCCACGTGCTGATGACGATGCACGACCACGGCCACGGCCAGCACTGTTGTCTCTAGAAACAGAGCCTGCCTGCCCTGTGTTCTTGCCTCTGCACGCTCTGCCTCCCCTTGGCGGTCTTCCAGGCATTGTAGTCGGTAGTGTATATAGTATAAAAAATAGAGCTCCTATGTGTGCTCACAACACACTGTAGGTCCTATGGGTGCTGCTGAGAAGAAAATGTAGGAGCTCTGTTTGCTGCCACTAACACACTGGAAGTCCTATGGGTGCTGCTGAGAAGAAAATATAGGAGCTCTGTGTGATGCCACTAACACACTAGAAGTCCTATGGGTGCTTTTGCGAAGAAAATATAGGAGCTCTGTGTGATGCCACTAACACACTAGAAGTCCTGTGGGTGCTGCTGAGAAGAAAATATGGGAGCTCTGTGTGATGCCACTAACACACTAGAAGTCCTGTGGGTGCTGCTGAGAATAAAATATAGGAGCTCTGTGTGATGCCACTAACACACTAGAAGTCCTATGGGTGCTTCTGGGAAGAAAATATAGGAGCTCTGTGTGATGCCACTAACACACAATTGAAGTCCTATGGGTGCTTCTGGGAAGAAAATATGGGAGCTCTGTGTGATGCCACTAACACACTAGAAGTCCTATGGGTGCTTCTGCGAAGAAAATATAGGAGCTCTGTGTGATGCCACTAACACACTAGAAGTCCTGTGGGTGCTGCTGAGAAGAAAATATAGGAGCTCTGTGTGATGCCACTAACACACTAGAAGTCCTGTGGGTGCTTCTGCGAAGAAAATATAGGATCTCTGTGTGATGCCACTAACACACTAGAAGTCCTATGGGTGCTTCTGCGAAGAAAATATAGGAGCTCTGTGTGATGCCACTAACACACTAGAAGTCCTGTGGGTGCTGCTGAGAAGAAAATATAGGAGCTCTGTGTGATGCCACTAACACACTAGAAGTCCTATGGGTGCTTCTGGGAAGAAAATATAGGAGCTCTGTGTGATGCCACTAACACACAATTGAACTCCTATGGGTGCTTCTGGGAAGAAAATATGGGAGCTCTGTGTGATGCCACTAACACACTAGAAGTCCTATGGGTGCTTCTGCGAAGAAAATATAGGAGCTCTGTGTGATGCCACTAACACACTAGAAGTCCTGTGGGTGCTGCTGAGAAGAAAATATAGGAGCTCTGTGTGATGCCACTAACACACTAGAAGTCCTATGGGTGCTTCTGGGAAGAAAATATAGGAGCTCTGTGTGATGCCACTAACACACAATTGAAGTCCTATGGGTGCTTCTGGGAAGAAAATATGGGAGCTCTGTGTGATGCCACTAACACACTAGAAGTCCTATGGGTGCTTCTGGGAAGAAAATATAGGAGCTCTGTGTGATGCCACTAACACACAATTGAAGTCCTATGGGTGCTTCTGGGAAGAAAATATGGGAGCTCTGTGTGATGCCACTAACACACTAGAAGTCCTGTGGGTGCTGCTGAGAAGAAAATATAGGAGCTCTGTGTGATGCCACTAACACACTAGAAGTCCTATGGGTGCTTCTGGGAAGAAAATATGGGAGCTCTGTGTGATGCCACTAACACACTAGAAGTCCTGTGGGTGCTGCTGAGAAGAAAATATAGGAGCTCTGTGTGATGCCACTAACACACAATTGAAGTCCTATGGGTGCTTCTGGGAAAAAAATATGGGAGCTCTGTGTGATGCCACTAACACACTAGAAGTCCTATGGGTGCTTCTGCGAAGAAAATATAGGAGCTCTGTGTGATGCCACTAACACACTAGAAGTCCTGTGGGTGCTGCTGAGAAGAAAATATAGGAGCTCTGTGTGATGCCACTAACACACTAGAAGTCCTGTGGGTGCTTCTGCGAAGAAAATATAGGATCTCTGTGTGATGCCACTAACACACTAGAAGTCCTATGGGTGCTTCTGCGAAGAAAATATAGGAGCTCTGTGTGATGCCACTAACACACTAGAAGTCCTGTGGGTGCTGCTGAGAAGAAAATATAGGAGCTCTGTGTGATGCCACTAACACACTAGAAGTCCTATGGGTGCTTCTGGGAAGAAAATATAGGAGCTCTGTGTGATGCCACTAACACACAATTGAACTCCTATGGGTGCTTCTGGGAAGAAAATATGGGAGCTCTGTGTGATGCCACTAACACACTAGAAGTCCTATGGGTGCTTCTGCGAAGAAAATATAGGAGCTCTGTGTGATGCCACTAACACACTAGAAGTCCTGTGGGTGCTGCTGAGAAGAAAATATAGGAGCTCTGTGTGATGCCACTAACACACTAGAAGTCCTATGGGTGCTTCTGGGAAGAAAATATAGGAGCTCTGTGTGATGCCACTAACACACAATTGAAGTCCTATGGGTGCTTCTGGGAAGAAAATATGGGAGCTCTGTGTGATGCCACTAACACACTAGAAGTCCTATGGGTGCTTCTGGGAAGAAAATATAGGAGCTCTGTGTGATGCCACTAACACACAATTGAAGTCCTATGGGTGCTTCTGGGAAGAAAATATGGGAGCTCTGTGTGATGCCACTAACACACTAGAAGTCCTGTGGGTGCTGCTGAGAAGAAAATATAGGAGCTCTGTGTGATGCCACTAACACACTAGAAGTCCTATGGGTGCTTCTGGGAAGAAAATATGGGAGCTCTGTGTGATGCCACTAACACACTAGAAGTCCTGTGGGTGCTGCTGAGAAGAAAATATAGGAGCTCTGTGTGATGCCACTAACACACTAGAAGTCCTATGGGTGCTTCTGGGAAGAAAATATAGGAGCTCTGTGTGATGCCACTAACACACTAGAAGTCCTATGGGTGCTTCTGCAAAGAAAATATAGGAGCTCTGTGTGATGCCACTAACACACACTAGAAGTCCTGTGGGTGCTGCTGAGAAGAAAATATAGGAGCTCTGTGTGATGCCACTAACACACTAGAAGTCCTATGGGTGCTTCTGCGAAGAAAATATAGGAGCTCTGTGTGATGCCACTAACACACAATTGAAGTCCTATGGGTGCTTCTGGGAAGAAAATATGGGAGCTCTGTGTGATGTCACTAACACACTAGAAGTCCTATGGGTGCTTCTGCAAAGAAAATATAGGAGCTCTGTGTGATGCCACTAACACACTAGAAGTCCTGTGGGTGCTGCTGAGAAGAAAATATAGGAGCTCTGTGTGATGCCACTAACACACTAGAAGTCCTATGGGTGCTTCTGGGAAGAAAATATGGGAGCTCTGTGTGATACCACTAACACACAATTGAAGTCCTATGGGTGCTTCTGGGAAGAAAATATAGGAGCTCTGTGTGATGCCACTAACACACTAGAAGTCCTATGCGTGCTTCTGGGAAGAAAATATAGGAGCTCTGTGTGATGCCACTAACACACAATTGAAGTCCTATGGGTGCTTCTGGGAAGAAAATATAGGAGCTCTGTGTGATGCCACTAACACACAATTGAAGTCCTATGGGTGCTTCTGCAAAGAAAATATAGGAGCTCTGTGTGATGCCACTAACACACTAGAAGTCCTGTGGGTGCTGCTGAGAAGAAAATATAGGAGCTCTGTGTGATGCCACTAACACACTAGAAGTCCTATGGGTGCTTCTGGGAAGAAAATATGGGAGCTCTGTGTGATGCCACTAACACACAATTGAAGTCCTATGGGTGCTTCTGGGAAGAAAATATAGGAGCTCTGTGTGATGCCACTAACACACTAGAAGTCCTATGCGTGCTTCTGGGAAGAAAATATAGGAGCTCTGTGTGATGCCACTAACACACAATTGAAGTCCTATGGGTGCTTCTGGGAAGAAAATATAGGAGCTCTGTGTGATGCCACTAACACACAATTGAAGTCCTATGGGTGCTTCTGGGAAGAAAATATGGGAGCTCTGTGTGATGCCACTAACACACTAGAAGTCCTATGGGTGTTTCTGGGAAGAAAATATGGGAGCTCTGTGTGATGCCACTAACACACTAGAAGTCCTATGCGTGCTTCTGGGAAGAAAATATAGGAGCTCTGTGTGATGCCACTAACACACAATTGAAGTCCTATGGGTGCTTCTGGGAAGAAAATATAGGAGCTCTGTGTGATGCCACTAACACACAATTGAAGTCCTATGGGTGCTTCTGCAAAGAAAATATAGGAGCTCTGTGTGATGCCACTAACACACTAGAAGTCCTGTGGGTGCTGCTGAGAAGAAAATATAGGAGCTCTGTGTGATGCCACTAACACACTAGAAGTCCTATGGGTGCTTCTGGGAAGAAAATATGGGAGCTCTGTGTGATGCCACTAACACACAATTGAAGTCCTATGGGTGCTTCTGGGAAGAAAATATAGGAGCTCTGTGTGATGCCACTAACACACTAGAAGTCCTATGCGTGCTTCTGGGAAGAAAATATAGGAGCTCTGTGTGATGCCACTAACACACAATTGAAGTCCTATGGGTGCTTCTGGGAAGAAAATATAGGAGCTCTGTGTGATGCCACTAACACACAATTGAAGTCCTATGGGTGCTTCTGGAAGAAAATATGGGAGCTCTGTGTGATGCCACTAACACACTAGAAGTCCTATGGGTGTTTCTGGGAAGAAAATATGGGAGCTCTGTGTGATGCCACTAACACACTAGAAGTCCTATGGGTGCTTCTGGGAAGAAAATATGGGAGCTCTGTGTGATGCCACTAACACACTAGAAGTCCTGTGGGTGCTTCTGGGAAGAAAATATGGGAGCTCTGTGTGATGCCACTAACACACTAGAAGTCCTGTGGGTGCTTCTGGGAAGAAAATATGGGAGCTCTGTGTGATGCCACTAACACACTAGAAGTCCTGTGGGTGCTTCTGGGAAGAAAATATGGGAGCTCTGTGTGATGCCACTAACACACTAGAAGTCCTATGGGTGCTTCTGCAAAGAAAATATAGGAGCTCTGTGTGATGCCACTAACACACAATTGAAGTCCTATGGGTGCTTCTGGGAAGAAAATATGGGAGCTCTGTGTGATGCCACTAACACACTAGAAGTCCTATGGGTGCTTCTGCAAAGAAAATATAGGAGCTCTGTGTGATGCCACTAACACACTAGAAGTCCTGTGGGTGCTGCTGAGAAGAAAATATAGGAGCTCTGTGTGATGCCACTAACACACTAGAAGTCCTATGGGTGCTTCTGGGAAGAAAATATGGGAGCTCTGTGTGATGCCACTAACACACAATTGAAGTCCTATGGGTGCTTCTGGGAAGAAAATATAGGAGCTCTGTGTGATGCCACTAACACACTAGAAGTCCTATGCGTGCTTCTGGGAAGAAAATATAGGAGCTCTGTGTGATGCCACTAACACACAATTGAAGTCCTATGGGTGCTTCTGGGAAGAAAATATAGGAGCTCTGTGTGATGCCACTAACACAAAATTGAAGTCCTATGGGTGCTTCTGGGAAGAAAATATGGGAGCTCTGTGTGATGCCACTAACACACTAGAAGTCCTATGGGTGCTTCTGGGAAGAAAATATGGGAGCTCTGTGTGATGCCACTAACACACTAGAAGTCCTATGGGTGCTTCTGGGAAGAAAATATGGGAGCTCTGTGTGATGCCACTAACACACTAGAAGTCCTGTGGGTGCTTCTGGGAAGAAAATATGGGAGCTCTGTGTGATGCCACTAACACACTAGAAGTCCTGTGGGTGCTTCTGGGAAGAAAATATGGGAGCTCTGTGTGATGCCACTAACACACTAGAAGTCCTGTGGGTGCTTCTGGGAAGAAAATATGGGAGCTCTGTGTGATGCCACTAACACACTAGAAGTCCTATGGGTGCTTCTGGGAAGAAAATATGGGAGCTCTGTGTGATGCCACTAACACACTAGAAGTCCTATGGGTGCTTCTGGGAAGAAAATATGGGAGCTCTGTGTGATGCCACTAACACACTAGAAGTCCTGTGGGTGCTTCTGGGAAGAAAATATGGGAGCTCTGTGTGATGCCACTAACACAATAGAAGTCCTGTGGGTGCTTCTGGGAGGAAAATATGGGAGCTCTGTGTGATGCCACTAACACACTAGAAGTCCTGTGGGTGCTTCTGGGAAGAAAATATGGGAGCTCTGTGTGATGCCACTAACACACTAGAAGTCCTGTGGGTGCTTCTGGCAAGAAAATATGGGAGCTCTGTGTGATGCCACTAATACACTAGAAGTCCTGTGGGTGCTTCTGGGAAGAAAATATGGGAGCTCTGTGTGATGCCACTAACACACTAGAAGTCCTGTGGGTGCTTCTGGGAAGAAAATATGGGAGCTCTGTGTGATGCCACTAACACACTAGAAGTCCTGTGGGTGCTTCTGGGAAGAAAATATGGGAGCTCTGTGTGATGCCACTAACACACTAGAAGTCCTATGGGTGCTTCTGGGAAGAAAATATGGGAGCTCTGTGTGATGCCACTAACACACTAGAAGTCCTGTGGGTGCTTCTGGGAAGAAAATATGGGAGCTCTGTGTGATGCCACTAACACACTAGAAGTCCTGTGGGTGCTTCTGGGAAGAAAATATGGGAGCTCTGTGTGATGCCACTAACACACTAGAAGTCCTGTGGGTGCTTCTTGGAAGAAAATATGGGAGCTCTGTGTGATGCCACTAACACACTTGAAGTCCTATGGGTGCTTCTGGGAAGAAAATATGGGAGCTCTGTGTGATGCCACTAACACACTAGAAGTCCTATGGGTGCTTCTGGGAAGAAAATATGGGAGCTCTGTGTGATGCCACTAACACACTAGAAGTCCTGTGGGTGCTGCTGAGAAGAAAATATAGGAGCTCTGTTTGCTGCCACGAACACACTAGAAGTCCTATGGGTGCTTTTGGGGTGCAATGCTGTGCTAACAGCACTGCGGTTGTACTACTGAAATACTGTACTAACAGTAAAACACGCACCAGACTAATCCCCAGCAGCAGCTAATAACACACTAACCAGCAGCAACGGACGATCAATGACAGGTAGCAATGGTTTAGCAAATAAATAGCCAATGGTTTAGCAAAGTAGAGCAAATCTTTGTATATGAATGAATCTAGCAAAGACACAGAATCAGCCTGATCTCTCCTAAAGCCGGAACTCATGTGACCGTCGCCGACGGCGTGGCGGCCTTTTAAATGGTGGGGCGTGTACAAAAGCCCCTGAGCTTTAATTGGCTACAGGCGTCCTGCCTGTAGCCAATTATGGCTCTCCGAGTTTCCGGCGCTGTGATTGGCCAAGCATGCGGGGTCCCAGTGCATGCTTGGCCAATCATCAGCCAGCAATGCACTGCGCCGGCGGCGCCGGCCGCAATGCATTGCGGGGCCGCTCGCATCACACGAATGTGATGCGAACGGCCCAAATAGTTCTGGGCTCGACGATCGAGCGAACGCCCGGTGCTCGATGCGAACGTGGGTTCGCATCGAGCACCGGGCCCATCCCTACTCACAAGGAGAATGCACTTAATCCAGTGCACTAGGTGAATAGCACCTATTAAAATCTAGTATTGTTACGTCCTTAAGCATGGACATCTTATTTTTGATGTTTAATTTGTAATAATATTTTTCATGTAAATGGGACTATTTTTTGCATTATTATTTTTATGAAACATTTGTTTAAGTATTGAAGGATGCATTAAAATAGGTCCTTCTGTTGCCCTTCTATGTTTAGCGGAGACTATTAAAATATGGCCGCAGTGTATTTTTCTCCAATGTTTGCTGTAGAGTTTATGTATATATGACTGCGGTCGCTAGGTAACAAACTAAGGGCGTTAATATAAGGATTGGAGGACGTCTGATCGGGTTTCCCTATTAGAAAGTCACTTGATCACATGCTGAAACGTCAAAGGGTGTAACCACGTGATGTCACCACGCTCATCTGGGAGCAGCCATCCTAACATATCCTCCCCATGGATGTCCATGCTTAAAGGGGAAACAATACTAGATTTTAATAGGCACTATTCATCTACTGCACTGGATTATTAAGTGCACTTTCCTTGTGAGTAGTCATTTATATTATTTGGAGAATAAAGTATTTGAGTGGTTTCATACTACACTATGAGAGTTCTTATTTTGTATATCTCCTGCTGAATGAGAAGGCTCTTCCCATATTGTGAAGTGGAGCTAGACCTGTCCTATGTGCACTGGGAGGATTGCTGCAGTGTTATGACCCAGGGATCTGGGAAGGCTGTGTTTGACCTTACCATTGTGTGGGTCTTTTTCTGAGGTAAGAGGCAGCAGTAATAGGTGGTGGTGCACAGCGGTGGAGCAAACTTTTTACTCATGTATTCCATTTGAAGCATGCATGTTATATGCATTACTATTATTGTGGATATACACTACATTGGTGGACTTTTATATTTATTCAAGAAATAAGGATTGTGTTATTATTAATTTAAAATATTCTACAGAAATTACACAGTAGTGGTTGACTTTTTATGTTTTATTACGTAATAAGGATTGCAAAACTTTTATTCTTAATTAATGATAATTTTAATGGATTTCAGATTTTTTGTATATGTCTTGTTTATCGGTTTATATATATATATATATATATATATATATATATATATATATATATATATATATATATATATATGTATATATATATGATAAAATAAAATCAGATTTATGATATTATTTTGGTTGTGCTGCACTTTCGTTTATACATATATTGTTGGGTGTGGGAACCCATGTCAGTGATTAGCACCAACATACAGTATACTGTACACTCATATTTATACATTATATAAATATATATATATATATATATATATATATATATATATATATATATATATATATATATAGCCTTGTTTTTATTTATTTATTTTTTGTGAATTATTTATGTGGTGGTTTTTTTGTTTTTTTTTTATTTGCTTTTAACATTTAAATTTGTAATGATAGGATATCACGAAACAAAAATGATATACACTGTTAGATATCGTAAATTTGATAAAAAAGTTTCAATCCTTCTCCTTTAAATTTTCTTGTCACTGTGGTCAAGAAAATTGGTCACTGTGTGCCAATTTGACCTTATTAATGATTAGAAAAATGAATGAACATTCCTACAACATTCTTACAATGAAAAATGTCAAACAAAATTCTATTAGTGTACACCGAGCTTTAGTTGTAAGTAAAATACCTTTCATTATTTCTGTATACAAATATACATTGTTTTATATCTGCCTGGAGGTCAGCTATAATAATGTAATCCATCCTAGAGAAAACATTCTTCAGCTTTCCTGGTATGAACTGCTACTCTTTTAAAGATATTGGAGGTTAGTTACAAAAGGCAAATCCACAGTGCAAAGTGCACTTGAAATTGCTTTGCAAGTGCACTTGGAAGTGCAGTCACTGTAAATCTGAGGGGTAGATCTGAAATGAGGGGAAGCTCTGCTGATTTTATTATCCAATAAAATGTGCACGCTAAAATGCTGTTATTTTATTTTCCTTGCATGTCCCCCTCAGATCTACAGCGACTGTACTTCCAAGTGCAATTTCAAGTGCACTTTGCACTTGTAGTGCAAAGTAGATTTATCTTTCGTAAATAACCCCCATTGTGTCTGTAATGTACATGAGTCTATGGTAAAATATTGTGAAGATTATCCGCATAAATCATTAAAATTTTATTTTGGAGACTAGGTGGGGCCAGATGATAGTGAGCTATGAAAAATCATGGAAAAATGTATTAACCACAATTCTGACATTTCTCTCCTACATGTAAAAATCATAATTTTTTTGCTAGAAAATTACATAGAACCCCCAAACATTATATAGCAAAGATCCTAGAAAATACAATGGTGGTCATTGCAACTTTTTATCTCGCATGATATTTGCAAAGCAATTTTTCGAACACCTTTTTTTTGGAAAAAAAATGTTTAAGTTATGCCGAGTTAATGGATACCTAACATGTCACGCTTCAAAATTGCACACGCTCGTGGAATGGTACCAAACTTCGATACTTAAAAATCCCCATAGGTGGCGCTTTAAAAAGTTTTTGAGTTACAGAGGAGGTCTAGGGCTAGAATTATTGCTCTCACCCTAACATTTGCGGTGAAACCTCACATATGTAAACATTCCTTGTAGTAGGAATATGGCATGATCGGTCCTCTTTACAGTGAGATATGGGGTCAATAAGACCCCACATCTCACCTCTAGGCTGGGAAGCCTGAAATCAAAAAAAAAAAAAAAAACTATCTTGGCTTCCCATCTGAGGTGGCGCCATTATTTTGAATGCAGAGGCTGGGTGTGACGTCATAACTTTGCGCCTGGCCTCTGAACGATCATAGAGACACGGCGACCATCTGGACTGCTAGAAATCTCTATGGTAAACATCCGGGCCGGCGGATCCTGCCTCTGACTCACTGATGGAAGCGGTGCGCCAGTAGAAGCACAGGAGGGTGGTGGGAAGGGGGCGACCCTTCTCGCTGCCCGTAATAATGATCAAGTAGGTGAAACATATGATCATTCTTATGGTGTAGGGAATCGCCGGCTGAAAAAGCTGATATCTGAATGATACCTGTAGCTGCAGGCCTCATTCAGATATACCCTTACAAAGTTAAGGAAGTGATATAGCTAATAAAAAATTAAGAAGGCCATTGGTATTACAAGGCAAATAATGGGGCTGACCACAATATTCTCATGGTAGTAATTTTCTTAGAATGCACAAGACAGCAAGAGATACAATCCCTGAGTGCAGGATGTAAACAAAGCCTTGACTCCCATTATGCTATGGCTGTCCACTCTGGATACATGTCCTGAGATCTGTAACAGGGATATGTAATTATTTGTGTTGAAGAGGGCTAGGGGGTATAAGCTGAGACCATTTTTTAAAACTAGCGATTGTAAAAGCTAGGCAGTGTAAGGTGTAAATAAAAAAAAAAAAACAAGAGCACTGAACCTGGAAATGCTTGTAAAGTAGCATAGGAATGTGATGCCAGAAAGGAGGAGAATTTCACCCAGTATCAGACACTAATATACTTTTGCACTTTGGACACAAATCCCTATAACAGATCAAACTAAAGACAACTGTGCTTAATATTATACGCATATTAAATGAAATACAATGACATTGCATTAATGATATTAAATTAAATTCCTCTTATACTTTGTCAAGCAGTGGTAAAAAGTAGAAATGAGCAAATCTGCCTGGGTTCAGTCAGTTTCATGAATCTTGCTTGAAGTTTGAAGTTTGAGTCTTGGGGCAAACCGCATCAAAGCCTATTGAGGGGGGGGGGGGGCAGGCAATCTTGTTATTTATTTCTAGGTATTTTTAGGACTGATAGGCAAACTATTGTCAAGCAAAAGGGATGGAAAGCCATTCATGTCACAGGGGGCCATTAACCAATGTCAATAATTGGCATTGACCGGGGCAAGTGCTGTGCGCAGATTTATAGATTGTTCCTTATTCATGTAGGAAATTTGCCGTATTTTCAGCCAAAAGTTGATTCGCTGCATCCCCATGGTAGTTCCTAACCCAAATCTTATTCCTCAGAAGAGGAAAGAAGAAAGAGGGAGACAAGTGATGGAATAGGACATACAGTAGGACCTATCTATTGATACTTTTGTCATAAACAAAGCAAAATAATCTTTATTAAAGTTTGTTAATCCTACTTACTTTGAATGATAATTAAAATACATGTCATTCTGTGAAACCATACCACTGTATAGTATAAAGAAGAGTTATTTTACAGCCAGAGCATTTTGTTAATCCTGGAATTAGATGTCGTATAATACAAAAAAACTAAGTATTTGCCAAAAAACTAGGGCATTTAGACAAATGCCAGCCTCCTGTTCTGTTTGGTATTTCTCAATACAGTTAATACAATTAGTATGCTTTAATCATGAAGTAAATAGGTTAATCTTCTTGCATCTATAATAATGAAACTCATTATTCCTGCAGGCAGCCCATTTTTAAACATCCAGTTCTGAAGTGTTTCTAATAATCAGTAAGGATATTCATAAGGCACATTAACAAGGAACAATTCCTGCATGTAAAATTCATAATCATATTCTAGATTTCCACTGGAGACCCATAGACATACACCTTTGATCTCCAGTACAGTTGGTAGCCCCTAAAGTGTATTGTATATGAAGGCTTTATGTAAATTTTACAATCCTTTTTCAGATGGGTAAACTCATGGTTGTAAACTTGATCTGCATATAGAGTGTATTTAAGTGAAAATAATTAGGTAGTTTTGTGGCTTGTACATATAATCCAATCAATGCATCACCACTCTGCTTTTTTTTTCCTCCATGGAATAATAATGCAAATATTTTCTGAAATAATTCTGGAGCTGCTGACTGGACTAGCATGAAGTGATCAGAGATTTCAATCAAACAGTTGAATAAAGGTTTTATTACAGCTCTTTTATTATATAATTTTTACATTAAAGCTAAACACTTAAAGCTGAACTCTGGGAATAACCTATTTTTATAATTTATTTTGGGCCAGCTTGTTTACCTGTAGTTATTGATATATCGCATCCAGAGGTCTGCAGGTGGTCTAAAAATCACCAAAGTAGTTTGTGCCACACTCAGGAAATGCTTTCCTGTTCTGGCAGTGCTGAAATGACTTCCCCTCTGGCACAGTAAAGACAGAGAGTCACTCTCTTGCCTCCTCTACCAGTCAGAATATGTGTTGCATTATTTTCCATCCACGTGATACAACATGGATAAAAGAATCTCCCACTGCAGCTACTTTATTATGATGGCCGCAATCAGCAGCTGTCAGAATATGTAAGCAGTGGCTGCATTTGAATGGATGCCACAGTGTTCGGCTGACCATTTTCCATCCGTTCCCTTATGCCCCGTACACATGGTCAGAAATTCAGACCGGAAAAGTCTGATCGGATTATGTTGTCGTAAAATCCGATTGTGTGTGGGCTCTATCAGACTTTTTCCGTCTGATATTCCGACAGAAAAAATGTAAGAGCAGGACCTAAAATTTTCCGACAACAAAATCTGATTGGACTCCGATCATGTGTATAGAATTCCAACGCACAAAGTGCCACGCATGCTCAGAATAAATTTGGGGACAAAAGCTATTGGTTACTGGCCTCTCTCTATAACTTTGTGCGACCGTATGTATGCAACACAAGTTTTGTCCAAAATCCGTCGGAAAAAATCTGATGGATTTTGTGATCGGAATGTTCCGATCATGTGTACAAGGCATTAGAAGGGTGTTGGGTGGGAGGGCGTTCATCAGGAAAAAAAATCCTCTTATGCCGTGTACACACGACCGTACTTTTTGACGGACTAGGTCCGACGGTCTTCCAGACGGACTTTCGGCGGAGTTCCGATGGACTTTCCGAATAAACGGACTTGGCCACACAAAATCACACCAAAGTCTGACGTATTCGAACGTGATGACGTATGACCGGACTAGAATAAGGAAGTTCATAGCCAGTAGCCAATAGCTGCCCTATCGTTGTTTTTTGTCTGTCGGACAAGCATACAAAGGAACAGATTTCTCGCTAGGAACTGGGTCCGGCAGAGTTCCGGACGAAAAATTTGAAACATGTTCTATTTCTAAAGTCCGTCAGATTTTTGGACAGAAAAGGTCCGATGGAGCTCACACACGATCGAATTGTCGAACGGATTAATTTCCGTCGGACCTAGTCCGTCGAAAAGTCCAGTCGTGTGTATGCGGCATAAGTGTTTTTCCAGCTTAAGTCTTCCCCCTCTCGGACATTCCTCTTCACTTCAGTTTCTTCACTTGCCCATAAAAATCCTTTAAAGGCAGATGCTTGCAAGGTCTGCCACTCAAAATCTGCCATTTTACAGACAAGCTTAAAGTGATATTAAAGGTTCAGTGTTTTTTTTTTTTTTTTTTAAATAACAAACATATCATGTTTACCTGCTCTAGGTAATGGTTTTGCACAAAGCAGCCCGATCCTCTTTTTCATGGGTCCCTTACCATTGCTCCTGGCTTCTTGCTATGAGGATACTGGTGTGCGTTTGCTCTTGAGCCCTGCTCTATGCATCCATAATACACATAGAGCCGTGGCTCGGCTCTGCTGTCTTCTCATTAGCTTACTGGTTGTGATTGAGAGCAATGGGAGCCAATAGCTTCACTGCTTTGTCTGAGCCTTCAGTCTTTACAACTACTTTAAGTTTTTCTCCCTGCCTCCTCTTTGGATTTTCGTCTTTAACCTTCCCTTGTCTCCTCCCAGATTAGCAGATATCTATCGAGCCCTCTTGGATTTTCTTTGATCAAGGTTTCATTGCCCCAATACTTTTGGCTGTGCAGCTTCAGGGGATTACGTGAACTTGTTTCACTGCTTACATACCAAAAGGGGACATTTGCCCCATTTATTATATCAAAGATCTCATTGTCTCTATTTTCATCTGCAATGCAACATTCTGCCATAATGGGATTAGTCAATCTGGTCCCTGGACAGATCAATTTCTTGGTACCCAAGGCCATGTTGTCCTTACTGTATCTTGCTGACTCAAGAATCAATATCTGGAATTAGAGTAGAATTTCTTTCACATTTTTTGCAGAATTGTTATTATGGATACCAGCATTTTGGGCTGTGGAGGGGTCCTTGGCACCCTGACAGTGTGGGGGACTTGGTCATCAGAGGAATCTTGTTTTCCAAACAGCATCCTTGAGCACTGAGCAATATGAATCTAAATACATCATCTAATCTAAATACATTTTTTGTCATACCAGGCCATACAATGGCAGTGGTGTACAGTACATCAGCCCTTAGGGAGGAACCAGAAGTGTCACTGCGACAAGAGTGGTGGCTAATCCTGTCTTGGGCAGAACTTCAGTTTCCTGCTTTTTCCCCCCAAAGGTGTTCCAGGACTTCCTGGCTTCCAGGTTCATTAATCTAGTTCTCCAGATACAGGAGCGGCATTTGATGCTCTGGTGCCTCCACAGGTGTAATACTCCCTGATCAATGGCTTTTCTCTGCCCCAACTACTTTCTCATCTGCTTCACAGAATCTCGATGGAGGGAATTCTGGTGATTCTCATTGATTTGAATTGGTCCAGGTAGATATAATGACTAGGGTTTTTGGGTTTTTGGTACCCGGACCCGAACCCAAACAATTTACTGTATGTTCGAGTTCCGTGTTCGGCAATGTAATGGCGCTTTTTAAATAGCTGCAGGACAGCCAATCAACATTCGTTTAACTTGTGTGCCCTTAGAAGCCATCACAGCCATGCCTACTAATGGCATGGCTGTGATTGGCCAGTGCAGCATGTGACCCAGCCTCTATATAAGCTAGAGGCACATATCACAGCACGTCACTCTGCTTTAGATAGTGTAGGGAAAGGTTGCTGCTGCTGCTTTGAGGGAGAGAATTAGATAGGAGTCCTGATTCAGAAATCAAATTACTCAGCGATCTACCTTGATTTTCTTGTGTGGGTGCAGTGCACAATCTTTTTACACTGCCCTGAGCCCAGTGCCAGAGAAAAGATAACTTTTATCCATCTGTTAGGTTGGCGTCGGCGGGCATTTTATGCAAGCTCAGTGCACCAGCACTGCATATGTTACTGTGAGATACACCCTTTAGATACTGTTGCTCTATTCTGCTATTCTAAAAACGCCAATTTAGGGCAAAAATAAATATTTTACAGTGTTTCCTGCATATCTGTATGTGTGAGATACACACTTTAGATACTGTTCTTCTATTCTGCTATTTAAAAAAAATAATAATTTAGGGCAAAAAACATTTTTTTTGAATACCATTTTCGGCATATCTGTACGTGTGAGATACACCCTTTGCATACGGTTGCTCTATTCTGCTATTTTAAAAACACCCATTTAGGGCAAAAATAAATATTTTACAGTGTTTCCTGCATATATGTACATGTGAGATACACACTTTAGATACTGTTCTTCTATTCTGCTATTCAAAAAAATAATAATTTAGGGCAAAAAAAATAAAAAATGAATATCATTTTCTGCATATCTGTACGTGTGAGATACACCCTTTAGATACTGTTGTTCTGTTCTGCTATTCAAAAAACACCCATTTAGGGCAAGATCCTAAATTTGAGAAATATGAGGAGAACATCAAAGAAGGGACATGGCACCGGTCGTGGTGCTGCTGGTGGAGCTCCTGTTGCAGGGAGAGGACGTGGTCGATCTGTGCCAGCTACACGCACAAGTGAAACACCTTCCTCAGGTGCGAGTAGGTGACAGAGCCTGCAGCAGCATTTGAGTTCCCTAGAGTGGCAGTTCTTCAGACAATGTGCTGATGACAAGACACGAGTGGTTTGCACACTGTGCAATCAGAGCCTGAAGCGAGGCATAAACGTTCTCAACCTGAGCACAACCTGCATGACCAGGCATCTAAGTGCAAAGCACAAGCTGCAGTGGAGTAGACACCTCAAAAACCAAGAAAGGCCTCTGGCTCCTTCTGCTTCCTCTTCTGCTGCAGTCGCGGCCTCTTCATCCACCTCTGTAGTGACACATTGTCCCATGGAAGCGTTCAGCTCTCTATCTCCTAAACACTGGAGCGGAAGAGGAAGTACCCCCTACCCACCTGCGATCCCTGGCCCTGAATGCCAGCATTTCAAAATTCCTCGCCTTTGAAATGCTGTCATTCCGTCTGGTGGAGACGCAGAGTTTTAAAAGCCTGATGGCATTGGCTGTCCCACAGTACATCGTGCCCAGCCGCCACTACTTTTCCAGGCGAGCTATCCCTTTGCTGCACAACCAAGTGGGGGACAAAATCAGGTGTGCACTGCGCAACGCCATCTGTGACAAGGTCCACCTAACTATTGATACGTGGACCAGTAAGCACGGTCAGGGACGTTATATCTCCCTAACAGCACACTGGGTAAATGCAGTGGCGGCTGGGCCTGAGATGGATAGCAGTTTGGCGCATGTCCTTCCACCACCGAGGATTGCAGGGCGCTTCAGTTTTCCTCCTGTTGCTAACTCCTCCTACTCCACTTCCTCATCCTCTACCGCCTCCTCATCCAGTCAGCGTAACACCTTCACCACCAACTTCAGCACAGCCAGGGGTAAACAACAGCAGGCAGTTTTAAAACTTTCCTGTTTGGGGGAAAAACCCCACGCACCGTGCAGGAGTTGTGGAGGTACATGGAACAACAGACCGATGAGTGGTTGGTGGCAGTGAGCCTCAAGCCCGGCCTGGTGGTGTGCGATAATGGGCGAAATCTCGTAGAAGCTCTGGGCCTAGCCGGTTTGACGCACATCCCTTGCCTGGCGCATGTGCTGAACTTGGTGGCCCAGAAGTTCCTTAAAAATTACCCCGATATGCCAGAGCTGCTGCAGAAAGTGCACACTTTCGGCATTCTCACCCTGCTGCTGCTCGCCTGTCAGCTCTGCAGCTTAACTTTGGCCTTCCTGCTCACCGCCTCATATGTGACGTGCCCACAAGGTGGAACTCCACCTTGCACATGCTGGCCAGACTGTGCGAGCAGCAGCAGGCGATAGTGGAGTTTCAGCTGCAGCATGCACGTGTGAGTCGCTCTGCAGAACAGCACCATTTCACCACCAATAACTGGGCCTCCATGCGAGACCTGTGTGCCTTGTTGCGCTGTTTCGAGTACTCCACCAACATGGCCCGTGCCGATGACACCATTCTCATCGTTACTAGTTACTAGTATCCCAGTTCTATGCCTCCTTGAAAACTGCTTTGGGCGATGATGTAAGAGATTGTGACACAGGAGGAGGAGGAAGAGGGATCATTTTCAAGGCTTTGAGGGCAGTCATTCACAAATGGCTACGAGGGTGGGTTCTTGCACCAACAAACGCCAGGTATATAATTTTCCAGCAAGGGCACAGTTCTGGAGGATGACGAGGTGGAGGATGAGGAGGAGGAGATGGAGGAGGAGGAACCATGTTCACAGCAGGATGGAACCCAGACCATCTCATGGCCATCACTGGTGCGTGGCTGGGGGGGATACAGAGGACACAGACGATACACCTCCCACAGAGGACAGCTTTTCGTTGCCTCTGGGCAACCTGGCACACATGAGCGATTACATGCTGCAGTGTCTGCGCAACAACAGCTGAGTTGCCCACATTCTAACTGGTGCTGATTACTGGGTGGCCACGCTGCTGGATCCCCGTTACAAGGACAACGTACCATCCTTAATTCCCTCACTGGAGCGTGATCGTAAGATGCGCGAGTACTAGCGTGCGCTGGTAGACGCGCTGCTGGTGGCATTCCCACCTGACAGCGGGGGCACGGTGGAAGAACAAGGCGAAGGCAGAGGTCGCCAACGCAGCCGGGGCACCAC
Organism: Lithobates sylvaticus; assembly: GCA_028564925.1. Classification (NCBI taxonomy): domain Eukaryota; kingdom Metazoa; phylum Chordata; class Amphibia; order Anura; family Ranidae; genus Lithobates; species Lithobates sylvaticus. Next base: position 126,162,136 of record CM053035.1, on the reverse strand, counting down.
CAGCACCTCAGAAGGCAGGGTTAGCATGGCCGAAATGTGGAAAAGCTTTGTCAGCATGCCACAACAACCAGCACCACCAGCTGATATTGAACGTCTTAGCAGGAGGCAGCATTTCACCAACATAGTGGAGTAGTATGTGTACACACGCCTACACGTACTGAATGACGGGTCTGCCCCCTTCAACTTCTGGGTCTCCAAATTGGGCACATGGCCTGAGCTTGCCCTTTACGCCTTGGAGGTTCTGGCCTGCCCTGCAGCCAGTGTATTACCTGAACATGTATTTAGCATGGCAGGGGGCGTTATCACAGACAATCGCAGCCGCCTGTCCAGAGCCAATGTGGACAAGCTCACATTCATTAAAATGAACCAGGCATGGATCCCACAGGACTTGTGCAGAATAGACATGTATACCGGTGTTCTGCCAAAAACTGTCCGTCCATCGGATAGTGTCCACCCCGTACTGCGCAGGCGCAGTGTTTGCGCAGTATGGAGGACAAGGAGATTCCGAAAATCTCTGAAGATGAACAGCGCCTGCACAGTGAGTGCAGGTTCAAGCCCCACCATCCAAGTGGACATACGGTAGCACATAGTAACAGGGCCCCTTGCAGGCTCACTTTGCTCGCCACGCTTCGCTCGCCACTTGGATGGTGGGGCTTGAACCTGGACTCATGGCGCAGGTGCTGTTTGTCTTCGGAGATTTTCGTAATCCCCTTGTCCTACGTGCAGTACAGAGTGGACACTATATGATGGGGGACAGAATTCGACACACCACCAGCCTTACCCAGCCATTGTTGTATTTTTGATCTTTCTCACTCTTTTGGGGTGTACCCTAATTAAAAAAAAAAATTAATTAAAAACAAAAACCAGTTTTGGCTACCTCGTCCTCCTCCACCGCCGCTTCCACCTACACCGCCACATCCACCGCCACCTCAACCTCCTACTCCATATGGACCTCGTCCTCCAAGGTCAAGATTATTATTTTTTATTTTTATGTATTTTATGTTATTTCCCTATCCACATTTGTTTGCAGAGCACTTGCCATGCTCTTAACAACATTTTGCTGCCATTTACAGCCCTCTAGCCATTTCCATTATTTTTTTAGAGCCATTTTAGTCCTCAAAAGTTCGGGTCCCCATTAAGTTCAATGGGGTTCGGGTTCGGGGTCAGGTTCTGGTCAAGTTCGGGTCCGGAAGTCAAAATTTTTTGCGAAGTTCGGCTGAACCTGTCGAACCCGAACATCCAGGTGTCTGCTCAACTCTAATGATGACACGGTAAGACTCCTCCTGGTGGATGATCTGTAGACTCTACTATATTGTATCATTTGTCCCAAGGACCGATTTTCCATCCTACTTTATGATCACTGGCTTTATCAACATGAATGTTGAAGCCCAGGTTTTGAGATGGAGTAGTTCTGAATCTGTGACTCCTTTGATGAAAAAAGCAGAGAAGTTTATTTCTAGCAAGGTCTATCATCTCAAATAACAGGTCTACCTCAAATTGTTTGAGTTACAGGGCTTCCATCCCAGGAGTAGGGATGAGCCGAACACCCCCGGGTTCGGTTCGCACCAGAACCTTCGAACCGACCGAAAGTTCGCGCGAATTTTCGAACCCTATACGTTATAATGGACGCGAACGTTCGAAATCAAAAGTGCTAATTACAACGGCCAATATGCATGTTAATGTCATAAAACAGGTTTGGGGACCCGGGTCCTGCCCCAGGGGACATATATCAATGCAAAAAGAACTTTTAAAAACTAACGTTTTTTCGGGAGCAGTCATTTTAATGATGCATAAAGTGAAAAAAAAAAGTGAAATTTTCCTTTAAATATGGTACCTGGGGGGTGTCTAAAGTATGCCTGTGAAGTGGCATGTGTTTCCCGTGTTTAGAACTGTCCTTGCACAAAATGACATTTGTAAAGGAAAAAAAGAAGCCATTTAAAACCACTTGCGGCTTTAGGTTTGTTCTTAAGTAGAATCTGAACAGGTACATTATGAAGTGTAGCTCCATCCCAAAAAAATCTATTTTTAAGCTTTTTGGAGAACATAGGGAGGGGTTATCACCCCTGTAACATTTGCTGTCTTTGCACATCTGTTCAGAACATGTCACCTCACTTTCCGTCCCAATGACAAATGTTTTTGGAAAAGTGGGGTTTTAATTGAAACAAGGATTGGTGATAAAGTATCAGTAGAGAGGAGATACCTTTTTCCCAAATTAAATCTAACAGGATAGAATTTCCCTTCCTAGGGGTAGATTTCCTCTCACTTCCTGTTTTCTCTTTCCATTTGCAAGTAGGAGTCGTTTGTAAGTTGGATGTTTGAAAGTAGGGCCCTGGCGTATATACTCTGCAGAAATTTGCCCTATTAGATGTTGGTGTAGCCACAAGACTGGTGGGCACAGGAATGGGCCCTGCTATGAGTTAATAGATCAAGATTTGTAATTGCATGCACCTGTTGAACAGGGCAGAAAAATTGGGGGTGGTGGTGGTGGTGGACGGTGTTGCCACAAGACTGTAAGCTCTCACAGTTACTCTTGGTGGGCGCAGGAATGGGCCCTGCTGTGAGTTATTAGATCAAGATTTGTAATTGCAAGCACCTGATGAACAGGGCAGAAAAATTGGGCCTTTGGCGGTGGTGGTGGACGGTGTTGCCACAAGACTGTAGGCCCTCATAGTTACTCTTGGTGGGCGCAGGAATGGGCCCTGCTGTGAACTATTAGATCAAGATTTGTAATTACCCGCCCCTGTTAAACAGGGGCTGAAAAATTGTGCCTTAGGCACTGGTGCTGGTGCCACAACACTGCAACCCCTCACAGAGACTGTACTTGGAGCACAGCAGTCACACGTGTTGCGAAGCATTTTTTTAAAAAATTGTAAGTACACGCCCCTGTTAAACAGGGGCTGAAAAATTGTGCCTTAGGCACTGGTGCTGGTGCCACAACACTGCAACCCCTCACAGATACTGTACTTGGAGCACAGCAGTCACACGTGTTGCGAAGCATTTTTTTATAAAAAGTGTATGTACACGCCCCTGTTAAACAGGGGCTGAAAAATTGTGCCTTAGGCACTGGTGTGGTGGCATGGATCATTGAGGAGGAGGAAGAGGATAGTCAGTGAACATAAGAGGACAGTCACTCAGCATCAGCATAGGCAGTCTTGAAGGGATGTGACATTAAAAATTATTCGGTTATATCCGCCTCAGGTGCCTGGTAGCTGGTGGTGATCCAAGACTGATTCATTTTGATGAAGGTCAGTCGATCAACCGAGGCGGTGGACAGGCGCACCCTATGATCAGTCACAAATCCTCCAGCAGCACTGAATGTGCGTTCGGAAAGAACGCTGGAGGCAGGACAGGCCAGTAGCTCAATTGCATACTGTGCAAGCTCTGGCCAGTGATCCATCCTCAGGACCCAGTAAGCCAGAGGATTTTCGGTGGGAAAGGTGTCCAAGTCTGACCTTGCCCCAAGGTATTCCTGCACCATGTATATCAGACGCTGGCGATGGTTGCTGGAACCGATCATACCTTGGGGCTGCGGACTAAAAAAATTGTCTGAACGCATCGGTCAGACGTCCACCTTCCCCACCGCTCCTTCTGCCACTGACCGAAGCCTCAGCAACTCGTCGCCCAGGACCAGGAGTTTGTAGCCTCCCAGTTTCTGGGAACGCGTTGCACAGACCTTTCTGCAAGGCCTCCCTGAGATGTCTCATCCTCTGCTCCCTCTGCGACGGCAAGATAAGGTCCGCAACCTTACCCTTGTACCGCGGATCAAGGAGAGTGGCCAGCCAGTAATGGTCCCTCTCCTTTATCCGAAGAACACGAGGATCCTTCCGCAGGCTTTGCAGGATCAGGGAGGCCATGCAGCGTAGGTTAGCTGAGGCATTCGGTCCGGAGTCTTCTGGGTCACTGAGGATGACATGATCGCCAGCCACCTCCTCCCAGCCACGTACAAGTCCACTGGTTTGTTGGGACTGTACATCATCCCTAAAAGACTGCTGCTGCTGATGCTGAGTGCCAGGCTCCACCTCCATGCTCACACAATCCTCCTCCTCCTCCTCCTCCTCCTCATCCTCTTCCTGTGTGATGGGTGGGACAGAAGGAACACTGTCCGGATAAAGGGGGCCTTGAGAGGCAAGGAAGTCCTCCTCTTCCTGCCTCTGTTCTGCCTCAAGTGCCCTGTCCATTATCCCACGCAGCGTATGCTCCAACAGGTGGACAAGAGGGACAGTGTCACTGATGCATGCACTGTCACTGCTCACCATCCTCGTGGCCTCCTCAAATGGTGAGAGGACAGTGCATGCATCCCTGATCATGCTCCACTGACGTGGGGAAAAAAAACCAAGCTCCCCTGACCCTGTCCTGGTGCCGTAGTCGCAAAGGTACTCATTGATGGCCCTCTGCTGCGTGTGCAGTCGCTGCAGCATGGCCAACGTTGAGTTCCACCTGGTGGGCATGTCACATATTAGGCGGTTCTTGGGCAGGTTCAGCTCCTTTTGCAGCTCAGTCAGCCGAGCACTGGCATTATAAGATCGGCGGAAATGCACACAGACTTTCCTGGCCTGCCTCAGGACATCCTGTAAGCCTGGGAACCTGCCCAAGAACCGCTGCACCACCAGGTTGAGGACGTGAGCCATGCAGGGCACATGGGTGAGCTGCCCCTGTCGCAGGGCGGAGAGGAGGTTGGTGCCATTGTCAGAAACGACCATTCCTGGCTTAAGCTGACGTGGCGTCAACCACCTCTCGGCCTGCCCCTGCAGAGCTGCCAGAACCTCTGGCCCAGTGTGGCTCCTGTCCCCCAAACACACCAGCGCAAGCACGGCATGGCATCTTTTTGCCTGCGTACTTGCGTAGCCCCTTGTACGCCTACGGAGCACCGCTGGTTCCAAGGACAGAGCACTGGAGGAAGAAGAAGAGGAGGGGGTGGAGGAGAGAGGTGTGTCACAACCAGTAGCAGTAGTAGCGTTTTGGAGGCGTGGTGGCGGAACAACCTCCAACACTACTGCACCTTGTCCTGCGCATCCCTCCCAGCTGCCAATAGAGTGACCCAATGGGCCGTGAAAGAAAGGTACCGTCCCTGTCCATGCCTGCTGGACCATGAGTCAGCGGTAATATGCACCTTACCGCTGACCGCCCTGTCCAGCGAGGCATGGACATTGCCCTCCACATGCCGGTAGAGAGACGGAATCGCCTTCCGTGAGAAAAAGTGGCGTTTGGGAACCTGCCACTGAGGAACCGCACATTGAACAAACTCACGGAAGGGGGCCGAGTCTACCAACTGAAAAGGCAGCAGTTGAAGTGCTAGCAATTTAGCCAGGCTAGCATTCAACCGCTGGGCATGTGGATGGCTGGGAGTGTACTTCTTTCTACGGTCCAGCAGCTGGGGCAGGGAAATTTGCCTGCTGCAATCGGACGTCGGTGTACTGCAAGTACTTGGTTGTGACACACCTAATTCTACACCTTCAGTCCTCTCAGAGCAGCTTTCAGAGAGGACTGAAGGTGTAGTGGGGATGGAGATCCCAGCTGAGGAGGAGCAAGGAGAGGTCCGCTTAGTTCTTTGGTGTGGGTCTTTTATGTGTGCCTGCCAACGAGCTGCATGGCAGGTCGCCATATGTCTGGTCATGCTTGTGGTGCCCAAGCGGCTGATGTTTTGGCCACGCGAGATACGCTTGAGACAAATATTGCAAATAGCAGTGGTGCGATCTGCTGCACTCGTCTCAAAAAAGGCCCACACCAAAGAACTTTTCTGATAACGTGCAGAGGCAGCGCCCTGCACAGGCGGAGCTCTGCGGTGTTGTACAGTTGCTGTGCTGGCCTCTACCTGGCCTCCAGGGGGCATCCTGCCTCGTTGGACATGTGACGCCGCATCCTCCTCCTCCTCGTCCTCCTCCTCATCCTCTCTCCCTTCAGGCACCCACGTGGAGTCAGTGACCTCATCATCCCCTCCCTCTTCACCACTAGAGCAAACCTGGCAGTAAGCTGCAGCTGGTGGAACAGTACTGCCAGATTCCTCAAGCTGGGTATCATCATCCGAGCCTTCGAATCGTTGGGCATCCTCCTGGAGCATGTACCCAACACTGTGCTCAAAGAGTTCGGGGGACTCCTCAGGAGGACATGGTGGGTCTAGGGAAGGGGTGGCTGATGATGCTCTGTCAGTACCCTGAGCCTGGGTGAGAGAGGATGAGGAGGATGAGGAGGGCTTGGTCATCCATTCTACCAAGCCTTCAGCATGATGCGGCTCCACATGTCCAGCTGCCGAAAACAAAGACACGCGTGTCCCATGGCCACGTGCTGATGACGATGCACGACCACGTCCACGTCCATGGCCACGTCCACTAGAAACAGAGCCTGCCTGCCCTGTGTTCTTGGCTCTGCACGCTCTGCCTCCCCTTGGCGGTCTTCCAGCCATTGTAGTCGGTAGTCCTGTGGGTGCTGCTGAGAAGAATATATAGGAGCTCTGTGTGATGCCACTAACACACTAGAAGTCCTATGGGTGCTTCTGCAAAGAAAATAGAGGAGCTCTGTGTGATGCCACTAACACACAAGAAGTCCTGTGGGTGCTGCTGAGAAGAAAATATAGGAGCTCTGTGTGATGCCACTAACACACTAGAAGTCCTATGGGTGCTTCTGCAAAGAAAATAGAGGAGCTCTGTGTGATGCCACTAACACACTAGAAGTCCTGTGGGTGCTTCTGCAAAGAAAATAGAGGAGCTCTGTGTGATGCCACTAACACACTAGAAGTCCTGTGGGTGCTGCTGAGAAGAAAATATAGGAGCTCTGTGTGATGCCACTAACACACTAGAAGTCCTATGGGTGCTTCTGCAAAGAAAATAGAGGAGCTCTGTGTGATGCCACTAACACACTAGAAGTCCTGTGGGTGCTTCTGCAAAGAAAATAGAGGAGCTCTGTGTGATGCCACTAACACACTAGAAGTCCTGTGGGTGCTTCTGCAAAGAAAATAGAGGAGCTCTGTGTGATGCCACTAACACACTAGAAGTCCTGTGGGTGCTGCTGAGAAGAAAATATAGGAGCTCTGCGTGATGCCACTAACACACTAGCAGTCCCATGGGTGCTTCTGCAAAGAAAATAGAGGAGCTCTGTGTGATGCCACTAACACACTAGAAGTCCTGTGGGTGCTGCTGAGAAGAAAATATAGGAGCTCTGTGTGATGCCACTAACACACTAGAAGTCCTATGGGTGCTTCTGCAAAGAAAATAGAGGAGCTCTGTGTGATGCCACTAACACACTAGAAGTCCTGTGGGTGCTGCTGAGAAGAAAATATAGGAGCTCTGTGTGATGCCACTAACACACTAGAAGTCCTATGGGTGCTTCTGCAAAGAAAATAGAGGAGCTCTGTGTGATGCCACTAACACACTAGAAGTCCTGTGGGTGCTGCTGAGAAGAAAATATAGGAGCTCTGTGTGATGCCACTAACACACTAGAAGTCCTATGGGTGCTTCTGCAAAGAAAATAGAGGAGCTCTGTGTGATGCCACTAACACACTAGAAGTCCTGTGGGTGCTGCTGAGAAGAAAATATAGGAGCTCTGTGTGATGCCACTAACACACTAGAAGTCCTATGGGTGCTTCTGCAAAGAAAATAGAGGAGCTCTGTGTGATGCCACTAACACACTAGAAGTCCTGTGGGTGCTGCTGAGAAGAAAATATAGGAGCTCTGTGTGATGCCACTAACACACTAGAAGTCCTATGGGTGCTTCTGCAAAGAAAATAGAGGAGCTCTGTGTGATGCCACTAACACACTAGAAGTCCTGTGGGTGCTGCTGAGAAGAAAATATAGGAGCTCTGTGTGATGCCACTAACACACTAGAAGTCCTGTGGGTGCTTCTGCAAAGAAAATAGAGGAGCTCTGTGTGATGGGACTAACACACTTCAAGTCCTATGGGTGCTTCTGGGAAGAAAATATAGGTCTGTGTGATGGGACTAACACACTTCAAGTCCTATGGGTGCTTCTGGGAAGAAAATGTAGGTCTGTGTGATGGGACTAACACACTTCAAGTCCTATAGGTGCTTCTGGGAAGAAAATGTAGGTCTGTGTGATGGGACTAACACACTTCAAGTCCTATAGGTGCTTCTGGGAACAAAATATATGATCTCTGTGTGATGGGACTAACACACTTCAAGTCCTATAGGTGCTTCTGGGAAGAAAATATAGGTCTGTGTGATGGGACTAACACACTTCAAGTCCTATGGGTGCTTCTGAGAAGAAAATGTAGGTCTGTGTGATGGGACTAACACACTTCAAGTCCTATAGGTGCTTCTGGGAAGAAAATGTAGGTCTGTGTGATGGGACTAACACACTTCAAGTCCTATAGGTGCTTCTGGGAACAAAATATATGATCTCTGTGTGATGGGACTAACACACTTCAAGTCCTATAGGTGCTTCTGGGAAGGAAATATAGGTCTGTGTGATGGGACTAACACACTTCAAGTCCTATAGGTGCTTCTGGGAACAAAATATATGATCTCTGTGTGATGGGACTAACACACTTCAAGTCCTATAGGTGCTTCTGGGAACAAAATATATGATCTCTGTGTGATGGGACTAACACACTTCAAGTCCTATAGGTGCTTCTGGGAAGGAAATATAGGTCTGTGTGATGGGACTAACACACTTCAAGTCCTATAGGTGCTTCTGGGAACAAAATATATGATCTCTGTGTGATGGGACTAACACACTTCAAGTCCTATAGGTGCTTCTGGGAAGGAAATATAGGTCTGTGTGATGGGACTAACACACTTCAAGTCCTATAGGTGCTTCTGGGAACAAAATATATGATCTCTGTGTGATGGGACTAACACACTTCAAGTCCTATAGGTGCTTCTTGGGAAGGAAATATAGGTCTGTGTGATGGGACTAACACACTTCAAGTCCTATAGGTGCTTCTGGGAACAAAATATATGATCTCTGTGTGATGGGACTAACACACTTCAAGTCCTATAGGTGCTTCTGGGAAGGAAATATAGGTCTGTGTGATGGGACTAACACACGTCAAGTCCTATAGGTGCTTCTGGGAACAAAATATATGATCTCTGTGTGATGGGACTAACACACTTCAAGTCCTATAGGTGCTTCTGGGAACAAAATATATGATCTCTGTGTGATGGGACTAACACACTTCAAGTCCTATAGGTGCTTCTGGGAACAAAATATATGATCTCTGTGTGATGGGACTAACACACTTCAAGTCCTATAGGTGCTTCTGGGAAGAAAATGTAGGTCTGTGTGATGGGACTAACACACTTCAAGTCCTATAGGTGCTTCTGGGAACAAAATATATGATCTCTGTGTGATGGGACTAACAACCTTCAAGTCCTATAGGTGCTTCTGGGAAGAAAATGTAGGTCTGTGTGATGGGACTAACACACTTCAAGTCCTATAGGTGCTTCTGGGAACAAAATATATGATCTCTGTGTGATGGGACTAACACACTTCAAGTCCTATAGGTGCTTCTTGGGAAGGAAATATAGGTGTGTGTGATGGGACTAACACACTTCAAGTCCTATAGGTGCTTCTGGGAACAAAATATATGATCTCTGTGTGATGGGACTAACACACTTCAAGTCCTATAGGTGCTTCTGGAAGAAAATGTAGGTCTGTGTGATGGGACTAACACACTTCAAGTCCTATAGGTGGTTCTGGGAACAAAATATATGATCTCTGTGTGATGGGACTAACACACTTCAAGTCCTATAGGTGCTTCTGGGAAGGAAATATAGGTCTGTGTGATGGGACTAACACACTTCAAGTCCTATAGGTGCTTCTGGGAACAAAATATATGATCTCTGTGTGATGGGACTAACACACTTCAAGTCCTATAGGTGCTTCTGGGAAGAAAATGTAGGTCTGTGTGATGGGACTAACACACTTCAAGTCCTATAGGTGCTTCTGGGAACAAAATATAGGAGCTCTGCCTGCCTGCCACGAACACACTACAAGTCCTATAGGTGCTTCTGGGAACAAAATATAGGAGCTCTGCCTGCCTGCCACGAACACACTACAAGTCCTATAGGTGCTTCTGGGAACAAAATATAGGAGCTCTGCCTGCCTGCCACGAACACACTACAAGTCCTATAGGTGCTTCTGGGAACAAAATATAGGAGCTCTGCCTGCCTGCCACGAACACACTACAAGTCCTATAGGTGCTTCTGGGAACAAAATATAGGAGCTCTGCCTGCCTGCCACGAGCACACTACAAGCCCCTCTTTCTAAATCAATCTAAATGAATGAATCTATCTAACTCGATCTCTCTAAGTAAATCTCTCTAACTAACTAAATCCAGCAGAGTGTCACAGATCTAGCCTGCTCTATCTGCGTCGGAACAGCATGTGACCGGCGCAGACGGCGTGGCGGCCTTTTATAGGGGGGGCGTGTACTACAGCCCCTGAGCTGTAATTGGCTACAGGCGTCCTGCCTGTAGCCAATTATGGCTCTTCGAGTTTCCGGGGCTGTGATTGGCCAAGCATGCGGGGTCACAGTGCATGCTTGGCCAATCATCAGCCAGCAATGCACTGCGCCGGCCGCGCCGGCCGCAATGCATTGCGGGGCCGCTCGCATCACACGAACGTGATGCGAGCGGCCAAAATAGTTCTGGGCTCGCCGAGCGAGCGAACGCCCGGTGCTCGATGCGAACGTGGGTTCGCATCGAGCACCGGGCCCATCCCTACCCAGGAGTTTATTTTTGTGAGGAATCCTCTTTCTTGCAGCTGGTTCTGGACCAGAGTTTGGCTCTCAGTGCTTTAAAAGCTAAGTTTCTGCCATGTTTATCTTATTTCAGAGCCCATTGGCATTTTATTACTTGATTTAGACCTTGTTCAAGGTTTCTCCCATATAGCTCCCCATGTTGGTTCCCCTATGAATCCAAAGAATATGATCCTGGTACTCTCTGTGATTCAGAAAAACCTATTTACTCTTACCCCCTTCAGCGCTGTGGGGTGAGTGTCTGAACTGGTGGTCTTATCCTGCAGGAATACTTTCTGGTTTTGAATAGGGACAAGGTGAGGTTGAGAGATATGATTTCCTTCTTGCCTAAGATAGTTTTGTCTTTCCCCTTGACCAGAACATTTTTCTCCCATCTCTTTATCTGGCTGTAGCTCACTATAGGAATATTCCCTACACTATCTGGATGTTTCAGGCAATGAAAGTCTCTCAGCCATTGCTTCTTTCGGGAAGACTGTTGCACTTTTGTAATCATAGATGGCTTCTTGGTCCATCATTTCTAGGTAGTGCAGGCAGATAAATCATCTAAACGTATGGCCTTGAGGATCTGGCTCTACTCCTTCCTGTCAAGGTGTACCCTGCTAGATTTGTGACTGCTTCCTCCTCTTTTTTGGCACCAAGTAGCTTTCTCAGTTTGCATAGCTACCACTAGTCTTCTGTTTTTAATTTCTAGCAAGTGGATATTCAGGGCTTATCTGATGCCAACTTTGGGAATTAGGTCCTTCAGGCCTAATATATATCTCAACTGTGGAAAGCCACCTTCTGTATTTTGCCTAGGTTCCATTTTCATCAGCTTAGAAATTAATATGATCCAAAAATGTACTGCTAAGGTCCAGTTAGTTTTTTGATGGGGTAGATTCATCACCAGATTAATCTAATATGATAAAAAAATACACTTATTGGTACAGGAATACAACTTCAATAATTCCAATTGTCATGTGCCCTAACTCCATTTTCTGTAGATCACCTTCCTCAGGGAATGTGGCTTCTCGAAGAAGACATTCAGGTCACCCAAGACAGCAATATAAATGTAAAAAAAACAAAAAAAAACAATGATAATAAAGTGCTATAAGTGCAAAAATGAAAATTCATCCATATATACATGTAAAGCTTTAAACTTGTGCATCCATAAATGTAATTATTCAATAAAGTGCCAAGTAAGGTATAAAGATTGGATATTTTCAATTAATCAACGTGCCAATAATTCTGTGCAAAGCATAAAAAACTCAAGTAATGCTCACTCAAAATGACAAATATTCAAACGTGGCATAAAATTGGTGAATGATGTAAACAGAGGAATCACATTTGCAAATGCTGGTGGTGACACAGGTGCTCCACACATGCTTAATCACAGTCCATAACTGCTCCAAGGGATCCCTTGTCCATGCTCCACCATATATAGTAATGAATGGATGCTTACCAGATGAAGAGACATCAAACAAGGTCTAGCCACGCATTAGCGGGAAACACCCCCCACTGTGAGTAACACTCCCTTCACAGGACCCCTATGTTAGTTGTATCATAAAAAAGATCATCCGATAACTTGGCTGGTTAGTTGCCATCACTCATTGACCAGGCATGTGTATAAAAAAGGAACACAATCATTCACTGCACAATTTCCCAACATAAGAAATGTATTAAAAGAACAGTATTCTACTTACAAGTAAAATGAATACATCAGGCATTCAGAAATCATCATCCTGCACCCCGGCGGGTGTGCTGACATCACCACTATGTCCTCCAACCCGATGTACTTTTCGTCTCAATAGATTTGTCTCCATTGCCCCTGTGATGAAGTTTATTGAGGCAAAACGTAAGTCGCGTTGAAAGACATAACAGTGATGTCAGCACACTCGCCGGGGCGTAGGACAATAATGTTTAGACAGGTGTACTGCTGAAAAAAATTTTTTTTCATTTTCATTTCATTTGTTTTTGTTTTTTTTCCTTTTTCAGATCATTCCTTTTGATCGATATTCATTATTTCAGAAACAATTCTGGACTTCGGATAAATTCAAATGCATTACATTCCTTTTGTTTAGATGTGGTATTCGTTATTGCATAAAATCATTATAATTCGAAAGAACAAAAATCCCAAATTCTAAAATCCGAAAGTTCAAAAGAACAAAAAGCCGAAATTCTAAAATCCAAAAATTCAAAAGAACGAAAATCCAAAAATTTGAAAGACTGAAAATCCGAAAAAAAGAACGATAATCCGCAAATTCTAAAATTCATAAGAACAAAAAACCTTCAGATAATTTCTATTACAATTAAAATATTACATTTATTAACCATTATTATTGTTTTTTGTATTATTTATTAATAATAAAATAATAATAATAATAATAATAATAATAATAAATACTATAATATTAGTTATAAGCTTTTAAATTATAGGTATTGGAATTTCCTTTCAAATTTGGCTGTTAGTGAATGTAACAAATGTGAATTTATCCGAAGTTACGAATTATCCGAAATAACGTATGCTGAATCTACAAATGAAATGTAACAAATTAGTAATAATAAATATTAATAATAATAAAAAGTATAATAATAGTTATAAACTATTAAATTATAGGTATTGGAATTTCCTTTCAAATTTGGCTATTAGTTGGTTCTTATTTTCGGATTTTTGTTCTTTCAAATTTTCAGATTTTTGTTCCTATTTTTGGATTTTCATTCTTATTATCAGATTTTTGTTCTTTCTGATTTTCACATTTTTTGATTTTTGTTCATTCAAATTTTTGGATTTTCGTTCTTATTGTCGGATTTTCTTTCTTTCTGATTTTCAAATTTTTGGATTTTCACTCTTTCAAATTTCAGATTTTCATCCTATCAATTTTTGGATTTTGATTATATGAATATATGTTTGTTTGAGTATATTCATAGCACGACACATTTTTTTTTGTTTATCAATAAATATTATCTTTTTTTTTTTTTAACTTTTACCTGATACTTCTTGGACAGTCCCAATCCTAAGACCCTTTTCACACTGGGGCTGCGACCGCGTCAGCGCTAAAGCGCTGTTCGTTTTAGCAGCTTTTTGGAAGTGCTGCCCATTCATTTCAGTGGGCAGGGCGCTCCCAACCCACCCTAAAGATGCTGCTTGCGTCCCACAAGCACACCGCCCCAGTGTGAAAAGTCACACTAAAATGAATAGGAGGTGGTTTTAAGGCGCTTTACAGGCACTATTTCTAGCGCTAAAATGCCTGAAAACTGCTTTAGTGTGAAAGGGGTTATCAGGTACTCACCAGGGCCGAAGTGCTGAGAGCGGCTTCCCTTGCAGCTGGGTGCGCAGTACCCCTGAGGGTGGAACAGCAGGTACAGAGCATGAAGGGGGAACGGGTTGCCAGCAGGTGTAGGCAGCAGTACTTCTGATGAACAGGTACCCGTGCAGGGTGGTCTGAACTTGATGGGTAGTGAACGCCCGACAGGGGTTCAAACACCAGGGAGCGAATCAGAGTCCAAGAGCAAGCCGGGTCATACACAGGAAGTCAGTCCGAGGATCCAAGCGTCAAACACAGGGAAGAGGCAGAGGCAAAGTCCAGGAGGCAGGCCGAGGGTCAAACACAGGAACAGCAGTAAGGGAAGTTCCAAAAGGCAAGCCAGAGGTCAATCGCAGGAGAGGTTCAGGGGTAGTCAGGTACAATCCGGGTCACAACGGGTAGGCTCAGGAGCCTAGGCACAGGAACACAGGAACACAAGGACACAGGAGCTGAGAAGACAAACCAGCAAAGACACAGCTCACAGTGATGCCTTTTATAGGCCAGTCAGATAGACAGATGGTGCGCATAGGCGTGCGCATGCACACATATCGTTTTATTATATTGCGTAATTGCTTGCGCCAAGCCGTATCACTGTGTGCGTGGACCCGCTGATTTGTGCACCCGTATGCGCATACCTACCGCATCATGCACCCGTGTGCGCCGCTGCGCTGTTATTCCCCGCAGGCGCACAGGGAATCGCCGATGTTGGAGACTAGTGATTCTCTGACAAGGGTCTTAGGCTTCATGGACACTGGATGTTTTAAAACCTCTCCTGAACATCGGAAATTGACAGCTAGTAACCGACATTAAAAAACATCCATTGTGCCGCGTTTACATGCCGCTTTTAGCCTTATTTGCGTTTAGAAGCGTTTTTTTACATTGTAAAAGGTCAGAAATGTATCTCCATTAAAAACGCATATAAACTAAATGCGGCTAAACGCGAGGGTTATTTCTTCCTGTTAGTTTACGTCAACATCATATTTATAAGTCTAATGAACCAGAAGACAGTAGAGTGGTGAGGTTGAGCAAACTCAATGTTTTATTTTTGCTTTATATAGCAAATAAGATACTCATTGTAAAAAAATATCTTTGTGAAACGTTAAATGAATGGTTTCACCTTGAAAATAGAATGAGTTTCTCAATAAAATACAATGCATAGCACAGTGTGTAGTTTTTTGCTTATAACTTTATCCTTTTAAAAATTACAGTAGTCACCTTCACAAATGTTACTGCCCATAAGATAGCATCCACTGTGCATTTCTATTTATTCACTGCAACTAAAGCCCTGCTGAAGATACATATGTGTGGAATATTCCACTACACAATGTTGTATTGGGATGTACCACAATGACACATGACACAGGAGATATAGTTTGCTGTTCTGTCTGTAGTTTACCATTCCCAGTGACCTTTTCAGTCTTTTCACTTAACTCTGCTTGTGACTTCAGGGCTGGGGAATTTTGAAAACCATGGACAACTTTATGCATTTGGCTCTCTGCTGTCACTTTCTATCACATCAGGCTGAACTTTAACGCCATCACTTTTAGAACTTTCATTGCCATGAAAGCGAACAAGCTTTGATTTTATGTTTGTAGCTATTTAAAGCTAGTGTGTGTGTGTATGTCGCTTTTATCTGTAAGAACATTTCCTGAGTTCATCTAAAAAATGTTTTATTCCCTTGTCACATTGAGAGAAAAGCTTGTCTGATTCTTGCTTTCTAGGCAGACACGCCTATTAGGTGTATTGTTTTATTTATAGAGTCTCAAATTTGGCTCTTAGTTCCAAGACATTTTCTTCATCCAGGATAAGATAAACAAGAGTGCTGAAAAGGATAAGGATCTGTTTGCTTTGACATTTGGAAATGATAGCAAATTACATGATGTCAGTCTGACACATGGACAAATCTATAGTCATTGAAGCCTACAGGACTGGTCTTTGGGTAATTTGTACCAATGTTATCAGAGAAGAACCAATGTCCCACTGTGTTTGTTTAAAGTACAGCTGTTCTTTTAATATAAACTACACTAATCTAGAAACAGATTAAGGAAAATGGGTCTTTAGGCAAGGTATCAGCAGCTTTGAGCCTTCTATCCCTTTTGATGGGTATTGATAAGGATTGCAAGAGGCATAGAACTTGACACATTTGCAATGTCTGTATTGGCGTAGCCTCCCTCACCAGACACCAACTACCTAAGTGCATATCCCCTTGTGACGGGACAGGCAGGTTTGCGGCTTTTAACGATTGTACAATCCTACTGGCTTGCTGCAGGAGAATGAAGGCTCTAGCTGAGCCACCAAGACATCCACTGGGCCACACAGTTGTGGTCTATGCCTTGTTTTTATTCTACTTTTGTCTTATCATTTCTGCTTGCATTTGCACGGTGAACGCTCATAGACTTAAAGGGGGGGGGGGGGTGTTTGTCTTCTGAGCCTCCAAGGCTTCTATATATGGTCCTAAACAAGTCTATTAGGGTTTGCTGTGCAGATGTAGATAGTGGTGAAGATGATTTTGGCGGAAACGGAAGAAGACAGTAGGTTTTAGTCATGCTACTGAAGTCAGTAAAAAGCTGGACTGGGAGGGTTTAGTGTAGATTAATTAATGAAGGCTTATGAGGGTGAGTTAGTGTACTTTTTACTATTAGGTTACAGCTGTATTTTAAAGTAGTAGTCATCAACCCTATCCTCAGGGCCCACTAACAAGCCAGGTTTGCAAGATAACTGAAATACATCACAGGTGATATAATTTGCTGCTCAGTGATTGCAGTATTCTAGTCTGCATCTCCCCAAGGTAATACATAAAATCTGGCCTGTTAGTGGGCCCTGAGGACAGGGTTGATAACCACTGTTTTAAAGTGTTACTAAAGTATTTTTTTATTTTTTTTTTATTAATTTAACACATTTTTGTAAATATTTTATTCTATCTTTTCATGTGACAACTCTGAAGAAATGACACATTGCTACAATGTAAAGTAGTGAGTGTACAGCTTGTATAACTGTGTAAATTTGCTGTCCCCTTAAAATAACTCAACACACAGCCATTAATGTCTAAAACTCTGGCAACAAAAGTGAGTACACCCCTAAGTGAAAATGTGCAAATTGGGCCCAATTAGCCATTTTACCTCCCCGTGTCATGTGACTCGTTAATGTTACAAGGTCTCAGGTGTGAATGGGGAGTAGGTGTGTTAAATTAGTTGTTATTGCTCTCACTCTCTCATACTGGTCACTGGAAGTTCAACATAGCACCTCGTGGCAAAGAAAAAGAATTGTTGCTCTACATAAAGATGGCCAAGGCTATAAGATTGCCAAGACCCTGAAACTGAGCTGCAGCACGTTGGCCAAGACCATACAGCAGTTTAACAGGACAGTTCCTCTCAGAACAGGCCTCGCCATGGTAGACCAAATAAATTGAGTGCACATGCTCAGAGTCATATCCAGAGTTTGTCTTAGGGAAATAGACCTATGAGTGCTGCCTGTCAGTGCTCAGACCATACACCGCACACTGCAGGATGCACAAGAGAGCCCACAAACCGTTTGCTGAAGACAAGCAGACTAAGAACATGGATTACTGGAACCATTTCCTGTGGTCTAATGAGACCAAAATAAATGTATTTGGTTCAAATGGTGTCAAGGGTGTGTGGTGGCAAGCAGATGTGGAGTACAAAGACAGGTGTGTCTTGTCTACAGTCAAGCATTGTGGTGGAAGTGTCATGCTCTGGGGCTGCCAGCACTGGGGAGCTACAGTTCATTGAGGGAACCATGAATGCCAACATGTACTGTGATATACTGAAGCAGAGCATGATCCCCTCCCTTCGAAGACTGGGCCGCAGGGCAGTATTCCAACAATCTCCTTTTTTTGGTATTCCAACATAACAACCTCAAACACACCTCCAGGCAACCACTGCTTTGCTAAAAAAGCTAAGGGTATAGGTGATGGACTGGCCAGGCTTGTCTCCAGACCTAAACCCTATTGAGCATCTGTGGGGCATCCTCAAATGGAGGGTAAAGAGTGCAAGGTCTCTAACATCCCCCAGCTCTCTGATGTCGTCATGGAGGAGTGGAAGAGGACTCCAGTGGCAACCTGTGAAGCTCTAGTGAACTCCATGCCCAAGAGGGTAAAGGCAGTGCTGGAAAATAATGGTGGCCACACAAAATATTGACACTTTGGGCCCAATTTGGAAATTTTCACTTAGGGGTGTACTCACTTGTTGCCAGCGGTTTAGACATTAATAGCTGTGTGTTGAGTTATTTTGAGCGGACAGCAAATTTGCACTATTATACAAGCTGTACACTCACTACTTTACATTGTAGCAAAGTGTAATTTCTTCAGTGTTGTCACAAGAAAAGGTATAATACAATATTTACAAAAATATAAGGGGTGTACTCGCATTAGTGAGCTACTGTATATATACGCTACATCCAGTGTGGCCTATATATACAGCGCATTTGGAGGTGTATTTATATATATATATATATATATATATATATATATATATATATATATATATATATATATATATATATATATATATATATATATATATATATATATATATATATATATATATATACTCTGCATTCAGTGTAGCCTATATATACAGTGCTTTCGGTGGTGCATCCAATAGTCTCTAATACACTTCAGGCTGTGTGCACAGTATGTAATACAGGGTGTACAGTTTATAATACACTTCAGGTGGTGTACACAGTATATAATACAGTGCAGCCATTGTACAGTTTCTAATACAGTGCAGGTGGTGTTCCCAGAATTATTCGACCACAGTGGCAGTCACATGCTGCTGGAGGATGCGCAGCTTAATGGAAGGCCCTGATGTTGGTTCACAGGTTGAGGAAGGTAGCCTAGAGAGCCTAGAGAGAGGGGTTGCCACAGAAAGACAAGAAACTGGCAATACTGATCGGTTCAAGCAACCATCGCCAGCATCTGAATTATATGGTGGAGGAATATCTAGGGGCAAGAGCAGACTTTGAGACCTTTCCAACAGAGCATCCACTGGGTTACTGGGTCTTGAGGATGGACCACTGGCCAGAACTTGCTCAATATGCAATCAAGCTGCTGGTCTGTCCTGCATCCAGCGTGCTTTCTGAATACACATTCAATGATGCTGGTAGAGGGTTTGTAAATGTTCAAAGAGTGTGCCTGTCCACAGACTCCGTTGATAGGCTCACTTTTATAAAAATGAATCAGTCCTGGATCAGCAGCTATCAAGCATCTGATGCTGATGTAACTGATTGAATTTGCTAGTGATCTGGGATATCTTGAAGACCGCCTATGCTGCCTATCCTATTCCTCCTCAATCTTGATGAAGCTAGCTTCTAACAATATTTTTTGTTTAGGGCACCACCACCCAAGGCCAAATTTTTCGGCCCCTGTTTAACAGGGGCATGTTATTGCAATTTTTGATATAATATTTCACTGCAGGGCCCGTTCCTGCGCCCAACAAGAGTATTTGTGAGGGCTTACAGTGTTCTGGCACCACCAAAACCAAAGGCCCAATTTTTCTGCAGAGTGCATAGTGCAGTCTGTATAGTATATATACTGCTGTTCAGAGTATATAGTGCCTTGGGGACCCCCACGCCATTTTTTTTAATTTTGGTGTGGGGTTTGCCTTATTATCCATACCAGACCTGAAGGGCCTGGTATGGATTTTAGGGGGAACATCCACGCCATTTTTTCGGGGGGTATTTTTGTCAATTTTTTCAATGATTTTTATCTACCAGACAATACATTACAGCCGCGAGCAGTTTTAAATTACATTTTTTCCTTTAGAAATTTAATTTTGCTGTGGTACTCTTATAAACATGGGAAAGATACACTACTTTACAGGCAGACTAAGGAGACCCCCAGGCATGATATTTAAAGGAATATTAAATTTTTATTGTTCCACTTTAAGCATTATTAAAATCACTGCTCCTGAAAAAACTTCAGTTTTTAAAACTTTTTTTTGCATTGATATATGTCCCCTGGGGCAGGACCCAGGTCACCAAACACTTTTTTTGGCAATATTACTTGCATATAAGCCTTTAAAATTAGCACTTTTGATTTTTCACCTTCACGTCCCATAGACTTTAACGGTGTTCGCACACATTTTTTGCATGTTCTGCCGCAAACCGAACTCGGGGGGTGTTCGGCTCATCCATACACTTCCCACAGGGAAGGGGAGGATAGAAAGCAATAAAACTTTTTTAACCTTAATGCAAGGAATAAAGAAAAAGCATTTTTAGGTTTAGTAACACTTTAACCACTTCAGCCCCGGACCATTTGGCAGCCAAAGGACCAGAGGTCTTTTTTCAATTTCGCACTGCACTACTTTAACTGGTAATTGCGCGGTCATGCAATTTTGTAACCAAACGAAATTTGCGTCCTTTTCTTCCCACAAATAGAGCTTTCTTTTGATGGTATTTGATTGCCTCTGTGATTTTTATTTTTTGCGATATAAACGGAAAAAAGAGCGAAAATTTTGAAAAAAAAAGAGATTTTCTACTTTTTGTTAAAAAAAAATCTAATAAACTCAATTTTAGTCAAACATTTGGGCCAAAATGTATTCAGCCACATGTCTTTAGTAAAAAAAATGCCAATAAGCGTATATTTATTGGTTTGCGCAAAAGTTATAGCGTCTACAAACTAGAGTACATTTTCTGGAATTTACACCGCTTTTAATTTATGACTGCCTATTTCATTTCTTGAGGTGCTAAAATGGCAGAGAAGTACAAAACCCCCCCAAATGACCCCATTTTGGAAAGTAGACACCCCAAGCTATTTGCTGAGAGGCATGTTGAGCCCATTGAATATTTTTTTTTTTAGTCCCAAGTGATTGAATAAAGACAAAAATAAAAAAGATTTTTTTTTTTTTCAAAAAGTTGTCACTAAATGATATATTGCTCACACATGCCATAGTTATATGTGGAATTGCACCCCAAAATACATTTTGCTGCTTCTCCTGAGTATGGGGATACCACATGTGTGGGACTTTTTGGGAGCCTAGCCGCGTACGGGGCCCCGAAACCCAAGCACCGCCTTCAGGATTTCTAAGGGTGCAAATTTTTGATTTCACTCCTCACTACCTATCACCGTTTCGAAGGCCATAAAATGCCAAAATAGCACAAAACCCCCCCAAATGACCCCATTTTGGAAAGTAGACACCCCAAGCTATTTGTTGAGAGGCATGGTGAGTATTTTACAGCTCTCATTTGTTTTTGAAAATGAAGAAAGTAAAGAGAAAAAAAAAAAATTTTTTTCTTTTTTCAATTTTCAAAACTTTGTGACAAAAAGCGACATCTGCAAAATACTCACAATACCTCTCAGCAAATAGCTTGGGGTGTCTACTTTCCAAAATGGGGTCATTTTGGGGGGTTTTATGCCATCTGGGCATTCCATGGCCTCCGAAACTGTGATTGGCAGTGAGAAGTGAAATAAAAAAATTACACCCTTAGAAAGCCTGAAGGCGGTGATTGGTTTTTGGGGTTCCGTACGCAGCTAGGCTCCCAAAAAGTCCCACACATGTGGTATCCCCGTACTCAGGAGAAGCAACAGAATGTATTTTGGGGTGTATTTCTACATATGCCCATGACATGTTTGAGCAATATATCATTTAGTGACAACTTTTTGTAAAAAAAATATATATATATTTTTTTTTTTTCATTATTCAATCTCTTGGGACAAAAAAAAAAAATATTTAATGGGCTCAACATTGCTCTCATCAAATAGCTTGGGGTGTCTACTTTCCAAAATGGGGTCATTTGGGGGGGGTTTGAACTGTCCTGGCATTTTATGCACAACATTTAGAAGCCTATGTCACACGTCACCCACTCTTCTAACCACTTGTAGACAAAGCCCTTTCTGACACTTTTTGTTTACATGAAAACATATTTTTTTTTTGCAAGAAAATTACGTTGAACCCCCAAACACTATATATAATGTTAAAGCAAAGGCCCTACAGATTAAAATGGTGGGTGTTGCATTTTTTTTTTTTCCACACAGTATTTGCGCAGCGATTTTTCAAACGCATTTTTTGTGGAAAAAATACACTTTTTTTTATTTTAATGCACTAAAACACACTATATTGCTCAAATTTTTGATGAAATAAAAAATATGATCTTAGGCCGAGTACATGGATACCAAACACGACATGCTTTAAAATTGCGCACAAACACGCAGTGGCGACAAACTACATACATTTTTAAAAGCCTTTAAAAGCCTTTACATGATACCACATTAGATTCACGGAGGAGGTCTACTGCTAAAATTACTGCCCTCGATCTGACCTTCGCGGTGATACCTCACATGCATGGTGCAATTGCTGTTTACATATGACGCCAGACCAACGCTTGTGTACGCCTTTGCGCAAGAGAAGGGGGGGCAGGGGTGCTTTTTTTTTTTTTTTTTTTTTGGTTTTTTTTTTATTTATTTAGCTTTTTTATTTTATTTTTAAACTGTTCCTTCCATTTTTTTTCTTTGTTATGATTTTTATTGTTATCTCAGGGAATGTAAATATCCCCTATGATAGCAATAGGCAGTGACAGGTACTCTTTTTTTGAAAAAATTGGGGTCTATTAGACCCTAGATCTTTCCTCTGCCCTCAAAGCATCTGACCACACCAAGATTGGTGTGATAAAATGCTTTCCCAATTTCCCAATGGCGCGGTTTATATCCGGGAGGGGGGACATTCCCTCCCACTGCTTGTAAAAGCAGTCTAGAGGCTAATTACCCGCTAGAATTGCTTTTACATGAAAGCCGATCACTGGCTGAAAAGAATGATACCAAGATGATACCTAAACCTGCAGGCATCATTCTGGTATAACCATTCAAAGTCCAGCAACATACTGGACATATATTGTAATCTTTTTTTTTTTCATGCAGCCTCTTGGCTGAACGAAAAAAAGAGATTGATTGGTGGGTATGCCCACCATTAGAATACCTCCCTTCATCCACCCACTTCTAATGATGGGCATACATGCACCATTTATATATGCCGATGCATGGGGGCATCCTCCCGCAAAAGTTATGCCGTGTACACACGGTCGGAATTTCGACCGTATGTACGTGGCATTAGGAGCCAATCGCTCCTCCCCCCCCCTGCTGCCCCCATGCTTCGGCATATATGCTCTTTTTTTTAACTGTGGTGGTGAAATCACCTCCTACAGTGTTGGAGTCGCGTCTTTATGTATCGTGGGAGCAAACGCTGTTGCTGTCAAGATAAATAAATCCGCGTTGCAACTGAATGGCGCACCTGAAAACAAAAAAATGCTTAACACTAAAACACAGTAAACAAAATTACATACCTGAAAAGCAAGCATGATAAAACATAATAAAACATTGCAGAATAGAATGGAGTAAAAAAAGAGCAACAATAGAGAGAGAATAGAGTGAGAGAGAGAACAATAAAACGACAACTATTTTATTTTTTTTTATTTTTTTGAGATTCACAGGTAAAAAAGCTCCTGACTGAAGCGACTGAATCAAAACGCTACCACAAAAAAACTGTTAGCGATCGCAGGGATCAGGCCTGACTCTGCGAACGCTGCAGTTATGTGTGCTTAGTGTTTTGTAAGTGACAGTGATCGATCGATACTGCACTTGGGTGGGCTGGGCTGGGCGGAGGGGGGAAAACGCAGGTGCTAGCAGGTATCTGGGCTGATCCCGCTAACAATGCGTTTTTTTTTTGGAACCCTAAACTGCTGGGACGCTAGTATAGATCTGATCAGATCAGATATTGATCTGTTCAGATACTGTGCCACTAAGGGAGGTGTATGCTTTGTGCGTGGGTGTTTGCGGTACTGGCACTAACCTGGGGCGACGCAGACCTTATTTGACCCTAAAACCTAATTGATATCACCCGCCGGGCGATCAGGGGGTTAAACCGTTATTGGGTAATAAATGGCGGGTGCCCTGACAGTATAAAAAACAAGCTAACTAACCAGCGTCACCCGTAACAGTAATACAAAAAAAAACTGGTTACCTAGCGACACTAATGCAGCGATCAGAAAAACGATCGCTTAGTGACACTGGCAAAAGGGGGTGAAAGGGTTAACTAGGGGCAATCAGGGGGTTAAACCTTTATTAGGTAATATATGGGGGTACCTGACGCTATATAAAAACCTGACGGGGAACCTAAATAACGAAATAACTAACTGGCTAACCAGCGTCACCAGTGACAGTTATACAGTGATCACTGTGAAAGGGTTAACTCTAGGGGCAATCAGGGGGTTAAAACCTTTATTTAGGTTGTAATATGGGGGTACCTGACCTATAAACCTATTTATGAACCTATATAAACATGGCGGTTACCTAAAAAAAAAAAATGGTTACCTAGCGACACTAATGCAGCGATCAGAAAAACGATCGCTTAGTGACACTGGCAAAAGGGGGTGAAAGGGTTAACTAGGGGCAATCAGGGGGTTAAAACCTTTATTAGGTAATATATGGGGGTACCTGACGCTATATAAAAACCTGACGGGGAACTTAAATAACGAAATAACTAACTGGCTAACCAGCGTCACCAGTGACAGTTATACAGTGATTACTGGTGAAAGGGTTAACTCTAGGGGCAATCAGGGGGTTAAAACCTTTATTTAGGTTGTAATATGGGGGTACCTGACCTATAAAACTATTTATGAACCTATATAAACATGGCGGTTACCTAAAAAAAAAAAATGGTTACCTAGCGACAGCAGTGACACTAATACAGCGATCAGAAAAACGATCGCTTAGTGACACTGGCAAAAGGGGGTGAAAGGGTTACCTGGGGGGCAATCAAGGGGTTAAACCTTTATTAGGGGGGGGGTAGGGGGCTACCTTGGACCTAAAACTAACTGCCCTGACAGTTATTACAGTCACACTGACACTAAATGCAGTGATCAGTAAAAAAATGATCACTGCAATTAGTGACACTGTGACTGGGGGGGGAGGGGGTGATCTGGGGGGTGATCAGGGGGTGACAGGGGGTGGAATATGTGCCTAACTGTACTGGTGTCAGTGTAGTGTTGTGCACTAACCTGTACATGTTCGCCGCTCGGCGTCTCCGGTCACATAGACCGGCGCACCGAGCGTGACATCACTTCCGCCTTCCTGTCTATACAATAGACAGGAAGGGAAGCTTTTCATTGGCCAGGAGCGATCGCGAGGGGGTGGCCAGAAACCACTGGCCGTCCCCTCGTCCCGGATCGCTCCTGAAGCGATCCCGACCGTCCCCGCCGGCGGAGGGGGGTCCGATCGGACCCCCCAACCGCCGGAAGAATGTCACGTACAGGTACGTGATTCTGCCTGTACGTGCCATTCTGCCGACGTATATATATACAGGGGGCGGTCGGGAAGTGGTTAAGGAAAAATGTCCATTGTCTGACTGCAATGCTGATCCTTTTGGGACAGATCAGAGTGACTCTGATAGATCACATGCTGGCTTTCAAATCTCGGGACTGCTGCACCAGCTGTGTGGGAAGTGACAGCTAATCACACAAGCAGGTAAGTGTTGCAGGGACCTGGGGGAGGGGAAGGCGTAGGGTGATAGTTCACCTTTTCATTTTTTGTAAAAATGTGCACTTACACCTTAAGGAGAAATTATGCTAGTGTGTCTTCAAACCAGTTAGGTAATTCACATTTTCTTCAGCCCAGATATTTCTCTTTGGAAAGGTTTACTTTAACAGACAGTATTTCAAACAGTTTTCTGTCCCAAAACACTTTACATTTTTTTAAAAACAGATAGGGAATTACTTTACTTATGCTATGATCATTTATTATGCCAACGACAAAGGCAGATACCTTTTTAAAGCATTGGTTACATGTTTTGCCTATTTGGAATTTTTTTTTTATCTTTTTATTATTTTCCCTTGTTTTTATAATAAATATTATTTTCAAACAACGGAACAAAAAACTAACAGATGTCGCTGAAGTTTACAGAATTGGCAGATTATGGGTAATCTGACTGTAACAGAAGATGATAATACTGACTGCAAAAAAGAGTTTACCGTGCCCAGTCGCCAAAGGCAGACAGAGATAGATTAAAATGTCTTCATTATAGTTATTTAGGACCCCTTCTTTTGGGAGAATCAAAGGTCACAGCATTAGTCTAAAATAAGAAGTATTCATAAAAAATAGCAGAAATTAGTTTTCCTTATTGAAAATGTGTTTTCGTGTCTTTCAGTAGCATGCCTACGAAGACTTAAGTGACCCGGGGACTTAAAGCTGAACTTCACTCAAAAGGGGACGTTCCACTTTTCCGCCTCCACCCTCTTTTGGCACATTTTTTATTTTTTGGGAGGGGGGGGATACCTAGTTTTGTCACTGAGCTAGCAGTGATCTGAGCTGACAGTAGATTGTAGACTAGTTCGCAATTCAAGAAAGAAGGTAAGGTTAGGTGGCAATAAGAAGAGTATCCATATCCAGGCAAGGGTCAGAGAATTCAAAGTCAAGGCAAGGCAAAAGCTACAGGAGCCATGTAGCAAATGTTATCACAACACCAAAACCCTAGGGATCATGGTGTTTAAATAAAGCAGCAAAGCATTGCTAGCCAGCTGCCTAGCAATGAGGATGCCACCTGAAGAGAGCGCCTCTGCCAGGCAATAGAATGGAGGAGGTTTGCATGACAACCGACACTGATGGGATAGAAGGAGTAGTTGTGTGAACAATAGGAGAAGCATCTGCAGCAAGAGGGAAAAATTGTCAGATACTCCTAGAAAATAATAATGAATAAGGCTTAGTGGGTTTAGATGCAAGTTCACAGATAGTGCTGATAAAGGGGTTTAATACCTTGCTCTTTTTGGTTTCAGAAACTTTTTTTCATTTTAGACTAAGCGAATCATAGTTATTAGATGTAAATCTGAATTGGTTAGTTAGCAGCTGAGAAGCCTCTGGAATGCATTGACCTTGGCCAGATGGTCTAAGGATCTGAGCAGTGTTGCCAACCTACCAGATTGAAATTTACTGACATGACACCCACAATTTCCTGGCACCGGCAATTTTTTACTGGCATGTCCAAAAGTTACAAAGTTACAGTTTTAAGTGCAAATTTTTGTATTTAGGATACAAACAAGTACAATATGCAATTAGCAATGTTATTTAAGATAGATATTAGGGCAAAAAACATATTTCTTATTTTATTTTTTGGTATAGTAAGTAAGTAGCTCAGGGACAGGACAAAGGAGGGTAAGAAATTAGAATAGGAAGGCACAGACACACACATGAAGTTGACTCTTGAGCCCTTCAGTCCACTCCAGTCTAAACAGCACTGACAGTCCTGCTCCCGACCTGCCCTGCTCCTGTCCTGCAGACCCACCTACGAGGCTCTGGCCGCTCTGCTTGGCTCCCTTGCACCATGACATGACACATTCGGGCACCGCCTCCACCAGAGCTGCCCCAACACACTGTAGCAGGGACTCGGATGGTCTCGGCCAGCTCTGGACCAAGCCGAACATCACAGCCATATTTTTTACTGGCAACTTTTTCCTTTTACTGGCATTTACTGGCAGAAGAAAATTGCCTGTTTTTTACTGGCTGCCAGTAAAAATACTGACGGTTGGCAACACTGGATATGAGATACACTTGATACAGCGGTGTTGATTAACTAAACACAAACAGGTTGTTCACTTTGTAAGGGAAGATGCACAGTCCAAGGGAATTTACCCCAGAGCTTAGTGAATGAAGTGAAGCTCCTTTTTTTTTTTGAATTACTTGCATGTGATTGGGTATTCTTTAGGAAATGTCCCCACATTCACTTAGCTCTTGCAAAGTGAACAGCCTATTTGCCTTTACATGCAAGCTAAAATTTAGGAGCAGCAGGCACACTGTAGATAAAGGAACTCTGCCATATGCTTTTAAGTTTGCATGACATGTCTTTGAGAATAACCAATATAAAGGTGAGTGCAACAATAAGAACAAATGTACTGAAGTGCAAGAAAACAGTAGTATTGGATGCTGAGATTTTAAACCATGCTGAACCAATCTGTATGATCCAATCAGCAAAAAGATACTAAGCCCTTGTTCACATTGATGCAATTTGGCATGCGATTTGACATGTCAAATCACATGCCAAATCGTCAGCAATTGCCGACAATGACAGTGTTCGAATTGGTGCGGCACCGCATTTGCGACGCTGCACCGATTTCCAAAAGTAGTTTCTGTACTACTTTTGGCAATTTTGGGTGCAATTTCCATTGACATATGTGCAGAAACCCACACAGATGTCTCTGAAAACGCCCCTGAAATTGGGACTGACATGCAGGAATGAAATTGTGCAAGTTTAGCTGTGAACCAAGGCTAACAGATGTTATAAAACAGAAAATATATGAACCCCACAACCATAACACGAACAGGCAATTATTTTACCTTTCACTGCATCTAAAGAAATAACCAGTTTTAGTGCATTGCACTGTACTGTTGTCATCAATCCCATTTGTCTTTTCCTTTTCCATAGCTGTATTGCTTTAGTAAGAAATAATCCCCTTGATGAACAAGACACAACAAGCAGAACTCCAGCCAAAAACAAAGATAAAAGTGAAAAACACATAAAAAGATAAAAAAATAAAAACCCACCTTTGCTGCGATATACGACTTTAATCCAGTCATTTCCACAACAGTACTTTTTCCTGAAACTGAATGTTCTCAGTCTGATCGGCAACATAATTCAACCCACTTCCTCTGTGTCCTAGTCATCTGGGTCCTACACCAGTTGGGCAGTGAAAGGAGAAGCAGAGCAGTAAAGAGTCCATGTCTCTGTCACGTTGCTTTCTTTTACGATCCTTGTGCTGCTTCTTCCTCTCACAATGAACTAGCAGATCCTATTCAGGCACTTACACTTCTGCTTATATATATATATATATATATATATATATATATGGAAGCCAGTGCCAGATTTTCTCAGGAAACAGGCACACTAATGATGCTGGTGTGTGCTACATTCATGTTAGAGCCAGAGTTAGAGGTCAGTGGCCCCACCTTCCCGAGGGGTCAGTGTGTGAAGGCAGCTGTGAGGTTCACATTGCACTGTACTGTCCAGGTCAGGACATACAAAGGCCCAAGCCTGTGAGGATGTAGCAGCTGGGAGCTGCAGGAGAAAAAGTCAAGCTGACAAAAGTACAGCCTTGTCACAATAAAAAAAATAAAAATAAAAAAAATATATATATGTATGTGTAGTTACAGTACTGCATTCAGTTCAGTCTTTTATATCCCCCTAAAGTGTAGCTTTAAAGAATATCTGAATATTCTTTTTGAAGACACTGCTGAGTGAAACAAACGGTTTTGTCTATGTCTACTATGTTAATAATAACCAATATTCTCTGTGCATAATGGTTTGTGTAAGTAAGCCAATGGCACAACAATGAAAGGTGTAGGGATGAGTACTGTGTAAACTCCTGACTGCAAGCTATTTACAGTTGATGTGGAGAAGAAGAGAACTAAGAAATTAGTTTGGCAGTTATAGAAATCTATGA
Source organism: Lithobates sylvaticus (assembly GCA_028564925.1). NCBI lineage: Eukaryota > Metazoa > Chordata > Amphibia > Anura > Ranidae > Lithobates > Lithobates sylvaticus. The sequence continues at coordinate 126,132,711 of CM053035.1, read as the reverse complement.
ATGAGTGCATATTAAAATGTAAAAAGTAATTTTAATGAGAAACTATTACAAAATGTAGTTAAAATCGCTTTATCCACTTTAACAAACTTCCTGGCTAGGGTTATTTAATTCTCCGTGTTTATTAAAGTCTCTAATTCATGCGTATTACCTCTTTTATTTTATATGTAATTTATTATAAATTATATATTGGTGAGCACAATGTAATTCAGATAACATCCTATTACATTTGCTTTAATAATATTTTGATAATAAGGATTTTGTTGCACTGGTATTTACTCTTACTGGTGTGACAGATAGGCTAAGGTAACAACTTTTAAAGACCCTACACTGAATGGGAGCCCACGCACACCATATCATTAGATAACCTCTGTGGTACAAGCGATCCACTGCTGTAATTAGTTTTGGTCTGACATTATTTAATTAGCTTGCAAATGCAATGGTTCATTTACCTGCCTGAGATAGATGTGTAAATTCAAGGCTTATAAATCTCAGCTTGAACGCTTCACCTCTGGAGAAAAATTTAGCAGCAGATTTACATATGATCTGTGACAGGAATATTTGGTTTTAATAAGCCTTTGAAAATATCCCAGGACTGGAAAATGGAATGGCATGCCAGAACTGTCTGCTAGCGAGCTGGCTTCAATCACAAGCATAGGCATTTAAGTTATTATTGAACAGCACCTTGCGGATTTTCTTTCTCACAGTTAAAGGATTATTCTACCTTTAAAAAAAAATTAAAAATTCTCCTCACATTTTACTTAGTAGCCATATTTGTTTACAGCAGTCTATAGAAGTCTACATTTGACAGCTAAAATATTCACCTACATGTGAAATGTGTCTATGTTTCCCACATAGGAACAAGCAAAACCTGTATATCCTTATTCTACTAAGGGTACAGAATGCTATTTTAACGAAGTTGGTTTTTCACTAGCCTGGTATGCAATATTACCCACTTAACAAAATATAAAAAAAAAATAAAACATATATACACAAAACCACATAGAGTATGTAGAACTACATTTCTGGATTTTTGATAAAACTCCTAATTTACTATTATATTGTACAGATAGCTAAAAACATGTGACATTGTATTGCCTAACCAACAGGACATGAAACAACATAACTCAGAAACAAATGATTAACTTTATTTATGATTAACAGTTATTCGTATCTGCATGCAACCAATTAAACAGTATTACATATGGTTAAAGCAATACTACATACGATTAGGGATGGGCGAACAGTTCAGCCCGAGCATAAGTTGACGTTCGGCGAACATCTGAACAAACGGGTCGTTCAAACGTTTGTTCGGCCCCCCAAACTGACCACAATGCATCGTGGCATTGAACAGTGCATTGCAATCCCTGATTGGCTGAAGCAGTGAAAGCTTCAGCCAATCAGGGCACAGAGATTGGACACTGTCATCATGAATTTATCCAATCATGGCTCATTCTCGCCCCATAGTATAAAAGTATTCTTTCAATGGCAGCCATTTTCAGTGTGATTTTGGCGTTGGGAGAGATAGAACAGTTCAGTTCTATTAGTTAGTGTGCTATACTGTGCTATTTTGCTTCAATTGTCAGTGTAGAATATTAGTTTAGTGTCAGTCTAGGGATAGTGTGAGTGTAGTGAGGAGGACCATCATTCAGCTTTTCATAGTGTGCAGCTAGAGTAGGGACAGCTCAGATAGTTTTGGTGTAGTGTAGTGAGACTGTGTCAGTAATCTTGACATTAGTATATAGCTAGAGCACAGAAGATACAGATAATACAGATAAAAGAAGTCATTGAAAAAATGGCATGGGATCCCCCCAGTCCATTACCAGACCCTTTGGGTCTGTTATGAATATTACGGGGAACCAAGAACCAAAATGTAAAAACAAAATTGCGTGGGGGTCCCCCCAAATTCCATACCACGTCCTTCAGGTCTGGTAAGGATATTAAGGGGAAACCCCACACCAAAATGAAAAAAAAGGTGTGGGACCCCCCTCAAATTCCATACCAGACCTGAAATATGGATTTTTAAGGGGAACCCCACGCCAAAATAAATAAAAAATGGCGTGGGGGTCCCCCCAAAAATCAATACCAGAACCTTATCTGAGCCTGCAAATGGGCAGACTTCAGGAAAACCGCATCATGCCACATGCCCTCAACATGGGTAGGATGCTTTGGGGTAGCCCCCAAAGCACCTTGTCCCCATTTTGATGGGGACAAGGGCCTCATCCCCACAACCCTTGCCCGGTGGTTGTGGGGGTCTGTGGGTGGGGGGCTTATCGGAATCTGGAAGCCCCCTTTAACAAGGGGACCCCCAGATCCTGGCCTCCCCCCCTGTGTGAAATAGTAATGGGGTACAAATGTACCCCTACCATTTCACAAAAAAAGTGTCAAAATGGTACAAATGACAAGACACGGCTTAGTACAATTCCTTTATTAAAAAATAAAAATGTCCCACGAAGTCCATTCATCTTCTCTCGGCCGACGGACCGAAAAAAAAAGCTTTGACCGACGTGCCTCCATAGGAGGCACCCGCTGTATGACGTGTCCTCGCAGGTGACAGTTCTTTTATAACTGAGGGCGGGGCCACACGGTGATGTCACGGTGACCCCACCCCCCTCTGACGCACAGGGACTTCCCAATGGCTTTCCCCTTTTTCGGTCCATCGGCGGAGCGAGAGAAGAAGATGAATGGACTTTGTGGGACATTTTTATTTTTTAATTTTTTAATAAAGGACTTGTCCCAAGCCGTGTCTTGTCATTTGTACCATTTTGACACTTTTTTTTGTGAAATGGTAGGGGTACAATACCCCGTTACCATTTCACACAGGGGGGAGGCCAGGATCTGGGGGTCCCCACAACCACCGGGCAAGGGTTGTGGGGAGGAGGCCCTTGTCCCCATGTTGAGAGCATGGGGTCTGGTACGTTTCTTGTGACCTGCCAGGTTGCGTGCTTGTATAAGGGTCTGGTATGATTTTTGGGGGGACCCCCAAGCCATTTTTTTTATTTTGGCGTGGGGTTCCCCTTACAATCCATACCAGACCTATGGTCTGGTATGGATTTTGAGGGGGACCCCCTCACCATTATTTTTCTTAAATTGCCGCAGGGTTCCCCCACGCAATTATTTTTTAAATTTTGGTTCGGGGTTCCCCTTAATATTCATACCAGACCCAAAGGGCCTGGTAATGGACTAGTGATGCCATTTTTTTCAATGGTTTCTTTTATCTGTATTGCTGAGACATACAATTCATTATAGTCGCGAATACTTTTTAATTACTTTTTTCCTTTAGAAATGTAATTTTGTGCAGAGACTTTTCTAAACACAAAAAAAATTGTCCACTTTACAGGCATACTATAGACACCCCCCAGGAACGAAATTTAAAGGAATATTTCACTTTTATTGTTTCACTTTAAGCATTATTAAAATCACTGCTCCCGAAAAAACGTTTCTGTCTGTCAGGAAATCGTAATCTACTGACAGGTAGTGGTGGGTAAAGTGAGCTGAGTGAGTTTGGAGTGGAGGTTTTCTGGAGTGATAGTGTTAAACACTGAACTGAAATCCAAGAACAGGATCCATGCGTACATCCCTGGGGAGGCAAGCTGGATGTGGTGCATCCCCATGTTGACAACATCGTCCACTGACCTGTTTGCTCTATAGACAAACTGTGATGGGTCAACACTAGTCTTCCAAAGACATCAGAGCCTGTAGTTATTTAGTCCTGATGCATTTTTTAGGGACAGGAATTATTGTTGAGCATTTGAAGCTGGAGAGGACTATATACTGCTTCAGTAATCTGTTGAATATCTGTGTGAAGATGAGTAATGCCCTGTACACACCACAAAACGACCACAAAATCCGTCCGTTTTTTCCGACGGATTTTGTCCGACACTGGTGTTGCATACACACGGTCGGACGAAGTTGTCGGAAAATCCGATCATTCTGAACGTGGTGACGTTTGTTGCGTACGATGGAACTACGTAGATGCTAGTAGCCAATAGCTTTGGTCTCGTAATTTGATCTGAGCATGCGTGACACTTTGTCCGTCGGAATTCTCTACACACGATTGGAAAAAGTCTGATCGGATTTTGTTGTCGGAAAATTTGAGAGCAGGATCGATGGAAAAAGTACGATGGAGCCCACACACGGGCGGATTTTCCGACAACATGGTCTGATCGGACATTTTCCGTCAGAATTTCCGACCGTGTGTATGGGGCATAACAGCTGATTAGCACAAACCGGAAAGGTGTTATTTTGTCTGGGCCATGCATCCACTTCTAGATGCCTCAGTGGAGAGGATAGAGAGGGGAGGAGGTAAAGGTTTTATAGGATATGGTTAGAGAGGTTGTTCCTAAGCTATAGTTTCACAGGGATGTATATGTGAAGTTATCAAACTTGGAATAAAACACATTTATGCTGTTAACCAGTTGATGGTACTGTGTGGGAAGATTATTTCCTTTAGCTAGTAATGTCCCACATGGCTATCAATACTGACGCTGAGTCATTGGCAGATAACATAATTTTCAGTTTGTCAGAATAGCTCTTCTTTGCTACTTTTGTCAGCATGTTTCTGGTCAGGTTGCAGTGGGAACTGTTCCCACTTCTGTAGGCCTCCTTCTTAGCCTACATGAGCCATTCTAATTTTTCTGTAAACCAGATCTTGCTATTGATATGCAAATGAGCAAGCCGGCGAGAGCCAGCGGGCAACAGAGAAGGGGTTTTGGGACTTTAAATTCCCTCTCACCCTTTATTTCAGATCTTGCTATTGTTGAAAGTTCTAAAAGACCTGGTGGGCACACACATCCTCACATAAGCTAAAGTATGATGTCACAGTGTCAGCAAGTTCATCTAGGTCTTTGGCTGCAGCTTCAAAAACACTCCAGTTGCCACACTCAATGCAATCCTGTAGCTTCAGCTTTGCCTCCTTAGATTTAACTACAGGCTTTGCAGATTACATTTTTTTCCCCTGTAGGTTGGGAGGAGATGAACCATGCAGTTATTGCAAAGACCCAAGGCAGCATGGGGAGCAGAGCAGTAAGAATTCTTTAACACATTGTAGCTAGATCAAGCATGTTTTTGTCCCTAGTGGTACACATAACATGTTGTCTGTATTTTGGCAGTTTAAGGTCAAGGAAAATCTGGAAAGGTTCATTCCGTACCAATTATCTGCTTAGCTAGATATTTTAATACCTTCCTGACTCAGGCTTGAGGTAGGATGTAAACACTAGACATGTGCACTGCCAAATTTGGGTCATTCATTATGATCGCAATTCATGAATTCGATAATTCATAATTTGTAAATTAGAAAATTAGAAAATCCGAAAATAAGAAAGAAAATCTGAAAATTTGAAAGAACAACTAACTAACTAATTATAACTAACTATTACATTTTAAGTATTGGAATTTCCTTTCAAATTTGCTTGTTAGTGAACGTAATGAATACAGATTTATCCGAAGTTACGAATTATCCAAAATAACGAATGCCGCTTCTAAAAGAATGGAACGGAAAAAATGTATAATAAATAATAATAAAAAGTTGCTATTATTATTTTTGTTATTTATTATTAATAATTCATTAGGCTCCATTTGTTTAGATACGGCATTCGTTATTTCAGATCATTCGGAACTTCAGATAAATTTGTATTCGTTATGTTCACTAACAGCCAAATTTGAAAGGAAATTCCAATACCTTTAATTTAATAGTTAGTAATAGTTAAGTTATTATTAGTTAGTTAGTTATTTCAGATTTTTTAATTTTCGGGTTTTAGAATTTTCGAATTTCGAATTTCTGAATTTACAAATTTACAAATTTACAAATTTACGGATTTTCAAATATTCAAATTTACGAATATTCGGAAAAAATTGTTAGACGGGTTTTCGTTAAATTGGATATTTCTGAATTAACTAATTTGTCAAAATTCATTAAAAAACAAATAAATGAATTACAGATGTCTAGTAAACACTGACAATTAACAATGCTAACAGTGCTTGGATAAAACCAAAGTGGTAAAGAAAATCACATTTTTATTTTAGGCTCCTCTCAGTCTTAACAGTAATATTAAGGATGTTTGACCGAAAACTGGGTAAAAAAGAAACTAGAGAAACTAAATGTGAACAAATCACCAGGTGAATATGGCTTCCACCCACAAGTCTTCAGGGAACTTAGCAATAGCTATAGCCAAACATCTATTTCATTTTTTTTTTAAAACAAACCTTACTGACTGGAATGGTAACAGTTGACTGGCAAAGAGCAAATGTGATACCAATTTGCAAAAAAGGATTGAGATGTATACTAGGAAACTACAGACCAGTCAGCCTAACATCAATAGTATAGGTATTTGCTGGAACCATAATATACTCTATACAGAAATGTGTCTGTAATAAAGGTATTATGAGTGACAACCAGCATAGATTTGAAAAAGACCCGGTCATCCTGTTATCGTTCTATGAGGTAAATTGGATGATGGAAGCCCAATTTATGTAGTTTGTCCAAATTTACTAAGGCATTTGATAATGTACGTTGGAATTAATGAAATTGTATGTACATGGATAGAAAAATGGTTACATGAATGGGTCCAGAGAATGTTGATAAATGATTAATTATCTGAATAGTCTAAAGCAGTGTTTCTGAATTCCAGTCCTCAAGGCGGCCCAACATGTCATGTTTTCAGGATTTCTCTCAGATAAAATGGCTGTGGTAATTACTAAGGCAGTGAAACTGATCAAATAACCTGTGCAAAACAATGAAAAGCCTGAAAACATGACCTGTTGGGGTGCCTTGAGGACTTGAGTTAAGAAACACTGGTCTAAATTTATGGGCAGCGTGTTCCAGAGTTCTGTCTTGGGGCCAAAGCTGTTCAATTTGTTTATTAATGATATAGAGTTTGAAATCATGAACTCAATTTCAGTATTTGCAAATAATATCAGATTTGCAGGGAAATAACTAGACTAAAGCCTCACACACACATGCAGATTTTCAGATGGGAATTGTGTGATGACAGGCTGTTGGCGGAAAATCCGTTTGTACGCTCCATCGGACAATTGTTGTCGGATTTTCTGTCGACAAATGTTGGATGGCAGGCTTTAAAATTTTCCACGGACAAATGCCTGTTGTAAGGACAAGCTGCAAGGGCGAGCTGGAAGCGGTCGGTTCTGGAAATTTGTAAACTAGCATTCATAATGGAGTATTAACATTCGTGATGCTTCAAATTAAGAAATCTCGAAAATGCAGCGCACATTCTCTTCTTCTTTAATGTGATAATAATGAAGCTGCTTTGCTGGTGATACAGATACAGTTATGGCAAATACATTTTCAAAGGCTTTTTTTTCTAGTGATATCAAGAATAATATTATTATGCACCATTATCCTGTAGTTTTAAAGATCAAAGATACAACTATGTTGGTGCCCCTTGTTAATTTTATATTGTATTTTTTAAAATGTAACTGCCTACTCCCAAACAAGTAAAAACCAAAAAAAAAACACTTTTTTTAACCAAAAAGTGCATTCTATGCATCCAAAAATATAGAAAATATACCAAATTCAATCATTATTCAACCACAAAATAAAATAAAAGCATGATGCATGTGTCCTGCTTCTTAATATAGGGGGTCAACAATGCCAAGAGTTGGTGAAAGCAGTGGTCCGTCAGCTCGAGATAAGTCTGAAAATCATCTGGATTATTCTCCTGGAGCTCCCACAGCAAAAGCATATGACATAATTGGTCACTGTTAATAAAGCAACCAATTTTTGGTCCAAGAAATCCTACTCCTCCTTTTCCTCGACTGGACTTGGGTCAAAGCAATAACAAATAATAAATAACACATTATATCCTCTGATCCTGCAACATGACTGGTTGACAAACGGCCATTCAGAAACAAACTGAAAAGCACAAAATGAAAAGCGCAAACTGAAAAATGTGAGCTGAAAAGCACAAAATGAAAAGCCCAAATTGAAAAGCGCAAATCAACACTCACCAAACTTCTACTAACATGAAATTAGCAGAAGGAGCCCAAAGGGTGGCACTAAAGAGCTGACAAAACCACGTAGTACGTCACTATGTTTGTGTTTGTTGGCCGACAATTTTGTGCGTTTGTATGCAAGACAAGTTTGGGGCCAACGCACTTCAGACAAAACTCTGCAGTTTTGTCTGCGGAAAATCCGATCGTGTGTACGAGGCTTAAATAGGGGGGTTGGGCAGTTACATGGCAAATGAGGTTCAATATTGAGAAATTAAAGTTATGCATTTGAATGTCAAAAAATACACATGGAAATACACATTGGAAGGGGCTCCCCTGGAGGAATCTGTGATGGAAAAGGATCTGGGGGTGCTTGTAGATCACTGACTTGGCAACAGTGTGCAAAGCCAAGCAACAGATAACAAAGCTAGCAAGATACTGTCATTCATTAAAAGGGGCATACATTGCAGAAAAAAAAAAATTCAACCCTTCCAAAAAACATTGTTTCAGCCTTACCTTGAATAGGCAGTTCAGTTTTGGTCCCAATGTCAGGAAAGACATTGTTTAATTGGAAATAGTTCAGCAATGAGCAACGCAAATATTAAGAGGTATGGAGGACATCAGCTATGAGGATTGATTACATAGATTACAGTTACTCACTCTGGGGAAAAGGCACTTGAGGTTGGTTATGATGATATTGTAAAAATATATTAAAGGTGACTTCAGTAAATGTTTACTCTAAGGTCCCTGAAGAGGACACATTGGTCACATTTTGCTTTCAATGGGTTTTTATTCAAAGGTTGAACAAAGTACAGACAGACCAATGTAGTTAGACAAATATCAAGGAGGGGTGTTTCCTCCAATGCAGTCAAGAGCCCCAGTGTTATGGACAGGACCCAATTAAAAGAGCCTAATGGCCCATACACACGATCGGACTTTCCAACAACAAAACCGTGGATTTTTGTTCGAAGGATGTTGGCTCCAACTTGTCTTGCATAAACACAGGCACACAAATGTTGGCCAACAATTATGAACATAGTGACGTACAAGACATACGTTATATCTCCATTACAAAGGCTAGTTATATCTCCGGCTCCTGCTTGATTTCAAGCATGCGTGGACTTTTGTCTGACGGACTTGTATACACACAATCTGAAAGTCCGACAACAAACATTTGTTGGCGGAAAATTTGAGAACCTGCTAGCCAACATTTGTTGGTGGAAAGTCCGACAACAAATGTTCGATGGAGCATACACGTGGTTGGACTTTCCATCAACAAGCTCACATACAACATTTGTTGTCGGAAAATCCGATCGTGTGTACGAGGCATAGGGGGTTGAGCCCTCTTAATAAAGCGTCTGTTTACCAAAAGCATGAACTCTGAGAGTAATCATCCTATTACAGACATAGAGTGAATACTTATCTATAAAAGAATGTCACCGTAGCAATTGGTCAAGTGGTAAAACAACTACAATCCGAAAAACATGGGAGTCATACTGACAGAGATTACATTCAGTATCGCAAGGCGCAATGCCTTACTCACTAAGTGATCAGGAATGAGGAAGGTTCTACTGATCCGCCATATGCATACATTTAAAAAAAAAAACATGGTGGTTAATAAAGGGGAGAAAAGATAGAGGGAAAAATAAAGAGGGGAGAAAAAAGAAGGGGGGGGGAGAGTTAACAGCAGTCCTCTCTATCCTGGTCCCCAACCACAGGGTGCCTCAGCCCCTAAGGGGCCTGGAGATATCTAATCCAGGGATTCTCCACACCCTCTCAAATTTGGTTTGCTTGTCTCTAAAAATACTTGTCAGTTTTTCATTAATCATAATTCAGGATATTTTGTGTTTAACCAGCGTGATATTGATCAGGGGTGATTTTAGCGGCTACACAGACACATTTTGAGGTTAGAAAGAAGGAGGTTTAAACTAAGATTGTAGAAAGTGTTCTTTTCTATTGGAACAGTAAAATTGTGGAACTCATTCCCTCAGATGTCTTCCTTAAGAAGCAGAATATGCAGGGCTATGGATTGTTAGAGTAGAAATTGTTAGAGTAGAAAAATCACACACACACATACACATAGATTGAACTAGATGGAACTGTCTCCTTTTTTTGGCCTTATAAAATATGTACGGTAACTACGTGTTTGACCACTTAAGGTGCAGAAGGTTCATTACCAGGCCTTGTTTTGCTATTCAGCACTGTGCTACTGTAACTGGCTATTGCATTGTCATGCAACACTGTACCCAATTTTTTTTCACACAAATGGAGTTTTCCTATGGGTGTCACCACTGGGTTTTTAAATTTTTGTTATAATAAGCGTGAAAATACAGAAAAAAATGATATTTTCTACTTTCTGTTATAAAACATGTTCAATAAAATAAAATTTCTCATAAATTTAGACCAAAATGTATTCTGCTGGATGTCTTTGGTAAAAAAACAAAAAACAATAAGTGTATATTAATAGGTTTGCGTTAAAGGAGAAGTACAGCCAAAGCTTGTTTTGTTGTACTTCTCCTGTGGATCACTCTGCACTCCTGTGCCCCTTTTTTAGCAGACAGTGGGCTGAAGCCTGCTGATGCCACAGAGCCGTTCCAGGCTGGGGAAAGATCGGGAACACACAATGCCTTGACCCGCACCTGGCTCAGCCTCTCAATGAGCCTGTGAAAGTCTGAGCCAGCTACTCCTGCCTCTTCCACAGCTTAGTGCGCCAGTGAGCGTGGGGGGGGGGCAGAGGTAGGGCAGAGAGCCAGTGAATGACCAGCTCTAAGAAATGAGAACTGAGTGATCAGTGGCTTAGATCACTCAGATCTCAATATTTTATGCCGGCTGGGGACAGATGCAGCATCCTACTAGATAGGTGTTATTCTTAAAAATAAAAATTCCTAAACTTCTCATTTAAAGTTATAGCGTCTACAAACTATGGTATATATATCTGCAAATTGATCAATCCCGATGTACTGATGGCCCCTAAAATGCCAGGACAGTACAAATTTCCCCACATTACCCCTTTTTGGAAAGTATACAGGCTAAGGCATTTAGTAAGAGGCATGGCGAGTTTTTAGAAGTTGGAATGTTAGGAAATTAAATAATTTATTTTCTCACATTTTTTTTACAAACTGTCACCAGTGCAGTATAGCATCATCTTATGACTGGTCAGTGGCGGCCCATCCATTAGGGGTGTCTGGGCACTGTCCCCTCTCTCCGGCCACCCCTATATGACTAATAGATAGATTCATGCATAGCCTGAATCTATCCACGGCCGCCACTACCACCCCTGGGGTGTATTTTTGAAGCATCTGATTAAAGCCATAGGCTCTAATGGGCTTCAAAAAAGGTGAACTTGTGGTGCAAAGCATTGTGCTACGAGCCCACCCAGGTGTTACAACAGCGAATGAATATAACTGATTCTCAATCCGGCCAATCAAAAGCCGGTCTGAGACCAGTTTTCTGATTGGCCAAAAAGAGAAGACTCCTGATTGGCTGCCTGTGAAGAGCAGGGGAAGGAGGGAGGAAATGTAAGCCAGAGCCAGGAGGGAGGAAACTGAGGAAGAGCCGCCGCCGCTGAAAGAGAGCCCGAAGCGCTGATTATATGGGGTGAGTCAGTGCACCAGACCAGCCGGCCGGCTGACAGACAGGGGAGGGATGGTGATGTTACTGTTTGCCACCCCACTAAAGAAAATAACCACCATCCGCCACTGTGACTGGTGTGGTGGTGATCAGGGAAATCTGGTGCAGCTCTACCAATCAGCCTTCAGTTTTGTTTTCGTAAAAGCTTAATTGAACAAGCAGAAGTAAGAAGCTGGTTGGCTACCATGCAAAACTGCACCAGATTTTGCACTCTCCAGTTTTAGTAAATCAACCCCACTGTGTACCTTCTTTCTCTTTTGTAGACCAAAACTTATTTAATAACAGTTTTCAAAAATGAAATGTCACCTATAGCAGACTACATAATTAACCAATGGCTTGAAAATTACCTTTTGTGAGACCAGTATAAGAAATAATATATAAAATTGAGTAAATAAAAACTAGAATTGTTGTTCTTGATAATCAGATTCAAACTAAAATGTATCTAGTACCGTATATACTCGAGTATAAGCTGACCCGAATATAAGCCGAGGCACCTAATTTTACCACAAAAAAATGGGAAATTGTATTGACTCGAGTATAAGCCTAGGGTGAGAAATGCGCAGCTACTGTAAGTGGAAAAGAGGGTCAACAATGCCCATTTGCAACCTCACTGTGCCTATTTGCAGCCATAGGTCCCCCGAACTTCAAACTTGGTAGTTAAGGGTTCCTAGATGCCCCCTAGCTGCAGCCAAATTGGGGTCCCTGGACCCAAAGGGTCCCAAAATTACATTGCTGCAGATGGATACAGTTGACCGACTTTGGGGCCCTGTATCTTGGGGCCACTTGGTGCTAGAAACTCCATCTTTGGATATGTTGGTTCCTAGCACCAAGTGGCCCCGAGATATTGGGGCCCCAAATTCAGGTTGGAAAATGTCATTCTCTGCTGCAGAAAAGTGCTTGACTCAAGTATAAGCTGAGGTGGGCACTTTTTTAGCACAAAAAAATGTGCTGAAAAACTCGGCTTATACTCGAGTATATACGGTATATTTTTAAAAAGGAAGGTTCGGACTGGTTGACTCTTCACTTTTTCCACTTTTATATTAACCACCCAGATATATAACAAACATGCCATCTATGAAACAATGTACAGTATTACAGGATTAAACATTTAACATCCCAAACAGCAATAAAAATATGCAAAAAGCAGAAACCCAAAACAACCAGATTTCAGATTTCAGTTTACTATAGTCACACAAATTAAATATGATCGGCAATTGGTTGGAGCGGGTTACTGTGCTTGGTATTTGCTCTTATCATTGTTAAATAAGCCACATGTTAGCTGCTTTAAATTATCATAATAGTTTGGTTATTTTCATTGAACTAGAAGAATGCAGGGTATTTGAATCCATATTATTGAGTAAAAGCTTTTGGTGAGACTTATCTACATTCTGAATTGACCCCTTTTTCATTTGAATTCTGCTTTGTATCCCAATAGGTTTTTTACCAGCGTGCTGATATGGCCATTGGTTCGCTTACAATAAATGAAGAGCGATCTGAGATTATTGACTTTTCAGTGCCCTTTGTGGAAACAGGAATTAGCGTAATGGTCTCCAGAAGCAATGGAACTGTGTCCCCATCAGCATTTTTAGGTAATAATTAATTTCAAGCCATCATATGTTAAAATATAATTATATCTCTTTACTGTTATTGTTTCTATTCTCTATTTATCTGTTCCATGTTGTTTTTGGTTTGGTAAGAAAGGTATAATTTATTATGAATAACTTTTATTATTCTTTCAACTGAAGCTTAAAGTGTTTCTCTAACCGAGTAGATGGATATAATAAGATATGCACAGATATGTACCATATACATGACAGGGAGCAAAAATAAATGACAGTTGTCACTGGAACAAGTTTCCCTATTGGAAGAATACTCTTTTCTTCCTGTTCTGGTAACAACTGTAAAATAATGTATTTTCCATCATTGTCTGCTTAGATGACAATAGTTACCATGAAAAATAGAGGGGCGAATCTCATCAGCGGGAACACAGACTGCAATAAGCTACTGACAGGGGTTTTAACACCTACATACATGTACTGGGGCATCATCATTTCCTGTTTGCTGGGCTTATTTAAATGGGAAATTTTGGGTTCTTGCTAGACTTCTGTCTATTGGAAAATTCCAAAACAAGGAATACAAGATCACTAACTTTATGATACAAGATCACTATATTAACCATTAACTTACAATAGAGACTTACAATTTACAAATGTATTCTTGTGTTCCATGAATAGTGATTTTTCCTTTAGCCATGTCATTGTACTGTTTACCATGACAAAAAAATAAAGCTCCATATCCTGGTGTGTTAGTTCTCTGATATAAGCCTTTTGCCGAGTATTATATTCACTGCTATTAGAGATTTTATTGGTTATTATAGCTGCTACTTTCAGGATATTATGATGCATTACGACCACAATATTCTTATGGGAATTATAGCCTTTATGATTTAGCATTCATTATATACAGGTGCATCTCATAAAATTAGAAAATCATCAAAAACTTTATTTATTTCAGTAATTCAATTCAAAAGGGGGAAACTCATATATTTGATATTGATGCATTACACACAGAGTGATATATTTCAAGCATTTATTGCTTTTTATTTTGAAGATTATGGCTTACAGCTAGTGAAAACCCAAGCTTCAGTATATCAGAAAATTTTAATTATTACATAAGACCAACAAAAAAGAGATTTTTAATACAGAAATGTTGGCCTACTGAAAAGTATGTCTATGTACAGTATAGTATGCACTCAATACTTGGTCGGGGCTCCTTTTGCACAAATTACTGCATCAATGTGGAGTGGCATGGAGGTGATTAGCCTTTGGCACTGCAGAGGTGTTATAAGCTCAGGTTGCTTTGATAGTGGCTTTTAGCTCATCTCCATAAAGCTTTTAGCAGAGGGAAGCATGAAGTGCTCTAGAATTTTCTGGTAGAATTTGCTGTCAGAATGCAATGTCCCAATGGAGGATTCCTCTATCCACTTCATTTGTGGCCATGTATATGTCTTGTCTTTCATGTGTTATCGTGGTTCTCAGACAATTATTTATCACTGAAATATTGCTGAATGACTTCTCTCCTGAACAAATAGTGACCATTAAACCCAAAGCAATAAAAGCACAAAATATAAAAAAAAATAAATATATATATATATATATATATATATATATATATATATATATATATATATATATATATATATATATATATATTGAAGCTTACCAAACCTTACATGTAATTGCATTTGTTTTCTTTTTTCTTTTCTTTTTTGTTCCAAAAACATTTTATTGAAAATAGTTGTTGAACAGAGAGTAGGACTATGTTCACCTAAGAACACAGATTCAACATATCAAGTTCTAAAATACAAAGTTAGAGATCTAAAATTGAATGTCCTAGTGCAGAGAGCAGAGAAACATTTGCTATGGAATAATAAGAGAATGTAAACCAAACAATGAATCAAGGTCTCACTTCGCCTTCGAGGATTAGGGGTAAAGGTAGCTGATGCAACCCCTACGCCATTTTTTTTAATTTGGCGAAGGGTTCCCCTTAATATCCATACTAGACCTGAAGGGCCTGGTATGGATTTTGGGGGGACCCCCACGCAATTTTTTTTTTTAAATGTTTGGTTCAGGGTTCCCCTTAATATTCATACCCCCTCTTTTTTTGCTGGAGTCCACTTCACAGTTTCAGCTAGTGGAACATCACTGGATCTTGCTGTTTCCTTCCTGATGTACACTGACCTATATATGGCTGAACGTTCCTCTCCATTTATGGTTATGGTACTATCCTCCTAATTATCAATATCTGAAAGGAGACATGCTTGCACATTACCATGATCAGCCTTCTGCATGATCATCCTACATTACATATAAGAGACTTTCTGGGGACAGCCCATAAAAGTCTGTAGGAAACACCAGTGCAGGTGTGCCAAAGACTTAAACCACAGGATGTCAGGATTGCAGCAGTAAAATTGAGGTAAATATGCCTCTGGGTTGGGGAAAGGTGGTTTTATTTTTGATCGGATGAGGTTAGGCAGTTAGAATAATTACCGTATATTTTATATAAGAGTTTAGCTATCCATTAATGCTCACCCATGAAAAAGAAAATCTCTTTCTAATTTATGAACTGCTTTTTTCCCATCTGAAGAGAAATGTATACAATGGTACCAACCATGGGAGATATAAATGAACCCACAATTTAATTAAAACTAATGAGTGTATCAAAATAATTGCATTTAATAGATGTGATATAAATATTTTATTAATCTTTCACTTCACCCTTATGATCGTTTAATATAACCATAAAAAATCTGATGGCATTTAAAAAAAAGTGTACATGGACATATGCTAATCACATATTTGCAAAGAAAAGACAGCTAAATGAAAGTATTTTTCACTGTGTACTTTTTTTTTAACGTATCTCTGCATACAAATTACTATTTAGCTTTTTGCCCAAATGACCTTTGGAGAGCTTATTTAACCTCCCTGGCGGTATTCCCGAGTGGGGATCGGGGTGAATTTTCATTACCAAAAGCAGTAACCCAGGGCCTCACTCAGGATCGCATTGCAGGATCCAGGATCCTGTGATGTCTCCCCGCTGTGTGTGTAAGCTGTGTCCTCCGCTCGATCTATTACTGTGCCGGGCTCTGTTCCCTGCGAGCGTGGCGCTGCACGGGGACGGAGCACAGTGCCAAAGTCAAAAAGTGAAAAACACACTATACATACAGTACACTGTAATCTTACAGATTACATTACTGTATCAAATTATTTCACATCCCCTTTGTCCCTAATGCTTTATCCAGTGCCCTGCATGAAGTTTTATATTATATATACGGTTCTTTCTGCCTGGAAACGAGATTGTCCATAGCAACCAAAAAGTGTCCCTTTCGGTCAAAAGTGGTTTTAGATCATCTAGAAAACATTGATAATAAATGAGTATCACTTGCAGAATTGAGCGATAGTGATTTGTGGGGAAATTCGTCATCAAACACTGAAAGTAATGACAGCGACAATTCTGCAACTGAGAAAATGTCAGTGTTTTTGATTTGATTACATTATTGAATACATTTTATTATTATTATTTGTTATAATTATTTATAGTTATATATTATATTATAATTTATGATTTAGTGTTTCAAACTTTATCATACCCGGGATGTCTACTAGACTCTTGTTTGGACAGATTTAAGTGAGTTATTCCTAAGAATAACAGGCCTACAATATAAAACGCCAAATTTCCATGCAAAACAATGTACCGATTTGAGCATCAAAAATCTGACCTAATCATACCACCAGGAAGGTTAAATACACACAAGGGAATGTGAAAATAGCTTCTTTGCAGCAAGATCCTACTAGGTCATAATTATCCATAAATGTATCTTTTAAGAGCTTGTGTTAGGGTTCCATAGCAGGCAGCAGGAGGTGCCAGTTACATTGTTTCTGCAATTTCTCACTAGAACTAATGACATCCACACACACAAAATTTTTCCTGGCAATTTCAATCACTTTGAATCTACTTTTATCAAAACAATGATCAAATTGGTCAACACAACCTTTTTATGCTTTATAAATATTTAAAATGTCTGTGGAAGGTTTCTTTCATACGTTTAGTTGTTTTGGTGATGACAAGTTGATGGGTGGAAAGTGGTTGAGATTTTTTGAAAATATATTGATCAATGTTAGGTGCTCAGTGCTATTGGCAATGCCTCAATAGGAATATAGAGGTTGGGGGGCTGGAGAGATCTTGTGCTAACTTTAAATGTCTGTTCAGAACTGCTGCATTTTATTGCAGCCCACTGGATGGCACCACATGTCACCGCATAGCAACACAGCTCACTGAGTTCGTTGATAACGAAGTGACACTTTGTGCGCATTAAATAAAGTTGAGGAAAAAAGAGGAAACTGTATGATGTGCTGAAACATGCATCACACTGCCCCTTCACTGCTGCTTACTCTAGCTGAAACTGATAGTTGCCTGTGCATTAAACCACTTTGGTTTAGTGTGCAGGCATTGTGAGCCATTAGGTCTCCACGATACATCACAACCTCAGAACTGTTTATTAGGTGTGTTTGGTAATATTACCCTTTCCGTGTATGATAAGCGCTTTCTGCGTATCCTCTATTTCTAGGCAGAAAAGACAATTTTACTATACCAGAAGGGACCATCCGACCCTTTGATTAATAACTTGTTTAAAGTGATTGATGTTATTCTTTAGGGATGAGCTCGATGTTCGAGTCGAACACCGGGTGTTTGCCTGTTCACCAAACAGCGAACATTATGGGGAAATTTGATTCATGGGGACTAAGTCCACGCCCCACACTCTATAAGGCTGCTTATATAGCGGCCACTTGTAGTGTTGTTGGAGTGGACATAGAGAGAGAGCTTGAGTTAGATTGAGCAGTAGGTTATTTAGTTAGGGGCAGTGTATTTCATATATATATATATATATATATATATATATATATATATATATATACAGTCAGTCAAGTATATAGAGATATAATCTGCATTTAGCATAGACTATATATTTAGTGTATACTCTATATTCAGTCAGTGCAGGCAGTGTATCAATATATATATATATATATATATATACAGTATCTCAAAAAAGTGAGTACACCCCTCACATTTTTGTAAATATTTTATTATATGTTTTCATGTGACAACACTGAAGAAATTACACTTTGCTGCAATGTAAAGTAGTGAGTGTACAGCTTGTATAACAGTGTAAATTTGCTGTCCCCTCAAGATAACTCAACACACAGCCATTATTGAATAAACTGCTGGCAACAAAAGTGAGTACACCCCTAAGTGAAAATGTCCAATTAGCCATTTTCCATCCCCAGTGTCATGTGACTCGTTAGTGTTACAAGGTCTCAGGTGTGAATGGGGAGCAGGTGTGTTAAATTTGGTGTTATCACTTTCATTCTCTCATACTGGTCACTGGAAGTTCAACCTCATGGCAAAGAACTCTCTGAGGATCTGAAAAAAGAAATGTTGCTCTACATAAAGATGGCCTAGGCTATAAGAAGATGGCCAAGTCCCTGAAACTGAGCTGCAGCACAATGGCCAAGACCAATCGGTGGATTAACAGGACAGGTTCCACTCAGAACAGGCATCGCCATGGTCGACCAAAGAAATTGAGTGCACATGCTCAGCGTCATATCCAGAGGTTGTCCTTGGAAAATAGACGTATGAGTGCTGCCAGCATTGCTGCAGAGGTTGAAGGGGTGGGGGGTCAGCCTGTTAGTGCTCAGACCATACGCCACACTCTGCATCAAATTGGTCTGCATGGCTGTCGTCCCAGAAGGAAGCCTCTTCTAAAGATGATGCACAAGAAAGCCCACAAACTGTTTTCTGAAGACAAGCAGACTATGGACATGGATTACTGGAACCTGATGAGACCAAGATAAACTTATTGGGTTCAGAGAGTGTCAAGTGTGTGTGGCTGCAACCACATGAGGAGTACAAAGACAAGTCAAGTGTGTCTTGCCTAGAGTCAAGCATGGTGGTGGGAGTGTCATGGTCTGGGGCTACATGAGTGCTGCCGGCACTGGGAAGCTACAGTTCATTTACACAGTCTCTGGCTATCTCTGCGGCGGGAAATTTAAACGTGCGGCGGTGGGCAAGGTTATTTACATGCCGCAAATGTCACTGGGCAAGGCTGAAAAAACGGCGTGGGGCAAGGCTGCAAATGACACTGGGCAAGGCTGCAAAACGGCACTGGGCAAGGCTGCAAATGACACTGTGCAAGGCTGCAAATGGACACTGATCACTCTGCAATGATGGACAAGGCTGCAGATGGACACTGATAAGGCTGCATTGATGAGCATTTAAATGTAAGTTTTTTTTTCCTTAAAACTATACAGTCTAGTATATATACTCTAAATAATAAAAACAAAACCTCTGCCTCAATGGGAGGCATCCTGCCGACTGCTGTCTCTTGGCTGTGACAGCTATTATATAGGCAAGAGCGGGGCCACCCGGTGATGTAACAGAGTGACTCCGTCCCTTCTGTCATCAGAGAGGGGGCGTGGTCATCCAGTTACGTCACCGGGTTTTTAATAAAGGACCTGTCAAAAACTGTGTATTGTGGTTTTTACCCACCGCCCGCAGACCCCCACAACCACCAGGCCAGGGTTGTGGAGACGGCCCTTGTCCCAAAAGCACCCCCCTTTTCCTGCGACCTACCAGGTTGCATGCTCGGATAAGGGCCCGGTATCGATTTGGGGGGGACCCATACCTTTTTTTTTATTTTGGCGTGGAGTTTCCCTTAATATCCATACCAGACCTGAAGGGCCTGGTGTGGACTGGGGGAAAACCCACGCTGGTTTTTTTCAATGATTTTTTTATGTATATTGCCGAGATCAGGCAAAACATTACAGCCACAAGCAACTTTAACTGACATTTTTTCCTTTAGAAATCTCATTTATCTGCAGTACTGTTATACACATGGGAAAGATACGCTACTTTACAGGAAGATTAAGGGGACCCCCCAAACACGATATTTAAAGGGATATAACATTTTTACACCTTTTAGCACAAAGTGTGTAAGCAAAGGACACACCTCCTGCCACGCCCTCAGTAACAGATCTATGAAAAATGAATAAGCATAAAATTATTGGCTAAACCCAAAGGTGCTTTTTTCAGCATTATGTTTACTTTATAGTGGATTTTTAAAACAATAATGTGCTGGTTAAAAAATTTCTGTAGAAGGTTTAGTTTAGTGTAGTAATTTTAGTAGTTAAATATTGTATTTATTATAGAGGCCTAAACATCTGGTCAAAATGAGGGACAACCGAGGCGGTACGAGGAGCAGAGGAATTTGGTTCCCAATGAGGGCCAGTCCCTCCAAATGAAGGACAGTTGGGGGTTATGATATTCTACTGGTTTACCCTGTTGTCTGCTTACTGGCCTTGGTGTAATATATTCAATGTAAACTCCAGTTCCTTTTACTTACTTTTATCTCTCACAAACTACTCTCATGCCGCGTACACACAACCAGACTTTCCAGCAGAATAGGTCCGACGGAATCATTCCATCGGATATTCCGATCGCGTGTGGGATAATCCGATCGTTTTTCTCTTAAAAATTCAGACGGACCTAGAAATATAACATGTTTCAAATCTTTCCGACGGACTTAATTCCTATCAGGAAAACCGCTCGTCTGTATGATAGTCAGACGGACCAAATACGATGCAAGGGCAGCTATTGGCTACTGGCTATTGAACTTCCTTTTCTAGTTCCATCGTACGTCATCACGTTAAAAACAAACAGACTTTCAAATGGACTTTAGTCCGTTGGTGTGTGGGCAAGTCGATTCATTCGGAAGTCCGTCATAACTCCGTTGAAAGTCCGTCAGGAAGACCGCCAGACCTTTTCTGCCGGAATGTCTGGTTGTGTATACGCGGCATAAGAGTGTGCAAGACACTCTGGGGTTGATTTACTAAAACTGGAAAGTGGAAAATATGGTGCAGCTCTGCATATAATCCAATCAGCTTCCAGATTTCTTGTCAAAGCTTAATTGAACAAGCTGAAGTTAGAAGGCTACCATGCACAGCTGCACCAGATTTTTCACTCTCCATTTTTAGTAAATCAACTCCTCTGTGTCTGTGACCTAATGTACCTATAGACATTTTTATCAGTAATCAGTGGCAACTCTCTCTGGAAACACTATTTCTCCCCAATCTGCTATAATAATGTATAACACACTGATGTGTATAAGTGACTTGTAGATAGATGTTTTATTATTCAGCACAAGCATTAACACCTAGCTTTCCCTGCAGTCTTGTATCTTTCTCTAACTACCTGATGTCTGCTCCAAAACACACTGAACAAAGGCTGCTAGAAACTTTACTTTTTAAGTAGGGGCCTGGCAAATAAGAAAATTCCCCACGATTGGACCTTCTAAGCCATATGGGAAAGAAGGGAGAGTGCACTGTGTATTACCAAAAGTAATTTTAATAAAGGTATACAGCAATGATTATACTCACATACAAACGTGGTATACAGGCTTATCAATGCAACAGCAATAACGAGCAGTATCTCTACAGTGTGCAACTGGAACAGGAAATGTTCGGAGGATCAGGTGGTATTGCGGGGTGGCTTACGCATTACGAGGGAGAATCCTCTTCCTCAGACCCAAATCGATTCATATGTTTCAGCTTTAAGGACTCCCATGGTTCTGAGGAGGGCAGCAAGACCAGTGACTTTCCATTCCATACAATATTAAGGGTTGACTGCACCACACACCTATAGACTCGGCACCTAAGCGTAGGAGAATTGTTTCCTATATTGTCTTGGCCCTTCTAATCCACCTGACCACAGTTTAGATGTCAGGAAGTGCATTGTTGGTAATAGGTTTCTATGGGTGTGAACTGCTACATTAGCTTGCTATTTTGTTGAAACACAAATGACTTGGGTTCCGTTCAAACTCCTTATATCCAAAAAGGTTATTGCTGCTTAGTTGTATGGCATTGACATTATCTTGGAAAATGCAGCAGTGTACAAAACCAAATTCAAAAAGTTATTTTTATCTTATAGATATTTTTTGTCCAGTAGCATATCTGTAATGTATACTGTAAACATCATAGCCTCTTTTTGACTTCAGATGTTACTCACTAAACATTGCACACCATTCTTTTAGCATATTGAACATTGAAAACATAATTTTTCGCATTCATTTTGCATTAAATATCAGAGTGTAGAATGTTGTTACACAGAGTCACATAGCATATAATTTGTGATCTGTTTCTGGCATTACTTATGCAATATTGACCTTTATTTTTAATCAAATATATTTGAAAAGGAAAAAAAAAAAGACTTAATATCAGCCTCCAGCAGGCAATAAGTGCACCACAGCACATAAATATCTAGAGAGTATGGGGCATGCTCCTGAAGTTTAATACAAGTTACAGGAATATAAAATGAGGCGCTAAGCACTCTTATGATGAAAAATAATGTCACTCCAGATAATCTTGCTGTTTATGAACATGCCTCATCTTTATTGGGAGCACAACAAGACAGCAAAGCTTTCCAGAAATGCTCAAGAGTGAACAGGTTTGTGTATGTCTTAATATAACCAAGACAATTTATCTGCTGCAAAATGCCCTTTTCACAACTAAATTATATAAAGTAGTATTATTTATCACTAGAAAAATAAATGACATCAATGGCAACAAAGCTAACAACAACAATAATAATAATAATAATAATATCTAATAAAATTTGCAGTATAGCCATAAGATCAAATTATTCTAGGCTAGATGTACTTACTCAAACATTCTATGCTACTTTGAATATGTTTGAAACTATTTTAAATAATACTTTAATGTTGAAGCTTCATTTGCCAATAACTCCTTGCCTAAATTGCCTACCTAAATAGGTTTGAAATAAGTTTTTTAAGGACATATAAGGCTTTTAGTCAGTACAATAATAAATTGCCTTCTAATTTATTTTCATAGTACTAAAAGATGACAAATGGACACTATAAAAAACTATAAAAGGTGGTGCATTTTTTTTTTTTTTATATTTAGCATATTAGTTCCTAAATGGTAAGTATGACTGCAATCAGTTACAACCATATATGTTTCCCATTTTTTTCCCCAGATATAGGTTATTTTACTACACATAACATTTTTGTATTATTGGGTGATAAATATAACCTTTTTTTATTACTTTTTACAGTATGCAGTTTCTTGTTCCATGGTTTGAATACAGTGGTTATTGCTCACAAATTGCATTCCAATAAATTGTACCTATTAATAAAGAGAGAATGCAAGTATTTTTTATAAAGCAATGCTTTGAGAGTGATCAACCTTTTTTTTTTTATATATTTATGCAGTCTAATCAATTAAAAAGTAGATGTATTAAATTAAGTTACAAAAACTGAACAAACCTGCCAACCCATATACACATAAACACACCCACCCACCTAAAATGAATCAATAAAATAAATAAATAAATAAAATAAGAAATTAAATGAGCAAAATTAAATTCCTGAAAGCTATAACTATAATAACTATCATATCATACAATTATTCAATACATCATATTAACATTATATTAAATAACAATAATAATTAATTATCCTACACAATTAACTAACCAACAATATTTGTAATCTAAATAATATTAGGATTACAGCATACTTGCCTAAGGATAAATAACAATTTTCACATTCTTAATCCATCACATATCCCAAAAATAAGATGATTATTCCTTATTTTAGGATAGTGGATGAAGGAATGCAAATCATTTAATTTCACCCCAAAGGCAACCGCATCAGCTAGTGTATAGTAAAGTAAAAACCTAATATTATAGATCCATTTATTCCAAACTACATCTGGCTGTTTCAGGCTTTTTTTTTTTTCAGACTGAAATAGCTGTATGTAATTTTTAATAAATGGCTCTATAACAATATTAGGCCGTATCTCTACATTACCAATTCTGAGTGTACAATTGGGCACTGGGGCAAAAATGAATGATTTGTAATGCCCTACCCAGTATCCTGAGAGGAGAATCCTCATTTGAGGGCTTTGTGACAAAACAAGACTTTTGAATACTTTCTGTTTAAGAAGGTTCTACACCTATGCATTGGTCAATTTTTAAATTGAATTCTGATTTTCCAAAGTGTGTTTAAAAATTAATGTTACTAATAAGGGGAAGTTGTAAAATATTTTTGTTGATGACTAACATAGTGAAAAATGTTTATTTTTTCATCATTATTATAGTTTTTTTGTTAATTGGTGAATATATGATTGCAAGGGAACACGTCAATATTTTTTATTAATATTAATTGTAAAGTTTATATACGCAACACATAGTTCTTAATTAACCACTTCAGCCCCGGACCAATTGGCAGCCAAAGGACCAGGCCCCTTTTTGCGATTCGGCACTGCGTCGTTTTAACTGACAATTGCGCGGTCGTGCGACGTGGCTCTCAAACAAAATTGGCGTCCTTTTTTTCCCACAAATAGAGCTTTCTTTTGGTGGTATTTGATCGCCCCTGCGTTTTTTATTTTTTGCGCTATAAACAAAAATAGAGCGACAATTTTGAAAAAAATTCAATATTTTTTACTTTTTGCTATAATAACTATCCCCAAAAAATATATAAAAAAACATATTTTTTCCTCAGTTTAGGCCGATACGTATTCTTCTACATATTTTTGGTAAAAAAAATCGCAATTAGTGATTATTGATTGGTTTGCGCAAAAGTTATAGCGTTTACAAAATAGCAGATAGTTTTATAGCATTTTTATTAATATTTTTTTTTTTTACTAGTAATGGCGGCGATCAGCGATTTTTATTGTGACTGCGACATTATGGCGGACACATCGGGCATTTTTGACATATTTTTGGGACCATTGTCATTTATACAGAAATCAGTGCTATTTAAATAGCACTGATTCCTATGTAAATGACAGTGGCAGTGAAGGAGTTAACCACTAGGGGGCGGGAAGGAGTTAGTGTGACGTGTTGTGTTTTTTTTTACAGTAGGGGGCGTGGCTGTACGTCTGACGTCATTGATCGGCTTTCCCGATGACCGGGAACAGCCGATCAATGACAGGCAGAGTAGGAAGCGCGGGGGGAGGTTTGTTTACACATACCTCTCCCCGTTCTTCAGCTCTGTGACCCGATCGCGGGACACCAGCGGCGATTGGGTCCGCTGGTCCTGCGGCCGTGGTCACAGAGCTCCCGACCGGGTTGCGAGCGCGCCGCTGGCGGCGCGCGCGTGACCCACGGGCAGGCAATTTAAAGGGGACGTACAGGTACGTGCTTTTGCCTGCCCGTGCCATTCTGTAGACGTATATCTACATGAGGCGGTCGGGAAGCAGTTAAGCAATTATTCTTTGGGTTCGGTAATTCTGCTTCCTGTGCCATCTTCCTGATGCAAGACAGTAAATTAGCATCCTTACCTTTGTTCATTGAGAAGCTACTGGATAAACAGGAGTATGTGTATCACAAGAATGAGAGATTCCAACTGAAACATAAAATTGTACACCAGGATTTTACAGCAAACAATGGTAACCATTCAACCTATTTCTTACTAAATATATAGATATTATACTTTAACAGTATATAACAATAACAATAGACTTCACAGTTAACATGATTTACTCTGGACATTCAAACTAAGAGGCACAATTTCAGCTGTAGCTTTAGTAAACATATTGAATTTTCATGTTCATACTTTATTCAAACATGAATAAAATATAGTTTCTGAATTGGATGTTATATTCCTGGAATGATTAGAAGCTTAAAACATTTACATCAATTTTTAAAATCCAGTTTTCTGAATATGACAATATTTTTGAATTGAATGCAGTATTATTGTAGCTGTCATAATATCTTTGTTTAAGCAGAAAAACTCTCAGCTCCAAAGACCTTAAAGCGTTCCTTAACCACTTGACCTCTGGAAGGTTTTACCCCTTCATGACCAGGCCATTTTTTGCTATTCAGAACTGTGCTACTTTTGCTGGCCATTGCATGGTCATGCAACACTGTACACAAGTGAAATTTATATAATTCTTTTTACATAGAGTTTTCTTTTGGTGGTATTTGATCACCACTGGGTTTTTTTACTTTTTGCTGCGTAAACTGAAAAAGACAAAACAATATTTTCTACTTTTTGTCATAAAACATCCAATCAAACTTCTTCATAAATTTAGGCCAAAATGTAATCTGATACAGGTAAAAAAAAAAAAAAAAAAAAAAAAAAACAATAAATGTATATCATTTGGTTTGTGTGAAAGTTATAGCGCTTACAAACTATGGTATATATATTTGAAAATTGATCAATCCTGATGTACTAATGACCCTTAAAATGCCACAACAGTCAAAAATACCCCCCAAAAGACCCGTTTTTTGGAAATAAGACACTCAAGTTTTTTTGAAGTTGTAATTTTTTGTCACCATCTTTATAAAATTACTGTCACAAGTGCAGTACAGTGGCATCATGTGATTGGTGTGGCAGTGATCAGGGATACTGACTGGTATGTAAAATAAATAAATACATACATTTTTATTCAATTTTTTTAAACTCTTTTATTTTTTAACATTTTTTTTGTTACATACTTTCATCAGAGTAGCTCAGTGTTACCATATTGATATAGTGATACTGTACTACTCTGGGTGGGTGATCAAGGATTTTTTTCTGTAACAACATTGTTTTAAACTGTCATGATTGGGTCTCATTCATAACAGCTGTGATTATTACTACTGTGATCTGTAATTGGCCACAGCTATCACATAGTACAGGGTGCTGTGATTGGCCCAGGTACCATGTAATAGCTGTGGGCCAATCACAGCATCAAAGTACTAAGCACAGATGTTATGAATGAAATCCGTTAATAATAGTTGTGTTTACATTGTGATCATATGATCGCACAGCGATCACTTGATACCCCTGTCTCTTAAATTGGCCAGGTACCGGGAACCGCAATCTGCTGTGTCCAGAGGACACAGTGGTCACAGGATCGGCATGCTGCACGCCCCAGGGGGGCATGTACTGGGCAACATACAGATACGTTGCCTAGCCTGTAGCTGCTGTCTGCCCAGAGTACAATCACTGGGGGCATGTTTAATATAACAAACATGTTATACTTGCCTGCTATTCCATTGCACAGTGCAGCCCCAAACCTCCTCTTTTTGGGTCCCCTGTCAGCATTTTCTTCTCCTCCTCTTCTGTGTCTGCCCCATAGCAAGATGCTTGACATGCATGCTCGCTCCCAAGCTGTGCTGCGTGTGTCCATAGAAACACACAGCACAGCTTGGGCCCACCCACCTCTATCTGTTCATGGGATTTCATTGACTCCAGCTGCCAGTTCTCTGTTCTATGAATGCAGGGAGAGAGGAGAGCGCTGGTACAGATGAGAACAGTGCTTGACCAAGCAAACCAAATTGATGTTCTTTTTTCCCCACAAATAGAGCTTTCTTTTGGTGGTATTTGATCACCTCTGCTTTTTTTATTTTTTGCGCTATAAACAAAAAAGAGTGACAATTTTGAAAATAAAACTTTTTTTACATTCTGCTATAATACATATCCAAAAAAATATATAAAAACAACAAATGTATTCATCATTTTAGGCCAATATGTATTCTTCTACATATTTTTGGTAAAAAAAATCGCAATAGGTGTATATTGATTGGTTTGCGCAAAAGTTATTGTGTCTACAAACTATGGGATAGATTTAGGGGCTTCTTATTGTTTTTTATTGTTTTTACTGGTAATGGCGACGATCTGCGATTCTTAGCGGGACTGCAACATTGCGGTGGACAAATATGACTCCAACTTACACTTTTTGGGGACCAGTGTCATTATTACATTGATCAATGCTATAAAAATTCACTGATGTATAAATGACACTGGCAGGGAAGGGGTTTAATACTAAGGGCCGATCAAGGTGTTAAAAGTGTTCTCTCAATGTGTTCTAACTGTAGTGGGGATGGGCTGCCTGAGACATGACAGAGATAGCTGTTCCCAATCACTGGGAACAGCAGATCTGTCAGATGTCCCCTGTCAGAATGGGGATCCGCCTTGTTTACAATGGCAGATGCCCGTTCTGCTTCAATATACAGTGATCACGGCCGGGTGGGCGGCGGACTTCAAGACGCCCAGACCTGCGGAGCACCGGCGGCGGCGGGCGATCACACACAATCTCACATGCACGGGCTGACGTACAGGTATGTTGGTTCGCGCAGGAGAGCCATCCTTCTGCCGTATAAGTACGGTGGCAAGTCGACAAGTGTTTAACCACCTCAATACAGGGCATTTTCACCCCCTTCCTGACCAAGCCATTTTTCATCTTTCAGCGCTGTCACACTTTGAATGACAATTGCGCGGTCATACAACACTGTACTTATCATTTTGTTCCCACAAATAGAGCTTTCTTTTGGTGGCATTTGATCACCTCTGTGGTTTTTATTTTTTGCGCTATAAACAAAAGAAGAGTAACAAGTTTAAAAAAAACCCAATATTTATTACTTTTTGCTATACTAAATATCCCCAAAAAAATATAAAAAAAAACATTTTTTTTTTCCTCAGTTTAGGCTGATACGTATTCTTCTACATCTTTTTGGTAAAAAAAATCGCCATAAGTGTATATTGATTGGTTTGCACAAAAGTTATAGCGCCTACAAAATAGAGGATAGATTTATAGCATTTTTTTTTTTTAACTAGTAATGGTGGCGATCTGTGATATTGTGGCGGACATATCGGACACTTTTGACACATTTTTGGGACCATTCACATTTATACAGCGATCCGTGCTATAAAAATGGATTGATTACTGTATAAATGTGACTGGTAGGAAAGGAGTTAACACTAGGGGGCACTGAAGGGGTTAATATGTTCCCTGGGAGTGATTCTAACTGTAGGGGGAGGGGATTCACAAGGGGAGGAGACCGATCAGTGTTTCTCTGTACTGAGAACACACCATCGGTGTCCTCTCCTCTGACAGGACCGTGAATCTGTGTGTTTACAGATCCACGGTCCTGCTGTGTTACCGGGCAATTGCGGGTGCTAGGCGGACATCGCGGCTGCCGGGCATGCGCATCGGGTACCCAGTGACACGGCAGGCGCACGCTCCTGGTGGCGTGCATGCGCTCCCTGGATGGCTGGGAAGGGGAGGGCATCATATGATGCCCCCCCGCCAAGAGAGCTGCGCCGCTTGGCCGTCAATTGACAGCCGACGGTCGCTAAACAGTCAAGGGGGTGAAGGGGCAATACTGCTACTGGGACATTTTTTACATTAATGCAGGAAATGCATTAGGGTAAAACATGTTTGGCTTTAGAACCACTTTATAATACAGTTTTTGGCTGACCATAAAAGGATACCTAAACAACAGACATTAATGCTGCATTAATGATGGGTAGGTCATAGATAAGGTCTTCTGTATGTTGGCCACTCCTTTTTTTAATTGAATGGTGTTTATTGAGTTTTTTTGCTTAGTTTACAGAGTACAAAAAAGTAACATTAAAGAAGAAGTAAACTCTCCCACTCTGATGCTTTTTTCATTTAGTCCATTATATTAAGTAATTATCAAGCTATAGCCATTGTAATTCAAATCGTGGAGCAGGCAATAGGCTGCATCGAATGTGAGTCTAGTCTCCGTGATTTGTCCTATGGTCTCCCTGACTTTGCTCCAAAAGGCACTCAACACTGGGCAATGCCACCATATGTGTAGGAAGGTGCCTGTCTCTTCTCCACATCTCCAACAACTGTCG
This sequence comes from Lithobates sylvaticus, assembly GCA_028564925.1. NCBI lineage: Eukaryota > Metazoa > Chordata > Amphibia > Anura > Ranidae > Lithobates > Lithobates sylvaticus. Next base: position 126,102,911 of record CM053035.1, on the reverse strand, counting down.
GAGGTATGGAGGAACCATCTTTTTAGTTTGGCCAGGGTGGCGTATGAATGCGTCAAGAGCTTGTATGCTGTTTCCTGTGTTTTAATGCTAATGGAGCATTTGTGGGAGAGGATACATGCGGTTTTCCATTGATTGTCTGTGATATCCATCTGCCCTTGACCATTTCCTCTGGAATCTATCCCCACTCACAGCTTTAGAGCTTTGTAACCAGGCATAGGTGACTGACGTCACCCTTTCAAAGTTGTTGCCTCTAGAACATGCTGATTCTAGATCTGTCAGTGCTCTAGAAAAAAATGGTTTCCTTGTCATTAATAAAGCTATGAATTTAAAAGTAGGACCAGAGAGGTAGACATGTAAGGCCGTTTTCATCATTTAACGAGGCAATGTCCTTAATTTGACCATTGTTTAGGCAGTCTCCTACCGGGAGCAGTTGTTTAGGGTGTGGGGTTTGGAAGGCTATATTCTCAACCCCGGAGTGAAGTCAGGGTTGTTCCTCATTGGGGTTAGTGGGCTGGGTGAAGAGGTTATGTTGGATTTTTTGGTCACAGTGTGAAACACACTTAAGGTGGTTCCTGTCAATGGGTGTTGTTATATGGATTGGCTATGGCTTTTGCATGGAATCCAGAGGGAGAACTTCAGATGAATTGGGCTCAGGGATGTCTCTAGTGTGACCCAGTCTTTGGAGTTGCCATGACAGTGCCAATCAATCACTCTCATTAGGTTGGAGGTGAGGTAATAATTGTGGAAGTGTAGTAATCCCATACCTCCATGTTCCATAAGTCTAGTGAGTAATGAAAATGTGATTCTGGGTTTTTTGTGTCCCCAGAAAAATTGCAGAAGCATGGATTGTAGCGCCTTAAAAAAACTTTGAGGGATTTTAATTGGTGACGTTCTTAGAAGATATAATAATCTGGGGAGGATGGTCATTTTGAGGATACCAACTCTTATAAACCATGCAAAGTATCTATGGTGCCAGGTCTATAGGTCTTTCAATGTCCCCTGCAGTAGTTGAGGAAAGTTTTGTTTGTAGGTGGTGGTTAACCGTTGGGTCAACCATACTCCTAGATATTTGAGGGCCTTATGCCGCTTATACATGAGCGGAATTTCCGTCCGAAAAATCTTGGATGTTTTTTCCAACGGAATTCCGCTCAAGCTTGCCTTGCATACACATGGTCACACAAACGTTCTCTGAACTTTCGACCGTCAAGAACGCAGTGGCGTACAACACTACGACAAAATTAAGTTCAATGCTTCCGAGCATGCTTTGAATTGTTTCTGAGCATGCATGATTTATTTGCGCATCCGAATTGCATACAGACAATCGCATTTTCGGATAGGAACTTTTCATGACTGAAAAATAGAGAACATGCTCTCAATCTTTTGCTGGCTGGAATTCTGTCAGCAAAAGACCGATGGAGCATACACACGTCACATTTTTTGTCAAAAAGCTCTCATCTGAGTTTTGCTGGTGGCATTTCCGATCACGTGTACGCGTCATTAGTCACCCTTTTGGAATGGGCAACCCTCAGAATATGTTAACCTTAGTTCTATTCCGTTTTTCTTCTGTCAGGGTGATATTCATGGCCTCAGATTTTGAAAATTTTAAGGTTGGGTATATATCCATAGTGCGTAAATTATTTTACCAATTTGGGTAAAGTGGTGTGTGGTTTGGTTAAGAAGAATAACAGATCATCAGCGTAGGCTGAAATCTTGTACTTTCTGTCTGATACCTCAAAACCTGTAATTGATTTTTCACTGTTGATCACTCTGATGAATGGTTTTAGGCATAGAATGAACAATAGTGGTGATAGGGGACACCCTTGCCTTGTTCCATTTGTTATCATGACCTTATCCGATAATGTGCCATTTATCTTTAACCTAGCAGATGGGTTTTGATAGAGGGCAGAGATCCACGCCATCACGTGTGGGCCTAAACCAATGTGTTTACAGGTGGCTAGCATATAATCCCAGGAGACCCTATTGAAGCCTTCTCTGCATCCATAGACAGGAAAAGGCCTTCAAAGTTCTGAGTATGTGCAGTGTGTGGAGGGCCTTGATCACATTGTCTTTCGCCTCTCTATCCGGCATAAAGCCAACTTGTTCCGGGCCTATCAAGTCAGAAAATAGTTGTCTCCTCGGCTGAACCTTAATTCCCAAGGCTGTCAACAAGAATTGGTCACAGTCAGTTCACTGCTACATCGGTGCATCGCAGGAGAACAAGAACCAAACCTCTACAGTCAGCTGTCACAGTTTCAGGCTTGGGGAGTATTTTGTATCAAATCTGGGTAATCAAAGGTGCTAATTTACTTAGCTGTGTGAGACCTAGAAGGGGTAGGTTGTGAGGTGGGGGTCCCTACATGTGAACCACCACCACGACTGTGCTTAATTTTTTTGGACTGTTGTTTTTGCGGTGTGGAGAAGGAAGAGCTAGGAGGACTTCTGGTGAGAGGTGGTAAGGTGAACTCTTGGTACCATTCTGGGAGTTCTATTAATTCCAAGTCTAGGGCCTCATAAAATTCTGGTAGATCAGTAAGAGAATGTAGAACGTGTTGTTTCCTCACGTTGGTGACAACCAGGGCGAAAAGGAAGTGCAATATGTACAGTATCTCAAGTCTCTTTCTCTAAGTTTGTCCAAAAGCGGGCACAATGCCCTGTGTTTTTTCAGAGTAATTTGGGAGAGATCCTGGAAGAGCATGATATTTTCCCTGTTAAAAACAATGTGGTTGTTTCTGCGCTCTTTTCTCAGAGCAGAGCAGTGTCAGGGCCCCTGACTCTGAGGGCCCTGTGAGCTCTAACAAATTATATTTCTGAATCTCCCTAAGCTATTGAAAACTCTCCGTAAAGCAGGGATGATCTGCTCAGTGTCCACAGTCTCAGGGATCCCCCTTACCTTACTCATATTATTTCTGTGTCCTCTATTGTCAAGATCCTCTAAATGTCTGTTCATTTCAATGAAGTGAGAGACATGAGAATCTGATATATTCTCCAGCCTGTGTAATGCTCTGTCCCTGTGTCTGCCCATGGCTTCCACTGTCGCCATCTTTTCAGGACTAGCAGGTTCAATTTCAAATCAGTAATGGCCTCTGAGAATGTCAATTTGATATCTGCAGCGAACCCAGACATGTCTGCATAGATGAGGGGTTTGTTAGAGCATGTTCGACCCCTACCTGTGTCCTCTGCAGCAGTCTGGGATTCCTCGCTGAAGTCCTCCTCTTCATGCTGGGCCCATGCCATCTTGTGCCCCGCTACGTTGCCTCATGCTGCTGGCTGAGCTTTAAGCAGATTGGAGATGCTCCATGAATGGGATTTGGAGTGTGGGGTCTGGTGAAGCAGTTTGCCCATTTTAAGGTTGGCTCAAGCAGGGTGTCAGGCTCTAGGCTGTGTCATTCACGGAGCTCCGTCAGTGTGCTTCCATTACGGCCGCTCGCGAAGCCACGCCCACGGCATATTACTTACTTTTTAAAGAAACTTCAAAAAAAATATTGTTTCCAGGGGTAAGGCAGCTCCATCTTAGGTATTGTTTTCTGAGTCCACAGTAGAGTGTATTTCCGCCCTTCCATGTAGCCCTTGCTGTACTGTTAACCAAGCCTCCTTCTTGATCCAACGTTTCTATGGCAACCCTGCTTCCCTGCTCATAGCTGACTTTATTTACTCCATAGTATTTACTTGTGCCGATTATCTATCTCCGTTTGCCTGTGTCAGTGTTATTAGCTGCAGCTAATAAGACTGCAGTATGCAGTCCTATGTCCAGGTTTGAACTCCATGTGATGTCACATGGGGTGTAGGAGGAAGCTCTGAATGATTCTGCAGTCTCATTGGATTTGAGTGCTGTACCGCAGAGAGTCCTGTTAATGGACAGACAAGCACACAGAACATGTCGTGAATAAGGGGAGATATGAGCATGAACCAATGACGCCATTCTAAAGAACAAAATGGATTACAACAATACTAAGCAAGTAAGGAGACATCTACAAGCAGTGTTCATTAGGGTTTTTTATCCTGATTCAAATTGGATAAAGTTGTGAGGGAGAGTTTACAACCACTTTAAAAGAGGATTTACAAAACAGCAACAGCACAAGTGTTGCTCCCTACACAAAACAATGGTAATTATACATTTCAGATTTACACCTAAGAAGTCCAATTTACAATGACAGAAGTAAAAGTTTACAATGTGCACAGCACAACTTTTTATTACTGATTGATAACCCAAAAAGTAGATTTAAAGCGGTTCTTCAGTCATTTCTTTAAAAATTAAAAGTCAGCAGCTACAAAAACTGTTTTTGCTTGGTTTCAAAAGAACAACTAGGATTGCTTTATTCATGGAAGGGGGAAGGACCCTAAACTTGTAGGCCTCATTAATACAGCTATGAGGCTCCAGGAGGAGAATATCCCCATAGGTTTTATATATTTATCCTGGTAATCAGTCCTCCCCTGGGGCCTTGTTATTAGATATACCATATGCTGTCTGTCACTCTGGTATGGTAATGGCAGAGTCTAGCTTGGAGTGGAGAAGAAAGACTAGGCAGGGAAAGGGACTCCAGAAAACAAAGCATATTCTTCATGGGAACTTTACTACTATAGAGGTCCCGATAGAAGGAACCAAAAACCATAGCTACATCAGGGGAAGACGATATCCTACACCCAGTGGCATCAAAAGTTACTAATGAAAGCCAAAGGACGTGACTCTCGTGGCCTGTTTTAGCTATCCGGATTGCATTCTTACACTCCTTTTGCATTCCTAGTAGTGTTGGAATGTCAACAATGACCCCTCTGCCTTATATTTTTCAATGGCCATTTTTTTTCTTTAATATATCTATTTATGTTAAAGTTTAGTCACCTAGGTTTAACCTTAGCTCTTTTATATTTGTTGCCCATTGGAATACACAGGATAATACCTTTATTTAATATGTTCCCATTTGTCCTCAGTGTTCAATGTTTCTAAGATTTGTAGTATCTTTTAGTATTGAGCACAGTTTTAGAAAAGTTGTCTCTTTTGAAATTTGGTGTTCTTGCTCTACCCTCGTGCCTCCTTCTCATGTGATTTATTCTGAATGCAATTACCCTATGATTGCTATTTCCCAAGTTTTCCCGCATTCTTTCTATTCGGGGCATCCACCCATTGGCACATGAAGTTGTCCTGTAAGACATGTAGGAAATTACAAGCCATTATTGAGTGAGCAGTTCCTTCTGCCCAGTCAATATTTGGATAGTTATCGTCCCCCATTATGATGATGTTGCCCTACCTCGCTGCCATTTTTAACTATGATAGGAGATCCAACTTCTCCTCATCCTTCAGGTTAGGGGGCCTTTAACATACCTCCAATATTAAGTTCCCATTTGTTCCTTTCCTTTGAAGCTTTTCCCACAGGGACTCCATTTCTTTCCTTGCCCCATTTTCAATGTGATCCCTCAAGTTCACCAGTAAATAGTTTTTGATAGACACACCCAACCCCCTCTTCTACTCTCCCTGTCCCTGGGGGGAATGCAGGAGAAGGCAGTGAGAGGTGGAGCCCAAAGGATAACTAAACAAAATTATAGTTATTCTTTGACCCTGTTACCGACCCACATTAAGGCTTTCTGCATTGGCCACGGGTGGCTTTACACACACTCCTGGCAGATTGGCTTTACACACACTCCACAAGCTGACTATTGGCTTTCTAATGAAAGTAGTCTGGGGGCTGTACTGATCCTTTTCTGAGACCCCTGGAGTGCAATCCCCTGGCTTCACCCCCCTCCATCATTTATTCTTTGTTGGCTGTTCCACCTGTGGGTGATCTCTTTTACTGGTTTCAACCCCATATATTTACAGCAAACAAGTCAATTGAGATCAGATCCAAACCCCTAAGCAGCTATGAGCAACTGATCACTTTTAACTGCTGGCTGCAACCAGCAAGCAATAGATTTGTATAGCAGTAGCCTATTGCTTTAGTAGTAGTCTAATCCTCCATACTGACAAAAGGTGTGGTGATGTTACTACACTACTAATATAAACACTATGGAAAGCATAGTGTTTACTTTTATGGATTGATTTGTAGTATCATTGGATGCCCAGAAGCTGACTAATTCAGCTACTGGGCTTAGTGTTGGTTGCCAGATGTCACATCCAGCTAACAGTTCCAGCTTGAACACCTCCTGAGACCTGCAGGAGCTGCTGATTCCTGGTTCTATTTCCAAAAGGCACTGAGACAAATAGCAGCTCTCCTAGTGACTTTTTTTGTTTTAATTCTAAATGGTTTGACCATATGCAATTTGTGACTAAATCAAATTGGAATGCCTGGCATTGAACTTAAGTCTGATCTTTGTGTGTATTAATAGCCCTTTGCAGTAGGCTCTTTACCCATTCCCTTTTTTTTATTTTACTGTGTACTGAAAATAAATTCATGCTTCTATGTCATTATCTGAAAAAAAAAAATATGGTTGCACTACAGTTTGAAATTCTCTGCGTTCATTAGCAATCAGGGGAGTGATTAGAGATCCCAGAAAGGAGAGTGCATTTGATATGGCTTATGGTGTGAATTATAAACACTTGTGGAATGGAAAGGTTCACTTGAATGATTTATTGGTTACAAGTGTTGTTTGGTCTGTACAACATTGCTGTGTTTAATATTGTATTATTTGCATTCACATTTGTGTAGCTCACATATGCGGATGTCACAGATTTCACAAAGTGGATCTCACAGAAGCGTGGACAGGTGAGTATGGAACTTTGGGGGGGATGCAGGGGAAGGCAGTGAGAGGTGGAACTTAACCACTTCAATACAGGGGACTTTCCACACCTTCCTGCCCAGTCCAATTTTCAGCTTTCAGCGCTGTCGCATTTTGAATTGCGCGGTCATGCGTCCTGTACCCAAATTACATTTTTATAATTTTTTCACCACAAATAGAGCTTTCTTTTGGTGATATTTGATCATCACTCTCACTTGATCATTTTGCGCAACAAATAAAAAAAACAAAAAAACAAAACACAACCCCATATATTTACAGCAAAAAAAGTAAATTGAGACCAGACCCAAACCCCCTACACAGCTTTGAGCAGCTGATCACTCCTAACTGCTGGCTGCAATCAGCCAGCAATAGATCAGTATAGAAGTAAGCTATTGCTGTAGTAGGATGCTCTGCCTAATCCTCCATGCTGACAGGAGGTGTGGTGATATTACTACAGTACTGAAATAAAAAAAAACGGGGAAGCATAGTGTTTACATTTACTCCTATAGATTGATTTGTAGTATCATTGGAAGCCCAGGAGCTCACTATTTCAGTTACTGGGCTTAGTGTTGGATGCCAGCTGTCACATGTAGCCATAGCCAACAGTTCCAGCCTGAACACCTCCTTCTGAGTTCCACAGGAGCTACTGATTCCTAGTGCTATTTTTAAAAAGGCACTGAGACAAATAGCAGCTCTCCCAGTGCCATTTTTTTCTTTTGGTTTAATCCTAAATGGTTTGGCCACATGCAATTTGTGGTTAAATCAAATCAGGATGCCCAACACTTTGTAATGAAAAGAAATTCAAGCTTCTATGTTTGAAAGAGTTTAAAATTCTCTGCATTCATTAGCAACTAAAGGAGTGAATAGAGATTGTATACAGGATAGGGCATTTAATATGGCTTATGGGGTGAATTATACACACTTGGGGAATGGAAAGGTTCACTTGAATGATTTATTGGTTATAAGTGTTGTTTTAGCTATACAACATTGCTGTATTTAATACTGTACTATGCCATGGTCTCTTCATGGAGCAGTGCATTGTACAGACAGATTGTCTGTCAGAACTTTTTACAACTAGTGTATATTCTGTGCTTGATTGTTCACTGTGAAATCCCATTTGCAGGTTCTGTGGAGCTGTCAGATAGCAGGATGACCAGGTAGCACATTGATTATAATCTGAGAAAGAAATAGGACAAAGAAAACCTTAATCTTAAAGATGAACTCCAGCACAGAGGAATACAATATTATTAGCAAGAAACATCCTTACTACAAATGCTCTCCCTTTTTCCCAGCCCATTTTTGCCCCCTTTCTGTTTTCTAAAAAAAATTCTTTATGTTCCCTGTTTCTTCTATCTTTTAACCATCTTCTATCCGGTTTGTGTGAGGCCACACCGTTCCCTCTGTATGGAAAAATGGTTTCTGGTCACGTTTTTTTTGTCTCCTATCTAGTTTGCAGAAGGAGAGTGGTGATGTGCTTATGATTGTACTTATTCCTGCTGTAAGCAGGTATGATCACCCAGTACTCAGTCGTGGCTGGCCCACATCAAAAATCAATCACCATAGTGTTTTATTTACACGTGAGGCACATAGCAAGTGCACTGACAGTGGTGTGAAGTTGGCTATGTAGGTCCTTATAATCAATGATCAACCCAGGACTCTGGCTTGCCCACTGCATCAGTACATTCCCATGGTCTCATGAGAAATGTAGTTTTGTGCGCTGCCTGCTTTGATCCTCCACCCAATAAGTAAAGCATTATTTGTAAAAATATGAAAGCATTTTTGTTATACAGAGGGAAAGAAAACTAAGCATCAAAAATAGTCAGCTTTAGCTACTGTAACATTGCTGTAACAACTGTAACACATTGACAAATTAAACCTGCTGATATAAATGAAAAAACAAATGCAACAAAATAAGGGACCTAAGGTAGATATGAAGTGTTGTGCATAAACTCTAACTGAGTTCAGTGCAAGGCATGATAATGAAAACTAAGGCAGCCCATATATGTCTCCATTTTATTTTGTTCAACTAGCAGGTGAAACAAAAATAAATGACCCGATTTCTGATTCCACACACTGGATGTGAATAGGGGAATCTTCCCGGTGAGTTATTGTATTCTGACAGGGGGACCTGCCGTCAGAATACAATGGTCAGTTCTACTAGCTATAGCTAGTGCCACTGATTGATCAGGAAAAACCCAACAGGGTAGTTGTACAGAAGTAGATCGGTAGATCAACTTCTCTGCAATCAGCCTGCCCATTTATGGATCAAAATTCTTCCAGTCCCTTCCAAATTGTGATTCATGTATGGCCGGCATTACTGGACTTATTCTATAAGGCAGAACAAAGATTGAAGTGAGAAAACCCATAGCACCTATATAGTTTAGTTGCTGCAGCTGAATTGGTGAAAAATGAAGTCTAATTATCACTATGGGTTACCATCAGTGCTAATATTACCAATCCCTCATGCAACACATGTGTCATGCAATAACAGTTATTATTTTTAATTATGAGGTTGTTATTTTCAGCTCTCATTACTGAAAATAATGATCAATATGACAAATTGTGATGGCGTATTGTGAAATTGTCCAAGTAAAAACAGGTCAGCAACCAGATGTGCAAAACAAAAAAAATTTTCTTAATTGCACACCCTTTAAAAGTGAAAGGGGAACTAATGTACAAAAGATGCTATTGAGCTAGAAACTTTTGTGCATTGGATCCCTTTTCACTTTTAAAGGATATGCAATAAAGAAGATTGTATATGCTTTGCACACCTGATTGCCTGGCTGTGGTCTTGACACAAGTGGGGATGCCCCATATCTTATTTGGACTTAAAGAGTTGCAGCACTACTCTTCTATATTATGGACATTGTAAGTTTAAGTACATAATGGTGAGGTTTTGTTGTGGCTGCTTAGGTGATCTAGTTTAAATGTGAACTCTGGGCAAAAAACTAAATATGCAGTTGAAGTATATATAAAGAAGCTATTTTATCTACCAACAGACACAGGCTGGAGGTGTGTGAAACCAGCTGTGATTGGCAGAACCTTCCCCTAGATAGCCCATACCATGTTTTTGCACAAAAATAATGAAGATTTGAATTCAAATACATATTTGTATGAAAATTGGATATTAATTATATATTTTTTCCTTTGTATTTAGGAGGCTGTTTTTTTTTTTCAATATGTGACCGTCAGGAGAGGGCTAAAAGCTCCTCCCACCAATGTTTCCCTGCAGATGGGCTGGGAAAGAGCTGGGTCACATGATAGCTGTATATCGATTATGAAAAAAGGTACATTTATAGATATAGATAATATAGATTTTTTTATATTAAAATAAATTCAATGCCATTATCCATATACATAAAGAGAAGGGATAATGTAAATTAAACAATGTGTGCAATTAGTATTACTTTAAGATTATAGGAGGTTAAGCTTTAGTATGTGTGATGAAGAGATAAAATGTTGTAAAGGGTTAAGTGTTATAGGGAAGACAAGAGTTAATGCCCAATTTCATAGCAGCTTTAAAATAAAAAAGACCTGTCTGCATTATTTACCTTCTATCCAACACTTCCCCTCGAAGATTTACTGCTCGCAGTCCAGACATCAATTCTTTTCTGGGTTGAATGACATCCAGCATCATTGAACCCATATCCTTTAAACCCATTGTGGATGCACTATCACACTGGTTAGGGCTTACAGTACTTATGGACAGTGACAGCTGCCACTGGAAAAGAGGAAGGACCTATGACACCACTGTACCATCCTAAGGACTGTCAGATTAAAAGTTTGTATTAAGAAATTAAAAAAGCAGCAAGAGTCTGAGGAAATTTAGGGGGAGCGTGTTGTTTGGATTTCATGACATTGTTTCAGAGATTAGGCTAAATGCTAAAAGTTCAGGTAGAACAAGGTTTAAAATCAACGGGGTGCTAGGTACTTTTTAGGCTTTAGACAGTTGAGGAAGATTTTATTTATTTTTTTCACTTGCTTTATGTAGCGCTACCCCCGTAGGAGCCGCTGGTGAATAGGATCCCCCGCCCTGCACAGCCAGCCACCTCACATCTTCCACAGCACACAGAGTCAGGAAACAGTCTGAGCAGCTTTGTTTGATTTGTTTTATTTGAGGATTACAACTTGGATGGGGATGCGGAAGATGGAATGCCAACTTGATTAGTGTAGTAAAACCTTCAGGGACAGCTATATACACACACAGAATATACACTCGTCTGCCTCCTGAATAAACTTGCTTGAAGATCTCCTTCAACTCCTCCAGCATAACTCTTGCTTGTGGAACTACAACACCAGTACAGAGACCACGGGACCCTTTGGTGTAGAAAAGTTCCGGTGCTCAGCTATTCTATCTGTGGCTACTGCTCCCAGTACCACCTCTTTAGGCACTGTCAGCCCACCTGGCTGCAGATGTCCCTTTCTCCTGCCCAAACCACCACATTCTTTCTGACTGACTCTACATCCATCCCAGACTGCTCTCACCCAGTCCTCTCAGGCTACCTCTCAGTCTTCCCGAAAAAGTCTCACTCACCAGCCCACCTGGCTGTCTTCCTTCCTGGAAATTTGCCTGGCAGTGTCCTCCTGCTGTCCTTCTCCTTACTCCTATGCCTCCTGGTCAGGACCCCCCTGCATGTCTTGAAGAGGGCTCCCTTCCTCACCTGAGCCCAGGCCTGAGTTCACCCCCCCCCCCAGACTAGGGGGTTACTCTCAAAGACCTCCAACAGCTAACACTCCATCTCCAGCTTCCACCGGAACTTCACACTGCCCCAGCTGGGCTGACTCTGAGTATTTGAGGGGGTCTGCCCCCTGTCAACCCATTTATTGGGGATTTGTCAGGGCCCTCAGAACACTTCAGGCAGCTCCACCTTACTCCCCATCCCATTCTTCTAGAAGTTCCCACTAAGTTCTATAAGTGGGAGGATGTCTCAGTGATCCTGCCTGTGAGTCATTCAGCTCTCCCTAGATCTCTGCCCAACCCAGGAAAACACACAGGCTTGGCTGCCAGCCAAGCCTGAACAAATTTACCTACACTAAACAAAAAGTGTATCTAGCACACTAGCAATACTAGGGGGTGCTACATTTAAGTAAAAAAAACTACTAAGAACTAGCTGAACTCCAATCTCCATATATTAATGAGTAGTGTACTGTAGCAGTCTTCCCCAGAAGTGTCATGGTAAGTGATTTGCAAATTTTCACATGAATTCTGTGCTTAACTGGAAGAATATCAAAGCACAAGAACATGGTTGGAGGCTCCAAATATAATATAGTGATATCACTACAGTTTTATAGTGGAAATGACAACATCATTTATCATTTATTTGACATTGTCACTCTAGGAATGTGTGTATATATATATATATATATATATATATATATATATATATATATATATATATATATATAATGGCTGTGGCTCCAAAGCTTGTATACCCTGCCAGAAATTGTAAACTTTTGACTTTGATATTAAAAATGACTAATCATGCCAAAACAACTTTCTTTTATTTAAGGGTAGTGATCACATGAAGCCATCTATTTCTCATAGTTGTTTGGCTACTTTTAAAATCATAATGATAAGAGAAATCATCAAAATGGCCCTGATAAAAAGTTTACATACCCTGGGATGTTTGGCCTTGGTACAGACACACCGGGTGACACACACAGGTTAAAATGCCTGCATCTGTGGCTTTTTAAATTGCAATTAGTGTCTGTGTATATATAGTCAATGTGTGTGTTAGCTCTCACATGGATGCACTGAGCAGGCTAGATACTGAGCTATGGGGAGCAGAAAAGAACTGTCAAAAGACCTGCGTAACAAAGTAATTTAACTTTATCAAGATGAAAAAAGGATATAAAAAGGTATCTAAAGCCTGAATATGCCAGTGAGTACTGTTTAATCACTTAAGAAGTGGGACATTTGGGGATCAGGTCAGATAGACCAATAAAGAGTGCCGCCACAACTGCCAGAAGAATTGTTCAGGATACAAAGAAAATCACACAGATAACCTCAGGAGGAAAACAGGCTGCTCTGAAAAAAGATGATGTGGTTGTTTCAAGAAGCACAATAGTACAATACTTTAACAAAAATGAGCTCCACTGTCAGGTTGCCATAAAGATGATTTTACTGCCCCAATGCCACAAAAAAGCCCAGTTACAGTATGCCCGACAACATCTTGACACACCTCACAGTTTCTGGCACACTGTAATCTGGAGTGACAGGGACAAAATGGAGCTTTATGGTCACAATCATAAGCACTATGTGTGGAGCGGGGTCAACAAGGCCTATAGCGACAAGAAAACCACCCCACTGTGAAGCATAGTGGTGTCTCACTGTTGTTTTGGGGGTGTGAGAGCTCTAAAGGCACAGGAGTGTTCTAAAAACTGATGACATGATGATTGCAGCATATTTTCAGAAAATACTGGCAAATAATTTGCATTATTCTGCACAAAAGCTGCACATGGGACCCTTTTGGACTTTCCAGCACGTCAATGACCCTAAGCACAAAGCCAAGTTAATACTCCAGTGGTTATGACAGACAAAGGTGAAGGTTCTGAAGTCCCCTGACCTTAATATCATTAAGCCTCTCTGGGGAGTTCATAAAAGTGCAGTTCATGCAAGACTTTGCATGACCTGGAAACATTTTGCCAAGACGAATGGGCAGCTATATCACCTGCAAGAATTCAGGGCCTCATAGGAACCTATTACAAGAGTTTTACATTTAAACCACTCTTCTAGTGACCACTCAGTTGACTTACTTTGCTGGAGCTATAGTAAGCTACAGGCTTTCTACAACACTGTAAAAAGCCTGTTGCTTTTTACATAAATATAATATGTGTATGTACTATTTATATTCATAATATTTGTATATAATATTTATTATTTACTTGGCTTAAAAAGAAAGTATTTTTAATATTTGTATTGTTGGGGTATAATAAAGACAAAGAATATTACAGTAAAATAAAAAAAAGATTATAACAGTAAAGCCCAGTAGGTAATTGCGTACAGCCAATTACAGTATATGAAGCCTTTCATTAGAACAGATGCATTAGTTAAATTACTAGTTTAATCAGAAAAAGATTGCAGCAACTAAAAGTAGGCCTGTGAGCAAAAGAATAAAGCTGCATCGATTCTTTTGCACCATTACTACATCAACTGTTGTACAATGAAAATGAATATGCATGTATTTATTGACAGAGATTTTTCATTCCAGTACCCCTTTCCAGTTTATATTTATCAGTAAAATTAGTCTTTGAATTCATTTATTTGCTTCATGTGGGTAGTATTTTGAAAGAGTGAAAGCTGCCAAGAGCCCCATCTCTATCCAGCAATGTTGCAGGTGAGACTTAGCTGCCTGGGACTCTCCTCCTCATTGGCTGAGACAGCAGCAGAGCGTCATTGGCTCGCACTGCTGTCAATCAAAGTCATTGAGCCAATGAGGAGAGAGAGGGGCCTAGTCAGGTCTCCCTGTCTGAATGGACACACGGAGCTGCGGCTCAACTAGGGTGCCCCCGTAGCAAGCTGCTTGCTGTGGGGGCAATTGTCAGGGGGGGCAAACCTTATTTTCTTGTGCTAGGACAATAAAAGCGACCCAATGGAGACACGAACAACAATAACACACATTTTATTGGATTAGGGAAGGCTTAGAACAGAGATTTGTTTTATTATCTGCATCCCGTTGTGAAATTTTGCATCTCTTCTTGTCTTGGTGTCAACAAGAGAGAAAGGGAGGAGACATAAAATGAAAACCCTTCCCACACTATCCAAACCTAAAAACAAATTTTGAGAGGAGATGGGTTTTATTTTTTACATTGATATAATAATGTACAGTATTGAATTAGTGCCAACAAAGTGTATATAAAAAATGTTGTGAAAAAAAGCAATAAGTCATATACTTAAAACAATTAAATTGTCTTAGAATATAGAAAGTCCAAATATTTCAGTCCCTCCACAACAATCTCCCAAATGAATAGATCAAAAGTTTGTAGAGTAAAAATCGGATTATTTGGAAAAGTGTATACAGCATGTATAGTCATAGTTCGTGACAAATCCACCACCAGTGTGATCACCATATAAACTAAAGGCTTACCAGCTGGCAAGCCATTAAGGCTTTTGACCTAAACCCGGTTGGGGCCTTTGGGTTGGAAGGTATAGCAGGTGTCTCCTGTTCTGGGCTCCTCTCTCAAGGGCAGGACAGATAACACCAGAAATTCTCACTCCACCAAAAGTACAGGGGGTCCCCGGGCTACAAACAGCTCCAAAACAGGAGTCCTAGCACTGTGCTAGATTCCCTGTCACAGCTGAGAGGGGAGGAGCACAGCTCTCCCCTCTCACTGTTTACATCAGTGGCGGCAGGGACATGAGACACGAGACAGAGAAAGGTATGTGGAGGGGAGAGGGGAGGACAAATTTAGTACAAGGTATACAGTATATTAAAGTACTGTACATACTCCTGGGCAGCTTACCTGAGATGGATGGATGGATGGTGAAAGCAGCAGTGTCTACAATCCGAGTCCAGGCAGGCCGACCGCGGTGCACCTCCACGGGGCAGTGGCGCAGAAAAGACCGGGGGCTCTGGAGGCTTCACTAGGTCGCACTAGACCGCGGCCTCGACGGACAATTTTAGCGGCCTGGCAGGCCACCGGACCGTACCAGGCATGTGGCATGTGGATAGGCAGGTAGGATGACAAGGGGGGGCTCCTTAACATCGTAGCCAGGAACAACTGAATGAGTTTTTTATCTACAAACTTTTGATCCATTTATTTGGGAGATTGTGGAGGGACTGAAATAGTTGGAATTTCTATATTCTAAGACAATTTAATTGTTTTAAGTATATTGCTTTTTTTCACACAATCTTTTATATACACTTTGTTGGCACGGATTCAATATCGTTGACCCTAAAGGTATTGACGGTATTGTTTTTGCACTTTTTCTTTTGATTCATTTGTATATCTGGTATTTAATATACTATAATATATCAATACACCAATTTATCATTGTGTTACCACACTGGTAACCGTTTGTTAGTGCTGCTACATTTTTTCTATTTTTTTTTCTATTTGCTTCTGTGTGTATCTCACCTCTAGCAGCTTCTTGTTTTTATTTTTGTCTTTTAAGTTTAGTGCAGTGTTTTCCTCTCTTTATATATTGATATAATCATGACTTAAGTAAAAATAATAAAACTTTTTAAAAAGGTATTATCACTTATGCATTGGACAACATGAACTCTAAATGCAGAATTAATTGTAATATTGCTTCTACTAAACAACAGGTAATCTGCCTTCCTAATATTTTAAAAAGAAACAGACAACAGGTGATCTGCCTTGCTAATATTTTAAAAAGAAATAGAGAAGAAATAGAGAAGCTCATATTTAGTTTTTTTGTTTTCTCATAAAGGAAATACCAATTTGCACCATTTAGTTAACTATAACAACTAATCCATAATTACTTTTTAATAATTTGACTTTAGTAAACTAACATCTGATGGGTTGCTTTAAGTTACTGTTTGTTTCAAATTGTTAATACTCCTTACACTGCTCTATTAAATAATTAGAGCAATGTTTATAAAAATTCTAAATCATAAACGGCAGCTAGATAATCAAACATGTGTGACTAAAATCAGAAAGCACTAAATCAAATATGATGACAATGATACTTATCAAAAGGTTATCCATTAGTTCAGTATTATGAAGTTATGCCATTCCTTAATAATATTTTTAATTAAACTGAGGAAGGTGATGACCCCAGACAGACACCATTTATTGAGTGTTAGCAGATCATAAAATGTTTCAGACGGTCAGACCTGTGTGTTTTTTAAGTTACATTAATATGTTAAGTGCTAAATAATTTAAAGAATGAGTTAAATCTAATTTAATGTTTGCACATCTTGCTATTGCACAGAAACACCCAATAACTTTAGTGTACATTCTAAGAAAAGCACAGCTTGTACCTGGATACCTACACTTGTTGCAAGACATGGGCAGTGGATGTTTCTCCAGATGGGAGGGAGTAGATGGAGTGGAGGAGCATTGCAATTCCTTGCCCCTCCCACCCCTTGACTCCACTTCTGGCCCCATCTTCACATTTCCTTCTCTTTCCCTCAGCCTACCACTTGCCCCCCCCCCCACCTTTTTTTCTCTTTTGACCTCTCCATTGAGGCCCTATGAGTGTATGTTGCTCAGTGTTCTTCCCTTTTTTTTGTTTTTTACTTTTTTTTTCCCCTGAGCATCTGTTTTGACATATTTCCCTGTTGCCATTGTTTAAGTGAACAAGGTGGTTTACCACATTAAACTGTTAAAACTCATAGATTGTGTATTTTGGGATCATTACCTCCCCTTTCCAGCTTATTTGTTTGGTATCTTACCAGTCTTCTACATAGACATTATATATCACTGCTAGGTTGTGCTCTTGCAAGCTATTGCTGGTTCACTGTGGAGCTCTTGCTCACATGCATTGTTTATTGTAGTGCAGGCGCAAACTTTTGTAAATGCACAATGGCTAACTAAAAAATGAAATGTTTGAGAATAGGTTCATCGAGTAAAACTCTGTGTAATGAATGTGTTAATAGGTCCATAGCATAGAAGTCTGTCTCAGGATGTGTGAATGAGCTCATAGAGTGAAATTCTGTCTCAACCAACCTCAGTGTCAAATCTGTACAAATATGTCTTAGTTGTAGACATGTGCACAACAAAAAAATGTGTTTCTTTTCATTTTGTTTTTTTTGTTTCCATTGATTCGTAACGATTCGTAAATTCGTAAGTCGTCGGTGTTCGTATTCGTAACGATTCGTAAATTCGTAAGTCGTCGTTGTTCGTATTTGTAACGATTCGTAAGAGTTATTTTTTCGTTAATTCGTATTTCCGTTAGTTTAATTTTCGTTTATTCGAAATTCGGACGCATTCGTATTTATTCGTACATTCGTAACATTCGTAGATTCGTAATCGGAGCATAATTCGTGATGTTATGTAATGTGTATGCTATTATTACATTTTAAGAGACATGGAAAATTAGGAATCGAAAAAAAAAGTTACGAATGTACAAATTTTTTCGTTCAATCCATTCGAAGCACCTTAAGCAGCACCATTGTAAGAGACACTGAAAATTACGAATCGAAAAAAAAGTTACGAATTTATAATTTTTTTCGTTAAAAATTTTAGCGAATCGTTTGTTCATTCGTACGAAAACAAACGAACGAAAATAACTAAAAAAAATGAAAAACTAAAAAAAAAAACGAAACGAATTGCACATGTATACTTAGTTGGCGTTCCAGTAGCAGTGGTTGAAAATGCACAAACACTGCATATAAGAGACAGCATGGTTCACATCTAATTGTGTCACTAAGTTGCTTGATAAATGTCCATCTAGGTGCATGGAGGTGTAGTTCTGAGGGCTGAACACTGTGCAGAATAGGATGTAGACTAAGATATATAATGTGGGGTTTCTAACTCACTGGAAAAGACAGAATCAGCAGTTGACTGGTTCATTTTATTTGTTGCCCTCAGTTGTCCTTTAATTGGTCACAGAAATTGTCAAGCATGCTTTAAAATCTCTTGGAACAGTAATGCACACTTTTGCAATCACTTATTATCTATACTAGCTAATTAGCATTGTGGCCAGCGATCCCTGGATCAGGCACATCGTTAGCAAACGTTTCTTTTGGAAAATACGTTAGAAAACAAATGAAACATAACACAACAGATGCCAGAAATAATGACTCTACACCTTGGAATCTTTATATAGGCTATGATTAGCAAGGAAACTGTTTTTGGCATCTTAAACATAGAACGCAGCGGCGTTCCCTAGGTCATTCATTAATTACTATTTGCAGAAACATGCTGTGCCCTGACAAGGGTGAGTGACATTAGATGGCTGTGTAATGGGGCAGCAGAGGCAGCCTAATTCACATACTGACTTATGAGCACCTAGTGGGATGACACATTTGGGCATAAGGGACCGTCACTATTTCCATTTTATCAGTACATACAGAGTGTAATTTTCCACTGCAGAGAGCTGCACAGACAATGCTTGTTTCCGTTTAATACCGCCTGTGTATTGCTGTCCGGGATAACATACTAATTATATTGTGTGCAGCTAAGAGATATAACTACCGGTATGTATACTAATTATATTGTGTGCAGCTAAGAGACATACCTATGTGTATATTTATATCTATCTATCTATATATATACTATATATATATATATATATATATATATATATACACACACACACACTATATTACCAAAAGTATTGGGACACCTGCCTTTACACGCACATGAAATTTAATAGCACCCCAGTCTTAGTCCATAGGGTTCAATATTGAATTGGCCCACCCTTTGCAGATATAACAGCTTCAGCTCTTCTGGGAAGGCTATCCACAAGGTTTAGGAGCATTTTTATGAGAATGTTTGACCATTCATCCAGAAGCGCATTTGTGAGGTCAGGCACTGATGTTGGACAAGAAGGCCTGGCTCACAGTCTCTGCTCTAAATCATCCCAAAGGTGTTCTGTTGAGTTGAGGTCAGAACTCTGTGCAGGTCAGTCAAGTTCCTCCATCCCAAACTAGCTCATTCATGTCTTTATGGACCTTGCTTTGTGCACAGGCATGTTGGAACAGAAAGGGGCCACCCCAAACTATTCCCACAAAGTTGGGAGCATGAAATTGTTCAAAACATCTTGGTATTCTGACGCCTTAAGAGTTCCCTCAATGGAACTAAGGGGCTAAGCCCTGAAAAACAACCCCACACTATAATCCCCCCTCCACCAAATGATGTGGTCCAGTGTGCAAAGCAAGGTCCATAAAGAAATGGATGAGTGAGTTTGGGGTGGAGGAACATGACTGGCCTGCACAGAGTCCTGACCTACGCCCGATAGAACACCTTTGGGATGAATTAGAGCGGAGACTGCAAGCCACATCAGTGCCTGACTTCACAAATGTGTTTCTAGAAGAATGATCAAACATTTCCATAGACACACTCCTAAACATTGTGGACAGCCTTCCCAGTAGAGTCAAAGCTGTTATAGCTGCAAAGGGTGGGCCAACTCAATATCGAACCCTACGGACTACAGTTGCAAAAAAGTATGTTAACCCTTTTGGAATGATATGGATTTCTGCACAAATTGGTCATAAAATGTTATCTGATCTTCATCTAAGTCACAACAATAGACAATCACAGTCTGCTTAAACTAATAACACACAAATAATTAAATGTTACCATGTTTTTATTGAACACACCATGTAAACATTCACAGTGCAGGTGTAAAAAGTATGTGAACCCTTAGACTAATGAGATCTCCAAGAGCTAATTGGAGTGAGGTGTGGAGTCCAATCAATGAGATGAGATTGGAGGTGTTGGTTACAGCTGCCCTGCCCTATAAAAAACACACACCAGTTCTGGGTTTGCTTTTCACAAGAAGCATTACCTGATGTGAATGATGCCTCGCACAAAAGAGCTCTCAGAAGACCTTATGATTAAAAATTGTTGACTTGCATAAAGCTGGAAAGGGTTATAAAAGTATCTCCAAAAGCCTTGCTGTTCATCAGTCAACGGTAAGACAAATTGTCTATAAATGGAGGATGCTGGGACTGTGACATCATAGGGGGCGGGGTCACCATGTGACATGAGCCGGTGACCTGCCCCTTGTCCCTATATAAGTCACAGCACAGCGTGTCTCTGCCATTACGGCCAGAGAGAGCATCATGTTAACATCGGATGAAGAAAGAAGACCAAGAAACAGAAGGTGGCGGCGTCATCGACGGGGACAGCAACAGAAGCCCGGGCCAATGCTTGTAAAAGAGCTGGAAGAAGAAAGCCGAGGCCCGGCAAGAAGAACAGAAGAGACCCCCTAAGTAGGAACAAGACCCCCAGACGGCGTCGGCGACAAAGAAGAAAGCCGGGCTCCTCTGCTAGTGAAAGAGCTAGTAAAAGAGCAGAAGATAGAGGAGGAGTCCGGCGAGAAGACCCCCGGAGCTGTGCAATAAAGTATTTTAAAAAATTGTGTCGTTTTTTTATTTACACTTTTTTCCTTAGGTGAATGGGTAGGGGTACATTGTACCCCATACTTATTCACATAGGGTGGGGGCATGGATCTGGGGGCCCCCTTATTAAAGGGGGCTCCCGGATTCTGATAAGCCCCCTGCCCACAGACCCCGACAACCAACGGCCAGGGTTGTTGGGAAGAGGCCCTTGTCCTCATCAACATGGGGACAAGGTGCTTTGGGGTGGGGGGGCGCAGAGCCCCCCTTTCCCCAGGGCACCCCCATGTTGAGGGCACGCAGCCTGGTACGGCTCAGGAGGGGGGGAGTGCTCACTCGTCCCCACCCCCTTTCCTGACCGGCCAAGCTGCGTCCTGGGATAAGGGTCTGATATGGAGACCCTTATCCGAGGGTCCCCCTTTAAATCCATACCAGGTAGACGGGGCTAGCGATGTGTCAATGTCACCAATCGAGGTGGCGGCATTCACCTCCTTTGCTAGTCCCGTCTACCTGGAGTCACGTTCTAAATGAACGGACTTTCATCCGTGTGTGGGCAAGTCCGATCATTTCAAAAGTCCCACGGACTTTGGCCAAAACTCTGGCGGATTGTCCGCCGGAAAAGTCCGGGCATGTGTGGGTAAGTCCACGCATTCGAAAAGTCCGGCGGACCTCCGGTGGAAAGTCCGGCGGGTTGCCCGCTGGACAGGGTCCGGCAGACAATCACGCCGGAAAGTCTGATCGTGTGTACGCCGCATCACAGGCATGTAAGAAGCATTTATTGCAGAAGAGCCATAGAGATTTAGAGATCAAAATAGGACAAAGTAGCTGTAGCAAACATTGGGCAAACTGTAGCAAACATTGGGGTTGATTTACTAAAGGCAATAGGCTGTTCACTTTGCAAAGCAAGTTACACTTTGCAAGGTAATTTTCCCCAGAACTTAGTGAAATTGGTAAACTTTCACTTTGCAAAGAATATCCAATAATGTGCAAGGAAAAGAATTTTTTTTTTTATTGCACATGATTGGATGATGGAAGTCAGCAGAGCTTCACCTCATTCTCTTTGGGGAAAATTTCCTTGCAAAGTGCAACTTCCCTTGCAAAATTAACAAGCTTTTGACTTTATTGGATCTATTGCCTTGGACTGAGTGTCCAGTTGGTGAGAGCAATCTATTCAAACAGTGCTCTTTTGTCATCCCTCTTGGTTTTAGTTGAAATATGAGACGTTTTTTCCGATGTAAATTACATATTTTGTGTTAAATAGTTGTGTGCCCCTATCCACAATGTATGTGTTTAGCAAACAATTTAAAATCCTGAAGTTCTTCTGTAAATTGTTCAAGTCGTATTCTGTTCCTACATATATTTTTATGCCTGATCCATTTCATCTAAGCCGTCACAACAGATAGAAAAGAAAAATCATATACAGCAGAGTTTTGCAAACTCAGAGCTGACCCTCTTGTTTTGACATTTTCTATTGGATCACACAGTACCTCAAATAGTAGGATTAAAGGAGATCTAAAGTCACAGCATACTCCTTCATTTTTTAACATTTTTTAACATCAGCAATGCAAATGATGGTTCTTTTTAACTATCCAACATAAGCTCACTTGAAACATTTCCTTTCATGTTGTGAGTTCTGCTGTCTGCTGGCCATCTCTTTCCACATCTTCCTGGATTCTATGCATGCTTTGTAGCTTCTCCTCTGCTCATTTCTTTGGTTTACATTCAATTTCTAAGGATTACTGTATAAATCCCATGGTATCATCCTGCCTGAAAACAGTGATGATGCCACATGTGCTATGTTTTCTGCACTGATTGTGCTCCCTGGAGCTTCTCCTCTTCAGCACCTCTGTAGTATATTTATAGTTCAAATGACAGGCTTTGTGAAATGGGTGACACAGCAGTGCAAATTCACAGGGCATAGTAAATATCTGGCATTACATTCAAGGAAGTAAATGTGTGGGATTCCTTAAAGAGTACATTTCAGGATCATTCAGTTTAATAAGAGTAGGATAGAAATAATTGAAACTTAATGTGGAATGAATATATGATTTTACATTTTTATTATAGATACACTTTAACTGGGCACACAGCTTTATAAGGAACATCATCTTGTCTTGTAAAGACCTTGAACTGTTATACAGTACCTATGTTCTGTAGCATTTTTGATCAAGGAATTCAGACTGAAAAAAGTATGATTGATTGATTAATTTTTCAGTTAAACTAGAATAGTAAACTTAAACTTCCAAAAACATCACACAATAGGACATGTTTCCAATACGTGAACTCCACAAATGCAAAGCAAAAGTGAAAGTTTAGGAATAATTTCTTTGATTTTGGCCTAAACACCATTGTCGGTCCATAGTAGCATCATTGGCTAATTCTTGACCATCAAAGGCTTATGCCCATGTTGTCATTGTTTGATTATTTCAAGATCTCTTATGAGAATTCAGCAGTATCAGCAAACAGGAAAGATGCCCAAAAAGGATACCTTTATTTCAATTGTTCTTCATTATGGATGTACCTGAACATTTCACACATTTGATCAATGCTGTCTTAGGCTGGGTTCACACTAGTGCGAATTGGATGCGGATTTCCTCGCATTCCAATTTGCATGACAGGAGATTGTGACCGACTCTCTATGGACCCGGCTCACATATCTCCGTTGCAGCAGCAGAGCGGATTGCACAGGAGCCCTGTGCATCTTTGGCTCCGTTTTAGAGCTGAATTCAGGCAAAAATGTAGCCCTGATTCATCCCTGAAACGGAGAACAGGGATGCACCGGACTCCTGCTGCGAGCCGCATACATCGGAGGTGTGAACCTAGCTTTAAAGTATTTTTCTCCGCATTTTGCTATCCACCACTATTTATTCTTTGATGTCATTCCCAAAAAGGTGAATTGATTTAAAAATTTTGGAAATAAGAATGAAATCATTCTCCCTTCAGAAGGGACACATTACCAAATGTTCCTTGAACGTTGAGTTATAATTTGAGAGTATTGCTACAAACTCCAAAAAAGTCTTATGTTTGCTCCTGATGATATATCTATTCTGTGTCCAAGAAAAGGAAGCTTTCCAAAAGAAGAGGTAAAATGTTTCACCATTTTTTCTCTATACAGTATATATATTTTCAAATCCCTGTTTTTTTTGTTTTTTTTTTGGGGGGGGGGGGGGTTTCAGTCCAGTTGTCAGGGTCCTCCATTTTTTTAACCAGAAGAGCTGTTGTTCAGATGTCTTGTGTTCGGGGAACTTAGGAATTTATTCCCTCTAAGTTTTTAAATCAAATGTAAAGCTGGATAATCTGTCTTCTGGTTTATTACCTGTGTCAATAACAAAACAAATTATATTTTTGATTTTGAATAAACCATCTTAGTTCTCACCATTTAATAAAGATTTATGAAACTATGAATGTGTCAAGCAAGCTTTGCTATTTTCGCTATATTCTGAAGAGGTTCACTACCCATATTAATCAGATTAACTCACAATTCATCTAGAACCAGATCTTAGCCAGGAAGCAATATCAGAGTAATTTGAAATATAATTCGTTGGAGCTGATTTATTACAGGAATAGAGACTGTTCTTTTAAGAAACTCAATGCTTTCTTTGCAAAGTGAATGTTCACTGACCCTGACCTTGGAGATGAAGCTGTGTTAATTTAAGCTATCAAATCATATGCTAACAAAAATTTTCTTTTTTGTAATCATATTACACCATCACCAGCTCTAACTTCCTAATGTCTTCATTTTTGTTAATAATGTGCAATGGTGAAGGTGTTACATATCTCAAGAGCCAGACATTGATTCTGGCTCTTGCTTTTCTTGCTTTTCACTGGATCAACATTTTCCATTTTCGTATGTGTATCCCACATGAAAATCCCACATGAAATTCAAAATAATTAAGAGCAAACTATTGCAAAAACTGCAATTTCCGAAATATTAACTAAAATGTTTATTACTGAACAAAACCATTCACACTGGTTTCATATGTTTAATGTATATACATAGATGTAAATTTCCAGTGGTCTCATTGAAAGACAAAATTAAAGAAGCTTAAGGCAACTGGAGAACTGCCACTTTAAAGTGATACTAAATATATATAAATAATATATATATATATATATATATATATATATATATATATATATATATATATATATATATATATATATATATATGGAGCAGGTAAGTATAACATCCTTTTTATTTTCAAAAAAAAAAAAAATATATATATATTTTTTTTTTTTTCGGTTTAAAAGTAAAAAAGAATGTTATACTTACCTGCTTTGTGCACGCTGTTCATTGCCTATTCCACTGGCAGTCCTCCACCAGTGCTGTCAGCTTCTCCCTACTCCGGGTTCCTCCTTAGCAAACTGGATGCTAAGGAGGCACTCATGGGTGTGTGCTGCCAAGCCAGGCTGTGTGTGCCCATAGATACACACAGCACCGGTAAGCCATGCCCCTGCTCCCTCTTCACAGGAGTTTGACTGACGGCAGAAGCCTATTTGCCTTGTTGCCCTCAGTTTCTCCTGTGAAAACAGAAAAGTGAGGGAAGTGGTGCTGGAGAGGTGACAGGAGCCAGGTAAGTGTTTAGAGATGGATGTGGCTTAGGCAGGTAATGGGGAGTTTTTTTACCTTAATGCAGAGAATGCACTAACGTTAAAAAACAATTAGACTTTAGAACTACTTTCAATTGATATTTAATGGGGAAAGGGCCTCAGACAATAGTGATAAGTGGAAAGAACACCCCTTTACATTGCTGGTCTTTGGGAGAAGAGACTCCCCCTTGATATTGGTGGTTAGTGGGAAGAAGAATGGACTATACAGTAGAATGGACTATACAGTACATTAGCGGCCAGTGGGAAATATATTACCCCTTCAACTGTTGGTCAAAAGGAGGAAGAAGTTTCTTTACATTGATGGTCAGTGGGAGGAAAATGTCCTTTACATTGATGGTCTGTGGTAGGAAGAATGCTAATTACATTGGTGGCTAGTGAGGAAGAATGCTTCTTTGGAGGACAGTGCGAGGAAGAATACCTCATACATTGGTGGTCAGTGGGAGGGAATAGGGGACTTACATCGGTGACCAGTGAGGGGGAAAATTCCCCTTACATTGGTGGACAGTGGAACAAAGAATGCCTCTTACATTAGTGTTGAGTGGGGGGAAGAATGCCCCTTATATTAATGGTCAGTGTAAAAAGGAATACCCTTTATATTGAGGATCAGGGGAAGAAACTTTTTTTTTTTTTTACTGTTTCATATGTAAGTAGCTATGTCATGTTGAGTCCTAACTACATACAAGAGTTAACATTCAAACATCTTCTTATGTGGTTAATGTTCCACATCCCTTTACAGAGAACAAAGAAACATTCCCATGAAATCCGGCCTTAAAAAGATTTACTCTTCCTATTAGAGTCACACATACACATCATACACAGCCATCTTAGACTGTATACATTTACCTACTGCTGTGTTCAGCAATGTTTTTGATTTGGCACCAAGGGAAATCATAGATTAAGAGATAAACCCATGACCCCAGCTATCTATGCAGTCTTTCTTTTCACAATGTTGCAAATTTTCCTTATTCTAAATAGCATGTTTATGTTATGTGATTAATCAGTTATGCTGTAAACAGCACTTTGTTGAGGTTTTCATTAATAAGTGGAGGAGTACAGAGGAAAGGTAAAAGATCATAAACAGTGATTGTGTGTCATGAAGATTTTATCAGGCCATCACTGTTTTTATGTACTATCTCAAATTTTAGTACAGGGCTAATATACGCATTTCAAAATGCCACTTCCACTTGCTTTGTAGCCTAGGGATGCTGGAGAAGAGTCTTATTGATGTAAAAGGACGTCTTGTATCGAAACACAGCAAAATGTGCGTTTTTGTGCGTTGTGTCTGGTGTTTCCATCACAAACTATCAGGAAACCTTTCTTTCGGTGCACTGGAGATTACTTGTAGAGGAAATGAAATTGAAAAGAAGCCTTTGACCCAAGACTAGACTTGGTAACAACCATAATGTAGAGTAAAGCTGGTCTGTTAATGTTTTTTTGGGAAATGAGATGACAAGAACAGTGCAAGAACTCAGTTTAAATACATTTTTTTTATTCACCTATAAACAAAAACAACTTCAAGTTTGTAGTAAAGCAGCTAATTAATACCATACAATTAGGTTTGTTTTATATTTACTATAGGTTACTATTAATGGGTATGTCAGGGAAAAAAAAAATATGCAATACATCTCTATAACACATTAATATTTCCCTGTTTTATCGCTTCAAATATTCTGCAAGCACAGAATATTACATGTTGCTCTGTCAGAAATGCACTTACTCATTAATTACATTTGTGGACTGACAACACAGTGCCTGCTTCAGTGAAATAGCAAAAAATGGTGTCAGCCTGCTAGGTTTTGCCAGACTACAGAATACCTCCACCTCTGCTTATCTCCAAAACATAGGAAGCATTTTATAGTTCAGGATAAGAATGGACTTGATTAGACTACTGGGAATAACACAGGCAAAGTAAACAGGACACAGAACTGCTATGCATTTCGACAGATATTTTTGCACTTAACCAAATGAAACAAAATACCTCCTTTGACTTATTTAGTAAACCAAAAAGGTAGCAAATAAGAGTTATCTGTTTATATACACATTAATGTAATTCATGAATCTCTGCACGTCAATGCACAGCAATAATGTGACATTTCCCTGCGAAAAATCGAAAGTGCTAATTTTAAAGGCTTATATGCAAGTTATTGCCAAAAAAAAGTGTTTGGGGACCTGAGTCCTTCCCCAGGGGACATGTATCAATGTAAAAAAGTTATAAAAATGGCAGTTTTTTCGCAACCAGTGATTTTAATGCTTAAAGTGACACAATAAAAATGAAATATTCCATTATATATCGTGCCTGGGGATGTCCTTAGTATGCCTGTAAAGTAGCGCATCCTTCCCATGTTTATAACAGTACCACAGCAGAATGACATTTCTAAATGTCATTTAAAACTGCTTGCGGCTGTAATGTATTGTCAGATACCGGCAATATAGATAAAAATACTAAAAATACCCCCAAAAAATGGTGTGGATGTCCCCCCCCCCCCCAAAATCCATACCAGGCCCTTCAGCTCTGGTATGGATATTAAGGGGAACCCCACAACATTTTTTTTTAAATGGCGTGGGGGGCCCCCAGGCCCCTGGGCACTATACGGCCTGTCCTATATACTTTGCAGAAACAAAATGGGTCTTAGGTGTTGGTGGTACCAGAACACTGTAACCCCTCACAGTTACTCTTGTTAGGCACAGGAACGGGCCCTGCTTAACTATTATTAAAAAAAATAGTAATTACATGCCCCTGTTAAACAGGGGCGGAAAAATTGGGCCTTTGGTTTTGGTGGCGCCAGAACACTGTAAGCCATCACAGTTACCCTTGTTGGGTGCAGGAACAGGCCCTGTTGTGAAATATTATTTCAAATATTGTAATTACATGCCCCTGTTAAACAGGGGCAGAAAAATTGGGCCTTGGGTGGTGGTGCCACAACACTGTAACCCCTCATAGATACTCTCGTTGGGTGCAGAAAAGGGCCCTTCTGTGGAATATTATATCAAAAATTGTAATTGCATGCTCCCTGTTAAACAGGGGCAGAACAATTGGGCCTTGGGTGGTGCCCTGAACCAAAAATAATGTTGGAAGCTAGCATCATCAAGATTGAGGAGGAATAGAATAGTCAGCATAGGCAGTCTTCAAGGGATCCCAGATCCATAGCAAATGCAATCAGTTACATCAGCATCAGATGCTTGATAGCTGCTGATCCAAGACTGATACATTTTTTATGAATGTGAGCCTATCAACGGAGTCTGTGAACAGGCTCACTCTTTGATCCGTTACAAACCCTCCAGTAGCACTGAATGTGCGTTCAGAAAGCACGCTGGATGCAGGACAGGCCAGTAGCTCAATTGCATATTGAGCAAGTTCTGGCCAGTTGTCCATCCTCAAGACCCAGTAACCCAGTGGATGCTCTGTTGGAAAGGTCTCCAAGTCTGCTCTTTCCCTTAGATATTCCTGCACCATATAATGCAGACGCTGGCGATGGTTGCTTGAACCGATCAGACCTTGGTGCTGAGGACTGAAAAATTGTTTAAAGGCATCGGTCAGCCGGCCACCTTCTCCACTGCACTTCCTCTGACTGAACAAAGCCTCAGCAACACATTGTGCAGCACCAGGAACCTCCCAGGGTCTGGAAATGTGAGATCTTGTAAGCCTGGGTACTGGCTCAAGAACCACTGCACCACCAAATTCTGGATGTGTGTCAAATATGGAACATGGGTCAAGTGTCCCTGTCGGGGCGGAGAGAAGGTTGGTGCCATTGTAGAATAAAATCATTCCTGGCTGAAGATAGCGTGGCGTCAACCACCTCTGAGCCTGCCCCTTCAGAGCTGACAAAATCTCTGCCCCAGTGTGGCTCTTGTCCCCTAGGCAGACCGACTCAAGCACCGCATGGCATCTTTTAACCTTACTGCTTGCGTAGCCCCTTGACTTACGGAGCACTGCTGGTTCAGAAGACAAATCTGCAGAAGAGGCCATAGAGCAAGAAGAAGAAGAGGGGTGGAGAAGAGAGCTATGGCAGAATCACCACTGGCATTTTGGAGGCGTGTTGGCGGAACAAGCTCCAACAACACTGAACCTTGTCCTGCATCCTTCCCAGCTGCCAGTTACCCTGTGTGCCTTGAAGGAAAAGTAACATCCCTGCCCATGCCTGTTGGACCATGAGTCAGCGGTAATATGAACCTTACTGCTGACCACCATGTCCAACGAGGCCAAAACATTGCCTTCCACATGTCAGTAGAGAGCCGGAATGGCCTTCTGTGAAAAGAAATGGAGTTGTGGAACCTGTCACTGAGGTACAGCATATTCCACAAATTCACAAAAGAGGGCAGAATCTACCAGATGAAAAGGCAGCAGTTGCAGTGCTAGCAATTTGGCCAAGCTAGCATTTAGATGCTGAGCATGTGGATGGCTGGGACCAAATTTCTTTTTACGGTTCAGCAACTGGGGTAGGGAAATTTGCCTGCTAAAATCAATTGGTGGTGTACTGCTAGCAGATTGGCTGCAAGTACTTGGGACACCTATTGCTATACTTTCATTCCTCTCAGTGCATGTTTTGAGAGGACTGGAGGAATAGTAGGGTTGGAGATCCCAGATGAGGAGCAAGGAGAATTCCGCCTTTTTCTTTGATGTGGGTCTTTCAAGTGCTGTTGTCAACCGACTGCATGGCAGGTCTTCATATGTCTGGTCAAGCTGGTCATGTGGTGCCCAAGCTGCTGCTGTTCTGGCCACGCTTGATCTGCTTCAGACATAGGTTGCAAACAGCAACGGTGCGATCTGCTGCACACATGTTGAAAAAGGCCCACACCAAGGAACTTTTAAAAGTCAGTGGGGAATCAACAGCGCCCTGCACTCTGCAGTGTGATGCAATGGGGTGGCTGCCCTTAAGCTGCCCCCTAGAGGACATCCTGTCTCGTTGGAGTTTTGCCTCCTCCTCCTCTCTTCTCTCAGGCACACAAGTACAGTCAGTGACCTCATCATCCCCTCCCTCCTCGTCACTGGAGAAAACTTGGCAGTATGCTGCAGCTGGGGGAACATCATTGCTAGTTTCTTGACCTTCTTGGGCACCTCTCTCTCTAGGCTCACGTTACTCCCTTTCTCAACCTGGGAACCAATATCGGAGCCTTCAAATCGCTGCACATCCTCCAGCAGAATGTACCCGACACTGTGGTTGAATAATTTTGGGGACTCCTCCCTGCATGATGGTGGGTCTACAGAAGGAGAGACTGTGGAAAAGGAGCCGGTGGAATAGGCCACTTTGGCACCTGCATTGGAAGGCAAACTACTATGAGCCTGGGTGACAGAGGATGGGGAGGATGAGGACGGCTTTGTTATTCAATCCACCAACTCTTCTACATGCTGTGGCTCAATAACACAGCCAGCAGCAGAAAAAAAGGACAAGCGTGCCCCACGTCCACCTGTAGAAGATGCACCATGTCCATGACCACCACTGTTGACTGTAGACACAGAGGCTGCTTGCCCTCTTTTAGTGGCCTGTGAGCATCTACCTCTCCTTGGTGGCCTTCCGGACATGATGTATTTTTTGTTTTGCAAAACCACACTGTGTACACCTCCTGAAGGGTATTAGAAAGTGTACACACTGTATTAGATACTGTGTACACCACCAGAAAAGTAGTAGAAACTGTACACACTATATTAGATACTGTGTACACTGCCTGCACTGTATTAAAAAATGAACTACGACTGCACTGTATTGTATACTGTGTATGCCACCAGAAGTGTAGTAGAAACTGTACACACTATTTTAGATACCGTGTACACCACCTGCACTGTATTAGAAACTGTACAAACTGTATTAGATAGTGTGTACACCGCCTGAAGTGTATTAGAAACTGTACACACTATTAGATACTGTGAACACCACCAGAAAAGTAGTAGAAACTGTACACACTGTCTTAGATACTGTGTACACCGCCTGTAATGTATTAGAGATTGTACAACGGCTGCACTGTATTTTATACTGTGTACACCACCTGAAGTGTATTAGAAACAGTACACCACAAATTCATTGTAGATATAGGCTACAAACAATGCAGAGTACAGTAGGTGACCGCAATGTCTCTTTTATCGGCGAGATTGACACCCATCGAGCCCCGTCGCGGGAGCCAGCGCCGAGCTGCTGAGGGGATTTAAATGTATGTCATTGCTATTATTCAGAAGGCTTCACACCACACCTTGGAAATGTAAATAGATTGTGTACGTGCCTTAGACCTCAAGACCCTATCTCCACATATCTATATCACATCATAATTCCCACTTCAGTGCTGTAGATCTTTCTACTTTATCTTTTAGCTTTTTTTTGCATACTCAGAACATGTTTTTGTCCTGTTCTATGATTGCCCCCCCCCCCCCCCCATATAATGCTGGGTGCTACCACCTTGGATCCAATGTCAGGGACCTTCAGAAAGGAGATCTTTCACGCCTATGACAGTGAGAGACCCCTTTAGTGATAGAACATAAAACTTACAAGGCCCAAAGACACATAGAACAAATGTTGGGAGGAGAGCGAAAGGACGGAGGAGAGGGAAGAAAGAGAGGGATACAGAGCATGTGTCATCAAGAAACTCAGTGCTATGCTGAGCGCCACTGTTGGAGCTGTATTTGGAGCTGCTGTCAGTGCTGTGCATGTACACACTGCAAAAACTGTGCTAGGAGCTACTGTAACAGCTGGACTGGGGACTGCTGCCAGTGCTATACTGGGAGACTTGTAAGAGTTGTGCTGGGAGCCATGTAGTGGTGGGGGAATCCCACACACCCAGATGTGTCATATTCTTTTTATTTTTCAGGCACAGATAACTCTGCCATAACTTTTGCAGGATGCTGTCTATTTGGGCAAAAAAGTGTCTGCTGAGGGGATCTATTATTGCAGGGGGTCTAGTGTTACTGGATAATGGGCTTTGATAATTGTTGCTGGGAGGGATCCTCAGAAGGTGGAAGTACCTGCACCTATTCTTTGAGAAAAAATGCCCTGTCATCAAAATATATAAAAACAAATCAGGTGTGATAATTTTATAGCATTGACCAAAAAACTGAAATATCACTTTTTAGTGGACTGACCTAATTCCAAGGCCTCAATATTAAACCCTGTTTATTAAACAAGAAAAATACTCTCCCAACATCTCCAATTAACCAATCAGATTTAAACATGTAATTCAAAATGACAGAAAGAAAATACAAATGTAAATCTGATTGGCTGTTAGAGATGTGGTTGAAGTTTTTGCCTTGTTAATTCTATAAATACAGAAACCTACATACCAGAAAAAATATTCTTTCATCTGTACTGTTTCTGTCTCAGAATAAAATGTTAAGATCTGCCATGAACATTAATAGAAAATTCAGGGTGATTCAAATGCTTAACATCTTTTAGACATCGCCAAGTAATTTGCTTCAGATTCAAAAGTGGTGAAGCCTATTCAATGGACCTTTAACAACTGGACTTTTACCTAATCTGTGTTGTTTTTTCAAAAATAATTGTATAATCAAAATTACATTATACAGTACATATTTTCATACAGAAGATGTGGATTTATTTTATCTGGTGTCATAAAAAACATTTAAATGGCCAATCGTCTCTGCAACACTGTTCTCTAAAATTTTTTAAAGTGTTAAATCCTGTTAAAGGTACACTCTAAAGTATATATATGAATATGAAAGTAACAGGGAAGCTGTTTACTAAAGGAATAAAGAATGTGGCTGTCTCTGCTCTGGTCCTTTTTTTCACTGGACCAAAAAGTAAGAGCACCTCACCTGTTGCCCTCACCAGAGCAAGAGGTGAGGGAAAGCTCTCTATTTCCGTGACAACTGTTTATGTTATCCGTTCATGATAGATTTCCTCTTATTTTGTGCTGCATTTCCAGAACAGAAGTGAAGGGAAATCTCCTCATGGGCCACAGGCAGTAAAAATACACTTCAGAAAATTCACTGTCTCAGGTTGGAGGCTATGGAGGCTATGATATTCTCTGACAGTCATATCCCCCCCCCCCCCCAGTGATATATTCCCTATAAGACTGCAAATCTTTATTAAAGTGTGGTTGATTATATCCATATTTTAACAACTAATTCTAATTATGTATACACAACCTAGTTCATGAAATATTGTTGAATAATACAAAAGTAGGTGCTACGTCATGCAATTGTTGCTTAAAACTTTTTCGATCTAAGGTGCTTTTGGCTTTGGAAGGTTAAAGGAGTTGTAAAGGCAGAAGGTTTTTTTATCTTAATGCATTCTATGCATTAAGATAAAAAAAACCTTCTGTGTGTAGCAGACCTCCCAGCACCCCCCTAATTACCCACCCCAGCCCCTTCTCTCTTCAGCGATGTCTACGATTCCCTCAGCCATACAGGACACTCCTGATTGGCTGAGACAGAGCAGCGATGCCATTGGCTACCATGGCTGTCAATCAAAGTCAGTCAGCCAATCAGGAGAGAGAGGGAATGGGGCTAGGTCAGGGCTCCATGTCTGATTGGATACACAGAGCTTTGACTCGGCTTGGATGCCCCCTGTAGCAAGCTTCTGGCTAAGGGGCACTCAAAAGAGGGAGGGGATAGAAGCAGCAAAGAGGGACCCAAGAAGAGGAGAATCCAGGCTGCTCTGTGCAAAACAAACTGCACAGAGGAGGTAATTATAACATGTTTGTTTTTTATTTATTTATTTTTAAACAATACTTTACAATTCTATCAATGAAAAGAGGATTAAATAGTTCCACATTCATGTATATGTTACAGACATCTCTGTAAATCCATTCAAAACTCACAGAAATTGTTCAACAATTCAAAAATAAAATTAAAATATCTAGTAGTAAAATAATCCCTTTACATAGTTAGTTAAGATTTTCTATTGTCAGGAAAAAAAATATATTTCAATTATAATAATGATTGACTAAAATATAGATTCATTATATGTGTTAAAAACAAATTTATATAAATGGAGCATTATTAAAAGCCAACCTGTGCATATGTAAAAAAAAACAAACAAACAAGCAAGGGCAAAGAGACAGAGGCAGCAACGAACAACTGAACTAATAAAAGAAATCTCAGAATTAGAAACCAAAATAAGCAAAACTACAATTCAAATACATCCCTAAAACTGACACAACTTAGGTATGACCTTAGATTACACCTGTTAGAAAACTTTGAAAGATTTACAATTACCTAGTATGTGAATGGAAACAAAGCAGGGAAACTTTTAGCACAGAATCTCCAAGGCCATAGATATAAATCTAGAATACCATTCATAATTCATCCATCTACCAACCAAAAAGAATATCACCCACAAAAAATTGCAGATGCTTTTAGCCACTACTATGGATCCTTATATAACTTAAAAGATGACTCATCCACCATCCAACCTACCTCTGACATAATAACTGAATTCTTAAAAAAATTATCAATACCGAAATTAACTCCACACCAAATCCAGTCTCTAAATCAGCCATTCACTGAAGCAGAGATACAAAAAAACATAGATTCCCTACCCATGAATAAATCACCGGGACCCGACGGGTTTTGTGGTGAATACTACAAAGAATTTAAAACCATATTGTCCCCCTTCTTGGCTCCAATGTTCAAATCAGCAGCTGCCTCTTTCCCTCTGGAAATGCTCGAAGCCTTGGTAGTGGCCCTTCTAAAGCTGGGGAAGGAGCCTACATCCCCCTCAAACTTTAGGCCAATATCGCTACTAAACTTTGACCTGAAAATGTATGCCAAAATTATAGCTTTACGCCTGTTTGATATCTTGCCTACCCTTATACATTCTGACCAGTCAGGCTTTACAAACCATAGACAAACCTCAGATACGACCAGACACATGATTAATATCATACATATGTCAAAACTGCACCGGAGGCCTTCTCTGCTCCTGGCGCTGGATGCAGAGAAGGCCTTTGATCGTATACACTGGTTATATTTAGCCAAAGTGTTGAAATCATTTGGATTTGAAGGCTCTATCTTCTCTGCCATTATGGCTTTATACTCTAAACCATCCGCCAAAGTCTTTATGTCCGGTACTATTTAATGGGACAAGGCAAGGCAATTTTTAATTTATTGATGGAACCATTGGCCATTTATATCAGAAGCCATCCAAATATAAAGGGTTATCTAATTGGCAATGATAGCCATTCAATAAGTCTATTTTCCAACGACATTATCATGATAATAAAAGATGTGGACTCCACCCTGGCAGTGGCACACAAGGCCTTAAGCTTATTTAACAAAATCTCATACTACAAAGTTAATGAAAATAAATCATATGTACTGGGTCTAGGAGTAGACAATACCACCAGCGACAGGCTCAAGTTACGATTTCCATACAAATGGGCTTCAGATGGGATAAAATACTAATTAACATTAGGTATAACATTAACAGCAGACACTAATAGTATCATAGAAGCAAATTACACTCCCTTCCTACTAAACCTAACTCAAAAACTGCAATCTCTAACTAGAACGGAATCATCATGGTCTGGTCGGCTTGCAACCTTCAAGATGATGCTGCTTCCTCAATTCATTTATTTATTTTGGACCCTTCCAGTACCAGTCCCAGATAGGTTCTTTACCAGAGCATAGTCCATGATTAATGGATTCCTCTGGTAGGGAAAGAAAGCCAAATGTGCATTCCATAAACTAATTAAATCCAGAAGAGCAGGAGGAGTGGGACATGTCCTATTGAAAGATTACTACCTTGCGGCAATTTTGGCACAGCTAAAACCCTGGTTCCCTGGAAACCACACCTCAAGGTGGCAAGAATTGGAATCATTTCAATCCCCTAATCACAGATTGCACGACTTATTATTAATCAGTGAACACATGCCTCACTCCTCCTCCAAGCTTTCACCTACAATAGTAGCCTCTATAAGTACATGGAAGCTACTCCTAAACACTCCTATGACTGACATACCTATGAAATTTATTCCCCTTCCTATCATCAGTCTGAAAATACTAATACCTGATCTGAATATCAATCACTGGGAACTCAAAGGACTTAAAACAACTGAGTACCAACTTATAGGTCCTAAGATGAAGACTTTTCGAGCAACCCAGAACCCAAAGAACACTATACATACCTACAAATTTCACACTTATTAGCCTCCATTAAAAACACTAACACAAATATTCCGTGGAAGGTCTATCTATATTTAACAAATCCTACGACTTCCATCAAAGGCATCTCTCTATTCTATAAACTTTTACATCAAAAATTAATTTGTATCAAATCTCCCTCCATGAGAACTTGGGAAATTGATTTCAACATGTCATACACTATAGAACAATGGAAACAAGCTATTTCGTCTATATATATAAAGCCACTAGAAGTGTTAACTTGTGGGAATTATACCAAAAGATATATTTAAGATGGTACTTAACCCCTACTCGGTTGGCAGGATTTAACCCTAATGTATCAGCGCTATGCTGGAGGAGGTGTGGACAAAGAGGTTCCATAACACATATATTTTGGTCATGTCCAAGATTACGAAAATACTGGTTTAATGTTTTTCGCACCATTGAAAGTATCACCAAATTTCCATGCCCTGCTAATGCCAGCATGGCTATATTATCTTTAGGGATAGATGCAATACCTCACTCTGTGAGAAATTTAGTCATCCAGGTTCTTACCAGCGCTCATCTAGAAGTAACGAGAAGGTGGCTGAAAGTGAAAATTCCTACCCTCAAAGTCGTGGTTAGAACCACAAATCTTCATATTTCCTACAAACTTATGTTTGCTGCCTCCCAAGGTGTTTATGCATCCAGAAGTCTGACTTGGAAATCTTGGACTGATTGGTATCATAACTACGATAATACTTTAAAAATCTCCTATAATAGTTAGGAAAACATTAAAATATAACTTAAAGAACAATTACACACCACAAATGAATGCTGTCACACCCCAACACCATAGTTTTTTTTTCTTTTTTTTCTATATCCCCCTAGTGCATCTACACTTGTTATTTTTATTCAGTACAACTGTTTCTAACCCCCCACTTGCTGTACTGAAAACTATACATAGAGATGAACTATATCAAGAGTCTAATATAACCTCATCTGAAATACACAGGCTGGTAGCGAAGGAGTAGTAAGATTAGGAAAACAATAAAAGAATGTGCATCCGCCCACCGGAATGCAGAGTGTTCCCAATGGGGCGTCGGGTGGGATGAGTTACATGTCACTAATTACATCAATAGATTAATCCTGTCTTGTTACCCTGTATTTATATGATTTTACTTGGAATCTAACTAAGATGAAACTCAATCGACAAACATAGTAAATGCAATAATAATGACAAATTTCTATGTTGTGATTGCTGCCTGTCAAAAATCCTTACTTTTCCTTTGTTCAACCTTGTTGTTATTACTTCTAAATAAAAATGTTTTGAAACAAAAAAAAAAAACAAACAAAAAAAAACGATCCTTTACAATCACTTTAATAAACACTGGTTTACTAAGGATGGATATATTTTATGTTATGTAAATTAACACACTGATTGTTATACTCTATTGATGTGGTGATTTAGTGCTGTTTATCCTGGTTTCAAATAAAATATTTGAAAAAATAAATAAATAAACACTTATTTACTAGATGCTGCTAATTCTCAGTATAGGGGGAAGCCAATATCATATTTGAATACACAGAATCAACGGCACACAGTTGCTTCTTATCTGAAATGTGGCAGTCAATTTGTATGGTTTTACATTTGGAAGTGTGCTGAAATGGCAAGCTGTAAAGGCCAACAACCCGTAGAAAGACAAATCCACTAAAAAACTCTATTTGACCTTTTCATTAAATTGAGGCTCAATACCATCTAGTGAATGACATTCTGATAGCGTATAGATTTGTACTATTGAGGTTTTCCGCGTGGCTGAATTTGGTTTTGTGGTGTCCTGAGTGATGGAATAATATAATATTAGTTTTTGATGTGGCAAAGTGGACAATTGTATTCCACTGCTGGATTATGCTAGCTATTCTATTAACATGGGTTCCCTTTTTAATGTGTTAAGAGACTTTCCTATTTGTTTAAAATAATGCATTGACACAAAAAGTCAAGCTAGAAAAATGTTTCCCTTTTTTGAAAAAAGTTCAAATGAAATATATTTCAAAATCAGCTTCCTAAAAAAAAAAAAAAAGTGCAATGGATGAATGCTGGCAACATATAGCCTTGTAGTTGTGTTGATACCATTTAGGCTTCGCAAAAATCAGATTGAAAAAATTTTTAGTTTAGCCTTTTCAAGCAGCATATGGTAACTGATAACTCTGTAGAAATTGTTCAAATAGTTTTTAGATTAATGATGCTTCAGTATATCATAAATGGTGAAAACACATTTTACATGACTATGACCACAAAATACACAAGGCTTAAAACATTTTCCCTTTTTAAATCAAAAGCAATTTGAAGGGAAACTATTTCTGGGAAAATCAGAAATGCTATTTCTTTCTGCAAAAAAATACATTATACCCAAAACTAAGTATGTTAATTGCTTAATTAGTGTGCTCCTAAGTATGAGCTACTGTTAGATCCTGTGCCAGAAGCTTGCCTTTAGGTGCATTATATTAGGACCAGTTTGGATGCTTCTAAGATCATTCAGAATGCATTGACAGGTGCATTTGACATGCAGTTAACCTCCGTTTGACCTACATTTGATTTACTAAGTTTGATCAACCTGCTTCAAGTTGCGCTTGCGTTACTATTGACTTATATAATGACAGAAACTGTTCTGAGAAAAAACCCTTTTGGCATCTTTTGTGCCAGATTTTAGGTTTGTTAACTAGTAAGCCCTTTAAGTCAGATTTACACTGGATTTGCAAAAAAAAAAAAAAAATGCATAAGTTGTACTGGTAGTGAACTCAAATGTGTGGGACACAATTACTCTATCTATTCAAAGCATTTTTATTATTCTACAATTATTTCTGCAATTGTTTATTGTACTTTTTCCAACCTTAGGCTTGTGCTACATGGACAATATTTAGTAACTCAGTTGTGTTACTGAAATTACTAGTGGATAATCCTAAAGGGACAATTAAATTCACCAGTTTAACCTTGTACTGTTTGAAAATGTCCAAAAAATACTGTACATGGCCAGCTTTTGGATTATCCAAATCAATTCCCTTTCTATTTTTTTTTCTTTTACCCACTCTGAAATAGACTAATACATGCATTTGTCTACTGCATTCACAACAGATAAACAGTGCTAGAATGCAATCACCTTGCTGGGATGACATAATACACCCAAGCACCCACTCTAGCACATGTTTTCAGAATGCAGTTGCTGCTGCCTTTAGAGAAGACCAAGACGAGGTAAAACTTCAGCACCAGAATCTAAAATGATGCTGCCTTTTTTGAGCCAGAGAGCGCTGCAGCCTGCAGTTTAAATCTAAGTCTAAGGCTAATCAAAGTAGGACTGGACATTGGAAAATGCTTTTGGAGACTGAGAATGTGCAATTTTGAGTTTTTTTAATACTGTATGTATTTATTAATTTGTAATTAGATAATAATTATACATAACTATAATGATATACACTGTGCAAAAGTTTTAGACAGGTGTGAAAAAATGCTATAAATTAAAACCCTCCACCATGCTTCACTGTTGCCTGCAGAAAAGATTGTATTGCTTTTCAACCCTTTGGTGAACAAACTGCTTCCTGCTACAGCCAAATATTTCAAATTTTGACTCATCGTTTCAGAGTTCCTGCTACCATTTTGCACCCAGTTCCTATGTTTTGTGCATAGTTGATTTGCATAATCTTGTTTCCACGCTGGAGGTATGACTTTTTGGGTACAATTCTTCCATGAAGACCATTTCTGGCAAGACCTCTGCAGACAGTGGATGGGTGTACCTGTGCCCACTGTGGATGGGTGTTCTGTGCTGATGGCACTGTTGGACATCTTCCAATGTCGAAGGGAAGTAAGCATGATGTGTCTTTCATCTGCTGCATTAGGTTTCCTTGGCTGACCACTAAGTCTACGGTCCTCAACATTGCCGTTTCTTTGTGCTTCTTCAAAAGAGCAAATCTTAAAACTCCCAGTCTGCTTTGAAATATTTGCTTGGGAGAGACCTTGCTGATGCAGTATAACTACCTTGCGTCTTGTAGCTGTGCTCAGTCTTGCCATGGTGTATAACCTGTGACTAGGGATAAGCTTCGAGTTTGAGTCAAACTCATGTTAGACTCAAACATTGCCTGTTCGCCTGTTCACCGAACAGCGAACAATTTGGGATGTTCGCGGCAAATTCGAAAAGCCGCGAGCACCCTGTAAAAGTCTATGGGAGAAATCTAAAGTGCTAATTTTAAAATCCTATATGAAAGTTATTGTCATAAAAAGTGTTTGGGGACCTGGGTTCTGCCTCAGGGGACATTTATTAATGCAAATTTTTTTTTAAAAATGGCAGTTTTTTCAGGAGCAGTGATTTTAATAATGCTTAAAGTGAAACAATAAAAATGTAATATTCCTTTAAATTTCGTACCTGGGGGGGGGGGGGTGTGTATAGTATGCCTGTAAAGTGGCGCATGTTTCCCATGCTTAGAACTGTCCCTGCACAAAGTGTAATTTTTGCAGGAAAAAAGCTATTTAAAATCACTCGCAGCTATAATGAATTGTCGGCCCAATGAGATCAGTCATTGAAAGTCATTGATAAAAAAAAAAAAGCGTGGGGTTCCCCCTAAATTCAATTACCAGGCCCTTCAGGTCTGGTATGGATATTAAGGGGAACCCAGGGTCAAATAAAAAAAATGACGTAGGGTTCCCCCTAAATATCCATACCAGACCCTTATCTGAGCATGCAACCTGGCAGGCCGCAGGAAAAGAGGGGGGATGAGAGAGCGCCCCCCCTCCTGAACCATACCAGGCCACATGCCCTCAACATTGGGAGGAGGCTTTGGGGGTCTGTGACCCCTCAAAGCACCATGTCCCCATGTTGATGAGGAGAAGGGTCTCATCCCCACAACCCTGGCCGGTGGTTGTGGGGGTCTGCGGGCGGGGGGCTTATCAGAATCTGGAAGCCCCCTTTAACAAGGGACCCCCAGATCCCGGCCCCTCCTGTTTGAAATGGTAAGGGGGTACAAAAGTACCCCTACTATTTCACAAAGAAAGTGTAAAAAATAGTTAAAAAACACACAGACACCGTTGGGAAAGGTCCTTTATTAAAAAAAAAAAAAAAAGATTCCAGCGGTGGTAATCCACTCTTGCTATCCAGCGATGGGTGGTCTCTTCTCCGGGGTCCAGCGATGGCTGATTTCTTCCGACGACGTCCAGCACAGCGCATCCGATCTCCATGGAGACACTGAGGGAATCCCATCTTAGCAGAGGAGGACCGGGCCACTCGTCACCTGACCCCGCCCCCCTCTGATGCAACGACAGGGGGTAACTGGGCTCCCCCAGTGATGTACGGGTGACCCCGCCCCCTCTGATGTAACAGAAACCTGCGTCACATCAGAGGGGGGGCGGGGTCACCCGTACAACACTGGGGAAGCCCAGCTTTTCCCTTGCGTCAGAGGGGGCGGGGTCACCCTTACATCACTGGGGAAGCCTGTGTGTTTTTTAACAATTTTTTACACTTTCTTTGTGAAATGGTAGGGGTACTTTTGTACCCCCTTACCATTTCAAACAGGGGGGGGCGGGATCTGGGGTCCCCTTGTTAAAGGGGGCTTCCAGATTTTAATAAGCCCCCCGCCCGCAGACCCCCCACAACCACCGGCCAGGGTTGTGGGGATGAGACCCTTCTCCTCATCAACATGGGGACATGGTGCTTTGAGGGGTCATAGACCCCCAAAGCATCCTCCCAATTTTGAGGGCATGTGGCCTGGTACGGTTCAGGGGGGGCGCTCTCTCGTCCCCCTCTCTTTTCCTGCGGCCTGCCAGGTTGCGTGCTCGGATAAGGGTCTGGTATGGATTTTTTTTATTTTATTTTTTTATTTGGCGTGGAGTTCCCTTTAAAATCCATACCAGACCTGAAGGGCCTGGTATGGATATTTAGGGGGAACCCCAAGTCATTTTTTTTCAATTTGACCCGGGGTTCCCCTTAATATCCATACCAGACCTGAAGGGCCTGGTAATTGAATTTGGGGGGAACCCCACGCTTTTTTTTTATCAATGATTTTCAATGACTGTTCTCTGTATTACGGGAGCCGACAATTCATTATAGCCGCAAGTGATTTTAAATAGCTTTTTTTCCTGCAAAAATTACACTTTGTGCTGGGACAGTTTTAAGCACGGGAAACATGTGCCACTTTACAGGCATACTATACACACTCTCCAGGTACGAAATTTAAAGGAATATTACACTTTTATTGTTTCACTTTAAGCATTATTAAAATCACTGCCCCTGAAAAACTGATATTTTAAAACTTTTTATTGCATTGATACATGTCCCCTGGGGCAGGACCCAGGTCCCCAAACACTTTTATGACAATAACTTGCATATTAGCCTTTAAAATGAGCACTTTTGATTTTGAACGTTCGAGTCCCATAGACTTTAATAGGGTTCTAAAGTTCACACGAACTTTAGGTCTGTTCACAGGTTCGACTCATCCCTACCTATGACATGAAACTATCTTCCACAACCCCATCCTAGTAGCAGAGTTTGGCTGTTTTTCACCCAGTTTTAAGCCTCCTACACAGCTGTTTTACACTGTTACCCACTGTCAGCTCTGCCATCTCCTCCACTAAAAAAGGGTCCTAGGAAACTTGCCTTTTATAGGGAGTGGGCTGGTATATAAGAAAGTCTTCATTATCTGTTCTTCTAGACCACTTGGCTACAATTCAAAGGCTAGGAAATGCATCACTGGTAATTGGTTGCTATAGCAGTGAATGCCCAAAATAGTTTGCTGAGTCGATGCCACAAACCCATGCTCAACCCAAGCCCAAAGCTCATTCCTATTAAACTGACTGAAAGGAAGTAAATAAGAGAAGTTCATTGTTAGGGTTTTTACATCAACAATAAAATGAAGCCGGAAGGTACCCAGAAGGAGGAACAGACAGCTCTGGCAGGGGATGGTCAAAGAGGAGGTTGCTCTGTGCAATAGTGCAGGTAGTTATAACCTCTTTTTTTTTAGGAAAAAAAAAATATTATTACTTTATTAATATTATTATTACTGCAGTGGCTCATCTATTCTCCCTCTACTGGCTAATCTGCACATCTTTATATTTAATATGATAGCAAAATGATTGAAGAGCAAACAAAATTACTTTAAGCACACACTGCTAGATCAGAAAAAATATATATCTTTATTTGTTTTCTTTAAACAAAGATAGAACTCAAAGTTGGATTGTATATCAAAATGTTTGGAACAGTTTGTTCATTTGCCATAATACATATTGTATATTTTGTTTTCAGCATTTAGTTCTCTTCATTAGAAATGCAGGCATCTTATCAACTTTTTGCTCTAATAATTTGATAAAAATGAATACCAGGTGAATATTAACAATCTGCCCAGCAGCACATAGTGAACTAACAAAAGAGCCATTGGATCTCTTACCAGGCCAGTGAGGGCATTGTAGTGTATGCAACTGCCCTTCTGGTAGGAAGCTTCCTTATCAT
This sequence comes from Lithobates sylvaticus, assembly GCA_028564925.1. Taxonomy (NCBI): domain Eukaryota; kingdom Metazoa; phylum Chordata; class Amphibia; order Anura; family Ranidae; genus Lithobates; species Lithobates sylvaticus. The sequence goes on along the minus strand of CM053035.1, from coordinate 126,059,091 downwards.
TACTACTAAGGGGAACAGTGTGAGAAGAATCCAGTAAGGATCCCAGTTTTACTTATATAGAGAAAGCTAGGTATTATAGGACAAAGACCCTACTAAGGAAGCACAATACATTAGATTTTTGCCCGTGTTTGCCACTGTGCTGCAATGCATGATAATGTAAAGTACATTATTGTCTATGATGTCTATTCACATCAATGCAACATGATGCAGTGCGATTTATGAAAATGTACAGGCCCATCCATTAGTGCAGCATAGTGCCTTTTTGGCCCCTTAGACTTCAACGGAAGTGCATTAAAAAAGCACATGGATCATTAATGTATGTATTTTTTTTATGTGTTCAACAACTGATCTCCTCCTACAAAAAGCTTGACACATGAAAACACATCCAAAATACACATTAAAAACATGCTACAAAAAGCTCTGAAAAGCACATGAATATGCAATAGCACTAGTTTCTAACACATATAATGAAATTTATATTTTAGCCAATCATTATTATAATAGGAATTTATTTTATTTTTCCTGACAATAGAAAATCTTAACTAAGTATGTAAATGGATTATTTTACTATTAGATATTTTAATTTTATTTTTGAATTGTTGAACAATTTCTGTCAGTTTTGGATGGATTTACAGAGGTGTCTATAACATATACATGAATGTGGAACTATTTAATCCACTTTTCATAGATAGAATCGTAAAGTCTTGTTTAAGAAAAAAAAAAAAAAACATGTTATACTTACCTCCTCTGTGCAGGGGATTTGCACAGAGCAGCCTAGATCCTCCTCTTCTCGGGTCCCTCTTCGCTTCTCCTGGCCCCTCCCTCCTGTCGAGTGCATCCACAGGTACCTGAGCCGAGTTGCAGCTCCATGTGTCCTTTTAGACATGGATCTGTGGTTTGGCCCAGCCCCCTCTCTCTCCTGATTGGCTAAATGACTTTGACTGACAGCAGCGGGATCCAATGGTGCCACTGCTGTGTCTCAGCCAATCAAGAGTGGGAGTCCCGGATGGCCGAGGGACTCATGGACATCACTAGTAGATGGGGTTCAGGTAAGTAGTAGGGGGGGTGCTGCACACAGAAGTTATTTTTTTATCTTAATGCATAGAATGCATTAAGATAAAAACCGTCTGCCTTTACAAACCCTTTAACTATTTTTGTTTAAACCTAGCACCACTATTTGTAACTTCCTCTGATAAAGTCCACTCAGATAATTTAAGGAATTTATAAAAAGTGTCATAGATACCCTTTAGAACTCCGTTGGGGCACAGCACCCACATTGTCAGTGTTTGCACTCAATTAATTTACCTGTCAGAGACAGGGTACATGAATCTGTCAGAATTGTTGCACTGAGATCAGAATGTTCATACTGAACAATCCTTCCTCAGTGAGCCCCCTCCCAGCCACTGCACCCACCACACTGACAGGTGCATGGCTGAGGAGCTTTGTAGTAGGGGTGGGCAGAAGCTGATTGAGAACAAAAGTGAGGTGGACCTTTAAGGAACTAACATTTAATTCATTGATGGTTCCTCCCACCTAGTAACACAGGTCATTTGTCAAATATGGCATTGCTACATCTAGGTAGTGACATCACCAATATCCCTGACACCTTTATTTACCTTTTTGGCCCAGAAAACTCCCAGTCCATAGCTGAATGGAGCTGGGAATAGAGGCTTGTGCAGGAAGCTCTCAGATTCATAATAGCTTCCCAGCATAGACATGTCCCACACTGAGCACTGGTGTACCGCTGAATGCCAGCTAAGAGCTAGCTTTAATTCCAGCCAGTTTACTAGATTGTAAACTTATGGTAATTCGTCAAAAATGTGTCACTTCTATAGTGACAGGTTCTTAAAGTGGTGGTAGTTAGAACTACTTGAATTTGGCGATAATGTTACTGAAATAGGTTTAAATGCTTGCCTGAATTAGGGGCAGGATATTCTAAATGGATATAACACCAGAAGTGTGTTGTAAAGGCTTTGTTGACCTCCCCCCAACTTACCTGGGGGAAACCATCTCAGGAAATGGAATTGATATTATATTTAGTATTTTTGCTTCTTGAAGATCACATCTATTAATAAAATGTTCTGTTCGCTGTTTAAAATGTTTGTGCCCACATATTTAAAATTAGCTTTCTGAAACAATAGAACAAAATCAGTATACAAGTATAACTATTTAGAAAAAAACTGTAATCTTGAACGACATTCAATAGTAGCAAGTAGAATTGATTATGTACAACACACTGCAACTTACTATAAACCAGGTGAAAAACGCTTCTTGAGGATTTGCAATATCTCCTGCATGTATATTTTGCTGCGTGAGCACTCAGGGGTTTCATCTTCTTTTTCCAGAGCCATACAGTCCTGCTGTCTGGGTCATGATGTTTGTCATGTGTCTTACCGTGGTTGCTGTGACTGTTTTCATCTTCGAGTATTTCAGCCCTGTTGGATATAACCGAAGCCTCTCCACAGGCAAGCGTGAGTACTTGAGCTGTGCTATACTCTTTCCCCCTTTAACACTTAAATTGTTTCCTGTACTACTGTTTACCTGCTCTTAAAGAAGATCTCTGGTCTGATTAAAATATATGTATAAAAAAGAGGATATTGCTAAAAAATTAAGAGTGATAAAAAAATTATTAAAAACAATCTACTTAAAGTAAACCTGTCCAAAAGTAAAAGTCTTGCCTAAGAGCAGACACTGTAAGATGCTTAATATCACATTTTTAATAGATGTTGCATTAAATGCCTTTAAATCAGTACAGAGTTAATCATAAATGGGGAATTATAATTATTGTTCCAACTCTGGCATGTGTGGTGATCTATAATATATTTGGCGCAATCATTTACATACATGTGTTCACTTTAAGCCTGTATTTACATTCATATGTGTGTGTGGTTTTTAATTTTTTTAATTAAATTAATTTTTATTACATTTTAAATTTTTTTAGCACTTTTTTGCATTTAACTTTATTGCTATAACATTGTGTCAGGTACTCTTTATGAAGACACCAGCCATCTATTATACCCCTAATGCCTCCCTTCCCTATGCTCTAGCAGATCAAGTGCAGGATTATGTGTGATTTTCTGTGCATCCAGCTTTTTAGACAGGATTTTGACAGGTCTGAACTTGGAAATGTTTAGAGCTGAGTGCTTCCAGTTTCATAGTTCACACGGTAGATTGGAGAATGGATGTTCCCAGAACTCCTCCTGCTCACTATCCTGACAGTATTTGCTGTGGGCAGAGGCACAATACCTGCAAGCCAAACAGAAGTGATCAGGCGACATTACAGTTGCCCAGATCACTTGTACAGTATAGTGGTTACATAAAACTGATACAAGCTCATGGCTGCTACTTTGCACCTACTACTCTAGCCCAGAACTATGTGGGCCGTTCACATCAAATTCGTGTGATGCGAACGGTCCACAATGCACTGCGCCAGTCGCAGTGCATTGCTGGCTGATTGGCCAAGCATGCACTGTGACCCCGCATGCTTGGCCAATCATAGAGCCAGCGGCGAGGAGAGCAATAATTGGCCATAGGCAGGATGCCTGTGGCCAATTATAGCTCAGGGGGTTTAGTACACGCCCCACACTATATAAGGCCGGCAGCCTCATTTAGTGTTAGGAACAGTGAGAGACTGTACTGTTCTGTACAGTGTCTGCTTGTGCATTATCTGCTGTTTTGATTCATCTGCATTATCTGCTTGTGCTTCATCTACATTATCTGCTTGTGGATTCTGGGGATTAGTGTAGGGAAAGAGAAAAAATAGGCAGGGTAGTTTATTCTTCTCAGTGCTGTTCTCAATCTCTACCAATCCAGCCACCTGCAGGAGTAGTTAGTGTGTGTGCGTGCTGTGTTAGTATAGCACTGCAGTAGCACATTAAACCACCTTTACCCTTCTGGCCTGTTGTGTCATCTAAGGCAACCATCTGCGGCTAAAAAAAAAAGCGTGGGGTTTCCCCCAAATTCAATTACCAGGCCCTTCAGGTCTGCTATGTATATTAACAACAAAAAAAAAAGCTTGGGGTCCCCCTCAAAATCCATACCAGACCCTTATCCAAGCACGCAACCTGGCAGGCCGCGGGAAAAGAGGGGGGACGAGAGCGGCCCCCCTCCCTCCTGAACCGTACCAGGCCACATGCCCTCAACATTGGGAGGGTGCTTTGGGGGTCTGTGACCCCTCAAAGCACCATGTCCCCATGTTGATGGGGACAAGGGCCTCGTCCCCACAACCCTGGCCATTGGTTGTGGGGGTCTGCGGGCGGGGGGCTTATTGGAATCTGGAAGCCCCCTTTAACAAGGGGACCCCCAGATCCCGCCCCCCCTGTGTGAAATGGTAAGGGGGTACAAAAGTACCCCTACCATTTCACCAAAAAAGTGACAAAAATTTAAAAAATGACAGGAGACGGTCTTTGACAATTCCTTTATTAAAATCTTCTTTCTCCTGGTCTTCCTTCTTCCTTTCTTCATCCTTCGGTTTCTTCATCGTCTTCTTCTTCCATCTTCTACCATCTTCTTCCATCTTCTTCTTCCATCGATCCGCTTCTTCTTGGTCTGGTCTTCACGTCCGGCATCCTCTTCCACGGCGTCGGTGTCTCTTCTTCCAGATTCCGATAAGCCCCCCGCCCGCAGACCCCCACAACCAATGGCCAGGGTTGTGGGGACGAGGCCCTTGTCCCCATCAACATGGGGACATGGTGCTTTGAGGGGTCACAGACTCCCAAAGCACCCTCCCAATGTTGAGGGCATGTGGCCTGGTACGGTTCAGGAGGGAGGGGGGGCCGCTCTCGTCCCCCCTCTTTTCCTGCGGCCTGCCAGGTTGCGTGCTTGGATAAGGGTCTGGTATGGATTTTGAGGGGGACCCCACGCCATTTTTTTTTTTCCGGCCGGGGTTCCCCTTAAAATCCATCCCAGACCTGAAGGGTCTGGTATGGATATTTAGGGGGACCCCTACGTCATTTTTTTTTTTAAATTTGAAGCAGGGTTCCCCTTAATATCCATAGCAGACCTGAAGGGCCTGGTAATTGAATTTGGGGGAAACCCCACGCTTTCTTTTTTTTTTTTTATCAATGACTTTTTTTTATCAATGACTTTCAATGAATGACTGTTCTCTGTGTTATGGGAGCCGGCAATTCATTAGCCGCGAGTGATTTTAAATAGCTTTTTTTCCTGCAAAAATGACACTTTGTGCAGGGACAGTTCTAAGCACGGGAAACATGCGACCCTTCACAGGCATACTATACACACCCCCTGGGTACGAAATTTAAAGGAATATTACACTTTTATTGTTTCACATTAAGCATTATTAAAATCACTGCTCCTGAAAAAACGTCCGTTTAAAAAAAAAAAATTTGCATTGATACATGTCCCCTGGGGCAGGACCCAGGTCCCCAAACACTTTTTATGACAATAACATGCATATTAGCCTTTAAAATGAGCACTTTTGATTTTGAACGTTCGCGTCCATTGTAATTAATAGGGTTCGAATGTTCGCGCAAACTTTCGGTCCGTTCGCAGGTTCTGGTGTTCAGCTCATCCCTACTAGACACTTACTAGACACATCCAAAGAGCTAAACAAGGGGAAAGCCACTACTTAAAGTCATGTGCCCCATGGAACTATTAACAGAGCAGAATAAAAATGTATTTTGTAACAGTCTTATAAAAATTACATTTTTTCCTTCAAGTTATTTTCCAAATAACAGATAGTACTGGGCTTGCATAGAGGGAAAGGGTGATATCTGGGCCATTCAGGTGTATTTTTTTAACACAGCCATGTGCCTGATAAAAGTTCCTTTATACATTGGTCCACTGACAACACAAAGTAAATATAGAATATTACATAGATACATAGTCAGGTTGAAAAAGTCCATCTAATTTATTTATTTGCAATATTTAGTAATTGTGTGATTAAATAAAAACAAAATTGCTGAACATAGCAAAGAAAAGTATCTTTAGAACACACTTCATATTCCCCTGAAATCATGATAACTGACAGCACTAAGCAAAATAAAAGTAAATACCCTGATACAGCACAGGGGTCAGATACAGCAGTTAATGTCTGAATAATGCATATGTGCAAGGCTGTTAGAGGTATTCTTTATTATTTTATCTTTAAGTAGATGTGTTTTTTAACTGCACAGGAAAAGTTTTCAAAATGCTGTTATGGTATATGACTGGTTTAAATGACAAATAGTACTTTTTTTCCTTTTTATTTCTCTAATTTATTAATTTATGTATTTAATTACTTATTTTTGTGGGGTGTTTTTTTTCTTCTTTTAATTTACTCTCGTCTCTCTTTACCTACTTTTATGATGTCTTTTTTTCATAGTGTCCTATATTTAAGATGTCATTTTATTTATCCCCTGTGTTCCTTGTTCTGTATTTTTGTAACATTAAACTGAAAATTTTGTACCAGTGCTAGTGTCATCTCACAGTATGCTATGTCATATGACTATCTTTAATAGTGGTAAAGTGCTGTCTGCTTCCAAAGCTTTTAGCAAATACAACTTCCCACAGTAGTCACTTTTTAAGATTTTTCAGAATTTACTCTTCAACAGAGATCCTACTGTACAAGAAGCGGTCTGGAAAAAAAAGATTCTTCTTGAGAATGGCAATTGAATAGTCCTCTGTGTTGCTTTCCATTAGGTGAAATACTTATAGAATTATTATATAAAACACAGATGGCCTTGCTTCTGTTTACCTCTTTAAAAGCACAGCTACATTTTATTTATATGATGTCTAGATATAAGGCATTGTTTAAAATGTTTTCAAAGATCTATTTTTTTTAATATTTATATATTTTTGGTAGAAGTAGTTTAAAGTGAAAGAAAAATATATTTTATGGAGAATTACCATCTGTAAAGTGTTGTTTTGTACTAATAGTGCCAAAACTACAATTTAGCTGTCTATACATAATCAATCAAATGTAGTTCTAACTTAATACAAGATAAATTACACACCTTCATTCAAATGAATCTATCACATTCTTAAAAAATTGGAAGTGTCTGTAAAAGAAGACATAGGAGTATAATACGTACCTGTTCCTCCATCATTGCTGCTGATCTACTTACAGTTGAAGAGCTACCGCTGATGAAAAATATTGTATTGGGTTCATTATAACCTAGGATGATAAACATTAAAATAATGGGGGCCCAAATCCAATTTAGACTGGACTATTCTAAAGTAAAATCCATAGCCTATGGATAAATTGGCATTGCAATAGGGGCAGTACAGTGGCTAAGTGGTTAGCATTTCTACATAGTGCTAGGGTCGTCGGTTTGAACCCCAACCACGGCACTACTTGCTCGAAGTTTGCATGTTCTCCCTGTGCCTGAATGTTTTTTCTCCCATACTCCAAAGACATGCTGGAAGGTTAAGTGACTCCCATCTAAATTGGGCCTTGCATGTGTATGTGAGTTGATGACTTTAGATTGTAAGCTCCTTGAGGGCAGGATCTGATGCGAATGAATATTAAATACAGTAATATATAAATTGACCGTGCTGTACCTGTAATACAAAATAAATAAATTGCAATATGAGTGTTAAAACCAACATGTACTTTGCCAACTCAGGGTTTGTATTTGCAAGGCATGGTTCAAGGAATACAGTGTCAATATACCTTTTAATGCACTTTTGCTTTGCTGTGAAGAATTATATTAGCACAGTATGGGGAGGCATGCCATAGAACTTATTTTCAAGTAATTTAGCACTGACAATTATTTACATTGAAGACTTTTATATCTTCAGAATACTTATTTTTTCAAATAGAAATGCCTCAACTGCTCAGCCACTGATGGAAAGAACATTGAGGAGTATTCTTCCTAAAAAGATTACAAATCTTTTAACTTAAAATATCTGACAACTTGCAAAATATTACTGCGGTTACAGGAGAAAATACAATCATAGTGCCAAAGATATGTTCTTTTTCCATCTGGTACACGGAGAAAAAATACTGTCCCTCCAGAGTTGCACAACCCAAGAGAAATAGACTACTTTTAAGATGTAACTCAACTTATTTTGCTAAGATGAGGGTGTTTCCTACAAGCATTACTATATTAATATTATAATACAGTATTTGTATAGTGCAATCTGTGCAGGGTTTTACAAAATTAAGAGAGACTGTACAATTATAACACAATCCAACACAGGAGGGTTCAGAAAGACCTGTGCGTGACAGCTTGCAATCTAAATAGAGAAGCATGCAATACAAAAGGTAATAACTGTTGGGAGATGAGTTCACAGAGAAAGTAACATTCCAGTTGTCACCAAGAGGTAGGTTAGACTTCCCCGAAAAAAGATGAGCTTTCACGGATCACCTGAAGGTAGACAGAGTAGGAGATAGACAGATGGATTGTGGTAGGAAGCTCCAGAGGAAAAAAGATTCCCTGGAATAATCCAGAAGACAACCATGAAAGGAGGTGATGAGTGGGTTATAGAACAGGAAGTCTTGGGAGATATGCTGAGGCACAGTTGTGTCTTGGGGCAGAGTCGTGGATGGCTTTGTATGTTGTAGTTAGTATTTTGAATTCTGTGCCTTGAGTGAGTGACAGCCAGAGTAAAGACTGGTACACAGTATGAGCTTCGGTCATAGTGGTACACAATGTCAGATCCAGTCAGAGCCACTGTACTTACTATGCAAACTTAGTATAGCGATCTCTCCTGCTGAGCTGTTGTGTTGTGACCCCACCAGAACACTCTGATCAAGGCTCTCCACCATTGGCTGAGAGCACTGTTTGGGAGTAGGTCGGTTGTTGGTTTTCCAGCATTCTCGTCTGAAAGAAGGTGGCTAAACGACTTCTGTCGGAGAGGGTGGCATACACATGGGCCAAATGTCAGACATTTTTTTTAACTGCCCGATGTCTCCCGACATTGTACAGGACTTATAGCAGAGAAAGTTGGCAGAAACACCAAGTGGTTGGTTAGATAGATGGATCTGCCAGCAACATCCATGATAGATTGAATAGGGGATAGCCTGTTTAGAGGTAGACCAGCAGGGAGGGAGTTGTAATAATCAAGGTAAGAAATAATAAATATATGTATAATATATATATTATAGTTTTTTTACATAACAAACATTTAATATTTACCTGCTCTGTGCATTGTTTTTGCATAGAGCAGCCCCAAACATTCTCTTCTCGGGTCCCCCCAGGACCCCTGACTCCCCCTCTTCTCAGAGTGCCCCATAGCAAGCCACTTGCTATGGGAACATTTGTGCATGCTCGCTCCCGAGCCCCACTCTGTGTGTTCATAAGACACCCAAACTGGGGCTCAGCCCCACCCCCCTCTCCCTCCTCACTGGCTGTTATTGGCAGCAGTGGGAGCCAATGGCTCCCACTTCTGTCTCTCAGCCAATGAGGAGGCAGAGATTCGGGAGAGCAGGTGCTCCTTAAAGAACCACTTTAAGATGGGGCTAATTTTGGAAATGTTGCAGAGATGAAGGCAGCAAGATTAGGGCTGTGATTTGCATTTGGAGCCGAGAGGAGAGGTCAGAGTACAGGATTACACCTGGCAACTTGGTTGATCTGAGAGGAATAATTAATTGCAGTTCTATTGATCTCAATGGAAAAGTTAGGGCAGAGGGAGGGGTGTGAGAGAGAATTTGAGGGAATATTATTAGCTCAGTTTTGGAAAACAATTTTTGGGGAAATGGTATGACATACATGTAGATATTTCAATTATTAAGATAATGATGCATGAGGAGACAAAAGGAGTGAGCTGCAAAATGGAAAGATAGATTAGGGTGTCTTCAGCATAGAGTCAGGAGGTTAGCAACTGACCCTGGAAAAAGGTGTAGATAGAGTATAGAGGACTGGGGACAGAGCCTCGAGGGAACCCTATGGAAAGAATTGGAGGAGAGGATGAGATAGATTTGTAGATGACACTATTGTTATTTTTGGAGGACAAGAAAGCAGAGTTTTTTTTAGGAGGAATAGGTAGTCCACCATATTAAAGGAAGCAGAAAGGTCTGATACAATAAATATGGAGTAGTGGCAGTTTCTGTGGAGTGTTGCAGGAGAAAGCCAGACTGTACTCTCTCCGAGTTCACTGAAATCACCTAAAGTGAGAATCAAAGACTATCCAGTTAACCCAATAAAAAAACAACTTGATAAACTCAGAGGCTATATTTTGACTCGGATAAGATTAGGAATCACAATTCCTGTATTTATTTTTTTTTTTAAATTTTTTATTTAAAGATGAGACACAGATACAAACATAAACATAAAGGAGACTTCGCGTTACATTTAGGCTGTGACAAACGCGTCAGATAAAATAACCAAAACAAAACAATTGCCTGTTAATGAGGGTCGCTATTCAGTCTAACCACTATTACTTGCTGAAGTCTAATATAGGGTAAACATAAACATCAGTGCCCATCACTTTTTACGTCTTTTTATATTGAAAGATAGTGGAGGAGAAGAAAAAGACAGAGAAAAATAGGGGGGGGGGGGGGGGGAAGATAAAAAAAAAAAAAAAATGTATACATACACACACACACACGAAAATATACAGGGAGGAAAGGGAAGGGGTGGAGGGGGGGGGGGCTTGCCCCCCGGGAGCCGGGTTTGGTAATGCTGGGATGTCTATAGTGATCCTAGACAGAGGATCCTGCCGTGTATTGGAGGAACTCATCAGAGAAGCAAAAAAGGTTCCAGTGAAACCATCTGGAGCTATGTTCCTCCGACTTGTCTCGCAGCGCCGAGGTCAGATCCTCCATCTGCTCAATGTCCTTCACTCTTGCGAACCACTGGGCCACCGTTGCAGATTGTTGCTTCCAAAGAGGTGGGATGCTGGCCCGGGCCGCATTAAGGAGGTGCTTGAGGAGGGATTTGTGTTAACGTTTCCTTGAAAGAGGCGTAAGGTTAAGGAGGACCGCAGCTGGGTTATCCTGGAGGGGGATGTCTGTGAGTTTCTGTACGATCTTAAGGACTGCCTGCCAAAAAGTTTGGAGTACAGGGCAGTCCCAAAAAATGTGTAATAGAGTGCCTGGGTGTGAATTGCAACGCCAGCAGCGGTCTGTTTGCAGAGGGAATATTTTAGCCAGTACCGAAGGAGTTCTGTACCAGCGCGTCACTATTTTATATGCGGTCTCTTGATATTTGCTGCATAGTGAAGATTTCTGCGCAAAGAACAATATGCGTTCTTTTTGTGGTTCTGTGAAGGTGACTTGCAAATCTCTCTCCCATTTTGCTAAAAATGGTGGGTCTTCAGTGGCGTGGAAGTCTAGCAGAAATTTGTAGGAGGTCGACAAGGTCCTCCGGATCGGTCCCTCACCCATGCACAGTTCCTCAAAGGAGTGGAGTTTTCTGGCAAAGTGTGTTGGTTTGGGCAATGAGCCAAGAAAGTGAGATAACTGGTTGATCCTCCAGTGGTCTAATTGGAGTGGAGCCTGGCCCGAGAGCAAGCTCTCTGTAGCTAACCAACCTGAGGGACACAGGAGCGAAGAGGCTCTCATGAGTCCCTGTGGGGCTTGCGATCGGAAGGATGGGTCTGATAGGCCAGGTAGAAAATCCAGGTGGCCAATAAGTGGCGTCAGTGGGGATGGAAAGTTTTTTAAAGAGGCTAAGCGAAAAAACCTTTTCAACTCCACAAGAGTTGGTCCAATCAGGGGATGAGTGGTCAGGTGGGTGGCATGAGTCGTCCCCGCCCAGGGTAGACCCGCTAGTGGGGCTCTGGCCGCCTCCTGTTCAAGTGATACCCATAGCTTCAAATCACTGTGACGGCACCAGTCCACGACTCTGGTCATATGTGCCGCAGTATAGTATAGAGCTGGATCTGGAAAACCGAGGCCTCCTCTAATCTTTGATCGCAAAAGGAGTGCTCTGCCAAGACGTGGGTGTTTTCCACGCCAGATGAATTTGATAAAAATTGAACGGACGGCGTGGAAGAATGTCTGAGGTATCTTGACGGGCAGAGCCTGCAATAAATACAAAAGTCTGGGCATTGCGTTCATCTTAAGTATATTGCAACGGCCAAACCAGGAAAGGGCCAGAGAGTTCCACCTCTCAAGATCGGCAGCGAGCGTAGATAGAAGGGGCTGAAAGTTCAGGGTGACGATGTCTTGTAATTTGGCAGGGATTTTCGTTCCCAGGTATTGTATTGAACGTGTAGCCCATTTGAATGGGAAGAAGGGGCGTAAGTTAGAAATGGTAGAGTCTGACAGGGACACACTTAAGGCCTCTGATTTCTGTAGATTAACCTTAAAATTAGACAGGGAACCATATCGCTTCAGCTCCTGTAACAGTGAGGGAAGAGAGGTGAGGGGTTCTGTGATGTAGAATAAAAGGTCATCAGCATATGCTGCAACTTTGTGCTGATAATGACCCGATTGAATGCCTCTTATGGACTGATTACCTCTGATATGTTGTAGAAAGGGTTCCAGGGAGAGAACGAACAGTATCGGAGACAGAGGACATCCCTGTCTGGTGCCGTTCGCGATAAAGAAAGGGCTGGAGTCGCAACCGTTTACGCGTACAGTGGCTGTGGGGTTATCATAAATGGCTGCAATCCACGACAGGATGGGGTCTGGCACACCTACAAATTTAAGTGTCTCCCGTAGAAAAGACCAATCCACCCTGTCAAAAGCCTTTTCGGCATCCGTGGAGAGGAGCAGCAAGGGTATTCGGGAACGCTTTGCCTTGTCTATAATGTTCAATGTCCTGGTGGTGTTGTCCCTGGCCTCTCTAGTTTGGATGAAACCTACTTGATCTAATCCAACTAGACGTGGTAATAGAGCATTCATCCTCGAGGCAAGGATTTTTGTGAATAGTTTCATGTCACAATTCAGAAGTGAAATGGGCCTATAGCTGGCGCATAGTAGGGGGTCCTTGCCCGGCTTAGGGATCACGGATATTGAGGCACGCAGCATGTCTGCAGGGAGAATGTGTCCGTTGGTCGCAGCGTTAAAGGCTGCTAAGAAAGATGGGGCCAGTGTGTCCTGGAACAGTTTGTAATAGGGGAGGGTAAAACCATCCGGTCCGCGGGCTTTACCGGCCTGTGTGTCAGCTATTGCGGCTGCAAATTCCTCTTTGTTAATAGGTTTGGACAGGGCCACACGCTCCTCTGTCGTCAGCATAGGAAGGTCAACTTCTTGGAGGTAATTACGAATATCCAGAACCTTTTGGGGTAACATCTGTGGGGTGGAAATTGGATCCAGGTTATACAATTTGGAGTAAAAAGCACGGAAGGTATCTGCAAGTTCTGGGGAGGAGTGAACCCTGGAACCTGATGGCGAGAGGAGTGCGGGTATATATGTTCGAGAGCGCTTTGCGCGTAGGGCGTTGGCCAGTAATCGACCACATTTGTCACCGTACTCGTAAAAAGAAAGGCGGGCCTTCAGTAATACATGCTTCGCCTCGTATAAAGAGTGGTCTCGTATCGCTTCCCGAAGACGGAGCAGTTCCGTTTCGGTGGCATTGTTTGGCCGGTTCTTATGTTGGCGTTCCAAAGTGTGGAGTTGCGTTAAAAGGTCAGATAAGGTTTTGGCGCGACGTTGTTTGGCCGCATGACCGTGTTTAATTAGAATGCCTCTGATGAAGCACTTATGCGCTGACCACACAGTGGCTGGGTTGTCTACCGAGTCTATATTGACTGAAAGATAGGACTTAAGTTCCCTGAGGACATCTGCTGCAATATCTTGGTCTTTTAGGAGCACCTCGTTGAGTCGCCACGTGGTTGTTCTGGGGGACGCTTGCGTAATAGCCAGCTCCAACAAAATCGGGGCATGGTCGGACAGTGCTATATGACCTATATCCGCCTTGGTAACAATAGGGATGGCTGAGTGTTTTAGGAAGAATAGGTCGATTCTGGAGTAGGACCCATGAACGGTAGAATAGAAGGTATAGTCCCGCTCTTGTGGGTGGACTGTTCTCCAGATATCAACTAGTTGGTGCGAGTGTAAAAGATCTTTTAGGCGTAGTCGGGTTCCCCTAGGGAGCGACGACAGGTTCGAGGAGGAGTCCTTATGCGGGTCTAGTGTTAGGTTGAAATCCCCTCCCAAAACCAGAGTTCCCTCAAGGAATGAGTCGAGGGTGGATAGGAAAGCCTCGAAAGTGGGGAGCGGGTTGGAATTCGGGAGGTAGATGTTTGCAAGAGTGAAGGTCTGAGAGCAAATTTTACCCTTTATGAGCAGGAATCTGCCCTCTTGGTCGCGATAGTCGTCGAGGAATTGCCAGTGGAGGGACTTTGAGATAAGTATACTAGTCCCTTTTGATTTAGAGGATGATGACGGGCTATGGTATGCCGTCGAAAAATGTTTGTTTGTCAGCTTAGGAACCTTGTCTGCCCTAAAGTGAGTCTCTTGGAGAAATGCAATATGGGCTCTTTGTCTCCAGAGCTCGGCAAGGCAACTGGTGCGTTTCTCTGGGGAATTCAGCCCCTTTACATTCCAAGAAAGGATCCTGACCGTCATGTTGCCTGAGACTATGTCAACCTGTGTCGGATCCCGGGGTACAAGGGAAGGGGTGGGAGAGGGAGGGGGAGAGCGGAAGGAAGAGAGAGAGGAAAAAAAAAAAAAAAGGGGGGGGGGGAAGAAGAGGGGGGAGAAAGAAGATGCAAGAGAAAGAAGATGTAGGATAAGAAGAGAAATAGAGATCAAAAAAAAAAGTGAACTCCGCAGAGAAAAACTACTGCCACCAGGGCAGAGTGTGCCTAGTGGGAGGAGTGGTAAGGCACAGCTAAGTTCCGGGCCCCGGCCACGTGGACCCCCATAGCCTATGTGGTCTTGCCGTTAAGGCACTCCTGTTAATACCCGGCTGAGGAAGAGAAGAAAAAAAAAAAAAAATACTCTTATATAATAAAAAAGAAAAAAAACAGTAACCAAGTTGTAGAACCTGTAAATAAAAAGGTAGCAGTTAGGTGAGCAGGTACATCCTAACATTTGCACACAGATAGTCAGAAATGCCCTCGCTGGTACATACAAAACCCTAAGCAATTACATGTCTGTGAGTGCATCATCGTAAGGGGTAGTATAACCATTACATTGAGACTCTATGGTAAGAGCTATGTTGAGTGACCACAATACCACCAACCGGCAGCTGCAGCCTCCTCGTTGGTCTTATACTCTACGTCTGTGTGCGGTCATTGTGGAAGAAAAAAAAATAAAAATAAAAAAAAAACACAATACAAAAAAAAATTTTTTTTATAAAAATGAATAAATAAAAAAAAAACAGGTTAGAGATATGCCCTCGGTTATGTGGGGTCAATGGAGCCTTTGTTCACCCTTGGACCAGAGTGGGCTGAGTAGTACACTGGAAGTCCTTCAGTGCGCAGACCTTGCATACATTGTTTTGGGCATTATTCCCGTAAGTGGCGATAAAAGAGTTATGCTCAAACTCCAACTTGGGAAACAAGAAAAAAGGAATACTGAACTGTATACGTGTTTGGTATTTGGGTATGTAGAATCATCACGCCACTTCTTCATTATTCAGTGGTTGTGGGCGGGAGTTCCTTCCTCGTCTAGCTTGAGAGTGATTCCCCCGACCGCGTCGGCTGTAGTGGGCCCTTTGTGGTCTACCCGAGGGAGCTTGACGCGACGGATCTTTAGCGATAACAGTCAGCAGCCAGTTGGGTACTGGTATCGGATCCATGTCGGCAAAGGAGAACAGGTCTGAAAGCTCTGAAGGATGCCGCAAAGAAAAGGTATCTGGGCCTTTGCGGACTATGAGATGGAACGGGTGACCCCACTTGTATGTGAGACCCTTCTCTCCAAGACCATCTAGTAGAGGCTTCAGCGATCGTCTCATGAGGAGGGTCTTCCTGGAAACATCTGGTAGGAGGTGGACAGCTGCGCCATCAAATTCCAGGACTCCCACCCGCCAGGCCTGCTGTAGTATAGCTTCCTTGAGGGTGAAGGAGTGTAAACAGCATAGGACGTCCCTTGGTCTGTCGGATGGCTCTGATCGTGGGCCCAAAGTTCTATGTACTCTGTCGATGGTAATCTCAGAGTCTGGTGGGCGGTCCAGGTAACGGTTAAAAACATTAACCACTGTCGCACGTAAGTCTGAATTTGGCACACTTTCGGGCAATCCCCTCAGCCTGATATTCTGCCTGCGGCTGCGATTCTCCAGGTCGTCTTGGAGAAGGTGCAGCTGTATGATCTGGTCAGTCAGTTCAGATTGAGACGTCTGTAGGGCTTGCACAGATTGGGACTGTATAACCTGTTCCTGCTCTACGACATTAATGCGGGAGTCCAGGACAGCTGTGTCCTGCCTGATAGATTGTATCTCTCTCTTCATGGCTGTCTCCATTCTCTGAACAATTGATTCCAAGTCAGATCTAGTGGGTAATTTCTGCAGGAAATCCCACAGTCTTTGTTCAGAGGATGCATGGAGAGGGATACCCTGTGATTGCTGTGTGCAGTAAAGGGTACTCACTGTGCTCAGATGTGTGGGAAGCTGCCTCTGTTCCTCCATTCCTCCCGGGCTGTAGTACAGAGCGCTGGGTGGGATGGGAGCTGAGGGTGACGCTGGAAGCAGGCTGCCATCTCTGTCAGGTGATGCTGCCAGTGATCTGGGGAGGCAGGGTGAGAGGTCGCTGGGTGGTGAGAAGGGCGGCATTGTGTGATCATCCGCCGTCTGAAGAGGTGGTTCAGCTATGCTGTGAGCCTCCGGAGCGTCCTGAGCTGCAGGGCGGGCCGGCGCCATCTTGGCGGTTGCTGGTGTGGAGGCCGCCGGCTGCAGAGAGCGGAGGTAACGGTCCATAGCGGTCCCTGGAGCGGGCGAACGGCGCTTGGGGTTCCCCGGGGGTCTGGGGAGGCGGGTGGATGCCGGTTAGATGCCGATAATGTGGGGTAATTTGCCGCTTGGGATTCACTGGCCGGGAGCCCTGGATAAATGCGTCCTCACGCCGCCATGCCTAGGCCACGCCCCCAATTCCTGTATTTAGTTAGTGGAATGCACAATATTGTGCTACCGCTGTACATTTTAGGCAGTGCTGGATTAAACCCTATAGAGACCCCTAGGCAACTGAAACATTGGGCCTCCCTTGCAGGTTTATGGAGGTTTCTTTAATAAAATAACATTGAACTAAGTAGTGTGCTTGTTGGCCACTAGATGGAGATTACAATCACTACTGTACATTACACATACGTAAGTTGCATTGCAATTTAAAAAAAAAATGACGGCTGAAGGAGATTTAGTTTTAAGAGACAAACTGTAATGTGAACCTGATGTCTATGGTTTATTTACTTTAAGTTGTTATTGGGTACTTTACATTATTAACAGCATTTTCTTTATGGTAAAGTTTTAATTTCTTTGATTTGATTCATTTCTTATATCTTTTGTAAAGAAACAATGTGTAAAGAAAAAAATTGAGACCAAAGTTTCAGTACTTTATGATTAAAAGAGAACAATGACAGATCACCTCAAACTCATATATAATTAAAAATTGTATAGAAATTATTTTTTTTTAAGCATTAACACATATTGATAACATTGTTTACAACAATCTGACCTCTGAACAATAAAATTAACCAAGCAAAAAAAGGGTAGCGCTCATATACTGAACATAAAACAATAAAGTGTACAAAGTGTTATATTACAATGAAAAGTCAGTTAACCACTTGACCACTGGGCACTTAAACACCCTTAATAACCAGACCAATTTTCAGCTTTCGGTGCTCTCACATTTTAAATGACAATTACTCAGTCATACAACACTGTACCCATATGAAATTTTTGTCCTTTTTTCACACAAATAGAGCTTTCTTTTGGTGGTATTTAATCACCGTTGTTTTTTTTTTTTTTTTTTTGCGCTATAAAAGAAAAAAAGACAGAAAATTTGGTAAAAAAATTAATTTTTCTTCGTTTCTGTTATAAAATTTAGCAAATTTGTAATTTTTCTTGATAAATTTTGGCCAAAATTTATACTGCTACATATCCTTGGTAAAAATAAGTACAAATTGGGGTATATTATTTAGTCTTTGTGAAAGTTATAGAGTCCACAAGCTGTGGTGCCAATATCTGAAAATTGATCACACCTGAAGTACTGACGGCCTATCTCAATTCTTGAGACCCTAACATGCCAGAAAAGTACAAATACCCCCCAAATGACCCCTTTTTGGAAAGAAGACATTCCAAGGTATTTAGAAAGAGGCATGGTGAGTTTTTTGAAGTTGTAATTTTTTCCCACAATTCTTTGCAAAATCAAGATTTTTTTATCCTTTTTTTTTTTTTTTCACAAAATTGTCATATTAGCAGGTTATTTCTCACACACAGCATATGCATAGCTCAAATTACACCCCAAAACACATTCTGCTATTACTCCCGAGTATGGCGATACCACATGTGTGAGACTTTTACACAGTGTGGCCACATACAGAGGCCCAACATGCAGGGAGTGCCATCAGGTGTTCTGGAGCACCCAGGACAATTCTGACATTTCTCTCCTACATGTAAAAATCATCATTTATTTGCTAAAAAATTACATAGAACCCCAAAACATTATATATGTTATTTTAGCAAAGACCCTAGAGAATACAATGGCGGTCGTTGCAACTTTTTATCTAGCACGGTACTTGCGCAGCAATTTTTCAAACGCGTTTTTTTAGGGAAAAAAAAGTTTTGTGCTTTACAAAAAACAAAACTGTAAATTTAGCCCAATGTTTTTGCATAATGTGAAAGATGAAGTTACGCCGAGTAAATAGATACCTAGCATGTCACCCTTCAAAATTGCAGACGCTCGTGGAATGGCGCCAAACACTGCTACTTAAAAATCCCCATAGGCGGCGCTTTAAAAATGTTTTACTGGTTACATGTTTTGAGTAACAGAGGAAGTCTAGGGCCAAAATTATTGTTCTCGCTCCAACGTTCGCAGCGATACCTCACATGTGTGGTTTGAACACCGTTTTCATATGTGGGCGGGACTTACGTATGCGTTCGCTTCTGCATGCGAGCACACGGGGACAGGGGCGCTTTAAATTTATTTATTTTATTTTATTTTTTTCATTTTACTTTATTTATTTTAGTTTGACACTTTTTTTCCCCCCAAATTTTTTTTTGATCACTTTTATTCCCATTACAAGGAATGTAAACATCCCTTGTAATAGGAATATGGCATTACAGGTCCTCTTTACAGTGAGATATGGGGTCAATAAGGCCCCACATCTCACCTCTAGGCTGGAAAGCCTGAAATATAATTAAAAAACGATCCTGGCTTCGATCGTAGCGAGCATTGCATGGTATCGCAGGGTATCGCATGGTATCGCAGAATATCGCAGGGTATCGCAGGGTATCGCAGAATATCGCAGGGTATTGCAGGGTATAGCATGGTATTGCAGAGTATCGCAGGGTATGGCAGAGTATCGCAGGGTATGGCAGAGTATCGCAGGGTATGGCAGGGTTTCGCAGAGTATCGCAGGGTATGGCAGAGTATCGCTGGGTATGGCAGAGTATCGCTGGGTATGGCAGAGTATCGCTGGGTATTGCAGAGTATCGCAGAGTATTGCTGGGTATGGCAGAGTATTGCTGAGTATGGCAGAGTATTGCAGGGTATAGCATGGTATTGCAGAGTATCGCAGGGTATGGCAGAGTATCGCAGGGTATGGCAGAGTATCGCAGGGTATGGCAGAGTATCGCAGGGTATGGCAGGGTATGGCAGAGTTTTGCCGGGTATGGCAGAGTATTGCTGGGTATGGCAGAGTATTGCAGGGTATTGCATGGTATCGCAGGGTATTGCATGGTATCGCATGGTATGGCAGGGTATGGCAGAGTGTCGCAGGGTATGGCAGAGTATCGCAGGTTATGGCAGAGTTTTGCAGAGTATCGCAGGGTATGGCAGAGTATCGTTGGGTATGGCAGAGTATTGCAGGGTATGGCAGAGTATGGCAGGGTTATGGCTGAGTATGGCAGGGTATGGCAGAGTATCGCAGGGTATGGCAGAGTATTGCAGGGTATGGCAGAGTATTGCAGGGTATGGCAGAGTATGGCAGGGTATGGCAGATTATCGCAGGGTATGGCAGAGTATCGCAGGGTATGGCAGAGTATCGCAGGGTATGGCAGAGTATCGCAGGTTATGGCAGAGTATCGCAGAGTATGGCAGGGAATGGCAGGGTATCGCAGAGTATGGCAGATTATTGCTGGGTATCGCAGGGTATGGCAGAGTATCGCAGGGTATGGCAGAGTATCGCAGAGTATCGCAGGGTATGGCAGAGTATCCATCCATCCATGCTCAGCCATCCCTCCATACCCTGCAATACACTGCAGGCTATTGCTGTGTATTGCAGGGTATGGAGGGATGGCTGAGCATGGATGGATGGATCGGTGGCATGCAGAGCAGGCTGTGGGCACTACAGATCCCGCCCACAGCACTGCTGCCACCGATCCCTCCCCCTCTCCTCTCACACTGATCGGTACAGAGAGAGGAGGGGAGAACAACCGGCGTCATCAAATGACGCCGGTTTGCTTATATGTGATCGCTCCATCATTTGACGGAGCGATCACGTGGTAAACGGCCGCGATGATCCTCTGGACCCGGCGATCACGGATGTTCTCGAGTGCGCGCCCCAGGGGGCGCACAAGAGAGGAATTCTATGAGGACGTCATATGACGCCCTCCCAGAGTTAAGCAACCGGCCTGTAGCCGTCTTTCGGCTATGGGCCGGTTGTAAAGTGGTTAAAAAAAGTCCAAAGCACTGGTGTAAACGCAGTGTTTATCAATAGCAGAATAGAAACCATCCACTGTGCAGAAGATCAGAAAGGTGCTACTGTCTTCCACCTTTTATGCACTCACCAGATGACTGATAAATCTCAGAATATAGCATACGTGATCCAGCAGAATGATACACAAAGATTCAAACAATCAATGGTGTAAACACAGTGACTTTTGATAACAGAATAGAAATCATCCTCTGTGCAGGAAATGAAAAAGGTGCTGCAATTTTCCACCCTTTATGCACTCACCAGATGACTAATAGATATCAGTATTTTCAGGGCTGGGCTTAGCCATTCCTTCTCAGAGCAGGCCGCTCAGCTGTAGGTTAATTGCCAGCTCTAATCTTTCCACAGTGGCTCACCTGGTGATGATATCCTGCTCATCAGTTCTGCTGGCTACTTAAGCTTTTCAGTCCAGATCCTCTCTGCCCTCGCCTGATCAACATATCAGAGACTCTCACCTGTGTACCTGTGAAAAACTTGCTTGGCTGATGTCCCTTCTGGTTCCTGATCCTGCTTGCAGTTCCACTATGCTGATTTCCTGGCTTGTCCTGAAGTACACTGATCCCTGGCTCCCTGACGTCCTTGCTTGTCTGACTATGCGTTCCGGTTACCAAACTCTAGCTATGTTTTGACTATGTTTGCTCTGTTTACCTTTTACTATTATTATTAAACTAGTGTGATTTTACTGCACTTCTGTCTTGTTCTGACTCATGGTTTCTGACAGTAGGCGAAGGCCATAAATTCAGAAGTAGCAGTCAATCCACTTGTTGGTAATCGTTTTCCAAGATTGGATGAGCAGGATCACTGTATGGATCAGTTTGCCATAATGTTACAGACGCTCCTGAATTGCACGGCTCACCAGGAATCTCCCACTATGGCGGCTCCAGTGCAACCTGTGTTGCAGGCCACCCCTGCTGCTGCTCTGTGAAGGCACCCGCCTTGAGTATTACCTCTATATGAGGTATGTCTGGTTCTGCTACGCTTCCCCAGTGATTTGGGGGCAATCCAGTCCAATGCAGAGGGTTTCTCAACCAGGTACAGTTTGAGATGCTGCCCCAGGTGTTTCCCATGTACAGAAGTATAGTAGGTTTAGTGATATCTTTGATTTCTGAGAGAGCCTTGGCCTGGGCAAACCCTCTATGGGAGACACAAATTTTCCTGAGTTACCCAGAGATTGTAGCTTCCTTTAAAAGGGTATTTGATGTTCCTGCATGCTCCGCTTCTGCTGCCAAGTGCCTCATGTCCATCAAACAGAGTACGAGAACTGTTGCCAATTACGCCATTGAATTCCGTTTTCCAGGAATTTATCAAAGATATGCTCCAAGATTTGTTGCAGCTATGTGTGGTTGTTCATCTCGACGATATCCTCATATTTTCCCTAGAGAGCCACCACACAGATGTCTGTTGTGTGCTTCAGAAGCTGAGAGAAAACAATCTTTATTGAAAATTGGAGAAGTGCGAGTTCCATCGCAAACAGGTTACATAGTTACATATAGTTACATAGTAGATGAGGTCAAAAAAAGACACAAGTCCATCAAGTCCAACCTATGTGTGTAATTATATGTCAGTATTACCTTGTTGTGGTATGTTGTGGTCATTCAGGTACTTATCTAATGAACAAATTATGAACAAATTAAATAGGATTGTTCCCAGCACAGAACCCTGGGGGACCCCACTACCCACCCCTGAACATTCCGGGTACTACCGGGTACTTACCATTCGGGTACTTATCACCACCCTCTGAACTCGCCTTTGTAGCCAGTTTTCAATCCATGTACTCACCCTATGGTCCATGCCATCGGACCTTATTTTGTACAGTAAACGTTTATGGGGAACTGTGTCTAATGCTTTGGCAAAATATAGATACAGCATGTCTACGGGTCTTCCTTTATCTAGATGGCAACTCACCTTCTCATAAAAGGTTAATAGATTGGTTTGGCAAGAAGATTCTTCATGAATCCATGCTGATTACTTCTAATGACACTGTTCGCATTACTAAAATCTTGTATATAGTCCCTTATCATCCCCTCCAAGAGTTTACATACTATTGATGTTAGGCTAACTGGTCTGTAATTCCCAGGGATGTATTTTGGGCCCTTTTTAAATATTGGTGTTACATTGGCTTTTATCCAATCAGCTGGTACCATTCCAGTCAGTAGACTGTCAGTAAAAATTAGGAACAATGGTCTGGATATGACTTGACTGAATTTGAAGTACTCTCGGGTGCAAGCCATCTGGTCCCAGAGATTTGTTAATGTTAAGTTTCCCAAGTCTAATTTTAATTCTGTCCTCTGTTAACCATGGATGTGCTTCCTGTAATGTGTCATGAGGATAAACACTGCTGTTTTTGTTACTAAAGCCCTCCGATTCCCTCGTGAAGACTGAGGGGAAGAATAAATTGAATACCTTCACCATCTCCCCATCCTTTGTAACCAGATGTTGGGTAATGTCATTTCCACTGCTGGTTTTTCGATGGACCCAGAGAAACTTTCTGCAGTCCTGCAGTAGCCCTGACCCATGGGTATTCTTCCTCTGCAACGTTTTCTTGGCTTTGCCAATTATTATTACGTTTATTTGTAACTTCTCGTCCCTGGTCAAACCCCTGACTGATATGACCAGAAAGGACGGTATCCCACAGAGTTGGTCTCCGGACACCATTAAGGCCTTTGAGAGCCTCAAGGCTGCCTTTGTTTCTGCTCCTGTGTTGGCGCATCCTGATCATACGTTACCCTTTATCCTTGAGGTTGATGTTTCTGAGACTGGAGTTGGCACCCTTCTGTCTCAAACTCCTACCTCTGTGAGCGCTATGCACCTATTCCAAAAAATTGTCACCCACGGAATGCAATTACGAGATTGCGGACAGAGAGTTGTTGGCAATCATTTTAGCCCTGAAAGAATGGAGACCTCTCCTCAAAGGTACCACTGTGCTGGTTCTCATTCTTACTGACCATAAGAATCTCACAATCTTGTCTGAGGCTAAACGCCTCTCTCCCAGAAGGGCGCGATGGGCTCTTTTCTTGTCAAGCTTCAATTCGGTATTAAGAATGTAAGGGCTGATGCTTTGCCGTGACAATTTTCCTCCACTTCCAAGTTGGAATCGATTCCTATTCCAGTGATTCCTCCTGATTGTATTTTGACTACAGTTCGCACCAGTCTCACTTCTCCTTTGGGTGACAAGATTATTGCCACTCAGATCCATACTCCTCCTGAGAAACCTTGTAACCTTGTAACCCAAGGTGATCATCTCGTACAGGGGTAGTCAGTTTGTGTCCCGATTCTGGTGAGCAGTTGGGAATTCAGCTTGCTTTCTCCTCTGCGTATCACTACTTCCTGATTGCCCCCGTTTATGGTGAACTATGGTTTCCAACCATTCATGTTGCCTGACTCATTTGCTCCTCAGAGCATTCCTGTGTTAGTGGAGCATCTCTGTGGTCTTTGCGACATGCCAATGATAGGTACATACTCCATGATGACCGCCGACGCCTGCTCCTTCCTAACAGGTTGGGGACAGGGTCTGGCTGTCATCTCGCAACCTCCGACTCCGTGT
The DNA here is from genome assembly GCA_028564925.1 of Lithobates sylvaticus. Lineage (NCBI taxonomy): Eukaryota > Metazoa > Chordata > Amphibia > Anura > Ranidae > Lithobates > Lithobates sylvaticus. The sequence goes on along the minus strand of CM053035.1, from coordinate 126,034,903 downwards.
TCCCTCACTGAAGTTGGCACCTCATTTTATTGGGCCTTTCGGTATTCTCTGCAGGATTAACCCAGTGGCTTACGCTTTAGACATTCCTTCAAATGTGCGTATCTCAAATTTATTTCATACCTCCTTATTAAAACGTTTGGTCTGCAAACGCTTCACCACATCGGTGCCACATACTCAACCAGTGCAGGTTGAGAACCATGAGGAGTATGAAGTACAGTCCATTGTTGACTCCCATAGGTTCTGTGGGCACATACAGTACCTGGTTCATTGGAAAGGGTACAGTCCGGAGGAACGCTCTTAGGTCTCATCCTTGGATGGTCATGCCCCTGTCCTCCTCTGTGGTTACCATAAAGGTTTCCCCCCCAAACCTGGTGGTCCTCTGAGGGGGAGGGGTCGTTGAGGAGGGGGTACTGTCAGGGCTGGGCTCAGCACTTCCTTTTCAGAGCAGGCCACTCTGCTGTCGGTTAATTGCCAGCTCTAATCTTTCCACAGTGACTCGCCTGGTGATGATATCCTGCTCATCAATCCTGCTGAATACTTAAGCTGTTCAGTCCAGATGCTCTCTGCCTTCGCCTGGTCAACATATCAGAGTCTCTCTCCTGTGTACCTGTAAAAGTCTTGCTTGGCTGACGTCCCTTCTGGTTCCTGATCTTGCTTGCTGTTCTACTATACTGATTCTCCAGTTTCCTGATCTCCTGGCCTGTTCTGAAGTATGCTGATCCCTGGCTCCCTGACATCCTGGCTTGTCTGACTATCCGTTCTGGTTACCAAACTCAGGCTATGGTTTTAAATACTTTGCTCAGTTTACCTTTTACTATTATTATTAAACTAGTGTGATTTTTACTGCACTTTTGTCTCGGTTTGACTCATGGTTTCTGACGAGCATAGAATATCAACAATTCACCAGGGTGAAACATGGAAATCTACACAATCTCCATCATGGGACACTCCAACAGGGAACTTTATAAAAAGAAGTTCATCACACGAGCCCAGAAATGCTCTATATAGTGTAATATGTATTATCAAGTTAAACAACATAAAATTTCAAAGCAAGGATCCAATTAAAACATCATCATCAGCATAAAACATGCATAGACTCGATGCATTTACTAAGATAGTCACATCCAGGAAAACGGAAGCGGCTGCATTACATCAGCACATAGGCCCCATGGCTAATTTGCAAAAGCATTGAGGGGTGGGGGGGGGGAATGTATAAAAGCAAATAAAAATTCTTTAAAATTATATTTGGTGGAGAGCAGCCATTTTAGTAATGCTTAAAGTTAAACATTAAAAATGCTAAATTCCTTTAAAAAAAACATGCCCGTGGGGATGCCCTGACCCTGCCTGTGATGTGGCACATCAGTACGATGTACAGAACCTACTGCAGAAAAAACAGACATTTAGCCCTGGTTCAGGCCGGTACAAGTAGCATAATTTCAAAGGCGCACATCAGTTCGATTAGAAAAAAGTGTGTTTGTATTGTCAGCAAAACCGAGATTTCATTAATTTTTACCAGACCATTATCCCAGATTAGGGTCTCATAAAGATGTTAAGTGAAAAAAAAAACCCATGGGTTTCCCTACCTAATTCATACCAAGTCCTTCAGGTCTAGTATGCATTTCAATGCATGAAAAAATGTTTGGTTTGGATTTTTAAGGGGGAACCCCACACAAAAATCAAGAAAAAAAATCCATACAAGACCCCTATCTTAAATCCATACAAGACCCCTATCTTAGCATGAAGGCCAGGAAAGTGAAGGGATGAGAGTGTAAACCCCCTCCCGAACCAAACAAGGCCACATGTCTTCAACATGGGGGTACAAGGGGGACCCCTGGCAAAGCATCTTGTTCCCATATTGATGAGCATAAGGGGCCCATCCCCGCAACCCTGCCCTGGTAGTTGTAAGAGGGGTTGTGGAAGATGAGCTTATTGGAATCTGGGATAATCAGAAGAGGTCTCACTACTAAAAAACACACCTCTGGTCCTATTTCCACCTCCCCTTTGTATATATCAACTATGTTGTTTTGACAGAACCATAAGCTCATCCGGAAGGAAGGTAAGGCAAAAAAAAAAATATAGTCAGCTTATCAGCCCTTAGATGTGATGGCTCTGGTGATTCTGCCAGCAATACACTTCATGTTATAAAGTGACAACATTTACTCACCTTGAGGTTTCAAGAAGCAGTGGTGGCCCCCTAAGACAAATAGGCTGTTCACCCTGCAGAGAAAACTGCACTTCGCAAGGGAATTTTCCCATGTTCAGTAAATAATGTAGAGCTCTGTTGACTTCCAATCAGGTGCAAGCAAAAATTATTATATTTTTTTGTTTGGTTTTGGATTGCATAGTCATGAAACGCTGTATCTAAATAACATTGTCCTTTTTTCCCACAAATAGAGCTTCCTTTTGGTGGTATTTGATCACCTCTGTGTTTTTTATTGCACTATAAACAAAAAAGACAAAAATTTTGAAAAAAAAAAAAAAAACAATTTTTTTTTACTTTCTGCTATAAAACATATCCAATAAAAGAAAGATCTAATTTCTTCATCAATTTAAGTCAACATGTGTTCTGCATCATCTCAATAAGCATAAATTTATTGATTCGTGCAAAAGTTATAGCTTCTACAAACTATGCTATATATTTATGGAATTTTAACTTTTTTTTTTTACTAGTAATGGCGGTGATCAGCGACTTAGTGGGACTGATATATTGTGGTGGATAAATTGACAAATAACTGACACTTTTGACACTTTTTGGGGACCAGTGACACTAATACAAAGGATCAGTGCTAAACGTATGCACTGTTACTGTACTAATGACACTGGGAAGGGATTAACATCAGGGGTGATCAAGGGGTTAACTGTTTGCCTAGCTGGTGTTTTACAGTAGTGTGGAAGGTGCTTTTACTAGGGGAAGGCATAGATCTGTGTCCCTGATTTGCAGGAACACAAGATCTGTGTCCCTGTGAAGGCATCTGTGAAGGCATAGATCTGTGTAGAATAACAGCGGGAGCGAGTCGATGGTGGCGCACACTTGCGCCCAATACCCAGAAGTGCAGGATCACATATACATACGTGATTCCGTAGCAGTAAAACTGCTACAGGGCGGTCGGCAAGTGGATAAAGACTACAGAACCTCCCATTGCTATAACATAGGGAGGAGTTGCCCTGTAGCTTACAGATGTGAGCTAGACAGGGTTGATTACACTGCTTGAGATAATACAGCAGAATGCACAGGCCTCTTATGAGTTTACGGAACTTCTGCCAGGAGGAACAGATTTTTTTTACCACCTTCAGTGGTATACAGGGGGCAAATAAGAGAGGTTGTGATTTTCCAATAAATGGCAAAAATAAACTGCTAATAATTGGGAATCTCTATGATGAACATTATATACAGTTAAGCCTTGGATTGCGAGCATAATTAGTTCCAGAAACATGCTTGTAATCCAAAGCAGTTGTATATCAAAGCAAATTTCCCCATAAGAAATAATGGAAACTCATATGATTTGTTCCACAACCATTTATTTATAGGTCCTTTAGTTTATAGTCAATATAAAAAGATTATAGCCAAGTGATAGGTTGTGTAACCATAAAATGTCCATCCACAAATGGAAGCCTCCACAAGGGGATCAGAAGAATAATCCAGCAGGAGCTACAGAGTATAAAAGAGAAGAGAGGCGCCTCTAAGTTTAGCAATATGTGTCGCCTCTCTTCTCTTTTATACTCAGTTGTGACCTGACGCTATATATATGTATATGATATGTATATCAAGACATTGCTTGTATATCAAGTCAAAATGTATTAAAAAATGTTGCTTGTCTTGCAAAAAGCTCTCAAACCAAGTTACTCTCAAACCAAGGTTTTACTGTACTAAGAGTAATTTAGGTGAATCAGACATAAAGCTAGAACTGGAAAAAAATCTTTATTTTTAGGAGGTTTTTTACTTAAAACAAATTACTGTTTTGTTTGTTTTTTTCATTTTTCATGAAGATCTTGTTCTGAATGTAATCACGCATTTTTCCAGTGCCATGTTAAGTATGAAATGAATCAATTGCAAATTCATCCCAGTATGGAAAGTTAGCATCAGTGTGGTCTCACACCACAGTGCATCACATTGTGCACACCATTTACTAGACAGATTACTGTGTGCCTTTATATAGTTTTTCTGCTTCATTGCAAACTCATTTCATGTTCAGCTAGTTTTCTCGCAAAAGAACATGTAACACTGTTGACAAATGAAAATGTAAAAATGATTCATACAAAATGTCTTCAGAGGCATGTTTAGGTCATACTTTATCAGAGAAATGGCGTGCTGGGTACAAATCTTAGGAAAACTCTATCTGCACTGTTGTCATGCTTTGTAGTCAGTTGGTGTTTTTGTACTGAAAAATTGCGTTGCAATGAAAAACTAGATGCTTATAAATGCTGATGGGCTTCCTACTGGTTGCCTTCCTTTAGAACAATATTAATACATTAGGTTTATTAAGAAAAAGGATTTTTAATGTGTTGACCCGAAAATTCATACTTTTAAATAACAACTGACAGCTTCAGTCTGACTGATCACCAAACACCCAGGGTGCTTTAAATGCATTTTTTGATGGTGGAAATTCCTCATCTGTGCACTGTACCAGCAATACCAGTTGCTATTGACTTCTGTATAACTTTCCTGCCCATGCACAGATTGAAATTTGGTAAGTCCCTGCTAAACTGGCCAAATTTCGATCCATGGCTAGCTTAAAGGGTTATAAAGTCAGAAGGTTTTTTTTTATCCTAATACATTCTATGCAGTAAGATAAAATGCCTTCTGTGTGTAGCAGCCCCCCTCAGCCCCCCTAATACTTACCGGAGCTCCATCTCTATCCAGTGATGTCCATGAATGTCTCTGCCGTCAGGGACTCTTTCTCCTGATTGGCTGAGACACAGCAGCGGTGCAATTAGCTCCCACTGCTGTCAATCAAAGTCAGTTAGCCAATCAGGAAAGAGAGGGGCAGGGCCGAACTGCAGCTCCATGTCTGAATGGATACATGGAGCTGTGACTGCTGTGGGGGCCCTCAACAGGAGGGAGGGGCCAGGAGCACAGAAGAGGGACCCAAGAAGAGGAGGATCAGGGCAAAACCACTGCACAGGGCAGGTAAGTATAGCATGTTTATTATTTATATAGAAAAAAAATGAGACTGGACCTCTACAGTCAATCACTTGTGTGAGCATAGTTCTTCAGCAGTGTTGGATTGTCAGGGCCCTGTGGATCTATTGTTCCCTAAAGTATGCATAAGATAAGCTGCAATGCATACATGGTCAGAATGAGTATGCATGTCTGTGCACATAAAAAATAACCTTAGAACACATTTCTGTAGGTCTTGCATGCCTAAGCATATTTCTATTACTTACATGTTTCCTCATGCATGGAATATAATAGGATAGGATAAGAAAAATACTGTGTTTTTAATAAGGGCAATGAGTAAATAAAAGAACTATACCATCCTGAAGATTTATTTTGTGTTATCTCCCTCTGCTAGGTAAACATAGTCTTATCAAACAGAATTTGGAAGCAGTGAGTGTAATATCACTCTCTTCACTATGCTGCCAGCAGGACTTTATGAAGCAGTGAGTCAGAGATCAGAGCTAGAATTGTGGCATGGTGCAGAACTACTAAAATAAATACAAAGCTTGTCTGGCTGTCAATTTTTTTTTTCCTCTCTATTCCATGCATCTGCTTGAGATAATTGTTCTGATGTACATAGTATGCTCCAATCACAAAGAAAGGCTCAGGGGATGATTAGTATCTCTTACTGATCAAGAGAAAATGTGATTAGCTAATTAGAACACCAGATAAGAACTTTCCTTAATTCAGCTGCCATTAGTAGTGTGCTTATAATCTTCAAGTAGCTCAAGGATGAGTGTGTGTGCGTGTGTGTGACAAAGGATTGTAAATGAAGGAAAGTGGATTTTGTTAAGACGTTTTAAAGTGGAACTTAACCTCTCCTGAATGACCAGCCCCTGTTCTGTGCTGCCATTTAAAAAAAAAATAAACATTGCTCAGCTGCTCCACTGGTCTCTACCAGACATTTGGGAGCAGACATAACTGGCAGAAGATTTCTGTACATGTACACAAAAGCTGCAAACCTTTGGTAGATGGGCACTGTAGTGCACTGTGGCATATGTGCTCATGTACAGATGCTTGCAACTTAGTAACACACTGCCTCTTGGAATAGCTGCGACGTAGCAATCCCAGGAGGCAGCAGGGCCTGACCAAGACCAGAAACCTGCAAGTGCTTCTTTGCAGCACAAAATGAACAAAAAAGTAGAAAGCAGAATAGAAGAGTCTTTCATTTCTGGAAGAAGGTGGGGGCAGAAATAAAGTAAGATGAGTTTAAGTAAAGTTCTGCTTGAAAAATGGTGTTCTGAATTTTTGTAACCCATACAGTTATTAAATCTATAAACAAAGGTTGCTGACTGTCCCGTCAAGTGGTATCACATTGTTAAAGCAATAATTTTTATAGGCAGTTTGTAAAACAATTGAGGATCATTAAGGTAGCCTGTAAAGACTTAAAAAAGGGCTAATCGTGGAAGTTTGCTGAATTCTCTCTGTGACAAGGTTTTGCTATTGAGCCTGAAAAGAAAAGGGAAACAGAGGAGAAACTTTGACTTACTAAGGCTTGCAAATTTCTTTCCTGCAGTCATGGGTTAATTCTCCCATACCGCTGGGAGAAGACAGTAATTATTGCCAGTGGCTATAACAGCCGCTAGCAATAATTACATATAAAAATCTGGCAGGCTGGTTGTACCTAAGTTAATTGAACGATCAACTTAAGCCAGCCTGCCCATACATGGCTGGCTTAAGGGTCGGGGCTGTATTCACCATTAGCCAAATTATGCTTGTAAACAGTAGGGACAAAGAGATTTTTTTAATGTATAACTGCAAAACAATAAAATTGCTGTCATCCCCTTAGCTTATTTGAACCTTGCAATGTTCCAATACAGGTTAGGACCTTTTAAACAAGAAAATGGCTTTTCGATTTGGCGTGGAGTTCCCCTTAAAATCCATACCAGACCTGCAGGGTCTGGTATTGATATTTAGGGGGAACCCCACGTAATTTTTTTTTTTAATTTGACCCGGGGTTCCCCTTAATATCCATACCAGACTTGAAGGGCCTGGTAATTGAATTTGGGGGGAACCCCACGCATATTTTTTTTTTTTTTATCAATGACTGTTCTCTGTATTACGGGAGCCGACAATTCATTATAGCCGCGAGTGATTTTAAATGACTTTTTTTCCTGCAAAAACAACACTTTGTGCAAGGACAGTTCTAAGCATGGGAAACATGCGCCCTTTTACAGGCATACTATACACACCCACCAGAAACGAAATTTAAAGGAATATTACACTTTTATTGTTTCACTTTAAGCATTATTAAAATCACTGCTCGCGAAAAAATGTTTTTAAAAGTTTTTTTTGCATTGATACATGTCCCCTGGGACAGGACCCAGGTCCCCAAACACTTTTTATGACAATAATTTGCATATAAGCCTTTAAAATTAGCAATTTTGATTTTGTACGTTCGAGTCCCATAGACTTTAATAGGGTTCTAAAGTTCACACAAACTTTAGGTCTGTTCGCAGGTTCTGGTGCGAACCGAACAGGGGGGTGTTCGGCTCATCCCTACCCTGTACTATTCTGTTTTTTCTGTATAGTTTAATGATTTTTTCTTCTTCAATATTCTTTCCAGAGGTTTCACCATTTTATTCCCCCATAAATATCTTTATTTTGCAATTCTATTGAAGTCCCTTCTCATCTCCTGATCTAATTTAGTTTGTTCCTTTTTATTACTAGTGCCTGCAGCCAATCCCCTTCTCCCTTTTTTTATGCCCCTGTTCTAGTTCATGTTTTTTTTTTATTAATATTTCTATATTTTTTCTTTCTATCTCTATCAGGGTGCCCCTAATATAGGCCTTATGGGCCTCCCAGTAAGGGTGGCCTCCATTATCTCCTTTGTATCATTTATTTTGAAATATTGATCTATTTCCTCTTCCTCTTCTATACCCTGTATTAGTTCTTTGTTTAATCTACATGAATTGAATTGTCTTTGGGTACCTGATATTTTAATTTCCATACTCACCGGGGAATGGTCTGACAATGTTGTTATTTCAATATTTGTTTTAGTCACCCATTCTAATAACCTTTGTTCAACTAAAATATAGTCGATCCTTAAGTTAATTGCGTGCACATGGGAGTAGAATGTATAATCCTGGGTTTTAGGATGCTGCACTCTCCATCTATCAGTTGACAATTGACTTGTTTTCTGACTACACTTCTCTTAGATCCTTACCTATTTATCTGCTACCGAACCCCAGCTTGCTCACCTTTTGGTGGGGCGATCCTGAGGACCGTGACCAGGTACTAACATGCGGCAAAATCCATCTTCACCAACAGGAGCTCTGGTGAACACCGGTTAGTACTTAGACTCCTTAGACTTAGATTGCCTGTGTACCTATCCTGTTGGTTGGTGGTAGTCCCGCTATAGCAACCGGTCTTTAAACCTGACCCTTGACATACGCAATGAACACACAGATACAACATAAAAATACATTTTTATCTTAAACATTAAAATCTGTCTCTAAAAGCATACAGTAGCTGATATGAAGATAGTGCTTCCACATGAAGGAAGGCAGAATAAAGACCTCGTATATCACACCACCCCCCTGTATTTTTACATAATGCTATAGGGACTGACAACATGTGATCAATAATATCATAATCAGGACAAAGATGGTACAAATCAAATAAAACAGCTTTTAAAATGCTATGTTGAAGAAGGGTGTTTCACAGGAAAGCTTTTTCAGGAGGTAAACAATGTGCTATTAATAGAAAAGCTTAGATATTTTACATTAATATTAGTATATAATATAATCTTAAGTGTCAAACCATGTTTTAGAGACAATATATACTCACAAATAATACATAAACTACTACATTTTCATATGGAAGTAGAGTCATGTGTTGTAAACCCAAGGAGGAAGCAAGAACCCATGGCCACATCAACACAGGAAAGGACAACAGGCATCCAGGAGACCAGGATCATGGGATAACACATGTGCATAGCTTTATGCAGAAATGGCCCAAAAAGACATGCCATACTAATAAATAAACCCAAAGCTCTGAAAAGATATAAGCTACCACACCGCCCAATATGGAGGACTTATACCTGAAAATAGACAGCACAAAAACAAGAATCTGCCCATGAGGCCCCAACCAAATTCCTCCATAAATATATCTGTCTCTGCTCCCACATCCAACACCAGTAAACACTAGAGTAAAGGGTCATGAGTGGGCGTGCCGCTTTGCACTGGGCATGCCCATTGGTGGTGGGGGAGGAACAGAGCAGAAACCTCACTGCTCTGTCAACCCACATACTGCAGTATGCAGAATAACCTCACACTTTACCCAGGCTTGCGTGCTACACTACCCCATCTCCTGGTAACCAGCTCTCCTCTCGCTACAGAGACAAGAGGTGGAGATGATCCTCCACCAAGAAATAGTCTGCCACACAAAAAAAACACAATGCTTGACTAATCTATATCAATATAAAAAAAAGCAAAAAAAAAAAAAAAACAAACAAATCCAAAAGCAATACAGGATGTTTGAATAACAATAATCTATGGACAATACAAAACATGAAAACCAATACAAAATTAAATGACAACAAAGATAACAGTCATGATGAGGAGATACGTTCTTACCTATCCATAGTCCTGTTAAAGCAGTTAGAGCAAATGTCAGAGGGGAAACTCATCCAGAATATAATCAAGAATACATTCTCAAGTAATATGTTTGGCTACTCAACACAAAAAGACTTTTCCTTAATATGCATAATTAGAAGTACCAGTAAAAACCTTTTTTCATAACCTACAATAATGTTATCGAACAGGGTAATCAATACAAAAAATATGCAGGATTGGGATAAAGCTAGTTTCTTTAGGAATGTGAAATGTTCTTACTACACAAAGCATCACTGGAAAGAGACTCTACCCACTAAGAGTAATTTAAAAGAGAACCAAAATCAAGAGAAGCCCCCTTGAGAACTTGCAGAAATATGGATACACACCCAACAATTCACGCTTTTTTCAGTAGTGTAAGTGCATCAAAGTATCATTGTTTCATGGAGCTTGATCAACAGCTGTAAACAGAAGTAAGATAATAAGGACATCCATTCTTCACCTGACCCAAGGATCACTGTGATAGAGTCAAATGGAGCATAAGCAGCCAGTGGGTTCCACCCAAAAGTGGAACTTCTGCATTGAGGCCTCCTCTCCGGATCCTGTTTGTGGAACAAAGATTTTGGGGAGGAGGGGGGGGGGGCTGGTACCTGATTTTGACAGGTACCTTCTGCCACTTCAGCTCTGGTCGCCGTAGGTGATCAAAAGCGGAAGTTCTCCTTTCCCCTCCCTCTCAAAGTCTTCTGGGACACATGGCAGGTGCTAAAAGACTTTGAGACCAGTCACAGATGCGCAGTGGGCACCCGGCTGTGAGCTGTCAAAAGTTTTGGAAAGTATTCAAATACTTGAATACTTGAAATTTTCCACATTTTGTCAAAACGTAAATTTATTTTATCAGGATTTTATGTGATAGACACACAAAGTGGCACATAATTGTGAAGTGGAAGGAAAATGATAAACGGTTTTCAAAATGTTTTACAAATAAATATCTGAAAAGTGTGGCGTGCATTTGTGTTCAGCCCCTCTAAGTCAATACTTAGTAGAACCACTTTTTGCTGCAATTACATCTGAAATTCTTTTTGGGTATGTCTCTACCAGCTTTGTGCATCTAGAGAGTGACATTTTTGCCCATTCTTCTTTGCAAAATAGTCCGAGCTCTGTCAGATTAGATGGAGAGCGTCTGTGAACAGCAATTTTCAAGACTTGCCACAGATTTTCAACTGGATTTAGGTCTGGACTTTGACTGTGTTATTCTAACACATGAATATGCTTTGATCTAAACCATTCCATTGTTGCTCTGGCTCTATGTTTTTGGGTCGTTGTCCTGCTGGAAGGTGAACCTCTGCCCCAGCCTCAAGTCTATTGCAGACTCTAACAGGTTTTCTTCTAAGATTGCCCTGTATTTGGCTTCATACATCTTCCCAGCTTCCCTGTCCCTGCTGAAGTAAAGCATCCCCACAACATAATGCTGTCACCACCATGTTTCACAGTGGGGATGGTGTGTTTAGGGGTATGTGGTAGTTTTGTGCCAAACAATGTGTTTTGCTTTTAGGCCAAAAAGCTTTGGTCTCATCTGACCAGAGCATCTTCTTCCACATATTTGCTGTGTCCGCCACATGGCTTCTCGCAAACTGAAAATGGGACTTCTTATGACCTTCTTTCAATGATAGCTTTCTTCTTGCCACTCTCCCATAAAGACCAGATTTGTGGAGTGCATGACTAATGGGTTTCCTGTGGACAGATTCTCCCACCTGAGCTGTGGATCTCTGCAGCTCCTCTAGAGTTACCATGGGCATCTTGGCTGCTTCTCTGATTAATGCTCTCCTTGCCCAGCCTGTCAGTTTAGGTGGACGGCCATGTCTTGGTAGGTTTGCAGTGCCATACTCTTTCCAATTTCGGATGATGCAATGGTTTTGCACAAAGCAGCTCCGATCCCCCTCTTCTCAGGCCCCCCACCAGCACTCCAGGTAAATAAAACATGTTTGTTATTAAAAAAAAAGTTAGCCTTACAATTACTTTAAGCAATGCCCAAATCAGTGGCAAAAATCAGGGGTTTTGCATAACATCTGACCAGTCAAAGTCCATAGCCATGGCATGTTTTTGTTGACAATGCAGTATGAGCATTGCTAATGATAATTAGATAACAAGAGATTTGATAATAAGTGGAGGCTGTGGGGAAATATTTTGGTGTTTTCCTTAGAAGCATACAAAGCAATTGGTGATCCAGTATACTATAATCTATCATAAGTGAAATAACCGTTTTATGTACAGTAAACTTAAAATGAATTTTATTACATGTCAAATCCATATCTGTTATTATTAAATACATTTGGAATTGCTGCAAGGCTTTAAACCCTGGTGCCATTCTCTATTATGGATTTCTCCTGAATTATTGAAAACAGGAATTTTATAGTATTCTCCTTTTTACAACTTTTTATGTCTTCCCTCCAAGCTGTAAATTGCAATGGTAGAGTAAGCTTCATTGTGTAACAAATGACTTACGTTTTACTAAGTAGTAATGCACCATTAAATATTTAGGTAATTTTATTTTCAAATCCCAAATGCCCTGCAGGAGTGCAGGGAAAAATTGCAAACATTGAATTATTTTCTGTTTTGGCTTGTTTTGTTTCAAGGAAGAAAAATGCTATTTTCTTTTAGGCCCTGCTAAGGTATTGATGCTGCTTTTCCATCAATGCAATAGGGTTTATTTACTAAAGTCCACCTTTAAAGGAAAGTGCAGGGGAAATTTCCCCAGAGCTTAGTGAATGAGCTAAATCTCTGCTAACACCCAATGTCCAATCAGGTGCCAGCAAAAACGCTGTTTTATTTTTTTAATTTTCCTCGCACATGATTGGGTATTGTTTGCATGGTGCAACTACCCTTGCCAAGTAACTAGCCTGTTTGCCTTTTTAAATTAAAGAAAATTAGAGCAAAAATGGGACTGTCAACAATAACAAGGTTTCACCTTTCAATTTATGGAAAAATCAAACAAGAACTATGACTGGCTGCTATGGTGAAAAACTCTTTGAATCCCCCAATGGATTCTGCATGTGACATTCTGCATGTTGATAAGATGCTTCTAAACCTTGTCACCGACTTTACTGCAGGTATGATATGAGTGCTGAGGTTGCATTCCTATGTTCAGCTCTTCCAAACATACACATTTATGTGAAGGGAGGGGCTCAAGCAGAAAAAAGAAGGGATTGTTGGCATTGGTTTACAAGGAAGTGGGAGAGACAATAGCAATCTGTAGAGGTTTCCTAACCTGTCTGACAAGCTAACTGATAACAGCTGGCTAGTGGTGTCTCTGAGATAAAAGAGATAAGATCATTAGCCCCTTCTGCCCAAAAACAACAATATAAAGCCAGCCATAGACAGTTTGAATATCGGCCAGGTCAGCAGGAACCAGCCGATATTCGAACCGCATGAGGTCAGGCTGAATGTATCAAGTTGATTGATCAATCCAACTTGGGTACAGCCAGCCTGTCAAATTCACTTGTGATTATAGCTAGTGGCTGCTATAGCCACTAGCAATAAGCACTGCTTCTCCCAGTGGGGATGGCTTCCCCTGCCTGCTCCGCTCCTCCTTCACAAGAGTAGACAATTGCTCGGCAGGAGGGATTCCCCTGTCAACACTGTCTGTCTGTGTGTGAATGGTTGGCTTGTGGTTGTAGGAAAAAAATTACACTGTTTATGGCCTGCCTTAGGTAGATTAACCACTTAAGGACCGTCTCACGACTAAATACGTCATCAGAATGGCACAGCTGGGCAAAGTGACGTATATTTGTGTCACTCTGAATTTCCCACCGGCGGCGCATGCGCCCCTGTTGCGAGCTCCGTCACTGTGCCCGCAGGACCTGATCGGGTCACAGAGCTATAGAATGGGGAGAGGCCAGTGTAAACGTTCTGCCTAGTGACACTGACACTGATCGTCTGCTCCCTCTCATCGGGAGCAGCGATCAGTAACGTGTCACTCGTAGCCACCGCCCCCTAACAGTTAGAATCACTCCTAGGACACACTTAACCCCTTCCTAGCCCCCTAGGTCAGCGTTTCTCAACTCCAGTCCTCAAGGTGCCCCAACAGGTCATGTTTTCAGGCTCTCCATTATTTTGCACAGGTGATTTGATCAGTTTCACTGCCTTAGTAATTACCACAGCCGTTTCATCTGAGGGAAATCCTGAAAACATGACCTGTTGGGGTGCCTTGAGGACTGGAGTTGAGAAACACTGCCCTAGGTTAACCCCTTCACTGCCAGTCACATTTATACAGTAATCAGTGCATTTTTATAGCACTGATCGCTGTATAAACGTGAATGGTCCCAAAAGAGCATCAAAAGTGTCCGATATGTCTGCCATAATGTCGCAGTCATAATAAAAATCACAGATTTTTACTAGTAAAAAAAAATATTTATAAAAATGCCATAAACTATCCCCTATTTTGTAGATGCTATAACTTTTGCACAAACCAATCAATAAATGCTTATTGCAATTTTTTTTTACCAAAAATCTTATTTTTATCTATTTTTGGGGGATATTTATTATAGCAAAAAGTTAAAAATATTGCTTTTTTTCAAAATTGTCATTATATTTTTGTTTATAGCGCAAAAAATAAAAACTGCAGAGTTGACTAAATACCACCAAAAGAAAGCTCTATTTGTGGGAAAAAAAGTACGTCAATTTTGTTTTGGAGCTATGACACACGACCGCACAATTGTCAGTTAAAATGACGCAGTGCCGAATCGCAAAAAGTGGCCCGGTCATTTGGCAGCCAATTGGTCCGGGGCTGAAGTAGTTAAAGGAAAACTGTGCTGAGGGAGGAAGTATGATGGCTGTCATTGCTGACCTCTCATTTCATGTTTATCCAATGGCTTTATACTTTAACAAATGCAAGTTAAGACTTTTAACTTGACTCTGACATCCTTGACTCTTGTTCGGGTCTATGTTTTAAATGGAATAAAATCCAGTTCCAGTCAGACATCTAACATTTTAAAAGGAGGTCAGCAAAGTCAATCTCAATATTTCCTCTCAGGGTAGGTTTCCCTTAATTTTTTATTTTGGCCACACTCTACAATCTTAAAAATCTTGAAAGCATTATATAAAAATAGAAATGTGCAGAAATCTAAACATGTGTCTGCTTCCTAGTAGTTCATTGTGCTCATACATTTTCAGTTAAAATCTATGAAAAATGACTGAATTGAACTGTTTCGACATTAGCTCTAAGACTATTTTACAACTAGTTTATAAGATTTATTTTTTAATACAATTCAAGCTATAAATCTTACATTGTACAGTTGGAATCCATTGTGTGTTACCAGCATTAGATTACTACAACAGTTTTTTGAGTAATATTGGACAAAGATCCTTACTTGTCTTATGAACAGTAGCTTGTGTTGGCAGTCAATGATATTTTACCAATAAAAATAGATCTTATCATTCAATGCCGAGACAAGGTCCCCTGGCATCCAGGGCTAAGATGCCAAATTATGCCATGCCCTCCTTCTAGGTGAAGGCTGTTCATGCTATGCTCGCCTGAAGGGCACAGAATTGACAGATCCCAGTTAACAAGAATAACTTGCCACGATTTTGGGGCAGTGTTGAATTGTAAGTCTGTTAACTTGTTGCACATTTTCACTAGCAAGATGTACACTTGCAGCACAAATTCTAATTTCTAGCAAATTTGCGTGGCAAGTCTTTAGAAAGAGCAAAGTTGCAGTGGTGAGTCTACAGCAAGCGCTCTGCAGGTCTACAGCATGAAAATTCAGCCACAGTGACCCCTGTGGTGGGATGACTATTGCACAAAATAACTGAACCAGAACTTGCAGCAGAATTGCAGAATGTTCACAAAGAAAGTTAATCTGGAGTCATGCAATGCGGACTCACAATATTGTACACAGCAACATCCAAAATAAATATAAAACAATGTTGCGCTATCATTTAAAATATTTAAATTTACATAAATGAAACACCAGAACACCAAAGTCCATTTAGTGATGAAAAGTGCAAAGTCCTTCAATTCAGTGCAACATCCAGTGCTCAGACTATTAAGGTAAGATTGTCTTCTTACCAGATCCACAGATCTTTCAAGGTCTATACTTGCATCTGTGAGTTTTATTACCCCTCACATTAGGTACGATTCTTGGCTCTTCCAACCCTCTCCTGGAAACCGTTATTACAAACAAGCCAAGGATAGAGTGTCTACAGAAGCCAGTCAGACCAATGTTCAAAAGAGAAAAGGAAAACTCATTGTGCAGCGTCCAAATTAAAAGCAAGGAATTTATTAAAAGTCTATTTACAACAGATCAGTGAAAAACAGGTATTGGAAATATAACAATCGTCCTGTGCCCTCATGAACGTCCCAACGCCACTGTTATTTCCTGCACTGATTGACGTACGTTTAGTCTTAGAATAGACATCTTCTGTGAGGCATTAGGGGATAGCGGTGTGCACAATCTATCTTTATATAGGGTTTCATATAACAACCACTGAGGAGCAGCAATGCTCCACTAATTGGCATATAAACCACCTTGCATCGCATGTCCATGTTACCTTGGTCTATTTTCTCTAAAAGCAGCAGCCATTTTACTGAAGTCTTGCTATTCTCCAGTGGTTAGGCTTAACAATAACCACATTGTCTCCTGTCTTTATTCTACTTTTGAGCAGCAGAAGGAGGATTTCTGAAACAAGCTGCAATTATAAAGATCTGTCTCATTGCCCCTAATATGTATCTACTGACATGAAATGGTAGTTTAATGTCAATAGATATGGAGTACATGGGTATCCTTGTTGATCAGATAACAGCCATCAATTTCTTGCTGTGAAGGTTTATTTTTCTTATTTAAACAAGTCATTATGCCATGCTGAGAAGGACTTGGAATAATTATAGGAAAAGTGAATGCATTTAAACTGTTAATTTAGAATATCATTACATTAAAGCAAATCTCACTATAAACTTCCTAAAATCCATCAAACAGCACACACCTTCAGGGTCCTATAAGTATCTTTAGTTATGTTTGGAACTCCATGGAAACCCTACGCCCCTGGCACTCCGTTATATGAATCTTGATTATCTACTTGTAGATTAAATCAATGTTTAGCCTCATCCCTTCTAACCTCCTATACCTAACTATTGGTTAGTAAATTGACCTGTCATAGTAATTGGGCAATAGAAAAGGCTTAGAAGGCATATTAGCTTGTGGCATCTTTAGGGGCTTATGAGATGCACTAAAAAAGAAGTTCTAGGGAGAGATAAAGGGAAGCAGTAGTAAGGTAGTTGTCATGAACAAGGTACTCACCGAGGCCAAGATGCCGAGAGCGGTTGCCCTTGCGACTCGGCGCCCACTGCCCTGAAGGTGACACAGGGACGGTTGGCACCAAGAGGCACAAGCCACCGGTGGGATGGTGACCAGGCGTGGTCTCAGGTGTTGCAGTGAAGGGTAGACTGGAACTGGATAGTGGGTCCACGAATCACTAGTTAGAAGTACAGCAAGCAGGCTGGGGATCAAACACAGACAGGTTAGTCGGATGCAGGCCGAGGGTCAAACACCGGTAGGTAAGGTACAAGGTAACGGAACAAGGTATCTCTTTAAGCAGGAGAGTCCAAGGCAGACTGGGGGTCAAGCACAGGCAGCAGAGAGGAGAGTCCAGGATACAGGCCGAGGGTCAAGTACAGGAGAAGGTAACAGATCCAATAGACGAGCCGAAGGTCAAGGTCAGGAGAAGGCAGGGTAGTCAGGACGATCCGGGTTTGGCAACAGATAAGACAATCTTCAGGGAGCAGAGATGCAGGATACACAGGTCAAAGCTGTCAGACGAACCAGCGTCTGTCTGGCCACAGAGGTCCTCCTTTTATAGGGCCGCAGAGGTCACATGGGGAAAGTCGTACTACTGCGCATGCGTGCGCGCCGCTCGGCGGGACCGCGAGTGCGCGTGCGCCGCCGCATTGTTACCCTGTCACTGGCTATGAGCAGGGGAGCCGGACCCGTGCGCCTGCGCACTAGAGTGCGCAGCGGACGGAATCCCTGATAGTGCCCCCCCCTGAGGGGCGGCCTCCGGACGCCCAAGCTCTCCATCAATTCAGGGTGTTCTTGCTGGAAAATTTTGATCAATCTTGGAGAGTGGAAATTTTTGGATGGCTCCCAGGAATTATCCTCTGGCGGATACCCCTTCCATTTTACCAAAAATTGTAGCTGACGACCCACCTTCCTGCAACCAAGTAGGGACTCCACCTCGTACTCCTCTATTCCATCGATTGTGACAGGTGGAGGAGGAGGTTCTTCTCTGTCTGGAAAAGGGCTGGGGACCAAGGGTCTCAGTAGAGAGGCATGGAATACTGGGTGTATTCTGTAGGTCCTAGGTAAGGCGAGTTCAAAAGCTACAGGATTTACCATCTTTTTGACTTCGAATGGCCCAATGAATTTGGGACCCAACTTCCGTGAGGGGCACGCAATCTTGAGGTGAGTCGTTGCTAGCCATACCTTTTCTCCAATCTTGAATGAGGGGTTCTCCTTCCTCCCCTTGTTATGGTATTTTTTATATCCCTCCTGGGCTTGTTGCATGGTCTCTTGTAGTTTCCTGAAGTTGGACTGAATACCTTTTATCCGCTCCTGTACAGCTGGGACCGGTGATTCAGGGAGAGTATTAGGAAGAAAGGATGGATAAAATCCAAAGTTTGCCCAAAACGGAGTCTGGTTGGTAGCCGAATGGGAGGAGTCATTGTATGCAAATTCTGCGTAAGATAATAGAGAGGACCAGTCATCCTGTGCGGAGGAGCAGAAGCAACGCAAGTATTGTTCAAGTGTTTGATTAGTTCGTTCGGTTTGTCCATTACTTTGTGGATGGTAGGCAGATGAAAGGCAAATGTTGATACCCAAGGTTTTACAAAGCTCCTTCCAGAATTTTGAGGTGAACTGTGGGCCCCTATCTGAGACAATGCTCCTGGGTACCCCATGGAGCCTAACAATCTCTTTGATGAAAATGTTGGCAGTTTCCAGGGCAGAGGGAGTGACAATCATGGGCAAGAAGTGACTCATTTTGGACAGCCGGTCCACTACCACTAGAATGGTAGAGAAGCCTTCCGATGGAGGTAAGTCCACGATGAAATCCATCGAAGGGATCAGGGATGGGTAGAGGCCTCAGTAACCCCCATGGCTTTGTCTTAGGACCCTTGTTTCGCTGACATGTTATACAGGAAGACACGTATCTTTGGCAATCCTTTTTCCAGCCTGGCCACCAAAAAGTGCGAGAGATATGTTCCGCTGTTTTCCGTACCCCAAAGTGACCAGCCAATTTATGATCGTGGAGAGTTCTCAGGACTACAGGTCTTACTTCAGCAGGGACAAAGATCTTATCCTGGAGCCAAAATAGATTTTCGCGTCTTTCTAGGGTGTCAAGGATGGGGTCTTTACAATGGACTGAAGAAGTGGATAGAGCGGCGGACAGGTCCGTGGGTATTAGCAGTAGAAAGTTCTGAGGGGTAAGAATGGTGCTAGGTTCTGATACCTGGGAGGATTCCGGGGAGATGCGAGATAGTGCGTCTGCCTTGCTGTTCTTCGACCCTGGCCGGTAAGAAATATGGAATGTAAATCTTGAGAAGAAAAGTGCCCAACGGGCTTGACGGGGTCTTTACCGTTTGGCAGTGCGGAGGTACTCGAGGTTCTTGTGGTCTGTAAAAATGGTGATTAGATGAACTGCTCCTTCGAGGAGGTACCTCCACTCCTCCAGCGCGGATTTAACGGCTGGATTGAGTTTTCGGGAGGCGAAGGCCACTGGGTGTAAAAGGGCCTTTGGCCCGTGTCGTTGGGAGAGGATGACACCCGTGGCAGACTCTGAGGCGTCTACTTCTAAAACGAAAGGTAGGAGTGGGTCTGGATGCCGTAAGATAGGGGCAGAAGTGAAGAGGGTCTTTAATATGACAAAAGCTTCCTGGGCTTCCTGGGACCACTGAAAACGGCCATGTAGGCGGGTCAGGTGAGTAATTGGAGCCACAATGGCAGAGAACCCGGCGATGAACCTCCTGTAAGAATTGGAAAAACCGATGAACCTTTGTACAGCTTTTTTGTCTTTAGGAGGTGGCCAGTCTACCACTGCCTTGACCTTTTGTGGGTCCATGGAGGTGCCTTTGGTGGAGATGATAAACCCCAGAAATTGTACCGTGGATCTTTCAAATTCGCATTTTTCAGCTTTAAGATAAAGCTGGTGGGCTCTAAGAATGGTGAGGACCTTCCTAACGTGTTCCCGATGCAACTCCAGAGTGGCTGAAAAAACGAGGATGTCATCCAGGTATACAACTAAAAAGTCATCCAGGTATTTTCTAAAAATTTCATTTACCAGGTGCTGGAAAGTGGCTGGAGCATTGCATAGGCCCAATGGCATCACCAGGTATTCATAGTGGCCAAAGCGAGACCTGAAAGCTTTCTTCCACTCATCCCCTGCGCGGATTCTGACAAGGTTGTAGGCACCCCTTAAATCCAGTTTAGAGAAAACTTTGGCTGACCGGAAACGCTGGAAAAGTTCAGGGATAAGTGGTAGAGGATATCGGTTCTTGATAGTAATTTTATTAAGTTCCCTATAATCAATGCAGGGCCTGAGTGAGCCATCCTTTTTCCCAACGAAAAAAATACCAGCACCAGATGGAGAGGTAGAGGGCCGAATAAAGCCTTTTTCAAGGTTTTCATCAATATAGGCCTTGAGGGCCTTTAGCTCGGTTTCTGATAGAGGAAATATGCGTCCAAAGGGAATTGCGGAGCCTGTGAGCAATTCGATGGGGCAGTCATAGGCCCGATGTGGTGGTAAGTGGTCGGCCTTCTTTTTGTCAAAGACATCTTTAAAGTCCTGATAGACCGGGGGAATGTGCTGAAGGTTTTCTGGTGCTGGGATAACCGTTAGGATGGAGCTGGGAGCTGGAGAGATGCAGTGTTGGTGACAATATGGTGATGAGAAGGAGACTTCCTTCCGGTCCCAGTGAATTTGGGGATCATGAGCCTGCAGCCAAGGAAGTCCAAGAATGATGGGGAACATCGGGGAAGATATGAGATCAAACCGTAGGAATTCCTGGTGGGTGAGAATAGGTGAGGTCTCCTGAGTTACTGGGCCAGATTGTGGAAGGGACCCATCAGCCAAATGAACCAGTAGAGGGTTTGTTTTGTTGAAGCAGGGAATATGCCATTCCTTGGTGGTAGAGATATCCAGGAAGCAGCTGCAAGCACCTGAGTCAATCACGACCGGTAGTCGAATCTTCCTTCCGCCAGCTGTAGGGAGACAGAAAGAGTTACGTAAGTCTGGGCCAGATTAACGGCTTGACAGTTCATGAAAGGCTGAGATGGCAACTTACTAGGCCGGATGGGACAATTCAGGAGGAAGTGTCCTGAACCCCCGCAATAGAGGCATAGATTGGATCT
Source organism: Lithobates sylvaticus (assembly GCA_028564925.1). NCBI lineage: Eukaryota > Metazoa > Chordata > Amphibia > Anura > Ranidae > Lithobates > Lithobates sylvaticus. The sequence continues at coordinate 126,013,796 of CM053035.1, read as the reverse complement.
CCGTCTTCGTTGCCGCTCTTCCTGGGTAAGGCGGGGACGTACTAGGCCCAGTTGCATTGGCTCCCCTTCTGAAGCCGAGGGACCGGATGGGGCGGTTGGATAAGCAGCTGGCATCCTTGGGGGCACCCATATTGGTCGGGACCCTTATACGCGCTCTGAGCGACGTTCCCGCATACGTCGATCCAGCTTGGTGGCTACTTGGATTAACCCTTCCAAGGAAGTAGGAGGCTCAACCCGGGCTAACTCGTCCTTCAGACTCTCCCTCAATCCCAGTCGATACTGGTAGAGGAGGGCTGCCTCATTCCAGGTAGTGTCGGCAGACCACTTGCGAAATTCTGCCGTATAGTCCTCCACATGCCTTTTACCCTGGGAGAGGGTATGCAGAGTGGCCTCAGCCGTGGCCTTACGTTGGGGGTCATCATAGAGTTGGCCCATTGCTTCAAAGAACGAGTCAACGATATTGAGGAGAGGATTCCTCTGTTCCATGAGGCCTTGAGCCCAAGAATGGGGTTCCTCAGATAATAGGGAGATGATAAACCCGACCTTGACAATTTCCGAGGAGAAGGTTCGGGGTTGCAAGGCCAGGTACAGGGAACAGGCGTTTTTGAAGGACCTGAACTTCCTGCGATCGCCCGAAAATCACTCTGGTATTGGTACCTTGGGTTCGGGCACGGCCATCATCATGGCAGGTGGAGGTTGGGCCTGAGGTGCGCAAGTTCCACTAGCCGACCCAGATGCTGAACTTGCTGGGGGAACGGTCGTGGCCAGTTGCTGGAGACGAGTATCAACTTGGGCATAGCCTTCCTGTAACTTCTGTACTGCTTCCATGAGGGCAGACACCTGCTGGCATAGCATCTCCAACGGAGAACCCGCTCTGTTGGCCTCTGTCATGGCTGGTTCGTACTGTCATGAACTAGGTACTCACCGAGGCCAAGATGCCGAGAGCGGTTGCCCTTGCGACTCGGCGCCCACTGCCCTGAAGGTGACACAGGGACGGTTGGCACCAAGAGGCACAATCCACCGGTGGGATGGTGACCAGGCGTGGGCTCAGGTGTTGCAGTGAAGGGTAGACTGGAACTGGATAGTGGGTCCACGAATCACTAGTTAGAAGTACAGCAAGCAGGCTGGGGATCAAACACAGACAGGTTAGTCGGATGCAGGCAGAGGGTCAAACACCGGTAGGTAAGGTACAAGGTAACGGAACAAGGTATCTCTTTAAGCAGGAGAGTCCAAGGCAGACTGGGGGTCAAGCACAGGCAGCAGAGAGGAGAGTCCAGGATACAGGCCGAGGGTCAAGTACAGGAGAAGGTAACAGATCCAATAGACGAGCCGAAGGTCAAGGTCAGGAGAAGGCAGGGTAGTCAGGACGATCTGGGTTTGGCAACAGATAAGACAATCTTCAGGGAGCAGAGATGCAGGATACACAGGTCAAAGCTGTCAGACGAACCAGCGTCTGTCTGGCCACAGAGGTCCTCCTTTTATAGGGCCACTGAGGTCACGTGGGGCAAGCTGTACTACTGCGCATGCGCACGCGCCGATTGGCGGGACCGCGAGTGCGCGTGCGCCGCCGCATTGTTACCCTGTCACTGGCTATGAGCCGGGGAGCCGGACCCGTGCGCCTGCGCACTAGAGTGCGCAGCGGACGGAATCCCTGATAGTAGTAGAAAATATAGTAATTACTACTTGTAGTAGTAGTAAGTTTGAGCAGAATTAGAATGGGTTTGTCTAATTTGGACAAGATGATTGTATTTAATTTTTGCAGTGAGCATTACTTTTTGCCTGAAAATTTGTGATTTTTTTTGTTGAGATTGTTTACTTTATTTAAACTTTGTGTATGTCATATATGTATGAGGCAATCACATTTCAATCAAATAAAGTACATATATTCATTGCATGCAAAGTTGGGTTCTGTGACTCAAAAAAGGTTATGAACCATTGCACTAGAACGTAAAAGTTGTTTATGGACACCTGGCAATGCCCACTATTTAATGAAAGTTGTGAAGAGAGAAGTCTATGATGGGTACACATAAACTGTTAACTCGACCTCTTCAACAATACCTTGGATTACATAGAACAAGCTGTAGCAGCAACTATCACTATGGGACTTTTGGTTCATTTTGGTTGCTACTATATTTTTAATATATAATAGAAAATAATGCGCTTAGTATATAAATAATTTAAATGAAATTGTGACAACCAAAATTGATCAGGTGGACAGCAGCATATTGATTGTACATGATTGTACACAGCAACATCCCAAATAAATATAAAACAGTGTTGCGTTATCATTTATAATATTGAAATTTACATAAATGAAACACCAGAACACCAAAGTCCATTTAGTGATGAAAAGTGCAAAGTTCTTCAATTCAGTGCAACATCCAGTGCTCAGACTATTAAGGTAAGATTGTCTTCTTACCAGATCCACAGATCTTTCAAGGTCTATACTCGCATATGTGAGTTTCCCATATTCTTTATTTATTCAAAAAGAGGCAAAACATCTAATATGAAATAAATTCAAATTTCCAAAAATTACATTACACATTTTCTTTGACAACTATTCATTTCATACTAGCTTAGTATTCCATAATTGTCTAAACAAACTCATATACATCTTCATAACCTATGTAATTCATGTAATACCTATGTAATTCATTACCTATGTAATACCTATGTGCATGTCTCCACAAGGAAAGAAGGAGAAAGTAGAGCGTCTCCATCATCTCTTCAACCTTCCCCTCGATGGACTCTTTAGACCTCTTTTTAATTTTATCTTTTACTAAACCCATTCCTGTCCAAAACTAAATAAATCATCATACCCACCCAAAAAAAAAAAAAATATATAAAAAAAATATATAAAAAAAAAATTTAACATATCTCTTACCCCCCACCCTCCTCCCCCCTCCTTCTGTTCAACCCTATAGATGGAGGGATTTGGTTTATAGATACGTACATGTACACGCACTTCACCCATGTATATACATATACATAACTACACGTACACATATATACCCATATATACACATACACACATATATATATATATATATATATATATATATATATATATATATATATATACATATATACACAAACACATACATACATACACATACGTATACAGCCTAGATAAACACACAAACAAGCCTCTACTCCCCCGGATCTTCTATCAATCTCTTCTTTCCCTCCTCTGAATATATAAATCGATTCCATTCTGACCAGGTTTTATTATATTGTTCTTTCTTATTTTGGGCCGAGAGGACAAGATCCTCAATGGCCCCTAGCTCTCTGACCTTATTCAGCCATCTTGCAATAGTGATCAAGGAAAAGGATTGCTGCGTCCCAAGGTGGCAACCTACAAAACACCTGTCATATAAGTGAGTGCCACATCCTACATAGTATCAAGAATAGTTTTCCTTTACCCAAAAATGAGAGAGGAAAGAAGAATGGACTTTATAGGCACTTTTATGAAAAATATTTTTAGTACAAAATTTATTGAGTAGCATATATAATTAAACAAAAAAAGACACACAGTACATACATAACACCTATATTGACAAAAAACAATATTGAAATTAAAAGGCTGAGAACTCGGATAGACTACCCCTATGGGTATTACAGTACCACACAAAGATTCGCTAGATGTGGGGTCGGTGTGCATAGGGTATAAACACCATGAATTCTTCCCACTGGATTGTGGACTTGCCCAAGGAGGGGGTTGGTCATCGGTTCCACCAATTAAAAATAGAGGAACTTTTTGCTCGACATGTTTCGCGACTCCTAGGTCGCTTCCTCAGGAGCTTATGTTCTACTGATGCAGAGCCCTGACCCAGAATCTCTCTATGCGCTGGCGCCGGTGGGCCCACCAGATGGTTTCACGTGAACCCCCCTAAAGAACAAGAGGGGGGGAGGAGGAAAGATAGACACCGTAGGCCACCAAAAAAGCAGCGTCACCACCTCTACCGGGTAACCTCACAACCAGTGAGACCCTCGAGGTTCGGCACTGCTGTGCAGGGACAGGGTTATGGGGACATAAATGGTAATAGAGTAGGTATTTGTAAGAGGTATAGTAGATTGCTTAATGTTTCACTCTGCTGGAAACCCGGAACTTGATACCCAAAGGGGAAGGTTCGTACTTGCAAGGAGGGTGAAGTAAGATGGTGTGTGTCCAGCAGAACGGTAGTGCGGCTGTCTGGCAGATGTGTGGCCGCCACTCTCACAGGGCATCTGCCCTGTGAGAGTGGCGGCCACACATCTGCCAGACAGCCGCACTACCGTTCTGCTGGATACACACCATCTTACTTCACCCTCCTTGCAAGTACGAACCTTCCCCTTTGGGTATCAAGTTCCGGGTTTCCAGCAGAGTGAAACATTAAGCAATCTACTATACCTCTTACAAATACCTACTCTATTACCATTTATGTCCCCATAACCCTGTCCCTGCACAGCAGTGCCGAACCTCGAGGGTCTCACTGGTTGTGAGGTTACCCGGTAGAGGTGGTGACGCTGCTTTTTTGGTGGCCTACGGTGTCTATCTTTCCTCCTCCCCCCCTCTTGTTCTTTAGGGGGGTTCACGTGAAACCATCTGGTGGGCCCACCGGCGCCAGCGAATAGAGAGATTCTGGGTCAGGGCTCTGCATCAGTAGAACATAAGCTCCTGAGGAAGCGACCTAGGAGTCGCGAAACATGTCGAGCAAAAAGTTCTTCTATTTTTAATTGGTGGAACCGATGACCAACCCCCTCCTTGGGCAAGTCCACAATCCAGTGGGAAGAATTCATGGTGTTTATACCCTATGCACACCGACCCCACATCTAGCGAATCTTTGTGTGGTACTGTAATACCCATAGGGGTAGTCTATCCGAGTTCTCAGCCTTTTAATTTCAATATTGTTTTTTGTCAATATAGGTGTTATGTATGTACTGTGTGTCTTTTTTTGTTTAATTATATATGCTACTCAATAAATTTTGTACTAAAAATATTTTTCATAAAAGTGCCTATAAAGTCCATTCTTCTTTCCTCTCTCATTTTTGGGTAAAGGAAAACTATTCTTGATCTTGCAATAGTGGGCGGCCTAGAGTCCCTCCAGCACAAGGTAATACAGGCTTTGGCTGCATTTATCAAGTGGCACAGCACTGACTTCTTATATTTCTGTACCGGGATTTGTGAACTATGTAGTAAAAAGAAGGCGGGGTCTGTTGGTATTTCAAAATCTGTAAATTTTTGAGAAATCAACTGAACATCTGTCCAATACTGTCTAATCTTAGAGCAGGCCCAAAAAATATGAAACAACATCCCTCGTTCCTCCTCACATCGCCAACAGCGATCTGAGGCCCCTGTCGAGAATCTACTCAGTCTTGATGGGGTAAGATACCATTGCGTCAATACTTTATAATTACATTCCTGGACTCGTGTGCATATTGACGTATTTAATGTAAGGTAGATAATGTTCTTACGCTGCACCGGGGTAAAAATCTTGTTAAGGTCTCTTTCCCATTTATTAATACTTTTCATTACGTAATCTTCTGCGGGGGTATTTAAAAACATATACATTTTAGAAATTATCTGAGGGAGTGGTTCTTTTCCTTCAAAACATTGTTCAAATATGGTTAATTGACGCCGATAATTTATTGGCGTTCCCAATGATTTCAAAAAATGGCTTAACTGTAGCACCTGCCAAAGTTTTATTTCAAAAGGCCCTCCTGGTTGTGTCAAATCTGCGATTGTAGGCCAGGAATCTGAGGAAAGGAAATGTGAAACTTGGAAACATCCACTTTTCAACAAATTCCTGAAAACTCCTGGCTCCATCCCTGGCGGAAAATCAGGATTTCCCAGAATAGGGAACAAAGGAGATTGTCTTGATAAGTATTTAGGGTTACAGCAAATTTTTGCACTTATTCGCAGCGTAGGGCCTATTGTAGGGTGTTTTTTAAGAGAGGCCGGTAATGCTACATAGCACCATGGTGCTCTTTGCAGAGGTACCGGACTAAACTGTTGCTCCATGTCTATCCACCGTTTAAGTTCTTTATGTCTACACCAATCTACTACCCTACCCAGATGTACTGCTTGATAGTATTTCGATATATCTGGGGCTGCTACTCCACCATGACCTTTGGGCATCGTCATCAGACCTCTACTAATCCTTGGCCGTTTCCTTGCCCAAATAAATTTAGTAAAAAGTGAACCAATTTGGCGAAGAAAAACTACCGGGATCTTAATCGGTAGTGCCTGAAAAAGATATAAAACCATGATGCCATTTCTCTAATAAGGACCCTACTATTTTATATAACGGTGGAAAATTTATTTTAAAGGTGTCTCTATCGTTCGATGGTATTTGTGTACCCAAATAATTCAGTGCCGCCGCTACCCACTTAAACTTAAAATTCGGTTGGATGGATTTACGCAGACTAGGATGTAATGCAACCCCCATCGCTTCCGATTTAGTATAGTTTATTTTCAAATTTGATAGGGTGCTATAGATTTCAAACTCCTTCATAAGGTTGGGTAATGATACGTGTGGATTAGACATGGAGAACAGCAAGTCGTCTGCATACGCTGAGACTTTATAATTATGGTCTCCCAATTGTAACCCCTGAATATCCGGGTTTTGTCGGATCTTACTTAAAAATGTCTCTATCGATAAAGCGAAAAGCAACGGTGAGAGAGGACAGCCCTGGCGTGTACCGTTCGAGATCTCAAACGGTTTTGAAAAGACTCCATTCACTCTCACAGAAGCATGTGGGGTGGTATAAACACTTGAGATCCACTGAATCATATGTTCCCCCAATCCCACATGCCTTAGAACTTCAAACAGAAAACGCCAATTTACTCTATCGAACGCCTTTTCGGCGTCTGTGCTCAAGAAGACGCAGGGGATATTTATTTTATTCGCATAATGGACCAAATTGATTACCTTAATGGTATTGTCCCTCGCTTCACGCGAGGGAATAAATCCTACTTGATCTAAATCTACCAATTGGCCCAGCAATGGTTTCAATCGCGAGGCCAATACCTTCGTAAAAAGTTTCAGGTCTACGTTTAATAAAGAGATAGGCCTATAACTGCCGCACTCCGCCGGATCCTTCCCACTCTTTGGGATCACCGTAATATGTGCTAAGAGCGCATCCCGGGGGAATGCGGCAGTCTGACCCATCTCATTAACCACTTTAAGACCAGCCTCGTTTTGGATTTTAGGTGTTTACATGTTTAAAACAGTTTAAAAAACTTAGAACCCCCAAACATTATATATTGTTTTTTTTCTAACACCCTAGAGAATAAAATGGCTGTCGTTGCAATACTTTTTTTCACACCGTATTTGCGCAGCGGTCTTGCAAGCGCACTTTTTTCGGAAAAAAGTCACTTTTTTGAATAAAAAAATAAGACAACAGTAAAGTTAGTCCAATTTTTTTATATTGTGAAAGATAATGTTACGCTGAGTAAATTGATACCTAACATGTCACGCTTCAAAATTGCGCCCGCTCGTGGAATGGCATCAAACTTTTACCCTCAAAAATCTCCGTAGGCGACGTTTAAAAAATTCTACAGGTTGCATGTTTTGCGTTACAGAGGAGGTCTACGGCTATAATTATTGCTCTCGCTCTACCGATCGCGGCGAAACCTCACATGTGTGGTTTGACCACCGTTTTCATATGCGGGCGTTACTCACGTATGCGTTCGCTTCTGCGCACGAGCTCGTCGGGACGGGGCGCTTTAAAAAATTTTTTTTTTGTTTTTCTTATTTATTTTTCTTGATTTTATTTATTTTTACACTGTTTTTTAAAAAAAAAATAATTATTGGCTCACTTTTATTCTTATTACAAGGAATGTAAACATTCCTTGTAATAGAAAAAAGCATGACAGGTCCTCTTAAATATGAGATCTGGGGTCAAAAAGTCCTCAGATCTCATATTTGGACTTCAATGAAAAAAAAAAAAATGTCATTTAAAAAAATGACATTTGAAAATTCCTCTTTAAGAGGTATGGGCGGAAGTGACGTTTTTGACGTCGCTTCCGCCCTCCTATGGTATAGAGATGAGTGGCGGCCATCTTAGCGTCACTCATCTCTAGACACACAAGGGGAATGGACCTCTCCCACCGCCGATAACGGTGATCTTGCTGCGAATCCGCCGCGATGACCACCATTATCGGACAGCCGACCGGCGCCTGAAGAGATGGATACCTCGGTTGTGGCAGCAGCTGCTGCCGTTACCGAGATATCCCTCTTCAAAAAAGGGGCGTACATCGTCGTGCGCCGGTCGGAAAGTGGTTAAACATCTTTATCATCTGAGTACCAAGCAGTGGGAAATTTTTTTTATAATATTGTATGGAAAATCCGTCCGGACCTGGAGCCTTCCCGGGTTTTGCTGTTTTTAGCACTACATTTAACTCCTCAATGGAAATTGGTGCTTTCAATTTTAGCCGATCTAATGATGATATCCGCGGTAAACGCGTTGTGCGAAGATATTCCTCTAGAGATGCCCTAGGGACTGATGATGGTGTTAAATTATATAACGTGGAATAATATTCTCCAAATACTTGGGCTATTTCTTTTGGCAATGAAGTTAATCGTCCATCTTTCTTCTTTATTTGGGGTACATACACTGTAGCATTTTTTCCTTAAGTTTCCCTGCCAGTAATTTACTGCATTTATTTCCCAATTCATAAGATGCCTTTCTACCCAATTGTAGTGCTGCTTTCGCTTTAAAACGGAGAATATCCGTAATCTGTCGCCTCACATGTGCCAATTCTATCCCCAGAGCTGGTGCCTGCGTCCTCTTGTGCTGGAGCTCCAATACTCGGACCTCCTTCAATAATTTCCCTATCTGTCTTTCTCTATCCCTCTTCAATCTGGATCCATGCTTAATCAAAATCACCCGGATCACCGCCTTATGTGCCTCCCATATCGTACCTGGGTCCATCCCCGGGGTGTCATTCGTCTGGAAGTACGCTGTCATCTCTTTTGCTACATCTTCCTGAATATCGGGGTTCTGTAACAAGCTCTCATTTAGACGCCATCTTCTCTCCGGGGAATAGGCCGTGTCCGACAAAGAGAGGCACAGGGTGACCGGGGCATGGTCTGACCACGTTATATTCCCTATATGAACTTCCAATACTGAGGTAAGTAGATAGTGTGGTATCAGGAATAGGTCTATGCGGGAGTATACTTGATGAGGATTAGAGAAAAAAGTGTAGTCTCTTTCATTTGCATGCATAATCCTCCATACATCTACCAATCGTACTTCATGCAACTTCCGCACTATACCCTTCCTGATACCCCCTGCCACAGCGGAAGTCCCTGAGGAAGTGTCTAGACTCGGGTCTAAGGGGATATTTAAATCTCCCCCTAGAATCAATTTCCCTTCTGTAAAGTCTGTTAGTTCTGACAGTACTTTCCTCATGAAGGCGTCTTGATGGACATTCGGTGAATACAACGTGGCCAGAGTTACTTTAACACTTCCTATGGATCCTTTAAGGAAGAGAAATCGACCATTTTTATCTAGACGTTTATCTGTAAGTAACCAAGGAATCCGATTAGAAATTAAGATCGATACCCCTTTGGATTTTGCCTCTTGATTACAGGCATGATATACACATGGAAAAAATCTATTCTGTAGGAGGGGGAGTCCACCCTCCCTAAAATGCGTTTCCTGCACAAATGCTATATCCGTACCCCACCTTTTCAGATCATTTAGAAGCATCCTTCTCTTCTCTGGGACATTTAGTCCTTTGACATTTAGTGAAGTCACCTTTATTCCCTCCATCTCTTAAGGGTCGAACATATAACCACAAAAAAAAAAAAAAAAAATGTTTCCCTTTCCCTTACCCAATCACCCACCTCCCTCCAAAAAGGAGCTCCCACCTCTATACCACTAACCTATGGTTTCTGTGGGTGCTAAACTATATGGGGTACTTGATCTGAGTTGGCAGAGGAGCCCGACTCCTCCCGTCCATCCCCCCGACTGTCTTTATAATCTCGTAATACTGCCGCTGCATTCCCTTTTCCCCTTCTCCCCCTCTCTCTTCCTCACAGCCCCCTCCTCCCTCCCCCCACATCTTACCCATTCTTCACTCTCAGTCCCGTCTCACTTCCTCCCGTTCCCTCTTCTTCCTTCTCCACCGTTGAAAGATTTGGCATTTATTTATTTGTTTATTTATTTTGCCTTTTCCCTTTCCTTTTCCTCTCTCTCTCTCCCCTTACCTCCTTCATTAAACTGTTCCCTTCACTTTATACATAATATTTCTTCTTCTCCCTTTTTTCTCCTCCCCTCCTCCCCTATCATTTCTATTGTTATCTCAACGAGATTCAATTCTTACTCTCCTCCCATGTATCTCAAAAAACCTTGATCCTTTGTAGGTCGTACCCAATACCTCAATTTAACTAATACCGAACTTTAGTATTATATTCTTAAAATATCAATTTATTTTTACTTCATTGGGACTCAATATTTTGGGGTCCATATCTATTTTACTATATCTACTGTCCTCAATTTGTCCCCCTAATAAATGACCTACTTTAAATATCCTCGACTCTCAGCGTCGGTCTGCTAAGCCATTAGTGCAACCACAAAAGGAAAAAAAGAGCAAATTTGTACAAAAAGGGTATGAAGAAGAGTCCTTAAAACAAATTATCCAGGAAGTGTCAGAGATACCTAGAGACGAGTGCCTAAAAAAGAAAGAGCCTAATGTAGGTGATATGAACCAACACCAATTAGGGTTCATTTCTAACTTTCATGCACAGTATAAGGAGGTAGAGGGCATTTATAAAAGACATTGGCACATTTTGCGCCAGGATAGGCATTTAGGAGGGTTATTACATCAATATCCCAGGTTCATTTATAGGCGTGCCCCAAGTTTTGGGGACCAAATTGTTAAAAAAATTTTGGATCCCCCAGATAAACAAGGTCCAAAAATTGACCTCAAGGGATTCTATGCCTGCAGAAAGTGCATTTGCTGTAGGACCGTGAATATCAGCAACAGAGGGAAACTCAATTTTTCCAACAGAGAGGGTGAGTCCTTCGACATTAATGAGTTTATCACGTGCAACACAACGCATGTTGTTTATCTCATGTGGTGTCCGTGCGGGCTTTTTTATGTCGGTAGGACCAAAAGGCTTCTCAGAATACGGATAGCGGAACATTTAGCCAACATCAGAAAAGGGTTCCGCTATCACAGTGTGTCTTTACACTTTAGAGAGAAGCATAACCGTGATCCATCTCTGATTCAATTTTGTGGAATAGACACAGTAAAACCATCTTGGAGGGGCTCCAATAGGGTGAGAGATTTATCACAGAGGGAAACTCGCTGGATTTTCTCCATGAAATGTATGAGCCCTAGGGGGTTGAACATCGAGGTGGACCTCAACTGTTTTATCAACAATTTCTGAAGTCGGAGCCTGACCAAAAAAGGTCAGCCAAGGTGACAGGGTATTGCCAATGCGCGATATGATCCATCTCGCTTGATTGGTAATAGGAATTTTTTTCGATTTCCCTTGCTGCCAGAGGTTGGATCCACCACTGTACGTCCTTATCTGATCATGATCAATTAGTCGGGGCATGATCGGGTGGAATATAGATTGTTTACACTATAGACTCTTGGTTTTTATCTAGTTTCCAATATACTGTTTATCCTTTTCATTTACTCATAGTTGGCGTCAGACGGATTTTCTTACGCCTATTCTTATTATCACATCCATGTATAGATTTATATAGTAGTATGATGGTTTATGCCGCATACTACTGTATTTTTTACTTGTACTTTTTACCTATATCATAAGTAGTATTGATCACTAATCGTCTTTCTCTGGGTCAGAGATTGCTATAGATTTATCTATACCTCCTGTTTTTTCTCCCCCCTATGGCCAGACAGAAGATGTATGGCTAATCTCTCAGATTTATGTCATTTTATGGGTCACACATATGCAATTACACCATGCAGTTAATACCTACATTGAGTGCAGAAATGATATGTTGTTTTAGATTTTTAATGCAGACTCTCTATTTTTATATGTTTTTTAATACGCATATGAATCAAGTTGTTTTAGATATTGCAATGCAGGTTCTCTATATTTATATGTTTGTAAACAATACATATTAATTGTGGAAGATTGCTGTAAACAGCTCTGTCAGTTCATACAATGAATGTAAATGGATGAAGCGACTGAGTGTATTGTGATCACAACGGGGAGTTACCCATAAATAGACAAAGATGCAACTTAGGGATAATGGAGATATAGGACCTCTTCTGTTCAGTATTCCTTCTGCACTGACGTGAGTGGCGGAGTACATCACCGCTACGACACTGTGATATGCAGGGGGAGATCTCTGGCCAATTGAAGATGCTCACGCATCACTCCACGCCAGCGTCTCCTTACCGCGCATGCGCGGGCGGGAGTTTGAGTGGCGCGCGCAGGATAGGCGCGCGCACTCTGTTGTTTAGGTAAGGCGCATTGTCAGATGCGCCCGGATCAATGCACGCTGGCGTCCCTTCATTGCGCATGCGCGGACATGAGACAGGGAGTCGCGCGCAGGATATGCGCGCGCACCCGGCTATTGTTATACAGCGCACCCATAACCATACATTACAGGTGTACACGTAGCAGTGACACCTGTTGTGAATTCCTCAGACCCTGGGATATGGAGGAACTGGACTCAGCTGGCCCTATGGGACAAGCAAGCGGACATGATCCAGTGAATCACTCACACCTGAGGTTCTACAAGCAATTGGTCCATTGTGACCATGTGATCGTTTGTATCATCATTTAGGTAAGCGTTCGGTGTCTGTGTGGCCAACTCCCCTTTTTGAAGAAGTCATACCGACGAAACATGTCAAGGGTGTAGCCACACGGACGCTGAGATACTCAACTTTTCATTTTTTGTGTTTAATCGTTTGAATCTGTGTGCGGTCTCCTCTATCACTACTATTGTTTGAGATCACTACCCGGCAACCTCACTGTAGTGACTCCTGAAGAAAGAACCCACACCAGGAGCAGTGCTGCGAGGGGTGGTGAGATCACTTGTTACCCAATTTTCAACCCAGTTATTTCACCCATTGGTGATCATATGTGCGCTCTGTCGGCTCATCTGTTATCCAAAAGTTGCAGTGGATTGTGTGCTGGATTTGGCTTTATTACATTTTGTGTTTTTGTAAGTTGAAACATTGAAGTGTGAGTGAGGTTGAATTTTAATAAATAAGTTTTATCACAGTATCACGCTATGTGGAGGCACATTTTTTGTTTGTTTTCACATATGGAGTTTGCAAGTTTGGAGTGATCGCACAAATAACCCAGGTGGGGTAATCGTTATATTTGCCAACCACGAGAGTGCGAGGCAATACCATCCGGTGAGTGCGGTCTCATTGGGAGAGGGAACACGAGTTGGTGTGGTGGAAGATCCTTTTGATTATTCTATTGAAGATTTGTTGGTGGACTCTTTTTTCTTTGGAAGATTGAATCACATTTTTTTCTTTGATTTTGCACAAACATTAATGAAGATTGGTTTTTGTATCATTTCACGGACACTATTTCACGTGGTGTTTTATATATTTATATATTTTGGCAGTTTATATTTAATATTGTTTTGGTTTTTGTGTTTTTCTTTTTATAAGCGCCATTGGATTATTTTTCTCACTTGTCATCACTAGTTTGATTATAATCACATTTTATATAATTTAGAATGTTGACTGTACTTGTAACAGTGGAGGAACAGCATTGGAGAAAATGTGTTAAGACTACACAAAACCTCCCCCTCTCCTCCTAGCATGTCTTAGTGATCTTTAGTTCAGAGGTGAACTGTACAGAGCTGATGCAGAGTGCCCAAAAACTTACAAGCTCATTGTATTTCTGGCAATATCGAAATGTATTTTTTACACTTATGGAGCTGTTGTAACAAAATGATTTCAATAGTATATTTAACAAACCAAAGTGAAGAAAATAGGAGTTAATTGGTAAAGTGGTTCTAAAGGCATTCTATGCATTAAGATAAAAACCTACAGCAGCCCCTCTCAGCCCACCTAATACTTACCTGAGCCCTATCTAGATCCAGTAATGTTGCATGAGAGTCTTGGCTGTCCAGGACTCTCCCTCCTGATTGGCTGAGACACAGCAGCGGGTGCCATTGGCTCCCGCTGCTGTCAATCAAAGTAAGTGAGTCAATGAGGAGAGAGAGTGGGCTGGTCCAAGCCATGGCTCGGCTCAGGTGCCCCTATAGCAAGCTGCTTGCAGTGGGGGCACTCGGCAGGAGGGTGGTCCCAGGACTGCCAGTGGGGTACCCAAGAAGAGGAGGATCTGGACTGTTCTGTGCAAAACCACTGCACAGAGCAGTTAAGTATACCATTTGTTATTTAAAAAAATAAATACAAGACTTTAATATCACTTAACGGGTTTACATTAATTCTAAACAGTGAGTTTTTCCATAAAGAGGGATGTCGTTTTACGGATATTACATTGAAGTTACTAGGAGGTGCTTGGTAGATTTTTTCTTCAAAATATGATCAAGTGAGAAAGATTAATAGTATGCTCTGCTTGCAGATAAGCAAATATAATACCATGGGCACGTGCGTCTGTATTAACGTGCCCTGGCATGCTTATATAAATAATATATAACCCTGTTACTTATATCAAAATAACCTAAGTGTTACATGCGTGCCTTTTCGGATGGTTCCCTACTGTTTTCTAAATGCCATACCCATTATTATCCTGTTTGTATGCAAATGATTGTTATTTATATCCTCCCACCCTTTATCCTTCTTCTAAGTTGACATTCTTTGTTGCTCCCCAGTCTTAGGATGGAATTCTTCGCTTACTCAGTATGAGTCCCCTTGGTTCAATTTCACATGTCTGTAGTAATTATACAATAGGATACAATCATCTCACTCTTCCTTAGGGAGACATCTGTTTACTTGTGCATGGCTTTAATAGCAGTTACACTGTGTGCCTTTTCCACCTCATTACCAGATGAACACAATATTCAGGCCAGTATGGTTAATCTCTTTTATTTTTCACCTTTGATTCAAGCTGTGGATAAGAAGTCAACAGTCTTTTCAGCACCAGAAGCTTTTGGTTATATGGCCTCTTGGTCATTTTAAAATGTTGAAAATAATAACATTTAATTCCAAGGTGTATTTGGGATTAAAATTATAAACTGAGCTGTGGGGAAGAAATCATTTTGAAGAATATAAGATATTACACATTAGTTAAGTAGCAAGTCTTGCATTCTTCTCTGTGCAAGTAATGCTAGTAAAGTAAAATCAAATACATGTGCAAGGGTTAAAAAAAGGAAGAATTAATGCAGAACTCCTCTTCCCCTTTTATCATTCAAAAAAATATATATACATTTTTAATGAGGAGTCCTTGTAGTAACAGAAATGAGGGACTGTGGGTAGTTCCCACACTCCATTTCCCACAATTTTAATCATTCAATAGTAATTATTTTAGTTACATTGTACTGTATTAAGAGAAGTAATTAACCAATCACAAAGTGGGAACTGGACTGTAGAAATCTCTCAAAATTCCACAGTCCAGTTACTACAATTATTCTCTATTAGAATCAGTCATTCATTGCTGGAACAGCTGTACTTTCACTAACACAAATCCACTGAACATAATAGATTGTGCTTGGTGAAAAAAAAGTATATTAATGATCTGCAATGTGCAACAACTTACAGGAGAAAAATGAAAAACCATTGATTTTTTTTTAATAAATAGGCTTCTAAGTACCTTTTTCTGTAAATGCTTAAGATTACAAAATGCCATTAGTGTAATGTTGCAGTGCTCACATTCAGCATTATTGAATAAACAATGCACTGGTATTTAAAGTGGAACTCCGAATACCTTTAAAACATGCACTCTAGTCCAGCTGTACTAGATCATTTGATTAGGACTTTTCAGCAAAGTGTGTTGTATACAATTGCTTTGATGCATGATATTATCAGACTGTTATTGTTACAGTTATAATGTACATAGCATTGATAGTATACGTTTGGCCTGTGGGTTAGTGTTAGGGGTGTAGGAATTGGGTTGAAGCCATCACAGCTAATACCAAGCACCTGATCCAAGGCTGTTTTCTCCATTACTTTTACAGCAACACTTCAAAAAATTGCACAGTGTACCAGACAGAGCTGCACAGGAAAGCTAAAAAGTGCACTACACTGCACATGGTCATGTGAAATGACTAAGTGCAGGAGATACACAGGAAAGCATCCTCTACTAACCCTGTACCTTAATGAACAACAAAAAGAACAAACACCTAGTGCCTTATATCAAGCACTTTTTAAGACCATAAAAAAATACAACATATATTCACATTACTTCTGGTGATGATGACCACTGTGCAACACAGACTGGATGGTCCTGACATTGCAGCCCTCTCGAGTCTGGGGAACCATGTGATTGCACAAGTAACAACATAAAAAACAAAGGGTGCAAATGTCTAGTGCAATATCTTGTATTTTTTATCCTCTAATAAAGTGCTTGGGATAATGCACTAGGCGTTTGTGCCCTGTGTTTTTTTTTTGTTGTTGTTTGTGCAGTTACAAGATTCCTCAGTCTTAAGGAGGTTGCCAGGGTCATCCAGTCTGTGTTGCAAAGTGGTCATCATCATGAACTGTGGACCGGTGCTCTAGCCAGGACGTTCAGGCCCCAAAATGCAGTACTTGAATCAAAAAAGGGCTGGCGACTTGGATACGTTGAATAAAAGTCCTTTATATCATTACATGGGTACACGGGTACAGGCTACTCTGACGAGTTTCGGCTAAGAAGCCATTTATCAAAGCATACATGTTTGATTTAAAAACTGATATTTATAACAGAGTAAGCACTCCAAATGGGGCGGGTGCATCCTAATTAGAGGGACATATCATGAACAAATAAAGCATATTCAAAATGGTGCGATAAATGTATCAAACAATGCAACTATGTTAAAAAATTTGATTATGTTAAAAAAAGATTTATGTCCATCCTATAGTTCAAACCATATGGTTTTCTAGTATTGAGGGTATGGATCCACCACACTTCACGTTTTAAGCAAAATACGATGCGTGTCACCTCCTCTTGGTTTTTTTTGTAACCTGTTCAGCACCAAAAAAGGAAAAAGTGTCAATATTACCATAATGGAATTCCCGGAAATGTTTTGACACATTTGAGATATTTTTAGCATTAATATTTGTAGTATCATTCACATGTTCCGAGATTCTAACTCTCAGCGGGCGTATAGTGCACCCAACGTACTGTAGACTGCAGGCACTACACTGAATAACATATACCACTGATTTAGAGTTGCAGTTTATGTACTGTTTGATGGTATATGTTTTCTTGGTAGAAAAAGAAAAAACTGAGGTGCTTTTTTTATGTCTATGACACTGCCTACAGGTGTTATGGCCACACATGTAGGAACCTACAGTGGAAAGCCAGGTTTGCGATTTGTTTGACTCCTGAGAACAAAACAAACTGGGTGACAACATACTTCCCAGACTGGGGGCCCTTCTACTGGAAAATTGGCAACCCTCCTGGATAACAGAGTAGAGATCCTTGTCAGCATACAAAATGGGGAGATGTGCTTTAAGAATCGCAACGATTTTGTTGTATTCTATAGAAAAAGTAGTGACAAAATTAACTTTATTTCTATTGTGATCCCTACACTGTTTGTGTTTATTTGTGCCACTATTCTGAATCATCTCCTCCTGATCTCTGTGAAATGCTATGTTTTTAGCTATTTATTGTGTGTTATAGCCCCTTTCTTTGAGTCGTTTTTGAATCGCTGCACATTCTTGCAAGAAATCCTTGTCTGTAGAGCAGTTTCTCCTGGCCCTGATGAATTCACCAGTGGTCAAAGACTTGATGGTGTGACTGGGGTGACAGCTATTGGCCAATAAAAGAGAATTCCCTGCACAGGGCTTTCTAAAGGTTCTGGAAGTCACTGTGTTGCTATCTAGATGCCCCGTCAAGGTCAAATCCAAATAGTCTATTTGGGTCGGGTGGTGCAAACAGGTGAACTCCAGATTTAGGGAGTTAGTATTAATATATTTCATAAAGTCACCTATGTCACCACTCGATCCATGCCATACTACAATCAGGTCATCAATGAAACAACCATACCAGGCGATGTTGGTTTTGAATGGGTTACCATGGGCAAATAAAGTGGATTATTCCCACCAGCCCATGTAAAGATTCGCCAAAGAGGGGGGAAATTTTGCCCCCATGGATCACGTGCTATGGTGTAAAGTTTTCACTGTCCTTAGGCAAGTAACCCTGTACATTTCCTGTCAAGTGCTGCCATCAAGCACATCCAATCAGAGTTTTCCAGCGTTAAACTAGATTCACCATATGACATTAAGATGAGTAAAAGGTTCCTGACAAAGGAAAATACCAACATCAGGCACTCTACTCTAACCATGGTTTAGTTTGAGGTTAAAATGCCTTTTATGCTTCCCGAGTTTATTTATATCATCATTTCTGGAAAACTTCAGTTGAGTTTTTTGGGTTTGGTAATGGGTCGGGTTGAGGTTAGAGACTGATAACATGGCAGTTTTACAGGCTTGATAAATTCATTTTTAAGTTGTGATCTACAAGAGTGCCACTAACTACAGTGGGGAGGTCTAACCACTACAATCCCCAACCCTTTGGAGATATAGGACAGGAAAGGGCAACTCAAACCACCAAACTCCATCTGCGTAACTTGAAAATCCTTTTAACAGTGTGTTTAACAAATGAAGGATGGTTCTAAAATGTGGCAGCATCCCTTTACATAAACTCTACAACTGGAACTGTGATAATGCCTCCTGCTAAATATATAAAGAGACTTTGCTGCCTAACAAAAATCAAGCAGCGAAGCACTTTAAATGGGCTAGTGTCACTCAGCCTATGTTGTTACAGATTTAATAGTTTGTCAAACCTTGTCTTTGAGCGTAAGGGTTGAAAGGTGAATTTAATATCCCTGTGTTCCCAGACAACCTCTATTTCCCTATCGGTTTATCTAGCAAGGCTTGGATTTTTTTCTTTCTGTTGTGCAACAATGCAATATTATAGTTACTGTCACTCAGTCAGAATGATGTATTGTGTTTTTTATTCTTTTACCTGTGAATAACCCTTCTGGAAAGTATATATTCATTTTTGTGTGCTTGTTTTGAATAGGTGTGTACTTAGTAAAGGTTTTTAATGCAAAGGGCTCACTTACACAAATGTACTTTAAAAGCAAAAATATATTGCATGTAGATTATAATGTTTGCTTTTTTTATGTGATAGACCAACCCAAAGTGGTACATATTTGTGAAGTGGAAAATGATAAATGGTTTTCCAAATTGTTTACAAATAAATATGTCAAAAGTGTGGCATGCATTTGTATTCAGCCCCCTTTACCCTAACTAAAATCTAGTGGAAGCAATTGATATTAATATCAGGTAATGTGGTGCTTACTAATAAATACAAATAATTGTGGCGCTTCATAAATATCATAAAAAAAATAATAAAAATATCTAAAACGTGCAATTAGGTTTCATATCCCAAAAAAACTAATATATATATAACAATTACTTAATTTTTTACAATGTTCAATAATGTCCTTAAAAGGTGACTATACTTCGCATATATGCAGGTAAATACAATCAAATAATAAGTCCAAACAATGGAGGTAAGGACATCAATAAGTGAATACAAAACATGCATCAGTGGCATAAACGCATGTGCAAAATAATGTACAAACAAAGGTAAATGATGTGCAAAAAACAAATAATGTGCAAGAATAATTGTGCAATAAATGATGACGGTAATCTGTGCAAATATATATCAATATAAAGTGCAAAATGGCAATGGAATAAAGTGCAAAAAAGTGCAAAAAATAGTCCAAAAATAACTCCCAGTAAGGGAATGATGTAATTCCAAAAATAAGCTGAAGTGATATAATCATATACACAGTGCAAAATCAGTCCAAGCTGAAACACTGTGCAGCAACAAACGTCCACAAATAAAAGTGCAATGTGCCACCATCCACAGAAGGGTCTCCACAATCCACTTTGTAAATCGTTTTCCCCAGCCTCTCACCTCATAGGCTCAGTAAGTAAACCTTAATGATAATACCACACTGGTCAGTTGATTCCCTGGATCTCCTCAGTGTTGTCACAGGATGTACAGGCTCACAGACATGTGAAGAAGAGAGGAGGACTCCATAGTGCAGTATAAGCAATAATAATTTTATTAAATAACAAGTAACTTACAGTTAGATTAAAGTGGTGTTGCCACCAAAAACAAAAATTAGGCTCAAAAATCATAAAAAAAAGAAAAAATAAATAATTGGAAAAAATAATATTTTTTACTCACCTTTAAATGCCTGTTGCTAAGGGGTCCCTCGTAGTCTGCCACCTTCATTGCCCGGGCAATGACATCACTTCCCGTAGGTGCCGCACAGTCATCTGGGACCTGTCATGTGTCCCAGATGAGTGAGCGTCGAATCACGGCGCACGGCGCCGCTCGCGCATGCGCAGTGGGTGCCCGACTGTGAAGCCACATCCGCGTGCCCACATTAAGAATGCCGGCGCTGCAAGCGGAGCGGGGGAATGAGGGGGGGTCTCGTTCCCCCGCATCACTGAACCCCGGAACAGGTAAGTGTCCGATTATTAAAAGTCAGCAGCTGCAGTATTTGTAGCTGCTGACTTTTATTTTTATTTTTTTTGTGGGCACACCCTAATCAGCAGCGTAATGTCTCAGAAAACCTGCGGTCTCTGCCACGACTGGAAGTGACGTCACCCTGCTCTTTTCACTAACGTGTTGTGTCACTGTTCATGTAACTTTTTCAAAGGGTATCAATTAGAACCAATTTCCTTCAGAAGTTAAATAATTAGAATATAGAGTGTGTATAATTTAACCACTTCAGCCCCGGAAGAATTTCCTGACCAGGCCATTTTTTGCGATACGGCACTGCGTCAATTTAACTGACAACTGCACGTGCGACACTATACCCAAATAAAATGTGCGTCCTTTTTTTCCCACAAAGAGAGCTTTCTTTTGGTGGTATTTGATTACCTCTGCAGTTTTAATTGTTTGTGCTATAAACAAACGAGGAGACTGGCCGGAGTCGCGTGACATCACGGCATGACCCCTTTAGAAAGTGTGCATGCGCCATAGACATTGGCGCATGCGCCGTAGACATTGGCGCATGCGCCGTAGACATTGGCGCATGCGCCGTAGACATTGGCGCATGCTTTTTTTTAAATATCTCCTAAACCGTGGAGGTTTAGGAGATATTTCCAGCACCTACAGGTAAGGTAGTAAGGTAATATAGGCGTCCCTGTAGGTAAAATTGGTTGTACAGGATAAACAACCACTTTAATATCAGTATAAATAAAGCTGTTCTGTGAAGCCTTCAGAGGTTTGTTAGAGAACCTTAGTGAACAAACAGCACTGTGAAGACCAAGGAACACACCAGATAGGTCAGGGATAAAGTTGTGGAGAAGTTTAGAGCAGATATCCCAAGTTTTGAACATCTCACAGAGCACTGTCCAATCTATCATCCGGAAATGGAAAGAGTATGGCACAACTGCAAACCTACCAAGACATGGCCGCCCACCTAAACTGACAGGCCGGGCATGGAGAGCATTAATCAGAGAAGCTGCAGAGATTCACAGCTCAGGTGGGAGAATCTGCCCACAGGACAACTAATAGTCGTGCACTCTACAAATCTAGCCTTTATGGAAGAGTAGCAAAAAGAAAGCCATTGTTGAAAGCAAGCCATAAGAAGTCCCGTTTGCAGTTTGTGAGAAGCCATGTGGGGGACACAGCAAACATGCGGAAGAAGGTACTCTGGTCAGATGAGACCAAAGTTTTACTTTTTAGCCTAAAAGCAAAGAGCCATGCGTGGCGGAAAACTAACACTGCATATCACTCTGAACACACCGCTAAACATAGTGGTGGCAGCATCATGTTGTGGGGATGCTTTTCTTCAGCAGTGACAGGGAAGCTGGTCAAAGATGATGGGAAGATGGATGGAGCCAAATACAGGACAATCTTAGAAGAAAACCTGTTAGAGTCTGTAAAAGACTTAAGACTGGGGTGAAGGTTCGCCTTACAGCAGGACAATGACCCTAGATATACAATGAAAACAAAGAAGAATGGCTGCACATCCGTAAGTAAAATCAAAAGAATTAATTGAGTCCACAAGTCCATAAAATCAAGAGAACATGACAAATATCAATTCAAAAAAGGTGATCAGTGGACGCGTTTCACACAGACGTGCTTACTCATCACTGGAGTACCCCCAAATGTGCATGTTTATTTGTAGCAAAATGTCCATGGAAAAGACCAATCAGGAGCCCAGAATCACAAAATTTTCACCTGGTCTGGCAATCACCAAATGGCTAAACATGGATCAATTAGCAGCAAATGAAACACAGCAGTGCACAAGGAAAATCCAACACTGCAATATGCAGATACAGTTATGCGTAAAAATGAAGAAAATACATGAAAACCTAATATATTATGTGTGATTCATTTGCGAAGGGAATTTAAATGAAGAAAAAAATAGTGAAAAATATATGTAGTAAATTATGTTATGCAAGCAATAAATATAATGCATGGTGCATCCATATGAAGAGGATGCACAGAGTGTTGAAGAAAAAAAATAAAATGTATATAGACTAAGTGCAATGTGAATATAATGAGACAATTTAAATGGATAAACAATGTAATAAATATATACCAAAAATATCAATATACAGATATTTTTTTTTTCTTTTGAGGATACTGACACTGCTGTGCTTTATGATGTTGGTGAATATGTGTCTTTTCTATCCTAGATAGGTACAATATAAAAACAATATTGCATGACGAAATATCCCTAAGGCCCCTTTCACACATGCGGACCGTACATTAGATCAGTTCAGTCACGTTTTTTTATCATCAGTTGTTGTCAGTAAACATCAGTTTTCATCCATTTTCATTTCCGTTTTTCGTCCGTTTACGTCCGTTTCTCATCCGATTACGTCCGTTTTTCATCAGTTTTTTTATCCGTTTATGTCCGTTTTTTTATCCGTTTAGATCCGTTTTTTATCCGTTTTTTTATTTTTTTTAAAAAACAGTTTTTCATGAATTATGGGAATATAGGGTCTTCTTCCGTTCAGAAAAACGGACCTTAACGGAGACGGATGTTAACGGATGATCATCCGCTAACGTCCGCTATCCCATAGACAAGCATTAATGTCCGTTTTCATTCGTAAACGGACGTATGAAAAAACGAACGAACGGTCCGCATGTGTGAAAGGGGCCTAAGGGTCCTTTCACACGGGGCGGATCCGTAATGATCCGCCCCGTGAAGATCCGTTGCTCAGCGGGGATCGCACAGCTGTTTCCCGCTGAGCCGGCTGATGACAGGGCGGTCCCTGCACGCTGTGCGGGGACCGCCCTGTCAGTTCTCCGCTCTCCTCTATGGAGGATCGGATGAACACAGACCGTCTGTCCGTGTTCATCCGATCCGCTCTGCATACGGATGAAAAAATAGGATTTTCCTCCATCTGCAGAACCGGACAATTGCGGAGGCGGACAATAGCGGGTGTCAGCGGATGCTCATCCGCTGACACCCGCTACCCATAGACATGCATGTATGTCCGTTTTTCATCCAAAAACGGATGGATAAAAAACGGACATACGGTCCGCATGTGTGAAAGGGGCCGAGTACAAAAAGACTACGTAACGCGTATGCTTACTGTATGCATAAATTGTCATTGTTACATATATACTTCTTTATGGGCTTATGTTCTTTGTGAGTGTCTTGAAATATATTGCACTCAAAAATATATTGTGCATTCATTTTTTATATGATGTCTAGCACTTTAATTATATATCAACTTTTTTGATGAATTGTTAAATAAAAATATTTAATATTTTCATAAAAAAATTACTTGTGTCACACTTCGCCTATAAAGTCCCGCCCTGTGAGGGAAACATTTTCCAATCAATTCTTTGGGATGTTGGCTGTGAATTAGCAGAAATTGCTATAACCCTCCGTTATCTTTTGATACCAATATACAGATATTTAAATGCTAAGGGGCAAAAAAAGCACCTAATTTACTCAAAAGAAAGACAAAACTGGCCATCTTTGTAGCCTTATAAGGGATATATGGAAATATAAATTGTACATATACATTGAAAAATCGCCAACCTGAAAACAGCAATCTAAATTTAAATATAGGCAGAAAATAAATGCAGCATTGGGCATATATCGCCAACTTGTTCGTGGGTTGGTGGGAGCGGTCCCACATCGATGGAGATGAAAACCCCTTCAGACCCTACATATATACATTTTTTTGGTACATTAAAGACCTCTTGTTTGTTTGCGACAGTGGAGTAGGACGTTTATAATCTTTTTTGGCATACCTTAATTAATACCTAATACTAGCAATTTGATATTCACTGGCCAGATGGAATGCAAGGAGATCTGTTTTTAAGATGTGCTTTTGGTGGCATCACATGACCATGTAACAATGCACCTATACAGGAAACCCCAGGCTGGTAATAGCCTGCTCATGGCATGGTCAAACCACCCTAGGCATACAGTCAAAGGGATCCCAGTGGGCCAGTTTATCAGTCTACAACGGATTTGCAGTGAGGACTGTGATTTTGACAGAGAAGCCATAGCACTTTATCAGGTTTAGACAGCGCGGTTATCCACCATGGATGTTGGAACGTGCATACACCATTGCTAAAAACAAGAACAGGAAAGATTTCTTATCTTATCATCCCCATATTCAATGTAACTATAGCAACAAACCATCTCTGGTTACTCCCTTTAGTCAGGAGTTTAATCATATTAGGGATATAGTTAACAGATATTTGCCGCTTTTATTTGAAGACCATTGCTGGAAATTTTACATGATGGAATTAATGTCATACCCAACAAGGCTCAGTCTTTAGCAAATACTCTTTCTCCCAGCTTCTTTTGTTCTACACCCAAGCAAATGTGGTGCGAGAGATTCTCCCTGTTGCCGACATATTCTTGGTGGTCAGGAAGTAACATCTAGTAGTAATAGTAAAACCATTAGATTGAAACATTTCTTCAATTGTAATACTTCTTATGTGATTAATGTCATCACATGTAAATCATGTAAAGTGCAATATGTGGGACGTACCACTCAAAGGTTACGTGACCGTTTTCGTGAACATCTAAAAAATAGTGGGTAAATCCATTAATATCGCTAGACACTTCAATGGTCATCACCATGGAGACAGTTCTCTAGTACATCTACAAATTGGGGAGAAAGTTAAACTTCCAGTTAGGGGTGGTGATTTATTTAGATTGCTATGAAAAGGGGAAGTTTATTGGATTTTCCATTTATGTACTCCCATTCCTTCAGGTCTCAATTTTGAGTGGGATGTTTCCCACTATTTTGATTAAGGTTCATCATTAATAACAATTTAAAAAATATTTTTTGGTTGGACCTTTTTTTTTTTTTTGCAATGCATTTTTTGAAATTTGCTTTGTTTTTCGTTGAGGTTTGTCCCACATAGTTTAGGTTACCAGCATCCATTAGTTTGAGAAAACATGTATATTTTTATATATGGTTCTTTATCGTTTGCTTCCATATGCATTAATGTGCAATTTTTTTCAATCGATGTGTGTTTGTTTTTCTTTTTTTTGGTGCGCCGGGCTACGTCAATGATAGGGGTTTTCCTTTTTTCACTTTTTTTTTGTCTTTTTTTCAATGTAGATATACAATTTATATTTCTATATGTCCCTTGAAACATTTTTGGAGCCTTATATATATATTTGAGTAAATTAGGTGCTTTTTTTGCCCCTTAGCATTTAAATATCTGTATATTGATATTTTTGGTATATATTTATTACATTGTTTATTCATTTCAATTGTCTCATTATGTTCACATTTCACTTAGTCTATACACATTTTATTTTTATTTTCTTCAACACTCTGTGCATCCTCTTCATATGGATGCACCATACATTTTATTTAATGCTTGTATAACATCATTTACTACATATATTTTTCACACTTTTTTTTCTTCATTTAAATTCCCTTCACAAATGAATCACACATAATATATTAATTCTTATGTATTTTCTTCATTTGTATGCATATTTGTATCTTCACATTGCAAGGTTTGATTTTTCTCGTGCACTGCTGTGTTTCATTTGCTGTTAATTGTACCATGTTTAGCCATTTGGTGATTGCCAGATGAAGGTTTTGTGATTCTGGGCTCCCGATTGGTCTTTTCCATAAAATTTTTGCTACAAATGAACATGCACATTTGGGGGTACTCAAGTGATGAGTAAGCACGTCTGTGTGAAACGCGTCCACTGAGCACCTTTTTTTGGATTGATGTTTGTCATGTTCACTTGATTTTATGGACTTTCAATAAATTATTTTGATTTTACTTCCGTATGTGCCACCATTCTTCTTTGTTTCCATTGGATTTCCCTGGCTGCGGACCAGGCAGGCACCCGGATCTCTTCAGCAGCTCATCAGATCCTTACAAGTGTCATTGAGCGGTGTGTTCCCAGATCTTCCTCTCACCCTAAACATACAGCCAGAGCTACAATGGAATGATTTAGATCAGTAGTCTCCAAACTGCGGACCAGGGGCACGGTGCTGCCCCTTGCTTGCTTTTATCTGGCCCTCGGGACACGATTTTGTGCACTCACACCAATGAAGGGCACAATTCCTCCCAATGACACCAATGATGGGGCACAATTCCTACTAATGACATCAACAATGGGGCACAGTTCCTCCCAATGACACCAGCAATGGGACCCAATGACACCAATGATGGAGCATTGTTTACTCCCACTGATGCAGGGACATTTTGTACTCCTGGTCGCCACAGTCCGGCCTCCCTAACTCTGAACTACAGTAAACTGGCCCTTTGTTTAGAAAGTCTGGAGACCCCTGGTTTAGATCAAAGCATATTCATGTGTTAGTATGGCCCAGTCAAAGTCCAGACCTACATCCAATTGAGAATCTGTGGCACGATCTGAAAATTGCTGTTCACAGACGTTCTCCATCCAATCTGACAGAGCTTGAGCTATTTTGCAAAAAAGAATGGGCAAAAATGTCACTCTCTAGATGTGCAAAGCTGGTACAGACATCCCCATATAGACTTGCAGCTGCAATTGCAGTGAAAGGTGGTTTTACATAGTATTGATTTATTTGTAACAAGTTTGGAAAACCATTTATCATTTTCCTTCCTCTTCACAATTATGTGCCATTTTGTGTTGGTCTATCCCAATCCCAATAAAATACATTTACATTTTGGTTGTAACATGACAAACTGTGGAAAATGTCAAGGGGTATGAATACTTTTTCAAGGCACTGTAGTATTGTAGACACAGAGCACAATTACTGCATTTACAGAAAAATTGCGCATTTATTGATGGTTAAACTACACCTATGCATGGATAGCATACAGGCATAGGTTCCTGCACGTACCATTAGTTTGATGCTGGTGTGTCATGGGAGCCCCAAAACCTGGCAAACAATGGATGACTTGCTGGTGCTCCAGCTCCTATCTAACAATATGTAATGTATATTCCTGCCATTTTCTGCTGGGGCAGTTTTTTGGCTTTAGAGTGTACAAGTGTTACTTAACCTAGAGCTAAAGAATTAACGTATTAGCGTATTAGCCTATTAGCGTAATTGAACACAACTGATCACATTGTAAAGAGCCTACACTGGCATGTTCTGAAGGACGTCATATGTCGTCCAGTCAGAATGGGAAAGCCACCGCCGGCCGTCATTTTGCTATAGGCTGGGTGGGATGTGGTTATCGGGCAATGCACCAGGTTTGCTTTATATTGTAAGGAAATGGTAAAAGACAACTCTTCCCCTCCCCAGTGTGCACATGTACCATGGCCTCCCCCTTTTCATTCTGCCACAATGTTTACATGTGTCCAGTCCATCCCCTTCTTACGGCTGCCCGTGCATAAGAAGATTGGAAAATGGGATCCGGTAAACATTGTGGCGGAATGCTAGGAGACTCAATTCCAGAGCTCAATACGTATGCTGCTGGAAAGGGGGAGAGCAGGTTACACTTTTTGAAAGTTTTCTTACATTTTAATGCCTTAGTTACCAGCCACACATACTCACCTTTCCTATGCTCTCCTGCTGTTATGATCTGCAACCAGATATGAAAAAAGATGGACTCCATTTTCTTCACCTTAGGAGAGTCCTCAGCCCTACATAAGCAACGACTAAAGCAAATCAGAGCAAACAGAGCTTTATTTTCTCTCACTTAGTGGCTGAATGAAGCAGTGGAGTGGCGAGGAAAGAAGGGTACGTGCTGCTGGGATAGAGGTTAATAAAGTGAACCTAATGCTTTGCCCTGCAATCAGAGCAAGGTGACAGGTTCTCTTGTAAGATAGGAGCTTGTGGAGGCTCCGCGGTTCTTACTACATGACATATCTACTGCCTTTGATGCCTATATTCTGCTTTTATCTTGTAAGTATAATCCACTTATTTTATTAAATTTGGATACTTTAAAGTACTGCACTATGGGAGCATTTCTCTTTTATATTTCCGAGTTTTACCAGCAAAGAGGAGTTTCCAGACATTACTAAGGTTCCTAGGAGACCTATTTCCCTGTGCTTGAGGAGACCATTATTCTAGTGGTCACAGAGAGCTGGTAAGCAGGCCACTTACTCTCACTTGGTTGTGGAGCTGGATGGATATAATGTGTCATTTTTTCCTCACCTACAGTCTATAATCTATACAAAGCATGGATGTTTGTTTCACTTTCATCTATGGACTGACATTTTGGGACTCTGCTTTAGTCTTTTATTCTAATGCCCCATACACACGATCGGACATTGATTTGACATTCCGACAACAAAATTCATGGATTTTTTCCAACGGATGTTGGCTCAAACTTGTCTTGCATACACACGGTCACACAAAGTTGGTCGGAAATTGCGAATGTCAAGAACGCGTTGACGTACAACGAGCCGAGAAAAATGAAGTTCAATAGCCAATGTGGCTCTTCTGCTTGATTCCGAGCATGCATGGAACTTTGTGAGTCGGAATTGTGTACACACGATCGGAATTTCTGACAACGGATTTTGTTGTTGGAAAATTTGAGATCCAGATCTCAAATTTTGCGTGACAGAAAATTCTGATAGAAAATGTCCAATGGAGCATACACACGGTGGGAATTTCCGACAAAAAGCTCCTATCAAACATTTTCCGTTGGAAAATCAAACCATGTGTATGGGGCATAAGTCTTTTTTCACTTGTAAATTTTCAAATATCACTAGTGCTGCATCTATTTTGTATATGTATCTCTTGTAAGATTCTCAGAGATCTGCCCTGTGAGCACGCCCCACACATCATCCTACAAAGCAATACTAGCACCTCTGCCGCCAGTCAAAGTACCCAGACTTTGTCATGCCGAAAGCAGGGGCAGGTCTATGTCTGACTTTGTGGCTGTGGCAGGCTCTCAGCAGGAATGAACAATAAAGCTAAAGGTAAGTTAGTGCACCTGACAGGGCCTGTCATAATGAAGAACTGCGGTCCATACTTTGATTGATTACAGGTCCACTGTAAGTGAAGCAAGGAATATTCAGGACAAAATCAGCCAGTGAGGATCTTCTGTCCTAATAGACTTTGCAGGTGACATTTACAATCAGGGAGGTAAGCTTGTGCTGCGATTTTTCTGCATCATCTCAGAAAGTATTGCAGCTGTACCAGCAAAATAGAAACTGTCAAAACACAGAGAGTCTAATTTATATTCCCGGGCTTAGTTTTAACTCACCAATGTGTCTTAATGATAACATACCTCCTCTGACAAAATATAACTTTTTATGATACATGTTTTTCTTTCAATGAATGTATAATTCCACTGGATAAAAAAGATGCTTGCAAAATGATATAAAAAAAAAAACACATAAGCCATGAGATAACATAATGTCTAACAAAGGCACGTTAGCAGCATTACTAAGTACTTTGCTTCATTTTCCAGTGAAGACAAATTGCTTGACAGAGTTTTTTTGGTTTTTGAGAGGCTATTCCAATATTATGCTGAGGATAATTGAGAAAATTTTGCATGCAGCATAACATACCATTCTTCTCTTCAGTTTAAGATGCAAATGCTTGCTAACACTTTTTACTGAGCAGCAATGCCATAGAAAATGGCATACAAAACGCTGGAAAAAATTCTATAAAATGCTTAAACAAAAAAGCTTAGCCACACACCCCATCTTGACATCTGTGGAAATGCATGGCAATTTGCATTACTAATCCTATAGCCCCAATTTTTTTTTTGTTTGTTTTTTATTTGGATAAAGTAGGGAAAAGTCAAAACCATGTCAGTGTATTTTTTCTTTATGTCCTGCTACAGAAATTTCCATTCTTGGATTCTCAACAGGAAATGAGAGGAAATCTCTTCAAAGTAAATAGAATTCCCTCTTGGGAAACTTTCCCACGCTTCTTTATATATTATGACAAATCCACAATTTAGGCTTACTACAGTACTTATTTTCTGTCTCTGTGACAATGGTCACCACGATAAATTGAGTAGTGATTTTTCTCATTGAGGACACAGACCCCAATAAAAACATTGTAGATGGCTTAACCCTTTACTGCTTTATCCAAAACTGAAAAAAAAAATGTTTTTCCATTACATACTCTTCAAAGTTAGACATTTTTAGGTACCAATGGTGTTCACAGAACCAGTGTGGCAATAAGCTCTTTATTAAAAATCCCAGCTAGGAATACGACTACAGGTCACCTAAAGTACTGGAAAAAGCACAAACAGTATTCTGTACTGAATGCAATCACTTGATTGGGTTTAATACCATGGAAACTGCTTATTTTTTCAAAAGAAGAAAAAGACATATGCCCATAGATGCCCAAGCCACCTATGTATGTGAGTTAATTACTCTAAATCTGTGCTTACACCAGAGTACTAGCATCAATAAACTTAACACAAACAGGCTGGGCCCTGGCCACTGGCAGTCAGCATGCATCCAATAGTATAAAACTCTGATGACAGTGCACACTTCATAGCAATGTCCCTGTATTGGTGACGTCGCCTCTTTCCTATACTGACATGTATCGATTAGAAACCGACAATCTTTGCTTGACCAAGACTGGTCAAGGAACACTGCTCTCTTTATATACTCTCCTCTTTTGCTCCACCCACTAATTAACCCTTTACTGTCAAAATGACTGCAATAGGCAAACAAGTCATCTAGGGAAGCCCCATATAATAATGTATTCATTTATCATAATATCATTAGATAAAAAGTGGGCTGATAGCAATTAGGTGAGAAAAAAACATTTAAAAAATAATTTCCTTCTAAAATGAATGCATATATAGATATATACTGTATGTATATGTACACACATACAATATAAAATAAAAAAGAAAGCATTTTTATTCATATCAATATATTAAAAAGGTGCAAAAAATAATAATATATAGCTTTAAAAATATAAATGATAAAATCTTCCATATGTGGAAAAACAGGGATTTGAACTGGTGACTCCAGTGCTACTAGGCAGAAGTGCTAACCACTTGGCCACTGCATTGCCTATATAAATACAAATAGCTAAAAACATACATAGAATTTATATCACTGCTAAGTATCTGATAAGCATCAGTGTTGGTCTATTGTCGATAGGGATCTACCCATTAATTGAAAGCAAACAATTCAATGTCCAGATTCCGACCCTTTGAGGCAATAGTGTTCAAGTCAAAAATCCACTTTGACTTACATCTGGACATATTTTTGATATAGTTCCCTCCTCTCCAGTCAGGCTTTACTACCTCTAACCCCCAAAATATGGTACTTTTTAAACTCTGACTATGGTACTCACTGTTGTGCCTGGAGAGGGAATGTTTGTCATTTCCTAGTAATATTTTACAAACATGTTGCTAAATGGTGAACATTGTGTTAATCTATCAGGGATGGATATAGTGATTTTTAAGCCTGTGTATCTACACAAAATTTGCAAAAAAATGCAAGAACAAAATGGATCTAAACCCAGCCCTGGATAACTCTTTTATTTTGCTCCCATGATGCTCTGTTCTGTCACCAATATCAAAACTGGACTCCTGCGCTTGTGTTTGTGTGTTTGCTTGGTTTTTGTATATGACCCTTATGCCTGCAATACTTCACTGCTGTCTGCAACAGTTTTACAAGCCTAATCAGCACCTTTATCATTGTTCTTGTAGTAATTTTTCACTTAAAACACATGTACAGTTAAAAAATGGTCAAGATTATGTTTTATATTTATGAAACAAGCTGTGATCTCACAGAAAACATGAAATATATTACTACCCCTAATTTACAGTCTAGTGAGGCAAAGTTGATAAATCATCTTATCTCCGAGGACCACCAAACACTTCATAGATGATAAAAAACACAATAATAACATGATATCGTAAATCCATTTTTCATATGAAATGTTACTTTGGAAGTGAACATTGTAAATAATAATTCTGTTTACATTTTAGTACTTTCTAAGTGCATGAGGTTCAAGACAATGTTTTAACTTCACATAATAATAATAAGGATGTACATTTATTATGATGTAATATTAGGATATAGCTATCAGAAAATACCCTGTTATTATTGAACACCGAGCAACAAGTCAGCTAAAAATGTTTAGCCCTATAGAAAATCCACCCTCAAGGGTTTTATATTTATCTGCTAGATTGCTGCCAGTGTACTCTCTGTAATATCACCTCTGATGTTATTGTTGCTCTTCTAACAAATCATCTCTGGCTTCAGCTTGGAGCGTGCGAAATCCCAGCTTCACATGTCTGCTTGTTATCCAGCACAATTATATTGCAGAAAATTTCTGGCTAGAGAATTTCATAACTGGACAGACACTTACTGCAGCAAGCTAAAGCAGGATTTCTATCATCAGCTACAAATCACCATAAGATATGACAGGCTACTAGCTCATCAGCTTGATATGCGCATATTACATTTACCTGACATATAATCTGATAAATAGGAACAGTGTTGCTTAAGGCCTAGTTTACACTTGTGGTGGTGGATGGGTTGGCAGTAAACACAGGTGGTTGAGTCTTGTTTTAAAGCCCCCCCCCCACCCAAGCTGCTAAGGCAGTCATACAGGGGTATTCACATGTCATGGCCACTATTCCTTGTGCAGCTAAAATTATCCCGTTTTCAAAGTGTTCCACCACGAATCAATCTTCAAAGGGCTACCACTAGTGTAAATGAGCCTGTAGATTTTTTTTTAACCTGAGAGTGGACAGCTGCGAGAACATATTCCTGAGGCTCCAGGATAGAAAGTCTGAAGCTTAGAGGGGGTATAATACCACCTGGTCAGTAATTTAAGGGCAGTCTCCCTAATCGCAAGTGATTTAGTACATTTGTGCAAATTATCCAGCATAACATCCCAGTCCTCAGGAGTAAATTGCACATCACAAACAGTCTCCCATTTACTCAAATAGGGGAGCACACTAGCAATGCTGGAAACAGCAACTGAATGATAGAGGTCTGAAATTAGACCCCTACCTCTAGGAGAGTAACGGCAAATCTGGATAATAATTTGAATCAGTAACATTGATTTCCCATTGTGGACAGGTGCCCGAGACAAGTGGATTAGTGTTATGAGAGAAATCATGAGTTGAAGGATAAGAACAGTAATTACAGTGTATACAGTGACAAGCCAGTCTTATCAGGATTTTATGTTGCCTGTCCTATCCCCTTGAGTGAATATTGATTAATTTTATTTGTGTATTTCATCTTTCCACATTTTTTATTATTAGGTGCTGTCAGGGCTATAGGCAAGGGTGGATGCCACCTGAGTAAACAGTGTGCAAGAAGTTTGTTATCATATTCTTGTGTTTCCTAAAGATTGTTTCTAGCATCTCAGTGCAGGCTGTGCAAGATCTTTGGAGTATGTGAATCAGGATAAGAAAAGTCTAGAACTATGGTTTGAACATAGCTGTTTACTAAAATTTTTTAAAAGGATCAGATTATCAAAAAGTGAAATGGAGAGTTCACAGTAGACAGCTTCTGGCAAAGATACAATTTTTCATAAATAATCTAACATTTATGATCAGGCAAGATACAGTAGGAATGTCATCAAGTAGTGCCAGACTCAGATGTCATTAGGATTTTATAGGAGAATGCTGTTTATAAATGTTTATTTTCCATTTTCTGAATGACACAATATTGGGAAATGTCCACAGCCTAAATCTTAATTGCAATTCAAATCTGACATTTAACCATTCCTTTTAAAATAAATAAAAAAATAAAATAAAGCTAATAATAAGGATATTACAGATACTAAATATTGTAATTCAAACTAAACATTTACTAACAAATGTAACAAATAATCGTTATGCACCTCAGATAGCAACTCTTAATAATCATATAAATATATTAATGACTAATTAAAAAATAACCCCCAGTTCATATTTTTATAAAATTAAGTTTATGATATCCCAAACTATTATAGTATAGTATTATCAGCTTTGATATACCATTCAGTATATTTAAATGTAGACATAAATTGTTGAATCTCCACCAAATGTCAAGTATAGTTCATAAATTGTTTCCATCTCTTATAAAAATTGTTAACTGTTATGATTCAAGTGTTCAACACTTTTTTCTGCTGCTGTTTCTGCCGATCCCTGTTGAACCGGCCACATTCCGATCTGTGTATGGCCAGCTCTAGGCTTGTTTTTGGGTTGGAGACTCTGCGTACGAATCCTATTATTACATTTGCAAACCTTCAGGGATACATGTTGAAAGGTGCATGTGTTTGCAGTTTAACTGCTTGCCGACTGCATACTGCATATATAAGGCGGCTCTCCTGTGCTGGATCATGTACATTAATAGTAAAATAAATTCAATAAAAATTCCATAAAAATATCCCATAGTTTGTAGCTGCTAAAACTTTTACGTAAACCAATTAATATAGGCTTATTGGGATTTTTTTTTTTTACCAAAAATATTTAGCAGAATGCATATTGACCTAAATTGATGATTTTTATTATTGTATATGTTTAATAGCAGGAAGTAAAACATATATATATATATATATATATATATTTTTTTTTTTTTTCAAAATTGTTAGTCTGTTTTTGTTTATAGTACAAAAAATATAAACGGCAGAGGTGATCAAATACCACCAAAATAAAGCAATATTTGAGGGGAAAAAAAGTACATACATTTCATTTGGGTAGAGCGTCACACAACGCAATTGTCAGTTAAAGTAACGCAGTGAGTTATCACAAAAAATGGCCTGGTCAGGAAGGGGGGAAATTTTCCGGAGCTGAAGTGGTTAACATCAGAGTTTTGAGCTACCTTTGCACTTTTTGGGATGAATTTTTAGAGGAGAAATGTTTAACCATATGCGACAAGGCCATTAAGCTTTCCGGTATGAATTTATACTTGTAAAGAGGAAACAGTGCCTTAAGTGATGAACCATAGCGGTAAAGAAAGACAGGGTTATTTTCTGTTTCTAAATAAAAAATCAGATCAAGTATGCAAAATCTACATCCCTGCACTGTTCTTTCCAT
Source organism: Lithobates sylvaticus (assembly GCA_028564925.1). Taxonomy (NCBI): domain Eukaryota; kingdom Metazoa; phylum Chordata; class Amphibia; order Anura; family Ranidae; genus Lithobates; species Lithobates sylvaticus. Next base: position 125,978,310 of record CM053035.1, on the reverse strand, counting down.
TTATTCAGAACCAGAAAGTGACCATAGGTCCCAGGCAAAATTCAGTACTGTCTCAGTCAGCCCAGTCATTTTTGGGCATAGGTGACATTTAGCTCTAGAATGCCAAAGATAAGTTAGATCAATGGATAATGTAATCAACAGTGTATATTGTGGCCTGTGTTTCTACACAAGACTTGCAAAAAGGCAAGAAGGACCATCAAACAATACATGAAAACCTAAGTGTTGAGAGTTGGAAGGGCACTGCAGAGTAACTATAGCTTTATAAGGACATCAAACTGTTCAAGTGGCATGTAAAAAAGTCTATCAGTACAGTAAATTACACTATAGAATCAGTGACCTCAGCCAGGATATAGCTTGCATATACAAAATGTGGTAATGAGAGATTGGGACATGTCAAGGAGAAAGAGCAGTGCCATATTCTGTAACAAGATGTGACTTCTTTGTAGCATGATATTCCGAGGCAAAGAATTGAAAATAAGGCCAATCCTTTCTTCTGTACAGTACAGTTTATGCCCACATGGATAACTGCTTGTCAACAATCTTAGAAAGTTTCTAATGCTAACATTTATTTTATATTTCCTGCTGTTTTAAGGACATTTGTTACAGGCCTCTTGTTGTGGCCTGTAACAAATCAAAGTGACATCTTTTTGCTTTCCTGTTTTGATGGCTTTAGCAATAAATTTAATATATTGCACATAAATTAATCAAAACAAGCCTCCAAGAAAACCTCACAGTTAAAATATATTTGTGGAAGTCAAATTAATTACCATTGTTTTAAGTAGGAGTGGTGGTATCTTTTCACATTTTTCTTGGGTGTTCAGCTACACCATAGCGTTGATGTGTCTAATTGATCATACTTTAATACTGGTGATTGTATTAACTTATTTAGAACCAAAGCAACCCTGTAATTAAAATTCTGTTATGGACAAACATAAAATACCGGCTGTCACATAGATGGATTCTGACAAAACATTTGACAGCATAATTTATGTTGAGTCCAAATTCTGCTATCTAGGGAAATTATAAATTACTCTTGGTTCATCCTGTGCTGTCTTGTTTACTGTTAAAGAGAACCATTTACAAAAAAAGAGAAATGTTCACATTTGGGCTTAACTGACAACATATATCAAAGATCGGTGGTGTATGCTGAGCAAAGATTTATGGGCTTTAAAAAATTGATTCCCAGTCAGTTGGCTCATCCTAATTGTCCAGCTTTTGTTGCCTAAAAACTGTCTTTAGGATCTTCAATCCTGTTTCAGTTTAGCCCAGTCTATATAATTACATAGTTGCTATGGTTGAAAAAAGACAAGTCCGTCAAGTCCAACCTGTGTGTGTGCGCTTTTATGTCAATATTACATTGTATATCCTTGTATGTTGTGGTCGCTTAGGTGCCTATCTAATATTTTTTTTTTTAATTATCTATGCTCCCTGCTGAAACTACTGCTTGTGGAAGAGAATTCCACATTCGTACTGCTCTTACCGTAAAGAACCCTGTACGCAGTTTCCAGTTAAATCGTTTTTCCTCTAATTTTAGTAAATTGGCCACAAGTCTTTTTAAATGACCTTTCGCAGAAAAGTTTTATCCCTATTGTGGGGTCACCAGTACGGTATTTGTACATTGAAATCATATCCCCTTTCAAGCGTCTCTTCTCCAGAGAGAATGAGTTCAGTGCTTGTAATCTTTACTCATAACTAAGATCCTCCAGTCCCATTAGCTTTGTTGCCCTTCTCAATTTCCAGCACATCCTTCCCTGAACTGGACAGTATACTCCAGGTGCAACCAAAGCAGAGTGTTGTAGGGTGGGAGAATTATCATTTTATCTCTGGAGTTAATTCCCTTTTTAATGCATGCCAATATTCTATTGACTTTGCTTGCAGCAGCTTGGCATTGCATGAGCCTGTCATCTACTAGGACCCCCAGGTCCTTTTCCATCCTATATTCCCCCAGAGGTTCTCCCCCTAGTGAGTAGATTGCATTCATGTTCTTGCCACCTAAATGCATAATTTTCCTTTTTTATACATTAAATCTCATTTGCCATGTAGTCGCCCACCCCCTTAATTGGTTTAGATCTTCTTGCAAGGATTCCACCTCCTGCGGAGAGGCTATTGCCCTGCTTTGCTTAGTATCGTCCGCAAATACTGAGATTGAGCTGTTTATCCCATCCTCCAGGCCATTTATGAATAAATTAAATTGGATTGGTCGGTCCCAGGACAGAACCCTGTGGGACCCCACTTTCCATGTTGGACCAATCCAAGTATTCCCTATTTATCACTACCCTCTGAACTCGCCCTTGTAGCCAGTTTTCAATCCAGGAACTTACCCTTTGGTCCATGCCGACAGAACTTAGCTTGTACAGTAAACATTTCTGGGGAACTGTATCAAATGCCTTTGCAAAATCCAGATACACTATGTCTATGGGCCTTCCTTCATCTAGATGGCAGCTCACCTCCTCATAGAAGGTTAATAGATTGGTTTGGCAAGAACGATTCTTCATGAATCCATGCTGATTACTGCTAATGATACCGTTTTCATTACTAAACTCTTGTATACACTCCCTTATCATCCCCTCCAAGAGCTTGTATACTATTGATGTTAGGCTAACTGTAGTTCCCAGGCATATATCTTGGTCCTTTTATAAAGATTGGTGTTACATTGGCTTTTCTCCAATCAGCTGGTACCATACCAGTCAGTAGAGTTTGCTGAGGCTTACCAGATTAAATGGACTCAAAAAGGCTTACACCACATGAGTCGTTCAGGCTTGTAGGTGTTCCAACACCAATGATCTAAAGCAAATCAGCCAGTAGAGAGGAACAGGATAGGGATATTCGCACCCGCAGGAACCCACAAATGGGTTGTACTTGAGAGGTGCAAGTTGCAATGTAGGTGCACGCATGTAGGTCAAAGGAAATAAAAACTCACATAGTGTGAATCCATATAGCGAACATTTAATATAAAATAAAATAAAATAATTACACTCACATTTGGGAAGAAATACAAGTGCTTTGTAAAATCCAAGATTAACGCAATGGGAGCAGTGGACACGACCCGATGCATTTCATCTGCAAAGATATCATCTGGGGTGTCGTTCCACTGTTCCCCCTGTGTATATATAGGCAAAATAAACCAAATACACCCCCCAATCAAGAAAACAAACCTGCTGTAAATTGGCCAGATTGCACTGTGAGGATCCAAAATGGCGGATTTGCGTGCTCGTCAAGCCTCGTTTTGAGATCCAGTCACTGGAACTCTAACTGGAAGCAGAAATGACACACGCAATGCTGTTCAAGCCTCTCTTTGGCATATCACATATTCCGTTAAGACAAGCCGGGAAACGGAAATAACGCTTGCCGCCCGAAGCCTCGTTATGAATTGCAGGGACTAGGACAGAGTGTATTGGATGGAAAGGCCACAATATGACCTAATGTGAAAAATTAAAAAAACGGATATGACTTGACGTCACATAAACGGGTCACGGACTGGCCATTAAAGCAATTCTACAGCCTCTGAATTCATCCCAAATCTAAAATGTTGAAGTATTATAAAGAAATAAATATTTGTGAGAATAAAAATAAAAAAGTGTAAGTACATAAAAAATTTAGATTTTTTTTGATTCAGAACGTACCACTTAAAATAAAATGATATAATAATCTCATATTAATAAACTGGCAGCTGAAATGACTCAAGTACCATGTAAATATGTGAAAAAATTTGAAAAAAAAAAAAAGAAAAATTAAACTAAAAATGTGAATAAATTATATTAATGATAAAAAGAAAAATTAATATCAATAAAATTTGAAAATTAAGTGTTATGCACAGTAAATTACTATAATATTTTGGACTCCCAATTCTGAAAATGAGATCCATAAAAGTTATATATAAAAAATGAATGAAAAATATGTTGAAAGATATATATTATATTAAAGTTAATATAATTATTGAAATACAATTTTTGTATATATTGTGTATTACTACCGCAGGGTTGAATCCTGACTATAATACATACAAACAATCGCATAATTATTATATATGATTAAAATTTATTAAAAAAGCAGAAGAAAAGAGAAGAATAAAGAATCCTTACTATAACATAAGAATATGTAAACACTTATGTATGCCCAAAAATGAGATCACTTAAACAAAATTGCCTATCTAAGAAACAGTCCTCACGTGAAAAACATAAATAGAGATGGAAGGGCAACTAAGACTTATTTATGAAGGAGTTGATATCCTATTCCACATTAATACCCTGGGGAGAGTGACACTGTAATTCATAAATACAGGATGTCTCCAATCGAGACACGCCCCTAACAACAGCTCCACCTCTCCAGGGTGGGATGTATCTATCAATAATCAAGAATTCAGTACCTTTCCGGTCTCTGCTATGGCACTGACAGTAGTGACGGGGAACTGTATTTTTAATACTCCCCTCTTTGATCTTGGTTATATGCTCGCTGACTCTTGTTGTGAAAGACCTGATGGTCTGGCCTACATGCTGCTTGCCATATGTACAAGTCAGTAAGTACACAACATTCTTAGTTAAGCAGGTGCAAAAAGATCTAATAGGGTACGACTGATTGGTAACCGTGGACCTGAACTCTGTGGTTTTAATATTACCTCGGACGTTATGCTTACAAACTTAACATTTTTTGCAGGGGAAGTATCCTACTAGATTACCAAAAAAGGACGGTCTAGTTATTGGATCTATGATATTGGGTGCTACCTTTTTCTGTAGATTGGGTACTCCTCTGTATATTACTTTAGCACATTCTAGTAATATTGGACCCAAAACACGGTCATTCTTCAGTATGCCCCAGTGTTTGTCTATTAAAGACTTCAACTGTTTGTGTTGCACAGACCAATGACCATTTAAAAGAGTCATTGGGCTCTGTGGGAGGCTTATTGGTCAACAATGGGCCTCTATCCATTTCCAAAACTCTGAGAAACTGTAAATCAACATCTGATTGTTTCTAGCCCTTTTCTACAAATCTTTCTCGCAAGATCATAGCCTGCGATTTAAATGTTTCTAAGCTAGTACAATTTTGACATAGCCTCAAGAATTGGCTACGTGGAATTGATTTTAGCCATGAATGGTGATGGCAGCTGTCCATGGGTATAAACCCATTATGGTCTGTGGACTTGAAGTAGGTCTTGAACTGAAAATGGCAGTCAAGAATTTCCAAATCCAAGAAATGGACCTTCTGCCTACTATATTCATAATTCAAGGATATACCTCGATCATTATGATTCAATATTGTGAAAAAGGCTGTCAGGGAGTCAACACTGTCATCTCATAGAAGGAGGATGTAGTTGATGTATCTTACCCCAAGGACCAATTGGGGTCCACCTTGGGCATAAACGACATCCTCCTCGTATTTGGCCATAAAAAGGTTGGCAAGGCTGGGAGCAAATTTGGCCCCCATTGCCACACCCTTTTGTTGTAAGTAATACCGACTATTGAACCAGAAATAATTTTGCTGTGTGGCGACCTCTAGTAATTCCATAATAAAGTTCCCCTGGGACCGATAAATGGTCTCACCCTGATTCAAAAAGTTCCTGACTGATATTATACCATGTTTATGTGGCATACATGTTGTAGCAGAGTGTCCCAGAGAGAGCCAGGAGAAGTCCTGTTCGGGGTTTATACATCTCCCAGGCTCCTCTCATATACATTCAGAGGTCTCTGAGACATGATCCAGTTCGGACCTTAGTCCTCCTTTCCAGGCTAATTTAAGCTCACCTGAGCAAACAGCCTTTGCTCTCTGCCTGGGACACACAAACAGGGATGGTTTGTGAGGAGCCAAAAGGTTGGTAAAACCCTTTAAAAACTCTTTACAGAAGCTGACAAGCGGTAGGCTTGCTCAGCTTGATAGTTAGAGACGGTGTATGTTATAGTTAGAGCCAAGACACGGCTAGGACTTTTGTTTGGTTATTTCTGTTTTGAGGTGTTTTCTGGAAGACTGTGCAGCACCTGTGTATGGACTTGTATTTAAATCAAATAAACCCAACACTGTTTTCACTACCTCAAGTGGATTTGGTATCTGTGCCTTACTAAACAGCCCATCCCAGTGAGCTTTGTACCTGCTACCTGTCCCCCAGGTTACAATGTGTATAAAGAGGCCACATCGGCCGTGGAAATAATATAATCACCCCGCATACTAACACTATCTAACACTTTTATGGTGTCTCTGATGTCTTTTGCAGCGTACACACGATCAGACTATCCGGCGGACAATCCACCGGACTTTCCAGCGGAGGTCCCCTGGACTTTCTGAACGAGCGGACTTGCCCACACACGTCCACACACAAAAAGACTTTTCCGGTGGACTAGGTCCGGCGGACGATCCACCGGACTTTTGTCAGACGTCCGCCAGACTTTCCAAATGAACGGACTTGACCACACACGGAGTAAAGTCCGTTTATTTCTAACGTGACTTCAGGTACGACGGGACTAGCGAAGAAAGTCAATGTCGCCGCCTCCATCAGCGAGATTGACACCTCACTAGCCCCCTCCCCTGGTATGGGTTTTAGGGGGAACCCCCTACACTGAAAAAAACGGCATGGGTTCCCCCCAAAGTCCATACCAGACCCTTATCCGATCACGCAGTCTGGCCAGTCAGGAAAGGGGGTGGGGAAAAGCGAGCACCCCCTTCTGAACCGTACCAGGCCACGTTCCCTCAACATGGGGGGGTGCTTTGGGGAAGGGGGGCCCTGCAGCCCCCACCCCAAAGCACCTTGTCACCATGTTGATGAGGACAAGGGCCTCTTCCCAACAACCCTGGCCGTTGGTTGTCGGGGTCTGCGGGCGGGGGGCTTATCGGAATCCAAGAGCCCCCTTTAACCACTTCACGACCGCTCACTGTATATATACGTCATTTTTTTGAAGAGGGATATCTCGGTAACGGCAGCAGCTGCTGCCACAACCGAGGTATCCCTCTTTACAGTGAGCGGTCCCCTTTCCGATAATGGTGGTCATCGCGGCGGATTCGCCGCGAGATCACCGTTATCGGCGGCGGGAGAGGTGCCCCCCCTCCCGCCGCTCTCCCGTGCCTTCCGCCGCTTACCGGAACCGTCGGCAGCGGCGGAGGCGATCGGGTCCGTTCCCTGCCTGTGTATAGAGATGAGTGACGCTAAGATGGCCGCCACTCATCTCTATACCATAGGAGGGCGGAAGCGACGTCAAAAACGTCACTTCCGCCCATACGTCTTAAAGGGAAATTTACAAATGTCATTTTTTTAAATGACATTTTTTAAATTTTTTATTTTTTTTCCCATTGAAGTCCAAATATGAGATCTGAGGACTTTTTGACCCCAGATCTCATATTTAAGAGGACCTGTCATGCTTTTTTCTATTACAAGGGATGTTTACATTCCTTGTAATAGGAATAAAAGTGATCAATTTTTTTTTTTTTTAAAACTGTGTAAAAAATAATACAATTAAGTAAAATAAATAATAAAAAACAAAAAAAAAATTTTTTTAAAACACCCCGTCCCGACGAGCTCGCGCGCAGAAGCGAACGCATACGTGAGCAGGCCCGCATATGAAAACGGTAGTCAAACCACACATGTGATGTATCGCCGCGATCGGTAGAGTGAGAGCAATAATTCTAGCCATAGACCTCCTCTGTAACTCAAAAAATGCAACCTGTAGAATTTTTTAAATGTCGCTTATGGAGATTTTTGAGGGTAAAAGTTTGACGCCATTCCACGAGCGGCCGCAATTTTGAAGCGTGACATGTTGGGTATCAATTTACTCGGCGTAACATTATCTTTCACAATCCAAAAAAAAATTGGGCTAATTTTACCGTTGTCTTATTTTTTTATTCAAAAAAGTGACTTTTTTCCAAAAAAAGTGCGCTTGTAAGACCGCTGCGCAAATACGGTGTGAAAAAAAGTATTGCAACGACCGCCATTTTATTCTCTAGGATGTTAGAAAAAAAACAATATATAATGTTTGGGGGTTCTAAGTCATTTTCTAGCAAAAAAAACTGTTTTAAACATGTAAACACCTAAAATCCAAAACGAGGCTGGTCTGGAAGTGGTTAATAAGGGGGCCCCCAGATCCCGGCCCCCCACCCTATGTGTCAAAAAAAAAAAACAGCTCCGGGGGGTCTTCTTCCGACTTCCGTTGTCTTCTCGCTGGGCTCCTCCGCTATCTTCTGCTCTTTTCTCCTTGGTCGTCCGGGGGTCTTCTTCCGACTTCGGGGGTCTTCTTCCGACTTCTAACTTAAAAAATGTAAATGCCTGACAAACAAACAGGCCAAGGTCTGCCCCTAAAAAAGGTACAAGAGCTACTTTGGTGCATTTGCTGCATGTAAGGCAGCCCATTCAACTGTCATGCAAAAAACACATGAAAAAGTGCTAAAAAAAAAAAACATGTTAATGCTGGTCACATAGGGGTGCATGGGGCCTTAATCTCATGCATCAGGTAAAGCTGTTGTTTTGCATGTTAAGTTGCAAGGGGGGATTTCCCACACATTGGAAAACTATCCTCTCACTTTCTGTTGAGTCTATAAAAAAGAAAACGACTGGGGTTTTTAACCCTCGCCTACTTTATCAAAGATAAAAAAAGTATTAGCATTAGATAAACGTTAACGTAGTAATAAACCCTAAGCATTTTTAAATTAAAACATGAGTGCAACAAAATAATTATTGTCCAATAAACTATTTGTTAAAAGTCTTACGCAAGCACTTGCAATTTTCACACCTATCAATGTTGTTGGTTCCTGCTCTCTCAGTGTTGCTTCTCTAAAATTCCAGTGTTTACAGGAAAGTTAAAGTGTTACTAAACCCAGGACCCTGCATTCACTATACCTGGTCTCCCACAGTACACAGAACATGGAAATGCAATTATTTTAGTAAATATAAACTGTTAGATACCTTTTCTTATCAGCAGATCACAGCAGTCTTATGACTTCTATCGAGTTTTCATTATACTCTGACTGTCCTGTGAGGATGCAGGACCCCTGACCCTCTGTCTGGAGAGTGCTGATTGACCCTGTGCTGATCACATGCACCCTCCCCAAAAAAAAAAAAATTCTCTAGCGATACACAACAAACTGAGCATGTACAGAGTTCCCCAAAGCTTGGTTACATCAGGAGATGGATTGGGGACACTGGAAGAAGGAGAGGATCAGAGAAGACAGGATCAAACAGACTTTTTATAAAATGTGGAGGATAAACCCCTTAGGTTCCAGAGTGAGTATAACAAGCATGCCTTACTGCATATACAGACTGGTTTTACTGTTATGGGTTTAGTAACACTTTAACAGTGAACAGTGCAGTCTCCAGTCAGGTGAACAGTGCAGTCTCCAGTCAGTCTATTAGCTTGGAGAAGGAAGGAGTAGGGGAGTGCCTTGTCATCCTAGATTATGGGGCTGTGCGTTTCTTTAGATACACACAGTGTAGGGAGTTCTTGCATGCAAGGGTGGTTCCATAGGATGCTGCAAGAGAAAGAGCCACCCTAAAACAGAAAACCTGGGGCAGCAGTCATGACACTAGCTTAAAGTTTGTTAACTGCTTGCCGACCAGCCACCGCAGTTTTACTGTGGCAGAATGGCACGGCTGGGTGAAACAACGTTACCTTACGTTGCTTCGTCTTTTTGCCACTAGGGGTGAGCGTGCACCCCCGGAGGCAAGCCGCCAGAGGAACGCGCGCCCGCAGCGGGTGCCCGGAGCTGCCCAGTGGACGCGATGACTGCTGGACACCTGTGATCGCTCGTGACAGCGCAAGAACCTGGATCTGTGTGTGTAAACACACAAATCCTGGTTCTTTCAGGGGAGTAGAGACAGTTTGAGTGTTCATACTAAGTAGAACATCGATCTCTCTCTCCTTCTGGACAGTCCCATCCCCCCTACAGTTATAACACACCTAGGGAACACAGCTAACCCCTTGATCGCCCCCTAGTATCAACCCCTTCCCTGTCAGTGACATTTATACAGTAATCAGTGCATTTTTATAGCACTGATCGCTGTATAATTGTCAATGGTCCCAAAAAAGTGTCAAAAGTGTGCAATTTGTCCGCCTCAATACCGCAGTCCTGATAAAAATTGCAGATCGCCGTCATTACTAGTAAAAAAAAAAAAACAATAATAAAAATGACATAAATCTATCCCCTATTTTGTAGACGCTATAACTTTTGCGCAAACCAATCAATATACACTTATTTTTATTACCAAAAATATGTAGAATACATATCGGCCTAAACTGAGGAAAAATATATATATATTTTTTTTAATTGGGTATATTTATTATAGCAAAAAGTACAAAATACTGTGTTTTTTTCACAATTGACGCTCTTTTTTTTATTTATAGTGCAAAAAATAAAAACCACAGAGATGATCAAATACTACCAAAAGAAATCTCTATTTGTGGGAAAAAAAGGACGTCAAATTTGTTTGGGTACAACGTCGCACATACATGCAATTGTCAGTTAAAGCGATGCAGTGCCGCATCGCAAATAATGGCCTGGTCATTAAGCAGCCAAATCTTCCGGGGCTGAAGTGGTTAAAGACCACCCAAACCATACATTTCCTAAAAGCATAGGAGCAGTAGAAAACAAGAAAGTGCTAAAGATTAATGATTGTTAGGCCCTGTGATATTTGCACAAATGTTTATCAAAATTATTTTCTTGCTAAAGATTCCTCAAAATCATTACCAGCTGACACAAACACAGCAAAACTTGCACAAACATTCCACATAAATTCTTACTAAATATAATTACCGTTGTACAGTATTGAGTTAATAATTAACAAATATTTGTAAATTTCTAATTTTGCCTTTTGGCATAAGGCCCCTTTTACACGGGGTGGACTCCGTCAAGTGGATCCACCTGCTTAGCGGGGAATCTGTTTGCTGAGCAGGTGGCTGACAGGTGTCACCTGCTGTTCTCTATGAGGAGGACGAATGGAAATGGACCGCCTGTCAGTTTCCATCTGACAGTCATCCGATTCATCTGTTTTTGGCAGCCTGGATCAGATGAGATACAGACGGGTATAAATAGACATATGTACGTTTACATTCCCCTCCCCATAGAGAACAATGGGTGGTCCGCCTGAAAAACGCACAGGTGGACCTGATCGATCCACTAGTGTGAAAGTGGCGTAACAGTGAAAATAGAGGGTGCGCAAAACTGTAAATAAGCAATTTGATCTAAAAATCTGGAGGTTATAATTTTTTACTAACAGCATTCAGAGTTTGTAAAAGACCCCCCAATGCATAGATTTTCTGCAAGCACATAGTTACATAGTTAGGTTGAATAAAGACACCAGTCCAACCTGAGTGAGTGTCCGCAATTGTCCCTATACCTGTACATTGCACACTTACATCGGTCCCTACCCTCAAGGAGCCCACAATCCAAGGTCCCCATGCATATACTAGGGCCAATTTCTGGACAGAAGCCAATTAACCTATCTGTCTTTGGAGTGTGGGAGGAAACCCACGCAGGCACAGGGAGAACATGCAAACTCCAAGCAGATAGTGTCGTGGTTGGGATTCGAACCAGCGACCCTTCTTACTGCTAGGTGAGAGTGCTAACCACTACACCACTGTGCCGCACATGACCTGAAGAATAAAATAAATGTGCTAATTATTTTTTAGGCCCTGCCAAAGTTGCACAAATGTTTATCAAATCCCTATTTTAACTAAAAATACACTAACATTATTATTAGCATACATAAACACAACATAACTTTCTGCAAAACTCCTAATACGGCCTTGATCACATAGGAGGTACTAAAGTGTACATTCGTCCCTGTTCTGTGCAGGCAGTCACATTGATGTCAGTGGGACGCAGGAGCTGTATGGACACAGCAGCTGCTCCCAATCTGGCATCTGTGTGGGTGCGGGTGTACGGCCCCGAATGCAGACAGTATGAGTTCAGAGACATGCACCCACGCATATAACACAGTTTACTATGCCTCAGTGATGAATGAACACAGGGCATGCTTACCTGCCTCTCTCTCCCTCTCTCCTCACCACGCTCTCCATTCTGACGCCAATCTCCTGCCCCAGCAGTAGCTACAGCCATTTAGAGGGGGAGGAGGGGATGCTGGCCAGCAGCGCTGCAGGGAAGGGGCAGAATGATCATGGGGGTGGGGCAGTACGGGGGTCAGAGCAGTGAGATGGAGCATCTATTTGAGATAAATCCACCTGTGGCTGCCCTGCAGCACACAAAGCCATCAAGAGGAGGGAGGAATAGAAGCCGACAGCTGCAGGGGAGCCACATGAGATCAGTGCTGCCGAGGTATTGGAGCTTGGGGAAAATCAGTGGTGCTGTGGGGATTGGATATAGAGTGTCAGGAAGCAGGGGTGACACAGGCAGTGTTGCCAACCTAACAGATTAAAATTTACTGACACGTCACCTAAAATTTACTGACACAGCCAAGTTTTTACTGGCATCTTCAAAAGTTACAAAATTACAGTTTTAAGTACAAAATTTAACTATTTAGGCTACAAACAAATATAATATGTAATTAGCAATGTGATTTAAAGTAGATAATAAGGCAAAAAAAACATATTTCTTATTTTATTTTCGATAAAGTAAGTAAGTAAGTAGCTCAGGGACAGGACTCGGGAGGGCAAGAAATTAGAATGGGGGCAGCACACACATGAAGTTGACTCTCACAGTGATACTGACAGCAGTGTGCAGCAGTACAGATCACCCACATGACACGTCCCCCCTGAATCACATCACAGTGAAAGTCTCTCTACAAGCCAGTTGGTCCCTCCAGTCCAAACAGCACTGATGGTCCCGCTCCTGGCCTGCCTTGCTCCCATCCCACAGACCCACACACAAGGCTCTGGCCACTCTGCTTGGCTCCCTTACACCATGACATCACAGGACATGCTCTGGCAGGAGAAAATTGCCTGTTTTTTACTGGCTGCCAGTAAAAATACTGATGGTTGGCCACACTGGACACAGGGCAGAGCATCAGTGGTAAGGGGCATATTTATGGTAAATACCTGAGATCAGCTTGACAGTCGCTGATTACAGCTATTGGTTTGTTCAACACAGAAGTGACCATACGCTTATAGCAGGAGGTGGAATGCCATTTACATAAGGCATACTGAACTGAACAACTGGAAGTGGTTCTGTAGTTCTGTATGCTTGGCACTGAAAGGGTTAGAATAAAACTACATGCCCAATAAGTGATTACATCCACTGCTTAAAGTACTTAAAAAAATAAAGATTTAATATCAGTTTAAGGACTGGCTTCACAAAAAAAATATTATTTTTTTACTATAATCAAAGCATGTTTTAAAGCAAAACCTCAAGGAAACAGCTCAATTCAGGGCTGAAATACATATATTTTCTGTTTTGCTGCCAAATAATTTGTAATTTTTTTCAGTAAATCTTGTGATTTACAAACATGTTCCACAGCCAGTTAAGTGACTCACATACAATCATTTCTGATTAGGCAATTTACTTTTCTGACTCAGCAGTTTGGGTTCATCTCTTCATTTTTTAGCATTATTATTGGACAGTGCATTTGTTATATTGCCCCTGTACAATATGTAGGAAGCTGAGACAGGTAGAAGTAATGCCGCGTACACACGTGCGGACTTTTGCCGGCAGACTTAGTCCAGCGGACAATCCCGCGGGACTTTCCAGCTAGGTCCGCTGGACTTTCCGAGCGTGTGGACTTGCCCCACACACGCACGGACTTCTCCAGCGGATAATCCGCCGGCCAAAAGTCTGCGGGACTTTTGAAAATGAACGGACTTGCCCACACACGGAGCAGTCCGTTCATTTCGAACGTAACTTCAGGTTACGTAGCTAGCGTAGGCAGTAAATGCCGCCGCGCTAGCTCCGTAAGCTGGCATGGATTTAAAGGGAATCCCCACGCCGAAAAAACGGCGTGGGGGTTCCCCCCAAATCCAAGTCAGACCCTCATCCGAGCACGCAGCCTGGCAGGCCAGGAAAGGGGTGGGGACGAACGAGCGCCCCCCCTCCTGAGCCGTACCAGGCCGCGTGCCCTCAACATGGGGGGTGCCCTGGGGAAAGGGGGGCCGTGCGGCCCCCCCACCCCAAAGCACCTTGTCCCCATGTTGATGAGGACAAGGGCCTCTTCCCGACAACCCTGGCCGTTGGTTGTCGGGGTCTGCGGGCGGGGGCTTATCGGAATCTGGGAGCCCCCTTTAATAAGGGGGCCCCCAGATACCGCCCCCCCACCCTATGTGAATGAGTATGGGGTACGATGTACCCCTACCCATTCACCTAAGGTGTAAAATGTAAAGTACAAAAACACACACACTTTTGAAAAAATATTTTATTGCACTGCTCCGGGGGTCTTCTTCCGTCTTGGGGGTCTTCTCGCCGGACTCCTCCGCTCTCTTCTGCTCTTTTACCTAGCTCTTTCACGAGCGGAGGAGTCCGGCTACCTTCTTCGTCGTCGCCGCCGTCGTCTGGGGGTCTCGATCCGCCTTCGGGGGTCTTCCGGGGGTCTCTTCTGTTCTTGCGGCGGTCGTCGTCTTCCGCGCCGCCGGCGCCGCCTTCTTCTTCTTGTCCTTCTTGTTCTTCTTCTTCTTCCGATGTTGACCCGTCGCTGTCTCTGCCCGGAATGCCTGTGCCGCTCTGCGCTGGGACTTATATAGGGACATCGGGGACAGGGTCACATGTTCATGTCACATGGTGACCCCGCCCCCTTGCGATGTCACAGTCCCAGCATCCTCCGGGACTGTGACAACACAAGGGGGCGGGGTCACCATGTGACATGTGCATGTGACCCTGTCCCCATGCCCCTATATAAGTCTCAGCGCAGCGCGGCACAAGCATTCCGGGCAGAGAGAGCGTCGGGTCAACATCGGAAGAAGAAGAACAAGAAGAAGGACAAGAAGAAGAAGAAGGCGCCGGCGGCACGGAAGACGACGACCGCCCTTGGGATAGTCCCTTCGTGTGTACGCCGCATAAGCTGACCCTGAAAAAAATGTTAAACAAGCAAATAGCAGGGAAAACTTACCAACTAGCAGAGGTATCTTATTCACAAGAATGGATGTAAGACTGTAAACATTTCACCTTTGTACTTGCCCGGGGTTTCATTTTCTTATTTGAATTGAATTCTTCTTTAACATTGTTACAGGCATATATAACTAAAGCCGGGTACACACGGGCCGAATGTGAGATAGCGGCTGGTTAAAAAAAATGACAGATATTCGGCCCATGTGTATGTCAGTTTGTTTCGCTGGCTTCTGTCGTATGTGCATGCTGGAAAACCAGTATCCAACCGACTCCAGATGAGTGCTCTCAGCCAATGGCATAGAGCGTTGATTGGAGTATTATGAAGGGGAGGCCGTCCCCCTGTCAGAACACAACAGCTCAGCGGGGGAAATCACTGAACTAACATTGCATTGTTAGTACAGCGGCTCCGACCAGAGATGACAGTTTTATTGTCATTCAACCTGCGGGGTTGAACGCAAAAAAAAAAATAGTGTGTGTCCGGCTTAAAGCTATAACATCTTCTACTCTTACAATAGACGCATAAACTGCAAAATACTAGACACTTTTACTCTACCCACTATGGTTTCTCCCCCACTTTACCAATCACACATTTGAAAGGCTTTGCAGTGGCTCTCAAAAGGGCCAATTTCAGAGCCCAGTCGGTTGTTATTACTTCCTTTCCCAACTTCCTTGCTTTTATGTCTAAGTGGGAGATTGATTGTGCCACACAATTTTCTCCCGAAGGCTGGGACACTATGTTGGAAACTTTACGCAAATGTACTAAATCACTTTTGGTCAGGGAGACTGCCTTTAAGTTACCTACCAAATGGTAATATACCCCCTCTAAACTTCACATTATCCACCCAGGAGTCTTGGACTTATGCTTCCGTATATGTTCACGTGAATCTTTAAAACATAAATTTTGGGAGTTTGCTGTAAAATCTCTTCTATAACTTCTGCAATTTCTGGCCATCCTCTTAGCCCAACAATGCCGATGTGCCTTTTAGTGCTTCTATCCCAGGGATTTCACGTAGGGATCAGAGGCTTATCCATAACATTTGTGTAGCGACAATATGGGCCATTGCCCTGCCATAGATATCATCCATTGTCCCCTTGGTAATAAATAGAATTGATGCTGTTATGCTAATGGGAGGCTCCCTTATACTCTGCAAGATATAATGCACCTGCTTTCTCTTAAATTGGATGCTTGGACTACCCACCATCATATTTTTTTATCCTGATTTCAGGTTTTGCCTTTGTATAGATACCTTATATTATGGTATGCTAGAGTGGAGTTGTTTTAGCTCTTTTGCCTGTTGTTCAATACTTTTTCTGACTTCTTGATATAACCTTGTATTATATGGTAATTTTGCTGCTCACACTGCGCTTCTTGGTTGTTTTTTAATGGATTATGTATACATATTAATCTTCTTCTCTTTTGTATATGCCTTGTCATGCTGCTATGTATTGGTTGTGTATGCTTTCCCAATAAACAGTTTGTAAACACAAAAAATGCTAAATACTAAAACTCATTTATTTGTGTTTTTAGATACAGGAGGTTCAAAGTTCACTATTGGCAAGTCCATCTGGCTACTCTGGGCTCTGGTTTTTAACAATTCTGTGCCAGTGGAAAACCCAAAAGGTACCACAAGTAAAATCATGGTTCTCATCTGGGCATTCTTCGCAGTAATATTTCTGGCCAGCTACACTGCCAATCTGGCTGCTTTTATGATCCAAGAGGAGTATGTGGATACCGTGTCTGGACTCAGTGATAAAAAAGTAAGGGATTAAGTATTTTTGTTATTGATTTTCATTAAATTTACAAAACAAAGTAGAACTTGGTGGTCTATGCTGATTATATAGGAAAAAAAGCTGTTTTAAAGTAGCAGTTGTCAAGAGGATAGTCTTCGAGACATGCTAATAACTGATTGCTGAACGAATAAAGGAACCATCAAACTTTCACAGACAAGAGAGATCTTTCAGCTGTCCAGGCAGAAAGGAGAAGTTTGATAAAGGCAAAGTAAATTATACCATGTTATCAGTAACAAGAAGGAGAAGATACTATTCATAACCTATTCAAATTTGGATTTTAGTTATTCTTTCAATAACTCAACACATTAACTTAAAGGCAAATGGTAATAGTATTTTTCATGTTTTATTATTTGTTTAATGTTAACAAGTTTCAAAACTGATTTTTTTATTTGTCATTTAATAATTATTACAGGGGGAATTCATTACCCTCAGTTTAAAATGCCCAGGTCTACCTGTATGCTGTCTGACCTGCAAGAAACCATACATGTTTTGGATCACATTTAATTATACAAATTTTAAAACTGATGTTTAATATACTATTTGTTATTTATGTAAAACATTAATTCTATAAGTAAACATTTAAAAGTTTTCTAAATTCAATAACAAAACGTTCATAATTTGCAGCTTATCAATCTTTAGATGTATTAGCTGCATTACTTTTCTTAAACTAAAATGATTTTAACAAGAACTGAAAATACCAGTTGATCTAGCAAGAAATGCAGTGACTTTGTCACTTTCTGTGAGCTGAACAGGAAGCAAATATAATATCTTTTTTAGTGTAAATTACTAATGTTACCACCCTCCTTATGATGGAAAAGAACATAAAGTAGACATCCTTAATGTTCAGCGTGGGTGACAATCATGGTCCCCCCAATAGATACAATTTTATTGAACATAGCTAACCAGGGACAGGGAGTGTTTTTACCAGGTTAAAATAAAGAGAAAGAAGCTTGAAAAAAGAAAACAAATGCAGCCACTAGGGATGAGCTTTTACCTAAGTCTGGCCAGATTTGGTCAGATCATCAGCACAAATCCCCAGCTGCTGTTTGTAAACAAACCGGCCAATCATCTGTCTTTTAGGGATGGAAAATCCATCATTAACCACCTCCCATCCATGCTATAGCCGAAAGACAGCTGCAGCATGGACCTAATTTGCCAGGAGGGTGTCCATAGATGTCCCCGTGCTTGAGCGGCCTGCTCGCCCCCTGGTGGCCACACGCGGCACACTCTGTGATCAGCGAGTCTATGAGACTTAGCTGATCACAGATTGGAGTAAGGGGTCGATCCTGACCCCTTACCACGTGATCAGCTCTCAGCCAATGTAAACAGAGCCGATAATCGTCTATTTTTTCTCCTCATCACTTGTGATAGGGACATCAATCCCAATTGTGGAGAGCCTCTGCAGAGGCTTCTGTGCCCACCTGTGACACCTATCAGTGCCCACCAGTGCCACCTACCATTGCCCACAATACCACCCATCAGTGCCCACAATATCACCTATCAGTGCCCACAGTGTCACCTATCAGTGCCTACATTGCCACCTATACATGTCACCAATCAGTGCCTTATCACCAGTGCTGCCTATCAGTGCTTCTGTGCCCACCTGTGCCACCTACCAGTGCCCCTTAGTGCCACCTACCAGTGCCCATCAGTGCCACCCATCAAGGCCCATCAGTGCCGTCTTATCAGTGCCCATCAGTGCCGTCTTATCAGTGCCAATCAGTGCCACCTATCAGTGTCCATCAGTGCCGCCTAACAGTGCACATCAGTAATTACTTAATCAGTAAGTAATAATTAAACAATTTAAACAATTAAATAATTAAACAATTTTTTGTCTTTTTTTTAATTTTCTTTAGTAAAAAATAAAAAACCCAGCAGTGATTAAATACCACCAAAAGAAAGCTCTATCTGTGTGAAGAAAATTATAAAAATGTAATTTGGGTACATTGTAGCATGACCGCGCAATTGTCATTCAAAGTGTAAAGGCGCTGAAAGCTGAAAAATGATCTGGGCAGGAAGGGGGTGTAAGTGCCCTGTGGTTAAGAACCAATCTAAATAACTAGGCTGCAAGGTGATATTTTCTGAAATATTGCCTATGCCATGCACAACACAGGAAAGACAGGGGGAGATTAGAGAGCTGAATGCATGGCTAAAGACCTGGTGTAAGAAGGAGGGATTTGGGTTTTTAGAGTATTGGGCTAAATTTTCATTGGGGTGCAACCTATATGCTAAAGATGGTTGGCACCTACATGGAAGGGGGTCTACTGTGCTAGGGGAGAGGTTTATGGGAAGGCTGGAGGAGTATTTAAACTAGGATTGTAGGGGGAGGGTGAATTAGATTATAATGTGTCAGACAGGTCAGACAGGGGTCAGCCCCTATTGGTGGGTGGAATGGAGAAAGATGGGGGGAGTGCTATGGCAGATGAAGGTTCCTATGTTACAAACAACCATTGGAAATGGTACTATTTGTACTAAAATAAAATATATGCAACATATACTTTTGCAAAAATTGACAATGAATTAAAGCATTTGTTAACAAATGCCAGAAGTCTGCCAAGCAAAGGTGAGTTGGAAGCTCTGGTGCATGAAGAGAACTATGATGTAATTAGTATTGCTGAATCTTGGCTTCATTCTTTTCATGACTGGGTTATTAATATTCCTGGCTATGCTCTCTTTCGGAAAGACAGGGTAAAAAGGAGGGGTCTGTCTCTATGTGAGAAGTGATCTCAAAGTGAGTGTGAAAGAGGACCTAGTTGATGGAGAGTGTGATGAGTGAAGCATTAGAGGTGGAACTGTACACGTGGGTGCGTACTTAAAAAGGTTATTATTGGAGTTTGTTAAAGACCTGCCAGTGTTAATGAGGAGGTGGAGACTCAGCTCCTTGCACAGATGGAAAGGACTGCAAGGGCTGGGATGGTGATAATAATGACTGGAGTAACTCCCTGGAAATTGACTGGAGTAATGGCACTTCTGGGACAGTTAAAGAGGAAGTAAACCCTCTTAAAAAAAACGGAAAAAAAAAAAAAAAAAAACCTGCAAGACAAAGGCATAATTAGCTAGTATGCATAGCATACTAGCTAATTATGTATCACTTACCTGAGATCGAAGCCCCGGCCAGATTTGCCAGAGCCGCGATGCCGTCACGCGCGTGCGCATGAGAGCGGCATATAACAACTGAAGCATCGGCATATAGCGCCGTTGCTTCAGTTGTCGCAAGTGCGCATGTGCCGCATGACGTCGGCACATGCAAATACAGGTATATCTCCTAAACCGTGCAGGTTTAGGAGATATCCTTGTTAGCTACAGGTAAGCCTTAATATAGGCTTACCTGTAAGCTAAAGTTGTAAACAAGGGTTTACTTCCTCTTTAAAGGACAAAAATCTATAAATCTATTACAAGAAAATTTTATGGTACAGTTTATTGAGGCCCCGACTAGGAATGACGCTCTGCTGGACCTGGTAATCTCAAACCATGCAGAGCTTATTACCAAAATTCATATAAAAGAAGATCTGGGTAGCAGTGACCATAACATGATTTCATTTATTGTTAGCTGTAAGAACAAACACATAGGGAAAATATAAAAACACTTAACTGTAAGAGAGCAAATTTTCCAAGGATGAGGGCTGCTCTCCAGGACATAAACTGGGAGGGAATAGTGGCATCAATGGACACAGAACAGAAATGGGAATTCTTCAAAAAGATCGTATGCAAACGCACTGCAAAGTATATTCCCATGGGCAATAAGTTTAAAAGGCTAAAAAAAAACTATGTGGCTCACGGCCAAAGTTAAAACGGGTAGAAATAATAAGAAAATAATTAAAAAGAAATATAAAAATGAAGGAACACTATCATCGTTTAAATGCTACAAAGAATATAACAGAATATGTAAAAAGGAATTCAAGGACACAAAAATTCTAAACGAACGACAGATTGTAAAAGATAGTAGGACAAACCCCCAAAAAATCTTCAAATATATTAACACTAAAAAGGTAATATAGAGTGGGTGACTGGCAACAAAGAGAAGGCTAATTCATTAAATACTTTCTTAAGCTCTATATATACAAAGGAGCATGGGAGAAGCTCATGTCGATAATGATCCACAATGGATAAAGCACCTGGACCAGATGGCATCCACCCATGGATCCTAAAAGAATTGAGTTGTGTCATTTCAAAGCCATTGTTTCAAATTTTTAGGGACTCGATAATGACTGGAATGGTACCACTGAAATGGCGTAGTGCCAATGTGGTGCCCATATTTAAAAAGTCTATACCAAGTAACTATAGACCTGTTAGTTTAACTTCTATAGTCGAGAAGATACTGGAGAGTTTAATAAAAGAACATATAGACAAGTTTTTGCTGGAAACAAATATTTTAATCAACAGACATCATGGATTCAAGAAGGACAGAAGTTGTCAAACAAACCTGGTTTCTTTTTAAGAGGAAGTAATTATAACCTTGGACAGAGGGGTGGCTGTGGACGTGGTATACTTGGATTTTGCAAAAGTGCTTGACACAGTTCCCCACACACGGCTAATGTGTAAGGAAAATCTACAGGCTTGGAAAGATCAGTTTGTAAATGTATAGAACACTGGCTAAAAAGACGAATTCAGAGAGTAGTGGTTAATGATTCTTACTCTGAATGGTCTAAGGTTATTAGTGGTGTACCCCAATGTTCAGTGTTGGGACCCTTACTTTTTAATATCCTTATAAATGATATAGGGTCTGCGATTAAAAGTACCATTTCTGTCTTTGCAGATGACACCATGCTATGCAGTGGATTAACGTCCATACAGGATGTCTCCAATTTACAAGCCAACCTCAATGCACTGTCTATTTGGGCAACTAAGTGGCAAATGAGGTTTATTGTTGATAAATGTAAACTTATGCACTTGGGGGCTAAGAATATGCATGCATCATACAAACTAGGGGGAGTACAACTGGGGGAATCCATAGTGGAGAAGGATCTGGGTGTTTTGGTAGATCATTAGCTCAATAATAGCATGCAATTCCAAGTTGCTGGTTCCAAAGCGAGCAAAGTTCTTTCTTGTATTAAGAGAGGTATGGACTCCAGAGAGAGAGATATCATTATGCCCCTGTACACATCATTAGTAAAACCTCATCTGGAATATGCAGTTCAGTTTTGGGCACCCGTTCTCAAAAAGGATATCGGGGAACTGAAGAAAGTTCAGAGAAGGGTAACCAAACTGATATGAGGCATGGAGGAGCTCAGCTATGAGGAAAGATTAGAGACCTGAATTTATTCTCTCTTGAGAAGAGGAGATTAAAGGGGGATATGATCAACATGTACAAATGCATAAGTGATCCATATAGTGAACTTGGTGTTGAGTTATTCACTTTAAGGACATCACAGAGGACAAGGGGGCACTCTTTACTGCTAGAGGAAAATAGATTTCATGTCCAAATATGGAAAGGTTTCTTCACAGTAAGAGCTGTGAAAATGTGGAATAGAATCCCTCCAGAGTTGGTTCTAGCAAGCTCAGTAGTTTAAAGCCTAAAAAAAGTAAAAAAAGCCTGGATTCTTTCCTAAATGTACATAATATAACTGGGTGCTAATATTTATAGGTAAAGTTGATCCAGGAAAATCTGATTGCCTCTCGGGGGATTAGGAAGGAACTTTCCCCCCTCCTGTTGCAAATTGAAGCATGCTTTGCTGGGGTTTTTTGCCTTCCTCTGGATCAACTGTGGATGAAGAATTGTGTATATTGGATTGTATGATTTTTTTTGGGGTTGAACTAGATGGACTTGTGTCTTTTTTTTCAACCTGTATAACTATGTAACCAGCTGGCCAGGAATTTGGTATTTGGTATGGCATATTTGTTTTCTAATATCATTTTGAAAGGTTGCCTCATACTCCTTCATAACTTCACATGCAGCTTTAAGGCATCCCTCAAGCATGGTAGTCAAAGGATTCCTATATTTTTAGTGTTGCCCTTCAAACCACATTAATAGACCCTCTCCCCTCTACCCTATTTTAAAACATTTGGGTAGTGCCCAGTTGCCCATGCCTGTTTTTAACAATAGCTTGCAAATTAGCATTCAAAAGCACCAAAAAGTGACAAGATTCAGTACAGTATACTAGAAAAACTGGGTAGGAGACTAAACAAAGGCCCCCTATAACAAGACACTAAAAAACAAAACAATCCCTGACAAAAAATGTCTAGGACTTTAAAGGTACCACACCAAAGGATAATAAAAACGTATGTTTTTATTGTACAACTACATTAAAAAGTTTAAAATACCAAAACCAGACATATATAGGTACAATTTGAAACAATTGCAGTTACGTGTCATGCCAGTAGTTGGTAGCCATATCCCAAGTTGGTCATAGGGAATCACAGGAGAAACGCATGCTTCCTCAAGAGATCTGGCATATATCTCTAAAGTTACAAGCTAAGCCACAATGAGCATCAATACATACAGCATTTAATACATCATGCAATCAGTAAAGTATATATCTACACATTAATATTAACTGCTGTAAGGGCTCACATTACATGTAGCTTGTTCCCAGAGTTAAAGAACCATAGCTGCCACACAAGAAAGGGGCCCAACCATTCAAGAGATTGGAGATTATATGGATTATATGTGCAATATGGAAAGGAGCAGATATATGCCCTAAGAAAAAAAAATATATATATATTTTACACATAATCTCAATTCTCTTGACCGGTTGAGCCCCTTTATTGTGTGATGGATACAGTCCTTTAAAGGGGAGTTCCAGGCCTTTTATGTTTATTAAAAGTCAGCAGCTACAAAAAGTGTAGTTGCTGACTTTTAATAAACAGACACTTACCTGTTCCACGGTCCAGCGATGCGGCCGAACGGAGCCTCGCTTCTCTCCGCCGGCGCCTCCATTGCCACTCTGGGCACCCGGCCGTGACAGCTTTCAGCTTCACGGCCGGGCATGCACAGTGCATGCGCGAGTCGCGCTGCACTCCCAGAGTGGAGGGGCGATTTCCTGGGACCTGTCACGTGTCCCAGGAGATCGCCTAGAGGGAGGAGACGAAAGGAGAAGTCACCTAGGCGGTCCCTGGGTGGAAGGAGGAAGTGGGACAGGAAGTCCCCCTCCGAATGAAGCCCCCACTCCCCCCCCAAAAAAATTGCATGCCTAATGTGGCATGTAAGGGGGTGAGGAGTGCTTAAAGCGGAAGTTCCATTTTTGGGTTTAACTCTGGGGAAAAAAGCTAATTGTAATGTGAGCCCTTACAGCAATATACATGTAATATATGTGAAGATATGTACTGTACTGATTGTATGATGTATTTAATCTGGTATGTATTGATGCCCATTGTGGCTTTGTTTGTAACTTTAGAGATATATACCAGATTTACCTGAGGAAGAGTGATTTGTTGTGCGAAAGGTGTCAGGAATTATATGAGACATTGCCTCTGACCCATTGGGATATGTCTATCAACTACTGGCATGACACATAACTGCAATTGTTTCAAACAGGACCTACTGTATATGTCTGATTTTAATCTTTTTAATGTTGTGTACAATAATATATTTAAGTTGGTATTATTCCTTGGTGTGGTACTAGTAGTTTTTTCTTGTGACAAGATTCAGCTCACAGAGGGGTTTTGCAGACTTCAAGCTGGGTTCACAGAAACTCACTTTAAACTGAACTTTGCATGGTTCACTCATCCCAAACAGCCACAACAACTAAGGACTATTAAACTGCAAGGAATTCAATTTTTGTTTTTGGGTTTATATATAGAGTATTTTAGGGTGCACCTTATTTAGAGAACATTCTGGGTTTTTTAAAGACAAAACAAAGGTTTCTTTTGTAACTATCTGTCTCAACCTGAATCTACTTTTGTAGAGAGAAGAGAAAAAAGAATGCAAACACTTTGACATATTTGGACATATTTGGATATGTGTGTAATTTGAACTTCAGCTATTTAACTCTGTTAACTAGAGGCTTTGTTTATAAAAACAGCTATGTTTAGCCTGCTAAACTTGTAAAAATAAACCTAGAACCTGCTGCTCTGTCCAAAACCAAAAAAAGTTTTCCCTTTACTTATTTGCCACAATTTTCTCTTAATGAAACTTTTCTTTGAAAAAAATGAAAACTATAGGGGTTTATTTACTAAAGCTAGAGAGGGCAAAATTAGTCACAATTTTGCATAGAAATAAATCAGCTTCCAGGTTTTATTGGCAAAATTAAAACGAGCAAGCTGAGGTTAGAAGCTGATTGGTTTCTATGCAGAATTGTGACAAATTTTTGCCCTCTCCAGCTTTAGTAAATAAAGCCCATAGAGTTAACACTTTGGGGTTGATGTACTAAGACTGGAGAGTGCAAAATCTTGTGTAGCCGTGCATGGCAGCCAATCAACTTCAGCTTGTTAGATTATGCTTTAATTTAGATTAGTAAATAAACCTATTTGTGGTAAAATATATGGGACTACCTAGCTTTAAAAAACTGTTTAGAAAATCAACATTTTTGTCTAGAGTATATAATATATAGCATAGCTTAGAGAGTGTAGTGGACAAGAATATGTAATGTACAGTGCAGCTTACTAAGAACACTGGTCTAGAGTATGTAATTTACTAGTCTTTACATTGGCAGGAGGAGGAAAAATTCTCCCTTACATTGGTTCTCAGTGAGAGAAAAAAAATATCCTTACATTTGTGGTCAGTGGGAGAAGACTGCACTTACAGTGGTGGTCAATGGAAGAAAGACTGCACTAACATTGGTGGCCCGTGGAAGAAAACATATCCTTTAGATAGTAGTCAGTGGGAGGAAAAATGTCCCTTACGTTAGTGTCATTGGTGGCCAGTGTAAGGAAGAATACTCCAGCTATGGTGACAATGGGAGAAGAAATACCCCTTATATTTGTGTTAAAGGGAGGAAGAATGTACCTTACATTGGTGTCAATGGGAGTAAACACGTCCCTTACATGTGTGCTAGAGAGAAGGAGAATACTCCTTTTATTGGCGTCAGTGAGGGGAAGTAGTGGTGGTAGTTGGAGGAACTCTCTGTATTAAGATTGTATGAAAACAGGCCAAAAGCCAGAAGTGGCAACTATTCAGAAAATAACCCTATAATATAATCAATATGCAAGAGAAATTGTCTTCTGCTGGATTATACATACTTTTCAGAAATGCCAACTTCAGTGTCAGGGGATGCAGAGTATTATGAAAGACTTACCTATGAAGCTAAGGAGGATACCTAGGCAGTTTAGGGCAAGCCGGATGACAGGAATCTTAAAATACACCTGGAAGTAAACTGCCAAGGTTTCATTTGAGCAAGGTATGCTGTGAATCCAATTGTTTTTCTGATATTTATCTTTATAATGTAAGAATGATACATAATATATTTGTGGGGCATCTCATGGGAATCTATGTAGTTCACTTTAAGACTGCACATATTTCTAACCTTGCAAAACTGTGATAGTGAGCACATTCAAATCAACTACAACCCCACATATACTGTATAAATATGCATTATTTAGAGAGCAGAACAAATTTATAAGAGCTGCAATGAAATATCAAATAAATGTATATAATTATGAAAGGTTTCCAAGTGTTGAATTGCACTGAAATTCTCAGCACTAAAATAAAAATGCTTTTAGTTATCCTGGTTTCAAAACTCTTGCTGTGCTCTCTTCATCTATGTATCCAAACTTATATAAAGTTAGTAAACAACAACACTTGAGTTATGTTAAAATAATTCCAAACTAAAAAGAAAGAAAAAAAAAACTTTAATAAAGATATCTGTGAGACGTGCCCTAGTTTTCTACCTGATAGCCTGAAAAGAGGTGTTCTTTATTTTGTGTGCTTTGTGTTGTGTCTCTCCACTGTAATGAATGTTTGCAATTGGATCTGCTTCTGATGATCCTGGGAACGCTACTATTTTGATGTGTCATTTCTGACATTATTCAAAGTGAAAACTCTGGAGGCACTTCCATTTTCCCCAGATAAATCAAGCTCAGTTTCGTTCTCATTAGAAAGCAACTGTTGGATTCTGAGCAGTAAAGGAATTAGAAACAATTTAACAATTAGTATATAATTAAAATATAGTTAGCAAAAAGCCAAGAATAGTTTCAGGTTTCCTTGATTAAGCCAACTTAGATAGCAATGACATCATGCCTTAAACAGGCAGCTGGCGGATGATATTGTAAGCAGAACAATGCAGCCTATCATTAAACATGGCACTAAGTGTCAACTATAGCAGTTGGTCGGCGACATTGGCCTCATTTGAACAGGTGCACGCAGACACCATAGAACAATCTTCAATGAAGCCACATGGTACCAGGAAAAAATAATGTTGCAGCTTTTAAAGCCAAGGGTTAGTCATTCTGAATTTAAAATAGCCTTTAAAACTAAATAGTTATTTAAGAGAATTTGAGTCATGAATACTGAAATAAATTCTGAACAGATTTAATTATGAAAGTGTTTTTCATATATATATATGGAAGGTATATATATATATATATATATATATATATATATATATATATATATATACACCTTCCAGATCGATTTTAAATATAGACTTACAAAAAGTGGAAAGAACTTAATTGATGCTGAAATCATACAATTTTTTTCGGAGATAATCATGGCGTAATCAGCTCCTTCAATCAACATTACTAGTTGTGTCAATCTTAAATAGGTGTCTTTACCTCTCTTAGTAGATGCCGTGATTTCTCTGATAACAGGTTGCGTTTTTGGAACCATTTCGATTTTCTCCAAGGAAATGTCAAAATATGTTATTAGAGTTTTCAAAGTTTTATAAGAGGTATACAAAAAGTTTGTAAATGTCAGTTTTCTTAAAGAAATCATATATGTGTATAAGTGATTAGTAAACTTGTCAGGCTTGGTGCATATTCTTTGACCCTGCAGGCAGAAAGGGGGTATAACAGTCGATAGGCTTGTGCAATTCGTTTCATAACGAATAAAAATTCAGCCGAATTTTGCATCTTTCGGACATTCGGATGCATCCGAAAGTCCAAATAAAAAAAATAACGAATTTCAACTAATACAAAATAAATTATAGTGGATATAACGCATGAATTCGACATGATTCTGTAATTCGTTAAAGATTAATGAAACAAAAGGTCAACTCAAAGCAAATCTTATGCCGCGTACACACGATCGGACTTTGCCGCGGGAATGTCCGCCGGACATGTCCCCCTCCTGAGCTGTACCAGGCCGCGTGCCCTCAACATGGGGGGTGCCCTGGGGAAAGGGGGGCCGTGCAGCCCCCCCACCCCAAAGCACCTTGTCCCCATGTTGATGAGGACAAGGGCCTCATCCCGACAACCCTGACCGTTGGTTGTCGGGGTCTGCAGGCGGGGGGCTTATCGTAATCTGGGAGCCCCCTTTAATAAGGGGCCCCCAGATCCCGGCCCCCCACCCTATGTGAATGAGTATGGGGTACGATGTACCCCTACCCATTCACCTAAGGTGTAAAGTGTAAATAAAAAAACACACAATTTTTTAAAAATATTTTATTGCACTGCTCCGGGGGTCTTCTTCCGTCTTGGGGGGTCTTCTCGCCGGACTCCTCCACTATTTTACCTAGCTCTTTTACCGAGCAGAGGAGCCCGGCTACCTTCTTTGTCGTGGCCGCCGTCGTCTGGGGGTCTCGATCCGCCTTCGGGGGTCTTCCGGGGTCTCTTCTGTTCTTGCCTTCTTCTTCTTCTTCCGATGTTGACTCGTCGCTCCCTCTGGCCGGAATGGCAGAGCCGCGCTGTGATGTGACTTATATAGGGACAAGGGGGCAGGGTCACATTCTCATGTCACATGGTGACCCCACCCCCCTATGATGTCACAGTCCCGGAGGATGCATGTGACATGAGCATGTGACCCTGCCCCCTTGTCCCTATATAAGTCACATCACAGCGCGGCTCTGCCTTTCCGACCAGAGAGAGCGACGAATCAACATCGGAAGAAGAAGAAGAAGGCGGCGGCGGCGCAGAAAGCGACGACAGCGGCAAGAACAGAAGAGACCCCGGAAGACCCCCGAAGGCCGATCGAGACCCCCAGACGATGGCGGCAACGACGAAGAAGGTAGCCGGGCTCCTCTGCTCGGTAAAAGAGCTAGGTAAAATAGCGGAGGAGTCCGGCGAGAAGACCCCCGGAGCAGTGCAATAAAATATTTTTAAAAAATTTGTGTGTTTTTTTTATTTACACTTTACACCTTAGGTGAATGGGTAGGGGCACATCGTACCCCATACTCATTCACATAGAATGGGGGGCCGGGATCTGGGGGTCCCTTATTAAAGGGGGCTCCCTGGATTCCGATAAGCCCCCCTTTCCCCAGGGCACCCCCCCATGTTGAGGGCACGCGGCCTGATACAGCTCAGGAGGGGGGGGGCACTCGCTCATCCCCACCCCTTTCCTGGCCGGCCGGGCTGCGTGCTCGGATAAAGGTCTGAGATGGATTTGGGGGGCCCCACGCAGTTTTTTCGGCATAGGGATTCCCTTTAAATCCATGCCAGGTGACGGGGCTAGCTCGGCGGCATTCACTGCCTTCGCTAGCCCCGTCTACCTGAAGTCACGTGTTTAATGAACGGACTTTCCGATGATCGGCAAGTCCGTTCATTTCCAAAAGTCCGGCGAACTAGCATACTAACCACGGGACAATTTTAAAACAAAGCTTAAAACCTAGTCCACCGGACTTTTGACGCGGTGTACGCGGCATTACAGTCCAATTAGCTGATTATTTTGTGCTCGAGGTTGGATTATTGGCAAAGTGCATTCCTGAGAACTGAGTGAGAAGGGTGTTGTATTGTATTTGAGCAGAGGAGAAGAGATATTTTCATTGTGTGTGTTAAAAGATTCAATAAACAAACGAATATAAATACGTACATAAATATCGAATTTCAACTAATACGAACGTAATTATAGCGCATATAACAAATGAATTCGACATGATTCGAGATTCAGAATAATGAATATTGACACTCTACGAATAATAACAAATTATCCGAAAACGTATTAACCCCCCTGGCGGTATTCCCAAGACTCGGGATCGCATTGCAGTATACAGGGAGACTTACTTACCTTGTCCCCTGAATCCTGCGATGTCTCCCCGCTGTGTGTGCGAGCTCCTCCGCTCGAGTCACACAGTGCCCGAGTGCCGCTGAGCTCCGTTCCCTGCAACGCTGCGACGCACCGGTAGCGGAGATTGGCGCCAAATTCAAAAAAGTAAAAACACACAAAACACATACAGTACTGTAATCTTACAGAGTACAGTACTGTATAAAAAAAATACACATCCCCTTTGTCCCTAGTGGTCTGTCCAGTGCCCTGCATGCAGTTTTATATTATAAATACAGTTTTCTCTGCCTGGAATTTGGAGATTGTCCATAGCAACCAAAAAGTGTCCCTTTATGTCAAAAGTGGTTTTAGATCAGCTAGAAAACAGCGATAATAATTTAGAATCACTTGCAGAATTGAGCGATAGCGATTTGTGGGGAAATTCGTCATCAAACACTAAATCAAATGACAGCGACAATTCTACAACTGAGCAATTTTTAGTGTTTTTGATTTGATTACATTATTGAATAATTTTTATAGTTATTTATTATACTATAATTTATGATTTTGTGTTTATCTTACCCGGGATGTCTACTAGACTCTGGTTTGGACAGATTTAAGTGAGTTATTCCTAAGAATTGCAGGCCTACAATATAAAACGCCAAATTTCCATGCAAAATAATTATACCGCTTTCAGCACCTAAAATCAGAAAGAATCATACCGCCAGGGAGGTTAACGTAACAGAACAAATATAACAGAACTAAATTATGTATTTTACGAATGACAACGAACCAAAACGAAACAACATTTTCCACTGTGCACCAGTCTAATAGTCAAAAATGTGCAAAGAATGACTCCATTAAAGGGGATCTATAATGGATTTATGTGAGTTATATACATGTACTCCTATCCCTTGCCTCCCACAATACAACTACTTGGCCAATCTCCAGTGCCATGTCATGTGAGAACAGGTATGTGTGTGTCTGCAGAGGGTACATAATATTCCAGAAAGTTTAAATTGACATCAGTGTTTCTGAGGATACTTGTAGAATATCAGGGCAGCAGGGGAATGTGGAATGTAGCATCATGCTTTTTGTGCATTTCACAAAGAGAACCTGTGACCTTGCTTTCTACAAGCAATGTCAAGTTCACTTTAAGAAAATGAACAGCATTTAAACATTTTTAGTAGAATTTATATATTATTACGGTAGTTTTGTTTTGGTTCAAAGCCATTTGATTCATGATCTACAAACCTGTTTGCTGAAAATGTGAGACGTGACAAGTGAATTGCTGGAGAATGAGTCATTGTCAGGTGTGTCCTGTGAACTGTGTCCTTTCCTGGAAGACATTATTTCTCATTATGATCATTGGAGTGGAGAACCAGCCCCAAAACTGACACCATCAAAGTGCAAGCGGCATCTTAATAAATCTAATGTTGTCATTCATCCCCAATCTATTCTGGGGCGGATATTTAATTATGAAGGGAAGATGTGCGTGGAGATTAACTGCACAATACTAAATGAGATTCAGCCTATTGCAGAAAAGGAGAAACTATTGGATCAATTTTATAAGGTTCTCATAATTTCTCTGTAGTTCGGGGATCAATAGCAGAGACAGTCAAGGGGAAAGAATGTCCTTGCTTTAAATTGTTTTTTCTCCATGCAGCTCCAGATATTTTCTCTGAAATTAAAGACCATTTACAGGTAGAAATATGAAAACATTTAATTTTGCTTACTTTTGGATTATTTCAAATATAATAAATTACCTGAAGCCTGCATGTATGCCCCATGTCAGCTAAAATGCAAAGTGTATGTTACAGGGTTTTTTCAAGCAAAAAAAAAACACCTGTAACGCAAAGGCATAATGAGCTAGTATGCACCGCATAGGTGGGACACTGTTGCTGAATTTTCATGCTGTAGACTTGCAGAGCTCCTGCTCTAGACTCACCACTGCAACTTTTGCTCTTGCTAGAGACTTGCCACACAAATTTGCTACAAATTGAAAAAGTGTCAACTAGAACTTGTGCTTCAAGTGCTCTGCCAGTGTACAACTTGCCAGTGAAAATGTGCAGCAAGTTAACACACTTACAATTCAACACTGCCACAAATTTGTGGAAAGCATGTCTTAGGCCCCATTCATCCCTGTGTGTTTTATGTGCAGTATAGGTGTAGTGCATGAAAAAAAAAGTCTTGCATGCTGCATTTTTGATGTGCTTTCATCAAAACATGCATTCTAGGGCTCAGTGATAACGCACCTAAAATGCATGTAAAACACACCTAAAATGTAAAGCAGCACACAGATGTGAACCATACATCAGTCATGCATCTTAGCTACATAGTTAAATAGTTACATAGTTAGTCATGTTGAAAAAAGACACAAGTCTATCTAGTTCAACCATAAAAAATAATATCAAGCAATCCCATATACCGAACCCTTTACCCACAGTTTATCCAGAGAAAGGCGAAAAAAAAAAAAACCCCAGCAAAGCATGATTCAATTTGCTACAGCAGGGGAAAAATTCCTTCCTGACCCCCAAGAGGCAATCAGATTTTCCCTGGATCAACTTTACCTATAAATGTTAGTACCCAGTTATATTATACCCAGTTATGTACATTTAGGAAAGAATCCAGGCCTTTCCTAAAGCAATCTACTGAGCTGGCCAGAACCACCTCTGAAGGAAGTCTATTCCACATTTTTTACACCTCTTACTGTGAAGAAACCTTTCCGTATTTGACCATAAAGTGATTAACTCAACACCAAGTTCACTATATGGACCCCTGATATATTTGTACATGTTGATCATGTCCCCCTTAATCTCCTCTTCTCAAGAGAGAATAAATGCAGTTCCTCTATTCTATCCTCATAGCTGAGCTCCCCCATGCCTCTTATCAGTTTGGTTGCCCTTCTCTGCACTCTCTCCAGTTCTCCGATATCCTTTTTGAGAACTGGTGCCCAAAACTGAACTGCATATTTCAGATGAGGTCTTACTAATGATTTGTACTGGGGCAAAATTATATCTCCCTCTCTTAATACAAGAAAGGACTTTGCTCGCTTTGGAAACCACAGCTTGGCATTGCATGCTATTATTGAGCTTATGTTATGATCTACCAAAACTCCCATAACCTTTTCTATCCATTTACAAATTGATCTTTCCAAGCCTGTAGACTTTACCTTACACATTAGCCGTGTGTGGGGAACTGTGTCAAACGCTTTTGCAAAATCCACGTATACCACGTCCACAGTCACCCCTCTGTCCAAGGTTTTACTTACTCTTCATAAAAAGAAATCAGATTTGTTTGACAACTTCTGTTTTTCATGAACCCATGCTGTCTGTTGCTTAAAATATTTTTTTCCAGCAAGAACTCATCTATGTGCTCTTTTTTTAAACTCTCCAGTATCTTCCCGACTATAGAAGTTAAACTAACAGGTCTATAGTTACTTGGTAAAGACTTTGTTCCCTTTTTAGCTGTTCTTTGGCAAGGTAACTAGCTGCATTTGTCTGACATACAAATATGCACTTGAGAGTGAATCAATGTATTCTCCCTAGAATGAACATCTAAGGTTACGGTCAGATAAACTTAGCAGTAGTGAGTCATAAAGTGTACTTACTGAAAATACACTATATAGTTTCCCTTATAAAACGACATTGTAAAACAAACCTGGACCTAATGGAAATGTTATAGAATGTTATTTTAATTCCATGTATTTCTACATCAGTTTCAGAGACCCCATGAGCAGTACCCACCTTTGAAGTTTGGCACAGTACCCAATGGGAGCACAGAGAAGAACATTCGGAGTAACTACCCAGACATGCACGCCTACATGATTAAGTACAACCAGCGACATGTAGAAGATGCTCTACAGAATCTGAAAACAGGGTATGTTTTAAAATGTGTTGTATGAATTTTACCCAGAGCTTAGTGAATGAGGTGAAGTTCTGCTGACTTCCATCATCCAATCATGAGCAAGCAAACATTATTTTATTATTTTCTTTGCACACGATTGGATATTCTTTGCAAAGTAGAGTTTCATGACATTCCACTATAACTCAACCCCCATGTTTCCAGAGTAGAACTTGTTTTAACTATTCAGTACATTACATACATAAAATATTTGGCTTTAACCACTTCACATCCCGTCTATAGTCAAATTACGTCCTCAGATAGGATCTCCCATCCTGGGCGGGAGTCATATGATGTCCTCAGCTTAACGCTGGTATATGGGGAGCACGCGCTGCATCACTAAGGAGCTGATGCGCAAGCCCAGTGGCCGTGTTGTCCACCGGGCACCCACGAACACTCGTGACAGAGCAGGAACGGGGATCTGTGTGTGTAAACACACATATCCACATCTTGTCAGGGCAGAGGAGACAGATCGTGTGTTCCGAGTATATAGGAACACTGGTCTGGCTCCTCCCCCAGTCAGTCCCATCCCCCCACAGTTAAAACACACAGTGAGGGAACACAATTAACCCCTTGATCACCCCCTATTGTTAACCCTTTCCCTGCCAGTGACATTTATATAGTAATCAATGGCTACTTAAAGCTCTGATCGCTGGCATAAATGTCAATGGTTTAAAAAAAGTGTCAAAAGTGTCTGATCTGTCTCTCGCAATGTCGCAGTCATGATAAAAATCGCTGCCATTACTAGTAAAAAATTATAAAAAAAATTAAAATGCCATAAATCAATAACCTATTTTGTAGGCGCTATAACTTTTGCGATTTTTCTTACCAAAAATATGTAGAAGAATACATATCAGCCTAAACTGAGAAAATAATTAGTTTTAAAAAAAAATTGGGATACTTTATTATAGCAAAATATTGTGCTCTATTTGTGGGAAAAAAAGGACTTCAATATTGTTTGGGTACAATATCGCACGGCCACGCAATTGTCAGTTAAAGCAACGCACTGCCGTATCGCAAAAAATGGCCGGGGCAGGAAGGGGGTAAATTCTTCCGAGGCTGAAGTTGTTAAACATACTTAAAATTGCTGTCGATAGGTAGAAAATAAAATGTACTCACTTGCTACCCTTATTAAAAAAGCCAGCTGCCAACAAATGAGAAGAGACAATACAGGGCAGGACTGGAAACTCATATAATTCTGTGTAGTGACTGTATATGCCCCTTATACAAATATAGGTATAATGATATGCTAAAAGAGAGCTTTGGAAATCCTATGACCTCTGAGCATTTTTGCCCGGTTCGGCACTGTGCCCTTACAGTAGCTGGGAGATCTTCTGTAAAAGTCAGAATACAAATAGTTTTGCAGTTGTGCATGCATATACCTCTACTCAGAGTGTTTGCATAAAAAAAAAAAAAAAGATCTGGATTCTAAACAAAGTTCTAACAGAGGGTCAAAGGTATATTGATGGGAATATGTCAATTGGAGACACAGACAGTGAAAGAAATATTTTTTTTTTTTTTAGTAGTGTGAACAGAGGTTAGACCCTCTTTTAGTTTTTATTGCTTTCTTAACACATTAATCCCAATGGGGACAGCAGTAAAAAAATTAAAAAAAAAACAAAAAAAAAAACCTGTTCTATCAGAATTTTAAACCTATCCCACTTTTAAAGATGCTGAGGCAATAAATGATGTGCAAGATGAAATATGGATAAACTGTTCAGTGTGTGGGATCCTCAGAGAAAATAGTCACTGAGATAGAGAATGGAAGTGAGATGTCCTCCACAATCACCTCCATACTAATTCTGTTGTATTGCATAGTCAAAAGTTAAATCAAATAATTTTGAATCCTGATCGCAGGCTACACAGAATTTCCACATGCCTGAAGAATCAATGTACAGACCTGTTATTCAGTTGTACTTTGAAAATATTCTGAGATTAATCATCTCCTTGTGCTTCATCAGGCCGAACAATTGATCATTATTTTTAACGAGTTTAATGACAGAATGTTTTCTTGTTTTTTTTTGTTTTTTTTTAAAGCTTTGTGAGATGAATTTAGTGATCAATTATTTGGGGGCAGATTTTTAAAAGTTAACTCCTCTCCATCCATATCTGTATATAGATATAGGGATGGGCAGCTGACTGAAATTCAACCTTGCTCATCCTGTCTTATATTCTTGCAATTCACAAGCCCTATATACTCATTGGATTTTAGGGATGGTCGAACACCCAACACCCACCCACACCTCAAACAGGCAAAACGTTCTAGCAAACATGCATACACTATTAAAGCTTTTGGGACATGAACATTAAAAATCTAAAGTCCTCATATATGCAGGTTATTGCCATTAAAAAGTGTATGGGGACCCGTGTACTGCCTGAGGGGACATGTATCAATGCAAACAAAAAAAAAAAAAACAATTGTTTTTTTTAGGAGCAGTTATTTTTTAATGATGCTTAAAGTGACACAATAAAAAGGAAATATTCCCTTAAATATCATGCCTGGGGGGTCCCCTTAGTCTGCCTGTAAAGTGGCTCATATGTGCAAAGTGTAGAACAGTGCTGCAGCAATAATGACATTTCTAAAGTTACCCCTACTCATTCACCAAAAAAGTGTCAAAAAGTAAAAACCACTAGAGACCATTTTTGAATTCCTTTATTAAAAAAGAAAAAAAAAAGTGTCCCATGATGTACATACACCATAAATCACTATGCCAGATGGACCTGAAAAATAGAAAAAATTAAAAAAGCTCTGCCTCCACAGCTCTCATATTATTATTATTTAAGGTACTTGTATAGCGCCGTCAATTTACACAGTGCTTTACATATACATTGTACATTCACAACGGTCCCTAACCTCAAGGAGCTTACAATCTAAGGTCCCTAACTCACATTCATATACTTGGGCCAATTTAGACAGAAGCCAATTAACCAACCAGCATGTCTTTGGAGTGTGGGAGGAAACCGGAGTACCCAGAGGAAACCCACGCAGGCACAGGGAGAACATGCAAACTACAGGCAGGTAGTGTCGTGGTTGGGATTAGAACCACTATACCACTGTGCCGCCCTAACTGGATGACCCTGGCTCCCTCTGATGTCGCATGCCGTCAGAAGGGGGCAGGGTCACTCAGTTATGTCACCGGGTGGCCCCGCCCTTGCCTATATAACAGCTCTCAAAGCAAAGAGACAGCAGTTGCCAGGAGGCTTCCCATGGAGGAGGAGCTTTTTTCTATTTTTCTGGTCCGTCGGGCGTTGTGATTGAAGATGGATGTACATCGTGGGACACTTTTTTTTTCTTTTTTAATAAAGGAATTGTCAAAAACTGTCTATTTTGGTTTTTACTTTTTGACCCTTTTTTGGTGAATGGGTAGGAGTACAATGTATCCAATACCCATTCACATAGGGGGAGGCTGGGATCTGGGGGCCTCCTTGTTAAAGGGGGCTTCCAGATTCCTATAAGCCCCCTATCCGCAGACCACAACAACCACTGGCAAGAGGTGTCGGGAAGAGGCGGCCTGGTATGGTTCGGGGGGGCTCACTCGTCCCCTCCCTTTCCTGGCCTGCATAAGGGTCTGGTATGGGTTTTTGGGGGACCCCACGCCATTTAAAAAAAATAATTTGGAATGGAGTTCCCCTTGAAATTAATGCAAGACCCAAAGGGCCTGGTATGGATCTTGGGGAGACCCCACGCTGTTTCTTTTCTTAATTATGTCATAGGGTTCCCCTTAATCAATTCCATACACAGTATTATATACTCTGCTTTGCACTATATACTCTGCACTGTATTATATATACTACACTGACTGCACTATATATTCTGCACTTTATTATATATACTACACTGACTGCACTGTATACTCTGAACTGTATTATATATGCTACACAGCCCTCAAATTTTCCACTCACCTACTCGCATTTTGAGAGTGGAAAATGGGAGATTGCGAGGAGCTGGGCTGCCTGGGAGCCGGGGGCGAGCACCACCGGTGGGCGGGGTTGATCGGGAGCCATTCTCCCAGCAATCGCCCCAGGGAAAGAGAGCATGGAGGAAGAGGAGAGCTGCGGGATCACAGAGGGGAACAGCCTGCTGTTACAGTTTACATTACAATTGCCTCCGCTACGCTCACCGTCCTACACAGCCCCGACTCCTCCTGACCCAGAGCCTGTGATAGACAGAACACATTCCAGCATTGGACCGGCGTTCTGTCTGTCACAGGCTCTGGGTCAGGAGGAGGCAGGGCTGTGTATGACGGCAAGCAGAGCGAAGGCGATTGTAATGTAAGCTGTTCCAGCGTGCTATCCCGCTCTGGGATCCCGCGGCTCTCCTCTTCCTCCTCTCATGATCCGGCCACCCTCTATCTTCCTCTGTCCAGGTGAGCCTGCAATAGTGGGCACAGGTGGGGCTTCAATGGTGAGCACAGTGAGGCTGCAGTGGTTGGCACAGTGAGGCTGCAATGGTGGGCACAGGTAAAGGCTGCAATGGTGGGCACAGGTCACGCTGCAATTGTGGGCACAGGTCACGCTGCAATTGTTGGCACAGGTGAGGCTGCAATGGTGGCCACTGGTGAGGCTGCAATGGTGGGCACTGGTGAGGCTGCAATGGTGGGCACAGGTGAGGCTGCATTGGTGGGCACAGGTGAGCCTGCATTAATGGGCACTGGTGAGGCTGTGCAGAGGGGCACTGACAAAGTTATTGTTAATATTTATTTTTTTAACTTAATTCTGCATAAAACATTAAAGTGTAATTTCATGAGATCATTTACGAGGGTGTGTTTAGGGGCGGAATTAGGGAAGGGACAGGGTAGTAATATAAATCTGACCCTACTGTATGAACGTGTACTGAAAAATATATTTTATTCAGTGTATTGTACACCTTTTCCTGACAAAGTGGCCACTAATTATGGTGTGCTTATGGTGTTTTAACCTGTTTTTATGATTAATAAATACTGACCTTCTTAAGGAATCCACTTAGGAGCACCTTTTTATTGAATGGGTGCCTCTGCTGACAGCAAACTGGTTTAATTCGGGGCCTTATACTTTTTACCAATGTACTGAAAAATAACATGCTGACGGGAAAAGGGAGAGATGACCCCATCTTTGTGTTGCTGGTCCTCCTTAAAGCCGTTATTCAGTCTTAAAAAAAAGTAGAAATTTGTATTTTTAGCTGCTGAGAAAAAAGTACAGGAGAGAACTTACAGCTTTAAAGCTTGTACAGATGGACTTTAAGGAGATGAAATGTTGTTTGCTAAAGCATTGTGCATAATAAAGAACTGTCAATTTTTTTTTTTTTAATGCTTTGTCTATATGCACTCCACGGATGGCTGCATGACATTTCTCAGGGCAGGTTTCCTGATGGTGACAACACTGGACTATGTCTTTCTAATGTGTGTTGAAATGGTCACTTGTAGTATCCATTGGAAGCCTGTGTGACAGGGTGACAACACAAGAGCACAAGGGGGGTGGGAATAGGCATTGTCACCATATAACAGCAAGTGCCAGAACAAGGTCCTTATGATCATGCTAAATCTTATATGAATTGGTGATTGGGTTTACATATACTTTAAAATAAACTTGTGCTTTGCCCATGCAGTATGCACCCCTTTATATTTTTTTTAGAAATCTTGCTTGTTGGATATGAGTTGATCTTGAGTTTCTTGTGAACTTTGGTTTGGAGTAGTGATAAATCATTTGTTTTAAAAAATGATGAAGTCTATCATCATATAATGGATGTTTTAATAAGAAATAGTTGAAATCAAATTCAGGTGTTTGTACCTTGAGAAAGTATTTTATTTATTTATCTATTTATCATATATGTATGTTTCTTAAAGGAAACTGGATGCATTTATTTATGATGCGGCAGTGCTGAACTACATGGCTCGAAAAGATGAAGGATGTAAACTGGTGACCATTGGAAGTGGAAAAGTCTTTGCCACTACAGGTTATGGCATTGCTCTGCAGAAAGGTTCCAAGTGGAAACGCCCTATTGATCTTGCATTGCTGCAATTTCTAGGAGACGGTAAGTACTTTCATCTTCCAGGTAATTGGGAAATAAAAAAGACACCATCCTGCATCCATGAAGGCAAAGCTTTATACCTGATTATACCATCAAAAAGTTGGGGCTAGGCTTTAATGAGGCTAGACAGGTATGCCTATTCCTAAGCCATTAGATACTTGATATTTGCAGACGGGATTTGTTCGACTTTCAAAGACACCTATGAAAAGGTGTCAATTTATACTCACACCTTATCATGATAAATATGGTTATATTAGAATTTTGTTTGTTTGTTTTAGCATAAGATATTTTTAAATATTACTTTAAAAATATTATTTAAAAAATATATTTATTAAATATATTTGTTTCTTTGTCAGCATATAATTAAAAAAATGAGCAAGGCATTTATTAAGACAGCATACCAAATACAAGCATTGTGGGCATATTAGTCAAATGGTTATTGTCAAGGTAACTGATGCTTACTGATACTGCTAAATTTAGTCTGGGCATCTACCCACCAATGACCTCATCATGTCATGAAATATTTAAATACCAAAGAAAGTCAGGGAAAGAAAAGATGATAAGAGATGTATTGCATAATGGAAATGTATGCCTAAACTACAACCAATTATTACACAATAATATGAAGACAATCCTTGTACAAGTATCTGTTTAAAAAAAAAGTAACACTTTTTTTATTTTATAGAATTTAGGTCCTTCTGGAAAAAAAGTGCATGCAGTACTTTGTCCCTTCTTTCTAGGTTCCCTGTAACACTAGCTAAGATATTAGACAGGACACTTTCCTCTGACACATGGTGCTTGTCTTGAACAGCTATTTCTAACTCTGCCATCACTTGCACAAGGCAAGCATCAGCTCAAGGAAGATAAGATTGACTGTTGACATGTAAATTATGCTGGTTTTGGGTCTGTTTTACAATAATTGTTCTTTTCATTCTTTACTTAACACATACATATTTATTACAGGCTGCATCACTGATTCTTAGCATTCAAAGCATGATTCTGGGCTTTCTAAAGCCAGCCATGATTTTTTTTCCTGCAACCACTAGTTGCAGGAAAGAACATGACTTGATTCCCCCATCAACACAGACTGTGTTGATGGGGGAATCCCTCCCACAGAGCTATTGGGTTCTCCAGGAGGGGGGGCAGTCCCCGCTGCAAGAACAAACGGTGATTACTGCTAGTAATTTGTATGACTATGTGACAGTGTCAACAGAAAGGCACCAACATCCCTGAGTAATATGTATGAACAGGGGAGACATTTTGTGTTGGGATTTTAAGGGTGCCAGGCAGAAGAACTTTACTAGTAATACACCAAAAATTAAAAAAATATGACAAAGTTTATTACAACAAAGTTTAAAAAGGTGTTTGGCTATACATCAGTTATACAGACATATAAACACATCTACCCAATTGATGGAACAAATGGTCACTCAACAATAAAGTGGGGTGACAATCCCGACATGTTTTTCCCTTTTGGGGCTTCCTCAGGGGATGTTAATTTGGAAGTGGATGTGATGCTGCATAAAGCAAAGCACAGTTAAAAAAGGTACATACAAAAATTGTAATACAATAAAACACAATAGAAATGTATTGCTGGCTGCCCCACCCAATGCTCATCAGCCACCCAACAAAAGATGTTTTACCTGTACTTGATGTGAAGCCAAATGGAATAAACGGACACTAAGCGGCACACAGTGTCACCAATCGAAAGGAGCCCATAAAGGCCAGGCCTACAAAACGGTTTCTGTCTAGTGAGGGAAAAATTATGAATACAAAACTGTATATATGTATAGAGAAAGGGATGAGGGGGGAAAGAAAGGGAAGTGGGAGGTGGTTAGGGAGGGAGGGGGATGGAAAGGGAAAAATGGGAGGGGAGGGAGGGGGATGGAAAGGGAAAAATTGGAGGGGGTGTTGTGAGGAGGGAAAGAAGGGGGGGGGGGAAGTTGGTCGGGGTGAGGGAAGGGTAAATAGGAATGGGAAAAGGAAAGGAAAAGGAAATAAAAAGGAAAGGAAATGGAACGGGAAAAGGGGGAAGGGGAGAGAGAGAAGGAGATGGGATAAGGAGAAAAAGGGAAGGGAAGGAAAGGAGAAAGAAGGAAGTAGAGGAAAGGGAAGAAGGAGAAGAATGAGGGTAAGCAATAGAGGGATAGGTGAAGGAAGGGAGAAATGAAGGAAAGAAAGGGAGGAAAGGGGGGGAATGGGGAAGATAAGATGGGAAGAAGTTGGTAAGGGAAGGGGAAGGGTTTGGGGGGGAAACATGTCGGGAGTTGTCACCCCACTTTATTGTTGAGTGACCATTTGTTCCATCATTTGGGTAGATGTGTTTCTATGTCTGTATAACTTATGTATAGCCAAACGCCTTTTTAAACTGTGTTTTGTTGTAATAAACTTTGTTATATTTTTTTTACATTTTTGGTGTATTACTAGTAAAGTTCTTGTGCTTGGCACCCTTAAAATCCAACAAAAAATTTCTCCCCAGTGATTATTGCTAGTAGCTATAGCCGCTGTCAATAATTGCATGACCAATGGTTGTACCTGAGTTGATTAATTAACTTGAGTAAATCAGCCTGCCCATACTTGGTTTGAATCTCTGCTGGTCCCTGCTGAACCGGCTGAGATTCGAACCATCTATGGGCGGCTTAAGAAGCACTGGAAGCTTTTGCAGACTGACTCTATACCAGGAGAGAGTGAGGGGAGCCCTGCATCCCTGATTATTTATAAGTAACTAGGTAGTTAAAACTGTGAATTACTTCATGAATTACTTCATGAATTAATCCTTGAACAATTACTACTCTTTAAATAGTTAACTTGGTGGGTTGGAAAAAAAAAAGATCATGTTTATTTTCAATCTGCAAGAACAAGGAAAATGCTATTTGCAGAGGTATCCAATATTGAGAGCGAAAAAGCAATCTGCAACAGCTGTTTTAATAATGTCTACTTCTTAACCAGCTGTCAGAACTGCTATACGTTTGTCTATACAGCATTTTCAATCTACCCTATACATTCTGCCTGAATAGAAATGCTTGCTTCGTGTACAGAAAATTAAAAAAGTACAAATGAATAAATCAGTTGGGCTTCTTCATCTAGTTTACAGCCTGTGGCCTAATAGTTAAAAGAAGAACTAGCCAATCAGCTAGCCCTTTGAGGTTGTTATGTTCAGTTATTGGACATTTTCAAAGGCAATGGAACAAGGGAGAAAATTAGCCTTTTTTCCAGCAGATGAGTTTATTGATTTTTCTGAGCGTATGTGAAAAATAAAGAATGTTGTGTTACTTTGAACAACTTTACACATCCATAAGTATATGTTACGCTACTTGATCAAACCTTTATTTAACAGGGATTGACACTTAAAAGCTAGTTTGCAATGTAATCATTTTTTCCTTCGTTGTGACAAGTCCTTTCCCAGTGATTATTGTGTTTAACTGAACTGACACACTTTCTTGGCAAGGATGAGGAGCTGTGGAAATTCGTTTTAAAAGAGAACGACAGCCTTGTTTTAAAATAAGTTGAAAGGATCTTGAGTTATTATTATATTCGTTATTTATTATCAATTAGAGATACTTTTAGATGGGAACAAAATCATATTGCTTAATATTTAAAAATCAGAGGTTCCACTGAGATTTTTTAAAAAGAACTTTTAAAAACAACCTTTTGCATCCCCAACATGTTTTCGCCTGGCTTTTGGGTATTCTGCCACAATCCTTTTGTACATTAAAGGTGCAAAGAAACTGGTAATTCTGGTTAACATATAATTAATATATAAGCCTAGTTCAATTGTCACACACATTAACCAATCCAATTAGTTAATCTTCAATTATTTTTTACATTTTGATATTATGGCCCCTGCCTTATCTCTAACAGTTGTCTCTTTTACACTGGCCTGTTACTAATATATATATATATATATATATATATATATATAAAAAAATAAAAATGACAATGTTATTCTTTTTTTATTTCTATTATTGATAGAGATCACATAGAGATTAATATAGTGTCTCCTTTTTCATAATTGCACAATGTTGGTTTGTGTTGACTTAAAGCTGAACCCCAGTCAAATATAAAAGGCAAAAATTAGGGCAACTCTGTAATCATTAAAGCGGAAGTAAACCCTTTGATTTAAATAGTTTAAAAAAATGGCATGCCGGAAATGCTACCTGTCACATTGACTATGCTTTCAACCAAACTGTCAAACCATCCAATGGCTGGTGTCATAACTGATCACATGTGCAGCATCATGGCAGTTGAAGATTGAACAGAGGCCAAGATGGCAGCTTCCTTGGCTGAAAACGATAGGAGGGTTTACTTCCACTTTAACACGTCATTAAATGTATGTTTTAGTTTCAGTGTGCTTTTATTGTTTTCAAATTAAGCAAGGGTACATAGGTAGTGTACATAAAGAGACGGAATATAGAAACGCTAGACAAGGCATTACAGAGGCTTATAAAACTGAAAGAAAAACATAAAATTGTTAGAAAAGCAGTACGATTGAAAGAATGTCATATAACCTACACATAACATAAAATCAATCAAAATAACTAATGTGCTTCAAGGCAAGTATTCCATGGGCGTCATTGATAATTAATGGTTTACAGAGCACCCGGTTTTCCAGTTAGAATGCCTTTATACGTGTAATGAGTTTTAACTGTCTCAACAGCTTCAACAGCTTCTGAACAGTTAGGTGCTAGATTACTCTTCCAGTGTCTCGTGATAAACGAGTAAAACTTTAGCAGAGAAGGATCCCTTCCCTGGTAGTCAGGATTGTGTTGTTGGATAGAACTATGCTATTATATAAAATGTGTATTTCATCTGTGCATTTAGCTGT
This sequence comes from Lithobates sylvaticus, assembly GCA_028564925.1. Classification (NCBI taxonomy): domain Eukaryota; kingdom Metazoa; phylum Chordata; class Amphibia; order Anura; family Ranidae; genus Lithobates; species Lithobates sylvaticus. Next base: position 125,933,817 of record CM053035.1, on the reverse strand, counting down.
TTGCCTTAGCTTTAGGGACAGAGATATATACGTTGGGAACATTGATAAAAGCCCCTTATCATGAAAACCATGAGCCCCTTCATGACTTGGGTATATTTTTCCACAGTATAATTTTACCATGCAGTGTATATTTTAGTATTTTGTGGGTAAATAAATCTTTTTTTATTATTTAAATAGAGCAAGCAAATTGCTCAGATTTTGGATGGTGCTGATTTTACAGAGAGATGATTATAAAACCTACACAGAATAAAAATCCAGCAATATGCATGATTTGCATTTATTTTTTGATAAGAAAAATGAACAGTATTCTGCTCCAGCCAGCACACTTGTAGGCATCTGCAGCATGGAACTCTTGGCTTAACCCTTTAACAGTCAATCCTATACAGTTCTTTCAGGAAGACACTGCACACCTCTTAAATAAATAGTATTTATTTTTGCTGAAGTGCATATCATACATAATGCATGATTGTATACTTTTTTTTTTTTTAGACATAGTAATCACATCAAATTGTAGATTTGTATAAACAACGTAAGTAACATTTTTATAGTGGATGTATTCGCGGAAGAAATAGTGATGTTATGTAGTATAAAGATCTGCTTCTACATCCCCCAGCCGGGGGAGTCAGTGCTGGATGGGACCATGTTGATGTGGAAACAAGATTATAGTATAATGTGGTCCGAGAGTATAGTGCTCAGTACGGTAAGTGACAAGAGGCTTTAGTGAGCGTGTTGAGTAAAGAGTAAAATTTGAGCCATGGGTACAGCTTCCAAGAGTGGCCTGAATACTATTCACCCCTATAGGGGGCTTTGCTGTGAGTGGTATGTGGCCTGAAAGTTGAAAGGTGTACCGTGACTTGTAGACATAGCTTAGAATGCCATGAACGTGAGCGGTAGGATGGGGGGGGGGAAGGGGGTTCCAGTGACCAGTTGGGGGAGTATTCGCATCCGATAAAACAAATAGGGAGGTGGGAGAAGCTCAGGTGCCATGCATGTCAACATATAGGGTTTTGGGACGATAAAGTGGGTATGGTTAGTCTGAGAGGGTAGCGGAGGTGAGATAGAGAAGATATAGAAGATGGTGGGGCGGGGTGTCGAGGTCTGTAGGTTTGAGGGCGAGGAGTAGTGTAATAAGTTTACGGTGTGGGTGGGGTATGTGAAGGTGTGATGGGCGGAATGAGCGATGGAGTGGAATTACGAAAGTGTAGCCAGCAGGCCCATGTGTTCGTAAATTTGGTTGGGTTGTCACGTGCCTGACAAATGAGGTTTTCCATGTCAGCTATTCTGTCTACCCGATGGATCCAATCTGCAACTGATGGGGGAGTGGTGGTTCTCCAACGAGCAGGAACGCAAAGATTGGCGGCATTGATCAGTTGTAAAGATAGAGACTGTTTGTATGAGCCAAGATGTTTAGGGGTATGATGTAGTAGGTAGTGTGCAGGGGTAAAGGCTGGCGGATCGGTGGTAATGTGGGATATCAAAGTATTGATTTCTGACCAAAAGGGCTGGATGCAGGGGCAGTCCCACCATATATGAAGGAGAGTGCCCCGGGCGGAGTTGCACCTCCAACAGGTTGGCGGGACAGTGGGGTGAAAATGATGAACTTTGTCAGGAGTCCTGTACCACTTAGAGAAGAGTTTATATCTGTTTTCTTGTGTTGAGACGTTGAGTGAGCCCTTGTGAATGAGAGTGAATATGTGTTCCCAGTCGGCCTGGGTAAGGGTTAGAGCAAGCTCTGACTCCCATTGAACAACCAATTTGTCATCTTTGATCACATGTTGAGAGAAGAGGAGAGCATAAATGGTGGAAATTAAATGAGTTTGTGGTTCTGTACTGGTGCATAGAAGTTCAAAAGGAGTGAGATCCCTGTGCCATGAGGGGGCAGGGGTGGTTGTGTTGAAGAAATGTCGCAGTTGTAAGTACTTAAAAAATGGAATATTGTATTCTGGCAGTGTTGTAGATAGAATAGAGTGGGATAGTAGTGTCCCATTCCCGAAAAAGTTTCGTGCCCTAGCATGTGGGGTGTGGGTATTGCAGATCGTGTCATGTAAGAACAAGCCAGGGGGGAATTCAGGGTTGTTTTCAAGTGGTGTCATGGGACCATGAGAGGGTGTAAATCCCAATGCTTTGCAGGCCAATTTGAAAATGGATAGAGTGGCTCCAGTGAGTGGGTTCAATGTGTAGTCTTTGGGGATATATTTAGGGTCTATCCAGGGTGAGTTGGGTAAAGGGAGAGGTGCTAAGGAGTCTTCAAGTGTGATCCAATCTTTGGTATGCTTATGTACATGCCAGTCAACGATTCTAGTGAGATGTACAGCCCAGTGATATTTTTGTAAGTCTGGGAGGCCGAGACCTCCTAGCAGCTTGGGCAGGACCATCCTATCCCAACTTATGCGCGGGGCCTTGGCGGACCATATAAAGATCCTACACATGCGTTTATAGGCATTAAAAAATGAGGACGGTAACCTAATCGGGATAGCTTGAAAGAGATAGAGGAGTCTGGGCAATACGTTCATTTTAAGTAAGGCAATCCTACCCATCCAAGAGAAGGAGCCAAGATGCCACTTCTGAAGGTCGCCTTGTATGGATAGTAATGTCTGTGAGAAATTTCTAGCGAACAGATCACGGAGGTCGGTTGGAATTTTGATTCCGAGGTAGGAAAGTTCACGTGTTTCCCATCCAAATGGGAAGTTAAGTTTGCTCTGTTGGACTAAAGCGGGTGGCAGAGTTATGTTCAATGCTTTCGATTTGTCGAAATTGATCCGAAGGTTGGATATGGACTGGAACAGAGAGAAGTCAGCTAGAAGGTTGGGGATAGTTGTGATGGGGTCAGTAAGAAAAAGCAGGATGTCGTCCGCATAGGCGGCTATTTTATACTGTTTGTGACCTATCGTAATGCCTTTGATGGTGGGATTGTCTCTTAGTTTTCGAATCATGGGTTCCATGGTTAGAATAAAAATGAGTGGAGAGAGGGGGCAACCTTGACGGGTTCCATTGGACACAGAGAAGGCCTCCGACAGGCAGCCGTTGACCCTAATTTTAGCCGTTGGGGATGCGTAAAGAGTCATGATCATGTGTAGTAAACGTGTTGGGATACCTAGAGCCCGTAGTGTGGCCTCCATGTAGTCCCATGCTACCCTGTCAAAGGCCTTCTCTGCGTCCAAGGAAAGAAAGAAACCAGGTGTGGCAGTCTTGGATAGCCAATGGTGGATGTGAAGGGCTTTGGTGGTGTTGTCCCTGGCTTCTCTGCCAGGAACAAAACCAACCTGCTCCAGGGAGACGAGAGTAGGGATGAAGGGGAGAATGCGGTTTGCTAATGCTTTAGCATAAAGTTTTAAGTCCACATTGAGCAAGGAGATAGGGCGGTAATTAGACACCAAAGTGTGGTCTTTGCCGGGTTTGGGGAGGAGTGTGATGTGGGCTTCAAGCATATCCCTGTGAGCCGCGGATCCAGGTGCTAGGTCGTTGAGGGCTTTAGTAAGGTGTGGGATGAGCGTGGTCGGAAAGGCCTTATAGTAGCCGACGGACAAACCATCAGGGCCTGGGCTTTTGCCTGTTTTCATTTGCTTTAGGGCCGTAAGTATTTCGTCCTGTGAGAGTGGTAGGTCTAGTGCCAGGGAATCCTCAGCGGAGAGGGGGGTGGGACCATATTGCACCAAAAATTCAGAGATGTCTGTCTGGCGGTCAATGTCAGAGTCAATTTGTCGTGTGGGTGGGAGATTGTACAATTTAGAGAAGTAGTGGACGAAGTGTTCAGAAATGTCTTCAGTGGAGACCAGGTATTTGCCCGAGGGGTGTTTGATTGTATGGATCGTGTGAGCTGTTCGTTTGGACTGGATTGCTCTCGCTAGGAGTTTGCTCGCCTTGTTGCCGAATTCATAGTAAATTTTTTGCGTCAGTGCAAATTTGCGTTTCAATTCACCGTGCAGGATGTCTCGGAGTTCTTCACGATCTTGAGTCAGGTCAGCTAGAGAGGAGGCAGCGAGGGATGCTTTGTGTGCGTGTTCGAGCTTGCGGATACGTGTAGTCAACTCAGCAATGTGAGCATTTCGGTGTTTGGTACGTTGTGCAGCAAGAGCGATCAGTTCACCCCGAACGACACATTTATGTGCGGCCCAGGTGATTGTGGGAGACGTGTCGTCAGTAGTGTTTTCAGCAAAAAAGTTGGTAAGGCAAGAGGTCACACGTTGTATGTTGGCAGTGTCAGTCAGTAGCGAGCCGTCTAGCCGCCAGATTGGGGCCCTAGGACGAGAGGTCGGGAGACTTATGGTCATGGAAATAGGGTTATGGTCCGAGAGTACTGAGGGATCGATGGAGGCCTTAGAGAGGTAGGATAGGCTTGCTTGGGAGATAAAAAAGTGATCTATTCTGGAGTATTTGTTGTGTGGGTGGGAGAAGTAGGTAAAGTCTTTCACGGTGGGATGCAATGTGCGCCAGGCATCATGAAGCTGTAGGTTGTGAAGTTGAAGTCGAATGGCCCGGAGGGCCCTATAGGTCAGAGAGGATGTCCCATTCGAGGTATCTATAGAGGGGGTCAAGGCTACGTTAAAATCTCCCCCAACTATAAGGGTACCCGATTGGAAGCTGGCAAGCAGTTGTAGAGTAGAACGAAAAAAGGAAACTTGTTTTGAGTTGGGGGCGTAAATGTTGGCGATAGTAAGTGGTCTTTGAAATAGAGTACCTTTGATAAAAAGGAATCTCCCTTGTGGGTCCCTTTGGACATCGTGATCAGCATGGGGCAGTGTTTGGATATGAGGATGGTTACCCCTTTAGATTTAGCTTCGATGTTGGAGGAGTGAAAGGCTGTGGGGAAGTGCGCATTTTGGAGTTTAGGAATGGAGTTGGTACGGAAGTGTGTCTCCTGTATGAGTGCAATTTGGGTTTTCGATTGGTGTAGTGAATGTAAGAGTTGAGATCTTTTTTCAGGGGTGTTGAGTCCCCTAATGTTTATGGAGCAAAGTTTGAGTTCATGAAATGAAGGCTGTTTGTTGCCTTGTGGAGTGTGTGTAGGGGATATGTCCGCCATGAGTATAGGGAGGGGGGGGGGGTTGTGTAGTGGTGACGAATGCTTTCCGCGTGATAGAAAGGTCACTGGAGAATAACCGGTGAGGCGTGGAGAGGTGTATCCACAGGCCTCTTGTAAGGAATCGTATCGGTAAGGTACAGAATGGGTGTGGTGTGAGGTCTCCTAACGGAGAGACAGCGCACCAGCACGTATCTGTGTGGGGGGTCGACCAAGATCGTGGCAATAAAGAGAGGATATAAGTGAGGAATAGTCCGTCGCCACGGGATGTATGTATGTGGTCAATGGTGGAGGTACATGGAAGATAGGTAGTCACAGCATGGGGGGGCATGGGGGGATATGAGGTCACAGAGCATTAGACAATAGAACATTGAAACAGCGTATAACAAGCCACATGTGTAGAACTTATGTAATAAGCCGGTAATATTGGTGAATATCCGCAGACAGTACCTGAGGGAGAAAACTGCAGGAGGCGGCAGTGGATAAACCTGGTAACAAACCTGTGAGTGTAAACCTGTGTGGGGGCCGATCGTCGTGAAGGGTATCATACATGGGTCTGCAGCGAGATAAATGTTAGTGGTCTCAGTTGGCAACAACAAATGACAATGGCGATCAAGTAATATCGCAAAAGCGACAATGTAGTAGGAGAACTTTAACCAGGCATTAAAACATTAAGCATGTGTATAAGTGACAAGATTAACATTGTAAGTATTAGAGGGGGATTTGTCCCACAATTGTAACATTAGTGCCCTTATAATTAGAGTTACATTTACCCATTGGATGAGGGGGTACAAAACAAAAAAAAAAAAAAAACATGTTGGATCAGAGGAGTCTGCTGATGAGAACTCCTGAGAGAGTAAAAAATCAGAGTAGTGATATTTTAGGTAAGGGTGCGATCAGTCACCTGTATGCTGGCGGTTGTACCGCTGGAGTAGTGGCGTGGGGGATGTTGAAATCCTTACCAGCTGGCGTCTGGTATAGGTGGGTGAAGCAGTGTCCCGGAGGATATCTCATGTCCAGGATCGGATCGGCAGGTGTTGAAGAGTCGTCAGCGGTAGTATCCGGTTGTAAGTGCGGGATCGTTCAGCAGTCCGATGCGGAGCAAAAGAGGATGCGGGTATAGTGGATCGGCCAGCGATGGGTTACGAGGAGTACCTCCAAGGAAGCCGTGAGGCGGAAGTCGGGATAGGAGTGTTTTGAAGGTAACTCCTGAGGTGAAGGCAGGGTGCAGTACATCATATGTCCGGCGGAAGGTGGAGAATTGCACCCCATAGCATTATGGAACTTGTAGTTTTAGTCGTCAAAACTAGTTGGCAGGAAGAATTCAGTAAGCTGGGAGAGGGAGGTGTCTTGAGTCGCCGAGTAGCCAATGGGTGAAGAGACTGGTAATGTGCAGGCTGAAATCCGTTGTGAGGAGAAAGGTTTATATCGTAAATGCGGCAAGGTGGAGCCGTACAAGTGAAAAAAGATATATCGGGCATCAGTGCCTTGTAGAGGCAGGTTGTGATACGTGAAAAAAACGCAGAAAGGAAAATAAAAATTAAGGCAGGTTTCAGGGTAAAGGTGGAATATAGCATTAGGGCAGGCATGTAAGCCTTGTGCGCTAATGGTCTCTGCGGTTCCTCCGGGCTTTAGGCGATGTAGACGGGCTCAGTTCTCTGTATCCCGCTTGATGTCTTGTGGTGCGTCTCGGGGTGGAAGGGGATCTACGCCTGCGGTATCTGGTGTTCTGAGCATCCATAGGTTCTTCCAATGCCTCGTTTTTTCTGGAGGATGAATGGCGGAACTCAGCATACCAGTTAGGTACAGGCATCAAGGGAATGCCGAGTGTGTTGCAGAAATGTGGCAGGTCTTCAGGCACTTTGAGAAGGGCTGTGCGGCCGTGGGAAGAGGCTGACAGGCAGAACGGGAACTTCCATTTGTATGGGATATTCTTCTCCCGGAGAACATCTAGTATAGGTTTCAGGTCCCTTCTGTGCCGCAGTGTTATGCCGGAGAGGTCTTGGTAAATTTGGATGATTATGCGACCTTCTTCATGCCAGGTCAGGCCACGCCCCTTTTATATATATTTTTTTTTTGATGACTTTTTATATTTTTTTTTGATAAATAGCAAAATCCAATTGTAGGTATGCCCTGTGAATAGGAACACATAATAAACATACAATGGGTGTTTCTCAAATTATACTGAAAAAGTGGAGATGAGTTTTAACCACTTTCCGACTGCCTACCACATATTTACTCTGGCAGGTCGGCCCTATTGCGCGAAATCACGTACCTGTACATCATTTCATGAAATAGTTAGTGGGGGGCTCGCGCACGCTGCCAGAGGCCAGATCGTGCACTGATTGGACAAAGGGTATGCCAATCAGCAGGTCTGGTGGACCTAATGTCCGCCAGCCACCCGCAATCGTTCCTGGGAGAGGCAGAACGGCAATCTGCCGATGTAAACAAGGCAGATTGTCGTTCTAACAGGGAAGAAGATGGAAATCTTATGTTTCTCTGTCTTCACCCAGTCAGAGCAACCCCCCAGAGTTAGCTAGCACCCCCAGGGACACCCTTAACCCTTTGATTGCCCCTGATGAACAAAGTTTTAAAAAAGTCAGTTAGGTGTCCGATTTATCCGCCTCAATGTCGCAGTCCCGCTAAAAATCACTGGTCGCCGCCACTACTAGTAAAAAATAATAAAATTAAAATTCCATAAAAATATCCCATCATTTGTAGACGCTATAACTTTTGCGCAAAGCAATCAATATACGCTTATTGGGATTTTCTTTACCAAAAATATATAGCTGAATACATATTGGCCTAAATTGATGAAGAAATTAGATTTTTTGAATTTTTTTTGGATATGCTTTATAGCAGAATGTAAAAAATAGAATATTTTTTCAAAATTGTTGCTCTTTTTTTTGTTTATGGCGCAAAAAATAAAACCCCCAGAGGAGATCAAACACCACCAAAAGAAAACTCTATTTGTGGGAAAAAAGGACATCAAAAAGGACATCAATTTTATTTGGGTACAGCGTCGCACAACCATGCAATTGTCAGTTAAAGTAAGGCAGTGCCATATCGCAAAAAATGGCCTGGTCATTAAGGGGGTAAAACCTTCTAGGGCTGAAGTGGTTAAAGTATATCTAAACCCAAAACTTATTTTTTTATAGTATATGCTATATTAAGGCAGAATTAAAACCCATGTCAGGTTCTTATTGCTGTCTGTTCAACGACTAGGGAGATTCACCTTTTCTTTTTGCCCTAGTAGCCCTTATCACTGAGAGGGAAAGTGAAGAAAACATTTGGAAAGCTGAGTTGCCAATATAAATAAGAGAGAAATATTCCTGATTGTTGCTGCAACCACTGTCATTGAGAGAATTTCCCTTACTTTGAAAAGATTCCTCTCACTTCCAGTTGTGGCTACAGGGCAGACAGTAAAGGGAAATCCTTTCAATGGAACATAATAGATAAAAGTGACATGTGTTTTAACTATCCCCTGCTCTATCTAAATGAAAACAAGTTTTGGTTTAGATATACTGTATATTAACTGTGATTTTTCTTAACAGGAATCTTACAGACTTTGTAGAAGACTAAATAATTTTGAACTAAAATGAGTATCATTATCATCATTGCCCAGATCATTTGCATTCTTTTTCCTCCTCATTATTAGTTGCTATCTGCTATAATCAATTATAAATCTTACTAGAACCACCACCATCTTGTGCGTTTATAATGACTTTAATGACATTTAAATTAGAGTGTAAGACCTTCAAATTAACCTGTTCTTTACCTATTAAGGGCAAAGAAACAAGATAAATGCATGCATGTTGGTGCTTACTTTCTACATGCTGCCCTGCCTACCGGTTTACCCCCATAACATATTGTGAAAAATGTGTATAGTATGATCCCTCATACCATACACATTTTTCACAATATGTTATGGGGGTAAATCTGACTCACTCCTTTCTTCCCAATATGCAGTGCTCAGTGGCTGAGTGGAAAGTCATCAGCTCTGACAGATGTCTCACGGAGGCAAGAGGAGGGTCCATAGCTTTGTATAAGCTCTGACCCAGACAAAGCCTTGAACTTACTTGAGGATTTTGATCGGATGAATGGGGTGGGTAGGGGAGCAATTTTCAGGTAAATACCTGTTTGGAGTTCTTGTGGAGTCCCCAGAATTTAGCCCCAGGCTGAATAAGGATAATAGGTCTATGACTTCTACCTATGTGAGCAATAAGCCTCAGATAGTTCACTGCCAGTAACCAGTTGGGGTGCTGGCATAGAACTGTTGAAGGAAGTGGGTTGGGTTTAGTAACAGCATAGGGAAGGGCTGGTACTTATTATAAGCCAAAAAAGCAGAGGTTCATTAACAACCATTTCTGACTCAGAGGTTGAAGACTTCCCTGCTAAAAGAGAAAGGTGTACTATATCACCAGCCATAGAGGTGACAGCTTTCCAAAATGTCTCAGCATGTGGTATCTTCATACGTAGCAAAATTAGTTTTGGGGTGTAATTCCAAGTATGTTCATACTTTAATATCTTAATTTACAACTTTCTGAAAAATACATTTAACTTTCTAAAATGTGATAGGTGGTCAGGAAATCATATGTGTAATTTAGACCCCTTTAAAGTTTGAAGGTGCTCCTTGGATTTTGGGTCTCCTTATGCATCTAGGCAACAGAACAAGTTGCAAATACTGTATCTACATATTTGGGGAGGGTAAAAAAATGTGTCTTGTAGTGTAATTTTAGCTATGTCCATGCTGTGTGCGAGATATACGTTTTTAAAATGACAACTTTCTGAAAAATCTAATCAAATGTCAATTACTTTTATTTACTTTCCTAAAAAAAAATGTGGAGTTCCACCCTAAAGTGGAACTTCCGCTCATCAGAACCCTTTACCCCTCCGGTGCCACAGTTGGCACCTTTCAGGGGAGAGGGGGGTGCAGATACCTGTCTAATGCCCCATACACACGGTCGGAAATTCCGACCACAAAATCCGTCGGATTTTGTCCGACACTGGTGTTGCATACACACGGTTGGACAAAGTTGTCGGAAAATCCGATCATCCTGAACGTGGTGACGTTTGTTGCGTACGACGGGACTACGTAGAGGCTAGTAGCCAATAGCTTTGGTCTTGTAATGTGATCTGAGCATGCGTGGCACTTTGTCCGTCGGAATTCGCTACACACGATCGGAAAAAGTCCAATAGGACTTTTTTGTCGGAAAATTTGAGAGCAGGAGATAAAACTTTGTCCGTCGGAAAGTCCGATGGAAAAAGTCCGATGGAGCCTACACAGTCGGAATTTCCGATAACATTGTCCGATAGGACATTTTCCGTCGGAAAATCCGACCGTGTGTATGGGGCATAAGACAGGTATTTGCACCCACTTCCAGGCATAGACTCCCACAGGAGTCTATGCCTCTTCCTGTTCCACCGCGCTGTCTGCTGGGACACACACGGGTCCCAGAGACAGCGCAGAGCATTCTCATTGCACTGCGCGTCTCGCGCATGCGCAGTGGGGAACTGGAAAGTGAAGCCGCAATGCTTCACTTCCTGATTCCCTCAACGGGAATGGCGGCGGCAGCAGCCGAGAACCGAGCAACTTCTCGGCTTCGGCTGCCGACATCGCTGGACCCTGGGACAGGCAAGTGTCCATTTATTAAAAGTCAGCAGCTGCAGGATTTGTAGCTGCTGGCTTTTAATATTTTTTTTTTAGGTGCAATCCCTCTTTAATAAATATCTTGGGATGCCTACCCTCAAAATGAGGGTCATTTTTGGGGTGTTTCTACTGTCCTGGAATTTTAAAGCCTCAAGAAATGCTATAGGCAGTTAGAACATGTAGGGTAGGGTGTATACATTTCAAATGTATACTGTATGCCATAGTTTGTAGGCTCTAGGACCGTCACAATTATGAATAATATACACTTATTTGGGTTATTTTTTTTCACCAAAGGAATATAGCAGAATATATTTTTCCATACATTTATGAAGAAAGATGATTTATTTGCAATGTGTTATAAGAAAGAGTAATCGGAACATGATTGGAATTTCCGATGGAAAATGTTCGATGTTAGCTTGTTATCGGAAAGTCTGACCGTGTGTATGCTCCATCGAACATTTGCTGTCGGAATTTCAGCACAAAAATGTTTGAGAGCAGGTTCTCAAATTTTTGGACAACAAAGGAAAGTCTGATCGTGTGTACAGGGCATAAGGAAAACCTTTTTTTGTTTGTTTAAAAAAAAACAGTGGCGATAAAACACCACCATCAAAAGAAAGGTTTATTTGTCTCAAAATGATATGATGCATTTAGGTACAGTGTTGCATGACTAAGTGTTGATGTAGTTGTCAGCCAAAGTATCACAGCACTGAAAACTCAAAAATGACCTGGGCAGGAAGGAGGTTTAACATGCAGGTCCTTAAGTGGTTAATACATTTACACATGTTGTTGATTCATTTCATAGGTGAAGTTATATGGCATTTAAAGCCAAACAGCTAAATATGCAAATAAAATACATACTGTATATGAGAGCTGTTTTACCTGCCAAAGGATGTATTTTTCTGGCCATCAGGTCTTGTTTACACAGCTCTGTCTGGCAGGGCAGGTGATAAGATATTTATCTGCTGCAGTTAGGGTTTCCATCCACCTCAGCCTCTGATTGGGCAGTGAAAAAAGAAAAGCAGACTGAGTAGCTCATTTTTATGTTACTCTGCTGTCTCCTCCTATCAGCATGTTTCTTGCACTGCAGCACACCTGGCTGGCTATTTCATTATATAATAATGAACACAGAGCTGCATGAATTTATGCCTTTCATATCTGTCTGGAGTTTAGCTTTAAACGACTACAGTTCCCCTTTCACTTTTAAAATTATTTTACTTATATCAGTTTGTTCCCCTTCAGTCATTCCTGCTGTTTTCAAACTAAATTCTGGGGTATGTATGCTGCAGGCTTCAACTGCCCATCTGCATGTAGTTTTAACCCTTTTCCAAGGAGACTCAGAAATAAGGTCATGTTTTCTCCCTGTTGTATTTATTCACTATATATTTTGTAGTCTGAGAGCATTCTCGTGTTTGAATGAAGCAATCAATAATGAACACTAAAATGGAGTATACCATGGATAGGATGTATTATTTTTTACACAATTCTAAGTTCCATTCCAATGAGAGTGAGAGAATGTAGGAAACTGCTGTAGAATATGGATGTCCAGATAAACAGAACTTTTATAATTACACAGAAATTGAATGGGGCTACAGCAGCTTCTGTCATTCCAAAACATAAAACTAGTAGGGGGGCCACACGTTTTTTTTTATGTGCAAAGATTTACATTTTCAGGACAAAGTTTCATGGTGTTCCCCTCTTCTCGGTCCATTAAGTACTAATGCACAAAGTTTTAGTAAAATGTAAGCAGACCAATCGCTGTGGAAAGAAACAAGACATACACAGCAATCAGGGCCAATGCTAGGCAAGGTAGGCGACAGTCTAGCGTGCACATAAGTCGGGGGCACCGCCCATATCACCATCCCTATGGCCGCCACTATAGCCGCCCCTATGGCCGCCAGTGTTTTGCCCTGTCTTCTCCCCTGCAGCTCCGCCTCTTCCCCTCTCTCAGTCTTTCCAGCTATGTCCAGGGCTCGGTGAATTCAACCTCGGCTGTGCAGGCACTCTACGGGATCAGATCGCTCTCCCATTGGGACAACACTGCCAAAATCCCCCTGCTGGTAAGTTACTTCATCCCCAGCCAAGCCTGACTTTAATATGTGTCTTCAGACAACTGTGCAGCCCGAGCAGTAGTGATAACAGGAGGGGAAGAGAGCAGGGACAAAACCCCTCCTCCCTTCTCCTCCTTCCCCCAGGCAATCTGAGATCTCTGCTGTTTCTCCTCAGCTCCATTATCTTCCTAGTGAGGCCACCGGCACTTGTAGTGGAGCCTGGAGAACAGGCAATATGTCCCGCCTGCAGCCCAGTCAGAAGAAGGTAGCTGACAAACATGTCATCAGGCAAACCATATGTACAAGGTCTGAGCCGGGAATCATGACACCAGGGGTGGCCGGGGATCTGCACATACAAAGAGGAAGACATTCGGGACTGGGGAGAAGAGATGCCCGGACTGTGCCGGGGTGATAGAGGGGACACACAGGGGTGCAGGGAGGAGGAGGGGGAAATCCGGACGGACTGTGTAGTGGGATTAAGCGGTAGACTGCAGCTTTGTGAAGGATGTCCTGTCACTGCTTCTGAGCCCCGGCTGGCATACAGATCCACAAAGGTTTGGTGAGACACAACTAGAGTGATGGTAGCATTGATCATAGCATCATCTAATACTGACTGAACTGCACTGTACACATGTGTCAAATATAGTATTACGGTCTCGCACTGGTTGACAGACCTATGCTGCTTGCTGCCTTCTGTTCTAATTTTAGAGGATTTATGTGTGCTTTACACTGCATGCAACTTTGCATTGTCCACTTTGCTGCCAAACACAGACTGACACTGCATCCACTTAAAATTTCTTCCAGAATGTATAAACACAATTGGACATCTCAGTAAACGTGGGCTTAGGTGGGTAGTCTATACGGATGTGACACCCCCAGCCTACATACAAAAGGGGGCTGCACTGATGTTTTTTAGTGGCTCATTGTGAACGATGTTGTCTTCAGTGGGGGCGGTGTAGAATATTTAATATTTAATATTTATTCTTGATAGTCATTGTGACACATTGTTTTTTAGATGGAATTCAATAAATGTATTATATTTTTATATTGGTGTCAATTCATGCTACATCTCGCAAGGTAACTCATTTTATTAGTAGCAGCAATTCTTTATTGCTGCTACGTTTTTTGTATTTCTGAGGGGGAAATCCTCCATGATTGTACAAATCATTTTCCAGCCATCTCTGATCTACCATCCCCGATCACTGGCCAGGCCTGGAGTACACAAAGATGAGGGGTCCAGGAATCTGTCCTGTGCATCCTGCCTGGTGATTGCTGCCATAGACAGACCTGGCCCTCACACATTTGGCTGTGAGGAAAGATGTCCCACAGGTGTGCAGTATTCATCTTCCTTTATGTTCTTTTATGGCGTGGCTGACTACATTTATTACATTTATTATATTGCACTCATATGTAAAATAAATCTAATAGCACATTTTTCAAGTCTCCAGTAGGTGGCAGTATACCAGATGGCCAGCGGTACTACGGCAGTCTCCTCTTGGTGGATATTATGTCAGATACCAGGACCCACTTGGATGAATATGAAGAAGCACCTGGTGTCAAAAAAGTCTCACTTAATGAATTGTTAAAAAATGTATTGAAGATGTATAAGTGTGTGTGTGTGTGTGGGGGGGGGGGGCAGCCTCCCCCTTCTCCAGGGCTAGTATGTGAATAAAAAATATTTACAATAAGATAAATATCATAGACATCGGCAATGGGTATACCTGATACAGTTCAAAATGCATATATAGTTAAATAGCTTAAAAATTGATTTGAAGTGGAAGACCAAAAATAGAAAGTAAAAAATAAAAATAAATAAAAATAATATTTTTATTTATTATTAATATTCTTTTTTTCAGCTATACCCATTTATTGTATTTATCTGAATATACATATTTGTTATTCACATACAAACCCCGAAGAAGGGGAGGCTGTTCCCACGAAAAGTGTTGGCTCTACTTGTACTTACGCATCTTCAATAAACTTATTAACAGTTCAAGTGAGATTTTTTTTTTAACACTGAGCACTCCTTCATATACACCCATGTGTATTCTGCTGAAACAACACCTTTGTTGTGTCAGAGAGGCAGCAGCCTCAGGCCCCAAGGCCTCTATAACTACCATCCACTACTGGGCAACAACCTACAGGAATTGAATCCTTCAACACTCTTGATGGAGCTATCTATCAGTAACCAGTCTCTAGTTAAACCAGTCCAGCGCTGTCTCCTGCTATCTTCAGGAATCCAGGAAGTATACCAAGGAGCACACCAGAAAGAATCTGGTATGCTTCCTGGCATACTTCCTGGATCGTAGTATCATATAATGTCATCTTGAGAAAAGTGCTCATACATAAATTTTACATGTGAGTGCAATGTGTATTTTTCCTTTTCTATGACTACAATAATAATAAAATAATAAATACTACACTCATGTAGTGGTGCTCTATCTCCCTCTCTTTCTTTTCTTGTTTATTTTACCAAAGGCAAGTCGATTTTGTACTTTGCAGAGCTTAGTAAATGAGGTGAAGCAGTGTTCCACCCGCAAATTTAAATTTTTTTTAAAGTCAGCAGCTACAAACACTGTTGCTGCTGACTTTTAATAAGGACACTTACCTGTCCAAGGAGCCCACAATGTCAGCCCCCCAAAGGCCAATCCATCTATCGGATCAGGTGCAGGCGCCACCATTCTAATAAGGGAAACAGGCAGTGGAGCCTTGCGGCTTCACTGCCCGTTTGCTACTGCGCGTGCGCGAGTTGCGTGGCTCTTTGTGAATGGCCGGCTGTCTTCTGGGACACACACATGTCCCAGAAGACATGGGGGGGGGCTTGCCGAAGAAGAAGATATGATGTCCTGCACCACAGAACAGATGGATCGGAAGTACAGGCTGTACTTCATAAAAAGGTAAGTTAGAAGAAAAAAATAATAATTTAACTAGCCAAAAACGAGCGGTGGAGAGGTGGTCTTTCATTTAAGACCACCTGTCCACATTTAGTTTATTATTCCTTGTGTCAAGTATTATCATTCATAACTCTAAAAATTTCCTGAGCCTTCCATACAGTCTTTCATACAGTCTTTCATTCATAAAACTCCGCTTTAACTTTGAAAATAATACCCAATCACATCTAAGTAATATAAAAAAAACAGCATTTTTGCTTGCACATGATTGGATGATGGAAGTCAACAGAGCTTTCCGCATTTTCTAAGCTTTAGAGCAAATTCCCTTGCAGACTGCAACTGCACTTGCAAAGTGTAAGTCTATTTGCCTTTAGTAAATCAACCCCATAGCATGTCTCTCCTGTACTAAAAAGCCTGCCCGTTTGCTTTTTTTAGTAAGACCCCTTTCACACAGAATGCGCTGGCCGTTAGCTCTAAAGCAGCGCTTTAGCACTGTTTAAGCCCCACTGTGGGGCACTTTTAACCCCCCAAAAGGGGTTAAAAACTCCAGTTTTGTGGCGCTTTAAAATCGCTTTCCAGGCACTTTCAAAGCCCTGCCCATTTATTCCCACGGGCAGGGCATTTTGGTAGCACTAAATACAGCGCTCCCAACGTACCCCCAAAGATGCTGCTTGCAGGACTTTTCATAACGTCCGGCAAGCGCACCGCCCGAGTGTGAAAAGTCACACTGGAATAAATGAGAGGTGGTTTTCAGGCGCTTAGCAGAGGCTATTTCCATCGCTAAAGTGCCTGAAAACCACCCCAGTGGGAAAGGGGTCTTAGAGTTCCTCCTTAATACCTACATACCATATTTAAACTGATCCCTGCTATATTAAAAAAAAAAAAAAAAATATATATATATATATATATATATATATATATATAGATAGATATTTTTTTTTTATTCAACTAGTATAGCTGAATCCAACATGTTTTCAGTGCCTTTTAAATGCCTGCACATCAATACTATGTCTGGATGAGGAGAGCCAATACTTTGTGACAATCCAGTGTCTTCTGTCCACATGTGCTGGTAAGGACCGAATTGACAGGAATAGAGAGCAGGGATGATTTCATCAGTCTATCGCAGTTCCTTTACTAATTAATCACCGGCAGGAGGCAGGAAGGTTGCCTAGTCTTGATACTTAGGAAAAAAAAATTATATTGGTCACCAGGTTGACTGCACAATTGGACAAGGCTGTGTAAATCCCAGAACTGCATAGAAAACAGCAGAAATCCATATACCAAATACCATATCCAAATACATCAGGTAGGTTATCTCCTATATCTATCTATCTATCTATCTATCTATCTATCTATCTATCTATCTATCTATCTATCTATCTATCTATCTATCTATCTATCTATCTATCTATTTCAACTGTATAGTTCGAAGCTTTAAATAATAAACAGAGCCTCTAGTGACTATACAACACATACATTTCCATTTTAGCTCTCTTTGGTCCAGCACAATAAAGACATTTTTTATTGTGCACATTATATTGAAATAAATAAGCTTCTTTTGCTTATCTGAAAAGCTGAAGCTATAAGCATTTCATTAATATTCAGTAGGCCTGGTAAATTTTTGGTTGCATGAACTATTTTTGCGCTTAATTTTCTACATTCTAACCAATAATCCCTTATCACATATACAAACCACTTGAAAATGTCAACTTAATTTGCTTAAAATACAATCAGCCTTTTTTATGCTAATCCAAAAAATAGCCCAATCACTCGCTATTAACAAAGCTGAAAATTAGCTAATTAGAATAAATAATAAAATTATCCACTTATAGTGTGGCTTAGTATTCAAATGAGACTTATATACATATCTAGGCTAGAAGAACAAATTGATCCCTGACAAGTCCTAAATATTTCTGAGAGTGCATAGTCTTCATGTTTAGTATTCCTCTGAGACCACATGTATGTAACTGCTTACATGCTATGCATCCAGGAATTTAAATAGGACATTATATTATACGCTAACAATGTGTATATATTTTTTTTTTTTTTTGTTTGTTTCTTAAGGGGGGGGGGGGGGTTACACAGGACAGTACCCATGACAAACTTAAAGTGATATGAAAGCTTAATAAAAAAAAAAAACTACAAACATGTTATATTTACCTACTCTGTGCAGTGGTGTTGCACAGAGCAGCGCTGATCCTCTTCTTTTCGGGTCCCCTGCCAGTGCTCCTGATTCCTCCCCCTCGAGCAGTGCCCCAGAGAAAGCCGCTTGCCCTGGGGCCACCCCTGCATGCTTTTTTCCAAGCCGCTGCTCTATGCGTACAAAAAAATACATAGAGCCATGCATTGCCCCCCCCCCCTTCATTGGCTTACTGGCTGTGATTGACGGCAATGGGAGCCAATGGGCTCCCGCTGCTGTCTTAGATTCCCTATACAGCCAAGTCTCTTGTGATCGACGCTGGATCGGAGGGGGCTCAGATAAGGATTGGGGGGCTGGGGGAGGGGTGCTGCACACAGAAGGTTTTTACCTTCATGCATAGAATGCATGAAGGTAAAAAACCTTCAGTCTTTAGAACAACTTTAAACATGGATGACAAGGCTATCTCTAAACTTTAAAAGATATTGGAAAACTCACTACTTTATCAGATGCAAATATCAAACAGTGACAAGGCTTTCATTATTATACAACATCTATGAAGCACCAATAGTTTGTGCAGTGGTTTGAAAACTAAGGGAGATGGTGCCATTACAATATAATTCAATACAATAGGGCTAAGAGGGCATGAGGGCTTATAACAAAGGGAGGGGCAATTGATACAAAAGGTATTACCTATGAGGGATAAGCTAATGTAGAAAGTAAAGGTTTAGTTTTTAGGTGGAGACAGGATTAGCTTCCCTGAAGGAATGAGTTTTTAAAGATTGCCTGAAGGCGGACAGAATAGGAAATAGCTAGATAGATTGGGGTAATGAATTCAAGAGGCACGGAGAGGCTCTGGAGAAGTCTTTGAGATAAGCATAAGGGGAGGTAAAGAGGGGGTGGAGACCAACAGGTCTTGGAAGGAGAGGAGGGGACAGTTGGGTATTATTTTGAGATGAGGACAGTAAAGTAACTTGGCTCTTACCTCAAAAAGAGAACCCTATCTTGTTGCCTTCTATGGACCAGAAGTACTTCTAAATACAATCAACATCAAATTCATTGCTCAAAAAAGTATAACTGGAGCTTACTTCCCATAAAAGGTCTGTTTATTTATACACAGTTTAAAATCAGGTACCTTTTAAAAATATTTTGAACAGTTGATTAACTTGCTTTTGAGATATACTCTATGCCAGGGATATGCAATTAGTGGACCACCAGCTGTTGCAGAACTATGACTCCCATGAGCCATAGCAAGACTCTGACAGCCACAAACATGACACCCAGAGGCAGAGGCATGATGGGCCTTGTAGTTTTGCAACAGCTGGAGGTCCGCTAATTGCATATCCCTGCTCTATGCCATTATACATCCATCAATTATAGCAAAACTGCCATCAAACACATTTTTTCAATATATAAGTTATTTATCCATTGGGCCAAATTGATGACAGAAATGCACCACTCAAATCCTTGAACGTCCACAAAACATCATAGTACATATCTTCTTTATGTTTCCAAGGCCATCCTTCTGCTAAATAATGCACAATTATCTAAGTCCAAAGTTATTAGATTGTACTGTCTGCACTTTAAAAATGTGAGCTGGTCTTAAGCTCATAAGCCCAACCTAGACACCCCCAGAGATGATTAAACAAGGATGATCCTCGTACATCTGAGCACTGTATACCACCTCTGTTATTCACAATCTTTCCTTCAAAGCAGCATCCTGAGGATATATGAATACATAATTGTCCCAAACAACAAGCTGTAAATTCCTGCTTCAGGTGCACTAGAGATTATTTTATACTGAGATTCCTCACATGCGTAGATTAGAGGTATCACATGGCCGCACTCACATTTCCATAGGCAAACACTTTATCTTGGTGTCACAGAGATACTTGCTGTCGTCTTAATCCACTGTCTGGAAACAGATTTATGTTTTAGTCAGTTTATTTCTATAGAGGTGAAATATTGCAACTGTAAAATCCACAGTCATAAAGTTGTACTTTATCAGTGGCCATTAACCCATGTGAACACTACTATGTCTCCCCAATTGCTAAGGTAAAGAAAGGTAAGTGCTTAGTGACCTCAATCAAGCTCTACTTGAACAACAGATATGTATGCTTAGCTATAATCCAAAGCATCTGTAAGGATCAGATTCTGGTCCACAGGGTTTCTTACCCATATCCAATATATCACATCAACAAGACCTCATTTTATTGATGGCTAACAGAGTACAATACTTTATTACTACTACATGTTGCAATTGAATTCTATTTTCTTTCCTGGGTGAATAAGAACAGCACATTTTGTTTTTACAGATGAGATTGAAATGCTGGAAAGGCTTTGGTTATCAGGAATTTGCCACAATGACAAGATTGAAGTGATGAGCAGCAAGTTAGACATTGACAATATGGCGGGTGTTTTCTACATGCTACTTGTAGCAATGGGATTGAGTTTGCTGGTGTTCGCATGGGAGCATCTTATATACTGGAAGTTGCGTCACTGCATGAGACATTCTGGTAGACTGGACTTCTTGATGGCAATTAGCAGGGTAAATATGTCATTATGTTTTCAATTTTTTTGTGTATACAGATTATTAATAAGTTCTTGTGTGTAAAATGGGAGTTTTGAAATCAACTATAACCCCTAATTGGCAAGATATTTTAAAAGCATACCGACCTCCATATTTTTCTTACCTATTTTAAACAATTTGTGCATAAATTCAGGCTCTTTTGTTTGTCTTTTGTTACTCTGCTATATTTCATATTTGACATTTTTATTTACATTTTATTTATTATTTTTTATTTTTTTACAAATAGGTTCCCAACTATTGTACTGTGAGGATGATCACACTTTAGGACATTAGCTTACAGGGCACTTGGAAAAGATTAATGCCCCGTACACACGGTCGGATATTCCGATGGAAAAAGTCAGATCGGATTATGTTGTCGGAAAATGCAATCGTGTGTGGGCTCTAGCGGGCTTTTTCCATTGGAATTTCCGACGGAAAAAATTTGAGAGCAGGATCTAAAATTTTCCGACAACAAAATCCGATCTGACTTTTTCCGATCGTGTGTATAGAATTCCGACGCACAAAGTGCCACGCATGCTCGGAAGAAATTTGGAGACAAAAGCTATTGGCTACTGGCCTCTACGTGGTCCCATCGTACGTTTTGTACGTTACCTCATTCGGAACGATCAGATTTTCCGACAACTTTGTCCGACCGTGTGTGTGCAACACAAGTTAGTTTTTGTTTTGTGTGTGTGTGTCTGTGTATGATATTGATCTTCCTATCAATTTAATTTATAAAGTATCATTAGCACCATATAAAAATGCTTTATTTTTAAATGGGGAGCACCATATAAGCATGCTTGATTTTTAAATAGGGAGCCTCATCTCCCAGCCCGTACATATCCTTTGAAAAATTTGATTTTCTTTAATAGTGGGGATCTTCAGCTAGTGAAATTTAAGGGGTGTCTAGTTTTTTCAGTCAGTTAAAATACTTTGACCTTTACCTTACAGGTTCCTTCATTTATACGTGTTCCCTGGAGTACTATCATTACATCTTGTTTCATGCTTTATTCTGCAACTCACTCTAAAATGTTCACATTGCAGTAGATAGTGACGGTCATGATTTTTCATAGATGTCCCTTACATTTGTTTTACTTTCAAAACCAATGCATATTTATAGCCTGATAGCAGTATTTGATGTATGAACCTCTCACGGCGGTAGAAGCAATGCTGTTTATCCATCTCTTTTATTAGACAAAGCTGTATTTCCTGTTTCAGATATCACATAGCAACACTACATTAACTTAGTTAGGATTTTTAAAGTGGATACATATCTACAGTTCTTACTATGTTTTATTTTTTATTTTTTTATTTTATGTTCTGTATAATCATAAGAAAAAGTCATACATTTGGCAAGATAACCCTCATGTGGAGTGCATCATATTTTATCATTGGAGAGAAAAAAGAATGATCGCATTACTAAATATCATGTGCTTTCTACGTGGGAATACATAGTTGTGACCTACAAAATATCAAAATAAATAAACCATTGGCCTTTATTTAAAATGAGTAGAGTAATTTAAGTAGAGGAGTTGAAAATTGGCTTACATCAGTTAATCAACTTTCGGAAGTGTAGCAAAGGTAAAGTAATGAAATATGATTTCTGATTGTTCGCTTTGAATTAAAGGAATTAAATATGTAAGATTGAATCACTTTTGACCAAATTCCGTCTAATAATGACAAATGCATGGGTGTTGGGTCTCTAAAGCTACATGTAGGCAGGCATTTTTCATATCAAATTATGAGTTTTGAGAGATCCCCTGGCCTTGTTGCCAATGTTATCAATAGGAAAGAGTTCATAAGGCTGGCATTTTTTTCTTAAAAAAGGATTCAAAGGCTAAAAAGTACAGAGTTATTATGTTTTCTAAGGGGAAAAATAAATGATTTCTAATTAATTTCAGAAAGTCTTGACTGGCAATGAGCATTGTGCATTCTTGTACTGTATGTGTTGGGTTAGCCCAGTGCTGTCACTTGGGGGTGGGAAGAAAGTCTTCAGTCCTATGTAAGCACCAAATTATACTTATAGGCTATATTCACAACTGGGTATAGCATATTCAAGCTATTTACGGTACATTTGTTTGTGCATTTTGAGCAATTTGCCACCAAGGAGCTTCTTTGGGACAGGATTGGACATTTTTGTCCCCAGAGACTTAATTACGGGAGATCCTGAAAAACACACATAACACAAATTTTTGCACATTTTTTCAGTCACTCCTATTGAAGTATATGGGACATAAAATACCCAAATCTGCCTGAAAGAAAGCTCTTGTAATTTTTTAAGTGGCAGGTATCTAATGACAGATTCCTAAACGATAGATAAATGTGAGCATCTGTGGAGCTGGTATTAAAGTGTATCGGTAAAACACTGGAAAACATGATGTAAAGAGTAATGCCTATTGCAATCAGCCAGATTTCACATTTATGCTGTCCAGAATAGCCTTACCAGTAGAACAAGTTTTCGAACTGTTTGCTTCTGTGCAGTTAATTTTACATCATGATTTGTGTCTTATTAAAATACACTCTCCGCAGTTAGGGTAAAGTGACATAAGTGTTCACAACCCCCCCACCCCAACCTTTTATATTTACTACTCCCTCACTACATCCCTCAGTCTAATGTTATGTGTCATCTGGTGACAGAGCTAAGATAGGGCGATGCCATCACTGGCCACCCACATGACAGCGTTGGGGTTTTGATGATTGGGCTAAGCACTGTCACATAGAGAAGGTCATGTGACGGTGATATACTGTAACGGCCAGTAAGGTGGGCTGTCTGCAGGCACTGTCATTTTGAATGGGCAAAGTCATGCTGTCTTTTAAAATGAAGGACTTTGTGGTGTTTTAATTTAAGTGATATTAAAGCCTTTTTTTTTAAATTCCTACTGCTGAGGTGAAGACTCATATGTGTTGATGCTTCTTGATATGTTGAAGTTGAAACTTCCACCCATTCCTTCACCCAGATGTTCCCCTTTGTGTTAGCCACACTTTTCTGTTTCAGGGTGGATTCCTTCCCTCACAGGGTTCTATGGAGCCACTCTTGTGTGTGTGCTTCCTAGGATCTGACTAAGGTTGAAGTGATGATGCTGCCTGTGCTGATATGTAAAGGATGCCTAGGAGGATTCACACAGTACACAAGCCCTGTGCTCCTCTTCCTGGGAAGTGATTGACAAGTGGCTTCTGAGGTGCTGTCTTGGGAGCTACTGTCAATCTCTTCCTTGGAAAAGGAGTGTAGGGCATACCTTGTTTGTGTCCTTTCAGGCTGCAAGTGCATGTCGGCACCAGCAGCATCATCATATCATGGAAGTTTTATGAATGTAGGTGTACACATGCTTCAGGTTCCTGTGCGTACCTCCCCATCTTGAAGTTTGGGGAAGTGGCGCACATGAATCTAGAAGATGCAGCTGGAAACATCACTGAACCTGAGCTGTATTGGAAATATTTGCTTATACTTCTGTGTTAAAGCAGTCTATACAGATGCGTTTCGGTTTTAAAAGTTTAGGCCTTTGTACTATTTTATTTTTCGTTAGAATTCTGCCAGTTTTAATAAATGGATAAGATTCCATATAGTGTAGGCATTTAACGTAACATTCCTGTAGTCATTCCAAGACCAGTTTCTGTAAAATAGTATTCTAATGAAAATGTAGGTAACAATTCGATCTAAGCACTTCACAATGATTAACGTCCTCCTCAGCCTGCAAATGGAACGAAATCCATTAAAACACATGTCTATGATTAGTCTTGCCCTTTTGGGACGTCATGTTAACCACAATTGTATGTTTATGTGCATTTCTTGCAAATTGCTTTTCATGTCGGTGTGCAACATTCTTTTGTCTCCATTCACTTACCTATGTAGAAAGGTGATCTATAAAGTGTACATTTATAGCCTCCCAAGCAGCCCCTTTTATGCACTGTGCTTTCATTCTCAGATCTCTGATGTGATAGCAGCCATGTAATTAACATGCCAGCCACATTAACAGCTGCCTGAAAAATGTGTCTTTTTATCACACTGTGGTTTCTCAGGTGATTCCTGGCAAAGTACTTAGCTTCTATCTCTCTCCATCTTATTTCTCCAACCATCCTCCCTCTTCTCCCAGATTGCCTCATCTTGTTACTGTTTCTCAAAAATTAATGACCTAAAACAAGGACAAACAAAGACATAACAGATCATTCCATGAAGAAAGAAAAGACTAGATCAGATAAGAGAGACAGGGGGAGAAAAGGAATTTGAATATATTTGGTACACATTGCATAATCATTGTGTACAAGGTCTGAAAAATTGTCTTGTGATAACCCTTTCTGTACTGCTTTGCTGCATCAGGTTCCTAAGTAAATGAAAGTATTACTGTGGTTATTTTACTGTTTTTCTAAAGATTTTTAAATACCAAACCAAAAGTCACTAAAAAGGAATCTTTCAAATTTACTATAAAAAAAAAAACCTTTTATGTTTACCAAAATGTAAACTGATTTAAGTATAAATGTGAGTTAGGGACTGTAGATTGTAAGGTCCTCCTTGAGTGCAGGGACTGATGTGAATGTACAATTTATGCAAAGCACTGCGTAACTTGTGCTATATATGTTGATGTGGAAAATTTAATATTTCTATGAAATATATGGGTTAATCTGAAAATTCATATAATATATGCATTATATAATATAAGTGCATGTAATAAATAATAAATAAATAATAACCTACGAGTATCGATGTATAAATTAATTAAAAACAATGGCCTGGTGTTAAAATAATTTGCTTTGTGCTGAGAGTGAACTTTGAATCCTATATAAAGCAGAGCTCCATCCAAAAGGGGAAGCTCCACTTGTCTGCCCCCCCCCCCCGCGGCCACTTTTGGCACCTTTTGGGAGTGGTGGGGGGTACCTGTTTTTTACAGCAGCGAACTAAGCCGGAAGTTTACCCCCCCTTCTTACCCCGCAGTTTTCTGATGATGGAAATCAGCAGAGCATCACCCTTTCAACTGCACTTGCAAAGTGTACAGTCTATTTGCCTAAATCAACCTCTATGTACTGTGTCTTTTGCCATAAAACCTCTTTCATTGCCTGAAATTTTTTTTCTAAATGTACACTGATATGCATAGTTTAGTGTACAATACAAATGTGGGGTGTAAAAGAGAGGTGCCAGGAAGACCCGTGTAGATAGTTACATAGTTACATAGTTAGCTAGGCTGAAAAAAGACACAAGTCCACCCAGTTCAACCATAAAAAAAAAAAAACAAAAAAAATATATCGTACTATCCAATATACCCAAATCTATACCCACAGTTGGCAAAAAAAAAAAAAAAAACAGCAGAGCATGCTCCAATCTGCTTACAGCAGGGGAAAAATCCCTTTCTGATCCCCCAAGAGGCAATCAGATTTTTCCTGGATCAACTTTACCTATAAATGTTAGTACCCCGTTATATTATGGGTTACATGTGTAGGAGTAACATCATCTGTGGGTGAATAATAGAGAAGAGAGAATACTTTGGAACCAAAATAATCCTAGGATAGGATAGGAAAGGGCTTCAGCTAAAATGAAATGTTGCCAAAGCTATTTATCTCAAAAATTATAGCACTGAAATGTATATATACTACCTGCATTTGGTTCTTTAACATTTTTTGTTTTACTGGGTGACAGGTAAGTTGCCTTCATTGGACACAAATATGCTAGCTACCCACTACAATTGTTAATCATTTAAAGGATCTTTTGAATTATTTGCTGTTCATTAAGCAAATACTTACTCAGAACAATTCATTAATAGATTCATTCATTGTTTAGAAAGTATTTTAGGGCATTTAAATTGTAGTTTTAATATTTTACCCAGTTGTTCTGGTATTTTATGTCAGATCACATGAAATATAACCCCTACTCCTTATTTTAATTCTTCTTAGAAAGAAATATGTAGTAGGCACTTGGGTATCTGGAAAAAGTTTTAAAGTTTAAAATTTTCAGTGAAAGCATACAAAACATTTGCCCAAAGTCTGGAAAGGCCTATAGATATATAGATATTCAAGAATTTGTGAGTATCTGATAATGCATATACAAGCCGTACAGAGCCCTGAATGCAGACCCACACAAATGTCAAATTGGGAGCAGCAGCTTTGTAAGTGCAGCTACTGCATCCCAATTGACATGAATGGGGCTGCCTGCACTGGGATGCACAGAAAACCTGTGCATCCCCATGCATGCAAACAGAGCCATTGCATGGGCGTCAGACATGTGCGCCATCAATAAATTTGTTCAGTTTCGTTAGGTTCGTTAACTTTTCGTAACAATTTTGAATGTTCATTATGATGAATTTATCATTATGAGGGGCTCCCACCATCCCTGTGCTGTGCTGACTTCCTGGATTTTTAACTTTTAGGTTTGTTAACTTTCGTAACAATTACGAATGTTCGTTAGGAATTTGGATCCTAAATTTGTAAACTAAATTTCGTATTTCCCTACAGAATTCGGAAGCATAGCAATTCGTATTTCGGATCCTCCCGAATGTACGAATTTATGGAAATTTGTACGAATTTTCGATTCGTACCAAACTAATCGCACACGTGGATCTCTAAGGAAACAGAAACAGAAAAATACACTAATGAAATACATATAAGATAAATGTTATCCTATGAAAGGATTTGTATTTATGTGTATCAATTTCTGAGATTAACACATTTCTCCCACACAGCACAGCCTTATCTGGATGATTTTTTCATTGTTACATTTACGTTATATCTAGAAGTCTCCTTTATACCCCTACCTTGTGGTTGCACAGTATAAAGAGAAGCAGCAGATTGATGAGGTCATCTCTCTCTCTCTACTCTCACCCCAGAATAGCATATTCTTTGCACTGCAGCATGACTGATTGGCTCCTTTTGCTTCTTCTTCCCCAATTCACGGTATATGTGGTGGTCAGTCACTGCTAGGACACACAGAAACCAATTATTTTCACAACTGCAGTGCAGCCCAGAGCTGCTTGATGAATATTTTGTCAAGTTTACAAAATAACTAAGCCTAATAACATAACTATTTAATGTGTGACTTAAAGTTCTAAGAACTGATGCTCAAATTGTGCTGTGAAATGGTATCTTTCCTGTATTGCTGAAACTAAATAGCTTTTAATGCGAAACGGTAACAACTAAGGTTCTGCAAATTACTGTTTGTAAGCTTTTGCATTATAGAACCTGTGAAGATTTTTTTAAACCCTTCACAGGTTCTGTAATACATGAGCTTTGAGACTGCAAAAGTAGCTACTTCAGAAACAGCTTCTAAAAGAAAGATTTTGCGGTCTCAGAGCTGATTTATTACATCTGTGAAGTTTCTTGAAGACCTTTTTTCCCAGTCACATA
The DNA here is from genome assembly GCA_028564925.1 of Lithobates sylvaticus. Lineage (NCBI taxonomy): Eukaryota > Metazoa > Chordata > Amphibia > Anura > Ranidae > Lithobates > Lithobates sylvaticus. Next base: position 125,906,176 of record CM053035.1, on the reverse strand, counting down.
AAAGCAAATGCAATGCAGAGAAAAAAAAATAAGGCTTACAATGGATAAATGGTTTGATAATGGTAGTATCCAGACTACAGCCTATTCAGACAGTAGTATTTTGAATATGCAATGAATATGTAGACTCATTTATAATGTGTGAACGTTGGTGTTATATTTGAAGTGTTGGGAAATAAAGGATAATAATCTGATCAGAAGCACCTACAGCATTTAAGAATAAATTGTCTGACAGACCTTTGGTTAGAGCAAAGTGACAGGTTATCTTCATAAGACCTCCTGGGGAGAGTGACCCTCTCTCTTGGTTCTGGTGGCATTGCCGCTAAGAGAGAAAGTGAAGGAAAATCCAACATGTTAGTTATCAATAGAACAAGAGGTGAGGGTAATCTTTTAGTGTAGAAAAACAAACACAAGAGGGTGCCTCCATCTAGGTGTAGTGATTTATCAAAAAAGTATAAAAGACAATAAAAATGCACTCACTAGTTAAAAGTGGATCAAGGCTTGTCATAAATCCATATGGACCTCCATAGAGCTCTGCAGGCATGTGGCACTTTGAAGCAGGGCTCTTGATGGAAGTACAGCTGTCAGGGTTCAGGCTGGAACATAAGCAACAGTAGCTTCCAGAAGTAGAAAGATGGCTGTGGCTCCAAACAGCACCTCTCTCGTCTGGGTAATGATTACAGAAAGTGGAGGGGCTGTGGCTACATATTTCAGGAAAGACAGAAGTGCCCCTTTATCAAACCATAGGAAACTATTTCTCTTTACTGTGGTTTGATAAAGGGGCGCTCCTGTCTGCCCTGAAACACGTAGCCACATCCCCTCCACTTCCTGTCAACATTATCCTGCCGAGATAGGTGCTGATTGTTGCTTATGTTCCAGCCTGAAGCCTGACAGCTGTACTTCCACCAAGAACCCTGCTTCAACTAGCCACATGCTTGCAGAGCTCTGCAGCCGTACGGTGATCCTATGGCAGTCCATATGGGTTTATGACAAGCCTTGATCCACTTTTATCTAGTGAGTGAAAATCCTCACACCTAGATAGAGGTGACCTCTTGTAATTGTTTTTTATATGCGCATTAGGATCTCAAGACCTAATCTGAGAGAAGCTGCATCCACTTCACTTGGTGTTCCCTACCACTCTCCTGGCCCTTTTATGTGCCCCATTAAATGTTGGTTGGGTTCTAGTCAGTGCAATAGCTTAATCATTTTCTTTGGTATTAATCTTTTAGTGTGAATATTTGTTCCAGTGACAACTGACTAAAACTTACAATAATCGTTAACTTACAATATGACCATTAACCTCCCTGGCGGTATGATTCTGTCTGGAATTTTGTGCTGAAAGCGGTACAATTATTTTGCATGGAAATTTGGCGTGTTTATATTGTAGGCATGCAATTCTTATGAATAACTCACTTAAATCTGTCCAAACCAGAGTCTAGTAGACATCCCGGGTATGATAAATTTTGAAACACAAAATCATAAATTATAATTAAATAAAAATATATATAAAAATGATTCAATAATGTAATCAAATCAAAAACACTGAAATTTGCTCAGTTGCAGAATAGTCGCTGTCATTAAATTTAGTGTTTGATGATGAATTGTGATTCTAATTTATTATCGCTGTTTTCTAGCTGGTCTAAAACCACTTTTGACATAAAGGGACACTTTTTGGTTGCTATGGACAATCTCCAGTTTCCAGGCAGAAAAAAATCTATTTATTATATAAAATGACATGCAGGGCACTGGGCAGACCACTAGGGACAAAGGGGATGTGTATTTTTTTTATACAGTACTGTAATCTGTAAGATTACAGTACTGTATGTGTACTGTGTTTTTAAACTTTTTTGTATTTGGCCCCGATCTCCGCTCCCGTGCGTCGTAACGTCGCAGGGAACGGAGATCAGGGGCACTCGGGCACTGTGTGAATCGAGCGAGCAGACAGCTCGCTCACACAGCGTGGAGACATCGCAGGATCCAGGGGAAAAGGTAAGTAACTTCCCCCTGTATCCTGCAATGCAGCCCGAGTCTGGCTCGGGGTTAACGCTTTTGGTACTGAAGATCCAGCCCCGAGCCAGACTCGGGATTACCACCAGGGGGGTTAAAATGTTGCAGAACAAACTTTAAATTTACCAAAACAAAGTAATATGAGGACTAAACTAACTAATTGATTTACATCCAAGTGTACTACAGAATTGTTGGTAGATCTAAAGGAGATTATACAGACTGTAACTTGTGACCACCTGTCTAATGAGGCAATTTTTAACTAATTCATTTTTAAAATCTGTATTTTTGCTAGGAAAATAAATGAAACCCCCATACAATTATATGTTTTCCGAAAAGCGGAGACCCTGTACAATAAAAATGTGTCAGTTGCGTTCTTTACATGGCACAATATTTATGCAGCTGATTATCAAACACATATTTACAGGAAAAAACACACTAAAATAAATTTATATTGCAAGCAAACACAATATAATACAAAATATTTGCTAAAGTATTAAGTATGGGATTGCGTTGAGCCAAACATGTAAAGCCTTAAAATTGTACATTCCCATGAAATCACAAAGAAATCACAAAAAAACTATGCTACCCCAAATTCTTCATAGGAGATGTTTACAAGCATCTACAGTTTATCAGTTTAGAGTTACCCATCAATAATGATCCTAGAATTGTTGCTATCCATCTGCCTCTTCCAATTTGTTTACATACACATGCATGCCCTACACTTTATATTTTCATTGGGTCTGTACAAAGGCGATAGGGGAGCTTTTCATTTTTTTCTTTAATTATAATTTTTTGTCACTTTTTATGTTTTTTTGTTTTTCTTAATTTAACATTATTGTTATTGCACAGCTAAAAAAAAAAACATGTCATAGCAATGACCAGGTGACAGGTCCTCTTTATAGAGACATCAGTAGTCAATAAGGATGAGCCGAACACCCCCCAGTTCAGTTCGCACCAGAACTTGCGAACTGGCAAAAAATTTGTACGAACACGCGAACACCATTAAAGTTTATGTTTGTTTGTTTGGTGAATGTGTAGGGGTACAATGTACTTGATACCCATTCCCATGGGGGGGGCGGAATCTGGGGGTCCACTTGTTAAAAAGGGGTTCCAGATTCCAATAAGCCCCCTGCCTGCAGACCCCCACAACCACTGGGCAAGGGTTGTGGGGATGAGGCCCTTGTCCCATCAACATGGGGACAAGGTGTTTTGGGGGGACCCCAAAGCATCCTCCCCATGTTGAGGGCATGTGGCCTGGTGCAGATCAGGAGGGGGGCTGCTCTCTCATCCCCCCTTTTTACTGCGGCCTGCCAGGTTGTGTGCTCTGATAAGGGTCTGGTATAGATTTTGTGGGGGACCCCTACGCCATTTATTTTTTATTTTGGCTCGGCTCCCTTAAAATCCATACCAGACCTGAAGGGCCTGGTAATGTACTGGGGGGGGGGGGGGAACTCATGCTGTTTTTTTCAATGATTTTTATCTATATTGCCGGGACCCAACAATACATTACAGCCACGAGTAGTTTTAAATTACATTTTTTCCTTTAAAAATGTAAATTTGCTGTGGTATTATTCTAAACACGGGATGCGCTACTTTACATTATATAAATTTTATATTTAGAGGAAGATTTCATTTTTTTGTTTAACTTTAAGCATTATTAAAATCACTGCTCCTGAACAATGGACGCTTTTAAAACTTTTTTTTTTTGCATTGATACACATCCCCTAGGGCAGGACCTGGGTCTTCAAACTTTTTATGGCAATAACTTGCATATAAGCCTTTAAAATTAGCACTTTTGTTTTTTCATGTCAGTGTCGAACATTGGGCTCATCCCTAGTAGCTTATTAGATTCCTAATGTCTTCCCTGCCCTCAACTGAAGCTATTTAAGCACAGACCATGCTTGATTAGCTGTTACCTTAGCTACGGTAGCTGGGGAATGACAGCTCTGAACTTGGAAGTGAGGTAATACACAATGATTCATGGTTCATTAGTTACAGGGGAGATCTGAGAATAGATGTTCCCCAATCTCCTCTTGCTCTGTAAGTCTAAGAAGCTTTCTGCAATCCTGGGCTCATGGAACAGAAGAGCTTGGGAAGCACTGCTGGAGCCAGCAGCAAGGGGGTGAGGTGTACCTTCAAGTAAAATCAGGTGGCTCAGGAGCAGGGTCTCAAACTGGCGGTTCTCCAGCTGTTGCGAAACTACTCTCCCTTGAAGCCTTGCAAGGCTGACAGTTACAAGCATAACTCCCACAGGCAGAGGCATGATGGGACTTGTAGTTTGGGACCCCCGCTCAAGAGTCACCCAAATGACTTTCACCTGAAAGCCAATCACTGGCTCTAAAAAAAAAACACACCAAGCTCTTGGCTGACACAGCCCTGAGTTTGCCTTAACCCCCTGAATACCAATACCTTGGTAAACAAGAGGTTAGGTGGGATTTTCCTTTAGCTTTGGAAGGATTTTCTCTCACTTTCTATTGTGTCTCTGGTATAGACTGTGAAAATAAATCACCCGATTACAGTGCATTGCATATAGCAACACTGATTTTGGTTTGTGTTTGAAACCAATAGGATTACGTTATCTGTACCTTGTGTTAATGCAAAAAGTAAAAAAAAATATTCTTGCTGCTCTCAGCAACCAATCAAATTTTAGCTCTCAGAGTGTCTAATCTACAATGGCAGAATCACCGTTAAAAAAGATAATTTTTCTTCCCAATTTTACAAATCCTCTCCATCATGTTTCACCAAGGAAATTGCTGGTAGACATGGAAGTATATAGCTGAAAGATTAAGCTGCTTAAATATACGTTGTTTGTTGTATTTCTTGTGCAGCTAAGAAGGTAACCCTTAGCAAACAGCATCAAAATAGGTCTCTTCTGAAAAACAGTATTTGGTCTTTGTAACAATATCCTAAAATAGACATCTGCATTACATTTTTCTAAGAAAGGCACTGCTATCATGCATGTCAATATCATGTCGATACTGCAGGCTGTGTTCTAGCTATTTTTATCCCGCTTATGTCAGTAAATGAATCAAAATGAGAATACAAAGTAGCTAAAGAGGGATTACAGGTTGCATTCTTCAATGTCAAGCTTGCATTAAGCATTTTCAACTGCAGGGATATCATTCATATACACAGTTTTTGAATTAATAATATAAACAAAAATTTCAATGTGTGCGGCAGAAATGTTAGTACACATGTGGGCTATGATACATGCATGAATCAAGTTGCCTTTTTTCTAAGATGAACTGGCCAACTCAAAATGTTATTTTACAATGTAATTCTGTAATGTTGAGTTACATAGTGACTCAGATTTCTTGTCACTATCAGAAAATTTGGCTAATTACAAGACTCAGTTATTATAATGAATGTACCATAATGTTGGCTACATCAAACTGGAATTATTTCTTTGGGTGGAACTGACATTAAAATAAGTCTTCAGCCAATGCACAATACTTGTTATTTTTTTTCTTCTTTAGAAATACAGGCTTAATATCCTGTAAATGCAGAACAATCTCAAGGCACAATCTAGACTATCCATAAATGATTATCTTATTTTGGGGGTTTGATGGAAGTTAGGCATGTAGATGTTTTCTTTTCTAAGGAGACTTTTCTGTGCATCTCACTGATCCCATTGCTTTTTGGTTGCTTTTGGATTGCCTCGTCATAACCAGTTAAGTTATATTTTCTCATTGCTCTCCTAGCCCTGAGTCACAGACGTCATTCCTTCTATGCACAGATAAAGGCCATTGGCTAACAAACTGGAAACAATTTGAAATAAGGGGCTCTGTAATATTAGTCTGTATCTGTGCTTTGTACCAGCAAGTTTGGATACATAGTCGGTCCAAGGACATTAAGAAATGTTTTGCATGGCTTCACCCACTATCCTAAATGTTCCCTAATTTTGGAGTTTGTAAAGGGAGCAAGACATGTCGAGATGTACTATGTATATTAAGGGGGGCAGGCTCAACTGCTACTGGTAGGCAGCAATAAATCAACAGAAGATAGGGACACACAGGAAGAATCCAAGAAGAGTCCAAGAAGGTGTGTCTTTCTTTGCTTTCTAGTAAGCAAGACATCAAACTAACAGTTTCTTTCTTCTTTTTTTTTCTTTTGTACAACTGACTTGTATTTGTTTTTATAAGAAAGGTCCATAATAAAGAGGAATACAAACTATACATGTGATACATCAGGAGAGTAGTGCTCCAAACATAAATCATCAGAAAAGATAAAAGCATAAAGTATCACATAATGTATCACAATCACCTTAATGTCAGTATTTCATGGTCCTACCTTAGACCTAATGGAGCGTGTCCTCTACAACAAATTGTGTGAGTCTAATAGGTCTCAGCATGTGGATCCCAGTCCTACAATGCAAAGTTTAAATTCCATTTTATGGAAATGAAATCGATAGTACAGCTCAAAACTATAAAGAAGGTTAGAGTAAAAATAGAGAGAGAAGGGGCACAAGGCAAGTGGGGATAAGGGAAATTGGGAAATGAAGACAGGGGGGTGGGGGTCTTACCACTCCGAGGATCCAGTCTCACATTGCCACAGGAAGCAGCACTAAAAAAGATTTGAGAGGAGTAAAATATGTGTTGCAGTACTTTCTGTTAGACGCCATAGTTCCAAGACTTTATTATGTTTACCAAACAAGTTATAGAACTGTTAGATGACCCATCAATTTAACATATTGAATCCTTGAGAGAAGATTCACTAGTGAAGGATGTTCAGTGTGTGTATTTTAGAGCTACTAAACATCTTGCTGCTGTAAGTATATGCCTAAGAATTTTTTTTTAGCTGATTCAGAAAAAAACTGATGGGGTAAACCCAACAGGAAATCTTCTATTTATTACCCCACCATCTCAATTCCCCAGCAGGCAAGGCATTACTCCACAGAGAGTTGCAGAGTCCCCTAAATAGGAGCATAGGATTCATGAACAAAGATGGTTTATCTGTGCTAAATATGCAGTCCTTGCCAGGAGGAAGGGATAAGCAGGGGAAAAAAACGAGACATAAGTGTTTTGAATGAAATCTTTAATGAACATTAATGGACACCTACAGACATCCCTGGATGACAAAACATAACTCTGCCCTTTGCCTAGCAGTGCAGCAAGGTGTATGGCAAAGCAATGACTCCTCTGCTATCAAAGAGGAATGCTAAAGAGCATTTTGGGAAACCCCAACATTACTGCAGTCTTGCATGGTAGTGATCATGTACAAAATAGCAAGAGATTGACATATAAAACAGATAAATAGTGCCAAATAAAAGAACAGAAAACTGCTCAGTAAAGGTGAAAAAAACAGCTTTATGAAGAGACCTTAGTTCTGAAGTGTCACAGGTCTCATAATGGGTCTTTGGTCTGAGAGCAATGACAGTAGTATTGGGGAAACAAGGGAACTTTTAGGTAGAGCCAAGCAACCAATGTCGAGGGACTATAATTAGGCATTTTAGGTGTAGGATCCATATGTGTCCATGGGGAAATGAGTACTGGGCCAAGAGGGTAATCAAAACATTGTCCATAGCAATCAGAGGTATTGTTCAGAGCATGAAGCACTAAGGATCCATAGGGTAAAACTGACCATAGGTGGTAGCATATAAAGAGTAGGGAATAAGCACAACTAGAAATATAGGGCATGACATAGGGCTCACTGCCTAACAAGTTTCCTTTGCAATAGGTCCCATTGCCTCAGGGAAAGACCTGAGGTGGATGTTGTTGTTGTGGGGTTGATGATCTAAATTGTCCAGGTGGATTAAATGTCTTTATGTTGAACCTGCATATGTATGTATATTGAACTTCTGTAGCTCACTGATACATTCAGCCATGGGAAAGTGGGTCATTGCAGTCAAGGTGTTTGTGAAAAGGGCTTCAGGTCATCTCTAAATTCAGTCATATTCCTCTTATGCGACTTGGCAAAAAGACTTTCAACGTCCTTCTTGATAGGTAATACAGAGAAATACTTCATAAAAGCCCCAGTGAGCTCACCTTCTTCCTTGTCACTAATCAAATTTGAAGAATGCCAGTGGTGTCGCTATAGGGGTGTGTGGACCACACCCAGGTTTCACCCACCAGAGGGGTGACACCAGGGCTGGCACCACTATAAGCATGAGCTGCCTGCCAGTGGGGCCCCAGAGGAGGTAGGAGCTGTGGCTTATCGGAGGTGCAGTCGGCGATATCGGCCGGTGCAGTATCTCAGCTCTGCCTCGCTCTGACTCCCTCAATGGGTTCTAAGGGCAGATAGGGACTGTGTTGGGAGTCAGGCTGTAAGCGTCATTATCCCATCCTATCACTACTGTTCTCAGCCCCTCCCTCACTCCATCACATGTCCAATCCCACACTCCGCCTCCCATTTGTGTCCGCCGAACCCCGCCCACACTCCCACCTCCTGCATGCAATGTCTGCAGTGTGCTGTTAAAGGAGTTCTGTGAGCAGCTGATTGGGAGATCTGAAACAATAGCTGCTATAGCTGCATAAGGGGGAACCAGCCTGAGAGGAGAAAGGAATAATTAGTAAGCGAGCCTTTCACACACAGAACAACCACCCTGTCTCCCCCCACCAAATGTTGCTTTACCCGTTCCCCCTTCTCCTCCCTTTCTTCTTTCTCTCTCCCCTTCTCACTCCCCCCCCCACATTCTTTCTCCTCTTTTATCCCCCTCCCCCCACCCTCTTTTTTTCATCTCTCTCCTATTTTGCTCCAGTCTCTCTCTCTCCCCCTCCTCCCTCTGTCATTCCTTTTCTCTCTTTCTTCCCCCTCATTCTCTTACCTCCTCTCCCTCACTTTCTCTCCCCATTCTCCCCCTCTATCTTTACCCCCTCCTGCCCTTCTCTCTCTTTTTCCCCTTCCTCTTTCCCTTTCTCTTCCCTTTCTCTCCTCTCCCTTTTTCCTTACACTCTCCCCCCTCTTGCTCCCCCTCTATTCCTCCCTTTCACCCTCCTGTCTCACCTATTTATCCCCTCCCCCTTTCTGCCCTCTCAGTCTTTTTCTCCCCCTCTCTTTTTCTCCGGTCACTTTCTCTTTTTCTCCTCTCTCTCTCTTTGCCCCAGGGTCCCCCACAGTCTTTTCCATTTTCCTCAGTCCCTCTTTTTTTTCCTTCCCCTCATCCTCCTCACTCCTCTCCTTAGCCCCACCCCTTTTTTCTCCCTCCATCTCCCTCCTCTTTCTCCTCCCACTGCTCACTCTCCCCATTTGCTCTCTCTCTCTCTTTCTTCCACTCACATATCTTTTCTACTCCTTTCTCTCTCTCTCCTCATCCTTTCTCTCTCCCCCCTTCCTCCTCCCTCTTTTTTTCTCCCCTCCCCTCACTCTTCCTCCTCTGTCACCTCACTTTATCTTTGCCTCCCTCTCCCTCCGCCAACTCTTCTTTTCCCCTTTTTCTATTTCTCTCTCTCCCATATCTCTTCTCATTAAATATCAGACCAGTCTGTACTCTGATGACTATACTGTACATTATATACAGACCAGTGTATATAATGTACAGTAAAGTGTCAGTGTACAGACTGGTTTGTATATATTGTACAGTATGGTGTCATCAGGGTACAGACTGGTCAATATATCAGGTACAGTACAGTGTTAAGGTACAGACTGGTCAGTATATAATATACAGTATGTATGGTGTACATACAGTATAATGTACAGTCTGTACCCTGATGACACCATAATGTAAATTATATACAGACCAGTCTGTAATCACCTTAGCAGATGTACTGTAGATATATAGATCTATATATATATATATATATATATATATATATATGGATATATATAGATAGATAGATAGATAGATAGATAGATAGATAGATAGATAGATAGATAGATAGATAGATAGATAGATAGACATTTATACACACACACAGTATATGTGTGTTCCGCTTTGGCAGCTAAAATAGATTAGAGTTAGGGAGCAAGCTTTAAAAAGTTGCATGGAAGGGCAGATTGCCTTCTTGTGTTATTGCAAAAAGTATATACAGTATAGCAACAGCAAAAAATATGCAAAAATGTTTTAACTTTCTTGTAACCTAAATGCTGAAACTATTTAAATAGCTTTTTGTGCTGACCAGCTGAATATAGTGCTGGGGAATGTTTTACTACTCTTACAACTAAGTAGTCCAACCTACCTACCTAACCTCTTCAATACCACATTTTCTCTAGGTTCCAAATTACTGTTAAACTCTCACAAGGAATGTCTACTTCTGTGTGTAAGCTCTAAATAGCTAAAGACCTAAATACCCCTAAACAGCTAAATACTTATGTGAGCAATAACTGCAGCTAGTTTTAAATAAAATGTGTATGTGTATATGTAGATAAAAAACAAAGTCCCAGTCCCCTTCCCCTCTTTTTTGGACATATGTATAGATAAACTCATTCAGACATACTGTACTGTATTTATTAAGACAAAGAGCACATTGCTGTAACCATTAGCAATCAATAATTCATCAACTCATTGTCCTGACTAAAGAAATGTGAAATCTGGTTATTTTTTTTAAAGCTGTGTGCAATTTGCACTTAAAGCGGCGTTCCACCCAAAAGTTGAACTCTCACTTGTATGTTACCCATTTGACACCCTTCAGGGGGAATGGGGAACATGTTTTAGACAGAGCCCCCCCCCCACTTCTGGAGACGGGTCGCAACCCGATCTCCCTGAAGTTCGGTGGCGGGACCAAGACATACACTCTGTGTCTATGGACGCAGAGTGTATGAGACGGGAGTGCGCCCGCAAGGTAACCCCCTCTGGAGAGAGCTTGCCAAGGGGGTTATCTATTGTGGGGAGGAGCCGAGACAGCCGCTGCGGGACCCCAGAACAGCAGGATTGGGGCCACTCTGTGCAAAACAAACTGCACAGTGGAGGTAAGTATAACATGTTTGTTATTTAAAAAAAATAAAATAAATATACAACCACTTTAACTCCAAGGAGATATAAAATACCCACATTTTTGCAGCCTTTTATTCACCAATTTATCATTAAACCATACAATATAGTAAAATGTCCAGAGGTACTTCAAAGGTACCTCTGATTACTAAAGTGGTGCTACTGTCATTTCCCATTATGACCAGCTTTCAAATGGTATGACACATGAGAAAATTGAAGAATGACAGATGGTGATAAAAGTCCAGGAATACACAGATGGTGGTCCTAATGTGGTATAAAAGTTGTGCGCCTCACACCAGAATCCACAAGCCGTGCGTCACACTCCCCTTATGGGTTCTCACTCACCAGAAAGATGAACACACCACGCTTTGATATGTTAACCACTGCTGTCCTCCATGTCATGGAGGGTGTCAGAGCTTGTGTTGGATCTCCCACAGGTACTTGGACAGAAAAAAGGGGCTTTCTCTCTCGTTTATTTTAACCTCCCTGGCGGTATGATTCTGGCTGAAATTTAGTGCTGAAAGCGGTACAATTATTTTGCATGGAAATTTGGCGTTTTTATATTGTAGGCATGCAATTCTTATGAATAACTCACTTAAATCTGTCCGAACCAGAGTCTAGTAGACATCCCGGGTATGATAAAGTTTGAAACACAAAATAATAAATTATAATATAATAAAAATATATATAAAAATGATTCAATAATGTAATCAAATCAAAAACACTGAAATTTGCTCAGTTGCAGAATAGTCGCTGTCATTAAATTTATTGTTTGAGGATAAATTGTGATTTTAATTTTTTATCTGTGTTTTCTAGCTGGTCTAAAACCACTTTTGACATAAAGGGACACTTTTTGGTTGCTATGGACAATCTCCAGTTTCCAGGCAGAAAAAATATCTTTTTATTATATAAAATGACATGCAGGGCACTGGGCAGACCACTAGGGACAAAGGGGATGTGTATTTTTTGTATACAGTACTGTAATCTGTAAGATTACAGTACTGTATGTGTTTTGTGTTTTTAAACTTTTTTAAATTTGGCGCCGATCTCCGCTCCCGTGCGTCGTAACGTCACAGGGAACGGAGACCGGCACTGTGTGAATCGAGCGAGTGGACGGCTCGCTCACACAGCGGGGAGACATCGCAGGATCCAGGGGAAAAGGTAAGTAACTTCCCCCCTGCATCCTGCACGCAAGCCCGAGTCTGGCTCGGGGTTACCGCTCCTAGCACAAAAAGCTGGACCCGAGCCAGACTCGGGGTTACCGCTAGGGAGGTTAAACTCAAAATTACATGTTATATAAAATCCGCCAGTCAATCATTTCTTAAAATTATCAGCACTAAAAAAGCATTCTACATGGCACAGGACCCACGAGGGTAAGGTCACGCGTCATCACAACTTCCTCTGGGGGCTTGGCCTTATGGCGCGGCTTTTATATCAACACATTGCAGTGTAAATATTAGCCCTCCAAGTACAAAACCGCTCATATCAACAAGTGCACATCAGCGGCCATCATTACTTGACTTGACTTGGGGATCAGTATACAATCTACATGAAAAGAATACATGACTTGTATATCTGAATGTAACATACACTGTGCATCCTTTTTATAGTAAATTACTAGAATAAACATCTGATTTCATTACTAGTGTGTTATAGGGCCATTATATTACTGCTGTCATCCCTATATTAAAAATGCATATAATTCATATCCGCTGCAATTCGCACAACACTAGAATACACAATTATTTAAAATGAATCTATATATCTACAATCTCATATTTTGCAAAACGTATATAACACTATCTAACAATATAAAAATAAAAATATACATGTAAATATAAAAAATACATGTAAGGTCATATAAAAAAACCTTTAAAAACCAAAAAATAAATACCATAAGTGGGGTCGCTGGCCCGCTTCTTAGCTTGCTTTTGGATATCAGCACTTTAATCAGATAACTGCTTGAATTCACACGGATTTTAGCTCTGTACAACACTCAGTGCTTATTAATGTATATGTTATATATGTTATATGTTATATTTTTTCCATGTTACTGTCTGATCTTCTTTAATAAAAACATTTGTAAATAAAAAAATATATATATCCATAAGACCATACATATAAATCACACAAAATTACATGTAAAATCCTATACACCTGAAAAAGGGACCATACTAAGTCTAGACCAAAGACTATATGTACTTACATATTACAATTCTGACAAAGACAATTCTGAATGTAAACTAAAAAGTGCAAAGTTTAGTGCAGAATAGCTTCAATAATCGCTGATGAAGCCGTTTATATCCAACTCCACATTTAACCCTTTAGGGGTTAGAGTGTCAATTAAAAAAATCCAGTATGTTTCACCCTTGGAGAGTTCCCTGACCATATTGGAACCTCTCCACACTGGTTTCCCATGGTCTACTCCACACAATTTCAGACCTGAGCGGTCTTGATTATGATGACGTTTGAAATGCAGCGACACATTGTGGTCCTTAAACCCAAGTTTTATGTTCTGTATGTGTTCTGCAATACGAAAACCCTTAAAGGTCTTTTAGTGCGGCCCACATACATTAACCCGCAATGGCACTCCAAGACACACACTACATGCGTTATATTGCATGTAATTCATTATTTGATTATAAATTCTTTATTGTTCACGGTTGAGGTAAATTTAACTAGACCTCTCATAGGGGCAGCAACCTCCCTACATGCCTTACATGTTCGGCATGCGTAGAAATCATCCTTGTCCAAAAATGTGGAAGGTCTGGTAGGCGGATCCTGGGGATCGGGGGTAAAACTGGTTTGAGGGTCTTATCTAAACACAGGTTATGCCAATGGGCCTTAAAAATTGATTTGATTTCCTTATATTGTGAGTGGAATGATGAAATAAAACCCCATTCAGTGTGATGCACGGCTTGTGGATTCTATTGTGAGGTTTTATACCACATTAGGACCACCATCTGTGTCTTCCTGAACTTTTATAACCATCTGTCATTCTTCAATTTTCCTATGTGCCATTACCATATGAAAGCTGGTCATAATAAGAAATGACAGTAGCGCCACTTTAGTAATCAGAGGTACCTTTGGAGTACCTATGGACATTTTACTATATTGTATGGATTATTGTTTTGCATTTTGCACTTTAAGTGACATCTGACACTTTGAATCACTGGGAAAGATCGAATCACTGTGATTACTGAATTGTCTGAATGTATTTCTAAGATCTAATATTTCCATTGTGCCGAGATAGTGGAAGAAGGCCTAGGTTTTCACTGTATTATGACAATGTATCATTAAAGCCTCATTCACTTTGTTGTGCTGTGTGTTAAGGCAGCCCATTTATCTGACTAAACAGCCTAAGGCATTTTTGGTAGACGAATATTTAGATAGTGAAATATTTGTGCACCATAATGAAAAACAAATTGCACTTGATTTTGATAAATATTGCACGTGTAACAAGCATATAAATGACATTGGCATTTTTATTGTTCCCACAGGGCATGTATAGCTGTTGCAGTGCTGAGGATCCAAAGGCTATAGACCAACAACTTCCAACTTTAAATCATTGCTATCCACCACAAAGAATACAAGCCCTATCAAATTCCATTGCTCCACCTCCACCACCATCTGCTCCTTTACCATGTTCCAACTTTTTGCCACGGGAAAGGAGGATAGTTGAGAGGTGGCGACATGCTCGCAGCCCTAACTGCTACAAAGATATGTATACTCCAACTCGGTCTGCCCTTGACCCCAGCAGCAAGGCAGCACCCCCTCGCCATTCTCATAAGAACACATTTTCTGATGGATTTCATAGGTATTATGGTCCCATTGAGCCCGAAGGTCTCTCTGATCATCTGGTGGAGTCTGGACAAGCTTTTAGCAAAGACAAAAAGATGGCACCCTGTCAGATGTCACCTCCTATTCAAAGAGACTTCCTAGAAAACCCGCCATCTTATTTTGCCATTGTGCGAGAAAAAGATGCTCCAGAACCTCCGGGATGGCAGTCAAAAGTTTCACGTGGTCTTTATGAAAACTACCAAACAGGAAAGGAAAGGACTCCAAAGTCTACAGGTGGTGCACGGGGTAGTCGAACACCTGAAACAACAGCAAAAAAGTTTGACCACTTGGGCAGTAGTTACCAAAAGAGCACATGTGAAATGGAATGTGAGGTATATAGTGGTGGAGGTCAGAATGCTAGCACAAATCGTCCCAACAAAGCCAATGTGGAGGTATGTGATGGAACCCATTATGGCGGTCATTCAAGGTTTACTTATGAAGATGAGAGAAGTTGTGGAAGAGATTGTCATCATCGTCGAGAGGAAATGGACATGGAATCCCAACCCCTACTGCACAAAAAATCTAATCGATCTCATATGTGCAGGAGCCATTCTCACCCTATTGTTATGAGCCCAAGCAAAAACAAATATGTTGATCTTTCAGATTCTGATTCAGATGTGTGTGAGAGGGAACCACCATGTGTGAAATCTGACATTGGACATAACTGTTGGTACTCACCAAACTACTTCTGTACATACCCATCTAGAGAACGACAAACCTCCTCTGCACCAAGAAAACCAATGAGGTACTGGTCAGTGGATAAGCTTGGTAAACATCGCCAGTTGAGCAAAGATTATCTTCCAGCTACTTGCCATGGTTCATGCTATTGCAGTAGTTTGGAAGTGTTGCAACCACACTGCCACAAGGAGCCAAGATACGTCAGCTGCTCGGATGAAAAGCTTGAAAGGCGATTAGACTGGGAACACTTACGTGGAGGTCACTGCTCTTTCCTCCACCACCATCACCACTCTTGTGACTTAGCCCCAATACATCCCACTTCCCGCAGTTTAGAGGACCTAAGCAGATGTCATCTGAGGTGTCACAGACACATCTTTTCTCCAGAATGCCAACCTAGGTCAAGTCATAGTGGAACCCTTTATAAAAGAAGGGGGTCTGCACACTTCTCTAGCTTGGAGTCTGAAGTATGACTAGAGGAGGAACCAAGGCATTTGAAGACCACCAATGTTTAATGTTGGGAAACATATCTATGTTCTATATAAGTTGAAACCAAAACTTATAATAAACTCAGATACAGTTATGAAAGACTTCATGTTTATGTGGGCCATATTATTAGATTACAAAACTGAACTAGAATTTCCTAAGTAAACACCAAGAATATTTTTGATTGCAAAGTTCAACTGCAGCTTTGCATAAAGTGGAAGATGTTTTCCAAGAACCTTATGTTTAATACTTTCTGGCTGGACCAGCAGAATGACCCATTTGTAACCAGGTTGTGGGGAAAAGTGCGCTGAAAAAAACAGGATGGTTCAACCAGCATCTCAAAAAGGTCATCTTGAAGGCCACGTAGCCTATTGTCATCAATCTGTTTGCTCAGTGTACTGGGGACATTGAGATTTGGTATAAAGGTGTGTGAGGGGTGGAGTCAAATTAAGGAAATTGAAATTGGGGACACCATTTTATTAGACTCTCCTGCTTTTACTTTTGACCAAATGTTAAGGGCTTATTTAAACATTTGTAACACTTTTAAGCACACTGCAATAGATACATAAATAGTTGTGACTAGATACTATTAGTAAAATTATATAATTATTTAGTCATAGTATTCTTAGATAATCTTTTCTTTTCTCTGTTATTTCTCAGCCAAGACAAGAGAAGTCATTTGGCTGCATTGTGCTTCTTAGCTTCAAAACTGACATTTTAATGTATAATATCAAATATATAAAGTAAGATATGTTAGCTGTAAAGATTCTTTTTTATATATTTTCATTTTTAATTTGGAGACAAAACTGTGATATATATCTATATATAAATCCTAAGTGGAAGATCCAAGATTTTAAATAGACCTAAGTTCCTTTGTCAAAATCACAGTACATATTTTAGTTTTAAAATATTGTAAACACTGTAGCATTGTTATTGTTAGGATAATAAGACTACTGTTGTCTAGTTGCAGTCTTGATGACATTTTTCTTTTATTTTTTTTTCCGGACATGAAACAGCAGTTGAGTAGACAAGAGTGATTATTGTCATTCAGTCTGGTAGAATTCAAAGTCATTGGCTTTTTCAGGTGAATCCTCTAACTTTCTTTTCTAGTAGTCCTTTACCTACAGTAGCTTATGGAGCCAAATGTGTCTCTTAACTTCCGTTGATGCTTATAGTAGCATTTTAGTGGGTACTCAGTACCTGTCTGCTCAATAATCTGTGCGTTATACACATTATACAGGGTGCAACACAGACATGTAATATGTAGATTAAACAGAATCAGCCACCTCCTAAAAAAACAATAGAGACATAGCACTTTGTGCACAGGTGAAGTGTTGTGCTTGCTCTTTTCCTCTTCTACCTAAAGGAGGGGCTGAAAATCCAGTTATATTCTATGCATATTCTGCCTGTGTACAGGTTCTGAGGTGGCGAGGGCCATTGTCAACGCAGCTGAATACATTTGCTTCACTGATACAGAACTCATTCTTATAGTGCACCCTTTCCAGTACACATATAGGCAGAATATGTTATCTGAATGTAGCACAAAAATAGTAGGTTTGATGTACTCAACTGAATTTTTCCAATTATCTTTAGCAAAGATTTTTTAGACTACTGTTTTTTCATACCTAGTTTAGTGCCATGTGGCTCTTAAGCTGACAGATGCTTTGGCTTCTGCTCTATGCTCACATTGGAGACACACAATTTTGCATTCCTGCCATTGATTGCCTATAGTGTTGTAGGGAGCTAAGGCTGCTGGTATACTGAATATCCCCCATACTTGCACTACAGAATGGTATTACATTTAAAAACAACTGAGCCTGAATAATGCATAACATTTGCACATATTTTAATTGTAGACTAATTAGATGGGACTACTTGGTACATTTGACTATCCATAATGAATTTCAGAAAGATTTGCGCATGTGTAAATCCCTCTTATACAAGGTACAGTTTTTACTAGACAATAGAAATCCATGTAACATTGCACACAATCAAATTCATAATTCTGTGTCCACTATTTCTACAGCAACCGTATAAACACAAACATTTATAATGCTGCTGAAATACTAAAACGTGGTAAAAAGATTTACTTGCAATATTTTTGCAATCTGTACCTGATTTAATTTACAATTTTAGCACTGTGATTCCCTAAGTGCCACAGAATTCAAATGAATGTCAGGTTT
This sequence comes from Lithobates sylvaticus, assembly GCA_028564925.1. NCBI lineage: Eukaryota > Metazoa > Chordata > Amphibia > Anura > Ranidae > Lithobates > Lithobates sylvaticus. The sequence goes on along the minus strand of CM053035.1, from coordinate 125,888,122 downwards.
TGAGCATATTTGTGGGTTTCTGGGAATTTAGAGTATATTGAAAGGATTTTTTAAAAGTTTTATTCCACCCAAATAAACAATTATATAGATAGATTAGATTTAAAACCATTGTCAGGTGTTAATAAAAATTTTTTTCCCCATACTACATTTAAAAATGGTGTTAAAAACCTGAATTTAGTGATTACGTTAAGGGTCACTTTATTTGGAATAAAAAAAGGACCTAAATTGTGAAGGCCCCGAAAAAAAAACAAACAGAACAAAAGATTAGTCACCAATATTTCTTGTAGTATACCTGCAGCTGATCTTTCACCATTACTGACTTACTGTGCTTTATTCTGCGCTGTATCTCTGTATTAAGGCAGCCATCTTGGTGGAGGACCAAGGCTTTGCTTTCTCATATCAGAGCTGTCACCCTTATGCTTTATAAGCATACCAGCTTTCACTCTATCAATGAGAACAGTGAGCAGAACCGTAGTGACTTCATTTGCACAGGAGTGCCTAGGCAAAGTCACATGTCAGGAAGTGCACGGCTTTGCTTTCTCATATCAGAGCTGTCACCCTTATGCTTTATGATCTGTTAACTGGTGAGGGATTATTTCAGAAGCACAGACTCTATGGAGAAAAATTAGAGAGATCATTACACTGCAGCTACATAGTTACATAGTCTGGTTGAAAAAAGACTCAAGTCCATCCAGTTTAATCAATCTGTTCAACCAGGTTCAACCAACCAGCTTTCACTCTATCAATGAGAACAGTGAGCACAACCGTAGTGACTTCATTTGCACAGGAGTGCCTAGGCAAAGTTACATGTCAGGAAGTGCACTGCTATTTTTTAGGAGGAATAAAGACAAAGGTCGTTTCTTTAGGGTACTGTTTAGCCACAATTAACATTTTTAGATGTTGCCTATGAGATAGCAAATCTTCACTTTTTGAGTTCAGGTCAACTCTAAATGTCAAATAGCAGATTAGGAGCTGGGAGTTCATTCCAAGAACTTGGCTAAATATTATATGGTCTGGTATGGAAGGACTACATTTTAGGGGTTTTTCTTTATTATTATTATAGGGGATACTTTATTAGGTAATTAATTATAGGAATAACTACAATACACCCACTACCTTACTCCCTGTACCAATAAATATACTAACATTGAAAGGTAACATTCATATAGGAACTTTGGATAGCATTGATATGGAATTCAGTATTTGGATATATTGTAGGAAATTGTAATATTTAAAATGATGAAAGGAATTTCTAGCTTTCAAATAGAGGTAAGGAGAATGTATATTTCAGATGGTAAACCTTGGTGTAGAGCTGATGAGGCTTTTCGTTTACTAGTTTCCATGCTGAAGAATGTATTACTGAGGACAGTTTTTTAGCGTTCAGGGATCCTATCTATATGAATGCAGATATTAATTGCCACAAAATAAGGATGAAGCAAAAAAACACTGCAATATGCCTACCTGTTCTCTTATACTTTAATTACCAGTGATAATAATATACATATACATAATCTACATTTGGTGGAAATCACCAAGATTTGTGGTTCATAAGAGATGTATTTTTTATTTATCTGAACAAAACATTTTTTTAGTTCATGAAAGTTCTTTAAACTTTTTCCAAATAGGATATCTTTTAGTTGAATAATGTTGTTAAACTATTTAATATATTGCAGGAAAATACAGCTACTCGTACCATTACAGCCTATTTAGCCTGGGGTAAGGGGACCTTGGTAAAAGATACTCCTTCTTGCCAGATGCATTCTCTTTGATTCAAGAGAGGCAACACAAGCTGTACTGAAACATCAATCAATACTTTTGTGATACTAAATTATTAGATGTGTGCCTTTCTAAGGACCTGTTTCCCTGCCTAATTCTGGCTATTTGAGAGAAGGGTTATTTTCTATTTTGTGATGGACCAGTTTCAAGTTAAAAAAAAAAATGTTCAAATTACACTCTCATCTGTAGGAACACTGTTTGAGAGCATAGTCCTGGGGGAAAGGGTGTGTGCAATGGTGGCTTAGAAAAAATTGGTGTGCATGAAAAAAGTTTACACAATAGAAATGATTCAGACACAAAGAGTATTAATGAGAAAAAAAATACTTTTCCTTATAGACAGCTTCAGTGGGATGCAGACCAACTTTCTCAAGGTTTATACATTAAGTTGCCCCATTTTTGGATTTGAAATGTTGGCAGATATGTTTATTAGTTCCAACAATTATTGTAATACTACAATGCCTTTAGTGGTAATCTGCCTCACATTTTAGCTACAGTGTGTCAGTTTAGATCTTTTACAAAGTTAAATTAGGAATATACCAATGTGAGGGGGAGAGTGTTGGATGTCAGCGCCACAATACAAAAAAACTATTAGTTGATAATATACCAATGCTGCACCTAAAATTTGTAAAAACGAATACCAATGCAAATATATATATATATATATAAGGCGCAAAGGAATCAGTACAAAAATCAAATGTCAAATTAATAATATACACTGTATATATAATTAATAAAGTGCACAATAAAATAAACCATCAGAAATGTCCATAATAATCATATGTGAACAAATCTTCTTGTGTATGCTCCAACACCGTAAAATAAAGTGCAAACGTGCTTCAATAAACTTGCTTAAAGTGCTTCACCTGAAGTGATAACAAAACGCACTCACCAGATCGACTCGGCCACACAGTGACCTCAAAGCATGACTAATGGGAAGGACTCCTTCATTCAATGCTGTAGCTCCTTTATGCATCCCATTCCAATCAAGCAATTGTATATGGAGGAAGCTCTCCACTGCATATATCAACTTACATCAAGTAGGTCTATGAAATAGCTCCCAACAAAGAGTCACAGCAATTGTGCAAGTAATTGCTGTGGCTCTTTGTTGGGGAGCTATTTCACAGACGTACTTGATGCAAGTTGATCTATGCAGTGGAGAGATGTTATAAGGTGAAGACACCTACATTTGTATACCTGCAAAGTGGATTTGGATCCTCCATATAGTTTCATAGTTCATAGTTAGTAAGGTTGAATAAAGACACCAGTCCATCTAGTTCAACCTGAGCGAGTGTCTACAACTGTCCCTATCCCTGCACATTCACATCGGTCCCCTACCCTCAAGGAGCCCACAATCCAAGGTCCCCATTCATATACTAGGGCCAATTTTGGGACTGAAGACAATTAACCTACCTGCATGTCTTTGGATGGTGGGAGGAAACCGGAGTACCCGGAGGAAACCCACGCAGGCACAGGGAGAACATGCAAACTCCAGGTAGGTAGTGTCGTGGTTGGGATTCGAACCAGCGACCTTTCTTACTGCTAAGTGAGAGTGCTACCCACTACACTACTGTGCCGCCCGATATATATGATATATATATGATTGCTTGATTGGAATGGGATGCACAAAGAAGCTACAGCATTGAATGAAGGAGTCCTTCCCATTAGTCATGCTTTGAGGTCACTGTGTGGCCGAGGCGATCTGGTGAGCGCATTTTGTTATCACTTCAGGTGAAGCACTTTAAGCAAGTTTATTGAAGCACGTTTGCACTTTATGTTACGGTGTTGGAGCATACACAAGAAGATTTGTTCACATATGATTATTATGGACATTTCTGATGGTTTATTTTATTGTGCACTTTATTAATTACATACACAGTGTATATTATTAATTTGACATTTGATTTTTGTACTGATTCCTTTGCGCCCTTTATAGGAATATACCAATGTGTTGTTATTCATGTAAATAATTATTGTGTAAAAGGGGTGTAGCTGGTTTAGCCAGGTACTGTATATTTCATGGTATGCACAACTTGATCTTAAATTGATGCAATCTCAATCGTCCATTTTCCTCCATCCAGTGTAAACCACTGCTAAATGAGACCCAGTGTCCCAAATCTAAGACAAATATCTTAGGTACTTCATGTACGTATGCATATCATATGTACTACATCATACACTCTAGTTGCACATGTTTAAATACTAGTATATAATGCCTATAATACAAACCAAACTAATCTCTGTGACTTTGACAATCAGTATAGGATAGTTCTCCATTTATGAGTTTTATAGCAAGGGAAGAACTTATTTCATGTGTTTTATTGCCATATTAAATTATTTAGCTTCAGTAGGTCTCAATCAATAAAAATGTTGTTTGTAGTTAAATGTAACGCACATACAGTTTTGCAAAATCTCTTAATTTGATTAACTGATTAAGTTTAAATAAACATGGCTGCTTATAAAATAGCCATTCTGTTTCTGCAGTTGGCATCTAGGAATATATTTATAAAATACAGTATTGAATGTAGTATGAAGTGTGGAATTGGTGCCCATAGTGACCAGTCAGATGTTAACGTTTATGTTTTTGGAAAATATAACCATCTAGTTACCGAAGCGAAACAACTGAACATTTGTCCCTCATGGTCTTTTCTCCAAGAGATTACAACCTATTGAGAAGTAACTGAGAATAGAGAGAATAGGGAGTTTGAAATATAGTAGCGGCAACATATGAAGGCATCAGATCTTATGACCAGCAATTTTCAATGCAAACAGAACACTTTAACAAGCATACACTTTACACAGCATGTCATACATGGTTGCTTCCCTGCACTGTCCCAATGTGACAAACAAGAGCTAGTAATGGACCTGCATTTGAACATTTATGCTTTAAATGTGCCAAACTCATAGCGCTTTTAAAGTATATGTTAACCCTTACCTTGTAATAAACCCATTCAGTTTTAAATAGAAATGAAAGAAAGACAATTTATATATATATATATATATATATATATATATATATATTTATTTATTATGTATATATATATTATTAATGTTTTTTTTTTTTTTAAGTAATCACACAATCTCTGATTTCAGTTGCTTAAAGAGATAGGGGTGGAGAAACAACAGTACACTGATCTCCCTAGTGAATGTCTGTGTGTGTGTGTGGGGGGGGGGGGGGCAGCACAAATCTGATCATTGGAGGACAGGCAGGCTGTGCTCCAAGCACAGACAGAAAAATGACCATGCTGTGAAGGATGTGCTTCAGACAGCAACATACATTATGCATAGTTGCTTTTATTATAGACACTTATTAAATGTTCATTACTGTGGACCCCAGTGGCATACTTTACTGAGTCAGGAACCTAGTGCAGACTTTGAATCAGGCCGCCTATACAGAGGGCACAAACAGAGAGCACACATATGTATATAACCCTTAAATATACAAGATATTAGCAGGGATTTGTTTAAGGTTGTTTCCAACTGCTCTTGGTTTAGTTGGATTGCCATTATTTCTAGCCCCAAAAAGTCTTTTTTTTTTTCTTAATTGCAGATGGTACATGTTTAGGAAGATGTGGATGTGGTTTGTGTGAGATTATGATTTTCAGTATTTGTTCCTTTAACCAAAATAATTAGCTTGTCTAATTACAGGTGTATCCTACTTTAGAACCAGAAGAGAACCCTTAATCTGACCCCATGATTTACTACTGGTACAGTTTTACATCTTGTCCTTACCACCATATTTTCTTAAACACCACAACATTTTTTTTTTTTTAGCCATCTGGACAATGGTGTGGAATATATTTAAGTTAGAATTTAAATACATTTTAGTACATTTGAAGTACTTCATCTCTACTTACATGAAAAAATAAATAAATACAGATATAACAGCAAGAGAAATGGATATTTGAAATAGTTCAAAATGTAGCCGAAAATGTCACTTCTTGAAAGTAACCCTCACCACTTTATCATAATGTACTGAAGGTGATCTTATCAGTATCACTGTACTATAGTTTAAAATGTCACTTATGTTTTCAACATCTCTCTTAAATATAATTCAAGAAAGGCTTGCCACATATTCCTTTCCAGCTCAGACTAACCAGTAAGAAGCATAAGCCCAAATTACAATTATCCCCAAAACTAGCTGTAACTGACACTTGCCCTTACTTAAAAATTCCTAGGTGCCACAGATTAGTTAATACTGCAGAGACAACAATGCAGACAATACAAAGGCTCAAAACAGCATACATACACAATATTGTCAAAAGTATTGTGACACCTGCCTTTACACGCACATGAACTTTAATGGCATCCCAGTCCTAGTCTGTAGGGTTCAATATTGAGTTGGCCCACCCTTTGCAGCTATAACGGCTCCAACTTTTCTGAGAAGGCTGTCCACAAAAGTTAGGATTGTGTCTATGAGAATGTTTGACCATTCTTCCAGAAGCGCATTTGTGAGGTCAGGCACTGATATAGATGGGAAGGCCTGGCTCGCAGTCTGCCCTCTAATTCATCCCAAAGATGTTCTATCGGGTTGAAGTCAGGACTCCGTGCAGGCCAGACTAGTTCCTCCACCCCAAACTCTCTCATCCATGTCTTTATTGACCTTGATTTTTGCACCAGTCCAAATCATTTGGTGGAAAGGGAGATTATGGTGTGGGGTTGTTTGAACTTGGGGTTGAACTTGGTCCCTTAGTTACAGTTACGGGAAATCTTGAGGCGTCAGCATACCAAGACATTTTGGACAATTGCATGTTCCCATCTTTGTGTGAACAATTTGAGGAACAGTTTGGGGCCTCCAATCATTTGTAGGCAAAAATGCAATTTTTTATTTTCCTTGCACCTGATTGGATATTCTTTACAATGCAAAGCTTCACCACATTCACAAAGTTCTAGGGAAAATTGGTTCAACTACACTTGCAGAGTACACATTCTATTTTCCTTTAGTAAATCCCCCCTATGTGTTTTAAATAGTCCTGAAAAGTCCTATGAGTTTCAGTACTAAAAAGTTTTCATTCTCAGCACAGTTTTAGAAAACAGCAAGATTAAACTTACTTTGACACAGGTTTTGTGTTGTATTTGTCTGAATGGTTAAAGTGACAGAATATGCGTACATTTCTGAGAAGCTGCATTAGAGCTGCCAAAAACAAAAAATAGGGCTGTTAAAGAAGTCAGTAGTTCATTTGTGTAGTGAAGACGCTAACATGAAATAATGCTACAGGAATGGGGGTGGAAGCATACTAAGGAAAGCAGGTACACTCCAAGGAAGGTTTCCATGGGTTTAACAGCACCCATGTAAGACACAATATTGTTTTTAAGATTTAGTTTACATGTGTAGGCCAGCAATGACATACATAATCGAAGGCCTACTGAAGCCCATAGCAAACTATGTTTTCTTCTTTTAATAAAATATACATTTTCAGAACTTACGTTTCTATATCCAAAGACTAGCTTATTCTCGTGCTCTCTGCTGTTTCATTTTATCTTCTTTTGTGGTAACATTAATATTATTTAACCATTAGACCCTCTAGCTTTCTGTAGAAATTCCAATAAGAGATGAAACTTGTTTTATAAAAGCATAGCCCTGACTAGAGTGTGGAAATAAATGTACAAGTCCACCTTTTTAAGTTGTTTTTTTTAATCTACGAAAGCCAAGCTGCGTAACTAATGCTGTGTATAATCATTCAGTTCGTTTTAATAAGACATGCATTGCTGTGAACGGAGACTGTCACATCAATTGTCCCCAAGGTGCCAACTCTACACATCTGTGGACATTTTGCTCATATTGCCATTAAAATGCTCAGGAACTTCTTGGACTGTCTTGGTTTTTCATGTACTTTTTTGTTTTGTAATCAACTCTTATGCGTCTTGCCACAATGAACGCAATGGGATGTAATGACATTTTACATTTATCATCAAGGGCAAAATGGACTTGCTTTTTAAATGTGCCTCAATAACATCCAAGAGAAGCATACTAATTGGTTGTCGTTGCATTCCTCCTTTCCACTCTTCACTTTAATTTGTAAAAACGTTTTGTCTTGTGTAACGTCAATGTGCCGTAGATGTATGATTAACACTTTGTGCTTAATAATGTTACTTGTTAATATGTTAGTTACGTTTGTGTTGGGGAATGCGAAAATGATCATGACATACCAAAAGTCTGTATTGTAACATGGTATTTGCCATTAAGCTTCAGAACATACATAAAGAAGGAACATTAGAGGAAAAAAAGCCTTAAAGTGGACCTGCTTTTGGTCATTTTAGTTTAGCTCAGTGGTACAGCAAATTCTACCTATGCCATCAACATAATATGAGATGGAGATGGGAGGAACAAATGAATAACAATGTCTGATTGTTTGTTGGTATTCTGCAGGGAAGACAAATAGTGCATTTCAGTCCTTCCACCAACTGCTACTGAGCCCCACCCACTGACACTAAGCCCACCTACCACAAATAGCTGCCTTTCCTTCTGCTGCAGACACAAGAAATACAGGGTAGGGTGCATATTCTACATCCCTGCATTGTTTTCCCAATTGCCATAATGAAGGGGGCAGCTGATGTGCCAGAAGGCAGGGTGAGAAATTGGTCTCATGACTCTACTAAAGGATATTGCCTGTCACAAAATTCTCACCATGCCAGCCAAAAAGAGCCAATTATTTAGCCAGGACCTAGTATTATGACAAGCTACAGCTGCTACACTATGATATAAATATTATTTCATAGCCTACTCAGCTGTAGTTCTTGGTGGGACTTAGTGAAAATGAGTATAGTTGATCAAACTGGGTGTGGAACAAATGCAGACTGTGCTGTATTTTTGATTACATTATTTTAAATAATGGCCTTTTTTATATAAGAAGGCCAAATAAAATGTTCAGGGATTCTGCAATTGTAAACTGCATACAAAGTGGTATTATTATCATAGACATTGTGCACTTTTTGACATATTTTCTGGGTGTTACAATAACTATAAGAGTCTAAACACTTTATCTGGTATACAGTGCTTTTCTACAGAAATTCTTAAAGGTATCTGGAAATTATATATTGTATAGAAATATAATTTTAAATCGCATAAAGAGGGTAAAAACATTTCTGAACTCCAGATTAAGTGTTAATGTAGGCATTGCATTAGCCATGTCTGATTCTGCCAAAATCAGATCCCTTCAATAGACTGACAGAGTAGTCGGGACAGAAGAAGGTGATGAACTGGGTAGGGTAGTTTCACCGTAGTTTCACCGTAGTTTCACTGTTGCTTCCCAAAGGCAGGAGTGAAACTGAGAATATCTGCTTTACATATAGAGTATTGAGGGGACAAATTCATAAATTTTTCAAGGGAAAAAAATATTTTTTGTGGTCACATGTGGTAGATGTATAAAAGTGTTTGGTGTTACCAGTTGCTTGTTCAATACAGAGGATGTCCTCCTACACACAGATGTTTTTAATATTACAGATATGTCATTGTATCAGCACTGCATCAGTATGGCAGGTGAAGGTTCACATCGTAGAGTTACATGTTTTTGCTCTGCTGGAATGTAATAAACATGGTAGGGTATGGTGCTACAAAGCCCTATTCCATTTTTCTGCCATTTCCAATTTTTTTTTTACCTTTATGCTACAACAGTGTAGTTGCAAAATGTTGTTCCACTACAACTCCTATATTGTGGTAAGTGAAGCAACTGGCAACTCCAACATCTGTCTCTAGGAAATATTTTTAGTAAATCCTTATTGTTCTGTAATACCATCCACCATTTACAGTTTATCACTCACTGAAAATTAACAGCACAGTGTGAAAATCTACAATTCAACCCTAATATATCCCTAAATCTGAGCCAAACTTCCAAGTACTGTAACTTGTGCTGACTTCTTTTTGGGGCAAGGGCAGTTCATAAGCAGATTTTTTATCTTGCTTTCCCTATGGGTATTGAATAGAGTTTTTGCCACATACTAAGATTATATAGTACATTATATACTTAGCCTGCCAGACAGCTGACTGATCTATGTGCACTCTTATTTCTGAGAAGATGAGAAATTCTTACATATCAATTAGATTGCCCCTAATATTTTAAGAAATGTACAGTATTGTACAGTAATTGCATCAGAGGCACATTAGCTATATTAATTAAAATGTTTCGTTTTATGTACACGTGACATTAGATGATGAAATCAAAGTAGATGATGTAACAGGGAAAACATACTCATGCATACTAATGCAGCCGATATCCTATATATTCAGATCAGCCAATATTGTGTCCTTTAGCAGTTGATCATAAATGTTTTTATGTGTCCAGCAAAATACTTTCTGTTGTCCAGTGTTTAGAAAGTGTAGTTGTTTTATAATTCGTTGTATGGTTACAAACTTGTTCACATAAGTCATCCCATTAATGAGACTGGCTGACTTCTAGATATAGGGCTTTTATACAGGTATTTGCTCTGCATTGGCCCTCTGAGCTGTAGTTAGCTCTATTGCCATATAGTGAACCTCACTAAAATGTAACCAAACTCAACCCAATTGCCAATCAACTCTATGGTGACTACACAGACTGTTCACTTGGTCATTCAGGTTAATGTAATCTCTATATTCTATTCAGCTTTTATAGTAAATTGTACCCAAAGACCAGTTAGCAGTATTTTGGTCTTTACAAGTGTCAGTGGTCCCTTGTATTGGCAAGATGACAAGGCCACGTGTGAGATTGTGACATCGCAAAATAAACCTGATGATGTCACAACATTTCTAACATGGTGTTATCATTGTTATGAGGATGGACAGCCTCAATATATGGTCTAGATTGTAAGCTCTAACGAGCAGGGCCCTCTTATCCCTCCTGTATTGATTTGTATTGTAAGTGTACTGTCTGCCCTCATGTTGTAAAGCGCTGTGCAAACTGTTGGCGCTATATAAATCCTGTATAATAATAAAAATAATAATAATTACTACAGTAATTCGTGCTTGTAACAGAGGTCATTGGACACCTCCTTAAATACCCCAGAAAAAAAAAATTATTACCATAGCACTGTGGAGTGGCAGATCAGGTCCCTCACTAGCTGCATGGTCACTGGGTAATGCAGAACAAACACCAGTATATATGTATGTTAGATGGAATTTTGTAGATGCAGACCCAAATGTTGTGACAGAAAATCCTTGGAATCAAGATCAGTGTGTGTTTTACTTTTTTGTTAAGACCATGACTATACCACTGTTGATTTAATTGTTGAAGTTCTCACTGCATTCACATACAAATGTGATCTGAAGTTATGTAAAACTGCAACAGGACAATAACATATGAGTGGATATTCAATTAAAAAGGGATACTGATGTTTAGCAATACCATGGAATTGATTGAAGTGACATTTTAATTTAGTTATGTAATAAATGGAGAAGATAGAGGCACTTTTTAAAGAAAAAAGTCATAGATAATAAAAGAATTAATAAAAGCACTCTAACAACTTCATTGTGTTATGTGTATGTTTCTTTCACAAATTACATGAAAACAGATCTGTTAACATTGTAGAAAATGAGTGGCTGTTTTGCTTATAACGGTTTGTAAAATTTACTGTCCTAGATACCACCCTCCTCATATAATTGAGTACGGGTATAAAGTACCCCTACTCATACTATAAAAAAAAAAAAACACAGTTTTTAACAAATCCATAGAAGTAAAAAAAAATGAAAAATGGCCCACAATGTACATTTACTGTTCACTGTCACATTATCCAGTAATGTAAATCCATGGCAACCATGTTGCCCAACGCTTGCAGATCCACTGAAAATAAAAAGCCACCTGCTGATAAACACATGGTCCTTTCACTTCACACCTGCTGAATGACAAGTCCAGCAGATGACAGCTCATTTACTGTATTACATAAAAAGTGAAGCAATATCACTCACCAAATATGGGCATGACTATTTTCGGGCAAGGATGTCATATGGATCCCAGTGGTATCATTGACCAAATATTTTAATGTCTATATCAGTCAATGATGTCACCTGGGAACCCCCCCCCCCCCCCATTGTTTATATCAGCTGTCATCTGTCAGACCTGTAATTCAGCTGGTGTGAGGCAACGGGATCACATGTAAGCCTGTAGGTGACTTGTTTTTCTTTTGAAATGTTGGGCATTGTGACTGATGTAGATCTACAATGCTGGATGACATGATTGACAGTGGATGGACATTTTGGGTATTTATTTTATTAGAGGATTTGTTTACATTTCTTTTGTGTGAATAAGTAGTAATAAGTACTATGTACCCCTTACCCATTCTTATAATGGGAACTGGTATCTGGAAGCCCTCTTGTTAAAAGGCCTTCCAGATTGTGATAAACACCCTGCTCATAGACCCCCACAACTCCTGCACTAGGGTTGTGGGAAGAGTCCTTTGTCCTTATCAACATGGGAAAAAAGGTGCTTAGACAGGGTCCCCCCTCCCCCCATGTTGTGGGCATGTGGCGTAGTATTGGTCAGGAGGAAGGGGCCTGGGGACTCCCTCTCTTTCCTGGCCTTCAAGGCTGCATGCTTGATAAGTGTCTGGTATAGATTTTTGGGGGATAACCCCATGCTTTTTTTCTTTATATCTACACAGGGTTCTCCAAGGGTCTGGTATAGAATTTGGGGGAGGGGAACTATGTGGGGTCCCCTTAAAATTCAAGGGCCTGAAAGTAATTAGGGGAGACCCCATGTCAATCTTTTTGGGTGTGGGGCCCCCCATTAACATCTATATCAGCCCCCTATCTAAATAAGGGTCTGGTATAGAAAAATGGAATCTCCAACTGCTTTGTTTACACACAGAACAAAGTGACTGGAGGCTGTCATTTTGCTGGCAATTCAAACACACTTTTTTCTTTGTTACACAATCTTTATAAATGTCAGTGTCACTGTAGTAGGTTGTATACATAACATAGATGTTCCACTTCACAAGCAGGGTCATGGTACCCCCAGACATACCATCTAAAGTGGAAGTTTAACTTTAATACTACTCTATGCCATATTCTAAGAATAATCTATCTAGCCCTGTAAAGCAAAAATGTCTGTACATTAAAAGCTTCAACAAAGCTTGCTGAAAGCTCTGCAAATGCTTTGTCAAAACTTGCTGTTCACACTGCTCATATACAAGCTGAAGACCCTGTGAAACAGGTCTAAATCTCTAAGTAGCAAGATATTACAATTCCCCATGTAGCATAGCCATAATGTGCAAAATAAGAAGGAACACAAGGGAGCGCCCATTCAGTGCAGTATCATTAGATATTTAATAATAATAATAAAAAGCCAAATACACACTTGCAGGAAAAAGGGTAAAAACCACATGTAAATAGCCATGTAAAAGGAGACAGGAGCCACGAGAGACCGCCGGCAGCACGCTATCACTGGATGGGAAGCCAAATAATGCTGCTGCCTGACTCATCCACCTTAACAATTGCTCAGTGTCTTTCCATGACTGCCACCCCTCTCTGCCAATCCCTCCACTGGCTTCCGATTGCCCAGAGAATTACATTCAAAATACCAACAACAACATATAAAGCCATTCACAACTCTGCCCCAAACTACATCTACAATCTTGTCTCCAAATATCACCCAAACCATCTTCTCCACTCCACTCTACTTCTCTACTTATTTTGTCTCCTCCTCCCATGCTCATATCCCATCCTCTGGAACTCTCTACCTTAATCTGTCTGGCTATCTCATACTCTGGCCACCTTAGGCAATCCCTGAAAACGCATCTCCTCCGGGAAGCCTATCTTTTTTTCAACTAATAACTGAACTTTTAACTCTCCATCAGCTTACCCCCCCCCCCCCCCCCCAGTTTTTATCTTTTGTACCACTTACTCCACCCTATTAAATTGTAAGATCTTATGAGCAGGGCCCTATTAATAGGGATGAGCTCGATGTTTGGGTCGAACATAAGTTCGAATAGAACATCGAGTGTTCACCCGTTTGCTGAACAGCGAACATTTTGGGGCCTTTGCGGCGAATTCCAGCACCGCGGAATGCCCCAGATCATAGTGCATTGCTGTATGATGATTGGCCAAAGCATGCACCTGACCTGCATGCTTTGGCCAATCACAGTGTGCTCTGCTAAGAGAGCCATAATTGGCCAAAGGAGGGTGCCTTTGGCCAATCATGGTTTAGGGGGACTAAGTCCATGCCCCACACTATATAAGGCTGCTTACACAGCGGCTGTGTGTAGTGTTGTTGGCATGGACAGAGAGATAGCTTGATTTAGATTAAGCAGGCAGGTGTTTTAGTTAGTAGCAATGTATTTGACATATATACAGTCAGTCTAGTGTATATAAATATACTATGCATTTAGCATAGACTGTATATTCAGCGTTTACTCGATATTCAGTCAGTGCAGGCAGTGTATTAATATATATATAAATATATATATATATATATATATATATATATATATATATATATATATACATATATATAAATATACTCTGCATACTCTGCATCCAGTGTAGCCTATATCTACAGTGCATTCCATGGTGTACTGTTTCTAATACACTTCAGGCGGTGTATTAATATATATATATATATATATATATATATATATATATATATATATATATATATATATATATACTCTGCATTCAGTGTAACCTAGATCTACAGTGCATTCTGCACTGTACTGTTCCTAATACACTTCAGGCAGTGTACACAGTATCTAATACAGTCTGTACAGTTTATACTACACTTCTGGTGGTGTACACAGTATACAATAAAGTGCAGCCGTAGTACAGTTTCTACTACTTTTCTGGTGGTGTACACAGTATCTAATACAGTCTGTACAGTTTCTACTACACCTCTGGTGGTGTACACAGTATCTAATACAGTGTGTACAGTTTCTACAACACTTCTGGTGGTGTACACAGTACACAATACAGTGCAGCCGTAGTACAGTTTCTACTACATTTCTGGTGGTGTACACAGTACACAATACAGTGCAGCCATAGTACAGTTTCTACTACATTTCTGGTGATGTAGACAGTATATAATACAGTGTGTACAGTTTCTACTACACATCTGGTGGTGTATACAGTACACAATACAGTGCAGCTGTAGTACAGTTTCTACTACTACGCTGGTGATGTGCACAGTATCTAATACAGTGTGTACAGTTTCTACTACACGTCTGGTGGTTTACACAGTACACAATACAGTGCAGCTGTAGTACAGTTTCTAATAAAGTGCAGGCAGTGTACACAGTATCTAATACAGTGTGTACAGTTTCTACTACACTTTTGGTTGTGTACACAGTATATAATACAGTGTAGTGTGGTGTTGCAAAACAAAAAATACATCAAGTCCAGAAGGCCACCAAGGAGAGGCAGACGTTCACGTCTACATTCAACAGTGATGGTCCCAGACATGGTGCATTCTCTGGAGGTGGCCGTGGGGCATGTTTTTTTCTTTTTTTTATGCTGTTGGCTGTGTTATTGAGCCACAACATGCAGAAGAGTTGGTGGAATGGATAACAAAGCTGTCCGAATCCTCCCCATCCTCTGTCACTCAGAGTAGTTTGCCTTCCAACACAGCAGCCAAAGTAGCCTATTCCACCGGCAACTTGTCCACAGTCACTTTTTCCGTAGCCCCACCATCATGCACAGAGAATTATTTGACCACAGTGTCGGGTACATGCTGCTGGAGGATGCGCAGAGAGTTGAAGGCTCCGATGTTGGTTGAGGAAGGAGTAACATGAGCCTAGAGAGAGGGGGTTCCCAAGAAGGACAAGAAACTGGCAGTCATGTTCCTCCAGCTGCAGCATACTGCCAAGTTTTCTCCAGTGATGAGGAGGGGGGGAATGATGAGGTCACTGACTGTACTTGGGTGAGAGGAGGAGGCACAACTCCAACGAGGCAGGATGTCCTCTGGGGGCCGCTTAAGGGCAGACACCCTATTGCATCACACCGCAGAGCTCTGCAGGTGCAGGGTGCTGCTGACTCCCTACCGACTTTTAAAAGTTCCTTGGTGTGGGTGTTTTTTGAAACACGTGCAGCAGATCGCACGGTTGCTGTTTGCAACTTATGTCTGAAGCGCATCAAGCGTGGCCAGAACAGCAGCCGCTTGTGCACCACATGCTTGATTAGACATATGACGACCTGCCATGCAACCCTACTATACCACCAGTCCTCTCAAAAACCTGCACAGAGAGGAATGAAGGTATAGCAATAGGTGTACCAAGTACTTGCAGCCAATCTGCTAGCAGTACCGCACCATATGATTTTAGCAGGCAAATTTCCCTACCCCAGTTGCTGAACCGTAAAAGGAAATTTGGTCCCAGCCATCCACATGCTCAGCTTCTATATGTAGCATGGCCAAATTGCTAGCAACTGCTGTCTTTTCAGCTGGTAGACTCTGCCCCCTGTTGTGAATTTGTGGAATGTGCTGTACCTCGGTGGCAGGTTCCAAAACGCCATTTTTTTTCACAGAAGGCCATTCCTGCTCTCTACCGGCATGTGGAAGGCAATGTTTTGGCCTTGTTGGACAGGGCGGTCAGCAGTAAGGTGCATATTACTGCTGACTCATGGTCCAGCAGGCATGGGCAGGGACGTTACCTTTCCTTCATGGCACACTGGGTAACTCTGCTGGCAGCTGGGAAGAATGCAGGACATGGTTCAGTGTTTTTGAAGCTTGTTCCGCCACCACCCCTCCAAAATGCTAGTGGTGATTCTGCCACAGCTCTCTCCTCCACCCCCTCTTCTTCTTCTTCTATGACCTCTTCTGCAGATTTGTCCTCTGAACCAGCAGTGTTCCATAAGCGTTCAAGCGGCTATGCAAGCAGTCAGACTAAAAGATGCCATGCGGTGCTTGAGTTGGTCTGCCTAGGGAACAGGAGCCACACTGGGGCAGAGATTCTGTCAGTGCTGCAGGGACAGGCTCAGAGGTGGTTGACGCCACGCCAGCTTCAGCCAGGAATGGTTGTAAGTGACAATGGCACCAACCTTCTCTCCGCCCTCCATCAGGGACATTTGACCCATGTTCCATGTTTGGCACACATTCTGAATTTGGTGGTGCAGTGGTTTTTGAGTAGGTACCCAGGCTTACAGGATCTCCTGAGGCAGGCCAGAAAAGTCTGTGGTCATTTCCCCTGGTCTTACAATGCCAGTGCTCGTCTGGCTGACATTCAAAGGGAATGCAACCTGCCCACCAACCGCCTCATTTGTGACATGCCCACCAGGTGGAACTCAACGTTGGCAATGCTGCAGCGGCTGCACACACAGCAGAGGGCCATCAGTGAGTACCTGTGCAAGTATGGCACCAGGATAGAGTCATGGGATCTTGGCTTATTTTTGCCACGCCAGTGGATACTGATCGAGGATGCATGCACTGTCTATGTCACCATTTGAGGAGGCCACAAGGATGGTGAGCAGCGACAATGCATGCATCAGTGACACTGTCCCTCTAGTCTTCCTGTTGGAGCACACACTTCATTGAATCATGGACAGGGCACTTGAGGCAGAACAGCGGGAGGAAGAGGAGGACTTTGTTATCTCTCAAGGTGCCCTTTTTCCAGATAGCATTCCTGCGGACCTGCCAAACACACAGGAAGAAAAGGAAGAGGAGGAGAAGGATTGTGCCAGCATGTATGTAGAGGATAACACTCAGCAGCACTCTCCAAGGGATGCTTTTCAGTCACCAGAAACCCAAGGAGTTGTGCGTGGCTGGGAGGAGGTAGTTATCGGAGGTAGTCATATAATCCTTAGTGACCCAGAGAACTCAAAATCAAATGCCTCTGCAAACTTACGCTGCATGGCCTCCCTGATTCTGCAAAGCCTGCGAAAAGGACCCTAAGATTTGTGGTATCAAGGGGAGGGATCATTATTGGCTGAGTGGCTGGCAACCCTTCTTGATCCGTGTTACAAGGGTAAGGTGCAGAACTCATCCTGCCTTCGCAGATGGAGCAGAGGATGAAACATCTTCAGGAGGCCTTGAAGAAAAGTTTGTGCAATGCATTTCCAGACACTGGGAGGTTACAATTTCCTGGTGCTGGACAACGTGTTGCTGAGGCTTCATTCAGTCAGAGGAAGAGTGGTGGAGAAGGTGGCCGGCTGACCGATGCCTTTAAACAATTTTTCAGTCCTCAGCACCAAGGTCTGATCAGTTCAAGCAACCATTGCCAGCGTCTGCATTACATGGTGCAGGAATATCTATGGGCAAGAGGAGACTTGAAGACCTTTCCAACAGAGCATCCACTGGCGTACAGGGTCTTGAGGATGGACCACTGGCCAGAACTTGCTCAATATGCAATTGAGCTACTGGCCTGTCCCACATCCAGCATGCTTTCTGAATGCACATTCAGTGCTGCTGGAGGGTTTGTAACGGATCAGAGTGTGCCTGTCCACAGACTCCGCTGATAGGATCACATTCATAAAAATGAATCCGTCTTGGATCAGCAGCTATCAAGCACCTGATGCTGATGTAACTGATTGAATTTGCTATGGATGTGGGATACCTTGAAGACTGCCTATTCTGACTATTCTATTCCTCCTCAACCTTGATGCTAGTTTCCAACAATTTTTTTGGTTTAGGGCACTACCACCACCACCCAAGGCCAAATTTTTCTGCCCCTGTTTAACAGGGGCATGTAATTACAATTTGTGATCTAATATTTCCCAGCAGGGCCCGTTCCTGTGCCCAACAAGAGTATCTGTGAGGGGTTACAATGTTGTGGCACCACCACCACCACCCAAGGAACAATTTTTTTGCCCCTGTTTAACAGGGGCATGTAATTACAATTTTTGTTATAATATTTCAATGCAGGGCCCGTTCCTGCACCCAACAAGAGTAACTGTGTTAGGCTAGTGTTAGTGATACATGCAAGGTTAATGTGAGGTGACCCTTAGTGTATGGCATCACTTAATCTCCACCAAAAGCTATCAGAAACTCTCTGCTAACTCTGAAAGCAAATCTATTAGTATGGTAGACAATGAGTGCTTACACAAGCTACAAATTCTAAGCACCAGCTGGTTTTCACAAGAGCTCCTGAAGGTAGAGATGGGTTTCTTTGATTGCTGGTACCAGATCACGACCCTCATGATTGTCCCACCAAGGGCTGATCAATGACAAGGAGGCTATGGTGCAGAGACAGTCAGGATCAAGCAAATGAATGAGCTAGGTGGCTGACAGGAGAGTGGACTATGTCCAGGCAATGGATCAAGACAGGCTGCAAGCAAGAGGATAGTGCAGACAAGAGAGAAGTCAACAATCCTGGTCTGCAATTTTCAGGTAAGCCGGCATGAGGGTTTATCAGAATTTAGAAGCCCTTTTTAAAAATAAAGGGCCTCCCAGATACCACCCCCCCCATGTATATTTTAATAATATATATATATATATATATATATATATATATATATATATATATATATATACACACACACACACACAGTATTATGTTTCACACACTTGCCGACCCACTGAAAGAAGAGTAGAGTCAGCCATCTACATTCATCTGTTTCCATTGCCTCCCTTGGCTGAATTACAGTTCCGGTGGAAGGCTGCTAATATGAACAAAGGGGCAAGGGTCTCTGAAGTGACATCATTGATCAAATATGGACATCACCATATTTAGTCAATAACATCATGAGGATCCTCATGACATCATAGACTAAACATGATTGGGGAGATGTAATTTGTCAGAGGGAAGCGACAAATGTGTCGGAGATCTTGTTTTTTTGTGGAAATCAGAAATCTGCATCCCTGGACAACATGACTGATAAAGAGTGTACATTGTGGGACTTTTTTTTATTAAAGGTTTAGTTCACCACTACCAAAAAACTGCCCATGCATTTAAGGGGGGGGGGGGGGGGTCTGTGGATAAAAAAAAACTGTGCAGCTTTGACTAAAGATAGATAATGCCTTTGCTATAGATGTAGGAATTCTACATACCTCCCAAAGCCTGTTTGAAAGACTCCCAGTGATGACATCAACCTGTCCTGCCATGTTGCTAGGACATTTCTAAGACACTCCCAGCTGTTACTGCTCACCCTCATCATCACAGAAGGGAACTCTCAAACCCCTGCACAAGTATGGTTCACTATCTCCTTCCTCGCAGCATCGTTAGGCTCAGAGCCACTGCATTAGGGAAGACAGAGTGCGTGTTTGGGGGTTTGAGAACTTGCTCTTGTGATGTGATAAAATCCATACCAGGCCGTTTTTTTTGGGGGGGGGGGGCTTAAGACTCATACCAGATGTGAAGGGCCTGGTATGAATTGTGGAGGAACCCTTATGCTGTTTATCTTTTGTGTGGGGGTCTAGGATAGGGGTCTGGTATAGATGAAGGGAATTCCAGGCCAGTTAAACAAAGAAGGGAGGGATAATAAAAACAAAAATATTGAGGGGGTTCCTCTATAATTCATACCAGACCTTTCATCTCTGGCATGAATTTTAAGGGGGACCCCAAGCAAAAGAAACACAAAATAAAAGGGCGAGGTACCTCCCTCCAAATTCTACAGCAGACTGTTATTGAAGCATAGCCCGGAAATGGTGGATAAGGAAAGCGACAGGAGCACAGATGTGTGTTGCTGGGGAGTAGAGGAATTTGGGGGGCCGCACACATTTAAAAAAAGAAATACCTCTGTCTCCTTTGTCAAACATCGTGATTGATGTGGATCTACATGAGGATGACATGGTTGACAGTGGATGTACATGGTGGGACTTGAGGATTTATTTTTTAGTAAAGGACTTGCCAAAAACTGTGTCTGTCTTTATTCACAGTACATTTTTTTGTGAATGAGTAGAACTGCATACCCCTTTCACATCACATATGGGGCAGGCCAGTACCTGGGGGCCCCTTTCTAATAAAGGGGGCTTCCATATTCTGATATGCCCCCAACCGCATACTCCCACAATCTCTGGGCCGGGGTTTTACGGAAGAGGTACCCCCCATGTTGAGGGCATATGGTCTGGTATGATTGGAGGGGGAGGGGTGCACACACTTGTCCCTCCTCTTCTTGGCCTGCCAAGCTGCATGCTTGGATAACAGTCTGGAGTAGATTTTTGGAGGTGGCCTCATCCTTTATTTTTTTTTCGCAACCATGCCCAAATGGCCTAAACCAAGCCCAAAGGGTCAGATATATAATTTTTGGGGGACCTCAGACTGCTTTTTGTTTGCATTTGCAACCCCTTAAAATTTATACCAGACCTGAAATGCCTGGTATGTATTATGGCAACGTTTCTGCATTGTTTTTTTGTGTGGGGTCTCCCATTAACTTCTATATCAGACCCTCATCTAAGAATAGGGTGTAGTATAGATAAATTAAATCTCTGACTGCTCTATTTAGAAGTGGAAGGAAGTCACTGCCATTTTGCTAGCAATCTAAAACACATATTTTTCTTTGTGTTACTACATTAATATACATTTGTAAAAACAGTATTATAAGGAAACTTTGCAAAATGCAGGTGTGTTTGTGTTCACCGATTTATTCTCTGTCCTTCCTTGACCTAATTTTTAGCAAGAAATGTATTAATAATCCAGCCCATTTGTCAAGGCATTCCAGTAATACAGCGTATCTGCACACTGAAAGTTGACATGCTAATCCCTTTATAAGGCTGATTATAGGAATAGTGCATAAACTTTTCAGAAATCCACATAGAGTATGATACAATCCTTTTTAATGACTAGAGCTGAAATTACTTCTTGGGATATATTTATAAAGATTTTGCTGGGTCTATAGCAAAATTTGGATTCCCCCCACATTCCTGGTTAACTTACTCTGTAATATCTGGTAGTGTCAACTGGGGCCACATGTATTATTAATCTTAACAAAGTACACTCAACTCAAGGACAGGAAGCAGGAGAGCTGTCGGCTGTAGTTATATTCATAGTATTAATAATAATAATAATAACAATAATGATATTTTATATTTTGATCAAATATTCATGTTCCAGCACACAATTGATCTATAATACACAATCATCCTAAATCTCTAGCTTTTTTTAAACAATTTTGTAGAACTACAAACCTCACTTGTCCTATGAGGTTAAATTGAGGAAACGTTCTGAAATTTTCAGCTGCACCAGGCATACAAGATTCATTTCAGTCTGTTGAAGAAGTTCAGAAGGAAATACATTTACACGCGCAAAGGGGAAGACACAGACCTGCAGGTCAAAAAAGAGTGCTGCTCACCCCTAAAGAGTAAGAACAAAAAGGGACAATCCCCCACATTGGGGTTTTTAGGCAGCGTACAATGAAGGAAAGTCAGAGTTTGTAGGTAAAAAAATATGAAGTTTATTTATAAAAAATGATGGAAATCATTGAATTGAAACATGAGCTCCAATGGGAAACAAAGGAATACTATACATTTAAATACAGGGGGAACATGGATATACAGTATGCAGACTAATATTCACAAAACAACAGTACATAATCTGTCGTAAACATGAAAAATATCCCTGACGCGTTTCAACCCAAACAGGGTCTTCCTCAGAGGGAAAAGAAGGTCTGCTAGACAAAGAGGGATAAAATGTCAGTGTTGGTGGCAAATACAGTTTACAAAGTGAAACAGGCTCATGGGTTATAAAGAGCTATATGTGACAAAACACATTTGAATTTATATTTACCACACTGATGTATATCCTGAAGATAAAAGATAGGTGATATTCCCACTGGGGGTTTGTTTTGGAGCAAGGAGGATGCCGTCCACTCAGATGGGGTACGCCAGACAAGTTCCACCAAACACCACCCGGTCCCTGGGGCGCCACACGTCTTACGGGAGGTCACACGCTTGGGGTTCCACTCCCACTGGTCCTGCTACTCAAGCAGGGATACCAGAGGGGGGGAGGAACAACCTGGGAAGGGCCTAGAAGCGCGCAGGCACCACCAATAACAGAGTCTATAAGGGAATAAGGTTTATATTAGAGATTTAGTATCTTCACGAGTAGGGCAGTATATAGCAGCGGTTAGGTGATTGATTAAGCACCTATATGTAATTGTTAGGGCCAGGTGGGGTGACCAGAACATGTGCTAAGTGAGATATGCACTAAAGAGCAAAGTGAGGGCAAAGTGTGTGGCTAAAAATTGCAAAAGGGAAAAGGAAAAGCAACAAAACAGGACACGACAAACATACACCAAAAACCGAAAAACCACAAAGGCCGGCCCGGAGGACCGGGATTCCCCTCGGGGAGAAAGGAGGGATTTGAAGTGCAAAATTGTGATGGGCAAGGATGAGTGGGTGTGATGTGTGAAGGGGTAAGGGGATTGTGGGGAGTGTTAAAGGGAGTGAGTGGTGTGGGGTTGGATGCAAGTAAAAGAAAGGAATGGTGAAGAGGGAAAAAGGGGAATGAGGGAGGGAGGGAAAAGGAGGGGGGGGAGTGTAGGGGAACAGGGGAATGGAAAAAGGGAAAGGAAAGAGGGGAAGGGAGGGGAGGGAAACAGGGGAAGGGGAAGGGGGGAGTGGAGGAGGGAACGGGGAAAATGGGGGAACAAGGGGAAAGGGGAAGAGGGAAAGGAGGGGAGGGAAAGGGGGAGTGGGGGGAGGGGGAAGAGGTGAGGGGGGAAAGTGAAGGGAAGAGGGAAGAGGAGGAAGGGGTGGGGGGGACAGGGAAGAAAAGAGGGGGAGTGTTGGGATGGGGTGTGGAGGAGTGGATGGTGACGATTATATTTATTCAAAGTATGGAGTGTTGATGCTGAAATGGTGTATATGTGCATGAACTGGAATTGTAGTCCTACCTGGAGTGAGAAAATGCTGAAATGGTGCCACAGGTTGCTGACCATGGAGTTATGTCGCAATAGCCGGTAATACGTTCTAAGAAAGACCCCCAGTCCTAAATCACTAATGTAGTGATGGTATGGGGGGACTATTGGATCGATTAGCTGTAAGCAAAGAATAATGATGATCAGTAAGATCAAACAGAAAGTCTAATTATCAAATATACAGCGGGGCTGTCCTGTGGGAACCACAGGGGGGTCTGCGGGAGTAGAGTGATGGGCGTACCCATCAGACAATGTCCATGCTTAACGTGTATCGTTCCCGGTGGTAGTCTGGTCCTGTTAGGGAGGCAGTGATGTGATCTAATGTTTGTTGGTCCTTTTATGGGTTGGAAATAATTGCTAATGGCCGGAGGTGTGTCGCCGGAAACGGTCAGCAAGGGCTGACTCAATTGGTGGGTGGGTGTCTGCGCAGAGTAGGCCCTCCTTCAGGTGGGGGCGACCGCCAAACGGGCAGGCCTCGTGTGGCGTCCCCGGCGTTCCTGGCGGCCATCTTGTGGCCCGCATTTG
Organism: Lithobates sylvaticus; assembly: GCA_028564925.1. Classification (NCBI taxonomy): domain Eukaryota; kingdom Metazoa; phylum Chordata; class Amphibia; order Anura; family Ranidae; genus Lithobates; species Lithobates sylvaticus. The sequence goes on along the minus strand of CM053035.1, from coordinate 125,864,139 downwards.
ACGTCATCCCTGACGTAAACCACGTGACGTACGCCCGTCATGCGCACCAGCGGCATCCCGCGCGTGCGCAGTGACGAGCGCCGTCCAGGGATGTCCAGGGATGCCGCCGACGAGGGTATTCCAATGATCGATCGCACGGGACCAGCCCAGGTGCGTCGATCATGGAGAGAGAGGAGGCGCTTGTTGATGGAACGTGGCGTCGCTCCTTACCCTCGTCGGGAAGGCGTGTTGGCGCCACCTAGGGGCCCAAATGGCGTGGCGGAGTCAGGCAGTCCCCAGTGGCGGACTTTTACATTTACATTTACACGCAGACAGCTAATCAAATGCTTTTTTTACTGCAAAGAGAAGAACCCATGACAAGTGATGGCCCTGAGGTCTGACTTTATCCCTTCTATACTGGAAACCTCTCAATTTAGTTTTTCATAAAAGCCTTCCTAGTGGCGTCTGGGAATGTTGTGCTGATAGCAGCTTGCCTATTCTTCAGCATTTGAAGGATACTTTAAGAAGGATATCAAATAAGGGCATCCCATCTTAGCACTAGGTTTATTTGACACCCCCCCCCCCCCCGGTCCTAGGGGTAACTAGGTGGCCACAGCCTTCTCCATGACCACGCTGTGCATTGAGTTGTAAAAAAACATTTTTTTTTACAATAAATATAATATCTTAATTTTACTAATATCCATTTCCAGGGTCCAAGGCTGTTCCAATGCCACCCCCCCCCCCCCCTCACCTGGTCTCTTCTGCTACCAGAATCTTAAAGGTCTTTTAGAGAATACAGTACCAAGTATTATTTTGTGGTGATAAGTAATTTGTATGGAATTTGTTAATAATAGAAAAGCAGTAAAATACATCCCCTGCAGCCAGCAGCAATAGACCCTTACCAGCAACAATAGATTCCCCCAGAAACAATGGACCCTGACAACAATGGCAGCAACAACAGATTTCCCAGCAGCCAGCTCAGCATCAATAGACCACAGTAGCTCCCTCCCAGCAACAATTGACCCCCTAACAACATGATCCCAACCAGCAACAATAGAATGCCTTCCTCAACAGTAGATCTCTTCCAGCAACAATTGACCCCCAGCAACGATAGATCCTCCGCCAGCAAGAATAGACCTCCCCAGCAACAATAGACCGCCATATAAAAATAGGTCTCCTCCAGGAAAAATAGATTCCCCAGCAGCCAGCATTAATGGACCCTCCAGCACACCTTGCCATTACATACATTCATTCATTCCTGCTGAAAAAAGCCCTGCTTAAGGGTATGGTCTTCTGGTAAAAATCAATAAATCCACTGACTTTAACCGCTTCAATACAGGGCTTTTAAACACCCTTCCTTACCAGAGCACTTTTTGCGATTCGGCACTGCGTCGCTTTAACAATTGCGCGGTCGTGCGACGTTACACCCAAACAAAATTGACGTCCTTTTTTTCCCACAAATAGAGCTTTCTTTTGGTGGTATTTGATCGCCCCTGCGGTTTTTATTTTTTGCGCTATGAACAAAAGAAGAGCGACAATTTTGAAAAAAAAACACAATATTTTTTACTTTTTGCTATAATAAATATCCCATTTTTTTTTTAAAAAAACTATTTTTTTTCCTCAGTTTAGGCCGATACGTATTCTTCTACATATTTTTGGTAAAAAAAATCGCAATGAGCGTATATTGATCGGTTTGCGCAAAAGTTATAGCGTCTACAAAATAGGGGATAGATTTATTGAATTTTTTTTTTTTTTTTTACTAGTAATGGCGGGGATCTGCGTTTTTTTTTTTCGTGACTGCGACATTGCGGCGGACACTTCGGACACTTTTGACACATTTTTGGAACCATTCACATTTACACAGCGATCGTTGCTATAAAATTGCAGTGATTACTGTGTAAATGTGACTGGCAGGGAAGGGGTTAACACTAGAGGGCGCTGGAGGGGTTAATGTGTTCCCTAATAGACGTGATTCTAACTGTAGGGGGAGGGGACTTAAGGGGAGGAGACCGATCATGTGTTCCTCCGTACTGGGATCACATGCTCCACGTTCCCGCCCGGTCCCGTTGTTTTAACGGGCAATCGCGGGTGCCCAGCGGACATCGCGGCCGCCGGGCACTCGCACCGGGTCCTTAAGGGAACCTGTATGGCAAACTCTACATGCCCTAATAATTAACTGAATTGTTTATAATAGGTTCATATGCTGATTTTCACTTACCATACAATATTAATTTATTGTCTAAAGTGAAACCTTCACATAGAAGGGCTTACATTAAAAAAAACATTGTATATATACTAATCCCCAACTCACCCACCCCCATTATTGGCCTGCCCTACATTTTTTCTTAATGTGGGTGGATTTGACCCCTAAAAGGGATCAACATCTCCTCTTCCTCTATTTTCAGTCTTTAGTTGAGAAGCCAAGGGAATATCTGCTTTGAAATGGTTAAAGGTGTAGTCCAACTCCAGGCTGAGACAAAAATGTAAATGTGGGTGTTGCCCACCACCCATCATAATCATGGTGGTTTGCATGATTTGTCTAGGGTGAGCTCTAAAAAATACAAACCTTAGTTCATAGTCTTGCAAGCTTCCTCTTCATTGATAACCTGAAGTTGCTATACCACTCAAGTTTGTGTCACCTTCTCCTTGCTGACATCATCACAGTGATGGTCCTACATAGTATGGGATGTCATTGTGGGTCAACCCACATTCCTAGGCAGGAGTGAAGAAGATTGCACTACTGCCACAGGACTGTGGATTAAGGTACTTATTTCTGTTTCTAAGATCCTCCTAGACAAAGTAAACTCAAATTTTGCACCAGTGTTAAACTCTTTCAGGATTTCTGCTAAATACTAGATGATACTATCATCATTACATAACCAATCAATCATTACGTAACCGAGTGACCCCCCCCCCCGATGCTACATGGAAGCCATAGGGATGTGGCCCCGCCCTCAGTTATAAAAGAACTGTCACCTGAGAGCGGCCGGTCATCACGGCGGGTGCCTCCCATTGAGACAGATCGTAGGTGGCGTGGCGCTTTTTTTTTTTTTTTTTCGGTCCGTCGGAGCGCGAGAAGAAGAAGACTCCGTGGGACAGTTCTATTTTTTATTTTTCTTGTCCCAAGGCGTGTATTGTCTTTTTTTTTACCATTTTCACACTTTCTTTGTGAAATGGTAGGGGTATATTTGTACCCCGTTACCATTTCACACAGGAGGGGGCGGAATCTGGGGGTCACCTTGTAAAAGGGGGCTTCCAGATTCCACAATCACCAGGCAAGGGTTGTGGGGATGAGGCCCTTCTCCCAATCAACAAGGTGCTTTGGGGTGCTACCCCAAAACACCCTCCCAATGTTGAGGGCATGTGGCCTGGTACGGTTCAGGAGGGGGGGGCTTTCTCGCCCCCCCTCTTTTTCTGCAGCCTGCCAGGTTTCGTGCTCTGCTAAGGGTATGGATTTTTGGGGGGACCCCCACACATTTTTTTTTTTTAATTGGTGCGGTGTTCCCCTTAAAATCCATACCAGACCTAAAGGGTCTGGTATGTATTTTGAGGGGGACCCCATGCCATTTTTTTTATTTTGGTGCAGGGTACCCCTTAATATCCATACCAGACCTGAAGGGCCTGGTATGGAATTTGGGGGCACCCCCACGCAATTTTTTTCTATTTTGGTTCGGGGTTCCCCTGTGGGAGATTCTTATGCCATTTTTATCAATGAACTTTTATGTGTATTGCCGGTACCGACAATTCATTATAGCCGCTACCGCTAGCACTTTTAAATTACTTTTTTTCCTTTAGAAATTTCATTTTGCTCTCAGACTGTTCTAAACACGGGAAACATTCGCCACTTTACAGGAATACTATAGACACCCCCAGGTACAAAATTTAAAGCAATATTTCACGTTTATTGTTTCACTTTAAGCATTATTAAAATCACTGCTCCCGAAAAAACAGCAATTTTTAAAACTTTTTTTTGCATTGATACATGTCCCCTGGGGCAGGACCCGGGATTTTATGACAATAACTTGCATATAAGCCTTTAAAATTAGCACTTTTGATTTCTCTCATAGACTTTTAAAGGGTGTTCCGCGGCTTTCGAATTTGCCGCAAATACCCCAAATTGTTCGCTATTCGGCGAACATCGGGCTCATCCCTAATAAGAACCATCCAGTACTATTGACAGAAAACAGAAAATGTCCTTTCCTCTTTATATTATGCAAGGTGGTATTGTTGCAAGCTTTATTCTTTACACAATGCTTACTGCAGATATTGCTGTGAGCCTTCTGTTGTATGACAGGCACAAATACCCAGAGCTCCTTTTGTTTCATTGGCTTTCGTAATCATCAATTTTGTGCAAACAACCCCCACTTGCATGTATGTTTTCTAATCTCGCTTCACCCTTTTCAATTTATTTTCTTTCTCCTTTTCTTGCTGTGTGTCTGTTATCACTCCTCTCATTTCTTCCAATTTCCTTTCCATTGGATATTCTCAACAACCTCTGCTATGATCAATTACTTATCAGCTGTGCTATTTCACTGGCCTGTTTTAGTGCAATTTTCATTCAGCTGCTTCTTTCTACTCCATGTTAAATGTTCCATTCATCTCTGTTTCTTCTAAACTTCCTTATAGCATGCTGTTTAATTTTGATCTAATGAAGTCGATGTTCCCTTTTGATGTGGGGATGATAAAAGGGTTGCAGCAATACTATACAGATATTTACTAAAAAACAAAAAACATGTAGGAAGATTTTTTTTTTTTTTATTGTGCACTGAGCTGATTGCTTATTATTTCCAAGAAGCATGCAAGATTGGTTGGTGGATTAGAGAATTGATTGTTACTGGATGGAAATTTTTGTTGCCTAGAAAGCAAGAGGAGGACATTAGCTGAGAAAGGCTTTAATATCTGCTGCAAACCCCAAACTTTATGGAACAATAATTTCTAAACAGTGTTTGAAAATAAAGTCTAGGTAAATGCATACTGCAGATTTAATGCTGGATTTTGGCCTTGGCCTAGGTAAATGCATACTGCAGATTTAATGCTGGATTTTGGAAGAGGACATAAAAACCAGGACCACTAAACACGTGCGCTTATGCACAGCCCACTCCCATCTTGCCTTCCTCACTTTCCTCCTTCTCCTGGTCTCCTGGTCTCGGGTGACATTTCACCTAATCCTGGTCCGCCATTTTCCAAGTGCAAGCCACATACCTTGCCACATACCCCACCCCCTCTGGCAACCACCGCAATCCAGTCAGCTTAATTTCTATACCACTGCTTCCCCAAAGCAGCCCACCAATCTCATGCGCCCTCTGGAATGCCCGTTCAATCTGTAACAAGCTTACATCTATACATGACCTCTTCATCTCTCATGGCTTATACTCACCATAACTGAAACCTGGCTTCAAAATTTGGACTCGGCTTCTCCTGCTGCCCTATCCCATGGTGGCCTCCATTGGACTCACTCCCCCAGACCTAATGGACAAAAAGGAGGTGGGGTTGGATTCCTTCTATCCCCACAAAGCACCTTCCAAGTCCTTCCTAGCCCTCCCTCTCTATCCCTCCCTTCTTTTGAGATGCACTGTATCCGTCTGTTTTCTCCTATTTCTCTGAGGATTGCAGCAATTTATCGGCCTCCCGGACCTGTATCACGCTTTCTTGATGACTTTGCTGCCTGGCTACCCTACTTTCTCTCCTCTGAAATACCCACAATAATTATTGGCGACTTCAATATTCCTGTCAATGTTAACAGCCCAACTGCAGCTAAACTTCTCAACTTAACCTCTTCTTTTGACCTAACCCAATGGACACATACGTCCACCCACTCCAATGGTAATACCCTTGACCTTGTATTCTCCCATCTCTGCAATCCCTGCAACCTCACCAACACCCCCTTTCCACTCTCTGATCACAACCTCATCAGTTTCACTGTATCCTTGCCTCCAACCAACCATCCCTCCAAGCAGCAAACAATTACTTGTAGGAACCTTCGCCACTTTAACCCATCTCTTCTCTATTCTGCTACTGACCATCTATATGACATAATCTCTCCCTGTCCTGTCCTGACCTGGCCACCTCTGTCTACAACAGTTCACTCTCATCATCACTAGATGCACTTGCTCCGCTAACCACACGCAGAATCAGGCCCCGACCGTTACAACCATGGCAAACTGACAACACTAGAAATCTCAAGAGACATTGCCGTGCTCTTGAACGACTGTGGCGTAAAACCAAATGCCTGCACGACTTCACCCTATATAAATCTGCCCTTCTAAAATACAATTCCTCCCTCCATGCTGCCAAACAAACCTACTTTGTCTCTCTTATTAATACCTTGTCATCTAGTCCCCATCGGCTCTTCTCAACCTTTAACTCTCTGCTTCGTCCCCCACCCCCTCTACCCACTAACTCACTCACTGCCCAAGAGATTGCCAATCACTTCAAAGACAAGATTGATGCAATTCGTGAGGATACCTCCACTGTGCGTACACCTTCCCCACCCAACATACCTTACCTAAAGACACTTTCAACACTCTCCTCCTTTGACTTGGCTACTATTGAAGAGGTTACCAAACTTTTCTCAGATGCCCACTTAACCAATTGTCCCTTGGATCCTGTTCCCTCACAACTACTACGGTCACCCTCTTCTTCTATCCTATGCTCCCTCACTCACATCTTCAATCTCTCCCTCTCTAGTGGCACCTTCCCCTCCCCTCTAAAACATGCACAGATCACTCCCATACTTAAAAAGCCCTCCCTGGACCCCACCAACCTGAATAACTTAAGGCCCATCTCATTGCTCCCATTCTCCTCTAAACTTCTAGAGCGTTTAGTCTACAACCGTCTTAGCTCCTACCTCAGTGAAAATAACCTTCTTGACCCTTTACAGTCTGGCTTTCGCTCGCAACACTCCACGGAAACTGCCTTACTAAAACTCACTAACGATTTACTAACTGCTAAATCCGACAGCCAGTACTCCATACTGCTACTACTTGACCTCTCTGCAGCCTTTGATACTGTTGACCACCCGCTCCTTCTCAATAAACTCCATTCCCTTGGTCTCAAAGATTCTGCTCTATCCTGGTTCTCTGCCTATCTATCACAACGCTCCTTCAGTGTTACCTACAACTCTGTCTCCTCCTCTCCATTGCCCCTTTCTGTGGGGGTCCCCAAGGCTCTGTTCTTGGACCCCTTCTCTTCTCCATCTACACCTCCTCCCTTGGTCACTTGATAACCACCCACGGCTTCCAATACCACTTATACGCCAATGACACCCAAATCTATCTGTCTACTTCTCACCTCACTCCTTCAGTCTCCTCTCGCATTACTAACTTACTAACTGACATCTCAACATGGATGTCGCACCACTTTCTTAAATTAAATCTCTCTAAAACTGAGCTATTAATATTCCCCCCCGCCCGTGCCCCCCTCCATGACTTTTCCATCAAAATCAACAATGCAACCATCAGTCCCTCCCCTCATGCCAGGGTACTCGGTGTAATCCTAGACTCAGACTTGTCATTTCAGCCTCAAGTCCAATCGCTGTCAAAAGTTTGTAGACTTCACCTCCGTAACATCTCTAAAATTCGCCCCTTTTTAACAAATGACACCACCAAGCTCCTCATTCACTCCCTTGTTATCTCTCGCCTTGACTATTGCAACTCCCTCCTCATTGGCCTGCCTCTCCATAGGCTCTACCCTCTTCAGTCTATCATGAATGCTGCTGCAAGACTTATCCACCTTACCAACCGTTCAGTGTCTGCCAACCCTCTCCTCCAATCCCTACACTGGCTCCCAATCGCCCAGCGAATTAAATTCAAAATACTTACAAAGCCATCCACAACTTATCTCTTCAGGGAAGCCTATCATCTAAAGAATGGTGTGAACGTTTTAAACAGTTTTCTTGAAGAAATGAAAGCCTGGTACACATAATGAGATAACCGAACGAATGATCGTCCGAATGATCGTCCTTTTTTTTTTTTTTTTTTTTTGCATGCTAGTCTCAACTAAATATAAGAGGGTACTAAAGTTACGAAAATTCCCATACAACCAAACAAAAATTTGGAAGTGATGTAATGCATTGTATTTTTTGATGACAACTGTACTACTTAAACGAAAATCATAAGATCTGGTATTGTATGAGTAAATGTTTTGTGCTTGTCCCATTCGGACAATTTTGCATGAATTTTCGTGATTGGTTCCCAAAAGCTGTGTACTAACAATCAGATTATCGTATGATCGATTTGAAAAAGGTAATTTTTGTTTGATTCTCTGATTGTGTGTATGGGCCCAAATAATGGCTGCTTGAAGCTTGTTTATGGTAAATAGACTAATGTTGTCCTACCCCTACAGGAGCCGCTGAGTTGCCTTTCTCTGCACACCTGAAGATGACACACCTCACTCACCCAGCCCTTCTTGAATAATTTTTTAGGCCAAATGTAGCCTAAATGAAGAGAAGATTAGCAAGTATACTTATACAAATAATCAAAAAAAGTTAATCAGAGATGTGGTAAACACTTGTTAACTACTGACTATCAGAAATTAAAAAAATAGAAATGCATTTACCTAGCAACAGTATATAAAAACAGTTCCAACTTGCTATAACAGTCCCCATTTTGTCCCACTGCCTAGTGATTGATGAAAAAAAATAATTGGCCAGCAAAGTTGGGGCCCTTAAAGAAAGCATAACAGTTCCCAGCAGAAAACAAATAAACTTGTGCAATGTTTCTGCATTCATGAATGTTCAGTTTCATCCTGTCTACACTTGAGAGGGATAATATAGCAGCAACAAAGGAAGAAGTTCCAAAGCAGTTATCAGCTAGAGTCCAGGTTACACTAGCATATACAAGCTGATGCAGATGTCAATGAATCCTTATAGCGACAATACATGGCCTAGTTATTGTTTTTTTTTCATTAAAGTTGTTTAGACATTCATGGTGCACAAATCTCACTGATGCAATATTTACTTGTATATAAAATGGGCAGGATGCCTTCTTTGTGTTTATCTGCTGTTTGTTTTCGTACGGGATTCACAGTCCCATAATGATAAATGACCAAGGTCTTTTTTTTTTCTATTTATGTTTATTTTGAGTTTAATGCATAAAATACACAGTGGTAGTGTAAATAGATGAACAGTATATCATGACAATTGGACAAGCACAGGTAAAGATAAGAAGTATAGCTGGATTTAGTTCAATAAAAAGTGTAATGATGTAGAGAATAAATGTAGCACGTTAACTATTACATAGTAAAACATTCACGTATGGAACGTGGGGAGAAAGCTAATAGGAGGGTTGGATGACTCTTAGCAAAACAAACTTGAGAGTACTCACAGAAAAAAATGCTATAAACAGTATAGATCATTAGGAATCAGGAATAATACAGAACAGTCATGTATCTTACCAGGCATTATTGGTCTACAAGTTTCAGTTAGCCCAGGGAATCAGTCAGGTTGGCCTTGAAATATCATTCGTTGTACTGGAAGGATGTCATTAAGGTCCTAATTTTGGGCTGTGAGAAGGTATGCTCGATAGATGAACACCATCTTGTAAAGAATTGCTTAGTGGGTCCGTTGTTTTGCAGTACAGTGTCCAGTTTTTCTTGATAGAGCAGTGTTGTGAGGTCTTTCTTGACTGCAGAAATGGTAGGTGGGTGAGAGGTAGTCCATACTTTCAGAATATTTTTACAGGCTGCCAGGAGACAGAGGAGGGTCCATTAAGATATACACATGTTGGGTTCTTCAGGGCGTGTCTGTTTGGGTGAGCTGTAACTAAATAACAACAGCTGAGGCATCTTGGGAATGAGTAATTCTGTGATTCTATGTATGAAGGTGATGATATGGTGCAAAAAAGGTGGAGATTGCAGGGCAGAGCCAGAAGTGGTGAAATAGCGAGTGTTTTGTGGATCCACATTGTGGGCATGATGCCAAGTGTGATGGTGAGTTTGAAGAAAGAAATGGGATGATAGCTATATGGATTAATTTGAACTGAGTCTCTCTCCATGTTTTATTGTTGATGCACTTACAGACTTTCAGATAGCCCTCCAGAATTTTGTCTACCAAGTCATCCTCTGGAAGGTCCTTGTACCAGTTCGGACCTGTAGTGGTAATAATGTCTGAATGTAATGATTTGTAGATATCCAAGATAGGCTAGGTACATTTGTTGAGCAGATGGTCAATCAAGGATAGACTGAACCTTTTAGAACCATCCTGGCAGCAGTAAGTTGTGTAGGAAAGCGCCTGGTTATAATATAAAAGGTGTGTGGAAGGAATTTGAAACTTGATCATTAACTCGGAGAAGGGTTTCCGTTTCATTGTATCCAGGTGGAATAAAGAGGTTGCGTTTACCAAGCCCTTAGTGCGCCAAGTGTCATACACCTTTTAATCCATTGCTTGAGGAAACATAGGATTGCCTTGGATCCAGAGATGTCAAGATGACGTTTTTTCCTGATCTCCCGCCAGGAGGGAGGTAGTTTGTAGAGGGTATAGAAGGCGAGGAAAACTGGCATCTTCTGAAGAGTGAAAGGGGTAGAGTCATCCAGGCCTCCAGCTCTTTCATAATTTTAGTGAACAATGGGGGGAAGTTGAGGTGGTAGAGGGTTATTTTCCTATCTTGATACCTAAGTAAACAATAAGTTGTTGGGCTAGTGGGAAACGGGAAGACGCGTCCCATTGTGAAGAGATGGATTGAGTAAAGATGTCTAAAATTGATCGTAGGGTATCTAGATCGGAGAATGGGTTTGATGTAAAGATCAGCATATTGTCAGCAAACAGTGCTGTACACAACTCCCTTGAACTAATACCGATACCATGGAGGGGGGGGCAGAGGTTAGCAGGTATCTCTAAAAAGAATCCAGGGCCAAGGTAAACAAAAGGGGTATATGGGGCACCCCTGTCTCGTGCCTTTATGGAGGGGAATATTACCTGAGATGCCTCCAGAGGTAATAATTCGGGCCGATGGGTTGGAGTATATGCTCTGCAAGAAGTCAAGGACACGTCCCATGAAACCAAACTTTAATTCCGCTCAAACTATCCCCCCATGGTGCATAAATGTTTGCAGGACGTGGAGAGGTGGTCCAGATGTGGTCTATCCTGGCTGGGCAGAATACATGCGGTAAAAATGACCCTGCTACCAAAACTCTTGTACTTATTTCGCTCATTGCCAATACCCTTGCCCAAAAGTTTCCTCACTAAAACGCAGTCAGACATACTACGATTTATCTGGGGTAAGAAAGGCTACAGATGTCCTTCGGATACGCTCTACAGACTAAAGACGCAAGGAGGGTTAGGTCTTCCCAACCTTTGGGCTTACTACCAGGCGGCTCGGCTGGCACAAATATCGTTAGCTTACTCTAGTTATAATAAACCAGACTGGCTTAGTATGGAAAGGCAGGCTACACCATTGCATACTATTGACTTCCTTTTGGGATGTTCCCCGAAACATAGACCAGCTGTCATGGCTCCCACCCTATCGCACTCTATAGCGCTTTGCACCAAACTTTTCTCCCTTAATACCATAATCTCCCCTCTGACACCCCTAATGCACATCTTTCATAATCCTAACTTTCCACCGGGGATGGACATTGGGGCCTTTAAATGGTGGACTGACAAGGGCCTGTACCGTATCGGACACTTCTTCTCCCACTCAGGACCCATCACATTGCAACACGGAAGAAATTGGACATGCCCGACTCAGAACTTTATAGGTTCACACAAATTTCCCACTTCTTACACTCCATCTGGACCACCAAACCGCTACCACCTAACATTACCCCATTTGAACACTGGTGTATCAACACGGCAGATCAGAGGGGAGGCATTTCACTGATCTATACAGCACTTATGACTAAACAGTCTATACCCTCTTATGCAAGGGCCTAGGAGGACGACTTGGACGACTCCTGGGACTCTGCGACATGGTATCGGGCTTCTACAAGAGCATACAAAGGTATCCTCAATGTCTCCCTTGTTGAAGCCAGCTTGAAAGTTTTACTGAGGTGGTATTATGTCCCTTCCAGGCTGGCAATACTTTTCCCAGGTACATCATCAGTTTGCTTCCGAGGCTGCGGTCTTGAGGGCTCTATGGTCCATGTGTGGTGGACATGTCCTTGCATACGGTCGTTCTGGAAGAAAGTATTCCGTTCCATAAGCTCGCTTACAGGTACCACTGTTATGCCTCACCCTAGGTGGGCGTTGCTTAATTTCCCTATCCCAGAGCTATCCAAAGCCTCACAGGCTCTAGCACTGTTTCTATGCCTAGGAGCCAAAATGACAATAGCCAACGCCTGGAAGGCAGATACCATCTCTTTTAGGTTGTTTAAACGTAAGGTAACCTGGGTCATGGTCCAGGAACAAATTGTTGCCAAGCTCAATGACTCTACCGAGAAGTTTAGAGCCATCTGGGAACCCTGGGCTACCCTCTGCAACATCTCTCTTATACCGGTAGTACCTCCGGGCAGTTAGATCACGCACTGTTCAAGTTGACAGACAGAACACCACCTTCCTCTCGTCTTTCCTGTCCCCTCACACGTTTCTTCCCTCCCCATTGTGCTTCTCTATCCTTTTCTGTCGCCTCTCTTGGCGAACCGCTATTTCCTGCGCATAACCTGACCGGTATAGTATGTTACATCCGAAGTTTGTATTTCAATATGTGAAGGGCTTTGCCCCGCCACTCCAGTTCTGATCCTGGACCTAGCCATATACACATTGGGGCGTCTCTGTACTCCCAGCTCCTGGGGTGCAGCAGGATCCCATTTGGGGCTCCTGGGAGTTTGGGAGTCGCGGAGTATCCCCAATTCGGATTTCTTTTGAAGATCGGCTGGTGTGTCGGGGCAAGTTGTTCCCTGGGCAGACGGGACGGGTACCTGTTGTCTGGTACGACATCCAAGGCTGCGTTGCCGAGCGAATGTGATTATTGTACTTACCTGTTCAATGACATGCCTGTATACTTCACATTGTTATGCAGTTGTATTGGATATCTTTTTGTTAAGTTTGTAAAACTTTAATAAAAAATTTCAAACGAAACCAAACTTTAACAAGACCGTGAAAAGCCAGTTGAGATTGACATTGTCAAATGCCTTTTCTGGGACCAATGTTATAATCGCTAGATATTCTAATTGATGAGATTTGGCATACTCACGGGCTGCCAGAACTTTGCGAATGTTGAAGGTTGCAAAGCGGCCAGTAAAAAACGCCAGCCTGAGCCAGGTGAATTAAAGAAGGAAGTAAAGTAGTCAGGCTGGAAGCAATGATTTCGGACAGTATTTTGACATCCATATTAACTAAGGAGATTGGCCGCTAAGAACCAGAAAGGGTGGGATATTTCCCTTTCTTAGCAAGGAGTTTAATATAGGCCTGAGAACCTGTATTCATATATCTGTCCCCATCCCACATTGCGTTGTATAGGGATTGGATGTTAGGGAGGATGTCTTCACTGATTGCCTTATAGAACTTGGCAGAATAGCCATCGGGACCCGGGGCTTTGCTATTCGCCAAAGTTTTGATTGTGTAGGCTATTTCCTCTAGGAATATTAGTGCATTGAGATCATTTTGCTGGGACTCCGTGACATTAGGAAGTACTAAGCTATCCAGGAATGAGTGGGCTGTGTCATTGTCTACCGGATCTTTGTAATATAGAGGCATATAATGGGCTTCTAGAATTATAGAAATTTCTAGTTGGGACTGCGTAAGTTGGCCTGTGCTGTCTCTGTGCCATGATATGTGTTGGTTTATAAGGACCTTTGGTGAGCCAGGAAAGTAGTTTGCCAGGTTTGTTACCAAATTTATGATGTTGCACATCTAGAAAGGACTGTTTTAACTGTTCTTGCTGATCTGCCCATAGATCGAAAGAGTGGTTGGCCTTGTGCCAAGCAATTTTATGTTCTGGCGAGTCAGAACTTGCTAAATTACATTGGGCTCGACGTAGGGCTTCGCTAGCCTGTCCGTATTTTTTGAATGTGACTTTCTTAAAATAGGAATTATAGGCAATAACTTTGCCTCATAGAAATGCCTTTCCTGCTTCCAAGAATAAAATAGGATCACTCACATGCTCTTGGTTAAGAGAGACAGTCTGTCCATGATGTACGCATGGTATATAGGAAGTCTTCATTGTGTGCTAAGTAATTGGGAAATTTCCAAATATTTAGGGATCACTTGCAACTGAAGAATGTCTATGGTTAGAGATATGGGGGAGTGATATGAAATGGCCATATCGTATATAGTAGAATCACAGATAGATGGGAGAAGAAGGGGGGAGCAGAACAAGTAATCTAGTCTAGCCAGGGAGTCTTGAGAAGGGGTGTAGAAAGTGAATTGTCTGTCTGTAGGGTGACATATGAGATAATGGAGAGTCTGCATGTGTAAATGTGGCTTTTGATCTAGCCCTATGGCGTTTGTGTGATCTGCGGTCTTCATCTGGGTGCATTACCGTATTGAAGTAGCCTCCTACAATGTGAAGGGACAGTGGGTGTTGCATGATCCACACAGGTGTATCTTTGAAAAAGGATGAGCTGTGAGAGTTTGGGTCATAGATGTTAGTTATCTGGACAGTACGGGATATAAACTGAAGGCCTAAGGAGACTTTACGACCAAGGCAATCACTAATTACTGACTGGATAGTACAAGGAAGGTTTTTGAGCAGCAGTATAACTCCTGCATTGCGGCCTACAACTGGAGACCCCACCACCTCCCTCACCCAGGGGAAGAAGTCGTTTTCTGATAAATGGGTTTCCTGGAGTAGGGCGATGTCGGCCCGTAAACGTGTAAAGTGGCGTAGCACCTTCATGCATTTTATAAGGGAGCAAAGACCTTTGACATTCCAGGAGATTATTTTTATTGCGGCCATTGGGAGGGGTAATGGGTTTTTAGCTAGTGGAATGGGTACTCTCAGACGACCGATACTGTGGGCAGAAGAGGGGTAGGATGCTACCTGTTAAAAGTGAGGGGAAAGGTAGGCAGATGGGAAAATCCAGCAGAGGGTGGGGGAGGGGCTTCTGCCACTAGGCTCTAGGTCCCTAAAACCCTGTTCCACTGGCAAATAGAGAAGATACTCAACAGGAGTGGCGTGAAGCATAGAGAACACAGTGGATATAAAAAGTCTACACACCCCTGTTAAAATGTCAGGTTTCTGTGATGTAAAAAAGATACAAAGATAAATAATTTCAGAACTTTTTCCACCTTTAATGTGATCTATAAACTGTACAACCCAGCAAACAGCAAACTGAAATCTTTTAGATGGAGGGAAGTAAAAATAAAAACATAATAAATAATATGGTTGCATAAGTGTACACACCCTTAAACTAATACTTTGCTAAAGCACCTTTTGATTTTATTACAGCACTCAGTCTTTTTGGGTATGAGTCAGCATTGCACATATTAACTTGGCAATATTTGCCCACTCTTCTTTGGAAAAACACTCCAAACCTGTTAGATTGTGAGGACCCTCTTCAGATCACCCCACAGATTTTTAATCAGAATCAGATCTGGGCTCTGGCTGGGCCATTCCAAAACTTTAATGCCATTCCATTTGAAGCCATTCCTTTGTTGATTTGAATGTATGCTTTGGGTCATTGTCATGCTGAAATATGAAGTTCTAGCAGAAGCCTGAAGGTTTTGTGCCAATATTGACTGGTCTTTGAAACTGTTCATAATTCCTTCTACCTTGACTATGGCCCCTGTTCCAGCTGAATAAAAACAGCCCCAAAACATGATGCTGCCACCACCATGTTTCACTGCGGGTATGGTGTTCTTTTTAGTGATGTTCAGTGTTATTTTTGCGCCAAACATCTTTTGGAATTGTGGCCAAATGTTCAACCTTGGTTTCCTCAGACCATAACACATTTTCCCACATGCTTTTGGGAGACTTCAGATGTTTTTACAAAGCTCAGCTGGGCTTGGATGTTTGTCTTCGTAAGAAAAGGCTTTCCTCTTGCTACTCTACCCCATAGCCCAAATACATTAAGATTAAGGGAGATTGATGTCACATGTACCACACAGCCAGTACTTGCCAGATATCTCTGCAGCTCCTTTAACCGCTTCCCGATCGGCGCACGATGATGTACGTCGACAGAATTGCACGGACAGGCAAAAGGGCATACAGGTACGTCCTCTTTAAGATTCCCGCCGTGCCATCGTGTGCATGCCACCAGTGGCACGCGTGCGCCGGTCGGACCCCCGTGAGTCCAGTCGCGGGTTCCGCGGACTCTATTGCTGCGGGGATACCCGCGATCATCTCACGGGACGGCTGAACAGGGAGATGCGGAAGTAAACAGCATCTCCCCGTTCTGCCTAGCAACTAGTGACACCGATCTCTGCTCCCTGTGATTTGAGCAGAGATCACTGTTCACTAAATCACATCCACACCCCCCCCCACAGTTAGTAACACGCCACTAGGAACACTTAACCCCTACACTGCCACCTAGTGGTTAACCCCTTCACTGCCAGTGTCATTTACACAGGAATCAGTGCATTTAAATAGCACTGATTGCTGTATAAATGACAACGGTCCCAAAAATGTGTCAAAAATGTCCGATGTGTCCGCCATAATGCCGCAGTCACAATAAAAATCGCTGATCGCCGCCATTACTAGTAAAAAAAAAAAATATTAATAAAAATGCTATTAAACTATCCCCTATTTTGTAAACGCTATAACTTCTGCGCAAACCAATCAATAATCGCTTATTCCGATTTTTTTTACCAAAAATATGTTGAAGAATACGTATCGGCCTAAACTGAGGAAGAAAAAAGTTTTTTTTATATATTTTTGGGGGATATTTATTATAGCAAAAAGTAAAAAATAATGATTTTTTTTCAAAATTGTCGCTCCTTTTTATAGCACAAAAAATAAAAACCGCAGGGGCGATCAAATACCACCAAAAGAAAGCTCTATTTGTGGGAAAAAAAGGACATCAATTTGGTTTGGGAGCCATGTCGCACGACTGTGCAATTGTCAGTTAAAGCGCGCAGTGCCGAATCGCAAAAAAGTGGTCTGCTCTCACACTTTGAATGACAATTACTCAGTCATGCACCACTGTACCCAAATTAATTTTTTGTCCTTTTTTTCCCACAAATAGAGCTTTCTTTTGGTGGTATTTGATCACCTCTGGGTTTTTTATTTTTTGCGCTATAAATGAAAAAAAACTGAAAATTTAGAAAATAAACACATTTTTCTTTGTTTCTGTGATAAAATTTAGCAAATTATTAATTTTTCTTCATAAATTTTGGCCACAATTTATACTGCTACATATCTTTGGTAAAAATAACCCAAATTAGTCGATATTTTTTGGTCTTTGTGAAAGTTAGAGAGTCTACAAGCTGTGGTGCAAATCATACAAAATTGATCACACCTGATGTACTGTTGGCCTATCTCATTTCTTGTGACCCGAAACAAGCCAGGAAAGTACAAATAACCCCCAAATGACCCCTTTTTTTTAAAGTAAACCATTCCAAGGTATTTAGTAAGAGGCATGGTGATGTTTTTGATGTTGTTATTTTTTCCCACAATTCTTTGCAAAATTAAGATTTTTTTTCTTTTTTTCAACAAAATTGTCATTGTAATAGGTTATTTCTCTCACATGGCATGTGTATACCACAAATGACACCCCAAAATAAATTCTGCTACTCCTCCTGAGTATTACGATACCACATGTGTGGGACTTTTCCACAGCCTGGCCACTTAGAGAGGCCCAACATGCAGGGAGCGCCATCACGTGTTCTAGAAGCATAAATTACAGATCTAACTTGTTGACTACCTATTAAACTTTTGAAGGCCCTGGAGCACCAGGACAATGACACGTGACAATGACGTGGCACTGATGACAGATGGCACTGATACGTGGCACTGATGACATGTGACACTGATGTGGCACTAATGACAGATGGCACTAATACGGGGCACTGATCACACGTGACACTGATGATAGATGGCACTAATATGTGGCACTGATATGATGTGGCACTGATGACAGATGGCACTAATACATGGCACTGATGACAGATGGCACTAATACGTACCACTGATGACACGTGACACTGATGACAGATGGCACTGATATGTGGCACTGATGACACATGACACTGATAACAGATGGCACGTGACACTGACAGGTGGCACTGAGGACAGATGGCACTGATATGTGGCACTGATGACACGTGACACTGATATGGCACTGATGACAGATGGCACTATGTGGCACTGATGACACGTGGCACTGACATGGTACTGATGACAGATGGCTCTTATACATGGCACTGGGGACAGATGGCACTGGGGACAGGTGGCACTGGGGACAAATGGCACTGGGGACAGGTGGCACTGACAGATGGCACAGGGGACAGGTGGCTCTGACAGATGGCACTGGGGACAGGTGGCAGTGGGGACAGATGGCACTAACAGGTGGCAGTGGGGACAGGTGTCAGTGGGGACAGGTGTCAGTGGGGACAGATGGCACTTTATTTGCTTTTTTTTTTTCTACTTACGGCCACAGCAGCCGTTTATCTCTCCCTTCTCACATGCTGTCTCTGTGTGAGGAGGGAGAGCGGCACTGAGAGATGATCTCATATGATCATCTCTCATTGGACACGCTGATCGCATATATATACATTAGGCTATAGCGTGGGCAGGAAGTGGTTAAGCCAGCAAAATGGTCCGGTCTGAAAGTGGTTAATGTTGCTGTAGGCCTCTTGGCAGCCTCCCTGACCAGTTTTTGTCTCATCTATTCATAAATTTTGGAGGGATGTCCAGTTCTTGGTAATGTCACTGTTGTGCCATATCTTCTCTACTTGATGATGACTGTCCTCCCTTTGTTCAATGGTATATCTAATGCTTTGTAAATTATTTTGTACCCTTATCCTGACTGATACCTTTTAACAATGAGATCCCTCTGATGCTTTGGAAGCTCACTGCGGACCATGGCTTTCGCTGTAGGATGTGACTAAGAAAATGGCAGGAAAGACCTACTAGAAAAGCTGAACTTTATTTGGGGTTAATCAGAGGCACTTTAAATGATGGCAAGTGTGTACTGACTCCTATTTAACATGAGTTTGAATGTGTATGCCTAATTCTGAACACATCTACATCCCCAGTTATAAGAGGTTGTGCACACTTATGCAACCACATTATTTAATTTTTTTATTTTTTCTCCCCCCCCCCCTAAAAGATTTCAGTTTGTTTTGAGTTGTACAGTTTATAGGTCACATTAAGGCCTGATTCACACCTATGCATTTTTAGTGCTTTTTGTAGATTTGCACTATAAAACGTGTCCCATAGGAAACCATGTTAAATGGACTGTATTGCAAATCTGAAAAATGCAAAAAGCACAAAAAATGCATAGGTGTGAATCAGACCTAAAGCTGGAAAAAGTTCTGAAATTATTTATCTTTGTCTCATTGTTTTTACCCCTAGACAACAACCGACGAGCTACGAGGAGGTAATCGGTAAGCCCAGAAAAGTCAAGGCCGCCCTGAGGGGTTATGGCCGCTACACTTCATAACTCACAAGTAAGCATGTGTATAATTTGCACATGCGGCTTATCTGAACGATACAATCGCTCCAAATTATGGGATCAAAAGGGTGCATGCCCCCCTCGGAACCTATGGATCCACGCACATTTACCTAGTATGTTGACGCTTTTGTTTTCTTTGTTTGGTTAAGACTTTGGTTTTCTACTAGGCGCCATGTAAACCTCCACCCTCTGGTTACAAGTTACCAAGTTATATTTAACCCTTTATTACTATGCTAACCTTTAGTTGTATTGTTGATAAGCAGGTTAGCCAACACATTCCTTCTGACAAACGGTGTTCTGGTCTAACCCACAAACCTTAGATCTAACATCCAATAAGAAAGCACTCCACTGACTACCCGTTTCTCCACAATCTTCAGCTATACTCCTCCCATGTCAAAACACCCCCCATTTGTTGTCCCCCATAGAATTTAGATTCTCATCTGGCCCCGTAACCATACTTATGGTAAGCACCACACTCAGCCCATAGACCCCATAGGGATGAAAAACTTGTTTCCCTAGTTGAACATCCCTTACCACATCCACACACAGCGGACTCTGGCAGTAACCGCTGACCCTAACCGGACCTCCCCTTTGCAAGTACATCCCCACATCGGGTTTAGCACATTTCCCCTCCCCTCCATACAGAAAACCTCGCCCCTCGTCCCCCCTTACCCCAACCCTCCTTTAAACCCGCACCCCACCACCTCTCCAGCTCCCCTAACCCATTCCCTCTCTGACTTTCCTACCTCAGAACTACACCACCACTCTCTGGCCCTCAAACACCCTCAATATGCCGCCACTACATTCAAAAACATTTGACCTATCCTTGAAATTATTATCCCTTAACGCCAAAGGCCTCAATACCTCGGAAAAACGCTTGCAATTACTATCCAGCATGCAGCGCATGAAAGCGGACGTAACCTACCTACAGGAGACCCAATTCCGTACCAATTCAATGACTTCTTTCCCCAAAGCTTTCATGCCACCTCCCCGATATCGAAATCTAAAGGGGTTTCTATACTTCTATCAAAAAATTTACCTATTCAAATTACTGACTCCCTCATTGATGAACAGGGCAGATATATCTTTCTTAAAGGCACTTTCAGGAACAAACCAATCACACTGGCAAATATATATAGCCCCAATTAATCTCAGACCTCCTTCTTTCGTACAGTCAGCCGTCTTCTTTCTAACTTCCAAGAAGGGATCCTGATACTAGGGGGAGACTTCAATGTCCCTCTTGACCCCCTACTAGACACATTCCTCTGGCAAATCCCATATACCTAGCTAAGAAAAAAGGTGAATACCACGCTGTCAAAAAAGCTGCCCGCACCGCAAAATGACAATTTGCAAAATACAGTAGATATAGGAAATAAAAGTGCAGCGCTAAGTACTATGTGTAATTAAACCATAGAAATGTGTTAATAGTGATTGAACCCCAAATATTTTTTATAGTGATATAATATGTATCAAATAATCCAGATGCTTAAAATCTTAAATTCAAACACACATAGTTATAACACCATATATACATTAAAAATAATTTTAAAAAAAATTGTGAAAAACAAGTATAACGTATTGATGATAATACTCTATATAAAAGTCCACGTGAACAAGTGTTGATAGATAAAAAAATATTCCAAATACACTCCACTTAAAGTTCCACACCAATCAGGTGATATTAGGTGAATTAATAGAAAACCGCAACCAATGCTTGCTCCCCAGACGATATCTTAGCAGATGAAGCACGCTAGATCGTGTCCACTGCTCCCATTGCGTTAAATTTTGGATTTTACATAGCGCTTGTATTTCTTCGCAAATGTAATGCCGCGTACACACGAAGGGACTATCCCGCGGGATTATCCGCTGGACCGAAGTCCAGCGGATAATCCCCTCGTGTGTGGGCGCCGGCGGACTTTTTTTGGCCAAAGTACGGCGGACTAAAGTTTCAGGTTTTGTTTTCAAATTATCCGCTGGACTTGGCAGTCCAGCGGATAATCCGGTCGTGTGTAGTATGGTCCGGCGTACCAAAAAGGACGCATGCTCAGTAGCAAGTATTTTTCTAGTATTTTTCGTTTTCTAGTCCCGTTGTACGTGCTGTACGTCATCGCGTGAACCGTCGGACTTTTTGCGTGATCGTGTGTGGTCAAGTCCGTTCGCTTTTTAGTCCAGCGTACCCAGCTGGAAAGTCCAGCGGATTGTCCGCTGGACTTAGGTCCGCCGGGAAAAGTCCGTACGTGTGTACGCGGCATGAGTGTAATTCCTTTATTTTATATTAAATGTTCGCTATATGGATTCACACTATGTGAGTTTTTATTTCCTTTGACCTAGTTGTGCATATTTGCATTTCAACTGGCACCTCTCAAATAGGGATGAGCTTCGAGTTTGAGTCAAGCTCATGTTCGACTCGAACATTGCCTGTTCGCCTGTTCACCGAAGAGCAAACAATTTGGGGTGTTCGCGGCAAATTCAAAAAGCCGTGAACACCCTGTAAAAGTCTATGGGAGAAATCTAAAGTGCTAATTTTAAAACCCTATATGCAAGTTATTGTCATAAAAAGTGTTTGAGGACCTGGGTCCTGCCCCAGGGGACATGTATCAATGCAAAAAAAGTTTTAAAAACAGCCGTTTTTTCAAGAGCAGTGATTTTAATAATGCTTAAAGCGGTTCTGCACTGTGTGTTGTTTTTTTTTAATGCAATGCAAAGGATTAGGAGATGTGATTAGGAGACTCACGTGTTCCATTTTCCTAATTTACTGCTGCTGGTTTTTGTCCTATAAAAGAATTTATAAAAATGTTTCCTGCTGGGTGCCATCTTGCCTGTGGGCAAGTGAAACCACACACGCACTTCAGATGGCCCAGCAAGCACCGCCGTTACTGCGCCAATCTCGCGCGTGCGCAGTAACGGCAAAGTGCAGCTCACGTTCTCCAAAATCTTGCGAGATTTCGGCACATCTGCCGACATCTCGCGAGATTTCGGAAGATGTCCGCACTGACTCCTGGGATCAATGACACCAGATCCCAGGAGACAGTGCGGCGTGACGAGGATCGACGCAGAGACCCCGCCCACCGCCGAAGAGACAGAGGAAAGAACGTCAGTGATTACAAGGTAAGTGGGAAAAAAAACACACTTCATTTAGTACTCTTTGCCTGATTTGGAAGGCAAAGAGATTTACTAAATGAAATGTGTGCACAACCACTTTAACCACTTCAGCCCGGACCAATTTGCAGCTAAAGGACCAGGCCCCTTTTTGCAATTCGGCACTGCGTCGCTTTAACTAACAATTGCGCGGTCATGCGACGTGGCTCCAAAACAAAATTGGCGTCCTTTTTTTCCCACAAATAGAGCTTTCTTTTGGTGGTATTTGATCGCCCCTGCGGTTTTTATTTTTTGCGCTATAAACAAAAATAGAGCGACAATTTTGAAAAAAATGCAATATTTTTTACTTTTTGCTATAATAAATATCCCCAAAAAATATATAAAAAAACATTTTTTTTTTCCTCAGTTTAGGCCGATACGTATTCTTCTACATATTTTTGGTAAAAAAAATCGCAATTAGCGATTATTGATTAGTTTGCGCAAAAGTTATAGCGTTTACAAAATAGGGGATAGTTTTATAGCATTTTTATTAATTTTTTTTTTTTATTAGTAATGGCGGCGATCAGCGATTTTTATTGTGACTGCGACATTTTGGCGGACACATCGGACATTTTTGACACATTTTTGGGACATTTGTCATTTATACAGCAATCAGTGCTATTTAAATAGCACTGATTCCTATGTAAATGACAGTTGTAGTTAGGGGGTTAACCACTAGGGGGCGGGGAGGAGTCAGTGTGACGTGTGTGTGTTTTTTTTACAGTAGGGGGGCGTGGCTGTACGTGTGACGTCATTGATCGGCGTTCCCGATGACAGGGAACCGCCGATCACTGACAGTCAGTGTAGGAAGCGCGGGGAGAGGTTTGTTTACATAGACCTCTCCCCGTTCTTCCGCTCCGTAACCCGATCGCGGGATACCAGCGGCGATCGGGTCCGCTGGTCCCGCGGCCGGGGTCACGGAGCTCCCGACCGGGTCGCGAGCGCGCCGCTAGCGGCGCGCGCGCGACCCACGGGCAGGCACATGCACGATCACGTACAGGTACGTGATTCTGCCTGCCCGAGCCATTCTGCTGACATATATATGCAGTGGCCGGTCGGGAAGCGGTTAAAGTGAAACAATAAAAGTGTAATATTCCTTTAAATTTTGTACCTGGGGTGTGTGTATAGTATGCCTGTAAAGGGGTGCATGTTTCCCATGCTTAGAACTGTCCCTGCAGTGTCATTTTTGAAGGAAAAAAAGCTATTTAAAATCACTCGCAGCTATAATGAATTGTCGGCTCCCGTAATACAGAGAACAGTCATTGAAAGTCATTGATAACATTTTTTTAAATTTTTTTTAAAAAAAAGCATGGGGTTCCCCCCAAATTCAATTACCAGGCCCTTCAGGTCTGGTATGGATATTAAGGGGAACCCCAGGTCAAATAAAAAAAAATGACGTGAGGTTCCCCCTAAATATCCATACTAGACCCTTATCCGAGCATGCAACCTGGCAGGCCCCATGAAAAGAGGGGGGACGAGAGAGCGCCCCTCCTCTTGAACCGTACCAGGCCACATGCCCTCAACATTTGGAGGATGCTTTGGGGGTCTGTGACCCCTCAAAACACCATGTCCCCATGTTGATGAGGAGAAGGGTCTCATCCCCACAACCCTTGCCCGGTGGTTGTGGGGGTCTGCGGGCAGGGGGCTTATCAGAATCTGGAAGCCCCCTTTAACAAGGGGACCCCCAGATCCCACCCCCCCTGTTTGAAATGGTAAAGGGGTACAAAAGTACCCCTACCATTTCACAAAAAAGTGTAAAAAATTGTTAAAAAACGCACAGACACCATTGGGAAAAGTCCTTTATTAAAAATAAAAATAAATAAAAAAGATTCCAGCGGTGGTAATCCACGCTTGCTATCCAGCGATGGGTGATCTCTTCTCTGGGGTCCAGCGATAGCTGATCTCTTCTCCGACGTCCAGCGCAGTGCACCCTGTCTCCATGGAGACCCTGAGGGAATCCCGTCTTAGCAGAGGAGGACCGAGCCACTCGTCACCTGACCCCACCCCCCTCTGACGCAACGAAAGGGGGAAGCTGGGCTTCCCCAGTGACGTACGGGTGACTCCGCTCCCCTCTAATGTAACGGAAACCTGCGTTACATCAGA
The DNA here is from genome assembly GCA_028564925.1 of Lithobates sylvaticus. Lineage (NCBI taxonomy): Eukaryota > Metazoa > Chordata > Amphibia > Anura > Ranidae > Lithobates > Lithobates sylvaticus. Next base: position 125,839,431 of record CM053035.1, on the reverse strand, counting down.
GGGGGGCGGGGTCACCCGTACGTCACTGGGGAAACCCAGGCTTCCCCAGTGATGTAAGGGTGACCCCACCCCCTCTGACGCAAGGGAAAAGCTGGGCTTCCCCAGTGATGCACGGGTGACCCCGCCCCCCTCTGATGTAACACAGGTTTCCATTACATCAGAGGGGGGCAGGGTCACCCGTACGTCACTGGGGAAGCCCAGCTTCCTCCTTGCATTGCGTCAGAGGGGGGTGGGATCAGGTGACGAGAGCCCCGGTCCTCCTCTGCTAAGACTGGGTTTCCTCAGTGTCTCCATGGAGACAGGATGCGCTGCGCTGGACGTCAGAGAAGAGATCATCCATCGCTGGACCCCGGAAAAGAGACCACCCATCGCTGGATACCAAGAGTGGATTACCACCGCTGGAATCTTTTTTTTTTTTTTTTTTTAATAAAGGACTTTTCCCAGCGGTGTCTGTATGTTTTTTTTTTTTTTTTTACACTTTCTTTGTGAAATGGTAGGGGTACTTTTGTACCTCCTTACCATTTCAAACAGGGGGGGCTGGATCTGGGGGTCCCCTTGTTAAAGGGGGCTTCCAGATTCTGATAAGCCCCCTGCCCGCAGACCCCCACAACTACCGGCCAGGGTTGTGGGGATGAGACCCTTCTCCTCATCAACATGGGGACATGGTGCTTTGAGGGGTCACAGACCCCCAAAACATCCTCCCAATGTTGAGGGCATGTGGCCTGGTACGGTTCAGGAGGGGGGGTCACTCTCTCGTCCCCCCTCTTTTCCTGCGGCCTCAGATAAGGGTCTGGTATGGATGCCATTTTTTTTTTTAAATTTGGCGTGGAATTCCCCTTAAAATCCATACCAGACCAGGGTCTGGTATGGATATTTAGGGGGAAGCCCACGTCATTTCTTTTTTAATTTGACCCGGGGTTCCCCTTAATATCCATACCAGACCTGAAGGGCCTGGTAATTGAATTTGGGGGGAACCCCACACTTTTTTTTTAATCAATGACTGTTGACAACAACAATTCATTATAGTCGCGAGTGATTTTAAATAGCCTTTTTTCCTGCAAAAATTACACTTTGTGCAGGGACAGTTCTAAGCACGGGAAACATGCGCCCCTTTACAGGCATACTATACACACACCCCAGGTACGACATTTAAAGGAATATTACACTTTTATTGTTTCACTTTAAGCATTATTAAAATCACTGCTCCTGAAACAACGGCCATTTTTAAAACTTTTTTTTTGCATTGATACATGTCCCCTGGGGCAGGACTTAGGTCCCCAAACACTTTTTATGACAATAACTTGCATGTTAGGCTTTAAAATTAGCACTTTTGATTTTGAACGTTCGAGTCCCATAGACTTTAATAGGGTTCTAAAGTTCACACGAACTTTAGGTCTGTTCGCAGGTTCTGGTGCGAACCGAACAAGGGGGTGTTCGGCTCATCCCTACTCTCAAATACAACCCAATTTGTGGGTTCCTGGAGGAGAATATCCCTATCTTGTTCCCCTCTACTGGCTGATTTGTTTCAGATCAGTGGTGTTGGATCACCTATAAGCCTGAACGACTCATGTGGCTTATGTCTTTTTGAGTCCATGGGCTAGCACAGAGGTAATAAAAATTTAAGAAAGAAACCAAACACCAGGAATTATTAATTAAATTTTTTTTATTATTATCATGGGATATATATGGCCACGGTGTTATCCAGGGGGATTAAATATTCAACATTAAGTCAATATAAATTAATATCAGGCCATTCTGGCCAAAAATGAAAATAAATCAAATGGTGTCCATCCAAAATATTGGACGACTACTCCCCACCGGCTGAGGCCAACCGAGCAACCAAGGGCCGAGGCCCCCACCCCAACACCGTGGCAGATTCTATCAAATTTTGCAAGCCCATGTTAAATATATCCAATCCGACCTCCGATAAGTGGACCATATCCTCTCGGAACAAGCCGGGAATAAAACCTTCCAATTCTACATGATGGAAGGATGTATCCCCAGATCACACAAGGAAATTATGTATCGTCCTATTGAGACGCCTTCTGATTCTGTCAACATAAAACAAACCTCCAAAAGGAGACCATAATAGTCGAGGAATCCTTTCAGAAAAAGCTAATGTGACTGAAGGAAACATTAACTTAACGGTATTGAGATCCTTCTTGATTTCACATAATAGCTCCCAAGTACCCACCTTACCCACATCATTAGCACCCAAATGTAGAACACCAGGACCACTAGGAAAACCCGAGGAGGCGGCCATGATTCTGCTAGATGGACTAGATGAGGTAATAAATTACGACGCACGCGGCGGCCATTCGCCAGGTACAGTCTGCTTATGACTCCCAACTCGCCCAGGTCTTTGAGCTCCACAGGCACGTGGAAGACCTGGACAATAGGGGACGGAGGCACAATATCAGGGTGCGAGGTGTCCCCGAAACTGTGGACGCGGGTGCCATCCAACAGACCATCAGCGCCATATTTAATGAACTGATCGGACGCCCCGCAGACTCCCCCATTGACATGGAAAGGGCACACCGCGCTCTCCGCCCCTCCCCACGAGACAACGAACCCCCCAGGGACATAATATGTTGCATAGTAAACTTCCCCCTCAAGGAAGAAATTCTCCGCAAGGCGAGGGAAAGGGGACGCATACTTTTCAATGGCTCTGAGGTTAAACTTTTCCAAGATCTCTCTCAGATCACCCTCCAGAATAGGAGGGCCCTCAGACCACTATTAGATGCCCTACGAGCCAGAAACATCCAGTACCGCTGGAAGTTCCCGTTTGGCCTCTCCGCCTCCGCCAGGGGGCGCTCAGCTTTACTCAGAACACCAGAAGACCTCCAGGCTTTCTGCGAACAACTCGACTTACCCAACATTGAGCTTCCGGAATGGTACGCGCTCTACTTCCCCACGGAGCCCTGGCTCCTGGTATCCCTCAACCCATCTCCGAAAGCCTCCCGCCAAAGATCGAGGCGCCGCAGACCAGACCCGATGTCCCCGAACGCTCGTCCTTCACGCCGGGACTTCCACCAACGCAGCCCGTCACCGATGAATCTGTGACAAGACGGCCCAGATGACCACCCGCAAGCCACCTGACCGACTCGATCCAGCCTGTGAGTACACACCCTCTCCATCCCCTCCTCGGCCAACAACCCCCCCCGGGTTTCCTCCTTAACCGCATCTCACTAGCGGTTCCACCTCTCCGGACAGAGAACAGATGCAGGAGACCCCACCACTCTGAGCTAGCCCCAAACGGGCCCTCCCCCCACATTTGATGCCCCGAGCCTCGTCAGATCTGGCACCCAGGCCACCGACCTCCACAGTCCCTGCTGAGGACCTTTCAGTTTGGCCACCCGCCTGCCTCCTGCCTCCCCGATGGAAAGTACCCCACAGCCCCGGCACAAGCTCATCTTGCATCCCCTGCACGACCGAGATGTCTCCCCTCAGGGATGATCACCAGAGCCAAGGCTTCCACCCCCACCCTCGTTAACTGGCACAACACCTCGAACTACCCACCGCAGAGGCCTGCCTTGCAACCTACCACCCGAAGACCTCCCACACGCCAAAGACACGGACTGATGCCCGGGGCCCCTTAATGGCCCTGTGCCCTGTTTCTCTCCCCCCAGGTGGACAAGACGCTGATACACCCATCTGGAACTTCGAGAAGAGGACTCTCATCCCCACCAGAGATGTCACGTCATACCCAAACCAGGCAATGTATTCTGATGCAGTGTACCCACACTCCCCTATCTCTCACTTCTTATTATGTTCATACCCAAATGTACAAGTTCCACGGAGATTGAAGTGCCCCACCGCCTCATTCCCCCCCCGGGGGATCCCACCTGAAACCAGCTCCCTCACCCTTCCCTCCTCCCCCACCCCCCCCCTCCCCACCCCCTCCCTCCCCACCCTCCACCCTCCCTACCCTCCTCCTCCCTTCCCCTCCTCCTCCCTCCCTTCCTCCCCCCTCCCCCCCCCCCTCCCTCTCCCTCCCTTCCCTTCCCCTCCCCCCCCCCCCCCCCCCCCCCCCCCCCTCCCCCCCACTCCCCCCCCCCCCCCCCCCCCCCCCCCCCCCCCCCCCCCCCCCCCCCCCCCCCCCCCCCCCCCCCCCCCCCCCCCCCCCCCCCCCCCCCCCCCCCCCCCCCCCTCCCCCCCCCTCCCCCTCCCCCATCCCCCCTCTCCCCTCCTCTCCCCTACTCCTCTTTCCCCACCCCCCCCCCCCCTTCCCCTTTCTCTCCCTCTCCTCCCCATCACCTCACCCTACCTCCCCCCCCTCTACCTCCTTCCCTCCCCCCCCCCCCCCCGCCCCCTCCCTCTTCCCCCCTCCCCTCCCCGCCTCCCTCCCTCCCCCCCTTCTACCTTGCCCCCTCCCTAACCTACACTTCTACCCGTCTCCATCATCTCATCCCTCAGCTCCCACCGGTCCATGTTAAACGGATCAGGCGAACGCCCATCCCCTGGGATGTCCTCACAGGCTGCTGACCACATGATGCACTATGTCTGCCTCAGAGATTTATTTTATCTTTAATGCTCTTTTACCTCTTTATATGTATATCTCCGTTACGCAATGTTTACTTGGGTTATACTGAACCTAGATATTAGATAGTTTGTATTATGATATGTTTCATTCTGTGTCCAGATGTACCTCCTGAAATATGTGTACCCTCAATAGGCCCTCACCCAGTACGGTAGGCTCCCTACTACGCTATGTTGACTCTTATCCCAGATAAGATACCTCCCCTTCATTGTCCGGATCTCCGGGCCGCAGCAATGCTGTGGTCGCCGTTCAACCTTCTTCCCCCAACAGCGGTCTCTTGGAGACTCAGCTGACATACCAGGAATTCCCTAGAAATCCTTTAGGTGGAAAGCTTGACTACCTCCACCTCTGGTTATTCTTTTCCCCCCTCCCCCTGCTCCCCCCCCTTCCTCTCTCCCTCTTTCCTCTCCCTTTCCACCCCACTCTTGCGCCCATCCCCTCCTCCCTCCTAACCACTCCCCCTCCCAGGGAGGTGGTCCCTAGGCATCCCCACCATCAGACCACGACTCGCTATACAGACAGGTGCCCACCTTAGACGACTACTAACCTTCTCACAATGAAACTAAAAGACCCCCTGACACTGAAGTGTGTCTCCCTAAACGTTAGAGGCCTTAACATCCCTGAGAAAAGGTCACAGGTTCTCTCTTCTCTCTCCAAACATAAGGCCCACTTCATTTTTTTACAGGAAACCCACTTTAGATCTGATTCCATCCCCAAACTTTCCAACCATATCTATCGATCAGTCATACACGCCACTAACCCTGATGCCAAATCCAAAGGGGTCGCGATCCTTATCTCTAAACACGCAAACTTCCTTCTGACTGACTCTTTAGTAGACCCGGAAGGCAGATACTTATTCATCAAAGGAACGTACGCCTCTAAACCAGTTACATTGGCCAATATCTATTGCCCTAATGAGCACCAGGTTTCATTCTTCCGCAAAACCTGCGCGCTCCTATCATCATTTCAGACCGGACTGGTTCTCCTGGGTGGCGACTTCAATGTCCCCTTGAACCCTCTCCTGGACACCTCCACCGGATCTTCCTCCCTCACCTACATGGCACTACGACAAATCAAGGCCCAACTTCAAACCCTGAACCTACATGACGCCTGGCGCATCCTATATCCCTCCTCCAAAGACTTCACTTACTTCTCGCCCCCACACCAAAAATACTCGAGGATCGACTTCTTCTTCCTGTCTCAGACTGACCTTTCTGCTCTACACCACTCTTCCATTGAACCGATGTTCCTATCAGACCACCACCCTATCTCGATCACGCTCTCGTTCCCAGAAGCCAATCCCAAAACAAAGGTATGGCGCTTTAACCCCTCGATTATACGGGACCCGGTATCCCTCGAGCACATTCGCGCACGTATCAGACTATACTTCCAAGAGAACACTAGCCCTGACATCTCCCCCATTTCCCTCTGGGAAGCACATAAATGCGTGATACGGGGCGAATTAATGACCCTGAGCGCAATTTCCAAAAAATCCCATCAAAAACGAGTGAATGACCTCCTCAAAAGACTGAAAACCCTTGAATTAGCCCATAAACAAACCCAGGCCCAACATACCCTACAGGACTTAATACAGACCAGGGCCCTCCTTACAGAAGAACTAGGCACACAGACAAAGAGACGATACATTCTGGGTCAACGAATCTTCTATGAGCAGGGAAATAAAAGTGGACGCCTGCTGGCACGCTCAGTCCAATCCGCCAAACTATCTTCCACCATTCATTCCCTACGCGACACTAGAGGCTCTCTCCTGGCCAAAAACGAAGACATAGCGAAGGAGTTTGAAAGCTTCTACCACAAACTTTATAACCTCCACCCCGGCCAATCACCCCACTCCACAGGGGACGCACGCCATTCGCTCATAACAGACTTTCTCTCTCAACATGGCCCCAAGCCCATTTCCCCCCAACAAGCACAAGCCCTGGAAGGCCACTTTTCTAGCTCGGAACTAGAGTCTGCCCTGAAACAAATGAAGGTAGGAAAAAGCCCCGGCCCCGACGGCTATACCCTCCAGTACTACAAATCTTTTGCTGACGTACTCACCCCTAGCCTCTTACAGACATTCAATGCCCTGGCAGTACCACAAAACCGACCGAATAGACTACTTGAGGCGCACATTACCGTGATTCCGAAAGAGGGCAAAGACCCTATGCAGGTAGCTAACTATAGACCGATCTCACTACTTAACGTGGATATCAAGCTTTACGCAAAAATCATTGCGAATAGATTGCTTCCACTGATCCCTGACCTCATCTCCACTGACCAGGTAGGTTTTGTCCCGGGCAGGGAAGCCCGCGACAACACCATCCGCACCCTCAACCTACACCATTGGCTTACGTCTTCTAAAACCCCGGGATTCCTACTCTCCCTCGATGCTGAGAAGGCGTTTGACAGAGTGGCCTGGGACTACATGCAGGCAGTTCTAAAAAACATTGGCCTCGAAGACCGCATGCTCACATCAATAATGGCCTTATACAATGGCCCGACCGCAGCGGTGAGGGTCAACGGCCACCTGTCAAACGCCTTCCCCATCAACAATGGTACGCGCCAAGGGTGCCCCCTCTCCCCCCTGATCTATATCCTTTCCCTAGAACCCCTCCTGAACAAGCTCAGAGGGAATCCAGACATTAAAGGACTAAAAATCAAGGACAGCGAATTTAAAGTATCAGCCTTCGCAGACGACATCCTGCTCTCCCTCACTAGCCCCCGCACGTCCTTGCCATCGCTCCTCCGGGATCTCGGGGCCTTTGGTTCCATCTCGAACCTGAAAATAAATTACTCCAAATCTCATGCCCTGAATGTTTCCCTCACGCCTCAGGAAGTAACACACTGCCAGGAATCTTTCCCGTTTCACTGGGAACAGACGGCCATCACCTACCTTGGAATCCGCATTCCACACTCCCTCACGGACCTCTACTCCCTCAATTTCCATCCAGCCCTGATTAGAGCCCAGAATCACCTTAAAGAGTGGATGTCACTCAATGTGTCTTGGTTTGGACGGGCAGCCCTGATCAAAATGATCATACTGCCGCGCCTATTGTACCTGATCCAGACTATCCCGATGGCCATCCCGACGGGTTTCTTTGCCTCCTTCAAGAAGGCATGCTCGACCTTCCTGTGGAAGGGATCCCCCCCTAGAATCAAATACTCCAGACTCACCCTTCCCAAATCCGCAGGGGGCATAGCTCTCCCGGACCTGCACAAGTACTACGTAGCCTGCCACCTTACGAGGATAGCAGATTGGAATATTCACTCCCAAACGAAAATATGGGTTCTCCTAGAAAACGCGTTCTCCCCCACCCCAATACATCTTCTACCATGGCTACTTCCTAAACAGTGGCCCCTGAACCTCATCGCTCACCCCTTCATCTCCACCTCCTTGGCGCTTCTTAGAAAAGCCCCAACAGGAAAGACTCTTGCACCTACCCCGGGGCCACTAACCACACTGAGAGGGAACCCGGATTTCCACCCGGGCGAAAGACCCTCCTTCCTTAGACAGGAATGGCCCTTCCAAGAGGTCCTGGCATACCAATTTTTCACTAGGGGCAAAATGGCGTCGATAGACGACCTCAGAAACATCTCCACAACATCATCCTTCTCCTTCTGGACCTACAGGCAAATCTGCCACTTCCTTTCAACACACTCTACCCCCGCTAACTGGACAAGACGACTCACCCCGTTTGAAACGCTTTGCCACGACAAGACCCCCCAAAGACACCTTATCTCCCTGCTCTATACTGCCCTTACAGAAACAGTAGACCTGCCACTGTCCCCCTCACAAGAATCTTGGAACAGGGACCTCCCCTCTCCCTTGACGCACGCCGATTGGTCCAGGGTCCACGAATACGCCCACAGAGGCTCCCTGAATGTCGCCACCCAGGAGAACGGTTACAAAATTCTCACTAGATGGTATAGAACTCCATCCCTCCTCCACAAATTTGCTCCCTCAGCCTCTAACCTATGTTGGAGATGTAAAACTGAAGTGGGAACCATGATTCACATATGGTGGGACTGCCCACTCATTCAAACCTTCTGGAGGGACGTCCATAGACTCACCTCCTCGATCACCACCTACTCTCTTGACTACACTCCAGCTCAGTTCCTCCTGCACCATACGTCTATACCAAGGAAAGCATATCACAAATCTCTTGCCATGCACCTTATCAACGCTGCCAGAATCTGTATCCCAAGACACTGGTGCTCTACTCAGACACCCTCACTCAAAGAATGGTTCACATCTGTACATGTTCAATAAAATCTTTATGGAAAAAAAAAAAAAATAAGCCCTTAATACCAGACCATAAAACTAAAAAGGAACCTGGATCAGTCCTAAGCTGGCGGAATAGGTCCTAGCAACTGCCTGTTTGGCCGCCCAAAAAATATAAGAGTGGCCAACAATCCAAATGACCGATTTACTAGAATCTGTAAAAGAAAGTTAAAGTGTTAGCATATCAGGCGAACATATATCTTATACCTATTGCTAGCCCAACGGCCTACTTTTTTAAGTCCATCAGCAGAAAAGCCTAAAGCGTTGGCTGTCGTGGCTGCCCCAATACGGAAAGAATGAGAAGAAAAACAAAATTTAGATAAATTCAGCTGTTTCAGACAAGCAGCCAAGACAGCCGAAAACTGATACCTGGACAAGGAGGACAGGTCCTGGTGGATGAAAAAGGAGTCTGTAACGACAGGCCTCAAAGCCATGTAATTGGAAACCAATAAAACCGGGCAGATTGATGGGTTACCCGATTTGGATAAGGAAATCCAATGCCCCACACCAGACGGTGCGGACTTGGAACGACATAGAAAAAGGTTAACAGATTTTGCGTCCAATATGATGTGACCCCTGAGAAGGAAGGACGATGAAGCCCTATTAGGGGCAGTAAACTCGCCCAGCCTCAGGGCTCCGAAGAAAGCCACCGAAAATGCAGCTTTAAACAAAGCTGACTCATAATCTGAAATGCAAACCTCACTCAAAACCCGAATAAGGTCCACAAGTAAGGAAACCGAAATAGGATGCCTGGTATCACTAGAAGACCTAGCCTTTCTAAAACCTTTAAGAACCTCATTTACTTGGAAGAAAGATGCTAATGCTGAAGCACCTGCGAATTTGAGAAAGAAAGAGACACCGGCTAGAATTCTGCTAATAGATGCCGGGCTCAGGTTGGCCTGCATCAAATATGATACGAATGACAACGCAACATAAGAGGAGACCTCTAACATATCTAAGCCGTAGAGTTGACAAAAGGACAGCCATTTTGACCAGGAAAGGCGATAATCTACCCAAGTTTTTAACAATACCGAGTTCTTGAGGTTCCTGAGCATCAGCTCCATATTAAGCCCCAGAGGAAAACTGGGCAGGGGGTACCTACAAGATCCGCCGCTGGCGCCAACTCCCGAAACTTCTTGAACTGTGAACGAGACAAAGCGTCGGCAATATTATTCTTACAGCCAGCAATATGTTCTGCTTTCAACCAAATGTTAAAACGCATACAATGTAAGACTAAGAAACGTAACAATTTAATTACCGGGTCTGATTTGGAAGATAAGGAATTAACTGCATGCATAACACCCTTGTTATCCTTTACGAACCAATACCCTCCGGTTAGCAAATTGCTCTTCCCAAACTACCAACGAAACTATGACAGGGAATAGTTCCAGGAGGACCAAGTTCTGTAGAATATCCTTCTGCAACAACTCCCGATGCCATACCTCGGAACACCAATGTCCGTTCAAAAAGGCACCGAAACCCACAGATCTGGCCGCATCTGTAAAGAAATTAAGCTGATCATTTGAAGCAAAATCTTGCTGCCAAATCGTCAACCCGTTGAATTTGCTTAAAAAGGCATCCCAAACCTTGAGATCCTCTTTGATATTCCTAGACATTCGAACATTGCAATATGGGTTAGATAAAGCACCTATTGCCAATGAAAACCTACGGGAAAAAACCAGAGCCATAGGAATGACCCTTGCCGCAAATAGGCCAAGTAAAGACTGAGCTTCCTTTAAAAGAACTTTCTTCTTCCCAAGAAACAACAAGATCAATGATCTCATCTTATCAAGCTTTAAAGAAGGTAGCCTAAATTCCATTAGTACAGAATCTATGGTGATTCCCAAAAATTCTATAGTAGTGGAAGGAAAAACCGTTTTTTCCCGGGCAAGGGGAACCCCAAAAGTTGCACACACATTGAAAAATAATTCTAAGGATCGTAAACAAGATGCAGAATCAGGAGGGCCAACAAATAAAAAATCATCTAAATAATGGAGAAAGCCCCCGCCCGAGACAGTGTCAGACAAAACCCAATGTAGAAATGTGGAGAAAGCTTCAAAAAAAAAACAAGATAAGGAAAACCCCATAGGCATACACTTGTCGAAAAAATATTGTCCTTCAAAATGAAAGCCAAGCGAATTGAAGTCTTGAGCATGGACTGGCAGCAACCGGAAGGCTGACTTAATATCTGCCTTGGCTAGGAGAGATCCCTGTCCAAACTTCCTCAGAATAAACAAGGCCTCATCGAATGAGGAATAGCTAACCGGGTCATTAATACCTATAACCTCATCATTTAGGGAAGCCCCCGGTGTATAAGAGAGATGGTGGATCATTCGGAAGGAACCAACCTCCTTCTTGGGTACTAAACCTATAGGAGAAAGCCGAAAATTGGGAAAGGGAGGAGCAGGAAATGGGCCTGCAATCCTCCCTTCAGCCAATTCAAACGCAATCTTGGCCTGAACCACTGATGGTTGCAGGTAGATGGACCTCAAATTGTCCACTAACGTACAACCCATACCTGTAAAATGCGGGACCAAAAAACCCTCCTTAAATCCTTCAATTAGCAGAGCCGCCATCCTGTGGTCGGGATAGCGCTCTAACCATGGAAGCATTTTTAGTAGACACACTGGGGTCAATGCCCTTCCCAGAACTGTGCCCGGGCATAGATTGTAAACTTGCTGCTGCGGCCTTACGGAAGCATCTATTCGCTGCATGTGTACCCGAGCAGTATGAGCATTCATGCTTGTACTTACAGTTGTTAGGGAACTTGCACTGCCCTTCATTAAAGGAAAAACAGAATCCTTTACGAAGAGTATGCCCACTAGGGGTAGGTCGGGGTACAAATTGTGGTTTTGGTGGAAGCATGAGATTCAACCATAACCCCACATCCTTAGACCCCCAATGCAATGAGGGGTGGACTGCCAATTTCTGACAAAAGTTCTCGTCATATGTATACCAGGCAGAACCACCGAAGTGACGAAAGGCCTCGGCAATAATATCTAGATGTTGGAACAAGCCCGAGCACTTGGTAGGAAAACGCTCACCCATAACCGCAGCATAGATACAGAATGCTTGCAACCAATTTTGAAACGTTTTAGGGATAGCCCCACCTCTATCCTCCTCCCCTGACTGTTTATCAACTTTGGACAAAAATTCCTTGGAAGCCGGCATAAGTGACAAAATGTCAATAAATTCCCCTCTCCAAATTTTTTCTTTCACAGATTTTGGCAGGTGAAAACCCAATGGGGAAAGCTTGCACGGCAAAGGCTCTCTAAATGATGTTTCGCCAACTGTAGCCGCCGAGGGCCTAATGGGCAACAAGGGGTTAAAACATAAAGGACTCACGAATTGTGACCGCTCTGCTATACCACAGTCCTCCTTAGGAGACTCACCCAAATTTTGCCACACTGCACCAGCATCATCCATAATATTGGGAAACCGCATGTAATTCCCACAAGCACCACTAGAGTGTACCCCTGTATTACCATTATCATTGCGTTGTAAAACATATGCACCAGATAACTGTGCTCCCCTGACATTACCAGCGCCACTTGTGTGCGCTCCTGTGTTTTTAACAGTGACATTCCTGTGAGGTGATTGACACACATTCCCAGCACCAGTGACCTGTGCCCCTTGTTCCCTATTAAACACTGCACCAGAAGACTGTGCCCCTTTAAATTGATGTAATACATTATACAGGGAATTAACCAACAGCTCAGACACAGGAGAATGTACATCATGCTCACCACTGTGAAAAACGGCCTGCTCACTCTCTTCCACCTGAAGCTGAGTAGCGCTGCTCCCTCCCAGCAGAGGAGCCCCTTGTGACACATTTTCTTTATCTCTCTCCTCAATATGGTGAGGAGAAGCCCCTGCTCTGGTCTTCTTCTTCCTCTGACTGGGGTGCTGGCGAGTCCTGCCCCCGGCTGAGGCAGACTGTCCGTCAATCATGGCGGAGCCGCGGTCTGTTCCTCCTCCAGGCAGCGCAATAGCCATTCCTCACCGCCGCTCGTCTCTGCCTTCTCAAGCAAGCGGCATAGCAGCGCCTCACGAGCTCCTGGCGAACGGCGCTTCATGCTGAGAGAGCTGTAGTTCCTTTCCGTCGCTTGTCCTGTCAGACGGTCTGTGAGAATTCTGTGTTCCAATTCTTTAAATAACCTTCCTCAGCGCGGGCTTTGCTACCGCCCGAATTAACCAATCCTCAGCTAGCATCACCGCACCAATCACATCACTGTTGCTGCCCTTGGTAACGGCAGAAAATAGCAGCAACCTGTAAAATATATAAAGGGGAGGGGAAAACAGACAGCACACCCCTCTGAGCCATCCCATGTGGGCCCCTGCATACTGCTCTGACCCTTCATTCAATCTGGTAAGCCTCAGCAAGCATTTGTGGTGGTTTTCGATTAATTCAACTAATATCACCTGATTGGTGTAGAATTTTAAGTGGAGTGTATTTGAAATATTTTTCATCTATCAACACTTGTTCACATGGACTTTTATATAGAGTATTATCATCAATACTTTATACTTGTTTTTCACAAATTTTTTTTTATTATTTTTAGTGTATATTTGGTGTTATAACTATGTGTGTTTGAATTTAAGATTTTAAGCACCTGGATTATTTTATACATATTACATCACTATCAAAATTATTTGGGGTTCAATTACTATTAACACATTTCTATGGTTTAATTACACATAGTATGTAGCGCTGCACTTTTATTTCTTAAATCCCATATACCTTACAGGGCGATTAAGCAAGTCAGGCACTGCCTTCAAGACCTGCTACTCCACGACAAAGACAAAGATTATACCTTCTTCTCGGCCCCCCACAACAGACTCACGTCTTGACTACATATTTCTCACACAACAAGACCTCCCAACACTAACAGCAGCAACCATAGAACCTATGGCACTGTCTGACCACCACCCCATTTCAATTACTCTTACTCTCCCTGAAAAGTCCACCCACACCTACATGTGGAGGTTAGACCCAACTATCCTAACAGAAAAACAAAGGAATTAGAGGTGCGCACATGCCTAGTCAACTACTTTGCTGAAAATGACACGCCAGACACCTCTAAATTGACGCAATGGGAGGCTCATAAATGCGTAGTTAGAGGTGAACTGATTGCCATCACAGCAGCAGCAAGGAGGGAAAAAAGCATACTCTCAGACTTATTCTCCAAACTCAAAAAGCTAGCGGATTCACACAAGCAAGAATTAGCCCAACTGACTCACTCAGAGCTTATTGAAACTCGCACGCGCATTCAGGAAGAGCTAGGCCATAACCTCAAAAAAAAATTCACACTGTCGCAGAAACTCTTCTATGAGTTCAGAAACAAATGTAGTCACCTCCTCGCCCAAGCACTATGCACAAAGAGAGCCAACAACACGATACACCGACTACACTCCCCCACAGGTAGAGCAATCACGAAAAATAGTGACATAGCGAAGGAAAACTATTATTCTTTCCTATATGACCTCAACACCTCAACAGAAACCTAATCTGTACATCCTTCTAAAAGAAACAATGATATCAAGGCTTTCCTGGACCAATTTTCCCCAGAGAAAATTTCAGAAGAAGCTACCACATCTCTGGAATCACCATTAAAGAGTGGGAACAAGCAATTAAACAACTCAAACCTGGTAAGAGCTCAGGCCCAGACGGTTTATCCATGGTCTATTACAAAACATTTGCAGAAACCCTCCAAACTCCATTCCTGAACACATTTAGTTCCCTCTCACCTTCAAACCCGCTCACACATGGATTGCTGGAAACTTACATAGCAGTCATTCCCAAAGACTGAAAGGATCCCACACACATGGGAAACTATAAGCCAATGTCGCTACTAAATGTAGACATCAAAATATTTTCTAAAATCCTAGCAAACAGACTCTCCTCCCTTCTCTCATATCCAAGGACCAAGTAGGCTTCATCCATGGTCGAGAGGCTAGGAATGACACAAACCAACCAAGAAGGTTTCTTCCTGTCCCTGGATGCGGAGAATCCATTCAACAGAGTGGCCTGGGACTACATGGAGGCAGTCCTGCAGGCTACAGCCATAGAAAAGCACATGTCCAGCCTGGTCATTTCCCTGTACGCAAAAGCGCGAGTCAACAACACTCTGTTGAATGCCTTCCCCATACGCAACAGGACGAGACAAGGCTGCCCTCTGTCCCCTATCCTCTTTGTCCTCACACTAGAACCATTTCTCCGGAAGCTAAAACTTAATCCAGACATACAAGGTATACACACGCCCAAGAAAGAATACAAATACCCCGCCTTCGCAGATGACATACTACTAATCCGGACTATTCCAATGACCACTCTACCAGTCTAACTATCAGAATTCAAGTATTTCCAAATCATTTTCAACCTCAAAATCTATTTTTCTAAATCCTTTGCATTTAACATTTCCCTGCCACAATGTTTAGTAGACCAGTGCAAAGAAAATGTCCCCTTCCACTGGAAGCAAGACTTAATTACGTACCTAGGTATACAAGTTCCCTCCAAGCTCCCGTACCTATACACAAAGAACCACATACCCCTCCAAAACAATCTAATCTCTGATTTCAAAATCTGGAATAAACCGTTGTTTTTGTGGTTTGGCAGAGCAGCAATCCTGAAGATGAACACCTTACCGAGACTCTTATACATTCTCCAGACGATCCCTATTCTAGTCCCTCTATCCTTTTTTATAACCTACAACCTGCTGTAGATTCCTTTGGGGGAACCATAAACCCAGAATTCATTTTCGACAACTCACTCAACCAAAGCGCCTACATCGCTACCCATCTCACCAGAATAGTGGATTGGAATGTCCACTCACACCACAAAGACGGGGTCACACTGGAAGCCCCCCTCACAACACTACCCCTGGCCTCACTACTGTGGATGACTCCACACCACAACCCATTAGAGCTTCAGACCCATCCATTAATTTGACCTACCTTGAATTGCTTTCGCAAAACGTGTTCTCATACTAACTTATCTTCCATCCCAGGCCCGTTGAGCCCAGTGAAACTAAACCCTGTCTTCTCCCCGGGAATACACAACCACTTCCTTACTGACAACTTCCCACGAGACAGCATTAGAACCCACCAATTCTTCCATCAGGGGAAACTTTTCAATGCCAACCAAATCTCTATCCAAATGTAAAAAACATCTATCCCCCCCTGGACGCATTTACTGCTTGCCCACTACTTTAAGTCCCCGGACAATGACTCAAAATGTTTGAGACAACTTACACCCTTCGAAACACTCTGCAGTCAAGTAAATCCCCAGCCCCATCTGTTATCCTCCACATACAACTCCACACACAACGTTAGCAGATACACATGCTAACGAGAACCTAGCCTGTCAAAGATGGCGAAAAAGATCTTTACATCTCACCTTCGGCAGCTTAATGGGAACAATCATTTCTGAACATACATAAAGGGTCGATAAATGTCACTACGCAAGAAAATGGCTACAAAATCTTGTCCAGGTGGTATCGCACACCAACCCTTTTGCACAAAATCCACCCCGCTATACCAGCAACTTGATGGAGATGCCATAAAGATGAAGGCACTCTAATGCACATCTGGTGGTCTTGCACCTCCATACAAACTTTTTGGAAAATGGTACACCACATCACATCTCAGGTCACCGCATATGACCTAGAATTCACCCCAGCCCAATTCTTACTCCACCTATCATCCTTATCTCACAAATCATACCACAAATCACTAGCAATGCACATGATAAGCGCAGCAAAGCAATGCATCCCCCTACACTGGAACTCGACGCACACTCTGACAGTCCGAGAATGGTTCACTAGAATCAGCAAAATCACTGAAATGGAAGAATTAATCCATATCGCCCATGACACCCCAACTAAATGCAATAGAAAATGGGGCTACTGGTTACATTTCCAGACGACGCCTGAATACCTCAATCTTTGCAACCCGCCAACCACACATACTTGGAGCCCTCCCTTACACAAACTGATCCCTACATTTTTAACAACCCCATCTTTATGCTGTAGCCACACCCCTCCTAGGCCAATACCCCCAGTAATGCTCCCAAACTACAACTGAATTCCCCCACCCCCTCTTCCCCCTTTTTTTTTCCAAAATAAAACTGAGGAGGGAAGTCAGAGAAGGCCTCTCCCATACCATGAGTTCCTGGTTTAGTGTGAGCACAAGTTCCGCTGAACCTTACTTGTACAGGCATTTGCCTGAATGCTAGACTTGCAGCCAATTGAACAGAAGCTGAACATCATATATATTAGTGTTTTTTTCTCCTGCTACTACAAATGAAAGCTTCCTTCTTCCACTGTCAATGGTTGTTAGGTAAGCACCCTCCATATCTTCGCAACCAGTGATGTGACCCGGCCCCATTCATTTACTGATCAGGAATGTCTGGCAAAGTGAACAAAAGAAGCAAAGGTTAGTTTAACAACTTCTCACATGGCCTATAGCAGAATGAAACCCGGGCAGTGGCTTTACAGTTTTGAGTGGACATCATATGACATCTTTCAGAAGGTGGCAGTTGCACAGCAGCGCAATCTGTCACTGGCTGTGTCCATCGGACACAACCGATGACTGATCAGTGTACCGGCTTGTTACGAGTACCATGTGACCGATCTGAACAATTACAGCAGGTCACAAGACAGCTGTAAACAATGGATGGCTTTCTCTTAATGCCATTCATTGTGCACAATTGTGTTACTTGCTGTGATTGGACAATGTGATCACATGGTACAGACAGGGCCAATCACAGCCCACCCATACCATGTGATTAGATTTGACCAATTACAGCTAATAACAACAAAACAAACTGAATGAATAAAATGTATTCAGTACAATGCTTGCTTATAGCAATGCAATTCTCTGCTGTAAGTAATCAAAAAAATTTAAAATCCTGATCACTTCCCTAGAGTAGTACAATGTTACGATGATTAGTTGATTGGAGTGCCAAAAATTTTATAATAATAGAACAGGGTACCTACATCCTATCAAAGTGGAAACATTTGTGGTTGAGACTAGTGGTACCGTAACAATTTAAGATACACAAGAGTATAAAACAAGTAGATTTTTATTAAATTAACAGAAATTATAATTCTTAAAAAAAGAGTCAGGAGCGATCCGGGACGAAAACAAGTACTTCCCCTTCCTGTCTATTTTTAGTTGTTCATCAATTAACATCAACATGTTAAGGTTAACTACATACATATTTAGTTTGTTCCAAAAAAACCCCCCCCTGTCACCCCCTGATATCTCTAACATTTTTTTTGTGGTAGCGTTTTTTATTCAGTAACATCATTTAGTGTCAGTGTGACTGTAATAACTGTCAGGGGGGCACATTTAATCTGAAAAATACATGTCAGCAGGTTCCCCGAAATTCCGACCGTGTGTATTGCCCATCATTAGAAGTGGGTGGATGAAGGGAGGTATTCTAATGGTGGGCATACCCCCAATCAATCTCTTTTTTTCGTTCAGCCACTGGTGACGCTGGTTAGCCAGTTTAGGTAATCTTGGTATCATTCTTTTCAGCCAGTGATCGCTTTCATGTAAAAGCAATGTAACCAGTTTTTTTTTGTATTTTTGTGGATGTTCATCAATTAGGTTTTAGGGTCAAATAAGGTCTGCGTCGCCCCAGAGTACCTGTCACTGCCTATTGCTATCAGATATTTACATTCCCTGAGATAACAATAAAAATCATAACAAAGAAAAAAATGTAAAAATTAAAAAAGCTAAATAAATAAAAAAAAAACTAAAAAAAAAAAAAAAACACACCCCTGCCCCCCCTTCTGTTGCGCAAAGGCGTACACAACGCATATGCAGCATGCATGTGAGGTATCACCGCGAAGTCAGATCGAGGGCAGTAATTTTAGCAGTAGACTTGAATCTAATGTGGTATCATGTAAAAGGCTTTTAAAGGCTTTTAAAATGCAGTATCAGGCCTGATCCCTGCTCGCTAACATTTTTTTTTTTTGGTAGCGTTTTTTGATTAAGTAAAAAAAAGTGTTTTTTTCCACAAAAAATTGAAAAAAAATATAAAAAAAACAAACCATTTTAATCTGTAGGGCCTTTGCTTTAATATATATAGTGTTTGGGGGTTACATGCAAAAAAAAATATGTTTTCATGTAAAAAAAGTGTCAGAAAGGCTTTGTCTTCAAGTCTTGACAGATGACATAGCATGGGGGCAGCAGGGGGCAACCAAATTCCGACCGTGTGTATAATGCCCATCATTAGAAGTGGGTGGATGAAGGGAGGTATTCTAATGGTGGGCATACCCACCAATCAATCTCTTTTTTGAGTTCAGCCAAGAGGCTGCATGAAAAAAAAAAAGTGGCAAAATCACTGCCAATCACAGTTTCGGAGGCCATGAATGCCCAGATGGCATAAAACCCCCAAAATGACCCCATTTTTTTTTTTAGACACCCCAAGCTATTTGCTGAGAGGTATTGTGAGTATTTTGCAGATGTCGCTTTTTGTCACAAAGTTTTGAAAATTGAAAAAAGAAAAAAAAAATTTTTTTTCTTTACTTTCTTCATTTTCAAAAACAAATGAGAGCTGTAAAATTATCACCATGCCTCTCAACAAATAGCTTGGGGTGTCTACTTTCCAAAATGGGGTCATTTGGGGGGGTTTTGTGCTATTTTGGCATTTTTATGGCCTTCGAAACTGTGATAGGTAGTGAGGAGTGAAATCAAAAATTTGCACCCTTAGAAATCCTGAAGGCGGTGCTTGGGTTTCGGGGCCCCGTACGCGGCTAGGCTCCCAAAAAGTCCCAGGAGAAGCAGCAAAATGTATTTTGGGGTGCAATTCCACATATACAATGGCATGTGTGAGCAATATATCATTTTATTAGAAAAAAAATTATTTTTATTTTTTTTATAAAAAAAAAAACAAAAAGTAGAAAATCTCTTTTTTTTTTCAAAATTTTCGCTCTCTTTTTCCGTTTATATCGCAAATACATAAAAATCACAGAGGCAATCAAATACCATCAAAAGAAAGCTCTATTTGTGGGAAGAAAAGGACGCAAATTTCGTTTCGTTACAAAATTGCATGACCGCACAATTACCAGTTAAAGTAGTGCAGTGCGAAATTGAAAAAAGACCTCTGGTCCTTAAGCTGACAATTGGTCCGGGGCTGAAGTGGTTAAGATACACAAGAGATGGACATGGCAGATGTTCATCGATTCCTCAGGAGCTTTTGTTTGCATACTATGATGTTATAAGAACCCATGATAAAATGTCACATAACCAGATAATAGCAACACCAATGGCCGCAGTCCAAAAAGAGTGTACCCCCCCTTGATTGAATAGACAAAGATAGATATATATTTTAAATATGTATGTTTTAACATGTTGATGTTTATTTAATAAAAATCGACTTTGTTTTATACTCTTGTGTACCTTAAATTGTTATGGTACATTAAAGTCCACTAGCCTCAACCACAAATGTTTCCAATTTGATAGGATGTAGGTACCCTGTTCTATTATTATTGTACTACTCTAGGGAAGTGATCAGGATTTGTTTTTTGCTTGGTTATAGCAGTGAATTACATTGCTATAAGCAAGAATTATACTGAATAAAACTGATTCATTCAGTTTGTTTATTTGGTTGTGATTAGCTGTGATTGGTCAAAATATTAGATTTTTGGCACTCCAATCAACTGTTCATTTTGGGTGGACAACACACCCGGGGCCAAATTCTCAGTGCCTTATCTTTGTTATTATGATTTAATTACTTCTGTTCTGCAAAAAAAAAAAAATAATTAGGAAATAAAATAGACCGCTTTAAATATCTGATTGCCTGTAT
This sequence comes from Lithobates sylvaticus, assembly GCA_028564925.1. NCBI lineage: Eukaryota > Metazoa > Chordata > Amphibia > Anura > Ranidae > Lithobates > Lithobates sylvaticus. Next base: position 125,818,791 of record CM053035.1, on the reverse strand, counting down.
ACTGCTATGGACCTTAATGGTACTGCCTGGGCAGGATTTATGTCCCAGAGACTGGATGTATTACCAATAATAAAAAGGATAACAATGATCTTGCTATATATTTGGGAAAAATTAGAGCATTGCTTAGACTATTGGGATGGAACTCTAACTAAATGCAGTAAGGAACTGATGACCTTATTGGTCAATCATTATGCCAATGATCTAAAGCTCTTAGATGCAGAAATTGATGCTCATAATGCCCAATACCAACATCTTCTTGATCTCCCGGCTTTCCCTTCCAAATGGAAGGAAATCAGGGACCATCTGGAAACTAAAAACAGGGAAATTGTAACCAATAAACAGAAAAAGTTTAATCCAGACAAACTAGCATTTGCTAAGGGATATGCTTACAAGTGGACAGGGAAAACGAATCACAGAAATATGTCTAGACGCAATAATTTTCATGCACAATCTCACACTGAAGACACTACAGAATCTGATTCCTCTACTAATGCTTCTGTTTATTCACAGACTCATTCACAGTTTTCCAATTCACATTCATCAAGAGCACGTCCCTCTAAATGATCACATCATCACTGTGGTGGGTATTCGCCTACAGATTTTGATAAAAAGGCACGTCCGGATGTGTCGTCTCGAGTTGGGGATGCAGGTATTGTCAGAAGTAAGTTTACTCCAGTGCTGCAAAGTATACTTTACAAAGGCACTACTATCGTACCTGCCAATACAAAGCTTCCTATACAAGTTGGGTATTTTTTAGATCCCACTCTGGCTTTGGCGGAAGCCAAAATCCAGAGCAACCTCAACACGTATGTGGTGAAAACACTACAGGCACCTTCGACACGAACCCCTCAAAACTCAGCATAATCAATCTCACGGATTTCCCTCTCACCCCTATTCAGGAATCAGTTCTTCCAACAGGCTTAGGATTTTGCCCATTGGAAGAAATAAATGTTATGGAGACAATTAAGGATTTATATCTTTTTGCCCATAACCTTACCTATAAATTCATGTTTGCTGAATGCAACGAAAAGAAAACTGAGAGGGAAATCTCTGAGCATTTAAAACGTTTTACAATGAGAGACTTCAGAGCTCTCAGAGATCTTATGATTCTGTATGATGAGAGGGCTGTCAGACTTGATCCCCCACTGGAGATGTCATAACCCGGAGACGTATCTAATTCACAAAGGGTGAATAAGGTCTTTAAACCTAAATCACAACACCTCCCTGAACTTTCCCTTTGTCCTAATGTATGGCTGTTCCTCCAAAAAAAAAATCAGGGACATGGAAGATGCACATTGGCAGTCCTCTTCTTCTAATTTATCTGCCGAACAACTTATGGCTCTTAGACAGTTGAAAACACAGACCCAGGTAGTCATCAAGCCCTCAGACGAAGGGGGCAACATTGTTCTGATGTCACATCCACAATACCAACTAATGTGTCACAATGTGCTTAACCACAAATGTTGGTACCATGCTATTGACTTGAACATGGTCTCGACATTTGAAAGAGAATTCCGAGTACTATGCACACAGGCCTACCAGGAAGGCTTGATAGTAAAAGAAACATTGGATTATTTAATCCTTTTCCCCATACACCGACATTTTACACCCTTCCTAAAGTCCATACAAATATCACATGTCCACCTGGCAAGCCTACAATCTCTGGCATTGGGTCCCTAACAGAGAACGCCAGCAGGTTCATCGATTCTTTTCTTCTTTCCCATGTTACACGCTTACCCTTATATATAAAAGATATGCCCGACCTGTTAAAACATGTAGAGGGGACTCACGTTCCCCCGGCGCCTTACTCATTGCCATCGATATAGAATCTTTGTATTCTAGTATCCCAAATGAATGGGATCTGATTTTCATTATTATTATCACTATTGTTTTTTTGTCTTTTTGTTTTCAGAATATGCTATGTTCATTTCAATCCACTCTGAATGCCCCTGATGAAAAGAACTGCACAAAGTGTCCTGAAATACGTTGGGCTGAACATATACTATGCATAAATGAACATGTTTGTAACTTGCTGTTTTTATGACTTATATATTTTCTCTGGTGATGTTTGCACCGCAATCTAACAACTATTTTTAGATACAAATAAATAGATTAATATCAAGACAATTTATGTCTACATTATTTTCTCTGTTGCCTTAAAAGTCCCCAATACCCATGTTGGGGGGTATTTTGTCTTTTTTCTTCACTTAGGAATTAGATCTACTTTAGAAACAAAACAAGAAAACTGATTTTTTTAAAGTACCATCAATGTCCCTGTCTTATATTTTCTATTCATCAGAGCTGTTATTTAGGCTTTCGTTAATGCCAGACTCTTTAGGGGTGCTTTGTGGCTATGTTCCAGCATGAAATCTGGTCTTGTAGCATCTGTGATCTGCATAACATGAAAGTTGGCATCTGTGCTAAAATCGAGCCCTCAACTTCTCACTTGGGCATTTCAATGGGATAATGTGCTATGTGTAGTAACAAACTGCTAATAATCACATGTTAAGCCAACACTGACAGCTCTCCCCAGGTGTGGAACATAACAAGCACAAACTAAGTGCGTTCACAGATAATAGGGCAGAAAGACCACAAGCCGCCCTGAGCACTGATCACCTCAGATCTATGAAGTACAAAATTTGCTGTCTTTACTGAAGAAACAGTTTTCTGCCTGCCATCTGTGTTTGAAGTCACTGCTGCATTAGCATATATTTTATGTGTCCTCCAAAACAGGATTACGACAAAATAGTTTCCAATGAAAACTCATCTTTGTGAGTATGAAGCAGAAGGAGGCATACATCTTCCTTTACACGCAGACAGGTTGGCAGTGCGGCAGCCGGCTCTGATCCTGCAGTGCACATATTGACCGCAGGCCACGCTGATTATGTCTGTATTTATTATCTACACAGTGGGTTATTTTCTTGGTTGGATGGGTTTAAATGGCTTTTGCCTCAATGGCACCCGACAGTGCATGCTGAGGGTAACTGTGATTTCTGCAAGTCTGTCTGGTGTGTGCATGTGTTAGTGTCTGAGCATGTTTGTCTTTGTCAAGGCAGAAAGTCATTTGTAGTCTCTGTACAGCTCTACGCTGCATTGCTTTATGGAGCTGTACATATGCATGTCATTTCATTTAGACTAGGAAGAACAGATTGCCTTATTAGTAAGGGAAATGACCACTGCTTGGCTGTATTAGATCATTTTGATTTGTATTTCAGATTTTCAAATCTATTGTAAATATAGCATAGCATGCACACAGTCATTTGCATAAATATCCAACCTAGGCAACGATATATATATATATATATATATATATATATATATATATATATATATATATATATATATATATATACACACACATGTAGCGCTACCCCCGCAGGAGCCACTTACGTATACTGTTTGTAAGTTGGAACAGGTACATTTTTAAGTGTAGCTCCAGCCAAGTTTTTTAGATAACATAGGGAAGGGTTATCACCCCTGTAACATTTGTTTTGCTGTCTGTGCCCCTGTTCAGAAGATTTCACCTCACCTTCTGTCCCAAAGACAATAGGATTTTGAAAATTTTGGGTTGTTAGGGAAACATGGACTGGTGATAAAGCATCAGTGGAATGGACTTTATAGGCACCAGTTTGACTTGATACTCCCACTTGGATGTGGACTGGCCCAAAAAGGGATGATCGTCGGTCCTGTCAATTAAAAGAAGCTTGTGCTCGACATGTTTCGCAACTTAGTTGTCGCTTCTTCAGGAGCTTCTGTTCTAATTAGAAAAACATTCTGTTACTAAATACAGTATTGATAAGAGTTACACATTATTGTCTATGCATTTTCCAAAAACGTTTGCAAACACACTTACTGCTGCAGATGCCCAAACCAGTTCTCCAGTCACTTTCACGTTGCTAGACTCGGAAAAAGTTCCTCGGAAAAATTATTTTTGACATTTATGTAGGATGTGGCACGTTAACAAAATTGTTTATTGATTGCCACCCTAGGACCCAGCAATCTCTTTCTTTGAAAGCATCAGTGGAGACACCTTTTCCCCATGATAACTCTTACAGGAGTGAATTTCCCTTCCTAGGGGTGGATTTCCTCTCACTTCCTGTTGTCTCCCTCCGTTTGTAAGTAGGAGTCGTTTGTAAGTCGGATGTTTGTAAGTAGGGGACCCCCTGTATTTGGTTTCGTACGCTGCCTCTCAACCCCAATAACTGTCTCAGCCTCTGGTACACCTGATAATAGTGTAAGTGCAAGAACCAATGAGAAACACACACATTATAATAAAACACAGACATTGGGGGTTATTTATTAAAGGAAAATCCACTTTGCACTGCAAGTGCACTTGGAAGTAAAGTCGCTGTAGATCCGAGGGGGACATGCAAGGAAAATGAAAAACAGCATTTTAGCTTGCACAAGATTGGATGATAAAATCAGCAGATGGTGTGTCACTGATTGGTCACCTCCCCCAGTCAGTCCCCTCCCCCCACAGTTAGAATCACTCACATAGGGAACATATTAACCCCTTGATCACCCCTAGTGTTAACCCCTTCCCTGCCAGTCACATTTATACAGTAATCAATGCATTTTTATAGCACGGATCGCTGTATAAATGTGAATGGTCCCAAAAATGTGTCAAAAGTGTCCGATATGTCTGCCACAATATCGCAGTCATGATAAAAATCACAGATCGCTGCCATTACTAGTAAAAATAATTAATAATAAAAATGCTATAAATCTATCCACTATTTTGTAGACGCTATAACGCTTCAACCAAATCAATATACGCTTATTGCTTTTTTTTCCCCAAAAAATATGTAGAAGAATAAGTATCGGCCTAAACTGAGGAAAAATTGAAAAAAAAAAAAATTTTATATTTATTATAGCAAAAAGTAAAAAATATTGTGTTTTTTCAAACTTGTCCCTCTTCTTTTGTTTATAGCACAAGAAATAAAAACCGCAGAGGTGATCAAATACCACCAAAAGAAAGCTCTATTTGTGGAGATTTTTTTTTATTTGGGTACAGCGTTGCATGATCGCGCAATTGTCATTCAAAATGCAAGAGCACTGAAAGCTGAAAAATGGCTTGGGCAGGAAGGGGGTGTTCGTGCCTGGTAGGCAAGTGGTTAAAATCCACTTTTCACTGCAAGTGCACTTGAAAGTTCACTTGGAAGTGCAGTCACTGTAGATCCGAGGGGGACATGCAAGGAAAATAAAAAACAGCATTTTAGCTTGCCCATGATAGGATGATAAAATCAGCAGAGCTTCCCCTCATTTCAGATCTAGCCCTTAGATTTAGAGTGACTGCACTTTCAAGTGCACTTGCAGTGCAGAGTAGATTTTCCTTTCGTAAATAACCCTCAGTATCTCACAAAAGTGAGTACACTCCTCACATTTTTGTAAATATGTTATTATATCTTTTCATGTGACAACATTGAAGAAATTACACTTTGCTACAATGTAAAGTAGTGAGTGTACAGCTTGTATAACAGTGTAAATTGGCTGTCCCCTCAAAATAACACACAGCCATTAATGTCTAAACCGCTGGCAACAAAAGTGAGTACAAAAGTGGATATATTTCCTATCACTGTTCTACGAAGAATCATTTGAGTGTTTGATATACTTTTATTGTCTTATTGATACACTTTTATTGTTTTTTATCCGAAGAAATCGTAGGGCATACAACACATTTTTATACTGCCTAGGACTGGATATATATTGACCTTTGAACATTGCCTCTTTCAGCCATATCTTTCATTGAGCACCTTTGCACTTTATTGCGCACAATATTTAGGTTCAAGGCCCAAACGAACGTCCTGGAACAGGTAGGCTCTTCTTGGGATCCAACTGGTTACCTCACACCGGAAAGCTTCACACCGTCGGTGCACATGCATTTGGATATGCACCTGGGATCCCCCTCTCTAAGGCTGGATGTCCTGACTGGCTGTGGATGCCTGAAATCATGAGAGGCAGCACCTCTCTCCTAGGTCTACTCTCTTCCTCCTGCCAGTAGGGACACAGGGGAGGATGCAAACTGAGCGGCCCTGTGTTTCTGTGTGGAGGGGAGGGGGAATATCACCCTCAGAAACTGACAGGCACTTTCTCCCTCACAGAAGATTTTTGGCTGGCTTGGCCAGGCAGTGGGATATGCAGGGCACCTGCTACACATGTATGTATGTATGTATGTATGTGTGTGTGTGTGTGTGTGTGTGTGTGTGTGTGTATGTATGTATGTATGTATGTATGTATGTATGTATGTATATATATATATATATATATATATATATATATATATATATATATATATATATATGTGTAGTCAAAAGTATTGAGACGCCTTTACACATGAACTTTAATGGCATCCCAGTCTTATGGTTCAATATTGGGTTGGCCTTTACACATGAACGTTACTCAGTAGACTGGTCACGTGTCTGCAGGCTGGGCCTATAAAGAGGTGACAAGCAATGAGTTTGAATGTGTCACCTATGATCTACGTACCTGCCAAGAGAAAGCAGGAGCCCCTCGTGCCCCTGCGTTTTTTTTTTTTTTACCTGCTGGAACCCTGATCAGCTGGTGCAGGTGGACCTACTGAATCCGACTGACCTGAGAGAGTGTGAGAGAAAGTACCTATTTAAGAGCCTAACTGCTGCCGTCCAGAGCGACGGAACCCAACGTAGATGATAACAACAGGCGATAGTGACTTAAGTCGACTGCCGAGACCGCTGTGGGATCAAATGACAGATGACAACACTAATGACTGACTTGACATGTTGCCTTAACTGAACGAACTGCCCGTGACAGGGCCCGGCCTGTTTCGTACCGTATGGGGTGCCTGTGAGCCGGACTCTGAGCACGTACAGGAATGAGGCAACCGTGAAACGAGGCTATCTGCCGGGGTAATTGCTGAGGCCGAACTGTGACATCCAGCTGCCACCGGTCCGACTCCAAGCTCCCCTTTTTTTTTTTGTAGAAATGCGGCCGGCCTAGGGCACGCCGGCGCGAATTCGTACAGGCAGGTGACCAATTAACGCCGGGGCGTGGTAAGGTGACACAGAAATGATATAACATGACAAGGACAAGAGTCAAAGTCTCTCTTTTTTTTTTTTTTTTCGCGACTCCGCCCCTGGCGCATGTATTGAAATGAGGCCGGGCCTAGGGCACGCCGACACGAATTAGTGCGAGGTAGTGACTCAGCATTCAATGCCGGGCGTGGTAAGGTAGACAGAAATGCGATACCATGACAGGGGCAAGAATCAGGATGTACGCAAACCACCCTTTGCAGCTATAAGTGACTGCTACCATGACAGGGGCAAGAATCAGGAATGTACGCAACCAGTGCTGCGATTCCGCCCTTGGCGCATGTATTGAAATGAGGCCGGCCTGGGGCACGCCGACACGAATTAGTGCGAGGTAGTGACTGCATTCATGCCGGGCGAGGTAAGGTGACAGAAATGATATACCATGACAGGGGCAAGAATCAGGAATGTACGCAACCAGTGATGTGATTCCGCCCTTGGCGCATGTATCGAAATGAGGGCCTGGGGGTAGTCGAGGTAGTGACTGCATCTGGATCGCCCCGCTCGGAGCATGTATGGATGCGACCGGACCAGGATCGAAGCGATGGCATGAACGCCCTGTTTAACTGATGCGAAATGATTTAGCATGACCGAATGGCCCGATACGTTAGCCATGTTTGAAATGATGAAATGATTGTCATGCTAACACGTGAAATGTTTCGACACGGTCGAAGTGATTCGTACAATTAGTATGCCAACAGTGCTTCGGAATGTGAATAGCGATTTGGTACGCTCGCTGGCGCCACTGATTCGAATAATAGCAGGACATGAACGATGCGTGTGAGTGCGAACGGCACCCGTGCGTGAGTCGTGTTTGAACGATTCGAAGACTGCGTAGTACGACCGCGTAAGGGAACCCTTGAGTGCCGGATGCGGCATCGGTCGGAGTGTTTCGTGGCGGGCGGCCCTGAATGTGCGTGCCGCTAGATGGCTCCCGATCGTGTACAACCAAAAACGTGCGAGTAAGTGTTTAGGTTTCGAGACAAGCAGCGCGTGGTTCGTGAGCTACGCAGACCACAGTTTAGTGACATGATAAGCAGTGCATGAGAACGTAAAACATGGGAGCCGAAGCCCTACCTGCGACAGCCGAACCAGACTCTTTGAACGAACTGCGACTCGGCGACACGAGTGCGACACGAAGGGACAAACACGACTTACGAACACGGAACGCGGGACTGCTCACGAACCGGCACCAACAGCGCTTGTCTCGAACGAGTCGGTCCTAGATGTCTGACGTATCAGATATCACGCACAGGAAACCGACAAAGACCGGCGGCCTTTGGGCTGCTTAAATACCCTCCGGGCTCCTCCCATAACTTCAGGCCGGTACCCGGCCTTCCAATAACACACTAAAGTAAAAATGAATGGTCACACTACACTCACAAAACTGACACTAAAGTAAAAATGAATGGTCACACTACACTCACAAAACTGACACTAAAGTAAAAATGAATGGTCACACTACACTCACAAAACTGACACTAAAGTAAAAATGAATGGTCACACTGAACTATCACTAGATTCACAGCTAAACTGATATTCTACACTGACAATAGAAGCATGATAGCACACTAACTCGCTAGCAGCACTGAACAGAGCACTGTTTTATTTCTTTCCACTAGGGATGGGCCAACACCCCCCCGGTTTGGTTCGCACTAGAACACCTCGAACAGGCAAAAAGTTCTAGCGAACATGCAAACCCTATTAAAGTCTAGGACACGAACATGAAAAATCAAAAGTCCTAATTTTAAAGGCTTATATGCATGTTATTGCTAAAGATAGTGTATGTGGACCTGGGTACTGCCCCAGGGGACATGTATCAATGCAAAAATAATTTTAAAACAATCGTTTTTTCAGGAGCAGTGATTTTAATAATGCTTAAAGTGAAACAATAAAAATGAAATATTCCTTTAAATATCATGTCGGGGGGGTCCCTTAGTCTGCTTGTAAAGTGGCGCATCTGTGCGATGTGTAGAACAGTGCCGCAGCAATAATGACATTCTAAAGGAAAAAAAAATTTAAACTTCCTTGCGGCTGTAATGTATTGCCAGCTACCTGCAATATAGATGTAAAATCAATGAAAAAAAACAGCGTGGGGTCCCCCCCAGTCCGTACCAGGCCCTTAGTGTCTGGTATGGATTTTAAGAGGAACTGCATGAACAAACAGCCAAACACCCTGATAATTTGGGTGCTTGTAGAGGGAGCGAACAGCTAATGTTTGGCCCAAACTCATGCTCGGGCAAAACCGCTTTGCAATGGCAAAACCGCCTAACTCTATTTAGGAGGTATGGGAGACAGTTAACCACTTGCCTACCAGGCACGAACACCCCCTTCCTGACCAAGCCATTTTTCAGCTTTCATCGCTGTCGCATTTTGAATGACAATTGCACGGTCATGCAACGATGTATCAAAATAACATTTTTATAATTTTTTCCCCACAAATAGAGCTTTCTTTTGGTGGTATTTGATCACCTCTGCGGTTGTTATTTCTTGCGCCATAAACAAAAGAATAGGAACAAGTTTGAAAAAACACAATATTTTTTACTTTTTACTATAATAAATATTCAATTTTTATTTTTTTTAACACATTTTTTCCTCAATTTAGGCCAATACCTATTCTTCTACATATTTTTGGTAAAAAAAAAATCGCAATAAGCGTATATTGATTGGTTTGCGCAAAAGTTATAGCGTCTACAAAATAGGGGATAGATTTATAGCATTTTTTTTTTTTTTTACTAGTAATGGGGTGATCTGCGATTTTTATCATGACTGCGATATTGCGGTGGACATATCGGACACTTTTGACACATTTTTGGGACCATTCACATTTATACAGCGATCCGTGCTATAAAAATGCATTGATTACTGTATAAATGTGACTGGCAGGGAAGGGGTTAACACTTGGGGGTGATCAAGGGGTTAATATGTTCCCTATGTGAGTGATTCTAACTGTGGGGGGAGGGGACTGACTGGGGGAGGGGACCGATCGGTGTCCCTATGCACAAGGGACACACCATCGGTCTCCTCTCCTCTGACAGGAAGTGGATCTGTGTGTTTACACACACAGATCCACGTCCTGCTCAGTTACTGGGCAATCGCGGGTGCCCAGCGGACATCGCGGCTACCGGGCACGCGCATCGGGTCCCCAGCGACGCCCCCTAGTGGCCACAAAGTTAGTGCCATCATATGACAAGAGATGTTTCTTGTCATATGACAGTGGGCGGTCTGAAACTGGTTAAAGCGTTTTTTACTGCAACACTTCATATTCCTGTGGCTGCTGTACCATGTACATGTATGAGAACGTCTCCGGTTCTCTTTGTATTGCTTCCTTTATGTGAAATCCCCAGTGATCCTGCTAGCCCCCTTGCTTTCCTATTAAAACTGATCACACTGAGCAGGAAAGCACCCCCGCTGACTCACCCCCGCTGCACAGCCATTCAGTGGGAAGCTCGGTGTGCTGCTGCTTCTCCTCCCACAGCTCTCATGCAGCTGAGAACAGAGGGAATGTTTTCTTACCAAAAAAGGGAAAAAGAGATTTAAATATTTTTTTTTTTTATAGCTATACAAAAATGCTTTGCCTTTCATTTCTATTTTAAACTGAATAGGTTGTTTTACAAGGTGATCATTTCCTAACACTTTAACTTTTCAAAGTGAATATTCACTTTGCTCATAGAATATTAATTTTCTTAATGAATATTATAAACCTTTGCCTTTTGTTTAGTAAATGTAGCAGCCATGACCCCCTTCCACTTTCGCTGTGTTACAATCATTTTAAAGTGCAACAATTTGGATTTTTGTATACCTAGTAATTACAGTATGTGTGTTTGTTTCATACTTTTGTTGTTGTGCCTAACAGATGAATAGTAAGTCATCTGTCATCTGCAGTATGAGTATGTTGTACCCAGTGTAGTCAGGGTTAGTAATTGTTTTGAATATGCATGTGAAAGGAAGGCTGATGCTTTGTGAGGGAGGTAGAATAGGAATACATCATTGCCATCTCTGCAGGAGAAATGACGGCTGCAGATAATCAGAGAGTAAAGGAAAATGGCCTCGAGCAGGCAGTCAGTCTAATCCTGTTTATAGTCAATCCAACATCATCAAAAGTTTCATAGTACAGAAAGTGCAAATGTGTTGGCATACTGTTTATTTCAGACTACATCAAAATATTTTCCTAAGATCTCTCTAGCCATGTCAAGTTGTTAGGTGGCTGAACAAAATAATGTCAATTAGCCAATGCATAACATGAATGTTAATTTTATTACCATTAGTTGATCATTTTAATGTGTATCTAAAGACAACATTTTTTCCTTTTAAGTTTTTGATAGAATTGGAAATGTTTACAAACCCTGTGTGGTTTGTATTTTGCCATGTGCACCACTGAAGAGATTTGTCTTTGCTTCCTATACTAGAGACATAGCAGGAAGTAATAGGAAATCTCTGTAATTGAGGGGAAACCCCTTTAAGGCTGCGTTTACATCTGTCAATTTCCTAAAAAGGTGACAAAACACACAAAATGCACAATTTTAGAAATGCACTGCAAATACACTGCAATCTTGGGTCATGCTTGCAGTGGCATTAATTGTTAATGGTACTCCAAGCGCATGATAGCAGACGTGTGTTTTGACACGTGTTTGTTGTCCGATAAAACACGCTACAAACGCATTAAAATGCACACTGCAAAAAACACCCAATGCTCCACGACCAAAAAGTTTCTGCAGCTACTTTTGGGTGTTTGTTGCCCTTCAGAGGGTGAAAAATGGGAACATGTATTTCCTCTATGCTCAGGTGTAAATGGAGCCTAAGGGTCTTGTGCACTGGACTGAACAAGCCCAATTGTTTTCAAAGGACCTTCAACACAGGCCTATGGCCAAAAAATGTATCTGCCTTACTTTTTTCAATGCATGTGTTGCAGAAAGCTGAGGTGCAATTACATTAGTTTTGGCTGTCTATACATGTATACAAATCCAATCATTGCGCACGGTGCCGATTACCCCTGTTGCCTGGGCTTCCCCCTGTGTTGTGCCCTGCTGACTTCCCTCCTTCCCCTGGCTGCTGCGGGGGATGTTTCAGATTGGAGAGTGGGGGAAGAGGCTAGTAAATATGTAATTTATCGGCCCCTTCATTTTCTAAATGAACACACTCACTCACTGTTTATTATATGCTTCAGTTTGTGAATGAACAGGTAGCCCCTCATTACAGAGCACTACCCCATTCATTCACTACCCAGTGCAGCTGAGGCTGCAAGGAAAGGCACTTGTGTGTTGAGCTTTGGGGTGCACACCCTAATCCATTAAGCTGTGCACCCTTATGACAATACACCAAACCCTCATACACTGCACATTACTCATCTAAGGGTATCTACTTTCCAAAAAGAGTCATGTTGATGGCGATTGTATTGTCCTGCAGAGGCGTATCTATGGTAAATAGCGCCTATGGTATGCATTGAAATTGTGCCCCTGTTCAAACATCTGATACACCAGTTCTGGCTAACCCAAACATACAGATAAATACTAGAGCTGTTGGGCCTGTAAAGTTAGTGCAGAATAACAAATGTATAGCCCAATGTTGTAGAATACAATGTGTACAACAATGTGTTTATAAGTGGCATGGAATAGATAACATGCAGCATGGCACATAGAGTGAGGCAGTGTGAAATAGGGAATGCACAAGCATGTTATACAGATTAAGGAAGTTTGGAATCTGAATATGTAAAGTTAGGGTGGTGGTTGTTGGTCACGTCTTCGATGTTTCCTTCCTCGTTGGGTGCCAAACAAGGGTCCAATGAGAGGCCTACCACAGGGTGGGTTCTTCTGGGTTATGCTTGGCAGCTTGTGAAGGATCACTTCACATAAGGTACCTTTTCTTTGTGCTGTCTAAATGCCCGGCTGAGTTATTTGAAAATCCTAAAAGATGATGCTGTTAAAGTACTGCACTCAATATGCCAACACATTATGCCAAAGGGTAGTGCACTCAACTCACACACTAGCAAGGTTATGCTGAAAATTCTACAAGCTAGGCTTCAGCAGCATTTGAACTGAGAGCTACCACAAGTAAAAGCTGGATTTCGAAGAGGCAGAGGAACTAGAGATCAAATTGCCAATATTTGCTGGATCATTGCGAAAGCAAGAGAGTTCCAGAAGAATGTCTACTTCTGCTTTATTGACTACAGTAAAGCATTCCATTGTGTGGATTATAACAAGATGGGGCAAATACTGAAAAAAATGTGAATACCAGACCACCTCACCTGTCTTCCAAAAAACCTGTATGCAAGTCAAGAAGCAACAGTTAGAACAGAACATGGAACAACTGACTGGTTCAAAATTGAGAAAGAAGTGCGGCAAGGATGTATATTATCACCATTCTTATTTAACTTATATGCAGAGTATATCATGCAAAATGCCAGGATCGACGAATCACAAGCTGGAATTAAGATATATCAAGAGAAATAAGAGAAATATCAACAACCTGAGATATGCAGACGATACCACACTAATGGCAGAAAGTGAAGAAGAACTAAAGAGTCTCTTAAAGTGGTGTTTCCACCAAAAAAGAAAAAAAAAATAGCTTAAAATTCCTAAAAAAATTTAAAATAAAATAATTGGAAAAAAAATACATTTTACTCACCTCTAAATGCCTGTTGCTAAGGGGTCCCTCGTAGTCTGCCTCCTTCAGTGCCCATGCACTGACATCACTTCCCCTCGGCGCAGTCAGTCATCTGGGACACGTGACAGGTCCCAGATGACTGCGCTGTGTATCACGGCATGCAGTGCCGCTCGCGCATGCGCAGTGGGTGCCTGGCTGTGAAGCCACAGTAAGAATGCCGGCACCGCCTAGCAGAGCGGGGGAAGGGGGGCTTAGATCCCCCGCATTGCTGGACCCTGGGACAGGTAAGTGTCCGATTATTAAAAGTCAGCAGCTGCAGCTGCAGTATTTGTAGCTGCTGACGTTTACATTTTTTTTTTTAAGGGGCACCCCACTTTAATGAAGAAGAAGAAGAAGAGCACAAAAGCTGGCCTGAAATTGAGCATTAAGAAAAGTAAGATTGTGGCAACTGGTCCCATCCCTCCTTGGCTAATAGAAGGAGAAGAAATGGAAATCGTGACAGATTTTATCTTCCTAGGCTCTAGGATCACGGGAGACGGTGACTGTTGCCATGAAATTAAGAGACGCTTTCTTCTTGGGAGGAAAGCAATGGCAAACCTAGACAACATTATAAAAAGCAGAGATATCACCCTACCGACAAAGTGCCTTATAGTCAAAGCTATGGTATTCCCAGTAGTAGCCTATGGCTATGAAAGCTGGACCATAAGGAAGGCTGAACGCCGAAGAATTTATGCTTTTGAACTATGGTGTTGGAGAAGACTCTTGAAATTTCCTTGTATTGTAAGAAGATCTAACCAGTCAATCTTGAAGGAAATCAACCCTGAATATTCACTGGAAGGACAGATCCTAAAGCTGAAAACGCAAATACTTTGGCCACCTAATGCGAAGAGAGGACTGATCGGAAAAGACCCTGATGCTGGGAAACATGGAAGTAAAAAGGAGAAGAGGACGACAGAAAACAAGATGGATAGATAGCATCATAAAAACAATAAACATAAAATAAGCAAGATCCAGGAGGCAGTGGAGGACAGAAAAGCCTGGCGTGCTATGGTCCATGAGGTCACGAAGAGTTGGACACGGCAAAACAACTGAACAACAACAATGCCCAGGGATAAGGCTGAGGCTGCTCTGGGAGAATACTCAACATTAGGATGGGCCTCCACTCTTATGCCCCGTACACACGGTCGGAAAATCCGACCACAAAATCCATCAAATTTTTTCCGACGGATTTTGTCCGACACTGGTGTTGCATACACACGGTCGGACAAAGTTGTCGGAAAATCCGATCATTCTGAACGTGGTGACGTTTGTTGCCTATGACGGGACTACGTAGAGGCTAGTAGCCAATAGCTTTGGTCTTGTAATGTGATCTGAGCATGCGTGGCACTTTGCCTGTTGGAATTCGCTACACACGATCGGAAAAAGTCCGATAGGACTTTGTTGTCGAAAAATTTGAGAGCAGGAGATAAAACTTTGTCCGTCGGAAATCCGACGGAAAAAGTCCGATGGAGCCTACACACGGTCTGAATTTTTGACAAAATCCGACTGTGTGTATGGGGCTTTAGAGATGAACGTAGACCATGCACATTTACACTGCTACTGTTCTCCAGTTAACTCTCGGTTCCCCATGTGAGCCAGTGTCCACAGCCACCTGTCCAGCATTTTCTACTACTTCCTCCCAGTAGTAGAGTGGGCCCCGCCGTGCACTCTGTGTGGGCTCCACACATGCACCTAACTAATATGACCTAAATAAAATAATGGGGTCGGCAACTACCTGGCAAATGAGGTTTCATTTTGAAAAATGTAAAGTAATACATTTGGGTGCTAAAAATACGAATGCAAGTTACTCGCTAGGGCAAGAACCTCTGGGGGAATCTAAGAAAAAAGAGGAACTGGGGGTCCTATTAGCTGACAGGCTCAGAAATGGCATGCAATGCCAAGCCGATGCAAGCAAAGCCAACAGAATATTGGCATGCATTAAAAAGGGTATTCACTCCAGAGATATAACGATAATTCTCCCACTCTACAAGACTCTGGTCCAGCCACATCTATAGTATGCCGTCCAGTTCTGGTCACTAGGGATGAGCCGAACACCCCCCCCCCCCGGTTCGGTTCGCAGCAGAACATGCGAACAGGCAAAAAATTTGTTCGAACACCGTTAAAGTCTATGGGACACGAACATGAAAAATCAAAAGTGCTAATTTCAAAGGCTTTTATGCAGGATATTGTCATAAAAAGTCTTTGGGGGCCTGGTTCCTGCCCCCGGGGACATGTATCAATGCAAAAAAAAAACGTTTTAAAAACTGCAGTTTTTTCGGGAGCAGTGATTTTAATAATGCTTAAAGTGAAACAATAAAAGTGAAATATTCCTTTAAATTTCGTACCTTGGGGGTGTCTATAGTATGCCTGTAAAGTGGCACATGTTTCCCATGTTTACAATAGTCCCTGCACAAAATTACATTTCTAAAGAAAAAAAAGTAATTTAAAAGTACTCGCGGCTATAATGAATTGTGGGTCCCGGCAATACACATAAAAGTCATTGAAAAAAACGGCATGGGATTCCCCCACAGTCCATTACCAGGCCCTTTGGGTCTGGTATGAATATTAAGGGGAACCCAAACCAAAATTAAAATAAAAAAATTGCGTGGGGGTCCCCCCAAATTCCATACCAGGACCTTCAGGTCTGGTATGGATTTTAAGGGGAACCCCCGTGCCATAATTAAAAAAAAAATGGCATGGGGTCCCCCCAAAAATCCATACCAGACCCTTATCCGAGCATGCAACCTGGCAGGCCACAGGAAAAGAGGGCAGGACAAGAGAGCACCCCCCTCTGGAACCATACCAGGCCACATGCCCTCAACATGGGGAGGGTGCTTTGGAGTAGCGAGTAGCGAGTACTTTTACTTTTATTGTTTCACTTTAAGCATTATTAAAATCACTACTCCCGAAAAAACATCAGTTTTTAAAACTTTTTTATTGCATTGATACATGTCCCCTGGGGCAGGACCCAGGTCCCCAAACACTTTTTATGACAACACCATGCATATAAGCCTTTAAAATTACCACTTTTGATTTCTCCCATAGACTTTTTTAAAGGGTGTTCCGCGGCTTTCGAATTTGCCGCGAACACCCCAAATTGTTCGCTATTTGGCGAACACCCGATGTTCAAGTTGAACTTACATTGGGCTCATCCCTACTGGTCACCAGTCCTCAGGAAGGATGTGCTGAAACAGGAGAGAGTCCAGAGAAGGGCAACAAAGCTAATAAAGGGACTAGAGGTTCTCAGCTATAGGGATAGAATACAAACATTGAACTTATTCTCTCTGAAGAGGAGACGATTGAGAGAGGATAAGATAGCGATGTACAAATACTGTATTGGTGACCCTAGCATAGGGAAAAAAAAAATCAGCGAAAAGAAATTAAAAAAGACACGCCACCATTTATTGAAGTTGGAGGGGAGAAGTGGTTTTAACCTTAAACTGCGTAGAGGGTTCTTTACTGTTAGAGCGGTAAGGATGTGGAATTCTCTTCCACAAGCAGTGGTATCAGCAAGGAGCGTCAATAGTTTAAAAAAACTACTAGATAGACACCTTAATGATCACAAAATTCAGGGCTATACAATGTACTATTGACATTAACACAAGTACACTCACACACAACAGGTTGGACTGGTGTCTTTTTTTTCAACCCTACCAATGTAACTTTTGAAATTTCGTACCTCTGTACAGGATGGGAACCTCTGGGGTGCAAATATGCTCCCATTGGTATGGGATGCAGACCGCTGGTGGAAGGAGTGCCAACAACATCTCCCATGCTGCTAGAGGCAGTTCCATCTGTAAAGCCCCATACACACGCGCGGATTATTCGAGGACCAGGTCGGTCGGATCACGTCCGTCGTACTTTGTCCGATGTTGTTGTTGCGTACACACGGTCGGACAACGTTGTCGGAATTTACGGTCTGCAAGAACGTCGTGACGTAAGTCGTCTTCCACGAGACTAGAAAAGGGAAGGTCAGCACCACGTCAGGCACCCGATGGGCTCCTTTTGCTGATCCCGTGTTTATCACGAGTTAGTCGAAGTTTGAGGACTTAAGATTCGCGCTTCTCAGTTTTCTGACTCAGATCATTACTGCTCTTCAGTTTGTGCTTGTCGTGCGTATCTGTTTATTAGTGCGTGTAGTCAGTTCGCATTTGTTGGTCATTGCGGCCTATATCTTGATATAGGACGCTTTGATTTGCACTGCTTATTGTCTGCTCGTTTCTGGTATTCATTTCGTTCTTTCAGGCCTTGCTGTTTATCGGTGCTTTCTGTTTGTCCGTTCTGACCAGCCGACCTTTTGTGAGCTTGTGAGCGATGTTTCCCGTGCGTACTCGTCGCCGAGTTCGTGCTGTACGCGGAATTGGTTTCGGGCTTTTAGCTTTGAGCCAAGACCCGTCCATGAACAGAGTGACGAGGAGTATGTGGACCAAGAATTGGTTGCTTCAGCGTGATCAGTTCTCGCACATGCCTTTGCTTCGTGAGATCCGGGAGAATAATCCTGATGATTTCCGGAACTTTCCGTCTTTTGGCTTTGCTGACCCCTTTTATCAGCCGGCAGGATACCTGCATGAGACAAGCCATCACTCCGGAGCAGAGGCTTGTTGCTACGTTGAGGTACTTGGCGACAGGAAGAAGTCTTCAGGATTTGAAGTTCTCTTCAGGTATCTCTCCCTAGGCCCTGGGAATCATTATTCCAGAGACCTGTTCTGCCATCATCGAGGTCCTGCAGGAGGACTATATTAAGGTAACATTTCTCCTTTACTATTCCATTCTATGTATGCTCTGTTTGCTAATGACTTTTATTTTTGTCCTCCTTCCAGAATTACCATGCTTGCAATATGTTCTAATATGCTGTGCCCCTTTTCTCCTTCATGCATTTTTCCCTTCACTTACCTCCCCAGCATGCTCTTCTGGCCCAATAGACACCTATGGCCTAGTCACTTAAGCAATGTATTTTGTCTGCTGCATAGTATTGTTTGCCCCCAAACACCCCCTAAAACATGCACAAATGTTTGCTGTGTGGTTTACTTCATGTAGAGCCCCTTTTTTTTATTTTTTTTGTGGGGGGGGGGGGCAAACTCATTAGGAACCCCCTCCCCCAACTGCTCTGTCAGATGGTACCAATCCTCTATCTGCTGGCTTTCCCAAGGTCAATACACACTATATACTTACCTCTTTATAGTGGGCATCTTTAGGGATGAATTCAGCAAAGCATGTAGTGCAAGGGGCTGTCTCCATACTTTCCATTTCCTCTTTTTTGGTGTTCTTTCCCTCCTATTAGCTTGCTTGGTAATTTCAGAATGTCCAAATGTGCGTTCCTTTTTTTGGGGGGGGGGGGGGGGGTTGAAATGTTATTTTATCTTTTCTGGGGGCTGCCAATAGTGTTAAGTAAGGAGGGTCTGGCCAAACTAGCACACATTATTGAGCCATTTGCCAATCAATGAAGTGCACAGGGTTACCTGTCCAACACCCCCCCCAAAACCCTAGTTATTGCCAATGGCCCATCAGAAGTGGGGGGATTGATGGGGGGTGAGTAATCTGCGAAGGGGACCCTCTACTTTTATGTGCAAATACTTTCCAGCCTCAAATTTTAAAGTATGCTCTTGTTCCAAGATGTTGATTGTCTAATCTGCTTGCAATGTTTATGTGCAAAGTGACAAATTTTTTTTTATTGTTTCACTCCACAGTTCCCTTCCACGCCACAGGAATGGCAGACTGTGGCCTCCCACTTTGCCAGCCGTTGGGACTTTCCTAACTGCGGAGGGGCAATTGATGGGAAACACGTCTGCATCGTCCCACCGCCCAACTCGGGGTCCTACTATTATAATTACAAGGGGTTTAATAGTGTAGTGATGTTGGCGGTGGTGTCGGCGACATACGAGTTTATGTATGTGGACGTGGGGATGAACGGCCGGATCTCGGATGGTGGTGCCATTGCGCACACGGAGTTCTACTGGCGTCTCCAAAGTGGCAGTCTGTGCTTGCCACCTCCAGAGGAGAATGCTGAAGGACTCCCCTTCGTCTTTGTCGCAGATGAAGCTTTTGCGTTGACTCCCCATCTGATGAGGCCCTTCCCGATGAGGACCCTCACCCCAGACCAGAGGGTCTTCAACTACAGGCTGTCCAGAGCCCGAAGAGTTGTGGAGAACACCTTTGGCATCCTGGCCAGCCGATTCCGCCTGTTCTTGACGGCGATTAACTTGGCGGAATACAAACTGAACCACATAGTTCTTGCCTGTTGCATATTGCACAACTTTTTAAAACGACACAACAGGAACTATGTGGTGCCCGTTGGCCCAGATGTGGAGGGCCCTCTAAATGCTGACCTCACAGCCCTTCAAGCAGCACGTCCAGGCTTGCCCCCTCTAAATGCCTGCGCGGTCCGCGAGCAATATATGGACTACTTTGTGGGTAGGGGGGCCGTTGCTATGCCTGACGATGTGTGAGAGGCATTTTTAAATACATTTCTTTTTTCAACCAACCTATGATTTCTTGTCATTTCTGTATTATTGCTTATTTGACCGTGAATATTTTTCCGTTTGGCTTCGACAGTGGGAATGCACTTTCTGGGCAAAAGGAGGTAACAGTCTCTTCTTCCCAAAAAGATTATTCTCATGTTGTGTGTTTGATACCTAATATTTGGTCTAGAGAAGGTTTGTAGTGCATAACTCACACACAAAATACTCCTTTTCATCACCATGACAGAAATGTGTGTATTCACAAAAATGGTGTGCTACGTGTTTTCAAACAAATCACTGTGGGTGTCATTTACATAAGTCAAATCTACTATGCTCTACAAGTGCAGTGCAAAAGTGCCCTGGAAAAGAAACTTGCAGTGCAAACTGGACTTGGCTTTAGTAAATAACACCCATTGCCCCCCAAATCCTTTACATTTGACATACATAATGCTTGTTTGTATTTAAATAAGGAAGCCACACATTTAGAAATGTAAAAAAGTTTACTTGCAACACATTCAAAAGTGCGTTTACAAACTTCTTGCCAAAACTGACAAGATCTGGGTTATTTACAACATTGTTTACAAACATTCCGCATTTGGTAAAACCAGGCATGGAGCAAAACAGAACCTAGGAACTCGGAAAGATCAACTTTCTAAAGTGAAGCCAAGATCAGACATGACTATATGTTCAAAGTGTGTTTGATCTTGCCTTCATCACATGGGGGGTCACCCCTGGAAACTGGAATTTTAGAACATGCACACAATTTGGTTCTGAAAATGGTCATTAGATGGTAAAACACATGCCTAGAATCTTCAAAAGTGCCATTTTCCATCATGGGGATGAATGGACGTTTTTTGGGGGTGCAACCCCTTCACCACAACCACTTTAGTAGTTCGTAAAGTGGTTGCACCCCCAAAAAAACATTGGCATTCATCCACCATGATGGGAGCTAGCACATGTGGACACAATGTGTGCATGTTCTAAATTTCACGCAGTTCTTAAGTTGCAAATGTGTTCAGAAGCAGCCACAAATGTGTGTGAATTACTTGGTGCGTTTTCAGATTTTTCCTAAAACATCAATGATGTTCTTCAATTTTTGTTGAACATCATTGATGTTTTGCTTTATGTCATCTAGATCTCTATTGCAGACCATTATCTCCCCGATGAGTAAGTGGGCACTCTCTGTGGTAAAGTGCGATTCTTCTTCCACAACATCCACGTCACCTAAAAACAAACAAAAACCAAAAAAATGTCTTGGAAATGAGGCAGGCATACATTGATTAGCTTACCAGTAGCTGTGTTCTCCCACACTCACCTGTTGTGGTGACAAGTTCTCCAATTTCTATGATCTCTCCTTCCTCCTCCTCCTCCTCTGCTTCTGGTTTTTCCCCTTCTTTGGGAGGTGTTGGTTTGGTGGTTTCCTCTGACGTCACGTGTTTTCGCTCCCCTATGAGAAGGTACAAAAGGAAGATTTAGCAACACAATCTATTGATGGCAGAAATAGGAAATGTCAAACATTGCTTGAAAGTGAGGGACAATATTTTTGTTGGGCCAGTTACAAATGACAACAACATGAATGTAGTCACTTTTTAAAGGTGCAAAACTGATTAGCTTTTTGGTAGAATTTTTTTTTTGATGGAGACCCCCCTCTAGTATCCACTGGAGCACATGTGTAGAAAAGCATAATAAAAAGTGGGTTTGGGTGTCCCAGCACTAGTGCTCTAGAGTCCAGATGGGTAATCAGCTACTGGGTGACCTCTCCTTTACATCAAATAAATTGGCTTTACATTCTTGATGACATTTCTAATGAGAACAAACTTCCTTTCTCAAAAAAAAACAACAAACCTCGTATTATAAGTGTCCGAACGATCGAGGTTGAGTACGATCGAATGGACACACACGAACATGACAGTGGCAGAAAGATCGAGGTTGAGTACGATCGAATGCACAGACGAACCTGAAAGTGGCCATTTTGGAATGTACAACTTTGTAAAAATCATAACGCATGGAGCAGTATGCAAGCAAGAAATCAAACACAAAACACAACTACTTACTTTTTTGAAGAACTCGCTTGATCTTTCTGTACTGATCGGCCTCCCTCAGTTTCAGGTTTGACCAGCGTTTCCTCAGTTGCTCCTTGGATCGTTGTACCCCAAAATGATTGTACAGCCTCCTCACAACT
The DNA here is from genome assembly GCA_028564925.1 of Lithobates sylvaticus. Lineage (NCBI taxonomy): Eukaryota > Metazoa > Chordata > Amphibia > Anura > Ranidae > Lithobates > Lithobates sylvaticus. The sequence continues at coordinate 125,796,445 of CM053035.1, read as the reverse complement.
TTAGACATGATCTTGGCCTTGCGGACATTGGGGTTGAGGTAAGGCCCATACTTCCCATCATAGTCGCTCCTCTTTAATATGTCCACCATCTCCAACATTTCTCCAAATGACATATTGGAGGCCTTGAATTTCAGGCTCCGGGATCGGGACGTTTCTGCCTTCGGCCTTTCCTCGTCCTCCTCCTCGTTGGTGGGATATTTGGGGCGCACCTGCTGTGTCCCCGCCATGTGCTCTCCCCACTGCGCCGTAAAGAGAAGGGGTGGGGAATAGACGAGAAAGATCGTCAGGGGCGGGCGGAGTTTGACGCATAGGCACTGTATATAAAACGTCACACGCCTGTGTCGTAGCCACGATCTGTGAGACGAGGGGAGAGAAAGCTCACGCACGAGACGATCGCTATAACGAAGGTACAATTTGACGTTGGTACAAAACTAGCGTAGACTGATTAGACCTTGAGGCTTCTTTATGGAGAAGATTAGGAGACTTTTGACTGACATTATTTATAGTGTTTTGTGTGGTGTTGTGTCTTGCAGAGATTATGGACGGCTTCAACCATGTGAGTTTTTATCCCCCTCTTCATTGATAAATATAGGCAAATATCCCTATTATGGCAGGCAAAACACGGCGACTATAGCAACAGACCAAAGAGGTACGCAGCCATGAAGAAACTTGTGGCATTTGTAAAGCCAACGTTCCCCACGGCAACCGTGGCGAAGTTAAGAGTAAAAATTGCTAACCTGAGGACTACCTATTTCCGGGAGCGCAATAAGGTCCGGAAGTCCCAAGCATCTGGAGCTGCAGCAGATGATGTCTATGCCCCCACGCTCTGGTACTATGACAGGCTCCATTTTCTCAAAGACCAGGCTAATGTCAGGAAGTCACTCTCGACTCTTCCTTGCACGCGTCCTTCCATGCACGCCACCCCTGATGAGGCTTCCGAGGAGCAACCTGGGCCTTCCAGTCTGGAAGAGGTGGAGGAGCCCAGCTTGAGCCAGGTATAGTAGTTTTGTTACCATTTTTGGGAATAATAAATGATGTTCAGTTAATTCACGATCCCCAATTGCTTAGTTCCTAACGTGTTTGACATATCAACAGACAGTAGTGTTGAAGACATTTGGGGCAAGAATCTAAACTGCTGGGCTGAGAATTGTATGGTTTTCTATTTGTAAACATTTTGCAACAGTCACTAGATGAAAATTGTGTGTTTTTGATGAACAAATAACTCAAACTATGTCCCTTTTTCATACACAGGAAGACCTCAGCCAGGAGGTGGCTGTGGAATGTGGCAGTCAGGAGGAGGCAGGGGTTAGTGGCAGCCAAGAGGTGGGTAGTGGCAGCCAACAGGGGGGTAGGCGTAGGAGCCTGACTGTCTCCCAAGTCCCTCCCCTCCGCCTTCCCTACAGAAGGGCGAAAAGGATGGGGGAGGTGGGAGAGTCAGCGCTCCAGCTGATCCGAGATGCTTCAGCCTCCCTATATGCCACACCCACCTATGAGGAGGCCTTTGGCTCCTTGGTTGCCAATAAAATGATGGGTATGGAGGCGGGGCAACGCAGCATGTGTGAGGATGTCATCCTCAAAGTCCTAAATGAGGGGATGGCTGGGGGGATTACCCCACTCACACATGTTTGCCATAGTGACCTTGCTCCGCCTCCTCCTTCTGCCACCCAACCAGCACCAGCACCAAGGCGTGGAAGGAAGTGTACAAGGAAGACCTGAGAGTGACGACCTGGATTCAGTCTGGTCTGAGAGAAGATGGAGGCTCTCGTAGGACCAGAGCCTGGGGACCTAGATGGCATCTGCTGCAGTTTCGGATATTTTGGACTTCAGGACCAGATTGCACTCCCTTATTATTTAGATAGGTACTCCTCAGGCCCCCAATTTTCGACGCTTCAAAAATGATGGTTGCCGTGGGGGTCCAAGGCTTTGCAAATTCCCCAAGTTTCCTCTTTGGTTTGTTGCTGACACCTAAATAAAGGTCTTTTTGATTTGAAATAATCATTGCCTATGTGTTTTACTTTTCTACAATGACAGTTTATTTGTGAGTAGGCAGGTACATTTCACTAATCATAAAGTATAATTAACAAGGGGCACCAACAACCAACAAACTCCTAGTAAATTTAAGCAACAAATACAAATGTTAATAAAGTTGTTTTGCTAAGTTGAGACACACAACCCCCCTCCAAAAAAAATAAAAGCTCCTTAAAATATGTCTTCCAACAAAAAAAAAAAAATGACAAAGAATCCAAAAAAAATAACAAAGATTCTTTTACGATCTGAGTACAAATAAACATGTAGTGTAGAAATCCTGAAAACTAATAAAGAACTAAGTTTGTGAGAAGTGCGGGTGAATAGGAGCAGCTAAAACATGTCATTCTTCTTGCATTGTAAAGAAAAAGAGAATGCGTTGCATTAAAGACATTTTAACATTGCAGCGTGACGAATGTGCTGTGTCGATTAGGAAAGGTAGTTTTACCTGACCGAGCGCTTCCGTCACAGAATTTCTTCTGAGCATGCGTAGCACTTTGTCCGTCGGACTACCATACACACGATCGGATTTGGTGTGATCGGACCTTGTTGTCCAAAAATCTATCCAGCAGGAGATAGGACTTTGTCCGTCGGACAATCCGACGTACACTGTGCATACACACGGTCGGATTTTTTGACAACATTGTCCGATCGGACAGAATCCATGCGAAAATCCGACCGTGTGTATGGGGCTTAACAGGTACAAGCTATCAATAGGCTGCTTGCTACACTTCCGTTACTATAGGTAACTTACTTGTATCTTCACACTACTTAACTCCACGCTGATATCTTCATACCTCAATGTGTCAAGACCCACTCAGTGAACTATGTGTGCCAGGTACTTGCTATACTCCCCCTTCAGTTACTTTAGATCAAAGGACAATGTTTCAATACTTTACTTTACTAGGAAAGGGCAAAATAGTTATATAGTTACATTAGGTGAGGTTAAAAAAAGTCCAACCTATGTGTGTGATTATATGTCAGTATTGCATTGTATAACCCTGTATGTTGTGGTCGTTCAGGTGCTTATCTAATAGTTTTTTGCAACTATCGATTCTCCCCGCTAAAACCATCGCCTGTGGAAGTGAATTACACTTCCTTGCCGCTCTTACAGTAAAGAACCCTCTACGCAGTCTAAGGTTAAATAACTTTTCTTCTAATCTTAATGAGTAGCCGCGTGTCTTATTAAACTCCCTTCCACGGAAACTGGAGGTCACCAGTATGGTATTTTTAAATTAAAATCATATCCCCTCTTAAACGTCTCTTTTCCAGAGAGAATATTTTCAGTGCCCATAAACTTTTTTCATAACTAATATCCTCCAGTCCCTTTATTAGCGTTGTTGCCCTTCTCTGTACTCGCTTCATTTCCAGTAAATCCTTTCTGAGGACTGGTGCCCAGAACTGGACAGCATACTCCAGGTGAGGCCAGACCACAGTCCCCTTTTTAATGCATGCCAATATTCTGTTTGCTTTGTTAGCAGCAGCATGCCATTTCTGAGCCTATCATCTACAGGTCCTTTTCCATCCTTGATTCCCCCAGAGGTTCTCCCCTAGTGAGCAGATTGCATTCATATTTTTTCCACCCAAATGCATTATTTACATTTTTTCCACATTAAACCTCATTTGCCATGTAGTAGCCCACCCCATTCATTTGTTCAGATCTTCTTGCAAGGTTTCCACATCTTGCTGAGAAGTTATTGCCCTGCTTAGCTTAGTATCATCTGCAAATACAGAGATTGAACTGTTTACCCCATCCTCCAGGTCATTTATGAACAAAATAAAAATAGGATTGGTCCCAGAACAGAACCCTGGGGAACCCAACTTTCCACCCTGGACCATTCCAAGTACTCCCTATTCATCACCACCCTCTGAACTCGCCCTTGTAGCCAGTTTTCTATCCATGTACTCACCCTATGGTTCATGCCAACAGACCTTACTTTGTACAGTAAACGTTTATGGGGAACTGTGTCAAATGCTTTTGCAAAATCCAGATACACCACAGGGCTTCCTTTATCTAGATGGCAGCTCAGCTCCTCATAGAATGTTAATAGATTGGTTTGGCATCTATTGGTTTGGCAATAGACATCTCACAGTCCAACAGATCAAAGCGTTATTCTTTCCTGGTTACCTGACTCTAACTACAGGCTTGAGTGCTACTCTGGCATACCTGCTAAGGTGTGGTCCAAGCAATTACAGTCCTTTAGAGACACTCCTAAGTAGATACAAATCCTTCAGTGTCACACTCCAGTGCTGGGGTCTCCCAGGCAAATCCCAGGTAAGGACAACTTTACATTCTGATGTTGATAGCTGGCGTTTTTCTGCTCCTCTCGGATGTCATTCTCCCTTATAATTACACAATTTCTCTTCTGTAAGGGAAGACTTTCTCTCTGGGGTGCTCCTTAGAGGGACGTTTAAACTCTCCCCAGCTATCTGTCTGGGGGTTCTTGTTAGAGGGATGCCTGGACTCTCCCCTGCTACCTTTCTGGGGGTTTTCTCTCTACCCGACCATTGTCCCATATTTATATATCACAGGATTAGTGGGCCAGATCCAGAGAACCCGCCAAAATGACCAAAGAACAGGGAAATACCTTAACTGCTGCCTTCCCAGCTAGGACAGCACCTAACTAAATAGTCCAACCCACCCACACTCATACAACATGGCATATAGAGTAGGGAGATGCGAAATAGGGAATTAAAAAAATAGTGATAGTAAATCGCCCAAGTAGTCAAATGAACCAAACAAATATAGTTGTGAAAACCAACTGCATGCACCCTAAGTGATATCAGCTTCGTCACACATAACTAAAAATACTATGCTGCATTATAATTATAGTGCAAAGAATAGCGATATATCAAAGAAACTATTTAACATTAAAAAATATAAAAAATATAAAAGTGAAAAAAATGGCCACTTGTAACTCAAAGTACATGTGATGATCCCATTCTTCACTGAGAAATCAAATAAATCAGTGCATTCTCCACTAGTGTAATAAACCATCACTAAAAATGAATGTATGAAGGCTTACCAGAGTTTCATGACCTCCTAATTAATAGAAAGGTCATGGAATGTTTGGGTAGGGCTTCTTGTACAACCAAAAAGGCACAATTCGCAGGCGCAAACAATAAAAAATGTGAGATCTCCCCAGAGCTCCCCTGAGGGAGAGGTATGGGGAGGTAGGGGCTTTTAGTGTGCCAAAAGGTGACACAAAAACATACAAGCATGTACAAAAATAGAAATACCATAAAATCAACAATGTTTATTATCCAACATTAAAAATGTTTCATATTTAAAGTGAAAGTAAACCCTCCTATCGTTTTCAGCCAAGGAAGCTGCCATCTTTGCCTCTGTTTAATATATAATTGCTATCATGCTGCACATGTGATCAGTTATAACACCAGCCATTGGATGGTTTGACAGTTTGGTTGAGAGCACAACTAATGGGAGTGAAACTGTTTTATGGATGGGTTTACTTCCACTTTAAAAACATGTAATAAATGCTACCATGCCTATTATACCAGTAAAGCGCTTAAAAATAAACAGAGGGTGACGCGATCTACGTGTTTCGCCCAGGATGGGCTTCTTCAGGATCCACTTCGTATTTACAGCTTTAACACCCAATATTACTGCAGAGAAGAGTGCTGATAGAGGGGGATATCCAGAAATATGAGAATCCTTAGGGAGATATTATTTATTGCCAAAGATATAAGTCCGAAAAAAACCAGGATGGTTGGAATCCAGGATTTTAAAAAGGGGGTATCAACCCACAGGTAGAAATCACCCCAGAAAGGGTCAGTACATCTAACAAAAGAACACTAGCTGAGTTGAAAAGGAAAAAAGTGGTCCCATATATGAAGCCAGATAAAGACAGCATAAAATGTGCTTGTGGTCCTGTCAGGTACATTAACAATGGCAGCATTACCTAGAAATAGAATAGAATGGTCATAACTAGCATGGATAGAAGCTTCCTGGCACATGTAGGACACACAATTTTGATAGTAGATCAGATGCAAAACCACCCAAAGATGTCAGATTGGTCCCACTTTTAGGGCATAGAGGACCCCCAGGGCTGGTTGACAGGACTTCCTTTGATGCCAAACTCCCTTAAACTGGCCACTGAAAGCATAAACAAAGCCCCATGTTCCACATTGTTTAAACCAGATACCACAATTTTATTAAAAACTAGAAACTGCACTTACACTGAAAAAAGGCAGATATAGAGCTGTATAATCACATCAACATGAAGGACACATCAAGATTGCAATTAAGTTATGTACTCCCACCCACTAACCATGGGGTACTTTGTCGCAGTAAGTGGGCTTAAGCACCATGTAGCAATATGGTGTGACCAAATCCCCATATTTTTTGATAATGTTTTTTGATAATGTCTAGGTGTTTTAAATAGCCTTGCAGGAGGTAAATGTCTTTTTTGCATGTGTGCGCTGTAATATTTTGTTCTGTTGTACGGTCTTATGGCTGCACCATCTTTAATGCATCTTTTAGGGTGTGCCCCCCCCCCCCAAATATCTTGTTTGTTAAGTCATGTACTCAGCCTCATCCTGACTGGTTTAGTCAAATACAGTATGACATTCTCAAATTACTCAAAGGCTTTTGGTTTGATAAATGGGTGTGTCTTTTTGATGTGTAGCAATGCTTCCTGATGAAGTGAAGTTATCCTTGTACCTTTCTGGAGCTAGGGATCTTCCCGTCCAGTGTATGCTACAGGGAAGTAAGAGAGTGGCTTGAAGCTTGCGTTCCATCTGAGAATCCTCCCAAAGGTTCTTCACATTTGCCAGCAGCTTCCCTGTCGCTTGCCTGTTTGCCACCAGCTTCTTGTCACAAACCAAAGGAAGTCAGAGAGCAGCCATGTAGATTGTGTTCCACTCTTCCGGCTTACTTAGTGGTCCTTAATATCTCACTAGCAGCTTCTTTGTTGACCTCTGCATAGCTCAAGCCACTTGCTTGCCAAGCTCTGCATATTACATCAGCCTCTTGCCACAAGTAAATGGAAGTCAGAAAGCAACATTTGCATATAGGAAGGCTCTGAGTTTCGGAGATAAGATAGTTAAGAGGGTACTTGATCCCCCCCGAGGAGGAATATCTATTTTCTGGATGGAATTTTTTTTTTCTCCTGTGGATGTTGTAGGGGATGTCTTATTAGTACAGTAAATAAAAGGAGAGATGTGTTTATTTCTAAAACCACAGGAAAAGAGCACACAATTTATGAAATTATCTCCTGCAATTCTACTCATTTAGTATATGCTCTTCAATTACGTGTGGCCATCAATATATTCGCCGTACAATACACCCTTTAAAAAATTGCATTGCTGAGAATGTTTACAATATTGAACTGAGATTTAAGCAACATAGTGTATCGTTTACAATTTTGGGATGTGTTTCCCTCTTGGAGTGGTTTGAATAGAGTTAGAGACCTCTCCAAGAGGGAAATCAAATGGATCTATACCCTTGGTACATGTGGCTCAGCAGGTTTGATTATTGAACAGGATAGAAACTGTCTTATTAGTGATTATTAGCCAGCATACAGTCAATTTTTCTCCCAGGCTCAATGGGATTTTTTATTTTCTGGTGCACGTTTTATATGTAATTTTTTTTGTTTATGGTAACTTTTAATGTGTGTATGTATGTATATATATATATATATATATATATATATATATATATATATATATATATATATATATATATATATATAGATAGATAGATAGATAGATAGATAGATATATAGAGCCATATATATATATACACATGTCATATATTGGAATTTATATGCTGTATTTTATTTTATATAGGTTTGTTTTTAAATATTTACCTTGATTTGACAGTCTAGACACGCAGGGATTTTTAACATGTGGACTCTTGTTTTAGTTTGTTTGTAAGGTAATTTCTTCATTTGTTATGTCAATTACTGCCCACATTTAGTACACATCCTGCCTTGACTGACAATTTAGGGTTGATTTACTAATACTGGAGAGTGCAAAATCTGGTGCAGTTCTGCATAGAAACCAATCGGTTTTCATTTTTTTTCTTTTTGTCAAAGCTGTTAGTTTTGGTTAATCAATATACTTATGTACACTTATAGATCACTAGTATGTTATTACAATTTGTGATTTCTACATATTTGGAATATTTGGGGGTTTTATTAAGGCAGCAGCAGTGATATGTAATTGTAGTTATTATCAGTATATATTATTTTTTCTTATATATTTTTGTCAATTTAATTTTATTTTGGATATTTTTGGTAGTCTTCTTTTCTATACAATTGAAACTAAAAAAAAATGCCTGGTGTTAGGCTTTAGGTAAACCTATATCTTTCCACGGCAGGTGAAAAATTTTACACTAAGGCCAGATTCACTTCTTTCTTATTTTTCCTTCTTTTATTGTATTTTTACACGTTTTATCAACAACTTGCCATAAATAGACCCTGTAATGTGTGTTGTCCACAAAATGGACAAAGCCTGTCAATGCATTTCACACATGTGAATTGCACCATTTTAAACAATGGCTAATCTCTGTAGAACATACAGGTATCTTTGAATCAATTATGCATTGTTGATAAAGGCGTTGACATCTGTCTCAATATTCATTCCGTAAGGGACATAAGTTTTTAATCGTGTGAATCCATGGCCATCTCCAATTTGGAGATTTCCCTGACCAAAAGGTCACCTCTCCAATTAGGCTTGTGTTTATCAATGCCCAGAAAAAGTGTATTGGAAGGATCCCTATTATGTACTAAACGGTAGTGATTGGAGACCGAATGATTCTTAAACCTGAGATGATGTTTGTGATGTGTTCATTCAGGCGCACTTGTAGCGGGCGTTTAGTGCGGCCTACGTACTGCAAGCCACTAGGCATTGCAGCAGGTAGAAAACTCCAGTAGAGGCGCAAGTAATGCACGGTTTGATCGTGAATGTCCTCTGTGTGGCTTGGTGTAGATAGGACAGAGGTGATCCTTCTAGATGGATTAGAGTTAAAACGACAAACTCTACATCGTTTGCATTGATAGAATCCACTCAGATGATCGAAGAAACCTTTACTTCTCACTGGAGGATTAAGAACATTTGGAGCCACTTGACCCTGTAGGGACTGTTGCACCCCTAAGATAACCCTTGGTTGTGGTGGTAAGATACTGCCAAGAATGGTATCATTAGTGATAATGTGCCAATGTTTTCTTAATTAGTTGTTTAATATTATTATGCTGTATGGAGTAAGTTGTAATAAATGGTACAACCGAACTGCCCCAGATGCATTCCCAGGGGCCTTCTCCATCAGCAGTTCTCTCCTCTATTTTTGGCACTTACAACCTTGAGTGTTTCCCGGAGGTCGCCCTCTGAATAACCCTTTTCGACAAACCGACTGACCAAGACTTCGAATCTGCCTGTGTAAGGGAACTGCTGATCTTCAGAGCAATTTCTCCGAAGTCTCAGAAATTGGCTCTTGGGGATTGCCTTTAACCAGGAGTTGTGGTGACAGCTCCCAACTGGAATGTAGGAGTTTCTGTCAGTGGTTTTTAAAAAAGGTGGAAGTGGAAAAAGCACTGTTTTTAATGCTGATGTTCAAATCGAGGTAGTGAACCTCAGACTGGCTGGCCTCAAACTTGAGGATGATTCCTCTTTCGTTGACATTGAGGTCATTCATGAATTTTTCCAAATCCTCATATTGGCCATCCCATAGGAGGAGGATGTCATCTATCTACCTAGCCCAAAGGGCAACTTGGGGTATGTTCTGAGAATAGATGACATCCTCCTCCCATTTGGCCATAAACAAGTTGGCCAAACTGGGGGCATATTTCGCGCCCATGGCTACTCCGGTATCTTGTCTGTAGAAGTTGCCATCAAACCAGAAGTAATTAGATGCTGCTGCAAACTTCAGCAACGACATAAGAAACTTCACTTGCTTTTGGGGAAGGCCAGAGTCCCTATCAAGGTAGGTTTGTACCGCATCAAAACCCAAATCATGAGGGATGATGGTGTACAGGGATGTTACGTCTATGGTTGCCATCCACATCCCACTGGTGGGCGACTTACTAGACAGAAGAGTGATGATATGTCTAGAATCTCTCACATATGAAGGCATGGATCGCACTAGAGGCTGTAAATAGAAGTCTATATATCTGCCCACCCGGGACGTGATGGAATCGATACCACTCACAATGGGACGTCCCGGGGGGCAGACAGGTCCTTATGTACTTTCGGGAGGTAATAGATAGTTGGTGTTCGAGGAGCCTTCGGGATAAGAAACAGCCTTTTCCTTGGCAGTAAGTATCCCTTCGTAAAGCCCTCGGCCACCAAGGCTTCAAGTGCCCTAGTATATTTCAACTTGGGGTCACAAGTTAAGGGGGTGTAGGTATTGGTGTCACCAATTATTCTAGACATTTCGGCCAGGTAATCAGTCTTATCCAGGACTACAATAGCACCCCCTTTATCGCAGGTCTCACCACCAGATCTTTGTTCTGGCAGAGTGATTCCAAACCTTCTTTTAAGGTTTTATTCAGCTTCGCTCTCTTCACCTCCATGGCATCTAAATCCCTAGGAGCACGTCCCTAAACACACGGAGGGGTGGTGCTAGTGCGCCTGGAGGATTAAAAAGGAAGCATTCCTCAAACCAGAGTGTGTGTGAACTCACTGGCTAATCTCTGTAGAACCATCTTAACTAAGGGAAAGGATGCCCTTAAGTGTCAGATTTAAAACATCAACACACTTCCCCCTTTTAAATCTGACACTTAAGGGCATCCTTTCCCTTAGTTAAGATGGAGTTTTCTCCGCTCCCTCTCCTCCCACAACGAGGCGTTGCGCTATTTAACGATACGACTCACTGCACGGCCCTATCCCCATTGAAAATGTCTTGTATGACGAAACGCGTCTGGGAAGGCGTGCAGTGACGTCATCGCGTCCAGCGTCTCTGGAAGGAGGAAGGGTTCGTTTGTAGATGCCGGCCGGCGTCCGTGTTTATTCCATTTGGAGTTTCTTTATGCGCTTTTAATTTCATTTAAATGTGAGTAATTTTTCATCAATAAACTACTCATTATATGTTTAAAAACAATATTATGCTATGGTCTGCCCTCTTTCTTCTCTGGCTATATTTGGATGCACCGCCGAGTGCTACTCTCCGGATCTGATTTCCATACTGGGTCTGGTCTGAGGTCTTGTGTCCGTTGTGAGTGGCAGGCTCTGGGAGATCGTTTGTCTGGCGTCCGTCCCCTCTTGGAAGTTAGGATTCCTATATGGGCTCATTTTGAGTGGCTTCATTTTGCCTACCATCGTTGTGGGAGGAGAGGGAGCGGAGAAAACTCCATCTTAACTAAGGGAAAGGATGCCCTTAAGTGTCAGATTTAAAACATCAACACACTTCCCCCTTTTAAATCTGACACTTAAGGGCATCCTTTCCCTTAGTTAAGATGGAGTTTTCTCCGCTCCCTCTCCTCCCACAACGAGGCGTTGCGCTATTTAACGATACGACTCACTGCACGGCCCTATCCCCATTGAAAATGTCTTGTATGACGAAACGCGTCTGGGAAGGCGTGCAGTGACGTCATCGCGTCCAGCGTCTCTGGAAGGAGGAAGGGTTCGTTTGTAGATGCCGGCCGGCGTCCGTGTTTATTCCATTTGGAGTTTCTTTATGCGCTTTTAATTTCATTTAAATGTGAGTAATTTTTCATCAATAAACTACTCATTATATGTTTAAAAACAATATTATGCTATGGTCTGCCCTCTTTCTTCTCTGGCTATATTTGGATGCACCGCCGAGTGCTACTCTCCGGATCTGATTTCCATACTGGGTCTGGTCTGAGGTCTTGTGTCCGTTGTGAGTGGCAGGCTCTGGGAGATCGTTTGTCTGGCGTCCGTCCCCTCTTGGAAGTTAGGATTCCTATATGGGCTCATTTTGAGTGGCTTCATTTTGCCTACCATCTGGTAAGGAGATTTTATATTGGTGGCGGCACTTTCGTGTGGTGTGGAGCACAGCGGTGTGATAAGAAATTTAACCTGGAGTGCCTGATCTCTAAGAATAGGAAGTCATATCCTAGGATGACATGCAACTCTTGAACTGTTTTATTTACAGGTTTATTCACATGCGGTCTAGTGTGTGATCAGAATACAGGACTTTCTTGTCATATGGTGCCATTGCTAACCACTCAGTTTTCATTTTATTATTACTTCCAGATATTATTGTTTATATTAAGAATTTGTGTGCATACACATCCTCATATAATTTTACCTACCGATCATGTATCAGTAGTTCTTTATTTTAAACAATGGCTAATCTCTGTAGAAGTTGGCTTCTGTTGACTTTGTGATAAGCTGTGATTGGACACAGCTGATCACGTGGTAAAGAGATGCTGAATGACTCTTTAACTTAATCTGTGCTTGGTAGTGTCCAGAGGAAACTGTGTACACAAAGTGGCCGGCAGCAGGTGCGCGATGGTCGTGATCACAGGAGGCCGTCATATGACGGCTTTCCAGAACTGGACGACAGTGCGTCATTCGGCTATAGCGTGGTCGGCAAGTAGTTAAGGAAGCAAAGGTGCTGGCACCCATTTCATCTTTATCATCCAGTGACATCACATGGCCCCATTAATTCATTAACTAGGTATGCCCAGCCATGTAAACAAAGGGGTAGGGGTAACGCTGACGTTATTTACCAAATATGACCACATGGCCCTATTTAGGCAATGACATTGGTCAGGAGCGCATAATGGACAGGCCACTTTACAGAGTACAGACAATATTACACCTTCTTCCCAGTACTGATCACCCCCCCCCCCTCATGCCCATATCCTCAACAGTACATACTCTCCTCCAACACAGAACAGCCCCCTCCACAACACAAACCCCAAAGTACAGCCCTCCAGCACATACTGATCTCATCAACACAGACCCCTCAGCACAGTCCAACTTCCCCAGCACAGACTGACCCCCTCCGATCTAACACAGACCCCTTAGTACAGAAAAAACACAGAGCACAGACCCCCCTTAGTACAGAAATAACCCCCCCTGCACAAACTAGCACAAACCCCTCAGTAAAGACTACTCTCCCAGCACAAATATTTCAGCACAAACCCCCCCCCCACCCCAGCAAAAAACCCTTATTACAGATTGACCCCCTTCCCCCAGAACAAACCTCTCAGAACAGCACAAACCAAGTCCCCCAGCCCAGGATGAGCCCCTAACACAGACCAATAAAGTCGCCCACCTCCCCTCCATTACAGACTCTTCAGTACAGAAATCCCTGCCTCCCCCTCTCCAGAACAGGCACTTCCCAGCCCCCCAGTTAAAAAAAGTACATAACCCTCAGAACTGCTCTCCCCCACCCTAAACTCACTCAGATAATCATACTGTATACAGCAAGAGCTCAGAGTGACTAGGCTTTTTAACATTACTCATTAACTCATCATTTAACATTACTCCCATTAACTTAAGTGGGGTTTGGATTCTGCACCAGAACTTCAGTAGAGTTTGCTAAAACCGTACTCAGGTATGTTTTGGCTCATATATAACAATGACTGCATATACCTAAGTATCCACTGCTGATTAATTAACAATGACTGCGTTATTATTATTATTATCACTAACGGCTGCTATAGCCGCTAGCAATAAGTCTTCTCCCAGTGGGGACGGCTTCCCAGACCCCACCCCCTACCGTGAGAAGACATTTGCTGATTACTCTGCCAACAGGTTCTGTGTTGATGGGGGAATTGTACACATTTGTTTGCACCATGTATGGCCAGCCTAAGCCCCCGTACACACGGTCGGAAATTCCGACCACAAAATCCATCGGATTTTTTCAGACAGATTTTGTCCAAAACTGGTGTTGCATACACACGGTCGGACAAAGTTGTCGGAAAATCCGATCATTCCGAACGTGGTGACGTTCGTTGCGTACGACGGAACTACGTAGAGGCTAGTAGCCAATAGCTTTGGTCTCGTAATTTGATCTGAGCATGCGTGGCACTTTGTCTGTCGGAATTAAAATCGGATTTTATTGTCGGAAAATTTTAGATCCTGCTCTCAAATTTTTTCAGTCAGAAATTCCGACGGAAAAAGCCAGCTAGAACCCACACACAGTCGGATTTTCCGACAACATAATCCGATCGGACTTTTTCCATCGGAAAATCCGACCGTGTGTATAGGGCACAAGACCTATTTTACTGTGTATTACTGAAAGGCACATTAAGGAATGAGTATAGCTTAATGCATCAGAAAAATTGTGCAGGTGTATTTTTACCTGCATTGCAGTAATTTGACAACCCATTGAAATAAATGGTCTGTCTCGCATTATCATGTAAGTAAGTTGTACATTATTGCATTGCGACCTTAAAAAAACTGTGATTTCCACATTGTTTCAATCTGGTGTATGAGAGTGTGTTCCTTCTTCACAAATGTCTATGTAATTCCTGTTTTAGAAACTTAGGAAGGGTGATTCCTTCTCTAGTCATACATTGCTGTCTATGACGCTTGAGAGGAGATATGATTTCAATGTACAAATACCATAGTGGTGACCCCACTATAGGGATAAAGCTTTTCCGTGAAAAGGAATTTAATAAGACACGCGGACATTCGCTAAAATTTGAAGAAAAGCTCTTTAACCTTTAACTGCGTAGAGGGTTATTTACTGTTATGCCCTGTACACACTGTAGGATTTTACGACAACAAAATCCATGGGATTTTTTCCGACGGATGTTGGCTCAAACTTGTCTTGTATACATACGGTCACACAAAGTTGGTCGGAAATTCCGAACGTCAAGAACGCGGTGACGTACAACACGTACGATGAGCCAAGAAAAATTTATGTTAATAGCCAGTGCTGCTCTTCTGCTTGATTCCAAGAATGCGTGGCACTTTGTGCGTCGGAATTGTGTACACACAATGGGAATTTCCGACAACTGATTTTGTTGTCGAAAAATTTGAGAACCTGATCTTAAATTTTGTGTGACAGAAATTCCTATGGAAAATGTGTGATGGAGCCTACACACGGTCAGAATTTTTGACAACAAGGTCCTATCACACATTATCCATCTGAAAATCCTATTGTGTGTATGGGGCATTCGAATGTGTAATTCTCTTCCACAGGCAGTGGTTTCAGCTGGGAGCATCGGTAATTTAAAAAAAAAACTATTAGATAGACACATGAATGACCACAACATACAGGTATATACAAGGTAATACTGACATAAAATCACACACATAGGTTGGACTTGATGGACTTGTGTCTTTTTTCAACCTTGCCTACTATGTAACTATGTCTCACCACTTGCAGTGACATCTGAGCAGACGGACAAGGAGATGCTGCAATTGTTAAGCAGACGCTTACAGTGACCTGAGCTAGCTTTCTGCTCTTATGTGAAGTATCAGGACCTGTGGGTTGGTTTGTATAATATCTTATAGCATCTATTAAGGGATTCACTTGAATTGAAAAGAGAAACACTACAGCTAAATTATGTTAACTACCATGTCATGCCCTTACCATTTATGGCAAAGATTACAAACTTGTCTTCCATGCTAAACAAGCAATATCTTCCAGCAACAGTTTGTAAAATGACTTGCCACAATGTGTTCATAACAACTGCTGTTAAATTAGTTGAGATATCCAGCCTGCAGCAATTCCCAGAAAAGTGGTGGTTTTTCTATGAGGCATGGTCTGAAATTATTTTCTGTAACTTCTCCTGTTTCACATTGTATTAGTTGTGCTCTGTGCTGGAATAACAAATACATCAACTGCTTTCATGTGTTGCCTTTATGGAAAGTTCCAGGGAGTAGAGCAGAGAATTGGGCTTGTAAAGGTCACTGCAGGTTACAAGAGGAGCTTGAGACAATGTTCAGCAGTCAAAATGGATAGATTTGAAAATCCGAACAAATTTATTTAAAGACGTTAAACCTTATTTATGGTTATCTTATGAGCATAAGAGCATTTTCAGACATTAGAAATGTTTTGGACTGGAAAAATATCCTGTGCATGATTGAGGCTGTTAATAGTCTTTACATGTTTGAGAATAGAACAATTACTTAAGTGGTTTTGACTATGAAAACCTCAAACACATTTAAGACTATTAAAAAGTCCTTTCTATGATTCAGAACATCAAAGGTTCTGTAACGCAACTTCCCGCACTCTGCTTGAGTGATTTCGTCATATACCGCTTCCTCCCAGTCCAAATATAGATATCAGATACTCCAACCGCTGACAACAAAAAACAAAGCAATACTCATTCGGTTGCTGAACATGAACTGTTTTATTTTAGATGACACACAAATATATACAGCCGGATGACAATACAAACTGTAACCAGAAACCTAATTAACATGGGCTAGTTATCTAATCATTTACCCAGACTTGGTGACTCAGAGAAATGACTTTTCAGGGTAGACTGGCTGTCTCCTAACTCACAACTACAATACACATAAGTATAAACACATCCCCAATGCTTTGCTAGGAGACAAAGGTGGGTTAATGGGCACAATTAACTATTGGGTGAAAGACCCAATCTTTCTAGATCTCATTAATCATCATTCCTTTCACATACATCTGTCCACTGAGTCCCAAGCTGGCAGAGACCTTCATGTCCTCCTTAATAATGTCCTTTTGCATTACATAACATGATGTCTTCTTAAATGCTTGTAGTTCCCTCAAATGCCAGGGCCCATAGTCAGTAGGCAAGAGGCTGGCATTCAGTCCTCTCCATAAGCCTCTGTCCCGGGTGAGTCTGTCACATTTCTCCCCCAAAAGTCGACTAACAAGGTCCCAGACCTCCACCTGGTCTGGAAATGCGTTAGTCGAGCAGAGTGAACTCACATAGTCTGTCTGCATGATCTCCATTCTTGGCTGCAATGAATAGTTGACCTCAGTAGGTGTGGGGCAGAGCTCATTGACTCTCTGTCTGGCTGCCAGCACTTCAGCTGGGTGGGTTTTAACATTCCAGGGCTCGGTCTGCTGCTGGGCAGAGGGGCCGATCACCCCAGCTTCCTGAACATGTAGAGACACTGTAGGTGTTAGGCAGAGGTCAGCGGTGCTCTGCCCTGTTGCCAGTGATTCAGCTGGGAGTAGAAGCTTTACTACATCAGCTTGTCGCTGGAGAAAGGGGCCGACTGCCCCGTCTCCCTGGAACTCCACAGTTGTTACCAGTGCTGGGCAGAGGTTGCCAGCACTTCTGCTGGGGACTCCACATACTCTGCTTTGACTAACCATTGGGGCAGGAGGCTGGATTCCTCCACTCCCAAACTTTTTAGCTGCCATTGGGGAGGTGAGGCGGCTGCTTCCTCTTTCATTCCCTCACCTGGCTGCTAGGAAGATATGTCTGTGGAACTGTCTCCCAGGTGCACAGATCTTTGCTGGGGAGTAGGGATGGGCCCGGTGCTCGATGCGAACCCACGTTCGCATCGAGCACCGGGCGTTCGCTCGCTCGGCGAGCCCAGAACTATTTGGGCCGTTCGCATCACATTCGTGTGATGCGAGCGGCCCCGCAATGCATTGCGGCCAGCACGGCCGGCGCAGTGCATTGCTGGCTGATGATTGGCCAAGCATGCACTGTGACCCCGCATGCTTGGCTAATCACAGCGCCGGAAACTCGGAGAGCAATAATTGGCTACAGGCAGGACGCCTGTAGCCAATTAAAGCTCAGGGGCTTTAGTACACGCCCCACCATTTAAAAGGCCGCCACGCCGTCGGCCCCGGTCACATGAGTTCCGGCTTTAGGAGAGATCAGTCTGCTGATTCTGTCTTTGCTTGATTCATTGCTCCAGAAAGATTTGCTCTTCTTTGCTAAACCATTGGCTAGTTCTTTGCTAAACCATTGCTACCCAAGTCATTGATCGTTCATTGCTGCTGATTGTGTTTTTAGCTGCTGCTGGGGATTAGTCTGGTGCGTGCTTACTGTTAGTACAGTATTGCAGTAGTACCAACCGCAGTGCTGTTAGCACAGCATTGCACCCCAAAGGCACCCATAGGACTTCTAGTGTGTTAGTGGCAGCAAACAGAGCTCCTATATTTTCTTCTCAGCAGCACCCATAGGACTTCTAGTGTGTTAGTGGCATCACACAGAGCTCCCATATTTTCTTCCCAGAAGCACCCATAGGACTTCTAGTGTGTTAGTGGCATCACACAGAGCTCCTATATTTTCTTCTCAGCAGCACCCATAGGACTTCTAGTGTGTTAGTGGCATCACACAGAGCTCCTATATTTTCTTCCCAGAAGCACCCATAGGACTTCTAGTGTGTGTTAGTGGCAGCACACAGAGCTCCTATATTTTCTTCTCAGCAGCACCCATTTTTTATACTATATACACTACCGACTACAATGGCTGGAAGACCGCCAAGGAGAGGCAGAGCGTGCCGAGGCAAGAACACAGGGCAGGCAGGCTCTGTTTCTAGAGACAACAGTGCTAGCCGTGGACGTGGTCGTGCATCGTCATCAGCACGTGGCCATGGGACACGCTTGTCTTTGTTTTCGGCAGCTGGACATGTGGAGCCGCATCATGCCGAAGGCTTGGTAGAATGGATGACCAAGCCCTCCTCATCCTCCTCATCCTCTCTCACCCAGGCTCAGGGTACTGGCAGAGCAGCTGCCAACGCATACTCAATGGCATCATCAGCCACCCCTTCCCTAGACCCACCATGTCCTCCTGAGGAGTCCCCCGAACTCTTTGAGCACAGTGTTGGGTACATGCTCCAGGAGGATGCCCAACGATTCGAAGGCTCGGATGATGATACCCAGCTTGAGGAAGTCAGTAGTGTGCACGCAGAGAGAGGGGATGCTGAAGGACAGCAATCTGGCAGTACTGTTCCACCAGCTGCAGCTTACTGCCAGGTTTGCTCTAGTGGTGAAGAGGGGATGATGAGGTCACTGACTCCACGTGGGTGCCTGAAGGGAGAGAGGAGGAGGAGGAGGAGGAGGAGGATGTGGCGTCACATGTCCAACGAGGCAGGATGCCCCCTGGATGCCAGCTAGAGGCCAGCACAGCAACTGTACCACACCGCAGAGCTCCGCCTGTGCAGGGCGCTGCCTCTGCATGTTATCAGAAAAGTTCTTTGGTGTGGACCTTTTTTGAGACGAGTGCATCAGATCGCACCACTGCTATTTGCAATATTTGTCTCAAGCGTATCTCGCGTGGCCAAAACATCAGCCGCTTGGGCACCACAAGCATGAGCAGACATATGTCGACCTGCCATGCAGCTCGTTGGCAAGCACACATAAAAGACCCACACCAAAGAACAAAGCGGACCTCTCCTTGCTCCTCATCAGCTGGGATCTCCATCCCCACTATATCTTAAGTCCTCTCTGAAAGCTGCTCTGAGAGGACTGAAGGTGTAGAATTAGGTGTGTCACAACCAAGTACTTGCAGTACACCGACATCCGATTGTAGCAGGCAAATTTCCTCTGCCCCAGCTTCTGGACCGTCGAAAGAAGTATACTCCCAGCCATCCACATGCCCAGCGGTTGAATGCTAGCTTGGCTAAATTGCTAGCACTTCAACTGCTGCCTTTTCAGTTGGTAGACTCGGCCCCCTTCCGTGAGTTTGTTCAATGTGCGGTTCCTCAGTGGCAGGTTCCCAAACGCCACTTTTTCTCACGGAAGGCGATTCCGTCTCTCTACCGGCATGTGGAAGGCAATGTCCATGCCTCACTGGACAGGGCGGTCAGCGGTAAGGTGCATATTACCGCTGACTCATGGTCCAGCAGGCATGGACAGGGACGTTATCTTTCTTTCACGGCCCATTGGGTCACTCTATTGGCAGCTGGGAGGGATGCAGGACAAGGTGCAGTAGTGTTGGAGGTTGTTCCGCCACCACGCCTCCAAAATGCTACTACTGGTGTGACACACCTCTCTCCTCCACCCCCTCCTCTTCTTCTTCCTCCAGTGCTCTGTCCTCGGAACCAGCGGTGCTCCGTAGGCGTACAAGGGGCTACGTGAGTACGCAGGCAAAAAGATGCCATGCCGTGCTTGCGCTGGTGTGTTTGGGGGACAGGAGCCACACTGGGCCAGAGGTTCTGGCAGCTCTGCAGGGGCAGGCCGAGAGGTGGTTGACGCCACGCCAGCTTAAGCCAGGAATGGTCGTTTCTGACAATGGCACCAACCTCCTCTCCGCCCTGCGACAGGGCAGCTCACCCATGTGCCCTGTATGGCTCACGTCCTCAACCTGGTGGTGCAGCGGTTCTTGGGCAGGTTCCCAGGCTTACAGGATGTCCTGAGGCAGGCCAGGAAAGTCTGTGTGCATTTCCGCCGATCTTATAATGCCAGTGCTCGGCTGACGGAGCTGCAAAAGGAGCTGAACCTGCCCAAGAACCGCCTAATATGTGACATGCCCACCAGGTGGAACTCAACGTTGGCCATGCTGCAGCGACTGCACACGCAGCAGAGGGCCATCAATGAGTACCTTTGCGACTACGGCACCAGGACAGAGTCAAGGGAGCTTGGCTTTTTTTCCCCACGCCAGTGGAGCATGATCAGGGATGCATGCACTGTCCTCTCACCATTTGAGGAGGCCACGAGGATGGTGAGCAGTGACAGTGCATGCATCAGTGACACTGTACCTCTTGTCCACCTGTTGGAGCATACGCTGCGTGGGATAATGGACAGGGCACTTGAGGCAGAACAGAGGCAGGAAGAGGAGGACTTCCTTGCCTCTCAAGGCCCCCTTTATCCAGACAGTGTTCCTTCTGTCCCACCCATCACACAGGAAGAGGATGAGGAGGAGGAGGAGGAGGAGGAGGATTGTGTGAGCATGGAGGTGGAGCCTGGCACTCAGCATCAGCAGCAGCAGTCTTTTAGGGATGATGTACAGTCCCAACAAACCAGTGGACTTGTACGTGGCTGGGAGGAGGTGGCTGGCGATCATGTCATCCTCAGTGACCCAGAAGACTCCGGACCGAATGCCTCAGCTAACCTACGCTGCATGGCCTCCCTGATCCTGCAAAGCCTGTGGAAGGATCCTCTTGTTCTTCGGATCAAGGAGAGGGACCATTACTGGCTGGCCACTCTCCTTGATCCACGGTACAAGGGTAAGGTTGCGGACCTTATCTTGCCGTCGCAGAGGGAGCAGAGGATGAGACATCTCAGGGAGGCCTTGCAGAAAGGTCTGTGCAACGCGTTCCCAGAAACTGGGAGGTTACAAACTCCTGGTCCTGGACGACGAGTTGCTGAGGCTTCGGTCAGTAGCAGAAGGAGCGGTGGGGAAGGTGGACGTCTGACCGATGCGTTCAGACAATTTTTTAGTCCGCAGCCCCAAGGTATGATCGGTTCCAGCAACCATCGCCAGTGTCTGATATACATGGTGCAGGAATACCTAGGGGCAAGGTCAGACTTGGACACCTTTCCCACCGAAATTCCTCTGGCTTACTGGGTCCTGAGGATGGATCACTGGCCAGAGCTTGCACAGTATGCAATTGAGCTACTGACCTGTCCTGCATCCAGCGTTCTTTCCGAACGCACATTCAGTGCTGCTGGAGGATTTGTCACCGATCATAGGGTGCGCCTGTCCACCGACTCGGTTGATCGACTGACCTTCATAAAAATGAATCAGTCTTGGATCACCACCAGCTACCAGGCACCTGAAGCGGATATAACGGAATAATTTATAATGTCACATCCCTTCAAGACTGCCTATGCTGATGCTGAGTGACTGTCCTGTTATGTTCACTGACTATCCTCTTCCTCCTCCTCAATGATCCATGCCACCACACCAGTGCCTAAGGCACAATTTTTCAGCCCCTGTATAACAGGGGCGTGTACTTACAATTTTTTTTAAAAAATGCTTCGCAACAGGTGTGACTGCTGTGCTCCAAGTACAGTATCTGTGAGGGGTTGCAGTGTTGTGGCACCAGCACCAGTGCCTAAGGCACAATTTTTCAGCCCCTATTGGGGCGTGTAATTACAATTTTTAGGCAATGCTTTGCAACAGGTCTCATTGCTGTGCTCAGAGTACAGTATCTGTGAGGGGTTGCAGTGTTGTGGCACCAGCACCAGTGCCTAAGGCACATTTTTTCAGCCCCTGTATAACAGGGGCGTGTAATTAAATTTTTTAAAAAGATGCTTCGCAACAGGTGTGACTGCTGTGCTCCAAGTACAGTATCTGTGAGGGGTTGCAGTGTTGTGGCACCAGCACCAGTGCCTAAGGCACAATTTTTCAGCCCCTGTTGGGGCGTGTAATTACAATTTTTAGGCAATGCTTTGCAACAGGTCTCATTTCTGTGCTCAGAGTACAGTATCTGTGAGGGGTTGCAGTGCTGTGGCACCAGCACCAGTGCCTATGGCACAATTTTTCAGCCCCTGTATAACAGGGGCGTGTAATTACATTT
This sequence comes from Lithobates sylvaticus, assembly GCA_028564925.1. Lineage (NCBI taxonomy): Eukaryota > Metazoa > Chordata > Amphibia > Anura > Ranidae > Lithobates > Lithobates sylvaticus. Next base: position 125,774,122 of record CM053035.1, on the reverse strand, counting down.
TTTTAAAAAGATGCTTCGCAACAGGTGTGACTGCTGTGCTCCAAGTACAGTATCTGTGAGGGGTTGCAGTGTTGTGGCACCAGCACCAGTGCCTAAGGCACAATTTTTCAGCCCCCATTGGGGCGTGTAATTACAATTTTTAGGCAATGCTTTGCAACAGGTCTCATTGCTGTGCTAAGAGTACAGTATCTGTGAGGGGTTGCAGTGTTTTGGCACCAGCACCAATGCCTAAGGCACAATTTTTCAGCCCCTGTTTAACAGGGGCGTGTAATTACAAATCTTGATCTAATAGTTCACAGCAGGGCCCATTCCTGCGCCCACCAAGAATAACTATGAGGGCCTACAGTCTTGTGGCAACACCGTCCACCACAACCACCACCACCGCCAAAGGCCCAATTTTTCTGCCCTGTTCAACAGGTGCATGCAATTCCAAATCTTGATCTAATAACTCACAGCAGGGCCCATTCCTGCACCCACCAAGAGTAACTGTGAGGGCTTACAGTCTTGTGGCAACACCGTCCACCACCACCACCAAAAGCCCAATTTTTCTGCCCTGTTCAACAGGTGCATGCAATGACAAATCTTGATCTAATAACTCACAGCAGGGCCCATTCCTGCACCCACCAAGAGTAACTGTGAGGGCTTACAGTCTTGTGGCAACACCGTCCACCACCACCACCACCCGCCACCCCCCCCCCCAAAGGCCCAATTTTTCTGCCCTGTTCAACAGGTGCATGCAATTCCAAATCTTGATCTAATAACTCACAGCAGGGCCCATTCCTGCACCCATCAAGAGTAACTGTGAGGGCTTACAGTCTTGTGGCAACACCGTCCACCACCACCACCGCCAAAGGCCCAATTTTTCTGCCCTGTTCAACAGGTGCATGCAATGACAAATCTTGATCTAATAACTCACAGCAGGGCCCATTCCTGCACCCACCAAGAGTAACTGTGAGGGCTTACAGTCTTGTGGCAACACCGTCCACCACCACCACCGCCAAAGGCCCAATTTTTCTGCCCTGTTCAACAGGTGCATGCAATTCCAAATCTTGATCTAATAACTCACAGCAGGGCCCATTCCTGCACCCACCAAGAGTAACTGTGAGGGCTTACAGTCTTGTGGCAACACCGTCCACCACCACCACCACCACCACCAAAGGCCCAATTTTTCTGCCCTGTTCAACAGGAGCATGCAATGACAAATCTTGATCTAATAACTCACAGCAGGGCCCATTCCTGTGCCCACCAGTCGTGTGGCTACACCAACATCTAATAGGGCAAATTTCTGCAGAGTATATACGGCAGGCCCCTACTTTCAAACATCCAACTTACAAACGACTCCTACTTGCAAACGGAAAGAGAAAACAGGAAGTGAGAGGAAATCTACCCCTAGGAAGGGAAATTCTATCCTGTTAGATTTAATTTGGGAAAAAGGTATCTCCTCTCTACTGATGCTTTATCACCAATCCTTGTTTCAATTCAAACCCCACTTTTCCAAAAACATTTGTCATTGGGACGGAAAGTGAGGTGACATGTTCTGAACAGATGTGCAAAGACAGCAAATGTTACAGGGGTGATAACCCCTCCCTATGTTCTCCAAAAAGCTTAAAAATAGATTTTTTTGGGATGGAGCTACAATTCATAATGTACCTGGTCAGATTCTACTTAAGAACAAACCTACACTTCACAGGCATACTTTAGACACCCCCCAGGTACCATATTTAAAGGAAAATTTAACTTTTTTTTTTCACTTTATGCATCATTAAAATGACTGCTCCCGAAAAAAAACGTTAGTTTTTAAAAGTTCTTTTTGCATTGATATATGTCCCCTAGGGCAGGACCCGGGTCCCCAAACCTGTTTTATGACATTAACATGCATATTGGCCGTTGTAATTAGCAATTTTGATTTTGAACGTTCGCGTCCATTATAACGAATAGGGTTCGAAAATTTGCGCGAACTTTCGGTCCGTTCGAAGGTTCTGGTGCGAACCGAACCCGGGGGTGTTCGGCTCATCCCTACTGGGGAGGAAAGACTGCTTCCTCCACCCTGGCTGACTGTTGGGGAGGGGCGACAAACACCTCCTCTCCCTTCTCCCCCTGTATTCTGATCTGCTGCTGGGAAGTAACCGCCACCTTCTCACCCTGAGCCTCCGGAACCCTCTGTCCTGTGGCCAGCGCTTCAGCTGGGGACGCTCCTTGTAACTCCACAGATACTGCTGTTGGTGCTGGGCAAAGCTCAGTGAAGTTTGGCCCTGATACCAGCTTCTGCTGGAGGCTCACCAGATTGTTCTTCTTCAGCAGAAAAGTCTATCAAATCCCCTGTCTCTGCAACTGGTGTCTGGGGATAGAGGTTCACCGTCTCCTGTCCGTGGAACACAGAAGTTGTTATTGGTGCTGGGCAGAGGTTAGCAGAGCTCTGCCCTGTTGTCAGCACTTCCGCTTTGGGGATCGCAATCTTTAGATTTTCCACTGCCGATTCTCTGGCATGCTGCTGGACAGGTACATTCCTCCATCCAACCTCGTCTTGTGCAGAAACAAGTTCGTCAAGGTCAGTCAGCACTTGCTGCATCCGCCATAAGATCTCCGCGTCCATAGCTGCGGGACCAGGCTGGCAAAGCACACTGTTACTCTGCCACATTGCCGACTCTTCAGCCAGGATTTCAGAGTTGTCAGCTGGTATTTCCTGATGGTCCCAGGCAAAGGGAGCCCAGACCTGCTGCTGAGCAGATACTAGCATCTGTCTGTAGGCAATCTCATGCTCCCATTCCGGATTGGCTAGAAACTCCAAATCTTCCAGTGCCCGGGGACCTTCTGAGACATTCAGCATCCGTTCTCTGTATTCAGAGATTTCTTCCAAACGCCACTCCAAATCGCTGCCAAAGTCAGGGTCCTGTGACGCAATGTCCCCCAGTCCGCTTGAGTGCTTTCTTCATATAGCGCTTCTTCCCAGTCTGAATATAGATAGTTGTTGTCAGCGGTTATTAAATCAATGAATCAATGAATAATAATAATAAACAAAAAAATTCAATTATTATTATAATTATTTATTGATTAATTTCTATCTCCAGATATCTACCTGCGCCTCTCCTGAGGAAGTGAGAATTACCTTGCGAAACACATAGAGATCATTCGCGCAGCAGCTCTAGATTAATTGGGGTATCTGTATGGTGCTTTCAGGTCCCGCATATCAATTTTTTTCATATGAACTCTATGCAGCACCATTCATGTTAATCATTTATGTCCTCTTTATCATTGGGGTACATATGTTTTTAAATGTATGATAATAAAAAAAATCCTATTTTTACATTTACTGTCTGAGGTGTGACTCTTTAAAAAGCGTCAAAACGTTTTTTTCTGTGTTGTACATAAGAATTTGGGACTGAGACACTACCTCAACCCTTCTCACATTAGCTCTCATTGTCTGTCCCAGTTTAGCAAAGTATCCACCACACCAGCAGCACTCTGTGGTCACAGAATGGCTCCTTCACCATCTGCTCATGCTGCTGTTTGTCAGAGGCTTCAGGGAGAGACTGAAGGGGCCCCTTCCACCATAGATGCATGCAGCTATGCTCTGGGAACTGTTGAGGGGGCTATCCATTAGGGTTGAGCGAACCCGAACTGTAAAGTTCGGGTCCGTACAAAACTTTTGGGTGTCTGGCTCCCGGACCCGAACCCGAACAATTGACTGTGTGTTCGGGTTCGGGTCCGGTGTTCGGCGATGTATTGGTGCCTTTTTAAAAGCTGCAGGGCAGCCAATCCACATTAGTTTCACTAGTGTGCCCTTAGAAGCCATCACAGCAAAGCCTACTAATGGCATGGTTGTGATTGGCCAGTGCAACATGTGACCCAGCCTCTATATAAGCTAGAGGCACACAGCACAGCATGTCACTCTGCTTTACACAGTGTAGGGAAAGGTTTTTGGCTGCTGTGAGGGAGAGAATTACATGCTAGGAGTCAGTCCACATTCCTGAAATATCTTCTAATTAGTCAGCGATCTACATAGATAGAGAGTGTAGGTCAATGTTCCTGTGTCTGTTTTGAGGGAGATAGAATTATCCAGATTCAAAAATCAATTCTAAGACCTGGTTGGGTTGCAGTGCACACTCTTTTTACACTGCCATGAGCCCAGTGCCAGACAAAATATAACTTTTATCTGCAAGCTCAGTGCACCAGCACTGCATATGTTACTGAGAGATACACGCTGTACATACCGTGGGTGTATTCTGCTATTACAAAAACATTGCAAAAAAATAAAATTTTGCAGTGTTTTCTGCATGTTTGCAGGAGTGTGACATATTCAATCGATCTATTTTGCTTCTATTGTGCTATTCCGAGTGAATTTTTTTTTTCATAGCATTTTCTGCAGTTTTGCAGTTTTTGAGATACACGCTGTACATACTGTGGGTGTATTCTGCTATTGCAAAAACATTGCAAAAAAAATTAAATTTTGCAGTGTGACATATTCAATCTATCTATTTTTCTTCTATTGTGCTATTCCAAAAAAAAAAAAAAAAAAACGCCACCTCAACCTCCCACTCCATATGGACCTCGTCCTCCTAGGTCAAGATTATAATTTTTTTTTTTTTTTTTATTTCCAAGTATTTTATTTTCCCACTATCTTATCCATTAAATTGAATATTTTTTTCCAGAAAGGGCGTATTCTGGGGCATTCCCACCATATGTGTGGCATTGTGCCGTTGAGTTTCTGAGGTTCTTAAAGCGGTGTTTCACCTGAAAAAAAAAAAATTTAAAGTCAGCAGCTGAGGAAAAAGTCGCTGCTGACTTTTAATAAGTACACTTACCCTCCCAGGGCGCACGCAATGTCGTTTTTTTCGTGGAGGCCAAGATGTCCCTCGGCGAACCGGATCCTGCACCACCATCCTCAGTAATGGAAACGGCTTCCCGTTTCCTACTGCGCATGCGCGAGTCGGCGCGCGGACTACTGCGCATGCGCGAGCCGGCGCGCGGACTACTGCGCATGCGCAAGTCTTTTTTGTGAATGGGGAACGCGGTGTGTTGTGGGACACAGTTCCCACAACACACCGCGCCCCATTCCATAGAAGACGGAAGGAGAGAAGATCACCGCGGCGCTGGAGGAGGCAGATTAGGACGATCTGCCTAGCAACAGCCATTTCTGGTAAGTAAAAAAAAAATTTAATTTTTTTTTTCATTTTAAATTGTTACTAATATTTTTTCAAGTTTTTGTTTTCAGGGTGTCCCACCACTTTAATGACTTCCTGTACCTCTTCTGCTGAGAAGGGGGCCTCCAGCATATTATTTTTTTTTTTTATATGTTATTTTAAGTTATTTCCCTATCCACATTTGTTTGCAGAGCACTTGCCATGCTCTTAACAACATTGTGTTGCCATTTGCAGCCCTCTAACCCTTTCCATTACTTTTTTACAGCCATTTTAGTCTTCAAAAGTTCGGGTCCCCATGGACTTCAATGGGGTTCGGGGTCAAGTTCGGTCACCAAACCGGACTTTTTTCCGAAGTTCGGCCGAACCTGCCGAACCCGAACATCCAGGTGTCCGCTCAACTCTGCTATCCATTCATTACTGTTGTTGCTAACAGTGACAGATCCGCTGAGAACAGGACACCATGTTCACCCCATCCATATCTATACCAGCCCTACACAGCACCTCTACCAAATCTATACTGCACCCATGCCAACTCTTTACCACTGGTATAATGAGCTGTCACTTCTTCTGACCTGCATCTGTATCAAGTCTATAGTACACCTCTACGGCATGCAGGTTCAATAAGACTTTGATTAGTGCACAAAGTGCACAAATTCTTCTTAAAGTCGGCAGAAGAAACATCCTAAGGGCAACCCGGTCCATTAACCTCCTCTGTTTCCCTATACCCTCTCTTGTCTTCTCAAACATTGGCTGTGCTTACCAGATGGTTTAGGCCTACCATTAGTGCACTCTGGCAGTATAACTCTCCCTAGTTTATAGATCAAGTCTCGTTTCTGCTCACTGGTGCACTTCAGGTGGCATTGTTATTGTTTATTCTGATCTGGATGGCAAATGTAATTCTATGTCTTGTCCTAATCATTAATCACCCATATGCTAAAGTGTATTATTACCCTTTGTCATGAAGATCCTGCCAGAAACTTAAACCCGGGCCGTCCTGGCCCTCAGATTCCACTGCGCATGCGCGCCCGGGCGCGTGCACGTGTGCGGCCGCGCACAGGGAGACGGGCGCGCGCTCCAGTTAGCGCCAGTCAGCCTATTTAAACTTGGCCTGAACAGACGGTCCCTGCTGTCTGCTCTACAGCGTTGTGGTGTAACTAATCTGATCCTGATTCCTCTGTCCTGTTGACCCGGCTTACCTGTGACTTCCCAGCTATCTGCCTGTACCCGACCTCGGCTTGTTGTGACCATCCTTCTGCCTCATCCCTTGTACCTTGTTACCAGTCTGATTCCTGACCTGACTTCCTTTGATGAACTTTGATTACCTGTATTGTTCCTGTCCGGTCTGCAGTCTGATCCCTGTAATGAACCTGATCACCTGTACTGCTCCAGTCCGTTCTGAGGTTCTGTTTCCTGCACCAAGTCTGATCACCTGCATTGATCCAGCCTGTGCCAAAGCCCTGCTTCCTGTTTGCCTGTTGAACCAGCTTACCTGTTCAGTTCCATCCTGCTCTGCTGTCCAGTCTGCTAAGCTGTCCATCCAGACCCATCCTGCTCTGCTGTCCAGTCTGCTAAGCTGTTCGTCCAGATCCAGCCAGCTCTGCTATCCTGTTTACCTGTTGAACCAGCTTGCCTGTTCAGTTCCGTCCTACCCTGCTGTCCAGTCTGCTAAGCTGTCCATCCAGACCCATCCTGCTCTGCTGTCCAGTCTGCTAAGCTGTTTGTCCAGATCCAGCCAGCTCTGCTATCCTGTTTGCCTGTTGAACCAGCTTACCTGTTCAGTTCCATCCTGCTCTGCTGTCCAGTCTGCTAAGCTGTCCATCCAGACCCATCCTGCTCTGCTGTCCAGTCTGCTAAGCTGTTTGTCCAGATCCAGCCAGCTCTGCTATCCTGTTTGCCTGTTGAACCAGCTTACCTGTTCAGTTCCATCCTGCTCTGCTGTCCAGTCTGCTAAGCTGTCCATCCAGACCCATCCTGCTCTGCTGTCCAGTCTGCTAAGCTGTTTGTCCAGATCCAGCCAGCTCTGCTATCCCGTTTGCCTGTTGAACCAGCTTATCTGTTCAGTTCCAGCCTACTCTGCTGTCCAGTCTGCTAAGCTGTCCATCCAGACCCATCCTGCTCTGCTGTCCAGTCTGCTAAGCTGTTTGTCCAGATCCAGCCAGCTCTGCTATCCTGTTTACCTGTTGAACCAGCTTACCTGTTCAGTTCCGGCCTACTCTGCTGTCCAGTCTGCTAAGCTGTCCATCCAGACCCATCCTGCTCTGCTGTCCAGTCTGCTAAGCTGTTCGTCCAGATCCAGCCAGCTCTGCTATCCTGTTTACCTGTTGAACCAGCTTGCCTGTTCAGTTCCGGCCTACTCTGCTGTCCAGTCTGCTAAGCTGTCCATCCAGACCCATCCTGCTCTGCTGTCCAGTCTGCTAAGCTGTTCGTCCAGATCCAGCCAGCTCTGCTATCCTGTTTACCTGTTGAACCAGCTTGCCTGTTCAGTTCCGGCCTACCCTGCTGTCCAGTCTGCTAAGCTGTCCATCCAGACCCATCCTGCTCTGCTGTCCAGTCTGCTAAGCTGTTTGTCCAGATCCAGCCAGCTCTGCTATCCTGTTGCCTGTTGAACCAGCTCATCTATCTGCATATAGTCTACTCTGCTATCCAGGCCTCCACCCTGTCCGCTGAGTTGACTTGGTCACTCCACCGGTCTGTTGATCCTGCCAGGCACCCGTGCTCCTCCTCACTCCTGGGTCTCCTGTCCCCATACCAGGGAACCAGGAGTGGGAGACGCAAGGGAGGTCTCTCTCTGCAATACCGGGCTCGCACCACCAGGTACGTGACACCCTTGCTATTAATGTTTTTTTGCTTGTCTTGTTATCAACTTTATTGCATGACAATATATTAGGTTTGATTTTACTAACTGATTTGGTGTCTATTTCTGTGAAACTGCATTATTGCTGGGTACAGTCATTTATTGTGCTATTGTGTGTAGTTCAATCAACTTGGTGTTTCAGAGAGGTTGAGACCTTTGAGAAGGTTGAGGCCAAGAATGGAGAAGACCCATTTTAACCAGCTACTTTTTTGGGGGTGGCGCTACACATGGAATAATTCTAGTATTTCTCAAAAGCAATCTTTGACTCACATCACATGTAAAAGGAATTATAAAACAATTAACTACTTCTGCATCTATTTAATATTCAGTTTAATCACTGTTCCATATAACTCAAATCTGCTTCTCTTTTTCTAAACTTAATGATGGAAACTTGCCAGGGGAAGTGTACCCAGGAGAGAAGCTTTAACCATGACTCAGTGAAAGATAGGTAGATTCCTGTTTTACTTTGATCTCCATAAGAGGTGCTGTATCTCCTGTAAGGCAACCTGCTAGAATAGCAGCAGAAGATACTTAATAAAGTTGTTTTATAAAAATAACTATTTAATATTAAATATGTATAAATCATTTTAGATACTGTTGTTCTGTCTCAAGGACATTCAGCTAAACCATTCTTATCCCATAAACATGATACCATATTTCTTCGATCGCAGTTTATTGGAACAAGCTAGGTGAAACTACAAATAACAAGAATAAACCTTGATAAATACAATATCCCATAAATTTAGCATACATTTCAAAGACAAATATACACAGTACAATATGAGACAGTAAACACTCACTTTTTAAGTTCAATGAGGGATTGATGGTAAGAGATTGAAACAGGACATCTTGCAGTCTAGAAAAGCATGATGAATGTGTCTCTTCCTGTGAGACTTTACCCAGAATACTTTGCTTTCCAAGTACTTCCTAGGTTATAAACTTTAATAACAACATTTACACAATAGAAACAATACCAAAAAGGGACGCTAGATGGCGCCTACGCTCTGCAAATGATTCCTATAAAAAGTAACAACATTAAATGTCATTTACAACAACACAAATGCAGATAATCAGAATATATCCATCTGATGGGCAGAACAACTGTTACTACCACTTTACTCTACTTTTAAATATTTTTTCTAGGAGAGTATTTCATAATCCAATTCACTCAAGAAAGAGGACTGCTCAGTGTTTTCTAATTGACAATTTTTTCTTGGAAACGTTAGGGTTTCTTTGATGTCTGAAACCATACTGACATAGAGGGGTCTTGTGACTTTGTTTCTATTGTAGTATCAACCAGTGGATATTGGCATGACTAATTTCAGTATTGGGCTCAGACCTTTAGCAGTCTTCAATTTTGTCATGGGCGTTAAAGTACATGCAAATCCTATCTGGATGACTTAGTCAAAGCAAGGAATTGCTAGCAGGGATGGTATTACTTTAAAGAAATTTGCAGATTAAAAATAATAAACATGACTTTATATTAACATGTTAAAGCTTATGGGAGATTTTAGTGATTGGTTTACATACTATACTAAAGGCTAAATCTCTATAAGCAGTTACAATGGCCACTGCCTATTTGAAAAGGATTTCTATACCTCTTACCATCCTTAATCGAATGGCTTGTTTATAATAACTTGTGAAAAGCTTTAGGTAGTTATCTGCAATTTCAGCTTTCTTGAAGATGACTGCTATATAATACATTCACTCCTAATGCATTGTTTTTCATGTATTACCAGTGCATTCAATGCCACTAGTATTGATAGTATTGTCACTAGTATGCAATGTCACTAGTATTGTATACAAGAAAAATCATTTACTCTGTCAAAAGAGCAGCCAATGGAAATACTTATTCCCTTACTTATCTGAAATGTCACCTAATATCTTGGGGATGATGGAAATCTCAAAACTAGAGGTAATTCCAGTGGCATCAATGGCATATTGTTGATCAGCATAAATCTTAGACACTCACCTGAACAGTATATTCTGATGAAATAGATGCTGATCCATGAAACTTTTTGAAACAAATGAGATACTTCTCTTCTCAGTACTGTTATGACAAACTATTTGTACTATGGGATATACTAACTGCTTAGAGTGATAGTATATGTGGCAGCATTTGTTTTTTTTTTTTTAAAGTGTTTTAAAGGTGATTTTATATATATATAAGTTCAACATTCAATTAAATATTTACAAAAATGTGAGGGTTGTACTCACTTTTGTGAGATTATATATATATATATATATATATATATATATATATATATATATATATATAATATATGTCAGTATATATATATAAATAACATCTACTTTTTCTCATATGATTTGTTATTTAGAATGTTCTATTAGTGAAATAGAGCAGGGCTCAAAATTTCAAGTCCTGAGCTACTAGCCCGGCCTTAAGGCCGCTTTCACGTGGTAAAATCAGGCGTCTTTAAAGTTGCAGTAGTGTGAAAGGGGCCTAAGAGTTGCTCGCCACCATTTGCCCCACCCAACCCCCACCCTGCCCTGCCCTGCCCCGCCCCTAAATTCATACCTAAACACGCCCTCGCAAATTATCTCATGAAATGACACTGTTAAATGTTTTATGTGGAATTAAGCTACAAAAATAAATATTAACAACAACTTTAACAATATTAACATAGAGCATATTTTATTGATCTGACTGATAAATAAAATAAGTATAAAACATGATTGGCTAGATACTGTGATCCAGTACAGCGAAGAAGAAAAAAAAAAGCATCTGAAATGCATTTGGAAATGCATCAAAAATGAGCGGACGGAAATGTATCTGGAATGGATCCGGAGGACAGTTTTGTGGTGTGAACCGGGACTTCAGCCGCCTCCTCATAGAAAAAAAAAAAGCATGTCGCACTACAAAAACACACTGATGAACAATGGAATACATGCATTCCCATTTTGACAGAATGCATAGGAAAACACAAAAGTAGCGCAAGAACAACTTTCTCAAATTGTGCCGCACCAAACCGCATGCTACTGCGGTTACCATGCCACCTTGGTGGCTGCAATTGATGTGTTTTGGGTGCAGTTACAAATTAATGGTTCTGCGTGCATCTCTCAAGGGCAGTGCATTAACGCGTGGTGCAGGAAACCAGCATGAAATGCGATTTTGCCGCAACACGTTCTAGTCTTAACTATCCCAACACTTTTTAGCAAGCTGCGCAGTGTCTCATATAGGAAGGCAGGAGAGGGGAGGTTCACTGACAAAAATACACTTTTACTGCACATAAGTGAGGTGCCCTTTCTGCTCCAGCTATCATCAGACTGGATGTAAAGTATGCCATTGACATGAGAGGTTGTAGTGCAGAGGAAGAAACCCCTGACCTGGAACAAGCTTGCAAACATAGCTCTGAATGAGAACATGCCACATAACTGACCTCTAAGGATTCCACCACTCTTGTCGCACAGGAAGCCATCACCATTTCCTGTCATGTTACTCTGAGGAAGTTAATACGAATGGTAGCTTTGGAGACACCTTATTTGTATCTGGTTGCCATGGGTAGAGTGGCTGTCAGTCTCAATTGTGGTGCGCTCACCTCCCCGCATCCCACCCCGAGCCAAGCAGACCTGCACCCTGCCCGAGCAAAGCCAAGCTGAGCTGGCCCACCCCCCCCTCGAGTTGAGCAGGTCCCAAAAATGTGTCAAAAGTGTCCAATTTGTCCGCCGCAATAATCGCTGATCACCGCTATTACTAGTAAAAAAAAAAATATAATAATAATAAAAATGCCATAAATCTATCCCCTATTTTTTAGACGCTATAACTTTTGCGCAAACCAATCAATATATGCTTATTGCGATTTTTTTACCAAAAGAAGTAGAATAATACATATCGAACTAAGCTGAGGAAAAAATTATAATTATTTTTTATTTTTTTTTGGGATATTCATTATAGAAAAAAAGTAAAAGATATTGGGGTGATTTACTAAGAAGAAGGCACTGCACCAGTTCATACATTAATTGGTGCACCGGAAAAGTCATTTATCTAATGTGCGAACCGGCGAACATTGAAGCGCAAACAGTGATAATAAATACCCGCATATGTAAACTACAACTGTCGCTAGGGTAACTGCAGGTTTCTCATTGATAATAACACACACCCAATACAATTGGTTAATTTCATCTCATTGGATGTGTCTTGTTAGGCAATTAGTAGTGTGTTCTTAGTTAATTAACCCTTTTGATGCTAATCTCATTCCTATGACATCTAATATATCTTTGAAATTTGTTTTTTTTCTTTTTTTACCCAAATCTTTCAATACATTTCAAAGAACAGAGAAGTGTTTCTAAACTCAATAAATCATTTTTTTCAGATCTTGATCTTTAAGGCTGGATTCACACCTAGGAATTTTTGGTGCTTTTTTCATTTTGCAGATTTGCACTACAGTCCATTTAAAATGGTTTCCTATGGAACATGTTCTGTAGTGCAAATCTGCAAAATGCAAAAAGCACTAAAAATGCATAGGTGTGAATCCAGCCTAAAGGTGACCATACACTGCAATCAGATAGATCTTAAATAAGATTGATTTAGTGCAAGAGCCAGTTGATTTCCTAAATTTGAATTAATTGTTCAAATGCGTCTTCCTATTACCTATTTTGCCTAAATATAGAGTTGTACAGAGATTGGCCAATCAGATTTCATAGTGCATGACCATCTTAAGTGCCAAATTTGGAATGTAGATATGCCATGACCCACTTATTTCGTATTTTCCAAACTATATTTCTTGGGCATTATACAAGGCACCTGAAAAAAGACCTTTGTTCAAGACATGCTAGAGTGATATATATAGATATATATAGATATATAGATAGATAAATAGATCTATGTGTTTTGAGGCCAAATCATTTAGACATACACACATGACCCACACAAACACCACACCATGTGAAAATAATTAAAAAATGATCTTAATTTGCAAATAAGGGTCATCTCTTCCTCAGAGAACAGTGATTGGGGCATGGTGGTGGTGTTGGAATTATCAAAGAATTGTTTGTGCCTGTTCTCCATCTTATAGGCTTAATTAAAGACACTTATTGCAAGATGGGGATTATATCCTTCACAAACATAAACGTTGTTTTCTTTCTTATAACTATATATGGTAATATTCTAAGATTGTAAGGTTTGCTGACGCAGGCAATAAAGTTAAGCATACGCTAAGAGACTTATGACTCCTGTAACTTCCTCTTTTTACTACTATTAAAAGCTAAGTCTGTGGTCACCAGGTGTGACTCCTCAGTTGAATCTATGCATGTAAGGACCTCACCCATATGTATCGATACCTATGAATAAAGCTTTTTTCTTGCTACGGACAGGGAGTCTTAATTGATCTAAGGTGACCAGGAGATTTTCCTGACAGTGGGAAGAAATTGGCAGCAGTACAAGCAAATTCCTGGAGGGGCGTGATGTCATTCCGGTGTGCTGGCCACCGCTTCCGGGAACCAGATATGTGCCATGGGTACATACCGCCGCGCACACAGCAGTTGAACATCTCACATGCACAGCGGTCGGGCATCTACATGCATTTGGCGCATCTAGCTGCAGGAACCCAATTTTTATGGAAATTAATCGTAAAGCAGATGCAGATTTCCAGGACTGGACTAACAAATGTTTCTAGTGAAAGGCAACTGGTGTTTTCTATTAAACAAGGTCTAAACGGTCCATTGACATGCATCACAGTTGAACTTAGGAATGTGTCTTTGCAAAGTTAAACTAAATGAAATCCTTTATTATTTTTGCTTGGGGATAGAGTGCAGAGGGATTAGAAGTCTTGTCAGTTTCTGAGGATGCCTGCACCCCTGATAGGGTGAAGACACCTCCCAAATTTTGCCAGTTTCTCTTTCAAATTTATTCACTTCCTGTCACATAGCCAAACAGGACGTAAGGGTAAAACCTTACAAATGTCTTACATTGGGTTCACACAGGTCAGTCTAAATAGTTTTCCCATTAGGTAAATTGCACTCTAGCATTTTGCTGTGTACACCCCAAATTATTAGGCATCTTGGACTTTGGGGTTTATTTACTAAAGGCAAATCCACTTTGCACTACAAGTGCACTTGGAAGAGGGGGACATGCAAGGAAAAAAAAAAAAAAAAAAAAAAACAGCATCTTTGCTTCTACATGATTGGATGATAAAATCACCAGTGCTTCCACTTATATCACAGAGTGGATTTGCCTTTGATAAACCCCAAAATACCTAATAATTTGGAGTGAAATTTGCGTAATGGGGACACTAGTTAGATTGACCTGTGTGTCCCCAAGGAAAGACATTGGTAAGGTTTTACCCGCACTTCCTGTTTGTCTATGTGACAGGAAGTGAAGCCAATTTTCAGAAAAGGGACACAAAGCCCAACCTAAAAAAGACAAGAAGGGGTACTAACACTCACTTGGCTTCCCTCAAATGCCTACAATTAGAATAATCGGATTGTCTTGAACTAGATTTTAGCTCAGTTCTCTAAATCAGTGGTTCTGAACCCTGTCCTCAAGTACCCCTGACAGGCCATGTTTGTAGGTTTACCTTCATCTTGCACAGGTGCTTTAAATCAGAGTCAATGGCTTGGTATTTTGGACAGCTATTTTAGCTAAGATAAATAACCAAAACATGTCCTGTCAGGGATACTTGAGGACTGAGGCTGAGAACCACTGTGCCAAAATGGAAAATTGAATACCTCTCCGTAACTTTCCTTTCCTGGTGCCTATCCATGCATATGCTACCATGAAAGCACCAGGAAGTAGCTTTTAGACAAATCACTAGGGATGGGCAAATGGTTCGGCCCGAGCATAAGTTTGGGCTGAACTTTGGTTGTTTGGATGTTCGGGTGAACACCGAACAATATGCGGTGTTCGGGGCAAATTCAAAAGCTGCCGGAACACCGTTAAAGGCTATGGGACACTAACATGAAAAATCAAAAGTGCTAATTTTAAAGGCTTATATGCAAGTTATTGTCAAAAAAAGTGTTTGGAGACCTGGGTCCTGCCCCAGGGGACATTTATCCATGCAATTTTTTTTTTTTAAAACAGACGTCACGTAAATGGGTGACCCTGCCCCTCTCTGACACCACGGGTGCTTCCCCGTGGCGTCAGAAGGGGGTGGGGTCACCCATTTACGTCACCGGGTGGCCCCGCCCTCAGCTATATAAGAGCTGTCACAGAGAAGACGCGTCAGGAGCCTCCCGCTTTTTTTTTTTGGCCCGTTGGGAGGCATGATAGAAGATGAATAGACATTGCTGGACATTGTTATTTATTTTTTTTTTTAATAAAGGACTTGTCCCAAGCTGTCTCTTGTCTTTTTTACCATTTTTGACACTTTTTTGTAAACTGGTAGGGGTACAGTGTACCCGATTACCAATTCTCATAGGGGGCAGGATCTGGGGGTCTCCTTGTTAAAGGGGGCTTCCAGATTTTGATAAGCCCGCCTCCCGCATACCCAGACAACCACCGGGCAAGGGTTGTGGGGATGAGGCTCATGTCAGACCCCAAAGAACCCTCCCCATGTTGAGGGCATGTGGCCTGGTACAGTTCAGGAGGGGGCGCTCTCTTGTCCCCCCTCTTTTCCTGCAGCCTGCCAGGTTGAGTGCTCGGATAAGGGCCTGTTATGGATTTTGGGGGGGACCCCTACACCATTTTTTTTATTTGGCGCAGGGTTCCCCTTAATTTCCATATCAGACCTGAAGGGCCTGGTATGGATTTTAAGGGGACCCCCACACAATCTTTTTAAAAATTTTGGTTCAGGATTCCCCTTTATATTCATACCAGACCCAAAGGGCCTGGTAATGGACTGGGGGAGAACCCATGCCCTTTTTTTCAATGAGTTTTATCTATCGAGACCCGACAATTCATTACAGCCGCAATCAGTTTTAAATGCCAATTTTTCCTTTAGAAATTTCATTTTGCTGTGGTACTGTTCTAAACATGGGAAAAATGCGCTACTTTACAGGCATACTATAGACACCTCCCAGGCATGATATTTAAGTCATATTTAATTTGTATTGTTTCACATTAAGCATTACAAAAAATCACTGCTCCCAAAAAAACTGCCATTTAAAAAAATATTTTTTTGCAATGATACATGTCCCCTGGGGCAGGAGCCAGGTCCCCAACACTTTTTATGACAATAACTTGCATATATCCAGAGGTTGTCTTTGGGAAATAGATGTATGAGTGCTGTTAGTATTGCTGAAGAGGTTGAAAGAATGGGGGATCAGCCTGACAGTGATCATACCATACGCCACACAATGCATCAAATTGGTATGCATGGCTGTCATCCTAGAAGGAAGCCTCTTCTAAAGATGATGCACAAGAAAGCCCACAAACAGTTTGCTTAAGACAAGCAGACAAAGGACATGGATTACTGTAACCATGTCCTCTGGTCTGATGAGACCAAGATAAACTTATTTGGTTCAGATGGTGTGAAGCGTGTGTGGCGGCAACCAGGTGAGGAGTACAAAGACAAGTGTGTCTTGCCTACAGTCGAGCATGGTAGTGGGAGTGTCATGGTCTGTGGCTGCATGAGTGCTGCTGGCACTGGGGAGCTACAGTTCATTGAGGAAACCATGAATGCCAACATATACATATACTGTAACATAGTACTGAGCACGATCCCCTCTCTTCAGAGACTGGGCCGCAGGGCAGTATGAAAAAAACATGAAAATGCCCCAGACAAACCTCCAAGACAACCACTGCCGCTAAAGAAGCTGAGGGTAAAGGTGATTTGGCCAAGCATGTCTCCAGATCTAAACCCTGTTGAGCATATGTGGAGCATCCTCAAACTGAAGGTGGAGGAGTGCAAGGTCTCTAACATCCACCAGCTCTGTGATGTCATCATGGAGGAGTGGAAAAGGACTCCAGTGGCAACCTGTGAAGCTCTGGTGAACTCCATGCCCAAAAGGGTTAAGGCAGTTCCAGAAAATAATGGTGGCCACACAAAATAATGACACTTGGGCCCAATTTGGACATTTTCACTTAGGGGTGTACTCACTTTTGTTGCCAGCGGTTTAGACACTAATGCCTGTGTGTTGAGTTATTTTGAGGGGACAGCAAATTTACACTGTTATACAAGCTGTTCCCTCACTACTTTACATTGTAGCAAAGTGTCATTTCCTCAGTGTATCCAAAGCTATAATAAATAATTTACAAAACTGTGAGGGGTGTACTCACTTTTGTGAGATACTCTATATATATATATATATATATATATATATAAGAATCAAGACGGGACACGTACTTCAATTTGCGAAATCCTTTACTTCATTTTTTCAAAAACGCACAGCTTATTTCAAAAACGCACAGCCACTGTACAGTTACGAGCAAGGCTCTTCGTCAGGCTATCTCTGGCTTGTGTAGCATACTATCTCAAACTAAACATATATATACCAAACTCAAGAGTTCAACACACAGGTGTATGTCACAGATCACTAATCAGTATTAATTGAAAGCTTCAAAATTAACCCCATCAGCAAGATAAAGTATCCAACCAATTAAGATCACCATACATTATACAAGCAATCGGGTTGTTCCAATTCGGTAACTAGTCATGATACCATGAAAAAGCAATAACAATTATCTCATATTTCTGCAATAATTCTTCTTCACCAGATTCCAACCGGAGCATGCAATGATACTGCTCCCAACATTTTCTGCAGGAAAAGAAAGGGTCATTGGTATCAAAATCGCATAGCATCATGACCACCAGAAAAATCTTATATCAGTATCAAAAATTAGTAGAAGTCAAAACAATGCAAAAATAAATAAAAAGTTCATGCAGCACCACCAATCATATATCGTGTGTCATAGGAACAAATATAAATCATAATCTCTGTTCATTCCGCTCGGGCTCAAAGATTTTAATCGGTTAATCCACCAAACCTCCCTCTTTCTCAGTTTAAGGATCCGATCACCACCTCTTTTGTCCCTAATAACTTCCTCAAGGACCATGTATCGCAAGTCAGAATCGCAGTGCCCCTTTTCCAAAAAATGCTTGGATACAGGGAAAGTCGGCTGTTTTAGTCGAATTGTACTGCGATGCTGTGTGATCCTGTCCTTGATTTTCTGTGTGATCTCCCCAACATATAATAATCCGCAGGGACATATTAGAATATAAATAACATAAGAGGACTGGCAAGTATAAAAGCCATTAATAGTGATTTTATCACCATATGTTGGATGTATAAAATGGTCACCTTTAACAAGTAAACTGCATTGAATGCATTTCAAGCAAGGGAAGCATCCCTTCCTTTTGCTGCAAAGGAATGTCATTTTAGATACCTTTTTCTCATCCCTAAATTCTGATTTTACTAACCAGTCCCTTATGGTCCTGTTTCGGCGATACGCCCGCATGGGAATTTGCTGTAGGATTTCAATCTGGGGGTAAGATCTTTTCAATAGGGGCCAGTGTTTTTTTATAATATTAAATATCTTTTCACTATAACTATTAAACTGAAAACTGAAAGGGAGTTTAGATTTATCCATATCATGGTGCCGATTCCTGACCACTACCACATCATTAATTACCTTTGCAAGCTCCTGTCTAATTAGATTATCTGGATATCCCCGTTCTTTAAATTTGCAACACATCTCATCAAGTCTAACTCTTCTTATAGTCTCATCACTCACTATCCGTTTCACCCTCAGTAGTTGGCTTTTTATAATAGATCTAAAAACATGAGGTGGATGGTAGCTGAAACGGAATGGAGTTCCCTCCAACATTTATTTTAAACTGGATATCCGGAGAGAAGCCATTCAGTATCTTATCAAAAGCCATAAGGGATTCAATGTTGCCCCGCCACACTGCAAAGACATCGTCTATATACCGCCACCAGGTGGCGCAGTGTTGCTGAAAAACCTCATTTACAAATACATATTTATGCTCGAACTCATTCATAAATGAGCAAGCGTATGGCGGGGCAACATTGGATCCCATGGCAACACCATTCTGCTGCACATAGAATTGATCTTTAAAAAGAAGATGATTATTTGATAGCAGAATGTTAAACAAGTTTTCAAACAGTCTAACTTGAGCCTCAGAATAAGTGTCACTACGTCTAATAAGTCCAATGGCTGCATCAATTCCTTCCCTATGTGGAATACAGGTATATAAACTGGTTACATCCCAGGTTACAAGTATCTCATCACCCTGACATAACGGTGTTTTTCTAATTTTAGATAGGAAGTCCTGTGTATCTCTAATATAGGATCTTGTGTTCCTGACGAGGGGGGACAGGACCCTGTCCAATAGACGTGCCGTCGGGACAAAGATTGAATCCCTACCCGACACGATCGGGCGACCAGGAGGGGATTGACTGTTCTTGTGAATCTTGGGCAACATATACAGGACCGGAATCCTAGTGTGTGAGGGAAGTAGAAATTCAAAAAGATTGCGAGATATCAGACTGTCTTTTAGCGCTGCTTTCAGTAGGGTTTCCAACTTTATCTTTATACCCCAGGTGGGATCCGTGGAAACCTTCTTATAGACCAACTGGTCACTCAACTGGCGGATGACCTCAGATTCATACATGGCAGCATCCATGATCACCACGGACCCCCCCTTATCAGCAGGTTTACATATGATATCATCACGTTTACTAAGGTTCTTAAGAGACAATTTCTCTTCACATGACAGATTGTTAGGTATATGGTCCCTATAGTCCGTCCTATGAACCAGATCCTTCACCTCTCGTGTAACCTCTTTGATGAACATTTCCACAGGTGCATATGATGTGGGGGGAACAGATTTAGATTTAGTGATTAAATTAAAAGTTTTACAATCAAGAGCATCACCCATAGGTTCATTATAAACAAACGGCTTATGTATGAAATGTACTTTCCACCTTATATTCCGAAAGAGTCTATAAAGATCCTGATCTAATTGGAACTGGTCAAGGTGACTTTTTGGGGAAAAAGAAAGACCATGGTTAAGAAGTCCTACCTCTTCTGGAGCAAGGACCCTCCTGGAGATGTTATGTATCAGTTCTCCCGTCCTCTGCCCCGGTTGTTGCGGAAATTGCGTTGTCTGTCCTGACTGCCTGCTTCGTCCCTGAAGCGGGACCTTGTTTGCATCCGAGAGGGAGCTCCTCTCCTGCCTTGCTGCAAAAAAGTGGAGGAGGAATCCGTGTCGGTGTTAGAAGATGAGTTATCCGACATCTCACGCCTGGTGTTTCCATTATCTTTCCTGCCACGGCGATTATAGGGTCGGGAATCAAGACGGGACACGTACTTCAATTTGCGAAATCCTTTACTTCATTATTATTATTATTGTTTAGTTTGAGATAGTATGCTACACAAGCCAGAGATAGCCTGACGAAGAGCATTGCTCGTAACTGTACAGTGGCTGTGCGTTTTTGAAATAAGCTGTGCGTTTTTGAAATAATGAAGTAAAGTATTTCGCAAATTGAAGTACGTGTCCCGTCTTGATTCTTACATGAATATTGGTGGAGTATTGGAGGTACCACTTTGACGCCTGCTTCTAATACTTTATTGCTGAATGAAAAGTAACCTGCCCAAATTTGACTATTGAATACTTCCAGCAAGTGACGTTACTTTTCTGAACCATGGAAACCAATGGATCAACTTTTTCACTCACTCAGGAAGAGACCACGCAGATTATGTCCCAGATCACTGGTTCTCAAGATTTTTTAGTTGGTAACACACCAATCCACAACACTCGTGCATGGGAAAAACTACAAAGAAAACACACATCATTGGAGTTGCATGGATTGACTCTATCAGAGTATCACCGGGTACAGTGGATCCCAAGAGGCTTACGGGTGAGACTGTCTCCAACATTGTCCAGCGATAATGATGAGTTCAAGAATACATTTATGCAGATCTTGAACAAATGTTCATTTGATCTTATGACTCTAACCATCTCATTTATTCATAAGGAACTGTCTATTTTGTCTGAACAAGTGAACAAAATTGAACAGGACTTACAATCGTCCCTAACCAGCGATGAATTTGCTAAATGCAAGGAACTGGTCGATGAGAATGTGGGGAAATATAGATCGGATTTGGAAAATAAGAAACGGAATAAATTTGATTGTGACATAGAGGATTATGAAAGAAATCAGGTATACAGATGGCCCCGACCCTATAATCGCCGTGGCAGGCAAGATAATGGAAACACCAGGCGTGAGATGTCGGATAACTCATCTGCTAACACCGACACGGATTCCTCCTCCACTTTTTTGCAGCAAGGCAGGAGAGGAGCTCCCTCTCGGATGCAAACAAGGTCCCGCTTCAGGGACGAAGCAGGCGGTCAGGACAGACAACGCAATTTCCGCAACAACCGGGGCAGAGGACGGGAGAACTGATACATAACATCTCCAGGAGGGTCCTTGCTCCAGAAGAGGTAGGACTTCTTAACCATGGTCTTTCTTTTTCCACAAAAAGTCACCTTGACCAGTTCCAATTAGATCAGGATCTTTATAGACTCTTTCGGAATATAAGGTGGAAAGTACATTTCATACATAAGCCGTTTGTTTATAATGAACCTATGGGTGATGCTCTTGATTGTAAAACTTTTAATTTAATCACTAAATCTAAATCTGTTCCCCCCACATCATATGCACCTGTGGAAATGTTCATCAAAGAGGTTACACGAGAGGTGAAGGATCTGGTTCATAGGACGGACTATAGGGACCATATACCTAACAATCTGTCATGTGAAAAGAAATTGTCTCTTAAGAACCTTAGTAAACGTGATGATATCATATGTAAACCTGCTGATAAGGGGGGGTCCGTGGTGATCATGGATGCTGCCATGTATGAATCTGAGGTCATCCGCCAGTTGAGTGACCAGTTGGTCTATAAGAAGGTTTCCACGGATCCCACCTGGGGTATAAAGAAAAAGTTGGAAACCCTACTGAAAGCAGCGCTAAAAGACAGTCTGATATCTCGCAATCTTTTTGAATTTCTACTTCCCTCACACACTAGGATTCCGGTCCTGTATATGTTGCCCAAGATTCACAAGAACAGTCAATCCCCTCCTGGTCGCCCGATCGTGTCGGGTAGGGATTCAATCTTTGTCCCGACGGCACGTCTATTGGACAGGGTCCTGTCCCCCCTCGTCAGTAACACAAGATCCTATATTAGAGATACACAGGACTTCCTATCTAAAATTAGAAAAACACAGTTATGTCAGGGTGATGAGATACTTGTAACCTGGGATGTAACCAGTTTATATACCTGTATTCCACATAGGGAAGGAATTGATGCAGCCATTGGACTTATTAGACGTAGTGACACTTATTCTGAGGCTCAAGTTAGACTGTTTGAAAACTTGTTTAACATTCTGCTATCAAATAATTATTTTCTTTTTAAAGATCAATTCTATGTGCAGCAGAATGGTGTTGCCATGGGATCCAATGTTGCCCCGCCATACGCTTGCTCATTCATGAATGAGTTCGAGCATAAATATGTATTTGTAAATTAGGTTTTTCAGCAACACTGCGCCACCTGGTGGCGGTATATAGACAATGTCTTTGCAGTGTGGCGGGGCAACATTGAATCCCTTATGGCTTTTGATGAGATACTGAATGGCTCCTCTCCGGATATCCAGTTTAAAATAAATGTTGGAGGGAACTCCATTTCGTTTCTGGATACCAGAGTATACATTCACCAATGTCGCATTGAGTCAGATCTTTATGTCAAACCAACTGATAGGAACCAACTCTTAATGTTTAACAGCTACCATCCACCTCATGTTTTTAGATCTATTATAAAAAGCCAACTACTGAGGGTGAAACGGATAGTGAGTGATGAGACTATAAGAAGAGTTAGACTTGATGAGATGTGTTGCAAATTTAAAGAACGGGGATATCCAGATAATCTAATTAGACAGGAGCTTGCAAAGGTAATTAATGATGTGGTAGTGGTCAGGAATCGGCACCATGATATGGATAAACCTAGACTCCCTTTCAGTTTTCAGTTTAATAGTTATAGTGAAAAGATATTTAATATTATAAAAAAACACTGGCCCCTATTGAAAAGATCTTACCCCCAGATTGAAATCCTACAGCAAATTCCCATGCGGGCGTATCGCCGAAACAGGACCATAAGGGACTGGTTGTTAGTAAAATCAGAATTTAGGGATGAGAAAAAGGTATCTAAAATTACATTCCTTGGCAGCAAAAGGAAGGGATGCTTCCCTTGCTTGAAATGCATTCAATGCAGTTTACTTGTTAAAGGTGACCATTTTATACATCCAACATATGGTGATAAAATCACTATTAATGGCTTCTATACTTGCCAGTCCTCTTATGTTATTTATATTCTAATATGTCCCTGCGGGTTATTATATGTTGGGGAGACCACACAGAAAATCAAGGACAGGATCGCACAGCATCGCAGTACAATTCGACTAAAACAGCCGACTTTCCCTGTATCCAAGCATTTTTTGGAAAAGGGGCACTGCGATTCTGACTTGCGATACATGGTCCTTGAGGAAGTTATTAGGGACAAAAGAGGTGGTGATCGGATCCTTAAACTGAGAAAGAGGGAGGTTTGGTGGATTAACCAATTAAAATCTTTGAGCCCGAGCGGAATGAACAGAGATTATGATTTATATTTGTTCCTATGACACACGATATATGATTGGTGGTGCTGCATGAACTTTTTATTTATTTTTGCATTGTTTTGACTTCTACTAATTTTTGATACTGATATAAGATTTTTCTGGTGGTCATGATGCTATGCGATTTTGATACCAATGACCCTTTATTTTCCTGCAGGAAATGTTGGGAGCAGTATCATTGCATGCTCCGGTTGGAATCTGGTGAAGAAGAATTATTGCAGAAATATGAGATAATTGTTATTTCTTTTTCATGGTATCATGACTAGTTACCGAATTGGAACAACCCGATTGCTTGTATAATGTATGGTGATCTTAATTGGTTGGATACTTTATCTTGCTGATGGGGTTAATTTTGAAGCTTTCAATTAATACTGATTAGTGATCTGTGACATACACCTGTGTGTTGAACTCTTGAGTTTGGTATATATATGTTTAGTTTGAGATAGTATGCTACACAAGCCAGAGATAGCCTGACGAAGAGCCTTGCTCGTAACTGTACAGTGGCTGTGCGTTTTTGAAATAAGCTGTGCGTTTTTGAAATAATGAAGTAAAGGATTTCGCAAATTGAAGTACGTGTCCCGTCTTGATTCTTACATGAATATTGGTGGAGTATTGGAGGTACCACTTTGACGCCTGCTTCTAATACTTTATTGCTGAATGAAAAGTAACCTGCCCAAATTTGACTATATATATATATACATTAAGACACTGGTGCCCACCATGTATAATGTACATCCCTTATCAAATGGCATATTTTGTAAAACCAAATATTTTTTTTCTCTACTTGGAAAAGACAGAAAGTTTATTACATCTGATCAGTTACAACACTGAAAACGTTCATTTACATAGAAATTAAAAAATGTATTAGTTCAAAATTTTGTTAGTCTGATGAAAAATGTAATTAACTTCAAATCGGGAGAGGGGGAAACTAATTACATTTACAGTATGCTATTTCTTTTGCTTACAGAATTGTTTTTGCACAGTGATATACAAGACATACACATGTGATTGATTGGTGATCTTCAAGCAAGAGTAGTATTTTTCAATTACATGCTCTTTGGGCATGAGTTTTCCTAGTTACTTTTACAGTGAAAAACTTTGGTATAAATTCCTCGAGGAAAGCCATGTTCATAAAACAAGAAAATATTCACCTTTTTAGAAAAAAAAAAAAAACAAGTCGGGCAACATCAATGTTTTATAACATGTCCCAGCAAAATTCCTGACTGTAATGAGATTTACCATGTAAAGCTATTAACACTGTGGAAAATCAAAAGTAAAATCTCTTGTCAGCGATTTACCAAGGGGGAGGTATTGGAATTTTTCCCTGATTCATCAAGGTAATATGGCATTCATTGCTTCGGGTGCTAAATTGCATCTCCAGAGGTCTAGCATCAACATAACTTGGCAGAACTACTGACAGAAGTGGTGCCTCTCTTCCTTAAGTGGCAGGAAACTGACAAAAATGTTTCCCTCAAGCTATTTTAGATATGTCCAAGTAATAGAAATCCCGAAAGCAGATCTAACAAACTAAACATCAACTTTTTGATTGGCTTAGAGGGTTTGTAAAGACAGAACTATTTTTTTTTTTGGGTAGCGTGATGAAGGGTTAGATCTTTTATAAAAGTTTTATTAAAGAGGAAGTAAAGCCTCCTCACCAAAAAAAAAAAAAAAAAACGTAACCTGCAAGGCAAAGGCATAATGAGCTAGTATGCATAACATACTAGCTCATTATGAATAACTTATGAGCGGTCCTCATCCACGACCTTCTCCGGCGCCATCAATACCGGAGTGACTTCCGGGTCTCGCCGCTCCAACGCTGTGATTTGCTGGAGCGGCGATGACGTCACTCCCGCGCATGCGCAGGAAAGGGGCATATCGCTGTGAAATCGGCATGCGCCGTAGACAACGATGCCTCTTTTTTTCTAAATATCTCCTAAACCATGTAGGTTTAGGAGATATTTATTGGATCTACAGGTAAGCCTTAGGCCCCTTTCACACTGGGGCGGTTTGCAGGCGCTATTGTGCTAAAAATAGCGCCTGCAAACCGACCCGAAACAGCTGTTGCTGTGTCTTCAGTGTGAAAGCCCGAGGGCTTTCACACTGAAGCGGTGCGCTTGCAGGACGCTGGAAAATGTCCTGCAAGCCGCATCTTTGGCTCGCTGTAGCAGCGGTATATTTACCGCTCCTATAGCGCCCGTTCCCATTGAAAACAATGGGGCAGCGCTCCGAACCCGCCCGCAAAACGCTGCTGCAGCGGCGGTTTGCGGGCGGTATTAACCCTTTTTCGGCCGCTCGCGCGGGGGGTAAAACCACCCCGCTAGCGGCCGAAATGCGCCGCTAAAAGGACGGTAAAGCGGCGCTAAATATAGCGCCGCTTTACCGCCAGCGCCCCCAACACCCCAGTGTGAAAGTAGCCTTAATCTAGGCTTACCTGTAGGCCAAAGTGGTTTGTAAGGGTTTACAACCACTTTAATGTCTGTGTTCTCACGGGAAATTCTTACATGTACACAAATGACAGAAGCCTGAAAATTGGAATAACTAGAATTTCTGATACTTGATAGGCTATAAGGTGAACTAGGAAAAAAAAAAATTTCATTCCCACACTTGGGCACTACTTTTTAAATGCATTTTTGCATAGACAACACCCCTATGGACTTTATGTTAAAAGTTCTCCACAAAATATCCTGCAATTTTTTTGGCACGATCCATAAATGTATGTAATTGTGAACCAAGAAAAGGAAGATCTTATAGTGCTGGTTTTGCTTGTAACTTTATTTCTATTCATTTTAGCAACACAAAATATCTCTTAAACTGACATTTACACATGTGCTTAACATTTGAGACAGGTATTGGTGAATTAGTATACTCAAGGGTGAATGTAGTTGTAGAAAATACACATCGACCTTGCAGATTGGCACCACGCAAAATTAAACATTCACATTTTAAATGTATCAAAACTGAGATGTATTCATCAAAATTTTCAGTAGGCAATGTGTAATCAAAGAAAGTTAACCACCTGGGATGCGCGCTATAGCCGAACGACAGCTACAGCGCGGATCTAAGATGCCGGGACGACGTCTATTGACGCCGTCCCGGCAATGTGCGGCCTGAACCAATAAAGTAAGCCCAATTTTTTTGTATAATGTGAAAGATGATATTAGGCCGAGTAAATAGATACCTAACATGTCATGCTTTAGAATTGCACACACTTGTGCGCATGGCACGCTCTGCGATCAATGAGTCCTTGAGACTCGGCTGATCACAGATCTGAGTAAGGGGCAGATCCTGGGCCCTTACATTGTGATCAGCTGTCAGCCAATGAAGCAGGTGATTGGCTTTTTTTTTCCCCTCATGCTTACACCGTTAGGAGAAAAAAAAGCAGATCATCGTCTTGTGTAAATATATATACTGTCTCCTACATATATATCCACTGTATTCTAGTCTAGCCAAGCCTATACCTGACTACAGGCCATTCCTGGTGTACGTATTCAAAGACACTCTCAGGCAGGCTGGCCAGGCAGGCGACTCAGTGATCTGCAGTGCATAAAGATATATATATACAGTCTCCTACATATATATACACTGCATTCTAGTATAGCCAAGCCTATACCTGACTACAGGCCATTCCTGGTGTACGTTTTCACCAGTGCCTAAAGCCCAATTTTTCTGCCCCTGTTTAACAGGGGAGTGTAATTACAATTTTTGCTGTAATATTTTGCAACGGGGCTCGTTCCTGCACTCAACTAGAGTATCTGTGAGGGGTTGTAGTGTTGTCACCACCAGTATTACCACCCCCGCCGGAGCCTTTACCAGCCTACGCTACGCCAGCGTGACGATGGTGGCAATTGGCGTGCACGTGTGCGGGGCCTTCATAAACAGCCTCCCCTGACACAATTGCTGCTACACACTCCAGACATCACACTGCTGTATAGCACTCCACATCATTTTCAAGCCATGCCCCAACAAGTAAGTCATTCACTAGGTCCACACATATGTATTATGTTATCCCCGTTTTTTTTTTTTTTTTTTTTTTTGACACTGCTTTTTCATTTTTGGTTTTTATCTATTTTCACATACATATTTCCTTGCTCCACCACCCACCATTCAATCTTTTTTTCACTTTTCACATATTGCCATAGCCATGACCACATAGTTCACACATCGATTTAATTTAATATATATCCACTCAGCATACACAGCTGTTACACCCCTTTTTTCAATTTTTCAGTTACCTTTATTTACACATCATCCTATACTACACTTTTACAGATCACCTCAGTTTACCATCTTGGGCTACCCTGGTTTCCTCACCCCGTTCCAGCAACTTGTGTCATGGGTCATCGGGAGGTCTGTTGGATGTGCCCTGCTGCACGTGGCTGCAGTCACCTCAGCTCCCGGGGAAGACTACTTTGGGACCTGATTGCACGGCCACGGCATTTTATCCTATTGGACCCCTTTTGTGAGTATCTAGGATGGGCCAAGTTGCCTTTCCTTCATATTACCATTTAAAATTAGACTAATGTTATATCATATATTTTTTTACACTCTGCAGACATACCTGAGCATCCGCCCCTGAAGAGTGTCTCTACACGAAACGCATCAGGCACAAGTGATGCTGACCTGTGTCTGTAATGGACACATTGATCTTGGTCTGCAGTAGATTATCAATTTTGATACCCATGTATTCATTTATTGCGGTCTTATTTATTATTTTTACTCCCGCTGTCAGTGCTGTGTATATGACACATGTATATATATATGAATTTATTTAATATAAGATTACAACCAATTGTTTCAGAAGTATTCTATGTATGTCAACTCCCTTACCTATCCCACACTTGTATGTTACGTGTGGGTGGAGCTAATAATAATCAGCATACTTACTGAATATGTGGTTTTTAATTCTGCCATATTTCATATGATACCTTTATTAATAAAATCTGCAATTTTTTCAATTTCAATTTGCCTCCACAAAGTCATCTTTCTCATTTAAAGTCCTACTTCTCCCCTCTCTTTCCTAATATTTCACAGCAGGGCTCGTTCCTGCGCTCAACAACAGAATCTGTGAGGGGTTACAGTGTTGTGGCACCACCACCACTGCCAAAGACCCAATTTTTCTGCCCCTGTTTAACAGGTGCGTGTAATTACAATTTTTGATCTAATATTTCACAGCAGGACCGTTCCTGCGCCCACCAAGAATAACTATGAGGGCTTACAGTGTGGTGGCAACACCACCACACCACTACCAAAGGCCCAATTTTTCTGACCCTGTTCAACAGGGGCATGTAATTACAATTCTTGATATAATATTTTACAGCAGGGCCTGTTCCAGCGCCCACCAAGAGTAACTGTGAGGGCTTACAGTGTTGTGGCACCTCCACCACTGCCAAAGACCCAATTTTTCTGCCCCTGTTTAACAGGTGCGTGTAATTACAATTTTTGATCTAATATTTCACAGCAGGACCCGTTCCTGCGCCCACCAAGAGTAACTATGAGGGCTTACAGTGTGGTGGCAACACCACCACACCACTACCAAAGGCCCAATTTTTCTGACCCTGTTCAACAGGGGCATGTAATTACAATTCTTGATATAATATTTTACAGCAGGGCCCGTTCCAGCGCCCACCAAGAGTAACTGTGAGGGCTTACAGTGTTGTGGCACCTCCACCACCAAAAGCCCAAATTTTCTGCCCCTGTTCAAGAGGGACATGTAATTACAATTCTTGATATAATATTTCACAGCAGGGTCCGTTCCAGCGAGTAACTGTGAGGGCTTACAATGTTCTGGTACCACAAACACCTAAGACCCAAATTTCTGCAAAATATATAGGGCAGACCATATAGTATCTACAGGCGGTCCCCTACTTACAAATGACTCCTACTTACAAAGGGAGAGAGACAACAGGAAGTGAGAGGAAATCCACCCCTAGGAAGGGAAATTCTCTCCTCTAAGAGTTAATATAGGAAAAAGGTGTCGCCACTAATGCTTTATCACCAATCCTTGTTTCCCTAAAAAACACAAATTTTCAAAATCCAATTGTCATTGGGACAGAAAGTGAGGTGAAATCTTCTGAACAGGGGCACAGACAGCAAAACAAATGTTACAGGGGTGATGATAACCCTTCCCTATGTTATCCAAAAAGCTTAAACATAGATTTTTTGGCTGGAGCTACACTTAAAAAATTTACCTGTTCCAAATTACAAACAGATTCAACTTAAGAACAAACCTACAATTCTTATCTTGTTTGTAACCCAGGGGCCGCCTGTATACTGCTGTTCGCGCTGTTCGATTGTTCGTGTGAACTTTCAGTCCATTCGCATTTTCTGGATGCGAACCGAACCTGGGGGTGTTCCGCTTATCCTTACTTTTAACACATTTTTGGGACGATTGACAATTATACAGCGATCAGTACTATAAAAATGCACTGATTACTATATAAATGTCACTGGCAGGGAAGGTGTTAACACTAGGGGGCGATCAAGGGGTTAACTGTGTTCCCTGACTGTGTGTTCTAACTGTAGGGGGAGATAACTGACTATAGGAGATGACAGATCGTGGTACCTAGCTATTAGGAACTCACAATCTGCATCTCCTCTCAGAACAGAACAGGGATTTGTGTGTTTACACACAGACGTCCCTGTTCTGCCTCTCGTGTCCACGGGCGCTCGTGGCTGGCAGTCATTGGGACCGCCAGTCACAAGCATCAGCACCCCCACAGTGCAGCGGGCGTGTGCATCTGCTATTCCAATTAAAGGAGCCGGCGTATAGCTATGACAGCTCGTGGGATCCTGCCGACCTGCCGCAGTATAATGATGGCGGCTGGACGGCAAGTGGTTAATGATGGGCTCACATGTTGCTGCTGCAGTTTGTAGTGTCATCATGACAGATTAATCCTACATGTCCATGTTATCATTCACTTAGCTTGTCCCTTTTCACTAAAGGGACAGGCAACGTCTTGTTACTGGTCACAATCCATGTCTTATCATTTCCTTCGTGCTGCATCACAATTGTGGGAGTGCTAAGCTTGCACAGTGAGATCTCAGTTAATCGTTCTGCCTGTTTGTGTCTGTCAGATCGAATTACTTACCAGTTTCACCTGAAGAGCACTAGACTGAGAGACCCCGGGGTTGGGGGATACATAGTTTCTTCACAGGAAATGTCAGTTCTTAGACTACAGACAGAGGTAATGCATTATCCTGTGCAATGCCGCACCACGTCTCATCATGTTTGAACACAAACAGAAACAACAGACACCAGTATGTCCAGATTTACTCTACTATAGGCTGTGGATACAGAGCGGCAAATTGGGGGAAGAACTGCGCTAACCTTATATGTGAAAAAACAAAGCAGCTAACATACAAAACAAACAAAGTCTAAAGCAATAGGCATAAAAAATGTAGGGCTAAAGTAAACCCAATGTGTTAAAAGTGAATACCATACAAATAAAAAACACATATAACGTGTAAATATAAATAAACACAATATTAGTGAATAACAACGCTTATATAGCACATGTGACGTTTAATAGGCTCAAAATAAAGTCCGGGTAAGGACTCAATAAATGAGGGTGAACCCAAGGGAAGTGAAAAATAAATAAATAATGTGATAAAAAGTACAAATCAATCAAGTGAAGCACTGGTGTCAGTGGATCCTTGTGGATGATTCTAGAGCGAAAGAAAGCTGGACAGGGATGGCTTATACAGCTTGATAGATGGTATAGAGAGATTGAATACTCTTACCGCAAAGGTTGGATACAACTGCCATGCGACATTGTATCATGTAGGCTTGTGCGCTAAACCTCTTGCGCTGGAGTGTACCGGATCAGGCAGGCAGAAACCGAATAACGAACAGCATGACCGATAAACCTCGTACAACCAAGCTGAGAGATCCCAAACAGTCCACTCAATGAAATCCCAAAGACAAGGGTAAAGATACAAAACAAAAAACGGAAGCGACTCCGATGGTGCAGGTCAAAAAGTAACTAAAATGTATTCACATTTGCATGTGACAATAAAATCTGGCTCAAACCAAGTGGATGGGGACAAAGGTAATAACAACCACGAGTATAATGCAAATTATATACATTTGAATCACCACAGTTGTATATGAATCACCCTGGACACAACAATGAAAGTACAGCGTGTGATGGATCCTATAATCATCTGAATAACTATTATAGCTAATACCCATATACTTTTGTTCACCTACCTCCCCCATTGTAATGGGTCAGCCGAACACAAAAGGGGAAATGCAATAGGGAGGGTCATATGGGCCAATCAGCAGAATGAACCACCAAACCAAAATTCCCGCCAACACAGGCCATACGGCCTCAGATGTCGCCGGCAAATTGCGTCCACAGGCCATACGCGGCAATCCAGGTTGCTGCTGCAGTATAATCAAGCATGGATTGGTCAAACGCCTTGACATCATCGCCACTATGGTGCCATCCGCACCATGGATTGGTCAAACAACAGACGCTACCGTGTCTATGTCAGATAGATGAAAGACGCTACCGCATCTACGTCATCAAAATGCAGCATCAGGGCATAGGCGCCAACCATCCCAAAACAACAGCGCATTGCATCATCACAATAGAAACAAATGAAGCGTGGATCGCGTGTCGCGTCATCACGCCCCCCACAACCGGAAAGCGTGGATCACGTGTAGCGTCATCACGCCCTACGCAGCTGCAACGCGACGGCGTCTGGTAAGCCATAGCGTGAATCGCGTACCTCGTCATCACGTCGCCTGCGACAGCATCAAGACAAGGACGCAAATGCGTCCCAAGCAATAACAGCTGGAACGCAAACAAAAAACGAAACACATAACTCCAGTCATGCACTGACAAGTATAGGACAAACTACATAGCAAATTCTAAAATAGTATTAAATACCTAAGAAGGTTGTACCCGCATAGTACAAAACAACGAAGGCACGGCCAATACAATATCAGCTTATGAATGGGAGAGGCCAAAGCAGGGAAATAACAAAAAATTGTCTGGAAAGAAATATATGACCCTAAAGTGTTCTACAACTATTAAAGGGGCACAGATGGTCGTTATTTACAACTCACATATATGTGAAAAAAAGGGGGAAACAAGACTACAACATTGTGATGTACCCATCTAAATCATGGGACAACACAAAAAACCCATCTAGCATCCCACAAGGATCAATATCACACACAGTATACAATAAAATATAAGCATATAATTTCTCCAATATTAAACACACTAGTCTCTAAAAGACCAAAATGATAACAGACCATAATCATAGGTCTTAACAATAAAATACTGAAGTAAAATTAAACGACTAAACCCTGAGCGAAGTGCCACTCACCCCTGGTTAATTAAACTGTTGATGTCCCATTCAACGTTCATACCAAAGGGTGAGTAGCACTTCAACTCATATATCCAATAAGTCTCTAATCTAGAGACCCCCACATAAACCCCACATAAACAGGAATACCCACGCCAAATGTGTCTATCACCTGGAATTGGGTGCCTGTAGGATCTTTATTATAGTGTTCAAGATAATGACGTGGGACGCTATGTTTAATGCACCCCTTCTTGATTTTGGCCAGATGTTCATTGACTTGTATCGAAAACGTACGAATAGTACGTCCGATGTTTTGTAACTTGCAAGGGCAAGTAATCAAGTAAACAATGAACCTGGTGGCACATGTTGTGAAGTGTTTCATAGTATGGCTACGTAAAGTAACTGTAGAGGAAAAATTGTCTGTCATACGTCTGCCCAGTGTGTTGTGTAGGCAGACATTACATTTCCTACAGGGAAAGTAGCCTTTACACTGTTGAAAGAATGAGACAGTCTTGGGGGGATTTACGACACTGAGAGCAATGCTGCCCCGGACGGAGCAGGCACCCCAAAATATTATGCCCGCCCGTTCTGGGAGAGAAGGTCCCAAGACACGATCACTCCGCAAGACTTTCCAATGTCTGGCCAGAATATTTTTAACCTCCTTATGCTGGGTTGAAAAGGAAGTAAAAAAGACCACCTAAACTTGTCTCTGGGAGGCTTAGGGTTATCGACCAGTAAGGTGTTTCTGTCAACCCGGGATATGGATTCAATATCCGCATCCAAAGTGGCAGGTCTGTAGCCTTTTTCCACGAATCTCTGCCTAAGAACCTGGCACTGTTTTAAGAAAACAGAATCGTTAGTACAGTTCCTCCGAAGTGGAAGGAACTGTCCTCGGGGGAACCGATTTTAACCACTGGTCGTGGTGACAACTACCGACAGGAATGTAACCATTCCTGTCGGTAGGTTTGAAATAGGTCTTAAATTCAAAACCACGACCAGTGGCCATAATCTCCAGGTCCAAAAAATGGACACTGGTGGAACTAGCTTCATAGCTAAGGATTATCCCACGGTCATTGAGATTCAGGGTGGCCATGAAACTATCTAGGGATGGCATGTCTCCCTTCCATAGGAGGAGGACATCGTCTATATACCTGGCCCATAAGACCAACTCAGGTCGTTTGAGGGCATAGACGATGTCCTCTTCCCACTGGGCCATGAATAGATTGGCCAAACTGGGGGCATACTTCGCCCCCATAGCCACTCCTTTGACCTGGGAATAAAAGACGCCCTGGAACCAAAAATAATTGTGTTCCGTGGCAAATTTTTATAAATCCATAATAAAGTTCCTCTGTATCAAAGAAAGAGATGAATTACAAGACAGGTAGAATTCTACAGCAGTAAGGCCAAGTTGGTGAGAAATGCAAGTGTACAAAGCCGACACATCCGCAGTCACCAAAATAAGACCCTCTTGGAACTGAACAGACTCTAAAAGCCGAATAGCGTCCTTAGTATCCTTAAGGTACGATGGGACAAGTCTTACTAATGGCTGCAAATAGAAGTCAATGTACCTACCAATCCTCGAGGTCACAGAGTCAATGCCACTCACAATGGGGCGACCTGGAGGATTGGTAGGACACTTATAAACCTTTGGGAGATAATAGATAATAGGGATCCGTGGGGCTATTGGGACAAGAAAATCCTTTTCTTTTTTGTCAAGGACATTCTTTCAGATGCAGAAACTCGTGTGCTAGATAAGGGTTTAAAATTCGTCCCACCACGTAAACTTGATAGGTTTTCTACCTTTATCGATGTGCAAAAGTACATCCGTAAATTAAATATTCAACGGCATTTCTTAACAGTACCCTCCAGGGATACGAGAAGTGAGGTTCAGGTCTCAAGCGTCCATTCTGGACTCTCGAATCCATCATTATTTAACCCTCCCAATACCACGTCCCATTCTATAAATGTGTTCAAGAATTTAGTACTTAACGATTTAGAGGCTCTTCCTATTAAAAAAGTACACCAAGACCCAGCCATCTCATTGGGACTAAAATCCCTATGTGAAAAAGAAAAACCTCATCATTCGGCGAGCCGACAAGGGAGGAGGGATCGTTGTACTTGATAGGGAAGATTATAATAAGGAGATGTTTAGACTTATTGACGATCGTTCCACGTATATTATTTTACGTGGAGATCCTACCATCAAATACAAGAAGGCCTTGATGGAGGTGATTGAAGAGGGCTTTTCTTTTCGACTTCGGAGGAACTGTACTAGCGATTCTGTTTTCTTACAACAGTGCCAGGTTCTTAGGCAGAGATTCGTGGAAAAAGGCTACAGACCTGCCACTTTGGATGCGGATATTGAATCTGTATCCCGGGTTGACAGAAACACCTTACTGGTCGATAACCCTAAGCCTCCCAGAGACAACAAGTTTAGGTGGTCTTTTTTTACTTCCTTTTCAACCCAGCATAAGGAGGTTAAAAAGATTCTGGCCAGACACTGGAAAGTCTTGCGGAGTGATCGTGTCTTGGGACCTTCTCTCCCTGAATGGGCGGGCATAATATTTCGGGGTGCCCGCTCCGTCCAGGCGACATTGCTCCCAATGTCGTAGATCCCCCAAGACTGTCTCATTCTTTCAACAGTGTAAAGGCTACTTTCCCTGTAGGAAATGTAATGTCTGCCTACACAACACACTGGGCAGATGTATGGCAGACAATTGTTCCTCTACAGTTACTTTACGTAGCCATACTATGAGACACTTCACAACATGTGCCACTAGGTTCATTGTTTACTTGATTACTTGCCCTTGCAAGTTACAATACGTCGGACGTACTATTCGTACGTTTTCAATATGAGTCAATGAACATCTGGCCAAAATCAAGAAGGGGTGCATTAAACATAGCGTCCCACGTCATTATCTTGAACACCATAATAAAGATCCTACAGGCACCCAATTCCAGTTGATAGACAAATTTGTCCCTCACTGGCGTGGGGATTCCTGTTTACGTGGGGTCTCTAGATTAGAGACTTATTGGACATATGAGTTGAAGAGCTACCAGGGGCGGACTGACAGGTCGGTGACTCGGGCGCCGCCCGAGGGCCCGGGGCCATTAGGGGCCCGGACTCGGCCACATGAGGGGCCACTTGAAACGGCTGTATTACATGCCACGATGCCGCTAACAATACTGCTAGCGGCGCGCGGCTCCCCGCCGGCCCCTTCTTCCCTCCTGTCCGTCCCAGGTGCTTCTACTGTATGCGTCGTGACGTCACCTGGGACGGACGGGAGGGAAGGAGGGGCCGGTGGGGAGCCGCGCGCTGTTAGCAGTATTCGCGGAATGTAATACAGCCGCTTCAACCTGCCGAGTCCGGGCCCCTAATGGAAGAAAAGAGTGGAGGGGCCGGTGTATCGAGGGGGGAACCGTTTTCGGCACAACACCGGCGGGGAGCATCAGAATCGGCATCGGTGAGTCACGGGCCCCGGGTCCCCCCACCCCACAGTGTCACCCCTACCTCACAGTGTCACCCCAGCCCACAGTGTCACCCCTACCCCACAGTGTCACCCCTACCCCACAGTGTCACCCCAGCCCACAGTGTCACCCCTACCCCACAGTGTCACCCCAGCCCACAGTGTCACCCCAGCCCACAGTGTCACCCCTACCCCACAGTGTCACCCCAGCCCACAGTGTCACCCCCAGCGCACAGTGTCACCCCCAGCGCACAGTGTCACCCCCCAGCCCACAGTGTCACCCCCCCCAGCCCACAGTGTCACCCCCCAGCCCACAGTGTCACCCCCCCCAGCCCACAGTGTCACCCCCCAGCCCACAGTGTCACCCCCCAGCGCACAGTGTCACCCCCCAGCGCACAGTGTCACCCCCAGCGCACAGTGTCACCCCCCAGCCCACAGTGTCACCCCCAGCCCACAGTGTCACCCCCCAGCCCACAGTGTCACCCCCCCAGCCCACAGTGTCCCCTTGTGTGCATGTCCCCCCCTGTGTGTGCGCTCTCCCTCCAGTGTCCCCCTGTGTGTGCGCTCACCCTCCAGTGTCCCCCTGTGTGTGTGCCCCCCTGTGTGTGTGCCCCCCTGTGTGTGCGCTCTCCCTCCAGTGTCCCCCTGTGTGAGTTTCCCCCCCTGTGTGTGCGCTCTCCCTCCAGTGTCCCCCTGTGTGTGCCCCCCTGTGTGTGCGCTCTCCCTCCAGTGTCCCCCTGTGTGTGTGTGTGCCCCCCTGTGTGTGCGCTCTCCCTCCAGTGTCCCCCTGTGTGTGTGCGCTCTCCCTCCAGTGTCCCCCTGTGTGTGTGCGCTCTCCCTCCAGTGTCCCCCTGTGTGTGTGCGCTCTCCCTCCAGTGTCCCCCTGTGTGTGCGCGCTCTCCCTCCAGTGTCCCCCTGTGTGTGCGCGCTCTCCCTCCAGTGCCCCCCTGTGTGTGCGCTCTCCCTCCAGTGTCCCCTGTGTGTGTGTGCCCCCCTGTGTGTGCGCTCTTCCTCCAGTGTCCCCCTGTGTGTGCGTGCCCCCCCTGCGTGTGAGCTCTCCCTCCAGTGTCCCCCTGTGTGTGCGCTCTCCCTCCAGTGTCCCCCTGTGTGCGTGTCCCCCCTGTGTGTGCGCTCTCCCTCCAGTGTCCCCCTGTGTGCGTGTCCCCCCCTGTGTGTGCGCTCTCCCGCCAGTGTCCCCCTGTGTGTGTGTCCCCCTGTGTGTGCGCTCTCCCTCCAGTGTCCCCCTGTGTGTGTCCCCCTGTGTGTGCGCTCTCCCTCCAGTGTCCCCCTGTGTGTGTCCCCCTGTGTGTGCGCTCTCCCTCCAGTGTCCCCCTGTGTGCGTGTCCCCCCCTGTGTGTGCGCTCTCCCTCCAGTGTCCCCCTGTCTGTGTGTGTGCCCCCCCCTGTGTCTGCGCTCTCCCTCCAGTGTCCCCCTGTGTGTGCGTGCGCCCCCTTGCGTGTGCGCTCTCCCTCCAGTGTCCCCCTGCGTGTGCGCTCTCCCTCCAGTGTCCCCCTGCGTGTGCGCTCTCCCTCCAGCGTCCCCCTGTGTGTGCGTGCCCCCCCCCCTGTGTGTGCGCTTGGTCCCCTTGAGTGTGGGGACCAAGGGGGCCCCATGATCTTCTATTGCCCGGGGGCCCCATGAGTTGTCAGTCCGCCCCTGAGAGCTACTCACCCTTTGGTATGAATGTTGAATGGGACATCAACAGTTTCATTAACCAGGGGTGAGTGGCACTTCACTCAGGGTTTAGTCGTTTAATTTTACTTCAGTATTTTATTGTTAAGACCTATGATTATGGTCTGTTAGCAGTGACCATTTTGGTCTTTTAGAGACTAGTGTGTTTACATTTTTTTATATTGGAGAAATTATATGTTTATATTTTATTGTATACTGTGTGTGATATTGATCCTTGTGGGATGCTAAATGGGTTTTTTGTATTGTCCCATTATTTAGATGGGTACATCACAATGTTGCAGTCTTGTTTCCCCCTTTTTTTCACATATATGTGAATTGTAAGGAACGACCATCTGTGCCCCTTTAATAGTTGTAGAACACTTTAGGGTCATATATTTCTTTCCGGACGATTTTTTGTTATTTCCCTGCTTTGGCCCCTCCCATTCATAAGCTGATATTGTATTGGTCGTGCCTTTGTTGTTTTGTACTATGCGGGTACAACCGTCTTAGGTATTTAATACTATTTTAGCATTTGCTATGTAGTTTGTCCTATACTTGTCAGTGCATGACTGGAGTTATGTGTTTCGTTTTTTGTTTGCATTCCAGCTGTTATTGCTTGGGACGCATTTGCGTCCTTGTCTTGATGCTGTCGCAGGTGACGTGATGACAAGGCACGCGATTCACACTATGGCTTACCAGACGCCGTCGCGTCCCAGCTGTGTAGGGCGTGATGACGCTACACGTGATCCATGCTTTCCAGTTGTGGGGGGCGGGATGACGTGACACGCGATCCACACTTATCCCAGCCACAACGCTCGGCGTCATCGCGTTCTATTGTGATGACGCGATGCGCTGTTGTTTTGGGATGGTTGGCGTCTATGCCCTGATGCCGCATTTTGATGACGTAGATGCGGTAGCGTCTTTCATGTATCTGACATACACGCGGTAGCATCTGTTGTTTGACCAATCCATGGTGCGGATGGCACCATAGTGGCGATGATGTCAAGGCGTTTGACCAATCCATGCTTGATTATACTGCAGCAGCGACCTGGATTGCCGAGTATGGCCTGTGGATGCAATATTCCAGGGACATCTGAGGCCGTATGGCCTGTGTTGGCAGGAATTTGGGTTTGGTGGTTCATACCGCTGATTGGCCCATATGACCTTCCATATTGCATTTCCCCTTTTGTTTTCGGCTGACCCATTACAATGGGGGAGGTAGGTGAACAAAGGTATATGGGTATTAGCTATAATAGTTATTAAGATGATCATAGGATCCATCTCACACGCAGTACTTTAATTGTATTGTCCAGTGTGATTCATATACAACTGTGGTGATTCAAATGTATATAATTTACATTGTACTGGTGGTTGTTATTACCTTTGTCCCCATCCACTTGGCCAGAGGTGTGCACTTCCTGCCATGAGCTAAGTGGGTGGGGTTATTTGAGTCCCTGGTCTATAAATTTTACTGGCAATGTGAGGAAGCTAGAGATATGCCCCAGTAGAAGACCGAATTGTGTTTAAACGCGTCGGGCCAGCTATCTCGTGTTTCTCACATTGCTGATCCTT
Organism: Lithobates sylvaticus; assembly: GCA_028564925.1. Taxonomy (NCBI): domain Eukaryota; kingdom Metazoa; phylum Chordata; class Amphibia; order Anura; family Ranidae; genus Lithobates; species Lithobates sylvaticus. Next base: position 125,734,512 of record CM053035.1, on the reverse strand, counting down.
TTATATTTTTCATCCTCGAGATTTTATTGTCACATGCAAATGTGAATACATTTTAGTTACTTTTTGACCTGCACCATCGGAGTCGCTTCCGTTTTTTGTTTTGTATCTTTTCCCTTGTCTTTGGGATTTCATAGAGTGGACTGTTTGGGATCTCTCATCTTGGTTGTATGAGGTTTATCGGTCGTGCTGTCCATTATTCGGTTCCTGCCTGCCTGATCCGGTACCCTCCAGCGCAGGAGGTTTAGCGCACAAGCCTACATGATACAATGTCGTATGGCAGTTGTATCCAACCTTTGCGGTAAGAGTATTCTTAGAGAGGTCCCAGAAGACTGCTGGACCATTCACAATGCGCAGTAGGAAACCGACTGTGAAGCCAGAATGCTTCAATGCTGGTTTCCCTTACCTAAGATGCCGGCACCTGAACCTGAAGCAGATTGAAGAATTAGCATGGGTGCGAACATCATAAGATAAGTGCCCTTATATTTTTTTTTGGTGGGGGGGGGGGCTTGAGCTCCCTTTTAAGTGTAAGCACATACACAAACACTCAAACAACAACAATGTATCCTTATGGAATATAGTATGCACCTTGACACATGCACACAGGCTCCACCTGACATACCCTGAATTAACTAACAAATATGCTTTGCTATACTGTGAGATTTCTATAGGAAACAGTATACATGGTTTTCTTTGTACAGAGTTGCATTAAAAAAGACGATATAGCCCTGAATAAACTGGGGATTAACCTGTTATGCCTACAAACTTGTACAACGTACATATAAAGCACCTTGGACTTTTATACGGTCTGAATAGGTGTGCAGAGCTTATAGAACGATTGTATTGTGTTTCTTCTAAAGACTCCATTTCCAGGGAGTATAGCTAAAGAACTTTGGAACTAGCATACTTAATATAACGTATAGCAACATCTCTCTAAAGCTGCTATAAATAGTGAAAATATGTTGTATAGTTGGCATTTTTTTGTTTGAATTTTTGTCCCAAATGCTTACAAAAAACATGGCTGGAGGCAGTTGTGATCATGTTCACTAAGAGGCATGAATGTTTAAACTGTATAGTTTGAAAACTGAGTCAACAACTGAATTGTCAGGGATATAAAGAACTAATTTCAAGAACTTTGTTTGTTTATTTATTTTGTAAGACTGCAGTGTCAGCATTTCTACCACCATCTTTACTTTAACCTCTTTAACTTGTCTTCACATGAATATATTTCCTTTTTCTTAAAGGACCAGTTTACATATATGAAATACATTTAATTTGAAGGAGCAGTCATTTTTTTTATATCCTCTGAAAGGTTATTGGAATTGAAGGAACTCTGGTCCAGTGGGTGAGACTTTTTTTTTACCTTAAAGTGAACCTGTGACCAGACGTTGGACACAATAGTATTTACATATTTCAAAAAAGCAATACAGTCATCTTAAAAACAAACCCTTGTTCACTTCAGTACTTCCAGGGATTGTGAAAAAAAATCCTCTTCAAATTATACAGCAGAGGCAGAGAAACATCAGCTATTTTCCATGGAGAGCAGAATCTTGGCAGTCTGCCAGCCTTCCAACATAAATACACAGCAATTTTTTTTCAAAACGGTCAGAAAATCTTTGTTGTGATTAAAGTTTGGACTTATTTTGCAGGACGTCTCTGGTATTAAGGATTATACAATTATCAATAGTGCCTAAGTTTGGATAGGGAAAGGCAAATCATAGTGATAGTATCTATCATATCCCACTTACTATAAGATGTAGATTGCTAAGCAAGCCTTGGATGTTCACAGGGTTTTAGCATGATAGCAGGTTATAGTCACATATGCATAGTTCAACTGGCTTCAACCTGAGTGGCCTTATCCAGCTATGAATCAACTCTTTACAGGGTTTACTGCTCACAGTGTCCACCCACTGGCTTGGTAGCAGTCCATATAGGTTACAGGCTTTCAGCAAAAGGAAATAGTGTAAGCAGTGAGCAGGCCGTTCATTTTGCTTAAGACTTTAGCATAGTTGAGAGGAAGCTACAAAGATTCAGCAACAGACATTCCGTTAATTCCAGCATTCATCCCATTGTGAGATGGAAACATATTCCTCATATCCACACTGCAGCTCATATTCTCATTGCCCAGGATCTCTCACCCATCCATCGTCCGTGAATTCTATCCAGCCTGCTTGCTGCTAAAGCTCCTGTGCTATCAGGTGCATCCCAGTTAGGTCTGGCCCGATTGGGTCTAACTCGCCAAGGGGTGCAGAGTCAGCAGGGGCGGCAAATTGGAAAGCCTCTGGCAAAGGAGTATGTGCTCGTTGATGCCGCTTAAGTCAAAGTGTTTCGCCCATGTAAATGTGAGTTTTAACAGGATGTACGGACATCCCATCTTGCAGCATTTTAAAAAGGCAGCCCATCAAATGTCAGATATTTACCAGCAGGGGCTCCCACATTTTTAAGCAGCAAACACTGCTACATTATAACACATTTAAATTCAAATGCTTAATTGAATTGGTGTTTACTCATGCATAGAGTTGAGCGGACACCTGGATGTTGGGGCTCGACAGGTTCGGCCAAACTTCGGAAAAAAGTCTGAGTTTCGGACCGTACTTGACCCGAACTTAACCCTGAACCAGAACCCCATTGAAGTCAATGGGGACCCAAACTTTTGAGGACTAAAATGGCTCTAAAAAAGTAATGGAAAGGGCTAGAGGGCTGCAAATGGCAACAAAATGTTGTTAGGAGCATGGCAAGTGCTCTGCAAACAAATGTGGATAGGGAAATAACTTAAAATAAAATGTTTCCTTTCTGGAAATTATTCAATTTAATGGATAAGCTAGTGGGAAAATAAAATACTTTGAAATTATCAAAATAAAAATTATAATCTTGACCTAGGAGGACGAGGTCCATATGGAGTAGGAGGTTGAGGTGGCGGTGGCTGTGGCTGTGTAGGAGGAAGCGACAGTGGAGGAGGACGAGGTAGCCAACACTGGTTCAAAAATACAACAATGGCTGGGTAAGGCCGGTGATGTGTCGAATTCTGTCCCCCGTTGGATAGTGTCCGCCCTGTACTGCGCTTGCTCAGTACGTAGGACAAAGGGATTTTGAAAATCTCCGAAGATGAACGCCGCCTGCACGGTGAGTCCAGGTTCAAACCACACCATCCGAGGTTCAAGCCGAGCCAAGCGAGCCCGTGAGGGGCCCTGTTACTATGTGCTACCATATGTCCACTTGGATGGTGGGGCTTGAACCTGCACTCACTTCAGATTTTTTGAATCTCCTTGTCCTTGTACTGTGCAAACGCTACGCCTGCGCAGTAAGTGGCCGAAAACTATCCGATGGCCGGACAGTTTTTGTCAGAACACCGGTATACATGTCTATTCTGCACAAGGTATGGACAAGTCCTGTGGAATCCATGCCTGGTTCATTTTAATAAACGTGATATTGTCACCATTGGCTCTGGATAGGCGGCTGCGCTTGTCTGTGATAACGCCCCCTGCCGTGCTAAATACACGTTCAGATAATACACTGGCTGCAGGGCAGGCCAGCACCTCCAAGGCGTAAAGGGAAAGCTCAGGCCATGTGACCAATTTGGAGACCCAGAAGTTGAAGGGGGCAGACCTGTCATTCAGTACATGTAGGCGTGTGCACACTTACTGCTCCACCATTTTGGTGAAATGCTGCCTCCTGCTAAGACGTTCCATCTCAGCTGAGTGGTGCTGGTTGTTGTGGCATGCTGACAAAGCTTTTCCAAATTTCGGCCATGCTAACCCTGCCTTCTGAGGTGCTGGCGGTGCCCCGGCTGCGTTTGCAACCTTTTCCTCCTCCCCTGCCTTTGCCTCGTGCTTCCACTTGTGAATGACTGCCCTGAAAGTCTTGGAAATGATCCCTGTCCTCCTCCTCCTGTGCCACATCCTCTTCCATCATCGCCCAAAGAGTTTTTTCTAGGAGGCATAGAACTGGTATAGTAACGCTGAGAACGGCGTCATCGACACTGGCCATGTTGGTGGAGTACTCGAAACAGCGCAACAAGGCACACAGGTCTCGCATGGAGGCCCAGTTATTGGTGGTGAAGTGGTGCTGTTCTGCAGATCGACTCACGCGTGCGTGCTGCAGCTGAGACTCCACTATTGCCTGCTGCTGCTCGCAGTGTTTGGGAGATAAAGATCTGAACGCTTCCATGGGACATTGTAGAGATGGTTGGTGACCCAGGTGGTAGTGTTGCTGGCAGATCCTCGGTTTGCGGGGGGTTGGCAGGTGCCACTGTCACTACAGAGGTGGATGAAGAGGCCGAGACTGCAGCAGAAGAGGAAGCAGGAGGAGCCAGAGACCTTTCTTGGTTTTTGAGGTGTCTACTCCACTGCAGCTCATGCTTTGCACTTAGATGCCTGGTCATGCAGGTTGTGCTCAGGTTGAGAATGTTTATGCCTCACTTCAGGCTCTGATTGCACAGCGTGCAAAGCACTCGTGTCTTATATATATATATATATATATATATATATATATATTTTTTTTTTTTTTGAACAGGGAGTTGAGGCTCCTTAAGCCTTGTACACATGATCGAATTTTCTGACGGGAAATGTGTGATGACAGGCTGTTGGTGGAGAATCCGACCATTTGTACGCTCCATCGGACAATTGTTGTCAGATTTTCCGCAGACAAATGTTGGATGGCAGGTTTTAGAATTTTCCGTGGACAAATGTCTGTTGTCGGATTTTCCGAGTGTGTCTGTCGGACAAAAGTCTAAAGTACAAACACGCATGCACAGAAGCAAAGACAAGCCAGAAGCAGTCGGTCTTGTAAACTAGGTAATGGAGAATTAACATTCGTGACGAGGCAAATTATGAAATCTTGAAATGCAGCGAACATTTTCTTCTTCTTTAATGTTATAATAATGAAAGTTGTTTTGCTGGTGATACTGATGGAGTTATTGCAAACTAATTTCAAAGGCTTTTTTTTTCTAGTAATATCAAGAATAATATTATAATGCTTTTTTTTTTTGGGGGGCAAGTTACCACAACACCATTATCCCGTAGTTTTCAAGATCAAAGATACAACTATGTTGGTGTCCCTTGTCAATTTTAAATTGTATTTTTTTAAATGTAACTGCCTACTCCCAAACTTTCATTTAAAGTAAAACACATAGCCAAGTATTATTCTCCACAATTTTTTTATTGTGCATTAAAAAAAGAAAACAAATAAAATTAGACATGCTATCTGCCAATAGAACTTAACCAAAAAGTGCATTCTATGCATCCAAAAATATAGAAAATATAACAAATCAAACCATTATTATTCAACCAAAAAATTAAAAAAAGCCTCATGCATGTGTCCTGCTTCTTAATATAGGGGGTCAACAATGCCAAGAGTTGGTGAAAGCAGGGGTCTGTCATCCGGAGATAATTCCGAAAATCATCTGGATTATTCTCCTGGAGCTCCCGCAGCAAAGGCATATGACATAATTGCAAAATTAAAAATATGCTGCGCTGGAATGGCTATGCACTAGATAATCTGTATCTTAACCTATAGTTATAGATCCACAAGAATATAACAATATGCATAAAATAGTAAACATACAACTAGTGTAAAGTGCAAGTGCAAAATATAGCAAAAACAAATAATGTGCGCAAAATCTGTAAACGCACAACTAAAACGCATACATAAATATAAAGTGCACAAGTGCCAAAAAAACAAAACTCTGTGAGGTTATATGGACCCTTTAGACTTACAAGGTGCCATGCACAATAACACACCAAAAAATTACATAAAATATCAATAATAATAATATTAGATGAAAAAAGTGCTAAATGCATACATATGTGATAGCAAACATGTATATAAGATTTATAAAAAAAAAAAGCAAGTGCATAAACCACACAAGTGTCTCTATATTATTAAAAAAACAGTTCTTTGTGGCAGCCTGTCCTAGGCTGTGATAAGAACCACAAAATGTTGATTGATGTGAGACTAGATGCAGGTGATGTGATTTCCGGTGATCATACTATTGACATGCTTGTTACATCCAACCGTGGCTCTGAATCATGCATATGTGAAATCCAGGAACCCCTTATGGTAATAAGCTCACCTCAGAGCGTGTGACCAGCTTTTACACTGAGTCAAAGCATGCATATGAACCATTATAGGGTTCTCAGCTGTTTCACTGGATCAGTAGTATCCTCAGTGCAATGATCTCAGAGGCACATGAAAAAAGAAAAAGACTAATAGTGCAATACCGTTTTACAAAATGTAATAGACAAGTTAAAAAACATTCCCCGGACGGAGAGAGAGACAGTACACCTGCCTGGAGGGGATACAAGCCATACCCATACTGTTTACAGTATTTTATTGAATCTTATGAAGTATGGTGCACTGACGCACCTTATACATGTGAGTACCCCGGTGGGGGAATGTTTTTTAACTTGTCTATTACATTTTGTAAAACGGTATTGCACTATTAGTCTTTTTATTTTTTCATGTGCCTCTGAGATCATTGCACTGAGGATACTACTGATCCAGTGAAACAGCTGAGAACCCTATAGTGGTTCATATGCGTGCTTTGACTCAGTGTAAAAGCTGGTCACACGCTCTGAGGTGAGCTTATTACCATAAGGGGTTCCTGGATTTCACCTATGCATGATTCAGAGCCACGGTTGGATGTAACAAGCATGTCAATAGTATGATCACCGGAAATCACATCACCTGCATCTAGTCTCACATCAATCAACATTTTGTGGTTCTTATCACAGCCTAGGACAGGCTGCCACAAAGAACTGTTTTTTTTTAATATAATATATATATTAATATTTTTAATATTTTTTTTATATATATATATATATATATATATATATATATATATATATATTAATATAGAGACACTTGTGTGGTTTATGCACTTGTTTTTTTTGTTATAAATCTTTTATACATGTTTGCTATCACATATGTATGCATTTAGCACTTTTTTCATCTAATATTATTATTATTGATATTTTATTTTATTTTTTTGGTGTGTTATTGTGCATGGCACCTTGTAAGTCTAAAGGGTCCATATAACCTCACAGAGTTTTTTTTGGCACTTGTGCACTTTATATTTATGTATGCGTTTTAGTTGTGCATTTATAGATTTTGCGCACATTATTTGTTTTTGCTATATTTTGCACTTGCACTTTACACTAGTTGTATGTTTACTATTTTCTGCATATTGTTACATTCTTGTGGATCTATAACTATAGATTAAGATACAGATTATCTAGTGCATAGCCATTCCAGCGCAGCGTATTTTTAATTTTGTGTTTAATGTGCACGAACGTATGAGACGTGTTTAACGTTTGCAGCTTGATAGTGGCAGGTTGGTAGGGGGTTCTTTAAGGCTCGCAGGATTTTGTTGTTTTGTTATATGACATAATTGGTCACGATTAATAAAACAACCAATTTTTGGTCCAAGAACTTCTCCTACTCCTGTTCCTGGACTGGACTTGGGTCAAAGCAATAACTCCAAGGCCAATAATAAATAACACGTTATCGCCTACGATTCCACAAAATGTTTGATTGATGAATGTCCGTTCAGAAACTAAATGAAAAGCGCAAACTAAAAAGCGCAAAATGAAAAGCGCAAATCGAAAAGCGCAAATCAACCCTCGCCAAACTTCTACTAACAAGAAATTAGCAGAGGGAGCCAAAAGGGTAGCACTAAAGAGCTAAAAACCCATGTAGTATGTCACTATGTTCGTGTTTGTTGGCCGACAATTCCTTGCTGTTTGTATGCAAGACAAAATCCAGGTACACTCCTTCGGACAAAAGTCAGAGGTTTTGTCTCTGGAAAACCTGATCGTGTGTATGAGGCTGTAGACTACCAAGGCACGGTGTATTACAAAAGAAGACCTGCCACCCAATGGCAGTCCTTTTACCCCTGCCTTGTTTTATTGTTGTTTCTTCTGTTACATGGTTTTAATTTCAAGTATTCAATTTAAGGAAGATATGTAAACAACAAAAGTCAAATTAACATAAAAATTACACCCTCCTTTAGCCTGATATTCAGGGCTCATAGGGTTATTATCATAAATCACAAGCTTCCTAAAAATGATTTCCCTTTGGATATCCGAGCATTAAATAAGCAATAATACTAAATAGAAACCCTGAACATAGAATCAATGAATGAAGTAAAATACAAATGCATTACTAACCAGAATGGTGTGATGTCATTCCATTAAAAATATATTTAAAATCCCTGTTATTTTTGCTGTAAATTCTGTGTAATGTCATAGCAATAATCATTGAGGTTATTTACAAGCATGATTGTGACTTCTAATCTTAGCTGTAAATGGGTTTCTCTCGCACTTTCAAATGAGTTTCTCAGGCAGATTGAAAATGTTACACATATGCAGTCTGGAATTTTGTCATTAATTTTAACTTTTCCTATAAAAGAAGAGAGAATAGGAAATTCAGTGAAATTGTGACTATGTGGGTAATATGTACAAACTGTTAACATTTTTTTCAGTTAATTAATTATGGTGCTAATGTATCTCATTATTAAAACATATCTGTTGTCTCCCTGGCTCCCAGCAACTAAGCCTAAAAACATAAGGTAAGCACCACCTGATGTTAATAGATGCAACTATTGTTAATGTAGGGTGTCAAAAACCTGGAAGCATCTTCAATTAACTGATTCTTGGTCTCTGTGACAGACGCAACTAGAACAGGGGCTTTTGGAGGGGACTGCAGGGTAGACTCTTACCTACTGACTATGGGTCCGGATTTTGCTCTATTTTTTTTTATTTTTTTTTTCAGATGCGGGATTGTCTCACCGAAACACAGACTTTGGGAATCTAGGCCCTGGATAAAGGTTTTGGTCTTTTGTGCTACAACCAGCAATGATTGCTTTAGACTGTGAGACTCAGAGCAGATGTTAATATAATCAGCTCAAACCAACCTGATACTGGGGTCTCCTGCTATTGTCTGTTTATTATGATGTTCTGTGTTTACTGTTAAGTATGTCTCTCCCATTGTGTGCCTCCCAGGTGTGCATTCCCATTGTTGATTGGGTCATCTATTGTTTCTGTCTGTCTGCTCATCTCTTAGAGATGTGATTAATACTGTGACCACTTTATTTTGTCATTGAACCATTGCTGGATGTTATGTGTTTATGCTTATGGTAATGTGTAAGGTGCTTTGTGTATCCAGGGTTGTGGGATGGGTGCCAAATGGTCTGGGCACCTAGGTTTGTTTAATTGACTAGTGTTAATTAGTTCATGTTAATTAGATCACTGTTAGCTATTATTAGATGTGTATTAGCATACTGTTTACATTGGCTGTTCCTTAGATGTGCTGTATACAGTTTGCATTGGTTAGGATAATGTGATCAAATTCTTATCTGATCTTGCATGGTATATATTATGTGTGAATTTACAATAAAGGCATTTCCAGTTCCAGTTTGCACCTAAGCTAGTGTCATCTAGATCTAGATCTTGGGTGCTACTGCTCAGCTAGAATACCTGATTCCTGGGTCCAGACTAGAGGAAACTATTCCTGATGGAGGCAGTGAAGCTGGGTGCTGGACGGTTCTGACACAGTGTCAGTCCCTTGGAGCTGAGGAACACCCTCATCTCACCCCACAGTGAAATGCAGAGTACTTTTAATAGATTTTTAAAGCCCCATGGAAGAGAAGTGTTATAATTTTGGGACAGGAATTGTTTTAGGAAAACAGACCATCTCCCCCTTTCCCATCTCCATCCATGTTGAATTTTTATTTGCTACAAAGTGATAACAGGTAAGAATATCTTACATGTTTCGGACAACGGCCATAGTCATACCATACTACTTACTGTGCCCCAGTGTCAGGATATGCACCCTCCAACCACATACATACAGGTGTTTGTAATTATGATCACATTGAAGAGAGAAAGATACGCAAGTCTGTGCAGCAAAAAAGAAAAGCACACATATTGCAAAACACAAAGTCACAATCTGAGTAGATGTTATGATATACAACACATAAAATAGTAATTAAATAATAATACTCAAAAGCCTGATAACCCAGGAATTACAATATACCATGAAAATTTCTGATAGATCAACAAGTGGAGTCCAAAGTCTCATGCATTCCGCCCCTGAGATTGGCATGCAGCTAAAATAATTTAAATGCATAGCAAAAATAAGAATAAAAAAAATGGGAAAAAAATCAGTAAAGAAATCCATAAATAATATGACACTATAAAGCTTGCACATCAATCCCAGTAGGTGCATAAGCCAAAATAATTTCCCTTTTTTTGGATACGAGGACTGCACAGCAAACTTTAATCTAACTTCTGCATTTCCAATTTCCATATAGATACATGTTTGTCTTTGGGCAGGCGGGCGCTCCATTACCAATAAATGGAACTCTCCTTATGCTCCAAACATTACTGTTGTAAAAGCCGCTATCCAATATGTTTATCTAAATGAAAAGCTTGATGCTTAGCTGAAATCATGCTTAGGATTCTCCCAGTTCATGTCATAATTGCATATGGTCCTCAAGGGAACACTCAGCTTCCTTAACAGCTTAAGGACCAACCGCTGTCATTATACTTCAGCAGATTGGCTCTCCTGGGCAAATCGCCGTAGGTGTACGTCGGCCGCTTTAAGATTGATAGGGGCGTGTGCACAACACCGCCGATGCACGTGGCCGATCGTTTCACAGAGAGCCAGAATGCGGACTTGTTAATGTAAACAGACGGATCCCCATTCTGGCAGAGGAGAGACAGATCTGCTGTTCCTAGTGATTAGGAACAGCAATCACTCTCTTGCTCCAGTCAGTCCCAACCCCCCACAGTTAGAAACAGTTAGAAACACCTCCCAGGGAACACATTTAACGCCTTGGTCACCCTCTAGTGTTAACCCTTTTCCTGCCAGTGACATTTACACAGTAATCAGTACATATTTATAGCACTGATCTTTGTATGAATGTCAATGGTCCCAAAAAAGTGTCTGATTTGTCTGCCGTAATATCACAGTCCTGCTAAAAATCGCAGCTCGCTGACATTACTAGTAATAAAAAAATGCCATAAACCTATCCCCTATTTTGTAGATGCTATAACTTTTGCGCAAACTAATCAATAGATGTTTATTGCAATTTTTTTTTACCAAAAATGTGTAGAAGAATACATATTGGCCTAACCAGATGAAGAGATTCGTTATTGTTTATCGTTTCACAGAGAGCCAGAATGCGGACTTGTTAATGTAAACAGACAGATCCCCATTCTGGCAGAGGAGAGACAGATCTGCTGTTCCTAGTGATTAAGAACAGCAATCACTCTCTTGCTCCAGTCAGTCCCAACCCCCCACAGTTAGAAACAGTTAGAAACACCTCCCAGGGAACACATTTAACGCCTTGGTCACCCTCTAGTGTTAACCCTTTTCCTGCCAGTGACATTTACACAGTAATCAGTACATATTTATAGCACTGATCTTTGTATGAATGTCAATGGTCCCAAAAAAGTGTCTGATTTGTCTGCCGCAATATCACAGTCCTGCTAAAAATCGCAGCTCGCTGACATTACTAGTAATAGAAAAAATGCCATAAACCTATCCCCTATTTTGTAGATGCTATAACTTTTGCGCAAACTAATCAATAGATGTTTATTGCAATTTTTTTTTTACCAAAAATATGTAGAAGAATACATATTGGCCTAACCAGATGAAGAGATTCTTTATTGCTTATTATTTTTTTAGATTTTTATTATAGCAAAAAGTAAAAAATATTATATTTTTTTTCAAAATTTTCGCTTTTTTTTGTTTATAATGGTTTATGTATACGTCCATTGGGGAGTGTGATGTTTTGTCGGGTGTTCATGTATTGGTATATTGAACAGCCGACACATGTGAATGTACCAAATCTTTTGCAGAGGTCATTCCTATATACAGCTAAGAATTTACTACAGACCAGTTGGTCTTTTGGTGACTTTGCCCTTCGATAGGTAATGGCTGGGGTTTCTGATATAGGTGTGTTTGAGCCTGGGTTCACACTATAGCGAATTCGCAGCGAGGCAAAATACTGCGCATTCGCAGGACATTTGAAAACCCATTGTTTTCAATGGGGCACGTTCACATATGTCCGGTGCATGCGCAATGCGAATTGACACAAACACGCAACCGTCCTTGGTGCGGATCAGGTACGAATTCAGGCCCATTATCTTCTATGGGCACGCATCTGATTCGCACCTGGCTTGCGTTCTGAACAGAAATTCGCAAGTCATTGTACCACCTCTTTAGGGGAAGTCCACGCCCAATTTTTGAAAAAAAAAAAAAAACGGCATGGATTCCCCCTCCAGAGGCATACCAGGCCCTTAGGTCTGGTATGGATTTTAAGGGTACCCCTACGCCGAAAAAAAACGCCGTGGGGGTCCCCTCAAAATCCACACCAGACCCTTATCCGAGCACGCAGCCTGGCAGGTCAGGAAAGGGGGTGGGGACGAGCGAGCGCCCCCCTCCTGAACTGTACCAGGCCACACGCCCTCAACATGGGGGGGGTGAGTGCTTTGGGGAAGGGGGGCGCCCTGCGGCCCCCCACCCCAAAGCACCTTGTCCCCATGTTGATGAGGACAAGGGCCTCTTCCCGACAACCGTGGCCGTTGGTTGTCGGGGTCTGTGGGCGGGGGGCTTATTGGAATCCGGGAGAAGAAGAAGGCGACGCCAGCGCCAAGAACAGAAGAGACCCCGGAAGACCCCCGAAGGCGGATCAAGACCCCCAGACGACGGCGGCGACGAAGAAGAAGAAAGCCGGTCTTCTCCGCTCGGTAAAAGAGCTAGGTAAAATAGCGGGGAGTCCGGCGAGAAGACCCCCCAAGACGGAAGAAGACCCCCGGAGCAGTGCAATAAAATATTTTTAAAAAATTGTGTGTTTTTTACTTTACACTTTACACCTTAGGTGAGGTGAATGGGTACCCCATACCAATTCACATAGGGTGGGGGGCCCCTTATTAAAGGGGTCTCCCGGATTCCGATAAGCCCCCCGCCCGCAGACCTCGACAACAAACGGCCAGGGTTGTCGGGAAGAGGCCCTTGTCCTCATCAACATGTCCTCACCCACCCCCCATGTTGAGGGCATGTGGCCTGGTACGGTTCAGGAGGGGGGGGGCGCTCGCTCGTCCCCACCCCCTTTCCTGACCTGCCAGGCTGCGTGCTCGGATAAGGGTCTGGTGTGGATTTTGGGGGGACCCCCATGTCATTTTTTCGGCGTAGGGGGTACCCTTAAAATCCATACCAGACCTAAGGGCCTGGTATGCCTCTGGAGGGGGAACCCATGCCATTTTTTTATAAAAATTTGTTTTGTTTTTTTATAAAAAAAAAAAATTTGGCGTGGACTTCCCCCTCAGAAGTAGTAAAATGAGTTGCGAATTCATGCTAGCAGCTGATTCACACCTAAAACGCGGACAATACGCAGAACAGCTGGCGTTTCACTGCGCAGTCACGCAGGGCCCTGAAATCGCAACGCACTAGTCTGAACCCAGGCTTAAGTGGGATCTATGGGTAGTAAGTGCCAAAACTTCTCAATTATTTTTCTGATTGATTTGTGTTGTTTTGTTGTATTTAGTGATAAGTTGAGTTGTTTGTAAGTCTTCTGATTTTTTCTTACAAAATAGTAGGTCCTGTCTCATCTGGTTATTGGCACGCTTAAATGCCTTCTTAAGGCAGGTATGGCATTGCTGTAATGTAATGTTGTAATTCTGTATCACAGCTGTGGACACCCGGAAGGTAGGCCTTTCCTTCTATTTGGATACCAGGGGAACACTCGGTTTACCCCAGTGGATATTTGGATAGTGAAGGATCGCAATCAACCTTGGAGGACATGGTGAGAAACAATTAAAACCTCGATCACCCCCTCTCCTACTCTGATATGTCAACATTTGTGGCTGACATCAAAAACACTTTTTTGTCAGCCATAACAGAGCTGAAAGCTAACTTGCTGGCTCTTACTGAAAAAATGGTGACTACAGAGAGAGCAGGACATAGGAGAGACAGGACTATATCCCGATTGGAATCTGTGCCAGAAGTTCATACATCCCAGCTGATTGCAGTCAATCGCCACTTAGAAGACCTGGATAACAGGGACAGGAGACACAACCTCAGGGTGCTCTATTTTCAATAACTTGCTAGAGAGACCAGTGTAAACTTTTATTGAATTTGAACGTGCTCCCACAGCACTCAGGCCACGTCCGATTGAAGCTGCTCCTCCAAGAGATATAATCTGTTGTCTCCCGGATTATAAGCTAAAAGAAGGGATATTGGCTCAAGCACACAAGAATGAACTTATTTCATTTAATGACCACAACATAACTTTATTCCAGGACCTATCCCCAATTACACTGGGCAACCGCAGGGCTTTGCGCCCACTGCTTGAAATTTTAAAAGAAATTCACAAGATTAGACACTACTATACTATGTCCCTACCTAGCCATGTGGTTTGATCTGGCAGTAAACCCAGAACTGTTCAAATATTTAAATAAGAACCATGACCACTTAGTACATTAAAGTCTGTACCCTGGCCATACACTTTAATAGCATCTGTGTGTCTATTTTAAAACATTTACTCCCATGGTAGGCTGTTGACTAGGAAAGAGAAGACTGATCTCTCTGCCGTTCCCTTAACCTCTTCTACAACCGTCTAAGAAGAGGAGGAAATGGTAGCCTAGGTTGTTCCTGTACTTACCTAGAAGTCTACCAGCTGCCTTTAACAGTAGACAAAAATATATTAAAAAAGCTACTTTGCAAAGCTTAGAGTATATAGTCACTGTATTCAAATAGAAGCCAATATTGTCTCCAATATATTGATACATCTAAATATCAGGTACAATTAGTGTCATCATTTGAAACATAAAGGAGATTCATGTGCTTCCCATTACAGCTGACACAGTCCTCTAATATAAAAATGTTCATCATGTAATAAAATAAAACAATATACACATTGTGAAAACATAGTATGTATACCATTCTTTGTTATATTAAAGAACCCTATACATATACCCTTTCATGGTGAGTGCATCAATCTCCCTCATGTTTTGATTTCAACACTAGGCACCTATCTCAGGTGTGACCAGTCACCCTGCTGCATCTATATACAGGGTGGATCAAAAGTAGGTATATGATTAGATCATTGCATTTTATAGTAGGTATATCCTACTGATCGTTACATTTTATTTGAATTGTATTTATTTTTCATTTTCATTCATTTACTTTTTAATTTTACAAGTTTTGAGAACGATATAGCTAAAAGTAGGTATACAGTACTGACTGGGTCAAGTTTAGTCTCTTAGGTGCAGCATCCTAAGAAACTTTCCCTGACACTGTGACACTGTTTAGTCACTTGGGTGATCGAGGTGTCCTCCTTCAGGGTTGCAAAATTCCTGAAATCTTGTCCCTGACATTGTGATGCATAATAACACTCAAACTCTGGTGAGCATCAGTGTTCACGAATGCTTGTCAACTTCTTTAATCTATCTAATGTGTTGGGTTTCCTCTGAAAAACCTTTTAATACGGCCAAAAAACGCCCACAGGTATTGGGGAAACGGTCAATGCTGCCTTATCCCCTGATCCAATGCTGTAGGAAGTTTAGTCAAGACAACTCCACACAAACAAAGCAAAGTAAACCTTTCTAATGAACAGAAATTAGTTTGTTGAAGGGGGAATACAGATCTCTGAGCTAGAAAGTCATGACTTGAATATAGAGCGCTTTGTGTCTCAGTACTCTACAGGTACCCTATAGATAAAAGGATATACGGTATGTAGGTCTGAAGCTAGTTTTAAAGGAAAACTATTATGGGGTAAAGATGAAGGATAACAATAATGATCTCTGCTTCTGAAATGTTTGTCGACTGGCTATTCTGATGAAGACCCTTGTGAAAAAAGCTACTACGATGTCACCCACTGCAAGGATGATACAAGAGCCTTCTAGCCCATGGGACCAGAAGGAAGGATAACTTTTTTTTTATTTGGAAGAGTAAAAGAATTGCCTTAAAAGTTTAGTAGGCCGCGTACACACGAGCAGACTTTCCCGTGGGATTGTCCGCCGGACAATCCGCCCGTGTGTGGGCGCCGGTGGACTTTTTCCTCCCAAAAGTCCGGCGAACTAAGTTTTAAGTTCAGACTTAAAATTGTCCGCTGGACTTGCGAGTCCGTCGGACAATCCCGCGGTCTGTGTGCTAGTCCACGGGACTTTTGAAATGAACGGACTTGCCGACACATGATCGGAAAGTCCGTTCATTTAGAACGTGACTCCAGGTAGACGGGACTAGCGAAGGCAGCGAATGCCACCGCGCTTGCCCTGTCACCTGGTATGGATTTAAAGGGGAATCCCTTTGCTGAAAAAACGGCTTGGGGGTCCCCCCAAACCCATCTAAGACCCTTATCCGAGCACGCAGCCCAGTCAGCCAGGAAAGGGGGTGGGGAAGAGCGAGCGCCCCCCCTCCTGAGCCGTACCAGGCCGCGTGCCCTCAACATGGGGGGTGCCCTGCCCACAGCACCTTGTCCCCATGTTGGGGACAAGGGCCTCTTCCCGACAACCCTGGCCGCTGGTTGTTGGGGTCTGCGGGCGGGGGGCTTATCTGAATCCGGGAGCCCCCTTTAATAAGGGGGCCCCCAGATACCGGCCCCCCCACCCTATGTGAATGAGTATGGGGTATGATGTACCCCTACCCATTTACCTAAGGAAAAAAGTGTAAATAAAAAAAAACACACAATTTTTTTAAAATATTTTATTGCACAGCTCCGAGGGTCCTCTTCCGTCTTGGGGGGTATTCTCGCCGGACTCCTCCGATCTCTTCTGCTCTTTTACCTAGCTCTTTCACGAGCAGAGGAGCCCGGCTTTCTTCTTCGTCGCCGCCTGGGGGTCTCGTTCCGCCTTCAGGGGTCCGCTCTTCTATTCTTCTTGCCGCTGTCGCCGTCGCCTGCTGCGCCTTCTGCGTCTTCTTCTTCTTCTTCCGATGTTGACTCGTTGCTATCTCTGACTGGAATGGCAGAGACACGCAGTGTTGTGACTTATATAGGGACAAGGGGCGGGGCCACCGGGTCATGTCACATGGTGACCCCGCCCTCATATGATGTCACAGTCCCGGAGGATGCTGGGACTGTGACATCATATGGGGGCGGGGTCACCATGTGACATGACCCGGTGGCCCCGCCCCTTGTCCCTATATAAGTCACAACACCGCGTGTCTCTGCCATTCCGGCCAGAGATAGCGACGAGTCAACATCGGAAGAAGAAGACGAGGCAGAAGGCGCAGCAGGCGGTGGCGACAGCGGCAAGAAGAACAGAAGAGCGGACCCCCGAAGGCGGAACGAGACCCCCAGACAACGACGGCGGCGACAAAGAAGAAAGCCGGGCTCCTCCCCTCGTGAAAGAGCTAGGTAAAAGAGCAGAAGAGAGCAGAGGAGTCCGGCGAGAAGACCCCCCAAGACGGAAGAAGACCCCCGGAGCTGTGCAATAAAATATTTAAAAAAAATTGTGTGTTTTTTTTTTATTTACACTTTTTTCCTCAGGTGAATGGGTAGGGGTACATCGTACCCCATACTCATTCACATAGGGTGGGGGGCCGGTATCTAGGGGCCCCCTTATTAAAGGGGGCTCCCGGATTCTGATAAGCCCCCCGCCCGCAGCCCACGACAACCAACGGCCAGGGGTTGTCGGGAAGAGGCCCTTGTCCTCATCAACATGGAGACAAGGTGCTTTGATGTGGGGGGCCGCAGGGCCACCCTTTCCCAAGGGCACCCCCCATGTTGAGGGCACGCGGCCTGGTACGGCTCAGGAGGGGGGGGGTGCTCGCTCGTCCCCACCCCCTTTCCTGGCCGGCCGGGCCGCATGCTCGGATAAGGGTCTGAGATGGATTTGGGGGGACCCCCACGACGTTTTTTCGGCGTAGGGATTCCCCTTTAAATACATTCCAGGTGACGGGACTAGCGCGGCGCCATTCACTGCCTTCACTAGTCCCGTCTACCTGCAGTCACGTTCTAAATTAACAGACTTTACGATCGTGTGTCGGCAAGTCCGTTCATTTCAAAAGTCCCGCAGACTTTTTCCCGCGGATTGTCCACCGGAAAAGTCCGGATGTGTGTGGGCGAGTCCACACGCTCAGAAAGTCCGGCGGACCTCAGCTGGAAAGTCTGGCGGTTTGTCCGCTGGACTAGGTCCGACGGACAATCCCGCCGGAAAGTCTGAGCGTGTGTACGCAGCAGTAGGCATACTCTGTCTTTGTTTTAGTTTTGCAAATCAGCTAGACTTAATGCCTTTTTACATAAATGTGTGTTTTATCAGAAGGGCAAATTCTGAGACTAGTGGTAACACTTATGCAAATAGTAGTAATTGTTTCGTTTTTTTCTATTCTCCCCCTATAATCTCCTCTAGGGTTTGTGGTTAATGGGTGGCAGAACTTTCTTTAAACTCTCACAAGACATACACCTTCTGTAATTTGGGATAGTGATATACTCCTCCTCACTGATATAGAATGCCCATATGGGGCCTAAATGGGTAGAATTGAGGGAGGGAGGGGTAAAAGGGGGATAAAGCGGAAGGAGAAGGGAGCATATGGTGTGGGAATGAAAGGGAACAATTATGAGGGAAGATGAGATCATCTTCCCCCATCTCTTCTCCCTAACATCACAATGAATTGCTTTTGGTTTGATCCTTGATATTTGATCTTTTTTTTTGGTCATGTCACATACACATGTAGTAAGGGGTAGTTGGGACTGATGGAGGGGGAAAAGAAAGAGGGTGGATGCGAAAGGTAATGATTAGGTAGGGAGGCCAAGCAACCCTTAGTCCTATCTGGAAGAAAGACTAGCTGGATTTGTTCTTTGTATTTAGATAGGGGGATCCTCCACCTCTTTGGGGAATAAATAAGGCAGATTTGGTTGTTTTGATAGAGTTATAGTATATACACGTTTTTATATGTACGGAATTGTATATATGTAGTGTTGGGTATGTGATTTAAAGTTTTTTCTATTATTGCTTGTCTACTTTATGAACGTTGTCTTGGTTTTGTTTTGTGATGTATTGTGTTTGTAAATCTATTTTCTAAAAATGAATAAAACTTATTTAAATGCAAATAGTAATAATTGTGTTACCTTTGCAATGTATAAACAGGTAGAGTTTGCATTGAAATTTTCATTTTACTTTTCACTGTGCTGTGCATACAGCACTTGATGTGGAATAAATATTATCAGATTGGATTCTCTCTTTTTGTTACTGGTTTTAACTCTCCCCTTTACACACTGACTGCTTCAAAACATTTAAGTACAGTCCTGCAGCAAATACTCACAAAAGAACAGATGACATTTAGTTTACTTCTTGATCGTCACACTTGTTTTCTGGTAAGTGATTCAAAAAGCGCTGAAATCAATGAGTCAACCAAGTCATCAAGCAACTACCATTTCAAGAAAGAGGCCAGCATGGGCAGCTCTTATATTTTTCCTTTCCACAAGTTTACTTTAAGACCTAAAAATAATATTTTTATTTTCTGTTCTTTTTCCATGCTCACCTCCTCAGAGCAGATGTTATGTTTTACAACATTATGTGACCGGAGTAGACATATTACCTTAATGCAATAATCTTAGACATCACCATTATTAATTGATTTACTCAAATTTTAACCATAATAATATTTATAGTTATAATGTGATGGTTGTGTATCCTAAATTCTAGATTACTTATTCTAAATCATCACTTAATTTCTACTTTTAAAGAAAGCCTTGTGCTTGTTAAGTAATTCATATCTGAGTAATTTACACATTATGCTGCTGAGTTTACGTTTTAAATTGTCCACCATCTAAAACTGCCCTTACCATAACAAAACATTTTTTACCTAAAGTGGAGAAGGGGGGAGTACTGTCTCTGTCCCCATTTTGTGGAATTCCTCACTTCCTGTGAGGTCACTAAGACAAAGTGAGTTGAGGGGCTACCTTGGTTGTCACTTCACACTGTCACTAATGAACTTAACAAAAGAAGGAGCATGCAGTGATGCAGTGACAATGGGAAAAAAGTGCAGTGAGACAATGAAATTCCTTGTTTCTTTGGTGAACTTTGGTGAACTAACACCATAGACATTTGAAGTAGCCCTGCAACAGTTTAAATCATACAAGGTAAATTTTGAGTACCTCTTTAAAGTGGAAAAAAAAGTATAAAAATTGTTACTGGCAATATTCCAAAGAAAAGAACAATGCCTATCATTGTAATGAAGGAAAAGTGATAAATACATTGTGAATTGCTACAAAAAAATTCCAATGGGTCATATCATGTAACAGCTAGAGGAAATATTCACTAATGAGCATTTACTAGACTGTTTTTCTTTATTTGTTGATTCTTGAGTAACCAAAAGAGGATAAGCATAGATTATCAGCTCTCTAATTTGTTAACATTCTAGCAGTAATTCAAACTACATTATTTAGGAATGCTTACATGATGCAAAATGATGTGATCTTGTATTCTCACCAGATTTATCTGCTAATTTTTAGTTGGAAATGTGGTGGTATAAATCAGCCACTGTAGAAGGTGAAAAAGCTACAGAATTTAATCTCCATTCGAAATTCAGCTACAGTATTAGTAAATGCTATTATTCTGATTAGCTATTTATCGTGAATAATAAAAGATTCAAATAATTTATAGCTCCAGCACTGTTGAAAATTCAATTTTCTGCAATGACTTTTTATTAAAAATAAAAAAAATAAAAAAAAACAAGAAACAAAACAGACATTGATTATTCCTTTACAATGTTAAATTATGAGAGAGTCCTAGAGACTGATTGTAGTGATGCCACCATAGATTTCTACTAAACTACATTAATGTTTTATCAATATTTGGTTTTACAATAAACTTATATACCTAATTGATTTTCACATTATTTTATTGCCTAGCTTACATCTAAGGATGCAGCTTACACTCTACCTCTCAGAGTTCCCAGATCTGACCTTCAGCCACAGTTTGTATAAAGAAAGGTCTTACTTTCCCTATTGAGTTTTTTGATCTGCCTTAAAGCAGAATTACATCCAAACTCACACAATATAAATAGTAGCCCGTTAAAAAATAAAATAAAAAAGCTTTTGCTGCAATAATCACCTTCTTCCACTAGATGTGTTCAGTCTGATGGCCAGCAACATTTCCCCCACTTTCTGTGAGCCAAGGCCTTCCTGTACCCACCCCAGCCAGTAAACATACAGTGAAAAGACAAGCAGCACAGTGATGAGCGTATTTCTCTGCTACTCTGTTTTCATGTCCGATCACCATGCTTCCTGTCAGCTCATGAGCTGCTTGGCTCCTTGTACTGTTTCTTCATCTCACACTCTTGCTCTGCTGAGGTTGATACCAGGTCGAATTCAGGTACTTACATTGCTTGCATTTAAAAAATACATTTAACTCCTATCTTCCTATGCACTTTCGTTCCTCCCATAATTTTAAAAAACCTAGTAAAGTGATTTTCTCACTTAGGTATGTCATCCGGGTCCCTCACCTGTGTGGGGAACTGGTGATCTAGTAATGCAGATGTGCCTGTGCCGCCCAGTCTCACGCAGTCCTTTTTTCCTACAGCTTCTGGATTGTGAGAGGTTTTCACAGCTACGCATCCAGTGACATGGACACCTAAGAATAATCCCACATCAGAAGAAAACAAGAGTCAGGACCAGAAGGTCATGTGACCACATTTCGGTTAGTCCACGTGTATTTACTACTCATTCTTACTTGAAATACTTAAGGGTAGGGAATACTGAAACAATCCTTTAGAAATGTGGGTTTCTATCCATAACACAAAAAATATGACAATAAATAAGTATCTTACCAATATTAACCCTTTGGTGCTGGATCCTCTTGGCCCTTTAAGGGTTTCAGATGCCAGGGGCGGGGTGGGATTTCTGATCATATGACCGTGAATTGCTGTCACTCCGGTCACATGATGTGAAAACTCCCAATCTCTAGTATGCATCTGGAGCTTTGCAGTACCCGCCGGCTACCATGCTGGGAGTGTGCAGGGCGCACACTCTCAGCATGGTAAGTTGTGTTAACAGGGCCACATATATGCAGCCACCCGGTGTTAAGGCCCATCCGTCGAGCAGCTGCATATATGCCTGCAGCCGTCATCAAGGTGTTAAAAAAAACTATAGCCACAATGTATTTCGGAGAGGGAGAGGTTAGAGCTTCTGTAAGCTTTTATAATGATTTAACTGGGTAGACATTAGGCTTGATTTAGTAAAGGCAAATAAATTGTTTACTCTTCAAGGGAATTTTCACTTTGCAAGGGGATTTTCCCTAAGGTTAGCGAATATGGTGAAAATTCACCTTTCAAAGAATACCCAATCACACGCAAGGAAAAAAAAAGATAATTGCTTATACATGAAGTCAGCAGAGCTTCATATCATTCATTAAACTAAGGGGAAATTCTCTTGCACAGTAAACAGACTATTTGCCTTTAGTACCCCCCCCCCCCCCCCCCCCGCCAATCTGAAATCATCTACAAATACAGTGTAGCGATACCCCCAATTAAGAGGGCCGCTGGTTTGTTTTGGGTCCCTGAGTACAGCTCCACCAACCCCCGGCAATTTGCTCTACCCGCTCTGCACAGTTAGTAAAGGGGTATGTATCTAAGGAAAAGAAATAGTAACATGCATTTAAACATTTGACTTACAACACATTAGCAGGTCCCTGCAATATGCACTTTAACATGTGCACACATATGTATCAAACTAGCAATGGGGAAACGGAGCGCCAAATGTAGCGACCGTCTACTATGCACCCCTGAGGTGCAATAAATCTATCTGCGCCTACCTAACGGACCAGGCCTTATCCCTAGCAATAGAGCTCAGTCCTTGAATAAGTACAGTATTCTTCACCGGCAAGAGAACTGTAGAGGTGGTGCACATGTAGCTTTAAATGGTGTATTTGTAATCCACAGAAAGAAACATCTGCTGCTCTGAGGTAAATTGTGCCTTGGCAGTTCAATAGGCATAGAAGTGTATGTAGCAATGTAGGATGAGCCTTTCAGCTCGCTCACCACTCCTGGGGTACCGTCCTCAATGGCGGCGTCCGGCCTCCTCCGTCACAGCCCCTGCGTTCCGGTACTCTCTCCGACCGACCGACTGTAGGGAAAAGTCTCCGCTCCGCTGCTGCTGACTCTGAGGGGTGAGAGTCTCTCTCCACCTGCTGCAAGGCCCAGGCTTCAGGCCTTCAGCAGTCCCGGTCCGCACAGGTGTCTCCTCACTTGCAAGTCTCTGCGTCACCAGCCCAGTCGGAAGAGGAAGAGGCGGTCTCTCCTCTTCCCTTTTATCTCCTCTCCCAGCAGCCTCTCGGGCGGAAATGACCATCCTCCCAGGAGCCTGGGGAATTATGGGGAATGTAGTCTTCTCCCCTAAAAGGGGTACGACCCCGCTACACACTCCCCCCACTTTGAATCTTTGGTCCCCAAAGACATTGTTCAATCTACAAGCTTTCTTTGAGACAACACGTTCACATAATTCAGACAGAGGAGCCTCCCACCAATTAACATAGGATGGGGAGCTGTCCTGTCTACAGGTCACTTCAGTGTGGGCGACCTGTTTAACTGTGCCAGAGAGTGAGCTGGGGTTGCCCTCCACCAAATGAACAGTGGATGGGTCAGGGCGTTCAGCACTTCTCCTTGCTGTGGTAACAGAGTCCTCTGAACTTTTTCCCATTTGGGGGTAAGTTAACTTCTTGGGAGGCCTCACAACTCTGCGAGCTCTCTGTTCTCTTGGGACTTCTTCAGGAACACATTCTGGCAACATCTCTGGTTCTGGAACATCTACTTCTTCTTCTTCTGAGTAGAGACCAGGGATATCTTCCCAGCATTCAGGCACAACACTGAATGGAACAAACTCTGTAGCTTCTGGGTTCAATGTTTTATCTTCCACATCCTCAGTAAGTGGAAGATCTATGGCGGAATTTCCTGGAGTTGAGGAAGGCCATAGCCATTCAAGTTCTCCTCTTTCTTCTTCTGCTGATTGGGGGTCCTGTCCACCCCTAGCTCGGGATGTCTGAGACCGAGTATTAGGCCTGGGGGTATCCAGAATGGAAACAGATTCAGGTAAGTCTCTCGCTGGAGGTATTCTGACTGCTTCAGTGAGTGGGAGCAAGTGATTCCTATGCCAGGTCTTCAAAGGCCCCACTCTTCCTTCTGGCTTCAACTTGTAGACAGGCAATCCTGGAAGTTTCCTACAGATGATATATGGCTCTGATCTCCATCTATCAGCAATCTTGTGCTTTCCAGGGATCCCTAGATTTCGTAACAGTACATGGTCCCCAGGCTGTAGGTCCTGTACTCGAACCTTCAAGTCAAAGTTCCTCTTATTTCGAGCCCCCCTCTGGTCAGAGGCCGCTTGAGCTTTCTCATAAGCTATCTTCAGACTGTGCCTCAGTCTGTCCACATATCCTTTGTGGGAGGCAGCAGAGGCATGGTCTAAGGAAATCCACTGGCAATCTTGCTTCTCTCCCAAACATAAGTCGGTAAGGGGAGAAACCTGTCACATCGCTTGTGGTGCAGTTGTAGGCGTGCACCAGAGCTGAAATGTGTTGACTCCAATGTTGCTTCTTCTCTGTTTCTAAAGTTCCCAACATGTTCAATAGGGTCCTGTTGAACCTTTCAGGCTGGGCATCACCTTGAGGGTGATATGGTGTAGTTCTAGTCTTCTCTACTCCCAGAGAATCTAGTAGCTTCCTGATCAGGCGACTCTCAAAGTCCCTTCCTTGGTCTGAATGGATCCTTTGTGGTAGTCCATAATGAACAAAGTACTTCTCCAAAAGTACCTTAGCTACTGTAGAGGCCTTCTGGTCCTTGGTTGGGAAAGCCTGAGCATAACGGGTGAAATGGTCGGTTACCACCAGAACATTTTCCCAATCCACTCAAATCGGGTTCGAGGCAGAGAAAATCAATGCATACCAGATCCATTGGGCCTTGACTCTGTAGATGGCCCATTGGGGCAGCTTGATGGGGTAAAGTCTTCCTCTGAATGCATCTTGCACAGGAATGGCAATACTCCTCCACTTCGGCCCTCATGCAGGGCCAGTAAAACCGGTCTCTGATAAGTTGGAAGGTTCTCTCTGCTCCCAAGTGACCATGCTGGTCATGTAAGGCAAGTAGCACAGTCTCTCGATGCTTTTCGGGGAGAAACAACTGCCACTTATCTTCTGGGCCATCAGAGGGGCCCCTTCGGTAGACCACTCCCTGATGCACCTGTAACTTGTCCAACTCTCTCCTTAGTAGGCGAGCTTCTTTGGAAGGGTGAAGTCGAAGTCCCTCTGGACTCTTGTTTTCCAGTGCCTCCAGGACCAATTTCCCCATGGGGTCTTCCAATTGGTCACACCTTAACTCCTTCTTTGACAGCTTCGGTAGACACTCTTCTTCTAGTTGAGTTACCCCACAGTAACACTTTGGGACTCCCACTGTGGTAACTCCTATCTCTTCAGCTCTGGATCCTCCTCTGGCTTGGAGTTCAGCCCCTTGACAAAGGGCTCGCACTCCTTCTGGTGCCACTTGGGTCCAGTCTCCCCAGTCATCGACCATGACATGGGATCTTCGGGACAGGGCATCTGCATCCCTATTTCCAGCCCCTGGCCTGTACTTGAGGCTGAAGTTGAATCCAGACAACGCCGCCAACCATCTGTGTCCAGTTGCATCCAACTTGGCGGTGGTGAATAGATAGGTCAAGGGGTTGTTATCTGTCTTTACAGTAAACTCGGCCCCATACAGATAGTCTTTCAACTTGTCAACTACTGCCCATTTGAGGGCTAAGAACTCCAACTTGTGGGTGGGGTAGTTCTTCTCGGAGGGGGTCAGGCTCCGGCTCACATAGGCCACTGGTCGCAGCTGGTCTTCATACTCCTGGTAGAGTACTCCACCTAGGCCCTCATGGCTGGCATCAACATGTAGCTCATATGGTCTAGTGGGGTCAGCATAGGCCAAAACTGGGGCTGTGGTGAGACTTCTCTTCAAGGTTCTGAAAGCCTCTTCACACCTTGAGTTCCATTGGTCTTGAACCGACTCACCGGGCTTCCTAGGCCCCAAGCCATCTTCCTCTCCTTCTGTCTTGAGCAGCTCGTTTAGGGGTTTTGCAATGCGGGAAAACCCATCCACAAACCTGCGGTAGTAGGAGCAGAACCCCAAGAAAGATCGAAGTTCTGTAACTGTTGTGGGTCTTGGCCACGAAGTAACTGCCTCCAACTTCTCAGGGTCTGTGGCCACTCCTTTTTCAGACACTATGTGTCCCAGATAGTTCACAGAAGACTGATAGAACCGACACTTCTCGGGGGAAAGTTTGAGTCCCTCTTCACTGAGCCTCTTCAATACTTTCTCCAGTCTGGCTTCATGTTCTTCCAAAGTCTTTCCAAAGACAATGACATCGTCCAGGTACACAAGGACTTCTATGAGGTTCATGTCTCCAACTGTCCTTTCCATAAGGCGTTGAAATGTAGCAGGAGCTCCAGATAGGCCCTGAGGCATCCTGTTGAACTCAAAGAATCCCACTGGGGTTATGAAGGCAGTCTTTTCTCTATCTTCTGGATGCATGGGGATTTGGTAATACCCACTCTTGAGGTCCATCACACTGAACCACTTAGCTCTAGATAAACTCTGTAAGGCATCTTCTATCCTTGGCGTGGTGTACTGGTCAGGAATGGTCCTCCTGTTGAGAGTTCTGTAGTCAATGCAGAGCCTCAATGACCCATTCTTCTTCCTGACCACCACTATGGGGGAGGCATAGGGGCTTCTGGACTCCCTAATCACTCCCGTCTTCTTCAGTTCCGCAAGCTGCTCCCTCAGATCCTCCAGATCTGCTAGCGGGACTCGCCTCACTCTCTCTCGGAATGGCTTGTCCTCTTGCATGCGGATTCGGTGGGTGGCACTCCTCGCACACCCCACATCAAACTCATCTTTAGAGAAAATCTTCTCCCATCTGGTCAGCTGGGCCTTGGCTCTCTCTTTCCAAGCTCCCGGTAGGTTTGGGTTTTCCATGGAGAGTTTCTTCCAAACATCTTCTCCTTCACCCGTCCCCTTCACTTCTGACCAGCCAACTGGGACAGCAGGACTCACCTGTCCCAGAAGCATCCTGGCAGGGATCTCCACGGGCCGCTCCGTGGGGTTCCTCACACTGACAGGGACTCTTCCTCTTGCCTTTTTCAGATCCTTCAATGAGATCACTTCTGGTATCACTTCCAGACCTGAGTGACCCTCCATTGGGTCGGTTTCCAACATTACAAAGGGGCCAGGCTGCTCCCAATTAAGTTTCACCGTGGCTCTCATGCAGGTTACCTCTCCAGGCTGTAACACCGCTCCCTCTTTTCCAAGTCTCCATACCCTTCCTATCCCCTCACTCGGGGTCTTCTGCTCTAGGACCAACCGCTGGTAGGCTGCCTTCAGCATGGGATGGATCTTGGGGGCTGAAAGATTCTCTTCCTTCACCAGGGGGGTCAGAAGCCTTCTGACTAGGTCCGTGTTCGTCCCTATAATCAGGGAAGTCTTGCTGGTTCCTGGCGGGCGAGGGCACACCACTGCCAGGGTGTCGAACACTTCAGTCTTCCCAGCTACAGATGGGTCAAAGGTCAACCGTATGGGTAAGTATCCATCATAGGGGAAACTCTGAGTTCCCAATCCCCGTATCTCCAATTCTTCTATCTTCTGTATAGGCAGATGACTCAGGTATCTGTCATAGAAGTCCCTGTACAATAGGGTCACTTGTGCTCCAGTGTCCAAGAGAGCCTTCGTGTATATCCCTTCCACCTGGATGGGTACAGTAGGGGATGGACCAACTAGCTCTTCTGGAAAGGGCCGAGTTGATGCTGTCCTCTTCTGTGGACTCTTTCCTTTGCAACTTGATTTGCGCTTGACTCTTTCCTGAGCCTGGTATGCATTAATTTTCTCCCTCTTAGTGGGAGTGTGAACCCGTTGAGGGACATTGTTATCTCTCACTTATAAGGGTTCTCGCTTGGGAGTGCTGTGTCTCTTCGGAGGGGTCTTGCCCCCTTTCTCTGGCGTGTACCTTGGTTGAGGAACCCTGGGTTCCTTCCGAGGGGTTTGATCTCCTCGCTTTCTTTTCCCGTTATACTTCTTGGAGCTCACTGAAGGTGATGGGCACCCGGTTGACTCCTTCACCGGGGCCCTTTGGCGTTTCCCGCCGGCTGGCGGCTATCTGTTTTCTTCTTCTTGGGACTGGAGCATACAGCTGCAATATGGCCCACTCCCCCGCAGTTAAAACAGATCATCTCTCCGTAGTCAGGTGGGGATGCTGGTGCTGAAACAGCTGGAAATAATTCCCTCCTGCTTGTTTCTTTCTTGGGACTTGGCATCTCTTTTGCCACCTGAGACGTCAGTATCTCCATCATCTGGGACATCTGCAACTTCAGGGCATCTACTTCTGTCTCTCTTTCAGGGGTTAAGGCCGACCTGACCGTGGCCACTGGAAGTTTTGTAGACCCATCACTTGCTTTTCCCGTTTCTCTTCCAACATGGCCTCTTCTTCTCTGACTATTCGAATGAGATCGGGGTAGTCCAGGCTCTTCCCATCCTGCCGGGTGCGTAGTACTAGTGCAACAGGGTCTAGGGGTTGGGCTCCCCTGACCACCTGCTGGGCACGGGCTTCATCTACCTTCCCCGGATCTATCCCCTTCTTCAGGATAATCCTATGCAGGATCTTGTCTATACGTCCCATGTACTCCGACAGCTTCTCCCCTGTCTTCTGGTAACAGTGTTCCAGTTGATAGGTAAGTTCTGTGACTTTTTCTGTCCCACCAAACACACTTTCCAGGATGTCTATGTAATCCTGTGCAGTGCAATCCTTTTTGCTTGTCTTCAGATTGCGTATGGCCTCTAAGGCAGGCCCTTTTAGGCTCTCAACAATCCTTTGCTTCTTTCTACCTTCTGGGACCTCCCATTCTTCTAGGGCCTGCGTGGCGCCATCTAACCACTCTTCAAATCCCTCTTCCCCCGAGGGTACAGGTTTCCTCCCAGAGAACATCCGGAGTTTTCTGTATCCCGACATCGGGTAGTCCCCGGGGTCTCTTCTGCACTGAGTCACAATCTCCCCTAGGACAGCACACAGTTCTGCACTAAGAGTAGTCTGTGCGTGTGCGGGACTTTCCGCGCCCTTCTGCTCTTCCTTCTTTGGGGATAGCATAGTTTTGGTTGGAGAACAGGCTCCCTTACGCGGCAGCGCATGCAGCAATTGATAGGTCTGACCATCCAGTGCTCGTATGCTTTGGCTCCTGAACTGCTCTGGAGTCTCACTTCTCCATTCTACTAGGGCATATGTATACCCGGCATCATTTCTCATATCCATTATCCGTGACTTGTGGCCTGGGGATAATGACATTATGAGCTGCTTGACTGCCTCTTCCTGCCATATCCCTGGCAGTTCAATGACTGCTGCTGCGGCTGGGTCAGTGGCCCATAGTTTGTACCACCGTCCCACTTCTATCGGGTCCATGCCGGTACCTTCTGGCGGCTTTTCCCGCTGACTCAGGATCCCGGATTACGAGCCCCCACGTGTAGCGATACCCCCAATTAAGAGGGCCGCTGGTTTGTTTTGGGTCCCTGAGTACAGCTCCACCAAACCCCGGCAATTTGCTCTACCCGCTCTGGCACAGTTAGTAAAGGGGTATGTATCTATGCACATATAAATATCACTTATACTCTAAGTGTAATGGACTCAAACTCACAAGCAGACTGCTGAGATAAGAATAACTGGCTTTACTTTGGCAGTAAGGAAAAGAAATAGTAACATGCATTTAAACATTTGACTTACAACACATTAGCAGGTCCCTGCAATATGCACTTTAACATGTACACACATATGTATCAAACTAGCAATGGGGAAACGGAGCGCCAAATGTAGCGACCGTCTACTATGCACCCCTGAGGTGCAATAAATCTATCTGCGCCTACCTAACGGTCCAGGCCTGATCCCTAGCAATAGAGCTCAGTCCTTGAGTAAGTACAGTATTCTTCACCGGCAAGAGAACTGTAGAGGTGGTGCACATGTAGCTTTAAATGGTGTATTTGTAATCCACAGAAAGAAACATCTGCTGCTCTGAGGTAAATTGTGCCTTGGCAGTTCAATAGGCATAGAAGTGTATGTAGCAATGTAGGATGAGCCTTTCAGCTCGCTCACCACTCCTGGGGTACCGTCCTCAGCTCCGGGACCTCCAATGGCGGCGTCCGGCCTCCTCCGTCACAGCCCCTGCGTTCCGGTCCTCTCTCCGACCGACCGACTGTAGGGAAAAGTCTCCGCTCCGCTCCGCTGCTGCTGACTCTGAGGGGTGAGAGTCTCTCTCCACCTGCTGCAAGGCCCAGGCTTCAGGCCTTCAGCAGTCCCGGTCCGCACAGGTGTCTCCTCACTTGCAAGTCTCTGCGTCACCAGCCCAGTCGGAAGAGGAAGAGGCGGTCTCTCCTCTTCCCTTTTTATCTCCTCTCCCAGCAGCCTCTCGGGCGGAAATGACCATCCTCCCGGGAGCCTGGGGAATTATGGGGAATGTAGTCTTCTCCCCTAAAAGGGGTACGACCCCGCTACAACAGTATATATCAA
This sequence comes from Lithobates sylvaticus, assembly GCA_028564925.1. Taxonomy (NCBI): domain Eukaryota; kingdom Metazoa; phylum Chordata; class Amphibia; order Anura; family Ranidae; genus Lithobates; species Lithobates sylvaticus. Next base: position 125,703,998 of record CM053035.1, on the reverse strand, counting down.
AAAGCTGTGTCTAGACAGGGAAAGGCCTGTGGATTTAGTGTACCTGGATTTTGCAAAAGCATTCAAAATACAGTCCCCCACAAACTATTAATTTACAAGCTGAGGTCTGCAGGCATGGACCATAAGGTTTGTTCTTGGGTAAAAGACTGGTTACAGGGACGTGTCCAAAGGGTGGTGATAAATACCGTGTACTCAGACTGGTCTGGAGTGGTAAGTGGGGTACCCCAGGGTTCTGTCTATTCTATAAAAAAAATTCTTAAATGATATAGAGGATGGGATACATATCTCAATCTCAGTTTTTGCAGATGACACAAAATGATGCAGGGCAATAACTTCAGGATATAGAAATTTTACAGAAAGACCTGAACAAAATAATAGAGTGTGCAACTACTGTACATGGCAAATGAGGTTTAATGTGGAGAAATGTAAGGTAATGCACTTGGGGGCAAAAAACATACATGCAAGCTACACACTAGGGAGAGAACATCTGGGGGAATCAAGGATGGATGAAGATCTGGGAATCCTAGTAGATAACAGATTGAGCAATAGCATGCAATGTCAAGCTGTAGCTACCAAAGCCGGCAGAATATTAGCATGCATAAAAAGGGGATATACTCCAGAGATAAAACGATAATCCAACCACTTTATAAAACTCTTGTTAGACCACATGTGGAGTACTCCGTCTAGTTCTGGTCACCAGTCCTCAGAAGGGATATGCTGGAACTGGAGACAGTCCAAAGAAGGGTAACAAAATTAATAAGGGGTCTGGAGGACCGCAATTACAAGCAACCACTGCAAGCACAAAATGTATTCTCGCTAGAGAAATTACACTTGAGAGGAGATATGATAGCTATTTACAAATACCTCAATGACACTCCCAGCATCGGAAACAAACTATTCAGTCTCAAGGAGTGTAAGATGACACGGGCCACACAATAAGATTGGAGGAGAAGCGGTTTAACCATAAACTGTGCAGGGGGTTCTTCACTGTCAGGGCTATAAGGATGTGCAACTCTCTTTCACAATTGGTGGTGGCAGCGGGGAGTATGGATATATTTAAGAGACTCTTGGATGTACATTTTAAAGATCACAAGAAACAGGGATATGGGAAATTATAGACACTGACACATGTAGAATACCAGCAAAAAGTTTCAATGCGCTCCAGAAAACAGTCTTATATCACCAAATGTCAGGGAAATTTCAGAGATGGGATGTAATCAGACCCCAGGCAGCTGTTTAAACTTTCAGAGACAAAGTTCAGACAAAAATAGCAACACAGAAACAGCGCTCAATGGGTTCATGAATAAAGTTTATTTCTAAAACTGCTCTAGTGTAAAAACAGAACAGATCACAGTTCAATAAAGCATGTTGTTAGGATCTTTGAAAAATTGGGGTGTTGAAACTGTCATTTGAATATAAAAGAAAACAGTACAGCATCATACCGCCTCAGGTCCTGATGACTGGAGATGTGTTGAGATGTTACTATGTCTTAGCTTTGTCACGGTATGTAAACCAACTCACCACTCCATGTGCCCAAGGGGGAATGGTATCGTGGAGGGGCAAGGCGCAGGAACACTCTCCTGGGTGGTTATAGGCTCTGCCGCTGGATGCTGGACACATGTAGACCTACACAGGTTGAACTGGATGGACTATTGTCTTTATTCAACGTTACCTACTATATAACTATGCGTCAGACTTTGGATATTGAAGTATTTCTATAGTTTTAAGCAGCAGTAAAATAGCTTTAAAACAAGCCAGCTTTGACCTCTCTAACTGCTTTGTTAAGGTAAAGTTGAAGGGAAGTTGTGAGGCAAATGTGATTTTTTTTTTTCAAAGAGTACAATAAACACTATAGCATCTGCTTTCAATTGGTTTCTAACATCTTAGAAACACCTACTGTGTGTTTGCATTAGATGGATGACAGACTGCCGAGATCTGCTATCCATAGAAAAACACAGTTAAGTCCAGAGTATGGCCCCTTGCACACTGCAGCTTGAAAAAGCTCAGTACAGCTTATTGTTTTTACTAAGCTAAAATACAGCCCATTCATCGTAATGTGCCTATGCACACAGCGGCGTAAATGCTTGTTTATGCGCCTCTGTGCCCACACCAGCTTGTCAACCCTGCAAAGCACAGATGAGAAACTTGAGACCTGTAGTAAACATCAGCACACTATACACACATTATGCATAGCTAGGCACACTTTTAACCCCTTGATCACTCTAGTTGTTAAAGCGGAAGTAAACCCATCGATTTAACAGTCTAAAAAAAAAAAGGCATGCCGTGAATGCTAACTGCACATTGGCTGTGCTCTCAACCAAACAGTCAAACCATCCAATGGCTGGTGTCATAACGGATCACATGTGCAGCACTGTGGCAGTTGAAGATTAAACAGAGGCAAAAATGGCAGCTTCCTTGGCTGAAAACGATAGGGGGGTTTACTTCCACTTTAACCCCTTCCCTGCCTGTGTCATTAGTACAGTGACAGTGTATAGTATTATCACTGATGACTGTAAATGTCACTGGTGATGTCAGTGGCAGTTAGTCAGTTCCCACTAGAGTCAGTTAGTGGCAAATTGACCACCGCACTATCGCAGTCCCATTATAAGTCACTGATCATTGCCATTGGAAGTATAAAACATTGTTTCCAGTATATATACCATAGGTTTTAAGTGCAATACCTTTCACGCAAACCAATCAATAAACACTTATTGAGATTTTTTTTTTATCAAAAACATGTAGCAGAGAACATTTTGGACAAAATTTATATAAAAAAAAAAAAATAAATAAAGATTTTTTTAAACATTTTGTATTGGATATGTAAAGTAACAAATATAGTTATTTTTTTTTTGACCTTTCTTCATTTATATAGTAAACAAAAAGAAAAAATACAGTGGTGATCAAATACTACCAAAAAAAAGCTTGATTTGTGTGAAAAAAAATTATATTAATTTTTTTTTGTTTGAGTACAGCGTTGCATGATCGCACAATTACCGGTTGAAGTAGCACAGTGCCGAATAGCAAAAAATGGCCTGGTTATGAAGGGGTTAAAATCTTCCGGAGCTCAAGTGATTATATAGGGTACTTTTAAAGTATTGTGCAGTAACTTCTTTTTCCTAACTGAACCTAACTGTGGCTGCTAGGTTTCTTCTGGTGAATCGGCATTCCCTGTGGGACCATGGGTCCCAGCAAGTCTCTAGCGTTAGTTCCCCATGCATTTCCCCATGTGTTTCCCGGGTCCCTAGTATCAGGACCTCTTCCTTTTTATATAACACGGGAGGGAGGCTGGACCCCAGCGAAAGCCGGCAAACCTACTGGGGAAAAAATATACATTACACAAAAAATATATATATCTTATATAAAGTGCTAAGTGCTCCAAAAAAGCATAAGTGCTCCAATAATATTGATGGTGCTCCACAATATAGACAATGTCGTGTGCCACACTCCCCTCTTGTGACCCCACTCACCAAATGGCATAGACCCACAGCTTTGCAGTCTGGGGTCAAAAAAGCTGAGATCAGTAGGATAGCCTCTCACAATAGTAGTTTCCACAGATGTTCAAAGGCGCTCAATCGTACTCATATATAGGAGACAGAGAAGGAACCGATAATAAAGTACTGTATAAATGGAGGAAATTGGGCTGGCCAAACGCTACTTACAAAAAAACCAACTTAAACAGACATCGGTATGAAGCTCCGGGGGGCTCCACTGATCGGCGTGCGTTCCAAACAGAGTGGAAGTTTCCTCAGTGGTTAAGAGACCGAAAGTGCGCCAACGTGTTTCACCCCTCTTCCAGGGCGTCCGTTCAGTAAATACCTGAATTTGCGGGGTGTTCGTGGGATATTCGTCTGCCAAACGCCCCGCAATGCACTGCACAGTTCATTCTAGGGCCCTAATTGGATGAAGCAATGCACCTGACCACTGGTTTGCCCAATCAGGGCACAGAGCTCAGTCAGAGCCATGATTGGACAAAGTCATTATGACTTTGCCCAATCATGGTCCAGTGCTCATAGTCCCACCCCACACTGGAAAAGGTTCTTTCCCACAGGAACCTTTTGCAGTGTGTTGTTAGAGTGAAGATAGATAGAACAGGGCTTTGTTTGCTACTAGCGAGTTAGTGTATTATTGTGACAGAGTAGTCTGAGTATAGTGTGAGTATTATGTAGGGTCAGTGAAGTGTGTCAGTGCAGTGGGAGTATAGTGTAATATGTCAGTGTAGTGTCAGTATAGTGTAAGTATACTGGGAGTATTGTGTGTGTATAGTGTAGTGTCAGTGTAGTGCAGTGTTTAATGACTTCAGTACAGGGCACTTTCCTCCCTTCCTGCCCAGGACAATTTTCAGCTTTCCACGCTGTCACACTTTGAATGACAATTGCGTGGTGTAGCAGGGTGGTACCCTGCCAGGGTCCAGGTCTAGTGAGCAGCCAGTACACTTATTGATCAGCTGTGTTCTGGGCTTTAAATAAGGACCAAACCAAGGTTCTGAGCTCCACCATGGGAGATAGGAAGTCTGGCCCTGGAGTCAGGAGGATCTCCACCTTGATGAGAGGTGGGAGCCAGTGTAGCACCAGTCATAATGGGTTAATGCAGCTTGGCAATGAAAATATAAAGGTTGATGTCTGGAATGAAGCTCCATCTGCTCACGGTGGTGAGGGTGTGGTACTGCAACATACTGTGGCTAAAAATGGATTGCCACAGTTTAGTTTAAATCATATGTGCAACTTTTCCGCTGCTGAGCCACTCTGTCCTGAGTACTGAGTACTGCTGATTGGAGCACAAATAGTACTGACAAGAAAAGTGTTTCGATGCTGTTGAGCCTCTTGCTCTGTCTAGGTCTCATTGGACGGATGTAGTGCAACAGAGCAGAACTTATTGGGATGATTTGGCCAAGAGACTAATATCAATGCTGGAAGAAAATTCTGTGGCTAAAGGTGTAGTGCACACAATGGCTGCTGTGCCAGAAGAGCCATCTGCTGAACAGCCTATAGGCCAGGGTGCGCTGGCTGTTGCACAGATTAACCGTCTCAGTTCTGAAGGTCCGAGCGAGTGTAAACACACAGCGTAAATTGTGTCCACAATGCATAAAGCAAAAAATGTGTATTTTGTGACAGACCTGCTTTAAGAAATGCTACATTGTGGAGTGTACAGCCGATGTATATCTTGCCACCCTGCGTTTGTAAAACTGGTATCACTGGGTACTTCTGGTTAGAACTGGATATTACAGGCTGTACTGTGCAGACATTGCCAATGGTGGAAGCATGTAATGCAATGATTGGTGTTCATGTGAAAAGTGGTCTGACAGTGGGCTGGATTGCGTCATACAGAGGTTGTGTATGAGAGTCCACTCACCAGTGCGTATGGAGAGAAGTATCCAACGAGCCCAGAAATGCCTTACCCGGCAGATATGGGGGCCTGAGTACATGGACTAGACAGTGACAATAAAAGAGGAGGTATAATATAAGTATAATGGTTGGCACGTTAAGCATCACCACCCGTGAAGGGAAGGAAAAGAAAGTGTGGGGCCAAGGGCACCATAGGGGGGGTAGGAAGGGGGGGGGGGGAGGTGGGGGGGGGAGGGGGAAGTGTGAGGGGAGGGGGAAGGGAGGAGGGGGGGGGAAAAGGGGGGGGGGGGAAAGGGAAGGGGAAAGGGTCCGTGTGGAGAAGGAGAAGTGTGGGGGGTGGGGAGGAATGGGAGAGGGGGGGGGAGGAAAAATTGGGGGTAAGAGTATTGGCGGGCAGGGAGGGGGAAGGTAATGGGGGGGGGGGGGATGGGAGTGGGGTGGGCAAGGAGAAGGAACCAGGGGAGGGGGAGAGAAAGGGGGGGGGGGAAGGGGAAGGGGGAGAAGGGGGGGGGGGCAAGGAGGGAGGAGTGGGGTAAGGGGTGTGCGGGAAGGAAGGCTGTGCAATTCTTGCCAAGGGCTAGTGATGGGATTGAAAGGTCACTTACAAAAAGTATATGTCAATGTCAGGCTAGGACAGCGGAACGTGGGGATCTCAGCTGGTTATGGTAGTTGTTAAATGCATGGGGTAAATTGGAGTAGGGAGCCGTTGAGGAGTTGCAAAGTCCAGCATTTACAGTCTAGACCAGGGGAATAATAAGATAATCCCACTCATTAGAAGTAGAGGTTAAGTAATCAAATGTGGTAGATTTAGAAAGGTACATACCCACGAGACTGTGATCCCACACGATGTTCCGCGTCCTAGAAGTTCCATGTGCCTATTGACGGTGAACAGACACCGTCATATAGGCGCCCCAATCAGTGACGTCATGCGCCCGCCAACAATGTGGCGCGCACCGGCGTCACTGATCAGCCCATCTACAGATCCTCCGGATCCGACGGGACCACCGACAACCGTGCCTTGCAGAGCGCACACCGCCATGTTGGTTAGAGGCGGTGTGGCCCGGCCTGATGACGCTGTGTGTGAAGCGCCGGTGTTGCGCATGCGCAGATGGAAGGACCCATTGCGCATGCGTCCAGTGTTCCGGGAGATTGTAAACAAGGCGTATCGATGTAATAAGGCCATGAGACATGCGCTGACAGGCAGAGAAGCATCACAAAGGTGATGCCCATCAATGGGGGCAACCCATGTATGGGTTCACATAGCACGTGTCGGTGGGGTGTCAGTGTGGATGGATGTGCTCCAAAACAGCCCGAACACATAAAAATATATATAAGGGCCAAAGGTAAGAGGGCATAAAAATTCCCTCCAAGATGGGCACATATCTGCCGGGAAGGCCCTATTGAAAGGGAACCGGACTCTGATGGCAGGTCTCCAAAGCACTACATATGTGAGGTGGCACATCCTGTACAGCAAAAGAATAATGCAAAGATAGCATGAAGTTAATAAGTGCACATACAGGCAATACACAGCATAATCATGTTATACAGTATTTATGGACATTTAAAAATAAAGGTCCTTGAGGATCCTTCTTGTAACATAAGGGGCCAACAGAAATCACTGTGTCAAAAAAGGCGTTGGGAATGACAGGGGTGCTAGACGGCATAACAAGTGCCAGCAGAGCCAAAGTTGTAGGGTCAGGTTTGGTATAGTCCGACTCTACAAAAAGGGCTTATAGGATATCGTCTCATTTAAGCCGGGGGGATGGGTAGCGTTGAGTTTTTCGATCCATAGGGTTTCTCTTTGTAAAATAAGGCGATCCCAATCACCTCCTCTAGGATCTTGGGGTATCACCTCCAATACTCGGAAGTGCACCACTGACGTGTCATAGTGGTGGTAGAGACCGATATGCCGTCCAATTGTGGTCAATTTACCACTTCCGCTTCATGCTATCTTTGCATTATTCTTTTGCTGTACAGGATGTGCCACCTCACATATGTAGTGCTTTGGAGACCTGCCATCAGAGTCCGGTTCCCTTTCAATAGGGCCTTCCCGGCAGATATGTGCCCATCTTGGAGGGAATTTTTATGCCCTCTTACCTTTGGCCCTTATATATATTTTTATGTGTTCGGGCTGTTTTGGAGCACATCCATCCACACTGACACCCCACCGACACGTGCTATGTGAACCCATACATGGGTTGCCCCCATTGATGGGCATCACCTTTGTGATGCTTCTCTGCCTGTCAGCGCATGTCTCATGGCCTTATTACATCGATACGCCTTGTATACAATCTCCCGGAACACTGGACGCATGCGCAATGGGTCCTTCCATCTGCGCATGCGCAACACCGGCGCTTCACACACAGCGTCATCAGGCCGGGCCACACCGCCTCTAACCAACATGGCGGTGTGCGCTCTGCAAGGCACGGTTGTCGGTGGTCCCGTCGGATCCGGAGGATCTGTAGATGGGCTGATCAGTGACGCCGGTGCGCGCCACATTGTTGGCGGGCGCATGACGTCACTGATTGGGGCGCCTATATGATGGTGTCTGTTCACCGTCAATAGGCACATGGAACTTCTAGGACGCGGAACATCGTGTGGGATCACAGTCTCGTGGGTATGTACCTTTCTAAATCTACCACATTTGATTACTTAACCTCTACTTCTAATGAGTGGGATTATCTTATTATTCCCCTGGTCTAGACTGTAAATGCTGGACTTTGCAACTCCTCAACGGCTCTCTACTCCAATTTACCCCATGCATTTAACAACTACCATAACCAGCTGAGATCCCCACGTTCCGCTGTCCTAGCCTGACATTGACATATACTTTTTGTAAGTGACCTTTCAATCCCATCACTAGCCCTTGGCAAGAATTGCACAGCCTTCCTTCCCGCACACCCCTTACCCCACTCCTCCCTCCTCGCCCCCCCCCCTTCTCCCCCTTCCCCTTTCCCCCCCCCTTTTCTCTCCCCCTCCCCTGGTTCCTTCTCCTTGCCCACCCCACTCCCATCCCCCCCCCCCATTACCTTCCCCCTCCCTGCCCGCCAATACTCTTACCCCAAATTTTTCCTCCCCCCCCCTCTCCCATTCCTCCCCACCCCCCACACTTCTCCTTCTCCACACGGACCCTTTCCCCTTCCCTTTCCCCCCCCCCCTTCCCCCCCCCCCCCCCCCCTCCCTCCCTTCCCCCCCCCTTTCTTCCTTTCCCCCCGCCCCTCCCCCGCCCACACCCCCCATCCCACCCACAACCTAACCCCCCCCCACCCCCTTCTGGAATACTGTTAGACAGGACAGAAGTCTGGGTGGAAGTGCCACACGGCACAGGTGTATGTAATGATGGTCAGGTGCCAGTTGAATCGGTGGTTAGAGACGTTGCCATGGGAGACAACCACTCCACTTTGTGCAAATCCCCTCCAAACACTGTCTTGCAGAACCCTGGGAAATTAGTTCTGAAATATGTGTTGATATTTCTGACATTAAGGAAAAATGCAAGGCGCTGGTAAATGCTGATTTTGTTATCTTTGGGGACAACAAAAACATTGGTAGACCAGAGGGTCAAGTTGAAATGGTTGCTGGTAACCCTGATAAAATGTGATGACACGCTGTAAAGAGCCTCCGTCAGACGCTCTTTACCAAGATCGATGTTGCGGTGTGTCAGAACGACACGCTGCACCACCGATCATCAAGCTGCATGCCCCCACGGGCGCGACCCAGCTGTTATCCTGAAAGATGTCCAGTCAGGATGACAGAACCACCACCCAGCCGTCATCCTACTATAGGATGGGAGGGAAGTGTTTAATAAGGTGTCAGTAAAAGGGTTTGATTCCCAAATAAAAGAACCCACGTGGGTGGCCCCAAGGAAAATGGTCAGATGGCGCTTTTGGAAGCGCACCAGTAAAAAGTGACAGGGGTGCCTTTGTAGTACTCAAGTCAGTGTAGCAGGGAAACACAAGGAAAGTCACCTGATAAGACTGGGTTTGGTCCTTGTGGGTAAGAGCTGGCACAGAGGTGCCAAGTGGAAAAGAATAGGTTTGTGTGTTACGCCCCCACTGGGGTCAAAACAGGGGGGGATATGTAGCAGCCAGGTCTAGTGAACAGCCAGTACACTAATTGGTCAGCTGTGTTCTGGGCTTTAAGTAATGGCCAGACCAAGGTTCTGAGCTCCACTCCGGCACATAGGAAGTCTGACCCAGGAGTTACCTAAGGATGACCTCCAGGGTGTTTGCACACTCCACGTGCAGAGCCCACCAGGAAGTCGGTACGGCGCTGCGCTAATCACAGGCAGTGAGACATTTTCCTGATGTGCTGCTGCAGAGATCAGGAAATGTCTCACTGCCTGTGATTAGCGCAGCGCCATGCCGACTTCCTGGTGGGCTCTGCATGTGGAGAGTGCGAACACGCCGGAGCTCATCCTTAGTCAGGAGGATCTCCACCTAGATGAGAGGTTGGAGCCAGTGTAGCACGAGGCTGATAGCGATTAGCACGGAGTTGCTGAGCGTCTGGTCTGTGGGAGACAGACCAAGGCCTGAAGCGTAAGGCCTGAGCAGGAGAGCTGCGGTTATTAGCCAAGCAGGATGAATGTTGTTTATTTCTGTAGAGTGCTGAATACCCCTGTGAATGAATCTACTATATTTGCTGAATTTTCTTTTGAATAAAATGGGCAAAACCAGCCCTTAAATGAAGGAAAAGTGAGTGGGGATGTCCTTAAAGCTCTAAACTTGGAGTGAACCCCTTACAGTGGTAATGCAACACAGGGGTTTATGTACTAAAGCAAAATTCACTTTGCACTACATGTGCACTGCAAGTGCACTTGGAAGTGCAGTCGCTGTAGATCTGAGGGGGACATGCAAGGAAAATAAAAAACATAATTTTTGCTTGTACATGATTGGATGATAAGATCAGCAGAGCTTCCCTTCATTTCAGATCTTCCCCTCAGATCTAAAGCGACTGCACTTCCAAGTGCACTTGCAGTGCACTTGTAGTGCAAAGTAGATTTACATTTAGTAAATCAACCCCACTGTATCCAAATTACATTTTTATGATCTTTTCCACATGCAGACACGAGTGGAATTTCCGTTGGAAAAATATTGGATGTTTTTTCCGACGCAATTCCGCTCAAGCTTGGGTTGCATACACACGGTCACACAAAAGTTTGCTAAACTTTCGACCGTCAAGAACGCGGTGACGTACAACACTACGATGAGCCGAGAAAATGAAATTCAATGCTTCCGAGCATGCGTCAAATTGTTTCTGAGCATGCATAGGAATTTTGCGCATCGGAATTGGTACAGACGATCGGAATTTCCAATCCAAACTTTTTCTGACTGAAAAATTGAGAACATGCTCTCAATGTTTTGCTGCCTGGAATTCCACCAGCAAAAGTCCGATGGAGCATACACACGGTCGCATTTTCGGACCAAAAGCTCTCATCAGACTTTTGATGACGGAATTTCCGCTCATGTGTACGCCCCGGGCGGAGGTTTGAGCCATTATCGGACACCACCATTCCTGGCTCCAGCTGGCATGGTGTGAAACACCTCTGGGCCTGTCCCTGCAGAGCTGCAAGAATCTCTGCTCTGGTGTGGTTCCTGTCCCCTAAACACACCAGCTGAAGCACTGCATGGCACCTTTTAGCCTGACTCTGGGAATAGCCCTTTAAACACTTAGGGGGTACTTGATTTTATAAGATAATTCTGCAGAAGAAGTCATGGAGGTGGCGGAGGAGGAGGAGAGGGTAGAGCTCACAGGTCTGGCATCATCACCACCAGCTGTATGGAGACAGGGGGGGGGGGCACAACAATCTGCAGCACCGAGCCCTGTCCTGCATCCTTTCGAGTTGCAAGCAGCGTTATCCAGTGTGCTGTGAACTAAATATATCATCCCTGCCCATGCTTGCAGGACCACAGGTGAGCAGTAAGGTGGATTTTATGGCTGACTGCCTTGCCCAACAATACCTGAACATTCCCTTACACGTGATGGTAGAGAGGTGGAACGGCCTTATGTGAAAAGTAGTAGCCACTGGAAACTTGTCATTGTGTTACAGCACATTGTGCAAATTCACAGAAGGGGGCATAATCCACCAGGCTGAAAGGCAGAAGTTGGAGAGCCAACAGCTTTTTAACAAGCTTGCATTCAGACGCTCGGCATGTGGGTGGCAGGGACTGTATTTCTTTTTCCGCTGCAGCAGATGGGGCAGAGAAATTTGCCGGCTACAGTCTACAGCTGGTGGTGTGCTGCTAGGACCTGGGACACCCTGTGCTATACCATCATCCCTGTCAGTGGAGGCTGCTGAAAGGTAATGACTCGGTATCGCAGGGGCAGACTGAAGTGGGTAAGGGGGTAGAGGAGGAGGAGGGACAGTATTGTGCCCTTTTTGTGTGGCTTTTATGTGCTCTTGCCAACAGGCTGAGTGGTTGGATGTTAAATGCCTTGTGCCTTGTTAAGCATGTGGTACCAAAATGGTTGGTATTTTTGCCACGTTTGATGTGCTTGAGACATGGTTTGCAGATAGCAACATTGCGATCTGCTGCAGATGTGCTGAAAAAGGCCTAGATAGCTAAGATTTGGGGAGTGGGCCAGGAGATAACAGCTGCAGAATGTGATGGAATAGGGTGGCTGCTCTCTACTCTTTCTTGATGTCGGCCTCCTTGGGGTTGTGCCGCCTCACCTTCAGTTTCCTCCTCTGCTCTATCTGACACCCAAGTCACATCAGTGACCTCATCATCATAATCATCATCTCCATCTCCTCCATCGTCATCATTACCACTGGAGACAACTTGACAATACGCTGCGGCTTGGAGAACATGAATGCCAATTTGTCTACTAGTGTTCCTCCCTCTCTCTAGGCTCATGTTCCTGTCATCCTCAACCTCCGAACCAACATCTGAATCCAGTAATGGCTGGGCATCATCAAGTGGCAAGTAGCTGATGCTGTGGTCAAATAACTCAGCTGACTCCTCAATGGCTGATATGGCAGGAATTAATGTGGACAAGGAGGCAGGTTTATACACTCTGGCAACTGCAGGGGACTGCACACTTGTCTCTGCTTGCCTGACAGAGGATGAGGAGGATAAGGAGGGTTTCGTAAGCCAGTCCACCACCTCCTGTGCATGCTGTGGCTGGATAGCACGGGCAAACTCACTAAACAGAGTAAATGATGCCCTGCCTGAGAACTGACCACCATGTCCACCTTTGCCTGTGGACACATTTGTTGCTGGCCCCTTTACAGCACCAAGGGAACATCTGCCCATCCTTGTTGTCCTCCCAGACATTATTGGGAGGGAGGGGGCGGTACTTATAAGCAAATGTAAAGAGTAAGTTGAAATCTGTACGTAGATGCACTTTAATTACTTAAAACTTAAAACCACTTAAAAGAGGTGTTTGGTGCACTTTAATTTGAGTACTACGGACACACAGACACACTCCACGGATACACTATAATATACTGCAATATAATGCGACAAACGTACAGTGACGCACAGAACAATATGACGTTAAACTGGCAGTAATGCACACAAAACGATATGGCATTAAGCTCGCAGTAACGCACGCAAAACTATATGGCGCTAAACTGGTAGTAACGTGCACAGAAGTAAATGGCGTTAAACTGGCAGTAACGCAATCAAATAGATGGTGTTCAACCGTCAATACACTGACGCTATCTCAGCTGTCCCTACTCTAGCTATACACTAATGTCAAGATTACTGACACAGTCTCACTACACTACACTGAATCTATATGAGCTGTCCTTACTCTGCACTAATGTATGTATGAATGACATGGTCTCACTACACTACAGTGAAACTATCTGAGCTGTCCCTACTCTAGCTGCACACTGTGCAAAGCTGAATGATAGTCCTCCTCACTACACTCACACTATCCCTAGACTGACACTAAACTAATATTCTACACTGACAATTGAAGAAAAATAGCACAGTATAGCACACTAACTAACTAATAGCACTGAACAGAGCCCAGTTCTATCTCTCTCCACGCTGAAATCACACTGAAAATGGCTGCCATTAAAAAAATACTTCAATACTGTGGGGCGGGAATGAGCCATAATTGGATAAAGTCATGATGACAGTGTCCAATCATGACTCTGACAGTGCTCTGTGCTCTGATTGGCTAAAACTTTCACTGCTTCAGCCAATCAGAGCTTCCAATTCACTGTTCAGCACCGCAATGCATTGTGGTCGGTTTGGGGGGCTGAACAAGCGGTCGAACGACCCGTTTGTTCGGCTGTTCACCAAACGACCGAACAGCAAAAGTTCCGCCAAAATTTATGCTCAGGCCGAACCATTCGCCCATCCCTAGTAATGATGAGGATGGAGGGGATGCTGATGATGAGGTAACTGATGTGACTTAGGTGCTGGATAGAGCAGAGGAGGGAAGTGAGGGGGAGAAACAATCCCAATGGGGCAGGATGTCCTCCAGAGACAGTCATCAGGGAAAAGTAGAAAGCAGCCACCCTATTATATCAGATTGTGGAGCTGTTATCTCTCGGCCCACTTCCCACAGCTCAGCTGTGTGGGCCTTTTTTTTAGCACATGTACAGTTGATCGCACTGTTGGAATTTGCAATCTCTGCCTCAAGCAGATCAAGAGTGGCAAAAACACTAGCCATTTGGATACCACATGCTTGCAAAGGCATTTAACCTCCCACCACTCCATTGGCAAGAGCCCCTGAAAATCACACATAAGGGACACAATTCTTCTCCCCCTCACCCCTGACCTTTCATGTCTACCCCTGCTATATCTCATGACCTCTCAGCAGCCTCCACTGACAGGGATGATGGTATAGCAAAGGGTGTCACAGGTCCTTGCAACACGTCTGCCAGCAGCACACCACCAGCTGTAGAGATCATCAGGCAAATTTCTCTGCCACAGCTGCTGCATCGAAAAAAAATTACATTCCCTGTCACCCATATGCCCAGCGTCTAAAATCCAGCTTGTCTAAATTGCTGGTTTTACAACTCCTGCCTTTCCATCTGGTGGATTCTGTCCCTTCCCTGAATCTGCAGAATGTGCTGTACCACAATGGTAGGCTCCCGGTCGCTATTTCTTTGCATGTAAGGCAATTCCAGCTCTGTATCATGACATGGAAGGCAATATTTTGGCATCTTTGGGAAAGGCAGCCGGCAGCAAGGTCCACCTTACTGCTGACACTTGGTCCAGCAAGCATGGTTAGGGACGATATTTTTAGTTCACAGCACACTGGGTAACTCTACTGGCTACTAGAAAGGATGCAGGACAGGGCTCAGTGCTGGAGCTTGTTTTGTCGCCACATCTTCATACAGCTGGTGGTGATGATGTGAGATCTGTCAGCTCCACCCTCTCCTCCATGCCCTCGCCTGCTGAATTGTCCTATGAACCACCAGCATCCCCTAAGCGTTTAAGGGGCTATTTAATGAGTCAGGCTGGTCTGTCAAGGGGACAGGAGCCACACCAGACCAGAGAACACTGTAATTTGCATAGTCTGGGAACAGGTTCACTTTACATATTTTGCTTTTTCATAATAATTTAGCCTGGAACACAGGCTGTTTATTTATGGTTCTAAATAAAATGATTTTAATGATATATATGATTTATGACTAAACTATTATATTCCCTTTTAACAGTGCTTGTGGAATAAAAAAATATTATGTTGTTTTTAAGCTTTAAATAGTAATACACAGAGAGCTGCAAAAAGCTTTTGGTGAGGCCTTCTTGGGAAAGTTATTTTGTACCTGTATATAATGATTTCACCAGCATCTCATAATTGGGTCTAATGGAATGCTGTGGTGGTTGAAAGCTCTATTTCTAATGATTCCTCAGCAGCAGCAAACTTTTAGAGTAAAGAATAAATGCTTTAATGGAATAATCACTTAAAAGCAGGCTCACAATGATCATATTAGATACTGTAAGACAGCCAGCAATGCTCTGTATTACATTGGAATCTGAAGGCTCTTTACTTATAGCCTTCTAAATTCTACTTTAAATTGTATTGTATTCTTTACTAATGCAAGGTACTGTATTCAATAATATGCTGTGCATCATTTCTGTAACTGTTAAAAACATTAGAGAATAGGTATGATGTCTAAGTATATAAATAAGTAAAAGTTACCAAATGTGAGTTTGATCTTCCTAGGCCTTATTCACACAGTAATTTATTGCCAGCTGTGGCAAGTATTCACCAGGTTTCTTCAGCTGGATTCACAGGTAGATGTGGTAACAGCCACTCAGCCTGTACAAAGTAATGACTTTCTGACAGCAGCTGTAACTGTCAGAGGGTGTTCTGATGTAATCACACATGAAGCGATTACCTGTTGTTAGGGACAGATGATCATCCCTTGATGCAAACAGCTTGTGTCCAGGCATGACGATCTGTCCTTAACCATAGGTAATCACTCCATGTGTCATTAGAACACCTACAGACAGCTGTGGAGAGTCAGGGACGATTATCTGTACCTAAGTGCAAGTAATCATTGTTCCTTATGCTTGTGGACGGTGGTGGACAACTGCAGCTGCTGTCAGCCTTTCCTTGCTTTGTACAGGCTGTCTCTATCCATATCCATCTGTGAATCCAGCTGCAACAATCCATACCTCCCAACATTTTGAGATGGGAATGAAGGACACCTACTAGCAAACGTATGTAGGCATATGACACGCCCCTTGCCACACCCTCTTAAAGGAGAATTAACCAAAAAAAGATTAATTAAACCCACAAGAGCTTTTTTTTTTTACCACTACTATTCCTTTATACTGGCTTTTAAAATTTGCAAATGCAGTAATTTAGAATTTGGATGAAAGGTTTAACACTGGGAAGCACTTTTTAAAAGATAAAAAGTGCATTTTATATAGAACTATATAGATCAGACCAAAATGAGGGACAAATGAGGGGGAAAACAGGACAGAGGGACATTGCTCAAAATCAGGGACAGTCCCTCAAAATCAGGGATAGTTGGGAGCTATGACAATCTGCTGCATTTTTACTGAGGCTGGCAATAAGGTTCTATGTGAATGAGGCTTTAATGGGCTCCCAGCACATACTGAACATCTATATGTAGAATGTCTATGTAAATAATGACTTTTGGACAATAGTATTTGAATAATGATGTTGGGGCTTTCCAGAGCTTTCAAGCCAATAGGTATATAAATTAAAATATTAATATGACTACAACTAATAAATAAAATATACAGGCAACCTGTAAGCTTAAATTATTTGTCAATACCTTAATATGAGTAACGAAATAAGACACATTTTTATACAAAAGCATTGATGCAAAAAATCACACTTCTCATCGGATAGCTTTGGCTCCCTTCACAAGCCATATAATAAAGACAATTACTATCTCACACAGGGCTTTTTTTCAATGGGAACGCGGGGGAACGCAGTTCCGGCAGCTCCAGCACTGAATGTATGTAATGGCAAGGAGTGCTGGTTTGTGCTACAGTGTCTATTGATGCTGGCTGCTGGTGAATCTATTGTTGCTGGAGGGGATCTATTTATGCAGGAGGGTTGATTGCTGCTGGGGAGGTCTATTGTTGCTGGTGGGGGATCTATTGTTGCTGGGGTGGGTCTTATGTTGCTGGGGGGGTTAGTTGTCGCTGGGAGGGATCTGCTGTTGAGGGAGCAGTCTATTATAGCTGCCTGCTAGATGTCCTATTGTTGCTGGGGGGGGAGGGTATTTTGTTGTAGGTGGTCCATTGTTGCATAGTTGGGAGCTATGACAATCTGCTGCATTTTTACTGAGGCTGGCAATAAGGTTCTATGTGAATGAGGCTTTAATGGGCTCCCAGCACATACTGAACATCTATATGTAGGATGTCTATGTAAATAATGACTTTTGGACAATAGTATTTGAATAATGATGTTGGGGCTTTCCAGAGCTTTCAAGCCAATAGGTATATAAATTAAAATATTAATATGACTACAACTAATAAATAAAATATACAGGCGACCTGTAAGCTTAAAATATTTGTCAATACCTTAATATGAGTAACGAAATAAGACACATTTTTATACAAAAGCATTGATGCAAAAAATCACACTTCTCATCGGATAGCTTTGGCTCCCTTCACAAGCCATATAATAAAGACAATTACTATCTCACACAGGGCTTTTTTTCAATGGGAACGCGGGGGAACGCAGTTCCCGGCAGCTCCAGCACTGAATGTATGTAATGGCAAGGAGTGCTGGGTTGTGCTACAGTGTCTATTGATGCTGGCTGCTGGTGAATCTATTGTTGCTGGAGGGGATCTATTTATGCAGGAGGGTTGATTGCTGCTGGGGAGGTCTATTGTTGCTGGTGGGGGATCTATTGTTGCTGGGGGGGGTCTTATGTTGCTGGGGGGGTTAGTTGTCGCTGGGAGGGATCTGCTGTTGAGGGAGCAGTCTATTATAGCTGCCTGCTAGATGTCCTATTGTTGCTGGGGGGGGGGGGGTATTTTGTTGTAGGTGGTCCATTGTTGCATGGGGGGTCTATTGTTGCTGGTGGGTTTATTGTTGTTGGCTGTGGGGGGTCTATTTTACTGCTTTTTTTGTTATCAATAAATTCCATACAAATTACTTAGTACCACAAATGTTACTTGGTTCTGTATTCTCTAAAAGGGGCAGTGCGCTGGGAGGTGGGTAGGGGGTGGAACCAAGGACTGGTGCTCAGAGGTAGGTAGGGGCAAAAACAAGGGGTAACTCCCAAAAGGGGGAGTTCCTGCACCTATTCTCTGAGAAAAAAAGCCCTGCTCTCACATATTCATGTCAAATGCTTTCAAATCTCCAGCTAGTTTTCAGGTAGAGATAACAGCACAATACATCCCTATTTTGTCCCTGCTGCACATTATACAGTGGTATGGGTGAAACTTGACATGCAGCTAAACCTTTTACAGTAATAAGCCAGACTGTGTTATTTTTTTAGAACAGGGTGAGGGAAACTGGGGAGAAAGTAGAAAAACATACAGTCCATAAACTATACAATAAACAGTGTGGTACTGTTGTCGAGTATAGTGAGTTCTGGATGTAGGTAGAAGTTCAACTCTCAACAGCAAAGAGGGAGTGATGGATGCTGTTCTCCTCATGTAAGATCTCGTAATGGTGCATTATGGTACTTTCTTTGATACACCTGATTTGTCTTCCACAGAATGAGAGATCATGGGAGGATAGATGCCGTGCTGAGTCAAAACACTGCTTAAATCGCTTATAAATTATGCCTAAAACACAAATAATATTAAAGTGACCCTGCCATTGGGTCAACAAAGTTATGTGCATTAATTAATTTTCTAAATTTTTGCTCCAAAGTAGAGCTTCTGGTACTGATCCTATTCAATACCTTTGGATCTGCACCTGCAGAGGTTTACTGTAGAATGAGGTTTTAGAAAACAAGCCAACGGACAAGTATAACATGGCTTTCTTCTTAGATTAGTGCCTATGCAACTATGGTGACTCCCTGACGGGGTCACTTTAGCAATAGAAAACCAAGTTAAAACCTTGTGCTGGAGGTATGATAATTCCAAAAAAGATAAGGCACAGAAGCACAGCGCCTTATTCTAAATAACTAGTTATATTGCTTAACAACCATAGTTCATTCATTCATAATTTTTTCTAGTAAAAGTTTGAGAATTAAATACACAGTAGACTGGCTTATATTGCCATCATCACTTTTTGCCTCAATGCTAGTCTGTGAAAATAGTGCCTACTGTTTATTTTCCATCAGGAACATAACTGCAAATCATGGGACCCCATAGCAAAATGCCCCCCCCCCCCAGTGACCTCCCCACTGATCTTAAAGTGGATGCAAACCATCACACATACCCAGTGAAGTGAACAGCCTCAGATGATACACAGGGATGAAACAAATCTCCCTAAATAAGTTTGTTACGAGATTTTCTCTTCCTGGTAAGCACTGCAGTGAAGTATGGGCATACAGCCAAGACAGCTGATTGGAGGAAAGGCACACACCCCCTCTACTCATAGGTAGAGACTTCCAGCTCTGTTTGTTGAATTGTTCAGCTCAGTGATAATCTATTTATAGCATCCTCCCCAACACAAAACTCGGGATGTTTTTATCATATGTGACGGAGAACTTGTCAGGAGTTATCAGGCTGATAACAGAAGAATGGTGCAGGAGACAGCAACGGGACATAGTGCTTTGAAGAGAGTTAACAAAACACTGCAGATGTATGTGCCCAGCTCAAATTTCATGAATTGGGTTTACATCCAACTTAATGTAAAGTATGTCTGTTTTGGGGACATGTTGTCAGAAACCATGAATCCGACTGAGACAGAGTACAGTTAAATCACACTTGTTTAATAATAATAATAATAAAAAGGTAAACAGAGTAAACTTAGACAAAAGATAGCCAGAGTTCAGGAACCGCAATGGATAGTCAGACAAGCCAAAGCATAAGGGAGCCAGAGATGAGTGTAGTAGAACAGTAAGTAGGAACTGGAGCCAGAAGGAATGTCAGCCAAGCAAGTCTTTAACAGGAACACAAGAGAGCTTCTCTAGAGATGTGACCAAAGGGGAAGGCAGAGATCATCTGGCTGGACGGCTTAAGTAGGCAGGACTGACGAGCAGGATATCATCAACAGGTAGGGCACTGTGGAGAGAAAGGAGCTGGCAATTAGCCAGCTGAGCGGCCAGCTTCGAGAAGGAAGGGCTAAGCCCAGCCCTGGCACATGTATAGGGTAGTGTGGTAAGGTAGTTGTCCATGTTTTCCCTCCTCATTGGGCACCAAGCAAGGGTCACATTAGAGGCCTACCCTGGGGTGGGTTATTCAGGCTACGCCAGGTATTAAGTAGGGTCACTAACACTTGCAGGTGGGGTAACAATTGTCCGAAGGCATGCTCACCAAAGCCCAGGACCAGGTAGGAGCCACGGTCAAGTGAAGAATTAAACATTAAAGCGACTTTCCAACTCATAGATGAGCCACATGTGTGCAATGCAGTGTTCCTCCTTCAGCTACTCTGTCCCATGTCCTAAATACTTGTGGTGATGTATGTGTTGCCATCAGAGAGACAGGCTGAGCTTCTGCCCACTCCACTAGTCAGCGTACCTCACTCCCAGTAACAGAATAGGGTCCCACGAGCACATATCATGGACCTCATACATGCTTACATTTACCTCTTCTCTCCCATACCTAGTGACCAGGCCAGAGATCTCCTTAATGCTAATCTTCCTGGAGGCCGGCAGAGACATACAGCTAGGAGGGGAGTCAAAGCACTGACCCCCTCGCTACAGGAGAACCTGTCACCTAACCAGATACCATGACAATGACTGGTTGCTGTTCTTTCTTTTGATTACTCATAGTAACTATCTCTTCCTTCTTGTCTTGTTGAAAGAACCTCTGCCATAGAGATGTTACACATACCCCACATTATGGTCATGAACCCAAGTTCTTTAGTAATATGCCAAGACCTTGCATGCATCCCTTTGAATAACTTCAGATCAGGCTCTGAGCAGTTGAATCAACTTTTACTGTAAACTAGGCAAAACTGTAATGTATAACATGCAATAACATTATTTTCCTAACTGAGCCTAATGCCGCGTACACACGAAGGGACTTTGTCCGCCGGACCTAGTCCAGCGGACAATCCGCCGGACTTTCCAGCTGGGCTTTGGCGGACTTGAAAGAGAACGGACTTGACCACACACGATCACGCTAAAAGTCCGGCACGTACGACGGGACTAGAAAAAGAAAAATACTAGAAAAATACTTGCTACTGAGCATGCATCCTTTTTGGTCCGACGAACCATACTACAGACGGCCGTATTGTCCCCTGGACTGCCAAGTCCAGCGGATAATTTTAAAACAAAACTTAAAACCTAGTCCGCCAGACTTTTTGGAAAAAAAGTCAGTTGAAGGCCCACACACGAGGGGATTGTCCGCCGGACTCGAGTCCAGCGGATAATCCCGCGGGATAGTCCCTTCGTGTGTACGCGGCATAACTGTGCCTGCCCCAGGTTACCTGCACAAGCGAAGTCTGAAGTGCACACACCGGGCTAAGTCGGCAAATATTAACCCTTCCCCCCTGACCTAGGAAGCTGGCTGCTAACTAAATACACATTAGGTTACTTGCCTACAGACAGGTAGCAGGACAGCTGAGCCTGTCAGCATAGTCAGCACATTACTAAGGACCGGTACCATTTTATTTATTTACTACCAATATGTTTATAGTACCAACAATTTTCACAGCACCTTACATATATACTGTACATTCACATCAGTCCCTGCCTTCAAGGAGCTTACACGTCCCTAACTCACATTTATAAATACTCATACTAGGACTAATTTAGACAGGAGCCAATTAACCTACCAGCATGTGTTTGGAGTGTGCAAGTAAACTGGAGTACCCGGATGAAAACCCACACAGGCACAGGGAGATCATGAAAACTCCATGCAGGTAGTGCTATGGTGGACAGATGTTGTCAGAGGAGGCGAAGATCAATTAATGAAATTAAGTTTTAACCTGCATTTTTCAGCTGGAATCCTCTGTACTTGGTAGCTCACCAGTCTTTTTCAGTATCTGAGAACTCAGGGTGTCAGTGAAAACTCTATTCCATCCCACTTTTCCATTATCACAGCAAAAAAAACATTGTAGCAGCTATAACAATGACAAACACAATATTTTATATTAGGACACAATTGTTAACAGAATATCTTTAACTTTTTTTTATTTTTCGCAGAACTATAACCAGTTGTTTCGTCAGATTTATCTAAGGAAACACTCTGGATTTTTTTTTTTTTACAGCCTGAGGGAAACTGCATTAGGCATACCTGGTTAACTTCAGTGCTGTCTAGGATGGCCAGAAGCTTCAAGGGCAATAAATCTACACAGCTAAAACAGCTAAACAGATTATCTTTAATGCACCGCCTGCAAAGAGAGATCTGTGACTAGTGTCTGATATCAGTTAGCTCGATTGGAAATGTCATGGGGACCTCTAATGTTTTATCAGACAAATTTCACATTACCAATGGTACTTGGCAGGGATGTCCTTTATCGCCCTTGATTTTCTCATTAGTGATGGAGCCCCTGGCTGAGACCATTAGAGCTTGCGACACAATCTCGGGGGTTAAGATAGGGGGATATTCCCATAAAATCGGGCTATTCGCCAATGACGTTGTTTTAACACTAACTAGTCCGGCTTCCTTCCTAGAAAAAGTACAATCGATTTTACATGAATTTGGATTAGCATCTTACTATAAGCTCAATTCAAATAAATCTACTATTCCACCAATAGGGTTGACACGCACACTAAAGGAATATGTCAAAGCAACACTCCCATTTCAATGGGTATCTAACAATGTAACATACCTAGGGGTCACACTGACGTCGCCTTCAGCCTCTATATACAAAGCAAACTTTCCTAAACTGATAGGAATTGTTAAAGAAGATCTGCAACACATATCTAAGTTTGAATTATCCTGGGTGGGGAGGATTGCAGCTCTGAAGATAATTCTTCTTCCTAAAATAATATACTATTTTAGAACTATACCAGAAGTGGATAAACAATTTAAACAATTTACATGGGGTAAAAAAAAAAAAATGGCCAGAATCTCATATCCCTTACTAGGAAAGCATAAATCTAGAGGGTATGGATATTAAGGGGGATCCCAGACAAAAAAAAAAAAAAAATGGCGTGGGGTCCCCCCTAAATGTCCATACCAGACCCTTCAGGTCTGGGATGGATTTTAAGGGGAACCCCGGCCAAAAAAAAAAAAAAAATGGCGTGGGGTCCCCCTCAAAATCCATACCAGACCCTTTATCTGAGCACGCAACCTGGCAGGCCGCAGGAAAAGAGGGGGGGACGAGAACGCCCCCCCTCCCGCCTGAACCGTACCAGGCCACATGCCCTCAACATTGGGAGGGTGCTTTGGGGGTCTGAGACCATGTTGATGAGGACATTGGCCTCATCCCCACAACCCTGGCCGGTGGTTGTGGGGGTCTGCGGGTGGGGGGCTTATCGGAATCTGGAAGCCCCCTTTAACAAGGGGACCCCCAGATCCCCCCCCCCCCTGTGTGAAATGGTAAGGGGGTACAAAAGTACCCCTACCATTTCACCATAAAAGTGACAAAAATTGTAAAAATGACAGGAGACGGTCTTTGACAATTCCTTTATTAAAATCTTCTTTCTTCTGGTCTTCCTTCTTCCTTTCTTCATCCTTCGGTTTCTTCATCTTCTCCTTCCGGCATCTTCTTCCATCTTCTTCTTCCTCCGATCCGCTTCTTCTTGCGCCGGTCTTCTCGTCCTTCTCGTCCGGCATCGGCGTCGGCGTCTGTTCTCGGGCCGCTCCTCGCAATGGGAGGCTCCCGGTGTGTGAGGCTTTGCTCCGGCTGACAGGTCTTTTATAACGGAGGGCACCTGGTAACCCCGCCCCCTCTGACGCAAGGGGACGTCATGGGGACTTCCCTATGGCTTTCCCCATGATGTCAGATGGGGGGCG
This sequence comes from Lithobates sylvaticus, assembly GCA_028564925.1. Lineage (NCBI taxonomy): Eukaryota > Metazoa > Chordata > Amphibia > Anura > Ranidae > Lithobates > Lithobates sylvaticus. The sequence continues at coordinate 125,680,231 of CM053035.1, read as the reverse complement.
GGGTCACCAGGTGCCCTCCGTTATAAAAGACCTGTCAGCCGGAGCGAAGCCCCACACAGCGGGAGCCTCCCATTGCGCGGAGCCACCCAGAAGAGACGCCGACGCCGATGCCGGAGGAAGAAGAAGATGGAAGAAGATGACGGAAGGAGAAGATGAAGAAAGGAAGACCAGAAGAAAGAAGATGAAAGAAGATTTTAATAAAGGAATTGTCAAAGACCGTCTCCTGTCATTTTTACCATTTTTGTCACCTTTTTTGGTGAAATGGTAGGGGTACAACCCCCTTACCATTTCACACAGGGGAGGGGGCGGGATCTGGGGGTCCCCTTGTGAAAGGGGGCTTCCAGATTCCGATAAGCCCCCCGCAGACCCCCACAACCAATGGCCAGGGTTGTGGGGATGAGGCCCTTGTCCTCATCAACATGGGGACAAGGTGCTTTGGGGGTCTCAGACCCCCAAAGCATCCTCCCAATGTTGAGGGCATGTGGCCTGGTACGGTTCAGGTGGGAGGGGGGGCGCTCTCGTCCCCCCCTCTTTTCCTGTGGCCTGCCAGGTTGCGTGCTCGGATACGTTTCTGGTATGGATTTTGAGGGGGACCCCACGCCATTTTTTTTGGCTGGGGTTCCCATTAAAATCCATCCCAGACCTCAAGGGTCTGGTATGGATATTTAGGGGGACCCTACGCCATTTTTTTTGGCTGGGGTCCCACTTAATATCCATAGCAGACCTGAAGGGCCTGGTTATTGAATTTGGGGGGACCCCCACGCTTTTTTTTATCAATGACTTCAATGAATGACTGTTCTCTGTGTTATGGATCCGATAATTCATTTGCCGGCAATAGCCGCAAGGGATTTTAAATAGCTTTTTTTTCCTGCAAAAATGACACATTGTACAGAGACAGTTCTAAGCACGGGAAACATGCCCCCTTCACAGGCATACTATAGAGTATATAGTATATAGAGGGGGGGGGCAGGTTTCCCGTGCTTAGAACTGTCTCTGTACAATGTGTCATTTTTGCAGGAAAAAAAAGCTATTTAAAATCACTCGCGGCTAATTGCCGGTTCCGGCCGTAACACAGAGAACAATTCGAATACAACAACTAACAAATATCTAATTTCAACTAATATGAAAGAAATTATAATAGCGCATATAACGAATGCTTCAAATGATTCGAGATTCAGTATATCTAATATAGAGAACTGAAAATGACATGTGCAGGAAAAAAAAGCTATTTAAAATCACTTGCGGCTATTGCCGGCAAATTAATTATCGGATCCGTAACACAGAGAACAGTCATTCATTGAAGTCATTGATAAAAAAAAGCGTGGGGGTCACGCCAGCCAAAAAAATGGCGTAGGGTCCCCCTAAATATCCATACCAGACCCTTGAGGTCTGGGATGGATTTTAAGGGGAACCCCAGCCAAAAAAAATGGCGTGGGGTCCCCCTCAAAATCCATACCAGACCCTTTATCCGAGCACGCAACCTGGCAGGCCGCAGGAAAAGAGGGGGGACGAGAGCGCCCCCCCCCTCCCGCCTGAACCGTGCCAGGCCACATGCCCTCAACATTGGGAGGGTGCTTTGGGGGTCTGAGACCCCCAAAGCACCTTGTCCCCATGTTGATGAGGACAAGGGCCTCATCCCCACAACCCTGGCCGGTGGTTGTGGGGGTCTGCGGGCGGGGGGCTTATCGGAATCTGGAAGCCCCCTTTCACAAGGGGACCCCCAGATCCCGGCCCCCCCTGTGTGAAATGGTAAGGGGTACAAAAGTACCCCTTACCATTTCACCAAAAAAGGTGACAAAAATTGTAAAAATGACAGGAGACGGTCTTTGACAATTCCTTTATTAAAATCTTCTTTCTTCTTTCTTCTGGTCTTCCTTTCTTCATCTTCTCCTTCCATCATCTTCATCCATCTTCTTCTTCCTCCGATCCGCTTCTTCTTGCGCCGGTCTTCTCGTCCTTCTCGTCCGGCATCGGCATCGGCGTCTCTTCTGGGCCGCTCCGCGCAATGGGAGGCTCCCAGTGTGTGAGGCTTCGCTCCGGCTGACAGGTCTTTTATAATGGAGGGCACCTGGTGACCCCGCCCCCATCTGACATCATGGGGAAAGCCATAGGGAAGTTACCATGACGTCCCCGTGCGTCAGAGGGGGCGGGGTTACCAGGTGCCCTCCGTTATAAAAGACCTGTCAGCCGGAGCGAAGCCTCACACACCGGGAGCCTCCCATTGCGAGGAGCGGCCCGAGAACAGACGCCGACGCCGATGCCGGACGAGAAGGACGAGAAGACGAGAAGGATGGAAGAAGATGCCGGAAGGAGAAGATGCCGAAAGGAAGACCAGAAGAAAGAAGATGAAAGAAGATTTTAATAAAGGAATTGTCAAAGACCGTCTCCTGTCATTTTTACCATTTTTGTCACCTTTTTTGGTGAAATGGTAGGGGTACTTTTGTACCCCCTTACCATTTCACACAGGGGGGGCGGGATCTGGGGGTCCCCTTGTTAAAGGGAGCTTCCAGATTCCGATAAGCCCCCCGCCCGCAGACCCCCACAACCAATGGCCAGGGTTGTGGGGAAGAGGCCCTTGTCCTCATCAACATGGGGACAAGGTGCTTTGGGGGTCTCAGACCCCCAAAGCATCCTCCCAATGTTGAGGGCATGTGGCCTGGTACGGTTCAGGCGGAGGGGGGGCGCTCTCGTCCCCCCCTCTTTTCCTGCGGCCTGCCAGGTTGCGTGCTCGGATAAAGGGTCTGGTATGGATTTTGAGGGGGACCCCACGCCATTTTTTTTTTTTGGCCGGGTTCCCCTTAAAATTCATCCTAGACCTGAAGGGTCTAGTATGGATATTTGGGGGGGCCCCACGCCATTTTTTTTTTTTTTGGCTGGGGTTCCCCTTAATATCCATACCAGACCTGAAGGGCCTGGTTATTGAATTTGGGGGGACCCCTACGCTTTTTTTTTATCAATGAATGACTGTTCTCTGTGTTACGTAGCCGACTTTTTATTAGCCGCGAGTGATTTTAAATAGCTTTTTGTGCACTTTGTGCAGGAACAGTTCTCTATATTAGATATACTGAATCTCAAATTCATTCGAAGCATTCGAAGCATTCGTTATAATCCGCTATTATAATTTCTTTCATATTAGTTGAAATTCGATATTTGTAGTTGGATTTACTAACAATTCGTAACTATTCGTAACGATTCGTAACGATTCGTAACTTGAAATTGAAATTCGATATTTGTAGTTTGATTTGAATTGTTCTCTGTGTTATGAGAACCGACAATTCATTAGCCGCGTTAACGATTCGTAACGATTCGTAACTTTACTAACGATTCGTAACGATTCGAAAAAAAAATTACGATTCGTATGAAATTCATATTTCGGACGAATTCGAACGGAATTTCGTACACGAATTACGATTTTTTTTATATACGAAACGGGACGAAACGAAACAAATTTTTTGACAGTTCTCATGTCTAGTACGTGATATCTCCATTACCAACGCTAGTTATATCTCCGGCTCGTACTTGATTCCGAGCATGCGTGGACTTTTGTCTGACGGACTTGTGTACACACGATTGGAAAGTCCGACAATAAACATTTGTTGGCTGAAAATTTGAGAACCTGCTAGCCAACATTTTTTGGTGGAAACAAGCTCACATCCAACATTTGTTGTCGGAAAATCCGATGGTGTGTACGGGGCATAAGACTTTGATTATGGATCCCAGGTGTGTCATGGGGATGCAAGTGTCAGAGGTTGCTGTAAGGACTGGGACTGCTCGCATAGAGTTCCAGATTATCTGGCCATTCCCTTCTACACCAAGCAAAGGCTGTTACAAGAGAATTGTGACTAATGTTTGTCCTCCTGCTATTTTCTCTTGACGTTTTAGAGTATCCTGCACCCAAAACCCTCTCCTGTTCAAGTTTTCTGTATTGAATCCATAAAAAGACACCCCGCAGACTAAGCCTATATTTGTTGGTGTGCTTGGAACTGTGTCTGGGTCTGATAGCCCCCAATGCTAGCTAGGACGACCAGATCAATACAGTGGCTACATGCTTTAATAGAAACCTCTGCATTCCATAAAGTGGCAAACCTTTTTTATTAGTTTTAGACAGGGTGGAGAGAGAGTAGAACACCTGTCTGTGTTCCCCTTAAAGATATTCACCCTCTCTATTTGTCATGTCAAGTACTGTAAAAGATCTCACATTTTGGGTTGTCCTCAGAACAGTAATATAGGGAAAATCTTCCAATGATGATTTTATTTCTGGTAATTCTGGTAAAAAGTAGGGAGTCTTTCAATTCTAAGTAATTTCCTTTCACTTCCTGTTATGGCTACAGGATGGGAGGTGAAGGGAAATATATGTCCCCAATAAAACACAGATGGTAAAAAAGCCTCTAAAGTTCTACCTTAATAAAACAGCACTGGATTTGTTATCTTCACATGAAAACAATTTCTATATTTGTTTGCCTCAGGAATACCCCTGACAGGACCCCTTCCATCTTCTGGAGTGAACTATTAAATATTCGAAGATGGTAACAAATATGGCAGATGCAGTCAGCTGTACATGGCTTCAGCAATTGAATACATTTGAAAACATTATTAAATGAATGTGAGAGACATAGATTCCTCTATCTTAATGCAAAATCTGAGTGAAGTGAGATCAAACGACCAGCATTACTACAAAGTAATTTTATGATTTAAATTGCCTTCACTTCATTGAATGTTTTATGTTAAACATTATGGCGTAGTCCTTATAATGCATCTTTCCAGTGAGACCTGCATTGCCTAGTCTGACATTGGGCTTACAGGTCACCAGTATTGAAAACTGTGATAATTAGAAGGGCTTTCTGACATTTCCTCAGTTATTAATGTGCTGCAGCATGTTTTATTTTATAATTGTCTGATAGACTTAGCTTCATTCATTTCTCAGGCTGAATAATAAATGTTTTGTCAAACTAGCCCTTAAGCTTGCACAAAGATGTCAGATCTTCAACGGCAAAATGGATGCTGGGCAGTAACAGTATGCAAAGAAGTGAGCTAAGCGCAGCTCCTGTGTACAGTGTTCAGAGCGCCTCTGTCTTCTCTTCATGAAAGGAATCTGATTTAGCGTTTTCATAAAAATATAGGCAGCTGGAGCTCAAAATGGATTTCTTCTTCCCTGCTGAGACTTTGGCTTTCCTCACCTGCCACATATCATTTCTGTTCCTTTGTAATTTTACCTGGCAGTCTCTAGGGTTGTGATTTAAAATTAAAAGTAGCAGAGTTAGAGGAATGGAAGAGGGTGGGGAATATGGTGGAGTTGTGTAAGGCTCCAGATATCTTTTTACATTTATTTAGATTTTTATGTTTCAAGCAGCAACTAGTCATGTAAATTTGAAAATGAAATCAACTATTAAAGGGGAATTTCCGCTCATGCTTGGGTTTTGTCAAACAATATAGTGCAAAAACTGCTACTTTGTATCTAATATGATATTAAAGCCTTGCTTGTGCCCTAATGTTGCGCTTCGTTTTTACCTGTTGACGCCCGGCCTATGGGAAAATGGCGCTGGGGCCAGCCTCTTGTCGCTCTGGGCGGATGTCACATAACGTCCTCACAGATAGCGCAGCAGCGCGTGCCCACGGGGCCGATCTGTGGCGTGATCTTTCACCGGCTGTGTTCACGGGACACAGCAGATGACTGATCGCTATACCCACCCGCTACCGGTACCATGTGACCACTGTAACCAATCACAGGAGGTCACATGAGAGTTGTAGACAATGGATGGCTTGAAAAGAAGCCATCCATTGTGTACACTTGTGTTGCTAGCTGTGATTGGTCACAGTGATCATATGGTACAGACTGGGCCAATCACAGCCCACCTGTGCCATGTAATAAGCTGTGGCCAATCAAAGCTAATCACAACAAAACAAACAGAATGTATTGATTTAATTCAGTAAAATGCTTGCATATAGCAATGAAATTCATTGCTATAAGCAAACATAATGTGCAAAAAAAAGAAAGATTACTGATCACTTCCCCAGAGTAGTACAATGTTACTATTGTAACATTTTATTGCTCTGATCAAAGTGTGTTAAATATAACGGTAAAAAAATAAGAAACCAAAAAAAAAAGTAAATATATATTATTATTATTATTTTCTGCACCAGTGTGTGTCCCTGATCACTGCCACACCAGTTATATGATAACATTGTACTGTACTGTACTGCACAGGTGACAGTATGGGGAACAAAAAAAAAATATATATTTTTTTAATTTCTTAATATTCCAAAAAAATATAACAAAAATTACAACTTCAAAAAACCTCCCAAGCCTCTTAGTAAATACATTGGACTGTCCACATCCCAACATGGGTCATTTGGGGGATATCTGTACTGTCCTGACATTTTTGGGCCTCAAAAAAGGAGATAAGCTGTCAATACTTTAGGTTTGATCAATTTTTAGCTATATGCCATAGTTTGTGGACTTTATTACTTTCCTACAGACAAACTAATAAACACTGGTTTGGGTTGTTTTCACCAAATAAATGTAGCAGAATACATTTTGGCCTAAATTTATGAAGAATGATTATTTATTTGCAATACGTACACAACAGAAAGGAAGAAAAATGTGTGTTTTTTTTTTTTTTTTAAATGTCGTTATTTTTACTTTTATTTAGCAGTGGTGATTAAATACCACCAAAAGAAATCTTTATTTGTGTGAACAGAATGATAAAAATGTAGTTTGGGTACAGTGTTGCATGACCACGCTATTGTCATTCAAAGTGTGACAGCACTAAAAGCTGAAAATTGGCCTGGGCAGGAAGGACGTAAAAATGCCTGGTATTGAAGTAGTTCAGGGAATGGTATAATTGGCAGAATACCAATCCTTACAAAGCACAGCCTGCATCTTCCACATGAGTTTTAGGGACACAGTCCTCTGTCCCTGGCACTGACCCATGCCAGGGTCCTCATAAAGCTACAAATCTAATTGTGTCTGAACCCTCTCAACAGTTTACTTCTTAAACAAATTTTAAATCTATTTCAACATAATATGTGTAATTCTTTCCTTAATTCATCTGACAACAACATGACTTTTGGTCTCTACCCTTTTGGGGATCACTTTATACACTATAAAAACAAGTTCAAAATCATAAAAGATCCCATAATGCTTTATCCTGGTGCATACATAAAAACACCAAATAGGCAAAAAAAGCAAAACAAATTGTGGATTCAGTGAAGCACAAATGAAGTAGTTATTTCTAATCCACAATGAGAAATACATTGAAGACACCTAGTTTTGCATAGATTTATTTGCATTTGATCAAACCTATGTTGATATCATAAAAAAAATGACAACCCATCTAATACTTTATATACTCGAGTATAAGCCAAGTTTTTCAGCACATTTTTTTGTGCTGAAAATGCCCCTCTTGACTTATACTCGAGTCAAACATTTGTCTGCTGCAGAAAATTACATTTTCCGAACCGACTTTGGAACCCCGTATCTCGGTATTTGGATATGTTATAGTGCTAGTTCAACTGGGTTTGCACACCAAATTTGGGGTTCCTAGCACTAAGTGGCCCTGAGATAAGGGGCCCAAATCCGTCAACTGTGTCCATCTGCAGCAATGTAATTTCGGGACCCTTAGGGTCCAGAAACCCCAAATTTTGGCTGCAGCTAGGGGGCATCTAGGAACCCTTAACTACTGAGTTTGAAGTTTAGGGGACCTATGGCCACAAATGGGCACAGGGAGGAATGCAAATGGACACAGTGAGGCTGCAAATGGGCATTGTTGACCTTCTTTTCCACTTACAGTAAATAAAAAAAGCTGTGCATTTCTCACCCTAGGCTTATACTCGAGTCAATACGTTTTCCAAGTTTTTTTGTGGTAAAATTAGGTGCCTCGGCTTATATTCGGGTTGGCTTATACTCGAGTATATGTGGTACTCCCAATTTGCAGAATTCCTAATTTCAGAAAAACATACTGAAGTGAAGAGTTGTATATCCTAATTTTCCAAACTTTAAAACAGATGTAACATCATAACTAAATTACATTTGGTTTTCTAAAACATTTTGTATCATAAACATTTGTTATTGTTTATTTTAAACACAATTTTTTTTTACCTTTTCAAGTGCTGTGCAAGAAGATGACAGGCCTGTCTCTGCACTGGGACGGGGACGGACCTGTCAGAGCGCCGCTCTCCCCTATGGGGGATTGGATGACGACGGACTGTAGAGTCCGTCGTCATCCGATCCGCAGACGGATGGAAAAATAGCTTTTCCTCCGTCACACTTTTTCGGATCGGAGCGGGTCGGATGTCAGTGGACATGTCACCGCTGACATCCGTCCCTCCATAGGGGTCTATGGACGGCCCGTTCAGGTCCGCCAAAAAAACTGACAGGTGGACCTGAACGGACCGCCCGTAGGAAAGAACCATTTGGGTCCTTTCAGATAGGCATTCTGATCAGGTCCACCTGTCCATTTCTCAGGTGGATCTGATCGAGAGCTCCATGCAGCTGTATAGGCAGACTGATGTAGTCAGTCTTGTGTTTGTTTACACCCACCAACCCATGAATCTGTTCAGGTCCAGAGATAAAAGGAAAAGGAGTATGTCCTTTTCTGTTTTTCTGGACCTAACCTTGAGAAATTGGTCCTATAGAGCCATAAAGGGTCTGCTTCTGTCAATGCAGATACACACTGAACAAACACAGATGTAGAAAAACTGACATCGATCCCAGTCAAATCTGATTCAGCCTATCCTCTGCTGAACAGAGTGAACCAGCTCTGCATGAAAGAGCCCTTACAGTTGGATAGGAGCACATTTTCGACTGGCTAACCCCAGACATCAATTCCTTGTGCACAAACATGCATCAAAAAAAAGAACTAGAAGCTGTTCATAAATTCTGGTAATCAAACCTATTCCTATACCAGATATATTACTAAATATGGCCCTTTTGCTGCAATCCTGGTCCAGTACAAATAAGATGATGATAACATTTTCTGAAAGAGAGAGCCCTCCCAAATTCCTGTACATATTTAAAGCCAAAAAGTGGATCTGAGTGTTTATGGCATTTGGTTTGGATGAACATGGCAGCTTTGTGCTGTCATTGATTGCTAAGGAAGCAGTGGGTGCCTGCACAAGCCACATCCTTAGCAACCACTGACCTATTCACTTACATGGCAAGGGAAAGTGGTTGTCAGGGGGAGATATCATTCCCCAACAACCACTGGGTCATGGTTGTGGGGAAAAGGGACGTGTCCTCATCAACATGGGGACGAGGTTTATTGATGACAAGGTGCCCTAGCCTGATTTGGGTCAGGGCCACACAGTCATAACCTCCCTATCTTGGCCTCTCAGGCTGCATGCTTAGATAAGGGTCTGGTAGGGATGAGCCAAACACCCCCCATCCCCCCCCCCCCCCCCCACCGATTTGGCTTGCACCAGAACTTGCGAACAGGCAAAAAAATTTGGCGAACACGCAGACATCGTTAAAGTCTATAGGACACCAACATCACAGGTCCTGCCCCAGGGGACATGTATCAATGCAAAAAAAAGTTTTTAAAACTGCTGTTTTTTTCAGGAGCAGTGATTTTAATAATGCTTAAAGTGACTGGGGGGTGTCTATAGTATGCCTGTAAAGTGGCACATTTTTCCAGAGTTTAGAACAGTACCACAACAAAGTTACATTTCTAAAGGAAAAAATTTCATTTAAAACGGCTGGCCGCTGTAATGAATTGTCGGGTCTGAGCAATATAGTTAAAACTAATTGAAAAAAATGACATGGGTTCCCCCGCAGTCCATTACCAGGCCCTTACTATTACTGACACTTTTTTTGTGACTTGGTAGGGGTACAATGTACCCATTACCAATTCACATAGGGAAGGTCGGGATCTGGGGGTCCCCTTGTTAAAGGGGGCTTCCAGATTCCGATAAGCCCCCAGGCCCGCAGACTACCACAACCACTGGGCAAGGGTTGTGGAGATGAGGCCCTTGTCTCCATCAACAAGGTGCTTTGGGGGCTACTCCAAATCATCCTCCCCATGTTGAGGGCATGTGGCCTGGTACGGTTCGGGGGGCGCACTCTCGTCCCACCCGTCTTTTCCTGCGGCCTGCCAGGTTGTGTGCTCAGATAAGGGTCTGGCATGGATTTGGGGGGGAACCCTACACCATTTAAAAAAAAAATATTGGGAATATCGGTCACCGATTCACAGCGCAACTAGGCCTGTAGGGGCCACTAATAGAGGTGAGAGGCTGGGGGAAACAGGGGGCGCACCCCGGATTGCACGGATCACATTGTATATATGGAATTGCACTGATTAATCGTTTATTGCACTTACTCCTGCACTTTACTTTATTGATGAACTATTATAAGAAGATTTGATCTCATTATTAAAAAGATTGAGACTGTGTTAATGAAAGTTCGGACTTCTTTTGGATTTAAAACATCATTCATCATTTATTCATTTATTTCTGTCACAGATTGCACTTTAAAAGGATATGCACATTTAAAGATTTTTTGCACATTTAAAGATTTTTTTGCACATTTATTCAGGACATCATTATCTCACTTTAGCTATTATTGTGATCATTGTATTATCATTGTGATTATTGCACTTTTATTCCTTGATATTAATGCACTCTAGAAGGTTGATAGAAGGTTGATGAATTGATATATACACATGAAGAATATTTTTTGAAGATACATTTTTGTGATATTTTCTATAGAATTATTTTTATCTTATTTATATAGGGTTATTCAGGGTAGGTAGCGCCACATACCATTTATTTACTCTTAATATCCATACCAGACCTGAAGTGCCTGGTATGGATTTTGGGTGGGACCCCCACACAATTTTTTTTTTACATTTTGGTTTGGGGTTCCCCTTAATATTCATACCAGACCTGAAGGGTCTGGTAATGGACTGGAGGGGGGGGCATTTTTTTAAATTAGTTTTAACTATATTGCCGAGACTCGACAATTCATTACAGATGCAAGCCATTTTAAATGACATTTTTTCCTTTACAGTGGTGTGAAAAAGTGTTTGCCCCCTTCCTCATTTCCTGTTCCTTTGCATGTTTGTCACACTTAAGTGTTTCGGAACATCAAACCAATTTAAACAATAGTCAAGGACAACACAAGTAAACACAAAATGCAATTTGTAAATGAAGGTGTTTTTATTATTAAAGGTGAAAAAAAATCCAAACCATCATGGCCCTGTGTGAAAAAGTGATTGCCCCCTAAACCTAATAACTGGTTGGGCCACCCTTAGCAGCAACAACTGCAACCAAGCGTTTGCGATAACGTGCAATGAGGCTTTTACAGCGTCCTGGAGGAATTTTGGCCCACTCATCTTTGCAGAATTGTCCTAATTCAGTTACATTAGAGGGTTTTCGAGCATGAACGGCCTTTTTAAGGTCATACCACAACATCTCAATAGGATTCAGGTCAGGACTTTGGCTAGGCCACTCCAAAGTCTTCATTTTGTTTTTCTTCAGCCATTCGGTGGTGGACTTGCTGGTGTGTTTAGGATCATTGTCCTGCTGCAGAACCCAAGTTCGTTTCAGCTTGAGTACACGAACAGATGGTCGGACATTCTCCTTCAGGATCTCTTGGTAGACAGCAGAATTCATAGTTCCTTTTATCACGGCAAGTCTTCCAGGTCTTGAAGCAGCAAAACAGCCCCAGACCATCACACTACCACCACCATATTTTACTGTTGGTATAATGTTCTTTTTCTGAAATGCAGTGTTCCTTCTACGCCAGATATACTTGGACACACACCTTCCAAAGAGTTCCACTTTTGTCTCATCGGTCCACAGAATGTTGTCCCAAAAGTCTTGGGGATCATCAAGATGTGTTGTGGAGAAATTGAGACGAGCTTTGATGTTCTTTTTGCTCAGCAATGGTTTTCTCCTTGGAACTCTGCCATGCAGGCCATTTTTGCCCAGTCTTTTCCTGATGGTGGAGGCATGAACGCTGACCTTAACTGAGGCAAGTGAGGCCTGCAGTTCCTTGGACGTTGTTGTGGGGTCTTTTGTGACCTCTTGGATGAGTCGTCGCTGCGCTCTTGGGGTAATTTTTGGCGGCCGGCCACTCCTGGGAAGGTTCACCACTGTTCCATGTCTTCGCTATTTGTGGATAATGGCTCTCACTGTGGTTCGCTGGATTCCCAAAGCTTTGGAAATGGCTTTATAACCCTTTCCAGACTGATAGATCTCAATTACTTTCTTTCTCAATTGTTCCTGAATTTCTTTGGGTCTCGGCATGATGTGTAGCTTTTAAGGATCTTCTGGTGGACCTTACTGTGTCAAGCAGCTCCTATTTAAGTGATGCCTTGATTGTGAACAGGTGTGGCAATAATCAGGCCTGGGTGTGGCTAGAGAAATTGAACTCAGGTGTGGACAACCACAGTTATAGTATGTTTTAACAAGGGGGGCAATCACTTTTTCACACAGGGCCATGATGGTTTGGATTTTTTTTCACCTTTAATAATAAACACCTTCATTTACAAATTGCATTTTGTGTTTACTTGTGTTGTCCTTGACTATTGTTTAAATTGGTTTGATGTTCCGAAACACTTAAGTGTGACAAACATGCAAAGGAACAGGAAATGAGGAAGGGGGCAAACACTTTTTCACACCACTGTAGATATGTAATTTTGCTGTGGCCCTGTTCTAAACACGGGAAAACTGCGCCACTTTACAGCCATACCATAGACACCCCCCCAGGCACAATATTTAAAGGAATGTTTCATTTTTATTGTTTCACTTTAAGCATTATTAAAATCACTGCTCCTAAAACTTTTTTTTTGCATTGATACATGTCCCCTGGGGCAAGACCCTGGTTCCCAAATGCTTTTTATGACAATAACTTGAAAAAAAGCCTTTAAAATTAGCACTTTTGGTTCTTCATGTTAGTGACCCATAGACTTTAACAGGGTTCCACGGCTTTCAAATTCACTGCGAACACCACATAATGTTCGTTGTTCGCCAAACGTCTGAACAACCAAAGTTCGGCCCGAACCGTTAACCCCTCCCTAGGGTCTGGTATGGATTTTAACCGGGCCCGTTGCTTATTTTTTTCTTCCGTTTTTTGTGTGGGTTCCCCATTAAAATCCAAACCAGGCTTGAGGGGTCTGGTATTGAATTTAGAGGGAGACCCCCTGCTGTTTTAATTTTTTTTTTTTATTAGCCCCCCCCCCTAAAATCCATTCGAGACTTAAAGGGACTACCACCATTTCTGTACATTATTTCAGCTGTTTGTTTACACTCACCGATCAGACATAAATAACCGACCAGCAGCTGAATGTGCCAGGTAGGGATGAGTCACTGGTTGCTAGTATTGGTATTAATACAACTGCTAAATGCTTTACTTCACATTGCAGATGGAGGATTGCTTGAACAAACACCCATTTGTATATGGAATTGCACTGGTCATTCATATGGTCATATGGTCATTCCCACATGAATCTCGACATATGTACACAATGCAGAGATCTCCCTCATATTATTTCCCTTGCTGATCAAAAGTTTTTAGCCTATCATGTTAGGCTATTTTCTCTATTGGTAGATGTTACCTATCATGGCCTTTTATTCTTATGGCTATTTACTCTTAGGATTCAATGTTAGGAAATGTTACATTTGTAACATTTACCATGCATTTGTGTTGAAAAGAATTCTGTTCTTTCTATTTTTTCCTTTGTGTGAAATAGCTAGTGATCCTGCCAGTCCCTTTGCTTTTCTAGTTCAAACTGACCATGCTTGCTATGAGAGCATATACATCCCAACGTGGTCAGCTTTCTGGTTGTATTGGGAGCACAGCCTGGCTATCCTCCAATGGCGAAGATTTGTTGTGACACACCCTCCTGCACAGCTATTCACTGGGAAGATTGTTTTTCCACATCCACCTCTCCAAGCCCCTTGTGCAGCTGAGAACAGAGATTATATGATCATTTGATTATTTGATTATGTGAAAATGAGAGAAAAAAAAGGCATTTATATATACATACACAAACATAATGCCTTTCATTTTTATTTTAAACTAAATTGGTTGTTTTTCAAGGTAAGGGTTCACATATACTTTAAAGTGGTTGTATACCCTTACAAACCACTTTGACCTAGATTAAGGCTTACCTGTTGGTCCAAGAAATATCTCCTAGATATTTGCCAAAAGACAGGCACCGCTGTCTACGGCGCATGTCTACGGTGCATGCCTACCAACTGAGTATGGTAGGCATATCCTACAAGGGGCTACTATAAACGAATGCTGCAATTAGTCTGGCCAGAAAAATCTCGGTCTGAGAGGATTCCAGTCAAGTAGCCAGAGAGGGGGATCAGTTTGGCATTACTACTCTACCTTTAAAGGTATTTAAACAGGAGGACTGCTGAACACTTCTGTATTCATGAAACTTGTATTTTGTAATTTATTTAAACCTATTTTATATAGGCTGAGTAAGCGGGGAAGAGGTAGAAATAGTAAAGCTTTTATTTTCGATTTTTTTGAGTTTTTATCAAAAGTAGAAGATCCCTGATTGTGTAGCTGTATGTAGATGACAGTCTCTCTCTAGGTTTGGTCTGGAAGATGGCCACACTGTATGGTAGTATATATTATTGCTATAAGGTACATGTAAACACAATCATAAATTAATATATATGTTGAAGAATGTATGCTGCACTGGAAATAAAAAGCCCAGCCAAACACATCTCTATAATTGAGTTTGGACACCCACATATTTTCTTATTACTATAAACCTGTGCTTGCTATTTTCTTAATACGGTATATTCATTTCAAACTAGCCCTAAAAATGAGAAATTTGATGATGCAAAAAGCAGAGTGTGACACTTGAACAGGCTATATATAAAAATGGAATTTGTGATACATTGGATTACTCATATTTGAGTAAGATCAGAGGTCTTTGGTAATTTTGAATTACAGATATTGCTTCTTTTAAAGTTATTGGCTCCTGTGTTTGCATTAGAGGAGGTATGTAAATAGCAGAAGCAATATGACACACATTTATTATGGTGTCCTGCTTCACAGGTGTTGCAGCTCACAGACAAAAGCTTGTTCAGTATCACTTGTGTAAATAATCATAGGTTAAATCAGTGCATCTTATGACAGTAGCACTCCTCTGTGGATAAGGCTGAACTATTTCTGTGTTCGTTTTTCCAGGGTAACACTTCAAACACAAGCTTTGAAGAATATTTAAAGTGACCCATGCCATTTCTTCTGCTATTCCAACCTAGCCGTACCTGTGCTTAGTGCCTGATGTAAACTCTTTATTGCTTCCTGTCTCATGTCACAGATCTTTAGCAATCCCTAGATAGTCAGCTGTGAAAACTGTGAGTAAACATCCAGTCTACCCACCTTCACTTTCCCTTCCTTTTCGAATTAGCTGGCATTGTTTTTGTTTTTTTCTATTGGCTAGCCCCAGCCAGAATAATGCTAATGCAGAACTACCCCCACAAGAGCCACTAGAAAGTGGGATCCTCTGTACTTGTCCTGACACAGTTAAAGGTCTCAGCCCTTTAAGGGGGTCTGACCCCTTAGAGGACACCACCTTGGGAACAGTAGATTTGCAATATTACCGTAAATTAAAGCCACCCTGAAAGTAAACAGAGACTACAAGAATGGAGTTTTTCAGCATAAACGGTAACTTCCCCACTAAGTGAAACTGCAGGCAGTCCCCAGTGTAGTTTTCGGTGAGATGAAGATGAGAAGAGGAAGGGAGCAACAGGGAGGCTGAAGAAAGGCAGGAAGGGCATAAAGGCAAACAAAGGGAGGGGGTGGAAAAATAAGAATAAAGAGAGAAGGCCATAGGGACAGAGCAAGGGGGGGGAGCATTAGTAAGGAGGAGAACCCTCTCACAGTGGTATGCCATTCATCCTTGGAGGAAATGCCTCAACTACACTAGAACCCCCAAGAATCTATCCAAATAGACCATATTTTATGAAAATTTCTTGGACAGTTTCTGTTAATATAAGTCAGCTTATACTGTGGTAAGACAAAATTCAGTGTTGAACGCCAGGTAGCAACCGTTGGTGGGGAATCAGACTTCCAGCAGAGCAGTATCTTGAATTATTAGTTAAATGAGGCGGTCTCCAGACTAAATCAATGTGGTTAGAAATCAAAAGGAAGAACTCCGGACAACCGCACACCGGGAAAATAAAATCCAAAAGGTTTATTTAAAAGCAAAAAAACACTACAATCCAAACACGGCAAAAAGGGGGGTACAGAGCTGACGCGTTTCGCACTGTATTTCAGTGCTTACTCATAGCTATGAGCCTTTTGCCGTGTTTGGATTGTAGTGTTTTTTTTGCTTTTAAATAAACCTTTTGGATTTTATTTTCCCGGTGTGCGGCTGTCCGGAGTTCTTCCTTTTGATTTCTAATCATTGTGCTATTAGCCAGCACCTGGGGCTCCCACACAGGAGCAGGAGCATTCGCTTGGAAGGAGAGTCTTGGAGCGGTGGTTGTTTGTTTCTCATCTACACATAAATCAATGTGGTGACATAGGAGCTCAGACAATCCTCCCAATCCTCAACCGTTAAATCGTGAATGTCAGCCTGCCATTTTTGACATACTCTAGTATCCTCATTAGCATAAGCTAAAGACAGCTGGAGGAAAAGGATGGACAACAGTCTATCCAAAACATGAGAAGTCAATCAACAGTCCACCGGATCAGATTCCAGAGTAATCAAGATGGAACTGATCACGGTAGGCATGGCGAGATTACAAATATCGAAAAACATCCAATTAGGGAGACCAAAATTTTAGCTTTAAGGTCTAGGAACAATTGCAATTTACTATCAGCTACAATATGTTTAAGGCCCACCACCCCCCTTGTCGCCCAGACTTGGGGATAGGGAACAAATTTTGAAGGGCCGAACTGCCCCACAGGGGCACATGCTAAGAGAAGCTCTCAATCGAATGATATTTTGCGCTCGCCGCAACCCATACCAAAATTGTAGTTCTGATTTAGCTCCTGATTGCCGGGTGAAATCTAGAGCCCCGCAAGATCAAAATGCTAAGGGTAGCATATGAACGCACAATAGCTGCTTCCAAGGTGACCGCCTAATTATCCCTCTGTTGGGAAAACCACTATCTGGCAGTGAATAGAATTGCCGCCCCTTTAATAAACCCAACAATTAGGCAAGGACAGACCACCCTGGGAAAGGGGTAGCTGGAGAGTAGACGAAGCCAGCCTAGGTTTCCTCCCAGCTCATGTGAAGGAAATGATAATACTATCCAATCTAGAAAAAAGGATTTTGGAAGTAAAATAAGGCAGTTCCTAAAAAGTCAATTCAGAAGGAATATCATCTTTATGAGATCAACTCTATTTACCGGAGTAAGGGGAAGGGACCTCCAGGCATAACATTTTTGAGAAAAGTATTTTAGTAAAGGAAGCTAATTAAAGTCAAAATAATTGACCAGGGGGCCACCCACCAACACCTCAAGACAATTGACTTCACCCACCCAACATAATTAGTCAAAGATGGCTTAGGATTGGACAAGTAAAGTGGGAACAACAGTGGGAACAATTATATGTCTATAATTCTTAGTGCTGTAGGCCGGGAGGAGACAGCATCACCCAAAAACAGGAGGGTGTCATCTGCATACAAGGATATTTTCTTCCCCGCCACTCCAACCCGAGTCAGCACAAAGTCAGCAGTCTGAATCAGTGTAGGCAGGGGCTCCACCGCCAGGGCAAACAAGCCTCTGTAAAGCGGAAACACCTGTCTCCTACCCCTGTGAAGCGAAAATGGGAGAGATAAGGAGTTATTGGTGCCAACCCTAGCAGCAGGCTGTGAGCAAAGCAAGCATATCCATGTAATGAATTGGGGTCCGAACCCAAACTTATGGAGGACAGCCCAGAACGATGCTTCCAACAGCCTCTACGTACCTGCATCCATGGTACACCGGCACCTACAATGTACGTGCGTCCACAGCACACCTGCATCCACGATGTGTCTGCATCCACAGCAAACCAGCACCATCGACTACTGCTGCCATCTGCGTCTCCTACCTACCTGTTAACAGAGAACACCGCAGGCACTCTGTCATGGATATACAGATTCCAGAACTGCAGCAAGGCGGAGGCGCATCCCGGCCAGCAGGCGCCCATCGGCTTTGGCGCCAGTGGGCCTTTAAAAAGGGCTCCCACCGTTCAGCTCTTGCTGGTTGATCTGTAGTCTTTCCTGGGACCCGCCCCTGTATCTGCATCTGATCTCACACCTGACCTGGCTTCCTGACCACTCTGCTCTCTCCTCTCCTGATCTCTGGCTGCCATTTGACCTTGCTTGTTTACCTGCATACCTGATCTCCGTTGCCGACTAAGCCTGGACTCTGACCATCCCTTGTCTGCCGATTCTGTCTGATCTGATCCGCTGTGTATGACCTGGCTTGTCTGACCTTGTTCCTGCCCGCTGTGTGCACCTGCATCCTGCTGACCTGCATCCTGTGCACCTGCATCCTGCTGACCTGCATCCTGCTGACCGGCATCCTGCACACCTGCATCCTGCCGACCTGCATCCTGTGCACCTGCATCCTGCACACCTGCATCCTGCCGACCTGCATCCTGCGCACCTGCATCCTGCTGACCTGCATCCTGCGCACCTGCATCCTGCTGACCAGCATCCTGCGCACCTGCATCCTGCTGACCTGCATCCTGCGCACCTGCATCCAGCCGACCTGCGTTCCTCAGCACTCCCCAGTGGTCTTCATCTCCAGATTCAGAGAACTCTGCAGGCACTCCTACCTCACTGTGCTCCTACGGTCACTGTCCCCAACTCCAGTGTCCCAGGAACCAGGGCTGTACGAGAGGTCTCCCTCTGCACGTCAGGCTCACCCACAAGGTACGTGTCACACTCCTACCTCACCGTGCTCTCGCAGCTGCTCAGTGGTCCTTGATTTGGGGCTGTACAAGAGGCCTTCCTTTGCTCGAAGGTACGTGACACTTACTATGCAATGTTATTTCTAAACCCTATTTAAAAATACATCCATACATACTCTACTATTTACATGTATTTATATAAAAAGGTTTCCATATATGGCCAAGCTAAAAAAATGTATCTAAGATACTTATCTACAATACATATATATCCTTCGATTTTTTTAGTGCTAACACCAGCCATCAATAAACAAGAGATCCGTGAGAAGAGCAACTCAAGGTATTAGGATGTAAGGCTCACACCAAGCACACAGCACAGCTCACCACTGAGGGATGGTCTCCAAACACGCAGAGGCATCCTCTGGAGATGTGACAAAGGGGACCATTTTACTATCCTCTACCTGCAGCATGGTTGGATATAACATACTATATTTGAGTCTGTTCGCCCGTAGCTTGCCGCTGACTAAATCAAATAATTTCCGCTGTCGTTGCATCTCCACAGAGTAATCTGGGAAAATCAATAACTTGCTATTGTCATAATGAAGCTCATCCAAGGTTCGGGCTTCCCTCAGGACAAGTCACGGTCCTTAAAATGGAGTAGTTTAAAAATAATGATGTGTGGCGGTGCCCCCAAGGGACCTTTAGTAGCAGGGATCCAATGAGCCCTTTCAACAGTGAATCATGGAGAAAAATTCCATTAGGGAGTAGAGTTGAGCGGACACCTGGATGTTCGGGTTCGGCACTTGAACTTGACCCCGAAAACCGAACCCCATTGAAGTCAATGGGGACCCGAACGGCTATAATAAAGTGTCGGCTCCCGTCCCCCTTAATACAGAGAACAGTCATTGAAGTCATTTATTTTTAAAAAGTTAGTCATAAAAAGTGTTTGGGGACCTGGGTCCTGCCCCAGGGGACATGTATCAATGCAAAAAAAACTTTTAAAAACTGACGTTTTTTCGGGAGCAGTGATTTTAATAATGATTAAAGTGAAACAATAAAAGTGTAATATTCCTTTAAATTTCGTACCTGGGGGTGTCTATAGTATGCATGTAAAGGGGCGCATGTTTCCAGTGCTTAGAACTGTCTCTGCAAAAAGTGTCATTTTTGCAGAAAAGAAAGCTATTTAAAATCACTCGTGGCTATATGAATTGTCGGCTCCCGTAATACAGAGAACAGTCATTCATTGAAAGCCATTCATAAAAAAAAAAGTCATTGATAAAAAATAAAAAAAAATAAAAACGTAGGGGTCCCCCCAAATTCAATAACCAGGCCCTTCAGGTCTGGGATGGATATTAAGGGGGACCCCAGCCAAAAAAAAAATGGCGTAGGGTCCCCCTCAAAATCCATACCAGTCCCTTATCCGAGCACGCAACCTGGCAGGCTTTCCCCCGTGACGTGGGGAAAGCCATAGGGGAGTCCCCATGACGTCCCCATGCGTCAGAGGGGGGCGGGGTTACCAGGTGGCCCCGCCCTCCGTTATAAAAGAACTGTCAGCCCAAGCGAAGCCTCACACACCGGGAGCCTCCCATTGCGAGGAGTGGCCCAAGAAGAGACCGACACCCTGGAAGAAGATACCGGAGAGAAGCCTCAGAGACCGACGCCGTGGAAGAAGATACCGAAGAGAAGCCTCACCCAGCGGGAGCCTCCCATTGCGCGGAGCGGCCCAGAAGAGACACCGATGCTGGACGAGAAGGCCAAGAAGAAGCGGATCGGAGGAAGAAGAAGATGCCGGAAGGAGAAGATGAAGAAAGGAAGACCAGAAGAAAGAAGAAAGAAGATTTTAATAAAGGAATTGTCAAAGACCGTCTCCTGTCATTTTGCATTACTATTTCACACAGGGGGGGGGGGCGGGATCTGGGGGTCCCCTTGTTTAAGGGGGCTTCCAGATTCCGATAAGCCCCCCGCCCGCATACCCCCACAACCACCGGGCACGGTTGTGGGGATGACTTTTTTTTATGAATGGCCTTCAATGAATAACTGTTCTCTGTATTACGGGAGCCGACAATTCATTAGCCGCGAGTGATTTTAAATAGCTTTCTTTTCTGCAAAAATGACACTTTTTGCAGAGACAGTTCTGAGCACAGGAAACATGCGCCCCTTTACATGCATACTATAGACACCCCCCAGGTACGAAATTTAAAGGAATATTACACATTTATTGTTTCAATTTAATCATTATTAAAATCACTGCTCCCGAAAAAACGGCCGTTTTTAAACGTTTTTTTTGCATTGATACATGTCCCCTGGGGCAGGACCCAGGTCCCCAAACAATTTTTATGACTAACTTTTTAAAAATAAATGACTTCAATGACTGTTCTCTGTATTAAAAGCACTCGCGGCTATATGAATATCAATTCATATAGCCGCGAGTGCTTTTAAAAGACATTTTAAAAAGCAACATTAAATCCCCGAACACCGGACCCGAACCCGAACATACAGTCAATTGTTCGGGTTTGGGTCCGGGACCGGAACACCCTAAAGTCTGGTACGGACCCGAACTTTACAGTTCGGGTTCGCTCAACCCTATTAGGGAGCAATCGGGTCAGGAGCTGCTCAGTAAAGACCATAGGATTGAGGCCCTTAGGAAGCCCCAGGATAAGAAAATTGTTCCTCCTGTTGCAATTCGTGGAGTCTTCTGCGCAGGCTTCTAGCAACTTCACCTTGTTTTTCAGCATGCGTGTGGTCTCTAAGCATGTCTTCAGCTGCAGAGACCCGCTATTCCACCTCTTTTACCCGGCTCTGGAACAATTCCAGGTCCTTACGAATAAACATCCCCTAGTCATGGCCCGGTGACTGCGTTGAGGAAGAGGGAAGTCCAGGGTGCCTGAGCTGCATCACACCCAGGGGTCAACAGGATTTGTGTCCAGTCTCAGGGAGCCCTGTTACAGAGTGTCCTCTCCCAGCGCCATCTTGGACATGCTCCCTTAAGTATCTATTTTTAATTTGGCATTGGTATATGTCTCTAATGGTATTGCCTGACTTCCCATGCCGTTTGTTTTACAATAGTTGCCTATTAACCCTACAAATGGTAAGAAAATAATAACAAACTTCTCCTATAGACTTTAATAGGGTTTGCTGCAAAGATCACAAACTTCATACTTCAAACAACTGTTTGTGACCCAAACCCAGGCAAAATTCTCATCCCGATTCAGTAGTCACTCTTTAGAATGTAACTTGCCAAGAATAATAAATCAACAAATATATGGGAAAACAAGATCATTCTAAATAATTTCCAGTACTAGGCTTGGTAAAAAAACTGGAAAAATTTGGTTTTGTATTTAGTCACAAAATGTTAAATGTTCCAAGCTTTTTTCCAATATCCTAATTTACTATATGTAAAAATGAATATATTGTTTCAATAATTGGAAAAAAATACTAGTATGAATTTAATATTCTTGCAAACAATACATTTTTAAATCTCATATTTCCCTTAAACTTACTGCCAACCTCCCCAGCAGCAAATCCTTTAATAGGAAGACCTATGTAAGCTGGAAGTCATAACCTGAAATTGAAATCTGAGCATGTGAAAGTGCTGGGTACCCAGGCAGTCAATCACCATACCCCTGCACTGTCACATGGTAGGAGTGATATGCTCCTTCATCCTCAGTATCTGGTATTTCTCTTGGCTCTCAGCAGTCAGATAATGTAAGTATGTGCACACACACACACCATTCTTATGGCTCAGTAGCCCCCTGCCATTTATGATGGGCATTTATCAGTAGATGAGGCGAAAAAAACTATCGACTTCAAGGGTCATAGCTCCTACGACCTATGGTTCCGGAGATACGGGGCTCCTTGTGCAGCCTGTCAGAAGCTACATACAGGGCGGCCAGTTTAAATACAAGCTGGCACACTGTTTGCAGCAGACTGAGCTCACAGTGCCTCTCCTCACTTCTTGTCAGAGGCACTGAGCTTAATGGGCTGCTTGGAGTCTTGGACCAATGGTAAAGTTACATTAGTCTAAGATGTCCAATAAAAATGCTGCAGTGGAGGCATGCCTCTCACTGCAGTGTCATAGAAGGGGCATGTGTCTAAAAGACAAATGCTCCCTTCCAGCCCAGCCCTCTTAACTACAAGGAAAAACATGTTTATGGGTATAAGATTTACACACAATCCCATGTTTTTCTCACACAGTTAAGAGGGAGAATTAGAATCTGCTGCTACTGAAAAGGTACTGTTATAATCGAGCTAAATCATATATTATTATGCTATATGTTATAAGATAATAATGTATTATTTATCTATTTACTGTGAAATTACTGGTTTGAAGTTATAACTTCAAACTTCAGTTTGACCCTGCTTAAGTACAGTTTTTGAAAATACAGTAAATTATCTTAAAAACAATATATAATAATTATTTGTATATTATTTACTTATGATAATTTTTTTTTTTTTTTTTTTTTGATCTTGTTTGCTACCAACATTTTTTTTTTTTTTAATTTTTCACAATTATTTAACAATTCAAATCAGAAATATAAACAAAAAAGAAAAAAAAACACAACATTTGACAGACTCTTAATAATTATAAAAAGTGCAAGTTAGCTGGATCTTAAACTTTTATATATATATATATATATATATTTTTTTTTTACCCCCCGCCCCCGCTTGTTCATACATAGGTTCTTATGCCCCTATTCCCAATCTTATCTGTTCTTCTTCCATCCTGGGTAGAGTGCCATTATAAATTAGGCCCTCCACTCCGGGGCATTCATTTTTACCATCCAGGGATGCCACATCTTCTTAAACTCCTTGAGGTTACCTCTCTTTATGTACACTGTTCTTTCTTTACATAGGGTTTCATTTATTATCCTAATCCAATTGTCCACTGTAGGGGGTTCCCTTGATTGCCATTTAGTTGCAATTAGTTTCCTGGCCTGAAACAAGCATCTTACGATTGCTACTGTTTCACTTTTCTTCTCTCCTATTTCCATTCTATACCCCAATATACACGCCTTGGCTTCTCTCTCAAGCTTAATCCCAAATACCTCTCTCATGCTATTAACCACTCCTGTCCAGTAACGATGCAATTTAGGACATTTCCACAGCATATGCAGGAGATCGCCAGTCCCTTGGCATCTAGGGCAGCTATCGTCACTCCTCCTCCCAAATTTAAACAACCTTTTCAGGGTGTAGTAGGCTCTGTTTATCAGCATCAGGTGGGATATCCTCTGCGGAGGGGATATTGAGACCATCGAGCCCATCTCAAGGATTCTCCTCCATTGTACGCTAGTTATTGCACCTATGTCCGTTTCCCATCTAGCCTTTACCATTTGTAGTTTCTCTCCTACATTCGCTTCTTGACCCATTTGCCCATATATCTCGGATATTAACCCTTTAGTGGAGCCTGTCTCTAGTATCTTTTTAAAAAGGGGGGTTTCTGTTCATATCAATTGCTGTTCTGAAAATTGGGCCTCTAAGGCATGGGCTATTTGTAGGTATGCATAGGCCGTATACTGCGGTATTTTAAATTCTCGCTTCAGGTCTGAGAAATTTTTTAGCGTGTTACCTCTATACAGTTGTCTCAATCTAGTGATACACTGTTTTTCCCATATTTTAATTTTTCCTATTTGGAGAACTTCATTTAAGTTTTTGTTGTTCCATAGAGGGGAATACTCGGAGATTCCGTCATAGTGTAACTGTTTTTTGACGATTGTCCATATTTTAATTATCATTTTTATTGTGGGACATTTATCGCGGAAAGAATCCGCTTCAAGGGTTTCTATTATTGTTTTATGCCCAGCCTCCGACAGCATTATTCTTCCACTTGGGGTGCCCCCCCCCGGGACGCCACATCCTATTAGTTGCTGCAGTTGAGATGCCAGGAAGTACTGTTCCGGGTTGGGCACCGCAAGACCCCCTTCCTTCACTGGGAGTTGTAGGGTTCGAAGCCGAATCCTGGCCTGTCCCCCCTTCCAAATTAGTTCCCTGAAAAGTGATTCTATTTTTTTGAACCACTTCCTGCATATCCACACTGGCGAATTGTGCAATATGTACAATAATTGTGGCATCCAGATCATTTTAATCAGCCCACACCTTCCTGCCACTGATAATGGGAAACTTTTCAAAATGTCTATCTTTTTTTTAAATTTTACTAGTAGGGGTTCAAGATTTTTACTTATAAATTGGCTGGGATCCTTCGTCAAAACTATCCCAAGGTATTTCAATGAGTCAACTACTGCAAGATGAGGCATCCCTGATATTCGTACTGCATCGGTGGGATCTATTGGTAATAATTCAGACTTTTCCCAATTTATTTCTAATCCTGTAAATCCACCGAATTCCTCTACTATGTTCATTGCTTTGCTTAGTGACTGACCTGTATCTCCCAGGAAAAGTAACACATCATCCGCATATAGCGAAATTTTTTCTACCCTTCCCGCCTTCGTCTGGAAACCTAATATCTCGGGGCTAGATCTTATAGCGATAGCAAGCGGTTCCATTGCGAGAGCGAAGAGGAGGGGTGATAATGGGCACCCCTGCCTCGTCCCCCTCTCCAGCACTATCTTCTCTGAAAATTCGTTATTAATTTTCAATCTCGCAGTAGGCCTATCATATAGTATTTTTATCCATCTAGTAAAGGAGGGTCCAATTCCAAATTTCTCTAGGGTTCTCCATATGTATCTCCATTCCACGGTATCAAATGCTTTAGATACGTCCAATGAGAGTATAGCTTTTGGATCCTCCTTCGCTACAGGGCTCTGTAAATTTAAATATGCTCTTCTGATATTAATACTTGTGGATCTGCCCGCTATGAATCCTGTCTGGTCCGGGTGAATTACTTTTGAAATGACTTTATTCAACCTGATTGCTAGCACTTTAGCCAAGATTTTGGCATCGGAGCATAGCAGAGATATTGGCCTATATGCTGCGACGTCTGACGGATCCTTTCCTTCCTTCCAGAGGACTATAATAGTTGCCTCTACCATTGATGTGGGTAGCCGCCCTTCCCTGCCCGCATCTTCTAATGTCTTTAGTAGTTCTGGTAATAGGATCTCTCCATAGTATTTATAAACCTCTACTGGAAGCCCATCCGGGCCTGGGGATTTTTGATTTGACATGCTATTCACTGCTTGCTGAAGCTCTATGAGGGTTATTGGGGCCTCTAGTTCCTCCCTTTCTATAGGTGAGATAGTCGGGATCTCCAGACTTCCAAGGAAGTCCTCCATTGCACCCTCTACGCCTGATCTCTTAGATGTATAGAGATTTTTATAGAAGTCCCTGAAAGTCTGAACTATCTTTGTGGTATTAGATATGATCTCTCCTCCATCTGTTCTGATATCTGTATAGCAGATGGTGGAGAGTTGGACCTCACGAGCTGCGCTAGCATCCTGCCTACATTTTCTCCTTCTGCGAAGGTAGCGTGCCGCTGGAAGAGTCTTCTGGTCTCCACCTTCCTCATTGTAACTAACTTGTACTCTTGTTGCTTCTCCAACAGTTTTTTTTCCCTCACCACAGATGGGTCTAGTGTATATTGGTTTTCGGCTTCTAGCATCTCTCTCTGACTTTTTTCTTCCTCTACCCTAGCCTCCTTGTTAAATTTAGCCACTTGTTGTATGAGAATGCCCCGTAGAAATGCCTTCAGGGTATCCCATATTATACTAGGAGCCACTGTACCCTTGTTAAAGACCAAAAATTCTCTCAGTTTAGGAAGGATCCCGTCCGCTTCTTTAATTAACTCAAACCAATTTGAGTTTATTTTCCAGTCTCTCTCAGCTCTTTTCCCCCCTACAGTCACTGTCACCACTATCGGGGAGTGGTCTGATATACCTCTCAAACAATATTTAACCCTTTCTACCATCTGTAATGCCTTCTCGCTCCCCAGGGCCAAGTCTATCCTGGAGAGCGTTGAGTGCGTGACAGAGCAGCATGAGTATTGCTGTGGTCCAGGGTTACGGACCCTCCATATATCTGTCCATCCTACTTCCTCCAAGAATTGACTCTATTGAATCTATTTTTTCCCAAAGTATTGGAGGTTGTCCGTATGGGGAACCTATCCAGTCTTCCATCTAGAACCTCATTGAAGTCTTCTATTATAAAAGCTGGTATTTCCCCTTTGTCCATCAGGAACTCGCTCAGTTTAAACAGAATGTCCATTTTAAATGGAGGAGGAATATATATGTTTGCCAACACACATATGCAGTTGCCAACTGTACAGTACAAAAAAATGTATGATAATTAACTCCTTGCCACCCAGGCCAATTCTGACACTCCTACATGTAAAAATCATAATTTGTTTGCTAGAAAATTACTCAGAACCCCCAAACATTATATATATTTTTTAGCAGATACCCTAGGGAATAAAATGGTGGTCATTGCAACTTTTTATGTAACACGGTATTTGCGCAGCAAATTTTCAAACACATTTTTTTTTTGGAGAGAAACTTTCATGAGTAAAAAAAAACACTAACGTTAGACCGATTT
Organism: Lithobates sylvaticus; assembly: GCA_028564925.1. Classification (NCBI taxonomy): domain Eukaryota; kingdom Metazoa; phylum Chordata; class Amphibia; order Anura; family Ranidae; genus Lithobates; species Lithobates sylvaticus. The sequence continues at coordinate 125,652,945 of CM053035.1, read as the reverse complement.
TTATGTATACTATGAAAGATGATGTTAAGCAGAGTAAATAGATACCTAACATGTCATGCTTTAAAATTGCACACTTGTGGAATGGCACCAAACTTCAGTACTAAAAAATCTCCATAGGAAAACGCTTTACATTTTTTTACATGTTTAGAGTTACAGAGGAGGTCTAGTACTAGAATTATTGCTATAACGTTTGCGGCGTATGTAACCTGTGTGTATCTGGCTCTGATACTAGCCAGTGCCTCACCAGTCACTGACCTCACCGCACATCCCTGCTAAAAGCTCCCAGCACACTCCGCAGCTGCATGCTTTGTATGCGGTTGTGGGTCAGTTGGGGGACGGTTCTAGCACTGCCCCATTTACCTGCATGGGCTGAGCACGGCAGGCAGTACTGCCCATGACACATGACAGGGGGTTCAATTCTTGCCACAGCCATAAATTATAATAGCTGTGGCATGTGTACACCCCCAAACACTGCATTTGCAGCTTAAAGGGGAGCAGTAGGGGGACAATAAAAACATGGCTCAGCAGCATGTTTTTACTTTCCAACCCCCCCTCAGTCATACATGTAGTCCAACTATATCAAACTCCAGACAAAAAGCCTAATGCACAAAAATACATGTACTGGTGCTGTTTTATTTGTCAAAGATATGTAACCATTTTATCTCTGTGACCTGTTATGTAGATATGTAAAATTGAGTATAACCAAAAAATCACCCGCCCTTCTGGTTCACCCCTCCGCGCTTACTGGATAAAACCTCTTAAACCTCGGATAAAATCGAATATATATAAATATAAGTATAAAAATATAAATATATAAATATGTAAATATATAAATGGATAACGTTAAATGGATAACGCTGCTTAAAATCCGTAATCATGTGAAATATGGCAATATTGTATATTATGAACAAGCAATGCTATTGGCTCAGTCTGTATACTATTGCAGCAGCGCTTTTGTCCTTATTATCACCCAAGACCATATGGTAAAGAACACAGTCTAGTTTTAAAGAGATATTTCCACGTAGTGCTTTCTTGGATAAAAATAGTGACAGCTTCCACCGTATACTTCAATCAATTCTTCACCACGTGCGGAATGAAACTCCCCTTTGGGGATACACTCACCAGACCAATGGTCAAAACAAGCCTTTCAATAAATCACTTATGCATTAGCGTTCCTCCCACGTTCTATCTCCTCTGCAGTAATCGGCTGGATCATGCACACATTATTCCTCGCAAAAACAAAGGGGTATTGCAATAGCGTGATATTGTTTTAAAAGCTTTTTATTTAGATGCAAAAAAACCTCCCCCCCTAATACAGAATGCGTACCATCAATTAGTTAATCATATGCATTAAAAATCGTGTGTGTCACTGTGCCTGTCTCTGTGCGAATTCCTCCGGAACTGATCCTCCCTGCTGTATAGAACAGCAATTCGGTATCCTGTTTGTTTGTCCTGGAACGCACGTCCGAGGCGCACACACGTCACTTCCGGTCTGTAGATCACCGCCCTGACGTTTCGTCGTTATCGGACTTCCTCTGCTGCAATAGTATACAGACTGAGCCAATAGCATTGCTTGTTCATAATATACAATATTGCCATATTTCACATGTTATGTAGATATGTAGACATAGATATTGCCTGTAATAGCGAAGTGATTTTTCTTTCTTTTTTAGTTTAATTTTAGTTTATATTTTAAAGGCTAAATGAAGAAAAATATGTATGTCCGCTGTTTGACTAATGATCTTTTTAAAACAATTAGGGCTTAATTTACCAAGCTATAAAGCATGCACTATTTGCCAAAGCAATAGTTATTTTTAACCTTGTGGGTGCTATTTTCATCTAAGTGCCTTGCTTAAAATTGAATCCCAATTCTCTAATATTGTATCCTTATAGAGTTACTTTAGCAACATGAATATAGAAAATGCATGAGACTTAAAGTGACACTAAAGGTAATTTTTTTTTTTTTTTTAAATAACAAACATTTCATACTTACCTCCACTGTGCAGCTCTATGCACCAATATAGCATTCATGTACTTTCTTTTCCCGTTGTTTTTTCACATGGAAAAAGGTGTGTTTGCATCTGTGTTTGGTGTGCCATTAACAATTAATGGCACTGAAAGCACAACTAATAATTTTAGGTGCATAAACATGGCCATACACTATGCAATCTGATTGTATATTGTGTACTTATCACTGATGACCAGTGATCACTGATTTATTGCATTTCATTTAAAATTGGCACCTGGGAATGGGAGGGTGGCTGATGCAGGGTGTGTGCTAATGAGGTCAGCTGGTCAACTTCTTCCTGTATCATGACCTAAAGTCTGATCAGGAAGAAAGACATTACAAATGTAAATGTCTGGAAACATGGAGAAAAGTAAGTGACTGTAAATTTAATGGAAAGCTTTGATATTTTTGAAAAAAAAGTACATGAATGATATATTGGTGCATAGGGAAGTCTGGCATTAAAGCTACCATTTCAGTCTTTGCAGATGACACCAATCTATGCAGTGGAATCCTTACAGGATGTCTCCAACTTACAAGCCAACCTCAGTGCACTGTTTAATTGGGCAACTATGTGGCAGATGAGGTTTAATGTTGATAAATGTAAAGTTATGCACTTACTGAACCAAAAATGTGCATGCATCAAACATACTAGGGGGGGGTGGTACAACTGGGGGAATCAATGGTGGAGAATGATCTGGGTGTTCTGGTAGTTCAGAAGCTTAATAATAGCATGGAATGCCAAGCTGCAGTTTCCAAAGTAAGCAAAATTATTTCTTGTATTAAAAGAGGCAGGGACCGCAGAAAGAAAGAAATATAATTTTGCCCCTGTACAAATCATTAGTAAGACCTCATCTAGAATATACAGTTCAGTTTTGGGCACCAGTTTACCAAAAAGGATATTGTGGAACTGGAGAAAGTGCAGGGACAGACAACCAAACTGATAAGAGGCATGGAGGAGCTCAGCTATGAGGAAAGATTAGCTGAACTGAATTTATTCTTTCTTGAGAAGAGCAGAAATAAGTGGGGATTTGATCAACATGGTGCAAGGGTATTGGGGTTGTGCTCAAAATAGTATCAGTGAATTGTGACTTGCAACAATCAATATGGAGTGGAGTAGGATAATGACCTATCCTAAATAAATAGGAGGATATAGATAAGGAAATCCATACATTAAAATACATTCAAATCCATCTATAGTACAGTCTATAAGGTGCAAGGATGGACTTAGAGCTGTAGGGTCCAGGGATAATCAGTGTGTGGGCAGCCAGCTGTCAGAGTAGAAGATCGCATTGTAGGTTATTCAACTTGATCAACATGTATAAATATATAAGTGGTTCATATAGTGAAGTTGGTGTAGAGTTATTCACTTTAAGGTATCACAGAGTACATGGGGGCACTCGTTACGTCTGGAGGAAACAGGTTTAATCTCCAAATACTTTGAAGCATGAGGTTGTCCATGCGCCTTAAATTTGCAGAGGCTTGAGAGGCAGACTCCTTGGGGTCACTCAGGATGACAGCATCTGAAACTTCCTCCTCCCAGCCACGTACTTCTCTCAAGAGTCCTGGGGTTGGAAAGCCATGGCTTACAGATTGACGCATGTCTTCCTCTTCTTGGAAGCCTATGAAAGTGCCAGAACCCTTCTCCCCTCTCTCCTCCTGTTTGTTCTGTGACATAGGAATGATGTTGTCTGGGTAAAGTGGGCCTTGAGAGGAAAGGAAGTCCTCCTCTTCTCCTGCTGCTCTGCCTCCAATGCCCTGTCCATAATGCCACACAGAGTCTGCTCCAGCAGGAACACAACAGGGATTGTGTCACTGATGCATGCGCTGTCATGGCTCACCATCCTTGTGGCCTCCTCAAATGGTGACAATACAGTGCATGCATCCTTAATGATCAGCCATTGGCGTGGGGAAAAAAAGCCAAGGCGGCCTGAGCCGGTCATCGTGCCGTACTCACAGAGGTACTCGTTGACAGCCCTCTGCTGCATGAATAGCCACTGCAGCATCGCCAAAGTTAAGTTCCACCTGGTGGGCATTTCCCACTGAATTTCAGCCAACCAAGCACTGGCTGCGCATGACCGCCAAAAAATGACTACAGACTCTTCTGGCCAGCTTTAGTACATCTTGCAACCCTGGGTACATATTTAGGAAATGCTGCACCACCAAATTGAGGACATGTGCCAGGCATGGTACGTGTGTCAACTTTCCCTGTCTAAGGGTGGACAGGAGGTTTGAGCCATTATCGGACACCATCATTCCTGGCTCCAGCTGGCATGGTGTGAACCACCTCTGGGCCTGTCCCTGCAGAGCTGCAAGAATCTCTGCTCCTGTGTGATTCCTTTCCCCTAAACACACCAGCTGAAGCACTGTATGGCACCTTTTAGCCTAACTCATGGAATAGCCCTTTGAACGCTTAGCGGGTACATGATGTTCATAGGACAATTCTGCAGAGAAGGGCATGGAGGTTGCAGAGGTGGAAGAGGAGGAGGAGGAGGAGGAGGGGGTAGAGCTCACAAGTCTGGCATCATCACCACAAGATGTATGGAGACATGGGGGCACAACAAGCTGCAGCACTGAGCCCTGTCCGGCATTCTTTCAAGTTGCAAACAACGTTACCCAGTGTGCTGTGAACTAAATATATCACCCCTGCCCATGCTTGCTAGACCAAGTGTCAGCAGTAAGGTGGATTTTATGGCTGACTGCCTTGCCCAACAATACCAGAACATTCCCTTCCATGTGATGGTAGAGAGATGGAACGGCCTTATGTGAAAAGTAGTAGCGGCTGGGAACCTGCCATTGTGGTACAGCACATTGTGCAAATTCACTGAAGGGGGCATAATCCAACAGGCTGAATGGCAGAAGTTGGAGAGCCAACAGCTTTAACAAGCTTGCATTTAGGCTCTGGGCATGTGGGTGGCAGGAACTTTCTTTTTTTTTCTGCTGCAGCAGATGGGGCAGAGAAATTTGCCGGCTACAGTCTACAGATGGCGGTGTGCTGTTGGCAGATGTGCTGTTAGGACCTGGGACACCATGTGCTATACAATAATCCCTGTCAGTGGAGGCTGCTGAGAGGTCATGAGATATAGCAGGGGTAGACAAGAAAGGTCAGGGGTGAGGGGGAGAAGAATTGTGTCCCTTATGTGTGATTTTCCGGGGCTCTTGCCAATGGTCTGAGTGGTGGGAGGCTAAATGCCTTTGCTAGCATGTGGTATCCAAATGGCTAGTGTTTTTGCCACTCTGCTTGAGGCAGAGATTGCAAATTCCAACAGTGCGATCAGCTGTACATGTGCTAAAAAAAAAGGCCCACACAGCTGAGCTGTGGGAAGTGGGCCGGGAGATAACAGCTCCACAATCTGATGTAATAGGGTGGCTGCTTTCTACTTTTCCATGATGACTGTCACTGGAGGACATCCTGCCCCATTGGGATTGTTTCTCCCCCTCACTTTCCTCCTCTGCTCTATCCAGCTCTCCTCGAGGTGAGGCCACCACCGCCGTTGCATTGTATTGTGCACAGAGGGAAACAGGTGAGGTGTGTGGGGGGAGGTCTCGAGGGGAACAGATTTGGGGGAGGGGGGTACAGAGGGGAACTAATGTGTGTGTGGGGGGGAGGGGGTACAGAGGGGAACAGATTTGGGGGAGGGTGGTACATAGGGGAACTAATGTGTGTGTGGGGGGGGGGGGGTACATAGGGGAACAGATTTGGGTGGTAGAGAGGAGAACTAATGAGGGGGGTACAGAGGAGAACAGATTTGTGAGGGGGGATATTTGTGGTGTGGAGGTTCCAGTTCAGCTTTGTAAAAAAATAATAAACGCTGTTCTTTTGTCCTTCTTACATTCCAGAGTTTTTTTCTTCCAAAACTTCTGAACTGGCAGCCTCATGAGGACAGCATAAAAGCTATCCTTACACAGACTTAATTTTATGGACTAGTCCTATTGCCCCTTTTTTCTCACCCACCCCATACCCATTTATATGTAACAATACTGTCATATCCAGAGTGTTCCATATTACCCCACTGTCTGCAGTGCAAAGGGAACGTCTGCCTCTCCTTGTTGTCCTCCCAGATATTATTGGGAGGGAGGGGGCGGTGCTTATAAGCAGGTGTAAAGAAGAAGTGGAAATTTGTACGCTGATGCACTTTAATCAATGTAAAGTGGTGTTTGGTGCACTTTAATTTGAGTAATCACACTACACAGACACACTTCACGGATAGATTATAATATACTGCAATATAATGAGCCAAACGTACAGCGACGCACAGAACTATATGGCGTTAAACTGTCAGTAACGCACAGAGAACTATATGGTGTTAAACTGTCAGTAACGCACAGAGAACTATGTGGCGCTAAACTGACAGTAACGCACACAGAAGTAAATGGCATTAAACTGACAGTAACACACACAGAAATATATGGCGTTAAACTTTCAGTAATGCACACAGAACTATATGGCGTTAAACTGGTAGTAACGCACACAGCACCATATGGCATTAAACTGGCAGTATCGCACACAGAACTACATGGCGTTAAACTGTCAGTAACACACACAGAACTATATGGCATTAAACTGGCAGTAACATAAACAAAACTATATGGCGTTAAACCAGCAGTACCACACACAGAACTATATGGTGTTAAACTGGCAGTAACGCAAACACAGAACTATATGGTGCTAAACTGGCAGTAATGCTGGCAGTAATCCCGCGTACACACGATCGGACTATCCGGCGGACTTAGTCCGGTGGACCAGAGTCCGTCGGACAATTCGCCTGTGTGTGGGCTCCGGCTGACTTTTTCTTCCCAAAAGTCCGGCGGACTTAGAAAGAAGTCTTGACTCAAAATTGTCCACCGGACAATCCGCTCGTCTGTGTGCTAGTCCGCTGGACTTTTCAAATGAACGGACTTGACCACACACACCGTCGCCTGGTATGGGTTTAAAGGGGAACCCCTATCCCGAAAAAGCGGCGTGGGGGTCCCCCCAAAGTCTATACCAGACCCTTATTTGAGCATGCAGCCCGGCCAGTCAGTAAAGGGGGTGGGGACGAGCAAGCGCCCCCCCCCTCCTGAACCGTACCAGGCTGTATGCCCTCAACATGGAGGGTGCTTTGGGAAAGGGGGGGCCCTGCGGCCCCCCCATCTCTAAGCACCTTATCTCCATGTTGATGAGGACAAGGGCCTCTTCCCGACAACCCTGGCCATTGGTTGTCGAGGTCTGCGGGCGGGGGGCTTATCGGAATGCGGGAGCCCCCTTTAATAAGGGGGCCCCCAGATCCCGGCCCCCCACCCTATGTGAATGAGTATGGGGTACATCATACCCATACCCATTCACCTGCGGGAAGAAGTGTCAATAAAAAAAACACAACACAGCTTTTTAAAGTAGTTAATTAGACAGCTCCGGGGGTCTTCTTCCGACTTCGGGGGTCTTCTTGTCTGGCTCCTCCACTATCTTCTGCTCTTTTACCGCTCTTTTACTGGTGGAGGAGCCCGGCTTTCTCCTTCGTCGTCCGGGGGTCTTCTTCCGACTTACTTCCCACATCACTTACAGTCCACCTCACGTCCAGTTCAGTGTGATAAAATCACTTCTGGTTGTTGTATAGCCCCATCCTGATGCGTTTCATCATTATGACTTCCTCTGAGGGTGTGGCCTATATGGCACGGCAAGGCAGAATATATAGACATTCAATGAAGATGCTTAACCCCTTCACGACTAGTGGAATAAAAACATCTCCATTTAAAATCACTAATTGCATCAAAGGGCTACATTTTAAACCCAAACTAATATTTTTCACTACAAATAAAATTGGCATACTCCTACACTTCTTACTAATTCGGAGCAGGACATTGACTCCTTCAAATGCACACAAACCATTTATGACAAGTCCTGCCCGAACGATCAATATCAAATTCAATCCAAAAATTTTAATACAATAAAAAATGAATTTCACAATTTAAAATAAAACCAAAAGAACTTCAGGATATAACAAATATTCACAAATAGATCTTTAAAGGTTATTATTGTTCTCCCATAAGGATTCCTCTATCTTTCAAAAACCTATATAAAATGTTAATAATAATTAAAACTTGAACACATCTATCTTGTGCCACAATATCCAACCTACTTGCTAATAATTACAAATGAAACAGTTGATGTATATCTCTATAATTAATCCCCTTGGTATAAGTGTATCTAATGTATTGATCCATTTAGTTTCTCTCCTTGACAGCTTTCTCACCCTATTTGACCCCCTCCAGGAGGGGTATTATCTGTCTACTCCCCCAAAATTTTTAACCAGACGGGTCTCTTCCATGATACTCTCTAAAGTGTAGGGAAACATTATGTTGTTTATACCCCGAAATATAAATTTGTATATGTTCAGTGATTTTTTTATTTTATGGACATTTAGTGCGGTCCACATAATGCAGGCCACATGGGCAATGAAGAGTATAAACCATGTGAATAGTGTTACAAGTAGACAATTCAGCTATTTTATATTTCTTCTTATTAGTCTGAGAGGTGAAATGGGTTAAATTTCTAACATAATTTTATACACTTCTTCAAGCTTTACATATCCGACAGGCATAAAAGAAAAGGCTGCAAGTGGAGCCAAATGGTGTCATTTTGCCAAGTGGACCCATTTTTAACTACCTGAGATCCGCGCTATAGCTGAATGATGGCTACAGCGCGGATCTAATATGCTGGGACGTCCCGGCCACGAGCTGCCTGCGCGCCCCCTGAAGGCCGCGCGCGGCGCGCTCTGTGATCAGCGAGTCTGTGAGACTCGCTGGATCACAGATCCGAGTAAGGGGTCGATCCCGACCCCTTACCATGTCATCAGCTGTCAGCCAATGATAGCTGATCATGTGATAATAACAGAGCCGGTAATCGGCTTTTTTTTTCCCCCTCGCGCTGACAGCGCGAGGAGAGAAAAAAAAAGCCGATCACCGGCGGCAGTGAGAGGGACATCAGTCCCTCTCACTGAAATGTGCCCAGCAATGTGCCCAATCCATGGTGCCCACCTTTGCCCAATTAAAGTGCCATCTGTCAGTGCCCACAGTGCCATCTGTCAGTGCCCACAGTGCCATCTGTCAGTGCCCACAGTGCCAGTGCTGCACATCAGTGTCACCTGCCAGTGCTCATCTGTGTCACCTACCAGTGCTCATCTGTGTCACCTACCAGTGCCCATCAGTGCCACCTATCAGTGCCCATCAGTGCCACCCATCAGTGCCCATCAGTGTCATTCATCAGTGCCCATCGGTGCCGCCCATCAGTGCCGCCCATCCGTGCCACCCATCCGTGCCACCCATCCGTGCCCATCAGTGCCATCTTTGCTGTCCCCATCAGTACCGACTTATCTGTCCACACCAGTGCAGCCTATCAGTTCCCACCAGTGCAGTCTATCAGTGCCCACCAGTGCAGCCTATCAGTGCCAACCAATGCAGCCTATCAGTGCCCACCTGTGCCGCCTCATCAGCGCATATCAATGAAGCAGACAAATTACCTGTTTGCAAAATTTTATAACAAACTATTAAACATGATTTTTTTTTTTTTCCAGCTTTTTTTGTTTGTTTAGCAAAAAATAAAAACCCCAGCTGTGATTAAATACCACCAAAAGAAAGCTCTATTTGTGGGAAAAAAATGATAAAAATGTCATTTGGGTACAGTGTTGTATGACCGCACAATTGTCATTCAAAGTGCGTCAGCGCCAAAAGCTGAAAATTGGTCTGGTCACGAGGGGGGTTTAAGTGCACAGTAATCAGGTGGTTAAGGAATTTTGATGAGAGCCTCTGTTTTATACAGTATATAGTCAGTTAGTGCAGTATCCAATGAGGAGTGGAAATCAGTTGGAGCAGATTGGTGGATAAAATTTGAGGATCCCATTTGGTTTTGGTGGAATGGAACACGCAGAGATTTTTTGAACATAACACACGGGACGTTTATTTATGAACTTTTAATATATTACCCCCACAGTGGTGTTCATTTTTGTCACATGTTCAGCACTGGGTGATTAGTACTAAGAAAATTAAAGTGGTTGCAAAGGCTCAAGGTTTTTTGCCTTCAGCCCCGATTCACACTTATGCATATAAGGTGCGATCCGAAAAGCATAGATTTGAATGTCATATTTCCAATGAAGGATGTTTACATATATGTGGTGCAAATTTGATGGCTTAAAAAAGGTTTCTGTGCGAGTTTAGTGCGGTGTGAAGTTCAGCTCCATAGACTTTTATGAGACCGGATTGGAAATGCAGTCCAGTGTTCACATTGTAACAATTTTTTTTTTTTTTTTCCTAGATTTTATAGAAAATAAAATTGCAGATGTGACCACTCAACTCACAAATTCGCACTAAATTCACAAATGGCCAGCAGAAATCGCAATGCAAATTTGCACTGTGTACTGCTTTAAATTTGCATCAAATTCACAGCACATAAGTGTGAACCGGGGGTCAATGTATTCTATGCATTAGGGTAAAAAAAATTCTGTGTGCAGCCCCCCCCCCCCAGCCCCCCTAATACTTACCTGAGCCCCATCTCGAACCAGCGATGTGTACGAGAGCAGTGGTTTTCCAGGATCTCTTCTTCTCATTGGCTGAAACAGCAGCAGGAGCCATTGGCTCCCACTACTGTTAATCTCAGCCAGTGAGCCAATGAGATGTGTGAATAGACACACAGAGCAGTGGCTCAGGAGCGAGCCTGCTCAGGTGCCCCCCATAGCAAGCTTCTTTGCTATAAGGGCACTCAGCCAGAGCGAGGGCCCAGGAGTGCTGGCGGGGGACCTGAGAAGAGGAGGATTGGGGCTGCTCTGTGTAAAACCACTGCACAGAGCAGGTAAGTGTAACATGTTTGTTCTTTATAAAAAACAAAGCAAAAAAGCAGCCTTTAATCACATTAAGTGTAGCGCTACCTAATAGTGTATGGTAATTCACTTCATTATTATAGTTGAATTTTTGATTAAGGCGACAGCACACAATACATTTTGAGTTGTAATTTTTAAGTTTCTCCTAAGTACAAGGTATAGTGTTTAATTATAGGATAGTCATAGGTGTGCACACAGGGTGTACCAGATGTGTGCCCGGGCACGCCCTATTCACCATGTGTAGCGCACATTCTTTTTGTTTAGACCCCTGCTATTTCACCAAAGCCCCCTTATGGGGCTCCTAAAAAATCTGCAAAAAAAAGATTAAAAAAAAAAAATGTAATTGTAAAAAAAAAAAAAAATAATAATAAAAATTAAGAATACTGACACCGTTCACTGCCCTAATGACACCGTCAGTAGATATACACTTGCACACACATGTGTTTGAGCTTTGGGGTGCACACCCTAATGTAAAAGCCTGAGGATAGTATATATTGAAGTTTTCGATGTGTGTGTGTGTGTTTTGTGTTTTTCTTTTTTTTTCTCTCTGTTGGTTAAACTGGATTGACTTTTTTTTTTCTTTTTTTCTTCTTTTTTTTTTAATTCTTTATTTCTTTACAGGAAAACAGAGATAAATAAAGTAGACGGAAAAAAAATAAATAAAAATAAATAAATAACGTAACAGTTACACATTGTGTCTCATTATCTTCATGTTACATGCATAAATCAACCTTTACATATTTTAAATCTGTAGACCTGTTGTTTTTATCCCAACATATCCCTCTTAAATTTCCCTTTATATCCTACCGTACTAAGACCCCCCCCCCCCCAAAAAAAAGAAAAAAGAAAAAACGGAAAACACCAACCCCCCCCCGGTGGCCCCCAGGCCCAGATAGGTTTGTTCAATATGTACACCTTTTCTCCTCATTTTACTATTCTTCTCTGAATTACTCCCTATATTCCTCTCCAATCAACCTCTTTCCTTCCTCTGTTTGCAAAAAAAGCTCCCAAGGAGCCCATAATTGAGATATTTGTTCTTTTCTGTCCATGGTCGTGGATATCAGATTTTCCATAATCCCTATACTTCTTACTTTGTTAAGCCACACGGATATCTGAGGTGCTCTTGGGTCCTTCCAACATGTGGTGATGCAGCTTTTAGCAGCATTCACCAAAAGCCTTATCAACAAATTTTTATATCTCTCCGTTGGAATTTGTGAAGATTGCAGAAGAAAAAATGCCGGGTCCCCAGGGATCCGATATTCCGTAAATAATTGAGTGATTCTCAGAATTTCCTGCCAGAAGTATTTAATTATTGGGCATGTCCAGACAATATATGCTATATATTTTTTCTTTTTTCATCTAGATTAACTATGTAACTATAGATTGGCTAGACAATTCACATGGATTGGTTATTAAGATAACTCTTAGTGGATACGTGTTCTTAATTTTGTTGTATACACCAATCCAATCTTCAAGTAACTGTTAAGTGACCAGCAATGTACCACCTAAGTACTTTTAAGACCATATTTATTTTTACCTACTCAGCCACTTGAAACTTGAAGCTTGCCATTTTCTAATAAGATCAATGAAATTTTGTTTATTTCTCACTAATTCAGACTCCGGGCTGTTGTATTATTCATCTTTTGTTGCAGTATCACTTTGTGAATAAAAACAAAATAAAAAAAAAATGCTACCAGCGAGTTGTGGAACTGAGAACCCCATATTAAACAATTTGAAATCTCCTTTATTGTCTACCATTATCTCTTCTCTGCTGTCATAGGGCCTGAGCTTTGATCATTGTTTTTTCAGCCCTTCTCAGATGTCACATAACAAATATTTTATCATAAGAAGCCAATGCTTTTATTTCAATTTTCAGTCCTAACAAAACCACCAGCTATATATCTGTAAGTGATTTATTTACTGTGGTCTCCTGCAGCATGGTATACAAATGTCTCTTTCCCTATAGACACATGCCGTTAGTGTTGACATGTTACCGAGTGGTTAAAACTCAAGCAATGAAAAAAGGTGTTTTGAGCAGACAAGAAACGTGGGCAGACAAGAAACATACACATACAAATACCAAAGTTTATTGGGTTTGAAAAGGCAGGGATTAAATATTAAAAGGGGTTACCAAATATATAATATTCATTTTATTATTTTAGTTTCAATAGGTTTTTATTGAGACACAAAGGGAACAGTACAAGTGAGTTGACTAGGTAATGGTAACAAATAAATAACCGCTCTAACAATGTTTCACAAATTTTTCCAAAGTAGTAAGGGTAGGAGAAGAAGGAAAGGGAGATGGAAGGTTTTTGGATGCTTGTTAATTACTGAACTTTTAGCCTGGATGTCCTCCCTGTGTGATTCTGTGTGATTGATAAGGAACAGCATTAGGCGGACTCCAATCTTGGGCTGTCTAATGGCTATGGAATCTGTCCACTGCCGTCTGTTTTCAATCAAAAGGAAAGTGGGCCGGATGGAGAACAAATCCCTCTCAGAGTATGACAGGTGCACTGGCCAAGCAGGGAGCTCAGTAATGCTTACCCTTAGTGCTGGCTGCCTGCTGAAAGAAATAATTGTATCTGTTGCCAACAGGCACATAAATCAGTTACAAGGACTTGACTATTGTGATGAGTAGGTATTTGCCCGGTGTTCGCCCGCTCGGCGAGCCCAGAACTATTTGGGCCGCTCGCATCAAATTCGTGTGCTGCGAGTGGCCCGCAATGCACTGCGTCAGTTGCAGTGCATTGCTGGCTGATGATTGGCCAAGCATGCACTGTGACCCGCATGCTTGGCCAATCAAAGAGCCAGCGGCGAGGAGAGCAATCATAGCTCAGGGGGTTTAGTACACGCCCCACAGTATAAAAGGCCGCCGCCGCCGCGGCCTTGCATATTGTGTTGTGTTGTCAGTGTCAGCGTTGTGTTATGTGCTGCTGACTGCTGACATTATGTGCTATGATTCTGGGGATTTGTGTGTGCAGTATCACATCTGGGGGGTGTCTATAGTATGCCTGTGAAGGGAGGCATGTTTCCTGTGCTTAGAACTGTCCCTGCAAAAAGTGTCATTTTTGCAGGAAAAAAAAAAGCTATTGTATTGACGGCTCTGTAACACAGAGAACAGTCATTCATTAAAAGCCATTCATAAAAAAAAAGTCATTGATTAAAAAAAAAAAAAAAAAAAACATGGGGGTCCCCCCAATTTCAATAACCAGGCCCTTCAGGTCTGCTATGGATATTAAGGGGGACCCCAGCCAAAAAATGGCGTGGGGTCCCCCTCAAAATCCATACCAGACCCTTGAGGTCTGGGATGGAATTTAAGGGGAACCCCAGCCAAAAAAAATGGCGTGGGGTCGCCCTCAAAATCCATACCAGACCCTTATCCGAGCACGCAACCTGGCAGGCCACAGGAAAAGAGGGGGGGACAAGAGCGCCCCCCCCTCCCTCCTGAACCGTACCAGGCCACATGCCCTCAACATTGGGAGGATGCTTTGGGTTTCTGAGACCCCCAAAGCACCCTGTCCCCATGTTGATGAGGACAAGGGCCTCTTCCCCACAACCCTGGCCATTGGTTGTGGGGGTCTGCGGGCGGGGGGCTTATCAGAATCTGGAAGCCCCCTTTAACAAGGGGACCCACAGAGTCCGCCCCCCCTGTGTGAAATGGTAAGGGTACCTCTACCATTTCACCAAAAAAGTGTCAAAAATGGTAAAAATTACAATGATTATTAAAATCTTCTTTCTTATTTCTTCTGGTCTTCATTTCTTCATCCTTCGGTTTCTTCCATGGACGCCATGGAAGAAGATGCCGGACGAGAAGGACGAGAAGACCAGCGCAAGAAGAAGCGGATCGGAGGAAGAAGAAGATGGAAGAAGAAGATGGAAGAAGATGCCGGAAGGAGAAGATGAAGAAACCGAAGGATGAAGAAAGGAAGACCAGAAGAAAGAAGAAAGAAGATTTTAATAAAGGAATTGTCAAAGACCGTCTCCTGTCATTTTTAAAATTTTTCACACTTTTTTGTGAAATGGTAGGGGTACCTTTGTACCCCCTTACCATTTCACACAGGGGGGGGCGGGATCTGGGGGTCCCCTTGTTAAAGGGGGCTTCCAGATTCCGATAAGTCCCCCACCCGCAGACCCCCACAACCAATGGCCAGGGTTGTGGGGAAGAGGCCCTTGTCCTCATCAACATGGGGACAAGGTGCTTTGGGGGTCTCAGACCCACAAAGCATTCTCCCAATGTTGAGGGCATGTGGCCTGGTATGGTTCAGGAGGGGGGGCGCTCTCGTCCCCGCTCTTTTTTCTGCGGCCTGCCAGGTTGCGTGCTCGGATTTTGCGTGCCATTTTTTGGCAAGGGTTCCCCTTAAAATCCATCCCAGACCTCAAGGGTCTGGTATGGATTTTGAGGGGGACCCCACGCCATTTTTTTTGGGCTGGGGTCCCCCTTAATATCCATAGCAGATCTGAAGGGCCTGGTTATTGAATTTGGGGGGACCCCCACGCTTTTTTTTTTAATTTTAAATTTTTTTTTATCAATGACTTTTTTTTTATGAATGGCTTTCAATGAATGACTGTTCTCTGTGTTACGGGAACCGTCAATACATTAGCCGCGAGTGATTTTAAATAGCTTTTTTTCCTGCAAAAATTACACTCTTTGCAGGGACAGTTCTAAGCACAGGAAACATGCGCCCATTCACAGGCATACTATAGACACCCCCCAGGTACGAAATTTAAAGGAATATTACACTTTTATTGTTTCAATTTAAGCATTATTAAAATCTGAAAAAACGTCCGTTTAAAAAAAAAAAAAATTGCATTGATACATGTCCCCTGGGGCAGGACCCAGGTCCCCAAACACTTTTTATGACATTAACATGCATATTAGCCTTTAAAATTAGCACTTTTGATTTTGAACGTTCGCATCCATTATAACTAATAGGGTTCTAATGCTCGCATGGACTTTAGGTCCGTTCGCGGGTTCTGGTGCGAGCCGAACGGGGGGGGTGTTCGGCTCATCCCTAGTGATGAGGAGGAGAAACAGAACTCTACAACATTGTGATGAATTCTAGTACATGTGTATGCCGTTGTCAAGCTATAGTGCTCCAATGTTAGTAAAATATGCTGTGAACCTTCACAGGTGAGGATCAGAACCAGATGTATACTTCGAGCCCCAGGGCCATTTTCTTGTGCCACTCTTTCTTACAGCAGTTGTATGGTAAATATTTTGTTATATAGTCACCTGGCTTAGCCTTTGTAATGCACTAACACGATAAAAAGATCATAACCACATTGATAAAGATAAATCTAGGGTAAGAATGACAAGGCTATGAGAAACAGTACCTCTCTTTGTGTCAGTATATTTAGAAACAACGACTTTAAGAAAGGACAAGTTATCTCACTATTTTACAAGCATTTAAATTCTTAGTGAACACACCCAGACTGGATTAAATGTAAGTACACGTGGCACTATTCAACAAAAAAGTACAAACTATGCGATGACATTAGCAGTCATCTAAAAGCATCTAAAAATGTTTTACTAAAAGCATGAATGTGTTACTGCCAGTGGACAACAGAATTTGTGCTCGCTCTGCTGCCCTCAACTGTTAGAAATCCAGCCCTGGTGATGGAAGATCTCCATCCACCCTGGAGTAACAGTGTAAGACTCCTATATCCAGGTGAAGTGCTTGAGAAGTTAAAGGACTGTCATTCCAATGTTTTCCAGGAGTACACACTCAGCTAAGTGTTCATGTAGGGTGAAGCTGTCATTAGGAAGGAAGGAAGGATAAATGTAATGTCTGAGCTAATAATCACTAATCTGGGACATTTGCAATGCAATACAAACAAGTGTAGGGAAGACCCATTAATAAAGGCTAGGTAGAACAGTTTGTGTAACTGCATACCTCCCAACTTTTTGATATGGGAATGAGGGACACCTATTAGCAAAAGTACAGTGGTGTGAAAAAGTGATTGCCCCCTTCCTCATTTCCTGTTCCTTTGCATGTTTGTCACACTTAAGTGTTTCGGAACATCAAACCAATTTAAACAATAGTCAAGGACAACACAAGTAAACACAAAATGCAATTTGTAAATGAAGGTGTTTATTATTAAAGGTGAAAAAAAATCCAAACCATCATGGCCCTGTGTGAAAAAGTGATTGCCCCCTAAATCTAATAACTGGTTGGGCCACCCTTAGCAGCAACAACTGCAACCAAGCGGTTGCGATAACGTGCAATGAGGCTTTTACAGCGTCCTGGAGGAATTTTGGCCCACTCATCTTTGCAGAATTGTCCTAATTCAGTTACATTAGAGGGTTTTCGAGCATGAACGGCCTTTTTAGGGTCATACCACAACATCTCAATAGGATTCAGGTCAGGACTTTGGCTAGGCCACTCCAAAGTCTTCATTTTGTTTTTCTTCAGCCATTCGGTGGTGGACTTGCTGGTGTGTTTAGGATCATTGTCCTGCTGCAGAACCCAAGTTCGTTTCAGCTTGAGTACACAAACAGATGGTCGGACATTCTCCTTCAGGATCTCTTGGTAGACAGCAGAATTCATAGTTCCTTTTATCACGGCAAGTCTTCCAGGTCCTGAAGCAGCAAAATAGCCCCAGACCATCACACTACCACCACCATATTTTACTGTTGGTATAATGTTCTTTTTCTGAAATGCAGTGTTCCTTCTACGCCAGATATACTTGGACACACACCTTCCAAAGAGTTCCACTTTTGTCTCATCGGTCCACAGAATGTTGTCCCAAAAGTCTTGGGGATCATCAAGATGTGTTGTGGAGAAATTGAGACGAGCTTTGATGTTCTTTTTGCTCAGCAGTGGTTTTCTCCTTGGAACTCTGCCATGCAGGGCATTTTTGCCCAGTCTTTTCCTGATGGTGGAGGCATGAACGCTGACCTTAACTGAGGCAAGTGAGGCCTGCAGTTCCTTGGACGTTGTTGTGGGGTCTTTTGTGACCTCTTGGATGAGTCGTCGCTGCGCTCTTGGGGTAATTTTGGGCGGCCGGCCACTCCTGGGAAGGTCCACCACTGTTCCATGTCTTCGCCATTTGTGGATAATGGCTCTCACTGTGGTTCGCTGGATTCCCAAAGCTTTGGAAATGGCTTTATAACCCTTTCCAGACTGATAGATCTCAATTACTTTCTTTCTCAATTGTTCCTGAATTTCTTTGGGTCTCGGCATGATGTGTAGCTTTTAAGGATCTTCTGGTGGACCTTACTGTGTCAAGCAGCTCCTATTTAAGTGATGCCTTGATTGTGAACAGGTGTGGCAATAATCAGGCCTGGGTGTGGCTAGAGAAATTTAACTCAGGTGTGGACAACCACAGTTATAGTATGTTTTAACAAGGGGGGCAATCACTTTTTCACACAGGGCCATGATGGTTTGGATTTTTTTTCACCTTTAATAATAAACACCTTCATTTACAAATTGCATTTTGTGTTTACTTGTGTTGTCCTTGACTATTGTTTAAATTGGTTTGATGTTCCGAAACACTTAAGTGTGACAAACATGCAAAGGAACAGGAAATGAGGAAGGGGGCAAACACTTTTTCACACCACTGTATATAGGCATAGGACACACCCCAAGCCACGCACCCTTAAAGAAGAATTATACAAGGGTTCTTCAAAAAGTTTTCCACACTTTTTTTCTTAACTCTATTAACTATATAAAAGCATGGAAACTTTTTGAAGACCCCTCGTACAAAAACAATGATAAGTTAAACCCACAAGTGCCTTTTTTACCACTACTATTACTTTATACTGGCTTGAAGTTGAATGAAAGGCTTAGCACTGGGAAACACTTTTTGAAGGATACAAAGTGTATTTATATACAACTATATAGATCAGACCAAAATGAGGGACAAATGAGGAGGAAAGAGTGACAGAGGGACTTTGTTCCAAATCACGGAAAGTCCCTCAAAATCAGGGACAGTTGGGAGCTCTTTGTAATTGTATGTTAGCAGTGGATTTCATGTTGGCCAAAGGAATGAGGTGGCTGAAGAAACTTTGGCATATGGTATGTACTGTCAGGGAAATATCAAAGATTGTAGAAGATGGGTAATAGTTGCAGCTTAAAAACAATGTAGTGAAAAGTAACATTTTCAATTAATCTTTTTTTTTTTGTTTAAGTGTTTATTGAGAAGTATAACACAGCAAACATTGAATATAACATTTGTAAAAACATTTTATCAAAGTAAATAAAGGTATACAAGGTATTGTAATGAAGTATTGTCTAGGGGTTGTAGACATATGTATCGGTATAGGATGGGTAAACAGAACATAACCTGAGAGGTGATTTTTGACTATAAGAGGAAGCTGGATGGATCTGTCTACAAGATTCCCTAGGTTTACAAAGTAGAGAAGTAGAGCACAAAGGGAAAAAAAAAAAAAAGAAAAGAAAAAAAACAATAACAAGATGAGGGAGAGATAAAAGGGAGGGGGGCGTCATGTCCAAGGTTGAGATTGTTGTTGGGTAGGAGTCTTCACGACATTGGCAGAGAAGGATGTAATTGGTGAGAAGAGAATATGTGGGAAGGCTAGTGGTGAAGGATGTATCCAACTGGTGTTGGGGTCCACTGGGTGCGAGGTGTCCATTAGGGGGGACCGTTTCTTCTGGAAATGAGGGTGACTCACCGAAGTAGGAGAAAGAGTATTGTTCGAAGTTGGCCAGTTCTCCTGGGGGGAATGTTGCAAGCAGGAAGGTTTGCCACTTGGAATAAAAACTGATTTTGGAGTTTACCTGTTTGAAGTCGGTGTTGAGGCAGTCCATGGATAATAGGAGAAGAAGCTCACGTTCAATCATGGAGGTGTTAGGGCAAATTGTTGAGGTCCAGTTTTTCAGGATAGATCTTCGAGCGATGAGGAGACAGATCAAAGACCAGTCTTTGTGAGAGGGAGGCCTGTTGTGTGTTCCAGTGGTACTTAGGTTTGTAGTTTGGGACCATGGTAGCAGCTGGGGGTCCCAGTGTCCGAAAACGATGAGTAGAGAATCCTTGGGGAGCTTCAGCAGGGTTATATTGAAAATGTAGGCAAGGACCTGATCCCAGAAAGTGGATATGTATGAGCATGTCCAGCAGCGATGGGTTAGGGTCGGTCTTGGTTGAGTACAGAGGGGGCAGAAGGATTTGCTCTGATCTGATTTGTCAATGAATCTTAATTCAGCTTTCAGTTATCGTGTTGTAATTATGATTGATTACTATAGGTTACCAATTTCCTACTGCAAGAGTAACAGTACCAATTTGCACCCACATTTTCATTAGTTATTCTTACACAACAACTAAGCCCCTGTCCATACTGTCCACCTACACAAACTATGTGGCCTATTTTGGAAATATCACTGCTTTTTTTTCACAAAACCTTTACAATTAAATATTTTCTTTTCTTTAGTACACTTTAGAAACCCTGTCAGAAGAAATATTTGTACTTCCATTTTCTAAACACTCCACTTATGGTGGAGGCTGCTTGCTACAGCCGTTGAATATATCACCCACTGTGCCTGTATATCATTAAAGACTGACGCTCTAATATCAGAGCTGAAGAATCTCAGTTCTGACATTAGACTGTGATGTATTTCTTTATACTTGATTTATTTGAATTGAATAGAAAATTGATTACAGAGTTAATACTCAGCCTAAGGGAGCATGGAAACATCAAATAGACCACATTGTTGAAGCTTTTCTTGGTCTCCATAGTGACTGGACACTACTGGAGGAAAATGATGGAGGTATAAAAAGGAGAGTTCATGCCAGATGCAGTTTTCAAACACAGATAGCAATACATTATATAATATTACAGAAATACATGTTTTATCTAAATAAAGGGCAGCTTGACAACATCTAAAGAAAAATATCACTTTGCTTTGGATGTCAAACAGGCTATATGAGGCATTGTTAAGGGGATCAGTACTTACCACTAGTTCAGTAAAAACTGCAATGCAGTTTTAAGGTAACAAAAATAATATTTTGTAAATGAGGTCTAAATAAAATAAAAAGCTTTACAATATCTGTAATGCTGTAGAGATAGGTAAGAAAGTAAAAATCTACTTAGTTGTCAGTTTGAATTATTCTAGCGAAAAATGTACTACCCATGGGACCTGGTGTATCAGCAAAATGAACTCTTATAAAAAAAATGAATTTTTAAAAGGGGACATCTAGCTGAGACATCTTTAGTTCATCCAATATTTTGCCCAATTTCCCTACTTGGAAATGTGTCTAAACATGAGGAGAATAAAAATGATGAAAATATTAGAGGGGGTTGCTAAAGGGACAAATTGCCAGGATTACATAATGGTAGTGTGCAGGTAACAATGTAGCTACAGGTGGTGATAGAGATGCTGTTGGTTATGAACAATCTAGTTCTCTTTCAGCAGCTGCCTGTAGTGTTAGTTAGAGGTGACTTATTACAATGACCATGGAGATAATGATGAGGCATGAGTTTTGTGACATCGAGGAGGGGCAAAAACAGAAATCTTAGGTCTTCTTGATGGATATTTTCTTCTTGCAGGCGACAGTCTGTTGAACTTTTCAGAGACAATGGCACCTGCGGCATTAAACAAGGGTTAATGCGTATAGACTCTAGCATAGGAGGGACTATGTAAATGATGCAAGTCAGCTCCTCCCTACTCTGATAAAGTCCATGCAAGTTTTGGTTAAAGCACCTTGTTGAGTTTATTCCAGCATATGAGTACCTAGGGCATGACCTGTGCTCTACCATACTATAAAAAAAAATATTCCAAAACTAAAATGAACAAATGTAACAAATGGTGTAGTGTTCAGTTGCTGCTAGCACATAATGTAATCACTAAAATCTGTTAAATAATAAAGGTAGTGCTGGCGTTTCCTTAAATCATAAATAGTGCAATCCTTAAATGCATAATACATACTTAATGTGTATAAACAATAAAGGAAGAATATTTGAGTGAGGCTATAATGGACTTTAATGGTACCATATAAACGCTTGGAATACAAGATTAAATATAAAAAGTTTAATTTTATTTAATTTACAACAACATGTATTAAAACATATACATATTTTAAAATAAGTTCTGTATGTTCAAAAACCATCTAGGGTGTAACTGAAAGGGAGGGTATTACCAGTTTACCCTATACCAACTGTACACTAGCATGCTCAACATGTGTCGTGGGATTGTTCACTGCTTCTTCAGGAGCTTTTTTGCATACATAGGGTGTTTACAGAACAGAAGTTATATGTCATACTACAGATAAAGAAAAAAGAAAAAAAAAAAACATCATTAGTCATAACAATAAAAATAGGAAAATACACAATAGCAGAAGCAATATTTGTCACATGCATGGTGTCACTCCCCACACACCCCCAACAGGCCACCTCACCCAGAGTAAAATCATGCGCAGCAGTCCAACAAGGGGGTAGGTCTGCCCTGGCAAGCGTGGGAGCCCCCACAAGGAAGATGGTGCAGCTTGTAATCTGGTAAGGAGATTTGATAGATGTTATTGCCAATTGATTTTAGGTGTAAACTGCCAAAGTAGATGTATTAGTAACCATCAGTGATGTAAGTAACTGAGTTAAAATAAACTGAGTTACGTAACTCAGTTACTTTAGAGGGTAACTAGTAATCTAACTGATTACTTTTCCCCTCATGGTAACTCAGTTCCCATTACTTTGGCTTAGTTACCCCAATTACATCTACCGTCACTAGATGGCAGTAGTGTAATTCCGGTGTCCTGCCAAAAAAGTTCCCCCGCCGGATAAGGACCCCCTGTACTGCGCAGGCGCAGCGCTTGCGCAGTACGAAGGACTAAGGAGCTTCCGAAAATTGCCGAACCTAAACAGCTCTGAGTGAACACAGAGCAGGCGCAGTTAACATGTAATTGTACGAGGCGATGCCGCACCCTCATGATGCTCGTGCTACTCTGCAAGGGGCGTCTATCGTTTAACTAAGGGGCGAGTCTAGTATTACTGTAACCAAGGGGCGCATATATTATTATTGTTATATATCGAGCTCTGCCCATTAATTTAACATTCACCCTCTTCTGTAGCCATCCGCCCCTTACACGATATAATAATAATAGACCCGCCCCTTGCTTACACGATATAACAGAACTGCCCCTTGGTTAGAGTAATAATAGAGCAGCTCCTTGGTTACACGATATATAACAATAATGAATGCGCCCCTTGGTTAGAGTAATACTAGACCCGCCCCTTAGTTACACGTATAGAATATTTAAAAAAAAAAGTCAGTTACTTTGCTGAGTAACTAATTACTTTTCCAATGTAGTAACTGAGTTACTAACGCAATTACTGTTTGGGAGAAGTAATTTGTAACTTAACTAAATTACTTTTTAAAAGTAAGATGACCAACACTGGTAACCATTCACCCACCGTAATAGTGGGTGCAGCAGTCAGACATGACTGTTCTAAAGATGTAACTCTATAGGAAGTTTGGGGCTTCAAAAAGTAGCCAGCAATTCTATGAAAGACGACAAGAATGTATTTCTCAAGACCAGAAAGAAATCAGTTTCATATGACGTATGAAATAGTTTAACTGGCTCAAATTGAAAAAAGCTGATTCATGCCTTTTCCTTAGAAATTAGAATTCCAATCCGTCATATAGAAATCTGTGCATCTGTGTCTGTATATATACACATAAACACGTATACAGGCCTCCAGCGGTATTCCCATCAGAAGATGGATCTAAACCAGATAAGGCAGAAGCTATTGGATCCTATAAAAATATATATGGTGCAAAAGCATTCATTAGTTTTTGCCAGTTAACCATAAACATTATAGGTAGAAAGTATTCCTGCACAGCTCACCTTATATGTATACAACAAGCATAGCAGAGTTGTCTCAGGAAGATTGAACGAGTATCCACTGCATCCACATAGAGAGAAGCCCCTAAAGCAAAAGGTGTATAAGGTCCTAGTGAGCTTAATGCTTACAAAGGGTTGCAATTTTAAGATATCCATAGATAAAGTCCTACCATATACAGAGGAAGAGACATCCCAGGACTGCAGCAGCAGAGTGAATGTGCTGCACAGCCCCTTATTTATCCATGTAGGACTCCTGCCCGATGACGCCCAACAGCCAATTGGCCTATGACGTCACCGGTCGTGGCCCTGTAGAGCGAATGCACGAAGTCGGCGCATGCGCAATGTCACATAAGCTGGCATTCACACAAACACAGACAGAGTCCATGTAGTGTGTTGCCACCGGGACAGCGAGAGGAGAGGTCGCAGGTTGGCAGCCTCATTCTCCCTGCAAAGTCACAAAAAAACGGGACTGCTACACAGGCCGCAGCATAGGTAACGTGTTGTAAATTAAATAAAATTCTACTTTTTATATTTAATCTTATATTCCAAGCATTTCTATGGTACCATTAAAGTCCATTATAGCCTCACTCAAATCTTCTTCCATAAATTGACAGGATAAAGGTACCCCCCTTCCTTTATATCTATAGTAAACCTTTAAGGCACTCCATTCTATTATAAACAATAAAGGTTAAAAAGACATATAAGTGCACAAACACAATACCATCAATAATATGACTTAAAGTGGTTGTAAAGCCTAAACATTTTTTACCTTAATGCATTTCCTCGTTCGGTCCCATGCCGTGCATGTCTGCAGATCTTCTCTCCCCTAACTTCCGGGTCTTGCTGGCTTTGCTTGAATATCGGGAACCATTGAATCCAAGTTCTGTCAATCAAAGCCAGTGACATTGTTGTGGCATTATTGGACAAGGCAGTCAGCCGCAGGGTCCATGTTACTCCTGATACGTGGTTCAGAAAGCATGGTCAGTGAGGATATATTTTGTTCATAGCACACTGGGTAACTCTGCTTGCAACTCGGAAGGATGCCGGACAGGGGTCAGTGCTGCAGCTTGTTTTTCCGCCACGTATCCATACAGCTCGTGGTAAAGATGCAAGATTTGTCAGCTTCACTCCCTCCTCCTCCATACCTTCCTCTTCTGAATTGTCCTATGAACCACCAGTATTCCCTAAGGGGGGCTATTTAATAAGTCAGGCTAAAAGATGTCATGCAGTGCCTCAGCTGGTCTGTCTAGGGGACAGGAGCCACACCAGAGCAGAGATTCTTTTAGCTCTACATGGGCAGTCTCAGAGGGCTCAGTGATGCAGCATGTTTTGCTGCCATGTCTCCATACAGCTGGTGGTGATGATGGGAGATTTGTCAACCCCACCCCCTCCTCCTCTTTCTCCATGCCTTCCTCTGCTGAATTGTCTTATGAACCACCAGGCTAAAAGATGCCATGCAGTGCTTCAGCTGACCTGTGTAGGGGACAGGACCTACACCGGAGCAGAGATTCTTTCAGCTCTGCAGGGGCAGGCCCAGAGGTGGTTCATACCATGCTAGCTGGAGCCAGGAATGGTAGTTTGCAATAATGGCACTAAGCTCACTGGCACATGTCCTAAATTTGGTGGTGCTTGTTCTTAATTTATTAAACAGGTACCCAGGTTCGGAAGATCTACTCAAGCAGGCTAGAAAAGTCTGTAGCCATTTCAGGGGGTCAGACACAGCCAGTGCTCGATTGACTGAAATTCAACGGGAATTTCACCTGCCTGTAAACCACCTGATTTGTGACATGCCTACCAGGTGGAACTCAACTTTGTGCAAATAATGGAAACCATCAACTCACTCTTGTGTAAATGCTACACCACCAAGTAAATGTGCATAACAGGTACAGCGTCCCTTAAATTGCAGACTCACCAGTTATGACTTTAAGCTCTGGAAAAAATAGAAGTACAGGAGGAAAGGGACCCCCCCTGAAAAGAGAGTCATGGGCAGACCAAGCTGCTTATTAGAGGAATTTTTATTGCACAGTTAATAATATCAAAAATACAAGAACTAGGTACCCACCACAAACACCTAGACGAGTGTTAAAATGAGACAACATTGTCTATATAAAAAAAACTAAACTTTGGCAATGCTGCAGCGACTGCACATGCAGCAGAGGGCTGTCAACAAGTACCTGTGTGAGTATGACACAAGGACAAGCACTTAAACACTTCAATATATAATATATAATGATAAGGTGAATATCGAGTGAAATAATAATATGAATATGTTATGTTTGATGAATTAGAAGAATTTATCGTCACTTTGTGTGGGATCATATAATCGGTTGTGGATTATTGGACTTATCATATTCATATTATTATTTCACTCAATACTCACCTTATCATTATATATTATTATATATTGAAGTGTTTTAGTGCGGTATGAAATCCTAGTTGTTTTCCTTTACATTTTTGAAGCTTTAAGCCTTACTACCTGCTGCTTTATTTATTTATGTATTATTGATCTATATATCATATATCACTTATTACTTTATTTTTCACATTTGCACTGGGTATTATTTTGTTTAATTCCAGGGTGCGCAGGTGAGAGGGGTTTTGAGATTCTCTTTTTTTCTTTGCAGTTTATGTAATGTCTTTCCAGACTCTGCTAGGTTACAGTCTCATGGAAAGGCTAGTTTTGAGGCTTCTGTTGGAAGAGAGGAACGGTAAAGAAGGGGGCTGCCTTAGTGATGCATTTCACATTTTTTTTAGTCCTCAGTGTCTAGGGCTGTCAGCTTCCACATCCCATTGGCAGTGTCTGCATCATATGGTGGGAGATTATCTAGGGGCAAAAACAGACATGGAGAGCTTTCTAGTTGACTATCCACTGGGTTACTGGGTCATGAGAATGAGAGTGATGTTGCACTATTGAGCACAATCTGGGTATATGTGGCCCTTTCTGTGGTCGACTGTACATACTGGCCATTACTCAGCGGATTGTGTATATATACCTTTTTAATTATATATTATGTATATGCATGTGTTTGATCTAGTAAGTAGATTGCTAGATATCAACATTATTTGCATTTGTAATTTTATTTTCCAAGTGTTGACTGCTACAAGAAAACTACCATGAGAAATAGGCATAAAGAGGGTACGTCTGTTAAAAAAATAAATAAAAATGAACCATTGTGCATTATAAAATTTCTAAATATAATTTATGTATTACAAGCATTTATTTGGCACTGAAAATGTATGCAGTGCTTTACACACTGTATATTCACATCAGTCGCTTCCCAGTCGCTTCCAGTCGCTTCCCTCATGGAGATACAATAAAAATATTCATACATACACACACATACACACACACACACACAAACACATACTAATTGTAGACCAAGGCCAATTTAAACAGTGACACAGAGAAAACATGCAAAATAGAGTCAGCTTTAAAACCTAGTAACAACATTCTAATTATAAAATGCTAATGCAGAATTCAACTTGTGATTAAAAAAAAAATGACTAAAAATTTTAGTTTCCAAACTTGCCACAGTGAAGCAGCAGGCAGATTCTTCTACACTGGATATAATTATATTGTGTTTACCTAACAACCTGTGTAACAAGACCACCACTGCCCTCTTTCACTCTTCTCACGTTACACACAATACAAAATAAAAGAGCCTACACCTGTACGTTGGGTTTTAATGTGGGCGAACGCTATTCACTGCTGTTTGGCTGTCGCAGGAGGCATGCTGTTTGTGGGGTCAGAGGGAATACTAATGCCGTGTACACACGACCAGACTTTTCGACCGACTGAATTCCGGAGGACTTTTCGACGTAGTTTCGACAGAGTTCAATCGAATCGGACTTGTCTACACACAATCACACCAAAGGATTCGACCATGATGATGTATGACCGGAATAGAATTTGGAAGTTCATAGCCAGTAGCCAATAGCTGCCCTAGCGTTGGTTTTCGTCCATCGGACTAGCATACAGACGAACGTATTTTTCGACCGGACTCGAGTCAATCGGAAAGATTTGAAACATGTTCTAAATTTAAAGTCTGTCTGATTTTTCGACAGCAAAGGTCCGATGAAGCCCACACATGGTCGAATTGTCTGACGGATTAGTTCCGTCGGACCTTTGCTGTCGAAAAGTCCGGCTTCATGTACACTACAGCTACTAAACTTGAGTTTAGGAGCATTTGACATTTTTTTGCCAAATCTCCTGAACTCAACTCCAAAAAAAAGCAATAAAAGCCTACAGTATGTGTCAATGTATACATAGGCTTTTACCAGAGTTTAGGAGCTGCTGCGATTAGGGGAGCTTCAACCCCCCTTATCCTCACTCTCTTGAACATGGAAGAATTGCATTCAGGATAGGAACATTTGGACTGCCAGCCGCAAAACGCAGCAGAATCGCTGTAAAATCATGGCACAATTTTGCTGTGTTTTGTGGTTTTCCACGGTCAAATTAGGATATGTGTACATGAAGTCTAAAGCCCTGTACACACGATCGGATTTTCCGGTGGGAAATGTTCGATGTCAGGCTGTTGGCGGAAAATCCGACCGTGTGTATGCTCCATCAGACAATTGTTGTCGGACTTTCCACCAATAAATGTTGGCTAGCATGTCTTCAAATTTTCCGCCAACAAATGTGTGTTGTCGGATTTTCCAATTGTGTGTACACAAGTCCGTCGGACAAAAGTCCAAAGTAAAAACACGCATGCTCAGAAACAAGGACGAGCCAGAATCAGTTGGTCTTGTAAACTAGCGTTCGTAATGGAGAATTAACTTTTGTGACGTGGCAAATGATGAAATGTCCAAATGCAGCGCACATTCTCTTCTTTAATGGGATAATAATGAAGCTGCTTTGCTGGTGATACTGAGTTATTGTAAAACTAATTTTCAAAGGATTTTCTTTTCTAGTGATCTCAAGAATAATATTATTATGTTTTTTGTTTTTTTTTATTTGGGCAATTTACCACAACACCATTATCCCATAGTATTCCATCAAAGATACAACTATGTTGGTGTCCCTTGTCAATTTTACATTGTATTTTTTAAAATGTAACTGCCTACTCCCAAAATGTAATTTGAAGTAAAACACATAGCCAAGTATTATTCTACATAATTTTTTTTATTGTGCATTAAAAAAAAAGAAAACAAATAAATTAGACATTCTATCTGCCAATAGAACTTAACCAAACAGTGCATTCTATGCATCTAAAAATATAGAAAATATAATAAATCAAATCATTATTCAACCAAAAAAATAATGTCAAAGCAATAACTCCAAGGCTAATAATAAATAACACGTTATTTCCTCAGATTCCGCAACATGCCTGGTTGAGGAACGGCCGTTCAGAAATGAACTGAAAAGCACGACATGAAAAGCGCAAACTGAAAAGTGCTAAATGAAAAACACGAAAAGAAAAGCGTGAATCAACACTCAGCAAACTTCTACTAACATGAAATTAGCAGAAGGAGCCCAAAGGGTGGCGCTAGAGAGCTAAAAAAACACGTAGTATGTCTAGCACGTCACTACGTTTGTAATTGTTGGCCAACATTTGTGTGACCGTGTGTATGCAAGACAAGTTTGAGCCAACGCCCTTCGGACAAAATTCCACAGTTTTGTTGGCGGAAAGTCCGATCGTATGTACGAGGCATTAGGATTACTTCAGGAATAGATAAAAACAAATATGTGGCACCAACATGGCAAAAATAGTACTGACACAGGTTATCCACAGCCATGCATCTGTAATTATTTGTGGAAATGTAAAAAGTATTTTTATTTAATGTTACATTTTAATTACTGACTGTCAGCTGTACGTTTCATATTCACAAACAGACAAGTATTGTCTGTTTCTGGCAATAGATGTTTGTTAAGTAAAAGAACACAAAATCCATCTCTAGTAATATCTACATGCATCAGACTTACCTTTCTGTATCAATGCTCAAGATTGATGTCAAGGCCCAACATCTCCTTTCTATTAATAATACGTACTTTACAAAATAGTGCCTAACACAGTATAACAAGCATACATTTTTTTTCAACTGAGAAATACAACTTAAAGGCTAAGTTCACCTTTTTGAAAAAACAAATAAATGCATATATTTTTGCAAGAAGAAAATGTACATTTATTATTTTTTTCACAAGAGCCTTTACAGCATTGCTGAAACTTCCTACAGCTCTGTGCCTATACCTTTGTATTGACTGTCAGTTTCAGAGCTGTAGGAAGAGTCAATGGACTATGAGGGCCAGTGTTGCTAACCCCCCCAAAGTGAAATTTACAGACAGGATGTCAAAATTTACAAACGGCACCCATTTATTACTGGTAAAATCACGAACTGCACTGACAAAATGCCACATTTTTTACTGACACTGCAAAAAAGTACCTAAAATGTCAGTTTTCAGTGCTAAACAGTGCAAACATTAATACTTAAACTATAAACATGTAGCTAGTGTTATTAGCAATGTGTTTAAAGTGGTGTTGCCATCCAAAAAAAAAAATTTGGCTTAAAAATCATAAAAAAAAGAAAAAAAAATAATTGGAAAAAAACATTTTTTTTACTCACCTCTAAATGCCTGTTGCTAGGGGGTCCCTCGTAGTCTGCCACCTTCATTGCCCAGGCAATGACATCACTTCCCGTAGGTGCCGCACAGTTATCTGGGACCTGTCATGTGTCCCAGATGAGTGAGCGTTGAATCACGGCGCACTGCGCCGCTCGCGCATGCGCAGTGGGTGCCCGGCTGTGAAGCCACAGCCGGATCCCACATTAAGAATGCCGGCGCCACGAGCGGAGTGGGGAACGAGGGGGGGTCTCATTCCCCCGCATCGCTGGACCCCGGGACAGACAAGTGTCCGATTATTAAAAGTCAGCAGCTGCAGTATTTGTAGCTGCTGACTTTTAATTTTTTTTTTGTGGGCACACCTCTTTAAGTTAAACAAAAGTCAAAAAACATAATTCTCCATTTACATGAAGGTCAGATTAATGTAACCCAGCCAGCACAGAGTTCCCCCATATACAGTGGTGTGAAAAAGTGTTTGCCCCCTTCCTCATTTCCTGTTCCTTTGCATGTTTGTCACACTTAAGTGTTTCGGAACATCAAACCAATTTAAACAATAGTCAAGGACAACACAAGTAAACACAAAATGCAATTTGTAAATGAAGGTGTTTATTATTAAAGGTGAAAAAAAATCCAAACCATCATGGCCCTGTGTGAAAAAGTGATTGCCCCCTAAACCTAATAACTGGTTGGGCCACCCTTAGCAGCAACAACTGCAACCAA
Source organism: Lithobates sylvaticus (assembly GCA_028564925.1). Lineage (NCBI taxonomy): Eukaryota > Metazoa > Chordata > Amphibia > Anura > Ranidae > Lithobates > Lithobates sylvaticus. The sequence goes on along the minus strand of CM053035.1, from coordinate 125,622,023 downwards.
GCGTTTGCGATAACGTGCAATGAGGCTTTTACAGCGTCCTGGAGGAATTTTGGCCCACTCATCTTTGCAGAATTGTCCTAATTCAGTTACATTAGAGGGTTTTCGAGCATGAACGGCCTTTTTAAGGTCATACCACAACATCTCAATAGGATTCAGGTCAGGACTTTGGCTAGGCCACTCCAAAGTCTTCATTTTGTTTTTCTTCAGCCATTCGGTGGTGGACTTGCTGGTGTGTTTAGGATCATTGTCCTGCTGCAGAACCCAAGTTCGTTTCAGCTTGAGTACACGAACAGATGGTCGGACATTCTCCTACAGGATCTCTTGGTAGACAGCAGAATTCATAGTTCCTTTTATCACGGCAAGTCTTCCAGGTCCTGAAGCAGCAAAACAGCCCCAGACCATCACACTACCACCACCATATTTTACTGTTGGTATAATGTTCTTTTTCTGAAATGCAGTGTTCCTTCTACGCCAGATATACTTGGACACACACCTTCCAAAGAGTTCCACTTTTGTCTCATCGGTCCACAGAATGTTGTTCCAAAAGTCTTGGGGATCATCAAGATGTGTTGTGGAGAAATTGAGACGAGCTTTGATGTTCTTTTTGCTCAGCAGTGGTTTTCTCCTTGGAACTCTGCCATGCAGGCCATTTTTGCCCAGTCTTTTCCTGATGGTGGAGGCATGAACGCTGACCTTAACTGAGGCAAGTGAGGCCTGCAGTTCCTTGGACGTTGTTGTGGGGTCTTTTGTGACCTCTTGGATGAGTCGTCGCTGCGCTCTTGGGGTAATTTTGGGCGGCCGGCCACTCCTGGGAAGGTTCACCACTGTTCCATGTCTTCGCCATTTGTGGATAATGGCTCTCACTGTGGTTCGCTGGATTCCCAAAGCTTTGGAAATGGCTTTATAACCCTTTCCAGACTGATAGATCTCAATTACTTTCTTTCTCAATTGTTCCTGAATTTCTTTGGGTCTCGGCATGATGTGTAGCTTTTAAGGATCTTCTGGTGGACCTTACTGTGTCAAGCAGCTCCTATTTAAGTGATGCCTTGATTGTGAACAGGTGTGGCAATAATCAGGCCTGGGTGTGGCTACAGAAATTGAACTCAGGTGTGGACAACCACAGTTATAGTATGTTTTAACAAGGGGGGCAATCACTTTTTCACACAGGGCCATGATGGTTTGGATTTTTTTTCACCTTTAATAATAAACACCTTAATTTACAAATTGCATTTTGTGTTTACTTGTGTTGTCCTTGACTATTGTTTAAATTGGTTTGATGTTCCGAAACACTTAAGTGTGACAAACATGCAAAGAAACAGGAAATGAGGAAGGGGGCAAACACTTTTTCACACCACTGTATTAGAGTCTGCAGGATTCCCCCTGCATTCCCCCTTACAGTGCAAGGGAACTCTTATGTAACGTGGAATGCTGCAGATCAGAGTCCACTACATTCCCCTTTACATCAGAGTTCCCACTTACATCAGGGTCTGCCGCATTGCCCTTTACATCAGATTTACCCTTTACATGAGGGTCCACAGAGTTCCCCCTTTCACTGTAAGAGGGGAATCCTGCAGACTCTGATGTAAAGAGGAGTTCTGGGAACTCTGATGTGGGGGGGACTCTAGTGACCAAAGACCACCTTCCGCAGAGTGAGTGCACTAAGGTAAGGGGGGTTACTAATATAAAGGGGAACTGACCTGGCGGAGCTGTCACTGACCTCCTCTCAGGTGCACCATGCAGGGCTCCAGCTTGGCGGCTCTGGTTTTAACCTATAGTCTCCTCTCCACAGTCCACACACGTCTGACTCCTCCTGTGACCTCCATCCTGGTGGCGCTCCCACTCTCTCTCAGAGACTGCAGACATGATAAAAATGAAGAGATGGTCAGAGATCGTAGACATGATACAAGAGAGGATTAAAGGTAGCGGACATGATGCAGGATGTGGTTAGAGGCTGCAAACATGATACAGGAGGTGGTTAGAGGCTTCAAACATAGTACAGGAGGTAGTCAGAGACTGTGGACATGATAAAGGAGGTGGTCAGAGACTGCGGACATGGAACAGGAGATGGTTAGAGACTGCAAACATGGTATAGGAGATGGTTAGAGGCTGTGGACATGGTACAGCAGATGGTTAGAGGCTGTGGACATGGTACAAGAGATGGTAAGAGGCTATGGACATGGTACAGGAGATGGTTAGAGGATGCGGACATGGTACAGGAGATGGTTAGAGGATGCGGACATGGTACAGGAGATGGTTAGAGGATGCAGACATGGTACAGGAGATGGTTAGAGGATGTGTACATGGTGCAGGAGATTGTTAGAGGATGCAGACATGGTATAGTGGTATAGGAGATGGTTTGAGGATGCGGACATGGTACAGGATATAGCAAGAGATTGTGAACATCTGTAATTCTGTAAAATCTCACCACTGCTGTTCTTGTCTGGTAACTGCTGCCTGTGCCCCCTTAGTCTTCACATAGATAGCAGCCAAGCCATGGATGAATGGATGTTGCAGGGGTCCAGTGATGGGAGTCTCCAGCAGCCAAGCATCATGGATGGTGCAGTGGTACAGGTTCGGTTGAGCCACACTGACTTCACTTCTACACACTTTGCTTTTCACTTGATTGGATAGTTGAAGTGAGTATTTATAATTTTTTTAATGAAGATTCACAATTCATTTAGTATATCAGCCCCTGAATTTCTGCCCACAACTTTAGAGATAGGAGGGTTGCTTTACTAAAGCACTAGAGATTATTCACTAAAGTGAAGCTGTTTGGAGATAATAGTTGCGCACATGTACGTTGTGTGAGTAGGGAGGGTTAGTTTACCACAACATTACTAGGGCAGGCCATAGTTCAAATCCTCCTGAACCAGCTGAGATTTGAACCATGTATGAGCAGGCTGAATGTACCAACTTAGTACAACCAGCAAGCTGGGTTTTAATTGCGATTATCGCCCTCCCCACCCCGCCCCCCCGGAATAAAACAATGGCCCGGCATGAGGGATTCCCACAGAACATGCTCTCAATCTTTTGCTGGCGGAAATTCGACCAGCAAAAGTCCGATGGAGCATACACACGGTCGCATTTTCCGACCAAAAGCTCTCATCGGTCTTTTGCTGGCCGAATTTACGATCGTGTGTACGCGGCATTAGACAACAGAACAGGTGCCCCCATTAGAAGGATTCACCTCTAGTTTTGAGAACAACTGTAACATTTTGGATTTCTACTCTAATTCTTGGTGACAGAGGACACCAGTACAAATAGAGGGGTGAAGCTCCTCAGTGAGTACACTGACAGCAAATACATTTGAGTGTTAGCCTCTACACCACTATAATGAAAACTACAAAGTCAAAAAGATTTTGCTTATAGATTATAAACGCTTGTTTTACCAGGCGTTAAACTGTATGTGTTGCTGGAACACACAAATGAATGGAGCCTTACTGAATCAACCCCTTTGACTTCTACCTAGACAAAACAGGAAAGAACAAACATTGTGCAGCACTACAAAGCCAAAAGCAGAAGCTGAGTATGTAATGAAAAAATATCAATGGTGCTGTGAACATATTTATTTGCAAATTGAAAAAGTAGAACTTTTTTATACACTAAAACTTGAAAATTTGTTTTACAGCAAGCTGATATATTTTACATTTAATAACAATATCTAAGGTAAACTATTACATATGGTGTCTAAACCGAATACTTATTTCTGCAATATAGCTGCATCTCTGTTGTCTTTGTCTCTGTTGTAGAATGCTGGTCTGACCTTTGATCATTCCAGTTAGCCATTCTTCATTTATGAAATTATCCGCCAATCATGATTCTTTTTGAAACATTGTTCATTTGTTCAAAAATTACTGAGGACTAATTTTACTGAAGCTGGTTCTCAATTTACATTATAAATGATATTACCATTGAAATGTTATTTTGATTTTATGTTTTTCCCCTTATATTTTCAATAATTTTACAGTATTTCTTATTTCTTCAAATATATTAACTTTATATAACAATGAATGAATTGCATTTATCTTTTTCATTTCCATTTTTATTTGATTTCCGGTAGGATTTGTCAGTGCAATTGTTTTTTGTAAAACAAAAAATTACATTTGCTTTTCTTGAATGCTGATAGATTCCCTGCATTTCCCTGTGTTGTTTAGAGCAGGAGTAATTTAGTAAATGGATGGAAAAATGGATTGAAAACAAAAGAGATGACTGTATTAGAGTAATCAACATTATAGATCATGAACTACCAGGCTGGCTGAACCTTACTTCCCTTGTAAAAGGTTATGCAAACAATGGCAGTTAATTTTATATAGATGTTTCTTTATATACAGACAGTGTGGCAGTACAGGGAATTGACAGTATAGAGGTTTGCACTGTACTAGGGTTATTAGTTTGTACAACAGGCTCCAATAAAGCAAGAAGGATGTAAAAGCAAAGATATAAATGCTGAAACAATTAAAAATTATATGGAGATAATTATTCTTCATTTTTTTAAATGATAAATTAAATAGCCAGAAGGTGTCAAAATTATAAAGGGGCTTTTGCGGAGGGTGGGTGACCGAATGTAACCCACTGCGGATGTGCCAGAGGAGAGCTTTGGAGCATCCAAGCAAAATCCTTTATAATCCTCCACCATCTGACTACCCACGAGCCTGGTGAGATAGCTCAATACCTAGCCGTCATTGGCTCTATCCCGGACAGCCATCCCAGGGAGCATTTTTGAGTCTGCTGCCTACCGCCTCCGGATTATCCCCGAACGGCGGCGGCCGCCTGGAGCCAAGGCAACCCCTCAATCCTTGCCTCATATGCCAATCGGGTGATAATCCCTCCGCGGTCACACACAGTGGCAGTCCAAGGATTCAACAACTGGAAGGAGGGCCGCGCTGCCCGGGAGTCTGCAGCTGCCAACATCTTGTCCCGGAGGCCAGAATCCTTCCCCACGGAGAGTCGGAGGGTAGGCAGAGGGGTCTGGTTGTCCTCTCTAGTCCCCATCTACTGCCTGTGTTTTCAGTGTGTTTTTTTACAATTTTTTTACACTTTCTTTGTGAAATGGCAGGGGTACAATGTACCCGTTACCATTTCAAACAGGGGGGGCAGGATCGGGGGTTCCCCTTGTTGAAGGGGGCTTCCAGATTCCAATAAGCCCCCCGCCCACAGACCCCCACAACCACCAGGCAAGGTTTGTGGGGATGAGGCCCTTGTCCCCATCAACATGGGGACAGGGTGCTTTGAGGGGTCACAGTCCCCCAAAGCATCCTCCCAATGTTGAGGGCATGTGGCCTGGTACGGTTCAGTGCTCGGATAGGGGGTCTGGTATGGATTTTTGGGGGGAATTCAATGCTATTTTTTTTTATTTGGCGAGGAGTTCCCCTTAAAATCCTTACCAGACCTGAAGGGTCTGGTGTGGATATTTGGGGGGAACCCCACGTCATTTTTTTTTTATTTGACGCGGGGTTCCCCTTAATATCCATACCAGACCTGAAGGACCTGGTAATTGAATTTGGGGGGAACCCCACGCTTTTTTTTAATCAATGAGTTTCAATGACTGTTCTCTGTATCACGGGGAGCCGACAATTCATTATAGCCGTGAGTGCTTTTAAATGACTTTTTTTCCTGCAGAAATTACACTTTGTGCAGGGACTGTTCTAAGCACGGCAAACATGTGCCCCTTTACAGGCATATTATACACACCCCCTAGGTGGGAAATTTAAAGGAATATTACACTTTTATTGTTTTACATCCGTTTTAAAACTTTTTTTTGCATTGATACACGTCCCCTGGGGCAGGACCCATGTCCCCAAACACTTTTTATGACAATAACTTGCATATAAGCCTTTAAAATTAGCACTTTAGATTTCTCCCATAGACTTTTACAGGGTGTTCCACGGCTTTTCGAAATTTGCCGCAAACACCCCAAATTGTTCGCTGTTCGGCAAACGGGCGAACAGGCAATGTTCGAGTCGAACATGAGTTTGACTTGAACTCGAAGCTCATCCCTAGTCTAGACGTGCATTTCTTCTACATTCTTCTACCCCGGAGCTACCTTGTTGGACATAACTAACTGAAGTCTCTAATCCCCCAGTTTTAGTTTTTCCGCCAATTGAAGAGGCGTCAGCGGCACTGCATCGCCGCACTCTGGAACTCTTCAAGGAAGTCTGAAGCTCTAATGCCGCGTACACACGGTTGGAATTTCCGATGGAAACAGTCCAATGGGAGCTTTTCAATGGATTTTCCGACCGTGTGTATGCCCATCGGTCTTTTTCTGTCGGGATTTCCGACAGACTTTGGATTGAGAACCTGTTCTCAATTTTTCCGACGGAAAACCTTTCTATTGGCTTTTCCAATCGTGTGTATGCAATTCCGACATGCAAAATTCTGACGCATGCTCGGAAACAATTCGACGCATGCTCGGAAGCATTAAACTTCCCTTTTATAGTGCTGTCGAATGTGTTTATGCCGCTGTGTTATAGACCGTCGGAATTCCGACGGGAAAACCATCAGAGCTTTTTCCGACCGTGTGTATGCGGCATAAGAGTTTGAGTTTAGGTTTTGGGGATTAAACTGGCCATTGTTCTTGTTTTCTGTCTTTTTCTTTTAGGGGTACTTCATGGTCAGTAGTGAGTTTACAGGTTACCATTTTTTTTTCTCTTTTTTGTATGCTCTGTATCCACTGATGTTTATATATTATGTGTTCTGTCAAGTGCAAAATCTGTTTTCCTCTTTGCATTCTCCCTCGGTCCCAAGGGGGCTGAACCCCCTCACGTAGGTATTATTATGCTGTATCATCTTCTGGGGAATAAGATCCTGGCGCTACGCAGACCCTGGGTACAGCAATCATTTCATGTGACGTACTCCAGTTATGCAAGGAGAGTGGCCATCTTATTGAACAAATCCCTTCCATATAAGGTCCTACATCTAGAAACTGATCAGGAGGGCCGATTCATAATCCTCTTACTGGAGATCATAGCGGTGGTCTATGCTTTAGTAAATTTATATATTCCTCCTCCCTTTAACCTATGTAACGGGTCCTCTACAAGTTATATGAGCATTTACATGACAATTCTCCAGACTATACATAGCTGGAGACTTTAATTCTATTTTGGATCCGTCTCTGGACTCGTCCAATCCAAATAGGGTGTTTTCACCAGATCTACTTCAATGGGCACAAGCATTCAATTATACTGAGATATGAAAAAAGGAAGTACCAAACCACTAGGGCTTACTCCACCACTCCACCAATCAGTAGTCAGCGGATCCTACCACCTTCTACGCCTGCTACGTAGACTCATCCCCTTCATTCCAGAAAAGGACAAAGCCATAGTGGTAGGAACAATCATCAACTCTCGACTCGACTACGCAAACTCCCTCTACATAGGACTACCTAAATTCTAGATTGCACGACTACAAGTCATTCAAAACACGGCAGCAAGACTAGTCACAGGAAAAAAAACATGGGAATCCATCTCCCCATCCCTGAGGACCCTCCATTGGCTAACCGTAAAGAATCGGATCACATTCAAGACCCTCTGCTTGACCCACAAATGCACACAAGGAGATGCTCCTCAATACTTATGCGAAAAAATACAACACTACACCCCCAATCGCAACCTCCGATCTAACAACCAAAACCTCCTCCTCGTCCCCAAATCTCGGTACAAGTCAAGGGGAGAACGAAGATTTGCAGTCCAAGGACCACGGCTATGGAACGCTCTACCTACGAACATCCGCTTGGAAAAAGACCATTGGGCCTTCAGGAAAAGACTCAAGACCTACCTCTTCTAAGAAGGAATCAACGCAGGTCGGATCAAGCGACTTGAGGCGATTCAGTACGCAGTTGCAGCGCTATACAAATCATTCATTCATTCATTCATTCAGGCTCCAGGATCGACCTGGTCTTTGGTAACACCTGTGCCCTGGCAGCGGTGATGGGGGTCTTGTACTTACCTGCGGGCCTCTCTGACCATGGACCTTTAGAGGTCACTTTGGGGTTGTCGGACACCAGGAGATGAGACTGTTGCCGTTTAGCACCCAAATGGGTGCTAAACTCGAGGGTGGGGGAGGAGATCTCTCCTAAATTGCAACAATACTGGGAGATCAATGAGGATTCAGCCTCAGTGCAGGTAGTCTGGGATGCCTTTAAGGCCAACACCAGGGGAGTATACATTTTCAGCTATCAAATCGGTTCGTTCTGAGAGGTTCTATCAGGTCCAGGCACTTGAGAACAGAGAGGCTAAGGCAGCGGAAGCTTTTTCTGGCTCCCCGACTTTGGATCACTTCAGCCAACTAGCTGAGGCAAGAAGAGCATTGTCTCTACATCTTGCCTCGGCCACGCATTTGGAATTAAATTCTCTGGCAGGGAGGATCTTTGAGTCCGGAGACAAAAATAGCAAACTCCTAGTGAATTTAGTTGCGGACTCTAAAATGCAGACAGTGGTGTCAGAAATCTGTGGTTTGGATGGCCGGGTGATCTCTACTCCTGAGCTAATTTTAAATTAATTCAGATTATTCTATGAAAACTTATATAAGGCAGTCCCTGGCTGGCCTGAAGACTGGCGTAGGGAATTTTTGCATTCCCTGCACCTACCCACTCTTTTGCAGGAGGATCTTGAATTTTTAGACAAAGATTTTGCCACCGAGGAGATAAAGGAAGCAATTTGCTCATTCCCCAGTGGCAAAACACTGGAACCAGATGGTCTACCTGGTGAATGGTACAGAATGTATGCCTCATTAATTGCACAAAAACTGTTAAAGGTCTTCTCTGAAAGTAAAAAACAGATGTCCTTGTCCCCTTCTATGTATCAGGCACACGTAGTCCTCATCCCTAAGCCCGGCAAAGACACATCCCTCTGTACTTCCTATAGGCTGATCTCTTTGCTGAACTATGATCTCAAGATTTTGACAAAAATATTAGCGACCAGGCTGCGGACGATTCTCCCATCTATGATTAATATAGACCAAGGAAATCAACAGATATAAATTTACGTAGAGTGTTTACACATCTTCAGCTACCTCCCACAGAGTTACACTAGACATTAAAAAGGCGTTTGATTCGGTGGCATGGCCTTTTATGTCTTTGTTTCTAGAGGTTTGGGGTTTTGGAGAAGTATTCCGCAGGTGTATTGATATTCTATATAAGGACCCAACAGTGCAGATAAAACTTAATGGTGCTCTGTCAGCACCCTTTTCTGTTGGAAGAGGTACGAGACAAGGTTGTCCACTGTCGCCGGCTCTCTTTGCCTTGGTGATGGAACTACTTGCCTCGGCCCTCAGACAAGCTGATGGGGTTGGGGGCATATAGGTGGGATCCATACATGACAAAGTTGCTTTATACGCAGATGATCTTATTCTTTTCTTGAGTGACCCTGCCCAGTTCCTTCGAGAGACGCTGACCATTTCCAATTTCCAAATTCCAATTTCACTATCGGTAAAATAACAAATTTTACCAATAGATAAAGCCACAAACGACGTAGCAGATCCCAAAGCCCCCTTACTATGGACAGACAAAATTAAATACCTAGGTATTCACATCTCCACATCTACCTCTGACTACTATACCCTTAACTTGGAACCACTGATACAAATGACGAGGATAAGACTGAAGGCATGGGCACATCTCCTCCTCTCTTTAATCGGGAGGATTAATTTATTTAAGATGAAGCTTCTGCCTGCCTTTCTCTATGCTCTCAGACATGCCCCTGTCTGGATCCCCAAAAAAGTATTTTGCCTGATAAACACCATTTTATTATCTTTTCTCTGGGGAATCGGTCACCCGAGATTTAGACTGACAGTGCTACAGAGACTTTGGGGAGAGGGAGGTCTGGCTTGCCCTGATCTCCATTCCTATTTTGTGACAGCCCTGTTATCACACGCCCACAACTGGCTGGTCTCTGATAAGTCCAACTCAGCAGTGGTCCTGGAAGCAGCATGTCTGGGGTCTTATGAGGCGCTATGGAACCTACTTTACCGGGGTCCCAGAGCTCCCTTCTCTCTTACAATGGCAATGAGAGCGGTCATACGGGTGTGGTCGGTATCAAATTCCATGCGCCCCATACCTTCTGGACACATTTTTCCTTATAGCCCTCTTTGGTTTAACCCGCAATTGTCAGAATTCGGGTCCATTCCAGACCCTAGTCTATGGGCATGCAAGGGCATCAAATATGTAAATCAGATCTGTATTGAAGGCCGACTACAGACTTTTGACAACAATATAATTTACCTAACTCTCACTTGTTTAGATTTCTGCAGCTTAGGCATGCCTTTAACAGTTTGAAAATGCCCAAGTAGCCTTTTACACCTCAAATCTGGAGACTCTGCTCAGGGACAAAGCTCTAACTAAACCCTTATCCACCATCTATAAAGCGTTACTCCCTAACGTTCACTCGGGACTAGAAAATCTTAAAGCAAAGTGGGGGGTCGATTTCCCCACACTAGACACAGAAGATTGGGAGGAAATGTGGGAATGTCCCTTTTCACAGCTAGTATCAGCTAGAGATAAATTAGTACAATTTAAAATAGTACATAGGGTGTCTAACATGCCCGTGCACCTACACAAAATCTATCCATCTATTCCTGCCTCTTGCTGGAGATGCAACTCACCCTCAGCGGACTTCATTCATATTTTTTGGAGCTGTCCTCAGATTTAAATTTTTTGGGCTGAGGTAACCAATTTTATTTTGACTGACACTACCGTTCCTGTGCCATTGTCTGTAGAGGTTTGTCTGCTGGAACTTGTAGAACCACTGGCCCCATGCTGGGAAATCAGGACCCTGCTAGGACTATTACGTTACTATGCCTGTAAATCTGTAGTACTCCAATGCAAGGCCTCGTCTGCACCCTCAATACATTTTTGGAAGAGGTTAGTGAATGCGGCTCTACCACTGTACAAGGCTACTTACCTGTCATGTGGCTGTGCCAAAAAAATTCACAAAATATGGGATATTTGGACGGAATCCCTGTCCACTAATGCAGACTTAATGGATGATTAGTAACGCTCTATTAAGTACAGAGAATGGCCCAAGGGGCATCTCTGATCTCATAAATGTCCCTGGGTTGCTTGGTCAATGATTATGGGGAGGGGTGTAGAGATGTAATTGTAATGTACACGTCATTGCATAAATAACTAAAGTAAGCTGTGTAGGGTAGATGTAGAATTGGAGGTTTTCTTTGGATATTCTGCACAGGTGGTTGAGCGTACAGTGGTTTAGTTACTACTATATATATCTTTATATATAATTGTTGTTCTTTTTTTTTTTTTTCCCTTTTGTAGTTTTGTAGTTGTAGTGACCGAGCCTGGGTATGCCCAATAGGCTCTGTATTGTTTTAGTATTCACATTGAAATTAGAATAAAAAAAGGGGGGCTTTTGCTGTAATTTTAACCTTCTCCTCGGATCTGCCCCCCTTCAGACCTACCAATTTGTTAAAACCGCCCCGCTAGCGGGTGATTAGCGCTGCTAAAACGAAGGTAAAGCGCCGCTAAAATAGCGCTGCTTTGCCGCTGATGCCGGTGGCGACACAGTGTGAAAGGTGTCTTAAGGTTTGGTCACAAGACTCCTTGCTGATATACCTTTTAGAAGATAAGGTTGTTTGCAGCCCTTTATTTTAGTTAAATATACATATAGCCATTTTTTTAGGTTTAGATACAATAGGGAATGGTTAAAACCTTTTTCAGTTTTATTTATTTATGTATTTTTAATTTTTTTTTGGTTTGCCCAGTTAGGCCCCTTTCACACATGCGGACCATATGTCCGTATTTCATCGATCCATTTTTGGATGAAATACGGACATGCATCCCTGTGGGATAGCGCGTGTCAGCGGATGAACATCCGCTGACATCTGATATCGCCCGTCTCCGCTATGGTCCGATTCTGCAGAAGGAGGAAAATACTATTTTTCTATCCGTCTGCAGAGCGGATCAGATGAACACGGACAGATGGTCCTTGTTCATCCGATCACCCATAGAGGAGAGCGGAGATCTGACAGGGCGGTCCCTGCACAGTGTGCAGGGACCGCCCTGTCATCCGCCGGCTCAGCGGGAATCTACGGAGTAATCCCTGCTGAGCAAGCGGATGTTTACAGGGTGGATCATTACAGATCCGTCCCGTGTGAAAGGGTCTTTAGGGAGATTTCCCTTGACTTCCTATTACAGATGTAGTCAGGTGAGAGAAATACTGGCTGCAAATGCTCTCTGTAGCTTCTGTCCTGTGGTGCTGAACTGTTTAACAGCTATATCAGCAAGAGGAGGGAGCTGCTGAGCAGGAAGTGTTTAGTCTCCCTGGCGGTATGATTATTTCTGATTTTAGGTGCTGAAAGTACAATTATTTTGCATGGAAATTTGGAGTTTTATATTGTAGGCCTGCAATTCTTAGGAATAACTCACTTAAATCTGTGTATGATAAAGTTTACAATATAATAAATAACTATAAATAATTACAACAAATAATAATAACAATTATTCAATAATGTAATCAAAAACACTGAAATTTGCTCAGTTGCATAGTTGTCGCTGTCATTAGATTTAGTGTTTGATGATGAATTTCCCCACAAATCACTATTGCTCAATTCTGCAAGTGATTCTAATTTATTATCGCTGTTTTCTAGCTGGTCTAAAACCACTTTTGACATAAAGAGACACTTTTTGGTTGTTTGGACAATCTCCAGTTTTCAGGCAGAAAAAAAATGTATTTATAATATAAAGGTGCATGCAGGGAACTGGATAGACCACTAGGGACAAAGGGGATGTGTATTTTTTTATACAGTACTGTAATCTGTAAGATTCGATCACGTCAAGTCTGTCACGTGATTCTGTGGAGTGACTCGCATTCCTGCATTGTCCTTTCCCTACGGTGACCAGGGCTGGTAGGGTTAATTGTTAGTCCCGCCCTCCCCCTGGGTGGCATGCACTCGGCATTGGGAGGGATCCTGTGATGGGCATGTGGGGCTATAAATAGGAGGGCTTAGACACTAGTCTATGCAATGCCTTCCAGGTGGTTGGACACACATTTTTAGTCAGCATTATCTTACTCCTGGTAGGCACTAACCCCTTCCCTCTTTTATTTGTCACACATTTACTTTTTTGACCCGTTTTAACCTTGTATTGTTGGGTTATTCCCATGCACTGGTGTCACTGCCTCACAAAGTTGCATTTTATACTTTATGAGATATATACCTGTACTTAGGTTCACATGTGGATTCTTATTCAATTTGGTTGTGCAGGTTACATTCACCATTCCCTATTGCACCATGTGGTTGCTTATGGCCAGTCAATCATTTTTTTTTATATTTTCTCACCTAATTTGTACCTTTTTTTTTCTTAATTTGCACATCATTACCCATATACAATCTATTTTGGAGCCACCATCCTGGCAGGCCATGCTGGACGGTTCTGTTTGCCATTTTTCCACCTGTCCTGTTTAGCGCTGCTGGCCCATTTTGGATCATTTACCCACAGCTGCCGGGTCAGACGTCTCCGGTGGCTACTGATGCAACTTTGGCATGCAGCATTCTGCATCTTTGTGAGTATGGATCCCTTTAGTCTGATTCCCACATTTTAATCTACCTGATATATTTCCATGTTCATTACTATTTTATATTTTTTAACCATTTTTACTTTATAGATTATGTCTATGCATCAACCCTTGAAGAGTGAGACTGAACTCACAAAACACGTTGGGTCACCATAGCTACTATGACACATTTACCATGGACTATTTGACTACTGTATGTAACCATGTAATGGATTTGTACATTTGGGCCAACTGTTTGACATTATGACACCTTTTCCCAGTTCTATTTCTGGCATATACTTGATAAACCTGTACTATGTTTTTATTACTGGCTGTGTGATGCTAAAGTCCCAATGGGCTAAACTCTCCATTCGCCTTATTATAGGCTTACCTATACATAAAAATCATACAAGGTAGTTTACTCCCACTTTAAATCGTATCTAAACCGAAAAACAAAAATGTATATATTGCAGCTTACAAGATCTTTGATGTGGCTGCTGCAGTAGTCTTAATTTTTCAAGACAATTTTCAGCACATACAGAAAATGCCTGTTGATCTCACCAGATATGTAGTATCCTTGCCACTTTCTGTGAGTAAATAGAGTGCAAACATTTCCATAGTAATGTAAACTACTAGTCCCATCAATCCACCATGTAATGGAGATGAACCAAGGCCAACTTGTTTGATGTTCAGCCTGGGTGGCAACCATAATTTCCTTCATACTTACAATGCAGAAATTAGTGTAGACACAAAAAGACCGGAAGTGTGTTATTTCAGATTTAAAAAAAGGGAACACCTGAAAAAAGAAAATTAAAGCAGCCACTACATCAAAGACTGGTAGGCTGCAATATATTACATTTTTGTTTTTTGGTTTAGAAACACTTTCATTGAATAACAATAGGGAGAATGAAAAGCACAGGAATCAGCCAATAGGCCAACAAGCTATTTAAAATATAACTGGAACAACTCAGTAGATATGCTGGGTCCTTTCTAATGGCTTGCTGGGGGGGATATAAATAGGCGGATAAACAACGGTTTGACCTCACCTTGACTACCCCCCTTAAGCTGCAAAGTTTAACACATGCTACAGCTGCGGCAAAAGTTATACTCCATATCAGCAAGTACTAAAAATTCTGGATGAACCCTCTGCACACGGCTCTATACCCTTTGCAAAAAAGACAGATCTTTAGTTCACATGCTGTATATTGCAATACATGTTTAAACTGGCTAGCTGTATCAACGTAATCCCTCTATCACCAGTGCAGGTCAGTTGCAGAGCAGGGACTGGCCATAGAAAGAGTACTTTGATGCAGTTAAACATGTATTGCAATATATTTAAACTAGAGATGCCTGTTTTTTTTTGTTTTTTTTGTTGCAAAGTTTGCTAGATAGGGTATATAGCAGTGTGCAGAGGGTTCATCCAGAATATTTAGTATTAACACATGGTCACAAGCTTTTAGCACCTGAGGGATCATATACGTGTAGAAGCTTTTGGGGTATGAGCAAAGGTATGTCCTACTTTGGTTGTATTGAAGATCAGTGGTCAGTCCTGAGCCTTGTAGCTCTCTTAAAACTTGTGTATATATCCGCCATGTTGGTTCTATATCCCAAAAAAAACTGCCATTAAGGAGGCTGTATATTGTCTCCTGAATGCCTGGCAGGCATGCTTTTATCACTGTCTGAAGCCACTCCTGTAGCTGTTTCTGTACTTAGGGGTGGCAATGGCTGACACCCATGTGAGCTAGTTCCAACAGCGATATTTTCATGTTTGATTGGACTGTACAAATAATATTGTATTATGTCCTTCAAAGAATGTCTTTGGTCTATAAATGGCGTTATGCTTGTTCTTAAAAAAATCTAATACACACTCCTTCCTAAATAAATAGATCTTTGTGATTTATAATGGGAATCCATTATTTTTTGTATTTGCTCCAGGCACACATATGCCTTCCAACACACCTGTTTGAAACTGCATTCTCATTTTGGTATCATTCTATGTAACTATTCAAGCAGAAAGAAATCCTGCATCCTATCCACAAACAATACATTGATTTATGGTGTTCCTTTTTTTTTTTATAAAATAAAGTCCTTTCATACAATTCATAGCATTCATCTATTTACTCTACATCTAGATATAGACCATTATCTTTATTGGAATTGGATTTCCTAGCAATATTAATACAGAGATGCTTCTTGTAAATAATGACATTTTATACATTTGTGTATAGTCCCTATCTGGAGTTGTATAGTTCTCAAGATATCATCTGCTGAAGGCAATTTTCCTTCTGTAAAAGCGATCAATAAGTTTAAACCCTCATGTCAATTATGTACATGCTGTAAACCACAAGTACAACAGCATTTCAACAGCAAATGTCTATGCTTTCTTAGAAGAAATGTTTAAAACTGACAGCTTTTTTAGAAGACAACTGAACAAACAAGACAGTTTGCCCACATGGACTGCTGCATAGGTAATTTACCTAAAGGTTTAATACATTGAAACCTGACATTGCCATTATAGGTGGACACAGGTGTGCCAAATTACCCAGCCTAGAATCCTGGCTCTGGCACTATAGAGTTTTTCCTCCTCTCCAAATTGTAAAAAAAATAAAAAAACAACATAGGATTAATTCACTGATAAAGCTATTTAAATTGTGTTATTTTATCTTGCAATGGTTTTCTCACCAGAAAGTTCAATTCACATACATAAGTATACAATCATGTTTAATTTGTGTGGATGAGGTGTTTTATCATTGCAAGCCTTTTATTGTAAAAAATTGGATATTTTTCCTATGGATCAAAATGTTATCTCTCCATACAGCTCCATTTCCTGTTCCCCTCCGGAAATAACTTGGGTTCTTCCTAACACCAAGGAAGAACTAGAATTGATCTAGGTTAGCTTAATTCTTATATGTTGTGGTACTTAGTTAACATGCATTAAACAAGGAACTTTACACAGTGTGTTGTGATACCATTAACCCCTTTGCACCGGCACCTGGTGGCCATATAAGAGGTTAGACATGCCAGGAGGCGAAGCAGGGTTTATGATCATGTGACCGTTACGACGATCACACCATCAGAAAGCACCCAATCGCAAGAAGCGACAACTCTAATTGTGCCGGGAGTGTGCAGGGCGTGCACTCTTAGCACAGCTTGTTTGCTAATTGGTATGCACATATGTGATTGCTCGCGACCAAGGCCACCCACCAAGAGTCTGCATATTTGCGTACTGTCGGTGCCTAGGTATCAAAGTGGTTTTACACCCTTAAGCCTCATACACACGATCAGACTTTGTACAAACTTTCCTGTGGATTTTTGTATAAAGGGTGTCTGCTGGGAACTTACACACGGCAGGACTTTTTCAGCCAGCTTTCACCAAATCATGTGGTTTTTCTGCTCTTTACCGCCACCTTTGGTCAACTTCTGTATTGTTCTCTGATATTTTGCATTGGTTCTGAGCACGCGTGTTTGTACTTTGTACAAAAGTTCTATGGTTTTCTGTACACACAATCAGACTTTGCTCCATCTGACTTTTGTTGCCGGAAAGGTTGTCCGTTCGCACAGCCAACAAAAGTCCGATGAAAACCGAAAAAGTTTGTCTGATGGAGCGTACACACGGTCGGATGTTGCCTCAAAACAGCTAATTTGCATGTTTGTTGTCAAAAAGTCTGATCGTGTGTATGGGCCTTTAGATATACCCAACTAAGTGACTGGCCTCAGGTGATACACAGAGATGAAACAAGTCCTCCTATATAAGTTCTACCTATTTATCTACAGCAGGGGTGCCTAACCAATGGCCCGGGGGCCACATGTGGCCCTCGGAGCCCTCTGATGTGGCCCGCGACCTCCTGCTCTGGGATAGAATAGAAAGAATACAGTTATTAAAGGTCAGTTTATTACTAAAATCACTGTGTATATATGGGCATATCTTTTCTGCAGTGGTTACTGGGCTCCTTTCAAACTGATCCACAGGTGCAGAGCAGTGTACCTGCAGATTACCTGCACTGAGCCATAGACTTCTAGTATTACCTGCGAGTTTGGTGAGCTTTCTGAAAGTGCACCAAACCTGCAGAATATAATAGAAGTCTATTGCAAACTGCAGGAAAGCCAAAGGTACACTGCGTTGCACACGTGGTGTGGGTAAACAGCAGTGCATCAGTGTGAAAGCAGCCTTGGACCCCTTTCACACAGTCAGTCCGACAGTCCGACCAATTGGACCCTCCATTCACCTCTAAGTAGTGGCAGACATAAACCGATTTGTGTTCTACCTCCAATACAACATGCTAAAAAGTATCGTGGGCTGCGTCCGCTCTGCAGAGTGGATACGAACATGCCATCCAATCGCTCCGCTCATTGTGGCCCGCGACCGGTTACCAAGTTGCTTAAGTGGCCCTCGCTCTTCAAAAGGTTGGGCACCCCTGATCTACAGTCTACTCTTCTCTACATCAATTCAAAGTACAGAATATTTAAACTTGTCTGAGAGTTCAGAAAAAAAGGGTGTGGAGAGCTGAAATCACACTGCAGTGCTCAGTGAGGACAGCTCTGAGAGCTGACTGCAGGGAAGGGACACACACCCCTTCACACAGCACATAGGAACAGAGCTGAGGCTGTCAATCAGCTGGAGCTCCCTCCCCTGTCACCAATTTTCTTTTGGTGTCAGGGAAACTTGTCAGAAGTGACTCATGCTGATAGCAGAGGAAGGAAGCAACCGACAGAAATTAAATTAATTAATTAAATTAATTTTTGAATTTTATCCATCACAGGATCACTTTTTACCATCACAGATATTTATTCACGTATTTTTATTATAAAATTATGTTTATAATTGTTTATTTAGATCTATTTTTTATGTTTTTATACATATAATACATTCATATTTATGTGATTAATCCAAATTCATGGGATAATCCCATTTCCCATGCACATCAGCACTTTAGCGCAACATTTTTATTCTATTCTATTTGTATTTACCGTCAGTCTACCGGCAATATTTGCAGCTTTTCCATAATTCCTAATACTCAGCGCAATATTACCCAATCCACTAATAATGTATGGATCCTTGTGAGAATTCGAAAAGTATTAGCTGGTCTCTGTGTGTTTATTTATTTAACTTAGACATGCACTTTAGTTTATAGTATATCAGGGTTTTATAATGTTAATTTATTCAATGTTTCTGTATTTACAATTTACTCCAGTATTATGTCAGTAGATTGATATAAAATGGCCTTTAGACTTTTCTGCAGGCACTAATTCTCTGATACTTTCACTTTGCATGACTCACAGTGACAGGATACTGTATTAACCTGCAGCCAATACTGTAAGCATAGGAGTCCCTATGCACATTACCCATGAGAAAGCAAATGATACAAAAGAAACTTAAAACAAGATACAAAATAAATGTAATATAGTTGAGAAAATAAACAATATACAACACAAATGTTTCAGTTAGAGAATTAAAACAGATTTTTTTACTGGCGTTATAAGGGTGTTTCTGAAACCCTCAGCAGCACAAGCACAATATCTGGTGCCTTTAACAGCTTCCCGACCGCCTCATGCAGATATACTGCGGCAGAAGGGCACGTACAGGCAGAATCACGTACCTGTACGTTGCCCTTTAAGAGGCGGCCGGGGTCGCGGGTCCCGCGGACCCGATCGCCGTGGGGATACCCGCGATCGCCTCACGGAGAGGAAGAACGGGGAGATGCTAATGTAAACAAGCATCTCCCCGTTCTGCCTAGTGACAGTGTCACTGATCTCTGCTCCGTGTGATCACAGCAGATATCAGGGACGTGTCACACACAGCCACGCCCCCCACAGTTAGAAACATGCCCCTAGGACACACTTAACCCCTAAACTGCCATCTAGTGGTTAACCCTTTCACTGCCATATAATATAACTATATTGTTTAGCTATTAATAGTTTTGATATACAGGCATACCCCACTTTTAAGTACACAGTGGGGTTTATTTACTAAAGCTGAAAAGTGCAAAATCAGGCTCAATTCTGCATAGAAATCAATGAGCTTCTAACCCTAGCTTGTTCAATTAAGCTTTGGTAATAAAACTTGGAAGCTCATTGGTTTCTATGCAGAAGTGAGCCTGATTTTGCACTTTTCAGCTTTAGTAAATAAACCCCATTGTGTACATAAAAGTGGGGTATGCCTGTAGTCTCTTTAAAGCAGGATTTTTTTAGCAGGAAGGACATAATCTGAACCCGGCCTAAACAGATGTGACCAGTTTAAAATTAAACACAAACCCATTCTCAAAAGTATGCATTTTATGATTTTATCATTATCTTTAGAGTATTAAAAAAAAAAATATGCCTACCTTTACATTTCTTTGCATTAATAAATATATGGTTTGCAGGTATTTAATGCAAGAAATTTGGCAAAAGTAAGATGGTCCATTGCAGCGACAAGGACAAATAATTAAAGTTAAGTATTACATTGCAAGACCTCTGTGTGCCCATTCTCGTGAAAATATCTAGATATAAAACATTTTTCTCTGAAGCATAGCTCTTCTACTGTACAGTAGGGATGAGCCGAACACCCCCGGGTTCGGTTCGAACCAGAACCTTCGAACGGACCGAAAGTTCGCGCGAATTTTCGAACCCTATACGTTATAATGGACGCGAACGTTCGAAATCAAAAGTGCTAATTACAACGGCCAATATGCATGTTAATGTCATAAAACAGGTTTGGGGACCCGGGTCCTGCCCCAGGGGACATATATCAATGCAAAAAGAACTTTTAAAAACTAACGTTTTTTCGGGAGCAGTCATTTTAATGATGCATAAAGTGAAAAAAAAAAAAGTGACATTTTCCTTTAAATATGGTACCTGGGGGGTGTCCAAAGTATGCCTGTGAAGTGGCATGTGTTTCCCGTGTTTAGAACTGTCCTTGCACAAAATGACATTTGTAAAGGAAAAAAAGAAGCCATTTAAAACCACTTGCGGCTTTAGGTTTGATCTTAAGTAGAATCTGAACAGGTACATTATGAAGTGTAGCTCCATCCCAAAAAAATCTATTTTTAAGCTTTTTGGAGAACATAGGGAGGGGTTATCACCCTGTAACATTTGCTGTCTTTGCACATCTGTTCAGAACATGTCACCTCACTTTCCGTCCCAATGATAAATGTTTTTGGAAAAGTGGGGTTTTAATTGAAACAAGGATTGGTGATAAAGTATCAGTAGAGAGGAGATACCTTTTTCCCAAATTAAATCTAACAGGATAGAATTTCCCTTCCTAGGGGTAGATTTCCTCTCACTTCCTGTTTTCTCTTTCCATTTGCAAGTAGGAGTCGTTTGTAAGTTGGATGTTTGAAAGTAGGGGCCTGGCGTATATACTCTGCAGAAATTTGCCCTATTAGATGTTGGTGTAGCCACAAGACTGGTGGGCACAGGAATGGGCCCTGCTGTGAGTTAATAGATCAAGATTTGTAATTGCATGCACCTGTTGAACAGGGCAGAAAAATTGGGGGTGGTGGTGGTGGACGGTTTTGCCACAAGACTGTAAGCTCTCACAGTTACTCTTGGTGGGCGCAGGAATGGGCCCTGCTGTGAGTTATTAGATCAAGATTTGTAATTGCAAGCACCTGATGAACAGGGCAGAAAAATTGGGCCTTTGGCGGTGGTGGTGGACGGTGTTGCCACAAGACTGTAGGCCCTCATAGTTACTCTTGGTGGGCGCAGGAATGGGCCCTGCTGTGAACTATTAGATCAAGATTTGTAATTACCCGCCCCTGTTAAACAGGGGCTGAAAAATTGTGCCTTAGGCACTGGTGCTGGTGCCACAACACTGCAACCCCTCACAGAGACTGTACTTGGAGCACAGCAGTCACACGTGTTGCGAAGCATTTTTTTAAAAAATTGTAAGTACACGCCCCTGTTAAACAGGGGCTGAAAAATTGTGCCTTAGGCACTGGTGCTGGTGCCACAACACTGCAACACGGCCCTCACAGAGACTGTACTTGGAGCACAGCAGTCACACGTGTTGCGAAGCATTTTTTTAAAAAATTGTAAGTACACGCCCCTGTTAAACAGGGGCTGAAAAATTGTGCCTTAGGCACTGGTGCTGGTGCCACAACACTGCAACACGGCCCTCACAGAGACTGTACTTGGAGCACAGCAGTCACACGTGTTGCGAAGCATTTTTTTAAAAAATTGTAAGTACACGCCCCTGTTAAACAGGGGCTGAAAAATTGTGCCTTAGGCACTGGTGCTGGTGCCACAACACTGCAACACGGCCCTCACAGAGACTGTACTTGGAGCACAGCAGTCACACGTGTTGCGAAGCATTTTTTTAAAAAATTGTAAGTACACGCCCCTGTTAAACAGGGGCTGAAAAATTGTGCCTTAGGCACTGGTGCTGGTGCCACAACACTGCAACACGGCCCTCACAGAGACTGTACTTGGAGCACAGCAGTCACACGTGTTGCGAAGCATTTTTTTAAAAAATTGTAAGTACACGCCCCTGTTAAACAGGGGCTGAAAAATTGTGCCTTAGGCACTGGTGCTGTGGCATGGATCATTGAGGAGGAGGAAGAGGATAGTCAGTGAACATAAGAGGACAGTCACTCAGCATCAGCATAGGCAGTCTTGAAGGGATGTGACATTAAAAATTATTCGGTTATATCCGCCTCAGGTGCCTGGTAGCTGGTGGTGATCCAAGACTGATTCATTTTGATGAATGTCAGTCGATCAACCGAGGCGGTGGACAGGCGCACCCTATGATCAGTCACAAATCCTCCAGCAGCACTGAATGTGCGTTCGGAAAGAACGCTGGAGGCAGGACAGGCCAGTAGCTCAATTGCATACTGTGCAAGCTCTGGCCAGTGATCCATCCTCAGGACCCAGTAAGCCAGAGGATTTTCGGTGGGAAAGGTGTCCAAGTCTGACCTTGCCCCAAGGTATTCCTGCACCATGTATATCAGACGCTGGCGATGGTTGCTGGAACCGATCATACCTTGGGGCTGCGGACTAAAAAATTGTCTGAACGCATCGGTCAGACGTCCACCTTCCCCACCGCTCCTTCTGCCACTGACCGAAGCCTCAGCAACTCGTCGCCCAGGACCAGGAGTTTGTAGCCTCCCAGTTTCTGGGAACGCGTTGCACAGACCTTTCTGCAAGGCCTCCCTGAGATGTCTCATCCTCTGCTCCCTCTGCGACGGCAAGATAAGGTCCGCAACCTTACCCTTGTACCGCGGATCAAGGAGAGTGGCCAGCCAGTAATGGTCCCTCTCCTTGATCCGAAGAACACGAGGATCCTTCCGCAGGCTTTGCAGGATCAGGGAGGCCATGCAGCGTAGGTTAGCTGAGGCATTCGGTCCGGAGTCTTCTGGGTCACTGAGGATGACATGATCGCCAGACACCTCCTCCCAGCCACGTACAAGTCCACTGGCTTGTTGGGACTGTACATCATCCCTAAAAGACTGCTGCTGCTGATGCTGAGTGCCAGGCTCCACCTCCATGCTCACACAATCCTCCTCCTCCTCCTCCTCCTCCTCATCCTCTTCCTGTGTGATGGGTGGGACAGAAGGAACACTGTCCGGATAAAGGGGGCCTTGAGAGGCAAGGAAGTCCTCCTCTTCCTGCCTCTGTTCTGCCTCAAGTGCCCTGTCCATTATCCCACGCAGCGTATGCTCCAACAGGTGGACAAGAGGGACAGTGTCACTGATGCATGCACTGTCACTGCTCACCATCCTCGTGGCCTCCTCAAATGGTGAGAGGACAGTGCATGCATCCCTGATCATGCTCCACTGACGTGGGGAAAAAAACCCAAGCTCCCCTGACCCTGTCCTGGTGCCGTAGTCGCAAAGGTACTCATTGATGGCCCTCTGCTGCGTGTGCAGTCGCTGCAGCATGGCCAACGTTGAGTTCCACCTGGTGGGCATGTCAGATATTAGGCGGTTCTTGGGCAGGTTCAGCTCCTTTTGCAGCTCAGTCAGCCGAGCACTGGCATTATAAGATCGGCGGAAATGCACACAGACTTTCCTGGCCTGCCTCAGGACATCCTGTAAGCCTGGGAACCTGCCCAAGAACCGCTGCACCACCAGGTTGAGGACGTGAGCCATGCAGGGCACATGGGTGAGCTGCCCCTGTCGCAGGGCGGAGAGGAGGTTGGTGCCATTGTCAGAAACGACCATTCCTGGCTTAAGCTGACGTGGCGTCAACCACCTCTCGGCCTGCCCCTGCAGAGCTGCCAGAACCTCTGGCCCAGTGTGGCTCCTGTCCCCCAAACACACCAGCGCAAGCACGGCATGGCATCTTTTTGCCTGCGTACTTGCGTAGCCCCTTGTACGCCTACGGAGCACCGCTGGTTCCAAGGACAGAGCACTGGAGGAAGAAGAAGAGGAGGGGGTGGAGGAGAGAGGTGTGTCACAACCAGTAGCAGTAGTCGCGTTTTGGAGGCGTGGTGGCGGAACAACCTCCAACACTACTGCACCTTGTCCTGCATCCCTCCCAGCTGCCAATAGAGTGACCCAATGGGCCGTGAAAGAAAGGTACCGTCCCTGTCCATGCCTGCTGGACCATGAGTCAGCGGTAATATGCACCTTACCGCTGACCGCCCTGTCCAGCGAGGCATGGACATTGCCCTCCACATGCCGGTAGAGAGACGGAATCGCCTTCCGCGAGAAAAAGTGGCGTTTGGGAACCTGCCACTGAGGAACCGCACATTGAACAAACTCACGGAAGGGGGCCGAGTCTACCAACTGAAAAGGCAGCAGTTGAAGTGCTAGCAATTTAGCAAGGCTAGCATTCAACCGCTGGGCATGTGGATGGCTGGGAGTGTACTTCTTTCTACGGTCCAGCAGCTGGGGCAGGGAAATTTGCCTGCTGCATTCGGACGTCGGTGTACTGCAAGTACTTGGTTGTGACACACCGAATTCTACACCTTCAGTCCTCTCAGAGCAGCTTTCAGAGAGGACTGAAGGTGTAGTGGGGATGGAGATCCCAGCTGAGGAGGAGCAAGGAGAGGTCCGCTTAGTTCTTTGGTGTGGGTCTTTTATGTGTGCCTGCCAACGAGCTGCATGGCAGGTCGCCATATGTCTGGTCATGCTTGTCGTGCCCAAGCGGCTGATGTTTTGGCCACGCGAGATACGCTTGAGACAAATATTGCAAATAGCAGTGGTGCGATCTGCTGCACTCGTCTCAAAAAAGGCCCACACCAAAGAACTTTTCTGATAACGTGCAGAGGCAGCGCCCTGCACAGGCGGAGCTCTGCGGTGTTGTACAGTTGCTGTGCTGGCCTCTACCTGGCCTCCAGGGGGCATCCTGCCTCGTTGGACATGTGACGCCGCATCCTCCTCCTCCTCGTCCTCCTCCTCATCCTCTCTCCCTTGAGGCACCCACGTGGAGTCAGTGACCTCATCATCCCCTCCCTCTTCACCACTAGAGCAAACCTGGCAGTAAGCTGCAGCTGGTGGAACTGTACTGCCAGATTCCTCAAGCTGGGTATCGTCATCCGAGCCTTCGAATCGTTGGGCATCCTCCTGGAGCATGTACCCAACACTGTGCTCAAAGAGTTCGGGGGACTCCTCAGGAGGACATGGTGGGTCTAGGGAAGGGGTGGCTGATGATGCTCTGTCAGTACCCTGAGCCTGGGTGAGAGAGGATGAGGAGGATGAGGAGGGCTTGGTCATCCATTCTACCAAGCCTTCAGCATGATGCGGCTCCACATGTCCAGCTGCCGAAAACAAAGACGCGCGTGTCCCATGGCCACGTGCTGATGACGATGCACGACCACGTCCACGTCCACGGCCACGTCCACTAGAAACAGAGACTGTCTGCCCTGTGTTCTTGGCTCTGCACGCTCTGCCTCCCCTTGGCGGTCTTCCAGCCATTGTAGTCGGTAGTCCTGTGGGTGCTGCTGAGAAGAAAATATAGGAGCTCTGTGTGATGCCACTAACACACTAGAAGTCCTATAGGTGCTTCTGCAAAGAAAATATAGGAGCTCTGTGTGATGCCACTAACACACTAGAAGTCCTGTGGGTGCTGCTGAGAAGAAAATATAGGAGCTCTGTGTGATGCCACTAACACACTAGAAGTCCTATGGGTGCTTCTGCAAAGAAAATATAGGAGCTCTGTGTGATGCCACTAACACACTAGAAGTCCTGTGGGTGCTGCTGAGAAGAATATATAGGAGCTCTGTGTGATGCCACTAACACACTAGAAGTCCTGTGGGTGCTGCTGAGAAGAAAATATAGGAGCTCTGTGTGATGCCACTAACACACTAGAAGTCCTATGGGTGCTTCTGCAAAGAAAATATAGGAGCTCTGTGTGATGCCACTAACACACTAGAAGTCCTGTGGGTGCTGCTGAGAAGAAAATATAGGAGCTCTGTGTGATGCCACTAACACACTAGAAGTCCTATAGGTGCTTCTGCAAAGAAAATATAGGAGCTCTGTGTGATGCCACTAAACACACTAGAAGTCCTGTGGGTGCTGCTGAGAAGAAAATATAGGAGCTCTGTGTGATGCCACTAACACACTAGAAGTCCTGTGGGTGCTTCTGCAAAGAAAATAGAGGAGCTCTGTGTGATGCCACTAACACACTAGAAGTCCTATAGGTGCTTCTGCAAAGAAAATATAGGAGCTCTGTGTGATGCCACTAACACACTAGAAGTCCTGTGGGTGCTGCTGAGAAGAATATATAGGAGCTCTGTGTGATGCCACTAACACACTAGAAGTCCTATGGGTGCTTCTGCAAAGAAAATAGAGGAGCTCTGTGTGATGCCACTAACACACTAGAAGTCCTGTGGGTGCTTCTGCAAAGAAAATAGAGGAGCTCTGTGTGATGCCACTAACACACTAGAAGTCCTATAGGTGCTTCTGCAAAGAAAATATAGGAGCTCTGTGTGATGCCACTAACACACTAGAAGTCCTGTGGGTGCTGCTGAGAAGAATATATAGGAGCTCTGTGTGATGCCACTAACACACTAGAAGTCCTATGGGTGCTTCTGCAAAGAAAATAGAGGAGCTCTGTGTGATGCCACTAACACACTAGAAGTCCTGTGGGTGCTTCTGCAAAGAAAATAGAGGAGCTCTGTGTGATGCCACTAACACACTAGAAGTCCTGTGGGTGCTGCTGAGAAGAATATATAGGAGCTCTGTGTGATGCCACTAACACACTAGAAGTCCTATGGGTGCTTCTGCAAAGAAAATAGAGGAGCTCTGTGTGATGCCACTAACACACTAGAAGTCCTGTGGGTGCTTCTGCAAAGAAAATAGAGGAGCTCTGTGTGATGCCACTAAACACACTAGAAGTCCTGTGGGTGCTTCTGCAAAGAAAATAGAGGAGCTCTGTGTGATGCCACTAACACACTAGAAGTCCTATGGGTGCTTCTGCAAAGAAAATAGAGGAGCTCTGTGTGATGCCACTAACACACTAGAAGTCCTGTGGGTGCTTCTGCAAAGAAAATAGAGGAGCTCTGTGTGATGCCACTAACACACTAGAAGTCCTGTGGGTGCTTCTGCAAAGAAAATAGAGGAGCTCTGTGTGATGCCACTAACACACTAGAAGTCCTGTGGGTGCTTCTGCAAAGAAAATAGAGGAGCTCTGTGTGATGCCACTAACACACTAGAAGTCCTGTGGGTGCTGCTGAGAAGAATATATAGGAGCTCTGTGTGATGCCACTAACACACTAGAAGTCCTGTGGGTGCTTATGCAAAGAAAATAGAGGAGCTCTGTGTGATGGGACTAACACACTTCAAGTCCTATAGGTGCTTCTGGGAAGAAAATATTGCTCTGTGTGTGTAATGGGACTAACACACTTCAAGTCCTATAGGTGCTTCTGGGAAGAAAATATAGCTCTGTGTGTGTAATGGGACTAACACACTTCAAGTCCTATAGGTGCCTCTGGGAACAAAATATAGGAGCTCTGCCTGCCTGCCACGAACACACTACAAGTCCTATAGGTGCTTCTGGTAACAAAATATAGGAGCTCTGCCTGCCTGCCACTAACACACTACAAGTCCTATAGGTGCTTCTGGGAAGAAAATATAGCTCTGTGTGTGTAATGGGACTAACACACTTCAAGTCCTATAAGTGCTTCTGGGAACAAAATATAGGAGCTCTGCCTGCCTGCCACGAACACACTACAAGTCCTATAGGTGCTTCTGGGAAGAAAATATAGCTCTGTGTGTGTAATGGGACTAACACACTTCAAGTCCTATAGGTGCTTCTGGGAACAAAGTATAGCTCTTTGTGTGTAATGGGACTAACACACTTCAAGTCCTATAGGTGCTTCTGGGAAGAAAATATAGCTCTGTGTGTGTGATGGGACTAACACACTTCAAGTCCTATAGGTGCTTCTGGGAACAAAATATAGCTCTGTGTGTGTAATGGGACTAACACACTTCAAGTCCTATAGGTGCTTCTGGGAACAAAATATAGCTCTGTGTGTGTGATGGGACTAACACACTTCAAGTCCTATAGGTGCTTCTGGGAAGAAAATATAGCTCTGTGTGTGTAATGGGACTAACACACTTCAAGTCCTATAGGTGCTTCTGGGAAGAAAATATAGCTCTGTGTGTGTAATGGGACTAACACACTTCAAGTCCTATAGGTGCTTCTGGGAAGAAAATATAGCTCTGTGTGTGTAATGGGACTAACACACTTCAAGTCCTATAGGTGCTTCTGGGAAGAAAATATAGCTCTGTGTGTGTGATGGGACTAACACACTTCAAGTCCTATAGGTGCTTCTGGGAACAAAATATAGCTCTGTGTGTGTAATGGGACTAACACACTTCAAGTCCTATAGGTGCTTCTGGGAAGAAAATATAGCTCTGTGTGTGTAATGGGACTAACACACTTCAAGTCCTATAGGTGCTTCTGGGAAGAAAATATAGCTCTGTGTGTGTAATGGGACTAACACACTTCAAGTCCTATAGGTGCTTCTGGGAACAAAATATAGCTCTGTGTGTGTGATGGGACTAACACACTTCAAGTCCTATAGGTGCTTCTGGGAAGAAAATATAGCTCTGTGTGTGTAATGGGACTAACACACTACAAGTCCTATAGGTGCTTCTGGGAAGAAAATATAGCTCTGTGTGTGTAATGGGACTAACACACTTCAAGTCCTATAGGTGCTTCTGGGAAGAAAATATAGCTCTGTGTGTGTGATGGGACTAACACACTTCAAGTCCTATAGGTGCTTCTGGGAACAAAATATAGCTCTGTGTGTGTAATGGGACTAACACACTTCAAGTCCTATAGGTGCTTCTGGGAACAAAAATATAGCTCTGTGTGTGTGATGGGACTAACACACTTCAAGTCCTATAGGTGCTTCTGGGAACAAAATATAGCTCTGTGTGTGTAATGGGACTAACACACTTCAAGTCCTATAGGTGCTTCTGGGAACAAAATATAGCTCTGTGTGTGTGATGGGACTAACACACTTCAAGTCCTATAGGTGCTTCTGGGAACAAAATATAGCTCTGTGTGTGTAATGGGACTAACACACTTCAAGTCCTATAGGTGCTTCTGGGAAGAAAATATAGCTCTGTGTGTGTAATGGGACTAACACACTTCAAGTCCTATAGGTGCTTCTGGGAAGAAAATATAGCTCTGTGTGTGTAATGGGACTAACACACTTCAAGTCCTATAGGTGCTTCTGGGAAGAAAATATAGCTCTGTGTGTGTAATGGGACTAACACACTTCAAGTCCTATAGGTGCTTCTGGGAAGAAAATATAGCTCTGTGTGTGTAATGGGACTAACACACTTCAAGTCCTATAGGTGCTTCTGGGAACAAAGTATAGCTCTTTGTGTGTAATGGGACTAACACACTTCAAGTCCTATAGGTGCTTCTGGGAAGAAAATATAGCTCTGTGTGTGTGATGGGACTAACACACTTCAAGTCCTATAGGTGCTTCTGGGAACAAAATATAGGAGCTCTGCCTGCCTGCCACGAACACACTACAAGTCCTATAGGTGCTTCTGGTAACAAAATATAGGAGCTCTGCCTGCCTGCCACTAACACACTACAAGTCCTATAGGTGCTTCTGGTAACAAAATATAGGAGCTCTGCCTGCCTGTCACTAACACACTACAAGTCCTATAGGTGCTTCTGGTAACAAAATATAGGAGCTCTGCCTGCCTGCCACTAACACACTACAAGTCCTATAGGTGCTTCTGGTAACAAAATATAGGAGCTCTGCCTGCCTGCCACGAACACACTACAAGTCCTATAGGTGCTTCTGGTAACAAAATATAGGAGCTCTGCCTGCCTGCCACGAGCACACTACAAGCCCCTCTTTGTCAATCAATCTTTGTAACTGAATCTATCTAACTCAATCTCTGCAAGTGAATCTCTCTCTCTATCTATCTAAATGCAGCAGAGTGTCACAGGAACAGCCTGCTCAATCTGCGCCGGAACAGCATGTGACCGGCGCAGACGGCGTGGCGGCGTTTTATAGGGGGGGGGCGTGTACTACAGCCCCTGAGCTGTAATTGGCTACAGGCGTCCTGCCTGTAGCCAATTATGGCTCTTCGAGTTTCCGGGGCTGTGATTGGCCAAGCATGCGGGGTCACAGTGCATGCTTGGCCAATCATCAGCCAGCAATGCACTGCGTCGGCCGCGCCGGCCGCAATGCATTGCGGGGCCGCTCGCATCACACGAACGTGATGCGAGCGGCCAAAATAGTTCTGGGCTCGCCGAGCGAGCGAACGCCCGGTGCTCGATGCGAACGTGGGTTCGCATCGAGCACCGGGCCCATCCTTACTGTACAGTATTATGTTGTATCTTAAATGTTCCTTTTACTTGCGGTTACAGTAATTGTCAGGTGCCTTTCAGAAAGTTAACTACGGTACACCTTGTTATCTTTAAATGAAACTCCTCTTCACTTAAACCAATTCCTACTGGGACATTCCTCTAGGTTAAAGGGTAGCACCACTTCCATTATTTTTCTTTGATATTAGATCTCCTCAGAGCTGCAAAATGTTCAGTTTTTTTGTTCAAAATAAGCACTGACTTGCAGTCTGTCTTACGTCTGCATACTCCATTATGTTACTATTATTTTTTGTGCCACACTTTCATTGTCTGTATTAGGTAATATATTATGTTAGATATAAAAAAGAATCTGTAATGAAAACCAGCAGGGTAAAATTTTCACATTATTCCTGTGTTTGATTATTAGAACCTGATTATTAGAAGGAGTTTATAATTGCATTTTGCATATTTCAGTTGTATAGGCATAATGATACACTATAGCAAGCCTACAGTTAAGGTAGTAGCAAATTTTATATATGTTGTGTTAAACTCTCTCCAGTATCTTCTGGCTCGCACAGTAATGGATGAGGGTGCACATTGTGTTTTTGATGCAAATTCTTATATCAGTCACTAAGGAGACTGCAAACTGGGCTCATGCTTGGAGATGCTACAAGACCACAAAGACAGAAAGGGCCCGAGTCCAAACAGGATGATCTCACACAGCCTACAAATAAAAACAGGGGGTGAGTGGGGACACAGTGGGGCCATTTGGTGAGTGGGGACACATGTAGGCGTGGCGTTTCTGCACCTGAAAAGTCCTGGATAGTCTGTGATCCATTGCACTTCAAACGTTTTTTTTTTTCCATTGCAGATCAGAACATTCAGCACATTTATTTGGACTTTATTTACATGTTTTTTGCTTTGTATATTCACATCTAAACTCATCCACATTTGGTTACACATTGTTTATTAACATTTGCGAGCGCCACATTTTCATAATTTTACATTTCTAGTGAGTAGCACTTTCTGTGTGGCAGCTGCTTTAGTTTTCTTTTTCACAGTTTTTTCACCATTCAGCGCGAGTTTAAATTTTATATTATTCACTACCCACTAATTAACCTGCCTAAGCTATCTCCACTCCAACACACTACATATGGCTGCCATGTAAGAGCCCTATATAGCGTGGGGTGTGGACTTAGCCCCTAAGCCATGATTGGTCAAAGGCACCCTGCCTTTGGCCCATCATAGCTCTCAGAGCACATTGCGCTGTGGTTTGCCAATGCATGCAGGTTAGGTGCATGCTTTGGCCAATCAGCAGCTATCAAGGCACTGCGGTCTCGCAGTGCATTATGGGGCGTTCCGCCACTGGCAAACTTGCTGCGAACGCCCCATATGTTCGTTTGTTCTATAAAAAAAACACTCGAACACTGTACTAGGCTTTAGTCAATATGCTTGGTTTCACTCAGGCCATACTCAGGCAGCAAGCAATAAAGCTGAAGTCTGTAATTTTAAATCTGCTACTTACATAACTCACTTCACAGGCTCAGTGAAAATTAAATAATCTCATTGCATGCTGGGGGATTGTGGGCAGGGGACAGGATGGGAGGTGGATCCTATACAGCCTCTATATTTTTCATGCAGGTGAAAGTGGTGCTTGAAGAGGTACCTGCTGGGTACTGGGAGCTGCTCATTTAGTCGGGTGCATCTACAGCGAGGCCATCCAATGTTTTTTTTTTTAAAACAATTTCTCATGTCTTTCAGGTACTTTCCCAGACTGGAAAAATCAAACAGCTGAAAATTTTTACAAACTGACCAAAAAAAGATGGTTGGGCAGCTTTGGCTCCGAGCAGGACATCAGGCTCATTCATATTATCTTTAATTGTATTGATCTGAATAGATTTATATAAACTGTCATTTTGTGTCATTTCAAAAATGTTAAACAAATAGTAAACAGTGCACCAATATAATTTGCAATAGACACCAGCTTGCCTGAGTTATAGTGCACAGGCTGCTGAAAATAAGCCCTTACCCAGAAGCCTCTGCAATATGTTCATTCTGCCGGCAGAGGAAAGAAGATGCATACCCAGACAGTAGTCTGCACTTTTTTAGGCCCGAGATCTTCACCATTCTATTGTGTAAGTTATGCCTCAGAGTGAATTCCCCATCAGCAGTTTAGAAGCCATTGTGATTATATTTCTGGAGCTTTTCTCACAACACGTGTCAAATATCTTTTTCTTGTACTGCATTATTCGGTTAACATTTGAAAGAAAACGAATATAGGACAGTTAATTGATGTTGTTTCCAGAAAAATTCAACATTGTTTTAAAAAATTAAATGTGTGTGCAAGTTTTTAAATAACTCTGGTATACTGCCAGTTGTTCTATCTGAATGGGATTTACAAGCTGAAAAGAGCTGAGGACCTCTGTTCTGCAATAAAAGGGGTGAAGTAAAACGAAACATCTGCTTTACAGAGAGTTGGATAGATGAACTGGGCTTAGAGCCAGATTTATCATTAGGCACAGCAGTTTTGTGCCTATAGTTGGAAAAAAACATGGCTTTTCCTTGTATAATAATCAGCCACACATCCTTCTCCATTATTAGTAGATGCACAAGAATTCCACATACAGTATGTATGCCTATTTACACATTGATCCTAATTTACTAAAGGTGGAGTGCATGTTCACTTTTAACGTGAATTTTCACTAATCTAAGTGAATGATGTTAAAAAAGTGAAGAACTTCACCTCATTTACCACAAAGGGAAAATGTATTTGTTCTGCACTGCTTAGTTTATTTTTCTTTCAAATAATTCAGTTGGGTGCTGCAATCAAAAGGCAGCTAAAATAACTAATGGTCCCTAACAAGTAATCTTGTGCTCTGAGCACCCCAAAGTAAAAGAAAAACCCTGTTTTTTTTTCCACTGGCCATTTTCTAAGTATTTATACACAGTAAACAGTTTTGTTATACCTACTTGGCATTGCAAGCCTTATTGACAGGATATATTTTGCGAGTAAATTCAAAAGGATCCTGTAACTTGGCTAGCAATTTGTTTTCCTTAGTTGGTAGAAACAACAACATCTTCTAAGCTACGTTCCCCTGACTTACAGTCATATTATATCATGCTAACTCAGTTATTCCTGACAATTTCTCATGCATATTAGTAAAGTACATCACATGTTCCATCTCTAAATTACCAACAATTCCAATTCTCTTTGATTATGTCCAGAATATCTCTTGCTTGTCTAACATCTGAGTTCCCAACTATGTGACATATATAACTTGGAGGTAGCTCCTTTCTCCTTAAAGTGTATTTCCACTTTTGCAGTCAAATTGAAGAAACCTCATTATACGGTTAGTATGTGTTCATATTCACACAGCAAATAAAAAAAGAAAGGATTTCTTACCTTTTTGATGTTTCTGAGGGAAGGTGTCATGGCTGACTGCAAGTATTTCTCAGCTAAGATGATCTGTACCAATAGCTGGTACAGCAACATACCAGAAGCTTAACCTCCCTGGCGGTATTCCCGAGTCAGGCTCAGGGTGGAATTTCAGTACCATTAGCGGTAACCCCCGAGCCAGACTCAGGATTTCATTGCAGGATACAGGGAAAGTTACTTACCTTGCCCCCTGGATCCTGCGATTTCTCCCCGCGGTGTGTGCGAGCTGTCTCCTCGCTCGATTCACACAGTGCCGAGTGCCGCTGAGCCCCGATCCCTGCGACGTTGCGACGCACAGGAGCGGTGATCGGTGCCATATTCAAAAAAGTAAAAACACAGTACACATACTGTACACTGTAATCTTACAGATTACAGTACTGTATAAAGAAAATTACACATCCCCTTTGTCCCTAGTGGTCTGTCCAGTGCCCTGCATGTACTTTTATATTATAAATACTGTTTTTTCTGCCTGGAATTTGGAGATTGTCCATAGCAACCAAAAAGTGTCCCTTTATGTCAAAAGTGGTTTTAGACCAGCTAGAAAACAGCGATAATAAATTTGAATCACTTGCAGAATTGAGCGATAGTGATTTGTGGGGAAATTTGTCATCAAACACTAAATCTAATGACAGCGACAATTCTGCAAATGTCAGTGTTTTTGATTTGATTACATTACATTATTGAATAATTTTTATTATTATTATTATTTATTTATTTATTATAATTATTTATAGCTATTTATTATGTTGAAGCCACAATGTTCCACCAAGGCACCTCGGTAAAGTGTGTTCCCTAACCCTGAACCAACTGAGTGACCATCTTGATGAAAGCTATTGCTTCAGCTTACATTCACTTAAAAAAGCTTATTGCATATGCAGTGGTGGGATTCATCACTTATACAAGCATGACTGAATGTTGATCTTGGAGAATGAAGAGGCATAATGTTAGGGCTACTTCCATTGCATGTCTGCTAAGGAAGATAAATTAGATGAGGTTGCAGCTATATTTCATAGCAAAGTTTCTTCTTCTACGACTGTTATTGTACCTCCCCTGCTAGAAGATGTATTGCCTTTTCTGCCTTTTGTAAAGCCCAAGTCTAAGCCTGAAACTTCTAACTAGCGATGAGTGAACCAAGCAAGGTTTGGTTCACTAGAAGTTCACCAAATGCTTGGAAATCCACAAACCCTGAGTATAGCACCTGAACCCCATTGAAGTCTATGTGACCTGAATCTTGAATATTTTTCTGGTCTTTTTCAAGGGCAATTTTCAAGCTTGTGGTAAAAAAGGGGAATAAGTAGCTGGGGGTCATGTACCAATGCAACAAAAATCTTAATTAAACTTGAAGGGAAACATTAATAAAAAATATTTGCCTCACACTTGTACATGCAGTATGACACCTGTAAAGCCCCATACACACGGTCGGATTTTCCGATGGATTCTGTCCTATCAGACAATGTTGTCGGAAATTCCGACCGTGTGTAGGCACCATCGGACAGTTTCCATCGGATTGTCCGACAGACAAAGTCCTATCTCCTGCTGGATAGATTTTTTGACAACAAAGTCCGATCACACCAAATCCGATCGTGTGTAGCGAATTCCGACGGACAAAGTGCTACACATGCTCAGATCACATTACAAGACCAAAGCTATTGGCTACTAGCCTCTACGTAGTCCCGTCGTAGGCAACAAACGTCACCACGTTCAGAATGATCGGATTTTCCGACAACTTTGTCCGACCGTGTGTACGCAAAACCAACATCGGACAAAGTACGACGGACATGATCCGACGGACCTGGTCCTCGGATAATCCGAGCGTGTGTATGGGGCTTTAGATGTACTCCAACAAAGTGATTAAAAACCAAAAAAACTCCAAATTATATTTTCAATCCCCAGCCTTCTTATGTTTGGAATTGGAAATAACAGTCCCAGGGCATCCCAGGTGACATCGCTGAACACATATGGTCATGATCATTTTTGGACAATGATGTCAGCCAGATTCTCTGATACTACTGTTTACATGTTAGCAGTGTTGGAGAGGTATTATTTGCATAGCGAGTCTAGTAGGAGAGGATTATTGCGTGAGTCACGCATCATGATTGACACATGGATCTTTAAAGCTGAATGATGAGATTGTTGAATTTACAACATGGCACATTTTCAAAAATGTTTTGTAAATTCTTTATTTAGGTGTTTGTGTTTTATTTACTATTTACATTTATTTCCTCTCCCACATTACTGATCCCCAGGAAAAACCTCCAACCAGTAAAAAAAAAAACCCTCCCTCAGCAAATCCTCCTTTTCCTCAACAAATTCCTGTGGGCATCTGTGGGGGACTTATCATAAACTAGAAGCCTCCTTTTAAACAACGGGATATTTAGATATCACCCCCACTTCCATATAAATGTGTAAGGGCTACATAGTACCCCTGGTTACTCATTCACAAAAAAGATATATAATAAATAAACACACAACATAAAATCCTTTATTAAAAAAAAATATATATATATCCTATCATGTCCAAAAAATATTATCCCACAATGTACATAAGATAGTGCCAGATGTTGTCTATAAATAAATGTCCCACGATGACCAAAAGTGATCACCATGAAGTAAAAGTCCAACAACAAACTTCTTCTGATACTCAATAATGAAGGACATCTTCCTGAACAAGTGCTGAATGTGAACAATCTTGTGGACTTCGTGAGCAAATACAGAAAACACTACTCACAGCGCGACCCCTTTAAGTTATTGATTGGTTGTTATTAATGTCTAGCTTATTTCATATGTTGTGTTTTCAGTAGTTTGAGGTTTATGCCTTTTAGTAGCAGCAGCAAACCCATATTCGGATGAATATTGTATATACACATAAGCTACCAAGGGTGGTTCATTTTTCAGTTTGACACAACTACTTGCAGTGATTGGACCTGATTCTGCTAGCACTGTGTTTTTTGGGGTCACTAGTATAGTTTTAATCATGATCAAGATACTAATCTATACAGACACTCTGCAATACTCTGCTTGTCAGACGTGCTGTCAGCAGCTCCGTCAGATGCTCCGGCCTTTCAGGCCCTCCAGCTCTCCCTGGATCCCCAGCAGCCGTGAACAGGGATCCAGTCAACCCCCCCCCAGGCACGGGGAATAGGTACGCGACCCCCTCGGCCCCCATATGATCACCTACCTCCACATTGGGCCACCCGTTTCTGCCACCATCTGCCATCCGTCACCGCCGCCGCCACCACAGACCTCCAGGCAGGCTCTCAGGAAACACTGCGGCTTTGGCCTAGTCCGGCTGGCACCGGATCACCGCACGTCGGCCAGCAACTCGCCCCTTATTCAGGTCAGTTCAGGCCCAGGTACCCACGCCAACCAGACCCCCCCATCCGCGATCGCTGCCACACCTGCTGGGAAGCCAAGATCAGGCCAGCCCGTGGCTCTGGCCTAGCCCGGCGGCCATCTTGGTACACCCAGTCCAGCCAGATACAGCACAGGACATCCCCAGGACCCCCCTTCAGATACAAACGGGACCTGCTTTCATTCCTGGTCAATCACCTTGGTGGGCAACATCCACAGCCACTGTCGCCTCTGCTCTAGCTAGCTAGACGAGGAAAAAAGCGGCTGCGGCTGAGACCTAGCCCACGCCAGTCACCTCCCAGCTTACCCTTACCTCCTTTCTGCATGCCAGCTTGCCCTTCCCGTCTCAGAACACCACTGCCCTAGCAACCGGACCTCACCGCAGAGGCACCAGGCCGCACAGCAACCCCCTCCGGGATTATCTCCAATCAGGTAAGCCCTTGGGACCCCCCTCTCCCCCCCCCCCACTAGCAGTTGATCCAGGGCCCTTAGGTCTGAATGCTTCGGGGGTCAGGAAGGAATTTTTTCCCCTAATGAGCAATTGGCAGGCACAGCTAGTGATAAGATATATAAAAGGGCGTGATAGAGATCTTAAAACGCATAAATAGTGCATCCAAAAAAATGTGAAAGAGGGAGTGATCCAAACGGATAAAAACAATATATCATATAAGTGATATGAAAGGTTAGATAATATATAGTGCAAAGGAGCAGTGGAGACTAAAAAGTCTCATAACGAAAAATAGTAGCGAATCCGTGCAAACTAAATCAAAAATTGAGAACTGGAGTGAAAGAAATGGTGGGTGGCGATTAATAAATCGCAGAGTATAAAAGTCCAAATAAAGAGTCCATATATGGCATATATGCAGGGTGATTATAATATCTTCTATCCAACAGGTGGCAGGCTATCAGTGCTGAGGTTTCCAATGGTGATCGGGGATAATCTATAGATCCTGTGCAGTGTTCTGTGTATTTCTCTCGTGAAATCCTAAAGGGGGTGCGAGTGGCCCCTTACCTTACAGCTGTAAGGTTACAGCAATGTAATCTGGGTCTTTGTGGTCATGGGAGACCGTCCTCCCTGGGATGTCTTTCCGGTTTACACAATGATTTATCCCTTTCAGCTTTCCTCCTTAGTCCAGGCAGGGGCAGGTGGGGGGGGGGGGGGGGGGTGGGGGGGGCTTTTCACCTCAATGTGCACATAAAATAAGATAGCCTCATAGTGTAGTATGTAAAGCTTTAAAAGGTATTTTATTACAGTTGAAACAAATAAACAGAAAAAAATGGGTACTCACATTCAGCAAATGAATACAGGGGTATAAACGAGCCTCGAGCTCGTCGGCGTCACTTCCGGTAAGGTCACGTGTCCCGACGCGTGTTCGTCACTTGTCACGTGACTTCATCAGGGGTGTCTAGTGTCCCTACCGAGGTCTTTAAATAGGCCATGTAAAAGCCAATTAGCGGCCATTTTGCAGTAGCGCCGATCGCCGGAAATGGTCACAGATACGTCGCCGGAAGTGGAACGGCGGCCATTTTCTTGGTAGTTAGGCCGCCCAAGGTAAATATAATGAAGTGTCAGCAGGGTATGTAACGACGAAAACCGGAAGTGGTCACGGTTACCTCTGACTAGTAAATAAATGCATGGCAACTATAGATAAATGCAAATAAATAAAACGAGGGTTGGTTGAGAAAAATTATCATAATAAAAACGCCGGTGTCAGTATGTGTCCATTGTATTAAAACAATAAGGGGAAGTTCATCTTGATAAAACGGCATAGTAAAACAAAGTATATATATATATAAAATATATATATAAAAATATGGTATAAAATATGGTAAAAATACCGGGGAAGTTCATCTTGATAAAACGTATAAAGGGGCATAGTAAAACAAAGTATATATATATATAAAATATATATATATAAAAATGTGGTATAAAATATGATAAAAATACCGGAAATGACGTCAAAGAGATACATAAAATGCATAATTAAAGTAGTTCATGATAATATAACTTGCGAGTAGGACAACAGGGTAATATAGTGTAAATAAGAGAGGGTGAGAGACCTCCAGGGTGCAGACATATTCCAGGGTATGGTAATAAAAAAGCAATGGTCTAAAGGAAGGGGGACCAAATGTAGGAGGGATGGATAATGGACTCAATAAGAATGGTCTTATATAAAATAGTATAGAATGTCTAAAAAATATTTTTTTAAAATAATTAGAAAAATCTTTGTTTTAAAAATCACTGAGGAAACAGTTGAGGTCAAATTCTACATTTAGGCCATGTGGCGTGAGGGTATTTAGGGTGAAGATCCATTTCGATTCGAGTTGACTTAGGGTCCTCACCTTATGTCCTCCCCTCCAGTGTTTAATGTAGGGCTCAATGCCCCAGAATTTTAAATGTGAGGGGTCTTTGTTGTGGTGTATGGCAAAGTTTGGACACATTATGTTTATCAAATCCCTTTTTGATGTTCCGAACATGTTCTTTTATTCTAACTCTCAGCAGCCTCTTAGTGCGGCCTACGTACTGGAGTCCGCAGCTACATTCGAGTACGTATACTGCACCCATTGTGTTGCAACAAACGAAGTTTTTAATTTTATGATTGGTGCCAGTGCTGTATGATACAAAATCTTTCCGTTTTTTCTACTGGTCGTTTGGTTGTTGTGCACGCATAGCAGCGTTTGCACGGGTAGAAACCCTCTCCTGTAAAAAAAGTGAATCCTTTGCTCGGGGGGTCTGGAATGTTTTTTACCACCTTGTCTCTGATTGTTGGGGCTCTCCTGTATACAAATTTTGGATGGTTTGGGAGAATTTCTTTTAAGCGTATGTCTGCTTGTAGAATGTTCCAGTTGCGTCTTATAATTTTCTCTATTTGCTTGTGTTGTGCACTGTAGTCTAAGATAATGGGCACAGTGTCTTGCCAGATCTTTTCTTTGGGTTTGTCCATAATAAGATCATTCCTCTCCATTGTTTCTATTTCAGCTATATTTCTGTCTAGCATTTTGTTGCAGTAGCCTTTTTCAATGAATCTCATTTTCATATTTCTTGCTTGGTTCAGGAAGACGTCATTTTCTGTACAGTTACGTCTAAGGCGCATGAGTTGGCCCTTAGGGATATTATATATCCAATTTTTATGATGGCACGTGTCGACCGGTAAATAACTGTTCCGGTCTACATCTTTGAAATGTGTCTTTGACACTATTTTCCATTTTGCTGTCCTATTTCCAAATCCAGAAATGTGATCTGTTTATCGCTGATGTCCCATGAAAGTGTTATATTCCGATCATTTTTGTTTAAATTTACTAGGAAGTTGGTTAATTTACTCAGATCACCTTTCCATAAAATAAACACATCATCAATGTAACGGCGATATATCTGGAGCTCTTCTGGTCTGTTTGTAAATACTGATTCATCTTCCCATTTTGCCATGAAAAGGCCTGCTACGCTGGGGGCAAACTTAGCCCCCATTGCTACTCCTGTACGCTGATGGTAATGATTGCGGTTGAACCAGAAGTAGCTATTTTTCAGACAGAAATCCAAGCTCTTCACTAGGTACTTTCTCTGTATGCATGGAAGTTTTGTGTGTCTCCTAAGTCCCCATTTGATGGCTTCACAAGCCTGGTGGTGTAGAATAACTGTATATAGTGACGAAACGTCCGCTGTTGCTAACAGCCAAGGTCCTCCATCTAATGGTGTGTCATTTAATATTTGTAGAATTTGTTTCGTATCTCGTAGGTATGCTGTTGTGTTCTGTACTGCCGGCTGGAGAAAGAAGTCGATGTATTCCCCCATCCTAGATGTCAGTGAGTCAATTCCATTGACTATGGGTCTTGGAGGGGGGTTGATCTTATCCTTATGGATTTTAGGGAGAATGTAGATAATGGGGGTCCTGCATGCCTCTGGTATCAAATACCTTGCTTCCTTTTTGTTTAGGCTGTTTTTCTTGAGTCCCAGGTGTACGATTTGGTTTAGCGCTTTTCTGCATTTAAAAACTGGGTTTCCTAAGAGACGTGTATATGTTTCTTCATCCTGTAGGAGGGATTTTACACTTGTGTTGTATTGTTCTCTGGTGAGGATAACAATACCCCCTCCCTTGTCTGCCGGGCAGTTCTCCATTTTTTGATTTAGTTCGCACGGATCCGCTACTATTTTATTTTTCGTTATGAGACTCTTTAGTCTCCACTGCTCCTTTGCACTATATATTATCTAACCTTTCATATCACTTATATGATATATTGTTTTTATCCGTTTGGATCACTCCCTCTTTCACATTTTTTGGATGCACTATTTATGCGTTTTAAGATCTCTATCACGCCCTTTTATATATCTTATCACAGCTTTACTTATTGGATGCAATGTTATTTAGTTACACCATGCGATTTTTTATGATGCATTTTTAACCTGGATTGCTTTTATCACACGATTTTATCACACCAGTGTATGCACTTTTGCTTGTTTTATTTTATGCCATATTATTTACCCGGAGTTTTTATTGGCTATTTATGTCTATGACCTGCTATCTTCTGTCTTTTAATATTTAGTTAATTTTGCGCGCCACTACCTCTTCTCTTTTAGGCACAGCTAGGGGTTTTTCGCCTTCCTCTGGATCAACGGGAGGGCGGTAGGTTTAACAGTCCCCCATCACCCCTACCGGAACTTTTCGCACCAGCACAGAAACACACCACAGCTGTCACCAGCAGTATTCTTCTGGTCCAGGATTTTCACTACAAGCAGAGGCAGCTGGAACAGCTACTGCTACTCGACTAATCAAACTCCTTACACATAGGGCAGTACATGATCAACTTGCGCGCATACAAATAGCCTCTACGCGGCGGCAAGACTGATAACTAGACTGACAACAGGAAAAACCCGGATCAGGATCATCAACTCAGTCATCCTAGTACTATCAACTTCATCCTCTCGCCATGTGCTACTTTAAATACTCAGCAGAAGTTCTCCACAGACTAAGGAATACCACCGCAACATTACCAGCCTCCATCTTGGGACAGACCATCCTTCCAAGCAACAAAGCCAAAAGCCTCGGAGTAATCTTTGATTCAGAGATGACAATGGAGGCACAAATAGGATCCGTAATCAGCGGATCCCACCATCTCCTTCGCATGCTACGCAGACTCATCCCCTTCATCCCGGAAAAGGAAAAAGCGGTAGTAGTAGGAACGATCATCAATTCACGGCTCGACTACGCAAACTCACTCTACATAGGATTACCGGATTACCAGATTGCGCGCCTTCAAATTGTCCAAAACACAGCAGCAAGAATAGTCACCGGAAAGAAACCCTGGGAATCCATCTCCCCATCCCTAAAAGACAGGATCACATTCAAGACCCTCTGCCTCACCCACAAATGTACACAAGGAAATGCGCCTCAATACCTTTGTGAGAAAATAGAAAAATACATACCGAATCGCAGACTTCGATCAACAAACCAAAATCGCCTTCTCATCCCCAAAGCCCGCTACAAATCGAAGGGAGAACGAAGATTCGCAGTACAGGGACCCCGGCTATGGAATGCTCTACCAAACAACATCCGCATGGAAGAAAATCCTACGAAAAGAACAACTAGACCTACGATCAACCATCAAACACAGGAAGATACCAACCCAACCACAACCATTAGCATGCACCATGATCAACACCAGATCTGCAGCCAAACACAGACTGGAAGTACACAACTTCATCACCCAAAACAACATAGACTGCCTCTTCATCACAGAAAGCTGGCTAACGCCTGACTGCAACACCATCCTTACCGAATTTGTGCCGGAGAACTACAGGATCCTAACTGAGCATCGGAAAGGAAAAAAAGGAGGAGGCCTAGCAGTGATTTTTAAATCTCACCTGGTGCTCACCAAACCAATTTTACAGAACTCAGTGCCTTTTATGGAGACACTGACGCTACATCTTCAATCAACACCCCATGACACCACTCACATTCTACTTTGCTATAGACCACCAGGACCAAAGACCAATCTGCTTACACCCCTCATGGAATTCATCTCAATACACACCCTGAAATCCAAAAAACTTCCTGGTACTCGGAGACTTTAACCTCTGGGCAAACTCTTCCCAAGACCCTATCGCGATCGCCTGCATCAGCCAACTGGAAGAACTGGGTCTCCAGCAACTGATAAAGACTCCCACACATGGTTTAGGACACACCCTGGACCTCATCTTCAAACAAAATTTGGACATCAACATACTCGACAACATACCACTACCATGGACGGACCACGCCATCAAATTTTAAATTGCCACCAATACCAACCACCAACTGCACTCCGAAACCTTCAAAACCACTTTATCAAACAAAATAGCAACGCTGAATTGAACCCACTCAACAGAAAAAACACCCAGCTCCCTAAACAAGGTATTACTACAATCAGCAGACTCAGTGGCTCCAAAACGCAGATCACTCATCAGGGGGAAAAATTTGGGATCGTTTAATAGCTCTCTCATGCTACTCAAGCAAGAACGCAGAAGAGCTGAAAGAGCATGGAGAAGAAATCCTACCAAGGAAAATCACACAAACTACAAAGGACTCACGGAGAATTATCATAAAGCAATCTTCAAAGCTAAAAAACATTATTTCTCAAATACCATCTCATCGGCCTTAAACCGCCTTCGGGAACTTTTTAAAATAGTTGCTCAGTCGATGAACCTGGTATGCTTAGAGCCCCCAGCAAACGAAAAAACCCAAGATTTCTGCAATGGATTATCAGATTTTTACATCAACAAAATCAACAACATCCGGAAAATAATTCATCAGAAAAAAACATCCAACCGCAGTCAACCAGAGCGAAAAGATGATATCGACACGAACATCCCACAACCACCAAAGTTTTCTCTGACCCCAATTACCACGGATATCACTAAAAACATCATCAAAAACCTCAGAGACAGCACATCTCCTATTGACATCATCCCCACAAAACTCCTGAAAGAATGCTCCGACATCTTGGCTCCCACCCTAACTCACCTCATAAATCAATCGTTCAAAGAAGGGATTGTTTCAGGTGCCCTCAAACAAGGCATCATCAAACCCCTGCTAAAGAAACCCAACCTCGACCCCCGGGACTCTAACCACCGCAGACCAATAACAAGCCTGAACAACATCTCCAAGATTATGGAGAAGGTGGTAGTACAACAGATACAACGCCACCTGGACTTACATAAACTCCTGGACCCTCTACAATCAGGCTTCCACCCAGGCCATGGTACAGAAACCGCACTTCTGAAGATATGGGACGACGCCCTCGAAGCAGCAGATGAAGGAGAATCATGTCTCCTGGTACTGTTGGATCTCAGTGCAGCTTTTGATACTGTGGACCACAATACTCTACTCATCCACCTCACAGAAGTAGCAGGAGTCACAGACGCAGATCTACAATGGTTCGCATCCTTCTTAGGAAATTGTTCTTAGACAGTGAAACTAGGAGCTTTCACCTCTGAAACCTGGGCAATCTCTTGTGGAGTCCCTCAAGGATCACCCTTGTCGCCAGTGCTCTTCAACATATACATCCGCCCACTCCTCAAAATCATCAGAAGATCAGACCTCTGCTTCCACTCATACGCTGATGACACGCAATTATATTTTCGTATCACCGGACAAAAAAAACATCATCAGCAATTAGAAAAATGTCTTATCTTATTCTACAT
The DNA here is from genome assembly GCA_028564925.1 of Lithobates sylvaticus. Lineage (NCBI taxonomy): Eukaryota > Metazoa > Chordata > Amphibia > Anura > Ranidae > Lithobates > Lithobates sylvaticus. Next base: position 125,577,355 of record CM053035.1, on the reverse strand, counting down.
GCAAACCAAAACTCCCGAACCAAGATCCCTTGGACACCACCCACCATCTTTGGACAGACCATCTCCCCAATGTCCAAGGCCAAGAGTCTCGGAGTCATTTTTGACTCCGAAATGTCAATGGATGCACAAATAGGAGCTGTAGTCAGTGGTTCTCACCATCTGCTCCGCCTGCTACGCAGACTCATCCCCTTCATTCCAAAGGAGGACAAAGCAGTGGTAGTTGGAACAGTCATTAATTCTTGACTTGACTAGGCAAACTCCCTTTACATAGGATTACCCCAATATCAACTTGCGCGCTTACAACTTATCCAAAACAACAGGATAACATGATAACAGGAAAAAAAACCTGGGACTCCATCTCCCCTTCCCTTAGGAGCCTACATTGGCTAACCGTGAAGAATCAGGTCACATTCAAGACCCTCTGCCTCACCCACAAATGCACCCATGGAGACGCTCCTCAATACCTTCTCGAGAAAATAAAACACTACATACCCAATCGCAGTCTTCGATCAGCTAACCAAAACCTCCTCCTCATTCCTAAATCCCGCTACAAATCAAATGGGGAACGGAGATTTGCTGTCCAAGGACCACGGCTATGGAACGCTCTACCAACCTACATCCGCATGGAAGAAAACCATCAGGCCTTCAGGAAAAAACTCAAGACCTACCTCTTCCAAGAAGCTTGACAACAAAGCACGAATACAGCGCCTTGAGGAGATTCTGTTCGCATTGTAGCGCTATACAAATCATTCATTCATTAAGACACTATACTAGAAAAGGCGGTGATCAGTGACTTATAGTATGACTGCTATAGAGTGGCAGGCAATCTAGTGCTAACTGACCCTGGCTGGGAGGGATGCTAACTGACTCTGATGCTATCTGATATTGGTAGTGACACTATTACTAAATGATTAAATATAATTTAGAATATGAATCTGTAGAAAGCAGTGGCTCCCTGACAGCTAGGTCCCTGAGACAAGGTCCCTGCTAAGATCAGCTGTACCCAACCCCAGGTTGCTGAAGTAATAGCAAAGCATAATTATTCTCATATGCAGCAGAGTGCAAGTACAGTGCACTGCTTTATGGTGATCTGGCAAGTACCAGTGGGCTAGCACATCATGTCCTTTTAGATACTAGCACTACAGTATGTCATGGTGAAGATGTGTATACGCACCAACAAAACACCAGCATAGACGAGTCCCTTGTACATTTTACTGGCAGGCTAGAAATAAAGCAATATCTCCCCAGCAAGTGTGCCAGATATGGGGTCAAACTGTATAAGCTATGTGAAAGGGCCACAGGCCATACATATGCTTAGGAATTTGAGGGAAAGGACAGTTAAGTGGAGCCCCTGGATGCCCAGACTACATGGGGAGAAGTAACAAGATAGTATGTGACTTGTTGTCACCCTTGTTCCGTAAGGGGTACCATTTGTCCGTGGACAACTTTTATGCAAGCGTGCCACTTTTTAGACATTTGCTCATTAAAGAAATTGACTGATGTGGCAGCGTGTGAATTAATCGCAGGGGCTTCGCTCAATGGCTTGTTAATATCCCACTTAGAAAGTGGAAAAAAGCCTGCTTGTGCAATGAAGAACTACTTGCAGCAAAGTAGAATGACAACTGGGATGTATTCATCCTGTCTTCCATTCATGCAGACACGACGGTCCAAATTAACACAGCGTCAGGTGTTGTTGAAAAGCCTCTCTGTGTCTGCAACTATAATCTTTATGTGGGACGTGTAGACTTCAATGACCAAATTGTTGTATTTAGTTTCCCACAGAGTTAGACACTGGTACAAAAAAGTGTCTATATATTTATTTCAGTTGGCTATATGCAATGCTTTTGTTATTCATAAAACTACTGGAAGAACTGGATCCTTCCTCAAATTTCAGGAAGCGATCATTACAGCTCTTTTGTATCCAGAAGTCCAAATTCAGATGTAGTTAGCTGGCTGTATAAGAGCCATTTTCCAGATGTCCTCCCAGGTACCCCAACACAAAGTTCATGCCAAAAAAGATGTTGAGTCTGTATTAAACACGGAATGAGTCATGACACCCGTGTTTTTGTCCCACCTATACTGGCCAACCTGGCCTCTGCACAAGGACTGCTTGCATCGCTACCACACACTAGTGGACTATTAGTCTAGGGTACAACATGCAACAGACTAGGATACCTTACACACACAATTCTGCACAAAGAATGGTCACTATAGATGCTAGGTAGTCAGGAAACTGTCTATTACATGCTGAGAAACCCTAACATAAAAGGCTGGAAATGTTATGGTTCCAGAAAGTTAAGTTACAAAAAAGTGAAAACAGTAAAAAACAAAAAAAAATAAAAATGTTTGTTTTATTGATTTAATGTTATAGTGTTACTGTTTTCTTTTTGGTAACTGATGTCTGCTTTTGCAGGAATGGCAATCAGCTGCAGCACTAATCCGTGTATTCACTCCACTCCAATTCACTCGCAGGGTTTTTTTTTTTTTAAGGACTGATAAGCTACAGTATATTAAAAAAAAAATTTCCACAAAAGTTTTTATTGTAGTAAAACAGGTATATGAAAGAAGGAAAAGTGACCCAGAGGGCCTAAGCCAACAATATACAGAGTCGACATAGTGCATGGATGAATGTAAATCCAAAAATGTTGTACAAAGTAATTAATCATTGATAGTAACAGCTATGAGTAAGCACTCTTGGTAGTGTGAAATGCATTAGCTATTTTCTTGCTTTGCTGTGACCTATTTTTGTGTGATTCCATATTTTACCAATAAAGGCTTTTGAATTTTTCTTGGAGTGCGGCCGTTCAGAGTCCTTAATTTGCATCTTCTTCAGTAACACCTTGTGAAACAGGAATGTATAAGGCTCGGTTCAGACTACTGCGGTGCGGGAGATCGCATATGATTCGCACCGCACTGCAGTTCAAATCATATGCGATTTCTGTGCGATGCAAATTCAGCCATAGAGATAGTATGGCTGAATTCGTATTGCATTCGGCCCAAACTCGCACAGGACCCTTTTTTCGGTCCGTTGCAGAATAGGATCGCATGGTGTTCTCACCATGCGATCCGATTCCTGTCCGAGTTTGCAGATCGCACTGCGATATGCGAGCTGCTATGGGGGTGTCATTAACATTTCATTGACACTCCCAGCAGCTCGCATAGGGCAGTGTGAACTGCCGGCGGGAGACATGCGGTGCGGGAACCCGCAGTAGATTTGCAGCGTTCCCGCACTGCAGCAGTGTGAACCCAGCCTAATGAGGGTAATCAGTTATATAACAAATGAAAACCATAAAAAATGCAGAACCAAGCCCCCCTGATAAGGAGAGACTGATCAGATGAAGAGCATTATGTAATGAGCCGGAGTCACAAAGTGATGGGGGCTAAACATCTAAAAAAACTATGTTTTTTGTGCAGGAATGTATTGCAACAGGCAGTATTCCAGTGTAGTATGTGTGACCCCCCCCCCCCCCCCCCCCCAAGTATTTTTATTTAAAGGAATTGTGTATTTTTCATGTTGCCCCTTGAGCCTTTTAAAAAAACTTGCTCCCAGCTGAATGGTGTTTCTTTTTTGCTTTGGTACATTACCTCCATGGCACTGCCCAATTACCCATGTCCTTTTTAAGTTTGCAAACTGGCCTTAAAACAGGTCATAAAAAAAAATAACAACATATACTTCATTAGGATTTGGGTGCTATGTTCGAGGTTTGCAGATTTTTTCAATTGTTCAGTGATTGTCCTGCTAAGCGAACCTTGCTTGGTTTGCTCATCACTATTCCCCTACTTCAGTAAGAGTACTGTGCAACTTTCCTGCATTGAACTGCACCTTAAATTCCAGAGTCAGCATGCCCAGCAGCTCAAATAGAGCCTTCACTACCAATTGCTACTCTGCATGCATGCATGCATCTGTAAAGGGAACTTGCCCATCAGGAACTTACATCAGGGATTTAGTTTTTTAGTGCAATGGCTCCTAGTTAAGGAACCAGACCGTTGTGTCAGCTCAAAGGATGGTCATTAGTGTGGTTATACTCTGCATCAGTAACCAGAGGTGAAACTTTCTGGAAAAACCTTGTGACTAAAACTTTGAAAAATATATATAGTACATTTTAAAGTAAAGATAATTTAATTTTTAAAGAGGGAGTCCCGCAATTTTTTTTTTTTAAAGTCAGCAGCTACAAATACCGCAGCTGCTGACTTTTAAAATAAGGCCACCATCTTCGGTAAGGGAATCAGGCAAAATGAAGCCTTGGGGCTTCATTTCCCGGTTCCCTACTGCGCATGCGCGAGTCACACTGCATAATCTGAATGGTCCCTGCTGTGTCTGGGACCCGTGTGTTTCCCAGCAGACATCGCGGGGGGACGGAAAGAGGCATAGACTGCCGTGGGAGTCTATGCCCGGAAGTGGGTGCAAATACCTGTCTTAGACAGGTATCTGCACCCCCCTACCCCCTGAAAGGTGCCAAATGTGACACCGGAAGGGGGGGGAGGGTTCTGAAAGGCGGAGGTTCAATTTTTGTGTGAACCTCCGCTTTAAGTGATGTTACTTTTTAAAAAGAGAACTTTTAATTATTATATTGAAAAATTACACACTCAGTGTATTTGAAAAATGACACACTTTCTCAGCAAGAAAATTCTAGAACTTCAAGGGTGTATATCAGTTTTCTGGTACACTGTATCATTCAAGTGCACAGAAGCGAAAGCCTGAACAGAAAGCTTTCATACATTTTATAGCAGTCCAAGCACGGCCATGGCCAAGACTGCAGTCAGAGCTATTCTATGAAGAAGACTATACAATAATGGGCTTTTCATCTCAATGTTTGATTAATATAGGGCTGAGGAGAGCACTGAATTGATTTTTATCAATTGAATTCTATATTGGTAGCATGAAAGATAATGCATGTACAGGTTGTAATAAGCATACTGAAATTGTAGTTTCCTTCTTAAGCATGTTTCTGGAAAATTTGTTTTAAAAGAAGTGACAGCAAAGAAAAAAAAACTGCAAATTTTTTAGAAAGACTTTTTTAGAACATTATATTGGAGTTTAAAATTGATAATAATAAAACTGTAAGTTAATCTAAAAACAAAATCAACTAATATCTTATTTTGGTATAGTGCTTAACAGAATCAAAAGTTGCCCATAGTTGTATTCTGACAGTTGGCAAATCTGGCTATTGTGGGCCAGATCTGAAAACATCTTGTTGCACTTCTTTCCTGTCCTCCCTAATCACTGAGGAATAAAAGGTTAACACTTTAGCCAAAGAGTCCAAGGAGCTGTCTACACATTTAGCTACATTTGCATTTATAAAGTCAACACAAAATTCTTCCTTTTGTGTTGTGGCTGATACTAATGACTAGGGAACAGATTCAAGAAGAGATTCAAGTTAATTTTGAGCATGGGTTCAAGGTGAACCCAGTATGTTTGTGGGCCCAGTAAACAGATGTGTAATTTTGTTACCATAGCAGCCAACAGTAGTGAACTTCCTTATCTTTAAACATTGGTCAGATGGCTTAGAAGGACCAAGAAGAGGGCAATTGGCATTATAAAAGGTTAGTTTCCCAGCAACCATATTGACAATGTAGCTATGAAAGTAAAATCATAGAGAGTGTTGCTGCTAAAATGCATAGAGACAGATTATTGTAGGACTTGTAGACATACCTGTAGTTCTCTTAAAGTAGACCTTTAGTGAACATCCTTTATGTAGCATAATGTTGTGCAGCTTGGGGAATCTAAGGAGGAAAATATTTTTACATCCAGTGCTGATGATGCGTGTCCTGCAGCTTCTTCACAGCCTCTCCACATGCACTACAGCCATGCACTACAGTCATAACAGGTAATCTGAAGGCATATTTCCTTATTCTTGCTGGCTACAATGGATTTATTTTCATAGTCTGGTCTTTCCCATAAGGAAAACACTGATAGCTCACTGCATATGTTTTTTTCACAGGGCATATTTCTTAATTGTTGCTGGCTGCAATGTTTTACAGTCTGTCCCTGTCTATATGCACTACACTGATAACTGGCTGTGGGTATCTTTTTACAGGTTATATTTCCCAATTATGTCTGCAATTTATGAACTAAACTGATAATTGACTGAATGTGTTTTTTCACAGTACATTATTTTAAAAGGTCTAATTTTATAAAAACATTGTAACAGTCTTAGACAATGTACATCAGCACATAATCCGATTTTTACTTTGGGAGAGCATGTGAAATGGTGATTTACAAGCAGAGCATTGTGAGAAACAAGAGCAGAGAGTTGTCACCCCAAAACACAAAGTGCTTAAACAAGGCTGTTATATCAATATTAACAGCTGTTAAAGCTTTGATATGTCTTGATGCGGATTCATTTTTTCCAAGTGAAAGAAAAAATTCTAGAAGCTTTCCATCTCAAATGACCAACTGCCAGCGCCTACCAAATTTTTCCCAATACACGCTGCAACTCCAACATAATCTGAACTCTACCACGAAGGTGCTGAGGAACAATAAACTCAACTACAAATAGAAGTACCCAGCCAAGCTGAGTGTGACCTATAAAGGGAAATCACATATAATTACCTCCCTAGATGAGGGCCTTAATCTTCTCAAACAATAGGGAATCATACCTGAGATACAAGCTACGTCCACTAGCTCCTCACACCAGGTGCCTAAACATGTTCATCCCAACAGGCAAGTGTCCAGAAAGCCCTCACTGGCTCTACGAAATACCTAGAGACGACATCTCTACGCCCTTGCCCGGTTCCAGAGAGGAATCCTGAAGTTAGAAATTTTGCAGTGTATACTGCACACGTAGTTCTATATGGACCTTTTTTACTCGTTTTTTTCTCGTTTTTTGGCAGGTCACATTTTTTCGTTTCTTTTGGACTCCTGTGTTTATGCTGCAAGAGTTTCTCCGAGGTATCCTGCCAACTTGACTTCAAGAGCTCCTTAGGGAGTTTACTCCACTGGAGCTACACTCCTTATTCTGTTCTGTCTCCATACGCTATCCGGGTTGTATGACCTAGACCACACTCCATACATCCTCAGAAATAGTCTTCTTCCATATATGGAACAATCTCTTCAATCAACACCTTCTGACACTCTCATCCAATCATCCACAGTTGTCCTTACTCTTCAAAATGTCTCATCTTTGATCCCCAATATCAGCTGGATACATCTAAATGGGACTTATGACCATGTCCCTAAATGTCCAAGGCCTGAACCACCCTGCGAAACACCACTCCCTATTTAAGGAAGTCATCTCCAACAAAGCTGACCTCATCGCCATTCAGGAAACCCATTTCCACAAAGACTCCACACCCTATTGCTCCCACAAGAACTATCTGCTTGTTTTTCTAGCATCAACACATGCCAAGAAGAGAGGAGTCCTGATGGTGGTTGGAGACTCTGTGTCCTTTTCCCTATCCATAGCAATTCTGGATCCAGAGGGCAGATATATCATACTCATATGTACCATTAATAACTATACGTATACTTTGGTTAACGTATACACCACCAACTCACACTGACTGAAATTTATGCACAAGTTATTTACCAAAATCTCCAAGGTATGTCAGGGCTATTTTGTTGTGTGTGGGGATTTTAATTGTGTAGCATTATGTAGATATTCGCAGGCACACCAAGGATCATCAATTTTGTCCAAAAGTTTTTTTTATTCAAGAAAGATCACATCACAAAACAGTGTAGTGCAACATTTCAGAGCTACGCAGGACCCCTTCATCAGGCATGTGATGATGCCTGAAGATGCATATGATGCCTGTCATCACATGCCTGACAAAGGGGTCTTGCGTGGCTCCGAAACATTACACTACACTGTTTTGTGATGTGATCTTTCTTGAATAGAAAACATTTGGGTGAAATTGATGATCCTTGGTGTGCTGGCCAATATCTGCATATCGCATAAGTTCCAGTATCCAGCTGGCGATCGCTACAGCACCCAGTAGCCTAAAGAGCTTATTCCAGAAATGTTAGTGATAGAAGCATGGACTGTGGACTTTAACCACTTCAGCCTGGAAGGATTTGCCCCCTTAATGACCAGGCCATTTTTGTGATACGGCACTGCGTCGCTTTAACTGACAATTGCGCAGTCGTTCGACGCTGTACCCAAACAAAATTAACATCCTTTTTTACCCACAAATATAGCTTTTTTTTGGTGGTATTTGATCACCTCTGCAGTTTTTAGCATTCTTTCATCTTTATTAAAATTACTTTCTTGCTACACTTAGCAAGCGACTAGGCGCGTGTAACTCCATCTCTCCTTAAAAAGTTAATCTGTAAATAATGTAAATAAAATTAAAGAGAAGACAGGTGGGTAAATGGTCGGGTCTGGATTCAGTTGACGGCAGCGGACCTGACAGCGCCACACCAACCAGATTCTTCCACTTCAGGAAAACCCTCAATCCACCAGAAAAATAAAAGGTGAAATTGACACACTCATCATTGACAATGGCTCTGGTATGTGCAAATCTGGCTTTGCTGAAGATGATGCTCCCGGTCTTCCCCTCAATCATTTGTAGCCCAAAACATTAGGGTTTTATGGTTGGCATGGGTCAGAAAGACAGATACATAGATGATGAAGCCCAGAGCAAGAGTGGTATCCTGACCCTGGAGTATCCCATCAAACAAAACAGAATATGGGCAAGATCTGGCACCACACCTTCTACAACAATCTGTTGTTGCTCACAGAAGCCCCTCTGAACCCCAAAGCCAACAGAGAAAAGATTAGACATGTGCACAACAAAAAAATTTGTTTATTTTCGTTTCGTTTTTTTCGTTTCCGTTGATTTGTAACGATTCGTACATTCGTAAGTCGTCGGTGTTCGTATTTGTAAAGATTCGTACATTCGTAAGTCGTCGGTGTTCGTATCCGTAACGATTCGTACATTCGTAAGAGTTATTTTTCGTTGATTCGTTTTTTGGTTAGTTTAATTTTCGTTTATTCGTTTATTCGAAATTCAGACGCATTCGTATTTATTCGTACATTCATAGATTCGTAATCGGAGCATAATTCATAATTTTATGTAATGTGTATGCTATTATTACATTTTAATAATTTACGAATCGAAAAAAAAAGTTACCAATCGAAAAAAAAAAGTTACGAATGTATGAATTTTTTCGTTCAATCTATTTGAAGCACGTTAAGCAGCACCATTGTAAGGGACACGGAAAATTACCAATTCAACAAAAAAAAAGTTACGAATGTACGAATTTTTTCGTTCATTTTCGTTGTTCCTTTTTTCGTTTTTCGGATTTTCTTCATTCGTACATTCGTTGTTTCTAATTTGTTTTTTTCGGATTTTCGTTGTGTTTCGGATTCGTTCGATTCGAACAATTCATTAATCGGATTCGTACGATTCGTTATTCGGATTCGTTCAATTCGAACGATTCGTTCAATCGTACGAAAACAAATGAACGAAAAAAACGAACGAAAAACGAAAAAAAACGAAACAAATTGCACATGTCTAGAAAAGATGACACAGATCATTTTGAGACGTTCAACACCCCAGCCATGTACATTGTCATCCAGGCTGTGCAGTCCCTGTATGCCTCTGGTCATACAACTGGCATTGTGATGAACTCTGGTGATGGTGTGACCCACACAGTACCATCTATAAAGGTTACACCCTGTCCCAAGCTATCCTGCATCTGGACTTAGCCAGCCATGACTTGACAGACTACCTCATGAAGATCCTGGCCAAAAGAGATACAGATTCACCACCACAGTCGAAACAAAAATTGTGCGTGACATCAAGGAGAACCTCTGCTACATCGCTATTGACTTCGAGCAGGAGATGGCCACTACTGCCTCCTCTTCATCCCGGGAGAAGAGCTACGTGAATGTTTAGATCATCACCATCAGAAACAAGAGGTTCAGGTGTCCAGAAGTCCTCTTCCAGCCATCCTTCTTAGCATGGAATTATGCACATTCACAAAACCACATTCAACTCAATCATGAGGTGTGATATAGATATTTGTAAGGACCTGCATGCCAATACTGTACTGTAAGGAAATCACAGCCATGGCACCTAGTACAATGCAAGTACTCAATGACTCCATCTTGGCCTTCCTCTCCACCTTCCAACATATGTTGATAAGCAAGCCGGAATATGAAGAATCCAGTCTATCCATCATTCACTGCAAATGCTTTTAAACTGACTGCTAGCAGATGTGTTGCATTTGATGCATGAGTTGTTCAAAGTGTTAACAATTGGCTTTCTGCAAATGTGTATGCCCCATGCTAGCCTTGTGAAACAGGAATAGAGCCAACTTCCATATAAACTTGCCCTCGGATTGTAAGACACTCTAAAGGCATATGTCACTGGGGACTTTTTTTTTTTTTTTACAAGATACAATAATTGTCTCTCAATGTAGCGATACCCCCAGTTAAGAGGGCCGCTGGTTTGTTTTGGGTCCCTGAGTACAGCTCCACCAACCCCCGGCAATTTTGCTCTACCCGCTCTGGCACAGTTAGTAAAGGGGTATGTATCTATGCACATATAAATATCACTTATACTCTAAGTGTAATGGACTCAAACTCACAAGCAGACTGCTGAGATAAGAATAACTGGCTTTACTTTGGTAGTAAGAAAAAGAAATAGTAACATGCATTTAAACATTTGACTTACAACACATTAGCAGGTCCCTGCAATAAGCACTTTAACATGTACACATATATGTATCAAACTAGCAATGGGGAACGGAGCGCCAAGTGTAGCGACCGTCTGCTATGCACCCCTGAGGTGCAATAAATCTATCTGCGCCTACCTAACGGACCAGGCCTGATCCCTAGCAATAGAGCTCAGTCCTTGAATAAGTACAGTATTCTTCACCGGCAAGAGAACTGTAGAGGTGGTGCACATGTAGCTTTAAATGGTGTATTTGTAATCCACAGAAAGAAACATCTGCTGCTCTGAGGTAAATTGTGCCTTGGCAGTTCAATAGGCATAGAAGTGTATGAAGCAATGTAGAATGAGCCTTTTAGCTCGCTCACCACTCCTGGGTACCGTCCTCAGCTCCGGGACCTCCAATGGCGGCGTCCGGCCTCCTCCGTCACAGCCCCTGCGTTCCGGTCCTCTCTCCGACCGACCGACTGTAGGGAAAAGTCTCCGCTCCGCTGCTGCTGACTCTGAGGGGTGAGAGTCTCTCTCCACCTGCTGCAAGGCCCAGGCTTCAGGCCTTCAGCAGTCTCGGTCCGCACAGGTGTCTCCTCACTTGCAAGTCTCTGCGTCACCAGCCCAGTCAGAAGAGGAAGAGGCGGTCTCTCCTCTTCCCTTTTATCACCTCTCCCAGCAGCCTCTCGGGCGGAAATGACCATCCTCCCGGGAGCCTGGGGAATTATGGGGAATGTAGTCTTTTCCCTTAAAAGGGGTACGACCCCGCTACACACTCCCCCCACTTTGAATCTTTGGTCCCCAAAGACATTGTTCAAACTACAAGCTTTCTTTGAGACAACACGTTCACATAATTCAGACAGAGGAGCCTCCCACCAATTAGCATAGGATGGGGAGCTGTCCTGTCTACAGGTCACTTCAGTGTGGGCGACCTGTTTAACTGTGCCAGAGAGTGAGCTGGGGTTGCCCTCCACCAAATGAACAGTGGATGGGTCAGGGCGTTCAGCACTTCTCCTTGCTGTGGTAACAGAGTCCTCTGAACTTTTTCCCATCTTGGGGTAAGTTAGCTTCTTGGGAGGCCTCACAACTCTGCGAGCTCTCTGTTCTCTTGGGACTTCTTCAGGAACACATTCTGGCAACATCTCTGGTTCTGGAACATCTACTTCTTCTTCTTCTGAGTAGAGACCAGGGATATCTTCCCAGCACTCAGACACAACACTGAATGGAACAAACTCTGTGGCTTCTGGGTTCAATGTTTTATCTTCCACATCCTCAGTAAGTGGAAGATCTATGGCGGAATTTCCTGAAGTTGAGGAAGGCCATAGCCATTCAAGTTCTCCTCTTTCTTCTTCTGCTGATTGGGGGTCCTGTCCATCCCTAGCTTGAGATGTTTGAGACCGAGTATTAGGCCTGGGGGTATCCAGAATGGAAACAGATTCAGGTACGTCTCTTGCTGGAGGTATTCTGACTGCTTCAGTGAGTGGGAGCAAGTGATTCCTATGCCAGGTCTTCAAAGGCCCCACTCTTCCTTCTGGCTTCAACTTGTAGACAGGCAATCCTGGAAGTTTTCTACAGATGATATATGGCGATGATCTCCATCTATCAGCAATCTTGTGCTTTCCAGGGATCCCTAGATTACGTAACAGTACACGGTCCCCAGGCTGTAGGTCCTGTACTCGAACCTTCAAGTCAAAGTTCCGCTTGTTTCGGGCCCCCCTCTGGTCAGAGGCCGCTTGAGCTTTCTCATAAGCTATCTTCAAACTGTGCCTCAGTCTGTCCACATATCCTTTGTGGGAGACAGCAGAGGCATGGTCTAAGGAAATGCCAAAGGCCAGATCCACTGGCAATCTTGCTTCTCTCCCAAACATAAGTCGGTAAGGGGAGAAACCTGTCACATCACTTGTGGTGCAGTTGTAGGCATGCACCAGAGCTGATATGTGTTGACTCCAATGTTGCTTCTTCTCTGTTTCTAAAGTCCCCAACATGTTCAATAGGGTCCTGTTGAACCTTTCAGGCTGGGCATCACCTTGAGGGTGATATGGTGTGGTTCTAGTCTTCTCTAGGGATGAGCCGAACACCCCCGGGTTCGGTTCGCACCAGAACCTTCGAACCGACCGAAAGTTCGCGCGAATTTTCGAACCCTATACGTTATAATGGACGCGAACGTTCGAAATCAAAAGTGCTAATTACAACGGCCAATATGCATGTTAATGTCATAAAACAGGTTTGGGGACCCGGGTCCTGCCCCAGGGGACATATATCAATGCAAAAAGAACTTTTAAAAACTAACGTTTTTTCGGGAGCAGTCATTTTAATGATGCATAAAGTGAAAAAAAAAAAGTGAAATTTTCCTTTAAATATGGTACCTGGGGGTGTCTAAAGTATGCCTGTGAAGTGGCATGTGTTTCCCGTGTTTAGAACTGTCCTTGCACAAAATGACATTTGTAAAGGAAAAAAAGAAGCCATTTAAAACCACTTGCGGCTTTAATGTCATGTCTTGTCCTGGCCGCCATATGGCTGAAAATCCTTGAGAAAAATGGCATGGCTACCCCATCACCCCCCCCCCCCCCACCCCAGCCCCTTTGGGTCTTGTATGGATATTAAGGGGGACCCCGCACCCAAAATAAAACCCTATACCTACAACCCTATATACTCTGAACAGCAGTATATAGGTGGTGCAAACAAGACACGGACTGTAGGTTTGTTCTTAAGTAGAAATCTGAACAGGTACATTATGAAGTGTAGCTCCATCCCAAAAAAATCTATTTTTAAGCTTTTTGGAGAACATAGGGAGGGGTTATCACCCCTGTAACATTTGCTGTCTTTGCACATGTGTTCAGAACATGTCACCTCACTTTCCGTCCCAATGACAAATGTTTTTGGAAAAGTGGGGTTTTAATTGAAACAAGGATTGGTGATAAAGAATCAGTAGAGAGGAGATACCTTTTTCCCAAATTAAATCTAACAGGATAGAATTTCCCTTCCTAGGGGTAGATTTCCTCTCACTTCCTGTTTTCTCTTTCCATTTGCAAGTAGGAGTCGTTTGTAAGTTGGATGTTTGAAAGTAGGGGCCTGGCGTATATACTCTGCAGAAATTTGCCCTATTAGATGTTGGTGAAGCCACAAGACTGGTGGGCACAGGAATGGGCCCTGCTGTGAGTTAATAGATCAAGATTTGTACTTGCATGCACCTGTTGAACCGGGCAGAAAAATTGGCGGTGGTGGTGGTGGTGGACGGTGTTGCCACAAGACTGTAAGCTCTCACAGTTACTCTTGGTGGGCGCAGGAATGGGCCCTGCTGTGAGTTATTAGATCAAGATTTGTAATTGCATGCACCTGTTGAACAGGGCAGAAAAATTGGGCCTTTGGCGGCGGTGGTGGTGGTGGTGGTGGTGGACAGTGTTGCCACAAGACTGTAAGCTCTCACAGTTACTCTTGGTGGGCGCAGGAATGGGCCCTGCTGTGAGTTATTAGATCAAGATTTGTAATTGCATGCACCTGTTGAACAGGGCAGAAAAATTGGGCCTTTGGCGGTGGTGGTGGTGGTGGTGGACGGTGTTGCCACAAGACTGTAAGCTCTCACAGTTACTCTTGGTGGGCGCAGGAATGGGCCCTGCTGTGAGTTATTAGATCAAGATTTGTAATTGCAAGCACCTGATGAACAGGGCAGAAAAATTGGGCCTTTGGCGGTGGTGGTGGACGGTGTTGCCACAAGACTGTAGGCCCTCATAGTTACTCTTGGTGGGCGCAGGAATGGGCCCTGCTGTGAACTATTAGATCAAGATTTGTAATTACCCGCCCCTGTTAAACAGGGGCTGAAAAATTGTGCCTTAGGCACTGGTGCTGGTGCCACAACACTGCAACCCCTCACAGATACTGTACTTGGAGCACAGCAGTCACACGTGTTGCGAAGCATTTTTTTTAAAAATTGTAAGTACACGCCCCTGTTAAACAGGGGCTGAAAAATTGTGCCTTAGGCACTGGTGCTGGTGCCACAACACTGCAACCCCTCACAGATACTGTACTTGGAGCACAGCAGTCACACGTGTTGCGAAGCATTTTTTTTAAAAATTGTAAGTACACGCCCCTGTTAAACAGGGGCTGAAAAATTGTGCCTTAGGCACTGGTGTGGTGGCATGGATCATTAAGGAGGAGGAAGAGGATAGTCAGTGAACATAAGAGGACAGTCACTCAGCATCAGCATAGGCAGTCTTGAAGGGATGTGACATTATAAATTATTCCGTTATATCCGCTTCAGGTGCCTGGTAGCTGGTGGTGATCCAAGACTGATTCATTTTGATGAAGGTCAGTCGATCAACCGAGGCGGTGGACAGGCGCACCCTATGATCGGTGACAAATCCTCCAGCAGCACTGAATGTGCGTTCGGAAAGAACGCTGGAGGCAGGACAGGCCAGTAGCTCAATTGCATACTGTGCAAGCTCTGGCCAGTGATCCATCCTCAGGACCCAGTAAGCCAGAGGATTTTCGGTGGGAAAGGTGTCCAAGTCTGACCTTGCCCCAAGGTATTCCTGCACCATGTATATCAGACGCTGGCGATGGTTGCTGGAACCGATCATACCTTGGGGCTGCGGACTAAAAAATTGTCTGAACGCATCGGTCAGACGTCCACCTTCCCCACCGCTCCTTCTGCTACTGACCGAAGCCTCAGCAACTCGTCGCCCAGGACCAGGAGTTTGTAACCTCCCAGTTTCTGGGAACGCGTTGCACAGACCTTTCTGCAAGCCCTCCCTGAGATGTCTCATCCTCTGCTCCCTCTGCGACGGCAAGATAAGGTCCGCAACCTTACCCTTGTACCGTGGATCAAGGAGAGTGGCCAGCCAGTAATGGTCCCTCTCCTTGATCCGAAGAACACGAGGATCCTTCCGCAGGCTTTGCAGGATCAGGGAGGCCATGCAGCGTAGGTTAGCTGAGGCATTCGGTCCGGAGTCTTCTGGGTCACTGAGGATGACATGATCGCCAGCCACCTCCTCCCAGCCACGTACAAGTCCACTGGTTTGTTGGGACTGTACATCATCCCTAAAAGACTGCTGCTGCTGATGCTGAGTGCCAGGCTCCACCTCCATGCTCACACAATCCTCCTCCTCCTCCTCCTCCTCATCCTCATCCTCTTCCTGTGTGATGGGTGGGACAGAAGGAACACTGTCGGATAAAGGGGGCCTTGAGAGGCAAGGAAGTCCTCCTCTTCCTGCCTCTGTTCTGCCTCAAGTGCCCTGTCCATTATCCCACGCAGCGTATGCTCCAACAGGTGGACAAGAGGTACAGTGTCACTGATGCATGCACTGTCACTGCTCACCATCCTTGTGGCCTCCTCAAATGGTGAGAGGACAGTGCATGCATCCCTGATCATGCTCCACTGACGTGGGGAAAAAAACCCAAGCTCCCCTGATCCTGTCCTGGTGCCGTAGTCGCAAAGGTACTCATTGATGGCCCTCTGCTGCGTGTGCAGTCGCTGCAGCATGGCCAACGTTGAGTTCCACCTGGTGGGCATGTCACATATTAGGCGGTTCTTGGGCAGGTTCAGCTCCTTTTGCAGCTCAGTCAGCCGAGCACTGGCATTATAAGATCGGCGGAAATGCACACAGACTTTCCTGGCCTGCCTCAGGACATCCTGTAAGCCTGGGAACCTGCCCAAGAACCGCTGCACCACCAGGTTGAGGACGTGAGCCATACAGGGCACATGGGTGAGCTGCCCCTGTCGCAGGGCGGAGAGGAGGTTGGTGCCATTGTCAGAAACGACCATTCCTGGCTTAAGCTGACGTGGCGTCAACCACCTCTCGGCCTGCCCCTGCAGAGCTGCCAGAACCTCTGGCCCAGTGTGGCTCCTGTCCCCCAAACACACCAGCGCAAGCACGGCATGGCATCTTTTTGCCTGCGTACTTGCGTAGCCCCTTGTACGCCTACGGAGCACCGCTGGTTCCGAGGACAGAGCACTGGAGGAAGAAGAAGAGGAGGGGGTGGAGGAGAGAGGTGTGTCACAACCAGTAGCAGTAGTAGCGTTTTGGAGGCGTGGTGGCGGAACAACCTCCAACACTACTGCACCTTGTCCTGCATCCCTCCCAGCTGCCAATAGAGTGACCCAATGGGCCGTGAAAGAAAGGTAACGTCCCTGTCCATGCCTGCTGGACCATGAGTCAGCGGTAATATGCACCTTACCGCTGACCGCCCTGTCCAGCGAGGCATGGACATTGCCTTCCACATGCCGGTAGAGAGACGGAATCGCCTTCCCTGAGAAAAAGTGGCGTTTGGGAACCTGCCACTGAGGAACCGCACATTGAACAAACTCACGGAAGGGGGCCGAGTCTACCAACTAAAAAAGGCAGCAGTTGAAGTGCTAGCAGTTTAGCCAAGCTAGCATTCAACCGCTGGGCATGTGGATGGCTGGGAGTGTACTTCTTTCGACGGTCCAGCAGCTGGGGCAGGGAAATTTGCCTGGTAGAATCGGACGTCGGTGTACTGCAAGTACTTGGTTGTGACACACCTAATTCTACACCTTCAGTCCTCTCACAGCAGCTTTCAGAGAGGACTGAAGGTGTACTGGGGATGGAGATCCCAGCTGATGAGGAGCAAGGAGAGGTCCGCTTAGTTCTTTGGTGTGGGTCTTTTATGTGTGCCTGCCAACGAGCTGCATGGCAGGTCGACATATGTCTGGTCATGCTTGTGGTGCCCAAGCGGCTGATGTTTTGGCCACGCGAGATACGCTTGAGACAAATATTGCAAATAGCAGTGGTGCGATCTGATGCACTCGTCTCAAAAAAGGCCCACACCAAAGAACTTTTCTGATAACGTGCAGAGGCAGCACCCTGCACAGGCGGAGCTCTGCGGTGTTGTACAGTTGCTGTGCTGGCCTCTACCTGGCCTCCAGGGGGCATCCTGCCTCGTTGGACATGTGACGCCGCATCCTCCTCCTCCTCGTCCTCCTCCTCATCCTCTCTCCCTTCAGGCACCCACGTGGAGTCAGTGACCTCATCATCCCCTCCCTCTTCACCACTAGAGCAAACCTGGCAGTAAGCTGCAGCTGGTGGAACAGTACTGCCAGATTCCTCAAGCTGGGTATCATCATCCGAGCCTTCGAATCGTTGGGCATCCTCCTGGAGCATGTACCCAACACTGTGCTCAAAGAGTTCGGGGGACTCCTCAGGAGGACATGGTGGGTCTAGGGAAGGGGTGGCTGATGATGCCATTGAGTACGCGTTGGCAGCTGCTCTGCCAGTACCCTGAGCCTGGGTGAGAGAGGATGAGGAGGATGAGGAGGGCTTGGTCATCCATTCTACCAAGCCTTCAGCATGATGCGGCTCCACATGTCCAGCTGCCGAAAACAAAGACGCGCGTGTCCCATGGCCACGTGCTGATGACGATGCACGACCACGTCCACGGCCACGGCCACGGCCACGTCCACTAGAAACAGAGCCTGCCTGCCCTGTGTTCTTGGCTCTGCACGCTCTGCCTCCCCTTGGCGGTCTTCCAGCCATTGTAGTCGGTAGTCCTGTGGGTGCTGCTGAGAAGAATATATAGGAGCTCTGTGTGATGCCACTAACACACTAGAAGTCCTGATGGGTGCTTCTGCAAAGAAAATATAGGAGCTCTGTGTGATGCCACTAACACACTAGAAGTCCTATGGGTGCTGCTGAGAAGAAAATATAGGAGCTCTGTGTGATGCCACTAACACACTAGAAGTCCTATGGGTGCTTCTGCATAGAAAATATAGGAGCTCTGTGTGATGCCACTAACACACTAGAAGTCCTGTGGGTGCTGCTGAGAAGAAAATATAGGAGCTCTGTGTGATGCCACTAACACACTAGAAGTCCTATGAGTGCTTCTGCAAAGAAAATATAGGAGCTCTGTGTGATGCCACTAACACACTAGAAGTCCTGTGGGTGCTGCAGAGAAGAAAATATAGGAGCTCTGTGTGATGCCACTAACACACTAGAAGTCCTATGGGTGCTTCTGCAAAGAAAATAGAGGATCTCTGTGTGATGGGACTAACACACTTCAAGTCCTATAGGTGCTTCTGGGAACAAAATATAGGATCTCTGTGTGATGGGACTAACACACTACAAGTCCTATAGGTGCTTCTGGGAACAAAATATAGGATCTCTGTGTGATGGGACTAACACACTTCAAGTCCTATAGGTGCTTCTGGGAACAAAATATAGGATCTCTGTGTGATGGACTAACACACTTCAAGTCATATAGGTGCTTCTGGGAACAAAATATAGGATCTCTGTGTGATGGGACTAACACACTACAAGTCCTATAGGTGCTTCTGGGAAGAAAATATATGTCTGTGTGATGGGACTAACACACTTAAAGTCCTATAGGTGCTTCTGGGACAAAATATAGGATCTCTGTGTGATGGGACTAACACACTACAAGTCCTATAGGTGCTTCTGGGAACAAAATATAGATCTCTGTGTGATGGGACTAACACACTTCAAGTCCTATAGGTGCTTCTGGGAACAAAATATAGGATCTCTGTGTGATGGGACTAACACACTTCAAGTCCTATAGGTGCTTCTGGGAAGAAAATATAGGATCTCTGTGTGATGGGACTAACACACTTCAAGTCCTATAGGTGCTTCTGGGAACAAAATATAGGATCTGTGTGATGGGACTAACACACTTCAAGTCCTATAGGTGCTTCTGGGAACAAAATATAGGTGCTCTGTGTGTGATGGGACTAACACACTACAAGTCCTATAGGTGCTTCTGGGAAGAAAATATAGATGGTCTGTGTGATGGGACTAACACACTTCAAGTCCTATGGGTGCTTCTGGGAAGAAAATATAGGTCTGTGTGATGGGACTAACACACTTCAAGTCCTATAGGTGCTTCTGGGAACAAAATATAGGATCTCTGTGTGATGGGACTAACACACTTCAAGTCATATAGGTGCTTCTGGGAAGAAAATATAGGATCTCTGTGTGATGGGACTAACACACTACAAGTCCTATAGGTGCTTCTGGGAAGAAAATATAGGATCTCTGTGTGATGGGACTAACACACTTCAAGTCCTATAGGTGCTTCTGGGAACAAAATATAGGATCTCTGTGTGATGGGACTAACACACTTCAAGTCCTATAGGTGCTTCTGGGAAGAAAATATAGGTCTGTGTGATGGGGACTAACACACTTCAAGTCCTATAGGTGCTTCTGGGAACAAAATATAGGCTCTCTGTGTGATGGGACTAACACACTTCAAGTCCTATAGGTGCTTCTGGGAAGAAAATATAGGATCTCTGTGTGATGGGACTAACACACTACAAGTCCTATAGGGTGCTTCTGGGAAGAAAATATAGGATCTCTGTGTGATGGGACTAACACACTTCAAGTCCTATAGGTGCTTCTGGGAACAAAATATAGCTCTGTGTGTGATGGGACTAACACACTTCAAGTCCTATAGGTGCTTCTGGGAACAAAATATAGGATCTCTGTGTGATGGGACTAACACACTTCAAGTCCTATAGGTGCTTCTGGGAACAAAATATAGGATCTCTGTGTGATGGGACTAACACACTTCAAGTCCTATAGGTGCTTCTGGGAACAAAATATAGGATCTCTGTGTGATGGGACTAACACACTTCAAGTCCTATAGGTGCTTCTGGGAACAAAATATAGATCTCTGTGTGATGGGACTAACACACTTCAAGTCCTATAGGTGCTTCTGGGAACAAAATATAGCTCTCTGTGTGATGGGACTAACACACTTCAAGTCCTATAGGTGCTTCTGGGAAGAAAATATAGCTCTGTGTGATGGGACTAACACACTTCAAGTCCTATAGGTGCTTCTGGGAAAAAAATATAGATCTCTGTGTGATGGGACTAACACACTTCAAGTCCTATAGGTGCTTCTGGGAACAAAATATAGGCTCTCTGTGTGATGGGACTAACACACTTCAAGTCCTATAGGTGCTTCTGGGAAGAAAATATAGGATCTCTGTGTGATGGGACTAACACACTTCAAGTCCTATAGGTGCTTCTGGGAACAAAATATAGGATCTCTGTGTGATGGGACTAACACACTCAAGTCCTATAGGTGCTTCTGGGAAGAAAATATAGCTCTCTGTGTGATGGGACTAACACACTTCAAGTCCTATAGGTGCTTCTGGGAACAAAATATAGCTCTCTGTGTGATGGGACTAACACACTACAAGTCCTATAGGTGCTTCTGGGAACAAAATATAGGTTTGCTGCCAGTGCCTGCCACGACACACTACAAGTCCTATAGGTGCTTCTGGGAACAAAATATAGGAGCTCTGTTTGCTGCCAGTGCCTGCCACGAACACACTACAAGTCCTATAGGTGCTTCTGGGAACAAAATATAGGAGCTCTGTTTGCTGCCAGTGCCTGCCACGAACACACTACAAGTCCTATAGGTGCTTCTGGGAACAAAATATAGGAGCTCTGTTTGCTGCCAGTGCCTGCCACGAACACACTACAAGCCCCTCTTTCTCAATGAATCTTTGTAACTGAATCTATCTAAATCAATCTCTGCAAATGAATCTCTCTCTCTATCTATATGAATCTAGCAGAGTGTCACAGAATGAGCCTGCTCAATCTGCGCCGGAAACGCATGTGACCGGCGCCGACGGCGTGGCGGCATTTTATAAGAGGGGGCGTGTACTAAAGCCCCTGAGCTGTAATTGGCTACAGGCGTCCTGCCTGTAGCCAATTATGGCTCTCCGAGTTTCCGGCGCTGTGATTGGCCAAGCATGCGGGGTCACAGTGCATGCTTGGCCAATCATCAGCCAGCAATGCACTGCACCGGCCGCGCCGGCCGCAATGCATTGCGGGGGCCGCTCGCATCACACGAATGTGATGCGAGCGGCCAAAATAGTTCTGCGGCTCGCCGAGCGAGCGAACACCCGGTGCTCGATGCGAAAATGGGTTCGCATCGAGCACCGGGCCCATCCTTAAAAAAGAATCTGTAATGAAAACCAGCAGGGTAAAATTTTCACATTATTCCTGTGTTTGATTATTAGAACCTGATTATTAGAAGGAGTTTATAATTGCATTTTGCATATTTCAGTTGTATAGGCATAATGATACACTATAGCAAGCCTACAGTTAAGGTAGTAGCAAATTTTATATATGTTGTGTTAAACTCTCTCCAGTATCTTCTGGCTCGCACAGTAACGGATGAGGGTGCACATTGTGTTTTTGATGCAAATTCTTATATCAGTCACTAAGGAGACTGCAAACTGGGCTCATGCTTGGAGATGCTACAAGACCACAAAGACAGAAAGGGCCCGAGTCCAAACAGGATGATCTCACACAGCCTACGAATAAAAACAGGGGGTGAGTGGGGACACAGTGGGGCCATTTGGTGAGTGGGGACACATGTAGGCGTGGCGTTTCTGCACCTGAAAAGTCCTGGATAGTCTGTGATCCATTGCACTTCAAACGTTTTTTTTTCCATTGCAGATCAGAACATTCAGCACATTTATTTGGACTTTATTTACATGTTTTTTGCTTTGTATATTCACATCTAAACTCATCCACATTTGGTTACACATTGTTTATTAACATTTGCGAGCGCCACATTTTCATAATTTTACATTTCTAGTGAGTAGCACTTTCTGTGTGGCAGCTTCTTTAGTTTTCTTTTTCACAGTTTTTTCACCATTCAGCGCGAGTTTACATTTTATATTATTCACTACCCACTAATTAACCTGCCTAAGCTATCTCCACTCCAACACACTACATATGGCTGCCATGTAAGAGCCCTATATAGCGTGGGGTGTGGACTTAGCCCCTAAGCCATGATTGGTCAAAGGCACCCTGCCTTTGGCCCATCATAGCTCTCAGAGCACATTGCGCTGTGATTTGCCAACGCATGCAGGTTCGGTGCATGCTTTGGCCAATCAGCAGCTATCAAGGCACTGCGGTCTCGCAGTGCATTATGGGGCGTTCCGCCACTGGCAAACTTGCCGCGAACGCCCCATATGTTCATTTGTTCTATAAAAAAAACACTCGAACACTGTACTAGGCTTTAGTCAATATGCTTGGTTTCACTCAGGCCATACTCAGGCAGCAAGCAATAAAGCTGAAGTCTGTAATTTTAAATCTGCTACTTACATAACTCACTTCACAGGCTCAGTGAAAATTAAATAATCTCATTGCATGCTGGGGGATTGTGGGCAGGGGACAGGATGGGAGGTGGATCCTATACAGCCTCTATATTTTTCATGCAGGTGAAAGTGGTGCTTGAAGAGGTACCTGCTGGGTACTGGGAGCTGCTCATTTAGTCGGGTGCATCTACAGCGAGGCCATCCAATGTTTTTTTTTTTTAAAACAATTTCTCATGTCTTTCAGGTACTTTCCCAGACTGGAAAAATCAAACAGTTTTTTACAAACTGACCAAAAAAAGATGGTTGGGCAGCTTTGGCTCCGAGCAGGATCAGGCTCATTCATATTATCTTTAATTGTATTGATCTGAATAGATTTATATAAACTGTCATTTTGTGTCATTTCAAAAATGTTAAACAAATAGTAAACAGTGCACCAATATAATTTGCAATAGACACCAGCTTGCCTGAGTTATAGTGCACAGGCTGCTGAAAATAAGCCCTTACCCAGAAGCCTCTGCAATATGTTCATTCTGCCGGCAGAGGAAAGAAGATGCATACCCAGACAGTAGTCTGCACTTTTTTAGGCCCGAGATCTTCACCATTCTATTGTGTAAGTTATGCCTCAGAGTGAATTCCCCATCAGCAGTTTAGAAGCCATTGTGATTATATTTCTGGAGCTTTTCTCACAACACGTGTCAAATATCTTTTTCTTGTACTGCATTATTCGGTTAACATATGAAAGAAAACGAATATAGGACAGTTAATGGATGTTGTTTCCAGAAAAATTCAACATTGTTTTAAAAAATTAAATGTGTGTGCAAGTTTTTAAATAACTCTGGTATACTGCCAGTTGTTCTATCTGAATGGGATTTACAAGCTGAAAAGAGCTGAGGACCTCTGTTCTGCAATAAAAGGGGTGAAGGAAAACGAAACATCTGCTTTACAGAGAGTTGGATAGATGAACTGGGCTTAGAGCCAGATTTATCATTAGGCACAGCAGTTTTGTGCCTATAGTTGGAAAAAAACATGGCTTTTCCTTGTATAATAATCAGCCACACATCCTTCTCCATTATTAGTAGATGCACAAGAATTCCACATACAGTATGTACGCCTATTTACACATTGATCCTAATTTACTAAAGGTGAAGTGCATGTTCACTTTTAAAGTGAATTTTCACTAATCTAAGTGAATGATGTTAAAAAAGTGAAGAACTTCACCTCATTTACCACAAAGGGAAAATGTATTTGTTCTGCACTGCTTAGTTTATTTTTCTTTCAAATAATTCAGTTGGGTGCTGCAATCAAAAGGCAGCTAAAAGAACTAATGGTCCCTAACAAGTAATCTTGTGCTCTGAGCAACCCAAAGTAAAAGAAAAACCCTGTTTTTTTTTCCACTGGCCATTTTCTAAGTATTTATACACAGTAAACAGTTTAGTTATACCTACTTGGCATTGCAAGCCTTATTGACAGGATATATTTTGCGAGTAAATTCAAAAGGATCCTGTAACTTGGCTAGCAATTTGTTTTCCTTAGTTGGTAGAAACAACAACATCTTCTAAGCTACGTTCCCCTGACTTACAGTCATATTATATCATGCTAACTCAGTTATTCCTGACAATTTCTCATGCATATTAGTAAAGTACATCACATGTTCCATCTCTAAATTACCAACAATTCCAATTCTCTTTGATTATGTCCAGAATATCTCTTGCTTGTCTAACATCTGAGTTCCCAACTATGTGACATATATAACTTGGAGGTAGCTCCTTTCTCCTTAAAGTGTATTTCCACTTTTGCAGTCAAATTGAAGAAACCTCATTATACGGTTAGTATGTGTTCATATTCACACAGCAAATAAAAAAAAGAAAGGATTTCTTACCTTTTTGATGTTTCTGAGGGAAGGTGTCATGGCTGACTGCAAGTATTTCTCAGCAAAGATTATCTGTACCAATAGCTGGTACAGCAACATACCAGAAGCTTAACCTCCCTGGCGGTATTCCCGAGTCAGGCTCGGGGTGGAATTTCAGTACCATTAGCGGTAACCCCCGAGCCAGACTCAGGATTGCATTGCAGGATACAGGGAAAGTTACTTACCTTGTCCCCTGGATCCTGCGATTTCTCCCTGCTGTGTGTGCGAGCTGTCTCCTCGCTCGATTCACACAGTGCCGAGTGCCGCTGAGCCCCGTTCCCTGCGACGTTGCGACGCACAGGAGCGGTGATCGGTGCCATATTCAAAAAAGTAAAAACACAGTACACATACTGTACACTGTAATCTTACAGATTACAGTACTGTATAAAGAAAATTACACATCCCCTTTGTCCCTAGTGGTCTGTCCAGTGCCCTGCATGTACTTTTATATTATAAATACTGTTTTTTCTGCCTGGAATTTGGAGATTGTCCATAGCAACCAAAAAGTGTCCCCTTTATGTCAAAAGTGGTTTTAGACCAGCTAGAAAACAGCGATAATAAATTTGAATCACTTGCAGAATTGAGCGATAGTGATTTGTGGGGAAATTCGTCATCAAACACTAAATCTAATGACAGCGACAATTCTGCAAATGTCAGTGTTTTTGATTTGATTACATTATTGAATAATTTTTATTATTATTATATTATTATTTATTATAATTATTTATAGCTATTTATTATGTTGAAGCCACAATGTTCCACCAAGGCACCTCGGTAAAGTGTGTTCCCTAACCCTGAACCAACTGAGTGACCATCTTGATGAAAGCTATTGCTTCAGCTTACATTCACTTAAAAAAGCTTATTGCATATGCAGTGGTGGGATTCATCACTTATACAAGCATGACTGAATGTTGATCTTGGAGAATGAAGAGGCATAATGTTAGGGCTACTTCCATTGCATGTCTGCTAAGGAAGATAAATTAGATGAGGTTGCAGCTATATTTCATAGCAAAGTTTCTGCTTCTACAACTGTTATTGTACCTCCCCTGCTAGAAGATGTATTGCCTTTTCTGCCTTTTGTAAAGCCCAAGTCTAAGCCTGAAACTTCTAACTAGCGATGAGTGAACCAAGCAAGGTTTGGTTCACTAGAAGTTCACCAAATGCTTGGAAATCCACAAACCCTGAGTATAGCACCTGAACCCCATTGAAGTCTACGTGACCTGAATCTTGAATATTTTTGCTGGTCTTTTTCAAGGCCAATTTTCAAGCTTGTGGTAAAAAAGGGTATAAGTAGCTGGCCACCCTCATGGGGGTCATGTACCAATGCAACAAAAATCTTAATTAAACTTGAAGGGAAACATTAATAAAAAATATTTGCCTCACACTTGTACATGCAGTATGACACCTGTAAAGCCCCATACACACGGTCGGATTTTCCGATGGATTCTGTCCTATCAGACAATGTTGTCGGAAATTCTGACCGTGTGTAGGCACCATCGGACAGTTTCCATCGGATTGTCCGACGGACAAAGTCCTATCTCCTGCTGGATAGATTTTTTGACAACAAAGTCCGATCACACCAAATCCGATCGTGTGTAGCGACACGATGCTCAGATCACATTACAAGTGCTACACATGCTCAGATCACATTACAAGACCAAAGCTATTGGCTACTAGCCTCTACGTAGTCCCGTCGTAGGCAACAAACGTCACCACGTTCAGAATGATCGGATTTTCCGACAACTTTGTCCGACCGTGTGTACGCAAAACCAACATCGGACAAAGTACGACGGACATGATCCGACGGACCTGGTCCTCGGATAATCCGAGCGTGTGTATGGGGCTTTAGATGTACTCCAACAAAGTGATTAAAAACCAAAAAAACTCCAAATTACATTTTCAATCCCCAGCCTTCTTATGTTTGGAATTGGAAATAACAGTCCCAGGGCATCCCAGGTGACATCGCTGAACACATATGGTCATGATCATTTTTGGACAATGATGTCAGCCAGATTCTCTGATACTACTGTTTACATGTTAGCAGTGTTGGAGAGGTATTATTTGCATAGCGAGTCTAGTAGGAGAGGATTATTGCGTGAGTCACGCATCATGATTGACACATGGATCTTTAAAGCTGAATGATGAGATTGTTGAATTTACAACATGGCACATTTTCAAAAATGTTTTGTAAATTCTTTATTTAGGTGTTTGTGTTTTATTTACTATTTACATTTATTTCCTCTCCCACATTACTGATCCCCAGGAAAAACCTCCAACTAGTAAAAAAAAAAAACCCTCCCTCAGCAAATCCTCCTTTTCCTCAACAAATTCCTGTGGGCATCTGTGGGGGACTTATCATAAACTAGAAGCCTCCTTTTAAACAACGGGATATTTAGATATCACCCCCACTTCCATATAAATGTGTAAGGGCTACATAGTACCCCTGGTTACTCATTCACAAAAAAGATATACAATAAATAAACACACAACATAAAATCCTTTATTAAAAAAAATATATATATATCCTATCATGTCCAAAAAATATTATCCCACAATGTACATAAGATAGTGCCAGATGTTGTCTATAAATAAATGTCCCACGATGACCAAAAGTGATCACCATGAAGTAAAAGTCCAACAACAAACTTCTTCTGATACTCAATAATGAAGGACATCTTCCTGAACAAGTGCTGAATGTGAACAATCTTGTGGACTTCGTGAGCAAATACAGAAAACACTACTCACAGCGCGACCCCTTTAAGTTATTGATTGGTTGTTATTAATGTCTAGCTTATTTCATATGTTGTGTTTTCAGTAGTTTGAGGTTTATGCCTTTTAGTAGCAGCAGCAAACCCATATTCGGATGAATATTGTATATACACATAAGCTACCAAGGGTGGTTCATTTTTCAGTTTGACACAACTACTTGCAGTGATTGGACCTGATTCTGCTAGCACTGTGTTTTTTGGGGTCACTAGTATAGTTTTAATCATGATCAAGATACTAATCTATACAGACACTCTGCAATACTCTGCTTGTCAGACGTGCTGTCAGCAGCTCCGTCAGATGCTCCGGCCTTTCAGGCCCTCCAGCTCTCCCTGGATCCCCAGCAGCCGCGAACCGGGATCCAGTCCACCCCCCCCCAGGCACGGGGAATAGTTACGCGACCCCCTCGGCCCCCATATGATCACCTACCTCCACATTGGGCCACCCGTTTCCGCCACCATCTGCCATCCGTCACCGCCGCCGCCACCACAGACCTCCAGGCAGGCGCTCAGGAAACACTGCGGCTTTGGCCTAGTCCGGCTGGCACCGGATCACCGCACGTCGGCCAGCAACTCGCCCCTTATTCAGGTCAGTTCAGGCCCAGGTACCCACGCCAACCAGACCCCCCCATCCGCGATCGCTGCCACACCTGCTGGGAAGCCAAGATCAGGCCAGCCCGTGGCTCTGGCCTAGCCCGGCGGCCATCTTGGTACGCCCAGTCCAGCCAGATACAGCACAGGACATCCCCAGGACCCCCCATCAGATACAAACGGGACCTGCTTTCATTCCTGGTCAATCACCTTGGTGGGCAACATCCACAGCCGCCGTCGCCTCTGCTCTAGCTAGCTAGACGAGGAAAAAAGCGGCTGCGGCTGAGACCTAGCCCACGCCAGTCACCTCCCAGCTTACCCTTACCTCCTTTCTGCATGCCAGCTTGCCCTTCCCGTCTCAGAACACCACTGCCCTAGCAACCGGACCTCACCGCAGAGGCACCAGGCCGCACAGCAACCCCCTCCGGGATTATCTCCAATCAGGTAAGCCCTTGGGACCCCCCTCTCTCCCCCCCCCACTAGCAGTTGATCCAGGGCCCTTAGGTCCGAATGCTTCCGGGGGTCAGGAAGGAATTTTTTTCCCCTAATGAGCAATTGGCAGGCACAGCTAGGGTAACAAATGGGATAAAATAATCCTGCGCCAGCACACCGAAACTAACTAAAAGAATGCTGCGCACACTAAAGGAAATGTCTGAACCCAAGTAGAATAAAAGAGAAGAGGTAGTGGCGCGCAAAATTAACTAAATATTAAAAGACAGAAGATAGCAGGTCATAGACATAAATAGCCAATAAAAACTCTGGGTAAATAATATGGCATAAAATAAAACAAGCAAAAGTGCATACACTGGTGTGATAAAATCGTGTGATAAAAGCAATCCAGGTTAAAAATGCATCATAAAAAATCACATGGTGTAACTAAATAACATTGCATCCAATAAGTAAAGCTGTGATAAGATATATAAAAGGGCGTGATAGAGATCTTAAAACGCATAAATAGTGCATCCAAAAAAATGTGAAAGAGGGAGTGATCCAAACGGATAAAAAACAATATATCATATAAGTGATATGAAAGGTTAGATAATATATAGTGCAAAGGAGCAGTGGAGACTAAAGAGTCTCATAACGAAAAATAAAATAGTAGCGGATCCGTGCGAACTAAATCAAAAAATGGAGAACTGGAGTGAAAGAAATGGTGGGTAGCGATTAATAAATCGCAGAGTATAAAAGTCCAAATAAAGAGTCCATATATGGCATATATGCAGGGTGATTATAATATCTTCTATCCAACAGGTGGCAGGCTATCAGTGCTGAGGTTTCCAATGGTGATCGGGGATAATCTATAGATCCTGTGCAGTGTTCTGTGTATTTCTCTCGTGAAATCCTAAAGGGGGTGCGGGTGGCCCCTTACCTTACAGCTGTAAGGTTACAGCAATGTAATCTGGGTCTTTGTGGTCATGGGAGACCGTCCTCCCTGGGATGTGTTTCCGGTTTTCTCAATGATTTATCCCTTTCAGCTTTCCTCCTTAATCCAGGCAGGGGCAGGTGGGGGGGGGGTTGGGGGGGCTTTTCACCTCAATGTGCACATAAAATAAGATAGCCTCATAGTGTAGTATGTAAAGCTTTAAAAGGTATTTTATTACAGTTGAAACAAATAAACAGAAAAAAATGGGTACTCACATTCAGCAAATGAATACAGGGGTATAAACGAGCCTCGAGCTCGTCGGCGTCACTTCCGGTAAGGTCACGTGTCCCGACGCGTGTTCGTCACTTGTCACGTGACTTCATCAGGGGTGTCTAGTGTCCCTACCGAGGTCTTTAAATAGGCCATGTAAAAGCCAATTAGCGGCCATTTTGCAGTAGCGCCGATCGCCGGAAATGGTCACAGATACGTCGCCGGAAGTGGAACGGCGGCCATTTTCTTGGTAGTTAGGCCGCCCAAGGTAAATATAATGAAGTGTCAGCAGGGTATGTAACGACGAAAACCGGAAGTGGTCACGGTTACCTCTGACTAGTAAATAAATGCATGGCAACTATAGATAAATGCAAATAAATAAAACGAGGGTTGGTTGAGAAAAATTATCATAATAAAAACGCCGGTGTCAGTATGTGTCCATTGTATTAAAACAATAAGGGGAAGTTCATCTTGATAAAACGGCATAGTAAAACAAAGTATATATATATATAAAATATATATATAAAAATATGGTATAAAATATGGTAAAAATACCGGGGAAGTTCATCTTGATAAAACGTATAAAGGGGCATAGTAAAACAAAGTATATATATATATAAAATATATATATATAAAAATGTGGTATAAAATATGATAAAAATACCGGAAATGACGTCAAAGAGATACATAAAATGCATAATTAAAATAGTTCATGATAATATAACTTGCGAGTAGGACAACAGGGTAATATAGTGTAAATAAGAGAGGGTGAGAGACCTCCAGGGTGCAGACATATTCCAGGGTATGGTAATAAAAAAGCAATGGTCTAAAGGAAGGGGGACCAAATGTAGGAGGGATGGATAATGGACTCAATAAGAATGGTCTTATATAAAATAGTATAGAATGTCTAAAAAATATTTTTTTAAAATAATTAAAAAAATCTTTGTTTTAAAAGTCACTGAGGAAACAGTTGAGGTCAAATTCTACATTTAGGCCATGTGGCGTGAGGGTATTTAGGGTGAAGATCCATTTCGATTCGAGTTGACTTAGGGTCCTCACCTTATGTCCTCCCCTCCAGTGTTTAATGTAGGGCTCAATGCCCCAGAATTTTAAATGTGAGGGGTCTTTGTTGTGGTGTATGGCAAAGTTTGGACACATTATGTTTATCAAATCCCTTTTTGATGTTCCGAACATGTTCTTTTATTCTAACTCTCAGCAGCCTCTTAGTGCGGCCTACGTACTGGAGTCCGCAGCTACATTCGAGTACGTATACTGCACCCATTGTGTTGCAACAGACAAAGTTTTTAATTTTATGATTGGTGCCAGTGCTGTATGATACAAAATCTTTCCGTTTTTCTACTGGTCGTTTGGTTGTTGTGCACGCATAACAGCGTTTGCACGGGTAGAAACCCTCTCCTGTAAAAAAAGTGAATCCTTTGCTCGGGGGGTCTGGAATGTTTTTTACCACCTTGTCTCTGATTGTTGGGGCTCTCCTGTATACAAATTTTGGATGGTTTGGGAGAATTTCTTTTAAGCGTATGTCTGCTTGTAGAATGTTCCAGTTGCGTCTTATAATTTTCTCTATTTGCTTGTGTTGTGCACTGTAGTCTAAGATAATGGGCACAGTGTCTTGCCAGATCTTTTCTTTGGGTTTGTCCATAATAAGATCATTCCTCTCCATTGTTTCTATTTCAGCTATATTTCTGTCTAGCATTTTGTTGCAGTAGCCTTTTTCAATGAATCTCATTTTCATATTTCTTGCTTGGTTCAGGAAGACGTCATTTTCTGTACAGTTACGTCTAAGGCGCATGAGTTGGCCCTTAGGGATATTATATATCCAGTTTTTATGATGGCACGTGTCGACCGGTAAATAACTGTTCCGGTCTACATCTTTGAAATGTGTCTTTGACACTAATTTTCCATTTTGCTGTCCTATTTCCAAATCCAGAAATGTGATCTGTTTATCGCTGATGTCCCATGAAAGTGTTATATTCCGATCATTTTTGTTTAAATTTACTAGGAAGTTTGTTAATTTACTCAGATCACCTTTCCATAAAATAAACACATCATCAATGTAACGGCGATATATCTGGAGCTCTTCTGGTCTGTTTGTAAATACTGATTCATCTTCCCATTTTGCCATGAAAAGGCCTGCTACGCTGGGGGCAAACTTAGCCCCCATTGCAACTCCTGTACGCTGATGGTAATGATTGCGGTTGAACCAGAAGTAGCTATTTTTCAGACAGAAATCCAAGCTCTTCACTAGGTACTTTCTCTGTATGCATGGAAGTTTTGTGTGTCTCCTAAGTCCCCATTTGATGGCTTCACAAGCCTGGTGGTGTAGAATAACTGTATATAGTGACGAAACGTCCGCTGTTGCTAACAGCCAAGGTCCTCCATCTAATGGTGTGTCATTTAATATTTGTAGAATTTGTTTCGTATCTCGTAGGTATGCTGTTGTGTTCTGTACTGCCGGCTGGAGAAAGAAGTCGATGTATTCCCCCATCCTAGATGTCAGTGAGTCAATTCCATTGACTATGGGTCTTGGAGGGGGGTTGATCTTATCCTTATGGATTTTAGGGAGAATGTAGATAATGGGGGTCCTGCATGCCTCTGGTATCAAATACCTTGCTTCCTTTTTGTTTAGGCTGTTTTTCTTGAGTCCCAGGTGTACGATTTGGTTTAGCGCTTTTCTGCATTTAAAAACTGGGTTTCCTAAGAGACGTGTATATGTTTCTTCATCCTGTAGGAGGGATTTTACACTTGTGTTGTATTGTTCTCTGGTGAGGATAACAATACCCCCTCCCTTGTCTGCCGGGCAGTTCTCCATTTTTTGATTTAGTTCGCACGGATCCGCTACTATTTTATTTTTCGTTATGAGACTCTTTAGTCTCCACTGCTCCTTTGCACTATATATTATCTAACCTTTCATATCACTTATATGATATATTGTTTTTTATCCGTTTGGATCACTCCCTCTTTCACATTTTTTGGATGCACTATTTATGCGTTTTAAGATCTCTATCACGCCCTTTTATATATCTTATCACAGCTTTACTTATTGGATGCAATGTTATTTAGTTACACCATGCGATTTTTTATGATGCATTTTTAACCTGGATTGCTTTTATCACACGATTTTATCACACCAGTGTATGCACTTTTGCTTGTTTTATTTTATGCCATATTATTTACCCGGAGTTTTTATTGGCTATTTATGTCTATGACCTGCTATCTTCTGTCTTTTAATATTTAGTTAATTTTGCGCGCCACTACCTCTTCTCTTTTAGGCACAGCTAGGGGTTTTTCGCCTTCCTCTGGATCAACGGGAGGGCGGTAGGTTTAACAGGCCCCCATCACCCCCCCCGGAACTTTTCGCACCAGCACAGAAACACACCACAGCTGTCACCAGCAGTATTCTTCTGGTCCAGGATTTTCGCTACAAGCAGAGGCAGCTGGAACAGCTACTGCTACTCGACTAATCAAACTCCTTACACATAGGGCAGTACATGATCAACTTGCGCGCAT
Organism: Lithobates sylvaticus; assembly: GCA_028564925.1. Lineage (NCBI taxonomy): Eukaryota > Metazoa > Chordata > Amphibia > Anura > Ranidae > Lithobates > Lithobates sylvaticus. Next base: position 125,544,236 of record CM053035.1, on the reverse strand, counting down.
ACAAATAGCCTCTACGCGGCGGCAAGACTGATAACTAGACTGACAACAGGAAAAACCCGGATCAGGATCATCAACTCAGTCATCCTAGTACTATCAACTTCATCCTCTCGCCATGTGCTACTTTAAATACTCAGCAGAAGTTCTCCACAGACTAAGGAATACCACCGCAACATTACCAGCCTCCATTCAATTCAGCCTCCTCCTCGACGCAAACTCAAGGAAAAAGACGAAGACCCCTTGGACACCACCAACCATCTTGGACAGACCATCCTTCCAAGCAACAAAGCCAAAAGCCTCGGAGTAATCTTTGATTCAGAGATGACAATGGAGGCACAAATAGGATCCGTAATCAGCGGATCCCACCATCTCCTTCGCATGCTACGCAGACTCATCCCCTTCATCCCGGAAAAGGAAAAAGCGGTAGTAGTAGGAACGATCATCAATTCACGGCTCGACTACGCAAACTCACTCTACATAGGATTACCGGATTACCAGATTGCGCGCCTTCAAATTGTCCAAAACACAGCAGCAAGAATAGTCACCGGAAAGAAACCCTGGGAATCCATCTCCCCATCCCTAAGGATGCTCCATTGGCTCAAGGTAAAAGACAGGATCACATTCAAGACCCTCTGCCTCACCCACAAATGTACACAAGGAAATGCGCCTCAATACCTTTGTGAGAAAATAGAAAAATACATACCGAATCGCAGACTTCGATCAACAAACCAAAATCGCCTTCTCATCCCCAAAGCCCGCTACAAATCGAAGGGAGAACGAAGATTCGCAGTACAGGGACCCCGGCTATGGAATGCTCTACCAAACAACATCCGCATGGAAGAAAACCATCAGGCCTTCAGGAAAAAACTCAAGACCCACCTCTTCTAATACATGGCATCCCAACATGAGCAGTCAAGCGCCTCGAGGCGATTCAGTTCGCAGTTGCAGCGCTATACAAATCATTCATTCATTCATTCATTCATTCAAAAAATCCTACGAAAAGAACAACTACTAAAGACCTACGATCAACCATCAAACACAGGAAGATACCAACCCAACCACAACCATTAGCATGCGCCATGATCAACACCAGATCTGCAGCCAAACACAGACTGGAAGTACACAACTTCATCACCCAAAACAACATAGACTGCCTCTTCATCACAGAAAGCTGGCTAACGCCCGACTGCAACACCATCCTTACCGAATTGGTGCCGGAGAACTACAGGATCCTAACTGAGCATCGGAAAGGAAAAAAAGGAGGAGGCCTAGCAGTGATTTTTAAATCTCACCTGGTGCTCACCAAACCAATTTTACAGAACTCAGTGCCTTTTATGGAGACACTGATGCTACATCTTCAATCAACACCCCATGACACCACTCACATTCTACTTTGCTATAGACCACCAGGACCAAAGACCAATCTGCTTACACCCCTCATGGAATTCATCTCAATACACACCCTGAAATCCAAAAAACTTCCTGGTACTCGGAGACTTTAACCTCTGGGCAAACTCTTCCCAAGACCCTATCGCGATCGCCTGCATCAGCCAACTGGAAGAACTGGGTCTCCAGCAACTGATAAAGACTCCCTCACATGGTTTAGGACACACCCTGGACCTCATCTTCAAACAAAATTTGGACATCAACATACTCGACAACATACCACTACCATGGACGGACCACGCCATCAAATTTTAAATTGCCACCAATACCAACCACCAACTGCACTCCGAAACCTTCAAAACCACTTTATCAAACAAAATAGCAAAGCGGAATTTAACCCACTCAACAGAACAAACACCCAGCTCCCTAAACAAGGTATTACTACAATCAGCAGACTCAGTGGCTCCAAAACGCAGAACACTCATCAGGAGGAAAAATTCGGGATCGTTTAATAGCTCTCTCATGCTACTCAAGCAAGAACGCAGAAGAGCTGAAAGAGCATAGAGAAGAAATCCTACCAAGGAAAATCACACAAACTACAAAGGACTCACGGAGAATTATCATAAAGCAATCTTCAAAGCTAAAAAACATTATTTCTCAAATACCATCTCATCGGCCTTAAACCGCCTTCGGGAACTTTTTAAAATAGTTGCTCAGTCGATGAACCTGGTATGCTTAGAGCCCCCAGCAAACGAAAAAACCCAAGATTTCTGCAATGGATTATCAGATTTTTACATCAACAAAATCAACAACATCCGGAAAATAATTCATCAGAAAAAAACATCCAACCGCAGTCAACCAGAGCGAAAAGATGATATCGACACGAACATCCCACAACCACCAAAGTTTTCTCTGACCCCAATTACCACGGATATCACTAAAAACATCATCAAAAACCTCAGAGACAGCACATCTCCTATTGACATCATCCCCACAAAACTCCTGAAAGAATGCTCCGACATCTTGGCTCCCACCCTAACTCACCTCATAAATCAATCGTTCAAAGAAGGGATTGTTTCAGGTGCCCTCAAACAAGGCATCATCAAAGCCCTGCTAAAGAAACCCAACCTCGACCCCCGGGACTCTAACCACCGCAGACCGATAACAAGCCTGAACAACATCTCCAAGATTATGGAGAAGGCGGTAGTACAACAGATACAACGCCACCTGGACTTACATAAACTCCTGGACCCTCTACAATCAGGCTTCCACCCAGGCCATGGTACAGAAACCGCACTCCTGAAGATATGGGACGACGCCCTCGAAGCAGCAGATGATGGAGAATCATGTCTCCTGGTACTGTTGGATCTCAGTGCAGCTTTTGATACTGTGGACCACAATACTCTACTCATCCACCTCACAGAAGTAGCAGGAGTCACAGACGCAGATCTACAATGGTTCGCATCCTTCTTAGGAAATTGTTCTTAGACAGTGAAACTAGGAGCTTTCACCTCTGAAACCTGGGCAATCTCTTGTGGAGTCCCTCAAGGATCACCCTTGTCGCCAGTGCTCTTCAACATATACATCCGCCCACTCCTCAAAATCATCAGAAGATCAGACCTCTGCTTCCACTCATACGCTGATGACACGCAATTATATTTTCGTATCACCGGACAAAAAAACCATCATCAGCAATTAGAAAAATGTCTTATCTTATTCTACATGCAAACCAAAACTCCCGAACCAAGATCCCTTGGACACCACCCACCATCTTTGGACAGACCATCTCCCCAATGTCCAAGGCCAAGAGTCTCGGAGTCATTTTTGACTCCGAAATGTCAATGGATGCACAAATAGGAGCTGTAGTCAGTGGTTCTCACCATCTGCTCCGCCTGCTACGCAGACTCATCCCCTTCATTCCAAAGGAGGACAAAGCAGTGGTAGTTGGAACAGTCATTAATTCTTGACTTGACTAGGCAAACTCCCTTTACATAGGATTACCCCAATATCAACTTGCGCGCTTACAACTTATCCAAAACAACAGGATAACATGATAACAGGAAAAAAACCTGGGACTCCATCTCCCCTTCCCTTAGGAGCCTACATTGGCTAACCGTGAAGAATCAGGTCACATTCAAGACCCTCTGCCTCACCCACAAATGCACCCATGGAGACGCTCCTCAATACCTTCTCGAGAAAATAAAACACTACATACCCAATCGCAGTCTTCGATCAGCTAACCAAAACCTCCTCCTCATTCCTAAATCCCGCTACAAATCAAATGGGGAACGGAGATTTGCTGTCCAAGGACCACGGCTATGGAACGCTCTACCAACCTACATCCGCATGGAAGAAAACCATCAGGCCTTCAGGAAAAAACTCAAGACCTACCTCTTCCAAGAAGCTTGACAACAAAGCACGAATACAGCGCCTTGAGGAGATTCTGTTCGCATTGTAGCGCTATACAAATCATTCATTCATTCAGACACTATACTAGAAAAGGCGGTGATCAGTGACTTATAGTATGACTGCTATAGAGTGGCAGGCAATCTAGTGCTAACTGACCCTGGCTGGGAGGGATGCTAACTGACTCTGATGCTATCTGATATTGGTAGTGACACTATTACTAAATTATTAAATATAATTCAGAATATGAATCTGTAGAAAGCAGTGGCTCCCTGACAGCTAGGTCCCTGAGACGAGGTCCCTGCTAAGATCAGCTGTACCCAACCCCAGGTTGCTGAAGTAATAGCAAAGCATAATTATTCTCATATGCAGCAGAGTGCAAGTACAGTGCACTGCTTTATGGTGATCTGGCAAGTACCAGTGGGCTAGCACATCATGTCGTTTTAGATACTAGCACTACAGTATGTCATGGTGAAGATGTGTATACGCACCAACAAAACACCTGCATAGACGAGTCCCTTGTACATTTTACTGGCAGGCTAGAAATAAAGCAATATCTCCCCAGCAAGTGTGCCAGATATGGGGTCAAACTGTATAAGCTATGTGAAAGGGACACAGGCCATACATATGCTTAGGAATTTGAGGGAAAGGACAGTTAAGTGGAGCCCCTGGATGCCCAGACTACATGGGGAGAAGTGACAAGATAGTATGTGACTTGTTGTCACCCTTGTTCCGTAAGGGGTACCATTTGTCCGTGGACAACTTTTATGCAAGCGTGCCACTTTTTAGACATTTGCTCATTAAAGAAATTGACTGATGTGGCAGCGTGTGAATTAATCGCAGGGGCTTCCCTCAATGGCTTGTTAATATCCCACTTAGAAAGTGGAAAAAAGCCTGCTTGTGCAATGAAGAACTACTTGCAGCAAAGTAGAATGACAATTGGGATGTATTCATGTGTCTTCATGTGTCTTCCATTCATGCAGACACGACGGTCCAAATTAACACAGCGTCAGGTGTTGTTGAAAAGCCTCTCTGTGTCTGCAACTATAATCTTTATGTGGGACGTGTAGACTTCAATGACCAAATTGTTGTATTTAGTTTCCCACAGAGTTAGACACTGGTACAAAAAAGTGTCTATATATTTATTTCAGTTGGCTATATGCAATGCTTTTGTTATTCATAAAAAACTACTGGAAGAACGGGATCCTTCCTTAAATTTCAGGAAGCGATCATTACAGCTCTTTTGTATCCAGAAGTCCAAATTCAGATGTAGTTAGCTGGCTGTATAAAGAGACATTTTCCAGATGTCCTCCCAGGTACCCCAACACAAAGTTCATGCCAAAAAAGATGTTGAGTCTGTAGTAAACACGGAATGAGGCATGACACCTGTGTTTTTGTCCCACCTCTACTGGCCAACCTGGCCTCTGCACAAGGACTGCTTGCATCGCTACCACACACTAGTGGACTATTAGTCTAGGGCAGGGGCGGTGCGTCCATAAAGGGCGCAGGAGCGCTGCCCCCCCCTCTCCTGTCACTCTCTATACTCCATAGATAGATTCATGCATTGCATGAATCTATCTATGGTCGCTGCTGACACCCCCTATTCAGGTGTCCGGCCCCTTTTCGGTCACCGGGCGCCTGAATAACAGCGGTGGGGGTGTTTTTTGGAAACACCTGATTAGCGCCGTAGGCGCTAATAGGCGTCCAAAAAGGTGACAAGCGGGCGCAACGCTGTGCGTTCCTTGTCACTCAGCAGCAGTGTTAACAAACCGAAGGAATTCGGTTTGCTAACATTGTACGGCCCCTTAGCCAATCAGGAGCACAGGTCTGTGTTACCTGTGCCCTGATTGGCTGAAACGACAGGCGCTGTGATTGGGCGCCTATCAGGCGTCCAATCATAGCAGAGGATGAGAGGAGGAGCGGGCAGGAGAGGGAATGGAGGACACGATGCCGCCGTCACCCAACACAAGGTAAGTGCAGGGCGAGGGGGGGGGGGCACAGTGGCAGCTTCTTTGCAGGGACAGCTTTGATGGCAAAGTGGCTGTGTTTTAGATGGGCAATGTGGCTGTGTTTTAAAGGGGCAATGTGGCTGTGTTTTAAAGGGGCAATGTGGCTGTGTTTTAAAGGGGCAATGTGGCTGTGTTTTAAAGGGGCAAGGTGGCTGTGTTTTAAAGGGGCAAAGTGGCTGCGTTTTGATGGGCACGGTGGCTGCGTTTTGATGGGCACAGTGGCTGCGTTTTAATGGGCACAGTGGCTGCGTTTTGATGGGCACAGTGGCTGCATTTTAATGGGCACAGTGGCTGCGTTTTGATGGGCACAGTGGCTGCGTTTTGATGGGCACAGTGGCTGCGTTTTGATGGGCACAGTGGCTGCGTTTTAATGGGCACAGTGGCTGCGTTTTAATGGGCACAGTGGCTGCGTTTGGTACAGTGGCTGCATTTGATGGGCTTTTTTTTCAGAATTTTTTCAGTTTATTTGCGCCCCCCAAAAAATTTTGAGCACCAGCCGCCACTGGTCTAGGGTACAACATGCAACAGACTAGGATACCTTACACACACAATTCTGCACAAAGAATGGTCACTATAGATGCTAGGTAGTCAGGAAACTGTCTATTACATGCTGAGAAACCCTAACATAAAAGGCTGGAAATGTTATGGTTCCAGAAAGTTAAGTTACAAAAAAGTGAAAACAGTAAAAAACAAAAAAAAATAAAAATGTTTGTTTTATTGATTTAATGTTATAGTGTTACTGTTTTCTTTTTGGTAACTGATGTCTGCTTTTGCAGGAATGGCAATCAGCTGCAGCACTAATCCGTGTATTTCCAATTCACTCGCAGGGTTTTTTTTTTTTTTTAAGGACTGATAAGCTACAGTATATTAAAAAAAAAATTTCCACAAAAGTTTTTATTGTAGTAAAACAGGTATATGAAAGAAGGAAAAGTGACCCAGAGGGCCTAAGCCAACAATATACAGAGTCGACATAGTGCATGGATGAATGTAAATCCAAAAATGTTGTACAAAGTAATTAATCATTGATAGTAACAGCTATGAGTAAGCACTCTTGGTAGTGTGAAATGCATTAGCTATTTTCTTGCTTTGCTGTGACCTATTTTTGTGTGATTCCATATTTTACCAATAAAGGCTTTTGAATTTTTCTTGGAGTGCGGCCGTTCAGAGTCCTTAATTTGCATCTTCTTCAGTAACACCTTGTGAAACAGGAATGTATAAGGCCCGGTTCAGACTACTGCGGTGCGGGAGATCGCATATGATTCGCACCGCACTACAGTTCAAATCATATGCGATCTCTGTGCGATGCAAATTCAGCCATAGAGATAGTATGGCTGAATTCGTATTGCATTCGGCCCAAACTCGCACAGGACCCTTTTTTCGGTCCGTTGCAGAATAGGATCGCATGGTGTTCTCACCATGCGATCCGATTCCTGTCCGAGTTTGCAGATCGCACTGCGATATGCGAGCTGCTATGGGGGTGTCATTAACATTTCATTGACACTCCCAGCAGCTCGCATAGGGCAGTGTGAACTGCCGGCGGGAGACATGCGGTGCGGGAACCCGCAGTAGATTTGCAGCGTTCCCGCACCGCAGCAGTGTGAACCCAGCCTAATGAGGGTAATCAGTTATATAACAAATGAAAACCATAAAAAATGCAGAACCAAGCCCCCCTGATAAGGAGAGACTGATCAGATGAAGAGCATTATGTAATGAGCCGGAGTCACAAAGTGATGGGGGCTAAACATCTAAAAAATCTATGTTTTTTGTGCAGGAATGTATTGCAACAGGCAGTATTCCAGTGTAGTATGTGTGACCCCCCCCCCCCCCCCCCCCAAGTATTTTTATTTAAAGGAATTGTGTATTTTTCATGTTGCCCCTTGAGCCTTTTAAAAAAACTTGCTCCCAGCTGAATGGTGTTTCTTTTTTTGCTTTGGTACATTACCTCCATGGCACTGCCCAATTACCCATGTCCTTTTTAAGTTTGCAAACTGGCCTTAAAACAGGTCATAAAAAAAAATAACAACATATACTTCATTAGGATTTGGGTGCTATGTTCGAGGTTTGCAGATTTTTTCAATTGTTCAGTGAATGTCCTGCTAAGCGAACCTTGCTTGGTTTGCTCATCACTATTCCCCTACTTCAGTAAGAGTACTGTGCAACTTTCCTGCATTGAACTGCACCTTAAATTCCAGAGTCAGCATGCCCAGCAGCTCAAATAGAGCCTTCACTACCAATTGCTACTCTGCATGCATGCATGCATCTGTAAAGGGAACTTGCCCATCAGGAACTTACATCAGGGATTTAGTTTTTTAGTGCAATGGCTCCTAGTTAAGGAACCAGACCGTTGTGACAGCTCAAAGGATGGTCATTAGTGTGGTTATACTCTGCATCAGTAACCAGAGGTGAAACTTTCTGGAAAAACCTTGTGACTAAAACTTTGAAAAATATATATAGTACATTTTAAAGTAAAGCTAATTTAATTTTTAAAGAGGGAGTCCCGCAATTTTTTTTTTTTAAAGTCAGCAGCTACAAATACCGCAGCTGCTGACTTTTAAAATAAGGCCACCATCTTCGGTAAGGGAATCAGGCAAAATGAAGCCTTGGGGCTTCATTTCCCGGTTCCCTACTGCGCATGCGCGAGTCACGCTGCATAATCTGAATGGTCCCTGCTGTGTCTGGGACCCGTGTGTTTCCCAGCAGACATCGCAGGGGGGACGGAAAGAGGCATAGACTGCCGTGGGAGTCTATGCCCCGGAAGTGGGTGCAAATACCTGTCTTAGACAGGTATCTGCACCCCCCTACCCCCTGAAAGGTGCCAAATGTGACACCGGAAGGGGGGGGAGGGTTCTGAAAGGCGGAGGTTCAATTTTTGTGTGAACCTCCGCTTTAAGTGATGTTACTTTTTAAAAAGAGAACTTTTAATTATTATATTGAAAAATTACACACTCAGTGTATTTGAAAAATGACACACTTTCTCAGCAAGAAAATTCTAGAACTTCAAGGGTGTATATCAGTTTTCTGGTACACTGTATCATTCAAGTGCACAGAAGCGAAAGCCTGAACAGAAAGCTTTCATACATTTTATAGCAGTCCAAGCACGGCCATGGCCAAGACTGCAGTCAGAGCTATTCTATGAAGAAGACTATACAATAATGGGCTTTTCATCTCAATGTTTGATTAATATAGGGCTGAGGAGAGCACTGAATTGATTTTTATCAATTGAATTCTATATTGGTAGCATGAAAGATAATGCATGTACAGGTTGTAATAAGCATACTGAAATTGTAGTTTCCTTCTTAAGCATGTTTCTGGAAAATGTGTTTTAAAAGAAGTGACAGCAAAGAAAAAAAAACTGCTAATTTTTTAGAAAGACTTTTTTAGAACATTATATTGGAGTTTAAAATTGATAATAATAAAACTGTAAGTTAATCTAAAAACAAAATCAACTAATATCTTATTTTGGGATAGTGCTTAACAGAATCAAAAGTTGCCCATAGTTGTATTCTGACAGTTGGCAAATCTGGCTATTGTGGGCCAGATCTGAAAACATCTTGTTGCACTTCTTTCCTGTTCTCCCTAATCACTGAGGAATAAAAGGTTAACACTTTAGCCAAAGAGTCCAAGGAGCTGTCTACACATTTAGCTACATTTGCATTTATAAAGTCAACACAAAATTCTTCCTTTTGTGTTGTGGCTGATACTAATGACTAGGGAACAGATTCAAGAAGAGATTCAAGTTAATTTTGAGCATGGGTTCAAGGTGAACCCAGTATGTTTGTGGGCCCAGTAAACAGATGTGTAATTTTGTTACCATAGCAGCCAACAGTAGTGAACTTCCTTATCTTTGAACATTGGTCAGATGGCTTAGAAGGACCAAGAAGAGGGCAATTGGCATTATAAAAGGTTAGTTTCCCAGCAACCATATTGACAATGTAGCTATGAAAGTAAAATCATAGAGAGTGTTGCTGCTAAAATGCATAGAGACAGATTATTGTAGGACTTGTAGACATACCTGTAGTTCTCTTAAAGTAGACCTTTAGTGAACATCCTTTATGTAGCATAATGTTGTGCAGCTTGGGGAATCTAAGGAGGAAAATATTTTTACATCCAGTGCTGATGATGCGTGTCCTGCAGCTTCTTCACAGCCTCTCCACATGCACTACAGCCATGCACTACAGTCGTAACAGGTAATCCGAAGGCATATTTCCTTATTCCTGCTGGCTACAATGGATTTATTTTCATAGTCTGGTCTTTCCCATAAAGAAAACACTGATAGCTCACTGCATATGTTTTTTTCACAGGGCATATTTCTTAATTGTTGCTGGCTGCAATTTTTTACAGTCTGTCCCTGTCTATATGCACTACACTGATAACTGGCTGTGGGTATCTTTTTACAGGTTATATTTCCCAATTATGTCTGCAATTTATGAACTACACTGATAATTGACTGAATGTGTTTTTTCACAGTACATTATTTTAAAAGGTCTAATTTTATAAAAACATTGTAACAGTCTTAGACAATGTACATCAGCACATAATCCGATTTTTACTTTGGGAGAGCATGTGAAATGGTGATTTACAAGCAGAGCATTGTGAGAAACAAGAGCAGAGAGTTGTCACCCCAAAACACAAAGTGCTTAAACAAGGCTGTTATATTAATATTAACAGCTGTTAAAGCTTTGATATGTCTTGATGCGGATTCATTTTTTCCAAGTGAAAGAAAAAATTCTAGAAGCTTTCCATCTCAAATGACCAACTGCCAGCGCCTACCAAATTTTTCCCAATACACGCTGCAACTCCAACATAATCTGAACTTTACCACGAAGGTGCTGAGGAACAATAAACTCAACTACAAATAGAAGTACCCAGCCAAGCTGAGTGTGACCTATAAAGGGAAATCACATATAATTACCTCCCTAGATGAGGGCCTTAATCTTCTCAAACAATAGGGAATCATACCTGAGATACAAGCTACGTCCACTAGCTCCTCACACCAGGTGCCTAAACATGTTCATCCCAACAGGCAAGTGTCCAGAAAGCCCTCACTGGCTCTACGAAATACCTAGAGACGACATCTCTACGCCCTTGCCCGGTTCCAGAGAGGAATCCTGAAGTTAGAAATTTTGCAGTGTATACTGCACACGTAGTTCTATATGGACCTTTTTTACTCGTTTTTTTCTCGTTTTTTGGCAGGTCACATTTTTTCGTTTCTTTTGGACTCCTGTGTTTATGCTGCAAGAGTTTCTCCGAGGTATCCTGCCAACTTGACTTCAAGAGCTCCTTAGGGAGTTTACTCCACTGGAGCTACACTCCTTATTCTGTTCTGTCTCCATACGCTATCCGGGTTGTATGACCTAGACCACACTCCATACATCCTCAGAAATAGTCTTCTTCCATATATGGAACAATCTCTTCAATCAACACCTTCTGACACTCTCATCCAATCATCCACAGTTGTCCTTACTCTTCAAAATGTCTCATCTTTGATCCCCAATATCAGCTGGATACATATAAATGGGACTTATGACCATGTCCCTAAATGTCCAAGGCCTGAACCACCCTGCGAAACACCACTCCCTATTTAAGGAAGTCATCTCCAACAAAGCTGACCTCATCGCCATTCAGGAAACCCATTTCCACAAAGACTCCACACCCTATTGCTCCCACAAGAACTATCTGCTTGTTTTTCTAGCATCAACACATGCCAAGAAGAGAGGAGTCCTGATGGTGGTTGGAGACTCTGTGTCCTTTTCCCTATCCATAGCAATTCTGGATCCAGAGGGCAGATATATCATACTCATATGTACCATTAATAACTATACGTATACTTTGGTTAACGTATACACCACCAACTCACACTGACTGAAATTTATGCACAAGTTATTTACCAAAATATCCAGGGTATGTCAGGGCTATTTTGTTGTGTGTGGGGATTTTAATTGTGTAGCATTATGTAGATATTCGCAGGCACACCAAGGATCATCAATTTTGTCCAAAAGTTTTTTTTATTCAAGAAAGATCACATCACAAAACATTGTAGTGCAACATTTCAGAGCTACGCAGGACCCCTTCGTCAGGCATGTGATGATGCCTGTCATCACATGCCTGACAAAGGGGTCTTGCGTGGCTCCGAAACATTACACTACACTGTTTTGTGATGTGATCTTTCTTGAATAGAAAACATTTGGGTGAAATTGATGATCCTTGGTGTGCTGGCCAATATCTGCATATCGCATAAGTTCCAGTATCCAGCTGGCGATCGCTACAGCACCCAGTAGCCTAAAGAGCTTATTCCAGAAATGTTAGTGATAGAAGCATGGACTGTGGACTTTAACCACTTCAGCCTGGAAGGATTTGCCCCCTTAATGACCAGGCCATTTTTTGTGATACGGCACTGCGTCGCTTTAACTGACAATTGCGCAGTCGTTCGACGCTGTACCCAAACAAAATTAACATCCTTTTTTACCCACAAATATAGCTTTTTTTTGGTGGTATTTGATCACCCCTGCAGTTTTTAGCATTCTTTCATCTTTATTAAAATTACTTTCTTGCTACACTTAGCAAGCGACTAGGCGCGTGTAACTCCATCTCTCCTTAAAAAGTTAATCTGTAAATAATGTAAATAAAATTAAAGAGAAGACAGGTGGGTAAATGGTCGGGTCTGGATTCAGTTGACGGCAGCGGACCTGACAGCGCCACACCAACCAGATTCTTCCACTTCAGGAAAACCCTCAATCCACCAGAAAAATAAAAGGTGAAATTGACACACTCATCATTGACAATGGCTCTGGTATGTGCAAATCTGGCTTTGCTGAAGATGATGCTCCCGGTCTTCCCCTCAATCATTTGTAGCCCAAAACATTAGGGTTTTTTGGTTGGCATGGGTCAGAAAGACAGATACATAGATGATGAAGCCCAGAGCAAGAGTGGTATCCTGACCCTGGAGTATCCCATCAAACAAAACAGAATATGGGCAAGATCTGGCACCACACCTTCTACAACAATCTGTTGTTGCTCACAGAAGCCCCTCTGAACCCCAAAGCCAACAGAGAAAAGATTAGACATGTGCACAACAAAAAAAATTTGTTTATTTTCGTTTCGTTTTTTTCGTTTCCGTTGATTTGTAACGATTCGTACATTCGTAAGTCGTCGGTGTTCGTATTTGTAAAGATTCGTACATTCGTAAGTCGTCGGTGTTCGTATCCGTAACGATTCGTACATTCGTAAGAGTTATTTTTCGTTGATTCGTTTTTTGGTTAGTTTAATTTTCGTTTATTCGTTTATTCAAAATTCGGACGCATTCGTATTTATTCGTACATTCGTAGATTCGTAATCGGAGCATAATTCATAATTTTATGTAATGTGTATGCTATTATTACATTTTAATAATTTACGAATCGAAAAAAAAAAGTTACCAATCGAAAAAAAAAAGTTACGAATGTATGAATTTTTTCGTTCAATCTATTTTAAGCACGTTAAGCAGCACCATTGTAAGGGACACAGAAAATTACCAATTCAACAAAAAAAAAGTTACGAATGTACAAATTTTTTCGTTCATTTTCGTTGTTCCTTTTTTTTTCGTTTTTTTCGGATTTTCTTCATTCGTACATTCGTTGTTTCTAATTTGTTTTTTTTCAGATTTTCGTTGTGTTTCGGATTCGTTCGATTCGAACAATTCATTAATCGGATTCGTACGATTCGAACGATTCGTTATTCGGATTCGTTCAATTCGAACGATTCGTTCAATCGTACGAAAACAAATGAACGAAAAAAACGAACGAAAAACAAAAAAAAACGAAACAAATTGCACATGTCTAGAAAAGATGACACAGATCATTTTGAGACGTTCAACACCCCAGCCATGTACATTGTCATCCAGGCTGTGCAGTCCCTGTATGCCTCTGGTCATAAAACTGGCATTGTGATGAACTCTGGTGATGGTGTGACCCACACAGTACCATCTATAAAGGTTACACCCTGTCCCAAGCTATCCTGCATCTGGACTTAGCCAGCCATGACTTGACAGACTACCTCATGAAGATCCTGGCCAAAAGAGATACAGATTCACCACCACAGTCGAAACAAAAATTGTGCGTGACATCAAGGAGAACCTCTGCTACATCGCTATTGACTTCGAGCAGGAGATGGCCACTACTGCCTCCTCTTCATCCCGGGAGAAGAGCTACGTGAATGTTTAGATCATCACCATCAGAAACAAGAGGTTCAGGTGTCCAGAAGTCCTCTTCCAGCCATCCTTCTTAGCATGGAATTATGCGCATTCACAAAACCACATTCAACTCAATCATGAGGTGTGATATAGATATTTGTAAGGACCTGCATGCCAATACTGTACTGTAAGGAAATCACAGCCATGGCACCTAGTACAATGCAAGTACTCAATGGCTCCATCTTGGCCTTCCTCTCCACCTTCCAACATATGTTGATAAGCAAGAATATGAAGAATCCAGTCTATCCATCATTCACTGCAAATGCTTTTAAACTGACTGCTAGCAGATGTGTTGCATTTGATGCATGAGTTGTTCAAAGTGTTAACAATTGGCTTTCTGCAAATGTGTATGCCCCATGCTAGCCTTGTGAAACGGGAATAGAGCCAACTTCCATATAAACTTGCCCTCGGATTGTAAGACACTCTAAAGGCATATGTCACTGGGGACTTTTTTTTTTTTTACAAGATACAATAATTGTCTCTCAATGTAGCGATACCCCCAGTTAAGAGGGCCGCTGGTTTGTTTTGGGTCCCTGAGTACAGCTCCACCAACCCCCGGCAATTTTGCTCTACCCGCTCTGGCACAGTTAGTAAAGGGGTATGTATCTATGCACATATAAATATCACTTATACTCTAAGTGTAATGGACTCAAACTCACAAGCAGACTGCTGAGATAAGAATAACTGGCTTTACTTTGGTAGTAAGAAAAAGAAATAGTAACATGCATTTAAACATTTGACTTACAACACATTAGCAGGTCCCTGCAATCTGCACTTTAACATGTACACATATATGTATCAAACTAGCAATGGGGAACGGAGCGCCAAGTGTAGCGACCGTCTGCTATGCACCCCTGAGGTGCAATAAATCTATCTGCGCCTACCTAACGGACCAGGCCTGATCCCTAGCAATAGAGCTCAGTCCTTGAATAAGTACAGTATTCTTCACCGGCAAGAGAACTGTAGAGGTGGTACACATGTAGCTTTAAATGGTGTATTTGTAATCCACAGAAAGAAACATCTGCTGCTCTGAGGTAAATTGTGCCTTGGCAGTTCAATAGGCATAGAAGTGTATGTAGCAATGTAGAATGAGCCTTTCAGCTCGCTCACCACTCCTGGGTACCGTCCTCAGCTCCGGGACCTCCAATGGCGGCGTCCGGCCTCCTCCGTCACAGCCCCTGCGTTCCGGTCCTCTCTCCGACCGACCGACTGTAGGGAAAAGTCTCCGCTCCGCTGCTGCTGACTCTGAGGGGTGAGAGTCTCTCTCCACCTGCTGCAAGGCCCAGGCTTCAGGCCTTCAGCAGTCTCGGTCCGCACAGGTGTCTCCTCACTTGCAAGTCTCTGCGTCACCAGCCCAGTCAGAAGAGGAAGAGGCGGTCTCTCCTCTTCCCTTTTATCACCTCTCCCAGCAGCCTCTCGGGCGGAAATGACCATCCTCACGGGAGCCTGGGGAATTATGGGGAATGTAGTCTTTTCCCTTAAAAGGGGTACGACCCCGCTACATCAATATCAAACTATTCCAGTGGTTTTGTTGCTAGTTTATCATACCTTGTACTTATCACCAATACAAAGTCCGCTTGCCATTCAGTCTTGGGTGTCTCTTTAAGCTATAATGTCTAAGAATGCCTTTCTATGAAAAGCTGCTGATCTGCAACAGTATTGTGAATGACACTTTTTCTGGGAGTCCTGCCTGTCATGGGGAGGTTGAGGTGGGAGATGGGTACAGGGTATCTCTAGGTTTAGGCTTCCAGATAACTACTTTCAGCACTTAATATTCCACATTTTCATGTCTGAGGCTAGTAGGAATTCACTTCTGCTTGATGCTTTTTTCTAGTATGATTGGAGGAAACAGTATTTAGGCCTTAAGAAGTTTTTGTTTATGCTCTTAGCCCAGTTTTTATACCAATCATGGAACATGGGTCTGAAGAAGTTACAACTAATTTATGTAAATTTTTGCTCTCACATGAAAGTAGATGAACCAAAATTTGTAAGTCATCCTGAAGTTGAAAATTGTTATTCCTGGAAAATAAGTGGTGTTTCAGCTACAATGTTTTTTTTTTTTTTTAAAGTCAGCAGCTACAAACACTGCAGATGCTGACTTTTAATAAGGACACCTACCTGTCCAGGGAGCCCGCGATTTTGGCCCCACGATGCCGCTCCATCCATTGGATCGGGCGCAGACGCCGCCGTTCTAACTAAGGGAAACCGGCAGTGGAGCCTTGCAGCTTCACTGTCGGTTTCCTACTGCACATGCGTGAGTTGTGCAGCGCTTTGTGAATGCCCAGCTTGTCTTCTGAGACATACACAGGTCCCAGAAGACAGCAGAGGCACTCGCTGCATAAAAGTATATGACGTTCTGCGCCGTGGCCCAGATGGATCGAAAGTACACTATGTACTTCATAAAAAGTTAGGAAGAAAAAAAAATGTTTAATATTCAAAAATGAGGGTTGGAGACTTTAATTGTGTAAAGGAAAATAAAGTACTGCAGTAAATAGAGAAAAGATGGCTGGGTATGGGTCATAATTTGATTCTCAACACTATCAAAGGTCATGTTTCTGCTCTTCCTTTATTGTTTCAGAGACCATTGGCCTCTCACTTCTTGATTAAGGGCACCTAATCTAGTTCAATCTGTACTTCAGATATGTCCTTTAATTGTTAGAGACATTCCACTTTCATTTACAAGGTGGGATTTCCTGTAGCCAGGGCTTTTTTTCAGCTGGAACTTGGTGGAACTCAGTTTCACCACCTCTGGCTCAGGCCCTCTGCTCCCTGCTCACCACTATCACTTGTAAACACAGAAGTCTGGCTTCTTTATGTATAAGTGGCAGATTGTCTCTCAAAGGCTCCCACTGAGTGCAGGATGAGGACAAGATAGATGCATGTGCCTGGGGTGCAGTGAGGATGCTTACACCCCCACTTGATAATATTCCTGCAAGTGAGAGAGGGGGAGCCACCTAAAGTGTGCGGGGAGGTGCTAGAGTCAGCTAGGTGAGAGCAACGTCTCCTACACTATACTGGGGCATTCCTAAATTATGAGAATTACGCCACTCTTATGCCCCGTACACACGGTCGGAAATTCCGACGGAAAATATCCGATCGGACCATGTTGTCGGAAAATCCGGCCATGTGTGGGCTCCATCGGACTTTTTCCGTCGGAATTTATGACCGTGTGTACGGGGCATAACAGTTCAACAGTCTTTAATATACTCTCTTCTTCAGGCCGGTTCGTTGGGGCCCTTATGTCAGAGCACTCAGGATAATGTCCATTGTAAGTACTGATAATGACACTGGCTCTATAATACTCCCAAGTAGGGATGAGCCGAACACCCCCCAGTTTGGTTCGCACCAGAACCTTTGAACGGACCGAAAGTTTGTGCGAACTTTAGAACCCTATTAAAGTCTATGGAACTCGAATGTTTGAAATCAAAAGGGGTAATTTTAAAGGCTAATATGCAAGATATTGTCCTAAAAAGGGTTTGGGGACCCGGCTTCTGCCCCAGGGGACATGGATCAATGCAAATTTTCTTTTTAAAAACTGCAGTTTTTTCGGGAGCACTGATTTTAATGATGATTAAAGTGAAAAAAAAAGTGAAATATTCCTTTAAATATCGTGCTTGGGGGGTGTCTATAGTATGCCTGTGAAGTGGCATGTGTTTCCCGTGTTTAGAACAGTCCTTGCACAAAATGACATTTAACGGAAAAAAAGTAATTTAAAACTGCTTGCTGTTTTAATGTAATGTCTGGTTCCGGCAATATGGATGAAAATCATTGAGAAAAATGGCATGGGTAGCTCCCCCTGTTCATTACCAGCCCCTTTGGGTCTTATAAGGATATTAAGGGGAACCCCGTACACCAGGGGTCAAGTCCTGGGGAAAAAAGTGTGGGAACTCCCACCCAAGATGCACTCGCCCACCAAAAAAAAAAAAATGATACGCTCATTATGCACGAACGCTTCAAAAGTGGTATTTTTCATCCAATTTTCGTATTGTGTGTATGAAGCTTAACTGTTAGTACATAAAAAAAAAAAACAATCCTCTATAAACATAAATACGGTAATTCTCTGAATAATCAGCATTCATTCAATTGTGCTTCCATGCAAATGTGAACATCATGTTCTGATCTTTATAGGGAAATTTTATTTTGTATATAGAGTGTTTATGTGGTGAGTTTACACTTTTCATTGAACAGAATTTGGATAACACAGGGTTAACCCGAAAGGTCATAAATTAACTGCACATTATCTGGACAGAATGCTTAGGGAAATAGTGATGTGTTCCTGCTTAGGAGATGTATGTTGGCTTGGGGGGCTGCAACACACACTCGCTGCTATTCCAACCCTTCACATATTTCCACATAAACTTCCCTCCTGGCATTAAACTTTGCCAGGTATTGTGCTCAGCTTACCACTCTAAACTGATGTTCCTCCCTCAGCTCACCTCTCTCCCTGCATGTCCTGTGAGCAGAATAGCTGTGCTCCTCCTCTGGGTTCTCTCATTATATGGCACTGAAGATAGAGGAGGGGGGGATTCAGCGGGACACACAGAGCAAGTATGCAGGAGACTGGGGGGGGGGGGGAGATGAGGAGACAGAAAATCAGGAGGGGCCAGCGGGGAGGAACGCATCACGAGAGGTCTGACTAAATACAATCTCTTAGCAGCAGGGACCTGATCTACCTGTCAGCTAGCTGTGATTGACAGGTAGATTGAAGCGGAAGCTGTCATGGGGCCCCCTACTGACAATGCCTGAATGCTCAGGTGTGCGGCACTTACTATTGCGAGCTGTGTCGGCAGCTGCTGGTGTAGCACCTGCCACAAAGCTCTAAACTGATGTTCCTCCCTCAGCTCACCTCTCTCCCTGCATGTCCTGTGAGCAGAATAGCTGTGCTCCTCCTCTGGGTTCTCTCATTATATGGCACTGAAGATAGAGATGGGGGGGATTCAGCGGGACACACAGAGCAAGTATGCAGGAGACTGGGGGGGAAGATGAGGAGACAGAAAATCAAGAGTGGCCAGCGGGGAGGAGCGCATCAGGAGAGGTCTGACTAAATACAATCTCTTAGCAGCAGGGACCTGATCTACCTGTCAGCTAGCTGTGATTGACAGGTAGATTGAAGCGGAAGCTGTCATGGGGCCCTACTACTGACAATGCCTGAATGCTCACTTACTATTGCGAGCTGTGTCGGCAGCTGCTGGTGTTGCACCTGCCACACAGCTCGCATACTTCAAAGTCTTGCAGGACATGGCTTCTAATGGGAACTGAGTTCCTGTTGTGGAAAAAGTACAGGAACTCCGTTCCCATGCGTTCCCGCAGGACTTGAGCCCTGCCGTACACCAAATAAAAAAAAGGAAAGGCGTGGGGCCCCCAGTCCCTATATACTCAGAACAGCAGTATACAGGTGGTGCAAATAAGACAGGGACTGTGTAGGTTTGTTGTGTTAAGTAGAATCTGTTTGTCATTTTTGAACTGGTACATTTTTAAAGTGTAGCTCCAGTCAAAAAATCTACTTTTAAGCTTTTTGGAAAACATAGGGAAGGGTTATCACCCCTGTATAATTTTTTTCGCCATCCGTCTTTTTTCATCTCACTTCCTGTTGTCTCCTTCCGTTTGCAAGTAGACATTTGTAAGTTGGATGTCTGAAAATAGGGGCCTGCCCTATATGCTCTGCAGAAATTTGGCCCTAAAAGTGACTCTTGGTGGGCGCTGGAGCGCCCTGCTGTAAACCATTATATCAAGAATTGTAATTACATGCCATTGTTGAACAGTGGTAGAAAAATTGGGCCTGTTGTGGTGGTGGTGCTGGTGCCACAACACTGTAAGTCCTCACAGTTACTCTCGGTGGGCGCTGGAACGGGGCCCTGCTTTGAAATATTATATCAAGAATTGTAATTACATGCACCTGTTAACCACTTTCAGACCGGACCAATTTGCAGCCAAAGGACCAGGCCCCTTTTTGCGATTCGGCACTGCGTCGCTTTAACTGACAATTGCGCGGTCGTGCAACGTGGCTCCCAAACAAAATTGACGTCCTTTTTTTCCCACAAATAGAGCTTTCTTTTGGTGGTATTTGATCGCCCCTGCGGTTTTTATTTTTTGTGCTATAAACAAAAAAGAGCAACAATTTAAAAAAAAACGCATTCTTTTTTACTTTTTGCTATAATAAATATCCCCCAAAAAATATATAAAAAAATTTTTTTTTTCCTCAGTTTAGGCCGATACGTATTCCTCTACATATTTTTGGTAAAAAAAATCGCAATAAGCGATTATCAATTGGTTTGCGCAGAAGTTATAGCGTTTACAAAATAGGGGATAGTTTTATAGCATTTTTATTAATAATTTTTTTTTTTACTAGTAATGGCGGCGATCAGCGATTTTTATTGTGACTGCGGCATTATGGCGGACACATCGGAAATTTTTGACACATTTTTGGGACCATTGTCATTTATACAGCAATCAATGCTATTTAAATGCATTGATTCCTGTGCAAATGACACTGGCAGTGAAGGGGTTAACCACTAGGTGGCAGTGTAGGGGTTACATGTTATTAGAGGCGTGTTTCTAACTGTGGGGGGGGGGGCGTGGCTGTCAGCTAGTGAATGCTGATCTCTGCTCCAATCACAGGGAGCAGAGATCGGCGTCACTAGTTGCTAGGCAGAACGGGGAGATGCTGTTTATTTCCTCATCAGCCGTCCCGTGAGACGATCGCGGGTATCCCCGCGGTGAGGGACCCACGACCGGCCTCACGGGGGGTCCCGACCGGCGCGAGTGCACGCCGCCGGTGGTGCGCGCCCGATGGCATGGCGGCATCTTAAAGGGGATGTACCTGTACTCCCTTATGACTGTCCGTCCCATTCTTTTTTTTTTTTAATTCTTTATTTTATCAAAATTTTTCATATACAAAAGACAGTAAGTCATTCTTCATTTTATACATTTCATCCCATCATATTTCCCCCCCCCCCCGCCTTGCCTTGGTGGACTTCGAGGTTTAATATTTTTATCCTTTTAATAACTATGAAGCTCCTACTACAATGTGTGAGGTATTTTTAACTCGTCAGTTCCAGGAAATACCTCCAGGAGTTTTTAAAATTGTTCCATTCTATCCACTTGTTTTCTGTCTCGGGTTGTCCCTCCCCCTCCTCCCCGGTTGGTCCTGCCCCTTCAACTCTCTGCAAAGCGTTGACACCCAAGATCCAATCCCGCAGGGTCGGGGCCTCCGCTTCTCGCCATCTCTTTGGTATTAAATCTTTAGCTACATTAAGGAAAACCGGGGTCAACGAGGCCCTATATTGACTTAAAGGGGTCGCGGTAGCGTGAAACAGACACGTCCAGGGATCCCCTAGGACTACTACCCCCGTTACAATGATTATTAACTCCCGAACCCCTTCCCAAAATTTTTTGATGGCTGGGCAATCCCGCCAAATGTAGGACATCGTGCCCCTGGTCTTACATCCCCTCCAGCACTCAGGAGACACTCCCACCTGGAACCTACTAAGTCTGTCCGGTGTTAAGTAGCACCCGGTGAGACATTTATAGTTTGTTTCAACTGATTTTATTGAAAAAGATGAGCTATGTATTATTCGTAACATTTTTTCTACCCTCGTCTTGTTACATAGTACTCCTGTTTCTTCCTCCCACTTTTTGACATATGGCGGTACGTCCTTGTCCTCATTTATTAAAATTTTATAGAGTCCTTGCTCATTTATTAAAATTTTATAGATTCTAGAGATATTATTCTTTGTGCTATCGCGGAGGCTAAGCCGCTCCAGCGGGGTATAGTCGTTGACATGGCGAATCGGGCTGGGAAGGCTCTCTAAGAAATGTTTCAGTTGGGCATACAGAAATCGATCAACATTAAGTTCGTGTTCGTGGAAAGCTCGTGATATGTGCATAATTTCCCATTTTTAATTATATCTTTCACCTGTGCTTTTTTATCTTTAATCCAATTCCCACCTCCCTTGTGTCTCCCTGGCTCAAAAAGCAAGTTATCTTTTAAATATATTAGAGAGGAATTAAATTTCCACTTCTTTCTTTTATATAAATTATCCCATATGTCTAAAGTGACCCGTGTTATCTCGTGTGCGCTATTTCCTAGTGGTCTAAATTTAGGTGGATTCCATATGTCGTGTCCTAAGTTTCTATTGCTAATTATATTTTCTATGCTTACCCACCTCTTTTCGTTATCTATCTTTACCCACTCCATTACCCGTGACAGTGCTATTGCCTTAAAATATTTTTCGAAGTCTGGGGAGGATAGCCCCCCCTGCTGCTTCCCCCTAGTCAATATTCCAGATGCGAGCCGCGGTTTTTTATTTGACCAAATGAATTTGGAGATAGTTTGTTTTAATGTTTTAAAAAACTCTTTGGGGATCGCTACCATTCTGACGACGTACATCGTCGTGCGCCGGTCGGCAAGCGGTTAAACAAACAGGGGCTGAAAATTTGGGCCTTAGGCACTGGTGCCACAACACTGCAACCCCTCACAGATACTCTAGTTGGAGCGCAGGAATGAGCCCTGCTGCAAAGCATTGCATCAAATATTGTAATTACATGCCCCTGTTAAACAGGGGCTTAAAAATTGGGCCTTAGGCACTGGTGCTTAAACAGCCCCTGTTAAACAGGGGCTAAAAATTTGGGCCTAAGCCACTGGTGGCGGCACCCAGAACCAAAAATGTTCTTCCAAGGTATCAGCAGGATCATTGAGGAGGATGGGGATAATCAGTCAACATAACAGGACAGTCACTCAGCATCAGCATAGGCAGTCTTGAAAGGATGTGACTTACATCAGCTTCAGGTGCTTGGTAGCTGGTGGTGATCCAAGACTGATTCATCTTTATGAAGGTCAGTCGATCAACCAAGTCGGTAGACAGGCCTCCAGCAGTACTGAATGTGCGTTCAGAAAAAACGTTGGATGCAGGACAGGCCAGTAGCTCAATTGCATACTGTGCAAGCTCTGGCCAGTGATCCATTCTCAAGACCCAGTAAGCCAGAGGATTTTCGGTGAGAAAGGTGTCCAAGTCTGACCTTGCCCCTTGGTATTCCTGCACCATGTAAATTAGACGCTGGCGATGGTTGCTGGAACCCATCATACCTTGGGGCTGCGGGCTAAAAAATTGTCTGAACGCATCGGTCAGGCGGCCACCTTCTCCACCGCTCCTTCTGTTACTGACCAAAGCTTTTTTTTTTTAACACTTTCTTTGTGAAATGGTAGGGGTACAATGTACCCCTTACCAATTCACATAGGGGGGCCGGGATCTGGGGGTCCCCTTTGTTAAAGGGGTCTTCCAGATTTCGATAAGCCCCCTGCCCGCAGACCCTCACAACCACCGGGCAAGGGTTGTGGGGATGAGGCCCTTGTCCCCATCAACATGGGGACATGGTGCTTTGAGGGGTCACAGACCCCCAAAGCATCCTCCCCATGTTGAGGGCATGTGGCCTGGTACGGTTAAGGGGGGGGGGGCGCTCTCTCGTCCCCCCTCTTTTCCTGCGGCCTGCCAGGTTGCGTGCTCAGATAAAGGGTCTGGTATGGATTTTTGGGGGGAATTCCAAGCCATTTTTTTTAAATTTGGCTCAGGGTTCCCCTTAATATCCATACCAGACCTGAAGGGCCTGGTAATTGAATTTGGGGGGACCCCCAAGCATTTTTTTTTTTTTATCAATGACTTTTCTCTGTATTCCCGGGAGCCGACAATTCATTATAGCCGTGAGTGCTTTTAAATTGTTGCACTTTAAGCATTATTAAAATCACTGCTCCTGAAAAAACTGACATTTAAAAAAAAAATGCATTGATACATGTCCCCTGGGGCAGGACCCAGGTCCCCAAACACTTTTTATGACAATAACTTGCATATAAGCCTTTAAAATTAGCACTTTAGATTTCTCCCATAGACTTTTACAGGGTGTTCCGCGGCTTTTCGAATTTGTCGCGAACACCCCAAATTGTTCGCTATTTGGCGAACAGGCAATGTTCGAGTCGAACATGAGTTTGACTCGAACTTGAAGCTCATCCCTAGTGAGGAGGAGGGAGTACAGGTGACTGTGCTGTCATCATCCTAAAATGATGCAGAGGTTTAGGCCATTGCTTGACCATTTTTAGTGTGGCCCCATGACCCTCTTTCTTGGCATATCCTAAAACTTTGAAACTCATTTTGAGACTTCTCTCCAATCACTAGAGGCCACACATGTTGTGGTGGATGCAGCAGGGGTATGTTGTGGATGGGGGAGATGTGAAAAGTTATGTAGGGGTTGGATTAGTCTCATTGAGGTGTTGTTCACACCAACCTCGGGATTTGTTAATGGAGGATGGGCAGATAATTGAAAGATCCACCCCTCTATTCATAAATCATGTTTATTCATAGAAGCTGTGCTACAGCATCTATGAATGGAAAAGCTGGGCAGAAAGGGTGGGTATAGTTGGGCACACTTGATAAATGCCTGTGAGAGCTCAGTTATATTAACCCCCACTTCACTGGAAGATTAAACAGAGGTGGTGGTGGTGGTGCATCAGAGGAAAATTACTACTTAAATAGAAGACAGAAGCAAAGGGGACACATCGTACTAAAGGTGTGTAATGTCCCTTGTGCTTTTTTTGTATTTTTTTAGGTAAAGTTTCATACCAAGAGGCAATATTTCCATATCTCATGACCTACCTACCAAAGCTGTTATATGTCCTCAGGATCTTGCCCATCTCTGTTCCATCATATGTTCTTTGCATTTGCTATGAGATAGCAATAAACTCATATAGAGTCCAGCCATGTTAAGGATTAGCATACCATGTACCAACCAAAACCATATGAGTGACGTTGGGAGCTACAAATCTCTCCAAATATTTTAGGGCAGCAATTTTTTATTATTACATTTTAAAATGTAAATTCTACTTGTCCATTAATACTCTGTACTAGGCCAAACTTGAAGTGTTTATGGTACATCCTGCTATACTCTACCTAAAACCAAGAAAACTTTGTAAAGGAAAATGGCCAGAATATGTTTTCAAGATTTGCCCCATTGATTTCAGTGGGGTTCAATTTAAAGTTCAAGGTCAAGTTTAAATTCACTCATCTCTACTAGTGGCGTGAATCAGCCCCTCTCTTCTTATATATCCCAAGAACTGCAGTGGTAAGATCTGCCATGTAGATTCAGTCTCTCTTTTCTTGTGCTTTTTCTGTTATACAAAATAAATGTAAAAATAATGTTCAGAGTTGTCTGTTTGAGATACATACTTTTAAATAGAATCACCTGATTGGAGATTGCCATTTAATTACTCATTGTTCTTCATAATTAATATAGAAAAAACTTGAGTGCATGATTTATTTACATACTTTTCCCATTATACATAGGAGTGATGCCAAGGTTAAAATATTTCTGTTATGATGTGCTTTGAAAGCTTTTAGATAGGAAGCCACTTTTGAAAAATGTTGGAAATGGTGATGGTGACATATTTATTTAACCGCTTCCCGACCGCCCACTGCATATATATGTCAGCAGAATGGCACGGGCAGGCAAAACAATGTACCTGTACGTGGCCCTTTAAATGCCTGCCTGTGGGTCGCGTGCGCGCCGCCAGCGGCGCGCTCGCGACCCGGTCGGGAGCTCCGTGACCACGGCCGCGGGACCAGCGGACCCGATCGCCGCTGGTGTCCCGCGATCCGGTTACGGAGCTGAAGAACGGGGAGAGGTTTGTGTAAACAAACCTCTCCCCGCACTTCCTACTCTGCCTGTCATTTATTGGCTGTTCCCGGTCATCGGGAAAGCCGATCAATGACGTCAGACGTCAGCCCCGCCCCCTAATGTAAAAAAACACACACACGTCAGAGCCCATAACCCCTCCCCTCCCCCTAGTGGTTAACTCTTTCACTACAACTGTCATTTATACAGGAATCAATGCATTTAAATAGCATTAATTGCCGTATAAATGACAATGGTCCCAAAAATGTGTCAAAAATGTCCGATGTGTCCGCCATAATGTCGCAGTCACAATAAAAATCGCTGATCGCCGCCATTACTAGTAAAAAAAAAAATATTAATAAAAATGCTATAAAACTATCCCCTATTTTGTAAACGCTATAACTTTTGCGCAAACCAATCCATAATCGCTAATTGCGATTTTTTTTTTACCAAAAATATGTAGAAGAATACATATCGGCCTAAACTGAGGAAAAAAAATGTTTTTTTTATATATTTTTTGGGAATATTTATTATAGCAAAAAGCAAAAAATATTGCATTTTTTTCAAAATTGTCGCTCTATTTTTGTTTATAGCGCAAAAAATCAAAACCGCAGGGGCGATCAAATACCAGCAAAAGAAAGCTCTATTTGTGGGAAAAAAAAGGACGCCAATTTTGTTTTGGAGCCACGTTGCATGACCGCGCAATTGTCAGTTAAAGCGACGCAGTGCCGAATCGCAAAAAGGGGCCTGGTCCTTTGGCTGCCAATTGGTCCGGGGCTGAAGTGGTTAAATAAAATGCTGTGCATATTCTACCCATAATAACTTTTCTTAGGGGGTCTAGAATTACAACAAGCCACAGCACAGCTGTTGATCAGAGCTTACCAGGAAGTGGTGTGCTATCTCCTAAACTGAGTATGTGATAGTAAGCCTTTTTGTTTGCAGTTTAAGTGCAATTTCAAAAGATGTCAGGCAAACTTGAAGCAACATTTCAATCATTTCAATTTTTTAAGCTCTGGTGGAATCTAGATGGATTTTAAAGGTTAAGCCACACTTGATGTTGGTGTCCCGTTGTCTGACATGTTGCAGCTTGAAAATGCAGCAACCAATTTCTTCAAATTTTGTATATCTGTTTTTCAATTTAAAGTATGCTGTAAGTCTACCTAAAGTTGATAATTTTAAGCTGCATGTTATTCAGTTCACCTGCTTGGCAACTTTTTACAACATATGAAAATAACTGGAAAACGATCAAATAGTGCACATATTAAATAAAGCTGCAAACACTAATGGAGGATATCCCTTTTAATATAAAATTGTAAATCAAAGTGTTGCACTAAAACCAACCAAATATAAATTAATTTCCCATAATTCATTAAACCTGAAAGTATTTAGACGAACTGTAGAAAACACATATAAACATTAATTAAAGGTGAAGAAAAATGTCCATTGAAAATCAAAAAAACAAAAAGAGTCCCGTATTAAGCATGCATCGATCCAAAATATTTGTAATTTCCAAAGTGTGCCAATAGTATTCACCAACACCCAATAATTTGTTAATGTGTGGGCTTACCAAACCACAGTGACCCCCTTTTTCAGAGCGGTCAACATGCGCTCAAGGACATTAACCAGTGGCATTGACACCTCTCCCTCATGGAACACCAATATGGATGCCTGTACCCAGCACTGAGTAGCCCCCTCCAGATCTCTATCAGCTCCTCATGGTGTAATATGTTAAGATATAAATCTATTATGATAAAATCACACTTACAAAAATAAGTAAACAATGCGCATTGTAAGGAAATCAATCAGATCGTAGCTCCATTTTAATACCGGCATGTGATAACATCACATGAAGGCATCGTCCAGCGCGTTTCATCAGCAAAAAGAAGTCTTCCAAAGCACGGAGACCCTCCTGAATCATCACGGAATTATACAGAAAGACCAAGCCTCACTCCCAGTTTTGCTCATGCGTTCTTTTGAGATAGCACTGAACAAACAAGCTGCGTGACCAAGCCTCTCTCTGGGCACATGCAACCTATTTACAGATCTAACAGAAAAAAAGCCAGCACATCAGTAATAACCACAGCCTGACCTGGGATGATTAGTAATATATTACAATTCTTATATCCCACATAAAAAAACTCATATAAAAAAAAATAATAAAAAACAATATATATGAATTTATATATGGGCATATCATGGGAGGCCACCTTTAAATTAATGTTTATATTTGTTTTCTAAACTTTTTACACAAGTCTCATATTTCAGGTACGACATATTTCATTAAGCTCTGATTCCTTACTGTAATTATTAAAAGAAAGACATACAGTAAGGAGCGTTTAGCAAGTGGCCTGACCTCTAGGTTGAGGTTGGAGCCAGCATATTTAAAGGATACTTTTCTTCAGAAGCCTGAAGCTTTATATGAACCGTCCAGCTTGCAACCAAAACTGGATTACCACATTTAAATGGACATAACATTTAAATTCAAATAAGAGTTCACGAGCTTCAGTTTTCTTGGAAATCTTTCTTCTGGTTTTAGTGATTACAAAAAATTTGATTTATGGCTTGCAAGATACAGCCTCTTATTAAAATAAACAAACACAATGGTGCCTTACATTAAACTGCACTTATAACCTGTCAGGATGTAATGCTGTGGGTTAGATTATGATGAACTACTCTGCTGTCAGCTTCCCCTACTTCCTCACCTCCACATTACACAACCACAGAAAGCCAAGGTCTTTCTTTTCAAACATTTCTCTCAGCAGAGACTCTCTTGTAGCCTGAATATAAATAGACATTTTCTTTATTAGACTGGGTAATATTATGATCAGTGAGAGATGATAAATGGATCTTGCCAGAAGAGATACACAAAGCAAAGAACCTGTGAACGTGCATGTATGTTTTTGACGTGATGATCGTGTTAGCCTATATTTTACTGCAAAGGTTATCCCAGTTAAAGACATGCTTACTGATTATTTGCAGTATGATCTTACATTTTTTGTGATGTAATTAATTTTAGAAACCTATAATGCCCTGTACACAGGATCGGACTTTCCAACGGAAAATGTGTGATTGGAGCTTGTTGTCAGAAATTCCAACCGTGTGTAGGCTCCATCTGACATTTTCCATCGGAATTTCCGACACACAAAGTTTGAGAGCTGGATCTAAAATTTTCCGACAACTAAATCCATTCGCGTAAATTCCGATCGTGTGTAGACAATTCCGACACACAAAGTGCCACGCATGCTCGGAATCAAGCAGAAGAGCAGCACTGGCCATTAAACTTAATTTTTCTCATCTCTTCGTACGCGTTGTACGTCACCGCATTCTTGACGTTCGGAATTTCCAACTAACTTTGTGTGACCATGTGTATGCAAGACAAGTTTGAGCCAACATCCGTCTGAAAAATTTGATGGATTCTGTTGTCGGAATGTCCGATCGTGTGTACAGGGCATAAGAGTTACAGACATGGTTTATGGTAAATATGGCATTTCTTTATTTCATTATCTACCCTGTACATTGCAGAGGTTATTCAGCATTTGCAGAGAACAAGACAAGGTGTATGCTATGGGACCCTAGCAGTGTCTAATGTAGACATGTGGGTGTTATTCCTGCAGCCCCACACCAATCAGCTGTTTTAGACTATACTAAAAGAAACTCCAGTATTGCCAGATTAAAATATATATTTTTTTAGCATTTGAAAGCTCTGGACTTAGGGAGGCTTTTAAACTTTTATGAAATAGGAAGGGGGCTGGGCCATTTGTTAAAGTGTAACTCCACTTTTGTTGAGAAAAAAAAACATTCCCCTCTGGGTGATCTATGTACATTGCAAGGATTATAACAACCTCTGTTGCAGATTCCTACCTTTTGTTATTCTGAAGAAATCCATGTGTTTGTCTGTGTCTCTTGGCTGAGTGAGTCTAATGGGAGTGGTTTCATAACTATCAGTCAGCTGTGGCAGCTGCAGGGCACTAATGAGGAAAACTGCTGGGCCTACATCCCTTTAGACGTGTTCCAATTGCAAATAGCTCACCAAAAATGAAATTTTTGTTGCAGAGGATGCCTGAAATCTGACTTGTATCTTAGGCAGACTTCTGGGAAAATCAGTGAGCCAATCCCACAAGCAGGAATGTATGTTTCTGGGGAGTGGCCAGTACACATTCTGAGTACAGAACAACTCCATGTAGCCATATTTCTTTGCATTTATAGAAAATTACAGTGGCTGCAGATTGAAAAGCAAAGGTAATTTTTAGACTTGTGCACAATGGAAAATTTTGTTTAGTTTTGGTTCTTTGTCATTTGTAAAATACATACCATATTTTTCGCTCCATAAGACACACCTGACCATAAGACACACCTAGGTTTTAGAGGAGGAAAACAAGAAAAAAAATATTCTGAACCAAATGGTGTACTAAAATATTTACCAGTGCCCATGAAATGCAACCCGACCATTGCACATAAATGCAGCATCTAGTTGCCCACCACTGCAGCCTCTTTGCCCACCACTGCAGCATCTTTGCCCACCAATTTCAGCCTCTGTGCCCATTGCAGCCTCTCTGCCCACCAATTGCTGCCTCTGTGCCCATTGCAGCCTATGTGCCCATTGCAGCCTCTCTGCCCACCAATTGCAGCCTCTGTACCCATTTCAGCCTATGTGCCCATTGCAGCCTCTCTGCCCACCAAGTGGACTGTAAAGCCCCATACACACGCTCGGGGGGGGGGGGTTGAAATGTTATTTGATCTTTCCTGTGGCCTGCCAATAGTGTTAAGTACAGAGGGTCTGGCCAAACTAGCCCACATTATTGAGCCATTTGCCAATCAATGAAGTGCAGAGGGTTAGCTGTCCACCACCCCCCCCCAAAACCCTAGTTATTGCCAATGTCCCATCAGAAGTGGGGGGATTGATGGGGGGGGGTGAGTAATCTGTGAAGGGGAGCCTCTACTTTTCTGTGCAAATACTTTCCAGCCTCAATTTTATACAATGCTCTTGTTCCAAGATGTTGATTGTCTAATCTGCTTGCAATGTTTAGGTGCAAAGTGACTAATTTTTTTTTCTTCTTTCACTCCACAGTTCCCTTCCACGCCACAGGAATGGCAGACTGTGGCCTCCCACTTTGCCAGCCGTTGGGACTTTCCTAACTGCGGAGGGGCAATTGATGGGAAACACGTCCGCATCGTCCCACTGCCCAACTCGGGGTCCTACTATTATAATTATAAAGGGTTTAATAGTGTAGTGATGTTGGCGGTGGTGTCGGCAACATACGAGTTTATGTATGTGGACGTGGGGATGAACGGCCGGATATCGGATGGTGGGGCCATTACGCACACGGAGTTCTACTGGCGTCTCCAAAGTGGCAGTCTGTGCTTGCCACCTCCAGAGGAGAATGCCGAAGGACTCCCCTTCGTCTTTGTCGCAGATGAAGCGTTTGCGTTGACTCCCCATGTGATGAGGCCGTTCCCGATGAGGACCCTCACCCCGGACCAGAGGGTCTTCAACTACAGGCTGTCCAGAGCCAGAAGAGTTGTGGAGAACGCTTTTGGCATCCTGGCCAGCCGCTTCCGCCTGTTCCTGACGGCATTTAACTTGGCGGAATACAAACTGAACCACATAGTTCTTGCCTGTTGCATATTGCACAACTTCCTCAAAAGACATAACAGGAACTATGTGGTGCCCGTTGGCCCAGATGTGGAGGGCCCTCCAAATGCGGAACTCACAGCCCTTCGAGTGGCACGTCCAGGCTTGCCCCCTCTAAATGCCCGTGTTGTCCGGGACCAATATATGGAGTACTTTGTGGGTAGGGGGGCCATTGCTCTGCCTGACGATGTGTGAGAGGCATTTTTTAATAAATCTGATATTTTAACCAACCTATGATTTCTGTCATTTCAGTCTTCTTTTTAGCTTATTTTACTTTGACATTTTTTCCCTTTGCCTTCGACAGTGGGAATGCACTTTCTGGGCAAAAGGAGGTAACAGTCTCTTCTTCCCAAAAAGATTATTCTCATGTTGTGTGTTTGCTACCTAATCTTTGGTCTAGAGAAGGTTTGTACTGCATAACTGACACCCAAAATACTCCTTTTCATCACCAGGTCTGACATGTGTGTATTCTCCAAAATGCTGTGCTCCGTGTTTTCGTACAAAGCACTGTGGGTGTCATTTACATAAGTCAAATCCGCTATGCTCTACAAGTGCATTGAAAAAGTTCACAGGGAAAGAAAATTGGAGTGCAAAGTGGATTTGCCTTTAGTAAATAACACCCATTGCCCCCCATATCCTTTTCATTTTACATACATAATGCATTGTGTTTTTTAAATAAGGAAGCCACACATTTAGAAAAATAAAAGTTTACTAGGAAAACATTCCCAAGTGCGTTTACAATCTTCACGCCAAAACTGACAACATCTTGGTTATTTACAACATTGTTTACAAACATTCCGCAATTGGTAAAACCAGGCATGGAGCAAAACAGAACCTAGGAACTTGGAAAGTTCAACTTTGTAAAGTGAAGACAAGATCAGACATGACTATATGTTCAAAGTGTGTTTGATCTTGCCTTCATCACATGGGGGGGTCACCCCCGAAAAGTGGAAATTTGGAACATGCACACAATTTGGGTCTGAAAATGGTCATTAGATGGGAAAACACATGCCTAGAAGCTTCAAAAGTGCCATTTTCCATCATGGGGATGAATGGACGTTTTTTGGGGGTGCAACCCCTTCACCACAACCACTTTCGTAGTTCGTAAAGTGTTTGCACCCCCAAAAAAACGTTGCCATTCATCCACCATGGTGGGAGCTAGCACATGTGGACACAATGTGTGCATGTTCCAAATTTCAGACAGTTTTTAAGTTGCAAATGTGTTCAGAAGCAGGCACAAATGTGTGTTAATTACTTGGTGCGTTTTCATATTTTTCCTAAAACATCAATGATGTTCTTCAACTTTTGTTGAACATCATTGATGTTTTGCTTTATGTAATCTAGATCTCGATTGCAGACCATTATCTCTCCGATGAGTACGTGGGCACTCTCTGTGGTAAAGTGCGATTTTTCTTCCACAACATCCACGTCACCTAAAAACCACAAACAAACAAAAATGGGGTGTTGGAAATGAGGCAGCCATACATGGATTAGCTTACCAGTAGCTGTGTTCTCCCACACTCACCTGTTGTGGTGACAATTTCTCCAAGTTCGATGATCTCTCCTTCCTCCTCCTCCTCCTCCTCCTCTGCTTCTGCTCTTTCCCCTTTTTTGGGAGGTGTTGGTTTGGGGGTTTCCTCAGACGCCCAAGTTTTCGCTCCCCTATGAGAATGTCCAAAAGGAAGATTTAGCAACACAAACTATTGAGGGCAGAAATAGGAAATGACAAACATTGCTTGAAAGTGACGGACACTATTTTAGTTTGGCCAGTTACAAATGTCAACTACATGAATGTAGTCACTTTGTAAAGGTGCTAAACTGACTAGCTTTTTGGTAGAAGTTTGTGTGATGGAGACCCCCCTCTAGTATCCACTGGAGCACATGTGTGGAAAAGGCTAATAAAAAGGGGGTTTGGGTGTCCCAGCACTAGTGCTCTCGAGTCCAGATGGGTAAACAGCTACTGGGTGACCTCTCCTTTACATTGAATAAATTGGCTTTACATTCTGGATGACATTTCTAGGGAGAACAAACTTCCTTTCCCCCCAAAAAACACCAAACATCGTATTATAAGTGGCCGCACGATCGAGGTTGCGTACGATCGAATGGACACACACACGACCATGACAGTGGCAGAAAGATCGAGGCTGAGTACGATCGAATGCACAGACGAACATGAAAGTGGCCATTTTGGAATGTACAACTTTGTAAAAATCAAACCACATGGAGCAGTATGCAAGCAAGAAATCAAACACAAAACACAACTACTTACTTTTTTGAAGAATTCGCTTGATCTTTCTGTACTGATCGGCCTCCCTCAGTTTCAGGTCTGACCAGCGTTTCCTCAGTTGCTCCTTGGATCGTTGTACCCCAAAATGATTGTACAGCCTTCTCACAACTTTAGACATGATCTTGGCCTTGCGGACATTGGGGTTGAGGTAAGGCCCATACTTCCCATCATAGTCGCTCCTCTTTAATATGTCCACCATCTCCAACATTTCTCCAAATGACATATTGGAGGCCTTGAATTTCAGGCTCCGGGATCGGGACGTTTGTGCCTCCGGACTTTCCTCGTCCACCTCCTCGTTGGGGGGATATTTGGGGCGCACCTGCTGTGTCCCCGCCATGTGCTCTCCCCACTGCGCCGTAAAGAGAAGGGGTGGGGAATAGACGAGAAAGATCGTCAGGGGCGGGCGGAGTTTGACGCATGCGCACTGTATATAAAACGTCACACGCCTGTGTCGTAGCCACGATCTGTGAGACGAGGGGAGAGAAAGCTCACGCACGAGACGATCGCTACAAACGAAGGTACAATTTGACGTTGGTACATAACTAGCCTAGACTGATTAGAACTTGAGGCTTCTTTATGGAGAAGATTAGGAGAGTTTAGGCTGACATTATTTATATTGTTTTGTGTGGCGTTGTGTCTTGCAGAGGTGATGGAGGCGTTCTACAACGTGAGCTTTCTCCCACACTTCATTGATAAATACCGGCAATTCCCCCTCTTATGGCAGCCAAAACACAGGGATTATAGCAACAGACCAAAGAGGTACGCAGCCCTGCTGAAACTGGTGGCATTTGTAAAGCCTACCCTGCCCATGGCAACCGTCGCAAACTTAAAAGTGAAGATCACCAACATGAAGACTACCTATTTCCGGGAGCGCAATAAGGTCCTGAAGTCACAAGCATCTGGAGCTGCAGCAGCTGATGTCCATGTCCCCACGCTCTGGTACTATGACAGGCTCCACTTTCTCAAAGACCAGGCTACTGTCAGGAAGTCACTCTCGACTCTTCCTTGTACGCGTCCTTCCACCCACGCCACCCCTGATGAGGCTTCCGAGGAGCAACCTGGGCCTTCCAGTCAGGAATATGTGCAGGTGCCCAGCTTGTTCCAGGTATAGTAGTTTTGGAACCAGTTTGTTGAATAATGAATGATGTTCAGTTAATTCAGGATCCCCAATTGCTTATTTCCTAACGTGATTGACATATCAACAGACAGTGGTGTGGGAGACATTTTTGGGAAGAATCTAAACTGCAGGGCTGAGAATTGTATGGTTTTGTATTTGAATACATTTTGCACCAGTCACTAGATGAGAATTGTGTGTGTTTGATGAACAAATAACTGAAACTATGTCCCTTTTTCATACACAGGAAGACCTCAGCCAGGAGGTGGCTGTGGAAGGTGGCAGTCAGGAGGAGGCAGGGGGTAGTGGCAGCCAACAGGGGGGTAGGCGTAGGAGCCTGACTGTCTCCCAAGTCTCTCCCCTCCGCCTTCCCTACAGAAGGGCGAAAAACATGGGGGAGGTGGGAGAGTCAGCGCTCCAGCTGATAAAAGATGCCTCAGCCTCCCTCTATGCCACACCCACCTACGAGGAGGCCTTTGCCTCCTTGGTTACAAGTAAATTTACGGGTATGGAGGCGGGGCAACGCAGCATGTGTGAGGAGGTCATCCTCAAAATACTAAATGAGGGGATGGCTGGGGAGATGACTCCCCTCACACATGTTTGCGAGAGTGACCTTGCTCCGCCTCCTCCTCCTCCTTCTGCCACCCCACCAGCACCAGCACCAGCACCACGGCGTGGAAGGAAGCGTACAAGGAAGACAAGAGAGTGATGACCTTGATTCAGTCTGGTCTGAGAGAAGATGGAGCCTCTCGTAGTACCAGAGCCTGGGGACCTAGATGGCATCTGCTGCAGTTCCGGATGTTTTGGACTTCAGGACCAGATTGCGCTCCCTTATTATTTAGATAGGTAGTCTTCATGCCCCCAATTGTTTAAGTATGTAAAATGATGGTTGCCATGGGTGTCCAAGGCTTTGCAAATTCCCCAAGTTTCACCATGGCTGCGTTCCTCTTTGGTCTGTTGCTGAGACCTAAATAAAGGTTTTTTTGATTTGAAATAATCATTGACTATTGTGTTTTACTTTTCTACAATGACAGTTTTTCTTTGAGTAGGCAGGTACATTTCACTAATCCTAAAGTAGAATTAACAAGGGGCACCAACAACCAACAAACTCCTAGTAAATGTAAGCAAGAAATACAAATGTTAATAATGTGGTTTTGCTAAGTTGAGACATACAAACCCCCTCCAAAAAACAAAAAAAATCTCCTTCAAATATGTATTCCCCAAAAATAAAAAAAAAACTGGGTAAAAAAATAAGAAAGATTGTATTACGATCTGAGTAAAAATAAACATGTAGTGTATAAATGCTGCAAAGTAATAAAGAAGTAAGTTTGTGAGAAGTGCGGGTGAATAGGAGCAGCTAAAAGATGTCATTCTTGTTGCATTGTAAAGAAAAAGAGAATGCGCGGCATTAAAGACACTTTAACATTGCAGCGTGACGAATGTGCTGTGTCGATTAGGAAAGGTAGTTTTACCTGACCGAGCGCTTCCGTCACAGAATTTCTTCTGAGCATGCGTAGCACTTTGTCCGTCGGACAAGCGTACACACGCTCGGATTTGGTGTGATCGGACCGGGTTGACGGGGAAATCTTTCCAGCAGGAGATAAGACTTTGTCCGACGGACAAACCGACGAACACTGTCCGATGGTGCATACACACGGTCTGATTTTTCAACAACCTTGTCCGATCGGACCAAATTGATGAAAAAGTCCGACCGTGTGTATGGGGCTTAAGATTTACTTTCAGTTGACCTTTTGTTTAATTAGATCATTAATGAATTACTGAATCATGTTGAATTAATTTGTTATATCCGCTATCATTTCTTTCGTATTAGTTGAAATTCATTATTTTTTTATTCGGACATTACGAAACAAATTGCACAAGCCTAGTAATTTTTAATAATATTCAAATACAATATGACTTGTATCGCAATTGTATACGCTATATTATTTTTTCTTTATTTGCTATTTTTTTCCCCATGAAAGTGGAGTTACCCTTTAACTTCAGCCCCGGAAGCATTTACCCACTTCCTTAGCAGGCAATTTTTTGCGATACGGTACTGCGTCCCTTTAATGGACAATTGCACAGTTGTGCAACGTTGATCACCTCTGCGGTTTTTATTTCTTGTGCTATAAACAAAAAAAGACCGACAATTTTGAAAAAAAAGCTATATTTTTTACTTTTTGCTATAATAAATATCCCCCAAATATATACAAAAAAATAATTTCTTCCTCAGTTTAGACCGATATGTATCCTTCTACATATTTTTGGTAAAAAAAAATGCAATAAGCGTATATTGATTAGTTTGCACAAAAGTTATAGCGTCTACAAAATAGGGGATAGATTTATGGCATTTTTATTACTAATTTGCTTTTACTAGTAATGGTAGCGATCTTTGATTTTTATCGGGACTGCAACATTTCGGCGGACAGATTGGGCACTTTTGACACTATTTTGGGACCATTGATATTTATACAGCAATCAGAGTTAAAAATAGCCACTGATTGCTGTATAAGTGTCACTGGTAGGGAATGGGTTAACACTAGGGACGAGCAAGGGGTTAAATGTGTTCCCCCAGTGTGTTTCTAACTGTGGGGGGGATGGGACTGACTGGGGGAGATGACCAATCGTACTAGGAGCAGACGATCTGTCTCTACTCCCCTGACAGACATACTCCTTAAAGCGTCCGCCGTACAGCTACGTTGATTCACACAGGGGTTCCATACTGCCGCCGTCAAACAATGGCGCGCAGTCGGAAGGTGGTTAAATAAAAGAATTCATACTTTCAAGGACATGGAAAAAACAGTTCATATGTTCAATATGAATTGCAGAATTATTGCATTTCAGTTTTGTGTGAGATTTGGTAATCAAATGCAAACAGCATATTAGGTGTTATGATTCATGGACCCACTTTGCACTCAGAGTCTGATGCAGCTGTACATGGTAGCCAATCAGCTTCCAACTTAAGCTTGTTCAATTAAGCTTTGGCAATAAAAGCAGGAAGCTGATTTGTTTCTGTGCAGACCTGCACCAGTTTTTGCACTGTCCAGCTGTAGTAAATATGATGACCTTCACAGCCAGATAAGAAGCAACAGTTTACTGCCTTTTTTGCTCCAAGAATGTGTTATCTAACTAGTCTGATCCAGCACTGTCATGGTGGCGCCCATGTTTCGTTTCACTATCTATCAGTCACATGATAGTACCACCTACTTAACTGTTCCTACTTGCTATAAGATATGGACACTGATTGGACTAACTATACGGTCACACCTAGATTACAGCCTAAAACACGCCTAGCTCTTATGCATATTCATAAGTATATCAGGAAGGAAGGGGTGATCGATCCGGGGGGGGGGGGGTTACTGTAACTGAGCACCTGTATGGATCTCCCTGCAGCAGCGAAAAACTAAAAACACTGATTCACACTGTGCAGGCCATAGTGCACATGTGAATGAGACCAAAGATGTCATTCACACACAGAGCTTTATTTATTAACAGTTTTATCTTTTAGATGTAGCAGAAGCTTTGTAAGTTATGTTGTGTTTGTGTTCACTGATACCGATTTTAGAGTATTTTTAGCAAACGCATTGTTTTGATATTTTCGTGTGGGAAATTGAGCCGTGTCAAGTATGCTGCACGGTGCCCCATGATTTCTAACAGCAGCCCTATACATAAAAAACAAACAACCACCGCTCCAAGACTCTCCTTACAAGCGAATGCTCCTGCTCCTGTGTGGGAGCCCCAGGTGCTGGCTAATAGCACAATGATTAGAAATCAAAAGGAAGAACTCCGGACAGCCGCACACCGGGAAAATAAAATCCAAAGGGTTTATTTAAAAGCAAAAAGACACTACAATCCAAACACGGCAAAAAGGGGGGTACAGAGCTGACGCGTTTCGCACTGTATTTCAGTGCTTACTCATAGCTATGAGTAAGCACTGAAATACAGTGCGAAACGCGTCAGCTCTGTACCCCCCTTTGGGCCGTGTTTGGATTGTAGTGTCTTTTTGCTTTTAAATAAACCCTTTGGATTTTATTTTCCCGGTGTGCGGCTGTCCGGAGTTCTTCCTTTTGATTTCTAATCAGCAGCCCTATACATAGAGCTTCCACTATCATTGGTTTCTAAAGAAAAGGGTGGGTTTTCCTAGCAACCACTTTCATCACTGGGACAATGACATACATAGCTAGCCACATAAGCAAAGGGATGGGTATAGTGGTAACATCACTCAAATATGGCCACTGGTCATGTTTAGCCATTGACATTGACCAAATATGGCCAGGGCCATCGTAGCCCCTTCTGTTATAGGAAAGCTTGTCTATCAGCCTATTGCCTATGTGCGAGGAATATAATCTAGATTGGTTGTGTGTGCTGAGTCAGTAGGGACATTGTGCATCCCTTACTTATTTACATGGGGGAGGGGTATCTGGAGGCCCCCTTATTGTTAAGGGAGCTTCCAGATTCCAATAATCCCTCCTACTCACATACTTTTCTAACTCGGGGGGGGGGGTCTTTAGTTGGTGGTTTATTGAAATCTACAATAAGGGGACCTCTGAATAGCACCCTTTACGTAAAAAAGTGAGGGGTGAATAGTTCTATGTTCTGTGTTATCTTAAAACTTAATGTTTTTTACTGCTACCCAGATGTTCTTTTATATCAGCATTTTTAATAAGTTTGGTATTGTTCAAAATTAAAAGGTCTAACAGAGCATCATGTCTAGTTAGGTCTTCAGTAATCTGTACCATAAAATTGTCTTATAATCCCAAGAAATTCCTGAGTGCCTTATTTCTACAGCTACAACCCTCTCGCCCCTTCCTTGACACTATCAACGCAACAATAAGAACCTGGAAGTCCCTGCTCCGCCAATCTCAAGGCATACCACTGGAACTCCTTTTGCATTTGCCCCTTTCCTCCCTGGAGCGCTTGATTACGCAGGACTCCCTCACTTCTTGGACCACAGCAGGCATCAGCACTATTGGAAACTTGTTCACTACTAATCATCTAAGCTCCTTTCAACACCTATGTCAGCAATATCAACTAAACCATAGGAACCTTTACATGTATCTTCAGATACGCTCAGCTCTCTCCCATACACGATGGACTAATCAGCCTCTACTTCGGGACTTAGTGAAATTCTACAACCATCCTAACCCAATCTCCAAAGGCATTGCATTAATCTACAAGCTACTGATAAATCCAATGTCGTTGTCCAAAAACTCTTCAATGCAATACTGGGAGCAGATAACCCACCTTACTTTCACTAACTCACAATGGCATCGGCCTCCACTCTAAAAGCATCCCACTATATTACCCATTGGGAATTGATGCAAAAAATCGTTCACAGTAATCTTAAATGGGGAAAAACAGGCTTAAAATTAATTCAGATAAATTCAGCAAGTAGTAAATGGATAAGTAGAAACTTTACTGTGTGATATCAGCACATAAATGAACTATGTATGGAACAGAGTCGCGCTAAACACAAATGATATTAGATCTCGCAAAATGATAAAGTATAACATAAACGTCCCAATCATGTGATGAAACAGATTTTCAGTTGAGCTTGCAGGCAACACTTCATACTTGGATCTCAATCAAGCCATTGCCATCTCAAGTGTGAGAATAATGGGGGCGTGACTAAGCTGGTGACCTGAGTGGACGCGTGTGATCCGAACTCCACTACTACCTGCTTCTATTATCGGCTTAATTCCGAGATTGCATCACTCTATAAAGCCCACAGCATAATACACACCCAGGGAAACCTCAGGGTATGAGAAAAGGGAAGACCAGGTCAGGGCGACAAGGTGCCTCAGCTCCTAAGGCCTCCCCGCAGCTTCAACAGCGGTCCTCCACGTGCAGCACGAACATGGCGACACAGACAGTGCCGTCAGATCCGACCACTCTGGAGGAGAACCTCTTCACGGCCCTCACGCAGGCTATTCCCAGCTGCAAAACCACCCTCACGGAGAAGATTGATCACCTACAAACTGATGTGGGGCTTATGCGGAGGGATGTGGACAGATTCCGCTATCGGTGAGGTGAGGTGGAACGCTGGGTGGGAGAGACAGAGGACACCTCCCAAAATAACCGGGAGTCTGTCCACACCTTGCAGGTAAAAGGGAAAGCGCTGGAATCCCATGCTGAAGACAGTGAAAACAGGAGCAGGGGGAACAACCTACTAGTGGTCAGCCTGCCAGAGGAAGCAGAAGGCCAAGACCCCACCACCTTCACAGAGCAGCTCCTACACACCCTGCTACCTAGAGCGCAGTTCTCTCCACCCTTTGTTGTGGAGAGAGCCAACAGAATTCCGGCGGTCTGAGGCCTACAGGGCTCTTTGCCACGCACTTTCAAATTCAGGCTCTTGAACATCCGTGACCGGGACCTTGTCCTCCACGAGGCAAGAAAAATCTACGAGCTCCGGTACTAAAATACCAAGTTAATGATCTTTCCGGATTACACCGTAGAAACACAGAGGCTCTGCTGCACCTTCAACCATGTCAAGGCCGTATTGCTCACGAGAGGGATGAAGTACAAGCGTCTCCGAGTCATTGATGGTGAGTCTACAAAGTATTTCACCACTCCGGAAGATGCCTCGCAATGGCTTGACAACCTACATAGCGCAAGGTAACTGTCTTTCCTTGTCCATTGTGCCCCACATTTTGTTTAAAGTGCCATTTCAGTTGTGCCCCTGATAAAGAACTATCTTCGCTAATTCAGGGCCTGTAATGTGCATTTGGCGTGCTCCATTGGCCATGCGCCCGACCATGCTTCAAGGGCACCCCAGGTCTCTTACTGACACCCCGCCCTGATGTCCCTGTGGGGACTGGGACCCCCTAGGGTTTTCTATTTCGCATAGACTGCCTCCTTGTGTAATGGCCAGTTGCCTCGGGGTCCTCAGAAGAGCAATACACACCCGGACTCCACTCACATGCCCACTACTCCTATTGCAGCATGACAGACCTGTGAGCTGCCTACAACCCTTTGTGGCTGCGGTCTGCCCCAGGATGGATGGACCCTGGAGAAACTCTCTTTGTCTCTTGCAAGTGTTCGGGAGTACATGCAATGGAAGCAGGTTGAGACATTTTCTTTCCACAAACTCTGATAGCACCATACGCAAATCAGCCTACACTCGAAGGGCACAATTGTAGCTCTGTTTACAGGTTTCCCCCTTTTCTTTTCCTTTCCACTTCTTTTTGACTTTGGTACTGTAACCTAGGCTACGGCCTGCGGACATGTGGATCGCACAGTTCTAATGTACTAACTTATCAGTTGTTAGCTTGTCCCACTGTTCCCATAGGAGAATTTCCTATATTGTGTGGGGATTATTAGTTGTATAAATTCATTTGAGGGGATTAAGCACTCCATGTTTTTTTTCTCCAATGGGTGTTCGGGGTGGGGGAGAGGGGTTTGGTTACATGCTCTTTCCCTTTTTTTTCTTCTCCTTCTTTTTTTTGTTGGTTCTGTTTGGTAAATGCAGTGGTTGCTCTCTTTTGATGATACATGATGTACCTGGGATTTGGTTGGTTGGTGGGCATGGGGCTGGGGAGACTGTAGAGCTGGTAGCAGGAGAGGTAGACACCCCCCTCTGGGTCTTGAGCTACATTTTTATCCTATGGCTAATCTAAGCAAACACCCTATATGGCTCTTCTAAGAATTGTCTCCTGGAACGACAGGGGCCTCAATGACAAAATTAAATGTTCCCTTGTCATGGCCTTCCTTAAACAGCACAATCCACAAATATGCATCTTGCAGGAGATTCACTTGGTCGGCAGCAAGGTCAT
This sequence comes from Lithobates sylvaticus, assembly GCA_028564925.1. Classification (NCBI taxonomy): domain Eukaryota; kingdom Metazoa; phylum Chordata; class Amphibia; order Anura; family Ranidae; genus Lithobates; species Lithobates sylvaticus. The sequence continues at coordinate 125,501,748 of CM053035.1, read as the reverse complement.
GAGTTTAAAAAAAACATGGGTTGGACACTGTTACCACACTACCTACTCTAGCTACGCTAGAGGGGTTAGCATCCTGGTACATAAGTCCCTGACCTTTGAGTTATTGGATGTGAAACTTGACCCAGGGGGTAGGTACATGTTATTGCATGCAATCATTGATACACTTGAAATGCTTATAGTAGGAATATATATACCTCTACCTGCTACCACCTCATTATTGAAGACACTGGTCCCAATTATGTCTACCTATACAACTGATAACATTATTGTAGCCTGGGGCTTTAATATGCTTCCGATGTCCTTCTCTAGACAAACTAGCCGCAGGTGCCCCTGTCCAGTTGGGCCTCCCTGTACGGTTTGATGGATGTCTGGCGGTGGAGGCACCCTGATGAGCGTGCCTTTACCTGCCACTCAGCCATACACCACACCCTCTTGAGGATAGACTTGATATACGCTAGCCCGGGGGGCTTCTGTCGAAGGTTAGTAAGGTTCATATGCTTCCACGTGGTTTATCTGACCATGCTCCCCTGCTCTGCTGCCTTCAGACGCTAACCCCAGCGTCTGAGAGGGTGTGGAGGCTATCTCGATACTGGATTTCAGACCCTACTATAGACTTTGAAATGGCCAAACATGTCTCTGAATTCTGGTTGCTGAACGACTGCATGGCCTCTCCGGAGGGGGTCTGGGACGCCTTTAAGGCATAGGTCCGGGGGAGCTACCACAGTGTTGCCAACCGTCAGTATTTTTACTGGCAGCCAGTAAAAAACAGGCAATTTTCGCCTGCCAGTAAATGCCAGTAAAAAGAAAAGGTTGCCAGTAAAAAATATGGCTGTGACGCTCGGCCTGGAGCCAGCCGAGACAATACAAGTACCTGCTACAGTGTGTTTGGGCGGCTCTGGTGGAGTCGGTGCCTGAATATGTCCTGTGATGTCATGGTGCAAGGAAGCAGAGTGTCCAGAGCCTTGTGTGTGGGTCTGTGGGATGGGAGCAAAGCAGGCCAGGAGCGGAACCATCAGTGCTGTTTGGACTGGAGGGCCACCTGGCTTGGAGAGAGACTGTCACTGTGACTCAGGAGGGGACGTGTCATGTCGATAATCTGTGCTGCTGCACACTGCTGTCAGTATCACTGTGAGAGTCAATTTCATGTGTGTGCCATTCTAATTTCTTGCCCTCCTGAATCCTGTCCCTGAGCTACTTACTTACTATATCAAAAACAAAATAAGAAATATGTTTTTTGCCTTATTATCTACCTTAAATTACATTGCTAATTACATATTGTATTTGTTTGTAGCCTAAATAGTGAAATTTGTGCTTAAAACTGTAATTTTGTAACTTTTGGAAATGCCAGTAAAAACTTGGCTGTGCCAGTAAATTTTGGGTGTCGTGTCAGTAAATTTCAATCTGTTAGGTTGGCAACACTGAGCTACCAGTCCTCCATCGCTAGAGCACGCCAGGACACAGCCGTGACTGTAGAGGAGGCTGAGTCTAGAGCTCGCTCCCTAAAGTCTCTATATGTCCTAACAAAAAACCTAATTACCTGTCTGGACATGCAGGCTGCCTATCGTGAAGTGGTCCTCCTGAGTGTTACCAAGGCCAAAAAACGCCAATTGGTGCAAACGCAGCACATTTTAGAGCAGGGGGAAAAAACTGGCAGGCTCCTGGCATGGCTGGCTAGGGAACAGCAGCAGGTTACCAGTATAGCCCGTATTACAGACGACATGGTGGCGGTGATGACGGATCCTCAGGACATCAATGCTCGTTTCCCTTCCTACTACAAATTCCTGTACTCCTCCAGAGTGACGTATTCCACTGAGGAACTGGGTTGATATTTGGACCGAATTACCTTTCCCAAACTCACTGAACTAGATATGGACAGACTGGACGGTCCAATTACATTTAAGGAGGTGCAGCAGGCTTTGGGCACCCTACAGGCGGGAAAGACCCCTGGGACAGATGGGCTACCAACGGAATTTTACTGACAGTACGGTGAACAACGGCTACCTAAATGACATGACATGGTGTCTCGGGCCCTAGAGGGAGGAGCCCTTCCGGCCTTCATGTCCAAGATTATCATTGTGTTGATCCCCAAGCCAGACAAAGACCCGGAGCTGTGCACATCCTACTGGCCCATATCCTTACTTAAAGTGGGGTGCCCCCTAAAAAAAAAAAATTTAAAGTCAGCAGCTACAAATACTGCAGCTGCTGACTTTTAATAATCGGACACTTACCTGTCCCAGGGTCCAGCGATGCGGGGGTTCGAAGCCCCCCCTTCCCCCGATCCGCTCGGCGGCGCCGGCATTCTTACTGTGGGCACCCGGCTGTGGATTCACAGCCAAGCACCCACTGTGCAGTCATCTGGGACCTGTCACATGTCCCAGATGACTGACTGGGCTGAGGGGAAGTGATGTCAGTGCCCAGGCACTGAAGGAGGCAGACTACGAGGGACGCCCTAGCAACAGGCATTTAGAGGTGAGTAAAATTGTATTTTTTTCCAATTATTTAATTTTTTATAAATTTTAAGCAATTACTCGCCAAGGTTCTGGTCGATAGGATGAATGAAGTCATCCTCACCCTAATTCATGAGGATCAATCAGGGTTCATGCCCGGTAAAGGGAAAAGATATCAACCTTAGGAGGCTGTATGCGGTTCTTGCATCCACCGATCTTCTCACTCCATCCAATGTGGTGGCCTCTCTAGATGCAGAAAAATCATTTGACTTGGTGGAGTGGGTCTATCTGTGGGAGGTCCTGCGCCGATTTGGCTTTGGACCTAATTTCATCTTGTGGTTTCAGGCCCTGTACAGATCTCTGAAGGCTAGAGTGAGGACTGGGTCCACCCTTTCCCCACCCTTCTGACTCTGCAGGGGCACGAGACAGGGATGTCCCCTGTCTCTGACCCTCTTTGCGCTGGCTATTGAGCCGATGGCGTTCCTTCTGCACTCCTCAGAAGCGGTGGATGGAATACCCATGGGCCCAATACAAGAACAGATCTCTCTATATCTATCTTACCCAACCCTATGTTCTTTAGATATTTACAGCTACACCACGCTTTCCAGGCCCAATTTCCCTGAGCTATAGGCCTAGAGGTTCATGCAATCGAGGCCTCGCTAAGAGCCCCGGGAACGGGAGGAACTCTTTCCACCCTATACTCAATCTTGGTGAATCTTGACACCTCTAAGGTTTCCCAGCTGTTTTCGGTATGGCAATCAGACATCCCGAAGATGGCTGACGATGACTGGGAAGAGGGCATAGAGCAGTATATCCCATTGATGATCTCGGCTAGAGATCGCTTCAATCAGCTGAAGTTTCTCCATTGTGTCTACTACTCCCCGGAGAGGCTTGCTAGAATATACCCGGACAGACGCCCGACATGTCATAGAGGCAATACTGCAGTCGGATCCCTTTTCCATGTAGTATGGTCGTGCCCACAGCTGAGGCCCTTTTGGGAGGGAGTAGTGGGGGTGATAAACTCTATAGGCAAACTGAGGGACCCCTGCGACCCACTAACACTCTTGCTAGGTATCTGCGACACATTGGAGGCCCCACAATCTAAAAAACCTTTTGTATTTTACGTGGCTTTTTATGCTAGGAAAGCAATCTTACTACAATGGAACAAGCCCCTTCCTCCGACGGCTCAACAATGGCAAATGCTGATAGACTTGGCACTGCTATTATATAAACTGACATACCTGGGACGCAACTGCCCTAAAAAAATTTATAAACTATGGGCAGCATGGGTAGGTGAGCGATGGTTGCCTCTGGATTAGGACTCGAATGGAAGCAATGTGACAGATCTGTGTAGGATGAGGTGTAACGTGGGTACAATTGTGATACGATAACCTTTTGTTATCCTTCCAACCCTCCCTTTCTCCTGAAAATTCCTCCCCCCTATCTCCTGTGTTCCTAGCTTCACCTTGATGTACCCTTGCTGATGGATCTCTCTTTCTGCTCTGCTGCCATTAACCTGCTCTAATGTTATGAATTCTATTGTATTATATCCGGGTGCTTAATGTGTAGTCAATGGGATTGTATCACTGCTTACCTTTGTATGTTTTGAAACTTACATAAACTTTTTCTGTTAAAAAAAAAAAAAATGTATGGGAAGAATGCCTGATTACCAGCAGTACTGGACCTCTGTATTACCAATAGGCCAGTAACACTTTTTGGCTGATTACCCTGCCAGGGCATTTAATTGATGTTCCTGTAGACTCACAATGGACCTCAATGGACCTTTAAAGAATCCTCATGCCGAGGTGTCCGTGATGTCAGGCTGCTGGGTGTCCTATGTCCAATGGGCCTGGGTGACCAATATTCCCAGAAAGTGATCGGCTACTTCTCCTTTACTTTTAGGCACTTGTTTTCCTTCTCGTACTCAGATCCACTTAGTTATACAAAAGATCCAATTAGCCAAGAAATCCTTAAAAAAGTGTGTAGAGAAAGCCTGGCAGTGGAGGGATGGGAAGGAGAGGCTGATTTGTATCCTGTGTGCTCAGCGGTTCTGTCTATGGATTGCTAAGGCTCTGCTGCTGTAGGATCCTCTCTTCTTCTTGTACATGGTTAGACTCAGCTGACTCCTGTGCTCAGGATGCAATGCTACTGCAGCTCAACTGAAAATCAGTTTTATCACAGGATTGGGACGTTTATGTTATACTTTATCATTTTGCGAGATCTAATATCATTTGTGTTTAGCGCGACTCTGTTCCATACTAAAAGATCTTTCATAATTGGTATTTTACTCATGCAAAACTGGCATGTATATATCACTCTGCATACTCTGACTGTTGGAGAAATTATGGAAACACTGGGGCCCGGCTTCATATTTGGTGGCAATGCCCCAACCTATCCAAATTCTGGGTAGATGTCGCCCTTCTGGTTACCTCCATAACTAATGTTCTGTTTACCCTACTCCCCAGATGGTTCTACTAGGCATGGAATCTTCCTTGTGGCCTCCCCGCTTTTAAACCATTGTAACCCACATCTTTATAGCAGCATGCTTATCTGTTGCCAGAAAATGGAAATGTTCCCACCCACCTTCAATAGCAGAAGTTAACACCATCCTAAATACACACTACCATCTTGAATATATGCTCGCCAAAGAACAATTTCAAATGGCAAAATGTCTAACCAACTGGAAAAACTGGCTTATTGACCCCAGGGGCCCTGGACCTTTGCCTTAGTCCTACCACCCTTACATTTCTCCCAACAATCACAACCACCGGGGAACTCCAATCCAATCCATGCTCATTGGGCCATCTTGGGATAACTGTCCTTCCCTCTCACACTTTACTATCAACATGTGTGAAAAACGCATAACCGACAACCTCCACTGTCTTTTCTTTCCTACGTTTAGTTTCGTATAGTTTATATGTACCACTCTATTGGTATTAATATGTTCTGTTATAGTATTAATGTTTGCCTACAAACAGATTATGCATTGTCCTTTTTTACTGTTCCAGCAGTGCCATTAAAATATTCAATTTTAGGATAGTCAAAATCTCCCATTATTACCAGCATCATAGTTCTTACAATCCATTCTAAGGAGCTGTGTCTCTACCTCCCCATTAAAACAAGGTGGCCTGTAACAATCTACTGCAATGAACTTTGTAGTATGCACACTCATATACAACTCAACCCATAATGCCTCAGCACATCACACTCTCCATAAACAAGGTCATCTTTCACACTTTCTTTTAGATTACCACACTAATTTTTACTTACAAAAAGACAGATATTATAACTTTTTTGTTTTACCCAGCCTCTAGAAAAGATAGCAGGGTCAGGAATATTACCAGTCCTATACCATAAATAATGAAGTTAATATCAGCAATAAACCAATTAAAGCTCATTTGGCTGTACTTCTCCTGTGGATCACAGGAGTGCAGTTTATTCTACAGTCCTGTGACCCATTTTCAGCAGACAGCGGGTCGGGATCCGCCCACATGCCTGAACCGTCACCCGACTCAGCCTCTCAGCAAGCCACTGAGAGCCTGAATCCTAAATTGAGTTAGTAAAAGAAGGACACAGAAGTGATTTAACAATGCACTCATCCACCACCACACTTTATCAGCCATCTACTAAATTTGCAAGAAGCTGCCTTTTAAGTACTAATGTATGTTGTCAAATACATTACCATACATAAAGCCTTTATCCACATATACTGAGGATAATTTGGTTAATCCTTTCAATGGGTTCCTAAACCAACCTTTTAACACAACTCTCTTTTTTCCTCATTAGATTCTCTTCCAAGCTAACTGAATTGCTTTCATCCGAATAGTTTGTCCACATAACAATTACAGAGAGAAATCCTTAGCCATGTTTAAGTGGGTAAATAACATAATCTGACAGTTGTTTCAGCACAAGATGCAAATCACTGGCTTATTTTCCTCGTCTTTTTACTTCTACTAATATATGAAAAGGCTAGAATACATCCTCGAACATTAAAAAATCAATCTGTAGAATGCCTCCTTTTAAATTTCTTTTCTTTTCTTTTTTTAGAAATTTTTATTGTTTTTTCACAAAGTTTAACGCCACTTTGCAATTGCCAATGATGCATGAAAATTTAACAAATGTAACAGATGGTATATAGACACAGAAGTTATAAAAGACAGACAATACTTGTTATTTAACAAATATGAATATTGATCTTATCAGCTTATTATGTCGGAGGGATTCAAAAGGGTTACAAGTGAATTTATATACATTAGAGTATCTTTACCTAAAAATGTGTTGGATTTGGAGCCATGGCTCCCAAGAGTTCCTAAATTTCCCAGTTGAGCCCGAATGTAAGGTTGAATATTGTTCGTACTCTTCAATCGGTTTGAGGTGGGTTTTGACATCCGAGATGTTAGGGACAATAGATTGTCTCCATTTCCTCGTTATGATTAATCTGGCTGCAAATAAAATATGCATTACTATAGTTCTGAACGTTGTTGGGAAATTGGTAATCCCTAAGCTAAGAATTGCCAGTGGCAGCGAGGGTTTTAGTATGATACTTGTTAGGTCTGATATGAATGAAAATGCTTTTTTCCAAAAGGGGGAATAATTAGGGCATTCCCAGAGGATATGTATCAAGGAGCCCTTGTGTGAGTAGCCTCGCCAACATGTGTTATCATCTATGTTTGCAAATTTGTGCATTCGGACCGGGGTCAGGTACCATCGTAGGTGAAACTTTTGAGATAATTCCCAATAGTTGACACTTTTGGAAGCTGTTTGGTTGTATTAGATGGCTTGACGCCATTGTAAGTCAGAGAAAGATGTTTTTAAACCTTTTTCCCACCATTTGAGGGCTGAATCTTTAGTGAATGTGCATGGATGAGTGTGTAAATCAGAGATATGCCTTTTAGTGCTAGAGATTTGGAGGATAGAAATGACCACGCTTTTTTCTTTTTGGGGGGACGGATTCTTTTTAGGGGGCCAATTGTCTGTATGTGAATTGGCTATTCTGTGTTAGATTTTACTGTGCTTGTAAAGAATAGTGGGGGAGGATTTTATTATCTAGGATTACAGTGGACAATGGTTCATTTCTAAGGTCGGACCAGTTACTAAATGATAAATTGGAATATTTCTAACTTAATCGGAACACACGTGTCAAGTGTTTTTTCTTTGATGTTGGAGATAAAATACTTCCACACTCGGAGGGCTGCTGTGATTGTTGGGTGAATTATGTGATATTCTGTGTGGGTTACCCAAGCAGCTAAGAGTAATGATCCCAGATCTCCCTTGGTTACATAGTTTGCTCATTGTGGGAGTGAACCAGTGGCAAATCCAGTCTAGTAGTACCGCTACATATTAGTCTTTCACATCAGGAAGCCACCTGCTCTTTTAAATCTGGGAGTAACAGAGTAAGGACAGCGTGTTTTTTTTATTCATTAATATGTAAGAGCGGAGCATGCTTTGTAAGGATTTGAAGAATGTGTCAGGGATGACTATAGGTAGTGCTCTATGTAGGTATAGTATGTCGGGAGAGTGAACATTTTAAATGCTGCTACTCTACCTGCCCATGAATGGTGTTGCTTGTAAATCTTTTGAAGATCTTGCTTACATGTGTTTAGAAACAGAGTGAAGTTGTGTGAAAATAGATTGTTCGTTGGAATAGTTAAGGAAATGCCTAGGTAGGGCATGGAGGAGGACACCCACTGAAATGGTAGTAGTTCTCTCCTTATGGGGCTTGCTACTCCTGCTTTTAAGATATTGGATTTTGACTTATTAACCTTGTAAAAGGAGCATGCGTTAAATTTGTCAAGAACGTCGAACACCGCTGGGAGGGAAGAAGCCGGTTCAGTGAGAGTAGGGATGATATCATCTGCAAAAAGGGTGATTTTATGATTTTGGTCTGCTACCTGTATGCCTTAAATTGATATTTTACTATGGATTTTTGGGCCAGTGGTTGCATCATTAGCATGAATATTAAGGGGGAGAGAGGAAACCCTTGCCTTGCCTAGTGCCAGAGATGGTACCGTCTGAAAATACTCAGGCTAAGGGTTTAGAGTAAAGGGCTAGTATGGCTGTTAAGATGTTACCATGGAATCCAAATCTAGTAAGTGTTTGTATTAAATAGCCCCAGTGAATCCGACCAAACGCCTTTTCAGCATCTAGTGCTACAAATATTGCAGGGACATTTTTAGATTTAGAGAATTGTATAATATTTATAATTTTTCGAGTGGCATCAGGTGCCTGTCTGCCCATGGTGAAGCCAACCTGATCAGGGGGAATAATGTTTGGCATGATTGGTGCCAGTCTCTGGTCCACCAATTTCGCATATATCTTGGAATCAGTGTTTAGTAGCAAAATTGGGCGAAAGTTTTGTGGTAAAACCAGTTCCTTCACTGGTTTGGGTAAAGTAATGATATTAGCTGACAACATTTCAGAGGGAAATTTACCAGAGACGACAACAGCATTGAATATGTGACAGAAATAAGGAGTTAGAAGTTTGGAGATTAATTTGTAATACTTGGCAGAGAAGCCATCTGGGCCTGGAGCTTTGCCGTTTTGAAGTGATGAGATTGCATGAGTGATTTCTTTGATAGTAAATGGAGCATTAAGAGCTGTCAGGTGTTCATCTAATAGTTTAGGCGGGTGGAGGGAGGCGAGAAAGTTTTCAATGTTTAAGTCTGTGGGTTGTTTCACAGTGGGGTCATCCTTTAAATTGTCTAATTTTTCATAATACTCTTTAAAGGCATTGGCAATGTCCTGAGGATGAAACAATGTGTTGCCCTGGGTGGGGTATAAAATGTATAGTATTTTTTACTTTTTTTGATCAGCGCTACCATTAGTTTACCGACTCTATTGCCTTGGGCATAAAAATTATCTCGCATTTTGAACAGTAGTTTAGTATGGCTGGCATTGAGGAGGGATCTAAGTTCACTCCTAGTTTGCCGGAGTTTGTTACTAGTTGATGGTTTTGGGTCTTTTTTGTTTGTAAGTTCCAGCCCCTTTATGGTATCTAAAAGGTCTGTTAGCTGCTGTGTCTTTTGTCGTTTCACCCGTAAACTGATTTTGATTAGAACACCTCTTATAAAGGCATTGTGAGAAGACCATATTGTAAATGGATTGCTGACTGATTGTTCGTTTAGGTGGAAGAAGTCATTCAGTTGGTTTTGAATCTGGAGATTGTTGTCAGGGATTGACATTAAGTGTGGGTCATTGGGCCAATTAGTAAAGTTCATGCTTTCTTGCTTTTCCCTCAGTGTTATTGAGATGGGCATGATCCGACTATGTTGTGGTGTGGATTTCGGAGTCAATAGCATCCTGTAATAGCTGTTTATCTGCCAGGAACAAGTCTATTCTGGAGTAAGTACAGTGCAGTTTTGAAAAGAAAGTAAAATCCCTCTCTGAGTCGTGTTGACATCTCCAATGTCATATAGCTCATTTGAATACAGGAATGTTAGAAGTGTAGATGCTCTGGGTTTTTTCGGTGTAGGTCTTTTCACATCTGTAGTGGCATCTGGAATGACGTTCACCACATCGGATGACTCTGCCTTGTTTTAGTTTGGTCACTTTTTTCCATGTTTTGTTAAGGAATGGTATTTGGCCCATGTTCGGGGAGTAGAGATTTACCAATGTGTAAACAGTATTATTTATTTCGCAGACTAGTATAATATATCTTCCTTGTGTATTTGAATGAAGATTAAATAGCTTGAAGGCTACTGTGTCTTTGATAGCTATCAGTAATCCTTTGGTTTTGGTAGGTAACTTCGCCATGGATATATGTGGAACATTTTTGTGGGAAATTAAAGGTGCTTTTGTTTGGCTAAAGTGAGTCTATTGGATACATAGCACATCGCATTTGAGCGTGTGGGTATCTGACCATAGAGAGTACCTTTTCCCTGGGTGATTTAGGCCCTTAGCGTTTAGGGATGTGATTTTGAAAGGCATTCTGCTACTGAGGGGGGTCTCGTATTTGGAGAGCTTGGTTAGCAGTGTTGGTGGGTGTATGTCATTAGTGTATGAAGAGTAACTTACTGTTTTATTGTTTTTCAGTCTCTAGAGTCTGTCCCGTTCCAGCTGTTGGGAGCTGGCTGACTGTGTCTTCGCAGGAGGATGGTTTCTATGAAACAAAAAGAGATAATTGTAAAGCATACAACAGGTAGTGCACACAACAAAAAGAACCTTTGGTTCAAAACAGAACTTTTAAGAAAAAAAAGCAGAACTCTGCATGCATGTGATTACCATGTCAAATATTTGGGGGTGTTCAACAGATGAACTAAGCTCATGTGCTTTTGTTAGGCTAAAGTGAGTCACTTGGATACATAGCACATCGCATTTGAGCGTGTGGGTATCTGACCATAGAGAGTACCTTTTCCCTGGGTGATTTAGGCCCTTAGCGTTTAGGGATGTGATTTTGAAAGGCATTCTGCTACTGAGGGGGGTCTCGTATTTGGAGAGCTTGGTTAGCAGTGTTGGTGGGTGTATGTCATTAGTGTAGGAAGAGTAACTTACTGTTTTATTGTTTTTCAGTCTCTAGAGTCTGTCCCGTTCCAGCTGTTGGGAGCTGGCTGACTGTGTCTTCGCATGAGGATGGTTTCTATGAAACAAAAATAGATAATTGTAAAGCATACAACAGGTAGTGCACACAACAAAAAGAACCTTTGGTTCAAAACAGAACTTTTAAGAAAAAAAAGCAGAACTCTGCATGCATGTGATTACCACGTCAAATATTTGGGAGTGTTCAACAGATGAACTAAGCTCATTCGAGCAATCCAGGGCAAACTGTGTAGTTTGTTAATGCTTATATGATTCAGGTGGTCATGTCATCTGGAGGATCCAAGTCTTCCTAGTTGTCATTGCATTGTTGGCGGTTCCCTCTGGGATGTCGCTGTTCCTGTGGTTCCAGTATATTCCATTGGCGAAGGAGTGTAAGGCCTTCTTCCAGAGATCTAATGGTGTAGGAATTATCTTTCGTGATGATAAATTTTACCGGATGGCCCCATTTGTATGGGATCTGATGGTTCCGTAGAAGGTTTTGCGATCATTGCAAGATTTTTGTGTTGTTGCATGGTATATTTTGATAAATCGTCATAGAAGGAGAAATTGGTGTATTGTTGTGGATTTTATGCAGCATTCCTGGAAGTTCTCATGAATCTTTCCTATATATATGGAAGAAGTGAATGCAGACAATAGTATCCCTTGGGGTAGTGTCTGGCAGATGAGGAGGTTTTGGCAGACGGTGTATGTGATCTATTATCAGCTCGATCTGTGGGTATTCAGGTAGGAAGGTTGCCAGAAGTTGTATGAAGTAATCTTTTAAAGTGGATTGCAGAACAGACTCTGGAATGCCTCTGATTTTAATGTTGTTCCTTCTGGAACGATCTTTCAGGTCAGCCATTTTAGCTGTAATCCATGCAATAGCTTCAGTTTCCTCTCTGTGGGCATATACTAATTCATTAACAGAAGCCGTGACTTCCCCATTTTGGTTTCTAATTTTGACACTCTTTTTCCCATATGGGACATTTCCAAGGAAAAATGTAGCATCATGTTTGAGATCTCAGAGTATATGGAGCTTTGCACTGTCAATAACATATCCCTCAGAGTGGTATCCAGCACAGGCTGGTTTGTTGTGGAAAAGGCAGCATTGGACCTATGTGGTACTGTGCCCACCAGGGGGTGCTGTAAAGAGAGGCCTACCTCATGTACTGTGTCCCCATCCTGTGAAAGCCGCTGCTTCGATCTGGCTGGGCTCATGGAGGGAGTGGAGGTTACTGAGCAGCCGTTCATATGGTAGGGTGAGGTGGCCGGGTGTTGAATAGAGTTAAATAATAATAATAGTGTGCTATAATCAACCTTCTAGTAAAATCTGTGATCTGGGGCTGACAAGCCCAAAAAGGTAATTAGTGTAATAAGTGAGGCTGAAAATCACAAAAATGTTCCTATAGACAATCTGTCAGCTAACAGGCGACCAAAATAGATTGACAATCTCTCCCGGACCCCTCCTGGGTGCCCAATAAAAACTGGAAACAAGCCTATGGTGGTGCCTATAACATGATAAGAATGACCTGTTCAGCACATGAAAATAATATGCCACAATAAAGCACCAAACAAAAAAAGTCCTAACAGTGACTCCCGCTGCTTCAGTTAATAAATAGTAATCAGCTGGTGTCTCTTGAAGGTCCTCTTCTTTGGAATCATGATATGAAGTTGATCACATAAAGACAAGAGAAATACATCATTGGGCAATGATCAGCACTAGAGGAATAACAGAGAACAAACAAATCCACTCACATTTGTAGATTGATCAAGGCTCAATGCTGAAGATCAGTCGCCTGTAGCGTAAAAATCCTCACACCACATCAGCTGCACTCTCTCACAGAACACTAGACATGTGCACACTGAAATATTTCGTTTTGGAATTTCGTTTTCGTCCGAAAAATTTATTTATTTAGTTACTCCCGAAATTCGTTTTTATTTATTTTGTTTTTCGTTAAAAATTGCATTCGTCCGAAAATCCAAATGAATTAAGGTCGAATCTGTCATTGAAGGCTTATGTGTCTGTCGAAAGTTCAAAGAGGATTCGACAGAGCAGCTAAACTGTATGACTCTGTATAGTTTAGCTGCAATTCCACCCAATTCCAGCAGCAATCTTTCCTCTCTACGTCGAATCTTTCCTCTCTACGTCAAATCTTTCCTTTCTACGTCAAATCTTTCCTTTCTACGTCGAATCTTTTCTCTCTATGTAGAATAATCTTGGACTAATAGAGTTAAGGTTAGGCACATTCGACCACAGGTTCAATGGAAACAGATTGTTATTGTCAGCGTCGAATCTCCTATCTATATCGAACTGTTGTCACAACGAAAATAAAGCATTTGTTTATGTCGGATCTTTCGTTTTTCGGATTCTGCACTTTCGTTATCGTTTGTTAAAACAATAACGAAAATACCTGAAATTCGGACGAAAATGCATTCGGATGAAAACGAATGCACATGTCTACAGAACACACTGAGCCTGGTCACTAGTCTTTCTCCCCACGTTTATCATCACATGTCACGTGACTTTCTCAAGGGTCTGAATAGAGTGTTTCTGCCCTGCAGACTCTGTTTGGCTGCCTCGTGTGGTAGCTGCGGTACTGATGGTGCCATCTTTGATAGACAGCTTGTCCGGCGGGTAAAATTTCATCAGTTTGTGGGGAGCCGATCGCTCCTTTCTCCTCTTGGAGATGCTGGCGGATGTCTCCGGTCGTTGTTGGTGAGTTTTGTTACTATGGGAGCCCTATCATCTGTCTGAAAATGCCCTGGATAGCTGTCACGGATCAGAGCAGCACTAACAAGCAGCCATTACGCTTGGGATCTGGCCACGCCCCTCCCTTTTAAATTGCTTAATTATATTTTTTTGCGGATAATATGAAAGATAATTGGAAAACAGGAATTGCAATGAGTCTTGTTAAAGAGTACTTTAATTGTGGTACAACACACATACGCCATTGAATCCTTTTTTGCGATCTTAAGGCTTAAGAGGAGAAATGGGCTGCTCTTGCATTGTATTGCGACACTACCTTTTCAAGAGCAAGGATTTCCCATACAAGGCATCTAAAATAGAGAATATGACATCTATTTGACTCGGTTTTAAGTTTTGTTTATGAACTCCATATAAAAGAGTTTTCTATTTTATTTATGCACCTATTTGAGTGCATATTGTAATAAAAGGTCCTCATGGTTTTTGTAAATGTCCATCCCATTCTTTAGTAAAGAAATAAAGAACACATTGCTTTCATTACAAATTCTGTTACTGTAGCCAAAAACCTTACATAGGTACATAATTCATCAGGTTAATAAAAAGACACAAGCTCATCTAGTTTAACCAATTTAAAAAAAATATACAAATCCTCCATGTATACATACCTATACACACAGTTCATTTAGAGAAAGGCAAAGAAACCCTAAAAAGCATGGTTTACCTTGCCAAGGAGGGGGGAGAAATAAGACATTTCCTGGATCAACAACCTTTGGTATTTGTACCTACAGTATAACTGCTAACCACTTCAGCCCCGGAAGGATTTACCCCCTTCCTGACCAGAGAACTTTTTGTGATACGGCACTGCGTCGCTTTAACTGGCAATTTTGTGGTTGTGCGATGTTGCACCCAAAAAAAATTGATGTCTTTTTTTTTACCAAAAATAGAGCTTTCTTTTGGTGGTATTTGATCACCTCTGCTGTTTTTATTTTTTGAGCTATAAACAAAAAAAAGAAAATTTGAAAAAAAAGCAATATCGTTTACTTTTTGCTATAATAAATATCCACAAAAATATAAAAAAAAAAAAATGTCTTTCTCAGTTTAGGTCGATATGTATTCTTCTACATATTTTTGGTAAAAAAAAAATCGCAATAAGCATATATTAATAGCAAAAGTTATAGCATCTACAAAATAGGGGATAGATTTATGTAATTTTTATTATTCATTTTTTTTATTAGTAATGGCAGCGATCTGTGATTTTTATCGTGACTGCGACATTATGGCGGACACATCGGACACTTTTGGCACTTTTTTAGGACCATTGTCATTTATACATCGATCAGTGCTATAAAAATGCACTGATTACTGTGCAAAATGACACGGGCAGGGAAGGGGTTAAACACTAGGGGGCAATCAAGGGGTTAAGTGTGTCCTAGGGAGTGATTCTAACTGTTTGGGGGATTGTCTCACTAGAACATGACAGAGGTCACTGCTCCCGATGGCAGGGAGCAGTAGATCTCTTTCATGTTGCTAGGCAGAACAGGGAAATGCCTTGTTCTGCCGCTACATGACACCAGTCCGTGGGACCAGCGGGCGCGCTCACGGAGTATGTGGCGGGCACGCGCGCCCTGCTGACGGCAAACGCACACCCACAATTCTGCGATTTAAAGGAGACGTACCTGTACGCCCATTTGCCCAGCCGTGCCATAGTGCCAACCTATATCGTCGGGCTCTGGTCGGCAAGGGGTTAATATCCAGTTATATTTTGTGTATTTAGGAATGCATCCATCTCTTTTGTAAAACAATCTACTAAGCTGGCCAGAACTATTTCTTAGAGGAAATCTATTCCAGATTTTCACAGATTTTACTGAGACGAAGCCTTTCCATATGCGGAGGTTAAACCTCTTAATAATTACTATAGTGTAAATAACTTTGCACCAAGTTCACAATTTAAACCACAAATGTGTTTATGATGATCATATGCCTGCTTGATCACCTCTTCTTAAGAGATATTACATTCACTTCTGCTAATCTTCCCTCATATCTGAGCTCCCCCATGACTCTCAGTTTGGTTGCCCTTCTCTGAACTTTCTCCAGTTCCCCAATATCCTTTGAACTGCATATTCCAGATGAGGTCTTACTAATGATTTGTACAGGGACAAAATGATCTCTCTTTATATTTATATTACTTTTATTATATTGCAGCTTACCAATTCGTAGAGGAGATGGCTGCATTTGTGTTCTTTGTTAGGCTTTCCCAGATAGCAAGCGATTGAGCTGCAAGTTTGAAAATGACATGCCAAACTATTGCAAGACTTGCCAGGCTTTACAAGTTTGTTGCAACAAGTCTGCATTGCATGACTCCAGATCAACTTTCCTTGCAAACATTCTGCAAGTCTGCTGAAAGTTCTGGCTCAGTTATGTTGTGCAATAGTCATCCCACCACAGGGGTCACTGTGACTTCCAGAGCTTTTGCTGTAGACTCACCACTGCAATGTTTCTCTTGCTAGAGACTTGCCACGCAAATTGGCTACAAAACTGAAAAGTGTCAACTAGAACTTTTAAGTGCTCTGCAGCTGTACAGCTTGCCAGTGAGAATGTGCAGCAAGTTAACAAGACACAATTCAACTCTGCCACAATTTTTTTGCTATTCAGCACTGTGATACATTGCTGTTGGTATTTATTCATCACTGGGGTTTTAATTTTTGCTAAGTAAGCAAAAAAAGACCAAAGATTTTGCAAAAACATGCATTTTTATTCATTTATGTTATAAAAGTTTGCAAACAAATAATCTTTCTTCATAAATTTAGGCCAAAATGTAGTCTGCTACATTTCTTTGGTAAAAATACCAGGACAGTACAAATACCCCCAAATTACTCATTGTTGGAAAGTAAACAGTCCAAAGTGTTTAGCAAAAGGCATGGAGAGTTTTATGAAGTTCATTTTTTGTCACTTTTTTGGAAAATTAAGAAATTAAATATAATTTTTTTTTTTTCATATTTCTTTTTTTGCACACTGTCACCATGGCAGTAAAGCATCATATGACTGCTGTGGTGGTTATTAGGGATACTGACTGGTGACAGTAAAAAAAATAATAATTAAATCATTTTTAATTCAATTTTGTAAATATTTCTTAACCTTTTTTTATTATTTTATTTTTACATACTGTCATCAGAGTAGTTAGTGTCACTATAGTGACACCATAGTTTTTACTATTATCGTTTATAACAGTGATGATCATTGTTATAAGCAATAGTTTTAACCGCTTTCGGACCAGCTTCTGCAGTTATACTGTGGCAGGTTGGCTCCCCTGCGCAAGCCGCCATAGCTGTACATCAGCTCTTTAAGGAGCTGTAGCAGATGCGTGCACGCGCAGCGTGTCCCCAGAGCCGATGCGTGTGCCGGGCGGGCGAGATGACCGCCGGGCACCCCCGATTGCTCATGACAGAGCGAGAACAGGGATCTTTGTGTGTAAAAATCCTGGTTCTCTCAGGGTCTAAAGTCTCCTCCCCTAGTCAGTCCTATCCCCCCACAGTTAGAACACACCTAGAGAACACAGTTGATCGCCATTACTAGAAAAAAAATGAATAAAAACGCCGTAAATCTACCTCTATTTTGTAGATGCTATAACTTTTGTGCAAACCAATCATCTATTTCTTTTTACCAAAAATATGTAGAAGAATACATATCGGCCTAAACTGGGGAAAAATAATATTTTTTTGTTTGTTTTTTTGATATTTATTAGAGCAAAAAGTATAAAATATATTTTTTTTCAAAATTTACGCTCTTTTTTGTTTATGGCGAAAAAAATAAAAACTGCAGAGGTAATAAAATAACACCAAAAGAAAGCTCTATTTGTGGGGAAAAAAGGACATCAATTTTGTTTGGGCACAAATTGCGTGGTCATGTGACGCTCTGCCCAAATAAAATTAATGACTTTTTTTCCCCACAAATATAGCTTTCTTTTGGTGGTATTTGATCACCTCTGTGGTTTTTTATTTTTTGCACTATAAACAAAAAAGGACCACAAACCATATTTTTTACTTTCTGTTATGAAATAAAATAAAAAAAAACAATTTCTTCACCAATTTAGGACAATATGTATTCTGCTACATATTTTTGGTAAAAAAAATCCCAATAAGTGTATATTGATTGGTTTGCGCAAAAGTTATATCGTTTACAAACTATGGGATATTTTTATAGCATTTTTATTTTTTTATAGTAATGGCGACAATCAGTGATTTTCAGCGGGACCGTGACATTGCAGTGTACAAATCGGAAACCTGACTGACAGTTTTGAAACTTTTTTGGAAACCAGTTACATTACTACAGTCATCAGTGCTAAAAATATGTTACTGTGGCGCATGCGCGGCGCTTCCAAGATGGCCGCCGTCATCTGAAGCTCCGCTCCACCACAGCCCATCACGGACCTCTGGAGCTGACAGAGCGCTCCCACAAGGCATCCACCGGCGCGATCGAGCAGGGGAGACCCCCGGGATTCACCCGATGTCCGCGGGTAACGATAGGAAGCACCGCACGTACCATATGACGGCCGCTGTACACAGGCCGAGCTACGCTAAAATGGCGGCCGCCCCACGAGGCTCACACATAGCAGAAGGCCCTGAGGACTCAATAGCTGATCAAGACCTGGGCCCCCCGCCCTCTCCAGGTACTGTGCCCTCACCTCTGCCCCAGGCATCCTCACCAGCTTCCACAGAATCCCTTTTACTCAGCCTGCACTCTGGCCTCCCATCCACCCCCATGATGGATCCCCACACAGGCCTGTTACTTTCTGTCAGTGAGGCTCATGAGGCATCCCCCACCCCAACTGACTTTCCCTCTATGATGGAAGCTTTTGCACAAATGCTATCCAAAAGTCTGGCTCTGAATGCAGCACAAATAACCTCTTACATCCAAGTTGACTTACAACAAATTGGGATGAGAGTAGACACTATTGAACTGAAAGCTGACCAAGCTGCTGCTAGCATCAATTAAAATTCTGCAAGGCTCCAGGATGTGCAGGATCAGCTTGAAACTGCCTATGCGAAGATCGATGACCTCGAAAATAGGTCGAGGCGCTATAACTTTCGGGTCAGGGGGCTCCCTGAATCTGAAAAAGAGGTGCATACTGCCATCAAAACCCTCATCTCTGATCTTATCCCTGGGATTCCAGAACATCGCCTCGAGCTCGACAGGGCCCACAGAGCTCTGCAGCCCCCCCGCACGGATGGCCTCCCATGGGACATTATAGTGAAGCCCCATTTTTACTCAGTGAAGGAGGAGGTGATGAGGAAGGCCAGAAATTCTAATAACCTTACGTTGCAGGGACACAAAATCCAGATCTTTACGGATCTGTCCCCTTACACTGTTCAGAAACGAAGAGCCCTGAAGCCACTGATTCAACTGCTGATGGACAATGAAATCCGTTACAGGTGGTCTTTCCCCCTGCGCCTAAACTTCTCCTACAAGAACAAAAGCTGCAGCTTCTCAACATTCGCAGAAGGAGAACGGCTCCTGCTACAGCTTGGCCTCCTCCCACAGGATCCACCATCTTCGCACACAAACAGAGGGACCCCTGCCTCCACGAAAAGACCTCCTCCAGCTAGCCCGCTGCAACCCTCTTGGCTGAAACAGAACTCCAAGCGATCAAAAGAAACTCTCCCTCCTTGACTCTCGGCCCCACGCCAACAGATCAGGGCTCTGATCTGAGTTACTACCAATTGCCTTTGTTTTATTGTGGGGGAGACCCTCCCCCCCCGGGTTCATGCCCCCCCCCCCCTTTTCTGTATTTTACTTCTTCTGTGTAGTAGGTTTTGCTGTTTTAAGAGACTGGGACAATTTTTCTCTTGGGCATGGGAGGAGGAGAGAGGTTTCATCCCTCGATGCACATGAGGGGGCATCATACATGGATAGTTTAAGGTTATAGCTCTCTATACATGTTCACTCCCCTCCCCTCCTATGTGATGAGATTCTGCATCCCAGCCCGTATATAGAAAGCACACTATGGTTATGTTTCTCCCATTTTATAGGTGTTCGATTGCCTTCTGGGGCAAACTAATTACACCGTTTATTTAAGCTATTATTGTTTTGGGTTTTTTTTCGTTATCGGGATGCTCTGTCATATGTTCATAATTGACCCACACAAGGTCTTTAGTTAGCAAGTTATGAGGCACTGGGGCTGTGGTGGATCCAGTGCGCCTCCCATTGAGCCGAGGAGTACCTAGAGTAACCTTGGACTCTCTCCGGTGTCCCTGTACTTCAGACAATCCAGTCCGTCTGGTTGTACAGGTAGGAAGATTTATCCTTCCTACCTTTGGGGTGGGGTGGGGTCAGGGGACCCCAAAGTTCATTTATCACCATTATCACTTCGTGTTTCTTTTTTTTTTTGGTACAAATTTATCAATGCTTATCTCTCTTATTTCCTTTCATTTCTCTCTCTTCTCCCCTTCCCATCTTCCTCTTGCACTCTATTGTAGGTTCTCATGATTCTCAAAGTTGTCTCTGGATTCCTATTCCAGGCCCGAGGGAGGGGTGCTCTCCGTCCTCCGAGCTTTTACACAAGTTTTCTTCACTTAACAAAGGTAAGGCACAGATCTACTGGGTATCTCTCTCCCCTCTGAACCATGACAAATACAATTAACCCTATCCTCAACCTCAAAATTATTTCACACAACACGCAGGGACTCAACTCCCCTGTCAAGCGTAGACAACTCCTCCAATCCTATCACTCCATGCATTCTGATGTCCTGCTATTACAGGAGATGCACTTCCCATCTACCTACAAACCCACATTCCTCCATCAATATTACCCCCAATTCTTTCTGGCTTCGGCCGAAAATAAAACAAAGGGAGTTGCTATTTGTTTGGCTAAACATATTAATATGTCCCAGCCGGAGACTATTGTAGATCCCCATGGTCGTTTCGTGTTAGTATCAGGTCACATAGATGGTGTACTATACACCTTTATCTCATACTATTCCCCTAATAAGGGTCAGAAGTCCTTCTTCGAATCTATGCTACGTACATTACGAACACACCTGAAAGGGACTATCTTTATAGGAGGTGACTCTAACACAGCCTTTGACTTCACTTTAGACAAATCAGCTGCTGGGAGATCGATCTCAAAGCGTCTGTCGAAACAAAGTACTAAAATAGCCACCCTCCTTCATGACGAAGGTTTGATTGATGTCTGGAGGGAAGTCAATCCACACACAAAAGACTATACTCACTTCTCGGCCCCACATAACTCTTTTGCCAGGATAGACCACATCTTCACGCGTTCCCACACAATTCCACTCATACTTAGGTCTAACATCATAGACTCCTCATTGTCTGACCACGCTGTGGTTACTGTGGAGGCCAGGAGGGCGGGAGGCCCGAGAGGACCCCCTCGCTGGCGTCTGCAGGAATCCCTCCTCAGTGATCCGATCCAGTGTAAGGTTCTGGAAAAGGCCATTAAAGAGTATTTCAAATTGAATCAGACAAGCGAGGTCACCCCTGCCACAGTCTGGGCTGCACATAAATCGGTGATCAGGGGCCATATCATTCAAATAACCTCGAGACTTAAAGCTGAACACAAAGCTGACCTGCTTAAACTTACTGCAGAATACCAATCACTAACTTATCCCTAACGACAGCAGCTGAAAGACATCTGAGATGGACTGGTGCTAAATTCTATTCCCAAACTGACCGAATAGGTTCGAGACTAGCAGCGAAACTCAGTCCTAAGCAACGCTACTTAGCCTTTCCTAAAATAAAGACCTCCTCTGGGGATCTGACTCAGAACCCAACCAAAATAATGGAAGCGTTTTCCCACTTCTATTCAGATTTATATAAACCTCTCAAGCTCCCACCTCAACAATTACGGGGCAAATTTTTTGATAACATTCCTTTGCCCACCCTGTCTAAGGACCATAGTGACCTCATGGACAGCCCATTCTCTGCAGAAGAAATATTAGATACCATCCACTCCCTTAAAACTGGCTCCGCCCCTGGCCCTGACGGCTTCTCAACTGGCTATTACAAAAAGTTTGGACCCCACCTGGCCCCTCATATGGCCAGACTTTTTAACTATCTCAGGGATGGAGCCCCATTGGGGCCTGATCTCAACTCTGCCTATATTTCCGTTATCCCAAAACCTGATAAAGACTCTAGCGAACTGGGCAACTACCGCCCTATATCGCTTATAAACAACGATATTAAAATAATGACTAAGATCCTAGCAAACAGAATGGGGAGCTTCATTTCAGCATATGTACATAAGGATCAGGTGGGCTTCATCCCTGGGAGACAGGGTCCGGATCAGATTCGCAGGACAATAGATATCATTTCAATTCTCAAATCAAGATGGGATGGGGGCCCCCCTCAACATGGATTTCTCCTCTCCATAGATTTACATAAGGCCTTTGATTCTGTAGACTGGGCTTACTTAACTGACGTCTTACGGAGATGGGGCTTTGGTCCTTACTTTCTGAATCTAATACAATCCCTTTATTCGACTCTGACTGCGCAAGTTCGTCTCTTGGGCAGGTTTTCAGATTCTTTTTCAATAGGGAGGGGGACCAGACAGGGCTGTCCCCTTTCCCCTCTCCTATAGGGGAGAGGCTATAGAGACTTTGGCAGTGGCATTACGGGTGAACCCTGATGTTAAGGGGGTGATGTGTGGTGAACAGGAACACAAATGTGCACTATACGCTGACGATCTCCTCCTATATGTCACCTCCCCTCTTATATCCACCCCTGTGATTTATAAAATTGTGAAAAATTTTAGTGCAGTTTCGGGCCTGCGGGTCAACATGTCAAAATCGATAGCTTTAAACATAACTGTACCCCCGGGACTGCTCAATCAACTCTCTAACAACTTTGACTTTTCCTGGGCCACTTCAGATGTCCCATACTTAGGGATCAAAATTACACCAGACATAACAGGTCTATTCAGAGCAAAGTACCCTCCTATGATGCTAAAATGCAGTGGTGATTTGGATAGGTGGGCAAAATGTGGTCTATCCTGGTTGGGCAGAATTCACGCAGTAAAGCTGACCCTTCTCCCCCGTCTTTTGTACTTATTTCGTTCCCTCCCAATCCCAATAAAAAAACAGGTGCTAAGCAAATTTCAGTCAGAGATTGTCCGATTTATATGGGGTCGCAAAGGGTATAGATGTCCCTCTAGCATTCTTTATCGCATAAAAAATCAAGGGGGTCTAGGCCTACCTAATTTGTGGGGATACTACCAAGCCGCGCAGCTGGCTCAAATTTCGGTGGTCTTCTCGAGGGGACCGAAGCCTGAATGGCTCTCGATGGAGCGTTATGCTATCCCTCTGAATACCATTGACTATATCCTTTTGTGCAACCCAAAACTTAGACCAGCCATCTTATCATCCACCCTTTCTCACTCCATGGCCTTGTGCTCCAAGCTCTATTTTAGACAAGTTCTGATCTCACCCATGAAACCATTAGCTCATCTATTCCATAACATAGACTTTACACCAGGAAGGTCCATCAAATCTTTTCAATGGTGGACGGACAAAGGCCTTTATAGGATTGGTCATTTTCTCTCTTCCAAGGGCCCGATTACGCTTTCACACTGTAAGAAGAAACTTGACATGCCAGAATCCGAAGTATTCAGGTTCTCACAAATCTCCCACTACCTACATTCCATTTGGCTGAATAAACAAGCTCCACCCACCATAACTCCCTATGAAAACTGGTGCACCAACACAGAGGTTCAGAGGGGAGGGATATCTTCTATAATGCCCTTATGTCACGCTCAGACAAACGAACCTACGCTCGGGCCTGGGAGGAGGACACAGACAATACCTGGACTTTACAAGACTGGTACAGCGTGTCCAAACGTGCATACAAAGGCATCCTTAACATTTCCCTTATTGAAGCCAACATTAAGGTAATGACTAGATGGTACTATGTCCCTGTTAGACTGGCGGCTATCTTTCCAGGATCCTCCCCACTATGCTTTAGAGGTTGTGAGTTGGACGTACGATGATCCACATGTGGTGGACTTATCCACGCATCAGATCCTTCTGGCAGAAGATATTCCGCACGATTAGTACCATCACGAAGGTAACAATATCTCCAAATCCCAATATAGCACTTTTGAATGGCAATATCGTGGCACTTCCTAAACATTCTAAGGTGCTGATTTTTTTCATTCTATTAGGGGCCAAAGTTACAATTGCTAAAGCCTGGAAAAAACCCAGAGCCTCCCTCTAGGGGTTCAGGAGAAAAGTCTCCTGGATCATGGCACAAGAACAGATTGTGGCAAAACTACATGACAAAATGGAAAAATGTTATTACACATGGGAACCTTGGGCCACACACTGTAATATTCCTCTCCTTCCTGGAATGTCATAGGAATCTGTGAGAACACCTGACCTGCTTTAAACCTACCCCTTGTCTTCTCTTTCCCCTTTTCTCACCTTTCTTTCCTCTCCTGCTGGGGACGCTCTGCTCCCGACTACCTGTCAACTTAATACAGTTTCGCTTTGGAATCTGAAGAACCATTGCGATAGTCGCAGGAATGTTTCTCAGGGTCTAGGAAATGTGTTTTTGACACAAGTGCTGTGATCGACATTACCCGACCGTACACTGGAAGTCATGAACACCAGGGACGGCATCAGGGAAAGGGCAGCTACTCCATAGAGGTGTTGGGGCGGGGACATCCCGGGGTCTCCACGCACTTCCACAGTACTGATCCCAATGGGGTGGGGTGCGGGGGTCCTTGAGGGACAGCCACCCACTTGCTATAGCCCTGGCTTACGATCTGGGAGCTCCACACCAATACTTCCTGATATTGCTGCGCCTTACATCCACACTGTGCTGACAGCTAATTTAGGTAATGGCCCGGTTCCTGTACCTATCTTGTTCCATGAGATTGTTGAAGTAGTAATGGATACTTTGATTTTCGTTTTTTATTACGGTACCATGGATTGTTATGCATATTCAGTAATGTTATGTTTGAAAAATTTTCAATAAAAATGATTTAAATTAAAAATATGTTACTGTACTAATGACAGGCAAGGGGTTAACATCAGGGGTGATCAAAGGGTTAAGTGTGTCCCTAGGGGATGCTTTCTAACTGTGTGGGGGATGGACTCCCTGTATGAATGCTTAGCAGAAACACAAGATCCCTCTGTTCATACCTGACAGGATAGCGATCTGCCTTGGTAACATTGGCAGACTGCCCTCCTGTATCTCTGGGGAGTGATCGTAGGTGGCCGGCGCACATCGCGTCCACAAGACATCGCATCTGCCAGACCCGCTGATTGGCTCCCCCTCTGGCCAATCACGTGTGCACTGCTGGCGGCATGTGCACCCCCCTCTCTGGCTATTGCACAAAATGACGTACAGATATGTACTTTCTCGCAATAGAACCGACCTGCCGCAGTATATGTACTGCAGCCGGTCGGCAAGTGATTTAATTAACTGGCATGTAGTTATTTGGTAAAGACTTTGATCCCTGTTGCAATTTAACCATCACATTGGTCATGTGCTAATTAAGCACTACCGAGCCAGCAATTAAAAAGCCTCTAAAAATGAATTTGTAAAGAATGTTAAAGTGTGTTTGCACTCAGTCAATTTGAAACATTCACATTTCTGTTCTGTGTGCTTTGATGACAATATTCCCTAAGTCTTGAAGAGCAGGTTTCAACCTTGGAAAATTAGCTTTCTTAAAATAGTGTGTGAGCTTGTTGTTTACAGCTAACATTAAATTAAATCATGTTATGGTCAATGCTACTCAGATGTTCTTTTACATGAACTTCAGTAATAAGTTTCTCACTGACATTACAAGGCCTAGCATAGCTTCACTACTAGCAATGTATGTATTAATTATGTCTAGAAAATGATATAGTTTATCAATTTTTGCTCTTTCACTCTTCCCGAAGTGCCATTACTTCAGTCAATTTCAGGATAGTTAAAATGTGTTCATTATTACTACTGCCCCTGCCCCTTCTATCTATTTAAGGAACAAAGTCTCTTTGTTATAGACCACCCAGTGTAATAAACTCCAATATTTAATTGTGACGTACGCACCCAAAAGCCCCTTCACACTTTCCATCAACAAGGTCGTGTTGCACGCTCACCTTTTAAACATTTCTCACGTAGAGACAGACGCTGCCAAATTTATATTTTTATCCTGTCTCAAAAGAGAGCATAGCTAGGAATTGTAATAACCCAGTCATGTTAGGAATGAAGCTAAGATTCAGCAATACCAATTCTATCAAAGCTTTAAACTCATCTATTTTGCTTTGCAGACTTCTGGCATTGGTGAACAATCCATTGATGTATTTTGCACTTGTTTTATTTATTTATGAATTCTTTATTTAGGAAAACAATTGTACAAAGAGGTATTACATGGTAACATGGGGTACCCATTGAAGCAAGCAAACATACAAAACAATAACATAAAAAAATAAGAGCTACAAAGGTTACAAATGCACAATACATTTGACTAAAATAATTAACTTCTTGAACTTGTCATGGCAAACTTAATCTTAACTTTGAAAATTGTGACCATAGCTTCCCTGAGCCCATTTGTTTTAATTTT
Organism: Lithobates sylvaticus; assembly: GCA_028564925.1. Classification (NCBI taxonomy): domain Eukaryota; kingdom Metazoa; phylum Chordata; class Amphibia; order Anura; family Ranidae; genus Lithobates; species Lithobates sylvaticus. The sequence continues at coordinate 125,475,524 of CM053035.1, read as the reverse complement.
TGGAGTTTAAGTATTAATTAAAATTAATTAAAAAAAGTGGAGAGGGGGGAGGATATAGAGTTGGGTATTGAGGAGGGAGGAGGGATCTGCCCTTTCCACTGCTTCACCATGCCACATTTTGCATCTGTAGTGGAAAAAAACACTGTGAGGAACTCAATAAAAGTTGCTGCACTTCTGTGGCATTAAACCCTCTTGTTAATGTAATGTACCAAATGTATGAAGCCTCTGCAACACTTTTGGTCCTGACAGCAACCCATACACCTAGTGAATACAAAGGACAGTTAACCAAAAGGGAATTTTTTTGGTAAATATGGAGATTAAGGTCAGAGTTCCAGTGATAGACTCAGTGGACGCAACTTTAGATTGGTTCTGCCTACCTGCGTGATCCAGCTTATCGTTCTGTATTTTCCATAATGAAAATAAACAATCAACAAACCTGCTCCTGTTTTTTTTTTTATATCAAATCTATTGGATCAGCTTGGAGCCAGGCAGCTAGCATTTTCAGAAGGAGAAGAGAGTAATGAGGGCCTCCAAAATTTTTCTCAGAAAGCAAAAAAAAATAAATTTTAAGCAAACCTCGCTGATGCATCCTGCTTTGGATCAAGGCAAGGAAATTATTAACAATTACAAAATCTATTACAGAATAAAGTGCATTCATTTTTAAATACAAAACAATTTAAACCTATTTTCATAAATTCAATTTGATTTAAATATTAATCCCCTCATAGTGTACAGACAGGAACCCAAACACAAACATCACCCCCAATACAGTACTGGAGTAATATAAGAATTTTTTTATTTCACCGCACTGACATTGATGTATAATCTCCACTAGGACAGTTTCCTGGTGCAAGTATATCAGCAGAGATTTTGTTATACAATACTTTATTATTTGAAAATGTGGTAATTTTGTTGTTTACGCTGTAATAAACATTTTACTTCATTGTTAATCTCTGTTGGGTGCTTTTCCTGGTAAAGTATATCAGCAAGATTTGCCTCAAAATGCTTTTATTTGTAATTATTGTTTTTTTTTTAAGATGTAATATAATGTTTTATCTGTTTAGTTAATAAATTAAAATCTCATGTGCCTCTTGATCCACTTCTAGATATTCAGAGCAAAATCCTCACAGGGAACACTTATGAGAGTGTAATGACTCTCCATAGGTTATCTGCATACATTATTAACTGCAATACTATGTTTCATTTTAAAATGAAACTTCACTGGGAAAAATATGTAGGTTGCTGTTTCTGACCACCTTCTTGTCTGGCAGTCTCTGGCTTCCGTCCAAGTAACAGCAACAGGATTAAATCAGAACCTCTAATCAACAAACCCATCCCTGTTTTTTATTCCGAAAATATTGAATCTATTGGGTCAGCTTGAAGCCAGGTAGCTAGAATTTTCAAAAGGAGAATTGAATGATTCTGGCCCACAATATTTTTTCAATAAGCAAAAAAAATTAAAAATAAAGTTAAAGCAAATCTTGCTAGTGCATCCTACTGGGGATCGAAGCAAGGCAATTGTTAACAATCAAATAACCACAATGTGTAGCGCTAACAAAAAATAGAGCCAATAGACTCATAAAGTGAAAGAAAGTCCGGTGCAATATAATATGGTGAAACAATAATAAAGTCCTTGGTTAAAGAAAATGAATCATATGACATGGATCATCCTTGCACATGAGATGTATATGGAGAAACTCTGCAAACACAGATGCTGATGTGTATAGACGAGTATATAAACCCTCCAATGGTTAAGGAATGCATACGCTTACCAGCGATGTTGGACCCACCTACCATACGGCAGTGGGTCAGTAAGGCTTCTGGTAACTCCTGTAGGTGGCGCCCAAGGGATGAAAGCTGGATTCTGGCAGCACTCCTCCAGGTCTGGGATGGACTCTCGGCTGGATATTCCGGAATCTTCCAAAACGACACACGTGTGGGGCACGACACCAGGAACAAACCAGGAAGCAGGATACGGAAAAAGGAACTCCAATAGTGTAATTCCACCACTAATTTATTGGGTATGGGGTATAAATAATGGTACAAACAGGGGAATTCACCCAAGCAGTACAGAGCATATACTGATAAAATCAAAAATAAAACAGCGTAAAAGCAGTATAAGGGTCTCAAAATCAGCAAAGCCCGACGCGTTTCGACCAATAGGTCTTCTACTGGGACATCATTTGATGGCTCATACTGCTACTGGCTTTATACTGTGTTCATTAGAAAAGTTGGCGCCAAAATTTCACAAACAGGAAGTGGTCACAAACAGGAAGTGATCACAAACAGGAAGTGGTCACAAACAGGAAGTGGTCACAAGGCTTACTAACCAAGCCTCTCTGTGGTGAACCACTTCACAAACAGGAAGTAGTCACAAACAGGAAGTGGTCATAAGGCCTACTAACCAAGCCTCTCTGTGGTGAACCACTTCCGGGTTGGTGTAAACAATAACAAAACATGAATAGCGTTCATAATTGGAAAATATTCCTAATCCAACATAATTATACTGAAACTATATACTGTGTCAAATGGTATGACACTAATGGCGGGTTGTAAGCCGTCCATTGGATAAGGGAAGAGGTGAATGGCCGAGGCCGGCAGGAAATGCAGGGCTCACTTGCGCTCCACACCTCCTATCCAAACGGAGGGTGTAAGCGCATTAACCATCTCCGTCGCTCCGTAGTAGCCAGAGTGTAAAGACACCACCCACGCCAATTGGTATATGGCGGAATGTCATCCCCAACCGGAGCGGAAAGTCACTTCCGCCCAGAACGTGGCGTCACTTCCGCCTCCATGCGCTCCAAGCCTCACACCCCGCACACCTCAGCGGGCTGGAGCACATTCACACCGCCGGCTAGGTGCTGTAACAATGGCCAATAAGACGTCATAGCAGGCGGATCATGTGGTCTGCACTCCTCCTATCCCCCAGCAGGTCCCCATGGCAACAAACCAATAAAAGATGATGATTTTGGCATAGGTGTACTTATAGATGGAAATAGGCGTCATCCAGCAAAAAATGCTGGAAAAAATACATCAAGCCATTTGATACGTGAAGGGCAATATGTTCCAAATAAATGAACGCAAACATGTATTCATGAATGTGGGTCGGTGTATATGGATATCCATCTATCCCATAATAATTGGGGAATGGACATCTACACACCCGACTGCATGTCCATAGAATGAAAGGAAGTGCAAAATACGCACAATTAGTGCAACAATACAATCAACAAAGAAATAAGCATAAAATAGCAGTGATACTAAACCAACACCATCTAATTGGTATTAAACAAAGGATATGGAAAGATGTACTAGAATATCCATATCTAAGGGATACCTGTTAAAGTATCAATACGTAGGACCAAAAAGGGGTCCACCAAAATAGGATATGAGATAAAATCTGAAGCGAAAAAAGGGGACATTAATAAAGGGGTATGTTGTTAGGTTGATGACATTAAGCTCTATTGATAAAACTGTTAATGTCCCACTCTACATTGATACCATGCAGCGAGTAACATTTAAGTTCATGTATCCAGTATGTCTCAAGGCGGGACACCCCCCTGAGACAGGATTCACCTCGCCAATGGGGGACAAATTTATCTATAATTTGAAAGGTGGTTCCAGTAGGGTCTCTATTATGATGCTCCCTATAGTGCCGGGGAACGGTATGTTTGACACATCCCTTTATTATTTTTGAGATATGTTCGTTCACCCTTATTGAGAAGGTCCTAATGGTTCTCCCCACGTATTGCTTTTTCAAGGGACACGTCAAAAGATATACGATGTATTTGGAAGCACAAGTTGTGAAGTGCTTCATCTTATAGCTCAATTGTGTGACTGCAGACACAAACTCTGTGGATTTTCTTCTGCCACAGACATTATAACTGCACACCCTACACTTCCTGCAAGGGAAATACCCCTTTCAGTCTTTAAAGAAAGAAAAGGCACTGGGGGGATCCAAAACATTAGGAGCTATTTCGCCCTGGATAGAACGGGCACCCCTAAAGGTGACCATAGCTTTGTCTGGCAGGGCGGGTCCTAGAATCTTGTCACTACGTAGGACGTTCCAGTGCCTACTCATGATCTTTCTAATTTCTCTGTGTTGGGTTGAGTAAGATGTAAAAAAAGACCACCTAAATCTATCATCAACATTACCCTTAGGTCGATCGATCAAAACTGATGACCTCTCAATCTCTACGACCTTCTGAATTTCAGAGTCCAATTCTTCAAGTTTGTAGCCCTTCTCCACAAACCTATCCTTCAATATCTGGGACTGTGACATGAAATCATGGGTGTTAGTGCAGTTACGCCGAAGGCGGAGGAACTGGCTTCTAGGGACTGACTTTAACCACTGATCGTAGTGGCAGCTATCTATTGGGATGTACCCATTCCTGTCAGTCGCCTTGAAGTAGGTCTTAAACTCCAGATGGTCATTGACAGCCATGATTTCAAGGTCCAAAAACTGGATGGCAGTAGTAGAGGCCTTGTATTCCAAAACGATCCCACGATCATTATCGTTCAAAATGGACGTGAAGGCGTCCAGGGAGTTTCTGTCTCCTTTCCATAGGAGGAGGATGTCGTCTATGTATCTGGCCCATAGGGCCAATTCTGATCTCTCTAAAGCATAGATGACATCCTCCTCCCACTGGGCCATGAACAAATTGGCCAAGCTGGGGGCATACTTAGCCCCCATGGCCACACCCTGGGTTTGTAGGTAAAAAAGACCCTGGAACCAGAAATAGTTATTCCCGGTTGCGAACTTTAATAGCTCCATGACAAAGTTGCTGTGAACAATGGGCAGTGAGGCACTTTTGGACAGAGCAAGCTCAACTGCCTCCAAACCCAAGGAATGTGGTATTGATGTATATAATGCAGATACATCTGCTGTGACCAAAAGCATGTCTGGATGGTATTCGACATTCTCCAAGATCCTGATAGTGTCACTGGTGTCCTTCAAGTAAGAAGGGACCAATTTAACCAAAGGCTGTAGGTAGAAATCAATGTACCGACCAATCCTCGAGGTCACAGAGTCAATGTTTTGTTAACAATCACAAAATATATTACAGAATAAAGTGCATTTTTTTAAAAACTATAAAACCTATTTCCAAGAATTCAGTTTGATTTGAATATGTGGTTTCATCTGCTGCCCCCCACACTAATACAGGACATAAAAGTGTAACCACAATCCACAGCAGGCAACCAGGCATCCAAGACTCCCAGAAGTGTGTCAGTCACTAAAGATTCTTCAACTGCTGTAGATTTCCAAGAGAGAGAAGATTGGAGGCCCAGGTAATGAGGCAAGTATTAAACATTGTTCTTTGCAATAAAGGCATTTTTTTAACGGTAACACAGTTACTTTAAATCACCTGTCTTCTATGCCTCCTGGGTACTTCTACAGCTAAATATCCGATGTTGTTACAATACTGTATATTATTATATAAGGTGGTTAGGAACTTTTTTATCTCACAGATAGGTGGCTGTACAGCCAGAGACCATGGTGGAGATATTCTGCAGCTGGAGTCTCTAGTAGGGAAGTGCCAAACATACCTGTGTTTGGTTCAAGGTCAGTTCAGCTAACATTACTAAAGTTTGAAGTTTGAGTGCCGAATGCTGATTCCCCATCTTCTTTCTGGGAACAGGGAACAGAGGGGCGCCAGACTGAGTGCAGTATAAATCATATATTTAATAAAAGCAAGTAGTAACTCACAGGTTAAATTAGATGAGTTCAGTATGTGGTGAAAATCGCCAGTCCTGGAGTCTCATAAATGTCTTCCCTTTGCAGCCTGGGGCACTGGTGTGATTGTACAGGGATCCAGAGAATGCTGGGAACCAGGAGGCAGGAAACAAAAAGCAGCTGGTCGTGACTTCACAGGAACAGGGAATGTGATCATTCACAGTGACAAGGAATGGTAATGCATTTCGAAGCTACAGCTTCTTCATCAGACCAAAGGGAAGACATTTATGAGACTCCAGGACTGGCGATTTTAACCACATACTGAACTCATCTAATTTAACCTGTGAGTTACTACTTGCTTTTATTAAATATATGATTTATACTGCACTCAGTCTGGCGCCCCTCTGTTCCCATTTCTACACAGAGCCCATCACTCTAAGGGAGCTGCCTCCAGGTGCTAATCATAAAGATCTCGGATTATTTATGAACATTATATTTTAAACAAATTTTTTAATATTATGTGTGCTTATTAACACACACACACACATTTTATGTATACCTATATTCCAGTTGCTATATAATTTTATGTTATCACCATATCTAGCGCCGCTGTTCACCCCTGTTTCCCATCTTCTTTCTGGGCTCGCCAGGCTGCATGCTTCAATCAGGGTCTGGTGTGAACATTGGAGGGACCCTATTTTTTTTCTTATTTTTTTTAAGTGGGGTTTCCTCTTAAAATCCATAACAGACCCAACGGATCTGGTGCTGAATTTGTGGGGACCCCACTTTTGTTTCTATATGGGGTGCAACAACAATCAATACCAAATGTGAAGGATCTGGTTTGAATGTCGGGGAGAAACGCAGGACTTTTATTCTTTACATGATCCCCTCCTTTTGTTTACACTATGTTGTCAGCTGGGCAGGGAGTTATGGCTGTTAGGACAACTACTGCTGCTGGCTTAATAACAACACGCCTGAGAGAAAACTGTCACCTTTAGTAGCATTGGTAGTACCACTGCTAAATGTATCACTTCCTGCTGCTGCTGGAGGTTCGACTCAGCAAAATACCAATCAAGTCTGAAAAAAAATGTTATGTGGCGCTAACTAACATAAACAAAGAAGGAAGAACCACACACAGATTATCAACAAATAGCAAGAATGTGTCGCAACAATAAAAAAATTTGACCAATCTTCAATATAATGAAAAAAAATGAAAATAATATAGCATGGTGGAAATAAAGAACAATCTCTTGGGGCTATCCTTAGCTACCAAAAAAATATTTTCAATATTTTTGGCTGTGTGGGAGCACTTGTATATGTCGGCGGCTGCTGACACTTGGTATATTTATCATTGTTAGTTTATTTTGGTTTTGCGCATTAGTTTACCCCTCTCTTTCACCAATCAAGTCTGGCCATTTTCCAAACCTCTGAACAAGCAAAAACATAAGTTCAGACCTACTCAGCAGCATATCTTTTGTCTCTAGATGAAATAGGAAACCAAAAGGTGAATCCACCAGTAGCTCAAATTCACTTTGGGGAGACTGATCCTTTGATGCTTTAATTCTATGACATGCATTTTTTTCTTTTGAATTCATCTTCTGTTTATTTATTTATCACGGGTGCTTACTGTATATTGCATCTACAATTTATGCAGCACTTTACATACAGTATATATATATATATATATATATATATATTGTACATTTACATCAGTCCCTGCCCTCAAGGAGCTTACAATCTAAGGTTGCTAACTCACATTCATACATACACATACTAGGGCCAATTTACATGTCTTTGGAGTAACATATGTGTATCACAAAGAGAAGGTACCAAAAACAACAAGTACAATTAAAAACAAAATTTTGTTTAGCACAAACATAAAAAACAGCATGTGAACACTGTTATTCCATTTAAAACCCAGCAAGAAATATCTGTGTGGTATGTACATGTAGTTACAAATGCTCAATATGTTTTGCCAACACCTGCTTCTTCAGGAACTTTAAGGATACTACATGATGGTACAACTTTGATTGAAAAACACAACCAATAACTCAAATAATAATGACACATAACACATATAAAGAGGTTGATCAATATATAAATAACATATCTAAATATATAAAAATAAATCAATTGGAAGGTATCTCACCCAGGAATTCCAAATAGTATTTAACAGCAACACCAGAGGATTATCCCATTAAACACACCCAGTCTCACCCCCCAAGGTATTAGTAAGCCATAGGAGAACACATAGGCAGGAGGCTCTCTAAAGATTTTTTAAACATGATTGAGAATGGGACATTCCAAAATTGCGAACTTGGTGCTGTCGTGGTGTAATTTCCGGTCCATATCTTCATGCTTTATTTTGCTAAGAGATCACTTTGAAAAACACCCCCTAGCATTTCTAGCCATGGCCATCTTGAGTAAGGGCTGATGATTTGTGCAGCATTTGCTTCTTGGAATTCATCTGTCCTTAGCCCAGGCATGCAGGCAGGAGAGTGTGCTTTGCTAAGAAAATCTTTCCTCCGGAGGGGGACTTCTGGGATGTATGACATAATTTGCTTAGGCAAGGAAAGCAGGAAATAACTGACAAAATGTTAAAAAAAAAAAAGGTACTTTCCTATCTATTTATTAATGTTAGCAGCATAAGGATTAAACATAGTCAATGTTGAATGAGAGAGTAAAGTTCCACTTTAATGTGGGGGAAAACAATACATATGGTCAGTTAAGGTGAGTCATGCAGCTTTTTCAAGTCTTAATGACATATGCTTCATATAATAGGCAAGGTTTTCTATTCCAGTTTTCTAACAGATGTATGGTAATAAGAAAGGACAGCACTCTTCCATGTCACTGAATTCACAATCCCATCTCTGAAGCCATGTAATGCCCATTTTAAAGACATTATACACTGATTAGCATATTGCAGGTCTTATAAAAGATTGCACTGTCATGGCTGGGTTCATTTAGCATGTATTCAGAGCATTGGATGGTTATTTTATGCTTCAAGATTAAGAAAAATATTGCAGGAATGAAAAGAACATTTTTTTTAACTGTGCTTACAAGAATATTTATAAATTGTATGCCAAAAAGTCACCAAATTTATTTTTTCTGTAGTTTGTAACAATGTGAATCCCATTTTGGTTTTCTAAGGACATAATTTTTAGTGTGAACATTGATGTATTTTGCGTGTCTCAAATCAACAAGGCCATTACAAGTTTTATGTGTTGTACCAAATCACTTTAAATACTTAAAGACCGGCATGTTTTTATGAAGAAGTAAGTAAAACCTTGGACAGGGGTGGCGGTGGATGTGGTATACTTGGATTTTGCAAAAGCGTTCAATACAGTTCTCCACACACGGCTCATGTGTAAGGTAAAGTCTACAGGCTTGGAAATATCAGTTTGTAAATGGATAGAAAACTGGCTAAATGACGAATTCAGAGAGTAGTGGTTAATGATTCGTACTCTGAATGGTCTAAAGTTATCAGTGGTGTACCCCCAAGGTTAAGTACTGGGACCCTTACTTTTTAATACCTTTATAAATGATATTGGGTCTGGGATCAAAAGTAAAATTTCTGTCTTTGCAGATGACACCAAGCTATGCAGTGGAATAACGTCCTTGCAGGATGTCTCCAATTTACAAGCCGACCTCAATGCTCTGTCTAATTGGAGACTATGTGGCAGATGAGGTTTATTTTTGATAAATGTAAAGTTATGCACTTAGGGGCTAAGAATATGCATGCTTTATACATGCTAGGGGGAGTACAACTGGAGGAATCGGTAGTGGAGAAGGATCTGGGGGTTTTGGTAGATCATAGGCTCAATAATAGCATGCAATGGCAAGCTGCAATTTCCAAAGCAAGCAACGTCCTTTTTTGTATTAAGTTATGGACTCCAGAGAGAGAGATACAATTTTGCCCCTGTTCAAATCATTAGTAAGACCTCATCTGGAATATGCAGTTCAGTTTTGGGCACCAGTTCTCAAAAAGAATATCAGGGCACTGGAGAAAGTGCAGAGAAGGGCAACCAAACTGATAAGATGCATGGAGGAGCTCAGCTATGAGGAAAGATTAGAGGAACTGAATTTATTCACTCTTGAGAAGAGGAGAATACAGGGGATATGATCAACATGTTCAAATATATAAGGGGTCCATATAGTGAACTTGGTGTTGAGTTATTCACTTTACGGTCAACACAGAGGACAAGGAGGCACTCTTTACGTCTAGGGGAAAATAGATTTCATCTCCAAATATGGAAAGGTTTCTTTTACAGTAAGAGCTGTGAAAATGTGGAATATACTCCCTCCAGAGGTGGTTTTGGCTAGCTCAGTAGATTGCTTTAAAAAAGGCCTGGATACTTTCCTAAATGTACATAATATAACAGGGTACTAACATTTATAGGTAAAGTTGATCCAGGGAATATGCAATTGCCTCTTGGGGGATCAGGAAGGAATTTTTTCCCCTGCTGTAGCAAATTGGAGTATGCTCTGCTGGGTTTTTTTTTGCCTTCTTCTGGACCAACTGTGTGTATAGAACTGGGTATATTGGATTGTACGATATTTTTTATTTTATTTATTTATTTTTGTATGGTTGAACTGGATGGACCTGTGTCTTTTTTTAACCTGACTAACTATGTAACTATGTTCAACCCCCTTCCTGTCAAGGCCATTTTTAAGTTTTAAGGACTGTGATACTTTGACTGACAATTACTCCTTCAATGCTGTACCCAAATTATTTAATAAATTTAGGGAAAACGGTATATTCTGTTGTGGTAGTTTAGTTAAAAAAAAAATAAATAAGTGTATAATATTTAGACTGTTTGACAGCTATAGAGTCTACAAACCACAATATATATGTTTGAAATTTATCAGCCCTGATGTGTTGACTGCCTATTACATTTCTTGAGGCCACAAAGTGTCATGAAAGTACCCACACAATTACCATACTTTAATCTGAACACACGTAATAACAGCATTACTCCTGCTATTACACATGACAGATTCCCACTTTCAATAGTCATGAGGGATGCCGGTAGGTGCAGGCACAGCTAGCTGAGTCCTTAACAACCAATGATGTCATTGCCCCCCTAAAGAGATGGGTGGTGGTGACGTCACTCACCATATGTGACCATGTTTATAGACCAAATATGGTCATGTCAGTATGTGGATGGTGATGTCACCACATCCCTGCCCTTTATATATACTGTAAACCTAATGGTAATCTTGGAGAGTTGTGATATGTGGTACGATTGGACATGCCGGAGTAACAATGTTTTTTTTTCCTTTTTTATGATTAGTGTTCATCACGACTGATGTCAGATTTACAATGCTGGATTCTTACAGATCCTTATTCTAAACTGCTATAATATATAAATGTAGTATCTCACAGGTAGGTGGGTGTACAGCCAGAGACTATGGTGGAGATATTTTGCAGCTGGAGTCTATGAATGAATGAGTGACTTGTATAGTGCTACCTATGTGAACTGAATCGCCTTAGGGCGTTTTTTGTCACCGGTGTCCATCTGCGGTTTATCGCGGTCCTTTACCCCATGGAGTCCCAACGTGCTTACAAACACATACACATATTTACCCAATTTATTTTTTTTGACAGGATCTAACTAACCTACCAGCATGTTTTTGGAGTGTGGGAGGAAAGCGGAGTACCCGGAGGAAAGCCACGAAGGCACAGGGAGAACATGCAAACTCCAGGTAGAGAGTGTCGTGGTCAGGATATGAACCAGTGATCCTATTGCTGCTAGGTGAAAGTGCTAACCGCTACACCACTGTGCTCCACTGTGCACCACTGTGCTCTAGTAGGGAAGTGCCAAACATACCTGCGTTTGGTTCAAGGTCAGTTCAGCAAACATTACTAAAGTTTGAAGTTTGAGTGCCGAATGCTCATTCCCCATCTTATTTCTGGGCTAGCCAGGCTGAATTGCATTGTACTGGGACAGGGGAAATTCTGGCTGCAGAACAGAAGGACTGGACATACTAGACACGCCCTGTGTACAATGATGACATGTGTTTGGGCATGTCTAGTACGCCCAGAGTCTGCAACTGGTTAACCTGGTGTGTCAGAGAGGCTGGGATCATTCACTGAGTCAAGGCAAAGAACAAAGAATCCAATCTAGAACCACTCCTGAAGGGAATCTAATTTTCTGAATGTCTGTCACAATCTTGGAGACCTTGGAGCAAAGAACAATAGAATCTAGTCTAATCTATTAACTAGTACTGCATACAGCTGCTTGTTTTTGTGAATGAATTACAGCACTGGACATTTGTATTGGGATCATTATATATAGAGCATGCTTGCATCATTTAGCCATGCCTCTAATGATATCCCTCTCGGATGAAACATGTCAGGCTGGCTGATGCAAGCATGCTGATAATCGTGGATTTTATATATCTTTTTTGATGCTCGTTTGTGACTTCATAATTGTAAGTGCACAACAATAAAATTTGTCCTTCTTTACTTTACAGGCTTCACTATTTTCTGTTGCTTTGCTTTTTGCTTCGCATTTCATGTGTAAATGCTGGATTGCTGAGGCTTGAAGTTCCTTTGTTCCTGCCCCTAGCCTGAATTGCTGTTTTGATATGCTGGCTATCTTGATCGATTCCTGGTTGAATTAGTTTTTTTCTGTTGGTTTAGTTTAGTGGCCAGTGTTAGTATTGATTGGAGGGTGGCAGGTGTAGGCCCTCTCTCCTCCCAACCCATCCATGTTGGTTCCTGCTGCCCAATGGCAGCATCGATATGGACCACTCAGCATTCCGAAAGGCTAAAAGGCCTCGGCATCCGCCGTCGTCCTCACAACAAAGTGTGTAACATCAGTGTATCACGAGCATGTGCAGCAGAGAGCCGCACACATGCGTAACATCACAAACATGTCAGACGGCGATCACAGGATTCTGGTAGCATGGTGTGGGCTTCCCCCAGTGGCTAAAAGCTCAACTGCAAGGACACATTAGGGAGAATCATTATAATCACACCTTCCCACCGTGCTGGGAAGCTGAGCGGAGGCAGGGGCTCACCCCCTTTGGCGAGACACAAAGGAGGAATCAAAATAGCCCATCACAAGGATCTGTTGAAGAACAAGCGAAATATACAGCAATTATATAAGGACATTTACATAATATTACAATCGTATGTCACTTTTATTCTTCGTATATTATATAAAGTTTTTTAATGAGCTATACATAAGGTGTATATATACAAAATAGTGAGGAAAAAAGGGTAAGAAAGGGGAAAGGTTTTTTGGGGAAGTGTATAAGTGCAGTCCAAGGACAATTTTCCTGGGCTGGACATTAGTAATTCAATTTATTTTAAATTCTACCTTTATCTTTCCCGGAAACCTAGCTGTTTTTTAGCTGGCCAAAAAGTTACATTTTAGTCTCATCCGACCAGAGCATATTCCTCCATACATTTTGTGAGTGTCCCACGTGACTTTTCGCAAATTCAAAACGTGCAATTTTGTTTTTTGCTGAAAGTAATGGCTTTCTTCTGGCCACTCTACCATAAAGCCCAACTCTATGGAGCATACGGCTTATTGCCGTCCTATCTACAGATGCTCCGGTCTATGCTGTGGAATCCCCAGCTCCTCTGGGGTTACCTTAGGTCTCTGTGCTGCCTCGCTGATTAATGCCCTCCTTGCCTGGTCCATGAGTTTTGGTGTGCGTCGTCTCTTGGCAGGTTTGCTGTTGTGCCATGTTCTTTACATTTGGTTATGATAGATTTGATGGTGCTCCTAGGGATCATCAAAGATTTGGATATTTTTTTATAACCTAACCCTGTCATGTACTTCTCAACAACATTGTCCCTTACTTGTTTGGAGCTTGGTCTTCATGGCAGTGTTAGGTTAGTGGTGCCCCTTGCTTAGGTGTTGCAGCCTCTGGGCCTTTCAAAAAGGTGTATGTATGTAATGACAGATCATGTGACACTTAGATTGCACACAGGTGGACATCATTTCACTAATTGTGTGACTTCTAAAGGTAATTGGTTGCACAAGAGCTTTTTATGGGCTTCATAACAAAGGGGGTGAATACATACGCACATGCCAATTATCAGTATTTTATTTCTGAAAAATAGTCTTATGTATATATTTTTCTAATTTTACATCACCAACTTAGACTATTGTGTTCTGATCCATCACATATAATTCAGATAAAAAAAAAAAACATTGCACTAAAGGCTGTAATGTAACAAAATAGGTAAAAAGTAAGGGGGGTGAATACTTTTGCAAGGCACTGAACTTCCAGGTGCAGGGCGTAGTGATGGGGAAATGTTGTGCCCCATCCTACACCAATCTGTACCTGGGGAAGTGGGAGCGGTCCCTTTTCAGTGGTGAGGATCTTGTCGAGTGCCTGGGCCTTATCTCCACATGGCTCAGTTACATCGATGACATCTTCATCATATGGGAAGGTTCTGAAGAGACTCTTTTTGAGTTCTTTCACCAAATTAATGTCAACAACTATAACCTTAAATTTACCATGACACATGACGCCAAGTCGGTCACATTTTTGGACATTCGAATAGATCGGAATAATACAGGAAATCTGAGTAGCACCTTGTACAGAAAAAGCATTGCTGGAAACACAGTGTTACATGCAGATAGTTTTCATCCAATTCCTCTCAAAAAAGCACTGGTCCATACGTGATTATAGATGATTACCAGATAATAATGTTCAACAATTTCTACCCGACATTCCTTTATTTACCTTTAGATGAGCTTCCTCCCTAAAAGAATCTAGTCTAAAGTGAATATCAGAAAAAGCAAACAAACACTGTTCCCTCTATGGCACCTACCTATGTAGGCATTGTGCCTATTGTCCCCTAATTAGAAAAGAAAAAAAAACGTTTCTTCTCCCAAATGGAAGCAGCAAGAACACTTACATTTAGTAGATCAAATAAGCGCTTTTAAAAACAAATGGCTGCAGTGGAGTCCTTTCCCAACAACACCTGCCTTCATCAGTACCTTCTGATTTTAAATGGTACTATCCAATGGACAATGCAGTTACATTACAGTGCTAATGAATGCACTAAGTGCCATACAGGAGAACTTAAAAAATATATATATTTAAACATCATTCCTCCATAAGAGTGTGCCTTCCGTCTATTTCTGTAGAATGGGCAGACAGAAAATAGTTAAATCCTTTTGGGGACTCCTGTGGTGAGATGCCTCCACCAGAGTTACCTGTTCTGTCTGATTGCTTTTGCTTACAACAGAGCTTCCGTAAAAATGATATTGCTAATTGCAGTGTACAACTCTTGTTTCATTGTCTTTTTTTCTACCCACCCCTTCTGCACACTTAACTTTAAACTAGCTAAAAGGTAAAAGGTACACATGGGCAAAGCAAAATGCCGAGAAATAATTCCCCAGCACTCTCCGGCTAGCCACCTCAAAAAACAACTTTTTAGGGAATTGGTAATTAAGAAATTGACCTTTTTCTTGGCTAATAACGAAGGGATTATCAAAAAATGTCACGAGTGCTGGGCATTTCCCTGGGAAACATGTACTAAAGCAAAACAACTGAAAAATTCTGGGGAGTAGAAATTGTAATAATATTAACAATAATAACAATATTCTATTAAATAACATGTCTGTTATTATAATGCTATTTGAATTGCCAGCAAATAAAAGCTTTGGCTGCATAACTTCCATTTGTAATGGCTAGGGATACCCTTCATCTATACCAGATCCTTATCCTAGATCAGTGATGGCAAACCTTGGCACCCCAGATGTTTTGGAACTACATTTCCCATGATGCTCATGCACTCTACATTGTAGAGGAGCATCATGGGAAATGTAGTTACAAAACATCTGGGGTGCCAAGGTTTGCGATCATTGCTGCCAATGGTTGCTAAGGAACCAGCAGATGTCTGCAACCACGGTATCCTTACTATCCACATCACACTGCTTATTCTCTTACTAGGCTTGGAATCCCTGACCATATGAACAAAGGAGCTGGGATAGGGGCTGACATTATTGCCACATGATCATATCTGTGCAATAGCAATGACCAAAGATGGCCATGACCATCTTTGGGCAATGATGTTACCATATCCCTTTGCCTTATATTTTCAATGACAGTTCAGGGAGCTGTCATTCAGTCACTGCCCTTATCATGCTAGGGTCATCAGGTTTTTTCTTCCAGCAAGTGTAATTCATCATGATAAGTGTGAAGCTACATCCCTAGACAATGTAATTGATAATTTACATCATGGGACTTTTTTAAATAAAGGACTTTTCATAATTGTGTTTTTTAAATTTACTTTGTATGCTATAGCCCCTCCCCCCCCAGTGACCAAGGTAGCCCCCATTTTGAGAGCATGTGGCCTGGTATAGCTCTTTTCTGACCAGTTAGGCTCCATGCGCAGATAAGGGTATGGTATGGATCTTGGGGAGGGGACCCCACACTTTTTCCTAATTTTTGTGTGGGGTTCTCTCTTAAAATACATACCAGACCCAAGGGACCAGGTGTAAATTATAAAAGTGTAAATAAACAAATGCGTAAACCAGTGTAATGTATGTTCAATGAGTAGCTGCCAACATGAAATAGGTGTCCCCACACAGGGAGATTTGCTTTATACACAGGTGTAAATTATGTCATATAGGTATGTCATGCTGTTTTTTTTTTGGTGTACGGGGGTCACATAGGATAAGAGTCTGGTACACTTAAATGGAACACCCAGCCATGTAAACAAAGGAGGTGGGGATAGTTTAAAAGAAAAACAAATTCTTACCAAGTTATTCAGGTATTGTATGAGATTACGGGGGACCCCAAAAAAAAAAAGGGCATGATTTCCCTCTTAAATTCTATGGGTCTGGTGTGGATTTTAAAGGGGGGATGTCACGCCAAAAAAAAAGAAGAAAAGTGTGCAGTCCTCCCTAAAAATCCACACCAGACCCTTATCCGAGCATGTGGCCTGGCAGCCACCCTCCTGAACCATACAAGGCCATATGCTCTCCAACCCAGGCTCTGTGATTTTGAGGGTCTGTGAGCAGTGGGCTTATTAAAATCTAAAAAACTCTTTGATAATAAGAGAGCACCTAAATATCCCCCTCTCCATGTGAATGAGTAAGGGGTACCCCTATCCATTCACATAACAATGCATACATAAAAAGTAATTTATTTAAAAAAAAAAAAAAATTCCCCATGAGATACATGCATCATCAATCACGTCATTCAGTGATGTAGATCAATGTCAATGACAATGCTTGGCGCTGACACGCCAAAGGGAAAAAAAATTGACACACATCTGATTCCAACAACCTGCTACTGAAGGCTCTGATAGATGACAGCTGATGTAAACAAAGTAGCAGGGTCACCCTGGTGATGTCTTCAACTAAATATGGACAAAACCATATTTGATCGAGGGAGTCATGGAAGTCCACATTTACAGTACCTTAAAAAAGTATTCATACCCCTTGAAATGTTCCACATTTTGTCATCTTACAACCAAATACTTAAATGCATTTTATTGTATAGACCAACACAAAGTGGCACATAATTGTGAAGTGGAAGGAAAATTATAAATAGTTTTCAATTTTGTTTTACAAATAAATATCTGAAAAGTGTGGCAATTGCCTTTATAAGTCACCTAATTAGTAAATACAGTAGAATAGAGTCCACTTGTGTGTTATTTAATCTCAGTAAAAGGCAGTAAATATGGCTGTTCTGTGAAGCCCTCAGAGGTTTGTTAGAGAACCTTAGTGAACAAATAGCATCATAAAGACCAAGGAACACACCAGACAGGTCAGGGATTAAGTTATGGAGAAGTGAAACGCCTGCTGTTCTGCGTATTGTACGCGTTTTAGGTGCGAATCAGCTGCGAATTTATTAGTAACCCTTCCTGCCTAATTTGAGTTGCTAATTTTGTGCTGACCAAGCTTTTTGGCTGATTGTCTGGCTGCTTATAAAACCTGGTAGGTCTGTGTACACTTCCTGGTTGTCCAGCAGTCTGTACCTGTGTTTTGTGTGTTTCTTTGCAAGATGTGTGCTGCTCTGCCAATGATCATGCCAACTGTTGTTGCTGCACCAGCAGCAATCTTGCTGGAAGAAGGATGCGTAGAAGAAGAAGATACTGGGTTCATCCCATCATTGCAAATCGTGAAGAAAGAGGCCAGTTCATGATCTTGTACGGGCACCTCCGTGGGCATGAAGAGAAATTTTTCAATTTCACCCGCATGTCAATTAGTAGGTGAGTACTGTTTCTGCCAAACCATACTTAATTTGTAGCCATTAATGTATAGTGTGTTTTATATTTGGAAGACACAAGTCCATCCAGTCTAACCTATGTGTGATTATGTTATTTTAAAATTATTGTAACTAATAAGCCTTGTCCCCCCCAAAAAAACAAACTGTACATTATTTCAGCATGCTACCTTAAGGGCACAAAATGAGCATCAGCTAGCACCCCCCCTCCTGGTGTAAGCCAGGTTATATTCCCTTTTTTTTTTTTTTATGTTTTACCCCACAAATACCTTGGCCCAAAATTGCTAGTGACAGTTGCTTTGTGGGTGTTGGTGTTGCCACGCAGCTTTGTTTAGCATTTTTGGCTCAGACAATTGTTACTGTTAATTTAAAAGGCCAGTGGCTTCTTCTTTGTTGAAATGAGGACCCATATGCCTTTTTTTTTCCTGTCACTTATTTAGCCCTAATTATATTGTAACTAAGGATTCCTGCCTTGTTACCATAAATAATGTCCTTAACCACTTACCTTACTCTTTTTTTTACAGTATGCCCCAATGTTTTTCTCACATGTATTTATGATTTATTTATTTTTTTACTCAGTTTTGACGAATTGCTTGGCTTAATCTCCCCTCGCTTGGAGCGTCAGAACACGAGCTTCAGACCAAGTATCCAGCCTGCTGAAAGATTATTGATAACATTAAGGTAATTATCATCACTCATGTCATTTGTCATGCCTTATATTGACCATGTTTTTTGTATTTTTTATGTTTTTTACCTGGGTATTTTTCAAAATATGACGGCACAAAAAATGTAGGAATAATTATTTATTCACGTATCATAAAATATGATAAAAATATAAACTTTACCCATGTATAAAACATAAATTAACTCTGCAATAACTTAAAAACAAAAAACTTGCCTGTCAAGTAGGCCTCTTCCCTGTTTGATCAAAATGTGTCATGTTGGTCTTTAACCATGAGCAGACCACATCACAGATTCTGATGTTTTTTGGAAAGGGGCCTCATAGGAGTATTGAGTTGCGGAAGCTGGGTCATCACTGGCAGTGTGGGGAGCAGGCCTAGCCTCCCCATGTTGACTTTGCACATACATACCCTGAGTTTGGGGGGGCCCTAATTGAAGGAAGTGGGGATGGGATGGGGTAGGGAAGGTTACTGTGTGGCACTTCATATCTGGAGATTGGCTTAGAAAGTAACAAGGGGAACTCTGGACAACCGCACACCAGACGAAGATGAAAAATAAAATGGATTTATTTAAAAACAGGAATCACATCAAAGTCCAAAAACACAGCAAAACAGGGAAGGGGGGGCACACAGCTGACGCGTTTCACGCTAAATACAGCGCTTACTCATGAGTAAGCGCTGTATTTAGCGTGAAACGTGTCAGTTGTGTGCCCCCTTCCCTGTTTTGCTGTGTTTTTGGACTTTGATGTGATTCCTGTTTTTAAATAAATCCATTTGATTTTTCATCTTCGTCTGGTGTGCGGCTGTCCAGAGTTCCCCTTGTTACTTTCTAACTACCTTGTTATTAGCCTGCACCTGGAGCTCCACACTAGGAGTAGAAGCATTCGCCTTGAAGGATCCCTCTGGAGCGGTGGTCATCTCTGTCCCTGGAGATGGGCTTGTCATAACTTGAGGGATATGATGGTGGATTATAGGGGTAAGGATGGTGTTGCTGCTCAGGGTAGTGCGTGTATCTTGGGTAGTGATGGGGAGGTCTTGGTTGGGGCACATTTGGGTAGTTAAAAGCAGGTTCCTGCTGTGGCTGGGAGAAGGAGTGCATCATTTTTTCTATATTTTTCTGCATTTCATAGTACCGCTCTGGGGGTACCTTTTTAATTAGTGGTACAAAACTGAGTGCCAGGATTGTATCGGGACATAAAAATGCATCCACCTTTGCGGTCATGTTTTTTAACATGTCTAATAAGCGCTCACTTATGTCAGGTTGGGATAGTGCTGGGCACCTCCGTGGCACTTTGCCAGGCTGACCAATTTGTGCAGGAGCAGAGGATGGCCCAGGGACAGTCTCCTCTGCCCCTAAACATTGTTCTTCTGGATTAGTTTCCCAGAGACTGGAAGATGTTTGGATTAGTGCTAAATCCTCTGTGTCTTCTGGAATATCAATGGGTGCTTCCTCCTCTGTTTGTTGTTCTTGTTCTTCCTTCAAAACATCTTGCTCCTCCCAACTAGTTTATGTCCTGTTTTATATTGTAAATATGTAAAAAATTAACTCGGCATATTGATGATTACCAGATTGTGCGTTACATAGATGATGTCAATAAAAACTTACTCCCTCATCTCCACAATGGGTTGTAGAAACTCCAAGTCCCTGGCAAACATATAGGGTACCCTAGGCACTGCCCCTGAGCCACTCCTTGTTTCTCTGAGGTGCCTCATATATTTTCTGTAAGCATCACGCATGCTACGCCATCTTGTCTGTAAGTAGTGCACTGAAAAATAAAGAACAACATAATGACTTTTTTTTTTTTTTCATTTTAGGTACTTAGCAACAGGAAATTCCTTTGGAAGTTTGCACTATGAATTCAAGGTTGGAAAATCAACGATTAGTGGCATTGTTCATGCTACCTGCCTAGTCATATGGAAAGAACTGAAGGACATTGTTATGAAGAAGCCCAAACCAGAAGAATGACTGATGATAGCAGACCTATTCTGGGAGAGATGCAACTTCCCCAACTGTCTTGGAGCCATTGATGGCAAACATGTACGCATCCTCAAGCCTCCAGCTAGTGGGAGCCAATTTTTTAATTATAAAAAAATATTTTTCGTTGGTATTAATGGCAGTGGCAGACGCAAATTATAAATGTATTTATGTTGATGTAGGTTCTTATGGCAGCAGCTCAGATTCTAGTGTATTCTCACATTTCTCATTTGGCCGCATGCTGCGTGACAATACACTAGACTTGCCCAATAATTCTCCCCTGCCAGGGACTACAGAGCCTCTCCTCCCACATGTATTTGTCGGAGATGAAGCTTTCGCACTGTCCCAGAACATGCTCAGGCCTTATTCAAGTCGCTCTCTGACAACTGAAAAAAGAGTGTTCAATTATAGGCTGACTAGGGCACGCCGAGTAGTAGAATGTACATTTGGAATTCTTTGCAATAAGTGGAGATTCATGCATACCTCTATTAACCTCAGCATTGATCATGCAATCAGTGCGATTAAAGCTGCCTGTGCACTGCACAACTATGTGCGTGAAAGAGATGGGTTTCTTTTTGAAGATTCCCTGACCCATAACATGGAGGCAGCACATTGCAATATTCCTAGGGGCAGCACTACTGGTTCACTTATTAGAGAATAATTTAAGAATTTTTTTTTGTCACCAGCTGGGGAGGTGCCTTGGCAGATGAATTCTATTGACTAAAAATAAATATGTATTTTTTTGCTGGATGTAAATGCATGATAGTATAATGCTAAGTGTGCTGTATGAAAAATGTTGTATGTAATTTTGGCTATGAGAAATAAAACTTTTTTATCTCACATTTGTGGTGTATGTCATATTACTAACCTTAGAAATTATAAGAATATGCATTTATTTAGGGACTCGTCCATCCCTAGATAAAGCTGTTATGTGCACAATGTTTACAGCATGTGGCCTGGTACAGATTTGGGGGTGACCACATGCTGTTTGTTAAAATCTAATAAATTAAATTAATGTACACCATCTAAAAAATACAGGACAGCATATACAGGTAGCAAAAGGTAATAAAAAACTTACATTTGTCAGCCTGAACTTGGGAAGCGCACCTGTTCCACTCTGGCAAGAGGTCTCTGGCAATGTCCTGCCATGCACGTTTTTTGACAACGTTGTCCTTATATTTAGGATGCCGGGTGTCATAAATCATGGGTTTCTCCCTCTTTTGGACATGCTGGTTCCAGTCCGGATTTCAAAAGACACAGGGGAGGAACATGAAGAAGGGGAGGTGTTGGAGTGGTGCGAATTTCGGGTCAGGACGCAAGCCAGATGCAAATCAGATGCGTGCCCATAGAAGATAATGGGCCTGAATTCGCACCTGATCTGTCCCGAACCGCACCAAAGTTGGTGGCGGTTTTTCTGCAATTCGCAGTGAGCATGCACCGGACATGTGTGAACGTGCCCCATTGAAAACAATGGGTTTTCAAATGTCCTGCGAATTCGCAGTATTTTGCCCCGCTGCGAATTCCCTATAGTGTGAACCCGGGCTTAAGCAGGGTTAGGGTATAAAAAAATACCCCAAGCTTTGAACATCCCATGAAGCACTGTTCAATCCATCATTGGAAAATGGAAAGAGTATGGCACTGCAACTGCAAACCTACCAAGACATGACTGTCCACCTAAACTAACAGGCTAGGCAAGGAGAGCATTAATCAGAGAGGCAGCCAAGAGGCCTATGGTAACTCTGGAGGAGCTGCACAGATCCACAGCTCAGGTGGGAGAATCTGTCCACAGGAAAAATATTAGTCGTGCACTCCACAAATCTGGCCTTTATGGAAGAGTGGCAAGAAGAAAGCCATTGTTGAAAGAAAGCCATAGGTTGTTTGCAGTTTGCGAGAAGCCATGTGGGGGACACAGCAAACATGTGGAAGAAAGTGCGCTGGTCAGATGAGACTAAAATTAATCTTTTTGGTCTAAAAGCAAAACGCTATGTGTGGCGGAAAACTAACACTACACATCACCCTGAACGCACCATCCCCACCGTGAAACATGGTGATGGCAGCATCATGTTGTGAGGATGCTTTTCTTCAGCAGGGACAGGAAAGCTGGTCAGAATTAATGGGAAGAAGGATGGAGCCAAATACAGGGCAGTCTTAGAAGAAAACCTGTTATGCTCCATACACACGGTCGGATATTACAATGGAAAAAGTCAGTTTGGATTATGTTGTTGGAAATTCCGATTGTGTGTGGGATCCAGCAGACTTTTTCCGTCGGAAAAATTTGAGAGCAGGATCTAAAATGTTCCGATAAATTTTCCATGTGTAGAGATGCTCATGCATGCTCAGAAGAAATTTGGAGATGAAAGCTATTGGCTACTGGCCTCTACGTAGTCCCATCGTATGTTGTGTACGTCACCTCATTTGGAATGATCAGATTTCCCTACAACTTTGTCCGACCATGTGTGTGTGCAACACAAGTTTCGGACAAAATCCGTCGGAAAAAATCAGACGGATTTTGTGGTCGAAATGTCCGACCGTGTGTACGGGGCTTTAGAGTCTGCAAAAGACTTGAGGCTGGGGTGGAGGTTCACCTTCCAGCAGGACAATGACCCTAAACATACAGCCAGAGCTACAATGAATGGTTTTGATCAAAGCATATTCATGTGTTAGAATTGCCCAGTCAAAGTCCAGACCTAACTCCAATTGAGACTCTGTGGCAAGAATTGAAAATTGCTGTTCACAGACACTCTCCATCCAATCTGACAGAGCTTGAGCTATTTTGCAAAGAAGAATTGGCAAAAATTTCACCAAAATAGATAGACATATACCCAAAAAGACTTGCAGCTGTAATTGCAGAGAAAGGAGGTTCTACAACATTTTGACTCGGGGGGCTGAATACAAATGCACGACACACTTTTTACATTTATTTGTAACAAATTTTGAAAAACATTTATCATTTTCATTCCACTTCACAATTATGTGCCACTTTGTGTTGGTCTATCACATAAAATCCCAATAAAAGACATTTACGTTTTTGGTTGTAACGTGACAAAATGTGGAAAATTTCAATGGGTATGAATACTTTTTCAAGGCACTGTAAATCTAGAAGTTACAAGTAAGCAAATGAGAGTCTATAATATAATTAAAGGGGTTTTTAAATCTTTTTATTTAATTTCCCTAAGGAAATTAAGGGGTTTTAAACTTAGATCTTACAGGCAGGACCACCAATAAAGGGGTAGCACTGGCCTTCCTTTATGGTGCCTGGACCCCATAAGTTTAATAGAGGGGCCTGCGCAGCATTATGGTGCAGGAATTTCCCCGAAGCTGTGAGGGGGCGAAATTACTGCAACCAATCCCCCTGTAGCTCCACCTGCAGCGCAGCCAGCTTCTCCTCCTCTCAAACCGGTTGTCAGCTGCTGTCAGGGCATGCAGGGATTGGTGTCATGATGGGGAGCAGGTTGCCAGTAAACATGTAAGGTTTACCTGGCCCTTCATTTCCTGAATGAATGAACACAGCGAGTGATCAGTGCTGATTATTCTTATGTGCATTCATAACTAGAGCATATTAAATTATGTTTATATATATATATATATATATATATATATATATACAGTTTGTAATTGAACAGGGAGCCTCTGTACAGAGCACCTCCTGTTTATACATTCTGCAGTGCAGATGAGCAGCTGAGGCTGAAGAGAAAGGGATTAAGGAATCTATGTTCTCAACCTCTAGCTATGTCTCAAAGGTGAGACATCAGGAACCTGTTTAGATCCCTGATATTTCACAAAAAAAATCTCCATAGGCGACGTTTAAAAAATTCTACAGGTTGCATATTTTGCGTTACAGAGGAGGTCTATGGCTATAAATATTGCTCTCGCTCTACCGATCGCGGCGATACCTCACATGTGTGGTTTGACCACCATTTTCATATGCGGGCGCTACTCACGTATGCGTTCGCTTCTGCGCACGAGCTCGTCGGGACGGGGCGCTTTAAAAAATTTTTTTTTGTTTTTCTTATTTATTTTTCTTGATTTTATTTATTTTTACACTGTTTTTAAAAAAAAAATTTAATTGGCTCACTTTTATTCCTATTACAAGGAATGTAAACATCCCTTGTAATAGAAAAAAGCATGATAGGTCCTCTTAAATATGAGATCTGGGGTCAAAAAGTCCTCAGATCTCATATTTGGACTTAAAAGCAAAAAAAAAAAAAAATGTAATTAAAAAAAAATGACATTTGGAAAATGTTCCTTTAAGAGGTATGGGTGGAAGTGACGTTTTGACGTCGCTCCCGCCCTGCTATGGTGTAGAGACGGGTGGCAGCCATCTTAGCCTCACTCGTCGCTATACCCAGCACGGAGGAGGACCCAATTGCTTCCGCTGCTGCCGACGGCTCCGGTAAGCGGCGGAAGGCGCGGGAGAGCGGTGGGGGGGGCACCTCTCCCGCCACCGATAACGGTGATCTTGCGGTGAATCCGCCACGATGACCACCATTATCGGAATGTCGACCGGCGCCTGAAGAGATGAATATCTCGGTTGTGGCAGCAGCTGCTGCCGTTACCGAGATATCCCTCTTCAAAAAAGGGACGTACATCCTCGTGCGCCGGTCGGAAAGTTGTTAAATGGCTAGGCACTAGGCAGAATGGGGAGATGCTTGTTTAAATTAGCATCTCCCCATTCTTCCTCCCTGTGAGGCGATCGCGGGTATCCCGGCGGCGATCGAGTCCACGGGACCCGCGACCCGACTCAAGGAGCTTGCCGTGAACGATCATGCCCGCTGGCCGCCTATTAAAGGCCAACGTACAGGTACGTGATTCTGCCTGTACGTGCCCTTCTTCCGACATATATCAACGTGAGGCGGTCGGCAAGCGGTTAAAAGTGCTTAACAAAACATTGACATTTAATGAAAAAAAAAGTCAGGCTATTAAAATCAGCATGAGTAGGAGGTTCAATTTTATTTTTCTGCCTTCATGCACTGGAACCATATTGGCTGAAACTCTGCATGTCTATATCCACTGTAAATGACATAAACAATGAGGTAATGCAAGTAAGAGAATTAGTGAAGCTGAGTTTGATTCAAAAGACTGAAAACTGCAAGATTTCACCAAGGATGAAAGAGTGTCACATCAGATTCATCCTTGGTGACCTGGTTCCAGTAGGTTTTTCACAAAATGGGAGCAGATGATTGGGCCGCAGATGGAAAGAAGAAATGGTCCTTTTTGTTCAATACATACACCACTGAGCAAAAGTTTTAGGCAGGTATAAACAAACTGCTGCAAAGTAAGAATAATTACAGAAATAGAAGTGTTAATAGTTTTATTTTATTTTATCAAACAACAAAATGAAAAGTAAATAAACAGAAGACAAATCTAAATCAAATCAATATTTGGTGTGACCACCATTTGCTTTCAAAACAGCATAAATTATTTTAGGTACTTTTGGATACAGTTTTTAAAGAAACTTAGGTTGTTCCAAACACCTTGGAGAACTAACCATAAATCCTTCTGTCTTTTCGTGTAATCTCAGACAGGCTCAATGATGTTAAAATCAGGTCTCTGTGGGGGCCAAGCCATCATTTCCAGAACTCCTTGTTCTTCTTTATGCTGCTGATAGTTCTTAACCACTTCCCGACCGCCCCATGTAGATATACGTCGGCAGAATGGCACGTACAGGCAGAATCACGTACCTGTACGTGCCATTCTTCAGGCGGTTGGGGGGTCCGATCGGACCCCCCTCCGCCGGCGGGGACGGTCGGGATCGTGTCAGGAGCGATCCGGGACGAGGGGACGGCCAGTGGTTTCTGGCCACCCCCTCGCGATCGCTCCTGGCCAATGAAAAGCTTCCCCTTCCTGTCTATTGTATAGACAGGAAGGCGGAAGTGATGTCACGCTCGGTGCGCCGGTCTATGTGACCGGAGACGCCGAGCGGCGAACATGTAAAGGTTAGTGCACAACAGTACACTGACACCAGTACAGTTAGGCACATATTCCACCCCCCTGTCACCCCCTGATCACCCCCCAGATCACCCCCTCCCCCCCCAGTCACAGTGTCACTAATTGCAGTGATCATTTTTTTACTGATCACTGCATTTAGTGTCAGTGTGACTGTAATAACTGTCAGGGCAGTTAGTTTTAGGTCCAAGGTAGCCCCCTACCCCCCCCTAATAAAGGTTTAACCCCTTGATTGCCCCCCAGGTAACCCTTTCACCCCCTTTTGCCAGTGTCACTAAGCGATCGTTTTTCTGATCGCTGTATTAGTGTCACTGCTGTCGCTAGGTAACCATTTTTTTTTTTTAGGTAACCGCCATGTTTATATAGGTTCATAAATAGTTTTATAGGTCAGGTACCCCCATATTACAACCTAAATAAAGGTTTTAACCCCCTGATTGCCCCTAGAGTTAACCCTTTCACCAGTGATCACTGTATAACTGTCACTGGTGACGCTGGTTAGCCAGTTAGTTATTTCGTTATTTAGGTTCCCCGTCAGGTTTTTATATAGCGTCAGGTACCCCCATATATTACCTAATAAAGGTTTAACCCCCTGATTGCCCCTAGTTAACCCTTTCACCCCCTTTTGCCAGTGTCACTAAGCGATCGTTTTTCTGATCGCTGCATTAGTGTCGCTAGGTAACCAGTTTTTTTTTGTATTACTGTTACGGGTGACGCTGGTTAGTTAGCTTGTTTTTTATACTGTCAGGGCACCCGCCATTTATTACCCAATAACGGTTTAACCCCCTGATCGCCCGGTGGGTGATATCAATTAGGTTTTAGGGTCAAATAAGGTCTGCGTCGCCCCAGGTTAGTGCCAGTACCGCAAACACCCACGCGCAAAGCATACACCTCCCTTAGTGGCACAGTATCTGAACAGATCAATATCTGATCTGATCAGATCTATACTAGCGTCCCAGCAGTTTAGGGTTCCAAAAAAAACCGCATTGTTAGCGGGATCAGCCCAGATACCTGCTAGCACCTGCGTTTTCCCCCTCCGCCCAGCCCAGCCCACCCAAGTGCAGTATCGATCGATCACTGTCACTTACAAAATACTAAGCACACATAACTGCAGCGTTCGCAGAGTCAGGCCTGATCCCTGCGATCGCTAACAGTTTTTTTGTGGTAGCGTTTTGATTCAGTCGCTTCAGTCAGGAGCTTTTTTACCTGTGAATCTCAAAAAAATAAAAAAAATAAAATAGTTGTCGTTTTATTGTTCTCTCTCTCACTCTATTCTCTCTCTATTGTTGCTCTTTTTTTACTCCATTCTATTCTGCAATGTTTTATTATGTTTTATCATGTTTTATCATGCTTGCTTTTCAGGTATGTAATTTTGTTTACTGTGTTTTAGTGTTAAGCATTTTTTTGTTTTCAGGTGCGCCATTCAGTTGCAACGCGGATTTATTTATCTTGACAGCAACAGCGTTTGCTCCCACGATACATAAAGACGCGACTCCAACACTGTAGGAGGTGATTTCACCACCACAGTTAAAAAAAAGAGCATATATGCCGAAGCATGGGGGCAGCAGGGGGGGGGAGGAGCGATTGGCTCCTAATGCCACGTACATACGGTCGAAATTCCGACCGTGTGTACACGGCATAACTTTTGCGGGAGGATGCCCCCATGCATCGGCATATATAAATGGTGCATGTATGCCCATCATTAGAAGTGGGTGGATGAAGGGAGGTATTCTAATGGTGGGCATACCCACCAATCAATCTCTTTTTTTCGTTCAGCCAAGAGGCTGCATGAAAAAAAAAAGATTACAATATATGTCCAGTATGTTGCTGGACTTTGAATGGTTATACCAGAATGATGCCTGCAGGTTTAGGTATCATCTTGGTATCATTCTTTTCAGCCAGTGATCGGCTTTCATGTAAAAGCAATTCTAGCGGGTAATTAGCCTCTAGACTGCTTTTACAAGCAGTGGGAGGGAATGTCCCCCCTCCCGGATATAAACCGCGCCATTGGGAAATTGGGAAAGCATTTTATCACACCAATCTTGGTGTGGTCAGATGCTTTGAGGGCAGAGGAAAGATCTAGGGTCTAATAGACCCCAATTTTTTCAAAAAAAGAGTACCTGTCACTGCCTATTGCTATCATAGGGGATATTTACATTCCCTGAGATAACAATAAAAATCATAACAAAGAAAAAAAATGGAAGGAACAGTTTAAAAATAAAATAAAAAAGCTAAATAAAAAAAAAAAAAAACAAAAAAAAAAAAAAAAAGCACCCCTGCCCCCCCTTCTCTTGCGCAAAGGCGTACACAAGCGTTGGTCTGGCGTCATATGTAAACAGCAATTGCACCATGCATGTGAGGTATCACCGCGAAGGTCAGATCGAGGGCAGTAATTTTAGCAGTAGACCTCCTCCGTGAATCTAATGTGGTATCATGTAAAGGCTTTTAAAGGCTTTTAAAAATGTATGTAGTTTGTCGCCACTGCGTGTTTGTGCGCAATTTTAAAGCATGTCGTGTTTGGTATCCATGTACTCGGCCTAAGATCATATTTTTTATTTCATCAAAAATTTGAGCAATATAGTGTGTTTTAGTGCATTAAAATAAAAAAAGTGTATTTTTTCCACAAAAAATGCGTTTGAAAAATCGCTGCGCAAATACTGTGTGGAAAAAAAAAATGCAACACCCACCATTTTAATCTGTAGGGCCTTTGCTTTAACATTATATATAGTGTTTGGGGGTTCAACGTAATTTTCTTGCAAAAAAAAAATATGTTTTCATGTAAACAAAAAGTGTCAGAAAGGGCTTTGTCTACAAGTGGTTAGAAGAGTGGGTGACGTGTGACATAGGCTTCTAAATGTTGTGCATAAAATGCCAGGACAGTTCAAACCCCCCCCAAATGACCCCATTTTTGGAAAGTAGACACCCCAAGCTATTTGATGAGAGCAATGTTGAGCCCATTAAATATTTTTTTTTTTTTGTCCCAAGAGATTGAATAATGAAAAAAAAAAAATATATATATTTTTTTTACAAAAAGTTGTCACTAAATGATATATTGCGCAAACATGTCATGGGCATATGTAGAAATACACCCCAAAATACATTCTGTTGCTTCTCCTGAGTACGGGGATACCACATGTGTGGGACTTTTTGGGAGCCTAGCTGCGTACGGAACCCCAAAAACCAATCACCGCCTTCAGGCTTTCTAAGGGTGTAATTTTTTTATTTCACTTCTCACTGCCAATCACAGTTTCGGAGGCCATGGAATGCCCAGATGGCATAAAACCCCCCAAAATGACCCCATTTTGGAAAGTAGACACCCCAAGCTATTTGCTGAGAGGTATTGTGAGTATTTTGCAGATGTCGCTTTTTGTCACAAAGTTTTGAAAATTGAAAAAATTGAAAAAAAAATTTTTTTTTTCTTTACTTTCTTCATTTTCAAAAACAAATGAGAGCTGTAAAATACTCACCATGCCTCTCAACAAATAGCTTGGGGTGTCTACTTTCCAAAATGGGGTCATTTGGGGGGGTTTTGTGCTATTTTGGCATTTTATGGCCTTCGAAACTGTGATAGGTAGTGAGGAGTGAAATCAAAAATTTGCACCCTTAGAAATCCTGAAGGCGGTGCTTGGGTTTCGGGGCCCCGTACGCGGCTAGGCTCCCAAAAAGTCCCACACATGTGGTATCCCCATACTCAGGAGAAGCAGCAAAATGTATTTTGGGGTGCAATTCCACATATAACTATGGCATGTGTGAGCAATATATCATTTAGTGACAACTTTTTGAAAAAAAAAAAAATCTTGTTTTTTTATTTTTGTCTTTATTCAATCACTTGGGACTAAAAAAAAAAATATTCAATGGGCTCAACATGCCTCTCAGCAAATAGCTTGGGGTGTCTACTTTCCAAAATGGGGTCATTTGGGGGGGTTTTGTACTTCTCTGCCATTTTAGCACCTCAAGAAATGAAATAGGCAGTCATAAATTAAAAGCGGTGTAAATTCCAGAAAATGTACTCTAGTTTGTAGACACTATAACTTTTGCGCAAACCAATAAATATACGCTTATTGGCATTTTTTTTTTACTAAAGACATGTGGCTGAATACATTTTTGGCCCAAATGTTTGACTAAAATTGAGTTTATTTTTTTTTTTTTTTTTTTTATAACAAAAATTAGAAAATCTCTTTTTTTTTCAAAATTTTCGCTTTTTTTCCGTTTATATCGCAAAAAATAAAAATCACAGAGGCAATCAAATACCATCAAAAGAAAGCTCTATTTGTGGGAAGAAAAGGACGCAAATTTCGTTTGGTTACAAAATTGCATGACTGCGCAATTACCAGTTAAAGTAGTGCAGTGCGAAATTGAAAAAAGACCTCTGGTCCTTTGGCTGCCAAATGGTCCGGGGCTGAAGTGGTTAATGACATTGGCTGTAAATTTGGGGCTGTTGTCCTGCTGCAGCATACATTTGGGGACAATCACATGCCTCCCTGATAGTATGGCATGATGGATAAATGTCTGCCTATATTTCTCAGCATTGAGAACATCATTGATCCTGACCAAGTCTCCAACTTCATTTGCAGAAATGCAGCCCCAAACTTGTAAGGAACCTCCACCCTGCTTCACTATTGCCTTCAGCGAACAAACTGCCTCCTGCTAAAGCCACATGTTTCAATTTTTTACTCATCAGTCCAGAGCACCTGCTGCCATGTTCATGCAATCCAGTTCCTTTGTTTTCATGCATAGTTGAGTCACTTAGCTTTATTTCTACAACAGGGGTATGGCTTTTTGGCCACAATTTTTCCATGAAGACCACCTCTGGCCAGATATCTCCAGCCAGTAGATGGGTAGACTTGGGGCCCACTGGTTTCCACTTTCTACCAGTTCTGTAATAATGATGCATTGTTTCCTTGACCGACCACTGTCTACGGTCCTCAATATTGTCCATTTCTTTGTGCTTCCTCAAAAGAGCTTGAATAGCACATCTTGAAACCCCAGTCTGCTTTGAAATCCTTGCCTGAAAGAAACCTTGCTGATGCAGTATAACTACCATGTGTCTTGCTGCTGTGCTCAGTCTTGCCATGGTATATGACCTGTGACATGAAACTGTGTTCCACAACCTCACCTTAGTAGCAGAGTTTGGCTGTTCCTCACCAAGTTTTAAGCTTCTTACACAGCTGTTTGTAATGTGAGAAAAAAAACAAAACAAGTAAAATATTTATTTTTCAAAGCATTCTTACTCTATAGCATTTCTTTTTTTTTTTTAAATTGTATTTTTATTGAAAAGAAAAGTGAACAGGTACATCGTAACAACAGATACCGTACAATAGTTCAGGAACAAATAAACACATTCGTAAATGTTATTAACATTACAGAACATTTCGTAGGCCGGGTATTGGTAAATAACCAGGAAAGTAAAATAATAATATATAAGAAAGAAAAAAAAAAATAAAAAAATAAAAAGAAAACCAAATAAACACAAAGAAAACAAAGATCCAGTATTACAGTAAAATATATAGGTGTCAGGCGGGTATACCACTATATATGGTGATCATCCTAGCAATCGTTATCATTTCAAACATCAACATTGATTGCTTAGTCGGCTATATATGTGAGTGAGAGGAGGGGGCTGAGTATCGATAGAGGAGGAGGGGACGAGTGGGGAGTTCGGTAGAATCAGATCTGGGGTGCGAGAGGGTCGGTCAAGGATTCCCCCTGGAGGGTGCCATATACTGAGTGATCCCAAGGGTCCCAGATCTTAGTAAACCTATCCATGGCATCCTCCTCTATCAGTGCTGTCATGTGTTCCATTCTGCGAATTTCACTAATATTCTGTATAAATTGACTCTGTGAGGGGGGGGAAGGTGATAACCAGCATGCTGGGATGGCTCTTTTAGCTGCCAGTAGAATGAACGAGGCCAATTTGTTGGAGGCCTTACCCATACCAGGAATTGGGAGGCCTAGAAGGAGATGTACAGGATCCTGTGGAACGGTTATGTCAAAGACCTGTTGAAGTATAGTTGAAACCATAAACCAGAAGGGTGTGATCTTTTCACACTGCCAAAAGATGTGAAAATGAGTGCCTCTGAGTTTACCACATCTCCAGCACAGAGGAGAGAGAGAAGAGTCATATCTATGTAATATTTCTGGGGTCCTGTACCAGAAAAATAACACCTTATAAGCAGTCTCTTTTTGTGCCACACATCGAGAGATTTTGGAGGTGGACGACCAAATTTTCGCCCACTGCGTAGGTGAGAGTTGTTGCTGCAAAACTTGGGACCATTTGATCGTGTAGGAGTGGGGGTCAGTGGAAAGTGGGAGGTTTTCCTGCAATATGCGGTATATATCAGATATAAGTTGCCGTTGGTGTGGTCCTTGGGAGCATATAATCTCGAAAAGGGTGGGTTTTGACAGGGTGAGCGTTGGTGAGAGGGAGGCTAAGTAATGAGTTATTTGGAGATATGAGAATGAGAGGTGCGTAGGAATTTGGTGTTTAGTTTGGAGGTCTCTGAAGGTATGGAGTTTGCGCGTGACAGGATGTACGAAGTGTCGGAGCTGGAAAAGACCTGCGGCTGCCCACGGGAACATTCTAAAATGGGATAGGCTATCCGGAAGGAGGGGGTTAAAAAGAACATTTGAGAGGGGGGGGCAGGGAGAGGATAGAGAAAATTTGTCACGGGAGGAGCGCCAGATTTTAAGCGAAAACAACATGGGGCCTAGACATAGGTCTCGTAACTTGGGGTCAAGGGATAGGGTAGGGGACCAAATCAAAGAGCAGGGATGGTTAGGAAACAAGGAGCCCATCTCTATCTCCACCCACCTATTCGGGGGACGCAAGCTAGACCATGCCACCATCGTACGTAGATGAGAAGCCAAGTAGTACTTATAGACGTCCGGGGCACCCATACCTCCCTGACCTTTGGGGGAGAAGATGACTGAACTGGCTACTCTGTGGGCCCCCTCCTTCCATATGAAGTTTAAGAACCATCGTTTAAGGAGCTTCAGTTGGGCTAACGGAATAGATACTGGGAGAGTTTCAAACAGGTATAGGAGCTTTGGCATTACTGTCATCTTTAGCACATTGATCCTTCCTATCCAAGATATGGGGAGAGTGTTCCACCTGTTAAGCATTTGTTTGATGGACGTGAACATGGGGATGTAGTTAGCTGAGTAGAGGGTAGGATAGGACGGCGTAATTTGAATTCCCAGGTACTTGAGAGAGGAGGTGCACCATCGATATGGGTATGAGTTCTTAAGAGAAGTGAGGACCTCGGGGGGAACATGTAGGGGAAGTGCCTCTGTCTTCGATGTATTTATTTTGTACCCCGATAGGGAGCTAAATTGGGCGAGGAGGGCGTGAAGGGACGGGAGAGTGGTGTGGAGGTTAGTTAGTGTCAGAAGGACGTCGTCAGCGAAAAGTGATAACTTATATTCTCTCTGTCTCATGGGGACCCCATGTATGTCAGGGTGAGATCTAATGGCTTCAGCCAATGGCTCAAGACATAGGATAAAAAGAAGGGGAGAAAGGGGGCAACCCTGCCTTGTGCCGTTAGTCATAGAGAAAGGACTGGATGTGAAGGAGGACAATTGGACTTGAGAAGAGGGGTAAGAGTAGAGGGTATGTAGGGCGGATATAAAGGGACCTTTAATGCCAAATTTACTGAGGGTTGCGAACATATAGGGCCAGCTTAATCTGTCAAAGGCCTTTTGGGCGTCGAGGCTTAGAATCAAGGCGGGCCTTCTAACTCTGTTGATTATGTCGATGAGGTCAATGGTTCGTCTGGTGTTGTCCCCAGCATGTCTGGAGGGGACAAACCCCACTTGGTCTTTGTCTATTAGTTTCGTCAGGAATTGGGATAGGCGGTTGGCTAAAATTTTGGTAAACAGTTTATAGTCGGAATTCAGGAGTGCAATTGGTCTGTAGTTGTCAGGTAGGGAGGGATCTTTGTCTGATTTAGGTATTACTGTAATGTAGGAGTGTAGGAAGTGTCGGTGGGGGTAGTGTCCCTGGAGGAGTGAGTTATAAAGATCTGTCAAGTAGGGTGAGAGGACCGGGAGAAATGTTTTGTAGTAGGAGTATGGGAGGCCATCTGGACCCGGGGATTTGTGAGCTGGGAGGGATTTGACGGTGGAGGCAATTTCTTCTGCATTAATGGGATTATTTAAAATTTGTATATCAGTTTCCTTAAGGGAGGGGAGTTGGAGGTCGGCCATAAATGTGTCAAAGGCTGATTGATCAAATGATGGGTGTTGATCAGGAGTAAGGCAGTTGTAGAGTTTATTATAGAAATCGCCGAATACTTGGGTCATCGTTTGGGGGCAGTGGGTAGGGGTCCCGTCCGCGCGTTTTAGATGGTCCGGGAAGGATAGATGTGGTCTAGGGTTGAGTCTAGAGACCAACATCTTGTGGGGTTTATTGGAAAATTCATAGAATTTTGTTTTGCCCAGAGTAGGGATTTATCGATTTTAGACTTATCTAGGGACTTTATACGGTTGCGGAGAGAGGTAACCGTGCGCAGCTGGTCGATCGAGGGAGCTGTAATCAAAGAGCGTTCAGCTTTAGCTAAATCTGAGATAAGCGAGGACCTTAAAGAAGCTGAATCCCTCTTCCTCTGGGAGCCTAAAGAGATGCATTGTCCTCTAAAAAAAGCTTTGTGGGCTTCCCACAAGACAGACGGGCTGGACACGGAACCTGTATTTGTTTGGAAATATTCTGTTAGGGCTTCAAGGAGTTTAGTTTTAGTTGCGGGCTGTTTCAATAGGGATTCATTAAGCCTCCAATGACAATTCTTGGGGAATGCATTGGAGAGACATAGATCTAATGAAAGGGGGGCATGGTCCGACCAGGTGATAGGCCCCAGATCGGAACCCACCGAGTGAGAGAGCAGTGGGGCGGATATCAGGAAGTAATCTATCCTAGAAAACATTTTGTGGGGGGGGGTAGTAAAATGAATATTGTCTGCCTGTAGGATGTTTGACACGCCAAACATCAAACAGGCGCTGTTTCTGGATCAGTTTACGGAATGAAGTAGCCAAAGATCGTGGGGCAGAAGAGGGCACGGAGTGGAACAGGGATTTTTTATCTCTTGTGGGCGAGAGAACAGCGTTAAAATCTCCACCTATTACCATGAAGGGATGTAATACATTTTGCAGCCTATCAAATGTCTCATTCAAAAATTTAACTTGACCCGTGTTAGGGGCATAGACGTTCATAATCGTTATAGGATTGGTAAGGTAAGTACCCTCCAGAATTATATAACGACCATGAGGGTCCAATTCAGTAGACTTAATCTGGAGGGGACAGGAGCGTTTGATCAGGACCGCCACTCCCGCCTTTCCAGATGGGTCGGAGGCCAGAAATGACACTGGGAAGTGTCTGGAAGCAAATTTCAGGGATCCCCCGGAGCGGAAATGCGTCTCCTGAACCAGGATTACATCCGCTCCGGAGGCCCTGAATTCCTTCAAGGCCAACCATCTTTTTTGGATGGAATTCAAACCTTTTACATTATAGGTCAATAGTTTCAAAGCCATAAATACACATCATGAGCTAGCTGTGGAGTATTCAAAACCCTGGGTACTAACCCAGCTGCATATACATTTTTGAATAGCCATATGTCAGAGCCTAGTCTGACCGTACAATACCCGTTGGTGGGATGATCAGTGGTATAAAAGAAAAAAAACAGACAAAAAAAATAGTAGTGGTAACTGTAGTGATAAAGAGATATCATCATCATGAAAAAAAACAAAATAAAACAACCTGGCCGGATCTGTCCTGGTGAGATCCAAAATAAAGGACTAGATGAGCTGGGTGGCTTGGAAACAAGAAGACCTACAAGGTCTAGAAATACAAAAATAAAATAAAAACTGAAGATATCAAAACTAACAAGAAATAGGCCTGGGTAGTATGTACTACTCAGGGGTCCTCGACCTCGGTCTGAGGAACTGGAGGGGAGCAAGGCAGTCTCCAACATGGTGAGGAACCTGTGGCTACCCGCCGCAGCAGTCCACTGGAGCCGTAGGCGAATGAGACTCATTCGGTGTCAGGTTAGTGTTCGTCATGGACTGTAATTATGCCAGTCTGGTAGGTGTCTGCTTAAAAGAACGAAAGCAGCAGCTAAACAAATGGGGGGAAAAAGAAAAAAAGGCAAAGGGAACAAAAACTTAGAGGGGACCAACATACCCCTGATGAGCTCCCTCGAGGGGTTTCAGGTGTCGAAATCCCAGCCGGGAAAACGAAGAGGTGAATGTGTAGGGACCACCGGAGCTGGATCAGGTGGGGAATCTTGGCCGCTGCGAGCGTTGAGGTGTAGAGTTGGCCTTCGATCCTTTTCCTCTCACTGGGGTCCAGATCTTGGGCGGTGCTGAGAGTGGTCTCAGAGTGGTTGGGATAGCTTGATCCATCTCTGGTGGAAGTGGAGGGAGGCCCAGGCGTTTGATAAATGCATCCCCCTCCTGGGGGTCTCGGAGGATGTGTTGAACCCCATCTTGTGTAACATTAAGGCGGAAAGGAAAGCCCCAGTAATATGGGATCTTGTGTAGTTGCAGATGAGAGGTGATGGGCCTCAGGGAACGTCGTTTAGCCAGTGTAATCGGTGAGAGGTCGCTGAAGAGCTGAATCTTGTCCCCTTTGTAATCAATGCCAGATCGGTTGCGTGTGGCCCTGGTCAGGGTCTCCTTGCTTTCATAGTAGTGGAAGCGTACCACTATGTCACGAGGTCTGGCCCCCGCTGGGGGTTTGGGGGCCAGAGATCTGTGTGCACGATCTAGGCGCCAGTCAATGTCCACAATTTCAGGGGCAAGAGCGTTGAAAAGACCTAGTAAATAGGGCCTGATGTTGTTGTCGGCAATAGATTCTGGAACTCCGCGGACCCTAAGGTTCTGGCGGCATTCCCTATTCTCAAGGTCCTCCTGTTGGAGTTGTAGTTGGGACACTGAGTTCTTGAGGAGAGCATTCTCCTCCTCAAGAACCTGCATATAGTGCAAAGTCTCGTCAAATTTGGCTTCTATGGTGGCTGTGCGTTCACCCAGGGCGTCTATTTCTCCCCTAAGCTCTCTGGAGATTCTCCCCATTTCCTGGGCTATGTCCCTGGTTACCTGCTGGGCCAAGGCCTGGAGCTTGAGGTCCATCAACTCTGGGGTCAGGGTCGTTTGAGAAGGTACATCAGGGTGAGGAGGAGAGGGCTGCTGCGAACCGTCTACATTCATCAGTGTGCTGACGTAGTCTTCCGGATCTCCGTGTGAAATCGAGACCGGGGATGACGGCCTAGTTAGGAAGCGGTCCATGCTGGTCGGAGGCCGCGGGCGTTTTATGGCTCTATAGTGCTCTCGTTGGTCTCCGATTTTCCCCATACAGTGACTGGGGGGAGTCTGGGGGTCGTGGAGAGTCACCTCCGGAGCTTTTGATGGCTAGTGATGCTGTGCGGAGGCCGTGGATCACCGGGCGGGAGCGGAGCTCAGGAGTCACACGTCCGCCATCTCGGAAAGCCGCGCATGCGCCCACTCTATAGCATTTCTTCACACCTGCCCGGCTTGTATAAATGCCCATATAAACCAAAAATATACAGTGGGAAAAATTATTATTTGACCCCCTGCAGATTTTGTAAGCTTGCCCACTTACAAATAAATGAAGAGTCTACAATTTTTTAGCATAGGTGAATTTTAAATGATAGAGACAGAATATCAACCAAAAATCCAGAAAAAAACCCATAAAACAAATGCTAGAAATTAAGTTGCAGTTCAGTGAGTAAAATAAGTATTTGATCCCCAAGCAAAAGATGACTTGTTGGCAAGCACAGAGGTAAGACGTTTCTTGTTAGTGACCAGGTTTGATGACTATGACCCTTAGAACACCATCCCTACAGTCAAGCACGGAGGTGGAAACATGATTCCTTGGGGCTGTTTCTCTGCTAAAGATACAGACTGGCTTTGCCGCATTGAGAGGCCAATGGATGGGGCCATGTATTGTAAAATCTTGGATGAGAACCTTCTTCCCTCAGCCAGAACACTGAAGATGGGTCGTGGATGGGTCTTTCAGCATGACAATGACCCAAAACATACCGCCAAGGCAACAAAGGAGTGTCTCCAGAAGAAGCACATTAAATCGGTGTTCTAGCTGCAAAAAATGTTTTTTTAAAGTAGTTGTAAACCCTCTCTGTAAACTTTAGCTCATTAAAAGCTACATTGAAAACGCTACTGATCTGTGCCTGTGAAATCTCACTTACCTGTGCATTTTTCTGGCAATCCTTACTGCAATCTTTTATGATGTCACCAGCGCGTGCGCAGTGCGTCGCTTGATTCACTGCATGCTATGTGTGCCGTTCCAGGGTTAACAGCATGCTGGGTCTGTCATTTTACCTGTAAACGGCACAGCGCGGAAGCCTCGTGATACTATGCCTTCCTCCTCAGCTTCCTGGTTCTCTCCTTGTGCACGCGATCGTGCCTGTGCGAGATTTAGGCAGGGAAACAAAGGAAGGGCGGAAAGGACGCCCACACGAGGATCAGAAAACAAGAGTCAAGATGGCGCTGTCGAATCCCGGAAAAGGATCTTTTTTACTAAACAAATAAAAGGTACCGTATATACTCGAATTTAAGCCGACCCGAATATAAGCAGAGGCACCTTATTTTACCACAAAAAACTGGGAAAACTTATTGACTCGAGTATAAGCCTAGGGTGAGAAATGCACAGCTACTGTAAGTGGAAAAGAGGGTCAACAATGCCCATTTGCAGCCTCACTGTGCCCATTTGCAGCCATAGGTCCCCTGAACTTCAAACTTGGCAGTTAAGGGTTCCTAAATGCCCCCTAGCTGCAGCCAAAATTTGGGGTCTCTGGACCCAAAGGGTTCCAAAATGACATTGCTGCAGATGGACACAGTTGACCAAATTGGGGCCCCGTATCCCCAAATTTGGTGTTAGAACCCAATGGAAATAGCACTACAACATATGCAAAGATGGGGTTCCTAGCACTAAGAACACCATCTTTGGATATGTTGTAGTGCTAGTTCCATGTAGTGCTAGGCTCCAAAGTCGGGTCACAAAATGTAATTCTCTGCTGCAGAAAAGTGGTTGACTCGAGTATAAGCCGAGGGGGGAATTTTCAGCACAAAAAAAATGCCAAAGCACAAAAAAAGTGCTGAAAAACTCGTCTTATACTCGAGTATATACGGTACTTGGAAAGTGTTTTTTTAAATGTGGGAGACGTGTAAACAATTAGTACTTTTGGTAATATAAAAGGAAAAAAAAAACGGGGTTTACTTCCTCTTTAAGAACAAGTTGTAAAAGTGGGTGGAACTCTGCTTTAAGGTTGTGGAGTGGCCTAGCCAGTCTCCAGACCTTAATCCTATAGAAAATGTATGGGGGGGGGCTGAGACTTTGGGTTGGCAAGCGATAGCCAATAAACCTTAAGGTTTTAGAGAAGATCTGTAAAGAAGACCAAAATCCCTCCTGAGATTTGGGCAAACCTGGTCACTAACTACAAGAAACGTTATATCCCTGTGCTTGCCAACAAGGGTTTCTCCACCAAGTACTAAATCATGTTTTGCTTGGGGATCAAATACTTATTTTATTCACTGAATTGCAACTCAATTATTAACATTTGTATCATGTGTTTTTGTGGATTTTTGGTTAATAGTCTTTTTATCATTTAAAGCGGTTGTATACCTGTTTTTGGTGTTTTTTTTTTTTTTTAAACTACCTGCAAGACAGTCATAATGAGCTAGTATGACTAGCATACTAGCTCATTATGCATCACTTACCTTAGATCGGGGCCCCCGACGCCGTCCTCTTCTCCCTAGCCATCTCTCCACAGATACCCTTCCGGGTATCGCCAATCCGGCCAATTACAGCGGCGCTGTGATTGGCCAGAGCAGCGAAGATGTCGCTCTGCGCATGCGCGCGGGACACTTCAACTGCGGCAAGCCGTAGTTGTGAATGGGGATTAACCCTGTAAATGCACCGTTGTCTACGGCGCGCATGCGTCATAGACAACGTTGTAAAACGTTCTTTGCAAATATCTCCTAAACTGTGCAGGTTTAGGAGATATTTCTTGTACCTACAGGTAAGCCTTAATCAAGGAGGGGGGGGGGGGGTATTATGGAATGCATTACGAATGGTATTTATTTTTGATATAGTAGGATGACGAGACGAGAGGAATATCTCGCTAATTGTAATGTGTTTTGATACAGAAAAAAATTATAAAGAAATTAAAATAATATAAAAATAAATATGGTCTATCCACTAGAACTTACAATATATTCAGCCCTGCAAAGTATAAACCTTGCGCTCTCACTTCCTATATTCAGCTTAGCTGTATGTACACCATAAAAGGAATAAATTCTGCTGTTGCGGATGCTTTCCAGAGTATTTAGTAAAGCACATTGCAAAACTCATATGGCTGATAGGCTGGGTTTTGGTTTAACTTATTTTCAACCCAAACCTAAAAGTCATTCCTAATCTGGAGCAAGGAGCTGTACGTCGTCCTCTAGAGGCATAGAATATGGTGCATTGGCTCTATCTCAGCTTAGTTGATTTCTCACTGAGAGGAGCAGGCCATAGAGCACATATAGCACCACTAGAGGGATATGTGGTGCTCTTGTGCACCCACTCAAAAGAGCACTGACTTACATTTACTATAAAAGTATGTGTTCAGAATAAAGGTAATTTCTATATAACCACTTGCCTATAGGGCATTTTCACCCCCTTCCTGCCTAAGCCAATTTTTAGCTTTAAGTGCTGTGAATGACAACTGTGTGGTCATGCAAAATTTGTATCTTTTTTTGGAGACAGATAGTCCTTTTTTTAGTGTTATTTAATCACCACTGTTTTTTTTTTTGCTAAATAAACAAAAAAAGAACAACATTTTGAAGAAAAAAAAGTTATAAAATTATGTAAATAAGTACTTTT
Organism: Lithobates sylvaticus; assembly: GCA_028564925.1. NCBI lineage: Eukaryota > Metazoa > Chordata > Amphibia > Anura > Ranidae > Lithobates > Lithobates sylvaticus. The sequence continues at coordinate 125,434,155 of CM053035.1, read as the reverse complement.
TCTCCTGCACTGATGTACTCTGATGAGGCTGCACTGATGGGCACTGATAGGCTGCACTGATGGGCACTGGTGAGGTGGCACTGATGAGGAGGCACTAATATGCAGCATTCATGTGCACTTATAAGGGGGTATGGATAGGCGGCAATGATAGGCACTGATAGGTGGCACTGATAGACAGCACTAATAGGTGGCACTGATGAGGAGGCACTGATGGGTACTGGCAGACATCACTGATGGACACTAAAAGGCAATACTGATGGGCATTACCAGGCATCACTGATGAGAACTGATTGTCAGCACTGATGTCACTGATAGGCATCACTGATGGGCACTGAAGGTCAGCACTGATGGGGCTGCACTGATTATCAGTGCAGTGGTGATCAGTGCCCTGACTGTCAGTGCAGATTTCCCCACTGAGTAATGCCGCTTACCCGCTCTTCTCTCCTGACGCCCTGTCACCGTGAGGAGAGGAATGCCAAATACCAACATTTTCTGTTTACACTGTGATCAGTTGTGATTGGACACAGCTGATCACATGGTAAAGAGCCAACGGCATAGGCTTTTACCGTGAGCAGTAATGTGCTATGTCCAAGAAACACTGCGCACCCCTGATAGCCCCACTGCGCACCCCCCCCCCCCCTCCGGCCACACATGCGTGGCAAGAATAAGAATGCCCTGCCTGCCCGTTATTTCACTATACGGCGGGAAGCAGTTAAAGATAAGATTAGATAATACTTTATTGTCAATACAACTAAATTTATCAAGGAAACCTTTAGGACAGCAATTAAAAAAAAACAGTTCTCAACCCAACCGCACATACATACTCCTAAGACATTTCCACATTGAGCAATTTGCATTGCAAGAATAAAGCTTTGATCAATAAAAATAGATATAAATTAGACAAAAACCATGGGGAAAATCATCAAACTAATCATTTAGACCCTGATGACCTGAGAGATGATAGAACAAACTGCACACCTTGAAATATACTCCCATAAAACAACCATCAAGTTGCTTATTAGAAGAATGAAGCAGACTGTCGACCTTGAAGGATACTGCCAAAAAAAAAACTGAGCATCAGTAAAGAAGATCGAGGACGTTGAAATAACTATTTTTGAGCACTATTCTCACATGGCACTGCTCCTGTAATCCCTACTTTATGGTTTGTGACATTGCCTTTTTAAAATAATACCATTGTATAGTAGCAAATATTTTTTTTTTTAGAGTTTTTGCTTGTTTGTTTTATCTTAACTTGTCAAAACCTTGCAAGATGTTCTGACAAAGTTCTGAAGCCTTGTCATATTAAGTACACAGTGGATAAGACTGCAGATTTCTTACATGCTTGCTTGGAAATTGCCAGACAATAAAGGTATCATTCCGCCTCCTTTTGTATTTATTTCCTTGACAGTTTCCTTTTCACAGGCCAATTCAATACCATCTTAAACCTGCCTTAATGTTGTGTAGCAAAATATAAAGCATAGATACTACCATAAAGCTTACAAAGAAATCATATATGGCCATAAGAAGCAATTGAACTGCCTCTGCAGTGATTGTGATTACCGTTTTGACTGCTCGGTGGATGATGATGGCAACAACAGACTTCATTTCCATGTACTGTATGGAACAGAGCACAGCAGGCGACCAGTCCCATTGATCTATGTTAAGATTCCCTCTCTTTCAGGCTCAACACATATACTAGTTTACACTTCTAATAGCTTTGCTGGTAAAAGCCTATCTGTTATTATTTGTTATCCTGGTGTTATGTCTCACAGACTATAAAATTAATTAAATGCTTCACTCTGTAACAAGACGACCTAACTAGTGAAGAGTTGAAAAGCTAATTATAGCTTATATGGCATGACCATTAAGAAAACCATTGCACAGATCTTGTGTTTATTACTTTATCAGTGGAGGGGCATGAGGACAAGAAGACAGAATTTAGAAAGACTGCCTGTAATTTTAAGTGAGTTGAGACATTTAAGGAATACAAGTAAAGAAAATAATATCATGGTAACTCATAAAAAACAAGACCACATGACGCAAAATTGTGCTGACAGATAAAATATCAGATAATGAAAATAGGGTATAGTGCCTGCCAACTTAAAGTGGATGTAAACCCATTTTTTTTTTGTTTTATGTCATAATGTAGAGAATAAGATTTACTTTCATTTGAGCCCAGTCTTGCCACACAGATTTACTCGAGGCCTGAGCAATCCTCTTTTATTGTTCAGTTAGAGAAATCTTGACAAAGTCTTGAAAACTTTGTCAAAAACACCCCCTTGCTGTGAGTGACAGGTGATTTACATATCTCATGCACTAGCCTGAGACAGGCACATCCTGTGTAAAAAGTTCACAATTCACACCCCTCCCCTCCCCTCCAGCTCTCCCAGCTTTACTGTGTTTTGACTGGATGTTTCTCATCATGGGATGCAGTGAACAGTCAGCAGACTATAGACAGACGAGTGATTTAGGGGACATGTATGTAGTCAGAGCTGGGCAGAGTAGAACATCCAGTGATCTGATGATAACCTCTCTCAGGCTAGTGCATGAGATATGTAAATCACCTTTCACTCACAGCAAGGGGGCGTTTTTGACAAAGTTTTCAAGACTTTGTAAAGATTTCTATAACTGAACAATAAAAGAGGATTGCTCAGGCCTCGATTAAGACTGGGCTCAAATGAAAGGAAATCTTATTCTCTACATTATGTCGTCAAAAAAAAAAAAAAAAATGAAAAAATGTTGGGTTTACATCCACTTTAAGGTTTATCTAGAGGTAATTAGGCAGTATTAGCTTTGAGATGGTCAACTTTTCAGGGCAAAGCTTTGATTGTGTATTCTAGAGCAAAGAAAGATACTTTTCTAAGATAAGAGGCTTTTATCATTCTAAAAATGTATTTTTATTTCTTACATAAAATGTATAGATGGAAATATTACAAACAAACAATGTAGTCATCGTTTTAATTTTTTAGCCGTCCTATTATTTAGAGTACTAACAACCAGTACGAAACCTGAGGAGGAAGTCACTCTCTGAGATTATTGGCTTATATCTGTGACTGACTCTGCCCCTTCAGGTTTTGTACTGGTTGTTAGTACTCTAAATGATAGGATGGCTGGTTCCGCCCACCTCTGTCTCTAATTGGCCACTGCCAGAGCCGTCTCTGCCTCTGCTCATCTTTGATTGAACTTCTATCCCCATGACCGTATAAATGTCCTTTCCCATGTGCTTCATCAGGCTAGCCTGATGAAGGAGGCAGGGCCTCGGAAACAAGTTGCTGCCCACCACCTCTCTCTTTCTGCCTGCCTGTCGATCTATCACCAGTGGTATATGTGAGAGCCCAGGACCCTGTGTCTGCGGCTGTCCTCTAGTCCATCGAGAACACTGCCAAGAAGTGATACTGAATACATTGTATTTTATTTTTGCTCATACTGATCTGGTGCCCTCTTATGAGGGGAACCCAAACCCACTGAGGAGCTTCTGGTGATTGTATGTGTCCCCACCCCCCATCAAGATTATCATCTCCCTGCCACTGTTCCCCATGGACACAATATGCCTGTTTGCATGTCACTGAAGCACTGACTCACCTGCTATGGGATTCTGATTGAAATACAATACCCAGCATGTAGTAAATCCACCATCACTTACGTGCAATTATATAAAACATAATGCGTTTTCAAAATCATCATTAAAAAAATGTCATAGATTGTGACCATAAATATCCTTTTAATCCAAGTAATGAAAATAAATATTCAGTAATTTACCGCACTTCACACTAAGTTTGCACCTTTGTGACTACCATCTCTGTGCAATCAATACTATCATCTTTAATATTGGACCTACTCCCTTTAAGGGAGTTGAAAGCTCACGCTTCTCTCCACAATTCACCTCTAGGGGGCAGTGCAGCTCAAAGCAAAACAGACAATAACTCCATAGTGCTTTATATTTAAATCGCTTCCATTTATTAAAATAAAAAATATAGGTCAATTATCAAAGGAGAGGGCAGTGGTGGTAGTCACAAAGGTGCACACCAAGGTGTACGTTTATTAAACTGAGACGTTTTTTCTCAGTTCATTTCTCGGCCATTCGCAGAGGAAAATTAACTCCTCTGCAGCCGGTTTATGAAGCTGAGAACTTCAGTTCTCAGAGGGAGAACAGAGGACAAGTGTTTCCTCTGAAAACTGCCGAAATCAGTGTAAAAGTGGAAAAAGTGAAACTAAAGTTTAAAAGAACAGGTAATTATATAGAACAGAAAAAAACTGTGCCACAACATGTAATTAAAAAAGAACTAATGAAATTAAACTTTAAACAGGATAGTAACTGAGTGGGATTTCACAGGCATATTAGTAGTCCATAGAAGAGGGCAAAAAAGATGGTGAACAGAAGTCTATGTAATCTATGATGAATCCACTTCTTCACGATAACACCTTAGTGCACACAAATCCAACAGGTGAATCCCACCACCAGTAATTAAAGCTGCTTACCAGAGAGCAGCTATCAGAAAGCACAGCTCCTCATACACAGGATATAACGTCCAGCACCACACTTCCCCAGATGAATAAAGCACAAGCCTCAAAACTCAGCAGTCAGTAAATGCTCGGCGATCAATGGGTAACATCATGGACCATGTGGATTAAAATGAGGAGACCATAGCGTGATACAGTAAAAGCAATGGGTTTTAATAAGAAACAAGCAGTACAAAGTACTCACATTTGAGCAGATAAGTAATGCTTTTTTTAAAAATGCCGGCCGGCATGCATGGAGCCCTTCCTCCTCGTCTCAGGTGCGGTGACGTCACTGTACGTCCTCCCAGATGCATTTCATCTTCATAAGACGTTTTCAATGGGGATAGGGCATGCAGTAACTCACCGCTAAATAAATAGAACCAAGCCTCGTTTGCAACATGCAAAGAAATGGTCAATCGGCCATCTTGGTTATGGGAAACAATGCCCATAGTTAGGAATATGTGTGTAGATAAGAGCGTGGACCTGCTATTCAGCAAAAGGACCGCTCTTAATGCAATGTACAATAAATGCACTATTCGATCAAGGGACAACCAAGCCCAGGCGAATTCATATGTCAAGAAGGCCGAATCTTATGGAAAAAAAAAAATATATATATAGGATATTTTCCTAGACCTCTAGTGGTCAGGTAGAAAATAAATCTGTTTAACCCTATGGTGACAGGTGTTTAATAAACGTGATGATCTGTAACCCCAAGAAAAGGGGTGAGTGTTTATACTGATAAATCTTAAAACTATATCTCATGACAAATACAATATAATAATGTGAACTGTGACCAAAGTGACATTTATACAGCTTATTACATGTATCTATTATAAAAATATAAACACAACATAGATATAAATAATCGTCTAATATTCGCGTAATTACTCGCAAAATAAGACGAATATGTATCTACTTGCTTAACAGGGGTGTTTTAGGTGAACATAAATGTAAGAAACCCAAACATGGATTGAATAATATAAAGATCACTACAACAAATGTGAAGGGAAAAAAAGCAAGAAATATTGTGAATGGATAAAAAAATTACTTATGTATTGTGATACAAAAAACATCACAAAAAGAAAGGGGATCAATAAAGGACCCTTCCTTGCATGATGCAACGAGTGCTCCAAGAAATAAATGTATTCCCAAGCTTATCATCAATAGTCGTCTAATATTCGCGTATTTAGTCGCAAAATAAGACGAATGTGTATCTACTTGCTTAACATAGGTGTTTATGGTGAACATAAATATAAAAACCCAAACATGGATTGAATAATATAAAGATCACTACAACAAATGTGAATGGAGGAAAAGCAAGAGATATTGTGAATGGATAAAAGTGAATTATGTATTGTGACACAAAAAATATCACAAAAAGAAAGGGGATCAATAAAGGACCCTTCCTTGCATGACGCAATGAGTGCTCCAAGAAATAAATGTATTCCCAAGCTTACTCTAAACAGCAAAGGCAGAAGCGCCAGACAACTTGGCATTTGACAAGGCCATGCATCAAAATATAAATTTGATACATAATGACTCAAAGAAGGCATACTGAATGAAAACCTCATACATAAACAGATATAAACCATCCATTATCCGGGGGAGGGGGGATTTATTTTATATAACAATGGAAAATGTTGAATACCCCAAAGAATTACAGACTTAGGAATTGTTGATAAACGCATTCACATCGGTATCGATGTTTAGCCCGTAGGGGGCATAGGTCTTCAAACGAAAAATCCACGCCATCTCCATCTTAGAGATTTCCCTGACTAAATGACTACCCCTCCAATTGGGTTTAAACTTATCGATCCCCAAGAATAGGGTGTTAGATGGATCCCTATTGTGTACCAAACGATAGTGTTTCGATACCGAATGGTTTTTGAAACCGCTTTTGATATTAGTTATATGCTCATTGAGCCGAACTTGTAAAGGGCGCTTAGTGCGCCCTACATATTGCAAACCACAGGGGCACTGCAACAAATAAACCACCCCCGTGGATGCACATGTGATACAAGGCTTAATGTCAAAAACCTTTTGGGTAACAGTAGATCTAATAGATGTTGTCCTTCTGTGTGGGCTGGAATTCAAGTGGCAAACCCTACATCGCCTACACTGGTAATAACCAGTGAGTTGGTCAAAGAACCCTCTGGTAGTCACCGGGGGGTTCAAGATGTTGGGTGCCACTCGACCCTGCAGGGATGGAACTCCTTTGAATATTACTTTAGGTTTAGGAGGCAACATACTACCTAAAACAGTGTCATTCTTGATGATGTGCCAATGTTTATTTAGAAGCTGTTTAATTCCATTATGTTGCACTGAGTAGGGGGTGATGAAAGGGACTCCTAAGGTGAAGCCATCAGCGCCACCCCGAGCCCTTTCGGTTAACAAATCCTCCCTATCCATAGCGGAGACCATTCTCAAAGTGTCACCAAGATAGTCATCTTGGTACCCCTTTTCCAGGAAGCGGCCACGTAGAACTTCTGCTTGGTTAAGGAATTCCTGAGTATCAGAGCAGTTTTTCCGAAGTCGCATGAATTGACTCTTTGGAACTGCCCTGAGCCACGAACTATGGTAATTATATGTTTTCAGACATGTGATAACTAAGTAAATATATGTTTGTGGATGTATGTGTGTGTGTGTGTGTGTGTGTGTGTGTGTGTGTGTGTATATATATATATATATATATATATATATATATATATATATATATATATATGTATGTGTGTATTTATATGTAGCACTGACCCCCAAAGGAGCTTCTGGTTATTTTTGGGTTTACCGTTACCTCACCTGTTGTAGCTCCGTCTTGGGGTTCCCGTGGAAAGTTACCCAGAAAAAAGGTTGAGACTGACACTGAATCCTCTTTCAGGGTTTTTATTCAGAAAAATAGAACACAGTCTTTCGATAAAGGATAGAGGGTTTAGGGGTGAGTTCAGGTACTTAGATTGCAGGGTGAAGACATCAGATGAATCCAGAGAATAAACTTTTTCACACTGGATTCAGCACCCCCGGATAGGTCTCTCTCACTAGGCCTAGCAGCCGGTAGGATACTCGGTAGGGATGAGCCGAACACCCCCGGGTTCGGTTCGCACCAGAACCCGCGAACGGACCTAAAGTCCGTGCGAACATAAGAACCCTATTAGTAACAATGGATGCGAACGTTCAAAATAAAAAGTGCTAATTTTAAAGGCTAATATGCATGTTATTGTCATAAAAAGTGTTTGGGGACCTGGGTCCTGCCCCAGGGGACATGTATCAATGCAAACATTTTTTTTAAAAACTTCAGTTTTTTCAGGAGCAGTGATTTTAATAATGCTAAAAGTGAAACAATAAATGTGTAATATTCCTTTAAATTTCGTACCTGGGGGGTGTCTATAGTATGCCTGTGAAGGGGCGCATGTTTCCTGTGCTTAGAACTGTCCCTGCACCCTTGCAGGAAAAAAAGCTACTTAAAATCACTTGCGGCTAATGAATTGCTCCCGTAATACAGAGAACAGTCATTCATTGAAAGTCATTGATAAAAAAAAAAAGTCATTGATAAAAAATAAAAAAAACAAAAAAAAAAGCGTGGGGGTCCCCCCAAATTCAATTACCAGGCCCTTCAGGTCTGCTATGGATATTAAGGGGAACCCCGGCCAAAAAAAAAAAAAATGTTGTGGGGTCCCCCTCAAAATCCATACCTGACCCTTATCCGAGCAGGCAACCTGGCAGGCCGCAGGAAAAGAGGGGGGACGAGAGTGGCCCCCCCTCCCTCCTGAACCATACCAGGCCACATGCTCTCAACATTGGGAGGGTGCTTTGGGGTCCCCCCCAAAGCAACTTGTCCCCATGTTGATGAGGACAAGGGCCTCATCCCCACAACCCTGGCCATTGGGGTCTGCGGGCGGGGGGCTTATCAGAATCTGGAAGCCCCCTTTAACAAGGGGACCCCCACATTCCGCCCCCCCCCTGTGTGAAATGGTAAGGGGTACCATTTCACCAAAAAAGTGTCAAAAATGGTAAAAATGACAGGAGACGGTCTTTGACAATTCCTTTATTAAAATCTTCTTTCTTCTGGTCTTCCTTCTTCCTTTCTTCATCATTCGGTTTCTTCATCTTCTCCTTCCGGCATCTTCTTCCATCTTCTTCTTCCATCATCTTCTTACTCCGATCCGCTTCTTCTTGCTCTGGTCTTCTCGTCCGGCATCTTCTTCTATGGCGTCGGTGTCTCTTCTGGGCCACTCCGCGCAATGGGAGGCTCCCACTGTGTGAGGCTTCGCTGCGTCTGACAGGTCTTTTATAATGGAGGGCGGGGCCACCTGGTGAGCCCGCCCCCCTCTGACGTCATGGGGAAAGCCATAGGGAATTCCCCATGACGTCCCTGTGTGTCAGAGGGGGCGGGGTTACCAGGTGGCCTCGCCCTCTGTTATAAAAGACGCAGCGAAGACTCACACAGCGAAGACTCACACACCGACGCCATGGAAGAAGATGCCGGACGAGAAGACCAGAGCAAGAAGAAGCGGATCGGAGGAAGAAGATGATGGAAGAAGAAGATGGAAGAAGATGCCGGAAGGAGAAGATGAAGAAACCGAAGGATGAAGAAAGGAAGACCAGAAGAAAGAAGAAAGAAGATTTTAATAAAGGAATTGTCAAAGACCGTCTCCTGTCTTTTTTACCATTTTTGACACTTTTTTGGTGAAATGGTAGGGGTACTTTTGTACCCCCTTACCATTTCACACGGGGGGGCGGGATCTGGGGGTCCCCTTGTTAAAGGGGGCTTCCAGATTCCGATAAGCCCCCAGCCCGCAGACCCCCACAACCAATGGCCAGGGTTGTGGGGAAGAGGCCCTTGTCCTCATCAACATGGGGACAAGGTGCTTTGGGGGGGACCCCAAAGCACCCTCCCAATGTTGAGGGCATGGGGCCTGGTACGGTTCAGCCGCTCTCATCCCCCCCTCTTTTCCTGCAGCCTGCCAGGTTGCGTGCTCGGATAAGGGTCTGGTATGTGAAAGGAAATAAATCAAGATTAGGGGTTACTCTCTCTGCCTTGGTATGCTGTGCAATTCCGAAACCAGGCCTGTGAGATTTGCCCTTAGAGATAAAGAAACATACAGACAGGTTCTCTCCAAGCAAATCTAAATCTTTATTCTTGGGTGTGAATATAAGAGGGGCTTTCAGAAAGTACCACCCTTTAACAAATTATCCAATCATATACAGAGACACATAAGTACAGTCTGAGGCCCACAGTGAAACTAATTATTTCTAAAATATCACGTGCTTTACAAGAAATGAAACTCAACAGAAGATTACAGTATTATGGAAAAACAAAACTAGATTAGCAAGACTTGAGCATATCTGGCAAAATGGATGTTAGAGACACACAAAATGGAAACTGACTATAATACAAAGAAGTAGTTAAACGAAATATCCCTTCAATCCCCTCTTAGATCATATAAGATGATCTCTACATTCTATGTTGTGCTTTAATACTTCTTTGGGGCTGTGGCATAGATTGCCTGATGACTCTTCATGTATGTCATATAAGATAGAACCTTATCATCAGGAGAATGAAGGCGCGCAATTATGCAAGTGCGACATTTCAAACAGAGGTAAAGAATCAGAGCAAGGATGAATATCATAACAAGGACAATGTCTTTTAACCATAAAAATATACCTCCAAGCCCAAATCCTGCATTGGCAAATGGGCTCCATGTTTTAGCAATGTCCCTAGCTTCCTGCTAGAGCTGGCCTCTAGTGGATGTCCCCTTTTATAATCCCCTACCACTCCCATGACAGATAACTAGGATGCAAGGTAACACCATCCCTTAACATGGAGGGGCACCCAGGGATAACACACTTTCCTACAACATACATAGATACTTTGTCCCATTGCAAAAAAGGTCTCTTAGCGACAGTCTCATGAGTGTACTTGTCTTGTGTTGCGATTATAAATTAGTGTAATATTTCACCTACATTTTTAGAGAAAAAGAAAAGTTATGCAAAGTACAGTTTAACCCTGGGTCAGTTACTTGAAACAGTGAGCAGGCAGGGGCAGAGACTCCGGATTCGCACATGGAGATATTAAATATTGACCTGCTGCAGAAAGAGGGGTTAGTCTGTGTCTCATTCCCTAAATTAAAACACCAATCAGGGGAATGACTTCTACCTGCTATTGCAAAGGTAACAATGTTGTTTATGTACAGAGTGGATATGTTAGTCAAAAATACAGGAGGAGTCTCATTGAGAAAGGAGGAAACATTTAAAGGTACAGCCAAAAGGGCAATTCGGGCAGTGCTAGGATGTAATATGCTACATATCCAACATTATTCATACCCTGATTTTTTAGCATAAGCATACTTAAATTTTAGCAAAAGCATCTTATCAGTAAAACTATCTCCAATCTCTCTCTTGGTTCTAGCTTGTGTCAATATAATGTTCTTGTGTGTGTTTGTGTTCCCACAGATACTTTTAATTGCACCCAAATCTTCAGGGTGGTAGATACAGTTAGTGGTGATCCAGGTGGGTAGGAACACTGTCAGAGAGATCAGGATTAGTGGGCAGAATGCCTTGTCAGAAGTCTGTGGTGAAGTAAGCGAGGTCATCTTCTCTGGCCGGACCTGCTTTCCCAGGACCTCCTTCATCTGCTTGGACTTCTGCTTGAGGGCCTCCTGTATCCAAGATCTCCTTCTTGCTCTTGGGGCTTTGGGCAACCTTTTTTTTCACTCTGTTGGCATGGATCCAGGACTGGAAATTTTTCCACTAGGATGGCTGTTCTGGTCACTGCAACCACTGTGGTAGGAGGTCCAAAGGGATACTCTTGCTTCTTATTCTGTTCAGCTGTTGGACCACCACGGTGTCTCACAATTTGAAGGGGTAAGTAGTTTCCTGTGAAGAAAAAGAAAAGGTGCGAGCAACATTTCTCTCAACTGTTTACAATGTTTCAACCAATTACCTTACATATTCTTCCTGTAATAAGTCTAAATCTCCCTTTTCTATCATTAAATGTGCTCTGGCCATGGGGTGGGGAAAAGTCGACCCATCAAGACATCAAAAGGTGAATACACTGTTGTCTTGGAAGGGTCATTCTTATTTCTGCCAGGACTGCTGGGAGGACCTTCTTCCAGTTGGCAAAGGTTCCTCCTGTGGCCTTTCTTATTTTGTCTTTTTATTGTTCTGTTTATTCTTTCTACTATCCCTGAGCTTTGAGGGTGTTAGGGAATGTGAAACTTCCGTTCTATCTTGAGAGTTTTTACCCAGTCCTGGCAGACCCTTGATACAAATGTAGGTCCATTGTCTGTCTGAGTTTATAAGAAGTGGGCATCCCCATCAAGGAATGATTTCCTGAACGAGGATCCTCACTACTGTTTGGGCATCTTCTCTTGTGGTGACAAAAAGTTCAACTCAACTTGAGAACTTGTCCACAATTTCCAAAAAATATTCCCGTCTTTTGCCTAGTTTGGGTATGTGTGTGAAGTCAATCTGCAAATGTGTAAAAGGAGTGGTTGGATATGTCAGGTGTTCATGTTCGGCCTTGTTTGGGTTGTTCCTGATACATGTAATGCATCTTGCTACATAAAATTGATGCACTAGCTACTGGTATACATGGCTTCCCCTCTTTGCAGAGAAGTCCAGTCTTTGGATCTTTCTGCACACCTATTTTGTCCCAACCTCTGAGATCAGCTTCTTTTGCACATACCTGCAAATCTGAAAGAACCTGATCAAAAAAAAACAAAAAACAAAAACAAAACAACAATTCTGGTGCTAGCATGGGCATTTGGATCTTTGCATTTTGTGAAGTAGCAGCTTATTTAGCAGCTAATCAGCCAGAGCATTTCCCTTGGCTATCTGTTTGTTGGCATGTGTATGCTCTGCAGTGTTGTGGAAGATACATCAGACCTGGGTGATGTGTCTTGGTGAATGAGGTCTATGCAATCATGTTGTGGCACAACCTCATTCTGCTCTCCTTTTAATCCTAAAAGGGCATTTGGATTTGGTGCTGGTTTTGAAGTGGGAGAAGCATATTTGATGTGCAATTTTGAATTGGACATCGAGATCAACTCATAGCCGCTCAACCTTTTGAGCAGACATGTGCTGCGTATGTACATTTTTCATACATTGTGGGTGGTGTGAAGTGTAGTGTCGTGCCCCAGAGTGAAAGAAGTGACCATCTCAACCATCATAATAGGATGCCTCTGAGACACACAGGCATGCCTTGAACCTGCACCGGAACCATCTTTGAAAACAAATAATAGGGCGCAACTTGTCTCCATTCTCCTGAGCGAGGACACCTGACACGTCCTTACAATTTTCCCTTGCAAACAAATGAAACATTTTTTCCTGCAAACAAATTAAACATTTTCCCTAGTTAGGGAGGCCGAGCCCTGGAGCCATTACCATAGCATTTTTTAAATACACAAAAGCATTGCACATTTCATTTGACCATTTTATACAATCTGGCATGTGTAAACCTGTGGCTTGTCTCAGGAGATTGTAGTAGGAACAGTCAGGTATCCATTGGCGGCAGTAACCAATCATACCAAGAAAGGTGAACATGTCTTTCTTAGCAAGTGGGCGGGGCAGACCCACAAGAGCCATAGCTCTTCTGTGATTGACTTTCCTTTCTCCTTTTGAGAGTACAAAACCAAAATATTCAACCTTTTTCTGACACCATTGCAATTTTTCTTTGACACTTTGTGACCACTTTCAAAAAGACATTTCAAAAGATCCCTCCCATCCTCCAGGGCGGCCACCCGAGTAGAACTGCAGAAGAGGAATTCATCCACATACTGCAGCAGGGATGAACAATGTCCTGGTATCCAAGCTCTGAGAGTAGTTTGGAATAGACTGCAAGGGAGTCTATATAGCCCTGGGGCATTCTGCACCATGTTAGTTGGCGGTTTTAAAAAAAAAAAACATAAAGCAAAGATTGGTTGTGCCTCCTCATCCACAGGGATGGAAATAAAAATGTGTTCAATAAATCAATCACAGTAAAATACTCTGCATCGTAATGTATGGCGGTAAATATTGATGGCACATCAGGCACTTATTGGGGCAATCGGTACCACTAGGCTATTGATGGCCCTTAGGTCTTGTACAAACCTATAGTCACCATTGCCTTCTTTACTTTTCTTACCTTCTCTTTTGTTAATATAGAACAAGATAATTTCCCTTTAAGATCCCTTTATAAAAAGAAATCTTCAACTATTGGCTGTAAGCCATCCTCTTTATTTATTTTTTTGTGTCTGCACTCGTGTTTCAAACTCATTCTGCTATTTGCTGTGTCCTTGTGTCTGTGCTGCTCTGTGCAGCTGTTATCTGGTTGTGGAATGTAAGGGGGAGGAGGCGGGGCGCCTGATACAGGCATGGAGAAGGTTAATTTAACCCTTAAATTCACCATCCCATGACTCTGCTAAACCCATCGTGGACAACTTTTGGGCTAGGATGCCATAGGGAGCCCCGGTCCAGCCGGAGATCTCCTACAGCATCTTCTTTTGTCTTTCTTTGTAAACATTCTGATTTGATTTTTTTTTTTTTTCTTGGCAAAATTCCAATAAGCACTCCTTTTTAGACAAGCAAGCTTTATACATTATTACTTTTCTTATTATTTATAACCAAACTATTTTTTTTTATTTTTTTTATTTCAAATTTATTTTTATTTTTGGCAGAGTGCCAACAGGTTCAAACAGTACTTGCAACTTCTGTAATACCAATGCCGCAAACAATTCTTCACAATATCTATTACGTTTAGCGAGATATAAGTACTTGAACCATGTTGGCAAAAAGCCAAACATCCAAATTTTGAACCTGACTTCCCTGCATAGCAGCAAAAGGAATCATTACCTTAAGAAAATGTTATTAACACTGCTATTAGGCTAACTCTCTAGAGTCAAAACATTCATACATAAATCATTAAGAATAAACATCAATACATCACCGGATACTGTAGCATTACTCTGCGTTTCGATTGGGAACTTCCATCAATCACAAAAACGAGCTGGGAATTCCCAGGAAGACACATCTGTCGCCCTTAAATCTAAGTCCTATGATAACACAGAGCCGTGGAAGGCGTTGTCTCACCTTACAAACGCCGACAAATTTCCACACAGACAGTTTACAAATTATCTTATCAACTACGCAACAGATAAAGGTGGAGTGTTAGGTATGTGTACTTAAGCGCTAGAATGGGTATTCAAAGACAGAACGGCAACAATATTTTTAACCACTTTAGCCCCGGACCAATTGTCAGCTTAAGGACCAGAGGTCTTTTTTCAATTTCGCACTGCACTACTTTAACTGGTAATTGCGCGGTCATGCAATTTTGTAACCAAACGAAATTTGCGTCCTTTTCTTCCCACAAATAGAGCTTTCTTTTGATGGTATTTGATTGCCTCTGTGATTTTTATTTTTTGCGATATAAACGGAAAAGGATCGAAAATTTTGAAAAAAAAAGAGATTTTCTACTTTTTGTTATAAAAAAAATCTAATAAACTCAATTTTAGTCAAACATTTGGGCCAAAATGTATTCAGCCACATGTCTTTAGTAAAAAAAATGCCAATAAGCGTATATTTATTGGTTTGCGCAAAAGTTATAGCGTCTACAAACTAGAGTACATTTTCTGGAATTTACACGGCTTTTAATTTATGACTACCTATCTCATTTCTTGAGGTGCTAAAATGGCAGGGAAGTACAAAACCCCCCCAAATGACCCCATTTTGGAAAGTAGACACCCCAAGCTATTTGCTGAGAGGCATGTTGAGCCCATTGAATATTTTTTTTTTTAGTCCCAAGGGATTGAATAAAGACAAAAAAAAAAAAAAAAAAAATTTTTTTTCATAAAGTTGTCACTAAATGATATATTGCTCACACATGCCATGGTTATATGTGGAGATGCACCCCAAAATACATTTTGCTGCTTCTCCCGAGTATGGGGATACCACATGTGTGGGACTTTTTGGGAGCCTAGCCGCGCACGGGGCCCCGAAACCCAATCAACGCCTTCAGGGTTTCTAAGGGTGCAAATTTTTGATTTCACTCCTCACTACCTATCACAGTTTTGAAGGCCATAAAATGCCAAAATAGCACAAAACCCCCCCAAATGACCCCATTTTGGAAAGTAGACACCCCAAGCTATTTGCTGAGAGGCATGTTGAGTACATGGAATATTTTATATTTTGCCACAAGTTGCGGGAATATTACAAACTTTTTTTTTTTTTTTTGCCCAAAGTTGTCACTAAATGATATATTGCCCACACATGCCATGGGCATATGTGGAATTACACCCCAAAATACATTCTGCTGCTTCTCCTGAGTACGAGGATACCACATGTGTGGGACTTTTTGGGAGCCTATCCGCATACGGGACCCCGAAAACCAAGCACCGCCTTCAGGATTTCTAAGGGCATAAATTTTTGATTTCACTCCTCACTACCTATCACTACCTATCACAGTTTTGAAGGCCATAAAATGCCAAGATGGCACAAAACCCCCCCAAATGACCCCATTTTGGAAAGTAGACACCCCAAGCTATTTGCTGAGAGGCATGTTGAGCCCATTGAATATTTTTTTTTTTAGTCCCAAGTGATTGAATAAAGACAAAAAAAAAAAAAAAAAAAAAAAATGTATTCAAAAAGTTGTCACTAAATGATATATTGCTCACACATGCCATGGTTATATGTGGAATTGCACCCCAAAATACATTTTGCCACTTCTCCTGAGTACGGGGATACCACATGTGTGGGACTTTTTGGGAGCCTAGCCGCGTACGGGGCCCCGAAACCCAAGCACCACCTTCAGCATTTCTAAGGGTGTAAATTTTTGATTTCACTCCTCACTACCTATCACAGTTTCGAAGGCCATAAAATGCCAAAATTGCACAAAACCCCCCCAAATGACCCCATTTTGGAAAGTAGACACCCCAAGCTATTTGCTGAGAGGCATGTTGAGTACATGGAATATTTTATATTTTGCCACAAGTTGCGGGAATATTACAAACTTTTTTTTTTTTTGCCCAAAGTTGTCACTAAATGATATATTGCCCACACATGCCATGGGCATATGTGGAATTACACCCCAAAATACATTCTGCTGCTTCTCCTGAGTACGGGGATACCACATGTGTGGGACTTTTTGGGAGCCTATCCGCATACGGGACCCCGAAAACCAAGCACCGCCTTCAGGATTTCTAAGGGCATAAATTTTTGATTTCACTCCTCACTACCTATCACTACCTATCACAGTTTTGAAGGCCATAAAATGCCAAGATGGCACAAAACCCCCCCAAATGACCCCATTTTGGAAAGTAGACACCCCAAGCTATTTGCTGAGAGGCATGTTGAGCCCGTTGAATATTTTTTTTTTTAGTCCCAAGTGATTGAATAAAGACAAAAAAAAAAAAATAAAAAAAATTTATTCAAAAAGTTGTCACTAAATGATATATTGCTCACACATGCCATGGTTATATGTGGAATTGCACCCCAAAATACATTTTGCTGCTTCTCCTGAGTATGGGGATACCACATGTGTGGGACTTTTTGGGAGCCTAGCCGCGTACGGGGCCCCGAAACCCAAGCACCGCCTTCAGGATTTCTAAGGGTGCAAATTTTTGATTTCACTCCTCACTACCTATCACAGTTTCGAAGGCCATAAAATGCCAAAATAGCACAAAACCCCCCCAAATGACCCCATTTTGGAAAGTAGACACCCCAAGCTATTTGTTGAGAGGCATGGTGAGTATTTTACAGCTCTCATGTGTTTTTGAAAATGAAGAAAGTAAAGAAAAAAAAATTTTTTTTTTCTTTTTTCAATTTTCAAAACATTGTGACAAAAAGCGAGATCTGCAAAATACTCACCATACCTCTCAGCAAATAGCTTGGGGTGTCTACTTTCCAAAATGGGGTCATTTGGGGGTGGTTTGTGCCATCTGGGCATTCCATGGCCTCCGAAACTGTGATTGGCAGTGAGGAGTGAAATAAAAAAATTACACCCTTAGAAAGCCTGAAAGCGGTGCTTGGATTTTGGGGTCCCGTACGCGGCTAGGCTCCCAAAAAGTCCCACACATGTGGTATCCCCGTACTCAGGAGAAGCAACAGAATGTATTTTGGGGTGTATCTCCACATATGCCCATGGCATGTTTGAGCAATATATCATTTAGTGACAAGTTTTTGTAAAAAAAAATATTATTTTTTTTTTTTTCATTATTCAATCTCTTGGGACCAAAAAAAAAAATATTTAATGGGCTCAACATTGCTCTCAGCCAGTGGCGGAACAACCAGGGTCGCACCAGTCGCACTTGCGACTGGGCCCTGAAGTTCCGTCACTGTGGGGGGGCCCGCCGGCACGTTCTCCCCGCCGGGGACCACACGCACGTTCTCCCCCGCCAGGGGACCCGCCGCACGTCCTCCGCTGTCCAGGGGCCCGCCCTCACGTCCTCCCCCGCCGGGGGCTCGCCTGCACGTTCTCCCCCGCCGGGGACCCGCCGCACGTCCTCCCCCGCCGGGGGCTCGCCCGCACGTCCTCCCCCGCCGGGGGCTCGCCCGCACGTCCTCCCCCGCCGGGGACCCGCCGCACGTCCTCCGCTGTCCAGGGGCCCGCCTTCACGTTCTCCCCCGCCAGGGGCCCGCCCTCACATCCTCCGGTGTCCAGGGGCCCGCCCGCATGTTCTCCCCCGCCAGGGGCCCGTCCTCAAGTCCTCTGGAAGAGACGCTGGAAGGGAAAGTCAGCTGACCGACTGACACCAATGCAGCTCTCCCCTCTGCAGGAGATCCCATAACACAGGAGCATCCCTGGAGGTATGGAGCGACTGACAAAGTAAGTGACTAAATAGTCAGTGCAACTGATTGATCCCAACCTCTGCCTCTTACTGACCCCCGTCACTACCACAGATCTTATCCCTATCCCCCCATGGGATAGGGATAAGATCTGTGGTGGTGGTGGGGGGATGGGATCAGTATGAGGCAGAGGTGGTGGTGGGGGAGGATAGCACCACCACTGCCACTGCTCCCACCCCCCCTCACCACCATCACCGCCACTGATCCCACCACCATCACTGCCACCACTGATCCCATCACCGCCACTATTCCCACCAACCCCCACCACTGATCACATCACCGCCGCCGCCACTATTCCCACCAACCCCCACCACTGATCACATCACCGCCGCCGCCACTATTCCCACCAACCCCCACCACTGATCCCATCACCGCCGCCACCACTAATCCCACCAACCCCCACCACTGATCACATCACCGCCGCCGCCACTATTCCCACCAACCCCCACCCCAGCTCCCATCACCGCCGCCGCCACACAGCCCCCCAACCCCCACCACTGAGCCCATCACCGCCGCCGCCACTAATCCCACCAACCCCCACCACTGATCCCATCACTGATCCCACCCCCCTCACCACCACTGCCACCACCACCGCCACTGATCCCATCCCCCACACCACCACTGATCCCACCCCCTTCACCCTCACCACTGCCAGTGATCTAGCCCCCCTCACAGCCAAAACTGATCCCATCCCCCCACCACTGCTGCTACTCATCCCATCCAACCCCCCACCACTGCCACCACTTATGCCATCCCATTCTCCCGTCACTGCCACCACCACTCACTGCCACTCATCCCAGCCCCATGCTTCAGGGGGCCCATGTGTCACCCCTGTACACCTGGATAGGAGGGGTAGCGGGCGGCATATAGAGGAACCAATACCCTCCATTTTCCTCCTGAAGTCATGGCTGCAGGAAGAAAATGGAGGGGATCGGGTCCTCTATATGCCGTCACCGCCGCTCTTCCTATCCAGGTGTACAGGGGTGACACATGGGCCCCTTGAAATATGGGGCTGGGTCGCCCCGGGGGTCAGGGGGGCCCTTCATGGTTTCTTGCACCGGGGCCCGGAAGGTTCTAGTTACGCCTCTGCTCTCAGCAAATAGCTTGGGGTGTCTACTTTCCAAAATGGGGTCATTTGGGGGGGGTTTGAACTGTCCTGGCATTTTATGCACAACATTTAAAAGCCTATGTCACACGTCACCCACTCTTCTAACCACTTGAAGATAAAGCCCTTTCTGACACTTTTTGTTTACATGAAAACATATTTTTTTTTTGCAAGAAAATTACGTTGAACCCCCAAACACTATATATATTGTTAAAGCAAAGGCCCTACAGATTAAAATGGTGGGTGTTGCATTTTTTTTTTTCCACACAGTATTTGCGCAGCGATTTTTCAAACGCATTTTTTTGTGGAAAAAATACACTTTTTTTTATTTTAATGCACTAAAACACACTATATTGCTCAAATTTTTGATGAAATAAAAAATATGATCTTAGGCCGAGTACATGGATACCAAACACGACATGCTTTAAAATTGCGCACAAACACGCAGTGGCGACAAACTACATACATTTTTAAAAGCCTTTAAAAGCCTTTACAGGTTACCACATTAGATTCACGGAGGAGGTCTACTGCTAAAATTACTGCCCTCGATCTGACCTTCGCGGTGATACCTCACATGCATGGTGCAATTGCTGTTTACATATGACGCCAGACCAACGCTTGTGTTCGCCTTTGCGCAAAAGACGGGGGGGCAGGGGTGCTTTTTTTTTTTTTTTTTTTTTAGTTTTTCTTTTTATTTAGCTTTTTTATTTTATTTTTAAACTGTTCCTTCCATTTTTTTTTTCTTAGTTGTCATTTTTATTGTTATCGCAGGGAATGTAAATATCCCCTATGATAGCAATAGGCAGTGACAGGTACTCTTTTTTTGAAAAAAATTGGGGTCTATTAGACCCTAGATCTTTCCTGTGCCCTCAAAGCATCTGACCACACCAAGATCGGTGTGATAAAATGCTTTCCCAATTTCCCAATGGCGCGGTGGGTATGCCCACCATTAGAATACCTCCCTTCATCCACCCACTTCTAATGATGGGCATACATGCACCATTTATATATGCCGAAGCATGGGGGCATCCTCCCGCAAAAAAAAAGTTATGCCACGTATACATGGTCGAACTTTTTTCGACCGTATGTACGTGGCATTAGGAGCAAAATCGCTCCTCCGCCCTCTGCTGCCCCCATGCTTCGGCATATATGCTCTTTTTTTTTTAACTGTGGTGGTGAAATCACCTCCTACAGCATTGGAGTCGCGGCTTTATGTATCGTGGGAGCAAACGCTGTTGCTGTCAAGATAAATAAATCCACGCTGCA
This sequence comes from Lithobates sylvaticus, assembly GCA_028564925.1. Lineage (NCBI taxonomy): Eukaryota > Metazoa > Chordata > Amphibia > Anura > Ranidae > Lithobates > Lithobates sylvaticus. The sequence goes on along the minus strand of CM053035.1, from coordinate 125,413,472 downwards.
ACTGAATGGCGTACCTGCTAAGCAAATAATGGTTAACATTAAAACAAAGTAACATTACAGTATAACAGTAAGACCTTACCATACCATACCTGCAAAGCAAATACCAAAAAAAAAACATAGTAAAAAATAAAACATTTTGTTAACGCAACCGGTGCCTAAAATATATATATGCCGAAGCATGGGGGCATCCTCCCGCAAAAAAGTTATGCCACGTACACATGGTCGGACTTTTTTCGACCGTATGTACGTGGCATTAGGAGCAAAATCGCTCCTCCGCCCTCTGCTGCCCCCATGCTTCGGCATATATGCTCTTTTTTTTAACTGTGGTGGTGAAATCACCTCCTACAGCGTTGGAGTCGCGGCTTTATGTATCGTGGGAGCAAACGCTGTTGCTGTCAAGATAAATAAATCCACGCTGCAACTGAATGGCGTACCTGCTAAGCAAATAATGGTTAACATTAAAACAAAGTAACATTAGAGTATAACAGTAAGACCTTACCATACCATACCTGCAAAGCAAATACCAAAAAAAAAAACATAGTAAAAAATAAAACATTTTGTTAACGCAACCGGTGCCTAAAATATATATATGCCGAAGCATGGGGGCATCCTCCCGCAAAAAAGTTATGCCACGTACACATGGTCGGACTTTTTTCGACCGTATGTACGTGGCATTAGGAGCAAAATCGCTCCTCCGCCCTCTGCTGCCCCCATGCTTCGGCATATATGCTCTTTTTTTTAACTGTGTGGTGGTGAAATCACCTCCTACAGTGTTGGAGTCGCGGCTTTATGTATCGTGGGAGCAAACGCTGTTGCTGTCAAGATAAATAAATCCGCGCTGCAACTGAATGGCGCACCTGAAAACAAAAAAATGGTTAACAATAAAACATACCTGAAAAGCAAGCATGATAAAACATAATAAAACATTGCAGAATAGAATAGAGTAAAAAAGAGCAACAATAGAGAGAGAACAATAAAACGACAACTATTTTTGGATTTTTATTTTATATATTTTTTGGGGTTTTTTTTTTTTTTGTACTTTTTTATTTTATTTTTATTTTTTACACTTTTTTTTTAAACTATAACTATAATTTTAACTGTAACGGTCGGGTCTCAAAATGCGATGGCATTCTTGAGACCCTGTAACTATAATTTGAACTGCAACGGTCGGGTCTCAAAATGCGATGGCATTCTTGAGACCCTGTGAAAGTGTATCCTAGCCTGTGAAATGCTGTACCCTACGCTAATACCTCACTAGTTCGTGGTAGCGTTCAAAGCATTCACCAACGCAGAGACCAGGATTGTCAGGACAGCGTGGACAATAATAACGGGTGTCACGCCTAAATCCGCGCTTGCTACAGACACGACATCTTCTTTGGGGGGCTCGTTGGGTAGGGGTACTCTGGAGGACATGAGGATAATGCCTCTCATGCAGCCGGCTTACTGCATTTGGTAGGGGATGGTGAGGTGTGGAATCGCCTGGATACAGGAGTTCCATGACAACCGCTCCCTGGAATTCAAGGAAGGGTAACGTCCCGCCTGAAGCTCCGTATAGCACATGAGCATTCAGCAAAGCCAATTGGAATAAATAAATAGACACTTTTTTGTACCAGCGTCTAGCCTTACGGACAACTAGGTACGGCGCCAACAACTGGTCGTTGAGGTCCACCCCCCCCATATTAAGGTTGTATTCGTGGATACAGAGGGGTTTCGTCACAACACCAGCCGCCGTACGAATTTGGACTGTCGTGTCTGCATGAAGGGAGGTAAGAACGAAAACATTCCTATTATCCCTCCACTTCACAGCGAGCAAGTTATTACACTTCAAGCAGGCTCTCTCCCCCAGCCTAAGACGGGAATCTACAAGCCGCTGGGGAAAGCCCCGGCGATTAGGTCGCACGGTGCCACATGCTCCAATCTGATGATCAAACAAGTGACTAAACAGTGGCACGCTCGTGTAATAATTGTCCACGTACAAGTGGTACCCCTTTCCGAATAAGGGTGACACCAAGTTCCACACTATCTTGCCAGCGCTCCCTATGTAATCTGGACAGTTCTCCGGCTCTACGTGACTATCTTTTCCCTCATAAACCGAAAAGCTCCACGTATAGCCTGTTGCCCTGTCACAGAGCTTGTAGAGCTTGACCCCGTATCTGGCACGCTTGCTGGGAAGGAACTGTTTGAAAGACAAGCGGCCAGAAAACTTAATCAGGGACTCATCAACGCAGACAACTTGATTGGGCGTAAACAAGGCTGCAAAACATTGGTTGAAGTGGTTTATGAGGGGCCGAATTTTGTAGAGCCGATCAAATTCAGGGTCTCCACGAGGACGACAAAGTTCATTGTCACTGAAGTGCATGAACCGCAAGATCTGTTCGTATCGTGCCCTGGACATGGAGGCAGAGAACACGGGCATATGGTGGTGCGGTGAGGTGGACCAATAAGACCTCAGCGTCGGGAATTTGTGTATGCCCATGTTGAGGGAAAGGCCCAGAAAGGTCTTAAATTCGGAAACCGTAATTGGTTTCCAATCTCTGGCAAGGGAAGGCACTTGGGGATTAGCGGCGATGTGTTGACCAGCGTATATATTACTTTGGTCCACAATAGATCTATAGAGATCTTCCGTGAAAAACAGCGAATAAAAATCGGATGGCTTAAAATCAGCTGTTTCCACCTGAATACCGGGTTGGCCAGTGAATGGGGGAAGTACGGGTTCTGCAGAAGTGGTGGGCACCCAATCAGGATTGGCGAATTCTGCAGGAAGGACACTATGTGATCGACGGGCCTGCCTTTGTCTTCTTCTTGGTGGCAGCGGGACACTACTTGTGCTTGCCACCTCGCCAGCTTGAACTGCACTTATGGGACTCGCCACGTCACCAAGTGTTACTGCAGTGCTGGTTTGACTACGTCCAGGGTGTACTAGGCCGCTGGTGCTTGCCAGTTCACCAGAAGGAATAGCGGCGCTAGTACTTCTCTGCTCCATACGAGAGACCTGCGGTTCCTGCACCTCAACAACATCAGAAGATCGGGATCGGGTACGCCTGACCTTAGCAGGGACCACACCTTCGTCGCCAGAGCTATCTGTCATGGAGCCGCTGTCGTCTACTGGATCGTATTCTGAGCCTGATTCTGACAGATGAGTGACCTCCTCTTCACTATCTGACATACTCAGAAACAAATAGGCCTGTTCACTAGTGTACTTGCGATTTGCCATTTTGGGCTCTAAATTTAGTAGTACACTAGTGAGATTCACAGGAAAAAAAGCTCCTAGGCTGCTGGCGAATGAATCAAAACGCTACCAAAAAAACTGTTAGCGATCGCAGGGATCAGGCCTGACTCTGCGAACGCTGCAGTTATGTGTGCTTAGTGTTTTGGAAGTGACAGTGATCGATCGATACTGCACTTGGGTGGGCTGGGCTGGGCTGGGCGGAGGGGGAAAACGCAGGTGCTAGCAGGTATCTGGGCTGATCCCGCTAACAATGCGTTTTTTGGAACCCTAAACTGCTGGGACGCTAGTATAGATCTGATCAGATCAGATATTGATCTGTTCAGATACTATACCACTAAGGGAGGTGTATGCTTTGCGCGTGGGTGTTTGCGGTACTGGCACTAACCTGGGGCGACGCAGACCTTATTTGACCCTAACACCTAATTGATATCACCCGCCGGGCGATCAGGGGGTTAAACCGATAGTTGGGTAATAAATGGCGGGTGCCCTGACAGTATAAAAAAACAAGCTAACTAACCAGCGTCACCCGTAACAGTTATACGGTGATCACTGGTGAAAGGGTTAACTAGGGGCAATCAGGGGGTTAAAACCTTTATTAGGTAATATATGGGGGTACCTGACACTATATAAAAACCTGACGGGGAACCTAAATAACTAAATAACTAACTGGCTAACCAGCGTCACCAGTGACACTTATACTGTGATCACTGGTGAAAGAGTTAACTCTAGGGGCAATCAAGGGGTTAAAACCTTTATTTAGGTTGTAATATGGGGGTACCTGACCTATAAACCTATTTATAATCCTATATAAACCTGGCGGTTACCTAAAAAAAAAACTGGCTACCTAGCGGCACCAGTGACACTAATAGAGCGATCAAAATAAACGATCGCTTAGTGACACTGGCAAAAGGGGGTGAAAGGGTTACCTAGGGGGCAATCAAGGGGTTAAACCTTTATTGGGGGGGGGTAGGGGGCTACCTTGGACCTAAAGGGGCCTAAAACTAACTGCCCTGACAGTTATTGCAGTCACACTGACACTAAATGCAGTGATCAGTAAAATAAATGATCACTGCAATCAGTGACACTGTGACAGGGGGGGCAGGGGGTGATCTGGGGGGTGATCAGGGGGTGACAGGGGGGTGAAATGTGTGCCTATGTGTACCTGGTGTCAGTGTAGTGTTTGTGCACTTACTTGATGTCTTCTCCGCTCGGCGTCCCGGTCAGAAAGACCGACACGAGGAGCGTGACATCACTTCCCCTTGCCTGTGTTTACAATTACACAGGAAGGGGAAGGAAGCGGACGAATCCTATTGGCCAGAGCGATCGGGAGGGGGTGGCCAGAAACGACTGGCCGTTACCTCGTCCCGCATCGCTTCTGAAGCCATCCCGACCGTCCCCGCCGGCGGAGGGGGGTCCGATCGGACCCCCCAACCGCCGGAAGAATGTCACGTACAGGTACGTGATTCTGCCTGTACGTGCCATTCTGCCGACGTATATATACAGGGGGCGGTCGGGAAGTGGTTAAGATAGCCAAATGATGATGCTGCAACCCATATATTAGTGTTCTCACACGTAGAAGAAATGGTTTTTAAAATACACACACAATGTTAATAATTATGTGAAATGGGTGCGCTCTCAATCAACCTTAAAAATCGTGTAGATCTGATTAAAAATTGCTTGTGCAATGATACTATTCAAGTGATGTGTAAAACCTCCTTAAAATCTGTGCACTGAGTGTGTATACATAAATAAATAAATACATAAAACCATATGTAAATATATAAATAAGTGGATCCTTTTCCTTTTTGTGGTACCAGTGATTAAGTGATATTTGTGCGATAGTGCTGTGAATAAAAGACAGTTTAAGAATGAGGTAAAACCACGTTTACATTCCAACCCTTAAAAAATCCATGCGTTTAAAACTGAAAAAAAAGCATTAAAAAATCCATGCGTTTAAAACTGAAAAAAAAACGCATTTAATTGTGCGATTTATTTGTGGAAAAACGCATATTGGGTTATGCGATTAAATTGGGAGAAACACCATAGGTGTTTTTAGAATCCTTTAGGAGTCCATGCATCTAATTGATGTCTCCTTAGGTGTTTAATTTGCGGTTGCTTAGACAGGTGTTGTTCCTGATTAGTTAGTGCTGAGATGTTTTACTAACTAATTGCCCTTTGGTGTTGAGCACAGGTTAAAACTTGAAGGATAAAAGGTGTACACCACAAATGAGAAAGATAAGCACCATTTAGTAAATGTATATTTTTGAGCAGGTATACACATAATACTTTTACTTATCTTTAGTTGTGGTGTCCTCTTTCCTGCTGGTCACGTCCTTACTATCTCTTCCGTGTTTGCATGAGGATAGAAGACAGATAAAAAACCATTGCGCAATATAGTTATACTTTGAATGGTGTGCATGTGTTGTGGCTGAAGCCCATCTACTTACACAGCACCCTACGAACGAAGCGCGGTGGTTAGAAATATGTCAGGCACTGTTTGGGCTCCCTGCCCTGCTTGTCTCAGTAGTGTTGCTTAGCTCCTCCTCCCGACGCGTTGCGACACGCCCACGTGTGCATGTGTTGTGGCTGAAGCCCATCTACTTACACAGCACCCTACGAACGAAGCGCGGTGGTTAGAAATATGTCAGGCACTGTTTGGGCTCCCTGCCCTGCTTGTCTCAGTAGTGTTGCTTAGCTCCTCCTCCCGACGCGTTGCGACACGCCCACGTGTCTTTATCAAGGGATTCCTTGATAAAGACACGTGGGCGTGTCGCAACGCGTCGGGAGGAGGAGCTAAGCAACACTACTGAGACAAGCAGGGCAGGGAGCCCAAACAGTGCCTGACATATTTCTAACCACCGCGCTTCGTTCGTAGGGTGCTGTGTAAGTAGATGGGCTTCAGCCACAACACATGCACACCATTCAAAGTATAACTATATTGCGCAATGGTTTTTTATCTGTCTTCTATCCTCATGCAAACACGGAAGAGATAGTAAGGACGTGACCAGCAGGAAAGAGGACACCACAACTAAAGATAAGTAAAAGTATTATGTGTATACCTGCTCAAAAATATACATTTACTAAATGGTGCTTATCTTTCTCATTTGTGGTGTACACCTTTTATCCTTCAAGTTTTAACCTGTGCTCAACACCAAAGGGCAATTAGTTAGTAAAACATCTCAGCACTAACTAATCAGGAACAACACCTGTCTAAGCAACCGCAAATTAAACACCTAAGGAGACATCAATTAGATGCATGGACTCCTAAAGGATTCTAAAAACACCTATGGTGTTTCTCCCAATTTAATCGCATAACCCAATATGCGTTTTTCCACAAATAAATCGCACAATTAAATGCGTTTTTTTTTTTTCAGTTTTAAACGCATGGATTTTTTAATGCGTTTTTTTTCAGTTTTAAACGCATGGATTTTTTAAGGGTTGGAATGTAAACGTGGTTTTACCTCATTCTTAAACTGTCTTTTATTCACAGCACTATCGCACAAATATCACTTAATCACTGGTACCACAAAAAGGAAAAGGATCCACTTATTTATATATTTACATATGGTTTTATGTATTTATTTATTTATGTATACACACTCAGTGCACGGATTTTAAGGAGGTTTTACACATCACTTGAATAGTATCATTGCACAAGCAATTTTTAATCAGATCTACACGATTTTTAAGGTTGATTGAGAGCGCACCCATTTCACATAATTATTAACATTGTGTGTGTATTTTAAAAAGCAACAGATAAAGGAAAGCAAAGAGATCGGTCTTGTCCAGCACACCTTAGCAGACTTTTTTTTTATAATTACAGTACTGTAATAACTCATTGACCTACGGACTTCACAGAGTCCTGGGACCTACCGAGGTCCTCATTAACGACTGTTCACCCCCGAACAGACGGCTGCGCAGACTTATAAAGAGGACTACACAGAATCCTCACTGTTCACGCTGAACAGCTGCTTCCTAAAGCAGTTTTTTTTTTAAAGGACTTACTCAGAGCCCTTTTGCTATTACACAGAATAGCAAGCCCATTCAGCCCTCCCAGGGCTGCGGGTGCTGTTATCTCAACAGCTTGACTTTTTTCAAAGTCTAAAAACTATTTCTACATAAATCAAAGGTCCCGTTAAAGGAACGATTTCTAAATAGAGGTCGCGGTGAGAGAAGATATATTTCTACTCACCAGACAGACATATCATAATCGATCTCGGACCGAGCCCCCAGCTAAAAGGAAATAAATCAAGATTAAGGGTTACTCTCTCTGCCTTGGTATGCTGTGCAATTCCGAAACCAGGCCTGTGAGATTTGCCCTTAGAGATAAAGAAACATACAGACAGGTTCTCTCCAAGCAAATCTAAATCTTTATTCTTGGGTGTGAATATAAGAGGGGCTTTCAGAAAGTACCGCCCTTTAACAAATTATCCAATCATATACAGAGACACATAAGTACAGTCTGACGCCCACAGTGAAACTAATTATTTCTAAAATATCACGTGCTTTACAAGAAATGAAACTCAACAGAAGATTACAGTATTATGGAAAAACGAAACTAGATTAGCAAGACTTGAGCATATCTGGCAAAATGGATGTTAGAGACTAGGGATGGGCCCGGTGCTCGATGCGAACCCATGTTCGCATCGAGCACCGGGCGCTCGCTCGATCGGCAAGCCCAGAACTATTTGGGCCGTTCGCATCACATTCGTGTGATGCGAGCGGCCCCGCAATGCATTGCGGCTGGCGCGGCCGGCGCAGTGCATTGCTGGCTGATGATTGGCCAAGCATGCACTGTGACCCCGCATGCTTGGCCAATCACAGCGCCGGAAACTCGAAGAGCCATAATTGGCTACAGGCAGGACGCCTGTAGCCAATTACAGCTCAGGGGCTTTAGTACATGCCCCCTCTTATAAAAGGCCGCCACGCCGTCTGCGCCGGTCACATGCTGTTCCGGCGTAGATAGAGCAGGATCGTTCTGTGTCACTCTGCTGGATTTAGTTAGTTAGAGAGATTTACTTAGAGAGATTGAGTTAGATAGATTCATTTAGAAAGATTGATTTAGAAAGAGGGGCTTGTAGTGTGTTCGTGGCAGGCAGGCACTGGCAGCAAACAGAGCTCCTGTATTTTGTTCCCAGAAGCACCTATAGGACTTGTAGTGTGTTCGTGGCAGGCAGGCAGAGCTCCTATATTTTGTTCCCAGAAGCACCTATAGGACTTGTAGTGTGTTCGTGGCAGGCAGGCAGAGCTCCTATATTTTGTTCCCAGAAGCACCTATAGGACTTGTAGTGTGTTCGTGGCAGGCAGGCAGAGCTCCTATATTTTGTTCCCAGAAGCACCTATAGGACTTGTAGTGTGTTCGTGGCAGGCAGGCAGAGCTCCTATATTTTGTTCCCAGAAGCACCTATAGGACTTGTAGTGTGTTCGTGGCAGGCAGGCAGGCAGAGCTCCTATATTTTGTTCCCAGAAGCACCTATAGGACTTGAAGTGTGTTAGTCCCATCACACAGACCTATATTTTCTTCCCAGAAGCACCTATAGGACTTGAAGTGTGTTAGTCCCATCACACAGAGATCATATATTTTGTTCCCAGAAGCACCTATAGGACTTGAAGTGTGTTAGTCCCATCACACAGACCTATATTTTCTTCCCAGAAGCACCTATAGGACTTGAAGTGTGTTAGTCCCATCACACAGACCTACATTTTCTTCCCAGAAGCACCTATAGGACTTGAAGTGTGTTAGTCCCATCACACAGAGATCATATATTTTGTTCCCAGAGGCACCTATAGGACTTGAAGTGTGTTAGTCCCATCACACAGACCTATATTTTCTTCCCAGAAGCACCTATAGGACTTAAAGTGTGTTAGTCCCATCACACAGAGATCATATATTTTGTTCCCAGAAGCACCTATAGGACTTGAAGTGTGTTAGTCCCATCACACAGACCTACATTTTCTTCCCAGAAGCACCTATAGGACTTGAAGTGTGTTAGTCCCACCACACAGAGATCATATATTTTGTTCCCAGAGGCACCTATAGGACTTGAAGTGTGTTAGTCCCATCACACAGACCTATATTTTCTTCCCAGAAGCACCTATAGGACTTGAAGTGTGTTAGTCCCATCACACAGAGATCATATATTTTGTTCCCAGAGGCACCTATAGGACTTGAAGTGTGTTAGTCCCATCACACAGACCTATATTTTCTTCCCAGAAGCACCTATAGGACTTGAAGTGTGTTAGTCCCATCACACAGAGATCATATATTTTGTTCCCAGAAGCACCTATAGGACTTGAAGTGTGTTAGTCCCATCACACAGACCTACATTTTCTTCCCAGAAGCACCTATAGGACTTGAAGTGTGTTAGTCCCATCACACAGAGATCATATATTTTGTTCCCAGAAGCACCTATAGGACTTGAAGTGTGTTAGTCCCATCACACAGACCTATATTTTCTTCCCAGAAGCACCTATAGGACTTGAAGTGTGTTAGTCCCATCACACAGACCTACATTTTCTTCCCAGAAGCACCTATAGGACTTGAAGTGTGTTAGTCCCATCACACAGAGATCATATATTTTGTTCCCAGAGGCACCTATAGGACTTGAAGTATGTTAGTCCCATCATACAGAGATCCTATATTTTCTTCCCAGAAGCACCTATAGGACTTGAAGTGTGTTAGTCCCATCACACAGACCTATATTTTGTTCCCAGAAGCACCTATAGGACTTGAAGTGTGTTAGTCCCATCACACAGAGATCCTCTATTTTCTTTGCAGAAGCACCCATAGGACTTCTAGTGTGTTAGTGGCATCACACAGAGCTCCTATATTTTCTTCTCAGCAGCACCCACAGGACTTCTAGTGTGTTAGTGGCATCACACAGAGCTCCTCTATTTTCTTTGCAGAAGCACCCATAGGACTTCTAGTGTGTTAGTGGCATCACACAGAGCTCCTATATTTTCTTCTCAGCAGCACCCACAGGACTTCTAGTGTGTTAGTGGCAGCACACAGAGCTCCTCTATTTTCTTTGCAGAAGCACCCATAGGACTTCTAGTGTGTTAGTGGCATCACACAGAGCTCCTATATTGTCTTCTCAGCAGCACCCACAGGACTTCTAGTGTGTTAGTGGCATCACACAGAGCTCCTCTATTTTCTTTGCAGAAGCACCCATAGGACTTCTAGTGTGTTAGTGGCATCACACAGAGCTCCTCTATTTTCTTTGCAGAAGCACCCATAGGACTTCTAGTGTGTTAGTGGCATCACACAGAGCTCCTATATTTTCTTCTCAGCAGCACCCACAGGACTTCTAGTGTGTTAGTGGCATCACACAGAGCTCCTCTATTTTCTTTGCAGAAGCACCCATAGGACTTCTAGTGTGTTAGTGGCATCACACAGAGCTCCTATATTTTCTTCTCAGCAGCACCCACAGGACTTCTAGTGTGTTAGTGGCATCACACAGAGCTCCTCTATTTTCTTTGCAGAAGCACCCATAGGACTTCTAGTGTGTTAGTGGCATCACACAGAGCTTCTATATTGTCTTCTCAGCAGCACCCACAGGACTTCTAGTGTGTTAGTGGCATCACACAGAGCTCCTCTATTTTCTTTGCAGAAGCACCCATAGGACTTCTAGTGTGTTAGTGGCATCACACAGAGCTCCTCTATTTTCTTTGCAGAAGCACCCATAGGACTTCTAGTGTGTTAGTGGCATCACACAGAGCTCCTCTATTTTCTTTGCAGAAGCACCCATAGGACTTCTAGTGTGTTAGTGGCATCACACAGAGCTCCTATATTTTCTTCTCAGCAGCACCCACAGGACTTCTAGTGTGTTAGTGGCATCACACAGAGCTCCTCTATTTTCTTTGCAGAAGCACCCATAGGACTTCTAGTGTGTTAGTGGCATCACACAGAGCTCCTATATTGTCTTCTCAGCAGCACCCACAGGACTTCTAGTGTGTTAGTGGCATCACACAGAGCTCCTCTATTTTCTTTGCAGAAGCACCCATAGGACTTCTAGTGTGTTAGTGGCATCACACAGAGCTCCTATATTTTCTTCTCAGCAGCACCCACAGGACTACCGACTACAATGGCTGGAAGACCGCCAAGGGGAGGCAGAGCGTGCAGAGCCAAGAACACAGGGCAGGCAGGCTCTGTTTCTAGTGGACGTGGACGTGGCCGTGGCCGTGGACGTGGTCGTGCATCGTCATCAGCACGTGGCCATGGGACACACGCGTCTTTGTTTTCGGCAGCTGGACATGTGGAGCCGCATCATGCTGAAGGCTTGGTTGAATGGATGACCAAGCCCTCCTCATCCTCCTCATCCTCTCTCACCCAGGCTCAGGGTACTGGCAGAGCAGCTGCCAACGCGTACTCAATGGCATCATCAGCCACCCCTTCCCTAGACCCACCATGTCCTCCTGAGGAGTCCCCCGAACTCTTTGAGCACAGTGTTGGGCACATGCTCCAGGAGGATGCCCAACGATTCGAAGGCTCGGATGATGATACCCAGCTTGAGGAATCTGGCAGTACTGTTCCACCAGCTGCAGCTTACTGCCAGGTTTGCTCTAGTGGTGAAGAGGGAGGGGATGATGAGGTCACTGACTCCACGTGGGTGCCTGAAGGGAGAGAGGATGAGGAGGAGGACGAGGAGGAGGAGGATGCGGCGTCACATGTCCAACGAGGCAGGATGCCCCCTGGAGGCCAGGTAGAGGCCAGCACAGCAACTGTACAACACCGCAGAGCTCCGCCTGTGCAGGGCGCTGCCTCTGCACGTTATCAGAAAAGTTCTTTGGTGTGGGCCTTTTTTGAGACGAGTGCATCAGATCGCACCACTGCTATTTGCAATATTTGTCTCAAGCGAATCTCGCGTGGCCAAAACATCAGCCGCTTGGGCACCACAAGCATGACCAGACATATGTCGACCTGCCATGCAGCTCGTTGGCAGGCACACATAAAAGACCCACACCAAAGAACTAAGCGGACCTCTCCTTGCTCCTCATCAGCTGGGATCTCCATCCCCACTACACCTTCAGTCCTCTCTGAAAGCTGCTCTGAGAGGACTGAAGGTGTAGAATTAGGTGTGTCACAACCAAGTACTTGCAGTACACCGACGTCCGATTGCAGCAGGCAAATTTCCCTGCCCCAGCTGCTGGACCGTAGAAAGAAGTACACTCCCAGCCATCCACATGCCCAGCGGTTGAATGCTAGCTTGGCTAAATTGCTAGCACTTCAACTGCTGCCTTTTCAGTTGGTAGACTCGGCCCCCTTCCGTGAGTTTGTTCAATGTGCGGTTCCTCAGTGGCAGGTTCCCAAACGCCACTTTTTCTCATGGAAGGCGATTCCGTCTCTCTACCGGCATGTGGAAGGCAATGTCCATGCCTCGCTGGACAGGGCGGTCAGCGGTAAGGTGCATATTACCGCTGACTCATGGTCCAGCAGGCATGGACAGGGACGGTACCTTTCTTTCACGGCCCATTGGGTCACTCTATTGGCAGCTGGGAGGGATGCAGGACAAGGTGCAGTAGTGTTGGAGGTTGTTCCGTGAAAGATCGGTGGAAATCGGAGGAAAAGAGAAGATATCTCTATCTCCACATTCTACATACAGGAGCATTTTCAAGATGAATTAGCAAAGTCTGTTTCAATGTGTCAGTCAATATCCTATCGTCTATAGGATGTGTGTAGAAGAGAATTGTATGTTTTGTTCCAAGGCAGCATTCTCATACCATTATTAAGAATCAGTTTCTCATCCAAAATACTTGCAAGGTTGTTTATTCTCATCAAAGTCAAGACATCATGGTTACAGCTTCAGAGATCAGGTCATCTTAGTAAAATATGGATGGTTAGGCCTCAGAAGGAGGAAGGGACATCTGATGCTATATTCTCCGAGTGTCGAGTTCCTTCACACTCTACACCTTCTCTTCCTCATCCATCTTGCTTCCAGCACCTCCCCCTTTTCCTACCTAGCTTCATTCTCCATACCAAACTTATACTGTCTCATACTGTATTGTCAGCATTTCTCTGGTGACACCCCTAATTTGCATATATACCCAACATGGTTTCAGTCTAAGGATAGATAGCATAGCTCCACCCATAGGCCTGTTTCCTGACGTAGTTATGTTGGAAATAGAATTAACCTTTAAAGTAAAACCATATCTTGTCTATACCATTTGTCGTATATGTCCTATGACCTTCAAAACCTACCCCAAGTATTATATATATTTTTGTGTGTTTATCAGAAACCTATATCACTTAAAATATAATGAATTTACACTTTTAACATTTCCCCCTCAATGCACTATGATCAACAAATAATAAGTGCATTCATCTTAAATGATAAAATGTCTCTGATCCACTTTTTCAATACAAACAATACAATAAACATTAACATAATAAACATTAATACAATAAACATTAATACAATATACATTTTAGTATGTCAGATATTGTACATAAACATTTTTATAAGTTTTGGAAAATGTTTAACTATTTCATTCCATTGAGAAAATATAAATTATTATATTTATTAATTTTGAATTAATTTTCCATCTAAATCATGTAATATTAAAGATTTTTCTTCCTTCAATTTTATAAATGTATTTAACTTCTTGTGAAACTCTCATTACTTTAACCATATCACTTAACTATTTTGATATAAAGAAGAAATAAATATCTTTGAAATATCATATTATATTACTTTGTAATATAAATTATTAATTAATAAATAATTTCTTCCATTCCTGGAAATTTCAATAATTAAATAATTTCTACAATATAAGTTTTTATACATTAACCTTGACACTGAACAATTATAAACATAAATAATCTACTAGACAAGTAGATACATAAAAAAAACAAAAAATGTTCCCATTATTGAATTTTCATATATTCTATCATCTTTTTATTTATTTTCCTATTTATTTATCTATCCATGACCAGCAAGTAACTCTTTCCTTTTTTTTTTTCCTCAACATTCCATATTATTTTAATTTCAACAATAACTCTGTTTAGACATATTAAATCCTTTTGTTCATATACTCTAATTATACCTTTTTGTCTTTCCTATTATCTTATCACTATCATCATTATTCAGATAATTCATAAAAAAAATTCTTATAGGAGACTCACATCCCAACTCCCCCTCACATAATGATCAATCGATCAATATGTCGCTATTGATGCAAGTCTATATAAATAAATCATTAAAGTTTACACCAAAAATGATAGTCCTTGATATCATAATCAAAAAATAATAATTTTTGAAAAAACAAGAAGTAGTGACTAATAGAAATTTAGTTGTACTTGCTATATTGTCATGGAAGAATTAAAAATAAAAATAAAAAATAAAATAAAAAAATTGTTTTCTTAAATAATTTTCATTATTCAATTTAAATTTATTTTAGACTGATAATCCTTTCTATGTTTACCCATTTTATTCTTATGTTTGTCAATATTTAAATTTTTACTAAATATTATTTTAATATTTACCAAATATTATTTTAATTTTTACTAAATATTATTTTAATTTTTACTAAATATTATTTTAATTTTTGTAAATATTTTGAAACAAAATAATCCCAATGTACTTTAAAAATTACACAATAATCTTCCCAATTGATATCCCAGTTGACATCTGTTGATATCCCTGGTACCTTCAGATCTATAATATTTAATCATAATTTAGCTACTTGAATAAATTATTAAATATACTCATTAAAAATAGAAATCTCATTCAAGACATCATTTCTATTTAAATTTAGCAAAGGCCTAGTCATGTTTTGTGAACAAACTTCTGAAATTCCTGTACATGTTTGCAAAGTTTGCAACCACACTTCTTTCTATACAACAGATTATATAAATAACTAAGTATGCCAATCTCAAAAGATATCCTGTCATTAACTTAATAAAAGTTAATAAACCCTATGTTTAGAAAATAATAAAGTTTTTAAACTTAAACTATAACAGGTAAATAAGTCATCCAATATTTACCTTATTATTGAATCATCTTACCCTATTTAGACTTTATAATACTATTTATACATTCTGCAATACCTGAGTACTTAAAATGATAAAAAAAACAAAAACTTTACTAAACCTAAAATTGCATACCTTCACTACCTGTCTTATAAAATTTTAAATTATTATCTGATTCCATGGTTTGAAAATCCAACCCCAATGGAATATGACATAAGCTCACAATAACTTAGCCTTATTAAAAATATAATTTTTCTAGAATTGCCTCAATTAATTTATCAAAAAGAAACATTATCTAAAAAAACGACATCCTTATATCCTCTTTTTTAGCAGGTGAAAAAACTAATATAATCAATCTGTATAGATTTAGTATCAGGTTACTCCTTTCCTTTTGGATAATTCTATAAACAAATAAAACAATATTCAGAAGTTTGATGACAAACTGTTCTAAAATTAGTAACTCAAAATTATTTTCCTTAGCTAAACAAAAAATCTATCAATCAGTCTGTCAGTCAGGTACCTGAATATGCAAAAATATATTCATGTAAAAATAACTCTATCCATATTTTTGGAATCAATTCTTTTTACAATCAGTCTGTACTGACTCTAAGACAAACTTACATAGTCCCCCTTTTATAACTAATTAAAATCTCATAAAATAATAATCTTTCCAGATTATTGTATTTTACTTTACACTGATAATGTATTTAATTTTGTAAAAGATCATCAATTTAGGTTGGGCTATCCTAAATATCTTCTTATTTCTGAAAGAAATTCGATCATGTTGAAACTTCTTTTCAAAACCAAAACATTCCTCACATACAATGTGATTGAATGAACCACACATGCTCTGTCAAGCTGACTGCTAAACCAACACATGGCAGTCTTAAATTCAGCTTTCAATGCGTCCACTAAAAGTTGAAAAGTGACTTTCATGATTAATTTACACAACTGTGGCTCTGTCACACTGCATCAATTTAATCATTATATATTTATATATGACTATAACTGATCTTTTTAACATTCAATTGCCAATACACAAAACTGTGTATATTGACACCTGTTGTTGTTCTTGTAATGACACCTTACGATATACAATGTTTATTTAAAACAACTGGTGGCTCTAATCTATAGCATTGGACAAATGCACTCCTAGAATTTATTTATAAATTTTAAAAGGAATAGTCTCCTCATCCACATACACTTAAGTATAAAAATGACTGAGAGATCTCTTTATATTTATCAAAAATACTAAATTAATAAGGGTTTTCTTTAGATCTTCAAATTATTGTATACAAGTTATCTTTTGTTATTTAAAAAATATTTGTCCTACAGTAAGCCTATATAATTCATTAAATTTTACCCAGAAACTTTGCAAAAATTTCAATGAATTCTCAAAAAGTTATTAAGGCCCACAAAATCTTATTTTTAAAAACAATTACTTTTATAAGTAATAATTCTTTTTAAATATATATATTTTTCATCCATGAATCCCTCTTTCAAGTATCTGAAAGATAAAACACAAACATTTATTGTGCTTTGATTCACAAAAATGTAATTTCTTGACCATTTTGTGTAACTTGATCTACTTTTTACTGTTGGTAAAAATACACTTCTCACATGACACATACTGTTCAGAGAATGATCTGTTGAACTGTCAATCTCTGCTGCCATGCTTTGTACCTCATTGACTGTACAATTTGCTACCAATCTGGTTTCTCGTTTTTTTTTAAATATTTAACTTTTTTACCACTTTTTAAACATATTTTGTTTGTACATCTGCCAAAAATAATGTACATTACATTTATATGACTTTCCTGATTATAATAATGACAAAAAATTGTTTAGAAGACAATCTCGTGAAACTCACAATTTGAGTCCTGCCCAAAAACTTGTGATTGGCCATTTCCCCGAGAAAACTCTTCCCCAACCAAAATCATTACTTTTATCAGAAATACTTATTTTACAAAAACTTAACAATAGTTTTTTTTTTTACAAATTTTTTTTTTTTTAGATTGAACAAATCTTTCATATTTTAATATTTTTTCTGGCTATACCTTAAGTAAATTAGTACAATTTACTACTTTTAATTTAATAACCAAATCCAAGTTTGCAATATTTTGTAAACATTGCTCAATCCTTTAACTCAA
Organism: Lithobates sylvaticus; assembly: GCA_028564925.1. Taxonomy (NCBI): domain Eukaryota; kingdom Metazoa; phylum Chordata; class Amphibia; order Anura; family Ranidae; genus Lithobates; species Lithobates sylvaticus. Next base: position 125,396,125 of record CM053035.1, on the reverse strand, counting down.
TATTCCCTGTAGGATTAATAATCTGTAGGATTTTTAAAACACTAAACATCATGTTTTCCATTATCTCAATTTCATACAGTTCTTTCCACAATCTTAATCGATAGTTTTTCTCTAAAACTTTGTTCTGCCCCTTTGTATGTGTTTTAGAATAACCACATGTAATAACACACATTTTCTGTTGTTCAGGGCTAAAATATTCATAGACATTTACATGCTGCATTAAACTTAGTTTCCTTGTTAATAGTACTTCTTTACTCTCTGGCATTATTTAATTACCTTACTTCTGCATGTATTCTGTATATATATGAAATTTATACATTTCCTGATCTTACTAAAACTTACTTCTGAGCCTAGAGATGTTTAACCATTCCCATATTAATTTTCTTGATTAAACAAACACACTCACCCCTTGTAAATATGATAGTTCTGTATGCACTTAAAAAAAAACAAGAGATTAATAATGTCCGTAAACGTTGCCTGATGTTCGTTTGTCTTCTTTCATAGTTGCTTTTCTTTCGCTGTTGCTTTTTCTTAAAATGTCCTTTTCTTTGTTCTTCCAAGCATCATTTTCTTGTAGCTTTTTTTGCCTCGTTTCTTGAATTGTGTCTTTGTTGTGTGCTGTAATGCGTTTTTGCCTGTTAGATCGATTCTTAGCCTGTGTATATGGAGTTTCCAACTTCAAGCGTCAAAAATACGACTTTTCATATCAGCTCACCCAATAGTGTACATCTATATATGGCAGCTTTTTCAAATAACTTGAATTCTTCGTTCCTGTTTCAACACTTTTTTCTTCTTGGGCAACAACCCAATATTCATAGGAACTAACCTTGGTAGATATCTTGTCATACCTTACCGTTAGGTTTACAAAGTCAATGGATTTTCCGAAAATAGCTTGAAGTGTCCCATCCATCTGGCCTTGTCAATCAACTTCGTAGGCTGTAGCTTTTTTTTTTTTTTCTTAGGTGAGAAAACAAACAAAAAAACTCACGCTTTGACTTCTGCTCACATCTGACGAAAATGTCCTTCTTCTAGGTTCTTAGATCTTTTTTTTCCGTGACTTGACATTCATTATGTTCATCTTCCCTCCTTTTGTCAAGGAGTGGGGAAAAAATTTGACCATTCAGCCTGGCTCGACATTGAAAGATCGGTGGAAATCGGAGGAAAAGAGAAGATATCTCTATCTCCACATTCTACATACAGGAGCATTTTCAAGATGAATTAGCAAAGTCTGTTTCAATGTGTCAGTCAATATCCTATCGTCTATAGGATGTGTGTAGAAGAGAATTGTATGTTTTGTTCCAAGGCAGCATTCTCATACCATTATTAAGAATCAGTTTCTCATCCAAAATACTTGCAAGGTTGTTTATTCTCATCAAAGTCAAGACATCATGGTTACAGCTTCAGAGATCAGGTCATCTTAGTAAAATATGGATGGTTAGGCCTCAGAAGGAGGAAGGGACATCTGATGCTATATTCTCCGAGTGTCGAGTTCCTTCACACTCTACACCTTCTCTTCCTCATCCATCTTGCTTCCAGCACCTCCCCCTTTTCCTACCTAGCTTCATTCTCCATACCAAACTTATACTGTCTCATACTGTATTGTCAGCATTTCTCTGGTGACACCCCTAATTTGCATATATACCCAACATGGTTTCAGTCTAAGGATAGATAGCATAGCTCCACCCATAGGCCTGTTTCCTGACGTAGTTATGTTGGAAATAGAATTAACCTTTAAAGTAAAACCATATCTTGTCTATACCATTTGTCGTATATGTCCTATGACCTTCAAAACCTACCCCAAGTATTATATATATTTTTGTGTGTTTATCAGAAACCTATATCACTTAAAATATAATGAATTTACACTTTTAACATTCCGCCACCACGCCTCCAAAACGCTACTACTGCTACTGGTTGTGACACACCTCTCTCCTCCACCCCCTCCTCTTCTTCTTCCTCCAGTGCTCTGTCCTTGGAACCAGCGGTGCTCCGTAGGCGTACAAGGGGCTACGCAAGTACGCAGGCAAAAAGATGCCATGCCGTGCTTGCGCTGGTGTGTTTGGGGGACAGGAGCCACACTGGGCCAGAGGTTCTGGCAGCTCTGCAGGGGCAGGCCGAGAGGTGGTTGACGCCACGTCAGCTTAAGCCAGGAATGGTCGTTTCTGACAATGGCACCAACCTCCTCTCCGCCCTGCGACAGGGGCAGCTCACCCATGTGCCCTGCATGGCTCACGTCCTCAACCTGGTGGTGCAGCGGTTCTTGGGCAGGTTCCCAGGCTTACAGGATGTCCTGAGGCAGGCCAGGAAAGTCTGTGTGCATTTCCGCCGATCTTATAATGCCAGTGCTCGGCTGACTGAGCTGCAAAAGGAGCTGAACCTGCCCAAGAACCGCCTAATATGTGACATGCCCACCAGGTGGAACTCAACGTTGGCCATGCTGCAGCGACTGCACACGCAGCAGAGGGCCATCAATGAGTACCTTTGCGACTACGGCACCAGGACAGGGTCAGGGGAGCTTGTTTTTTTTCCCCACGTCAGTGGAGCATGATCAGGGATGCATGCACTGTCCTCTCACCATTTGAGGAGGCCACGAGGATGGTGAGCAGTGACAGTGCATGCATCAGTGACACTGTCCCTCTTGTCCACCTGTTGGAGCATACGCTGCGTGGGATAATGGACAGGGCACTTGAGGCAGAACAGAGGCAGGAAGAGGAGGACTTCCTTGCCTCTCAAGGCCCCCTTTATCCGGACAGTGTTCCTTCTGTCCCACCCATCACACAGGAAGAGGATGAGGATGAGGAGGAGGAGGAGGAGGAGGAGGATTGTGTGAGCATGGAGGTGGAGCCTGGCACTCAGCATCAGCAGCAGCAGTCTTTTAGGGATGATGTACAGTCCCAACAAACCAGTGGACTTGTACGTGGCTGGGAGGAGGTGGCTGGCGATCATGTCATCCTCAGTGACCCAGAAGACTCCGGACCGAATGCCTCAGCTAACCTACGCTGCATGGCCTCCCTGATCCTGCAAAGCCTGCGGAAGGATCCTCGTGTTCTTCGGATCAAGGAGAGGGACCATTACTGGCTGGCCACTCTCCTTGATCCGCGGTACAAGGGTAAGGTTGCGGACCTTATCTTGCCGTCGCAGAGGGAGCAGAGGATGAGACATCTCAGGGAGGCCTTGCAGAAAGGTCTGTGCAACGCGTTCCCAGAAACTGGGAGGTTACAAACTCCTGGTCCTGGGCGACGAGTTGCTGAGGCTTCGGTCAGTAGCAGAAGGAGCGGTGGGGAAGGTGGACGTCTGACCGATGCGTTCAGACAATTTTTTAGTCCGCAGCCCCAAGGTATGATCGGTTCCAGCAACCATCGCCAGCGTCTGATATACATGGTGCAGGAATACCTTGGGGCAAGGTCAGACTTGGACACCTTTCCCACCGAAAATCCTCTGGCTTACTGGGTCCTGAGGATGGATCACTGGCCAGAGCTTGCACAGTATGCAATTGAGCTACTGGCCTGTCCTGCCTCCAGCGTTCTTTCCGAACGCACATTCAGTGCTGCTGGAGGATTTGTCACCGATCATAGGGTGCGCCTGTCCACCGCCTCGGTTGATCGACTGACCTTCATCAAAATGAATCAGTCTTGGATCACCACCAGCTACCAGGCACCTGAGGCGGATATAACCGAATAATTTTTAATGTCACATCCCTTCAAGACTGCCTATGCTGATGCTGAGTGACTGTCCTCTTATGTTCACTGACTATCCTCTTCCTCCTCCTCAATGATCCATGCCACCACACCAGTGCCTAAGGCACAATTTTTCAGCCCCTGTTTAACAGGGGCGTGTACATACAATTTTTATAAAAAAATGCTTCGCAACACGTGTGACTGCTGTGCTCCAAGTACAGTATCTGTGAGGGGTTGCAGTGTTGTGGCACCAGCACCAGTGCCTAAGGCACAATTTTTCAGCCCCTGTTTAACAGGGGCGGGTAATTACAAATCTTGATCTAATAGTTCACAGCAGGGCCCATTCCTGCGCCCACCAAGAGTAACTATGAGGGCCTATAGTCTTGTGGCAACACCGTCCACCACCACCGCCAAAGGCCCAATTTTTCTGCCCTGTTCATCAGGTGCTTGCAATTACAAATCTTGATCTAATAACTCACAGCAGGGCCCATTCCTGCGCCCACCAAGAGTAACTATGAGGGCCTACAGTCTTGTGGCAACACCGTCCACCACCACCGCCAAAGGCCCAATTTTTCTGCCCTGTTCATCAGGTGCTTGCAATTACAAATCTTGATCTAATAACTCACAGCAGGGCCCATTCCTGCGCCCACCAAGAGTAACTGTGAGAGCTTACAGTCTTGTGGCAACACCGTCCACCACCACCGCCAAAGGCCCAAATTTTCTGCCCTGTTCATCAGGTGCTTGCAATTACAAATCTTGATCTAATAACTCACAGCAGGGCCCATTCCTGCGCCCACCAAGAGTAACTGTGAGAGCTTACAGTCTTGTGGCAACACCGTCCACCACCACCACCACCACCCCCAATTTTTCTGCCCTGTTCAACAGGTGCATGCAATTACAAATCTTGATCTATTAACTCACAGCAGGGCCCATTCCTGTGCCCACCAGTCTTTTGGCTACACCAACATCTAATAGGGCAAATTTCTGCAGAGTATATACGCCAGGCCCCTACTTTCAAACATCCAACTTACAAACGACTCCTACTTGCAAATGGAAAGAGAAAACAGGAAGTGAGAGGAAATCTACCCCTAGGAAGGGAAATTCTATCCTGTTAGATTTAATTTGGGAAAAAGGTATCTCCTCTCTACTGATACTTTATCACCAATCCTTGTTTCAATTAAAACCCCACTTTTTCCAAAAACATTTGTCATTGGGACGGAAAGTGAGGTGACATGTTCTGAACAGATGTGCAAAGACAGCAAATGTTACAGGGGTGATAACCCCTCCCTATGTTCTCCAAAAAGCTTAAAAATAGATTTTTTGGGGATGGAGCTACACTTCATAATGTACCTGTTCAGATTCTACTTAAGAACAAACCTAAAGCCGCAAGTGGTTTTAAATGGCTTCTTTTTTTCCTTTACAAATGTCATTTTGTGCAAGGACAGTTCTAAACACGGGAAACACATGCCACTTCACAGGCATACTTTAGACACCCCCCAGGGACCATATTTAAAGGAAAATTTCACTTTTTTTTGTTTCACTTTATGCATCATTAAAATGACTGCTCCCGAAAAAACGTTAGTTTTTAAAAGTTCTTTTTGCATTGATATATGTCCCCTGGGGCAGGACCCGGGTCCCCAAACCTGTTTTATGACATTAACATGCATATTGGCCGTTGTAATTAGCACTTTTGATTTCGAACGTTCGCGTCCATTATAACGTATAGGGTTCGAAAATTCGCGCGAACTTTCGGTCCGTTCGAAGGTTCTGGTGCGAACCGAACCCGGGGGTGTTCGACTCATCCCTATTAGAGACACACAAAATGGAAACTGACTATAATACAAAGAAGTAGTTAAACTAAATATCCCTTCAGTATGGATTTTGAGGGGGACCCCACACCATTTTTTTTTTTGGCCGGGGTTGCCCTTAAAATCAATCCCAGACCTCAAGGGTCTGGTATGGATTTTGAGGGGGACCCCACACAATTTTTTATTTATTTTTTGGCCGGAGTTCCCCTTAAAATCCATAGCAGACCTGAAGGGCTGGTAATTGAATTTGGGGGGACCCCCACTCTTTATTTTTTTATTTTTTATTTTTATCAATGACTTTTTTTATCAATGACTTTCAATGAATGACTGTTCTCTGTGTTACGGGATCCGTCAATTCATTAGCTGCGAGAGATTTTAAATAGCTTTTTTCCTGCAAAAATTACACTTTGTGCAGGGACAGATCTAAGCACAGGAAACATGCGCCCCTGCACAGGCATACTATAGACCCCCCCAGATGTGATACTGCAATGTTGTACTAACAGCACGCACACACTAATCCCCAGAAGTACAGCACATAATGTCAGCAGTCAGCACACTGACACGCCGGAACACAATATACGAGGCCGCAGGCGCGGCGTCCTTATATAGTGTGGGGCGTGTACTAAACCCCCTGAGCTATAATTAGCCACAGGCATCCTGCCTGTGGCCAATTATTGCTCTCCTCGCCGCTGGCTCTATGATTGGCCAAGCATGTGGGTCACAGTGCATGCTTGGCCAATCATCAGCCAGCAATGCACTGCGACTGGCGCAGTGCATTGCGGGCCGCTCGCATCACACGAATTTGATGCCAACAGCCCAAATAGTTCTGGGCTCGCCGAGCGGGCGAATGCCCGATGTTCGATTCGAACATGGGTTTGAATCGAACACCGGGCCCATCCCTAATACTCGGTAAAGTCTCTACCACAGACTTGTAGATTACGCTTTAGCGTCACTGAGGTATTAGATGAACTTTAAGCACTGTCATACGGTACTAGTTTCTTTCAGCCGATCCAGTGATACCATATGAGGGATGATCCAGGTTGCGTCCTTCAACTAAGCCTTCAGGCTCCTTTAGAGAAGCCAGCCTTGCACATGACCTTCTCCTGAAGAGTTCCTTCCCTGGGGTTCCTCAGTTGCTGGGCCTCTCCATTCCGATGAGACGGCACCATACCTTCCTTGGATCAGTAGACTCCAAAAGTCACTCGGGCCTACCCCTGCAGTTACATTGAGACACAGGATGCATGGTTCGCACCCCAGGCCAGGAGGGCCATGAGGCTGGGTCAGGAGGACCACCAGAACCATGCAGACAGGAAAAGCATGCCTTCTTCACATGGTGTCAGTACCTTAAATACCCCCACCAGAAAGCACAGCAGGAGAACACTCCCACTGGGCTGGTTCCGAGAGGTAAGTGGCATTTAATACATCCAGCCAGACTGCTTTCTACTCTTGCCGGCAGTGACAGCGACACCTACGGTCAAGGAGAATCCAGTGCAACCCAGCTAGACTGCTGCCGAAACCATAAATTTGAGAAGAAGTATCCTGAAGCCCAACTGTGGCTTCAGGCAACTTCATTTTCAAAAACAATAGCGCCTGCTCATCAGGAGCCAGCGCTACACACGCTGTTTATTCCGGGGGGGGTACTTAAAGTGCTGAAGCCACGTGACCGGGGTGTGTGTTGGCTGGTTCTGTTACGTTCTGGCCTGGGCTTCGGCCTAGGTTCAGTCGGGACCAGGAGTGTCTGCTGACTCCATGGTCCTGGTTCTCCTGACCAGCCCCAGAGGCCCTCATGGTCTGGGGTAGGGATCCATCCATTTCCGAGCCTCGGAATTGGCTAGTTTGAGGCGCAGTAGCTGAAGGAGGATTCTGAAGTGTTCCGGTGCCATCTCAGGATTGGATAGGCCCAGCAACTCTACATGCGACCAGGGGAGGACTCTTCGGAGGAGGGCCACGCATAAGGCTGGCTGCTCGGTAAGAGCCTGGAAGTTGAGCTGTATGGACACTAATTGAATCTGCATTTCTTATGGTATCGCCGGAACGGCTGAGAGATACTGGTACTGTAAGAAAAGTTCCTAAACTATCCTTCAGTTGCAACAAAATTCCTGTGAGAGACTTTTGTGTGTTCATCTAAAGTTTCCGAACCAAGTCTGTGGCAGAGACTTTGCTAAGCTGAGATCACTTGTTGGCCGCTAGATCTACAAACAAGGGTTTATCCAACAGTGAATTATCCAGTTGTGAGTGGCTACTCCCTGGATCATCTAGAGAGAGACATTTATTTAAGCGAGTCAGCAAGTTCCAAGTGCCGGAGCTTCTATACCCTTGCCCTCTATTCCCAACTGAGAGACTGTGTTTTGTTCAACGTTTTATGCAAATAAAAATCCTCAAAAGGAATTTAAGTGTCAGTCTCCACAGTTACTGGGTACTAACCCTGGGAACCCCTAGACAAGAACGACGAGCTGCAAGGCGGAGGAGGTAATCGGTAAGCCCAGAAAAACATAGCCGTCCCTAGGGGTTATGGAGCTACATATATATATATATATATATATATATATATATATATATATATATATATATATATATATACACACACACACACTTGTATATAGTATATATTTATATGTTGTTAATATAAATTTTTAACCCAATGGTGCTGATATTATGAAGAAAGAAACCTTCTTCCGCTAATTGCACCAGCTTCTCTCCTAGATTCTCCACCTCTGAGCTGGTGAATCTGGAAGGAAGATTGTTCAGTTGACGGCTGTGAGATCTTCAGATCTCACTTTTATAAACTGTCCGTTTGTGACTGAATGGTCATGTACTGTGATGTGAAGTGGAGAACATGTTCTCTGCTCCTTATCTCAGCTACATAAACCGGTACACCCCAGAGATCCCGAGGATCACGGCTGGTCTCTGTTTTATATACGGACACCCAAGTGTGAAGTGCAATGAATTACTTAAGACTTCTTTTAATTAGTTGGAATAAAATTATATTTATATACACAATTTATAAGGACTAAACATGAACACTTTGTTCATCATTTTTCATATTTACTTGTATATCATTTTTTTTTTTGGACTGGTGGTATTGAAAGCACATTATACTTTATATTATTGCACACAGGTTATAAGTGATGCAAGATTTATCACAGATTGGATATTGCAGTTGTTTTCCAGCATGAAAGTTGATTTTTGATGTCTTTTAAATTAGATAATTTATTTCACTAGTGGATTATTGGTTTACTAGTGGATCATAACATGTATATTATGTGAAGCACAGGTGGTCCTGATTTATAAGATTAATATTTGCAGCATGCCAGCCTTCTAATGCAAACAAACAGCAAGTACTGTTTTTTTTAGAAACCAACTCAAACTGGACATAAGAGTCTCTGCTGTGATCTTTGAGGATGAATTACTTCACAATACATGCAGCTAGAGCAGATGAGTGAAAGCTTGCTTTATTTTTCTTCTTCTGCTTATATAAAAAATGTAAACTCCATAGTATGGAAAGAGGTACACTTTGAAGCATCAAATGGTTTGGCTTACTGGGTGTATCAAGCAGTCTATGAAGGGCATGTGAAAATCAACTAAAGCTGCAACATCTGGGTAAAAATAAAATAACAATAATAATATGCAATATTTCAAATTTACCTGACAAAATTTGTTTTATTCCTGACTGTAAAAAAATATATAAATATGTACAAAACCACTAAACATTTCCCTTTGAGCAGAGCAAACTCAATCTTGAGTCTTTCAATGTTATGCAAAAGAGTATGTATTTCTAAATTTAGATTACATTCAAATATCCATTTCAAGTTTCTTCTATTCATTCTCTATTAATATTTTACAGTACAGGAAAGTTATTCTGCAAACATTAGATCTTCCTCCTCTTTCTTCTCCTATTTGATATCAATCTTTAATATCATCTTCATACCTATAATTAGGAATTTCAATAGCACCAGGTCTGGTATTTTGGATCCATATTCTCAGCTTTTACAATATGGACCTTTTATTTCCTCACTGGATATCAAGTGATATTATTAATAATCCTTTAGCAGAATAACATGAATTTAGTAGCAGAATTATTAGGCTGTTATTCATCTGTTATTTGCCTGTTGCTGAACTTGGCATGGGTATTGTTACTCTTCTGTCTGTAGCTTGCTGATTTCTATGGTACCCCTTACACTACAAGGTCAAATGTTCTTGGTCCTCCTCTTCAAGGGTACCTCTGGATAAAAAGGGGAACGCGAGGATTACCATCCAGAATCTTACTGGCTGAAAAGGGTTTATATGTTTTGATTGACTGCTTTTTAGGTTCTGCTGACCCTTTTAACCACTTGACTTCTTTTAACCACTTGAAAATTTACCCACCTTCATGACCAGGTAATTTTTTGCGATACGGCACTGTGTTACTTTAACTGACAATTGCGCTGTTGTGTGAAACTGTATCCAAAATTTCCCTTTCTTCCACAAATAGGGCTTTCTTTTTGTGGTATTTGATTACTCCTGTATTTTATTTTTTTGCGCTGTAAAAAAAAAAAAAAAACACAATTTTTTTTTACTTTCTGCTCTAAAATATATCCCATAGGGAGGCGTGGCTTGGTCTGGTTCTAAGATGGACACTTAGTCTCGGAGCTCCCGTTCCCTGAGGTCCTGAAGGCGTGGCTTGGTCCAGTTCTAAGATGGACGCTTAGTCTCGGAGCTCCCGTTCCCTGAGGTCCTGAAATCTGCCCCAGCGTGTCTATCGTTCAGCCAAACATGGAGTGAACATCCCAGGAGTGTCTCAGCGACAAGACCCTGGTCTCCCCGAGACCTTGACACGCAGCTAAGCTGACACATTCCTGAGATATTCCAGATATGGCCTAAGGACACCATGCCCACATCACAGACTGCATCTCGCCAGTCCCGCTCCCCTGACAGGAGCTCACATTGTGCCAGAACACGGAGCCCTCCCTCCCCAGGAGCACGATCGGCCCCAGCCCTAAACCTGGATGATCTCCATACAGTAGAGGCAGACATTACTTATTTGTAAATAAGTAATGTGAGGGAGAGTATGACCTATGGGTCATCAATCCTATCAAGAAGCGAGAAAGAGAATACTAGATAAAATGAGATTAAGATTGAGAAAGAAAGAAGAGAGAAGAAAAGGGAAAGAAGAAAGAAAAAAAAAGGGGGGGTGGGGGAGGGTTAGGAGGGGGAGGGAAGGATTGGAGAGGAAAGAGTGGGGGGAGTTTCTCAGTATTCATCCCGGATTTCCCAATCTCTAGGTAATTATGCCAGCAGCCTTGAATACTCCTCAGAATAGAAGAATTTGGCCCCTTTCACACTGGGGCGTTTTTCATGCGGTACAGCGCTAAAAATAGCGCCTGTTCACTGCCTGAAAAAATCCGGCCCCTTTAACTCCAGTGTGAAAGACGGCGGGCTTTCACACTGGAGCGGTGCGCTAGCAGGACGGCAAAAAAAGTCCTGCTAGCAGCATCTTTACTGCCTGCAATTGTTCACTGATGCAACTGTAGGCCTATATTGTGTGGTAATGAGTTTTCTTAAGGCCTAACTCCAGGTTTACTATAGCTTTAAATAGTTAATTTGGGCTCAAATAAATTATTTTTTTTACTAATAGATGCGCCAACTGAGAGCACTGTGTAAATTGTGTGTAGCAGTACAGGGACTTTGTGTGGTGTTTTGGGAACAAAATTGAGTCAGGTGTTGCTCATCTATTCACAGGACGTTTTCGATTTGCCATTATTTGCTGAGGGGGAGATCATGATGTCATCTGCCCATTTCTTTACCTCAACCAATCAGAGGAAGCTGTCTATTCATCCATAAATGGCTCAGAGGTGCTCAGTTGACTTGATTATGTTCTGGGATGAAAAGTCCTTGTACCACTCCTGGAACACAGCACTGTATACTGTATGTAGCTCATGATACATACAATTTATACAGCCCTCTCAGCATGAGCATCTTTTAGTACAGGAGAGTGTTTGTTTGGGCCAGCTTGGCTATCAAAGCATTCATAGATGGGTCTGTAGCTAAAATCCACAAGAGCTTTCAGAAGGCAGGAGGCGGGGAGCTGAAGTTACACTCAGGAGAGCTGAGAGCTCATTGGAGGGAAGGAACCCACCCACTTCCCACAGCACACAGAAATAGAGTTGAGGCTGTCAATCACAGGCTGTGTGCCGAAGATCCCTTCCCTGTCACCTTTTTTACCCCTTGATTTCAGGAAAACATGTCAGAAGGGACACTCGCAGATAGCAGGAGAACAAGGCAGCAGACAGAAATGACACTTAGTACACACTATGTGGGAAATGCTTGGTTTATATTTGATGTCAGATGTTCATAACCACTTTAATTATATTCAGTTATTGTAATTAAAGGAGTTTTAAAGGCAAATAATAAATATATTATACTCACCTGCTGTGTGTGATGTTATTGCACAGAGCAGCCCCAAACCTCCTTTTCTGGGGTCCCCTGCTGGTGATCTGTGGTCCTTCTTTTCTGTATCTCAACCCTCAAAGCAAGTGCTTACTATGGGGGCAGATGTGGGGGGTCAATCATGTGCAAGCCTTTGTGTGTCTATTGACACACAGTGTGGCTCTACCCTGCCTCCTGCACTCTGCTTACAGGGTTTGACTGACAGCAGCAGGAGCCATTGGCTCCTGATACTCTCTGCCAAGCTTGTGAGAGCAGGGGGAGAGGAGAGAAGACCGGCAGGCGGGTAGAGGGCTGGATTGATATATGACTCAGGTAAGTATTTGGGAGGTGGGGGTAAAGCAAGTGGTAAAACATTTGTTACCTTAATGCAGGTAATGCAATTAGATAAAGATAAAGATTAATTTTAAGGGTTACTTCTATAGTCTCTGTTTGTCCCATTTCAAGAATAAACACCAAAAAAAAGCTAATGAAAATAGAGACAGAATTACAACTTAGTTTAACAGCCTTTTAATAAATTGACCGCAGGGAGCTGTACAAGTAGAACATTACAAGTAACTTGTATCTCAAAGCAAAATAAGTAATTACAGCTTGTTCTAGTTGGGATGAAAAGCAACACCTGCATTTCAGGAAAATGTATTAGCTGATCACTTCTCCAAGCCTACGCTGTTCTTTGGATTGTGCCTGTGATGTGTGAATGATTGGACTCATGTCTTGCTTAAGGGAAGATTGTACCCAGGCTCTTGATGTTTATCTTAAATGAGAAGAACAAAGATATGCTTATATCATAAATGCATTCATTTAGATGGAATCAGAGATTGTGCAATCACTTACATGCTATGCATTATGCCACTAGCAATCACTTCAAGCTGAAAAGTATAGTCGTTGGTCCTGTATTTCTGTAACAGTTTTGGGCTAAGACAGCAGCAAAAAAGCCAACAGCCCAGGGTACAGTTTGCCTATAGTTCTTTGGGTTTCTGATGTGGAGTTCCCATGAAGTGACCCAGCATAGTCCACAGCATTGTCCTTTATCTAATCATACTCTTTCTGTACTTTATGATTAGAGAGGTAAAAGCCAGGGAAGATATTGCCTACTACCAGCCCCTTTAGTAATTGGCTGATTGTGTGCAGCTTTTTATGTGTTGAACTCAGTATCAGTTTTTTATAAAAATTGTATGTACACGCCCCTGTTAAACAGGGGCTGAAAAATTGTGCCTTAGGCACTGGTGTGGTGGCATGGATCATTGAGGAGGAGGAAGAGGATAGTCAGTGAACATAAGAGGACAGTCACTCAGCATCAGCATAGGCAGTCTTGAAGGGATGTGACATTATAAATTATTCCGTTATATCCGCTTCAGGTGCCTGGTAGCTGGGGGTGATCCAAGACTGATTCATTTTGATGAAGGTCAGTCGATCAACCGAGGCGGTGGACAGGCGCACCCTATGATCGGTGACAAATCCTCCAGCAGCACTGAATGTGCGTTCGGAAAGAACGCTGGAGGCAGGACAGGCCAGTAGCTCAATTGCATACTGTGCAAGCTCTGGCCAGTGATCCATCCTCAGGACCCAGTAAGCCAGAGGATTTTCGGTGGGAAAGGTGTCCAAGTCTGACCTTGCCCCAAGGTATTCCTGCACCATGTATATCAGACGCTGGCGATGGTTGCTGGAACCGATCATTCCTTGGGGCTGCGGACTAAAAAATTGTCTGAACGCATCGGTCAGACGTCCACCTTCCCCACCGCTCCTTCTGCTACTGACCGAAGCCTCAGCAACTCGTCGCCCAGGACCAGGAGTTTGTAACCTCCCAGTTTCTGGGAACGCGTTGCACAGACCTTTCTGCAAGGCCTCCCTGAGATGTCTCATCCTCTGCTCCCTCTGCGACGGCAAGATAAGGTCCGCAACCTTACCCTTGTACCGTGGATCAAGGAGAGTGGCCAGCCAGTAATGGTCCCTCTCCTTGATCCGAAGAACACGAGGATCCTTCCGCAGGCTTTGCAGGAACAGGGAGGCCATGCAGCGTAGGTTAGCTGAGGCATTCGGTCCGGAGTCTTCTGGGTCACTGAGGATGACATGATCGCCAGCCACCTCCTCCCAGCCACGTACAAGTCCACTGGTTTGTTGGGACTGTACATCATCCCTAAAAGACTGCTGCTGCTGATGCTGAGTGCCAGGCTCCACCTCCTCACACAATCCTCCTCCTCCTCCTCCTCATCCTCTTCCTGTGTGATGGGTGGGACAGAAGGAACACTGTCCGGATAAAGGGGGCCTTGAGAGGCAAGGAAGTCCTCCTCTTCCTGCCTCTGTTCTGCCTCAAGTGCCCTGTCCATTATCCCACGCAGCGTATGCTCCAACAGGTGGACAAGAGGTACAGTGTCACTGATGCATGCACTGTCACTGCTCACCATCCTCGTGGCCTCCTCAAATGGTGAGAGGACAGTGCATGCATCCCTGATCATGCTCCACTGACGTGGGGAAAAAAAACCAAGCTCCCCTGACCCTGTCCTGGTGCCGTAGTCGCAAAGGTACTCATTGATGGCCCTCTGCTGCGTGTGCAGTCGCTGCAGCATGGCCAACGTTGAGTTCCACCTGGTGGGCATGTCACATATTAGGCGGTTCTTGGGTAGGTTCAGCTCCTTTTGCAGCTCAGTCAGCCGAGCACTGGCATTATAAGATCGGCGGAAATGCACACAGACTTTCCTGGCCTGCCTCAGGACATCCTGTAAGCCTGGGAACCTGCCCAAGAACCGCTGCACCACCAGGTTGAGGACGTGAGCCATGCAGGGCACATGGGTGAGCTGCCCCTGTCGCAGGGCGGAGAGGAGGTTGGTGCCATTGTCAGAAACGACCATTCCTGGCTTAAGCTGACGTGGCGTCAACCACCTCTCGGCCTGCCCCTGCAGAGCTGCCAGAACCTATGGCCCAGTGTGGCTCCTGTCCCCCAAACACACCAGCGCAAGCACGGCATGGCATCTTTTTGCCTGCGTACTTGCGTAGCCCCTTGTACGCCTACGGAGCACCGCTGGTTCCAAGGACAGAGCACTGGAGGAAGAAGAAGAGGAGGGGGTGGAGGAGAGAGGTGTGTCACAACCAGTAGCAGTAGTAGCGTTTTGGAGGCGTGGTGGCGGAACAACCTCCAACACTACTGCACCTTGTCCTGCATCCCTCCCAGCTGCCAATAGAGTGACCCAATGGGCCGTGAAAGAAAGGTACCGTCCCTGTCCATGCCTGCTGGACCATGAGTCAGCGGTAATATGCACCTTACCGCTGACCGCCCTGTCCAGCGAGGCATGGACATTGCCTTCCACATGCCGGTAGAGAGACGGAATTGCCTTCCGTGAGAAAAAGTGGCGTTTGGGAACCTGCCACTGAGGAACCGCACATTGAACAAACTCACGGAAGGGGGCCGAGTCTACCAACTGAAAAGGCAGCAGTTGAAGTGCTAGCAATTTAGCCAAGCTAGCATTCAACCGCTGGGCATGTGGATGGCTGGGAGTGTACTTCTTTCGACGGTCCAGCAGCTGGGGCAGGGAAATTTGCCTGGTAGAATCGGACGTCGGTGTACTGCAAGTACTTGGTTGTGACACACCTAATTCTACACCTTCAGTCCTCTCACAGCAGCTTTCAGAGAGGACTGAAGATGTAGTGGGGATGGAGATCCCAGCTGATGAGGAGCAAGGAGAGGTCCGCTTAGTTCTTTGGTGTGGGCCTTTTATGTGTGCCTGCCAACGAGCTGCATGGCAGGTCGACATATGTCTGCTCATGCTTGTGGTGCCCAAGCGGCTGATGTTTTGGCCACGCGAGATACGCTTGAGACAAATATTGCAAATAGCAGTGGTGCGATCTGATGCACTCGTCTCAAAAAAGGCCCACACCAAAGAACTTTTCTGATAACGTGCAGAGGCAGCGCCCTGCACAGGCGGAGCTCTGCGGTGTTGTACAGTTGCTGTGCTGGCCTCTAGCTGGCCTCCAGGGGGCATCCTGCCTCGTTGGACATGTGACGCCGCATCCTCCTCCTCCTCGTCCTCCTCCTCATCCTCTCTCCCTTCAGGCACCCACGTGGAGTCAGTGACCTCATCATCCCCTCCCTCTTCACCACTAGAGCAAACCTGGCAGTAAGCTGCAGCTGGTGGAACAGTACTGCCAGATTCCTCAAGCTGGGTATCATCATCCGAGCCTTCGAATCGTTGGGCATCCTCCTGGAGCATGTACCCAACACTGTGCTCAAAGAGTTCGGGGGACTCCTCAGGAGGACATGGTGGGTCTAGGGAAGGGGTGGCTGATGATGCCATTGAGTACGCGTTGGCAGCTGCTCTGCCAGTACCCTGAGCCTGGGTGAGAGAGGATGAGGAGGATGAGGAGGGCTTGGTCATCCATTCTACCAAGCCTTCAGCATGATGCGGCTCCACATGTCCAGCTGCCGAAAACAAAGACGCGCGTGTCCCATGGCCACGTGCTGATGACGATGCATGACCACGTCCACGGCCACGTCCACTAGAAACAGAGCCTGCCTGCCCTGTGTTCTTGGCTCTGCACGCTCTGCCTCCCCTTGGCGGTCTTCCAGCCATTGTAGTCGGTAGTCCTGTGGGTGCTGCTGAGAAGAATATATAGGAGCTCTGTGTGATGCCACTAACACACTAGAAGTCCTATGGGTGCTTCTGCAAAGAAAATATAGGAGCTCTGTGTGATGCCACTAACACACTAGAAGTCCTGTGGGTGCTGCTGAGAAGAAAATATAGGAGCTCTGTGTGATGCCACTAACACACTAGAAGTCCTATGGGTGCTTCTGCAAAGAAAATAGAGGATCTCTGTGTGATGGGACTAACACACTTCAAGTCCTATAGGTGCTTCTGGGAACAAAATATAGGATCTCTGTGTGATGGGACTAACACACTTCAAGTCCTATGGGTGCTTCTGGGAAGAAAATATAGCTCTGTGTGATGGGACTAACACACTTCAAGTCCTATAGGTGCTTCTGGGAACAAAATATAGGATCTCTGTGTGATGGGACTAACACACTTCAAGTCCTATAGGTGCTTCTGGGAACAAAATATAGGATCTCTGTGTGATGGGACTAACACACTACAAGTCCTATGGGTGCTTCTGGGAAGAAAATATAGGTCTGTGTGATGGGACTAACACACTTCAAGTCCTATAGGTGCTTCTGGGAACAAAATATAGGATCTCTGTGTGATGGGACTAACACACTACAAGTCCTATGGGTGCTTCTGGGAAGAAAATATAGCTCTGTGTGATGGGACTAACACACTTCAAGTCCTATAGGTGCTTCTGGGAACAAAATATAGGATCTCTGTGTGATGGGACTAACACACTACAAGTCCTATGGGTGCTTCTGGGAAGAAAATATAGGTCTGTGTGATGGGACTAACACACTTCAAGTCCTATAGGTGCTTCTGGGAACAAAATATAGGATCTCTGTGTGATGGGACTAACACACTACAAGTCCTATGGGTGCTTCTGGGAAGAAAATATAGGTCTGTGTGATGGGACTAACACACTTCAAGTCCTATAGGTGCTTCTGGGAACAAAATATAGGATCTCTGTGTGATGGGACTAACACACTACAAGTCCTATGGGTGCTTCTGGGAAGAAAATATAGGTCTGTGTGATGGGACTAACACACTTCAAGTCCTATAGGTGCTTCTGGGAACAAAATATAGGATCTCTGTGTGATGGGACTAACACACTACAAGTCCTATGGGTGCTTCTGGGAAGAAAATATAGGTCTGTGTGATGGGACTAACACACTTCAAGTCCTATAGGTGCTTCTGGGAACAAAATATAGGATCTCTGTGTGATGGGACTAACACACTACAAGTCCTATGGGTGCTCCTGGGAAGAAAATATAGGTCTGTGTGATGGGACTAACACACTTCAAGTCCTATAGGTGCTTCTGGGAACAAAATATAGGATCTGTGTGTGATGGGACTAACACACTACAAGTCCTATGGGTGCTTCTGGGAAGAAAATATAGCTCTGTGTGATGGGACTAACACACTTCAAGTCCTATAGGTGCTTCTGGGAACAAAATATAGGATCTCTGTGTGATGGGACTAACACACTTCAAGTCCTATAGGTGCTTCTGGGAAGAAAATATAGGTCTGTGTGATGGGACTAACACACTTCAAGTCCTATAGGTGCTTCTGGGAACAAACTATAGGATCTCTGTGTGATGGGACTAACACACTACAAGTCCTATAGGTGCTTCTGGGAAGAAAATATAGGTCTGTGTGATGGGACTAACACACTACAAGTCCTATGGGTGCTTCTGGGAACAAAATATATGATCTCTGTGTGATGGGACTAACACACTACAAGTCCTATGGGTGCTTCTGGGAAGAAAATATAGCTCTGTGTGATGGGACTAACACACTTCAAGTCCTATAGGTGCTTCTGGGAACAAAATATAGGATCTCTGTGTGATGGGACTAACACACTTCAAGTCCTATAGGTGCTCCTGGGAAGAAAATATAGCTCTGTGTGATGGGACTAACACACTTCAAGTCCTATAGGTGCTTCTGGGAACAAAATATAGGATCTCTGTGTGATGGGACTAACACACTACAAGTCCTATAGGTGCTTCTGGGAAGAAAATATAGCTCTGTGTGATGGGACTAACACACTTCAAGTCCTATAGGTGCTTCTGGGAACAAAATATAGGAGCTCTGTTTGCTGCCAGTGCCTGCCACGAACACACTACAAGTCCTATAGGTGCTTCTGGGAACAAAATATAGGAGCTCTGTTTGCTGCCAGTGCCTGCCACGAACACACTACAAGTCCTATAGGTGCTTCTGGGAACAAAATATAGGAGCTCTGTTTGCTGCCAGTGCCTGCCACGAACACACTACAAGTCCTATAGGTGCTTCTGGGAACAAAATATAGGAGCTCTGTTTGCTGCCAGTGCCTGCCTGCCACGAACACACTACAAGTCCTATAGGTGCTTCTGGGAACAAAATATAGGAGCTCTGTTTGCTGCCAGTGCCTGCCTGCCACGAACACACTACAAGCCCCTCTTTCTAAATGAATCTTTCTAACTGAATCTTTCTAAATGAATCTTTCTAACTAAATCTTTCTAAATGAATCTAGCAGAGTGACACAGAATGAGCCTGCTCTCTCTAACGCCGGAACGCATGTGACCGGCGCCGACGGCGTGGCGGCCTTTTATAAGAGGGGGCGTGTACTAAAGCCCCTGAGCTGTAATTGGCTACAGGCGTCCTGCCTGTAGCCAATTATGGCTCTCCGAGTTTCCGGCGCTGTGATTGGCCAAGCATGCGGGGTCACAGTGCATGCTTGGCCAATCATCAGCCAGCAATGCACTGCGCCGGCCGCGCCGGCCGCAATGCATTGCGGGGCCGCTCGCATCACACGAACGTGATGCGAGCGGCCAAAATAGTTCTGGGCTCGCCGAGCGAGCGAACACCCGGTGCTCGATGCGAACGTGGGTTCGCATCGAGCACCGGGCCCATCCCTAAAAATCACAATAGTCTCATACTATGCCCCCAATAAGAAACCCCTGTCATTCCTCTCCCACTTACTATCAGTCATAGCCTCACATACACAAGGTACTCTACTAATATGTGGAGACTCCAACCAGGTCATTTATCCACTCCTAGATAGATCCCCGGCCCCATCTACCACTCAACGCATCACCTATCAACAGCTCTTAAACCAATACTCCCTCCTTGACTGCGATAAAATAACTCAGCCAAACGACAATAGACCTACTACTCCCATCCTCACAAACAATTTTTTCGCATTGACCACATCCTGTTCAGGGTTGGCACTTTCATCCTGACCTTGGATATTGTACCCTGCGCCTTGTCAGACCACAACGCAGTCATCACCTCTTTCTCTTCCCTTGTCCCTAGACCAAGCAGCCATTCTTGGTACATCAATGACAGCTTACAAACTAACCCAACCCACTATCTGCAAATATCCACAGCAATTAAAGACTACCTGACCAACAACGTATCTTTGGAGGTCTCTCCTCTGACGTTATGGAAAGCACATAAACCAGTCATCAGAGGTGTATGCATTAGTCAAGCTTCCCACCAGCATAAAGAAAGATGTTTCTGTCACATCTAGCAGAAACCTTTTTACACAACCTCAGAGGCCTTCTAACCCTCACCATCTCCGTCAACCAAACGTGACTTTGAAAGAGCCCGCTTAGAACTAGACCATTTCCTCTCTGAATCAGCAGAAAAAATGCTTCATCGGTCGCACCAATGCTGTCTTTAAGGTAGAGGAAAACGGGCAGTTTAAATTCCCTTGTCCCTTAAAGTTTTAGTGCCGTGCTGTGTCCCGATATCTCAGTGTGAAGTTCTGCTACTAATGCTGCCCAGCTCTGCCCAAGTGCCGTGTACAGATGACTCACCTGTAGACCCTGTGTTTACATTGATATGTAAATAGCCGGCTGCATTGATATGTAAATATAGGCTGCATTCATATGTGTCATGGTTATGCAGTAATCTTTGTCTGTCAGCTTACCTCTCCTCCATGTGTTCACCTTTAGAGGCCAGCCACTCTCACTTGACTGCTTATATAATCTTCCCTCAACATAGCTCCACCTCAGCCTCTAATTAGGAAAACTATATTAACTTGTGCATTGCAAGTCAAGCTTGCTGATCAACCATTGTGTGTTTAGCTTTCGTGTGCTACTTGCTGTGTCTCCTACATCTGATTCCAGTTAAAGATCTTGGCCTGTTCTCGACTATCCCTGTCTGCCTGGCGTGTTCTATGTTTATCATTGTCTGTTAGTCACCCCGACCTTTGGCGTGTTCTTTGTTTATCCTTGTCTGCTAGTCGCCCCGACCTCGGCTTATACCTCTACTATTCTTGTTGTTCCAGCCTGCTGCTTCCTTCCTCTTTCTCCTGATGTCTACCGTGAGCTGTGAGACCCTGGGGGCCGCGACCTGGAGCCAGACTGCAGCGCAGTCCATCCTCACCACTAGAGGCTCTGGTGAACAACTGCTGGCTCTTAGACTCTGCACCCTGGGTAATCTATGCTCTATCTCCCAGTGGGAACTGTGTTGATGCTCCAGTAGACCTGCTTCCTGAACCTCCCAGAGTCAGTCCTGGAGTCCACTACCTTAGCGGTGCACTCCTGAATCCTACGGAGTGCATCTGTCACCTAGACTCAGGTGACCTGACAATATGTATATCATGCCCCCCTGAGGTCATATCCACCATTACCTCTGCTGAATGCTGCCCACTGGGGAGGTAAAGGGGCATGCTTGAAATTCCTGCCTACAACTGTGGTCATTAAGCCTAACATCAGTCTGTTCTGGAAAGGTAAGCAACTTGGAGGTAGAACCCTTTTTCAAAAAAATATAGTGCCACAGCACTGTGAATTTTGTGAATACGCACATCTCAGGAGATGTGTGAGGGTGTCCTTAACAATTAATGGCACTGATGTGTATCTGCTGAAGGGCAGCACATGTCTGTGGTGTCAGAAAAGCGATTTTGCATGAGTTCCCAACACACACATATGTGAAGGCAGTCTAAATGTCTCAGTTACATTGGTGGTCAGTTTAAATCTTCTCATTACATTGGGGCTTGATGTACAATTATTTTATTCATACTAGGGGCCAGTGTGGAGGCCCCCCTTATATTGGTGGTCAGTGTAAATCCCTCCTTAAATTGGTGGTTACTGTATATGCACCTATTACATTAGTGGTCAGTGTAAATCCTCATTACATTGGTGGCCAGTGTAGAAACTCCTCTTTATGTTGGTAATCAGTACAAAAATAAAAGCTTGCATTTGTGTTCAGTTTTGAATCCTCCCTTACATTGGTGGCCCATGTAGAAGTCCCCTTTACATTGGTGGTAAGTGCAGAATTGCCCTTACACTGGTGGTTAGTGTAAATCCCCCTTTACATTGGCGGTGAATGAAAATCCCCCCTAACATTGGTGGTCATTGTAGAAGTTTCATCTTACGTGGCGGTCATTGTATTTTCCCTCTTACACTGATGGTTGGTGTAAATGCTCCTATTGCATTGATGTCAGTGTATAAATCCCTCTTTGTATTGGTGGGTGGCGTAAAGTCCCACCAACACCCAAGCTTTGCCACTGATCACACTCCCCCCAGCATTGCCACTGATCCCAGGAGTCCTAGGAACCCTAGGAGTTTTCTGTCTATTGATGGATCCCCTCACCTCCCCAGTCCATGGTGTGCAGGCAGTGAGGAGATGATGTGCTATAACATTTAACAACCAATCAGTGAGCAGTAATGATGTGCACTAACCTCTTGCAACCAATAATTGAGTGGTAAGGATATGCAGTGACCTCTAGCAACCAATCAGTGAGCAGTAATAATGTGCAGTAATCTCTATCAACCAATTAGTGAGTGGTAATGTCCATTAACCTCTAGCAACCAATCATGGAGCAGTATTGATGTACAGTAATCTCCAGCAACCAATGAACAAGCAAAAGTCATGTGCTGTAACCTCTAGCAAAAAATCAGTGAACCATAATGTGTGCTGTAACCTCTAGCAGCCAGTCAGCTCTATAGTTCAAAATGACCAAACAGGATTCATTCCCTCACGCCAAGCAGGGGACAATATCAAAGGGGCCGCACTTCTGGCCCATATGGCCTGAACTCGCTGTATACCATCTTGCTTCATCTCCTTAGACATTCGAAAGGCATTCGACACCCTGTCCTGGTCATATCTCACTTCTGTTCTCCAATTCTGGGGCTTTGGCTCCCACTTTCTACAATGGGTAGCTAGCTACCCTTTATCAAAACCCGAAAGCCTTTGTAAGCTTTTCAGGCTTCCGCTCAGAGCTCTTCCCCATAGAGGAACTCGACAGGGCTGTCCTCTCTCCCCGCTCCTCTTCGCCCTAGCCATTGAGCCACTGGCAATTCTGTTTAGATCCAACTCTAATATTCAGGGCTTAGAGTTAGGGGGACATCAACACAAATTATGTCTATTCACGGACAATGTCCTCATATTTTTACCTCACACTTGATCTCCTCCCCTAACCTACTGTAGACCCTATCCCGATTCGATAGAGTGTCTGAACTAAACACTAATCCCCAAAAATCTAACCAAATCAATAAACGGTGCTGCGCTCTAAGTGATAACACAAACAAACAATGTGCAAAAGTGATGAGTGCTACAATAAATACAATGTTCCGACGCATAGCGTCATGATCACGTGACTTGATAAAGTCATGTGATCGTGACACTATGCGTCAGAACATACAGGCACCAGAAGTGACATCAGTGTGCAAGCTCACTGCTCGTGGTGTTTAGCATTTACCTTGTTTTTAAATGTACTGTAGTTGGATCTTTTAAATAGTATGCTTATATTTTACATTGTTGTACAATGTACAATATCTGGGACCCCTTCTTCTTTCTCCATATGATTTATGTACCTATCTGGGAGAACTTTCCATGCTATACATTTGATGAGCTACGTCATCATCTTAAACCATTGGCCAGGACATAAGGCCCCACGCCACGTCATTGATAGGAAGTCGGCAGAGGGATCCACAGGAGGACCGGGGATCTGTATTTGCTTTACAGCATATACATGCTGTTACCTTACAGCGGTAAGGTAGGGATCATCTCTCATTGAGGTGTTATTGCACTAAAGAAAAGTCACTGTTTACTTTGCTGTATTTGCACTGAAGATAACTCACAATTTAGTTTGCTACACTTGCACAGAAGAAAAGTCACTGTTTAGTTTGCTACACTTGCACGGAAGAAAAGTCATCATTTATATTGATATTTGCACAGAATACCAGAGGGATTCCAACACCCGTTCATTCACTGTTTTTTATTATCAAATAAGGAAATTTTTATCTTATGGGATTATTCAGTATTTTTTTAGCACTTTTTTTTGGTATTTCTTTCTACTTATGAATTTATTACTGAGGTTTCCACTGTCTTTTAGCACGTGGCACGTTACACTATTTATCCTTCTTATTACTTCATTGTATTTATTGTAGAACCAATCACTTTT
This sequence comes from Lithobates sylvaticus, assembly GCA_028564925.1. Lineage (NCBI taxonomy): Eukaryota > Metazoa > Chordata > Amphibia > Anura > Ranidae > Lithobates > Lithobates sylvaticus. Next base: position 125,372,232 of record CM053035.1, on the reverse strand, counting down.
GCACATTGTTTGTGTTATCACTTAGAGCGCAGCACCATTTATTGGTTTTGTTATATTATTCATCGTGGTTTATGGATTGACCATTTCGGTGCTTCCAGCAACTAGTGTCTCATCCTTTTCTTTCCTTAGGTAGTGCGGGAATATCTCTTTATTTAATTGCTAATTCCCAAAAATCGACCGCATTAAATATCTCCTTACCACCCAGCCAACTTGCCCAAATCAGGAAAATTCTCCCATTCCCCTGGACAACATCTTACATCACATATCTAGGTGTTATTTACAGCGAACCCAGCTGACCTTTATGCAGCCAAAAAACCCTACAATGCTATCCCACCCTACCAATCTCATGTCCAAGTGGACTTCTCTACCTCTGGCATGGATGGGCAGAATCACGGAAGTGAAAATGTCAATACTTCCCAAAATTCTCTACCTTTTCAGGGTATTACCCATACAAGTCCCATCCTTTTACATGTGAATTCTCCAAAACAGAACCTTGAATTACATTTGGAAAAAAATCAAGCTTCGTCTACCTATACCAACTCTTTATATTCTCAGAGAGTTGGTTAGAGGTGGACTTAGCATGCCCGACTTCAAGAAAGACTACTACACAGCACAACTCGCTCAACTCCCCAAATACCATGCAACAAAGGAAATATCACTATGGGTAGCAATCGACTTGGTGGATCTTGACCCTCTCTCCACAGCTAACCTCATATGGCAAACCAACTGCAACGTTGATCCATCACTAACCCTATTACTAGACACAGCCAGGCCATCTGGGATTGCCTTAAAACACGTTTTGGCCTTCAATTCTCTCATAATCCCCTCCTTTCCTTCCTCCGCAACCCTTCTTTCTACCCATTCTGGACTAAGCTATCCTCCTTTTCTGCTTGGTCCAATGTAGGACTAAGCAGAGTCCACCATTTCTTTACCTCGCAAACCATCACACCTTTTCCAACACTTTGCAAAACACACAACCTGCCCTCAGCAGAACTCTTTAGATATCTCAACTCAAAATCTCAACTCAAGCACTTCTTCTCTCAAAATATACCCTCTACCCAAACTACCCCAAACTTCACAACTTTTAAAAGAGCCTGAAAACTGACCCACATAGACGAGGACTTATCTCAGACTTACATGCTCAACTACTAGCCTACCCAACCTCTGCTCCACCCACCTATGTCGAGAAACCTGAAAGTAACCTTGACCTCACTCTTGACATGGCAGACTGGTCACAAACCTGGCAGTCCACTAAATCTGCCTTCCCGAACATTGTTACTCTTGAGACTAATTACAAAGTACTCACTATATGGTACCTAGTTCCCGCCAGGATATCCAAATTCGTTCCCAGCTACTCCCCTAATTGCTTCCGAGGCTGTGGTACATCAGGAACCCATGTACATATAAGGTGGTAATTCCTCATAGTTCGTACCTTCTGGACAGAGGTATTCAAGGTCCTATCAACCTTGTTTGATTTACCCCTGCTACCTGAACCAGCAGTCACACTCCTAAATAGCAAACCACAGGCTTTAACATTTCGCCAGTTTAAGCATTACTCTTTGTCACAACGGCCACTAAACAAACCATAGCAAAAGCATGGAAGACCTCTTCATTAAGTATTTTGTCAATGAAACATAGAATCACTCAAGCCATGATCCACGCCAAGACAGAGGCAGTCATGCTGGATAAAGTAACAAATTACGAAAAACATTGGAGACCCTGGCTCACCCACTAAATTTAAGTTGTAATTAAACACACACATTTTTTGACAAGTTATTTATTAAAAAAGAGAAAAAAAATAAAAAAATGCCTCATGATGTAAATCCATCATCAATCACATTTTTCAACAATGCAGATACTCGCCAATCATGATGAATGACACTGGTCAACTCGCCAAAAGAAAAACCCACTGACCAACAGACATGTCCTATCCGGTCACTACACTTACTATAAATGACAGCTCTGGTCACCACGCTAAATGTAAACATAGAGGTGGGCTATACCCAGTGATATTATTGCTAAAATATGGCCATGTGAGCATCTTTGGGCAATAATGCCATCCACTATCCCTGCCCCTTTGTTTACATGGCTGGCAATTCCCAGCCAGCAAATGATGTTGACTGGATGATGTTACTAGTTGCTAAGGACACAACAGGCACCAGAACCCGCTGCTTCCTTAACAACCACTGACAGATGAAAAAGGAAGCTGGCACATACAGTGATAGTACTGAGAGTAATGATAAACACTACTATATACGTATGATGTTTAGCTTCCACTGAATGAACTAAGTGTACAGAATTCCAACGAATACCCAAACAAGTAACATTTGGTCCAAATCTGTGTTTGGACTGAACTGAGAATTCATATTTTTTTGATAATGATTGTCTTGGTTTTGAGGGTGACACTGAGAGGTTAGTATACCGTTACACGCTAATTAATTAAAAATAAAAATGGCAAGAGTACGTTTACCATTTCCACCCACTTACACTAGGATTAAGCCCCAGTAGGGGGCAAAACACTTTAGAGGGGGGATTCTGGGTGGAGTGTCTTTGTTTGTGCTGAACAATAAAGTTAGCTTTACTATTTGGAAGTGCTGTGTAGCTATAGAAGTTTGCTGAAAGGTATGCTTAGCAAATGCAACAAAAATGCAAACAGTCACAATATTTTTGAAACTCGAACCAAGAGAAAAAAAAACAATAATAATTGCAATAATCTCCATAAAGTTAGATCCCAAATATAACTTGACATATTAAGGTTAACATTTCAACCAGCAATAATTGGACCTTAAAGCAAAACTCTGGGATTTTCAAAAAATCCCCCATTAGTACAACCCCCCACACAAAACACTAAACAGTTATCACATTTGTGAAATTTCTTACCGTTTAAAAGATATGACTGTTTGATTTTTCAGGAAGTCAGCTCTGTGATCCAAAAAATGCAGCCTGAATTCTGGCAGGGAGGATCTCTTAATCAGCCTACATTTCCCATGAATCCTTGGGATGGTAGTGAATGTGGGAGGTACACCTGGCTTGTACATGTAAATGTGAACTCGCCTACGTCAACATAAATCACACCCCTCGTTCTGCAGCCAGCAAGCCATACATAACACACCAGAGCCAAATGTCAGGGACCACCAGAGCCAAATGTCAGGGACCACCAGAGCCGAATGTCAGGGACCACAAGTGCCAAATGTCAGGGACCACAAGTGCCAAATGTCAGGGACCACCAGTGCCTCATATCAGTATCTCATGTCAGTCCCACCAGTGCAGAGTGGGGATTACTATCAGTATAGTTTTTAAATCTGCTAAATACATCTAGGAGCAACCCCACTCTGCCCCCTGCCACCGCTGCCGCCGCCCGCCTGCTATCTCCGTGAAGAGTGGGGATTTTTATCAGTAATCACTTGTATGACACAGCAGGGATCTCCAACTGTGTCAGGTATAGCATATCAGAAGACCGAACGATGATGTCCCGCCTCCCGCCATTATGATTGACAGCACACTGTCCCAATAATGGCACAATTGGCACAGTGCACTGTCAATCATAACAGCGGGAGGCGAGACATCAGTGTTTGGTGTTCTGATATGCTATACCTGATCCAGTGGGAGATCCCCGTTGTGTCATATAAGTGATTACTGATATTAATCCCTGCTCTGTACGGACTTAGCAGGTGGGCGGCGGCAGCCCCGGGGGCCGGAGTGAAGGGGCAGACCACCAGGCAGGGAGGAGGAAGCGGGAGGAGAGAGAAGAAGGAGGACACCTCCTCTATGGGCAGCACAGACCGGGGGCTGGGAGACCCCCTACGCCCACTACAGGTAATAGAACCCCCTTCTTGGCTTTCAGAGGACTACAAGGGGGCGTGTCAGACTGCTGGCTGAGCTTAGGAGAGGGATAAAAGCCAGCGGTCTAACAAACAGGATGTCAGCAGGCAATAACAATTTTTCAGCAAGTTCAGCAGCCTATTCCAGAGGAACCACAAAGCTCAGAAGAACATGGATGGCAAAGTTGGTGAAGGTAGGAGATCAGCAACAAGGTCATGGCAAAAAGATTTGGGCCAGAGTTCTGCTTTAAAGTATTTATTGCTTAAAGTGGTTGTAAACTGAGAAGGTTTTTTTTATCATAATGCATTTTATGGTCCCTCTCTGTCCAGCGATGTCCATGAGTGTCTCAGCCGTCTGAGATTCTCCCTCCTGATTGGCTGAGACACAGCAGTGGTGCCATTGGCTGTTGCTGCTGTCAATCAAAGTCAACTAGCCAATCAGGGGAGAGGGGGCAGGGCTGGGTCTGGGCTCCATGTCTGAAAGGATACAGGAAGCTGTGACTTGGCTCAGGTGCACCCATAGAGGCCAGGAGAGCCGAAGAGGGACCCAAGAAGAAGAGGATCTGGGCTGTCCTGTGCAAACCTACTGTAAGCAAAAATCACATACAGGAAAGATAAAAACACTTAATTTCAAGAGGGCAAATTTTCCAAGGATGAGGGCTGCTCTCCAGAACTTAGACTGGGAGAGAATATTGGCAACAATGGGCACAGAACAGAAATGGGGATTCTTCAAAAAGACTGTTTGTGAACTCACTGCAAAGTATATTCCCATGGGCAATAAATTTAAAAGGCCAAAAATAAAACCTATGTGGCTCACGGCCAAAGTTAAAAAAGCTATAAACTATAAGAAAAGAGCTTTTAAAAAATATAAAAATGAAGGATCACTAGTGTCATTTAAATGTTACAAAGAACATAACAGAATATGTAAAAAGGAAATCAAGGATGCAAAAATTCAAAACGAAAGACAGATTGCAAAAGATAGTAGGACAAACGCAAAAAAATTCTTCAAATATATTAATAGTAAAGAGGTCAAGTCTGAGCATGTAGGCCCTTTACAAAATAATCTAGAGTGGGTGACTGGGGACAAAGAGAAGGCTAATTTATTAAATACTTTCTTCAGCTCTGTGTATACAAAGGAGCATGGGGGAGCTCATGTCCACAATGGGGGTGGTAGTGACACAGCCCTAAATCCACAATGGCTCAAAAGTGATATGGTCCAGAAATATTTAGACAGAATAAAGGTGGATAAAGCACCTGGACCTGATGGCATCCACCCACGGATCCTAAAAGAATTGAGCTCTGTAATTTCAAAGCCATTGTATCTAATTTTTAGGGAATAATTAATGACAGGAATAGTACCACTGGATTGGCGCAGGGCGAACGTGGTGCCTATATTTAAAAAGGGAACAAAGTCTTTACCAAGTAACTATAGACCTGTTAGTTTAACTTCTATAGTTGGGAAGATACTGGAGAGATTATTAAAAGACCACATAGACGAGTTCTTGCAGGAAAAAAATATTTTAAGCAACAGACAGCATGGGTTCATGAAAGACAGAAGTTGTCAGACAAACCTCATTTCTTTTTATGAGGTGGTAAGTAAAACCTTGGACAGAGGCGTGGCTGTGGACGTGGTATACTTGGATTTTGCAAAAGCGTTCGATACAGTTCCCCACACACGGCTCATGTGTAAGGTAAGGTCTACAGGTTTGGAAATATCGGTTTGTAAATGGATAGAAAACTGGCTAAAAGACAGAATTCAGAGAGTCGTGGTTAATGATTCTTACTCTGAATGGGCTAAGGTTATCAGTGGTGTACCCCAAGGTTCAGTGCTGGGACCCTTACTTTTTAATATCTTTATAAATGATATTGGGTCTGGGATCAAAAGTAACATTTCTGTCTTTGCAGATGACACCAAGCTATGCAGTGGAATAACGTCCTTACAGGAGGTCTCCAATTTACAAGCTGACATCAATGCTCTGTCTAATTGGGCGACTATGTGGCAGATGAGGTTTAATGTTGATAAATGTAAAGTTATGCACTTGGGGGCTAAGAATATGCATGCATCATACATGCTAGGGGGAGTACAACTGGGGGAATCCGTAGTGGAGAAGGATCTGGGGGTTTTGGTAGATCATAAACTCAATAATTGCATGCAATGCCAAGCTGCGGTTTCCAAAGCGAGCAAAGTCCTTTCTTGTATTAAGAGAGGTATGGACTCCAGAGAGAGAGATATCATTTTGCCCCTGTTCAAATCATTAGTAAGACCTCATCTGGAATATGCAGTTCAGTTTTGGGCACCAGTTCTCAAAAAGGATATTGGGGAACTGGAGAAAGTGCAGAGAAGGGCAACCAAACTGATAAGAGGCATGGAGGAGCTCAGCTATGAGGAAAGATTAGAGGAACTGAATTTATTCACCCTTGATAAGAGGAGATTAAGGGGGGGTATGATCAACATGTATAAATATATAAGGGGTCCATATAGTGAACTTGGTGTTGAGTTATTCACTTTACGGTCAACAAAGAGGACAAGGGGGCACTCTTTACGTCTAGAGGAGAAGAGATTTCATCTCCAAATAAGGAAAGGTTTCTTCACAGTAAGAGCTGTGAAAATGTGGAATAGACTCCCTGCAGAGGTGGTTCTAGCCAGCTCAGTAGTTTGCTTTAAGAAAGGCCTGGATACTTTCCTAAATGTACATAATATAACTGGGTACTGACATTTATAGGTAAAGTTGATCCAGGGAAAATCCGATTGCCTCTCGGGGGATCAGGAAGGAATTTTTTTCCCCTGCTTTAGCAAATTGGAGAATGCTCTGCTGGTTTTTTTTTTTTGCCTTCCTCTGGATCAACTGTGGGTATAGAATGGGGTATATGGGATTGTATGATATATATATGTATATATATATATATATTTTTTTTTAATTGTGGTTGAACTGTCTTTTTTCAACCTAACTAACTATGTAACTATGTAACTATGTAACAGAGCAGGTAAGTATAACATGTTTATTATTTTTATAGGAAAAAAACTGACTTTACAATCACTTTAAGAAGGAGTAATTTCTGATTTCTAACTGTTCAGAGATCATGCATCTCTCAAATTCAAGAGGGAAAGAATACTTGGTAATGATTTGCTATATTTTCTCTCATCAATATTAATGTTATCTCTATTATTAAATCAATTGTTAAATCCTATATGTATTGTTGTAAAGATGCACTGTCCCTAATTTATTGAAGTGTCCAAAAGAAGACCAATATATATAACTAGGATATAAGAGTTCCCATTCAGGCTCTGATGTAGGACTTATAGTTTATTCTGACCTTAAAGCACTCCAGAAGCTCAATCCTATAAACAATGCCACATGGTCCATAACTTAAACACTCTTTTCAGCTATACTTTACAGTGGTGAGGTGTATGCAGAAGGGTAGGGTCTTCAACAGATCTTGCAATGATGTAGGACCAAGGGTTTGTAAGCCTGGTTGACCAATGTCTAGTCACTTTGTGATTTTTATAGCATCCATTAAAAACGAAAGGTGAAAATCAATGAAAATAAAGGGTCAGTGAAGTTTACATTTTGAGATATTTGAGATATGTTCATATGCGATTCACTCATATAAAAATGTGTGTTTTTCCAGTAGTAGCAAAGTTGTCAAAAAAGTCTAACCTTCTAACATGAAAAAAATGCATAATATTGCATAAACTATAGTAATTGAGAAGAGTATACTGTAACACCTTCCTGATAAGGAACAGTACTTTACCATAAAGAGGACATGTATTGTGGAAGCCATGTACAAAAACAGTCAAGTGGAAGGCTAATGACTACTTGCCACTGCTACCTATAGGCTCCCTGCAGCTGATCTTTTTCCAAAGTACAACTACCATGCTTGATTCCACCATGTGTCTTTTTGTGGAGGCAACCACCTTGGTAAAGAAGCAAGGCTTTGTTTTCGAGTGCCAGATCCATGAGACCCATGCCCCTGATGAACAGTAATCTGATAACTGGTGGGATAGTGATCAAGCATCATATTGAGTAAGTAGAAATCCAAAGAATAAATAAAGCAGAAGCAGGAAGGTGCTTGCAGTGACAAGGTGACAAAGAATTGAATTCAACTACAATAAAGGCACAAACTTTGAGATCAGACCTCACTTCTGTAAGTTAACTATAGATCAGACCTCAAAATGCTGCAGACAGTAAGCATGTGCAGATCTCATGTCTGCTTATAGTAGTGAAGCCTGAAGGGATGTTGTCCATTTGGGGTTGGACCAGACACTGAATTGTCTCTTTTTAGATTTTGTTATTTTCTCTGCACAAATGTAATTATAGGTCCAAATACGTGAGTCACTTTCTAAATGCATTAGGACTGATAGATTAGAGTAGAAGGTTAATTTCCAAATAAACCAATGCATTAATAATTTCTTAATTTCCACATTTGTACTAAACTCTAAACCTTGATCAGCTGAAAGCCAACAGATGGTTGTCTAAAGATGATACCTATTACAGCTAACTGAAGTTTATAGGCTCTAAAAATGATATTGATTGGAGGAAATCCCATTAGTTTAATTTTCTTATTTTTTTTAATTTTTTTAACATTGAAACATTTCAGAGTTTTGTATCTGCAGCAGGGGATCTGTTTCTTTATAGTATGTATGATGCACCATAAAGTGTATCAAGAGGAAACATCATGTTTAATTTTTGAAGAAGGCAAACAGAAATGCATATTAGTCATGGGATTTAATTAACATGACCGTAGAATTCATTGCAGTACAACAAAATTAGAAATTCTCCTTCCAGAAACACAGTAAACAGTCACAGCTTATAATTTTTAGCTACAAGAAAATGTTGTTCTTCAATAGTTTAAAATGGTATAAAGCGCTCCCCTCAAAAGGGGCACTGGAAATGTGTCCAGTTTCTTTTCTCAGTAGATTGCCCCACAGCTAGGTACACAAACACAGTCACTCTTTTCCTTAATAACTAGTCTAGGGGTGTTCTTTTTGTTATTTTTATTTTGGAGTAACTGGGATGGGGTTGAGGGAACTGAGTGGGATACTCCAAAAAGAAAACTATGTACAGATTGAGGACAACAAACTTCTTATCTAAAAAGCTGCAGCAGAAGTCCTTGCTTATAGCATACTTTGGACTGGGCTTTGCAGTGGAAACAGTTACATTCAGACTTCCTTCTTTAGTGCAAAAGAGCAGAGTCCCTTCACATAGCATCACATAGACTGAGCTCTTCGGGACAACAGCCGTTGTCCCCTTTAGGCAAACACACAGCTTACTCTCTAGCACAAAAGGTGTGGCAGCAGCCCAAAAGCTTCTAAGATCTCTCACAGCAGTCTGTACTCATAAAATGTCCAGGGACAGTTGGTTGCCTCCTTCCAATTTCCAAGTGACACCTTTCTCCAGAGATACCAGACTATATCTTCAGCAGACAGCCCCCTCAGTCAGCTCTCTGTAGCTTCAACATTCAGGCCCACATGAGGCCTCACGAACAGCAAGCAGATGGCAGTGTTTACTCAGAGGTCATGAAGCCCTCCAGGCTGCACCTTCCCTCTGCAGGCAAAGACCCAGAAGATCTTTGTCTCAGAGTATTTATATGGAATCCTAGCAGCATGGTTTAAATATGAATACTGCTATTTGCATTTCTTCACACCTATGTTCCACCAGTTTTCTGGAAAGCAGAGAAAACAGTCAAAACTAGCATCAGCTGAATCAACAAGCAGAGCAGCCCTAACTAATCACATATATAGACAAAAAAACGGCGCTGGGAAAAACGTGTACAATATGAACGTGAAAAGAAACAAAAGATGTGCAGCTGCTGGTACAAAAAGTGCTAAAACTTTCAAATATGCTTAAACCAATAAAACAGCGCTGGCAAACAAAATTGTGATCAAATAATAAAAAATTCCCACAAAATTGACTTGCATCAAAAAATTGTGTATGATAAGACTATTATATATGTGAAAAATATTAAGTAACATAATAAAAAATAATCATAAAACTAATTCCATGTGTATCAAATTAGTGATAAACCACAAACAAATATGTGATGAGAAATAAAAAAATGTGAATGTGTCCAGTAATAAACCCCAAAAACCAAGACCAAAGTACATATAAGCTCCTCCTTGGAATGGACTCACCGGACCAGTAGACAAACAGCAGAGCAAAGAGCAGATATGCAGACAAGCTGTGATACGGCAAGCAGGCATAAAAAGCAAAGCTGGAGAAAAACAGGCCAGAGGATCCAGGGAGCGATGTATGCACACAGGGCACAGTAATTTTCTTGGGGGTGTTGGACCGGTAAAAGAAGAGAGCAAGTTGTAAATGCTGTAGCAGGATATTAAATGCGCACTCTGCGCTACTTACAGGATGCAAAGGGGAAGGCAAACTTCTCAGGCAAACTTCTCAGGCAAACTTCTCAGATACTTCCGTGGTTGCAGCTGATCCAGCGTGCGCTCCACGGGAACAGGAAGTGGCGTCAATGGTTCTTTGGCCGGAAATTACGTCGACGCGTTTCGCCCCTCCTCCAGGGCGTCATCAAAAGACATCCCTAACTAATCACATGCAGCTGCACTGATTACAGGGAACACAACTAAATTTACCTCATACAAGAATTACAGCCATGCTGGTTACAGTGAGACAAGCTAAATTTACCTAGCAACAAAAATGCAACTCAAAAGAACACAGTGAGCCAGCAGTAAACCTAACTAATCCTAGCACCTATCGAGCAGGTAAATGGGTATTGCAATTCTGCCTCTGTCAGAGCTGGGCTCAGCCCTTCCTTCTCTGAGCTGACCGCTCAGCTGTCGGCTAATTGCCAGCTCCCATCTCTCTCCACAGTTACTCCGCTGTTGATGATCCTGCTCGTCAGTCCTGCCTACTTAAGCCATCCAGTCCAGAGGAGCTCTGCCTTTGCCTTGGTCACATCACAAGAAACTATCTCCTGCATTTCTGTTTAAAGACTGCTGACATTCCTTCTGGCTTCAGATCCTGCTTTCTGTTCCACTACATTGGCTTCTGGCTTGGCTGACTATCGGTTCCGGTTACTGAACTTTGGTTATGTTTTGACTATGTTTGTTCGTTTTACTTTTATTATTAAACAAGTGTGATTTAACTGAACTTCTGTCTCGGTCTGATTTCATGGTTTCTGACAGCCTCTCAGTCAATTTGCAAAGATTATTGCTTGTGTTTGTGCTTCTAGAAATATCACTACTATCTGGCTGGATTTTTGTCAGTGAAATATTTATTAAGACTTCACATGGAACCATGCAAGATAAGTACGGTAGAATGCAGTACAAGTAAAAATAAGAAAAATGTTGTCAAAGATAACGTATTACAGGACAAATGTAAGGCAATAACAGTTGCAGTCAGTATCCAGAAATACCGCCTACCCTTGCAAGAAAATGCAACCGTAATCTAAAAAGGGGTTATGAGTTAAGGGGGGGGGGGATAAAGAGGGGAAGATGAGGAAGGGAGGCCATGGAGTCAATGTAAGCATGTCCCCACGAAGGAGTCAGCAAAGGAATATACAATACAGAGCTATAACAACAGTCATCAAAGTGTTATTTCTGGAAAAAACTGAGATTGAGCATAATTAATCTATCCAGCTTCCCAGATTTTATTATATTTCTTAGGACAGTTGTAATTAGCATAAATCTGCTTATATGTAGGTATGACCTTATTATCGCCTTATTAAGGGCCCTGCTCAGAAGAACTTACAATCTAATAGAGTGGGACAAGTTGTACAAAAGGTTGTAACTGTGGGGAATGAGCTGAAGGAAGTGGTAAAAAATTAGTTGGAGATGTGATAGGCTTCCCTGAAGAGATTAGTTTTCGGGGATCGCCTGAAGGTAGCAAGAGTAGGGGATAGCCGGACAGGTGGAGGTAGTGAGTTCCAGAGGATAGGAGAGGCTCTGGGGAAATCCTGGAGATGAGCATGGGAAGAGGAGATGTGACAGCTTGAGAGAAGGAGGTCTTGAGAAGAGCGGAGAGGGCGATTTGGGTGATATTTGGAGACAAGATTGGTGATGTAGCTTGTGAATGGCTTTGTATTTTGTGGTTAGTATTTTGAATTGAATTTGCTGGGTGATTAGGAGGCAGTGTAGGGATTGAAGGAGAGGGTTGGCAGACACTGAGCAGTTGGTAAGGTGTATAAGTCTGGCAGCAGCATTCATGATAGATTGAAGAGTGGATAGCCTATAGAGAGGCAGGCCAATGAGAAGGGAGTTGCAATAGTCAAGGCGAGATATAATAAGGGAGTGAATGAGGAGCTTGGTGGTTTCATTTGTTAAAAAGGGCAGAATTTTAGAGATTTTAAGGAGGTGAATTCTACAAACTTTTGACAACGATTGGACTTGAGGCTGAAATGACAAGTCAGAGTCTAGGATTACACCTAGTACCCTGGCGTGAGGAGAGGGACTGATAGTTTCATTGTTGCTTTTGATGGAAAAGTCATGGAGGGGGGCAAGGGTTGGGGGGAATATTAATAGCTCAGTTTTAGAGAGATTTATTTTAAGGAAGTGGTGCTGATATGTCAGTTAGTAAGTTAGTAATGAGAGAGGAGGCTGAAAGAGTGAGGTGAGGAGTAGACAGATAGATTTGGGTGTCATCGGTGTATAAATGGTATTGGAAGCCATGGACGGTTATCAAGTGACCAAGGGAGGAGGTGTAAATAGAGAAGAGAAGGAGTCCAAGAACAGAACCTTGGGGGACCCCCACAGAAAGGGCCAATAGAGAGGAGGAGACAGAGTTGTAGGTGACATTGAAGGAGCGCTGTGATAGATAGGCAGAGAACAAGAATAGAGCAGAATCTCGGAAGCCAAGGAAATTTAGTTTATTGAGAAGGAGCGGGTGGTCAACAGTATTAAAGGCCGCAAAGAGGTCAAGTAGGAGTATGGAGTACTAGCTGTTAGTAAATCGTTAGTGAGTTTTTGTAAGGCAGTTTACGTGGAGTGCTGCGAGCGAAAGCCAGACTGTAAGGGGTCAAGAAGGTTATTTTCACTGAGGTAAGAGCTAAGATGGTTGTAGAATAAGCGTTCCAGAAGTTTAGAGGTGAATTGGAGCAATGAGATGGGTCTTAAGTTGTTCTGGTTGGTGGGCTTTTTAAGTATGGGAGTGATCTGCACATTTTTTAGAGGGGAGGTGCCACTAGAGAGGGAGAGATTAAAGATGCAAGTGAGGGAGCATAGGATAGAAGAAGAGGGTGAACGTAGTAGCTGTGAGGGAACAGGATCCAAGGGACAATTGGTTAGGTGGGCATCTAAGAAAAGCTTTGTAACCTCTTCAGTAGTAGCCAATTCAAAAGAGGAGAGTGTTGAATGTGCTGTTAGGCAAGGTATGAAGATGTACACATAGTGGAGGTGTCCTCACAAATTGAATCAATCTTGTCTTTGAAGTGATTGGCAATCTCTTGGGCAGTGAGTGAGTTAGTGGGTAGAAGGGGTGAGGACGAAGCAGAGAGTTAAAGGTTGAGAGGAGCCGATGGGGACTGGATGACAAGGTATTAATAAGAGAGACAGAGTAGGCTTGGTTGGAAGCATGGAGGCAGGAATTGTATTTTAGAAGGGCAGATTTATATAGGGTGAAGTCTTGCAGGCATTTGGTTTTACACCACAGTCGTTCAAGAGCACGGCAATGTCTTTTGAGATTTCTAGTGTTGTCAGTTTGCCAGGGTTGTAACGGTCAAAGCCTGATTCTGCATGTGGTTAGAGGAGCAAGTGAGAGTGAACTGTTGTAGACAAAGGTGGCCAGGTCAGGACAGGGAAGAGATTATGCCATATAGGGGGTCAGTAGTAGAAAAGAGAAGAGAAGGGTAAAAGTGGTGAAGGTTTCTACAAGTAATTGTTTGCTGCTTGGTGGGATGGGTGGTTGGAGGCAAGAGTACAGTGAAATTAATGAGGTTGTGATCAGAGAGAGCAAAGGGGGTGTTGGTGAGGTTGCCAGGGTTGCAGTGATGGGAGAATTCAAGGTCAAGGGTATTACCATTGGAGTAAGTGGAAGTATGTGTCCATTGGGTTAGGTCAAAAGATGAGGTTAATTCGAAAAGTTTAGCTGTAGTTGGGCTGTTAACATTGACAGGAATGTTGAAGTCACCAAGAATGAGAGTGGGTATTTCAGAGGAGAGAAAGTAGGGTAGCCAGGCAGCAAAATCATCAAGAAAGCACAATATTGGTCCAGGAGGCCGATAAATTGCTGCAATCCTCAAAAAAATTGGGGGAAAACAGATGAATATAGTGCATCTTGAAAGAAGAGAGGGATAGAGAGGGAGGGATAGGAAGGACTTGGAAGGTGTTTTGTGGGGATAGAAGGAATCCAACTCCACCTCCTTTCTTTCTATTGGGTCTGGGGGCATGAGTCCAATGGAGACCACCATGGGATAGGGCAGCAGGAGAAGCTGAGTCAAAATTTTTAAGCCAGGTTTCAGTTATGGCGAGTATGTTAAAGCCATTAGAGATTAAGAGGTCATGTACAGATGTTAGCTTGTTACAGATGGAGCAGGTGTTTCAAAGGGTGCATGAGATTGGTGGGCTGCTTTGAGGAAGCCTGGGGATAGAAATTAAATTGAGTGGATTGCAGTGGTTGCCAGAGGAGGATAGGTATTGGATATGTGGCTTGCAGTTGGAAAATGGCGGACCAGGATTAGGAGAAATGTCACCTGAGACTAGGAGGAGGAGGAGAGCGAGGAAGGCAAGATGGGAGTGGGATGTGCATGAGTGCACGTGTCTAGTGGCCCTGGTGTTTATGTCAGCCTGTGGGTGCAGCAAATGCAGGAGATGATGGGTGCAGTAGTAGGGAGAGGGTAGGAGTGAGGGTGATTTGTGCATGCTGCAGGGTAGAGAGGAGGGGTAGAGTAAGGATAATTTGAGGATAGAAGACACCGATGTGAGAAGGAAGAGAATAAAGAGCATGTTAGTGGATAGAGAGTGAGAATCTGACTTCATATAAAATAAATGTCAAATGCTGGTTTGCTTGTCGTCTTTCAGAGTGGAGCAGATTTCTTGCTGTATCTTCATCCAGCTTTAGTTATCCTGCTTTTGTTATACTGCCGCGGTGAAACTGCGCATCACTCGTGACAGAGCCACCCAGGAAATAGACTTGGTGCTTGCACCTTGCCCCTGTCTGCGCCTCCCCATAGGCTGCTTTAAATTTATAGGGAGACTGAGCAGGCATGCATTTCTCAGTTGGTCATTATAGGGTCTGATTTGAGACACCTGAATATGGGAGAGGAGATGGCCAATACCAGACCAGCTACAGACACAGTCTAGGGTCACAAAGCAAATTACCTCTCTTGATCACTCAAGCCTAATGGGGTTGAGAATCAATCACCAGTAATGTTGCTATTGCAGTGTGGTTGTTATAGAGCTAGCATTAAATATAGAAGTTTAAAGATATGGCAGCAGAAGACATTTACCAAAAATGATACAGCAATGTCAGTTCAATAGAGTGTACAGTTGAATAGAAGACATTTACCAAAAATGATACAGCAATGTCAGTTCAGTAGAGTGTACAGATGAATAGAAGACATTTACCAAAAATGATACCGCAATATCAGTTCAGTAGAGTGTACAGATGGATAGAAGACATTTACCTGCAAAAAAGCAGAGAAGACATGATCAGAATTGATAACTGCGGCGGTGAAACTGTGCATCACTCGTGACAGAGCCACAAAGAGACATGGTGTCTGAGCCTTGCCCCGTCTTTGCCACCCCATAGGCTGCTTTAACCACTTCAATACCCAGCCATAGTCAAATGACGTCCACAAAGTGGATCTCCCATCCTGGGTGGACGTCATATGACGTCCTCGGCTTTCTGCTGTTACTGCGGGGCCGGGGGGCCCGCAGAGCGGCGATCAGGGATCCGGTGTGTCCCTCGGGACACAGCCGTCCCCCGATGGGGGTACTGAAGTGGCAGCAGCGTTACCGGCTGTGATTCGTCACTAGCCGGCGCTGACTGTCAATGGACGGGAAGCGGCATGCACTGCGCACGCTCCCGGGGACGAGCAGTGCAAAAAACAGAAGTAATTGGCTATTTAGTGACTGGCTGTGTCCAATGACAATGTAAACAAAAATACTAAATGTAAACAAAAAAGTGTGGTAACTCCTGTTGCTGGGTTCTCCTCTTCACACACCGATCCTGTGTGAGGAGGAGATCAGCTAACAGTGAGTTACCTATATACCTCTACCCACTAGTATATATTACATATCTGTCCCCAGATCATCCCCCCTAAATAAAGAGAACCTGTAATCAGGAGTACCTGTCATCAGGAGTACCTGTCATCAGTAGCACCTGTCATCAGTAGTACCTGTCACCTCACCAGAGTACCTGCCACCAGAGTACCCGCCACCTCACCACCTGCCAGAGTACCACCAGAGTACCCGTCACCTCACCACCTGCCAGAGTACCACCAGAGTACTCACCACCTGCCAGAGTACCACAAGAGTACCCGCCACCTCACCACCTGCCAGAGTACCACCAGAGTACCCGCCACCTCACCACCTGCCAGAGTACCACCAGAGTACTCGCCACCTCACCACCTGCCAGAGTACCACCAGAGTACCCACCACCTGCCAGAGTACCTGCCACCAGAGTACCTGCAACCAGAGTACCTGCCACATCATCACCTGCCATCAGTGTACCTGCCACCAGTGTACCTACCACCAGAGTACCACCAGAGTACCCGCCACCTCACCAGCTGCCACCAGAGTACCTGCCACCAGAGTACCTGCCACCTCACCACCTGCCACCAGAGTACCCACCACCTCACCAGAATACCCGCCACCCTACCACCTGCCACCAGAGTACCTGCCACTATGTCCAGAAAGGTGTACACACCAGACGAGGCATACCAAATTCTCAGTCTGAGCGATGCGAGCATCGGGGAGCTCTGGCCGCTCAGTTCTGTTTCCGTTTCTGGTTCAGAATATGAGCCCCCTGAAGGCAGCACATCAGGATCCGAATTGGAGGAGGAAGCAGTCCCTCCTAAAAGAAGACGGTCTGAACCCCAGGCATCTACCAGCAGCTGCCAGAAAGCTTGGCAAAACCATTATGGCTGCCTTCTACCACAGGATCAGCCACGATCCCCCCTTTTACAGCACAGCCAGGTGTGCAGGTAAACACTGCGGGTTTTTCCCAGATGGATTTTTTTAATTTATTTTTCCCAGAGGAATTGCTTCAAGTCATCATGGACCAAACTAACCTTTTTGCCCAACAATTTATTACATCCAACCCCAGCTCCAGCTATGCCCGCCTTTTTGAATGGCGACCCCTAACATGGGGCTTACAAAAAAATTAAATACATAAGTATTGGTCGACCAAATCCATCCAGCATATGCCAGTTTTTTCTGCAGTCATGTGCAGGTCCCGATATGAAATTATTATGCGCTTCCTGCATTTTAGTGACAACTCACAGTGCCCCCCCCCGGAATCACCCAAAATTTGACAAGCTATATAAAATTCGCCCCCTAATTAATTTTTTTTCCAAGAAGTTTGCCGAACTTTATGACCCTGACAAAAACATATCTGTGGACGAATCCCTGGTGCATTTCACAACCCGGCTGGGTATCAAGCAATATATCCCCAGTAAGAGAGCGAGGTATGGCTTGAATCTCAACAAGCTCTGTGAAAGCGCCACTGGTTATGTGCACTCATTCTGAGTGTACGAAGGCAAAGAAGATTCCCAGCTCCAGCCCCCTGAGTGTCCATCGTACATGGGAATTAGTGGAAAAATTGTTTGGGAGTTGGCATTCCCACTCCTCCAAAAGGGGTATCATATTTATATGGACAATTTTTACACTAGTTTGCCCCTTCTCCGCCACCTGTACTTAAAAAAAACATTGGCCTGTGGTACAACAAGAAAAAAACAAAAAGGCTTCCCACAGCGTCTTGTCGCCACAACCATTCAAAGGGGGGAATCGGCAAGCTTGAGGAATGAGGAAGTGCTGGCTGTGAAGTGGAGGGATAGTAAAGACGTTTATATGATGTCCACCATCCACAATGACACCTCAGTGGAACTTCACAGAAGACATAGTACCATTCGCAAGCCTTCCTGCATCAACGCATATAATAAATTTATGGGGGGGAAAATCCTATTTTTGGTACAAAAAAGTTGCAATTAACTTTTTTCATTTGGCCCTTTTCTGATTCCCAGGAGGCTTTTGGCTGCATGACAGCAAATAAATTAAAAGAAATGGAGGAGGACCAGCGTATTATGTGTGAGGAAATCATCCTCAAGGCCCTGAACAAGGGGAAGAAGGGCCTAATCACCCCTAAAATGCACCTCTGTGAATTTAATCATCCTCCTCCACCACCTCCACCACCAACACAGCCACCCCACCCACCACAGCAGCATGGCGTACCATGGCCAATGCAGCAACACGCCTAACAAGGCCACTGGGCTGGGGATTATCCCCAATATCATTTATAATTAGATTTTTGTTTAATTTGAGTTTAGCTTTTTTTTTGGGTGCAGTGAATGCATTTTTGATTTAATTTCTTTCATTTGTGTGGAAAGAAGTAATGAAAGCGATGGCCTGGATTTGTTGTGGCCTTGCAAAACATGCAGGCTGTTGGAAGACCACAGCATCAGGACATATATGTCATCTGCTGCTGCTCCCGATCTCACGGAGTCCAGGACCGTATTGTGCTCCCTATTAAATGGACTCCCCAGGTTACCAATTTTGACAGTCAAATAATTTGATGTCTGCCCTGGGGTACAAAATGCTTCACCAATTCCAACTGTTTCTCCATCGTTGCCTCTCTCTTGATTTTAATATGACCTTGTGCTCCCTATTGAATTAAAATTTTGGATTTTGCTAAATACTTGGCTATGTGTTTTACTTAAAAAAAGGACAGTTTGTTTGTAAGTAGGCAAGTACATTTCAAAAATGCAATGTCAAATTAACAAGGGACACCAACATAGTTGTATCTTTGAGGTTAAAAAATAATAATGGTGGTGTGGTAACTTGACACACAAAAAAAAAATATTCTGGAGATCACTAGAAAAAAATATATTATTCTGGAGATCACTAGAAAAAAATATAATAATAAATACGTTTGTCAGAACTCTGTAAATATCACCAGCAAAGCAGCTCCATTATTATACCATTATAAAGTAGAAGTGAATGCGCTGCATTGAGAGAATTCATAATTTGCCGCATCACAAATGTGATATCTTCATTACGAATGCTAATTTATTCATCCTTGCTTCCAAACATGTACATTGGAATTTTGTCCGATGGACTTGTGTACACATGATCGGAAAATCCAACAACACACATTTGTTAGCGGGAAATTTGAAGACATGCTAGCCAACATTTGTTGGCGGAAAGTCCGACAACAATTGTCCGATGGAGCATTTCCACCAACAGCCTGACAGCCAACATTTTCTGTCGGAAAGTCCGATCGTGTGTAAGGGCCTTCAGGCTTCTGGGAGAATTCAGCTGTTCCAACTTGTCAAAGTGTCTTCTTGTGAATATGTCTGTGTCATCTCTAGGCTGTGTGTGGGTGACCTCCTCTCAATCTCGAAGTGTTGGTTTTATATGTTACATGTGAACGTCATAACCTCACAAAAACTCAGAACCTTGTATGGCAAGCATTCATTTTTGCTAACTTCAGCAATATTCTATACAAAAGGAGATACTAACTCATAGAGTCATATATGGAGTTTGATTGACAAGCCCACATGTAATACTCTATACTTATAGTAATGTGCAGATCATGTAATGTCATATAACCAAACATCTACTAATATGAACACATATTACCAACTTTAACTACATTAAGTAAATACATACTAATATTATTAATTATGACTGAGGCTATGCTAGTCCCAACCTAACAGTATTCGAACAAATATGTATTATTCCTCTAACTACATAAATACTGGTCTATTCTGGACCTCCCTTGACATTCTATACCAGATACCTTATATGTCATTCTCAAACGAGCTGCATCAGAAACTTCTAGCATATTACTGACTCGGTTTCAGATGAAGATCTATTTTACTGAACATTTGATCAAGGTCATTCACACATACTATATTTATTATGACTTATAATAAAACCAAATATGTTTTGCAAGCTTGCCATGAATATAATATAACACCTATAAGTGCTGAATTAGGAATTTGGAATAATATTCTAAGAACCATATATAGAGACTATGAAAGAGTTACCATCAAATATAGATTGCTTATTGTTAACTATAATAAGAACTGTGTAACTTGTCTTGTTTCTACTGATGTAAGTGATACTATAACTTTATGCTGAATATAAGAAGTCTGATATTTAGAGACTCTCAAATTACCAGATCAAAAAATATATCAAAAAATATATTTTATTTAAAGTTTAAAAAACACATCAAATGTAATTAAAAATACATTGCATTAGGTTCCAAATCTCATCTCATAGCACATAAAATAATTGAGTTTTTCAAAGTCAATTCTTCAGGATCTGTGCTGTTATCAAGGTGTATTCATCATATTCAATCTGAGAGTACAGTGATGTCTGTAAATAATCACAACGTATATCAAAATCCAATACGATAAAAATAAGACTAAAAACATATAGATAATAAAGTATTCAAATCTTTTGTAAACCTTGTAAACTCTTACATGCAACTGTTGCTTGTTTAAGTTTAGAAGGATGGCATCTACCAAGTTTCTGCTTTCATTAAGCAAAGTATTTTTCTATAATACCTACAGCTAGTAGAAGTAAGCGCTTTTATTGATTGTTCAGAACATGTAAATATTTTAATGTGCATTTTCTGGGCACAGGTTCACTTTAAGGCTTCATGCACGCTAGATGTTCTTACAGGTGCTCCTAGGGGGTTCTGATGTTTTTTTTTCTGCCTCTAAACGCCCCTCCATGTTAGCCTATGTGTCCATGCACACATAAGCTTTTAGCAATGTTTAGTGGCAGGAGCATTTAGAGGCAAGAAAAAACCCACTGCCAGTGTGTTCAGGAGCAGCAGAGTTTGGGCAGAAGAAACACTAGTTTCTACAGTACAGGAGCTACAGTACTAAAAGCTGCTAGAAGCTGCTAAATTCCAAAAGCTGCTAAACATTAGTGCTTGAGCATTAATTCATTTCAATGGCCAGAATAAATTATTTATTCTGGTCAATGTAATGAATTAACATCCAAGAGCTTGATGTCTGTAAAAGCTCCTAAAAGCTTGTAAAAGCTTTAGGCCTCACACCCACTGGTGTTTTTACAGTCGCTTTCACAAGCGTCAGACTTTTTTTTGCAGCTTAAAAACGCCTCTCCTTGTTATTCTATGGCCTCATGCACACTCAGGCTTTTAGGAGCTGCAAAAAAAAACTGTGTGGGATCCCCGCAAAATCCATACCAGACCCCTATCCGAACATGCAGCCCAGCAGGTCAGGAACGGAGGGCGATGAGCGAGCGCCACCCCCTTCTGGACCATACCAGGCCACATGCCCTTAACATGGGGGGGTGGGTGCTTTGGGGGTTTGCGCCCCCCACCCCAAATCAACTTGTTCCCATATTGATGGGGACAAGGGCCTCTTCCCTACAACCTTATGTGGTGATTGTGTGGGTCTGGGGGCAGGGGGCTTTTAAGAATATGGAAGCTCCTTTAAGGAGGGGGCCCCCAGATCCCAGCCCCCACCCGATGTGAATGAGTAAGGGGTACATTGTACCCCTACTCATTCACCCATAAAGGTGTCAAAAAAATAAATAAAAACAGTACTCAGGTTTTCAACATCTTCCCCCCTCTCTGGTTCTTCTCCCTCCTCCGTGATGTCTACTCCCCTCTCTGGTTCTTCTCCCTCCTCCGCTAATGTCTTCTCCCTCCGGTTCTTCTCTCTTCATTGTCTTCTTCTGTAGTCTTCTTCCTCTGGTTCTTCTGCTGCCTCCGGTTTTTCTTCCTATGATGTCTTCTCCTGACGCTAGCGTCCACTGTTGTGTTAGGTCCAGTGTGTGCCATTACTTATATAGCCATGGGGCGTGACCATCCGGTGACGTCATCCAGAGGTCCTGCCCCCTTGTGACATCACCGCCCGGGCATGATGGGGTGGTGATATCACAAGGGGCCGGGGCCCCAGATGACGTCCCTGGATGGCAGAGAAATGCTGCTAAAAGCTAGCGTGGCTAAACACACATTAACATCAATGTAAAAAGTGGCTTTGCAGCTCGCCCTGTGTGCATGAGGACTTAGACACTTTTCAAAGCATCAGGCTTTTTTTCAACAAAAACGCTGCTGGCTTCTAGGTGAGTTAAATAAATGTCCTGTGTGGATGAGGCCTAATAATTCTCTTTAGTAAACTATGACAAGATCGTATAACAACGAACAGTAAAATGTAAGCTTCTACATATCTGGTCTGGCACAAACAGATATTTTTGAAATGCTGCAGCACTCTTTTCTCTCAACCATTGATCTTCAATGACAATGAGTGTTAAAGCCTATATTAGTCGTGTGACATGTCATAATAATCCGATAAACTGAATCAAAGCGTATATAAATAATATACAAAGATAGGTAGTTTGATCCCAACAGACGTGGATGGAAACGATTAGCACCAACATTCAAAGTTCATCCATTATTTATGACTCTTTGCTGGCATTATTTATTTAGAACATCTGTTACATTTTTATAGAATTAATAAAGCAGCACCTGACCCACTGACGTCTGCGTCTCCTGGGTAAACAGACCGTACAGCATGTTCTCTAGCAAAATAAGGAAGGTCTCCATTGACTTTATTCCAGATTTCACATCCTCGAGAGCGTCCTCATTTACAGTTCTAGGGAAACTGCAATGTCAAGTAAAACATGCATATATAAACCTAGAGGGGGCAAAGGAAAGCCAATTTAAAACTACCCAGAAAGAACATGAGATTTATTATTCTTGCTCTGAGAAATGTGAACGTGCATGCAAGATACACAAAAATACACTGCAACAATTATTTCATGTATTATTCTTGAATTTGTGATTTTCACTGTTCTTGTAGATGTGCCACATTTTAATGATTGTATTTGATATGCAGTTTTGTTTGCAGCTGGTGTTCTTGTTGAGTAATTTCTGAGATAAAATCAATGATAATTTAAAGAGGCTTGCGGAAAATAAAAATAACAAACAATCAAACTCACCTAGCTGGCTCTACACCGAGAGCTGAGCGATCAAAGACTGCTGATTACTCTTGGCTCTGCTTTGAGCACTGTCAGTCATCGGCTCTGGGCATTGCTTCCAGAGCTCATTTGAGCACCAGGCTGTAGAGCAGCTGTCCCAGGCTCTCAGAGGCCAGTCAGACATCTGGGTGGATCCAGACATTTTTGCTGGGATCCCTGCAGAGCCTGGACTGGCTCTGTGACCCGTTGTTAGCTGAATCTGGGTTTTTCAGGAATGTGGAACAAAGTGCACACCTGTGATCCTGTGAAAAGAGCTTTGGCCATTATTTTCCTTTAATCAATTTAAAGCAGAGCTGAGCTTTGGAAGCTGTGCCCAAAAAAGACACAAAGACAACAAAGGCAGCAATATTGTTTTTGGTCTCCCTGAAAATGGTCTTTTGTCCATTACTGATTTACTATACCTTTTCTGCCCTGCGTCTCTATGTGGAGGCAGCTAGTGATTGGGCTTTTTTTAGGAAGGGGAACAGTGATCAGTATGGTAGTGACACCACCAAACCTCACTCCAAATCATCTGAGACTAGCAACCAGAGTCTCTTTTTCAAATGAATATCCCTGTTTTAAAACTAACAATTTACACTGTGCATTGCCCAGACTACTGGAAAACAAATAAAATGTAAGTCAAATTTTGCACTTCTTAGTATGCACCCAGTTCCTTCACGATGATATTGACAACTGATTTCCCAAGTGCTTACAATTTCACAGTAAACAAGGGAGTCCTGCAAACATTATACTATAGAACAAAATCATAAAGGTAATGCAGCACTTATGGTGAACAAATACAGTCCATAATTAGTTAATGATATTTGCAACAAAAAATTGATGAATAAAAAGTCCAAAACAGATATCCAAAGAAATAAAATATAACCAAAAAAGAATTCATAAAATTGTGAAAAATCAAAAATCAAATTATTCCAAAGACATGATTGAACAAATTCCACCATGTGATCCACCACCTCGTGCAAGATGGACTCTTACCAGACTTGTAGGACTCTATTATGGAATCAGCATGAATCTGACATTGCATATCTCACAAGGGCATGAACTGTCTAGAGCTTCCAATATAACTCGGTAGATGTAGGGAAGAGGATGTGCATTGTGGATAAAAATGAAAAAAACACCCACATAGTGTAAATCCATAAAACACTCTTTAATGTTCCAAAAGTGATAAAGGGTACTCTCATTCAATAAAAGGTACCACGCATATAAAATCAATCCAAGGAAGATGGTCCATGCATGGAAACAAACAGATCTGTGTACACAGGAGAAACAGCGTGGCGACGGCACTTACGTAGGCTTCGTCCTACATGTTTTGTCACAACTGACGTCATCGGGGCATGTGCATGCTGCTATTGATGCACTGTATTTGTATCCAAACAGCAGGGGCGGACTCCAATTATATAGTCAATTATGCAAAATGGTCCTAAAAAAGAATGGCCGCTTACGGGAGTCAAGCCTCAATATGAGAGATAAATCAACTCCAAGCCTTGATGAGAGAGTGGACAAACATAGGAGTGATCCTTCTATGACACATCATATCCTGTCAGCTGTTAATCAAGCCTCAATGTGATAATGTGTATATCCTGCCGGCTGTTAACCTAAGCTCGATGTGAGAATGTGAATATCGCATCACATCCTATCCGTTGTTGACCAAGCCTCAGAGACAATAACCCTCATTGCACTCTAAGCCTTACTGTTCAAATGCATGCAATGTTTTATGTAACACAAATGTCCGAACCGCGGAAAAATTCATATGTAAAAAATATGTAGGAAATTAATAAAAATGAAAATTAAATTAAAATAAAATAGTCTGACGAATTGAGTTAGAACAATGTAAGATTAATAACAGTCACATTGTACTGTAATAGAAAAAAACTCCCAATTGGAAAAAAAAAGGCAACCAGGCAACCTGCTGGATGGATGAAAAACAATTGACAAATGGAAAAAAAAATTATATATATATATACCTAATGGGAAACATTATTTTATATATATATATATATATATATATATATATATATATATATATATATATATATATACACAAACTTACTGTATATGGCAGAATGTGAATGGCAAACCATGCGTTGTTAATGAAGGCATTGATGTCCCATTCAACATTCATGCCATGGGGACTGTAAGATTTCATTTCATAGATCTATTTGGTCTCTAATTTAAAGAGACCACTTTTAAGCGATTCCCCTCTCCATGGGGCTTCATTTTTGTCCATTGCCACAAATAAGGTGCCTCTAGGGTCCCCATTGTTGCAACATACGTAGAACACTATGCTTTTTCAGAACATTTTTGTTGTGTTCATTAACATGTACAGAAAAAGAGCGAATAGTCCTACCTATATATTGTTGCAGACTAAAAGGTATACCACATTTTTGGATGCACAGGGTATGAAAGATTTAATTGTATAGCATTTAGAGGTGTCAGTCAACTGAAAGGTGTTGTGGTGGATCACATGGTAGAATTTGTTGATTTGTATCTTCAGAATAATTAGATTTTTGATTTTTATAAATTTTTGGTTATATTTTATTTATTTTGGACCTTTTTCTTTTTATACATCAATTTTTTGTTGCAAATATAATTTATTATTTATGGACTGTATTTTTTCACTATAAGCGCTGCATTACCTTTATGATTTTGTCTTTTACAGTGTGTCTGACTGTTTTGTTGCTAGCAGCTCTTATCACCATTTTTTGTTTTTGTCAGCGTATTTTCTTCCCATTTGCACTATACTATAAAACAGTTTAATGATGAAAAAGAAGTCAAAAGAGTACTATAAGGAAAAAGTCATGTAAGGCAAAAAGTAAACTACACCTTCTGTGTATGAGAAAATAACAATAATGTTAATCCCCTGGATCCTCACTTCTCTGTTGAGCCCTAGGAAAGTGGGAGGGTGATAGGAATTATACCTTCCCTAACTGCACAAAGCACAGCCCTATATAGAGCTGGAATGGCCTCCTGAGCAGCACTCACATGGTGCATGCCAGCATACATGCAGTGGAAATAATAAGATGGATGCATTATACTGTACACACTGAATTTATATCTTATATTTTGGAGAATGCAAAGGGAATAGAAACAATAATTGGGAACACACAAAGGTGGGTCGCAACAAAGCCAGGGGAGGGAGATTCTGCTGCTTAAATCTCCAAGTAATAAGGTAAATGGTGTTACTATATCCACCAGGCTCCACCTACAACTGATTTATGCCATTTGGATAGACAGAACATTTAAAAATGTTACATCACAAAATGAGTCACTATGTCAAATGAGAAGCAACCACAATGACACACACCATGCACATTCCCATATTTAAAGAATACCTCAGAAAATAATTATTTTACAATTTACACATACATCCTTTTTTTTTTTTGCAAGTGCTTTACTTAGTAACTTTAAAGTGGGTATACCTTGCTCCTTTTATGTGTGGCATTACCTCCATGAGAAACGTGTATCTATAGTGCATAGGTGACCATTTATTATAAAAATTCTGTAATAAATGTGACACAGAAGATGCATTGCGGTCCACCAACTATTTTCCTGGATTTTTCTATTCTTCAATACTTTCTATGGCCTACAAAAGGGGTCTCCAAACTTTCGAAACAAAGGGCCAGTTTACTGTCCTTCAGACTTTTAGGGGAGCCTGTGGCAAGTGGGAATATAAAATGTCCTGGTGTCAGTGTGAGGACTAGTGCCCCAATCATCGGTGTCTGTGGGAAAAATTGTGCCCTTTTGATGGTGTCAGAGGGAGGAATAATACCCATTTTTGGTGTCAGTGGGAGGAATAGTGGCCCATTGTTAATATCAATGGAAGGAATTATGCCCCATCTTTGGTGCCAATGGAAGGAGTTGTGCCCCATTGTTGGTGTCAGTGGCAGGAATTGTGCAGTTTCGATGGTGTCATTTGGAGGAACAGTGCCCCATTGTTGGTGTCAGTGACAGGCAATATGCCCCGTTGTAGGTGTCAGTGGATGGAACTGTGCCCCAAGGACTGGATAAAGGCAAGCAAAGGGCCTGGCCCCAGGTCCACAATTTGGAGACCACTGGCCTGCACAATTAATTTAAACACCAAAATGAGAGTGAAACATGATGACCAGACTGTACTTACTTTTCTATATTAGTGACCTAGAAAATATAGAACCCAGGGGTTCAGCATGACTGTCAGGAAACTAGCATCTTCAAACAGAATTTGATATTGGCAGTAATGGAATGTCTTACTTTTAATGTTATGTGCTGTCCAGGTGCTGAATCTGTGTACAAATGTAATGTAGCTCTTTCACTAATGCTGATAATATAATGTGCTATTTTATTTTCTCTGTAGGTCATCAGACTCAGATGTATGTGGGCGGGCAGCATTTTTTTCCCCCTCAACAGGTGTCAGGCATCGTGATTGGTGTGGATTTATATTGCTGGATGATGTGATTGACGATGGATGTACATCATGGGACAT
Organism: Lithobates sylvaticus; assembly: GCA_028564925.1. Lineage (NCBI taxonomy): Eukaryota > Metazoa > Chordata > Amphibia > Anura > Ranidae > Lithobates > Lithobates sylvaticus. The sequence goes on along the minus strand of CM053035.1, from coordinate 125,344,817 downwards.
TTTTAAAGGACTTGTGAAAAACTGTTTGTGTTTTTATTTACTTTTACTTTTTTATTTTACTTTTTTTGTGAATAAGTAGGGGTATTATGTATTACTCATTTACATGTGTAGCACTATATATACAATATTCTACCTTATTTTTAAAGGGGGTTTCCAGATTCCAATAGGCCCATACAGGGCCGGACTGGGAATAAAATTCAGCCCTGGAAAAAATTTCATACCAGCCCCACAGCATTATTATACCAGCACAACAGCATAACGTCATTATTTTCTGGTTCATGGAAGGGAAAACCATACATTTTAAAGCACATTTGAGTGTATTATATACAGAAAAGACAGATATGAAATCGCATAGGGCTTATATATATATATATATATATATATATATATATATATATATATATATATATATACACAGTGGGGGGTGGAGAGCACTGGGGTGGGGGCTGGAGACTGATGGGGAGAGCTGGAGAGCACCGGGGGCAGAAAGAACAGGGGTGGGGAGCATGGGGGGTGAAGAGCACTGTGGGGGGTGGAGAGCACTGGGGTGGGGGCTGGAGACTGATGGGGAGAGCTGGAGAGCACCGGGGGCAGAAAGAACGGGTGGGGAGCACGGGGGGGCTGAACAGCACTGTGGGGGGGCTGAAAGAACAGGGGTGGGGAGCACTGGGGTGGGAGCTGGAGACTGATGGGGAGAGCATCAGGGGCAGAAAGAACGGGTGGGGAGCACGGGGGGGGGGGCTGAACAGCACTGTGGGGGGGCTGGAGAGCACCAGGGGCAGAAAGAACAGGGGTGGGGAGCACGGGGGGCTGGACAGCACTGTGGGGGGTGGGAGCTGGAGACTGATGGGGAGAGCTGGAGAGCATCGTAGGCAGAAAGAACGGGTGGGGAGCACGGGGGGGGGCTGAACAGCACTGTGGGGGGCTGGAGAGCACCGGGGGCAGAAAGAACAGGGGTGGGGAGCACGGGGGGCTGGGGAGCATGGGGGGCTGAAGAGTACTGTGGGGGGTGGAGAGCACTGGGGTGGGGGCTGGAGACTGATGGGGAGAGCTGGAGAGCACGGGGGCAGAAAGAACAGGGGTGGGGAGCACGGGGGCTGGACAGCACTGTGGGGGTGGGGAGCATGGGGGGCTGGAGAGCACTGTGGGGGGTGGGGAGCACCAGGGGCAGAAAGAACAGGGTGGGGAGCACGGGGGGCTGGACAGCACTGTGGGGGTGGGGAGCACAGGGGGGGGGGCTGGAGAGCACTGTGGGGGTGGGGAGCATGGGGGGCTGGAGAGCACTGTGGGGGGGGTGGGGAGCACGGGAGGCGAGCTGGAGAGCACCGGGGGCAGAAAGAACAGGGGTGGGGAGCACGGGGGCTGGACAGCACTGTGGGGGTGGGGAGCATGGGGGGGCTGGACAGAACTGTGGGGGGTGGGGAGCACGGGGGGGGTGGAGAGCACTGGGGTGGGGGCTAGAGAAGGATGGAGAGAGCTGGAGAGTAGGGGGGGGGCAGAAAGAACATGGGTTGAGAGAAGTGGGGGGGGGCTGGAGAGTGTGGTGGGGGGGAGGAGAGCACTGGGGGGAGCACAAGGAGAACTAGAGGGGGGCTGGAGAGTCTGGTGGGGGAGGAGAGCACTGGGGGGGGGCAGTAAAAGAATTTGGATAGGGGGATTAGCAGGGGGCGGCATATAGAGGAGATTAGCTTTCTATATTCCTCCATGCAGCCGCTGAATGCTTGATTCTCCTCCTCTCCCTCCTCCAAGCATTCAGCGGCTGCATGGAGGAATATAGAAAGCTAATCTCCTCTATATGCCTCCCCCCTATCCAGGCACACAGTTAGGGCTGTACTGAGTACTCACAGGCATCTCTCCTCCTCCTGTGATCACGGAGCTGGCCGGGTCTGTGTTCTGCGGCCGCGCACCGCGCTGTAACACGGTCCCGCCCCCTAGACCGGCTCGTGTGATAGGTGGAACACTGATTCTATCTACTATCACATGAGCCGGTCTAGGGGGGCGGGACCGTGTTAGAGCGCGGTGCGCGGCCGCAGAACACAGACCCGGCCAGCTCCGTGATCACAGGAGCAGGAGAGAGGGGACTCAGGGGAGCACTGCAGCCGCAAAACGGCCCCAGGGCAGGCAGCCTACCGGGAAATATCCCGGTATCCCGGTAGGCCAGTCCAGCCCTGGGCCCATAACCCACAGATTTCCACAACAACTGTGCCAGGGCTGTGAGGAAGAGGCCTTGTCTTCACACAACATGGGGACAAAGTACACCCCCCCCCCATGTTAAAGGAATGTGGCTTGATATGGTTCGGAAGGGGAGGTAACATGTTAGTACTGCTTGCTTGGATAAGGGCCTGCTATGGATTTTTGAAGGCTATCTCACACTGCTTTGGATATTGACCTTGAGGCCCAATTCAGACTGCTGCAGTGAGGGAGATCGGATATGATTCGCACCGCACTGCAGTTCAAATCATATGCAATCTCTGTGTGATGCAAATTCAGCCATACAGATAGTATGGCTGAATTCGCATCGCATTCGGCCCAAACTCGCACAGGACCCTTTTTTTCGGTCCGTTGCAGAATCGGATCGCATGGTGTTCTCACTATGCAATCCGATTCCTGTCCGAGTTTGCAGACCGCACTGCGATTTGCGAGCTGATATGGGGGTGTCATTAACATTTCACTGACACTCCCAGCAGCTCGCATAGGGCAGTGTGAACTGCCGGCGGGAGACATGCGGTGCGGGAACCCGCAGTAGATTTGCATCGTTCCCGCACCACAGCAGTCTGAACCGGGCCTTAGGGATAACTGACCCCCCTCCTCTTATAGTCTCTTATTGGAAAATGGAGGCAGCCAATCAGTATGAAAAACCAATTAGGGCTTGTGAAAGGTAGGTAGAAGAAAGTACAATCCAAGAGGAAGTGGAAGCAGGTACCTATCAAAACTTGGTACCAAGTGTCAAATGTGGTAGATGAGGGGGCAGGAGAAAAAAGTGGAACTTCCCCTTTAAGGTGAAGTTCTGCTTTAAACGATATACTGATCACACACATCAATATCATAAAAACAGTGAAGTTCCAGATTTTAGTAATGATAAATATATTTTGTAATATGTGGTGCATAAATTGATTAGATGTCATGTAAAATGAATAGCTATATTATTTAAAATGGAGAAAAAAAAAATGTATATATAAAATATGTATATCTGTTAAAAAAATAATAATATGTTGTATAATATGTGTTCTTCAATATCTATACATAAATGGGTGTTGGACAAAATAAAATTATTCATTCCAAATGCAATATAGTAAGTGACTGGACACATTATTCATTTATGATTTCTGTTTGGTAACACTGTATTGTAAATTACTGTATGTTAGTCTGTTTACAGCAGGTAAAGCAGGTCTCTTTCACAGCACTGGGTTACCAGTGAGTGCTAAGATAACACTAATAACATGCCAAGGTACTCACACAAATGAAGAGCTGTGGTACACACTTGATGTATCTGAATTTGCAGGTTACTACCCTGCAAAAACCCAGTGGAAGTCCGCAAATCTTGAACTTAGAAGTCTTTGGAAGGTGATTTTCATTTTTTTGTGCTCAATTTCAAAGCTGATAGGTAAGCTATTGTTGAAATGAAGAGAACGGGGAACTGGCCACTGTCATGGGGCAATGTTCCAATGCAACAAAAAAAAAAAAGAGGAACCATACAGTGAGGAGAGGGTCTTTCCATGCAGCTTTGAGGACAATATTGAAGACACACATGCTTAAAAACACACAAATGTTTCAAATGACATGCTTAGCTCTGCATGTGGCAATATGGAACAGTACAGTTTTAATGGACAGTATTAATTAAGAAAAACAAAAAGGTAATGAAAAGTGTAAGATTCCCCTCAAAATTCTCACCAAACCCTTATCCAGGCATGTAGACTAGGTGGTTAGAAAGGCATGCAACCTCACTTTCCTATCAGACCAGGCCACATGCATTTCAGCATTGGGGGGGGGGGAGGGTTCTTTTCAAGAGGGATAGCAAAGCCTCCCCCCTTGCAGGGCACTTTTTCCAAAATGTGGAAGGCCAAGGGTCTCTTCCCTACCTCTCATTCCCCAAGAAGGAGGTGGTGATTACCTTTTGTATCAATTGATCCTCCCTTTTTAGATTGTAAGATCTAATGAGCAGGGCCCTCTGATTCCTCTTTTACCAAATTGTAATGTAACTGTAATGTCTGCCTTTATTTTGTTAAGCGCTGCGCAAACTGTTGGCGCTATATAAATCCTGTATAATAATAATATGGAGGGACTTATAGTGGAATCTGAAAGCCCCTTTTATAATAAATGGCCACTCAGGTATTTGCTCCTTTCCAAGGGAATAAGTACAGGAATAAATTAATATCCCTTGCCCATTCTCACAAGGATTAAATAATAATAAAAAAAACATTTTGAAAAGCAATTTTATTAAAATAAAAGCACAAACAACAACAATACTTTAATGCCCATGTCATGCATGGTATCCAGCAATGTGAGTCCTCATTAATCACAATGACCTAATGCGTGCATATGTTTACCTGCTGCAGTCCCACCACTAAATGACAGATCCCTGGCTGCGGTAATGTAAATAGCCAGGGATCCTAGGTCATTGAACAAATGACCTCATCTCAGATCCTCACAGTTTTGTTTAAATTACTGCAGTGCCAGAGATCTGTGTGTAACAGGAATCAGGCAATGAGTCATCAAGACTGACGTGGATTTACATAGTTGTACATCATGATTGAAGTGGATTTGGATTACATTGATAGACATTGTGATTGACCGGGACATCAATACATTTTTTTGGGTGTTTTTATTTTTATTTATTAAGGATCATTTACAAGGTATGTGTGTGTGTGTTTATTCACATGTAACTCTTTGTGGGAATGCAAAAGCGGTACCAATGTAGGGGGGGTTAATTTCTGATGGGCCCCTTTTTTATAAAGGGAGCTTCTAATTTCCATAGGGAGTGAATTTACTACCACCTCCTTCTTGAGGCACAGGAGGTGGGGAAGAAACCCTTGTCCTGTAACATTGGGAGGGGCTTTGGAGGGATTTTCTGCCCTGCTGTGCAAGAACTCCCCCCCAGTATTGAAAGGCATGTGGCCTGGTCTGGAACAGCAAGGGGGCAGGGTTGTATGTTTGCTACCCTCCCTTTACTGGCTACCCAGACTATTGCCTGGATAAGAGCCTGGTGGAATTTCTGAGGGAAACCCCATGCAATTGTTTCCTGTATTAGAATTAAACTTTTTAATTTGTACACTACTAATTTACATCGAAGAATTGTAGACGGCCACTCACATTGGCTTGTCTAGCTCCACGCTTAGGATAATTCAAAAAGGTCTATACTAATATTAATAATGTAAACCCAGTACAGCTGCTCCCTATGAAATCTAGATGATTTAATTGGTAGTTTAATTAAATGAGGGGCGCTAGTACCAACAAGAGATACTAAATTAATTAATAGGTTAATTAATTGTATATTCTGAACTGTATAGTAGAGACTAAGAGCTTATTGAAAAAAGGTGTGCAGACACAATATAGATCTACCATGAACTAAGCTAATTAATAACTATTTAAAGTGATAATAGTGAACCACATTTGGTTACTCATACATTACAACCATTATAATGTGAATAATAAAAATTGGTTAGAGTGTGTTTATACAAACAATAATAACACCAGACACCTAGCGTGACCCAGTGAGGTATAAATTAATTATTACCCCAAAGATAATTAACACACAAAATAGAGCTGACCGAGCTCTATTTAAATTAAATATAAATATAACAGACCCTGTACCTTGTATCACAATGTGTACAACGAAAGTTAATGATCAAGCACTTATGCCCAATCTAATATATAAAAAGTGCAAACCAACAAATTTGGCAAATATCCCAATATCTTGGGTACATCCAAAAAACGTGAAAAATATTAATATAAATTAGACAGTGTTAATTGATATAACGCAAAGTTCATGTAGTATATAAAAAGTGCAAGCCAACAAAATTGGCAAATAATCCCAATATCTTGGGTGCATCCAAAAAAAAAAAAAAAAAACGTGAAAAATATTAATATAAATTAGACAGTGTTAATTGATATAACGCAAAGTTCATATAGTAGTCCTTGCTGCAAAACGCCACAATCACTCCTGTAGATATAGCTTGTGCACCATCACCAAACAAATTCTCGATCCACCCAATGTGAGAACCAGCAGTATTAAATGGCCTCTTACCAAATGGAGTTGATTACTTTGTTTAGAAGCAATCAAATGCGCTTTCACAGGATTGTGCCTGTACACTGAGTGACACACCCTCACTCAAGGGCTCTCTTCCCTCTATCAGACCAGCTCAGATGGAATGGATTGGAAACATATGTGGGAATATAAAGAGAGGCGCACCTCATAGCATAATAACGTTTTATTTAAAAAATAGCATAAAAAAAACCACAGCAGCCAATTGCTCACTTACATTTTCCAGTGCCTACCCGGCCAGCGGACTACCCTGTACTGTGTCTGGGGATTACTGGCCGTGGAGCTGCATTGTAGGATGCACCGCCGAGTGCTAGCCTGGATCTGATTATCCATTGGGTCTGGTCTGAGGTCCTGGTTCCGGTGTGATTGGCAGATGCTGGGATTTCTTTTCTGATTTGGAGTTCGATCGTTCCTTTTTGAAGTCAGGATCTGTCTATGGGCTCAATTTGAAAGGCTTTACCTTGCCTGTCATCTGGTAAGGGTAATATATATTGGTGGTGGCACTCTCGTGTGGTGTGGAGCACAGCGGTGTGACAGGAGATTTAGTCTGATGTACCCAGCCTCAGAAATTCATCCTAGGACAATACTCACCCCATGAACTGTTCACACTTTCACACAGATCCATATGTATATGGTCCCCAGTTTGATTTATAATCCAGGACTTTTTTGGCTATATGTTGCTACTGCCAATCACCTTACTATCCACCACCATTACTTCAGAGTATTATTACTGTTGTGTCTTTTATGCACTAGTGATGTTCTAACAGCCTTTGATTGGACTGTTTCTATTAGGGTATAGACTTTTTAGCTTATTTACCTGGCGCAGTTTTTTCTTTTTCATATTGTATTGTGTTTATCCCACTATCCTGCAGCCGGGTTAGGTATTATTTATATCTAGTATTTATTATTTTCATTTGCTCCCTTTCCTTAAACCCTTTCCCCTTCCCCTCCCCCCCCAGCTCTATTTTGGTGAGCGCGGTTTTTTCTGTTAACTTTTTATATACTACATGAACTTTGCGTTATATCAATTAACACTGTCTAATTTATATTAATATTTTTCACGTTTTTTGGATGTACCCAAGATATTGGGATATTTGCCAAATGTGTTGGTTTGCACTTTTTATATATTAGATTGGGCATAAGTGCTTGATCATTAACTTTCGTTGTACACATTGTGATACAAGGTACAGGGTCTGTTATATTTATATTTAATTTAAATAGAGCTCGGTCAGCTCTATTTTGTGTGTTAATTATCTTTGGGGTAATAATTAATTTATACCTCACTGGGTCACGCTAGGTGTCTGGTGTTATTATTGTTTGTATAAACACACTCTAACCAATTTTTATTATTCACATTATAATGGTTGTAATGTATGAGTAACCAAATGTGGTTCACTATTATCACTTTAAATAGTTATTAATTAGCTTAGTTCATGGTAGATCTATATTGTGTCTGCACACCTTTTTTCAATAAGCTCTTAGTCTCTACTATACAGTTCAGAATATACAATTAATTAACCTATTAATTAATTTAGTATCTCTTGTTGGTACTAGCGCCCCTCATTTAATTAAACTACTAATTTACATCGTTAAATAATCCCCCGATTATTTTCAGAATAAAGAGACCACACATAGTACAGGAGTGTAAAATTGGCTAGCAGCAGGACCATTTTAAATATCAACTTTAGCCAAAAAGATACTAGAAACAAGGAGCAGAGGTAGGGGTTTTGACTACAAGAATGAATTGACCACAGAAGATACATTACATGTAAAATTGGCCAGCAGCAGGACAGTTTTATTAAGGAATATAGAGCCTAACTGCTTTACACCTAACTTTTATATTACTTTTGTTTACCATTAATAATGAGGATATGAGGGTTCGTTTAATGTGAGTGATATATGGTAAAGTGATTTAGGTGGACAATGTTCTTCTACTTAATTTTATTTTTCTTTGTTTTTTTGTTTTTTTTTTATAGGGGAAGCCTTGCTGCAAATAAAGGACCAACCAACATAAAAAAAAAAAAAAAAAACATATCTCAAAAATAAATGAAGACCCTCAAAATGCTGCAACCCTGAAACAAAAGCCTATTTTTTAAAAGGAAGAATTACAGTTGCTGGGGATGGGTCAGCATACTAAAAGTAATCTCTTAACTGGAATCAACCACAAAACAAAACCTACTTAAAGAAAAAGGCCCCATTAATAAGAACAAGTGTAAAAGGCAGCACGGGTGCAGAAGGAACCAGGAGCACTGGCAAGGGACATCAGAAAAGGAGCATAGAGGCTGCTCTGTGAAAAACCATTGCATAGAGCTGGTAAGTATAACATGTTTGCTTTTAAAAAAAAAAAGATCCTTTACAATCACTTTAACCATCATATTGCAATGTAATAAAACAATGTAATAAAACAGGCAAATGGAGAGGGATAGATGAAACGCTTCACCAAGGATGAACCCAGCAAAGAATAAAAATGTTTTTTATTGTATTTCATTAACAACACTCTATCTTGCTTTTTCGAATACAATCTAGCACTGAAACTAAGGGAATTATATCCCAAAGTTATCAACTGTTATTAATGGAATACTTAAAGTGTACCCCATCAAGGCGATATCCCTATGGGAGGGAGATCTGGGACCACTCACGGTAGATCAGTTGAAGGAACCCCTCCAATCTATATCTACTTGGTCTTTAAATGTAGCTCAAAAAGTGTTCCAGTTATATATTGTACTTAGAGCACATTACACCCCAAAAAAGCTTCATAGGATGGACAGACTGGCAGACCCCCTGTGTGGTTAATGCAGATGAACCCCTGGTGATCTCATCCATCTCCTCTGACGTTGCCTGAAGCTCCATCTTTACTGGAGCACGGGAAACTTGCAACACTCAACCAGGTGTTTCAGATGGGTGTACCTTTAGATCCAATCTGTACTGGGAGTCCTAGAGGAGGTGATTCCAGAGGAGTTGGTTAGAATTGCATTCTCCCGGGCACAGTTCCAGGCTATAAAGGTCATCTCGATGGGATGGAAATTGTCCTCACTGCCCACAGTTACCTCATGGATAACACACATGGGAAATACTCTCATTATGGAGCAGTACATTTACCAACACAGCGGGAGCTTGCCTAGGTTTGAAAGGATATGGTCCCCATGGCTTGATATGCCCAGACTATGCCCTAGGGAATTTATAATGTCTAGAATTATACAATGCTCAACGGGGTGATTTAGTTCTGTTTCGTATACTTTGTGCCAAGTGAATTGTGCGACCAAGAAGGGGTTTGAGTATTGTGGCACCATGCATTATGCATAAGTTATGTGATGTTGCAAAGATAAATGCAGTATGTAAATGTACACATCCGAAACTGAACTGTTTGTACATTGGTAGTTGTTTATTATATTCAATAAAAATCTTTTCTGATAAAAAAAATAAAAATAACACCCTTGTGCAAAGCTGCAGTTGGCCTTTCATTGAATTAAAAATGCCCCTAACGTCCTTGTGTCTTTGTTTTACTTCTATTTCCCTTTTCTTCTTTTCACATTTTTTTTTTTTTTTTATCAACTTTCAAAGCAATCCTGCAGAAAATAGCTGTTGCAAATACACACTTCCCTGCTAATCAACAATATGTAGATCATGGAAGATCAATAGAATGTATTTTCAGAATAGTAAATAATCACTATAGGCATGCAGCTTTGTGACTGATAACGGACCTCTACCATATAATTGTGTTACAAAGGAGTACTGTGAATTTACATCACATATTTTACTCTCTTTTCAGATCAATCTCTTCTTTAAAGCCTTTTTTATTTATTTAACACTGATGTTTAGATAATTTGTGAAGATTAATGTGTATCCTTATTAAATACCAAGAGCTAGAAAATGAGTACTTACAACATGGTAAAATAGAAATATAAGGCAATCTTATTTACGGATGAGCTGCTGGTTCAGTCTGAAATTTTGCTTGTTCAGAGGTTAGGCAAACGACTAAACTAAATTTATGTCCAGTTGAGTTGAACTTCTGGTGGCAATAAGTGAAATATTTAGCAGCGGTAATACTACTTTTGCTAATTATGATAGCTTCCCCTCAGGCTGGTTGTTGGCATCCATAAGTCATCCCCCCCCTGGCCAATTCAGTTGTCAGTGGGGAATTCTGGGTGAAAGCAGACTAGAAAAAAAGGCAGGGATTGTGTAAAAAAGACTCTTCAGGCCTGGTATGAATTTTAAGGGAAGACCTATGAAAATATTCATACCAGACATTTTTAGATCTGGCATAGCTATTAGGGGGAAATCACATGAAAAAAAAAAGGAAAACAAATTAGAGTTCCCCTTCTAAAATTAATACCTGACTCTTACATGGCAGGTTGGGCTGAACAGCACTTGGTGCACCAACTCTGGGTTCCTAAACTGACGGGTAGGGGGGCAATATGGTGGCTTGGCTGGGGTTGGCCGCGGTGAAGAGGGCCTCCAGTGGGCCACTGCTCTGACACAGTGTACATCATCCATGCGGGGGGGGGCAGCCTGCTCTATGTCCTTATCCTGCACTCAGTAGGACACTGGTGGGAACTTTTTACTCCGCTTCAAACTTTTTACTCCTCTTCACCAGGAAACCTTTAGGCGTGTCTGCAGGGCCGGTGCAAGGATTTTTGTGTACTCAGACGAAGGTGCATTTTGCTGCCTCCCCACCCACAATACAATTTCCCCCCACCACAATAAGGCATACACTTTATTTGCGCTCCAGTGTGTAAGGACTATGCATTCCCTGCTTCCCCTCACTGGCTACAGGCAGTTGGCAGGTGAAGCAAACTAAAACTTCCATGACATGTGCAGAGAGGGCACAGCATTATGCTGGGTACACACCAAAATGTTTTATTTTTTTTCGTTCAACCCAGTGAGCTGAATGAATAATTTTTTACAGATCACTGTACCAACACATCTGATGTTAGTACAGTGATCTCCCCACTGAGCTATTGTGTTCTGACAGGGGGACCGCCTCCCCGCCAGGACACACATTGGCTGTGAGCGCTGATTGTCCAGCATGCTCCTGAGACTGGCTTCTGTCGAACAGGAAGTTGTACACATGGGAAATATTCAGATGGTTCCTGCTGAGCCGACCATTTTCAGGCAAATTTTGGCCCGTGTGTACTCGGCTAAAGAGAATGGAAGACAGGGAATTCAGATTTTACCACCCCAAAAAATACACAAAGCTCCACAGGGATAAAACCAGAGTTAAATCTCTATAAAATATAAGCCCAAAGGTTACCAATCTTCCAAAACAGCAAACACAGTATCAGTCAATTGATTAGGACACAGGTAGCCCCAGCAGAGAACCACAGTAAGGGCCCTTTTACACTAGGGTACTTTTGTAACATGAGATCCATTGCAGGCAAACAACACTGTGTTTTAAACCTGCATTTGGGGCGTCATTAACATTGCACTGACACCCGCAGCAGATCACTGCAACTGGAATACAGAATATGGTATGGGAAGCCACACAGGAATGTGGCTTTCTCACACCACATTCTAGTGTGAATGACTCTAAAACTAGGAAGCAGCCCTATGCAGCCCAGGATGGTGGAGAGGGAACTCTCTCAGGGCCCATTACCTGTGCGTTTCCCACACTGTCCTTGCGATCTGCAGCAGTGTCAATGCAAAGTTCAGGACACCCCAAATACAGGTCGCAATTGCAGTGAATTTGGCCGCATCAGATCACATGGTACAGAAGTGCCATGCAATCCAATGGCAGTTCATTTATAAAAGTAGCGCATGCACTACTTTCAGCGTGGTGCGGTGTGATTTCAGCCTATTTGAAATGAATGGGCTGAACTCTCACTGCACTGCCCCCAGATCACATGTGAATCACACAGGAACGCATAGCACATTCCTGTGTGATTCATAGTGTAAATGGGCCCTTAAATTGTAAAATATAAACAAATAACCCAGTGCAAAAAGAGCCTCTAATTGTAGTATTAAAACAAATAATTTCTCACAAATGGAGAAGCAATCAGCCATTAACCAGTTCCCATTCAGCCTATAGCAGATTGATGGCCCGGTAGGCTTTTCGTCCTTCCGGGTGGACGTATAGGACGCCCTCCACTTCTTGCCGTGCAGCGATCGGTTATGAACTGTGTCCCTCGGACACAGCGCATCACTTATCAGGGTAAAGAGCCAGTGACATTGGCTCTTTACCATGTGATCAGCTGTGTCTAATTACAGCTGATCACATGTAAACAAATGTCGGTTATCAGCATTGCCTTTCCTCAACGCTGTCACTGTCTGAGGTAAGGAAAGCCGATAAACAACTTTCCTGTGACAGGTGACATTTACACTGATAATCAGGGCACTCATTATCAGTGCAGCCCCATCAATGCTCATCAGTGCCCATCAGTGCAGCATATCAGTGGATATCAATGCAGCATATCAGTGCCACCTTATTAGTGCAGCCTCATCAGTGTCCATCAGTGCAGCCTCATCAGTGCAGCTTCATCTGTGCCCATCACTGCAGCCTCATCAGTGCCCATTAGTGCAGCCTTATCAGTGTCCATCAGTGCAGCTCCATCCGTGCAGCCTCGTCAGTGCAGCCCCATCAGTGCAGCCTATCAGTGCTCATCAGTGCAGCCTCATCCATGCCCATCAGTGTAGCCTCATCAGGGCCCATTAGTGCAGCCTATCAGTGCCCATCAGTGCAGCCTCATTAGTGTCCATCAGTGCAGCTTATCATTGTCCATTAGTGAAGAAGAAAAATTACTTACTTACAGAAATGAAGATGAGGGAAGACGAAAACACTACACAGAGATCACAGGGAGGAATCAGGAGAAGAGCCGGCCGGATCACAGAGAGAGAGGATCTCCCACTGTGACACTGCTTGGAGCTAAAATGCCAGCCGTTGTCAAACAAAGTCTCGCCTCCTGGTCCTGCTCCAATAATAGAGGTCACACTAGTTACATTTTCCAGCATTGGACCAGTGTGCTGTCTTTCATAGGAGCCAGTCCAGGAGCTGGGACTTTGTTTGACAGCAGCCGGCATTTTAGATCCAAGCGGTGTCACAGTGGGAGTGTCACTCTCTGTGCGATCCGGCTGGCTCTTCTCCTGATTCCTCTCTGTGATCTCCGTGCAGTGTTTTGTTTAATGGCTGATCGCTTCTGGCAGAAGCAGTGCAGCCTTTTTACGGGGCATCAGAACGTCCCGGGGGGGGGGGGGGGATTCCTTCCTGCACCCCGGCCAAGTCAGCCCCTGCAGTACAGCCAGAATAAGGGCATAGTGACATGTATCAGTTAATTGGCAGCATTTTAAGCTCAAACATTAGTATCTTAGGAGGTATCAGAGCAGATTAGGCCTATAACCTCTCAAAGGTGAAATAGCCATCCCATACCCATCATATTTGTATTTATTCAATAGGTAGATTCATACTGGACAATAATGTAATAATGAGTTACCAGACTGTAACCTGTAGGTATTTAACCACTTCAGCCCTAGAAGGATTTACCCCCTTCCTGACCGGGCCATTTTTTGCGATATCACTGCATCACGTTAACTGACTCTTAATTACACGGTCATGCGACGCTGTACCCAAACAAAATGAACGTCCTTTTTTCTCCACAAATAGAGCTTTCTTTTGGTGGTATTTGATCATCTCTGCGGTTTTTATTTTTGGCGCTATAAACAAAAGAAGAGCGTCAATTTAAAAAAAAAACCACAATATTTTTTACTTTTTGCTATAATAAATATCCCAATTTAAAAAAAATAAAACAATAATTTCTTCCTCAGTTTAGGCAGATATGTATTCTTCTACATATTTTTTGAATAAAATCACAATAAGCGTACATTGATTGGTTTGCGCAAAAGTTATAGCGTCTACGAAATAGGGGATAGATTTTTGGCATTTTCATTTATTTATTTTTTTACTAGTAATGGCGGTGATCTGCAATTTTTATTGGGACTGCGACATTGCGGTGGACAGATTGGACGCTTTTGACACTTTTTTGGGACCATCAACATTTATACAGTGATCAGAGCTATAATTAGCCACTGATTAATGTATAAATATCACTGGCAGGGAAGGGGTTAACACTAGGGGGCAATCAAAGGGTTACACGTGTTCTAACTGTAGGGAGGATGGTACTGCCTAGGGGATGAGACAGATCGTTGTTCCTATATACTAGGAACACACGATCTTTCTCCTCTCCCCTGCCAGAACGTGGATTTGTGTGTTTAATGCATTAAGGTAAAAAATCTTCTTTACTGCAGCAGTGCCGCTGCGCCCCCCTTATACTTACAATAAAAGGAAGCTGTGCCAAGAACAAATTAAACAAATAAAAATAAAATATAATAAAATAAGGAGGCTATATGTGCCCCACTAGATGTAATGTCCATAGTGGTAGGGACCTTCACGGCACCTAGGGACCCTTTCTGGCACCTAAGGGTAGCAGTCTCTATCACACAGTGGCCAATCCCAGGAACAATAATATAAACAAAATAAACTGTTTTTAAAATGTCCAAGTAATAATCATAAAACGCATCAAGTAGAAGTAGTAGTGAGGGAGGTGGTCCTGGCGTCCAAGTATGAATCAAAAGAAGCACCTTGGTGACTTGCAACACAAGCAGTGGTGAACACAGTGCCCGACACCCTCACACACTAACTGCTTACCAGAAAGCAGAGGTAAAAAGGCTCTGCTACGACAATAAACGACACACAGCTACGACTCTTCCTGGTTCCACTGATATCCAATCAATACTCTGAATAGTGAAGAGTTGGGGGTCCACTTGTTCACATGGGATCCATATAAGGAGTGGAGGAAGAAAAGCAGCCCATAGTGTGAATCTGATAACACTCGTTTATTAAAACAAAATAGGAAGCACTTACATTGATCCAAATGTTAAGGCACATATAGTAAAAAAGCTGCCGGCCGGCAAATATAGGAGCCCGTCCTCCTCTTGGTCATGTGGTGGCGTCACTGCGTGCCCTCCCAGACTAGTTTCGACAAATGTGTCTTTCTCGATGGGGAACCCCTTATACTTACCTGAGCCCCGTAATTCCGTGACAGGAACGAGCACACCAGCTCTGGCCGGTGTCTCGTGTTCTGATTAGATAGATTGATAGCAGCGCAGCCATTGGCTCCCGCTGCTGTCAATCAAATCCAATGACGTGGGCACCGGGGGCGGAGCCGAGTCCTGCTGTCTGTTTTGAAGTTGTTGGCTAAAGGGATAATCCCAAAATAATCACTGTGTATATGGTACCATCATCCCAAAATTGTTAAGAATATGAAAGAAGCTTGGAGATACGGGACTATCAAAGGTACACAGATTTAGAGAAATATTTTTTGTATTATAAAAATATATTTATTTAGAAAAGACATGATATTAAAATCAAAGAACAAAAAATGACAAATTTGTGCATAACATGACATTCACTATGGTTCAAGGTCTATACATACAACCTCTCATGAACAAATAGAAATATACTACAGCTGAATGCACAAAATGTTCTCGTCCATTTTTTCGACGTGTTTCGCCGGTGTGGCTTCTTCAGGAAAAGGACGTAAAGTATACATTTGAAAGGGTAGAAATATGGTTCGTTCTGGATATGTGTATAGAGACAAATAGTGAAAAAATTAGTATGATATACTGTACAACTATAGTTCATGCAAGTACATGACCATATATCTCACACATTTAGCAGACATTTTCCCATTGGAACCCACAAAACGCATACGTCCTCCTACCTCCAAAAATAGAGGACATGAGTGTTAGCACGTTCCAGTAAAGAAAGATTCCCCAAGGGGCCTTATCGGGTCAGCATCCAAAGTTGAACCACATATATTGCTAGGTGCCCATAGAGAGGGATTACATTTCTGAAATTCCTTTCCTTTACATATATGTAATAGACCTGCATTGTTTACGTCCTATTCCTGAAGAAGCCACACCAGCGAAACATGTCAAATAAATGGACGAGAACATTTTGTGCATTCAGCTGTAGTATATTTCTATTTGTTCATGAGGGGTTGTATGTATAGACCTTGAACCATAGTGAATATCATGTTATGCACAAATTTGTCATTTTTTGTTCTTTGGTTTTAATATCATGTCTTTTCTAAATAAATATATTTTTATAATACAAAAAATAATTCTCTAAATATGTGTACCTTTGATAGTCCCGTGTCTCCAAGCTTCTTTCATATCCTGCTGTCTGTGTCAACAGACGCAGCAGCAGGACATGGACGCGCGCTCGCACAGGTGTCCCAGAGGAGAGCGCTTCTCTAAAGGGACACTCGAGAAAAGGAGGAGCCATGAGCCATGCGGAGGGACCCCAGAAGGGGAGGATCGGGGGCCACTCTGTGCACAACCAACTGCACAGCGGAGGTAAGTATGACATGTTTGTTTTTTGTTTTTTTAAAACCTGAACCTTTACAACCCCTTTAAAGGGGCTGTAAAGGAATTTTTTTAAAATAACAAACATGTTATACTTACCTCCACTGTGCAGCTCATTTTGCACAGAGTGGCCACCGAACCCGGTCTTCTGGGGTCCCTCGGCGGCTGTCTCGGCTCCCACCGCAAGTACTTCTCACCTTCATGAGAGCTCCCTCTTATGGTGTGGAGTACTTGCAGGTACGCTGTATCACTTGGCCCCGCCCCCCGGCGCGCCATGTCATTGGAAGTGATCGACAGCAGCAACATTAATATAATGTGCCAAATTTCAATTGGTACGAGACCGTCTGCTATATGTGGGCTAGAATTTCACTTTTTTCAATTGGCTTTGTGGCTCCAGAAGGGCAGGCATAAAATGTAGCATCTGAATCTCCAATGGTAGTACGGGGCTCATAAAAAATTATGTAATCAAGCACTGCTCAAAACAAGTGTGTATACAGAATACAAATACTGGAAGTGGAAACTAACTACTGAGCACACCAGAGTGTCTATCGTGATGGTGTGCCCCACTTTATGGAATGCTTTATGGATACACTTTAAATCAAATCTTTCACCTATTGTAGTATAGTTTTCTCACATTTTCAATTCCCTTCCAAGCATTGTTTTTCTCACACTTTCGGCACCTGAGTGGAACCCCAGTTTGACATTGTATTCCTATGTGCCCTTGTGATGGTTTTTATTGAAAATTACCTTTTTATGAATTATTGATCAATATCTTTAGAAAAGGGTAATTTAATTAATATTCAAGGATGCAGATTTTGCATTTAGCTAGAATGTAGTTTGTATATTGGAGTACCTGTCAAATCTGTTAGCATACTATTCTAGTTTAAGATGTTCCACTGTTATAATTATTCCTGTTTGGAATTTAGCATGATACGTGGATACTTGGTTGAACAGTTTATAAATTCTTGGATGGTACATTATTAGGCATTGAACATGTCAAAATGTGATCAAACATTCTTACATCTTTTTTTCTTTTTTTTTTAGCAGATGTTATCCTCTTTGATGAAGTAAGCAGGTAGCTCTTTTTCTGTTCAACCAGTTGTCATTGGGATGTCCCTTCTCCTATTAAGGGTCACAGTTTTTACTATAAAGCCACTTTAGAAAGGAAAAAATACTTACGATGTAACACAGCAGTATATGTATGCAGGCTAGATCACATAACAAGTTACAGTCAAGAACAAGGGAAACGAAGGATCTCATAAGGAACAAGCCAGACCACCACTATGAAAAATGTAAAATAATAAAATTTACAAAAAAGGTCACAGAGCTGTTGAGCCAATGAACCCTAACTTGTGCTCCTCAGGGCGCGATAGCTTATCCCCTATAAGTGTGTAGGCAGGTTGAAATAGGTTGGCTCAAGTGAGTTAGCGGGAGAAAGGGTTAACTGTAGTGTGCTCAGTTCTCAAGCTTTTTGGTCCCCACCAGCCTACCTGTGCTATAAAAAGGGGTTCGGCTAAGGTGCAGGGGGCTTTTTGCTGGTTCTGTTCCCACCTATGGCTCGTGATCCTTGAGTCGAGTACACTGGAATTTTCAGAGGACATCCAAGCCATGAAGAATACCAAGATAGGTTATGACCTCATGGATGTATGCCTGGGTAGCCAAACAAATTTTTGGCTACTAAAACTAGTTTATGGACAAAGACGCTGTTCATTTTGAACTGTTATGCTGCAACTTATTTAGTAAAGTAACATTAACCACTCTGAGTTTTGTCTAAAGTTATTCACAGGGGTCCATGTTGGTTCTTGCATATCTAAAGAACCAGGATCTGTATAACACAAAGGGGTATGAAGCAACACAGCTAAAAAGGGTTAATTCGGAAAGATAAGGAAAATTAGTGTAGTTGCTAAAAATAACCAAACACAAGTTCAAGACACCAAGCAACCAGTCATTAGGCATGCTACCTAGTAAGGTAACAGGTCCTCTGGTAGCGAGGGTAGTTGTTCTGTCTCCCTCCTCAGCGGTCAATATCCAATAGCAACTGGATCCGAACCCACATTACAGAGCTCATCTCTAAGTCAGCGAACTGCCTTAATACTAGATTCTTCACATGACCATAGTCTCCACCTGGTCACGGGCATTGATGATGCACAAAAGGTACCACCAATGTGGAGGGAGAGTAGCCACCCCCCACAAGCGAACAGTTCCACTCATCTGGTATGCATGTAATTTTTCCTACTTATTTGATCTCACTGTGTTCCACCAATTTTTCATTTTAATAGGTATTGTGTGGAATGAGGTTAATGATTGCTAGAGCTCATTCACATGGATGACAGTCTCTACTGCCCCCCTGAAAAGCCATCTGAATTTTTAAGAGAAGGTTAAGATTTGGTTTACAGACATTTAGGAAGCAATATTACAACTTCCCGAATGCCTGTTTTTTATCCCAAAGGGGGAGTTTACATTGAAATACTATGCAACAATGTGGTGCAGTCCCATTGATTTCAATGAGAGAGTTTGACTAGCAGCACTGCTTGCCAAACTCAACATGGTGTATAAATATTGCTTCACTGTGTACCGCACCATGAAGCAAAGCATTGCAACTACAGCACTTTAAACTGACCATGACATGTAGCCATCATATCACATTGTAGGTGGGCAGTTGGCGGTCATTTAAAAGACAGATCATCAACTTGTTTCTATCTATCCCCAACAACCGTATGAACTTATCCCTAGAAGGAGATTTTGTACTATGGATTAGTTTGCTACATTTGTATATAATTTCCTGAGGGGTTATGATATTAGTATTATACATTAACACACTTATTTTTTGTTTTACTTTTGAAAAGCTGTCACATCCTCAGTAGAAAAACCCATTAACTGCTAGCAGCTGCAGAGTGGGATACTTGCTCTCTGTGAAAAAGCAGTGCAGAGGTTTGACACACCCCTACTATATCAGTCTTATAGCTCTGTAATCAGTAAAGATCATGCTCTTTGCTGGTTGGAGAGCTTTGGCTCTGACTCACAGGGGACGTGTCAGAGATCACTGCTTCTCCACAGACAGCAAGAATCCCAATCGGCACCATGCTGGTAGGACACAGGCTTTTCTACTCAGGCTGTAGTTCATTTTTAAAAAAGGTTTATTAGGTTTGTGGCTCAGTAGTACATCAGTACAAATAACCTCATTATCAGTTACAAAAAAATAAACAAATGAAAAACTTCCACAGATACAATATTACAGAAGAACTATAATCCCCCCAAAAGGCACAGTTGTAAGTGCAGTAATGCAGGTGTCTGACTGACCACTAGGGCGGCACAAGGGTCTGGGCACAGTCCACACTGTTTTGTATACATCTTTGTTGAGCAGAAAACAACGGTGGGAAGCCACTTATATAAGGCAAACAACCAAATAAGGAGAGGGTGGAAAAATAGAAGAAAAAAAGGGGGAGCACCCAACAGGGAGGTCAGCCAGGCTAATCAGAAGGCTAAATAGAAGGCCTTGTTGCTATTGGAAAAAGGGTAGCATATTAGCTAGAAAAGTCAATCAAGGTATATCACAGTTCCAGGAACTTCGGATAGTTCTAAGGAAGGCAAACAGTCTGCTCTTCCATCCTCATGATACTGGTAAGTTCTGCGAACTTTTCCCTTATTGTAGGAACCGTAATTGTTTTCCAGTATCTGGGAATCAGGACGTAACATTAGAAAGTGGAATAGGCCCTTCTTTTTTTTCTTAATTTACGTTTTTTTCATTGACAGAGGAGCTACTTCCAGGTTTTCTTGCCAGGTAGCTGAAATACATGTAGCAGTATGGACTACAAGCATAAAGCACCGTACCATCTAGCAGTTCAAAGTATCTTCTGTCCCTCCAATGATCAATGTATTAAGTGACATCATATCTGTGTACCAAATAAAAGGATTGTGGGAAGATTAGTCCTCCCATCAGATAATTACTTTGCACGATTGTGTGCTAGACTACATATCCCAGGGATCTTTGCTACCATCTAAAGATTGCCAGGAGTAGCTATAAAAGCAGCAGAAGCCCATGCGTAGCTCTCTTGCTCATGAGTCTGGCGCAAGATGGACCTCTCTGTGCAACAGGGAGAGAGAGGTCATGGCCTACCACGCAGAGAATTTTTTTCCAACCCAGGGCCTGAGGGGCCTAGCTCTGTCGTTCACTGCCAGACATCCTTTCTGTCAGGAGATCAAGACAGTGGATCCGCTGCACGAGTGTCGATACACGAGTTTCTGTTTGGAAGATATCGGAGAGATCTGGTCGTTCGTGAGAGGCCTGACATTCCTTCTGGCTCCCGATCCTGCTTGCTGTTCTACAACGCTCATCTCTGGCTCCACGACGTTTTGGCTGGTATGAATATTCGTTCCAGTTCCTAAACTCTGGCTATGTTTTGATTACGTTTACTCGGTTTACCTTTTTTTTTATTATTATTAAACAAGTGTGATTTAACTGTACTTCTGTCTCAGTCTGATTCATGGTTTCTGACATCTACCTGGTGGAAAGAGAAGCCTCTGAGGAGTTGGATCAAGTCAGGGCACTGATAAAATGGCAGGAAGAGGTGCCAGTCTGCTTTCAGGTGGAAGAGGTTCATCTGCCGGAAGAAGTGACTGCAAGGGTGTTCCCACTCAAAATGGAGAGAGGACAGACCAAGAAGCCACCCTCGGCAAAACTCACGAGAAATGTTGTGTACTTGTGGGAGTCGACTCACAAGGGGTCAGTTACTTAGTCAAAAGTCTGGTCAAGAATGTGTCTGGGAATGCTAATCAGAGTTACCAAAGACTTTGATTTTTCTCAGGACAATTACCGATGCCTGTGGGAGAAGACGAAACATGGATGAGCCAAGCTTTACAGGCTATGGAAGTGTGCAGTGTTTCAGAGGCTGTAAAACGACAATGGCTTAATCAGAGCTATTGAAGCCCAGCGGCTGATGTGATTCATAACCTGAGGATGGGTAAGAGGACTTGTGTTGCCATGGACTGCATCAATGCCTTGTGTGCTGTTTTTGGAAGGGTTAAAACTACTGCTGATTTGATGTATAAATTCAACCACACTCACAAGCAGAGGGGGGAGAGTCTGTTCGAATACATCTCCCGAGTAGACCGGATACTACATCAAATTATCCTCAAGAAGAGCCTTAAAGATGTTGACCAGGACCGTCTGCCTGATGCCGAGAGCTGAGACAGAGAAGGGGAAACTTTAACCGTCTCCCCACGGGATTCAGCTACTAATAGCCCCATAACTAGGAGGCCAGCTAAAGCCAGAATGAGGATGGGTGCTCATGGTGCTTTTGAATCAAAAGAGTAGTGGGACCTTAAATATGCCAAATGAGAACAAAATCTGGTTAAAAATCTATATACATATCATTGCACATAAAACATTGTCATAAACACAATATTAAAAATATAGATATGTATAAAGAAACTTTGCGATAAATAAAAAAATATGTAAATTTGATGGATACATGTACTCGTAACTGGTCTTTATGAGAATCCACTTCTTTCCGGTGAAAGAAAAATTACTATCTAAAATGAGGATGCTTAATACCTTTAAGCTCCCTACGAAGGGTTAGAAATTTTTGCATATTTATCTCAGTACACTCTTCAGCTGAGGAGACAACTGAAAACCATAAAATCACCTATACATGGTGCTACACTACTCATTATTCATAATGGCACATCATACACAATTTCAAGCCTGAATAAAGGTATGAAGCTTCTCTAAACCTGGGGCATTATACCTGACCAACCCCAAGAAGCTGGCACACCACCTAATCCAAACAGGCAGTCACTGAATGACCGTTACTACTCCAAGAGGCATGGATCGAAATTCAAATGATTCCTACACTGGCACTACTAAGCTTTGTCCTTTTTTCTGGTCCGGAATATGGCTTATAGATTTCTTCTCAAAGAAATTTACCAACAGTGTTAATTAGCGGCTCTAACATTATTTAGCTGCTCTGTTGTTCGTTTTTTTTTTTATTTTTTTTTTTGTTCTTTTGTTCATCCTGGTTTTAGTTCACAACAAAGTTTTTGCACCAACTAACGGCCTTGCAACCTTTGTGCATACTTGAGTCACTAATTCTCTTATCACAGCTTTAGTCATTACATCCTAAAGGTTTCCTGCAACACTTACATCACTTCTACGGTCGCAGACCTCCTCTACTGCAAGAACGGCAATCACCGCCACCGATTGCAGCACCTGGAACTACTAACTGTGAGTCTTCAGCACTCCCGAGTCCTGCTTTTGCGTCCACTGACACAGACAGCAGGACTCAGCCCGCCCCCTGGCTCCCGTGTCACTGGATTTGATTGACATTGGCTCCTGCTGCTATCAATCTATCCAATGAGGTTCCAAGACAGCGCCTGGAGCTGCTGTGTTCATTCTCGTCACTGGAAAGATCGAGTTCAGGTAAGTAAAAGGGGCCTCTAAGGGGCTGCTGCACTACAGAAGGTTTTTCACCTTAATGTATAGAATGCATTAAGGTGAAAAACCTTGAGGGTTTACAAGACCCTCAAGAAAGTGAAATTTATCCAACAAGGACACTCGCTCCTCTGTGGAGACTTTAATTTACCTCCCGATTATCAACTGGACACCACCTCAAGCTCTAAGAGAATTACCTTACCCCTGAATGCTTTTTTACACGGCCACGATTTCTATGACGCATGGAGATGAAGTCATGCTACAGAACGGGACTATACTTACCCGTTGCCAAGACATAATACCTACTCAAGCATTGACCTTTTTTTTTCCCACAAGTTTTATTGAAGGTTTTTCATAGACAGTACATAATACAAATAGTACCATAAAACATATGGAAAAGGTACAAGTGCATGGTTCCAACTTAAGGGAGGCATAGGGTTCAACGTACATGAAAATAGAAAGCAAAATATACTGCCTCTAAGCGCCATTAGTAAAAAGGTATTCAAGCCAGGGAGCCCATGTTGCTGAAAAGTAAGCTATTCTGTCTTGGGTGGTGCAAATCAACTCCTCCATCTCTGCTATATGGTTCCTTTATGGAAAGGGGTGACATGGACCTCCAGTGCACTGGCAGGCATAACCTAGCAGCATTTATTATATGCATAGCTATTGATCTATAGTATTTCTTATGGGAAATTTTGGACAGGTGAAGGAGGTACTGCGCTAGTGTGAACTCCAAAGCAAGTGAGGATATTTCAGTCACCACTTTGTGTACTTTACGGCAATATGGCTGGATCAGTGGGCATGTCCACAAAATATGGAGGAGTGTGCCTAGACCCTGTTCACTTGACCTTTTTTTAATGGACAAATGGTCATTGCAAAATGTATGCTGTTCACATATCCACACCACCACCTGGTCAGATCATGCCCCAATTAGTATCACAGTAACTGGAAAAAAAAAATCGCAACCAAATACTTACTTATGGCGCATCAATAACTACCGGTATCTCCTGCAAAACCCCTCATATGCCAAAGACATCTCTGGCCACCTAGAATATTTTTTTAATACTAACTCAGGCTCAGAATCAGACCTGATGGTGGTGTGGAACACTCACAAAGCCTTTATCAGGGGAGTGCTCATTTCAGCTTGGATCGAGGGCCAAAAAGGAGAGGACGCAGTGTTTTGATGCCATCACTGAAGCCATTTAAAAGGTTGATGACCAAAATAAACTAAACCCATCTCTGCAGTTAGCCTCTAAATGATTTACCCTGTGCCAAGAACTTCGCTCCCTGCTCTTGCACACCTTCGAGAAAACTCAACGTAAACTGAAACTACTACTTATACTAGAGGTAACAAGGCAGGGAAGGCCATGGCCAATGCGAATCAGAGGCCAGTGTCTAAAATCTAAACTAAAGCATCTATTCCACCCAATGAAAAATTATTAAACCCCCAATCAATTGCTGATGCTTTCAGCGTATATTATAGCAATCTTTCTAATATTCAAAATGACAGCACTATGTATCAACCCTCTCAAGAGGAGATTGACTCTTTCCTCGCCCACATCCTGCTCCCCAAACTGTCGGAGCAAAAGCTGTCAAACCTAAACAATCTTTTTACACAAAAATGTGAAAAGTGGCCCTCGCGCCACTAAGTGCTACAATGAATAAATATGCCAAAAATAGATATATAATGAGAAATATCTAGCACAAATAAATAAAATAGGTGTAATATCTATTAAGAAATAAATATAAAGTAGGTGTAATATCTATTATGAAATAAATATAAAGTGCAATTTTAGTGCACAAACAAAATGCCATAAAATGTACCAGCAGCAAAATCTAATAGTGTTCACAACAACACAAATAAATAAATGAATAAAAAGTGATTCTGCACATAAGTAAAAACACACACCTAAAATAAATCAAGTGATATCCACAAAGTGAATGAAATGTGATAACTAATCAATATAAAGCCATAACATATAAAACTGGGAGACGTAATTATATGCTGTGAACGGGAATCAATAAAAAAGAGTCTATGTATAAGTTCTAAAACTGATGAAAGAATAATAATAAAAAGTCTATAGAGTCTCTGAAATAAATGAATATTAAACAGATGGCTCCATAAAGTATGTTGAATCTTCTCATATACAGTATTGGAGTAAGTGAATGATAAATGAGTGATGCACAATCCACAAATGAGCTCACAGAACTCTCACCTCCATTTCAAGTGTAATCAGCCTAAGGAAATGTTGGATAGACTCCTCTCCACTGCTCACCCCCAGGGCGTCCTCCTTCTCTATACCCAAATCAAACTGTATGGGACCTCTGTTTCTCCATCTATGTCATTCAGTGTTGAAACGGCTCACAGGGAAAAAGTAGAGAAAGGATGCCTCCAATAGTGTAGTAAGTTAAGGTAATGTGGAGTTTTATTCAATAAAATAAACATAAAGGTGGACCCTTACAGAGATAAAGTAAAAAAATGCTTCAGAAATATGACAATATGGCGATCTTTCGCTGATCTCACGTCACTTCTGGTATCGCGATTTGTCCACTTCCGGCCACTCCCCCGAGTGGCCGGAAGTGAACAAATTGCGATACCGGAAGTGACGTGAGATCGGCGAAAGATCGACATATTGTCATTTTTCTGAAGCATTTTTTAACATAATCTCTGTAAGGGTCCACCTTTATGTTTATTTTATTGAATAAAACTCCACATTACCTTAACTTACTGTATGGCGAGAAGGCTTGCGGTCTCAGGGTTTATGAAAAAAAGTCCCAAAAGGACTTCCTCTTGCCCTGCTTGCTCATTTTGAGTAGGAATAGAGAACAAATGCAGGAGTTCTTAGAAAGAGCATCTTCACACAGCCATTGCCAAACCACACCCCTTACAATTGCTGGTGTTGTTATCTTGGAAGTTGGGGCTTGGTCCCACCTATTTCTGCCTACTATTGGTTGCACTTGAGAGTTTACAAACTGCAACTACAGGTTAGCATTAAATGAGAAATGATCACCTTGTTTTTTTTTCTTCTTTTATTTGTCACTGAAGGCGTGACATACAAGGCCTTCAATTTTAGGGAAGCAATGCTGTATTTAATGAAAATTGTAGAATACGGTAGAATATGCAATTGAGGTATTATTTTTATAATATAGATATACAGTTAGTCAGAATGAGAAGACACACAAGTCCTTTGAGCTCAACCAATTTAAAAAAAAAACCTCCATATACAGATTCCTAAACCCATAGTTAATTAAGTAATATTTAACCTCCCTGGTGGTATGTCCGATTTTTGATGCTCAAAGCGGTACATTGTTTCACATAGAAATTTGGCGTCTTATATTATAGGCCTGTAATTCTTAGTAATAACTCACTTAAATCTGTCCAAACAAGAGTCCAGTAGACATCCCGGGTATGATAAAGTTTGAAACACAGAATTTATAAATTATAATATCATAAATAACTATAAATAATTATAACAAATAATAATATAATAATAATAATACATTTATTCAATAAAGTAATCAAAAACACAGAAATTTGCTCAGTTGCAGAATTGTCGCTGTCGTCACTTTCAGTGTCTGATGACCAATTTCACCATGAATCACTATCGCTAGTGTTCTACTTTACTATCGCTGTTTTCTAGCTGGTCTAAAACCACTTTTGACCTAAAGGGACACTGTTTGGTTGCCATGGGTAATATCAAGTTTCCAGGTAGAAAGAATGATATATATAATATAAAAATGCATGCAGGGCACTGGACAAAGCACTAGGGACAAAAGGGAGGTGGAATGATTTGATACAGTAATGTAATCTGTAAGATTACAGTGTACTGTATGTGTTCTGTGTTCTGAACTTTTTGAAAGTAAGGGAGCCTGGATCACAGATAATCGGGCGGAGGACACAGCCCGCACACACAGCGGGAGGACAACGCAGGATCCTGGGGACGCAATCCCGAGTGTGGCTCGGGGCTACCGCTTTTGGCAGTGAAAATTAACCCAGTGGCACACTGGCTATATAGGTTAAAGTGGATGTAAAATAGAATGGAACAATCAGCGCAAACCCACAAAAAACAAGTAAATAAAATAAGTGAAAGTGCAAGCTGAACACCAAAAAGGCCAATCACGAATCCTTAAAATAACAATGTGAAAAATAAAAATAAGTGCAGCGCATCTAAAAAATAATCAAAAATTATACAATAATAATATCATAAAATTATGATATGTATATGAAACACAATACACATAATGGAAAATAATCAAATACGGTGACAAAAGTTCATGTCTTGTGAGTCCAAAATGAAACAGAGAGTGAATAACTGATTGTAAAACACCCTGGTGACTGTAAATAAACAGAATATGTTCTTAAGGTGATATCCTCAACCGAAGGTAAATGGAGACTCTTACCAAATGTGCTATGCACATACGCATAGACTCAGTGGAGGGTGAAGTGTCTGATTCCAAGGGAAGCTGACTCCAATCCTGGCAAACGACCAATCAACTGGACGGATCTCCGGCAGATGATCTCCTCATATAATGGACAGCCCAATGCTAAGCAATGTGGATCCAGGCAAAAAAGATCTCCCAGCATATAATAATAGAAAAGAAGGGGGGGACACTCTAAGTGTAGACTGTTGGTAAACGGTTTCTTTAAAATTGAAGTTTAAAATACAACCTTGATGAAAAAGGTAAATGGTTATGTCTGCAAATAACATAAGTTATGCAGTTGACAAAAAGTTAAGGCAATGCTGTAGGTACACTCGATATGCACAACTGCAGCAGACAAAGCCTTATGGACATATGCATAAAACACACAGCTCAAAGTTGCAAATGGTGAACAATTGCTGTTTGAAAAAGTCCCACACTGCAGCAATGTAGAGAGATTGCGGAACGAAGCCGCTGGAGATAGTGATAGACAGCGAGTGACTGATAGACTCCTCCCCCGTACGTACGTTACGTCCTCCTGGACTTCGTCAGCGGTGGGTGGAGTCATCTGTCACTACGCCTCTCATTTAATAGCAGCCAGCGCGGTCTATGGGTGGAGACTATTAACCAGATAGAACTAATACCGCCGGCAAAGCCTAGCAGCATGGTGTCTCCTCTCCAGCTAATTAGACAACACTTCCCTCCTGGGGACATAGAGCTGACTCTGTATATAATACTAAATAGGATTAAAAATTGGAAAATTAAAAAATTATGACCACATAAATATACACTTATGCGTGTCATACAGTCAATTAACCGTATAGATATTTTAAACATGTACTGGCACCAGTATGATGCTAGTTGAATTATTTTTGTTGTGTTGAAAGCAACAAATTAAAATAAATCAATGTCACTCGCTCCTATCATCATCTCCGAATGTATACATTGCATACATATAACCAATTGGAAAATATATAAATAAACTTGAACAAAATGTATTATTTAGTAATAAAAATATGAAAGAATTAATTATTACTATGAAGAGTAAGTGTTAGATATTCATAGTAAAAAACAACATACAATGAAATCGACAGATCAGTATTGCTCACTTATCTGATATGAAGCAATTCAAGTCAAATTCTACGTTTAACCCCCTTGGCACCGAAACCTGCATCTCGTGAATCCAAAAAGATTCCCGGCGACTTAATTGCCTCAAAAAATTCCCCCCTCTCCAATGAGGGGTGACTCGCTCAAGTCCCCAGAATTTTAAACATTTAGGATCCCTATTATGGTAGAGCCTAAAGTGTTTTGACACATTGTGGGTTACTAGCCCTTTCTTAATATTATTCACGTGCTCGCCTATGCGCACACTCAGAGATCTGGAGGTTCTACCAATGTACTGCTTACCGCAGTCACACTCCAAAGCATATACCACACCACTGGTGTTACACGTGATCAAACTTTTAATCGGATGTGTAACGCCAGTGGTGGTGCTAGAAAATTATTTTTTCTTTTTGTTGTTGTGCTTACACTGTTTGCACGGCTGGCATCGTCCACAGGCATAAAAACCTGTTAAGAAAGAAAATATGGTATTTACTTTCACTATAGGGGGATCTAGTACACTGGGGGCTATTACATCCCTAAGGGTGGGTGCTTTTTTATAGATAAATCTGGGGTGTGGCGGCAGGACACTTCCCAGAATATTATCCTTTTTGAGGATATCCCAGTGCCTCATAACAATCTTTTCAAACTTTTTATGCTGAATATTAAAGTCCAGAATAATACGGAATTCTGATCTAGCTTTTGGTGGTCTCTTGGGTTGTGAATCAGATATCAGAGTGGTGCGATCAAGCTTGCTGACTGTCTGTATCTCATTAGAAATAACATCTTTATTATATCCTTTCTGAAAAAATCGTTCAGCCAAAACATTCGACTGAGCGAAAAAATTGGTTTCCAAGGAACAGTTCCTTTTCAACCTTATGAATTGTCCCCTTGGAATGTTGCATAACCAAGATTGGTGATGGCAACTATCCAAGGGGGTAAAACTATTTCTGTCTGTTGTTTTAAAAAAGTTTTTAGTTTTAAAACCTAGGCCATCCCTAAAGATCTCTAAGTCAAGGAATGAGATTCGTTCCGGATGTGCAATCCAAGAAAGTTTAATATTTTTAGTGTTACCATTCAGTTTGGACATGAAAAGTTCAAGGCTAGTCATGTTTCCCTCCCACACGATCATGAGATCGTCTATATACCTATAATATTCTTTGAGCTCGGTGGGTCTATTGTTGAAAACAATGCCCTCCTCCCAGAAAGCCATGAATAAATTAGCGACACTTGGAGCGAAACGTGCTCCCATTGCGACTCCAAGTGTCTGTAGGAAAAACTTGTGGTCATACCAGAAGTAGTTTCTACTCAAACAAAAGTCTAATGCTTCCAACAGAAAGTTCTGATGATTGATCGATAGATTAGACCCTTCAAGAGCCCACTTCACAGATAACAATGCATCTTGATGACCTGAGTTTATTTACTGTAGAAAAAAAGTCAGAAGCCAAAAACAGCAGCTGTAAAAATGTCCAAAAACATCCAGTGTGCATGAGGCCTTAAGGTTAGTTTTGTTTTTTTTAAATAACAAACATGTCATACTTACCTGCTCTGTGCAAGGGTTTTGCACAGAGCAACCACAATCCTCTTTTTCTGGGGTACCCCGGTGGGGCTCCTGGCTCCTCCTCTTCAGTGAGTGCCCCCACGGGGAGGCGATTTTTCATGGGGGCACCCATGTGGGCGCGCTCCTGAGTCCCACTGCTGCGTCCATTGACTCAGACAGGGGGAGTGGGAACAAATGATCCTGTCTGATGATCTATTATCAATGTACACAGACTACATAGTTATGTGGCACTGATATATTGATGATATCTTCCTGATATGGGATGGCCCTGAGGACCTGCTTCAATCTCTCGTAGAAGGAACAAGAATGAGTTCAACTTGACATTCACCATGATATATCATTCCAACGAGGTCACACTTCTTGATGTCACAGTAACACGTGACACCAATGGTGTGCTAAAGAGCTGCCTATATCGGAAACCTACAGTCGGTAATTCCCTTCTGCATGAATGAATGAATGAATGAATGAATAATTTATATAGCGCTACAATGCGAACTGAATTGCCTCAAGGCGCTGTATTCGTGCTTTGTTGTCAAGCTTCTAGAAGAGGTAGGTCTGAATGTCGGTTGGATGTCGGTTGGTAGAGCATTCCATAGCCATGGTCCTTGGACAGCAAATCTTCGTTCCCCCTTTGATTTGTAGCGGGATTTAGGAATGAGGAGGAGATTTTGATTAGCCGATCGAAGACTGCGATTGGGTATGTAGTGTTTTATTTTCTCGAGAAGGTATTGCGGAGCGTCTTCATGAGTGCATTTGTGGGTGAGGCAAAGGGTCTTGAATGTGACCCGATTCTTTATGGTTAGCCAATGTAGGCTCCTCAGGGAAGGGGAGATGGATTCCCAGTTTTTTTTTCCTGTTATCAGTCTTGCCGCCGTATTTTGGATAAGTTGTAAGCGCAAGTTGATATTGGGGTAATCCTATGTAAAGGGAGTTTGCGTAGTCAAGTCGAGAATTAATGACTGTTCCAACTACCACTGCTTTGTCCTCCTTTGGAATGAAGGGGATGAGTCTGTGTAGCAGGCGGAGCAGATGGTGAGAACCACTGACTACTGCTCCTATTTGGGATCCATTGACATTTCTGAGTCAAAAATGACTCTGAGACTCTTGGCCTTGGTCCTAGGGGCGATGGTCTGTCCAAAGATGGTGGGTGGTGTCCAAGGGATCTTGGTTCGGGGGTTTTGATTTGCATGTAGAATAAGAAGTTCTGTTTTCAATTCGTTAAGTTTGAGGGAGCTAGTGGTCATCCAGTCGTCTATCATAGTGAGGCATTTTTCTAATTGCTGATGATGATCTTTTTGTCCGGTGATACGAAAATATAATTGCGTGTCGTCAGCGTATGAGTGGAAGCAGAGGTCTGATCTTCTGATGATTTTGAGGAGTGGGCGAATGTATATGTTGAAGAGCACTGGTGACAAGGGTGATCCTTGAGGGACTCCACAAGAGATTGCCCGGGTTTCAGAGGTGAAAGCTCCTAGTTTCACTGTCTGAGACCGATTTCCTAAGAAGAATGCGAACCATTGTAGATCTGAGTCTGTGACTTCTGTGAGGCGGATGAGTAGAGTATTGTGGTCCACAGTATTAAACGCTGCACTGAGGTCCAACAGTACCAGGAGACATGATTCTCCGTCATATGCTGCTTCGAGGGCGTCGTCCCATATCTTCAGGAGTGCGGTTTCTGTCCCATGGCCTGGGCGGAAGCCTGATTGTAGAGGGTCCAGGAGTTTGTGTGTGTCCAGGTGGCATTGTATCTGTTGTACTACTGCCTTCTCCATAATCTTGGAGATGTTGTTCAAGCTTGTTATCGGTCTGCGGTGGTTAGGGTCCCGGGGGTCGAGGTTGGGTTTCTTTAGCAGGGGTTTGATGATGCCTTGTTTGAGGGCGCCTGGAACAATCCCTTCTTTGAACGATTGATTTATGAGGTGCGTTAGAGCGGGAGCCAAGATGTCGAAGCATTCTTTTAGGAGTTTTGTGGGGATGAAGTCAATAGGAGATGTGCTGTCTCTGAGGTTTTTGATGATGTTTTTGATCCGTGGTAATTGGGATCAGAGAAAACTTTGGTGGTTGTGGGATATTTGTGTCGATATCGACTTTTTGCTCTGGTTGACTGCCGTCGGATGTTTTTTTTTCTGATGAATTATTTTCCGGATGTTGTCGATTTTGTTGATGAAAAATTTTGATAATTCATTGCAGAAATCTTGGGTTTCGTTAGCGGGGGGCTCTAAGTATACCGGGTTCATCGACTGAGAGACTATTTTACAAAAGTTCCCGAGGGCGGTTTAAGGCCGCTGAGATGGTATTTGAGAAATAATCTTTTTTAGCTTTGAAGATTGCTTTCTGATAATTCTCTGTGAGTCCTTTGTAGTTTGTGTGATTTTCCTTGGTAGGATTTCTTCTCCATTCTCTTTCAGCTCTTCTGCGTTCTTGCTTGAGTAAGGTGAGAATGCTATTAAACCATCCTGCATTTTTCCTCCTGATAAGTGTTCTGCATTTTGGAGCCACTGAGTCTGCTGATTGTAGTAATACATTGTTTAGGGAGCTGAGAGTTTGCTCCGTTGAGTGGGTTAAATTCAGAGTTGCTATTTTGTTTGATAAAGTGGTTTTGAAGGTTTCAGAGTGCAGTTTCTTCTGCGATCTGGTCTATTGAGTTGTTGTTGCAGGTTTCTGTTTTTGTTTTGGTGGGTGGTGTTGGTAGAGATTTTAAATTTGATGGCGTGGTGGTCCGTCCATGGTAGTGGTATGTTGTCTAGTATGTTGATGTCCAAATTTTGTTTGAAGATGAGGTCCAGGGTGTGCCCTGACTAGTGTGTGGGAGTCTTTATCAGTTGCTGGAGACCCAGTTCTTCCAGTTGGCTGATGCAGGCGGTTGCGATAGGGTCTTGGGAAGAGTTTGCCCAGAGGTTAAAGTCTCCAAGTACCAGGAAGTTTTTGGATTTCAGGGTGTGTATTGAGATGAATTCCGTGAGGGGTGTAAGCAGATTGGTCTTTGGTCCTGGTGGTCTATAGCAAAGTAGAATGTGAGTGGCGTCATGGGGTGTTGATTGAAGATGTAGCGTCAGTGTCTCCATAAAAGGCACTGGGTTCTGTAAGATTGGTTTGGTGAGCGCCAGGTGCGATTTAAAAATCACTGCTAGGCCTCCTCCTTTTTTTCCTTTCTGATGCTCAGTTAGGATCCTGTAGTTCTCTGGCACCAATTCGGTGAGGATGGTGTTGCAGTCGGGCGTTAGCCAGCTTTCCGTGATGAAGAGGCAGTCTATATTGTTTTGGGTGATGAAGTCGTGTACTTCTAGTCTGTGTTTGGCTGCAGATCTGGTGTTGATTATGGCGCATGCTAATTGTTGTGGTTGGGTTGGTATCTTCCTGTGTTTGAAGGTTGATCATAGGTCGGTCTTTAGTAGTTGTTCTTTTCGTAGGATTTTTTGAATGGGGGCTGGCAATGTTGCAGTAGTATTCCTTAGTCTGTGGAGAACTTCTGCTGAGTATTTAAAGTAGCACATGGTGAGAGGATATAGTTGATGGTCCTAGGATGACTGAGCTGATGATCCTGATCCGGATCCGGGTTTTTCCTGTTGTCAGTCTAGGTATCAGACTTGCCGCCGCGTAGAGGCTATGAGTAGGTGCGCAAGTTGATCATGTAGTGCCCTATGTGTAAGAAATTGGTTTAGTCGAGTAGAAGGTTCCTGGCTGTTCCAGCTGCCTCTGCTTGTAGCGAAGATCCTGGACCAGAAGAGTAGTGCTGATGACAACTGTGGTGTGTGCTGAGCTGGTGCGAATAGTTCCGGTAGGGGTGATGGGGGCCTGTTGAACCTACCGCCCTCTCGTTGATCCAGAGGAAGGCGAAAAATCCCTAGCTGTGCTAGCCAATTGCTCAGTAGGAGCCTGGGGGGGGGGGGTGGTGGGAGGGTGGACTCAATCCCGGTTCGTCTGCTGGGGATCCCAAGAGGGCTGGAGGGCCTGAAAGGCTGGAGCATCTGACGGAGCTGCTGACAGCACATCTGTTCATCACGAGCACATCTGACAGATTTGAATGAGTAACTAGTCTCACCCCAGCTTTCATCCCAAACCACTTTTAAGATCCATCCCATACAGTACCTTAGGGTTAGAAGGAATTGTTCAGATAAAGCATCATTCGAGCAGGAAGCACTTAAACCTATAGAGAGACTTTTTAGAGAGGGGATATACTTTGACATGCCTCAAAAAGGCCTATAGGAAAGCAATTAGAAAATCTAGAAATAAACTGTTTATCTGGCCCCCCAGCATCTAAACAGGAGAATTTTACCGGACATTATTGCATTTTCCAATCAACATTCTAGGATAAGACACATCATACAGAAACATTGGCATTTACTATCTTTGGATTCCAACTCCCCAGATTACATTTAGATGTTCTTTGTCACTGTGGGACTCTATCACTCAAAGTGAATACAAAGGTGACAAAAGAAAGGATCCACATAAGTATAGGGGCACCTACACATGCGGAGGATGCAACCAATGCAGATGCATACATACTGGGACATCCATTGTTATGCCAAATGGACATTTACTCAAGACCAAACATGTTGTGAATTGCAAAATCTGCAGTGTGGTGTACCTCTTGATTTGTACTTGTGGTTCCTTTTCATGTTGGGAAAACCAAAAAGGAACTATTTAAATTAATTTACAGACACGTACTTAGTATGCAAACTGCCAATCCTGAATTACCCCTCGGCAGACACGTTCATGTTCTACATGAGGGGGTGTTTCCCAGGGTCAAGTTTTGGGCATTGGATCGGATCCACCCCAGTTCCCGTGGTGGAGAATGGAACAAACTTCTCCTCCAGAGGGAGCTGAGGTGGATCCACTCCCTTAAAGCTACCATATACCCAGACCTCAATTAGGCTGTCAATTATAAGCCTTTCTTGGAAGGCTTTGTCTCAGGAGGTATGGAGATATGATCCTTCACCTGAAGGCTCTCCTCCCTTCCTGCGTTTCCTTCTCTTCTTCTGCTTCTTGTTCCTCGCATGCGCATGCAGTGGGGGATCTTTGCATACCCTTTCTTCATGGTCCGGTCCGCTTTTTTATTTTTATTTTACTTTATTTTATTTAATTTCCCAGGATTTACAATCATTTAATTATATCAATTTCTATTTCACCATTTTATCTAATTTCATGTATTTTTATTGTATTATTTATTTAATTAATTTCTATTTATTTTACTTTGTTTTTGTTATCCTTCCCAGGCCTGGGTCATTTTCCCAGTGGTCGTTGCACCTGGCACACCCGGGCCAGTGGGGTTCAGATATACTCCCCTTGTGTCCCCTTGTGTCATTACTGTCTGCATCCCATTGGCCTTTCCCCCTTTTGTCAACCTCTTCCGGGTTGCGGGTTTGTCCTGCACCCGTGACCATTGGGCGTCATTCCTGTCCATCCGGCTGTTGTTTCCCTTTAGCGTTGCAGGTCACACCCACTGGTTTAGATGGCTTACTCGCTTCGACGGGTCCTGAGCGTGTGACGTCACTCCACACACCATGCCCCGTGCCCTAGGGGGGTGTGGGGTGACGTGGCGTGACGTGCTCCGTTCCCAGGAGATTACTTTATTGATGCCATTTGATGCTGTGAACACCTGGGGCAAATTATCAGTCCTTGATCCCTCCCCCTACTCGATCCACCCATATAGAGGCTTTTGCACATATATACACCTCCTCTCTATGTTCCAGCCAGTACGATTTGCTGCATACAGGTCATACCAGGCAGGCTGGGTTCTTTCATGCAGGAATGTAGGTTGACCCCTTGTGCTTTCACACACAGACTTTTATGCAGGGGATTTGGGAGTAAGATCTTATATCTGTCTGCCCTCCCCATATGATACTATTTGTATATTTTACACATTTATACTTGTCTGTTTTTCTCAGGATATCTCTGAGAAAATACCTTCCTCCCTGTACTACAGCTGCCGCTTTGAACCTGAACCTTTGAATTGATTGCTGAGTTTAAAGTTGCTACCAGCATCAGGCATACAATATCATTCAACATAAGTGGCTGTTTAGGAGGTCTGGGACCTTCTCCCTCATATATATATATATATATATATATATATATATATATATATATATATATATATATACATAAAGATAGGCTCCCTCCCCGCTGGTTCAGTACAGTAAGCGGGTGGAAAGCGGTTAAAAAATGCCATACTTGATATATTTTTTACATTTTAGGTTTGATTTCACTATAAAATGGTCAATTATATTTGAATTACGTTTAAAGTTCACAAATACTGTATATATATATATATATATATATATATATATATATATATATATATATATATCTCACAAAAGTGAGTACACCCCTCACTAGGGATGAGCTCGGTGTTCGTTTTGAACTCATGTTCGTATCGAACATCGGCCGTTCGCTCGTTTGTTGAAGCCAGAACTTTGTGGGCCATTCGCACCAAATTTGTGTGACACGAATGGCCCCATGATGCACTGCGCCATCACAGTGCATTGCTGGCTCATGATTGGCCAAGCATGCACTGTGACCCTGCATGCTTGGCCAATCACAGCGCCGGCAGCGAGGAGATCAATAATTGGCTCAGGGGGGTTTAGTACATGCCCCACACTATATAATGCCGCCAGCACGGCGGCCTTGTGTAGTGTGTTGGCGTGCAGGGAGAGAGCAGGACAGGCAGGGACGGTGTCAGCTGTGCTTTTCTTGTTAACATTGCACTGTTACAGTGGGTGTAGTGTGTTGGTGTTCAGGGAGAGAGCAGGATAGGCAGGGACAGTGTCAGCTTTGCTTTGCTTCTTAACCTAGCGCTGTTACAGTGGGTGTAGTGTGCCTCCTGCACAGTATACACCTGAAGCTACCCCTCATTGCTGGTGTTGTGTTCTGTAGTTCAGTTGTGCAACACAGGCATCTGCAGAATATTGAGTGGGTGTAGTGGGCCTCCTGCACAGTATACACCTGAAGCTACCCCTCATTGCTGGTGTTGTTCTGTAGTTCAGTTTTGCAACACAGGCATCTGCAGAATATTCAGTGGGTGTAGTGTCCCTCCTGCACAGTATACACCTGCACAGTATACAGTTCTAAACACGGAAAACACATGCCACTTCACAGGCATATTTTAGACACCCCCAGGTACGATATTAAAAGGAATATTTCACATTTTTTTTCACTTTATGCATCATTAAAATGACTGCTCTCGAAAAAACGCCTGTTTTTAAAACTTTTTTTTGCATTGATACATGTCCCCTGGGGCAGGACCCGGGTCCCCAAATCCTGTTTAGGACAATAACATGCATATTAGCCATTATAATTAGCACTTTAGATTTTGAACGTTCACGTCCATTGTATTTAATAGGGTTCTAACGTTCGCACAAACTAGCGCGAACTAGCAGCAGAACGAGCGCGTTCTGGTGCGTACCGAACCGGGGGGTGTTCGGCTCATCCCTACCCCTCACATTTTTGTAAATATTTTACTATATCTTTTTTATGTGACAACACTGAAGAAATTACACTTTGCTACAATGTAAAGTAGTAAGTGTACAACTTATGTAACAGTGTAAATTTCCTTTCCCCTCAAAATAACTCAACACATGCCATTAAAGTCTAAACCTCTGGTAACAAAAGTGAGTACACCCCTAAGTGAAAATGTCCAAATTGGGCCCAAAGTGTCAATATTTTGAGTGGCCACCATTTTTTTTCAGCACTGCCTTAACCCTCTTGGGCATAGAGTTCACCAGAGCTTCACAGGTTGCCACTGAAGTCCTCTTCCACTCCTCCATGACGATATCACGGAGCTGGTGAGATACTGTACATATATATCAGCATGCATTGATCCTTTCTCTTATGCTTTGCCCCTTGTGTTCCATACAAGGTTATCTCTGTGCAGCCTCCCGTGGGTTCAGCCCGAGCCTGGGTGGGGTCCCTTTGCTCTCCTTTATACCCCCCCTTGTTTTGGACCTTGCAGTATTGTTTTTATTCATTGGCCGCACGCTGCATGTGTTCACTCTTTGGCAATGTGAGTAATCCCTTTATCATACTCTGCTCTTGTATCTTGATTCTCTCCTGCTTCATGTATACAGCACGATATCTGTGAATATGCTCTAATACGTGCTTTATTGTATAGAAGAAATTTACTAAAGCTGTTTAAACCTACTTTGAAGAAGGAGCATATAGAACGCTGAAACATGTTTGTTTCAGGTTTATACACCCCTTCCATCATTGCACAGTGATATACTATATCCGCACCTTGTGGCCATTTGTATGTATTGTATTTTATCTTGCCTTTTAAATTTGGATACCAATAAAATACTTTAATTTACTTGTTGTTCAGCATGTGTCTGCACACTCTTTGAGCCTAAAAAGTCCCACCTAGTTGTTTTGGGGAGGTCTCTTCCTATTGACACAGACAGCAGGACGTGGCCCTGCCCCCGTGTCACTGGACTTGATTGACAGCAGTGGGAGCCAATGGCTCCTGCTGCTATCAATCTATCCAATTAGGACCTAAGATAGGGGCTAGAGCTGCTGGGCTCATGCTTGTTGCTGGAAAGAGTGGGTTCAAGTAAGAAAAAGGGGGTCTCTGTGGGGCATCTGCAGCACAGAAGGTTTTTCACCTTAATGCATAAAACGAATTAAGGTGAAAAACACTGAAACTTTACAACTGCTTTAAGTAAAAAAGTTCAGAACACAAACAACTACTTGCACTTATTCTCATAAACAGTGTACCCCACAGTGAAGTCTCTGATAGCTCCGGTAACACAGGGGAACAGTTGGAGGAATCTAAGGTCAAAAAAACCTTCCCAATGGAACTGAAATACTCTTGTAGCAATTGGGAAGGAGAAGTTACATGCTATTTGGCTCCTGCCCAGCTGCCTGTATGCAGATTCTGACAATGGTTCTGACTCACCTGGCTGCAGTTCACTTTCCCAGCTACTTCTGGCTCATCAGGTGTGGTCTCTATGAGCTGCCGAGGGAGGGAAGCTGGGGTACCTATCTTCCCTGGGTGTGCCAGGAACCCAGATAGTTGTGTGAAATAAAGCTAAAGGGGTCTGAATCTGAGTAAATGGCCACTCTGCTGCAATATGGTATATTGTATTTTAATGGAGAGTGAATACATCAAATACCTCCTGTATTTGGTTGCAGATCTTCTGTATCACTTCCAGTTAAGTGATCCCATACCCATTATCAAAACATTTTGGATAGCTACAAAGTCAGTTCACTATTAACTGCTGGTTTTTTAACTTCTAATTCTGAAATAAGTTTCTCTATATTAATAATCTGTGAAAAATGCAGTGAACATTTGCATTGATTTAATGTCTATTGTTCATCTTTGTCTGATAAATAGCTCCTATTACTGCAGTTTTTCATTATTTACAGGCAGAGTGTAGCAAAATATACTAGTTTATAATATAAATGCAGATAACAGGCAAGGGTAAGGCTAGATCTTGGCAAGATTTGTGCATACTTTGTACATTTAAATAATCACTC
This sequence comes from Lithobates sylvaticus, assembly GCA_028564925.1. Classification (NCBI taxonomy): domain Eukaryota; kingdom Metazoa; phylum Chordata; class Amphibia; order Anura; family Ranidae; genus Lithobates; species Lithobates sylvaticus. The sequence continues at coordinate 125,305,220 of CM053035.1, read as the reverse complement.
TAAATTACACCTGTGCAAGTTAATTGGTTTTGCCTCTCTGTAAATACATTTTCAATTAATCTTCCTTTTCCAGATTTAATTCCTGTAGAACACTCAATGCATGAGTAGCTCATGTACTAACTACTACTACCAAATACAGTTTAACATTTTTTTTTTTTTATACTTTCTCTAAAAAGATATTAATTTACATTGTTGAATTCAATCATCATCTGTCTTCCTCTGAATGTTTGGTTCTTCAATGTTAGCATCTCCCCAGTCCATGACAGCTCCCCTTTTACAGCTTACAGTGATATCCCTCTTGTATTCCTGTAGCACAAGCAGCTTCCCTTTCCCTTATGGGTTCTTCAGAATGAAAAATACATATAAAACATCTAACAGGCAAACTGTATCCACCTTGTGATAGAAATACTGGAGGTTCTGTGAGCTCAGGTAGAGATTTCACCAACTGGGTTATTAAAACTATAAAAAGCCAGTGATTGATGCAGTCTGCAAGTGTCATTCTCAAAATATTAGTTTTTGTTAATCTAACACAGGGCTCTCCAAACTTTTCAGTACAATTGCCACTTTCTATATTTTACAAATATTTATGGGCCAAAAAAAATCTGCTTTATAAATGAATGAAAACATTTTAAATTAATGAATCATTTTACTTAGAACTTTTGTAATCACCTTTCTTATCAGAATCCTTTAAATTAGGGTCCACTTTAACCACCTCAATACAGTTAATTTTCACCCCCTTCCTGACCAAGCCATTTTTCATCTTTCAGCGCTGTCACACTTTCAATGACAATTGCGCGGTCATACAACACTGTACCCAGGTGAAATTTTTATGATTTTGTCCCCACAAATAGAGCTTTCTTTTGGTGGTATTTGATCACCTTTGTGATTTTTATTCTTTGCGCTTTAACCACTTGCTTACTGGGCACTTAAACACCCTTCCTGCCCAAACCAATTTTCAGCTTTTGGTGCTCTCACGCTTTGTATGACAATTACTCAGTCATGCAACACTGTACCCAAATGAATTTTTTGACCTTTTTTTCCCACAAATAGAGCTTTCTTTTGGTGGTATTTGATCACCTCTGGGTTTTTTTTTTATTTTTTGCGCTATAAATGAAAAAAGACCAAAAATTTTGAAAAAAAAACAAATTTTTTTTCTTTGTTTTTGTGATAAAATTTAGCAAATTATTAATTTTTCTTCATAAATTTTGGCCACAATTTATACTGCCACATATCTTTGGTAAAAATAACTCAAATTAGTGGATATTATTTGGGCTTTGTGAAAGTTAGAGAGTCTACAAACTGTGGTGCGAATTATACAAAATTGATCACATCTGATGTACTGGTGGCCTATCTCATTTCTTGCGACCCGAACAAGCCAGGAAAGTACAAATACCCCCCAAATGACCCCTTTTTTGAAAGTAGACATTCCAAGGCATTTAGTAAGAGGCATAGAGGTTTTTGATGTTGTCATTTTTTCCCACAATTCTTTGCAAAATAAATTTATTTTTTATTTTTTATTTTTTCCCCACAAAATTGTCATTGTAATAGGTTATTTCTCTCACATGGCATGTGTATACAAAAAATGACACCCCGAAATACATTCTGCTACTCCTCCTGAGTATTACGATACCACATGTGTGGGACTTTTCCACAGCCTGGCCACTTAGAGAGGCCCAACATGCAGGGAGCAACATCATGTGTTCTAGGAGCATAAATTACACATCTAACTTGTTGACTACCTAGTACACTTTTGAAGGCCCTGGAGCACCAGGACAATGACACGTGACACTGACGTGGCACTGATGAGAGATGGCACTAATACGTGGCACTGATGACACGTGACACTGATGACAGATGCCACTAATATGTGGCACTGATGACAGATGCACTTATACGTGGCACTGATATCATGTGGCACTAATACGTGGCACTGAGGAGAGATGGCACTAATACGTGGCACTGATGAGAAATGGCACTAATACGTGGCACTGAAGACACGTGACACTGATGACAGATGGCACTGATACGTGGCATTGATGACACGTGACACTGATGACAGATGGCACTGATACGTGGCATTGATGACACGTGACATGGATAACAGATGGCACGTGACACTGACAGGTGGCACTGATGACAGATGGCACTAATATGTGGCACTGATGACACGTGACACTGATATGGCACTGATGACAGATGGCACTAGGTGGCACTGATGACAGATGGCACTGATGACAGATGGCAATTATACATGGCACTGGGGACAGGTGGCACTGACAGATGGCACTGGGGACAGGTGGCACTGACAGATGGCACTGGGGACAGGTGGTAGAGGGGACAGGTGGGAGTGGGAACAGGTGGCAGTGGGGACAGATGGCAGCGGGGACAGGTGGAACATTTTTTTTTTTTACGCACGGCTGCTGCAGCCGTTCATCTCTCTCTCCTCACACGCAGTCTCTGTGTGAGAAGGGAGAGCGGCGCTAATAGATGATCTCATATGTTTACATATGAGATCATCTCTCATTGGTCACGCCGATCGCGCTGTAAACGGCCGCTGTGATTGGCCGTTTACAGTGATCTGTGACTGGCTGTGTCTCTCAGGAGCGCGCATTGCAGAAGTAAACAGGAGGATGTCCAGGGATGTCCTCCCGGAAGGGAGCGCCCGCGCTGCAGCCATCTTTCGGCTATAGCCTGGGCTCAAAGAGGTTAAACAAAAGAAGAGGGACGAGTTTAAAAAAATATGTATATTTTTAACTTTTTGCTATACTAAATATCCCCAAAAAATATAGTAAACAAAAATAATTTTTCCTCAGTTTAGGCTGATACGTATTCTTCTACATATTTTTGGTAAACAAAATCACAATAAGCATATATTGATTGGTTTGGACAAAAGTTATAGCGCCTACAAAATAGAGGATAGATTTATAGCATTTTTATTATTATTTTTTTTTAACTAGTAATGGCGGCAATCTGCGATTTTTATCATGACTGCGATATTGCGGCGGACATATCGGACACTTTTGACACATTTTTGGGATCATTCACATTTATACAGCGATTGGTGCTATAAAAATGCATTGATTACTGTATAAATGTGACTGGCAGGGAAGGGGTTAACACTAGGGGGCGCTGAAGGGGTTAATATGTTCCCTGGAAGTGATTCTAACTGTAGGGGGAGGGGATTCACAAGGAACGGAGACCAATCAGTGTTTCTCTGTACTGAGAACACACCATCGGTCTCCTCTCCTCTGACAGGACCGTGGATCTGTGTGTTTATACACACAGATCCTCGGTCCTGCTGTGTTACCGGGCAATCACAGGTGCCCCGCGGGCATCGCGGCCGCTAGGCACGTGCATCGGGAGCCCAGAGACATGGCGGGTATGCTTGCGCACTGACGGCAGCGCACGTAGGCTCCCTGGAGGGCCGGGAATGGGAGAACATCATATGACGCCCTCCCGCTACGAGAGCTGCGCCGCCTGGCCGTCAATTGACAGCCGGTGGTCGCTGAGCAGTTAAAGTCATCCTTAAATCAGGGTCCACTTCAGAGTCATCTTTACAACAGTGTTCCCCCCTTACATCAGGGCCCCCTTTATACTGGTTTCCCCATCACAATCCCCCTTGCATTAGAGTTCACACCAGTTAGCAATTTACCTATTCATGCTAGCTTTTTGAAACCCTGAACAGACAAAACCAATCAATTACTGCTCCACTCACTACAGTAAAGTAAAAAAATAAATTTAGTCTAATCTCATCATCCCATCTGTACTGCTGTTCTCCCTGAAGAGCCAAAGCTGTTAACTATTGCAGTGTGGAAGTTCAAAGATGGAAAGAGGACAGGCATTCCTGCAGTGAAGGTTTCCCCAGGATTCCATACTGTGTACCTACTGTAGGTTTGCCCCCTATATGTAGCACCATAACCCCTGCGGGGTGGCTATGTATTTTCTGGGCTTACCGATTACCTCCTCCTTGTAGCCTCTTAGTTCGTTGTCTAGGGGTTCCCAGGGTTAGTACCCAGTAATTGCAGAGGCCGACACTCAAAAGTCCTTTTGAGGATTTTTAAAACTTTCGTCCAGAACGGGCGAATGTGTGGGCATTCCCAAAGGGTGTGTAACAGAGAACCCCTAGCGGAACAATTCCTCCAGCAGAGGTCATCGTCAATATTTGCAAATTTGTGTAATTGGACTGGCGTGAGATACCATCTATGATGGATTTTTTGTGAGATTTCCCAGTAAGTGGTACATTTGGATACCTTTAGATTATAGTGTATGGCTTTGCACCATTGGTGGTCAGTAATAGTGGTTTTTAGGTCTCTTTCCCATCTTTTGTAGGTTGACGTTATTGTGAACTGATCTTTGTTTTGTAAAGTGTTGTACATGAGCGTAATTCCTTTGGCTTGGGGGGAGGTATTTGTCCAAAAGGACCAGATTTTGCGTGGTATTTTAATGCATGGGGCATTATGTTTGTTTAGGTAGGACGATATTTGTTTGTATGTGAACAGCCCCAGTATAGGTATATCGTGTATCTTTTGTAGATCCGAGAATTCTAGAATTTTTTGGTTGTGTAGGAGTGATGAGATGGGTTGGTGTTTGATGTTGGACCAGTGTTTCAGGGAGAGATCTGGTATGAGAAATTTAAAGGTTTCTATCGGAGTAGGTATAATTTGGCCGTCCGTGAAAGATAGAGTGTTGTGGGATAGAGTATTCCATGCTGCAATCGCAGCTGAGATTGTGGGGTGATTCATTTCCTTAGTTTTAGTGGGAAAGGAATGGGCTAGGAGGAAAGAACTTAAACTACCCTCGGGAAGGAAGGATTGTTCTATGTGTTGCCATTGTTTGTTACCGGAAGGTGTAAACCAATGTCTTAATTGGTCCAGGGTCGCTGCTATATGATAGTCATACACATCAGGGAAACCCATGCCTCCAACTGATTTATGTTTAATGATGGATGCATACGGACATCTGGTGGTGAAGAAGGACATGGGTATCTTTATAGGTAAAGCTCTATACAAATAAAGAAGTTTAGGTAAAGTGAGCATTTTAAAGGCTGCGGTCCTGCCTGCCCAAGAGAGATAATGTTTGCTCATCATTTGGAGGTCATTTTTACATGTCTGGATAAAGGGGGCAAAGTTATACGCTTGCAAGTTGGAGGTTGGGGTGGTTAAATTGATTCCCAGGTAGGGCATGGAGGTGGTTACCCACTTGTATGGGGCTATAGCTTTAAGACATGGCTTAGTATCGTCAGGGATCCTAACACTCAATACATTAGATTTTGATTCATTTACTTTATAAAGTGAACAAGAGTTGAATTCATTCAAGATTTTCTGTACGTGAACCAGGGAGGAAGCCGGGTTTGTTAACGTCAAAATAATATCGTCCGCAAATAAAGTGATTTTATATTCTCGATCTTTGACATGAAGTCCAGCAACATGAGGGGAGAGTCGAATTTTCTGGGCCAAAGGTTCCATCAGTAGTGTAAAAATGATTGGGGAGAGGGGGCATCCTTGCCTAGTGCCATTAGTTATTGGGAATGGATCAGAAAAGGTACCGTCTGAAAGGACTCGGGCTGAGGGATGTGTATACAGGGCTGAAATGGCTGATAAGATATTACCGGTGAAACCAAATTTGCCTAGGGTATGTTGCATATAGCCCCAGTGTATCCTATCAAACGCCTTTTCTGCGTCTAGGGTTATAAACAAAGAGGGGGTGTTAGTTGTTTCGGCGTAATAAAGGAGATTTGTTATTTTACGAGTTGCGTCAGGTGCTTGTCTGCCCATAATAAAGCCAACTTGATCTGGATGTATGAGATGGGTCATAATTGGGGCTAGTCTTTGAGCTATTAATTTTGCATAAATTTTAAGGTCTGTGTTCAATAATGAAATGGGACGAAAGTTAGATGGAGTAACCGGCTCCCTCCCTGGTTTAGGCAATGTTACAATAGTAGCTGAAAGCATTTCTTTAGGAAAAACACCCGAGGACACAGCAGCATTGAATACTTGACAAAGATGTGGAGCTAGAATGGTGTCAAATAATTTGAAATTTTTGGATGACAGTGTCTGTAGGTTGTGTTGTTGCTGGATCAGATGCAAGATTATATAGTGTATGATAGTATGTTCTAAAAGCATTAGATATGGCTTTCTGGTGGTATATTTTGTCTCCATTGGAAGGGTGTTTGAGGAAGGGAATCCTATTTTTAATTCTTCTTTGCTTAAGTTGGTTTGCTAGGAGCTTGCTAGCCTTATTCCCAGCCGCGTAGAAGGCAGTGCGCAATTTAAACAAATGTTTTGCATGTTTAGCGTGGAGAAATGATCTAAGGTCATCCCTAGCTTTGAAAAGCTGGTCACTAATTGACGGTGATGGGTTAGCTTTGTTTGTTTGTTCTAGGGTGGAGATATTGTCTAGCAGTTCGTTTAGCTGCTGTGTCCTTTGGCGTTTAGCATGAGTGCTCATCTTTATAAGTGTACCACGAATGTTTGCCTTATGGGCTAACCATACGGTAGACGGGTGTGGGACTGATGATTCGTTCAATTCAAAGTAGTCCTGTAAGCAGGTTTGAATGAAAGATTTGTTACTGGGGATCGCCATCAGATGTGGATCGTTTCTCCAGTTCAGGAAAGTGGAATGGGTAGACTTGTCCCCCAGGGTTAGCGAGATGGGTGCATGGTCCGACCATGTTATGGGTTGGATATCAGTGTCAATTGCATCTTGTAGAATTTGTTTATTTCCCACAAAGATCTATTCTGGAGTAGGTACAGTGAGGTTTCGAAAAAAAAGTAAAGTCCCTTTCAGAGGCATGTTGACACCTCCAGATATCAAATAGGTAGTTAGCATGAAGAAATCGAGCAAGCGTCGCAGGACGCGGTTTCCTGTTGGACAGACCTTTAACGTCAATGGAGTCGTCAGGTGCAAGGTTAAAGTCTCCGCATAAAATGGTTCGGCCTTGCTGAAGGCCCTGGATTTTTTTCCAGAGTTTGCGAAGAAAGCGCATTTGGCCCGAGTTTGGAGCATAGACGTTTACGAGCGTATAGGTAACGTTGTTCAGTTCCAAAAGTCCTTTTGAGGATTTTTAATTTGCAAAAACCGTTCAAATATAACACAGTCTCTCAGTTGGGAATAGAGGGTATGGCCGATAAAGCTCAGGCACTTCAGAACTGCTGACATCAAGTAAATGTCTCCTTAGATAGCCCAGAGAGTAGCTACTTGCAACTGGGCACCTCACTGTTGGATAAACCCTTGTCTGTGGATCTAGCAGCCAACAAGTGATTCAAAGATTAGCACAGTCTCTGCGACAGACTAGGTTGTGAAACTTCAAGTGAACAATGTATGTTGTAACCGAAGGATGGGTTTAGGAACTTTTCCTATGGTACCTGAATCTTCCAGCCAATTCGGCAATACCGTAGGAAATGTGGATTCCCTAGTGTCCATACAATCTCAGCTCCCCGGCTCTTACTGAGCAGCCAGCTTCTTGGCCCTCCTCTGAAGAGTCCTCCCCTGGTCGCTTGTACGAGTTGCCATGCCTCTCCAATCCTGAGAGAACACCGGGGCACTTCCGAATCCTCCTTCAATTACTGGGCCTTGAACTAGCCAGTTCCGAGGCTCGGGAACGGATGGATCCCCACCCCAGACCATGAGGGCCTCTGGGGCTGGTCAGGGTGACCAGACTTATGGGGGCAGCAGACACTCCTGGGTTCGGAACCCCTCGCGGGGTTGGTCCGGACCGGAACCAAAAGAGCAAGCCGAACCCTAAACACATGACCTCAGCATCTTAAATACCCCTTCCCGGAATACACAGCAGGGCCAGACGCGCTCACTGATTGGCTCCGGGAAATATTGGTACCTAACACGTCCAACCAGGCTGCTTTCTCAGCCTGTCACAGGTGCTCACCTCACCTATGACCAGGCAGAACTCCAGTAGAGCCCAGCCAAACTGATGCCAAAGTAAAAAACCTAGAACAATTAACCCCCAGAACTCAGTTACAGTCCTGGAAAAATTTAATTTAGAGAATAGCGCACACTTTAGAAAAGTGTCGGCACTACACATATATAAATTAAATACAGATGGGTAAAAATAAAAAGGGAGCTGGAGGAGTTCTTGGGAATAATATTGAGCCATAAGCTAAGCAGCATTACTGAGGAAGATAAAGAAAATATAAAAACAGTTATAGAACAGTGGCCTCCAAACTGTGGCCCATGGTGCAGATGCAGCCCTTTTCTTGCCTTTATCTGGCCCTTGAGGCATTATTTCTGCCACTGACACTAACAATGGTGCACTATTCCCCCCACCAACACCAACAGTAGGGCACTATTCCTTTCACCGACACCAATAGTGGGGCACTATTCATCCCACCGAAACCAACAATAGAGCATTATTTCTCCAACTGACACTATTTCTCCCCCTAATACAAAAGATGGGGCATTCTTTACAACCACTGGGCATATTCTGGCCCCCCAAATTCTGTAGGACAGTAAACTGGTTCTTTGCTTAGAAAGTTTGGAGTCCCCTGCCCTATGCTGCTCATTGAGCCAGAAGAGTGATTGTTGATGTGTGCCTGGCTGCTTTTGCACTAATCTGGTGAAGGAACCTGGGACAAATTAGCAGGCCCCTTTGGGGGTGAACACTACAGTGACATGCAGGCTGAGAGGGCAAGAATAACAACTTCTATCAGTGCATTCCCACAAAAGTATTTTTTTTGTTTAACAATTACCTTTTTAAAAGCAAGCCTGTTACTTGGATGATTGTGTTTAAGTGATAAAAGGACCCAAAAGTACAAACTTCCAGATGCTTATATGCACTCTTGGTACTGAGGTGCTCCATTAGGTCCCTGTACTCAGTATATAGTGAGTGCATCTGGCTCCAGAGTGGGAGCTTCCCTGCACATGCCAAATCAGTGCTAAAGTTGATATTTACATATTGTGTAATCTGAGATCAGAGGCTCCCAGGTTGCTCAACTTTTCAGCATTTGCAAAGTGCAGACCATCAGATTGGAAAGCCTATATGTTCATTAGGCATTGCAGAGTGCTGTGTTAATCTGAACGGCACATGCACTTATTGGCCTGGGCTAGGCACTCACGTCAATAGCTTTCTGCCAGGGGAGCAATAGCAACTCCATTTGGTTGTTGGCCAAAATAAACTCAGCTTCTGGATATGTTTTGCATCCAATGTCCATGTGGATGCTTCAAACTGAGCCTGTACCCATAAAGATAACCTGCCAGGATAAAAAAAAAGAATGGTAGCCACCACTGACATGTAATTTTGGAAGGTGTAACCTTTACCTTTTGTCTTTACTGCTTAGTAAAGTCACTTACCCAGCACTGATTTGCGGCCAATAAAATGAGAAAATAGAAAGGTCAGTAGAGGGGCAACCTGTGTGCTCTTGGTGTAGCTCAATGTGTAGGGTGCTTGTCTTGTAGGTTAAAGGTTATGTGTTCAAATTTGCATGTAGAAAACCCAATTTAGTATTTCATGAGCCACCAAATGTTTTTCAAGTGTTCTCATCATGTCCTGTTTGATTTATAGTTCTACGGAGAAAATGCATTGTTTGCTAGAGCCTGTTGTGCATGATGTTGTTGTGCTGCTGTTGAATCCTGAAAGCCCTGGATTTCTCTGATGTAGTACAGCTTATGGGTTTCAGGGACACCCACTTGATGTTTACATGGCTGAAACTCATTTCATTGAGGCCTCAGGCACATAGTGCCAATGTCACCCAGTGAGAATGTAACTTCTCATTACACAGAGATGCCCCTTTGCCACTAGGGATGAGCCAAACAACCCCCTGTTCGGTTCACACCAGAACTTGCGAACAGGCAAAAAATGAATGCGAACACCATTAACGTCTATGGGACACGAACATGAAAATTCAAAAGTGCTCATTTTAAAGACTTATATGCAAGCTATTGCCATAAAATGTGTGTGGGGACCCGGGTCCTGCCCCAGGGGACATGTAACAATGCAAAAAAAAGTTTTTAAAAGATGTTTTTTTTGGGACCAGTGATTTTAATAATGCTTAAAGTGAAACAATAAAAACAAAACATTCCTTTAAATATTGTACCTGGGGGGATGTCCTTAGTATGACTGTAAAGTAGAGCATTTTTCCTGTGTTTAGAACAGACCCACAGCAAAATTATATTTCTAAAGGAAAAAATTTAATTCAAAACTACTTGTGGCTTTAATGTATTTTCAGTTCCCGGCAATATAGATGAAAATCATTGAAAAAAAATGGCATGGGTCCCCCCCAGTCCATTACCAGGCTCTTTGGGTCTGGTATTGATATTAAGGGGAACCCCGCACCCAAATTTAAAAAAAAATTGCGTGGGGGTCCCCCCAACATCCACACCAGGCCCTTCAGGTCTGGTATGGGTATTAAGGGGAACCTTGCGCCAAAAGGTAAAAAAATGGCATAGGGACCCCCCAAAATCCATACCAGGCCCTTATTCAAGCACGGCAGGCCACAGGAAAAGAGTGGGACAAGAAAGCACCCCCCCTCCTAAACCGTACCAGGCCACATGCCCTCAACATGGGGAGGATGCTTTGGTGTCCCCCCCCGAAGCACCTTGTCCCCATGTTGATGGGAACAAGGGCCTCATCCCCACAACCCTTGCCCGGTGGTTGTGGGGGGGCTTATCGGAATCTGGAAGCCCCCTTTAACAAGGGGTCCCCCCTGATCCCGCCCCCCATGTGAATGGGTATTGGGTACATTGTACCCCTACCCATTCACCAAAAAATAATGTAAATGTTAAAAATGACGGTCCTTAATTACAAAAAAAACTGCCCGCAATGTTCATTCATCTGCGATCGCAGCGTCCAACAGTCTGATAAAAAAAAAATAAATAGAAAAAACTCCACCTCCATGGGAGGCTCCCGCTGACTGAAGCCTCTTCATGATGACAGCTGTTATATAGCTGAGGGCGGAGCCACTCAGTGGTGTAAACAGGTGACCCTACCCCCTCTGATGTTACGTGACGTCACTTAACCTTTAATGTAAATGTTTGGTTGTTTGTGGGTTTGAATTCACAATACTTCAGTCTTATGCCCTGTACACACGATCAGACTTTCCGACAACAAAACCGTGGATTTTTGTTTGAAGGATGTTGGCTCCAACTTGTCTTGCATACACACGGTCACACATATGTTGGCCAACAATTCCGAACGTGAGAACGCGGTGACATACAACACGTACAACGAGCATATAAAAAGGAAGTTCAATAGCCAGTATATCATGTATGTATGACAGTAAATATTGCCTTTTTTGTGGCTAAACAGGCATGTTTAAAAAGATAACATCCACGTCCCTAACTCAGGAACTTACAAGTTCAACTTTGATAAAGTGAAGGCCATATGACACATTAGTATGTCAAAACTGTGTTGATTTTGCCTTCATCAGATGGGGTGATCTCACCCCGGTAAAAGCTAAATTTTGAAGATGCACATAAATGGGGACTCAAAATGTGGATTTCCATCATGATCCCATGTCTAAAATGTGTGTCTTTTCCCTACCTATCTATTTTGATAAAGGCACAAAACACACAGTGGGGGTTATTTACGAAAGGTAAATCCACTTTGCACTGGAAAGTGCACTGAAAGTGCACTTGGAAGTGTAGTCACTCTAAACCTAATGGGTAGATCTGAAATGAGTGGAAGCTCTGCTGATTTTATCATCCAATCATGTGCAAGCTAAAATTCAGTTTTTTTATTCTCCTTACATATCCCCCTCGGATCTACACTGACTTTATGACCAAGTGCACGTTCAGTGCAAAGTGGATTTGCCTTTAGTAAATAACTCCCAGTGTGTCAAATGTGCTATCTGCCATCATGGGATATCAATGTGTGGGTGCAACCCCTTCCTCGCAACTAAAGTAGATGAGAGGAAGGGGTTGCACCCCCGAAACACGTCCATTGATCCCCCATGATGTGAGCTAGCACATGTTGACACACTTGGCCTTATTTCAGAAAGGACAATCCACTTTGCCCTACAAGTGCACTTGCATTGCACTTGCAGGGCAAAGTGGTTTGTCTTTTTTTAAATAAGCCTCAGTGTGTCAACATGTGCTAGATCCCATCATGGGGGATCAATGGATGTGTTTTGGGGGTGCAACCCCTTCCTCTCGCCTACTTTAGTTGCGAGGAAGGGGGTTGCACCCACAAAACACGTACATTGATATCCCATGATGGCACATGTTGACACACTGTATGCATCTTCAAAATTTGGCTTTGCAATTACTTTAAAATTGATAGAAAAATATAAACAATAACGACAACATTTTTTTAATTTTTTGTTTTTCGATTTTGGCTAAAACATTAATGATGTTGGTCAGTCTTTTTTCAACTTCATTGATGTTTTCCTTGACCTTCTCTAAATCCTGATTGCACACCATTATTTCTCTGATGAGGACTTGTGCACTTGCACTGTTGAAGTGAGTTTCTTCTTCCACATCCACACATCGACAACATCCACATCACCTAAAAAAAAAAAAAAAAAAAAAAAAAAAAAAAACCACCATGTATTGTAAATATGCAGGCATACATACACTGACCTGTTGTGGTCACCATTTCAACCACTTCCTGAACCTCGGAATCCACATCCTCAGGTTGTGTGGTGAGTTGTTCCCCTTCTTCAGGAGGTGTGGGGTTCGTGGTGTCCTCATATGTCCCAATTCATTTCTCCCCTATGTGAATACAAAAAAGGTATACTTAGCAGACAGATATTTGAGGCGAGAAATAGGAATATGAAACATTGCTTGGAAGTGTCTTCCAATTGTCTATTTTGGCAGAGTTCCAAGCTGAAGACATGATTTTTTTCCCTTACAAAAGCTGGAATACTGACCTGTTTTGTTAAAGTTTCACACATGGAAAGACCCCTAGTATCCACTGGAGCACCTGTGTGGGACACCATAAAAAGGTTGTTCTGGTGTCCCACACTAATGCTCATGCATCCAGATGTGTAAACAGCTGCTGAGTGTCCTCTCCTTATACTGAATCAAGTTTGCATTTCATTCTACTTACAAACACATCTAGACAACAATGTACTAAACTTATTTTAATACAAATAGGCCTGAACAAATGTAGTTAACCTGCATCTGCCAAAAAACTTTGTATTAGTGGTCGAAAGAACGATGTTTACTACAAACGATTACTGTGCCCACGAACTTTAAACTTGACATTTTAAACTGTACAACAGTAAAGAAAAGCACATGGAGCAGCACTAAAGTAATAATAATAATAATAGGAACACATGACAAATACTTACTTTTTAGAAGCACTTTCCTGATCCTTCTATACTGATCGTGCTTCCTCAATTTCAGGTCTGACCAGCGTTTCCTCAATTGCTCCTTGGATCGTCGTACCCCAAAATTCCTGTGCAGACTTCTCACAACTTTAGTCGTAATCTTGGCCTTTCTCACATTTGGGTTTGTGTACGGTCCATGCTTCCCATGCCCTCTTCAAGATGTCCACCATCAACACCATCTCTACAAAGCACATATTTGAGGCCTTATAGCTCGTCCTGGATCGGGAACTGCCTTACTCTGGGCTTTCGTCATCGTTGCTGCTCTCTGCAGGCACCTGCTGTGTCTCTGCCATGTGCTCTCCCACTGCCCCGAAAGAGAAGAGGCAGGGAATACACTGAATACAGAAAGAAGGACAGCGGCGGAGTTTCATGCATGCGCAGTGTATATAAAGCATAACACGTGGGAGTCGTACGTACGATCGGTGAGTGGAGGACGGAGGATCGTAAGCGCCGATCGTGCAAATGAAGGTACAATTTTTTTAACTTGGGGCATTAGTGGTTAGTGGCATACACTGCTTATAGATTGAGGCCTATAGATTAGGAGAAAGAATGGTGGATAAATTTACTGACCCAGACTTCCTGCCAATCTTCTTGAACACGTACAGGGAGCTGCCATGTCTCTGGCAAATGACATGCAGAGAATACTCCAACAAGCACAAGAGAAAGACAGTGCTGGAGAAACTGTTGGAATTGGTGAAGCCGGTGTATCCCACGGCAGACATGAACTATTTAAAGACCAAAATTGGTAGCCTGAGGAGCACATATAATAGGGAGCGCAAGAAGGTCCGGGATTCCATGAGACATGGAGCAGCAGCAGATGACGTATATGTCCCCAGGCTGTGGTACTACGACAGACTGCATTTTTTGTCAGACCCGAGTGAACCTAGGCAATCCCTATCAACACTTCCTTCCACAGTTCCTTCCACATTTCCTTCAACATCAGATGAGGCTCCTGAAGTCCAACCTGGGCCTTCGACCGAGGAAGAAGATGTGGAGGAGCCCAGCATGAGCCAGGTATAGCATTGTTGAACATATTTCTTGTCAAAAATTGAATGATGTTAACTAGATGTTATTATTGATCACTAATTTCTGATTTAACAAAGTGGTTTACATATCAATACACAGTAGTAGCCAAAAATGATTGGGACAAGAATGAAAAATGCTGGGGTCAGAATGATAGTCTGTTCTATTTGTTCACATTCAATTTGCAACAGTCATGAGCTCAAAATTGTGTGTGATTGATAACCAAAAAAATAAAACTATGTACCATTTTCATACACATGAAGGTCTCAGCCAGGAGGAGGCCGTGGAAAGCAGGCTGACCGAATCCCAGGTTCCTCCCCTCCACTTTCCAACCAAAAGGACCAGGAAGGCGAGGAATCTGGAGGAGTCAGCGACTGCTTTAATTCGCCAGGTTACTGTGGTACTTACAATGACCCCTGGTGGCCGAGTCATTTGGAGGTGTGACAGTGAGTAAACTGGAATGCATGGAGGAGGGCCAACACCTCATCTATGAGGAGATCATTCTTCAGGCCCTAAACAAGGGGATGAGGGGCCAACTCACAAATAAAAGCCACCTGTGTGAGTTGGACCATGCTCCTCCGCCAACAGCAACACCACCAACACCACAGTGACCCAACCCCCCAGAACAGCATGGAAGGAAGCATGGAAGGAAGTGTTGAGAGTGATGGCCTGGGTTTGGTGTGGTCTGGCAAAATATGCAGGCTGTTGTAAAGACCACAGTTTCGGGACATATATGTCATCTGCTGCTGCTCTCAATCTCTCGGAGTCCTGGACAGTATTGTGCTCCCTATTAAATGGACTCACCAATTCCAACTGTTTCTTCAGAGTTGCCTTCCTCTTTATTTTGTTATGACCCCCTATTAAATGCCTAATTTTTTTTTGGACAGGACAGTTTGTTTGTGAGTAGGCAGGTACATTTCAAAAATACAATGTCAAATTAACAAGGGACATCAACATAGTTGTATCTCTTTGAGGTTAAAAAATACAAGATAATAATGGTGTTGTAGTAACTTGACACACAAAATGACAAAAAATATTATAGCGATCACTAGGAAAAAAAAATATTCGGGAGATCGCGAGAAAAAAACAAAAAAAAATAAAATATGGAGATCAATAGAAAAAAAAATAATATTCTGGAGATCACGAGAAAAAAAAACAAAGAATATTCATGAGTTCACGAGAAATAATAAAAAATATGTTTCGGGGGGGGCGTGGTCTGACTGAGGCCGGAGATGGCTGCTTAGGAGAAGAGCTCCCGCAATCTGAGGACATAAATCAGCCTTTACAGGGAACCCATGCACTCCACCGCCATGGGAAAGTCAAACCGAAGTGCCTCTGCCACCCGGACACCGAAGGAGACCGGAATACAACCCGGCCGCAACATCCCCGAGCTGTTCCGGACCCTCCGCTCAGACAGCCACGAGGCATCGCAGGCCTCACAAGCCTCGGGACCATACTCGCCTAGCGACAGCACGGACTCACAGCCGGAAGGTCCAGACACACGGAGCGGGCAAACCAACCCCATGGTGAGCCTTTCGGACCTAAAGAAGGTCGCGTCGGACATCACCCACAACATTACTAACACCCTATCGGCCGCAATCCTGGACCTCAAGACGGACTTCCAAGCGGTCGCCACGCGCCTGACAGACGTGGAACAAACCTCGCAGCTCCATACGGCTGCAATAAGGCAAGTGCAACGCTCCTTTGACTCCCAACTCACTTACTTATTTGACCTACATAGGCAAGTCGAGGACCTCGACAACCGGGGCCGCAGGCATAACGTGAGGGTCAGAGGGGTACCCGAGGGCCTGGAAGCCGGCACACTCCCCCAAGCAATTTGCGCCATTTTCAATGACCTGTTGGAGCGTCCAGGCGACTCCCCCATTGAGATGGAAAGACTGCATAGAGCCCTGAGACCCCCCCCCCCCCCCCCCCCCCCCCCCATGACAACGAGCCCCCCCGAGATATCATATGCTGTATTGTTAATTTCCCCCTGAAGGAAGAGATATTAAGAAAAGCAAGGATGAGGGGCCGTGTTATGTACAACGGGACTGAAATCAAACTATTCCAGGATCTCTCCCCGACCACGTTACAGAACAGAAGAGCCCTACGCCCTCTACTGGACCAACTGAGGGCCCGCAACATACCTTATCGCTGGAAGTTCCCGTTTTGTCTATCAGCAACCGCTAGAGGGCGCACCGCTCTGCTACGCTCGCCCGACGACCTATCTGGATTCTGCGAGCAACTTGACATCCCCATGACGGAACTTCCGGACTGGTGCGCTTTCCACTTCCCGACAGAGCCTTGGCGCCAGGTCTCACACAATCCCTCACCCAAAACGCAGAGGCACCGCACACACCGCCGAAGATCAAGCCAGCACTCACCCGGAGCGCACCCCTCCCACCGGGAATTGAACCAACACAGCCCGGGACCTCCGGAGACACCCCGCAGGCACCGACCGGCATCACCACCATCTTAAAAACAGCTAAGTGCAAAACGCCTACGGACCTGTAAGTTTAAGTTCATGCCGGCTAAACCCATGTTACGCTTCTCCCGCCTGTCATACCTACTTTTAACCACCGAACCGACATGCCCACCGTATGACTCTCCCAGCTAAAGCCCTTATCCTCCACCAGCACTGACAGTACTCTCACAGGAAGGGATAAGAAAAGGGGGGTAAAAAACCCCTTGCTGTTTTTTCTGGCTAATGTGTACCTCCTCCCAGAAATGACCCGGACCACACCTGAACCCTAACAACGCTGCTACGCATCGAACGATTCCCAACTGAATCCCCAAACTTTTACGATGGAAGTGACTCCCCCCCTCCTGCTGGGTCTGAGACAACCTCTCAGCGATCCTCAACAGATCCCCACCCGGACACCATGGAACACTGGTACCCCGGCACATGCACCAACGGATCTTTTTATTTTTCATTCTTTTTTCTTTTTTTTTCTCTTTGTTGTTTTTTGTTTCCTATTTTGTGTTTAGTGCTGTGTGCTTTGCCGCCCAGGATTAGAACTCGGTACATAGGCACATACCTGACAAATAGGCTTTTTGGCCACCTGACACTCTGACCATGGTGGGCTAACGCTGTCCCCATTACTTATTCTCTAGCAACGATTGCAGACACGCACATTGCCTCGATAGACACGGCGCCTATTTAACCTATCCAGAGGTCACCGCCCCACCATTAAGCGTTAGCCCCCCATGGTCGCCCCTTGCCCCATCTAAGCAGATGTCCCAAGCAATACAAATTGGCACTTCGATAGATCTATTTATATTTGTAAATGTCTGCTCCCTACCCTCAATCCCTCCCCTCCGACATACTAAAAGTATTACAGTGTATGATCACCACGCAGGCAATTTTGTTTTATGAAACTTGCAATATTTATACCATTTTTACTTATTTCTGTTTGTACCCAGCAGGAGGGGCCCTAACCCCTGCCTAGACACAACTCGAGACTTTAACCCGAAAGGACGATTTTCATCCGATGACTTCATGAGATAGAGACAGCTGCTATTCCCGTCCGCCCGGGGAAGAAAGCCATCTTTGGAGCCGCGCCCTGGAGGGCCGGGAATGCACCTCTGCTCATGAATCAGGTATGAAAATGCAGGGGACATCCGATAATCTGGGACCCAGGTACCAATTATTGGATCCCACCCTGAGTGGCTGTTGTACCAAAAAGTAATTTCCCTGGGTAGGAAATGAGAGACGTGTATGGCTACCTGCAATTGTCTTTTTCTTTCATTTTCATATTTTCATATTGTTGTTACCTGAAATGTCGTTCTCTCTTGCCATGCGTATCCCTGCTTCTGCTGTGTACTGAACTTACACCGCAGAAGCACCAACACAAGATATATATGGAGATACAACGATTACGGTGAGGTGACTGCCACGGACAGGTTTTCTGTTAATGAGATAGCACGTTAATTAAGACTGTTTTTACTGTTACTCACCGGCACACCCCACAGTTAGTAGGCTTAACCACTCTATATGCCAACGATTTGTTTGTTCCCCGCCACACCACCACCATCTTTCGAGTCCTCCAGATTGCTAACACACATGACCTCAGACACACCCACAGTCCCCCACCAGCAGTACTAGACCCTAGCCTGCTGACCATCCGGCCTTTCCCTTTTCCAGGTGGACTGACACGTTCCTTTCCACCTCTGGTACTCCCCCACCCCAATTCTCGTGATCTCCACGAACTCCTGCCCTCCTTTCTGACTCCCCTTCCCTTCATCTGTTACACCTTCAAAGGCCACAACCCCGAGCCCCTCCTCTTCTCTCCCTTACCACTTTTTCCCCCTTTCCCTCGTTCCTTCCTTTTCCTTCTCCTCTCTTTCTCCCTCCCCTCTTTTTCTCCCTTAGACCCCACCTTCCTCCCCCCTCGTCCCCGCCTTACCAACACAAATACTCCCCCCGGATCGTTACCTCGGTACGGTTGGAACCCCAGTGCTTCCAAACAACTACCTCGCTTTTCTAAAATAAACCTTGACTCCAAATCCTCAAAGCACAATGCATCCTGCCTCGAAGCCACAAGCCTCCTTGTCACTAAAGTGTTTATCGCTCAATGTAAAAGGCCTCAACATCCCCGAAAAACGCTCCCAAATCATGTCCGCACTTACCAAACAGAAAGCCCAATTTATCCTCCTCCAGGAAACACACTTCCGATCGGATTCCATACCCAAACTCTCTAACCAGACGTACCAGACGGCCGTACACGCCACAAATCCCCTAGCCAAAACCAAAGGCACATCCATCCTGATCTCTAAGCAGGCCCCTTTTCAAATGACGGACTCCCTGTCCGACCCCGAAGGTAGGTTCGTATTCGTGAAAGGCTTGTATGCCTCTAAACCCCTCACCGTAGCAAACATCTACTCGCCCAACGAGCACCAAGTCCCATTCTTTAGAAAGGTTTGCGACCTCTTAACCTCCTTTAAAGAAGGGATAATTATCCTAGGGGGGGATTTCAACGTCCCGCTCAATCCAGTAATAGATACCTCTCTAGGCACATCCACGCTTTCTCACCGCGCACTACGCCAGATCAAGTTACAACTCCAAGACCTAGGCCTCCATGACACATGGCGCACATTGAACCCAACGGTCAAAGATTACACCTTCTACTCCAACCCCTTCAAGAAATACTCACGAATTGACTATTTTTTTCTCTCCCAACCAGACTTGACATACCTCACCCACGCAACCATAGAGCCAATGTATCTCTCAGACCACCACCCTATCTCAGTCACCCTGACCTTCCCTGAAACAATCTCTAGATCTAAGACCTGGCGTCTAAACTCTGCACTGCTCAAAGATGTGGAATTCGCAACTCGTTTGGAATCCCACATCCGCAGCTACTTTACTGAAAACTCCACCCCAGGCATGTCACCGATTAGTGTATGGGAAGCCCATAAATGTGTAGTGAGGGGAGAACTAATGGCACAAGCAGCCAGGGTCAAAAAGCAACACCAGAAAGTAATAGCAGATTTAATACACCGAATCCAACAACTAGAAAAAGTCCACAAACTTTCCCACTCACAAACAGCCCTACGAGAATTGACCCTCACACGTTCTCTTCTACTGGAAGAATTGGGGAAGCGTACGAGACGCAGATATGTGCTACACCAGAGGGTGTTCTACGAACAAGGAAATAAAAGTGGGAAGCTCTTGGCCCGGGTGGTGAAATCATCTAGACCCTCCAACACTGTCCACCAAATTCAAAACCCACATGGCTCCCCCTTTTCCAGAAACGAGGACATCGGCCTCGCTTTTGAACACTACTATAAAAAACTATACAACATTAATCCTCGCACCCACAACACTGCCCAAGCAGAACATAGGATGGCAGAAATTAGGACCTTCCTAGCTCAATATTGCCCAAAACTTCTAACACACTCGCAGATTAAAGATATGGAACGCCCTCTTACCCTAGAAGAACTCGAACTAGCCCTAAAGCAAATGAAAACAGGGAAAAGCCCGGGCCCTGACGGGTTCACATTGCAGTACTACAAGTCCTTCTCTACAATCCTAGCCCCACAAATGATAACCACGTTTAATGCCATGACGACCTCTGCAACTCCCTTAGACCGCATGCTAGAAGCACACATCGTGGTTATACCAAAAGCAGGGAAAGATCCCTCCCAAGTCCAGCACTACAGGCCGATATCTCTCCTTAATGTAGACATTAAATGTTATGCGAAAATATTGGCGAATAGACTGTCCCCTCTCCTGCCGGGCCTGATCTCCTTAGATCAGGTCGGCTTTGTTCCCGGCAGAGAAGCTAGGGACAATACCATTAGGGCCCTGAATCTCCACCACCTACTCACTACCTCAAACACCCGCGGTTTCTTTCTGTCACTGGACGCTGAGAAGGCGTTCGACAGAGTGGCCTGGGACTACATGCGGGAAGTCCTGGGGGCAATTGGCCTCGGACCCCGCATGCTGTCCCTCATCTTGGCCCTGTACTCCTCTCCTAGTGCGAGGGTGCGGGTCAATGGCCACTTGTCGGACGCCTTCAACATAGGAAACGGTACGCGCCAGGGGTGCCCACTGTCTCCCCTAATTTTTGTGCTCCTTTTAGAACCCTTTCTCAACCGACTAAGAGACAACCCCAACATCAAGGGACTGACCATGCAGGATAGGGAATATAAGGTAGCTGCTTTTGCAGACGACGTCCTACTCACCCTTACTTCTCCTTTAACCACCATCCCCAACCTATTGAAAGACATTGATCACTTTGGGTCGCTATCTTATCTAAAGATCAACTATACTAAATCCCAAGCGTTGAATGTCACCCTTACCAGAGAAGAAGTAGAGAACTGCAAAAGACACTTCCCTTTCCAATGGAGCCCAAAGGCTATCACATACTTGGGTATAAAGATCACAACCAAAATGTCCGACCTCTACAGCGAGAACTTCCTAGTAGCCCTGAAAAAAGCCCAACAGGACTTGAGCGACTGTCAAACTCTTAACGTTTCTTGGTTTGGCCGATCGGCACTTATAAAAATGATAATCTTGCCACGCCTCCTCTACCTGATACAATGCATCCCCATAGACCTTCCAGCCTCCTTTTTTACACTATACAGGAAAGCATCCTCCTTATTTATATGGAAAAACTCCCCACCTAGAATAAAATACACACGCCTTACGTGCCCCAAACTTAAAGGGGGGATTGGCCTGCCGGATCTTCACAAATATTTCCTTGCAAGCCACCTCACTCGAGTTGTAGACTGGAACATACACGAACACAGGAAAATCTGGGTAACCCTAGAGAGATCCTCCATACACATCCCTCTCAAGTCCCTGCCGTGGATCTCCCCCCAACACTGGCCCCCAGCAGCCTTAAAGCACCCGCTCATCCATCCGTCCCTTAGAGCGTTTTTACGAGCTACAAAAATCTCCCCGCTCTCTTCTACACCGGGACCCATGACCCCACTGAGGGGCAACCCCAGCTTCCAACCAGGCATCTCAACCTCCTTTCTATCTTTAGAATGGCCCCACGACAGCATCCTAGCACATCAATTGTACTCCCGGGGATCCCCACGCACATACGAGGACCTAGTTGCCTCCTCACCCTCCAATTCCTTTCCGTTCTGGTCATACAGACAAATACGACATTTCCTCTCTACCCAAGCAACTGAAGAAGTATGGACGAGACGTAAGACACCCTTTGAAGCCCTATGCACAAGCTCTCCCCCACAAAGACACCTAATCTCAGCTATATACAACATGCTCACAGAAGAATCATCAGCCCTCCCAGACTCAGCAAGGCTGTCCTGGGAGAGGGACCTACAGGCCCCACTCTCCGAAGACGACTGGGCGCGCATAAACGAATATACCCACAAGGGTTCCCTCAATGTAGCGACCCAAGAAAATTGCTACAAGATTAGGACACGTTGGTATAGGACTCCAGCACTCCTACATAAGTTTTCTCCATCTACCCCCGATGTGTGCTGGAGGTGTAAAAAGGCGGTGGGCTCCATGCTCCACATCTGGTGGGAATGTGATTCTCTTCAACCATTTTGGAAAGAGGTCCATGAGCTTATCGCTCACATCACCACCTACACTTTAGACTACTCCCCTGCACAATATCTCCTACACCATACACACCTGTCCAGATCTGAATACTTTAAATCCCTGGCCATGCACTTAGTAAACGCGGCGAGATTGTGCATCCCAGTGCATTGGCGATCTACACACACACCGACGATAAGCGAATGGTTTCTGAGGATATCAAAAATAGAGGAAATGGAGGAACTAGTACATATCTCCCAAGAACGGATCCAGAAGTTCAACGCTACTTGGGCTTGTTGGGTTCACTTTAGAACTACCCAACGCTTTAAATCTCACACCACTTGAATAGCCATCCCCACCAGGACGGCACCGACTTAGCTGGCGAAACCGTACCGAGGTAACCATATCCATCCATGTATCGCCTCTACCACAGATTTCCCTGAGCTGCACATACCCCCCCCCCACCCTATACCCCTACCTATCCCTCCCCCCCGTTTCCCCCCTCCTCTACCTTTGCCATGGCCTCACCCTCTCTACACTCCACAACCTCCCCAGCTGTCCCCCTTTCCTCTCTTCATCTAAATCCACACTCGGCCCGCACTTACACCTGTCTTCTTAACCCGTCCCCTCTTGCTCTACCCCCCTCTGGACTGACTGCACTAACAAATGACCCCAGATGGCT
Source organism: Lithobates sylvaticus (assembly GCA_028564925.1). Taxonomy (NCBI): domain Eukaryota; kingdom Metazoa; phylum Chordata; class Amphibia; order Anura; family Ranidae; genus Lithobates; species Lithobates sylvaticus. The sequence goes on along the minus strand of CM053035.1, from coordinate 125,282,218 downwards.
GACAGGCCATACTACCCATTTTTGTCGGCCCAGGATTCAAAGATGAGACTCCTTGTGATCCTATCGCCCTCATACTTGTACCTGTGTCATTATAATGTCTTGGAATTTCCTAAGCAATCTGTTCAATGTTTCAATGTTGCTGTTTAAGCTGTTTGTTGTAAAAATTAATAAAAAACTTTATGGAAAAAAAAAAAAAAAAATATGTTTCTCAGAACTCTGTGAATATCAGCAGCAACGCAAAAAATCTTTATTCTAACATTATAAAGAAGAAGAGATTGCGCTGCATTGAGAGATTTCAAAATTTTCTGCATGACGAATGTGCCATCTCCACACGAACACTAGTTTTACAAGACCGAGTGCTTCCGGCTCGTACTTGATTCCGAGCTTACGTGGACTTTTGTGTGCGGACTTGTGTACACACGATCGGATTTTCCAACAACAGAGTTTTGTTGGTGGAAAATTTGAGAACCTGCTATCAAACATTTGTTGGTGGAAAGTTCGACAGCAAATGTTCGATGGAGCATACACACAGTCGGACTTTCCGACAAGAAGCTCACATCGCACATTACTCCGCAGCATATCAAATATATCAACTAAGGCCATCCACCACAGACAAGGAAGCAAAGCAAGAGCAAAATTCAACCACTTTAAAGCGTATATTAAAAAAAAAAAAACACATGTAATATGTTGCAGCTTACCAACCCTTAGATGTGGTGGCTGAATTAGTTCTCTTTTCCTAAGGTTTTATTTTTTTTTATTTTTACCTGGTGATCTTGCCCTTAAAAGAGTTTAAGAAGTTTGGGATTAAATAAAACCAACATTTATACTGACCTATGTGGATGCAACATGGATCCAATGCTGTATATGTCCCCTGTCACCTCTTTACGGAGAACTGAGTAATCAAACACTGCTGATCACTCAGTTACTGGTCTTTGGTGAGTAGAGAGCCTGTTACTGTCAGTCACTGGCTCTCTGATCATTGGAGCGTCGGGCTCTCAGTGGCTTGCTGAGAGGCTGGAGCCAGCTTTCTGTCCAGGCATCTGGGTGAATCTCGACATTAAAGTTGTGATCCCTCCAGAGTCTGGACCGGCTGAGTGACATCAGCCGACAGTGGGATTTAGCCCGCTGTTGACTAAATACAAGTCACAGAAGTGCAGGATGAAGTGCACTCCTGTGACCCACAGGACAAAGTAGGACCAAAAGAGCTTTGGCCCTAATTCTCCTTTAACACGCTTCATGTTCTAGGGCAGTGAACTCCAAATTGGAAGCCAGATGCAGCCCTTTGCTTGCTTTTGCCTGACCCTTGAGGCACTATTACATCCTCTGATACCAACAATGGGGCCCAATCCCCCCCACCCCACTGACACAAATGAAGGGGGCACAATTCCCTCCAATGACACCAACAATGGGGCACAATGACTTCAACGATGGGGCAGAACCCTCCCATTTACACCAATAATGGGGTGCAATTCCTCCCAATGACATCAATGATGGTGCAGAATATCTCCCATTTACACCAATACTGAGGCGCAATTACTCCCAGTGAAACCAAAAATGAGGCATTATTTTCCCCATTGACTTCGGAAACCTTTTCTACTCCCACTAGCCACAGTACAGCCCCAGTAAAGTCTGATAGACAGTAAACTGGCTCTTTGTTTAGAAAGTTTGGAGACCCCTGGTATAGAATATCATGAATATGAAGTACAGTTTTTGAACCACCTAAAATGAGGAGCATAAGAGTAAGAAAAGGGTTTAAAGAAATACAGCAAAAAAAATGTATAAATCAAAACCAGGTAAATGGTTTTGAATGCTTATCTTTCCCACTGTCAGCACAACCAGAATGCTGTCCTATTCAAGAAAATTTAATTATTGAAATCTGATGAAAAGCTTGAATTTCAGGGAGTGTTGATCTCCTTGGTCTATCTGTTGATTCCTATATATCGTTATTGTGTCCTGTAACAAAATGGATGTTGGCAGGGGGAGCCACTCCACTTGGGTTTGCTTTATCTTAAGGCATGGATTAGTTCTTTCAGTTTATGGTGCTTCGGTAGCATATTATTGTCTAAATAAATACACTGTACTTGTATTATACAGAGTTATTTTTTATAGAGCTTGCCAATTAGAATGATTGCCCATTTGGGCTTTTCATGCCTTTCAGTCATTTAAGGTAGCACTACCATCTTCATGCAGTTTTCCTTCTTTGCTCAATTCTCCCCAATTACATTTTTATTTTTATTCAGAAAAAGGTTTTATTGTGTCAATCGTCATACAACAAATGTTACAATGAATATAACATAAAACATTTTAAAAGAAAAAAGCAATGAGTTTGAAAACATACTATGCAAGGAACAATAAAGCATCCCAGAAATCAGAGTCTGCCATTGTAATACCAGTAACCAAAGATTCACGTGGTTCAGGAGTATTGAATCAGCAAAATGGCACTTGGTAACATATTAGGATCATGTAACACTCAAAGAACTAAATAGAAGAATAAAAGAAAAACAATAGCAAATATCAAGGTTTGGTAAGTGGGCCCACCTAGCCGAAACATAGAGACGTATGACCAACATTGGGTACGTTCACCTCCATCCTACCACTCCCTGAGAAAACGTTCCCCCTGATAAACAGGGAGTATAAGTATGGGTCATTTTTATATACTAAAATAATGACCTTATTAACTGCCCTAATTTCAGCTCTAAAGATCAGAGTTAGCCACGTACATGCATGCCCTTTACTTCCCATTTACATTTAGTGGATAAAGAGAACAAAGGAAATTATTTTGTTTTATAAGGCACATCATCATTTATTTTCTAACATATTATCTAATGTTTCTATCTGCAGACTATTTCAAAATGATCCAAATCTTAAAAAATAGTTGACAGTGGCATGAAAATTAAAATTGACTGTATGCAAAAAATGTCATGCAATTGTTCTGTGTTTGCTATCAAGAGTTAATATCTACATGAGTAAGCAATGCAATAAGCAACTCTGATCAAAATTCCATTTTGCCTATTTGCATAAGCAATGCAACTGATAGAATTTACATTACAAATTTGTTGGAGCAGTTGAATAACTTCTTCAGCTATCAGTGCTTGAAGGGGAGTGAGAGAATGAGATTGGTATTTTATAGTCTATGTGTTCTGTCATAGATTTCGTTATTTATTTGGCTGCAGATTATCTGGAATGTAAATATCATATAAAATAAAAGAAACACCTTAAACTCAGTAGATGATTGAGGTAATTTCCAGGAAGCTTCAAATATGAATCAAATATGAGAACAAGAAAAAGTATCTGTGACAATAATGCAATTTCAATGTTTGTGATGATTTTTGCACTGCTCACCGCTCCAAGCCTTCCTGTTCTCTCCTAAATTCAGCAGTCTGGTGCAGTGCAGTAAGTCCAAGGAACCCACTCCAGCTCCATACCATATGCAGGTTAAAAAATGGGCAACACACCGATGATGTCCTGGAACTCAAGTCAGGTTTATTGAGCAATTGTATAGAGAGACTAACTGAAGTAAATGGACTTTATAGGCACAAAGATACGTATACTAGAAAATATCAAAAAAGGGTATTTTATTAAATATATATATATATATATTGAATCGCAATAGAGCAGCGATTACATATGCTCAAAATCTATTTAGCAAATAATAGTAATAATAATAATAATAATAGTCTGATGTTGTTTATTATTTGCTAAATAGATTTTGAGCATATGTAATCGCTGCTCTATTGCGATTCAATATATATATATATATTTAATAAAATACCCTTTTTTGATATTTTCTAGTATACGTATCTTTGTGCCTATAAAGTCCATTTAGCAAATAATAGTAATAATAATAATAATAATAGTCTGATGTTGTTTATTATTTGCTAAATAGATTTTGAGCATATGTAATCGCTAATCTATTGCGATTTAATATATATATATATATATATATATTTTTTTTTTTTAATAAAATACCCTTTTTTGATATTTTCTAGTATACGTATCTTTGTGCCTATAAAGTCCATTTTCTTTAGTTAGTCTCTCTATACAATTACTTGCGGGACGTTGGCACATTTTTATTGGGTTTGGTCATACTATCATCCTTTGACCTTACCTTTCAAATGCACAGTTAAAAGTAATAAAAGGTTTATTGAGCAGGCAAGAGTCATTTCCCACCACACTTTTAATGCCTAATTATGGCTTTTAACTTGCAACTGAATTTAAAACATACATATTTACATAGAAGACAATACTTCAAGGTGTCCCTAGGTTATTTAGGGCTTGTGTCAACAGGCTTCTTTGATGTGTACAATTTTATGTAGATTTTAGGAACACCCAATTCTAAGCCTGGATTAAGCAGATTCTACATTTCAAATATAATACCTGAAGCCTTCATTACTTAGGTAAATAGCATTGAACACCAAAACTGAGGTGATTTTTCATCCCACTAAGCAACAATGCTTGTGGATTCCTCCTAATGGCCCTCAATGCATTCTTCCTCTCACTTATACAGGGACATTTTGTAAGCCCACTGACTACCAACACTGACATCTGCATTGCAGTATTTGATCCCACAGACCACTAATGTTGAGAATCACATTTGAGTCAAACTCAAAGTTTGAATTGGATCACATTCTCTGAATTCAAATGACATTAAATGCAATAGGAAATAATTTTTAATGGTCGTTTAACTTAAAAAAAATAAAAAATAAGAAAAAAAATGAAGAAGTTGAGGGTAGGAGCCTCTTTAAGAGGATACAGGAAACACACACATCATTTTAAAGTATAGGTTTGGGGTTACCTAAAACTGCACATAGTATTATATAATACTATAGTGACATGTACCAAAGCAAATAATACAGGGAACTATTGGGATTGGGCAGTAATTTAAATAGTGCTTAAAATCAAACTTTAAAAATACTAAATTACTTTAAATAACAAACCTATAGTTTGGCCTTGACTTGCCTGTGCAAAACTGACATTTACAAAAAACTGTAAATGCTTTATAAATTACCAGCAAGTGACAGATCCCCGACAATGATATCTGTTTGTAAACAAATAGCTAGGGATTCAATTAATCTATACCAGACCCTTATTGTAGGTGAGTTTTTGATATAAAAAAGTTATTGTTTCTCCCTTAAAATACATACCGGGGGGGGGGGTCTGGCATTGTTGTCAAGGGAACCCCACAAAAAGAGAAAAAAAAACATATTTTTCTGTCCCAAAAATCCATACTAGACCCTCATCGAAACATGCAACCTGCTAGGCAAGGAAATGGGGGTGGGGGGATTATGTAGTGCAGTCCCTCCTTCTGAACCACACCAGGATACATGCCCTGGCAAAGCACCTTGTCTCCATGTTGACAAGGTATTTTTCCCCACAACCCTGTCTATAGGTGGTTGTGGAGGTCTGTGGGCAGCAGGCTTATTGGAATATGTAAAACCACTTTAATAATAAGGGGCTCTCAGATAACAGCCCCCCTCATGTGACTGAGTAAGGAATAAATAGTACCCCTACTAAATAAACACGCACAGAGTTTTTGACAAGTCGCCTCAATCATGGTGCCTAACACCCACTGGCTGCTAAAAGAGAGAAAAAAATGCCAACATAATCTAATCTCGTTGCTTCCTTAGCTCCAAGCATGCAGACCCTACACAAAAAATAGCGAGGGGTCCGTCCCAAAATCCATATCAGACCCTTAACAGAGGGGCAGTTAGTGTACACCCCTCCCCATTACCAAATCAGCCCACATGACCTCAGCAAGGGGAGGTACATTAGCAGGTAGGAAAAGCACTTTGTCCCAAAGTTAAAGGGAACAAGGCCCTCTCCTCACAGCAGATATCTTCCCCTCCTAAGGAATGAGTGAAACATATGCGTGTGAAGGATAAAGGTCTGGTAAGGACTTAAGGGGAACCTTCTCTGCGTTTTTTCTTCAGGGAATATGGCCTGGTAAGGACCAGGAGTGGGGATTGAGGGGTTCAAGCTCTCTGCCTCCCCCTTCCCAACGACAGGGCTAAATGCCTAGTTAAGGGTTTTGGTATGGATTTTTAGGGGAACGTCACACAAAAGATAACAGCATAGAGTCTTCCTTTACAACCATGCCAAACCCTTATCTAAGCATGCAGCCTGAATGTTGAGACGCAGTAGTTACATTACCACTAAATTAACGACTTCCAGCTGCAGTATCTGCCAGGGTTCAGTGTTCAGGTTTCAGTTCAAACATTCGGTTGTCCCAAATAGGGATGGTCCTGATGTTCGAGTCGAATGTAAGTTGGAATCGAACATCGGGTGTTCACCTGTTTGCCGAATAGCAAACAATTTGGGGTGTTTGCGGAAAATTTGAAAGCCGCAGAACACCCTTTAAAAGTCTATGGGAGAAATCAAAAGTGCAAATTTTAAAGGCTTATATGCATGGTATTGTCATAAAAAGTATTTGGGGACCTAGGTCCTGCCCCAGGGGACATGTATCAATGCAAAAAAGTTTTAAAAACTGCGTTTTTTTCGGGAGCAGTGATTTTGATAATGCTTAAAGTGAAACAATAAAAGTGTAATATTCCTTTAAATTTCGTACCTGGGGGTGTCTATAGTATGCCTGTAAAGTGGCGCATGTTTCCCGTGTTTAGAACAGTCTGAGAGCAAAATTAGTCATTTAAAAGTACTCGCGGCTATAATGAATTGTCGGTCCCGGCAATACACATAAAAGTTCATTGATAAAAACAGCATGAGAACCCTGAACCAAAATTTTTAAAAAAATGCGTGGGGGTCCCCCCAAATTCCATACCAGGCCCTTCAGGTCTGGTATGGATTTTAAGGGGAACCCCGCACCAAAATGTAAAAAAAAAAATGGTGTGGGGTCCCCCCAAAAGTCCATACTAGACCTTTATCCAAGCACGCAACCTGGCAGGCCGCAGGGAAAGAGGGGGGATGAGAGAGCGCCCCCCCTCCTGAACCATACCAGGCCACATGCCCTCAACATTGGGAGGGTGCTTTGAGGTAGCCCCCCAAAGCACCTTTTCCCCATGCTGATGGGGAGAAGGGCCTCATCCCCACAACACTTGTCCAGTGGTTGTGGGGGTCTGCGGGTAGGGGGGTTATCGGAATCTGGAAGCCCCCTTTAACAAGGGGACCCCCAGATCCTGCCCCCCCCCCACTGTGTGAAATGGTAAGGGGTACAAATGTACCCCTACCATTTCACAAAAAAATGTGTGAAAATGGTAAAAAAAAGACAATACACGCCTTGGGACAAGTCCTTTATTAACAAAATTAGAAAATAAAACTGTCCCATGAAGTCTTGTTCTTCTTCTTCTCTCGCTCCGTACGTAACCGAGTGACCCCGCCCACTCTGACACTACGGGAAAACCATAGGGATGTCCCTGTGCGTCAGAGGGGGCAGGGTCACCCGGTGATGTCATCGTGTGGCCCAGCCCTCAGTTACAAAAGAATTGTTACTTGAGAGCCCGTCATTACGGCAGGTGCCTCCCATGGGGGCAGATCGTAAGCAGCTTGCGGCTTTTTTTTTTTTTTTTTTTGGTCCATCGGAGCAAGAGAAGAAGAAAAACAAGACTTCGTGGGACAGTTTTATTTTTTAATTTTTTTCATAAAGGACTTGTCCCAAGGCATGTATTGTCTTTTTTTTACCCTTTTTACACATTTTTTGTGAAATGGTAGGAGTAAATTTGTACCCCCTTACCATTTCACACGGGGGGGCGTGATCTGGGGGTCCCCTTGTTAAAGGGGGCTTCCAGATTCCGATAAGCCCCCCGCCCGCAGACTCCCACAAACACTGGGCAAGGGTTGTGGGGATGAGGCCCTTCTCACCATCAACATGGGGACAAGGTGCTTTGGGGGGCTACCCCAAAGCACCCTCTCAATGTTGAAGGCATGTGGCCTGGTATGGTTCAGGAGGGGGGGCTCTGCGGCCTGCCAGGTTGCGTGCTCGGATAAGGGTCTGGTATGGATTTTTGGGGGGACCCACACCATTTTTTATTTATTTTGGCGGGGGCGGGGTCACCCGGCGATGTCATCATGTGGCCCCGCCCTCAGTTACAAAAGAATTGTTACTTGAGAGGCCCGTCAATACGGCGGGTGCCTCCCATGGGCGCAGCTCGTAGGCGGCTTGCGGCTTTTTTTTTTTTCTTTTTTGGTCCATCGAAGAGAGAGAAGAAGAACAAGACTTTGTGGGACAGTTTTATTTTTGAATTTTTTCTAATAAAGGACTTGTCCCAAGGCATGTATTGTCTTTTTTTTACCCTTTTTACACATTTTTTGTGAAATGGTAGGAGTAAATTTGTACCCCCTTACCATTTCACATGGGGGGGCGTGATCTGGGGGTCCCCTTGTTAAAGGGGGCTTCCAGATTCCAATAAGCCCCCGCCCGCAGACCCCCACAAACACCGGGCAAGGGTTGTGGGGATGAGGCCCTTCTCACCATCAACATGGGGACTAGGTGTCCTACTAGGTAGGACTTGCTACCCAAAAGCACCCTTCCAATGTTGAGGGCATGTGGCCAGGTATGGTTCAGGAGGGGGGTCTGCGGCCTGCCAGGTTGCGTGCTCAGATAAGGGTCTGGTATGAATTTTTGGGGGGACCCCACACCATTTTTTATTTATTTTGGTGCAGGGTTCCCTTTAAAATCCATACCAGACCTGAAGGACCTGGTATGGAATTTGGGACGCATTTTTTTTTTAAATTTTGGTTCGGGGTGGGGGAATCCCATGCCAATTTTATCAATGGACTTTTATGTGTATTGCTGGGACCGACAATTCATTATAGCCGCGAGTACTTTTAAATTACTTTTTTTTCGTTTAGAAATGTAATTTTGCTCTCGGATTTTTCTAAAGATGGGAAACATGCGCATACTATAGACACCCCCAGGCACAAAATATAAAGGAATATTACACTTTAAAGCGGTTGTATAGTCATTTTTTTTTACTTTTACCTACAGGTAAAGCCTATGATAAGGTCAGTAGGTAAAAAAAATAACTCCTAAACCATACAGGTATATTCCCCTCACAATGAGCCGCTGACTGCAGCGGTGCATGCGCACAGAGGATTCTCAGCTGAAAGTCCGACAGACGTCAAACCCTGCCGGGAGTGACGATATCGTGGCTCCGGCCACTCACAGCGCCAGAGCCGCGATACCCGGAAGACACACCGAGGGAACATGTAAGCATTATGCCTTTGCCCTTGCAGGTCTGAAAAAAAAAAATCGTCAGCGGGTTTACTCCCGCTTTAGGCATTATTGAAATCACTGCTCCTGAAAAAACGGCCATTGTTAAAACTTTTTTTTGCATTGATACATGTCCCCTGGTGCAGGACCCAGGTCCCCAAACACTTTTTAAGACAATAACTTACATATAAGCCTTTAAAATTAGCACTTTTGATTTTTCATGTTCGTGTCCCATAGACTTTAACGGTGTTCGCGTGTTCAAACAAATTATTTGCCTGTTCGAATGTTCTGCTGCGAACCAAACAGGGGGGTGTTTGGCCCATCCCTACTCAGATAACTATTCAGCCTTAGCTGATTTCTTATTTTGACATGTGGATGTACTTATCTTTGGAAAATGTTCTAATAAACATGTATTAAGCAACAAAAAGAGAAAAATATTACCATGAAACAGCTTAATAAAATCTTAAAGTGGTATTAAACCCAAAACCAAAAATGCAATATATTGCAGCTTACCAGTCATTAGATGTGATGGCTGTATTTGTTTTCTTTTGTTTGGCTTTTTTATGAATGAGCATAGGGGAATCTTTGGGCAGCAGCATTGTCAGTCTTGGGGGTGTGTGGGGGGTTAGTGTTATGCCTCGTACACACGTACGGACTTTTGCCGGCGGACCTAAGTCCAGCGGACAATCCGCTGGACTTTCCGGCTAGGTCCGCTGGACTTTCCGAGGGTGTGGACTTGCCCACACACGCACGGACTTGTCCAGCGGATAATCCGCCGGCCAAAAGTCCGCGGGACTTTTGAAAATGAACGGACTTGCCCACACACGGAGCAGTCCGTTCATTTCGAACGTAACTTCAGGTTACGTAGCTAGCGTAGGCAGTTACTGCCGCCGCGCTAGCTCCGTGACCTGGCATGGATTTAAAGGGAATCCCCACGCCGAAAAAACGGCGTGAGGGTTCCCCCCAAATCCATGTCAGACCCTCATCCGAGCACGCAGCCTGGCAGGCCAGAAAGGGGTGGGGACGAACGAGCGCCCCCCCCCCCTCCTGAGCCGTACCAGGCCGCGTGCCCTCAACATGGGGGGTGCCCTGGGGAAAGGGGGGCCGTGCGGCCCCCCCACCCCAAAGCACCTTGTCCCCATGTTGATGAGGACAAGGGCCTCTTCCCGACAACCCTGGCCGTTGGTTGTCGGGGTCTGCGGGCGGGGGCTTATCGGAATCTGGGAACCCCCTTTAATAAGGGGGCCCCCAGATCCCGGCCCCCCACCCTATGTGAATGAGTATGGGGTACGATGTACCCCTACCCATTCACCTAAGGTGTAAAATGTAAAGTAAAAAAAAACACCCACACTTTTGAAAAAATAGTTTATTGCACTGCTCCGGGGGTCTTCTTCCGTCTTGGGGGTCTTCTCGCCGGACTCCCCCGCCATTTACCAAGCTCTTTTACCGAGCGAGGGGAGTCCGGCTACCTTCTTCGTCGTCGCCGCCGTCTGGGGGTCTCGATCCGCCTTCGGGGGTCTTCTTCCGTCTTGGGGGTCTTCTCGCCGGACTCCTCCCCTCTCTTCTGCTCTTTTACCTAGCTCTTTCACGAGGGGAGGTGTCCGGCTACCTTCTTCGTCGTCGCCGCCGTCGTCTGGGGGTCTCGATCCGCCTTCGGGGGTCTTCCGGGGGTCTCTTCTGTTCTTGCGGCGGTCGTCGTCTTCCGCGCCGCCGGCGCCTTCTTCTTCTTCTTGTCCTTCTTGTTCTTCTTCTTCTTCCGATGTTGACCCGACGCTCTCTCTGCCCGGAATGCCTGTGCCGCTCTGAGCTCGGACTTATATAGGGACATGGGCGACAGGGTCACATGTTCATGTCACATGGTGACCCCGCCCCCTTGCGATGTCACAGTCCCAGCATCCTCCGGGACTGTGACAACACAAGGGGGCGGGGTCACCATGTGACATGTGCATGTGACCCTGTCGCCCATGTCCCTATATAAGTCCGAGCTCAGAGCGGCACAGGCATTCCGGGCAGAGAGAGCGTCGGGTCAACATCGGAAGAAGAAGAAGAACAAGAAGGACAAGAAGAAGAAGAAGGCGCCGGCGGCGCGGAAGACGACGACCGCCGCAAGAACAGAAGAGACCCCCGGAAGACCCCCGAAGGCGGATCGAGACCCCCAGACGACGGCGGCGACGACGAAGAAGGTAGCCGGACACCTCCCCTCGTGAAAGAGCTAGGTAAAAGAGCAGAAGAGAGGGGAGGAGTCCGGCGAGAAGACCCCCAAGACGGAAGAAGACCCCCGAAGGCGGATCGAGACCCCCAGACGGCGGCGACAACGAAGAAGGTAGCCGGACTCCCCTCGCTCGGTAAAAGAGCTTGGTAAATGGCGGGGGAGTCCGGCGAGAAGACCCCCAAGACGGAAGAAGACCCCCGGAGCAGTGCAATAAACTATTTTTTCAAAAGTGTGGGTGTTTTTTTTTACTTTACATTTTACACCTTAGGTGAATGGGTAGGGGTACATCGTACCCCATACTCATTCACATAGGGTGGGGGGCCGGGATCTGGGGGCCCCCTTATTAAAGGGGGTTCCCAGATTCCGATAAGCCCCCGCCCGCAGACCCCGACAACCAACGGCCAGGGTTGTCGGGAAGAGGCCCTTGTCCTCATCAACATGGGGACAAGGTGCTTTGGGGGGGGGGGCCGCACGGCCCCCCTTTCCCCAGGGCACCCCCCATGTTGAGGGCACGCGGCCTGGTACGGCTCAGGGGGGGGGGGGGGCGCTCGTTCGTCCCCACCCCTTTCCTGGCCTGCCAGGCTGCGTGCTCGGATGAGGGTCTGACATGGATTTGGGGGGAACCCTCACGCCGTTTTTTCGGCGTGGGGATTCCCTTTAAATCCATGCCAGGTCACGGAGCTAGCGCGGCGGCAGTAACTGCCTACGCTAGCTACGTAACCTGAAGTCACGTGCTAAATGAACGGACTTGCCGATGAGCGGCAAGTCCGTTCATTTCAAAAGTCCCGCGGACTTGCCCACTAACGGCGGGATTGTCCGCTGGACTTCCAAGTCCAGCGGATAATTTGAGAACAAAACCTGAAACTTTAGTCCGCCGTACTTTGGCGCCAAAAAGTCCGCCGGCGCCCACACACGAGGGGATTATCCTCTGGACTTCAGTCCAGAGGATAATCCCGCGGGATTGTCCCTTCGTGTGTACGCGGCCTTAGATGTACTAGCAGATTTACAACAAATTGAACAATAAATTTAATCTAACACTTTATAAGCAGTTACTGCAGTTATAGTTTTTTTTTACTTCTGGGGTAAAGGTGTTTCATAAATAAATAAAAAAATATGATCATTGTAAGTAACTTGATACATCTGCAAGAGAGCTTGTACTTTTGAAAAACAACAAACTTACTGACCATATCACCAAGAGGAAAAATAGAGGAAAGAAACCAAAATAAATAGATAAATAAATAAAAAAAGAATGCAGCCATCACATCTAAGAAGTAGTAAGCTGCAATATAATCAATGCTTGCTTTTGGGTTTATTACTGCTTTAAGATTTTTCAAAATACATCACCTTATTTAATATATTTCCTACAGTCTGCAAAAAAAGATACTTTTGAATGAAGCACACAAACAATGATTATAGTATGATTTAAAACCACGGTAACTCTTTCATGATGAATCATTAAAGCCCATTCTTCACAACTCGTCATCTTTACATGATATACCTACAAATCAAATTGAGGTCATGCCACTAGAGCAGTGAAGAATGAACATTAGGAGATATGAAAGGTGTGATCATCATTGTCATCATTCATTTTCTATGTTTCTATTTCCTCTGTTTATGGAAGTTCATGGGACCACTGAAGGGAAGATGCCTGATAACGGCAATGACAAGGAAATCAATCACCCTATGGGGTAAACACAAACATCCCAGCCCCAAGGCTACACTTCCCCCTTAGTCAATCCTGTCAGGAAACTCATGTGGAAAACAAAATTCCTCCCATTTAGCTATTCAACAATTGTATTTTTTTTTACTACCACTGAGGTTTTTTTTATAACATGTTTCCACATGGACTGGAAGAAAAAGAAAGGACAAGAAAATAGGAGAAAGGAAGAAAACGTTGACTGATTCAAAGTAACAAAGCAGAATAACAGGCCATGCGTATCTATGGCACGGCAGGAGATCTTCCAGCCAGAACTTGTGTCTAATGAACTGATGACCTCTCATTGATCAAAACTCCTCTGTCAGATAAAGCTAGATTTCATATGGCTACACACACACGCATATATTTTTTTTCACACAATATATTTTTCTCTGTGGTGGTCATAAAGTTAATATTATCCAGCTATTGTAGTTATTTATAATAAATACCATTATTTATTGTATTTTACGCTGCCCACCCACACACCCATTAGAATGAAAGAAAAGTTAAAATATTCCTCTGAATAAAATATGGTTTATCCACTTATTCTTTTTTTCCTGGTCACTTTTTGGGCAATCCTGCACAATAAATGAACCCAGTCTGCTACCCGTGCTGCCAAACTTTGTGGCAATATAGAGAGGAGCTTGTTGAAAGATCTTCAGCATCCAGCATATTTCTGAATGTGTCGAATGCCTCCTGCTGTGAATTGGGGTTCCTTCTGCTGGTCCTATGTTACTACTGTGTCCTGTAGTCAATGCTGTGTCTTGGCATAGGATGACAAAGCCCAGGCCTAGGGTGGCACTTTGCAGGGGGGCGGCACAAAAAGAGTCCCAGCCAGCTTGCGCTACACTTTTATGGGGCAAAACGGTCTGGCACCCCCCCATAAAGCAGCTGCACTGCCATCAGGGCCGCCATCGGGGGGAGGGCAGTCAATACAGATGTAGGGGGCCCATGCATCCTAAGGGGCCCAGGTTATGGACCCCAACCAATGAGTTGTTGTTGTTGCCGGCATTCTGCAACTGTGGGAGGGCCTGCCGCCTTCTAGTTTTCACTGTCCTATCATCGGACCTCTCACCTAAGTTCTCAGCTACCGAGAGACAGATGCCATGTCGGGAGCCTGAAACTGTCTAGGGGAAAAAATCAGCTGACGGGTGTGAGCCAGTAGAGTGAACGGGGAGGAGCTCTCCACTGTGGCAGGAGACCCCATGTCAGGAGAGTTGCAGTGGAGACACGTGAAGGCAGCCAGGTAAGTACCCAAGCTGAAAAGAAAACCACAACAGTTGAGTGGAAAATGAGGACAATTACCTAGCTGCCATGAGGCTTCTAATCTGGGTAGTAGGGACTTCACAGATGCAAGGGAGACTGAGATGGTCAGCTACACTTAGGAGGTGGGTAGTAAGACTTTCCTTAAAACCTTTGGATGATCATATTCTAATATATATATATATATATTATATATATATATATATATATATATATATATATATATATATATATATATATATATGTAGCGCTGACTCCTGACGAGCAGGCGCTATTGTTTTTGAAAATTAAGTTGCCTAAAGCCACAGTTGGGCTGGGGTGTGGAACCATGGGGTGCGGAACCATGCAATCCTGTGTCTCGGGGCTGGCTGGCCAGAGGCAATGTAACTGCAGGGGTAGGCCAGAGTGACTTTCGGAGCCTACTGATCCAAGGAAGGACCAGTGCTGTCTCATCGGAATGGAGAGGCCCAGCAACTGAGGAACCCCAGGGGAGGACTCTTCAAGAGAAGGCTGTGCACAAGGCTGGCTTCTCTGAAGGAGCCTGGAGGCTTAGTTGAGGGATGCAACCAGGATCAACCCTCATATGGTATTGCCAGATCGGCTGAGAGAACCTGATACCATTCTTTAAAGTTCATCTAATACTTCAGTGACGCTAAAGTGTAACTTCAAGTCTGTGGCAGAGGCTTTACCGAGCATTCTACCGGTTGCTAGGCCTAGTGAGAGAGACCTATCCGGGGGACTGCAGGAATCCAGTTTGTGAAACAGATAATTTCTCTGGATTCGTCAAATATCTTCACCTTGCAATCTAAGTACCTAAACTCACCCTTAACCCTCTACCCTTTATCAAGAGACTGTGTTCTTTTTTTCTGAATAAATAACCTAAAAGAGGATTCAGTGTCAGTCTCAACCTTTTCTTTGGGTTACTTTCTACGGGATCCCCAAGACGGAGCTACAACAGGTTAGGTAACGGTAAGCCCAAATAAAACCAGTAGCTCCTTCGGGGGTCAGTGCTACATATATATATACTGTATCTACAAGAAACCCCTGAGGGCTTTTGAGCTTGCAATGATGCATATGTCAGTTACATATTAGGAAATCTCATTTATTTGCCTTCGGCAGAGGAGTTTCTATATATTGTAGTTACGTACCATAGATATCAGCTACTAGTAAGCTATATAGGTCAATGTTTATTAACACGGGTCACAGAGCTGAAGAATGGGGAGAGGTAAGTGTAAACAAACCTCTCCCCATGCTTCCTAGTGAGGCTGTCACTGATCATCTGTTCCCTGTCGTAGGGAAAGACGGTCAGTGATGTCACACGCCAAGCCCCCTACAGTAAAAAAAAACACATAGATCACACTTAACCCCTACACTTCCCCCTAGTGGTTAACCCCTTCACTGCCAGTGACATTTTTACAGTAATCAATGCATTTTTAATCGCACTGATCGCTGTATTAATGCCAATGGTCCCAAAAATGTGTCAAAATTGTCCGACGTGTCCGCCATAATGTCGCAGTCACAATAAAAATCGCTGATTGCCGCCATTACTAGTAAAAAAAATAATTATTAATAAAAATGCCATAAAACTTTTGTAGACGCTATAATTTTTGCGCAAGCCAATCAATAAACGCTTATTGCGATTTTTTTACCAAAAATATGTAGAAGAATATTTATTGGCCTAAACTGAGGTAAAAATTTTTATTTTTTATATATTTTTTGGGGATATTTATTATAGCAAAAAGTAAAAAATATAGAATTTTTTTAAAATTGTCGCTCTATTTTTGTTTATAGCGCATAAAATAAAAACCGCAGAGGTGATAAAATACCACCAAAAGAAAGCTCTATTTGTGGGGAAAAAAAACGTCAATTTTGTTTGGGAACCACGTCGTACGACAGTGCAATTGTCAGTTAAATCAACCCAGTGCCGAATCGCAAAAAGGGGCCTGGTCCTTTAGCTGCAAATTGGTCCGGGGCTTAAGTGGTTAAGGTATCTTAATTTTATTACTGTTGATTGCTGATGAGAAAAATAAACAGATGGATTTATTTGTTCCTGCCCACAATCCTTCATTTGCTCATACCTTCATCACTGTGCTATATGTTTTCTGCTGCACCACTGGCTTGGTTATATCCTCTTAGTCCTCTCCATAAATTTAGCAGAAATGTGTGCTTAAAGTAGAACTATAGGCAACACTTTTTTTTTTCATTTTGGATAGAGTAAGGGAGGTTTCTAGCCCATGTCAGTTTATTTTTTACCATCCCTGCCCCATTGCGGGGATTTCCCTTAATTTTCTGCCCCATAGCCAAACAGGAACTGAGTGGAAATCTCTGAAAGTTAAGAGAACCCATTCCCCCCCCCCCCCAAGGCCCTCAGAACTAGTGTCCCCACTGGAACATTTCAGGGCGGGTCTTAAACAGGAAGAGGTGTGGCCTTGATATGAATGGGTGGGTAATATTAAGGGGTGCACGAGTTAAAGTGGAGGGCCACTCTAAAAAAAAAAAAATACATAAAAACAATCCTTTAAATACATTAAAAAACATTTGAAAAAAAAAATGTAACTTACCAGAAATGCCTGTTGCTAGGCAGATCACTCATATAAGAAGTATCACCTATATAAGAAGTTAAAAAGTATAGGGACTCAAGCACTAGTGCGGAATTAAAATCAGAGGAACCAATATTGTAGTAAGATGGCCAAATGAAATAGCTGCAAACCCATAAAATAGTGCTCCCACACGTGAGTGAAATTTAAAACGTACACAATGTATGTGTAATAAGTGCGCTTATATCAACCTTAAAAACAATGGTAGACCTTGTGCAAAAAGTATATATATATTGTGCTTGGTGTATAGATACGTGATATATAATTACATACAGTGTATTATATAAAATCAAATATATTGTAATAAAATAAAATGGGGTATTTAATTGTCTTCAGACCGCAGATACCTCATTGAATGGATAATTGATCAATTAGCGTGTGTTTGAATGATCGGTATAAAAAAACATCCTTGGTTGTTTGGTTAATTATGAACAGATGTATACCACTTGGAAAATGAACTGAAATCTACTGTCAATTGCTGTTATACGGATCCTGTTCCTTACACGAGTTAGTTAATCTAAGTGGAGGTGGGTAAAAAAGCATGAATAGATTGTATCAATTTAGGCTGAGTTTTAAACCACAGATATAAAATTGAGCCGCTGTGATAATACCGTGCGGCCGTTAAATAGCTGCTAGCAAACTTTCTCTTATGGATTGAATACCTCTTTTCCTCCTTAGAGGTATAATCCTTTTTAATTGCTCCTTTTCAGTAATGAGGCTTAAATATAGGAAGCCGCTAATTAGATACAGAAACAAATAGACAAGAAGAAAGAAAGAAGAGATACAAGTGTCACTTTCCTTTTTCTGCTGACACGGAAAAAATTATCTCGACCTGCTTCCCTCTCATTGCTGCTCCATTAATTCTCCAAAAATGGTGTACATGTAAGAGAGAGAGATATACAACACATTGCGCAGTACTACTAACAGGGTGTGTATACTATAGCCAGTGAGTGCTGGTCTACTCACATACACCCGGTTTTTGCTTGCGGTAGCCGAACGCTTGTCAGGCACTGTGTGTGGGCTGGATGCCCTGCTCGTCCACACTCTCTGTCCTCGGTGACGTCACTAGGCTCCTCCTCCCGATGCGTTGCGTCACGACCACGTGACTTTATCAAGGGATCTATTTGTTTCTGTATCTAATTAGCGGCTTCCTATATTTAAGCCTCATTACTGAAAAGGAGCAATTAAAAAGGATTATACCTCTAAGGAGGAAAAGAGGTATTCAATCCATAAGAGAAAGTTTGCTAGCAGCTATTTAACGGCCGCACGGTATTATCACAGCGGCTCAATTTTATATCTGTGGTTTATAACTCAGCCTAAATTGATACTGCTTTTTTACCCACCTCCACTTGGATTAACTAACTCGTGTAAGGAACAGGATCCGTATAACAGCAATTGACAGTAGATTTCAGTTAATTTTCCAAGTGGTATACATCTGTTCATAATTAACCAAACAACCAAGGATGGTTTTTTATACCGATCATTCAAACACACGCTAATTGATCAATTATCCATTCAATGAGGTATCTGCGGTCTGAAGACAATTAAATACCCCATTTTATTTTAATACCTATATAAGAAGAAAACCTTTAAGTTTCTCAAGCACTGGGCACGTTTTTCCTGCATGGATACTTTTTTTTAGCACAGTCACTTTCTTTATTTTTCATTTTATTTTTATTTTTATTTATTTTAATTTTTCAATTGTATTATTATTTTTTCTGATCATTATTTTAGCACTGTTTGTAATTCCATTGTTTATTTACCAACTGTATATATATTTTTTTTTTTCACGCACCGCCAGAATTGTTTATTTATCATTGTATTTCTGCTTATGCAGCTGCAATCATTAGCATTACTATTTGCACTGCACAAGTCACTTTACTATACTTTTTGTCCATGTAGTTGATTACGCAGCTACACCAAAACATTTTTGCACTTTATAGTTCGCTTGTAGTTGGTCCGGCAATCGTATCAAAATAATTTTTGCACTGCACAGATTGCTTCACAACACAAGGTGTTATTTTGAATTTTCCTATTGGATGTTCGCTTGGAGCTATTTTTCAAGGACATACGTGTTTTCGGTTTCTAGGAATCATCCAGAAAACTCAGACACATTTTTCAACCTTTTTTTTATTTTATTATTATTATATATTAGAATTCACTGACACACTCAAGAGGGTGTTACACAGTTCTTTTTTTTCTTTTTCATCTCTATTTTTCTAATATTGGGTTTCCTCACACCTTTGAATGGTAATTTAAAACATATGTTTTTCCCTTCATACTAAACAATTTGGTCATCAAAGGGCCACATTGCAGGAGCTCAGTCCATCATAGCTGAAGGTCTAACTTAGGCCTTCTAAAAAAAAAAAAAGAAAAAAATTTTGGACCCCTTTTCAGAGCACATTGCGCTTTTTTGACGTTTTTTTTCTCTTTTTACACACAAATATTAATTTTCCAACAAGGGAACATTCTTTTGAAACTATCCAGCATATTACAGGCTGTGGGTCTAATGCCCCGTACACACGGTCGGATATTCCGATGGAAAAAGTCTGATTGGATTATGTTGTCGGAAAATCCGATCATGTGTGGGCTCTAGCGGGCCTTTTCCGTCTGAATTTCCGAAGGAAAAAATTTGAGAGCAAGATCTCAAATTTTCCGACAACAAAATCTGATCGGACTTTTTCCGATCATGTGTAGAGAATTCCGACAGACAAAGTGCCACGCATGCTCAGATCAAATTACGAGACCAAAGCTATTGGCTACTAGCCTCTACGTAGTTCCGTCGTACACAACGAGCATCACCATGTTTAGAACGATCGGATTTTCCAACAACTTTTTCCGACCGTGTGTATGCAACACCAGTTTAGGACAAAATTTGTCAGAAAAAATTGGATGGATTTTGTGGTCGGAATTTCCGTCCGTGTGTATGGGAGCTAACACATCAAACACATCCCTTTCTTTCCAAAGTCAACGCATACTAAAAAAATGTTTAATCAATTCAAAAAAGGGCATACGTGACCCTACCAGGCATACAGAGAATTCCATCTCTGTCTTCTATCAAAATAAGTGCAGCCCGTAGGGGGTATAACACAGCAGCACTCAGAAATAGGAACAGCGCCAATCCTACCACATTTTTCTTATTCTACTAGATCGTTCTAATCTGCCTCTTCCTATTCAGCAGTGATCTTCAGTCTTCTCCTCCTCGCGCTGTCTTCTGGGTAATGGGGCGCGCTGTGTTCTGGGAACTGTGTGTGTCCCAGAACACAGAACGCCCCATTTACAAAGCGCCTTGCGCCTCGCGCCTCGCGACTCACGCATGCACAGTAGTAAATGGGCAGTGAAGCCGCAAGGCTCCACTGCCTGTTTCCCTTAGTGAGGATGGCGGAGCTGGCACACTATACGAGGGGCGTATCGGCCTCGGGGGGGCCGACATTTGTAGCTGCTAACTTTAAAAGAAAACATTTTTTACGGCTGGAACACCCCTTTAAGTCAAGCCTAGGGCAGCACAAAACCTAAATACACTACTGCCTGTAGTGATGTAGGGGCCAGTGGATAGGACCAAGTGGATGTATTGAACGTTGAAGATTTTCCAACTAACTTCTCTCTTTAACACAGTATAGTGATACACAGTTAGTAGGGTTAGAATTTTGATTAAATAGCATACATTAATCCTGTCTTGCATCCATATGTTATGCTGGTGATATAATGTTAAACTGAATGTTTTCTTGATACATATTTGTCCCTTGACTATTTAGCATAATTTGAATGTTACAGCGTACCATAGCATAATTTCCCAATGTCTAGGATATTGTATAATTTGATATGATTTCATTTCAAGAAAACATGATGTTATTTGGAATCATAAAATGTAATAGTGACTTTGGTTTTCAATAATGATCAGCACAGCATGATTGTATACCAGACAAGTGTGTGTATGTGTATATATATATATATATATATATATATATACACCCCTCATACTTTTGTAAATATTTTAATGGTGGCCACACAAAATATTGACACTTTGGCCGTAATTTGGACATTTTCACTTAGTGGTGTACTCACTTTTGTTGCCAGTGGTTTAGACATTAATGGCTGTGTGTTGAGTTAATTTGAGGGGACAGCAAATTTACACTATTATACAAGCTGTACACTAATTTACATTGAAGCAAAGTGTAATTTCTTCAGTGTTGTCACATGAAAAGATATAATAAAAATATTTATAAAAATGTGAGGGGTGTACTCACTTTTGTGAGATACTATATATATATATATATATATATATATATATATATATATATTATATATATATATTATATATATATATATATATATATATATATACAGTTACATACATACATACAGTATATCTCTGCATTAAACACATAGGTAGCAATTGGAAAGCTACTGTTTTCCATGTTTTGGTGATCATGGTTCTTTAATATTTTTTTTTTTTTTTAGATTAGAGCTTTGCACACATGGATCTAAGTAAAACTGCATACATAATTTACAGAATAATGCAATAGCAATCTCTGGGCTGCCGCCAGTTATAAATATGAAAAGAAAGCTGTAGGGAAAGATGGAAAACAATTATTATTATATTTTTTTGTTATTTAAGACAGAGCTAAGAGAAATGTGTTCTGATTTTCGCAGCAGCAGGATATTTAAAAGTAATGAAAATTTAACTGGAATAAATTAAATAACTTATTTTATTTATTTTTTTCATGGAAATATAGTGCCTTGAAAAAGTATTCATACCCCATTTAAATTTTCCACATTTTGTCATTTCTATAACCAAAAACATAAAGGTATTTTATTGGGATTTAATTTGATAGACCAACACAAAGTGGCATCTAATTGTGAAGTGGAAGGAAAATAATAAATGATTTTCCAAATTGTTTTACAAATAAATATGTGAAAAGTGTGGCGTCCCTTTACTTTGATACTCCTAACTAAAATCTAGCGGGACAATTGCCTTCAGAAGTCACCTCATTAGCAAATAAAGTCCACCTGTGTGTAATTTAATTTCAGTATAAATACAGCTGTTCTGTGAAGCCCTCAGAGGTATGTTAGAAAACCTTAGTGAACAAACAGCATCATGAAGGCTAAGGAACACACCAGACAGGGATAAAGTTGTGGAGAAGTTTAACCTCCCTGGCTGTATGATTCTGTCTGGAATTTTGTGCTGAAAGCTGTACAATTATTTTGCATGGAAATTTGGCGATTTTATATTGTAGGCATGCAATTCTTATGAATAACTCACTTAAATCTGTCCGAACCAGAGTCTAGTAGATATCCCGGGTATGATAAAGTTTGAAACACTAAATTATAATAAATAAAAATATATATAAAAATGATTCAATAATGTAATCAAATTAAAAACACTGAAATTTGCTCAGTTGCAGTCGCTGTCATTAAATTTAGTGTTTGATGATAAATTGTGATTCAAATTTTTTATCAGTGTTTTCTAGCTGGTCTAAAACCACTTTTGACATAAAGGGACACTTTTTGGTTGCTATGGAAAATATCCAGTTTCCAGGCAGAAAAAAATATTTTTATTATATTATATTATATTATATAAAAAGACATGACTGGGCTGACCACTAGGGATGGGCCCGGTGCTCGATTCGAACCCACGTTCGAATCGAGCACCGGGCGTTCGCCCTCTCGGCGAGCCCAGAACTATTTGGGCCGTTAGCATCACATTCGTGTGATGCGAGCGGCCCGCAATGCATTGCGGCCGGCACAGTGCATTGCTGGCTGATGATTGGCCAAGCATGCACTGTGACCCCGCATGCTTGGCCAATCACAGGGCCGGCAGCGAGGAGAGCAATAATTGGCTACAGGCAGGATGCCTGTAGCCAATTAAAGCTCAGGGGCTTTAGTACACGCCCCACTCTATAAAAGGCCGCCACGCCGTCGGCCCAGGGCACATGTGTTCCGGCTTTTAGAAGAGTGAATAGGCAGTCTGCTGATTGATTTCTTCATTGCTAAACCATTGCTGATTCATTCAATACGGATCATTGCTGCTGATTGCACTGCTGAGTGTGACATTTTCTGCTGCTGGGGATTAGTCTGGTGTGTGCGTGCTGTTAGTACAGCATTGCAGTAGCACCCATTGCAGTGCTGTTTTAGAACAGCATTGCACCCCAACTTTCTGTCCCAACCTTCTGTCCCAACCTTCTGTCCCATCCCAGGCAGGCAGGCAGGGATTTATAGGAGCCATATTGTGTTTGTGTCAGCACACATAGGAGCTAGTGTGTGTGTTGTCAGCACACATAGGAGCTATATTTTTTTGTCAGCACACATAGGAGCTATAGTGTGTTTGTGTCAGCACACATAGGACCTATAGTGTGTTTGTGTCAGCACACATAGGACCTATAGTGTGTTGTGAGCACACATAGGAGCTATATTTTTTTGTCAGCACACATAGGAGCTATAGTGTGTTTGTGTCAGCACACATAGGACCTATAGTGTGTTTGTGTCAGCACACATAGGAGCTATAGTGTGTTTGTGTCAGCACACATAGGACCTATAGTGTGTTGTGAGCACACATAGGAGCTATATTTTTTTGTCAGCACACATAGGAGCTATAGTGTGTTGTCAGCACACATAGGAGCTATAGTGTGTTTGTCTGGTGTGTGCGTGCTGTTAGTACAGCATTGCAGTAGCACCCATTGCAGTGCTGTTTTAGAACAGCATTGCACCCCAACTTTCTGTCCCATAGGAGCTATAGTGTGTTTGTGTCAGCACACATAGGAGCTATAGTGTGTTTGTGTCAGCACACATAGGACCTATAGTGTGTTGTGAGCACACATAGGAGCTATATTTTTTTGTCAGCACACATAGGAGCTATAGTGTGTTGTCAGCACACATAGGAGCTATAGTGTGTTTGTCTGGTGTGTGCGTGCTGTTAGTACAGCATTGCAGTAGCACCCATTGCAGTGCTGTTTTAGAACAGCATTGCACCCCAACTTTCTGTCCCATAGGAGCTATAGTGTGTTTGTGTCAGCACACATAGGAGCTATAGTGTGTTTGTGTCAGCACACATAGGACCTATAGTGTGTTGTGAGCACACATAGGAGCTATATTTTTTGTCAGCACACATAGGAGCTATAGTGTGGTGTCAGCACACATAGGAGCTATATTTTTTTTGTCAGCACACATAGGAGCTATAGTGTGTTGTCAGCACACATAGGAGCTATAGTGTGTTGTCAGCACACATAGGAGCTATAGTGTGTTTGTGTCAGCACACATAGGACTTATAGTGTGTTGTGAGCACACATAGGAGCTATATTTTTTTGTCAGCACACATAGGAGCTATAGTGTGTTGTCAGCACACAAAGGAGCTATAGTGTGTTTGTGTCAGCACACATAAGAGCTATAGTGTGTTGGGGTAGCCATGCCATTTTTCTCAAGGATTTTCAGCCATATGGCCAGGATAAGACATGACATTAAAGCCGCAAGTGGTTTTAAATGGCTTCTTTTTTTCCTTTACAAATGTCATTTTGTGCAGGGCCAGTTCTAAACATGGGAAACACATGCCACTTCACAGGCATATTTTAGACACCCCCCAGGTACCATATTTAAAGGAATATTTCACTTTTTTTTCACTTCATGCATCATTAAAATGACTGCCCCCGAAAAAACGTTAGTTTTTAAAAGTTCTTTTTGCATTGATATATGTCCCCTGGGGCAGGACCCGGGTCCCCAAACCTGTTTTATGACATTAACATGCATATTGGCCGTTATAATTAGCAATTTTTATTTTGAACGTTCGTGTCCATTGTAACGAATAGGGTTCGAAAATTAACGCAACCTCGACTCAGGGTTACCGCTTTTGGTACTGAAGTTCCTGCCCCGAGCCAGACTCGGGATTACCGCCAGTAGGGTTAAAGAAGGGTTAGGTTATAAAAAAATATCCCAAGCTTTGAACATCTCACGGAGCACTGTTCAATCCATCATCCGAAAATGGAAAGAGTATGGCACAACTGCAACCCTACCAAGACATGGCTGTCCACCTAAACTGACAGGCCGAGCAAGGAGAGCATTAATCATAGAAGCAGCTAAGAGACCCATGGTAACTCTGGAGGAGCTGCAGAGATCCACAGCTTAGGTGGGAGAATCTGTCCACAGGACAACTATTAGTCATGCACTCTACAAATCTGGCCTTTGTGGAAGCAGAAAGCCATTGTTGAAAGAAAGCCATAAGAAGTCCCATTTGAAATTTGTGAGAAGCCATGTGGGGGGCACAGCAAACATGTGGAAGAAGGTGCTCTGGTCAGATGAGACCAAAATTTAACTTTTTGGCCTAAAAGCAAAACACTATGTGTGGCGGAAAACTAACACTACACATCACATCATTTTGTGGGGATACTTTTCTTCAGCAGGGACAGGGAAGCTGGTCAGAGTTGATGGGCAGATGGATGGAGCCAAATACAGGGCAATCTTAGAAGAAAACCTGTTAGGCCCCTTTCACACTGGGGTGGGAGCCGCGGCGACGGTAATGCAGCGCTATATTTAGCCGTCGTTTTAGCCGTGGGATTCGGCCAGTAGCGGTGCAGATTTAACCCCCGCTAGCGGCCGAAAAAGGGTTAAAATCCCCCGCAAAGCGGCGCCGTAGTGGCGCTTTGCGACGGTTTTGCTGCGGTATTACCGCAGTGTCCCATTGAAATCAATGGGTAGGAGCGGTATAGGAGCGGTGAATACACCGCTCCTATACCGCTCCAAAGATGCTGCTAGCAGGACTTTTTTGACCGTCCTGCTAGCGCACCGCACCAGTGTAAAAGCCCGCCGGCTTTCACACTGAAGTGAATGGGGCCGGATTTTTTCAGGCGGTGTACAGGCGCTATTTTTAGCGATGTACCACCTGAAAAATGCCCCAGTGTGAAAGGGGCCTTAAGAGTCTGCAAAAGCCCTGAGGCTGGGGCGGAGGTTCACCTTTCAGCAGGAAAACAACTCTAAACATACAACCAGCACTACAATGTAATGGTTTAGATCAAAGCATATTAATGTGTTAGAATGGTACAGTTAAAGCCAAGACCTAAATCCAATTGAGAATCTGTGGCAAGACTTGAAAATTGCTGTTCACACACGCTCTCCATCCAATCTGACAGAGCTTGAGCTATTTTGCAAGGAAGAAAAAATATAAAGCGTTTCACACTGGAATCAGTGCTTATTCATAGCTATGAATAAACACTGATTCCAGTGCGAAACGCGTCAGTATTTTTTGCACCCCCCATTGCTGTGGATTGTTCTGTTTTGATGTGATCTCCGTTTTTAATAAAAACACAGGATTTTAAGTTTTCCCGGTGTGCAGCTATCCAGAGTTCTTTCCTGCTATTGCCTGCTATTGTGATTGTATTGCCCAGCACCTGGGGCTCCTTGATTGGGAAGACAAGCATTTGCCTTGGAGAGTTGTCCTGAAGCGGTGGTTTTCATTTTCTATTTTTGTTTATAGCGCAAAAAATAAAAACCGCACAGCTGATCAAATACCACCAAAAGAAAGCTCTATTTGTCGGAAAAAAAGGACGCCAATTTTGTTTGGGAGCCACGTCGCATGACCGCGCAATTGTCAGTTAAAGCGACGCAGTGCCGAATCGCAAAAAGGGGCCTGGTCCTTTGGCTGCAAATTGGTCCGGGGCTTAAGTGGTTAAACCTGACTAACTATTTAACTATTAGGATACAGCAAAGAAAGAAAGATAAAAAGTATTGTATTACAAAATTTACAATTGTTTATAATAAACAGTACTATAGCAAAATAAATATCATCCAGTTAGAGTTTACATCCACTTTAAGGGCTACATTTTTAATTTTCCAAAGAATATTCAGCCTTTTAACACCCCAATGACTAAAAAAACTATGTGAAATACCATCTAGCAGGTAACGCCATTCCTCGAGGGCGGTCTTTATGGCCAGTAATTCCCGATCCCCACATCGTAGTTCTTCTCGGCTGGGGACAATTTCCGTGAGAAGAATGCCACGGGGTGTTGCAGGGCTTTGATGCCCTGTCTCTGGGACAGGATGGCCCCAACAGCTATCTCTGAGGCAGCCACTTCGAGGACAAAGGGCAGAGAAGGATCTGGATGCTTCAGGAAAGGGGCTGAGGTAAAGAGCCCCTTGAGGGCCTAGAAGGCCCCTTGGGCCTCAGGGGACCAATGAAAACGGGTACCTTGTTTGGTGAGTTGAGTAATGGGTGCCACTAGGGCCGAGAATCCCTTGATGAATTTCCGATAAAAATTGGCGAAGCCAATTAATCGCTGGATCCCCTTTTTATCTGCGGGAACTGGCCAGTCCAGGATGGCTGAGATTTTCTGGGGGTCCATCCGGATGCCTCTACTGGAGATTATCAAACCTAGGAAGGGTATGCTTTCCACCTCAAAGAGACATTTTTCTGCCTTGGCAGAGAGGCCATGTTGCCGGAGACGGCCCAACACACTTTTAACATGTCCACGAGGCAGCTCTAGGGAGGAAGAGAAAATTAGTGTGTCATCAAGATAAACAACAGGAAAAACATCAAGGAAGTCCCGAAGCACAACATTTATGAAGGACTGGAAGGTAGCGGGGGCGTTCCAGAGTCCAAACGGCATCACCAGGTACTCGAAGTGCCCAAATCGAGACCGAAAAGCCGTCTTCCATTCGTCCCCATCCTTTATACGTATTAAATTGTATGCCCCTCTGAGGTCCAGTTTAGAAAAGATGGAGGCCGTGCCAAGCCTCTGAAACAGTTCAGGTACCAGGGGAAGCGGGTAGCGATTTTTGACTGTGACCTCGTTTAGGGCACGATTGTTGTCCACACTGGGTCTGAGAGAATGGTCCTTCTTCTCTACAAAAAATATTCCTGCACCTGCAGGAGACGGAGACGGGCGGATAAACCCTTTTTTCAGCTTATCATCAATATAGTCCTTTAGTTTTCCCTGCTCCACCTCTGTTAACGGAAAGACCCTACCGAAGGGAATCTTGGCTCCGGGAAGGAGTTCAATGGGACAGTCATAGGGCCTATGGGGTGGCAGCACATCTGCCCATTGCATCAAAAAAGGTGGAGAGACAGGTCAATGCTGCATCCTTTTGTTCCACGAGACGGTGGGCCCAGATTTGGGGATCCCCAGTCAGTAGGGCTACCACAAAACCCACCTTGGTGGTCTCTAAAGAGAAGGTCCTAGGTTGCAGGGCAAAATGGAGTTCACAAGAGTTACGGAAAGTTCTGAAGCTACCACGGGCACCCGTAAATTTCTCTGGAGTAGGTACCTTGGGCTCAGGTGGTAGCATCACTATAGTCTGGGTAGGTGCAGGCCCTGTTGGGGGTATTGCTGGGTGAGGAGTTCCTTGGGTACTGGATGGACCAGACAGGGCCAGTACCCGTTCCTCCAGCCGGGTGTAACCCTGCTGGAGGTTCTTCACCGCTTCGGTCAGACCTGCCAGGTGTTGGCATAGCCCCTCCATGGCGGGGGCTCCCTGCTCGGGCTCAGACATGCTGTCTGCTACTGTCACGTACCTGGTGGTGCGAGCCCGAGATTGCAGGGAGAGGCCTCCCTTGCGTCTCCCACTCCTGGTCCCCTGGTGTGGGAACAGGAGAGCCAGGAGTGAGGAGGAGCACGGGTGCCTGGCAGGATCAACAGACCGGTGGGAAGGAAACAGGTTAGCTGAGCAGGCGGGATCTCTGGAAAGCAGGCTCACAGGTAAACTGGATAGCAGAGCTGGCAGGATCGCTGGGAAGCAGGCTCACAGGTAAACTGGATAGCAGAGCTGGCAGGATCACAGGAAAGCAGGCTCACAGGTAAACTGGATAGCAGAGCTGGCAGGATCGCTGGAAAGCAGGCTCACAGGTAAACTGGATAGCAGAGCTGGCAGGATCACAGGAAAGCAGGCTCGCAGGTAAACTGGATAGCAGAGCTGGCAGGATCACTGGAAAGCAGGCTCACAGGTAAACTGGATAGCAGAGCTGGCAGGATCGCTGGAAAGCAGGCTCACAGGTAAACTGGATAGCAGAGCTGGCAGGATCGCTGGAAAGCAGGCTCACAGGTAAACTGGATAGCAGAGCTGGCAGGATCGCTGGAAAGCAGGCTCACAGGTAAACTGGATAGCAGAGCTGGCAGGATCACTGGAAAGCAGGCTCACAGGTAAACTGGATAGCGGAGCTGGCAGGATCACAGGAAAGCGGGCTCACAGGTAAACTGGATAGCAGAGCTGGCAGGATCACAGGAAAGCAGGCTCACAGGTAAACTGGATAGCAGAGCTGACAGGAACTGGACAACGGCTTGGCAAGCAGGTTCACAGGTAAACTGGATAGCAGAGCTGACAGGAACTGGACAATGGCTTGGCAAGCAGGTTCACAGGTAAACTTGGATAGCAGAGCTGACAGGAACTGGACAATGGCTTGGCGAACAGGTTCACAGGTACACTTGGATAGCAGAGCTGACAGGAACTGGACAATGGCTTGGCGAACAGGTTCACAGGTGAGCTTGGATAGCAGAGCTGACAGGAACTGAACACAGGAAACGGAACCACTGAATGGACTGGAACCAACAGGTGAACAGACTCGTTTACAGAGGGTCAGACTGCAGACAGGACAAAGGCTAAACAAGGAACCAGAGTTCATCAAGAAGTCAGGTAATGGATCTGAACTAGAGCAAGGTACAATGGATCAGGCAGGAGGATGGTCACTGGAAGCCGGGGTCGGGTACAGGCAGAAAGCAGGATAGTCTGTCAATACATAAATTATTACAAATACGGCAGGGGGAGGGGATAAGTCCTGAGCAGTCCTTCTTCATTATAGTCCCCAGTACACACCCCTCCTCCTCCTTTCTCACACTTGGACTGCCCTAATTGTATCCCAACTCTGAGGAGAACCCCCCAGGTCTTTAGTCACTATACAGTGGAGTCTGACCAGAGGCATCATTCTACTCTATAGTCATCTACCCCTGTGTACCCCCCATGGTTGGTTATTTTTTATTTTTTTAACAGATTGTATTTTAAAAAAAGAAAATCATTTTACATAACAAACATTTACAAATAAACAAAACAACCAACAAAAAATAAAGAAGCTGGACCTAAACAGGGTTTTAAAAAAAGGGAAGAGAAAAAATACAAAAAAAAGAAAAAAAGAAAGAAAATTCTTGTATAACATAATAAAATTGTAGCACCCCCTACCAATAGTACCAATAGGTAGGTGCTAGTAAGGTTTATTTTTACTAGAATGCCACTCCATTCAACATGTTTCGCTCCTCTGAGCTTCTTCAGGAATTTGGGTACAAAAATGTGATACACTGAAAGCAAATAAAAAACAATGAGACTTCACAGTAAATATATACAAATACTGTATGTACTCCACAAAAATGTAGCAAAATAAATGGATGCATGAAGCATGCAAAGATATAGTATATCAATATTTAGATTGAATATCAAATATAGTATATGTCCATATAATCTCTTACCAGTAAATAGCCCAATGATGACCACTTAGATAGGGCCAAGGTAGATAAACGTTAGTATAACTCAGCAGATAATAGGTTTAGCACCATAGCAGCCAGTGTACGCAGCAGCGAAACTTCTCCCAATCCATCAAAGTGTAACCTCCCATCCAATGGGGCCACAGGAGGAAATATAATAAATTACTCCACACTAGGGATAAACATAATAAATAGACAAATTATCAGGAGACTATTTGGTTAGAAATAAACGGTGATGTCAGACGCCGCCGGGTCGGGAGGACTTTATAAGTGCGGCATTTGCCGCAATCATTCTGATGCCGGCGGGTATTGGGGGTTGGAACAATTCCGCTAGTCTCCCCTCTTTTCTGCGGCCATATTCTTCCCAGGTGAGCTTTAACATTGGTCCTTGTTGGTTCCAGTGTTCTACTATTTTGATTATTTAATTTTTACCTTATATTTTTTTGCTATTCTGAGACATTTATTTTGTCATTATTCATTTATAGATCTTACAGCCATTCAGTGGCTGTTGTGGTGATGTTGTTAGCCCCTTTTCTCTCTGAGGTGCAATATTTCAAGCTCTTTATTCATGCGGGATACAGGGTGAGGATTTTTCTTCATCAAGTATCTAATGTTGGATTTGATTATTATTTATTAACTAAACAAAACAAGTTTTGAAACGATGTAGATTTGGTAGTTTATTTCTAACCAAATAATCTCCTGATTATTTGTCTATTTATTATGTTTATCCCTAGTGTGGAGTAATTTATTATATTTCCTCCTGTGGCCCCATTGGATGGGAGGTTACACTTTGATGGATTGGGAGAAGTTTCGCTGCTGCCTACACTGGCTGCTATGGTGCTAAACCTATTATCTGCTGAGTTATACTAATGTTTATCTACCTTGGCCCTATCCAAGTGGTCATCATTGGGCTTTTTACTGGTAAGAGATTATATGGACATATACTATATTTGATATTCAATCTAAATATTGATATACTATATCTTTGCATGCTTCATGCATCCATTTATATCTATCATTTTTGTGGAGTACATACAGTATTTGTATATATTTACTGTGAAGTCTCATTGTTTTTTATTTGCTTTCAGTGTATCACATTTTTGTACCCAAATTCCTGAAGAAGCTCAGAGGAGTGAAACATGTTGAATGGAGTGGCATTATGGTGAAACTGTCAGCTCACTGTTTTAAACTATGTTAATTTCAATGCTCGACTACATTCCAGACTGTATGGAATGCATGTTTTTTACTGTTACTATCAATTTGTGTAATAATAAAAATAATTTTTATGGATATTTACTATCTATCTATTCTTTTCAATTATGACACCTTTAAAGTCCCAGGGTCAGTGAATCCCAAGTCCATTATTGATGCAATTAAATTTATATTTAGGATGTGGTGTTTTGTTTGAGATTTCAATCCCTTTCTATGATTTATTTTGACTAGGTTTTCCAGCGCAGGCAAATTTAGGCAGGCCTATGCTGCAAGCTAGGCCTGTCTGTTTTCATCTGGGGGCTGTGAGTGGTTAGAGTAGCAGTGGGTGTGACCACCTGCACTTAAGTTCTGAGGCACCTCCCCTGCTTCCAGGAAGAATATTCTGGAAAAGGGGCTGGGCCTGGGACTGGAGTGGCAGGCAGCTTGGAACGGGACTGGAGTGGCAGGCAGCTTGTTTTTGTGAGCCCTGACCAATCCCCAATTGGTATTGCCATCCGAGAAAAGCGGTCTACCACCACAAAAATAGAAGAGAACCCTTTAGAGGGGGGAAGCTCCACAATAAAATCATATATATAGACAGTGGTTTTAGCAGGCCCCATGATTTATTTTTATTTCTTTAATGAAAATCCTGGCCAGATTTGGCCACCAAAAGTGTCTCTGGATTAGATCCATAGTCTTGTGGCCCCCAAAGTGACCCGCCAGAGGATAGTCATGGCAGGCCTGTAAGACGGTGGTGCGTAGGTCTTGAGGGATAAAAAATTTAATGTTGAGCCAAAAAAACCCATCCTTCTCCTGAAGGTTGATGCCCGGAGGTAATTGTGTTTCCACGGAAGCTTGGCGGAGCTGTGTCATGAAACTGGATTGGGTCAGGAGAAAATTCCCTGCTTGCAGGATAGTATCTGGTGGAGACGGGGTTTCAAGTTCTGTGAACATTCGGGATAAGGCATCGGGTTTAACGTTTTTAGATCCAGGGCGATAAGTAATATGAAAATTAAAACGGGGAAAAGAAAGAGCCCATCTGGCCTGTCGGGGTCTAAGGCGTCTGGCAGTTCTGAGGTATTCTAAATTTTTGTGATCTGTGAAGATCAGTATCGGATGTGCTGCCCCTTCCAGGAGATACCGCCATTCTTCCAGGGCCAGTTTTATTGCTAGGAGTTCTCGGTCACCTACGTCATAGTTCCTTTCTGATACACCTAGTTTCCTGGAAAAGAAAGCCACCGGGTGCATTAGAGACTTGGGTCCTTGGCGTTGAGACAGGATGGCTCCCACTGCACTCTCTGAAGCATCGACCTCCAGAGTGTAGGGTAATGCAGGGTCAGGGTGCTTCAGTACTGGAGCGGAGGTGAATGCCCTTTTTAATTGGTCAAAGGCGGTTTGGGCCGCTGAAGTCCACTGGAAGCGGCTTTGCTTCTTGGTGAGCTGAGTGATAGGTGCGATGATCTTGGAGAAGTTCTTGATGAATTTTCTATAAAAATTTGAGAACCCGACAAAACGTTGCACCCCCTTTTTGTCATTTGGAGGTGGCCAGGACATGATGGCAGAGACTTTCTGGGGATCCATGGCTACACCCCCAGTTGATATAACCAGGCCGAGGAAGTGAATGGTCTGGCGTTCGAATTCACATTTTTCGGCTTTTGCGTAAAGTCCAAGTGGCCGGGGCGTTGCATAGTGCGAATGGCATGACTAAATATTCGAAGTGGCCAAAACGTGTTCGGAATGCTGTCTTCCATTCGTCACCCTTGCGTATGGCCCCACGTAGGCTGGGTTGGCAGCAGGCACGTTGGGAAACGGGAGTAGGAGGGTAGTTGGGACCCTTGGGTAACACCCATGTGGGGCGTGTCAAGCTGGACCTCTCGGACCTCCGCTCTCTTAAACGACGGTCTATCTGGATAGACAGCTGAATCAAATCCTCCAAAGAACTAGGGATTCCCACTCGGGCTAGCTCATCCTTCAGAGCTTCGGGGAGGCCTATGCGGAACTGATAGAGGAGTGCGGCGTCGTTCCAAGAGGTGTCGGAACTCCACCGCCTAAAGTCTGTTACGTAGTCCTCTACTGGCCGGCGCCCTTGTTGGAGGGCATGGAGGCTGGCCTCTGCTGTTGTGGTGCGCTGAGGAGCATCATACAGCTTGGCCATTTCAGCCAAAAATGAGTCCAGGGTACCCAGAAGAGGACTGGCTTGTTCCAACATACGGTGGGCCCAGGTCTGGGGCTCCCCTTGGAGTAGGGAGACTATGAACCCCACCTTAGTGCTCTCCAGGGGATTAACCCCTACTGGACGAGGACGGGCATGGAACGCGTGAGTTCTCTGACACGCAGGCAAATTTAGGCAGGCCTATGCTGCAAGCTAGGCCTGTCTGTTTTCATCTGGGGGCTGAGTGAAGTAAGGAATGGCATGTTAGACAGCAGCAGGAGGACCACAGCAGGAGGCCATCCCCATCTGGGGGGGGGGGGTTGCACCGATCACAGGAGAAGGCCCGGGGACAGCTGTGAGGGAACATTGCCTCTACACGGTCATTAGCAATGTCTCTGTCACCACACGGTCGATGGCAGGAAACTCCTGGAGCAGAAGAGGCAGGTGAAGCTGTCGGTACGCATGGTCCAGTCAAGTTCCTCATCAAGGACTGAGGGCTGTTGGAAGGTCGGTGAGTGTTACCACAGTGGAGGGCTGGAGGTGCAAAGAAGTCTGTGAGGGAACTCTGCTTTTACACCGTCATTAGCAGAGCCTTCATCAAACACATGGTGGATGATGGGGGGTCCTGAATCGGAGAAGAGATTGTGAGGATCTGTGTCAAGTCGATGTGGCCTGCTGACATGATTTGCAAGTTGGGCTGGCTGGGAACAGTAGTCCATTATCCTAAAGACTGCTTTTAACCTACTAGGCCACCTGTGAGAGGTACTGCAGGCCTCAGGCCTAGTAGCAGAATGCAACCAGAGCCGGTCTAGGGGTTTATTCAGAGTGGGCCCCTATCACTTAAAAGAAGAGGATGTGACATGTCATTGAATTAGTAACCACAATTTTTTTACAGGAGGAAATACGTTTCAGGCAGGAGGTGAAAGATATCTAAGACCATCATTTTTACATGGTCAAAAGTGATGTCTCTGTTCTTCACACGGTGATGGTAAGAGAACTTACAGTCACACAAAGTTGTCAGAATTTCCGATCGTCAAGAACGCAGTGACGTACACCACGTGGCTTGGCCAGCGGAACGATTTGTGGCCACATATAGCGGCTATTTGTAAGTCCGCTGTAGTTCTTATAAGAAACAACCTTATAGCGGTCTTTTCTGCATTTTATTTTTACAATACTGGATATGTTTTAGATTCTAATATCAAAGAAATTATACAACACATGAATGACCGGAAGTGACATCACACGGAAGTCCTTCCGGGGTCGTGCTCTCCTTGGGGTCATTTTCATTATTTAAGCGCTGTCTGGAGGGGGGGTCCACACCCCTGACGACGATTGTTTAATTGAAAAGCGTTGGGTTGACTCCTCTACAGACACCACTATTCCATGCAATTTTATACGCTCTTTTATACTATCTTCTGAAATGTGAGTGTTCTCCTTTTTATACTTAATACATTTTCGTTTAAACGATATCACGCTATGCTGACTTTTATTTGCATAGCTGGGGATATCTGATGCCAACTTCCTGCCTCCCCCTTGATGGTTTTGTATTCTATCTGATGGTCACTTGTGGCGTTTTTGGAAATCTTGACGTTGACGCAAGGATCGGGGTTCAAAGACCTTACTGTCCAGCGGGTTGATTGCAACCGATAAGCCTTTTTGACCTGGGTGGCGTAAGCCCCACCAGGTCAAAATCATCTGGTAAGCCTCCTATCCTCACGATGGTGGTGGTTTCACGTTTCTATTAAGCAGTTTCCTTTGAATCACATCAGTGTATTTTGATTCACATATTTCCAACTTGAATACAAGCAGAAATTTATATGGACTTTTTTTTACTTTATTGTCAATAATTAGTTGCACGCTCTATATAATTTGTTTGTATGCTTGTTTTGTTTCATATTTTGGTTTATGATATAACTAAAAACATTTGTTTGTTCACTTGCCACATAATAATACTTAGGGCCACACTTTTTGTATTTTTTCAGTTTGTCGCTATCAGTCTATAGCAGTGTTAGCAGCTCTGGTATACTTATGAGTCACAGCACAGTATTTTTTTCTCTCTTTTTTTATGCATATTTGCCTTCACTACTCTCCCCAACATGCTCTCCTGGGCCCATATATACCTATAGCCTAGTCACTTAACAATGTATTTTGTCAGCTCCATAGTAGTGCTTTCCCCTAAACATCCCCTAAAATGTGTACAAATGTTATTTGTGTCCTTAAATTCATGCAGAGTGCCACAGGCTTTTTTTTGATGGGCCAAACTCATTTGGAACACTCCCTCCCCCCTGCTAATACCAATCCTCTATCTGCTGACTTTGCCAACCCATACACACTACCTACCTCTTTTGTGGTCAGATTTATATATGAATTCACCAAAGCATGTAGTGCAAGGGCCTGCCTCAATACTTTCAAATGATACTGTTTAAAGTTTGTTTCTCCTATTATTATCTTGATAGGTAATAGTAGTATGTAAAAATTTGCTTACATTTGTTCAGTGTGTGTTTTTATTTTTTGGTCTTATAACACTTCTTACCTATCCAGTGGGCTGCCAATAGAGTAAGTAAGGAGGCTCTGGCCAAAGTATCACACATTATTATGCATTCAGCAATCAATAAAGTAGAGAGGGTTACCTGTCCAAAACATCTCCCACCCCCCTAATTTTTTGCAATGGGCCATCAGATGGGGTGAAGAATCTTATAAGTGGACCTTATACTTTTGGCTTTAAATACTCATTTTAAAAAATGTTATACATATGTTGTCCAAAAATGTTTGTGTCTAATCTGATTGCAATTTTGATGTGCAAAATTACAAATTTGTTTTCTTTTTTGACTCCACAGTTTCCTTCAACGCCACAGGAATGGCAGACTGTGGCCTCCCACTTTGCCACCCCTTGGGACTTTCCCAATTGTGGAGGTGCAATTGATGGGAAATGCATCTGCATCATCCCACCCCCCAACTCGGGGTCCTACTATTATAATTACAAGGGGTATAATAGTATTGCGATGTTGGTGGTGGTGTCAGCTACTTACGAGTTCCTGTATGTGGACGTGGGGAAAAATGGCCGGATGTTGGATGGGGGGAGTGATCGCCCAGACAGAGTTCTACTGGTGTCTCCAGAGTGGCAGATTGGGCTTGCCACCTCCAGAGGAGAATGTGGAAGGACTCCCCTTCGTCTTTGTCACGGATGAAGCGTTTGCGCTGGGGGACCATCTTATGCGGCCATTCCCTATGAGGACCCTCACCCTGGACCAGAGGTTTTTTAATTACCAGCTGTCACGTACCTGGTGGTGCGAGCCCGATATTGCAGAGAGAGACCTCCCTTGCGTCTCCCACTCCTGGTTCCCTGGTATGGGGACAGGAGACCCAAGAGTGAGGAGGCGCACGGGTGCCTGGCAGGATCAACAGACCGGTGGAGTGACCAAGTCAACTCAGCGGACAGGGTGGAGGCCTGGATAGTAGAGTAGACCGGATACAGACAGATGAGCTGGTTTGGTCAGACAGGCAGGATCAACGGAGCAGGATGGAACTGGATGGACAGTTCAGCAGACTGGACAGCAGAGCAGGCTGGAACTGGACAGGTAAGCTGGTTCAACAGGCAAACAGGATAGCAGAGCTGGCTGGATCTGGACAAACAGCTTAGCAGACTGGACAGCAGAGCAGGATGGGTCTGGATGGACAGCTTAGCAGACTGGACAGCAGAGCAGGCCGGAACTGGACAGGTAAGCTGGTTAAACAGGCAAACAGGATAGCAGAGCTGGCTGGATCTGGACAAACAGCTTAGCAGACTGGACAGCAGAGCAGGACGGGTCTGGATGGACAGCTTAGCAGACTGGACAGCAGAGCAGGCCGGAACTGGACAGGTAAGCTGGTTCAACAGGCAAACAGGATAGCAGAGCTGGCTGAATCTGGACAAACAGCTTAGCAGACTGGACAGCAAAGCAGGACGGGTCTGGATGGACAGCTTAGCAGACTGGACAGCAGAGCAGGCCGGAACTGGACAGGTAAGCTGGTTCAACAGGCAAACAGGATAGCAGGACTGGCTGGATCTGGACAAACAGCTTAGCAGACTGGACAGCAGAGCAGGACGGGTCTGGATGGACAGCTTAGCAGACTGGACAGCAGAGCAAGCCGGAACTGGACAGGTAAGCTGGTTCAACAGGCAAAAAGGATAGCAGAGCTGGCTGGATCTGGACAAACAGCTTAGCAGACTGGACAGCAGAGCAGGATGGGTCTGGATGGACAGCTTAGCAGACTGGACAGCAGAGCAGGCCGGAACTGGACAGGTAAGCTGGTTCAACAGGCAAACAGGAAGCAGGACTTTGGAACAGGCTGGATCAGTACAGGTGATCAGACTTGGTACAGGAAACAGAACCTCAGAACGGACTGGAGCAATACAGGTGATCAGGTTCATCACAGGGAACAGACTGCAACCCCGACTAGAACAATACAGGTGATCAAGTTCATCAAAGGAAGTCAGGTCAGGAATCAGACTGGTATCAAGTTACAAGGGATGAGGCAGAAGGATGGTCACAACAAGCCGAGGTCGGGTACAGGCAGATAGCTGGGTAGTCACAGGTAAGCCGGGTCAACAGGACAAAGGTATCAGGATCAGGTTACATACACCACAACGCTGTAGAGCAGACAGCAGGGACCGTCTGCTCAGGCCAAGTTTAAATAGGCTGACTGGCGCTAACCAGAGCGCGCGCCTGTCTCCCTGTGCGAGCGCCTGTGCGCGGCCGCACCCGTGCACGCGCCCGGGCGCGCATGCGCATGCGCAGTGGGATCTGAGGGCCAGGACGGCCCGGGTTTAAGTTTCTGGCAGGATCTTCATGACACCAGCTGGCCAGAGCCAGAAGAGTGGTGGAGAATGCTTTCGGGATGATGGCCAGCCGGTTCCGCCTATTTTTGACAGCGATCCACATGGCGGAATATAAACTGAACCATATAAAGCTTTCCTGCTGCATTTTGCACAATTTTTTAAAACAAAACTCACCAAACTATGTGGCCTCAGTTGGACCTGAGGCAGACTTTCCTGAACTAGTCAACCTGACGGCACTTGAAGCTGGCTGTCCTGGCTTGCCCCCCTAAAGCGCTCGCAAGGTCAGAAACCAATACATGGAGTACTTTGTGGGTAGGGAGGCCATTAATATGCCAGACAATGTCTGAGAGACATTTTTTAAATAAATGTATCTTTGAAACTGCAATAATATTTGTTTTAATTACTGCTTGGGTTTGTTTTAGGTGTCTCCTAGGTTTTTCTTTAGAATATTTTTGGGCCTTTTTCTTCAACAGTGTAAACCAAATTTCTTAGCGAGATGAGGTGACAGTCTCTTCTTCAGATAATATTATTATGTTGTGTGTCTGCTACACGCACCTTGTTTTTGTTGTTAATGTATGTAATTAGGGTTAAGCGAACCCGAACTGTAAAGTTCGGGTCCGTACCGGACTTTTGGGTGTCCGGGTCCCGGACCCGAACCCAAACTATTGACTGTATGTTCGGGTTTGGGTCCGGTGTTCGGCGATGTATTGGCGCCTTTTACAAGCTGCAGGGCAGCCAATCCACGCTAGTTTCACTAGTGTGCCCTTAAAAGCCATCACAGCCATGCCTACTAATGGCATGGCTGTGATTGGCCAGTGCAGCATTTGACCCAGCCTATATATAAGGTACACAGCACAGCACCTCACTCTGCTATAGACAGGTTCCTGTGCTGCTAAGAGAGGATTTCATTATAGTCTGATACAGTCAGTCAGTCCACATTCCTTAAATTTTCTTCAAATTAGTTATATCAGTGAGCGATCTACATAGCTAGAGTAGAGACTAGGGAGTGTCTTTAATAAGGAAAAGAAAAAGGCAGAGAGAATTATTCAAGAGATTTCTAAATCAATTGTACCCTGTCTGGGGTGCAGTGCACAGTCTTTTAACAGTGCCATAAGGCCAGTGCCAGACAAAATATAACTTTTACCTGCAAGCTCAGTGCACCATCACTGCACTGCATATTTTACTAAGAGATACACCATACTCTGTGTGTATTCTGCTATTGCAAAAACATTGCAAAAAAATTAATTTTGCTGTGATTTGTGCATGTTTTTTTTTCCAATAGCATTTTCTGCATGTTCATACACGCTTTAGACACTGTGCGTGTATTCTGCTATTGCCAAAAAAAATAAAATCTTTCAGTGCTTTGTGCATGTGTGCAGAAGTGTGACATTCAATCGATCGATATTTCTTCTATTGTGCTATCCCAAAAAAAAAATTGTAGCGACATTTTTTTTTTCCAATAGCATTTTCTGCATGTTCATACACGCTTTAGACACTGTGCGTGTATTTTGCTATTGCCAAAAAATAAAATATTTCAGTGCTTTGTGCATGTGTGCAGGAGTGTGACATACAATCGATCGATATTTCTTCTATTGTGCTATCCCAAAAAAAAAAAATTGTAGTGACATTTTTTTTCCCAATAGCATTTTCTGCAGTTTAGCAGTTTTTGAGATACACACTTTACATACTGTGGGTGTATTCTGCTATTGCAAAAACACCCATTTAGGGCGAGATCATAAATTTTGAAAATATGAGGAGATCATCAAAAAGGGGATGTGGCCCTAGTCGTGGTGCTGCTGGTGGAGCTCCTGTTGCAGAGAGAGGACGTGGTCGATTTGTGCCAGCTACACGCACTAGTGAAACACCTTCCTCAGGTGCGAGTAGGCGACAGAGCCTGCAGCGGTATTTTGGCGCGCCTAATGAGGCTGTACGAATGTTGAGGCCAGGACAAGTACAGGCGATAGTAGATTGGGTTGCTGACAGTGCCTCCGGTTCCTTCACATTGTCTCCCACCCAGTCTCCTGATGAAAGTTCAGAGTTGGCACCTGCAGTCGATGTCCATCAGTCTTTCACCTCACCCCCTTGCAAATCAGCCAAGCAGTCTGAGCCCCAAATCATGCAGCAGTCTCTTCTGCTTTTTGATGACTCTGTTAGCAGGGTTTCCCAGGGCCATCCACCTAGCCCTGCCCCAGTAGTGGAAGAGATTGTGTGCACCGATGCCCAACCGCTTATGTTTCATGATGAGTACATGGGAGGACCATCTCAGCATGTCTTGGATGATGACGAAACACAGGTGCCTACTGCTGCTGCTTTTGCCATTGTGCAGACCGACAAGGAAGGCAGGGGTGAAGACTGGGTGGAAGATGATGTGGAGGACGGTGAGGTCCTTGACCCCACATGGAATCAACGTCATGCAGGTGACCAGTGTAGTTCGGAGGACGAGGCGGTGGTCGCACAGAGCCACCAGCACAGCAGAAGAGGGAGCAGGGTGCAAAAGCGGAGCGTCTGTCCCCTAGAAAGTACGTCTGCTACTGCCCTACGCAGCAAGGGACCGAGCACACCAAAGCCAGGTCCAAGGAGTTCCCTAGCGTGGCAGTTCTTCAGACAATGTGCTGATGACAAGACACGAGTGGTTTGCACGCTGTGCAATCAGAGCCTGAAGCGAGGCATAAACGTTCTCAACCTGAGCACAACCTGCATGACCAGGCATCTAAGTGCAAAGCACGAGATGCAGTGGAGTAGACACCTCAAAAACCAAGAAAGGTCTCTGGCTCCTCCTGCTTCCTCTTCTGCTGCAGTCTCAGCCTCTTCATCCACCTCTGTAGTGACAGTGGCACCTGCCAACCCGCAAACAGAGGATCTGTCAGCAACACTACCACCTGGGTCACCAACCATCTTCACAATGTCCCATGGAAGCATTCAGCTCTCTATCTCCCAAACACTGGAGCGGAAGAGGAAGTACCCCCCTAGCCACCCGCGATCCCTGGCCCTGAATGCCAGCATTTCAAAATTCCTCTCCTTTGAAATGCTGTCATTCCGTCTGGTGGAGACGCAGAGTTTTAAAAGGCTGATGGCATTGGCTGTCCCACAGTACGTCGTGCCCAGCCACCACTACTTTTCCAGACGAGCTATCCCTTCCCTGCACAACCAAGTGGGGGACAAAATCAGGTGTGCACTGCGCAACGCCATCTGTGGCAAGGTCCACCTAACTACAGATGCGTGGACCAGTAAGCACGGTCAGGGACGTTATATCTCCCTAACAGCACACTGAGTAAATGTAGTGGCGGCTGGGCCTGAGGCGGATAGCAGTTTGGCGCATGTCCTTCCACCAACGAGGATTGCAGTGCACTTCAGTTTGCCTCCTGTTGCTAACTCCTCCTACTCCGCCTCCTCATCCTCTACCGCCTCCTCATCCGGTCAGCGTAACACCTTCACCACCAACTTCAGCACAGCCAGGGCTAAACGACAGCAGGCAGTTTTAAAACTTTCCTGTTTGGGGGAAAAACCCCACACCGCGCAGGAGTTGTGGAGGGACATGGAACAACAGACCAATGAGTGGTTGGTGGCAGTGA
This sequence comes from Lithobates sylvaticus, assembly GCA_028564925.1. Taxonomy (NCBI): domain Eukaryota; kingdom Metazoa; phylum Chordata; class Amphibia; order Anura; family Ranidae; genus Lithobates; species Lithobates sylvaticus. The sequence continues at coordinate 125,240,105 of CM053035.1, read as the reverse complement.
GCCTCAAGCCCGGCCTGGTGGTGTGCGATAATGGGCCGTCTGTGCGCACTTTCGGCGTTCTCACCCTGCTGGTGCTCGCCTGTCAGCACTGCAGCGTAACTTCGGCCTTCCCGCTCACCATCTCATATGAGACGTGCCCACAAGGTGGAACTCCACCTTGCACATGCTTGCCAGACTGTGCGAGCAGTAGCAGGCGATAGTGGAGTTTCAGCTGCAGCACACGCGCGTGAGTCGCTCTGCGGAACAGCACCACTTCACCACCAATAACTGGGCCTCCATGCAAGACCTGTGTGCCTTGTTGCGCTGTTTCGAGTACTCCACCAACATGGCCAGTGCCGATGACGCCGTTCTCAGCGTTACTATCCCAGTTCTATGCCTCCTTGAAAAAACGCTTCTGGCGATGATGGAAGAGGATGTGGCACAGGAAGAAGAGGAGGAGGAAGAGGGTTAATTTCCAAGGCTTTCAGGGCAGTCATTTACAAGTGGCTACGAGGGTGGGTTCCTGCACCAACAAGCGTCAGGTACACAATTGTCCGGCAGCAAGGGCACAATTCTGGAGGATGACGAGGTGGAGGATGAGGAGGAGAAGGAGGAGGAAGAACCATGTTCACAGCAGGGTGGCACCCAGACCAGCTCATGTCCATCACTGGTGCGTGGCTGGGGGGATACAGAGGACACAGATGATACACCCCCACAGAGGACAGCTTTTCGTTGCCTCTGGGCAGCCTGGCACACATGAGCGATTACATGCTGCAGTGTCTCCGCAACGACCGCCGAGTTTCCCACATTTTAACTGGTGCTGATTATTGGGTGGCCACCCTGCTGGATCCCCGTTACAAGGACAACGTGCCGTCCTTAATTACCTCACTGGAGCGTGATCGTAAGATGCGCGAGTACAAGCGCACGCTTGGTTAGCATGGCCGAAAGCTTTGTCAGCACGCCACAACAACCAGCACCACCAGCTGAGATGGAACCTCTTAGCAGGAGGCAGCATTTCACCAACATGGTGGAGCAGTATGTGTGCACACGCCTACACGTACTGAATAACGGGTCTTCCCCCTTCAACTTCTGGGTCTCCAAATTGGGCACATGGCCTGAGCTTGCCCTTTACGCCTTGGAGGTGCTGGCTTGCCCTGCAGACAGTGTATTATCTTAACGTGTATTTAGCATGGCAGGGGGCGTTATCACAGACAAGCGCAGCCGCCTGTCCAGAGCCAATGTGGACAAGCTCACGTTCATTAAAATGAACCAGGCATGGATCCCACAGGACTTGTCCTCTGTGGAAGGTGTATTGTCTGTGTCCTGTGGCCACCAGTGATGGCCATGAGCTGGTCTGGGTGCCATCCCGCTGTGAACATGGTTTCTCCTCCTCCATCTCCTCATCCTCCACCTCGTCATCCTCCGGAACTGTGCCCTTGCTGGACAATTGTGTACATGGTGTTTGTTGGTGCAGGAACCCACCCTCAGAGCCCACTTGTGAATGACTGCCCTGAAAGCCTTGGAAATTATCCCTCTTCCTCCTCCTCCTTCTGTGCCACATCCTCTTCCATCCTCGCCCGAAGCGTTTTTTCAAGGAGGCATAGAACTGGGATAGTAACGCTGAGAATGACGTCATCGGCACTGCCCATGTTGGTGGAGTACTCAAAACAGCGCAACAAGGCACACAGGTCTCGCATGGAGGCCCAGTTATTGGTGGTTAAGTGGTGCTATTCCGCAGAGCGACTCAGTCGTGCGTCCTGCAGCTGAAACTCCACTATCGCCTGCTGCTGCTCGCACAGTCTGGCCAGCATGTGCAAGGTGGAGTTCCACCTTGTGGGCACGTCTCATATGAGGCAGTGAGTGGGAAGGCCGAAGTTACGCTGCAGCGCTGACAGGCGAGCAGCAGCAGGGTGAGAACGCCAAAAGTGCGCACAGACGGCCCGCACTTTCTGCAGCAGCTCTGGCATATGAGGGTATTTTTTAAGGAACCTCTACACCACCAAATTCAGCACATGCGACAGGCAAGGGATGTGCGTCAAACCGGCTAGTCCCAGAGCTGCTACAAGATTTTGCCCATTATCGCACACCACCAGGCCGGGCTTGAGGCTCACTGCCACCGACCACTCATCGGTCTGTTGTTCCATGTCCCTCCACAACTCCTGCGCGGTGTGGGGTTTTCCCCCAAACAGAAAAGTTTTAAAACTGCCTGCTGTCGTTTACCCCTGGCTGTGCTGAAGCTGGTGGTGAAGGTGTTACACTGACCGGATGAGGAGGCGGTAGAGGATGAGGAAGCGGAGTAGGAGGAGTTAGCAACAGGAGGCAAACTGAAGCGCCCTGCAATCCTCGTTGGTGGAAGGACATGCGCCAAACTGCTATCCGCCTCAGGCCCAGCCGCCACTGCATTTTCCCAGTGTGTTGTTAGGGAGATATAACGTCCCTGACTGTGCTTACTGGTCCACGTATCCGTAGTTAGGTGGACCTTTCCACAGATGGTGTTGCGCAGTGCACACCTGATTTTGTCCCCCACTTGGTTGTGCAGGGAAGGGATGGCTCGTCTGGAAAAGTAGTGGCGGCTGGGCACGACGTACTGTGGGACAGCCAATGCCATCAGTCTTTTAAAACTCTGTGTCTCCACCAGACAGAATGACAGCATTTCAAAGGTTAGACATTTTTAAATGCTGCCATTCAGGGCCAGGGATCGTGGGTGGGCAGGGGGGTACTTCCTCTTCCGCTCCAGTGTTTGGGAGATAGAGAGCTGAACGCTTCCATGGGACATTGTGGAGATGGTTGGTGACCCAGGTGGTAGTTTGCGGGTTGGCGGGTGCCACTGTAACTACAGAGGTGGATGAAGAGGCCGAGAATGCAGCAGAAGAGGAAGCAGGAGGAGCCAGAGACCTTTCTTGGTTTTTGAGGTGTCTACTCCACTGCAGCTCGTGCTTTGCACTTAGATGCCTGGTCATGCAGGTTCTGCTCAGGTTGAGAACGTTTATGCCTCGCTTTAGGCTCTGATTGCACAAACCACTTGTGTCTTGTCATCAGCGCATTGTCTGAAGAACTGCCACGCTAGGGAACTCCTTGGATCTGGCTTTGGTGTGCTCGGTCCCTTGCTGCGTTTGGCAGTAGCAGGTGTACTGTCTAGGGGATGGACGCTCCGCTTTTGCACCCTGCTCCCTCTTCTGCTGTGCTGGTGGCTCTGTGTGACCACCGCCTCTTCCCCCGAACTACACAGGTCACCTGCATGACGTTGATTCCATGTGGGGTCGAGGACCTCATCTTCCTCCACATCGTCTTCCACCCAGTCTTCACCCCTGCCCTCCTTGTAGGTCTGCACAATTGCGAAAGCAGCAGCAGTTGGCACCTGTGTTTCTTCATCATCCGAGACGTGCTGCGATGGTCCTACCATGTACTCATCTTTAAACATAAGTGGTTGGGCATCGGTGCACTCAATCTCTTCCACTTCTGGGGCAGGGCTAGGTGGATGGCCCTGGGAAACCCTGCTAACATAGTCATCAAAAAGCAGAAGAGACTGCTGCATGATTTGGGGCTCAGACTGCTTGGCTGATTTGCAAAGGGGGTGAGGTGAAAGACTGATGGACATCGGCTGTAGGTGCCAACTCTGATCTTTCAGCAGGAGACTGGGTGGGAGACAATATGAAGGAACTGGAGGCACTATCAGCAACACAATCTACTATCGCCTGTACTTGCCCTGGCCTCAACATTCGTACAGCCGCATTAGGCCCAACCAAATACCGCTGCAGGCTCTGTCGCCTACTCGCACCCGAGGAAGGTGTTTCACTTGTGCGTGTAGCTGGCACAGATCTACCATGTCCTCTCCCTGCAACAGGAGCTCCACCAGCAGCACCACGACCGGGGCCATGTCCCTTATTTGAAGTTCTCCTCATATTTCTCAAATTTAGGATCTTGCCCTAAATGGGTGTTTTTTGAATAGCAGAATAGAACAACAGTATCTAAAGGGTGTATCTCACATGTACAGATACAGACTAGGCCGCAATTTAAGATTTTTCACCTAAATGTGTTTTTTTGAATAGCAAAAAAGAGCAACAGTATCTAAAATGTGTATCTCACACGTACGGATATGCAGTAAACGGTGACAATTTTTTTGTTGTTGCCCTAAATGTGTTTTTTTTTTGGAATACCAGAATAGAGCAACAGTATCTAAAGGGTGTACCTCACACATACAGATAGAGACTAGGCCGCAATTTAAGATTTTTCCCCTAAATGTGTTTTTTTTGAATAGTAGAATAGAGCAATAGTATCTAAAGGATGAATCTCACAGGTACAGATATGCAGAAAACGCACCTAATTTTTTTTTTTTGCCCTAAATTATTATTTTTTGAATAGCAGAATAAAATAACAGTATCTACAGTGTGAATCTCACACGTACAGATATGAAGGAAACACTGCAAAATATATATTTTTTGCCCTAAATGGGTGTTTTTAGAATAGCAGAATAGAGCAACAGTATCTAAAGGGTGTATCTCACATGTACAGATATGCAGAAAACGCACCAAATTTTATTTTTTTTGCCCTAAATTATTATTTTTTGAATAGCAGAATAAAATAACAGTATCTACAGTGTGAATCTCACACATACAGATATGCAAGAAACACTGCAAAATATATTTTCTTGCCCTAAATGGGTGTTTTTAGAATAGCAGAATAGAGCAACAGTAACTAAATGGTGTATCTCACACATACAGATATGCAGAAAATGCAGCAAAAATTTTTTTTGCCCTAAATTATAATTTTTTTGAATAGCAGAATAGAAGAACAGTATCTAAAGTGTGTATTTCACATGTACACATATTCAGAAAACACTGCAAAATATTTTTTTTTGCCCTAAATGGGTGTTTTTAGAGTAGCAGAATAGAGCAACAGTATCTAAAGGGTGTATCTCACAGTAACATATGCAGTGCTAGTGCACTGAGCTTGCATAAAATGCCCACCGACACCAACTAACAGACGGATAAAAGTTATCTTTTCTTTGGCACTGGGCTCAGGGCAGGGTAAAAAGATTGTGCACTGCACCCACACAACAAAATCAAGGTAGATCGCTGAGTAATTTGATTTCTGAGTCAGGACTCCTATCTAATTCTCTCCCTCAAAGAGCAGCAGGAACCTTTCCCCACACTATCTAAATCAGAGTGACGTGCTGTGCTATGTGCCTCTAGCTTATATAGAGGCTGGGTCTCATGCTGCACTGGCCAATCACAGCCATGCCATTATTAGGCATGGCTGTGATGGCTTCTAAGGCACACAAGTTAAACGAATGTTGATTGGCTGCCCTGCAGCTTTTTAAAATGCGCCATTACATTGCCGAACACCAAACCCGAACATACAGTAAATTGTTCAGGTTCGGGTCCGGGTACCAAAAACCCAAAAGTCTGGTACGAACCCAAACTTTACCCTAATCTCAGCCACTTTAGCAGCAAGGAAGGGGTTGCACCCACAAAATGCGTACATTGATACCCCATGATGGGAGATAGCACATGTTCACACACTGTGTGCATCTTCCAAATTTGGCTTTGGTCAAAATATAAAACTGTTTTTTAAAAGATAAAATCGCTAAATTGTTTTGTGTGCTTCAGATTCTCCCTAAAACATCAATGATGTTCTTCATTTTTTGTTGAACATCATTGATGTTTTTCTTGGGATTATCTAAATTGTGATCGCACACCATTATCTCCCAGATGATGATCTGGGCACTTTCACTGGTAAAATGTGATTCTTCTTCCACAACATCCACATCACCTAAAAATAAACAAACACACGCCATGTATTAATAAATATGCAGGCATCTATCTATTACCTGAAGCTGTGGTCTCAGACACTGACCTGTTGTAGTGCCAATTTCGCCAATTTCAACAACCTCTCCTTCCTCCTCCTCTGCTTCTGGTGTTGGTATTTCCCCTTCTTTGGGAGGTGTGAAGTCCCTGGTGTCCTCAGACGTTCTGAGTCTTCTCTCCCCTATTAGAATGTAAAAAAGGTATACTTAGCACACTGATATTTGAGGGCACAAATAGAAATATGAAACATTGCTTGGAAATGTCATACAATTAAATTTTTTTGCAGAGTTCAAAGCTGAAAACATTATTTTTGAGGCTTTCTAAAGCTGGAATAGTTACCTGTTTTGTGCAAGTTTCACAGATGGAGACACTCCTATAGTATCCACTGGAGCACGTGTGTGGGACACCCTAATAAAAAGGGTGTTCTGGTGTCCTACACTAGTGCTCCTGCGTCCAGATGTGGAAACAGCTGCTGAGTGTCCTCTCCTTTACACTGATTCAAGTTTGCATTTCATTCTAGTTACAAACACATCTAGACAACAAACTTCCTTTGACTAGAACTAGGCCTGAACAAATGTAGTTAACTGCAACTTCACAAAACATCGTATTTGAAGTGGGCGAACGAACGATGTTTACTACGAATGACTGAACCCATGAACATGAAAGTGGCCATTTTAAACTGTACAACATTAAAGAAAAAAACAGAGAGCAGCATGCAAGCAATAATAATAATATGAACACAGAACAACTACTTACTTTTTAGAAGAACTCGCTTGATCTTCCTGTATTGATCGTGCTGCCTCAGTTTCAGGTCTGACCAGCATTTCCTCAGTTGATCCTTAGATCGTCGTACCCCAAAATTCTTCTGCAGACTCTTCACAACTTTAGCCATGATCTTGGCCTTTCTGATATTTGGGTTTGGGTAAGGTCTATACTTCCCATCATAGTCGTTCCTCTTCAATATGTCCACAATCTCCAACATCTCTACAAAGGACATATTTGAGGCCTTAAATCTTCTCCTCCGAGATCGGGACATTTCTGCCTCCGGGCTTTCATCTTCCTCCTCCATGCACCTGTTGTCTCTCCGCCATGTGCTTTCCCCACTGCGCCAAAAGTGAAGGAGCGGAGAATAGACTAGAAAGGACATCAGGGGCGGGCAGGGATTCACGCATGCGCACTGTATATAAAACGTAACACGAGTGCATCGTGCGTACGATCTGTGAGCGGAGGAAGGAGTAGCGGAAGCGACGATCATTCGAACGAAGGTACAATTTTAACTTGGTACATCACTGGTCTATACTGCTTCTAGATTGAGGCTTATATTGGGACAATATTATGCGAGTTTAGCCTGACATTAGGGTATGTCTTGTGTTGTGTCTTGCAGAGAATATGGATCCATTCAAGGACACAGAATTTATACCGCTATTCATTGATATGTTCAGGGAGCTGCCCTGCCTGTGGCAGGTGAACCACCCCTTTTACAAGAACCTAAGAAAGAGGAAGGCAGCGCTAGAGAAACTGCTTGCATTTGTGAAGCCAGTGGTCCCTACGCAGACATCACCTATTTTAAGGCCAAAATTGGTGTCATGAGGAGCACATATCTGAGGGAGAGAAAGAAGGTCCAGATTTCCCTGAGATCAGGAGCTGCAGATTACATTTATGTACCCAGACTGTGGTATTATGACAGGCTTCATTTTCTGGCAGACCAGAGGGAACCCAGGCCAGCACTATTCAATCTTCCTTCAAGGCTTCCTTCCCCCCCCAGCTGAGGCTTCCGATGTCCAACTGGGCCTTCCAGGCAGGAAGATGTGGAGGAGCCCAGCTTGAGTCAGGTAGAGCATTGTTCAACATATTTATTGTCGGAAATTTAATGATGTTAACTAGATGTTATTATTGATCAGTAAGTTATGATTTAACAACGTGTTTGACATATCAATAGACAGTAGTGACCAAAAATGATTGGGACAAGAAGGAAAATGCTGGGCTCAGAATGATAGTCTGTTCTATTTGTTAACATTCAATTTGCAACAGTCATGAGCTGAAAATTGTGTGATTGATGAACACAAAAATAAACACACAAAACACACAATATTAATCAGCAGGGCTGGTTTGCAGTGCACTGGTTAATATAGAGTTCCCTAATAGGGGCTGGGGTGGATGCTTTGAGGAGAGATTACTTAGCCCCCTTTCACACTGGGTGCATTTTGCAGGCGCTATAGCGTTGAAAATAGCGCCTGCAAACCGCCCTAAAACAGCTGCTCCATTCACTCCAGTGTGAACTCACCGCTCCTCCCCATTGAAATCAATGGGGCAGCGCTGCTATACCACCGACAAAACGCTGCTGCGGCTGCATTTTGAGGGCGGATTTAACCCCTTTTCGGCTGATAGCGGGGTGGGTTAAAACCGCCCGGCTAGTGGCCGAATAGTGCCACTAAAATGACGGTAATGTGGGCTAAAAATAGTGCCGCTTTAGCGCTGACGCCCTAGGTGGCACAGTGTGAAAGGGGTCTTAAGCAGCCAGGTGAGAGTGGCTGGCCTCTTAAGCTGAACACATAGAGAGGTAAGCTGACAGACAAACATTACTGCATAACCATGACAATCTCATCTCTGGGTTATCTGTCTTGTTGTAGATGCCCAGCGTCAACCCAAGTAACCCAGGGCCTCCAGATGTTCTCGAATATAACACCTTTACCTTTCCTTTAAAGTATGAGTTTGTCTCAGTTTAATATCTTCAAACTGGTATGACACAAGCTTTCATTTCCAATGTCTAGTGATAGTCAGCCATGCTGCCAAGAGATTATGGGTGTCCACAGTATGAAAACATGGGGGGAAGTTAGCAGTTTCCATATTTAGAATAGCTAATGATGTTTTATGTGGAGTTATGACCACTGCTATGTCTGAAATAATTTGAAAGATTTTTTTTGCAGAAGCTATTGAGATTCTTATAAGATTGTAAAATATGTATCAGATTACTTACTTGTCCACAGCCTCTCTAGCAAGGAGAGTTAAATGCCAGCTCAAGGTTATTTTATGCATTCATTTACAATTGTTGACACAGTTAGAGGTTATATATACTTCCATTTTTAGAAAGGGCATTGTTTTCCTAAATACCAGCTTGTCTTGAAACATATTTTAGGAAATGATGATCTCTTTGCCTTTGGTTTAGGCTAGTTGTAGAATTGCCATGCTTAATTGTGAATGGCAATCTCTAGAGTAGATTGACAGATAGAGATAGATAGCAGGATATTTTTAATATTAAAACATTTCTGTATTTGAAAGGCCAAATTCCTGAGACAGCTCCTCAAATCATTTAAATATGCAACCCCTGTAGATATAATGTATAAAGTTAATACCATGCAGGCTCCAGTTTTGGGCAAATATATATGGGATGGAAACGTGTTATTGGTATAGGAATGGATTGTGCTTGAGCAGCTGTTTTGGGTATTGAGCATAGAGCTCTTCAGGAATTAATTGACGCCTGTATGGTGGGGAGATTTTCTCAAAAGAGCTAGGTTGCCATTAGACATAGGTCAAACACCCATCGGTTCGGTTTTGCGGTAGAAATTTCAAACATCGCAAAAGTTTGAAACCAGATAACGAACCCCATTGAAGTCTATGGGACCCAAACTGGTCCAAAGTGCACATTTTGAAGGCTTATATGCAAGTAAATGTTGGGGGTCCGGGTACTGTCCTGGGTACATATATCAATGAAAAAAAGTTTGGAAAAAACAGAATTTTTAAATGAGCAGCGTTTTTATGATGCTTAAAGCGAAAACATAAAAATGAGAAATAACAATAAAAATAAAAAATCCTTTCAATATAGTGCATGGGGGGTCCCTTTAGTCTGCCTGTAAAGTGGCACATATTTACCGTGTATAGAACCTGGTGCAGCAATAATGACATTTATAAAACCATTTTCCCTGCAAGCTTTCTTTATTTTGTAGATAATGGCTTGGTCAGCCAGTCTGTATCATGAGGCCACAATTTACTGCACTCGGAACAAGATTAGAGATTTTTTAGATAAATTCTGGTGTCTCTTTTGCAAATTTTGGATAGATTTGGCCCCAGTCAAACAGTGGCGGAAAAATTGGTCTTTGGGCGCCGGTTGTGCCTTCACACCGTAACTCTATAGAATTACTCTAGATGAAAAGAATTGGCCTTGCTGTCAAAAATTGCAATGATATGCACTATTTAAACAGGTGCAGAAAAATTGATATTTGGGTGTTAATTGTGCCCATGAAACCCACGCCAAAGATTTTCTTCCACATGAAATCAACACCCCCACAAATCTAGGCAGCCTAGACAGTCTTTCAGATTCCAGATCCATAAAGCACTTAATCAACGACATTGGCATCAGGGGTTTGATAGCTTCTGCTGATCCAGGACTGATTCATTTTGATAAATGTCACCTGGTCCATGGAGTCTCAAAAGAAACAAAGGAACCACACTCTTATGTCATAAATTACTTTTCACCATAGTGAATAAACAAATAAATAAATACATCTTCATTTAAATTATAACAGATACAGTACATAAAAATTGTGAAGTCCGTGTAAAAATCTCACACGTGAATAACATCCTCAGTGAGTATAGGAAAGGTTCCTCTCCACCACCATGTAGACACACTATGCAATCACCATACTTAAATTACCCCTATTACAGGGAGTCAAATTACGCATATGGGAAAATCTAAGTTGTCATACATGAGGTCACAGGAATGAATTCAACCCGCCGCTGTCATCCATTCAATATATATGTAGATAACGTATTCAAATCTCCATTGTTGCCATATAGAGAGGGAGAGGAAAGAACACTCTCATGGTGCAGTATTTCAAATCATTTATTAAAAAAAAAAAAGGTTGTATTGCACTTACATGAAAGAAGACACCTGCATTCCAGCTGACCGATAATGATGTATCTCAAACACCACCCAATGCCGTTTCGTCAGTCTACATCTGACATCTTCTAGGGTTACCAGGGGGTCTCCTATCTGTCACAAAACCTTCGGCAGCACTGAATGCCCATTCAGAATGCACGCTGGATGCAGGGCAGCCCAGTAGCTCAATTGCATACTGGAAAAGTTCTGTCTAATGATCTAGTGATCTAGTCTCATGACCCAGTAACTAAGTGGATTATCAACTGGAAAACGCACCATGTCTGTTTTCGATCCCTAGATAATCTCCCATCATATGATGCAGACGCTGCCAATGGGATGTGGAAGCTGACAGCCCTGGGCGCTGAGGACTAAAAAATTTTTTTAAATGCATCACTGAGGCAGCCCCCTTCTCCACCGCTCATCTCCTGACCAAAAGAAGCCTCAAAACTACATTTTTCACAAGACTGTAACCTACCAGAGTCTGGAAAAGAGTTACAGACTTCTCTTTAAAGCATCCTCAAGAGATTTCATCTTCTGCTCCCTCTATGGGGGCAGGATGAGTTCCCAGACTTCCCCCTTGTAACGGTGGTTAAGGAGGGTTGTCAACCAATCATCTGGACTAGATGGCTTAAGTAGGCAGGACTGATGAGCAGGATATCATCAACAGGTGAGTCACTGTGGAGAGATAGGAGCTGGCAATTGGACAACAGCTGAACGGCCAACATTGAAAAGGAAGGGTTAAGCCCAGCCCTAACAATGGGTTAAAAGCAGGGTAGATGCAGCAAGTGGAAACAGGATACTGATATTAAGTTGGTAGCAGGGTATTTTGGGCTGTGACTATGGTTGCTGTGGGTGATGGAGAGAGAGACCACTGAGCAGGCAGGTCTCTGGCAGCAGGAATGGGTTGTTGCAAACTGACTGAGGCTGAGTGTAATAGATCTGATCATGCCTGTAGTAATGGCTAAACAAAATTCAGTTTACACTCTGCCTGTCTGACAAGAGACTGCACTGCATTAAGACACTCCACTAGCAGCTGTTGGGAACATGCTGAATAGTGCTCAAAGAAATAAGCTGAGACATCCTACAATAACCACACCAGAGATTCTACCTGAGCCATACTGAAGGGAGGAGAAAAGTCATCACTGCCTTTAGGAGTACTAGACAAAGCCAGATTGCAGGAGATGATGTTGGCTCCAGACTGCCGGGAGACACCTGCTGGTGGACACCAGAACTGAGGCCCATAGGAGAGATAGCGCCACCAGCAGGTAAAACCTTTCCTGACAAGGAGTTATAAAGATACTTGCTGAGCATTCATCTACCTTTGGATGATGATGTTGGCTGACCCATAGATTTTTAGCGTTTAGCAGGTGTTGTTCTAGAGCTGCATTGTTGGTTAGTGGTTTGACTTTTGTTTGTGGGGGGGGAGGGCGTTGTTGCTTTTGGGACTATTTGTAGGGCTATGTGGTTCAGCTGCAAGATAATTTATAAAATCTTCAGCATCAGAAGGTGATTTAAATTGCATGTTGTTTCCCATGGGGGATTGTACACATGGAATTGCTGGAAAGGCCAAGGTGAATTTTATGCGCATTTGAAATAGAGTGGTGCATGTACGTTACTTCTGTGGAGTGTTCTGCAAATAATAGTAACCTATGACTATCCACTAAGGGTGATTTGGATTTTCTATAGCTTTGCTGTTTTTTCCATGTAGTTGAGATAATAGACTATGACAGGTCTTGGGGATAAGCGATCTTGTAGCAGGGGTCCCACTCTGTGCACTCTTTCTGCTACACATATCTTGGAAATTCCCAGTGCTTCAGGAATTTTTTTTGACACATATATCCATCAGGAAATTAGGTTTTAATGATTCTGGGAGACCAATTATTCCAAGTTGTTTCTCCTGGATCTGTTTTCTAAATCTTCCACTCTGTCCAGCAGGTGGTGCTGCATCTTGCTCTGCTGTGATATGGTATGAGTGTCTTCCTGAAGCTCATCCTCCAGATTGGAGATCCTCTCTTCTGCTTGATTGATTTTCTGTGTGTGTGTCTGAATGTCAAGCTGGAATTGCTCTAAACTCTGTATGACAGCTTTGTCTACAGCTTGAGGGATTTTAGGGGTGAGTAAATCCACTACAGCTTGTGCTATTTTGTTGTGTGAATTGTCCTCACTTGTGCTGCTTGACTCCCATTCTGTCCATTTTGACCCCCACTGTAATGTGCAGCTGGTGGTGTGGGTGTCAGGGCTAAAAACGGGCAGCTATGGCTTAAATGGATCGTTTTTTAGGCAGTCTTTCCTGGTGCTGTGCAGATCACCCCCTCTCCATGCAGCACCAGAATTGGAAGTCTGTTTATAATTTTTAATAAATCATAATGATACAAATGGGTGCAAATGAAAATTACAGTAGTGTTAGCAATTTTCTCTATCAAAAAAGTGATAATAAAAAGCAGCAGCTCTGCTGCAATATATTTTATCAAAGACCAGATCCAATAATTCTAAAAATGAGCTGCACTATAAACAATATTGATCTCAAAAAATATAGTTGCTGGCTGGCTGCTTTTTACCGTTGAGAGTTTTGCTCTTCTAATATGTTAGTGCAATTATTTTTATTTAATAAACAACCATTTTGGTATTACAATGTGGAGATTCCTTCCTTATGTTGATTGCGGTCCCATTGGAGCATTATCGAGATAAGGAGTACAGCCTACACTTTCAATCCAGAGCGGTGGGAGAGTCCTGTGATTACCCCTGCCAGGGTATTTGGCTGTATGTGCGTCTGACCTCTCTTTAGTTAGAGGGTCCACAGCTTTTAGTAACATCCATATTGTGGTGGTGGTGTCACACTTTGGAGAATCATTGGTGATTGGATGTTTGAGCACTCTCGTTTAAATACTCATAAAGAGGAGTTATTTAAACCTATATGAACTTTATGAATTTATATCTGAGAACTGTATTACTATAGAAGTGTATTTGTTTATCTGGTCTTGGATTTTGCTACATATGGGTGTTCTATAATTGATTATAAAGGCACGTTAGCACCTCAACTTATTTATATCACAACCGTTGATGTTTTGGATAAATGCAACTTTATTTTTTTAGTTCAATATTGTTTATATTGTGGCTCTTTTTTAGAATTATAAAAATTTGAAACTAATCCCTCAGGCCTAAAATTATTTTTTTTAGCATGTGCAAAAAAATGCAAAAATGGCCCCAGAAGTGAAAGGTTGAAGCTGGTGTGGGTGGAATTTCTGACTTCAGTGACTGTGAATCCTATATTACAGTAGCAGATCAATGATTTTACATAACGCTTAGATGCTATTACATTAAATAAGGAAAACTTGACAATTAAATTACTGGCAACCCAAGCATTGTATATGAAGATAAAGCATCTGCAAATACATATACACAGCGAGATGAATAATGATCAACATTTCAGTCAGTTTATTTATGTACATTAGAAACTAATACTGTGAGAATACAATGAGCCAATGGAAAACACAAATAAAACAAAACTGGGAAATTGGAGGAAACAAAAAACATTCAGATTAAATTAAAATGCCAAAGTCAGTATATTCATATTTATTTTGTTGTTTCTTTTGGCATGTAATGGGATTAGACAGAATATATATCTTGAAAACATCTACTTTAACCTAGGTAATTCTAACCAGGAAGCAAATTAATAATAAAATGTCTGCTTCATCAGGGGAAAATGGATCAGTTATCGAAGGGGATCCAGGCTGTTTTCTATGTAGAAGGTACTGTACACCATGTAGCTGGAATGGACTGATACTGAACGTTCTTTGTGATCTATGAAGTACAGAAAACTCCATGCCTGTGTTAATGGAAGAAGATGGCTGAGAGATTGATCTTATCTCAACAAAAGCGAATTCCCTAGATAATAAGTATAATCCTGAGACAGACAAGCACTACAAACTGTGCTAGATAATATGTACCAACCTGATAGATAATTATTATAGTTACTGCAATATGCCCTATTTTTCTTCATCAAAAAATAGAACCATGGCACACTCTGCATGTAACACCTGCCATAAGAGTAGAATCTTACAAAGACTGAACCTGTACAAGTATGGGGACAAACACAACACTATTTGACTCACCACAGAGTTGTTGAAAAAATAAAAAAAACACATATCGGAGAGATGTATGCGCTGCACACCCTGGAATAATGATATAAAAAAGTCAGTTTCCCCAATGGGGCTTTGAACAGCAATGTGGACATAATCAAAATTATAATCAATATATGGGAAATTATTTATTCAAAGATTATCAAAAGTCACAATGTAGTTAAAATGCAATGTATAAAAATCTGGCCAAATGACGTACTACATATTCCACAACATAACATGCAAACAGCATATACAAAAATGTTAAACATGGTTGCATAGCAAAGGCTATGGGGTGTTGTATCGTGACGCGTTTCGACCATAGAGTGGCCATCTTCAGGGGGATTGTAGGCTCTGTGAGACATATAGATTATCTTCAAAATTTTAAAACATATCATCCTACATCACAATAGGGTATAAAATGGTTGTATATTTACCACTTAGTTGTGGAGTGGGTAATTGCATGACCAGAGATGTTAAAAAAATGTGAAGTGATCCGGAGGGCCACATGGCTGCCCCCACCTCCCCAGAGGGAAATGGCCCAACCCGATGGGCTTACAGGAAGCCACACAAAGGACGTACACCAGAATAGAGGAGAGGACAAGAGAATCAGCACCTGCAACAAGTTTCCAATTAATGACCCTATATTAGGTGAAGAAATTAGTAAAATTGACTCTTAACTATATTGTAAGAGTACTAAATTGAACTAGATATATTTGAATGTATGGACAAACAGCAAACATATTAATATGTGCACATCAGGATGTCATAGGGTTCCAGAACTGAGATAAATCAATATAAATGGAACAGTCGGACATTCCGACCACAAAATCCGTCTGATTTTTTCCGACGGATTTTGGCTGAAACTTGTCTTGCCTACACACGGTCGCACAAAGTTGTCAGAAAATGTGATCGTTCCGAACGAGTTGATGTACAACATACGATGGGACTACGTAGAGGCCAGTAGCCAATAGCTTTCATCTCCAAATTTCTTCTGAGCATGCGTGGCACCTTGTGTGTCGGAATTCTCTACACAATTCTCTGGGCCCACGGGCTCTGTTACTCCACAGTGTGCACCCATAGGGGTGGGGTGATTACCCTGGAGGCCGTAGCGATGGGAGACACTAACCTTATTTGTTACATCGAGACCACTCCCCACAGTGGATATGAACAATTAGTCCACCTACATATGCAGTGGTTTTGAAGGTCTAGATAAACACATTATACCTAGATAATTGACAATCCTACAGACAGATGAGAAAAAATATATTCTCTAAACCAAATACACATTACGTGCCTAATGTTTATAGGGGCTTCTGGCCCCCCATGTGACCACCATGTTTTATGACAACAAGTTATTACTGTTACTATTTTGATATGTTTCCTAACAAAACCATTGAAACTGAGACGATAAAATTCAGACTGATAGCTCATATCTGCTACTGTTACATATAGAGATCTATACACTGCTATATGCCAAATACTTAATGTTAGATATCTGACCCTTACATGTTTGACACTCTCGGCAGGCTATCTTGGCCTGCAAGAGGGTACTTTTTCTGTATCGCTACTTTTATATTTGTACTGAAAAATTTCAATAAATATATTTAAACAGGAATTATATTTTAGGTAGTAAAGCAAATTTCGAGTTAATACCCTTTTTTGACCACTAGATGGCCACCTATTTTAATCACATACCAATTTTGTATACCTAGTGACTATTTTCAATGTAACTTCTAAACACATATTAACTATTACCACTAGAGGTCCTCGTACAAGTCTAAGTGCATTACATACGGATCAATATAAAACTATTTTCACTTTTATTTTAGTTTCCTATTAACATAATCTAACATTAGAGTACTAATGGCATATACAGTTGTATGTGTATAACTATGAGATTGTACACACTGCCAAGATACTAACAGGTGATTACAATATTCAATTACGGAATTTCATGTGAGGGTATTAATGCCCTCACTCAAAATGGTGGATTTAGAGCTCCCTAATGATAGCCGTTGATTGGCTAAAATGCATCGAGGCATTACCGCGTCACCGCGACACACTTCCACTCAAACTAATACAGGGAATCGAGCAGGACCACGGCCAGCATTAATTACCACCATTGTGGGCCGATTTTCCCATAAAAAAATCACCTGTTACACACGCCGGGTGCCAGGATGTTCAGGCACCTTAACACGTGAGTAATACTTTTATTTTTACTTGTTTTTAAATAAACTTTTTGGAACGATATTTTGCGCAATGAGGACTTCTTTGGTTTGTCTATCTGTATGAGGCACAGCACTGCATGAGACGCCAGCAGCGTATCTCTACAGGGGTTTCCCCACACACTTAACCACTTGCCGACTGCTGCATGTACATTTACGTCGGCAGAATGGCACAGCTGGGCAAATGGGTGTACAGGTGCAACCTTGCCGCAATCTCCTTGAGTAGGATCGCGGGTCCCACGGACTTGATGTCCACAGGGATACCCACGATCATCTCACGGAGCTGAAGAATGGGGAGATGCTAATCTAAACAAGCATCTCCCCGTTCTGCCTAGTGACACTGTCACTGATCATAGCTCCCTGTGATCGGGAGCTATGATCAGTGATGTGTCACACATAGCCCCTCCCCCTAACAGTTAGAATCACTCCTTGGACACACCTAACCCCCCTCCTAACCAGCTAGTGGTTAACCCCTTCACTGCCAGTGTCATTTTTACAGTAATCAGTGCAATTTTATAGCACTGATCGCTGTAAAAATGACAATGGTCCCAAAAATGTGTCAAATTTTTTTGACATGTCCGCCATAATGTCGCAGTCCCAATAAAAAAAGGCAGATCGCGCCGCCATTACTAGTAAAAAAAATTTATAATAAAAATGCCATAAAACTAACCCCTATTTTGTAGATGCTATAACTTTTGCGCAAACCAATCAATAAAAGCTTATTGCAATTTTTTTTACCAAAAATATGTAGAAGAATACGTATCGGCCTAAACTGAGAAAAAAATAGTTTTTATATATTTTTGGGGGATATTTATTATAGCAAAAAGTAAAAAATAATAAATTTTTCAAAATTGTCGCTCTATTTTTGTTTATAGTGCAAAAAATAAAAACCGCAGAGGTGATCAAATACCACCAAAAGCAAGCTCTATTTGTGGGAAACAAAGGATGTCAATTTTGTTTGGGAGCCATGTCACACGACCACGCAATTGTCAGTGAAAATGACGCAGTGCCAAATCCCAAAATGTGCTCTGGTCTTTGGCCAGCCAAATGGTCTGGGCTTAAGTGGTTAAAGGACCCTACTAGTGATAGTTGGTCAACTCCAGGGGGTGAGTTTACATCTATGTGGGGCACCCAAGTCTGAGCACATTGAAGCACGGATATATCAAGTTTGAGCACAAGCACTTTATATCACCATAATACTGGGACTGTTCTATTTTTGTGTACATCATTTATACTAAACCTAGCACAGTGGACTGTTTTTTATATTTTCTATTGCCATTTTGACAATTTTTTACTGCAGATGGATTGGTATTGTGCTTATTACGTTTTATATCTATTGGCATTTTTTTCTATTTTTTGTTCATTTAAGCTAGATGTCCTCTTAATGTGTTTACAGACAAAAATATACTTTTCACATATCTAGTAAAATTCTGAAGAGCATTATCTCACATCAGCTGTGAAATGTTATCCTTTTTAGAAAACTCACAGCAGGTACACTGACAAGTATTCTCTGACTTGGGGGGACAATTGCTGCTTGCTGCTCCACATCAGAAGACCTTAAAATACTCAAACTTACAGGTCTACAAAACAGTTTGAGCAGTTCCTCCAAAGCAATCTTAGATATGATGCGAATGGTTACCATAACATTTCTACAACCTCAGCATTGTGTAATTTTTGTATTTCAGATCATTTAATATAGAATTTCCAGCCATCAAGAAAATAAATAAAGATCTAAAAAAATCAGTGGAGTCCTGTTGTCTTTAACATATCTTAAAAAAAGGTATATATGCATTGTTTTGTAAATATATGCATCCCAACAAGGGTTTTCACATTTTGTAGTATTAAAACATATACATACATACATATATTGAATTTAATTTGAATTTTAAATTACAAATATAGTTAGGGATAAGCTCAGGTATGTTTGGATCCTAGTCCAAACTTCACCAAGAGGCTGTCAAATGTACTGGCCCAATCATCTGCAGTCCCCCTTCCTGAACAGGCAATTTTTTTTCGAAATGGCACTGCGTCACTTTAACTGACAATTGCACGTCGTGCGATGTTGTACCCAAACAAAATTGATGGCTTTTTTGCGCTATAAACAAAAGAAGAGCGACAATTTAGAAAAAAACACAATATTTATAACTTATTTGCTATAATAAATATCCCAATTTTTTAAAAAAATCGGTTTAGGCCAATATGTATTCTACATATTTTTGGTAAAAAGATCACAATACGCGCATATTGATTGGTTTGTGCAAAAGTTATAGCATCTACAAAATAGGGGATAGATCTAAGGCATTTTTTTTCTAGTAATGTCGGTGATTTGCGATTTTTATCGAGACTGCGACGATACGGCAGACGGATCGGACACCTTTGACACTTTTTTGGGACCATTGACATTTATACAGCGATCACAGCTAAAAATAGCCACTGATTACTGTATAAATGTCTAAAATGATATAGAACGTCCTGTGAGTCTCCTCTAACAATAATAAACCAATAAGTCCTCTTTACCGCTTGCAGCTGATTCAAACATGTCTCATAAACCATGTAAAAGTACTAAAATTGCATTAAAACGCTGCGCTATCAAAGGTATAAGTATAAAGCATCTGAACTGGTAAAAATATATACTCTACACCGTGGTAATAATAATGTATAAAATATATGATGAAAAGATATATAAAATAACAAGTGCTTAATAACCAAATAATAAAGTGACAATGTGCATTCATATAGTGATGAAAAATATTAAAGCTAATAAGTCTGTGGAAATCTAAATAGATCCAAATGCTGGAATTATAAAAAAGTGCTTAAGCGCACTGTGCAAAGTTCAAATTGATTCAATTTACAGGTGCTCCACACACAAAGTGATGCGATAATCAGACGCTGCGTTCTCACTCAGGGGTTCCCTCCCATATAATGAAGGCTCACCTTAAGGTGGGGGACCTTGCTGTTAAGCTTGGTCAATACACTCTTTGGAACCACTACAGGGTTCAGCAGTGAGTCCGGAATCCTGGATCAATCGCCAATGTGCCTCAGTAAATCAATGAAATAAGGATCTCATAGTGTAGTAACGCACCAACACCTTTGCAGCCACTGTGCAATCTGCTGGGTGTTTGGTGTGCTCCTGTACCTTTAAGAAGGGGTGGGCTGCCCTTCAGTCCACCTGCCCTCATCTACCCATTAGAATGTATGTGCCTCCACTGTGGGGACACTCATAGTTTAGTGTTAGGACCACAGATACCAGGGTGCCTTGACGAGGCTCTGTGGCTTACGCATGCGTTTGCAAATGCGTGCGGACTAAACCCCTGTTTTTAATGCATACTGTTAGACAGGTTAATTTGGTTGTCTGCGAGCTGGTGGTAAGTAGGCTTGTTTTTTTCCTGGGCATTCCCCAGGCCTTGTTGTTATCATAGTGTAATATGCTTATGCAAATTATTGAAACAAAAATAAACAGGCCCCACACAGGGTACTCACAATATCCAGGCGCTTCAGTGCGCCATTCTACATCAAGCAAAAAACGAATGGTTTGAACCGGCCGGTAATGGGATGGTATGCTCTATTTAGATTTCCACAGACTTATTTGCTTTAATATGTTTCATCACTATATAAATGCATTGTCACTTAATTATTTGGTTATTAAACACTTGTTATTTTATATATTTTTTCATCATATATTTTATACATTATTATTACCACGGTGTAGAGGATATATTTTTACTAGTTCAGAGGCTTTACGCTTATACTGTATAAATGTCACTGGCAGGGAAGGGGTTAACACTAGGGTAGTAGGGGGCGATCAATTGGTTAAGTGTGTTCCCTAGGTGTGTTTCTAACTGTGAGGGGATGTGACTGACTAGAGGAGGAGCCAGATCGTTGTTCTGTTTCTCCTCCCCTGTCAGAACAGATATTTGTGTGTTTTGTTTGCACACACAAATCCTCGCCCTGGCTCTCATGCCCGCGATCGCGGGTGGCCAGCAGCGATCACGCCTGCCGGCCACGCACATCGGGCCTCTCGCTGTGCATGTCAGCTTTGGCTCTTTAAGGAGACGCCATACATATTTGGCGATTCGGGCGGGAGAGCCATCCTGCCGCAATATATGTACAAGAGGCGGTCGGGTTAAAGGCTAAGTGTACCTTAAAGCGGAATTCCACCCAAAAATTTAACTTCCGCTTTAAGGGAAGGTGACCTCCTGACATGCCACATTTGGCATGTCGTTTTCTTTTGGGGGGAGCGGAAACCCTAATTTTAGTGGGTTCCAGCTACCACTTCCTCCCAGGGCACGCGACGCCGGAAGGAAGTTCACCTATACCCCCTCCCTCTTGGCAATCATCTGGGACATGTCACAGGTCCCAGATGATTGCCCGGCCAGTCACAGTGTGCAGCGTGGCTCGCGCATGTGCAGTGTGTGCCCAGCTGTGAAGCCATAGCCAGGCACCCACAGTGACAATGGCGGTGCCATGGAGAGGAGGGGGAGACGAGCAGGGGTTTTGTTCCCCCGCATTGCTGGATCCTGGGACAGGTAAGTGTCCGGTTATTAAAAGTCAGCAGCTGCAGTATTTGTAGCTGTTGACTTTTAAAAAAAAAAATTGGCGGAACTTCGCTTTAACCACCTCAATACCAGGATTTTTTCTTCATTTCAAAAACGTATGGCAAAAAAAAAGACTGGCTTGGGGTGTACACATTCCAAAAAGAAGCCATTTTGTGAGTGTTTGTAATACCTAGCATTTGTTCTTGTTGTTCTTGATATGTCTTATAACAGAAAGTAAGGGATCCTTTTAATACCACCAAAAAAAAGCTCTATTCTTTTCTAAAACTATATTTTTCTTGCGAATTTCAGTCAAACTATCACAGCACTAGAAACTGCAAAATATCCTATAAAGGAAGGACAAATATTTGATGTTTGTATTCATCATCTTGAATCAATACTTAATAGAACCAAGGTTGTCTGCAATTACTGTTTTTACCATTTACTGTTTTTAGAGTAAGTTTGTACCAGAATTAGGCTGCTTTCACACTGGGGCGGTTTGCAGGCGTTATTGCGCTAAGAATAGCGCCTGCAAACCGACCCGAAACAGCTGTTGCTGTTCCTTCAGTGTGAAAGCCCGAGGGCTTTCACACTGAAGCGGTGCGCTTGCAGGACGCTCAAAAATGTCCTGCAAGCCGCATCTTTGGCTCGCTATAGGAGCGGTATATTTACCGCTCCTATAGCGCCCGGTCCCATTGAAAACAATGGGGGAGCGCGCCGAACCCGCCCGCAAAACGCCGCTGCAGCGGCGGTTTGCGGGCGGTATTGACCCTTTTTTCGGCCGCTCGCGGGGGGTAAAAACACCCCGCGAGCGGCCGCAATGCGCCACTAAAACGCCGGTAAAGCGGCGCTAAATATAGCGCCGCTTTACCGCCAGCGCCCCCACCGCTCCAGTGTGAAAGCAGCCTTAGGCTGGATTCACACCTATGCATTTTCAGTGCCTTTTGCTGATTTGCACTACAGAACGTGTTCCATAGGAAACCATGTTAAATGGATTGTAGTGCAAATCGGCAAAATGCAAAAAGCACTAAAAATGCATAGGTGTAAATCCAGCCTTAAACACTGGGTTCTTGCAAATCTTGCCTTTTCTTCTTAGTGAAATATTTCTAGCGATGTCAGGTTGAATGGGGTAAAGCACAGGTAAAAAAAACAACCCACTAACTGTTTCCTCCCTGCCTCTAAACACCTACCTGAGTCCTCTCACAACCCAACACTGTCCCTGACTGCAGCACTTTTTCTGGTCTTATTGGAAACTGCACCATGTTTGTCTGTGGGTGCACCCCTTGGCTGAGGATGCCCCTGCAGGAAAGGAGGAGCGGACAGCACTGACAGAGGACTCCAGAAACATTTTAAAAGGGCAGCTCTGTGCAATATCATTGCAAAGAGCAGGTTAGCATGAACTATTTTTTAGTTTAGTCAACTGGGGACAGCCTTTTCCTATTCACTTGAATAGGTTGCATTTGGTGGCAATACT
Source organism: Lithobates sylvaticus (assembly GCA_028564925.1). Lineage (NCBI taxonomy): Eukaryota > Metazoa > Chordata > Amphibia > Anura > Ranidae > Lithobates > Lithobates sylvaticus. Next base: position 125,217,091 of record CM053035.1, on the reverse strand, counting down.
GTCCATCAAATGTGTAGAAAATATAGGTGAAACACTCCTATGGCCACATGTGTATGGGGAATTGGTTGAACAGAGGGAGATTGAGCATATGAATAGCACAAGGTCGGACTTTAGAGGCACAATGGACAGTGATTGGTATAAAAAGGTATATTTTATTTATTTTTTTATTTTATACATGATACAAAAAAGACCAAAAAGATAAAGACTTAAAAGCATATAATACACAATGCATAGCGAAGATGAACGTGTATAGTATACGTGGTAGTGAGCCCCTTGCATCAATGCGTTTCGCTGTCTAGCTTCACCAGGAGACTCAGGGGTTGTTGAAAAAGGTCTCACTATCTAAAATAAAACATAAGGATAAGATTTAATTTCATGGCAACATATATTTAAAATGGATAATTTTCACATCTGAGAGACAAATGTAGCACACACATGAAAATAACTTGCAAGGAAGTCCACAAAGGTTAATCTCACATATAACCATATACAGTACCCCAGGTGCTTGGGTATTCATAACATAGAGCCAACTAGAAAAAATCATATGTTGACATCAATCACTAAAGGAACCATAGCATATAAGATATTCAGAAGGGGAAATACTGCACTAGAACACAAAAATACTGTCACGTACCTTACAGCGGAGTCCGAAATGACGAGGGCGGCCTCTTGCACGGTCCCGGTCCTAGCACCCCTGGAGGTGGAGACAGGAACTGCTAGGGCAGCAGAAGGGTGCAGGTGCCTGTAGGCAGGTAGATAGCAGGTCAGGAACAAGCAGGAGTTGGCAACGGGCTGGCAGAGACGTACACAGACGGCAGGCAGGCAGGCTCGAGGTCAGGGGCAGTCAGAGGTCGGCAACAAGTCAGGCAGCAAAGTACAGAATCGGGAGACAAAGCCAAAGTCAGAAGTTCCAGCCGGGGTCGGTGCAGGTAAACAAGGCATCTGTCCTGCATACCCCCAAGACAAAAATCAAACATTCAACACGATATAGTGAGGCAAAGGGAGCTATTTGTAGCTCTCCAAATAAGTGTGAGACCCGGCCACGTTGTAATACATGCGGCGCGGGTCAAGCGCAGAGCGACGGCGCCGTCGGATGACATCATCCAATGCCGCGGTTACCGACATGCCCCCCTACCTGACACCAGCAAACAGAAGGCAAGAGAGAGGGGGGAGGATACCTGATCCTATATCCTCCCACACAAACATAAGCATAGCAAAAAAGGGGGGGGGGCATGGGTGGATACCGTAACACAATGCAACCCATAGATAATGTAATCCCTGCAAAGCCGACATAAGTCCAAGGCATGCAACAAATACATAGAGATCACACATCAGTGTACCCCTATGCAGGCACATAACCTTAACAGCTATGTCAAGCTAAGGCAATAGAAGGCAACAAAAGCACAGAAAATCAACAAAACATTATTATCTAATTTAAGCAGAGTAAAAGGAGGGGAGGGGCGGGGAAAGAATAAAGGGAGGATGGAGGGGAGGGTTGTTGTGAAAAGCATTATCTGCAAGTTAGAGTGCAATTGGGTAACATCCATATTCAAGAGCATGAAGTGCGCCAGACATGTCACACAGATATGCAAAAAATAAAAAAACGATCCACGAAGGAAGAAAATGGTATTGCTCTAATACCATCATGAATTGTATATTCAATAAGTGCATAACTTACTGTCCAAAATTTCTTACATAAGCATATCATATGGCTTCATAAACTCAGTGTCATATATATTGTCACATATTAATAAACCAAAATTATTAATACCTCTATAACAGATAAATATCTCAGCATTTGGACTATAAAAGGCAAAATGTTAGGAAAAAGTCAAACAGTGGTCAAGCAGATCCAGGAGCATATATTAACATAGGTAAAAATGAGAAGGAAATACATGTATAAAATATCCCCTATAGAAAAGGTCTGAAACTCAACACATCATTTAGGCCAGGAGATGATGTAGCATTTAGGTTATATACCCACTGGGTTTCTTTTTGTAGCACCTTTTGGTCAAAATTGCCACCTCGCGGGTCTTCATAGACCCTATCAGGGGTGGAAAACCTAAATATAGGGGAATTGTATCTATGCTTAAAGTCCACATAGTAGCCAATGGCCGTGTTGAGAAGACCACATGTAGCATAATACATGTGGTCTTTCATCCTCTTTCACAGGGGTCTGATAGTTTTGCCAATGTAGAAAGCTCCACATTGGCATAAGATGATATATATAACACCTATAGTTTGGCAGGTTAAATGATGATGGATTACATGAGTCCGTCCATTGGGGAGTAGAATAGAAGAGCCTTCAATGAGCAGATGGCAATAGTTACATGACCCACATTGAAAAAGCCCTGGTCTGTCATGTTGCTTGTTGGAAGATTTTGTATATTGACTCTGCACCAAGCGGTCCCTAATTGACCCATAACACCTAAAAGTTATTTTGGGATGGGTCCCTAAGTATTTTTTGAGTATTGTGTCTGTTGAAAGTAGACAACAGTGTTTCTGCATGATTTGACGTATGTGTCCATCTTGGTCTGAATAAGTGGTTATAAATCTAACCATGTTGGAGTAATTTTTCTTAGGTTTTAAAAACAGGAGTGTATCCTTAGACTTGCTCTGTGCTTTCCTGAAAGCTTTTTTGAGGCAGGATCTACTGTAGCCCCTAGCCAGTAATCTATTATACAGAAGGTCAGCCTCATGCTTGAACGCATTTTCACTTTAGCAGTTCCTCCTGAGACGTAGGTACTGGCTGAAGGGGATACTTTGTATTAACGAGTGAGGGTGTGCGCTGGACGCATGCAAAATAGTGTTCCTTGCCGTGGGCTTACGATAAAGAGATGTACTGCTTGTGCCATCATATTTAATACTCAAAGTGATGTTGAGGTATGCAATGCTGCTCTCATTGGATTCCACAGTGAACTTAAGGTTGTAGTTATTTTTGTCCAGCATCAACATAAATTGATGTAGGGCTTCATTTGATCCTGCCCATAACATGAATACATTGTCAATATATCTGAACCAACATAGTACATCAGAGAGAAGATCAAAATACTTATCATTGCAGAAAAGGTCTTGTTCCCCCCCCCCCCCCCAGGTACAGATTGGCATAGAACGGGGCACAACAAGTGCCCAAAACGACACCCTGTACCTGGAGGAAGTGGGACTCATCAAAAGGAAATACATTTTTAGTGAGAATGTGAGACAAAAGTTGCAGAACAAATTGATTTAGTCAATCCGATTTAGGGCCCCTTCCCTAAGAAATGTAGATATCACCTCTAAACCACGCTGGTGAGGGATTGAGGAATATAGGGCCTCAATATTAACAGACACAAGGAGGCATCCTTGTGGTGCATGAAGGCCATCCAAGTTTTTTAAAAGGTCTGAGATGTCTTTGATATAAGAGGGCAATGCGACTACATGTGAACGAAGGTATTCGTCCACAAATCTACTCTCTCTTTCAGTTTTAGATCCTACTCCCGAGATAATGGGTCACCAGGAGGATTAGCCAAATTTGTGTGTGTTTTTGGAAGCAAGTAGAATTTAGGGGTTCTAAGGAAAGGTACTTGGATACCTTCAAAAATGTCTTTAGTGATTATACCGTCGGCATGGGCTGATTGTATGATATCATTGTATTCCTGATTAAATTTAAAAATGATCTCCTCAGATATAGGTTTATACCATGATCTGTTTTTTAGGATGTCCCAGCACATATTTCTGTATTGCAATTCATCCATGATTACTATATTCCCATCCTTGTCCGAGGGTTTAATCACTATATGAGGGTTATTACTATATGAGGCTGTCCAATGCAATCTTCTGAGATTGACTTACATTCATATTAGTGGGCCTGAGAAAAACTGTTTTCTTAATCTCTTGAGTAGTGTGGGTTAAAAACGCCAAAATGTTGGAATTAGTCTGAGAGGTTGGAATGTGGTGGATTTCTTTTTTTTTTTTATAATCTTTATTTTATACATTTTTTTTCATTTTACACAACATATACAAAAACAACAAAAACTCCTTGGATATATAGAAGTTACAATTTAAATTACATTTGCCATCAATTCCTATATCTCTATCCTTCTTATAATTCCATGCTTATATGTATTTTTTCTTAGCCGTACAATCATTCCAACCCATACATGCCTAACAATCATTCACTCAAACAAACAGACAAGCCAACAAACAAGAAAGAAGAAAAAATAAAAAAATAAAAAGGGGAAAGGGACAATTATTATTACTCTATAAGTAATTTAATAAGGATGCTGAGGTTCTAAACACTTCCCATTTTTGCCATGTTATTAACGTTTGCTCCTTTAAACCTATTTCTGTCACCATCGTCGACTCCAGGGACTTCATCTCGCTCATTTTGCTCACCCATTCCTCAAAAGAGGGATATATCATTTTCCTCCATTTCCGAGCTATGATGGTCCGCGCTGCTGTTAACATTTGTCTTAAGATATAATTTTTTATAGTTTTCACAGAGCCTGGGATCATTGACAAAACTGATATTAATACATCTGATTGTAAGCATTGCCCTGTTATGGCATGATATATTTTATATACGGTATCTTTGACCAAAATATCTGGACCCCCCAGGCAATAATACCAAGTATGTGACATCTGCAGCATACGTCTTCATTATCTCTATTTATTTTATGCATGTCTACTGGGCATCTATACAATCTAGCTAAGATGTTATCATTTCTTCCCTGGTGTCTATTTGATAAAGATAATTTGTGTGTTAATAAAAGTGCTTTTTCACATTTTACTCTGGGGCTGGCCATCCACAGTTCTTCTTTCCACCTTGTTATGTAAGTTAATTTCTGTTCCTTGTATTTTGAAATCAAATATTTATATAGTATAGATAAGACATGAGTTGGTCTTTGTTCTTGTAAAAGTAATTGTTCAAATTCTGTCAACGGTCTGTCTAATAAAACATTTTTTGTCAAAAATTGAATGTATGTTTGAAGTTGTTGATACTGCATCCAATTAGGTCTTACTTTCTAGACCCAAGGAATCCATTGCTGGTGAAAACTCAGGATTACTAACTAGAGGAGTCATTGGACCAATATATGTAGACCATGTCCCTCCTTTTATTAATCTGTCCCACATTTTTAATGTTGAAGCTACCAGGAAAGGGATATCCCCCTTGAGAGGTCGATGCTCTCTAGTTATCCATGGTAATGATTTCAATTTTGTGGCTGTGACATCTTCCTCCAATTTCACCCATTGCTTACAATCTGCATGGAACCAGTCCACAATCCTAGATACAAATACCGACCGGGGGTATGTTGAAAAATCTGCAGCGGCGGTTTGCGGGCGGTATTGACCCTTTTTCGGCCGCTCGCGGGGGGTAAAAACACCCCGCGAGCGGCCGCAATGCGCCGCTAAAACGCCGGTAAAGCGGCGCTAAATATAGCGCCGCTTTACCGCCAGCGCCCCCACCGCTCCAGTGTGAAAGCAGCCTTAGGCTGGATTCACACCTATGCATTTTCAGTGCCTTTTGCTGATTTGCACTACAGAACGTGTTCCATAGGAAACCATGTTAAATGGATTGTAGTGCAAATCGGCAAAATGCAAAAAGCACTAAAAATGCATAGGTGTAAATCCAGCCTTAAACACTGGGTTCTTGCAAATCTTGCCTTTTCTTCTTAGTGAAATATTTCTAGCGATGTCAGGTTGAATGGGGTAAAGCACAGGTAAAAAAAACAACCCACTAACTGTTTCCTCCCTGCCTCTAAACACCTACCTGAGTCCTCTCACAACCCAACACTGTCCCTGACTGCAGCACTTTTTCTGGTCTTATTGGAAACTGCACCATGTTTGTCTGTGGGTGCACCCCTTGGCTGAGGATGCCCCTGCAGGAAAGGAGGAGCGGACAGCACTGACAGAGGACTCCAGAAACATTTTAAAAGGGCAGCTCTGTGCAATATCATTGCAAAGAGCAGGTTAGCATGAACTATTTTTTAGTTTAGTCAACTGGGGACAGCCTTTTCCTATTCACTTGAATAGGTTGCATTTGGTGGCAATACTGTCCATCAAATGTGTAGAAAATATAGGTGAATCACTCCTATGGCCACATGTGTATGGGGAATTGGTTGAACAGAGGGAGATTGAGCATATGAATAGCACAAGGTCGGACTTTAGAGGCACAATGGACAGTGATTGGTATAAAAAGGTATATTTTATTTATTTTTTTTATTTTATACATGATACAAAAAAGACCAAAAAGATAAAGACTTAAAAGCATATAATACACAATGCATAGCGAAGATGAACGTGTATAGTATACGTGGTAGTGAGCCCCTTGCATCAATGCGTTTCGCTGTCTAGCTTCACCAGGAGACTCAGGGGTTGTTGAAAAAGGTCTCACTATCTAAAATAAAACATAAGGATAAGATTTAATTTCATGGCAACATATATTTAAAATGGATAATTTTCACATCTGAGAGACAAATGTAGCACACACATGAAAATAACTTGCAAGGAAGTCCACAAAGGTTAATCTCACATATAACCATATACAGTACCCCAGGTGCTTGGGTATTCATAACATAGAGCCAACTAGAAAAAATCATATGTTGACATCAATCACTAAAGGAACCATAGCATATAAGATATTCAGAAGGGGAAATACTGCACTAGAACACAAAAATACTGTCACGTACCTTACAGCGGAGTCCGAAATGACGAGGGCGGCCTCTTGCACGGTCCCGGTCCTAGCACCCCTGGAGGTGGAGACAGGAACTGCTAGGGCAGCAGAAGGGTGCAGGTGCCTGTAGGCAGGTAGATAGCAGGTCAGGAACAAGCAGGAGTTGGCAACGGGCTGGCAGAGACGTACACAGACGGCAGGCAGGCAGGCTCGAGGTCAGGGGCAGTCAGAGGTCGGCAACAAGTCAGGCAGCAAAGTACAGAATCGGGAGACAAAGCCAAAGTCAGAAGTTCCAGCCGGGGTCGGTGCAGGTAAACAAGGCATCTGTCCTGCATACCCCCAAGACAAAAATCACACATTCAACACGATATAGTGAGGCAAAGGGAGCTATTTGTAGCTCTCCAAATAAGTGTGAGACCCGGCCACGTTGTAATACATGCGGCGCGGGTCAAGCGCAGAGCGACGGCGCCGTCGGATGACATCATCCAATGCCGCGGTTACCGACATGCCCCCCTACCTGACACCAGCAAACAGAAGGCAAGAGAGAGGGGGGAGGATACCTGATCCTATATCCTCCCACACAAACATAAGCATAGCAAAAAAGGGGGGGGGGGCATGGGTGGATACCGTAACACAATGCAACCCATAGATAATGTAATCCCTGCAAAGCCGACATAAGTCCAAGGCATGCAAATACATAGAGATCACACATCAGTGTACCCCTATGCAGGCACATAACCTTAACAGCTATGTCAAGCTAAGGCAATAGAAGGCAACAAAAGCACAGAAAATCAACAAAACATTATTATCTAATTTAAGCAGAGTAAAAGGAGGGGAGGGGCGGGGAAAGGATAAAGGGAGGAGGGAGGGGAGAGTTGTTGTGAAAAGCATTATCTGCAAGTTAGAGTGCAATTGGGTAACATCCATATTCAAGATCATGAAGTGCGCCAGACATGTCACACAGATATGCAAAAAATAAAAAAACGATCCACGAAGGAAGAAAATGGTATTGCTCTAATACCATCATGAATTGTATATTCAATAAGTGCATAACTTACTGTCCAAAATTTATTACATAAGCATATCATATGGCTTCATAAACTCAGTGTCATATATATTGTCACATATTAATAAACCAAAATTATTAATACCTCTATAACAGATAAATATCTCAGCATTTGGACTATAAAAGGCAAAATGTTAGGAAAAAGTCAAACAGTGGTCAAGCAGATCCAGGAGCATATATTAACATAGGTAAAAATGAGAAGGAAATACATGTATAAAATATCCCCTATAGAAAAGGTCTGAAACTCAACACATCATTTAGGCCAGGAGATGATGTAGCATTTAGGTTATATACCCATTGGGTTTCTTTTTGTAGCACCTTTTGGTCAAAATTGCCACCTCGCGGGTCTTCATAGACCCTATCAGGGGTGGAAAACCTAAATATAGGGGAATTGTATCTATGCTTAAAGTCCACATAGTAGCCAATGGCCGTGTTGAGAAGACCACATGTAGCATAATACATGTGGTCTTTCATCCTCTTTCACAGGGGTCTGATAGTTTTGCCAATGTAGAAAGCTCCACATTGGCATAAGATGATATATATAACACCTATAGTTTGGCAGGTTAAATGATGATGGATTACATGAGTCCGTCCATTGGGGAGTAGAATAGAAGAGCCTTCAATGAGCAGATGGCAATAGTTACATGACCCACATTGAAAAAGCCCTGGTCTGTCATGTTGCTTGTTGGAAGATTTTGTATATTGACTCTGCACCAAGCGGTCCCTAATTGACCCATAACACCTAAAAGTTATTTTGGGATGGGTCCCTAAGTATTTTTTGAGTATTGTGTCTGTTGAAAGTAGACAACAGTGTTTCTGCATGATTTGACGTATGTGTCCATCTTGGTCTGAATAAGTGGTTATAAATCTAACCATGTTGGAGTAATTTTTCTTAGGTTTTAAAAACAGGAGTGTATCCTTAGACTTGCTCTGTGCTTTCCTGAAAGCTTTTTTGAGGCAGGATCTACTGTAGCCCCTAGCCAGTAATCTATTATACAGAAGGTCAGCCTCATGCTTGAACGCATTTTCACTTTAGCAGTTCCTCCTGAGACGTAGGTACTGGCTGAAGGGGATACTTTGTATTAACGAGTGAGGGTGTGCGCTGGACGCATGCAAAATAGTGTTCCTTGCCGTGGGCTTACGATAAAGAGATGTACTGCTTGTGCCATCATATTTAATACTCAAAGTGATGTTGAGGTATGCAATGCTGCTCTCATTGGATTCCACAGTGAACTTAAGGTTGTAGTTATTTTTGTCCAGCATCAACATAAATTGATGTAGGGCTTCATTTGATCCTGCCCATAACATGAATACATTGTCAATATATCTGAACCAACATAGTACATCAGAGAGAAGATCAAAATACTTATCATTGCAGAAAAGGTCTCGTTCCCCCCCCCCAGGTACAGATTGGCATAGAACGGGGCACAACAAGTGCCCAAAACGACACCCTGTACCTGGAGGAAGTGGGACTCATCAAAAGGAAATACATTTTTAGTGAGAATGTGAGACAAAAGTTGCAGAACAAATTGATTTAGTCAATCCGATTTAGGGCCCCTTCCCTAAGAAATGTAGATATCACCTCTAAACCACGCTGGTGAGGGATTGAGGAATATAGGGCCTCAATATTAACAGACACAAGGAGGCATCCTTGTGGTGCATGAAGGCCATCCAAGTTTTTTAAAAGGTCTGAGATGTCTTTGATATAAGAGGGCAATGCGACTACATGTGAACGAAGGTATTCGTCCACAAATCTACTCTCTCTTTCAGTTTTAGATCCTACTCCCGAGATAATGGGTCACCAGGAGGATTAGCCAAATTTGTGTGTGTTTTTGGAAGCAAGTAGAATTTAGGGGTTCTAAGGAAAGGTACTTGGATACCTTCAAAAATGTCTTTAGTGATTATACCGTCGGCATGGGCTGATTGTATGATATCATTGTATTCCTGATTAAATTTAAAAATGATCTCCTCAGATATAGGTTTATACCATGATCTGTTTTTTAGGATGTCCCAGCACATATTTCTGTATTGCAATTCATCCATGATTACTATATTCCCATCCTTGTCCGAGGGTTTAATCACTATATGAGGGTTATTACTATATGAGGCTGTCCAATGCAATCTTCTGAGATTGACTTACATTCATATTAGTGGGCCTGAGAAAAACTGTTTTCTTAATCTCTTGAGTAGTGTGGGTTAAAAACGCCAAAATGTTGGAATTAGTCTGAGAGGTTGGAATGTGGTGGATTTCTTTTTTTTTTTATAATCTTTATTTTATACATTTTTTTTCATTTTACACAACATATACAAAAACAACAAAAACTCCTTGGATATATAGAAGTTACAATTTAAATTACATTTGCCATCAATTCCTATATCTCTATCCTTCTTATAATTCCATGCTTATATGTATTTTTTCTTAGCCGTACAATCATTCCAACCCATACATGCCTAACAATCATTCACTCAAACAAACAGACAAGCCAACAAACAAGAAAGAAGAAAAAATAAAAAAATAAAAAGGGGAAAGGGACAATTATTATTACTCTATAAGTAATTTAATAAGGATGCTGAGGTTCTAAACACTTCCCATTTTTGCCATGTTATTAACGTTTGCTCCTTTAAACCTATTTCTGTCACCATCGTCGACTCCAGGGACTTCATCTCGCTCATTTTGCTCACCCATTCCTCAAAAGAGGGATATATCATTTTCCTCCATTTCCGAGCTATGATGGTCCGCGCTGCTGTTAACATTTGTCTTAAGATATAATTTTTTATAGTTTTCACAGAGCCTGGGATCATTGACAAAACTGATATTAATACATCTGATTGTAAGCATTGCCCTGTTATGGCATGATATATTTTATATACGGTATCTTTGACCAAAATATCTGGACCCCCCAGGCAATAATACCAAGTATGTGACATCTGCAGCATACGTCTTCATTATCTCTATTTATTTTATGCATGTCTACTGGGCATCTATACAATCTAGCTAAGATGTTATCATTTCTTCCCTGGTGTCTATTTGATAAAGATAATTTGTGTGTTAATAAAAGTGCTTTTTCACATTTTACTCTGGGGCTGGCCATCCACAGTTCTTCTTTCCACCTTGTTATGTAAGTTAATTTCTGTTCCTTGTATTTTGAAATCAAATATTTATATAGTATAGATAAGACATGAGTTGGTCTTTGTTCTTGTAAAAGTAATTGTTCAAATTCTGTCAACGGTCTGTCTAATAAAACATTTTTTGTCAAAAATTGAATGTATGTTTGAAGTTGTTGATACTGCATCCAATTAGGTCTTACTTTCTAGACCCAAGGAATCCATTGCTGGTGAAAACTCAGGATTACTAACTAGAGGAGTCATTGGACCAATATATGTAGACCATGTCCCTCCTTTTATTAATCTGTCCCACATTTTTAATGTTGAAGCTACCAGGAAAGGGATATCCCCCTTGAGAGGTCGATGCTCTCTAGTTATCCATGGTAATGATTTCAATTTTGTGGCTGTGACATCTTCCTCCAATTTCACCCATTGCTTACAATCTGCATGGAACCAGTCCACAATCCTAGATACAAATACCGACCGGGGGTATGTTGAAAAATCTGGAAGAGCTAAGCCTTCATCTTTCCTTGGCCTAATTTGCACATCTCTTCTGATTCAAGCAGATTTATGTGCCCATATAACTCTCCCTATGACCTTGCGCAGTTGATCCAATATATTTGTTGGAGGAAATATTTGAATTGTCTGAAATATATATAACACTTTTGGAAATATATCCATTTTTACAATATTAATCCTTCCCATCCAGGAAAAAAACGCCTTATCATACTGTTGAAGTATCTTAATTATTTTTTGTATTATCGCAAGATAATTAAGTTCTTGAAGTTTCATTAAATCTCTAGGAATGTATATTCCAAGATATTTAATAGCTATTTGCCATTTAAAGGAAAACATTTTTTTTAAGAAGATCCAGTGTCTTACTTGGTAATGTAATATTAAGAGCCTCTGATTTATTATAATTTACTTTAAAGTTACTCAATATTGAAAAGCGGTTAAATTCCTGGATTAAATTAGGTATTGTCACCACTGGATTTGTTTCATATAACAATAAATCATCTGCGTATACCAACATTTTGTATTCTTTCTCTCCGATTTTTATCCCTTGTATATGTACATTTTTACGAATAGCTGTAGCCAAATGTTCTATAACTAATACATACAACAGCGGGGATAAGGGACAGCCCTGTCAGGTTCCATTTGAAATTATAACCAGGTCAGATAGGTCTCCATTAGCATGTATTCTAGCTGTTGGGCTATAATAGAGGGCCATTATCTTCTCCAAGAGTAGAAGGCCTATTCCCCACTGTTTAAGCATCTCCTCAAAGAAACACCATCCCATCTTGTCAAATGCCTTCTCGGCATCTATCACCAATAGAAAGGATGGGATGGTGTGCTTCTGGACATTCTACTAGCGTCAGGGTCTTCAAGCTGTTGTCCCTCACTTCCCGACCTTTTATAAATCCCACTTTTCTGTAAATTAATATACAGTATGTGTTGCGTTTGTTAAAATATGATTTTTTAAACATCAGACCTAACATTACATGGGAGAAATTACAAGTTTAGTTGATCAGATTCTCTGGTTTGAGTAGAATTCTCAAACAAATGCTGTTTTCATACAATGGTGTTAGATAACAAATTGACAGTTGAAGAGACTATTGTCTCGTCAGCTACAGTAAACATGCAACCAACAGTCCATTGTCTTTTAAAACAGTTTGAGAGGGTGTCTCAACCTGAAAAGAAGGACTGTTAATCGGTTGTTATGGAAACAAGTGTATAAACATTAAACTTTGGTCAACAAACTGGCATATAAAATGGAGTAGAGACACAGAGAGGAAACTGGAACATCATGCTGTAACATCAGGACACACATCATCATGCTTTGAAGATCAGAAGAAGCCGCTCATGATACAAGAACAGAACCTGGTCTCTAAGAAGAAATATTGCCAATTGGAGATCATGAACATTCAGTAACAGAAGTTAAGTAACCCTTTTAAATGTATTTGTACTGTTAGACTTTAGGCTGTTCTATTTTCTAGGCATTTTGCTTGTTATAGATATCTGTCAGTCTTGTATTGTATTCCTAAGATTGTAATAGTTTTGTACAGCAGTTTTTGTTAGTAAAACGCACATCTATACACTGCAGAAGTCTCAGCTTCCTTGTTATACCACAGAGTAACCTTGCTAGATAGACGCAAGCGATACATTTGGGGGCTCGTCCGGGATCTACATTTTGGGGGCTCGTCGTGACTGTGCTATAGTTCAATTGAAGCAGAGCTGTTTTTTCTGTAGTGTGTAGCTTGTGCTAGGTAAAATGCTGCGTAAGCTGTTTAGGAAAAGCAAGGCTGTAGAGGGTTCTGGTGACCAGAAGGAAGTGTGCAGCTTACCTATCTGGGCCAGAGACAATGAGTGGGAGCCTCTTGCTAAAGAAATTGTGAAGTATGCTTCTCCCTTGAAGCTGACTTGGGGTGATAAAGTCTCAGATCATTTTGTAGATTTTAGCCTTAAGGGGTTGGATTTAAGTAAAAAAGAGAAGAGAACGGTGTCCAAATTCGGATGGTATTTTCTTCACGCATTTTACATCGAATCACATAGAAGGGAGAAGGCAGAGGCAGAAGTTAAGGTATTAAAAGACCAGCTAGCAGTTGCTTCAGAGTGTGTACGTTCAACTGCTAGTCGGGCTGATGATTTGCAAGAGCGGTGTGCAGCCCTCATGACCAAATCAATTAATGCCTTAAGGAAAAGGAAGGGCCGTAAACCTGTTAGTAAAGCCAGGGTGCGTGCCATTGTCACATCCCAAAATTGGGACTGTGAGGATGTGCTCTCCTCAAATGATAGTGAGGATGAGGAGATAGAGTTTGATGTTTCGCATGATGATCTGCTAGTGCGAAAGAAAAATTATGCCAGACCTCTCATTACTAAGCATAGGAAACGGCAACATGATAGAGAGGATATGGCAGATGGGGAGGTGCATTATCGCAACCCCAGAGATGTTGAATTTGAAGAAGTACGGGAGTTTACACAAACTGAACTCCATGAGCTGGCAAAACAATACAAACAAAGGTCTGGGGAGCCTCTAGTGAGTTGGCTCCTACGCTTATGGGATGAAGGAGCAGACAGTGTTGTTTTGTCAGGTAAGGAAGCAGTGACTATGGGAGTGTTAACCCATGATCCACAATTGCGTCAGGCAATGCGAAAAGCCCGAGAGTTTAGCGTGAATTTTTCACTGTTAGACCTCGTGAGAGATGGAATAGTCCGAGTATACTCTAGTCCTACTGACCTGGAAAATACCTACTCCTGGAGATCAATAGCAGAAGGTATTTCCAGGTTACGTGAGATGGGTTGTATAACCGGATTAAATACGTTTCCAGAATGGATGGGTCCAGATATGGAACCCTTCACGTCTGCTCTGCGCTCTAAGCTGATGAAGTCTGCGCCATTTAATCTCAGGGCTCCCTTATTGTCCTTGTTGGGAGGCCTGGGATTAAACAGCAAGATTCATGAAGCTACAACCCTTTTAAGCCAGTTGGGGGAGCTAGAGGAGACTAGAACAAAACCTGTCAGGGCAGTAGATAAGGTCAAGGCCAGACAGGAAGAATACAAGCAGAAAAGAACAGAGAAGAAAGGGAATGGGGTAGAGAAGACAGGAGGTGAAGAGAAAACCAGGCTAGTTATTTCTAGGAAAGAAATGTGGGTGGACCTATTAAAGGCAGGAGTGAAATGAAATGCTGAAGAGGTGGAAAGATTTAGTAGGTAAAACTGTCAGGGTTAGAAACACTACTCCTAGTGAAGATAACATCAGCCTAGACTTAGAGGAAACAGAACAGACACCTCCTGTTAGCCCCAAACCAATTCCCAAAACTGAACGTGAACACAAACCCAAATCCCTTTATCCTGGGGAGGAGTTAGAGAGAATCAGAAAAGGGGATTGGGAGGTTCCTTATCCTTTATGAAGGGAAGGTGAGTCTCCTGTAATAGCCGTGAGGGCAGTGACAGCAGGAGACCGACGCCCATATGCACCTGTCACTGTATGGTGGGGAAAGTCATCTTCTCCCACACATGTAATGGCTTTAGTTGATAGCGGAGCCGAAGTTACACTTTTGCAAGGAAATCCTTCCCATAACAAAGGAGAATTGATTTATGTAGAAGGTTTGGGAGGGCAAACTACACCAGCAGTTAGGATACGAGTGAAATTGGCTATTGGCAAAGGATCAGGATTTATGACGAATGTTTTGGTATCAGAGTTACCCGAAAATATTCTGGGGATGGATGTACTTCAAGGTCAGTCAATTCAGACTGAAAGAGGTACATTCACATTTGGGTATCCTGATAAAGCGTATCTGGTAAGGGCGGTGAAGGCTGTGGTCAGAGGTCATGCGAAATGGACCCCTGTCTACATTCCTCCACCAGAGAAGCCAGTCTGTCTCAAGCCGTACAGACTTCCTGGAGGCCACAAAGAAATTGGGGAGACTATTCAAGAACTGTTGAGAGTAGGGATCCTTAGACCTGCTGTAAGTCCTTTCTCGTCTCCGGTGTTCCCAGTAAAAAAGCCTGATGGGACATATAGAATGACTGTGGATTACAGAGGTCTAAACAAAGTGGCACCTCCATTGAAGTCAGCTGTACCAGATATGATCTCAATTGTTGAAAAAATTGCTAAAGATGCAGGAGAATATCATGCTGTGATAGACCTGGCTAATGCTTTCTTTTCGATTTTAATAGACCCAGAGTGTCAAGACCAGTTTGCTATGGTGTGGGACGGCCACCAGTACACTTTCACTGTCCTTCCGCAAGGCTATCTTCATTCTCCAACGATTTGTCATGGACTGATTGCCCGAGATTTAAGCACCCTGAATTTGAAAGTCGCTGTGTTTCACTACATTGATGACATCATGATCTCTGGAACAAAAGAAGATGTAACTGAAGCACTGCACCTGCTGATACATCACATGGAAAACAGAGGGTGGGCTATCAACAGAGACAAAGTCCAAGGACCTACCACAGAGGTGAAATTCCTAGGAATGATGTGGACTGGGCAACAGAGGAAAATTCCAGAGACAGTTGTGCAAACTATCCAGGCGCTGTCGCCCCCTACTACCAAAAAGGAGGCACAGAAGTTCATTGGAGTTGTGGGGTTCTGGAGATCGTTCATCCCACATCTTGGACTGATTCTGAGGCCTATATATAATGTCACCCGGAAAAAGACTGAGTTCTCATGGGGTTCAGAGCAGCGGATTGCATTCCTGGCTGCTAAAGAAGCTATTTTGCAGCATCAGGGATTAGGACCCGTGAGACAAGGAGTACCATTTCAGCTGGATGTAGTGGAGCAGAATGGTACCATATCTTGGAGTCTGTGGCAGCCAAATGAAAAGAAAGGACTAAGAGCAATACCCATTGGATTTTGGTCCAAACAACTGACAGGGGCACAGAAGAGATACACGCCCCTAGAGAAGTACCTGTTTGGGGCCTACACAGCACTTCAACATGTAGAGCCCATTACAGGAAAGGACACAGTCACCATCCATACTGCATTGCCAATAGCAGGATGGGTGAGAGATAATGGACTGATCACTAGAGCAGCTCTAGCTCAGAACCAGACACTGATGAAATGGAAGTGGTGCCTTCAAGAAAGAGGGGGTATTGCAGCTGGGGATGTTAGAGACATTTCAAAACAGTTGGCAGGGCTTGTTACTTTTACCAGCACCCAGCCAGAAGAAGAAATTCCTGTGCTGCAGTCATCCCCCATTCAAGAGGCTCCACCCTTTGAGTCTCTGTCAGAAGACATGGAGCAGTCAGCATGGTTCACTGATGGTTCAGCCATAGTCGCCTCGTCTGGGCGTAAATGGACAGCAGCAGCCTACAACCCAAGTACAGACACAGTCCTGCAGGAGACCGGAATTGGAGGGTCCAGCCAGTATGCAGAGTTGAAAGCTGTAGTGATGACTCTTCAGGAGGATCTTTCTTCCCATGTCACTATCTACACTGACAGCTGGGCGGTTTTTAAAGGACCGACAACTTGGATGCCCACGTGGAAGTCCAATGAATGGATGATTCATGGAAAGGTGGTGTGGGGAGGCAAGGAAGTCTGGGACTACATCTGGAAGGAAGCTCACTCGCGCACCATAAAAGTGGGGCATGTTGATGCACATGTGCCCCTAGTCCCAGACTTTGAGAACTATAACAGAGTTGCAGATGAAATCGCCAAAGTGAAGGCAGTTGTGCCAATTGATCCTGTCTTGATGAACTTGGCCAACTGGGCCCACAAGCAATCTGGACATTTGGGGCAGAAAGCAACATATGAATGGGCACAGCAGAGAGGCTTGCCTATATCCATGGACATGATAAAGACTGTAATAGGGAACTGTACAGTGTGTGGAGAAGTGCGACAATGGCCATTACAAAAGTACTCCACCGGGTCGATTAAGAGGGGTGAGAGGCCTGCAGAGATATGGCAGATTGACTTCATCGGTCCCCTGCCCCGGGGAAACAATGGACTGAGATATTGTTGCACTGCAGTGGACACCTATTCAGGACTTATGCTTGTTCATTCTTGCAAACGTGCAGATCAAGCCGCAACGCTTCAACTGCTACAGAAACTTGTCGTTGCTTATGGTTGTCCCAAGCAAGTCCAAAGCGATAACGGCTCACACTTCACCGGATCAACAGTACAGCAGTGGGCCAAAGATTCTGGAGTGTACTGGTTGTGCCACATCCCATACCATCCACAGGCAGCTGGTTTGATTGAAAGATACAACGGGCTATTGAAGGACCAGATACGCAAACTTACACCCACACATACACTAAGGGGGTGGGATCGGGTCCTCACACACGCAGTCATGTTGTTAAATTCTAGGCCAATAGCCAAAAGCACACCATATGAGAGGATGGTAGGGGCTGGGGCACAGATTCCACAGCTGGAGTGCAGAGTTCAGTATTTATGTAAGGTTCCTGAAAAAACAGGGCTTAACAGATACCATGTTACTGCTTCCCATGACATAGAAACCAAGAGTGACGTATCTGAAGCTGAAGCCTATCTAGGAATGAGAGGGAATCTGGCAGGAAGGTTTGAAGTTATATTTGCATTGGCAGATGAGCTTCAAGACAGTGGCTGGGACTCTGACTGGTTAGTGGATACTTCTCAGCAAGAGTGGAAAGTGAGGCTACATAACATAAAACCTTCCAAAAATAAAAAGCAGTGATCTTCTGGGAAATATCAGTATATTTCCTCTCCTCCCTATTGATGTTCTTTGGGAGGGTCAGAAGTGGGTACAGGCAGGGGGCAAAGTGTTAGTCAGATATCCAGGCAAGAAGCCATTTAGAGGAGAGATCGTAGCTGAAGGGCCTGGATCTACTGTTTATGTATTATTAGAGGGAACAGATAATCCGCTTTGTTTTCCACTCCACAGGCTGTCTCCGATTTGATCCATAGGAAGACCAGAGAAAAGTGATTACAAGATGGAAAGAATGAGGGAAGATCGCAAGAGCTGTGGAGAGCAAGGCCTTTGATGTATTACAATCCTGGACTTGTTTCTACAGAACTTTATGGACTGCAGACATAGTACAGTCCCTAGGATGGACTTTCTAATGAACTTTTTTTAAAGTTAAAAGACTGAAACATCTTCTCAATGACAGAAATTGGAGGGGTTGCATTCAAGGAAAATTAATGTTTAGAATGAGTTTTATTAGTAATGATATGGAGTCTGAAAGAAAAAAAAATCTAGGGCGGAATGTGTTGCGTTTGTTAAAATATGATTTTTTAAACATCAGACCTAACATTATATGGGAGAAATTACAAGTTTAGTTGATCAGATTCTCTGGTTTGAGTAGAATTCTCAAACAAATGCTGTTTTCATACAATGGTGTTAGATAACAAATTGACAGTTGAAGAGACTATTGTCTCGTCAGCTACAGTAAACATGCAACCAACAGTCCATTGTCTTTTAAAACAGTTTGAGAGGGTGTCTCAACCTGAAAAGAAGGACTGTTAATCGGTTGTTATGGAAACAAGTGTATAAACATTAAACTTTGGTCAACAAACTGGCATATAAAATGGAGTAGAGACACAGAGAGGAAACTGGAACATCATGCTGTAACATCAGGACACACATCATCATGCTTTGAAGATCAGAAGAAGCCGCTCATGATACAAGAACAGAACCTGGTCTCTAAGAAGAAATATTGCCAATTGGAGATCATGAACATTCAGTAACAGAAGTTAAGTAACCTTTTAAATGTATTTGTACTGTTAGACTTTAGGCTGTTCTATTTTCTAGGCATTTTGCTTGTTATAGATATCTGTCAGTCTTGTATTGTATTCCTAAGATTGTAATAGTTTTTGTACAGCAGTTTTTGTTAGTAAAACGCACATCTATACACTGCAGAAGTCTCAGCTTCCTTGTTATACCACAGAGTAACCTTGCTAGATAGACGCAAGCGATACAAGTATCTCACAAAAGTGAGTACACCCCTCACATTTTTGTAAATATTTTATTCTATCTTTTCATGTGACAACACTCAAGAAATTACACTTTGCTACAATGTAAAGTGGTGAGTGTACAGCTTATATAACAGTGTAAATTTGCCGTCCCCTCAAAATAACTCAACACACAGTCATTAATGTCTAAACTGCTGGCAAGAAAAGTGAGTACACCCCTAAGTGAAAATTACCCAATTGGGCCCAATTAGCCATTTTCCCTTACTGGTGTCATGTGACTCGTTAGTGTTACAAGGTCTCAGGTGTGAATGGGGAGCAGGTGTGTTAAATTTGGTGTTTTATCACTCTCACTCTCTCATACTGGTAACTAAAAGTTCAACATGGCACCTCACGGCAAAGAACTCTCTAAGGATCTTAAAAAAAAATTTGCTCTACATAAAGATGGCATAGGATATAAAAAGATTGACAAGAACCCTGAAACTGAGCTGCAGCACAGTGGCCAAGACCATACAGCGGTTTAACAGGACAGGTTCAACTCAGAACAGACCTCGCCATAGTCGACCAAAAAAGTTGAGTGCACATGCTCAGTGTCATATCCCGAGGTTGTCTTTGGGAAATAGACATATGAGTGCTGCCAGCATTGCTGCAAAGGTTGAAGGGGTGGGGGGTCAGCCTGTCAGTGCTCAAACCATACACCGCACACTGCATCAAATTGATCTGCCTGGCTGTCATCTCAGAAGGAAGCCTCTTCTTAAGATGATGCACAAGAAAGCCTGCAAACAGTTTGCTGAAGACAAGCAGACTAAGAACATGGACTACTGGAACCATGTCCTGTGGTCTGATGAGACCAATATAAACTTATTTGGTTCAGATGGTGTCAAGCGTGTGGGGTGGCAACCAGGTGAGGTGTACAAAGACAAGTGTGTCTTGCCTACAGTCAAGCATGGTGGTTGGAGTGTTATGATCTGGGGCTGCATGAGTGCTGCCGGCACTGGGGAGCTACAGTTCATTGAGGGAACCATGAATGCCAACATGTACTGTGACATACTGAAGCAGAGTATGATCCCCTCCCTTCAGAGACTGGGCCGCAGGGCAGTATTCCAACATGATAATGACTCCAAACACACCCCCAAGATGACCACTGCATTGCTAAAGAGGCTGACGGTAAAGGTGATGGATGGCCAAGAATGTCTCCAGACCTAAACCCTATTAAGCATCTGTAGGGCATCCTCAAACAGAAGGCGGAGGAGTGGAAGAGGACTCCAGTG
Source organism: Lithobates sylvaticus (assembly GCA_028564925.1). NCBI lineage: Eukaryota > Metazoa > Chordata > Amphibia > Anura > Ranidae > Lithobates > Lithobates sylvaticus. Next base: position 125,196,608 of record CM053035.1, on the reverse strand, counting down.
GCAACCTGTAAAGCTCTGGTGAATTCCATGCCCAAGAGGGTTAAAGCAGTGCTGGAAAATAATGGTGGCCACACAAAATATTGACACTTTGGGTCCAATTTGGACAACATTTTCACTTAGGGGTGTACTCACTTTTGTTGCCAGTGGTTTAGACACTAATGGAGTGTGTTGAGTTATTTTGAAGGTACAGAAAGTTTAGACTGTTATACAAGCTGTAAAGTGTAATTTCTTCAGTGTTGTCACATGAAAAGATATAATAAAATATTTATAAAAAAATTTGTGAGATACTGTATGTTGGTAGAATTGGTGTAAGTCTATTTGCAATAATCTTAGAATATAATCAAAGATCAATATTTGTTAAAGAAATCGGGCAGTAGTTTTCTCAGGTTTAGGAATAAGCAAAATATACGCTTGCATACCTTGTGGGGCAAAGGGCCAAGAGGCAGATATTGAATTAAAGGTCCTCTTTATTTTTGGGGTCAACAATTCTTTAAGTATCTTGTAAAACCATGGGGTAAAACCGTCTGGACCAGGACTCTTTCCCGGTACTAATGAATCAATTACATTCTGTACTTCAACCTCAGAAAATTCCAATTCCAGCTGTTCTATTTCTGTCATTGTAAGAGTTGGTATAGCTGTTTCTTCTAAATATTGGCGTACATTCTGCCAAAACATTTCAGGGTCTATTCCCGCCAGTTGGTTTGGTATGTTATATAATCTAGAATAATAGGAATGAAATGATTTTAAAATTCCCTTTGGATCATATACCAACTCTCCCGATGCTGTTTTAACCTTTACTACAAATGTCGTAGATATACGTTGACGCAGTGCCCTTGCCAGGAGCTTACCTGGTTTATTTCCATGTTGATAGTACAGCGCACGATTTTTGTCTCTAACCTGTAACAATTGTTTGTTTAATAGTGTTTGTAATTCCAGTCACTTATCAGTTAATAGTACTGAATTCTCTAAAGTTGAGTTTTGTTTGTGCAACTTTTCCAGTTTTGATATACCTTTTAAAAGTAAAGATATTCTAGTCCCCTTTTCTTTTTCTTGTCTCGCCCCATGCTTTATAAAAAGACCACGTAATACGCATTTAAGTGTTTCCCATTGCATAGGTAGTTAAGTGGTGTCCCTAATATGATCTATAACAAAGTTCTTAATTGCTAGCCTGATCTCCGATATACAAATCTCATCATAAAGTAGATTATCATTTAATTTCCATGATCCTCTTGCTGTAATACCTCTAGACACAACCAACACCAGAAACACAGCAGGCTTTGTCAGACCAAACTAAGCTTCCAATCTCAGAGGAAGATACCACAATTGATTTATAAGAAAGTAATCCAATCTATGGTATGTACCATGGACTTTTGAATGGAATGTAATCCCTCTCTATTGGGTGGAGAACCCTCCATATATCTGCCAATTGATATTTATCCAAGGTATCTTTAAATTTCTTCCTATAATTAATGGCTTGAGATATTGGAGGTGCAGTGGTATCCAGATCCTGGTCAAGGACAAAATTAAAGTCCCCCAACCAGAGTCACTCATTCTGCTCTTTCCATAAGATCTGTCAACATTTGTATACCCGTCTTGGTCTGATCTTGGTTTGGTAGATATAAGTTAATAAATGTATATTTTTTGCCATAAGTAGACAATTTCAAAAGCAATGCTCTTCCAGCTCTGTTCCTCCAGCAGTCCAAAACCTGGTGAGGTAAAGACTTATGAATTACTATGGAAACTCCCCTAGATTTTGAGTAGGCAAAGGAGTCATGGTACCAAGTAGGATAGTACCTATTCTGTATATTGGGTATATGATCTGAGCGAAAATGCGTCTCCTAAAAGAAGATGAGACCAACCTTTTATTTATGAAAAGAATATAACATTTGTAAACTCTCTTTAATGGAGAGTTTAGTCCTCTAGAATTAAAGGAGCAAACTTTTACAGAGCCCATAAAAGAAAAACCCCTTACTCACACACAACAAACTAACACCTTCCTATACAACCGCTCCCTAAGTGACTCCTTTGAGTCTAATCTTACTTTATGTAAGTTCCCTAAATTAGGGGGTATGAAGAGACCACCTTCAGGTAGGCCGTGCCTAGCCAGGCATATTTATATACATAGAAATAGTCCATTTTGACCTAACTTCCAATCTATCAAATATATAAAATTAATATGATAGAGGAAAAAAAAAAAAAAGAAGGGGAACCCTTTAATACTAAATATGTCTTCATAAACCCTCATAATATACCTTTCTTATATGCAATATGACGTTAAAAACATTATCTTTGCATTTAATTTTAAAGGTGCATCAGTGGCATCCAAAATAATGTGAACCCCCCCACCATAATGATGAATACTTCCATATACAACGCCTCATTATTGAACCTATATTGAGGGGGCGTGGCTTGCGCGTGAGCGAGATGGACGCTTAAGCCTATAGCTTGGATAGAAGACCGGGGAAGAGTGGCTAAAACAGCGATATACCGCTCATCCGGAGCCACCACAAAGCTCCACATCACCACCGGAGACCGCTCAATGCAGTCCCACAAATGGAAGGAAGACAGACAACACAAGAAACTGACAGACTTCTTCACCATGATCAGCAGACTACACTAACCTTGCCACCTAACCGAGCAGCCCGGCAAAGGCACCGATGCGGCTGGATCCCGCAGCACAGGCCTCAGGCACGGCGAATACCACATCTACACAGGACCAGGTAGGCCTCACTATGTCACCCTCCGTAGCGAATTATCCAACCTCTGGCCAACCAGTCCTAGATACAGTAATGAAGGACATGCTCCTTTCTTTACAAACCTCCCTAATGTTAAATATATCCACCATGCTTGGCAGTTTCACCTCTGAACTGCAAGGGCTGGGAGACAGAGTCCAACAAATAGAGCTTAAAATGGATGCCTGCACCACAACAATGAATGACATCATTGAAACACAGAGGGAACACACAGACGACACAGAATGAATGAATAAATGAATGAATAACTTATATAGCGCTACAATGCAAAATGAATTGCCTCAAGGCGCTGTATTCGTGCTTTGTTGTCAAGCTTCTAGAAGAGGTAGGTCTTGAGTTTCTTCCTGAAGGTCTGATGGTTTTCTTCCTAATGCGGATGTCGGTTGGTAGCGCGTTCCATAGCCATGGTCCTTGGACAGCGAATCTCCGTTCCCCCTTTGATTAGTAGCAGGATTTAGGAATGAGAAGGAGATTAGCCGATCGAAGACTGCGATTGGGTATGTAGTGTTTTATTTTCTCGAGGAGGTATTGCGGAGCGTTTCCATAAGTGCATTTGTGGGTGAGGCAGAGGGTCTTGAAAAAGACCCGATTCTTTACGGTTAGCCAATGTAGGCTCCTCAGGGAAGGGGAGATGGATTCCCAGGGTTTTTTTCCTGTTATCAGTCTTGCCGCCGTATTTTGAATAAGTTGTAAGCGCGCAAGTTGATATTGGGGTAATCCTATGTAAAGGGAGTTTGCGTAGTCAAGTCGAGAATTAATGACTGTTCCAACTACCACTGCTTTGTCCTCCTTTGGAATGAAGGGGATGAGTCTGCGTAGCAGGCGGAGCAGATGGTGAGAACCACTGACTACTGCTCCTATTTGGGCATCCATTGACATTTCTGAGTCAAAAATGACTCCGAGACTCTTGGCCTTGGTCCTAGGGGAGATGGTCTGTCCAAAGATGGTGGGTGGTGTCCAAGGGATCTTGGTTCGGGGGTTTTGATTTGCATGTAGAATAAGAAGTTCTGTTTTCGATTCGTTAAGTTTGAGGGAGCTAGTGGTCATCCAGTCGTCTATCATAGTGAGGCATTTTTCTAATTGCTGATGATGGTCTTTTTGTCCTGTGATACGAAAATATAATTGCGTGTCGTCAGCGTATAAATGGAAGCAGAGGTCCGATTTTCTGATTATTTTGAGGAGTGGGCAGATGTATATGTTGAAGAGCACTGGCGACAAGGGTGATCCTTGAGGGACTCCACAAGAGATTGCCCGGGTGAAGAGGTGAAAGCTCCTAGTTTCACTGTCTGAGACCGATTTCCTAGGAAGGATGCGAACCATTGTAGATCTGAGTCTGTGACTCTGGTGCTTCGAGGGCGTCGTCCCATATCTTCAGGAGTGCGGTTTCTGTCCCATGGCCTGGGCGGAAGCCTGATTGTAGAGGGTCCAGGAGTTTGTGTGTGTCCAGGTGGCGTTGTATCTGTTGTACTACCGACTTCTCCATAATCTTGGAGATGTTGTTCAAGCTTGTTATCGGTCTGCGGTGGTTAGGGTCCCGGGGGTCGAGGTTGGGTTTCTTTAGCAGGGGTTTGATGGTGCCTTGTTTGAGGGCGCCTGGAACAATCCCTTCTTTGAAAGATTGATTTATGAGGTGCGTTAGAGTGGGAGCCAAGATGTCGGAGCATTCTTTCAGGAGTTTTGTGGGGATGTTGTCAATAGGAGATGTGCTGTCTCTGAGGTTTTTGATGATGTTTTTAGTGATATCCGTGGTAATTGGAATCAGAGAAAACTTTGGTGGTTGTGGGATGTTTGTGTCGATATCGACTTTTTGCTCTGGTTGACTGCCGTCGGATGTTTTTTTCTGATGAATTATTTTCCGGATGTTGTCGATTTTGTTGATGAAAAAATCTGATAATTCATTGCAGAAATCTTGGGTTTCGTTAGCGGGGGCTCTAAGCATACCGGGTTCATCGACTAAGCGGCTATTTTAAAAAGTTCCCGAGGGCGGTTTAAGGCCGCTGAGATGGTATTTGAAAAATAATCTTTTTTTTGCTTTGAAGATTGCTTTGTGATAATTCTCTGTGAGTCCTTTGTAGTTTGTTTGATTTTCCTTGGTAGGATTTCTTCTCCATGCTCTTTCAGCTCTTCTGCGTTCTTGCTTGAGTAGCGTGAGAGAGCTATTAAACCATCCTGCGTTTTTCCTCCTGATGAGTGTTCTGCGTTTTGGAGCCACTGAGTCTGCTGATTGTAGTAATACATTGTTTAGGGAGCTGAGTGTTTGCTCCGTTGAGTGTGTTAAATTCAGAGTTGCTATTTTGTTTGATAAAGTGGTTTTGAAGGTTTCGGAGTGCAGTTTCTTCTGCGATCTGGTCCAATAAGTTGTTGTTGCAGGTTTCAGTTTTTGTTTTTGGTGGGTGGTGTTGATAGAGATTTTAAATTTGATGGCGTGGTGGTTCGTCCATGGTAGTGATATGTTGTCAAGTATGTTGATGTCCAAATTTTGTTTGAAGATGAGGTCCAGGGTGTGTCCTGACCCGTGTGTGGGAGTCTTTATCAGTTGCTGGAGACCCAGTTCTTCCAGTTGGCTGATGCAGGCGGTCGCGATAGGGTCTTGGGAAGAGTTTGCCCAGAGGTTAAAGTCTCCAAGTACCAGGAAGTTTTTGGATTTCAGGGTGTGTTGAGATGAATTCCGTGAGGGGTGTAAGCAGATTGGTCTTTGGTCCTGGTGGTCTATAGAAAAGTAGAATGTGAGTGGTGTCATGGGGTGTTGATTGAAGATGTAGCGTCAGTGTCTCCATAAAAGGCACTGGGTTCTGTAAGATTGGTTTGGTGAGCGCCAGGTGCGATTTAAAAATCACTGCTAGGCCTCCTCCTTTTTTTCCTATCCGATGCTCAGTTAGGATCCTGTAGTTCTCTGGCACCAATTCGGTGAGGATGGTGTTGCAGTCGGGCGTTGGCCAACTTTCTGTGATGAAGAGGCAGTCTATATTGTTTTGGGTGATGAGGTCTTGTACTTCTAGTCTGTGTTTGGCTGCAGATCTGGTGTTGATCATGGCGCATGCTAATTGTTGTGGTTGGGTTGGTATCTTCCTGTGTTTGCAGGTTGATCGTAGGTCGGTCTTTAGTAGTTGTTCTTTCTGTAGGATTTTTTGAATGGGGGGCTGGCAATGTTGCGGTGGTATTCCTTAGTCTGTGGAGAACTTCTGCTGAGTATTTAAAGTAGCACATGGCGAGAGGATGAAGTTGATGGTCCTAGGATGACTGATCCAGATCCGGATCCGGGTTTGTCCTGTTTTCAGTCTAGGTATCAGACTTGCCGCCGCCTAGAGGCTATGAGTAGGCACGCAAGTTGATCATGTAGTGCCCTATGTGTAAGGAATTGGTTGGTCGGGTAGCAGGTTCCTGGCTGTTCCAGCTGCCTCTGCTTGTCGCGAAGATCCTGGACCAGAAGAGTACTGCTGATGACAGCTGCGGTGTGTTGCTGAGCTGGTGCGAATAGTTCCGGTAGGGGTGATGGGGGCCTGTTAAACCTACCGCCTTCTCGTTGATCCAGAGGAAGGCGAAAAAACCCCTAGCTGTGCTGGCCAATTGCTCAGTAGGGGAAAATAAATTCCTTCCTGACCCCTGGAGGCGGTCGGACCTGAGGGCCCTGGATCAACTGCTAGTGGGGGGGGTGGAAAGGGGGGTCCCAAGGGCTTACCTGATTGGAGATAGTCCGGAGGGGGTTGCTGTGTGGCCTGGAGCTTCTGGGGTGAGGTCTGCTTGCTGGGGCAGTGGTGTTCTGCGACGGGGGGGGGGGGGACGCCGGCATGCAGAAGGAGGTAGGGGTAGCTGGGGGGTGACTGGCGTGGGCTGGGTCTCAGCCGCAGTCACTTTTTCCCTCGTCTGGCGAGCTAGAGCAGAGAGGACGGCGGCTGTGGATGTGGCCCACCAGGTGCTTGACCAGGGATGAGGGCAGGTCCCGTTTGTGTCTGCTGGGGGGTCCTGGGGCTGTCCTGTGTGGTATCTGGGTGAACTGGGTGTACCAAGATGGCCGCTGGGCTAGGCCCGAGCCACGGTCTGGCCTTATCTTGGCTTCCCAGCAGTTGTGACGGTGATCGCGGATGGGGGGGGAGTCTGGTTGGCGTGGGTACCCGGCCTGCACTGACCTGATGAGGGGCGAGTAGCTGGCCGACGAGCGGTGATCCGGCGCCAGCCGCACTAGGCCGAAGCCGCTGTGTTTTCTAAGCGCCTGCCCGGCGGCTGTGGTGGGGGCGGCGGTGACGGGTGGCCCGATGATGATATGCGATTGAGTGCGGGCCGAGGGGGTGGAGTGCCTAGTCCCCGTACCAGGGAAGGGGGGTGGGAAGGTTGATCTCAATCCCGGTTCGGCTGCTGGGGATCCTAGGAGGCCAGGGCCTGAAAGGCCGGAGCATCTGCTGGAGCTGCTGGAGCTGCTGACAGCACGTCTGTTCCACACACTGAGTGCCATAGACTGCGACAGTGGCATGTCTTCAAGCTCATTCAAGAATGGATAAAAGCAAAACTCGCTGACCTCGAGGACCGCTCGAGGAGAAACAATGTCAAACTTAGGGGGATATAGCAATCTATTTCCCCGATCGATCTGCAAAAATTTGTGGGAGACAAGATCGCTAACATTTTACCAGAGATATCACGATCGAATGCACAATAGATCAAATCCACCGCATCCCTAAACCAAAACACTTAGAAGCATCAATTCTCAGAGATGTATTAATGAAAATACATTTCTACCCCACGAAAAAGAAATTGCTGACCAGAGCAAGAGCAATACCTGAACTCCCTACTCCATATCAAGGGATTCAATTGTACGCTGACCTATCCCAGTATATAGAGATGGCCTTGCGGTTCGCCCAGCGGTCAGTTCGCGGCGAACTTTGCTCGTTCGCGATTCGCCAAACCGGCGGACTTATGGCGCTGTTTGCAGCGGCCATATTCTTTTACATTGTGAAGAACTTTGACACATGACACATCCATCATGGGGTACAGGACAGCCAATTGAGACATTTCAGCACATGGACCTAGCTTATAAATAGACCTGATCTGGCTGCCATTTTACATTCTGTCTTTTGTCAGTGTAGGGATAGGATGCTGTGTGGAGCAGGGACAGTCTGTACTCACTAGCTATTAGGTCCACAAACGTCCTTTTAAGGACTGGTATAGGTGTATAGGAGAGAGGTGTAGGGAGAGAGTTTGCTGTTTGGAGTAGGGACAGTCTGTACTCACTAGCTACTATTAGGTCCACAAAATTCCTTTTAAGGACTGGTATAGGTGTACAGTATATAGGGGTGTAATACACTTATAATATACTTTCAAATATAGAAAGCATATTATAGTTCATTTGTATTGTGCAGCAATTTGTGACTGCAGTGCTGAGCGATTTTGCAGCTGTCATTTCTCAGTGTAGGGAGAGAGTTTGCTGTTTGCAGCAGGGACAGTCTGTACTCACTAGCTACTATTAGGTCCACAAAAGTCCTTTTAAGGACTGGTATAGGTGTACAGTATATAGGGGTGTAATACACGGATAAAATACTTTCAAATATAGAAAGTACAGTATAGTGAGTGTATTCCTACTGTGGAGCATTGTGACTGCTGAGCGGTTACGCAGCTCTTTTGTCAGTGTAGGGAGAGGTTGCTGACTGTGTGTGTCAGGGACAGATTGTAGCGACACAAATTGCTAACGAATATAGGTCCACAAAAGTCCTTTTAAGGACTGGTATAGGTGTACTATTTGGTGTGCAGTATATAGGGGTGTAATACACGTATAAAATACTTTCAAATATAGAAAGCATAGTATAGTGAGTGCATTCCTACTGTGCAGAATTGTGACTGCTGAGTGGTTCCGCAGCTCTTTTGTCAGTGTAGGGAGAGTTGGCTGACTGTGTGTCGCAGGGACAGTTAGTAGCGACACAAATCGCTAACGAATATAGGTCCACAAAAGTCCTTTTAAGGACTGGTATAGGTGTACTATTTGGTGTGCAGTATATAGGGGTGTAATACACGTATAAAATACTTTCAAATATAGAAAGCATAGTATAGTGAGTGCATTACTACTGTGCAGTAGGGATGGGCCCGGTGCTCGATTCGAACCCACGTTCGAATCGTCCCGGGCGTTCGCTCGGCGAGCCCAGAACTATTTGGGCCGTTCGCATCACGATCGCCTGTAGCCAATTAAAGCTCAGGGGCTTTAGTACACGCCCCACCATTTAAAAGGCCGACACTCCGTCGGCCCCAGTCACATGTGTTCCGGCTTTAGGAGAGAGCAGTCTGCTGATTATGTCTTTGCTTGATTGCTATTCCTTTGCTAAACCATTGCTACCTGAGTCATTCATCATTAGTGATCATTCATTGCTGCTGATTGCACAGTTAAGCCCCATACACACGCGCGGATTATCCGAGGACCAGGTCCGTCAGACCATGTCCGTCATACTTTGTCTGATGTTGGTTTTGCGTACACACGGTCGGACAAAGTTGTCGGAAAATCCGATCATTCTGAATGTGGTGACGTTTGTTGCCTACGACGGGACTACGTAGAGGCTAGTAGCCAATAGCTTTGGTCTTGTAATGTGATCTGAGCATGCGTAGCACTTTGTCCGGTCGGACTACCATACACACGATCGGATTTGGTGTGATCGGACCGTGTTGTCGGAAAATCTATCCAGCAGGAGATAGGACTTTGTCCGTCGGACAATACGACGTACACTGTCCGATGGTGCATACACACGGTCTGATTTTTCAACAACATTGTCCGATCGGACAGAATCCATGGGAAAATCCGACCGTGTGTATGGGGCTTTAGTGTGTTATTAGCTGCTGCTGGGGATTAGTCTGGTGTGCGTACTGTTAGTACAGTATTGCAGTAGCACCAATCGCAGTGCTGTTAGCACAGCATTGCACCCCAACTTCTGTCCCAACCTTCTGTCCCATCCATATAGTACCTATAGTGTCTTTGTGTCAGCAGCACCCATAGGACTTCTAGTGTGTTAGTGGCAGCACACAGAGCTCCTATATTTTCTTGTCAGCAGCACACCAATAGTACCTATAGTGTCTTTGTGTCAGCAGCACCCATAGGACTTCTAGTGTGTTTGTGGCAGCACACAGAGCTCCTATATTTTCTTGTCAGCAGCACACCAATAGTACCTATAGTGTCTTTGTGTCAGCAGCATCCATAGGACTTCTAGTGTGTTAGTGGCAGCACACAGAGCTCCTATATTTTCTTGTCAGCAGCACACCAATAGTACCTATAGTGTCTTTGTGTCAGCAGCACCCATAGGACTTCTAGTGTGTTAGTGGCAGCACACAGAGCTCCTATATTTTCTTGTCAGCAGCACACCAATAGTACCTATAGTGTCTTTGTGTCAGCAGCACCCATAGGACTTCTAGTGTGTTAGTGGCAGCACACAGAGCTCCTATATTTTCTTGTCAGCAGCACACATACAGTACCTATAGTGTCTTTGTGTCAGCAGCACCCATAGGACTTCTAGTGTGTTAGTGGCAGCACACAGAGCTCCTATATTTTCTTGTCAGCAGCACACCAATAGTACCTATAGTGTCTTTGTGTCAGCAGCACCCATAGGACTTCTAGTGTGTTAGTGGCAGCACACAGAGCTCCTATATTTTCTTGTCGGCAGCACACATATAGTACCTATAGTGTCTTTGTGTCAGCAGCACCCATAGGACTTCTAGTGTGTTAGTGGCAGCACACAGAGCTCCTATATTTTCTTGTCAGCAGCACACCAATAGTACCTATAGTGTCTTTGTGTCAGCAGCACCCATAGGACTTCTAGTGTGTTAGTGGCAGCACACAGAGCTCCTATATTTTCTTGTCAGCATCACACATATAGTACCTATAGTGTCTTTGTGTCAGCAGCACCCATAGGACTTCTAGTGTGTTAGTGGCAGCACATAGAGCTCCTATATTTTCTTGTCAGCAGCACACCAATAGTACCTATAGTGTCTTTGTGACAGCAGCACCCATAGGACTTCTAGTGTGTTAGTGGCAGCACACAGAGCTCCTATATTTTCTTGTCAGCAGCACACATATAGTACCTATAGTGTCTTTGTGTCAGCAGCACCCATAGGACTTATAGTGTGTTAGTGGCAGCACACATAGCTCCTATATTTTCTTGTCAGCAGCACACCAATAGTATCTATAGTGTCTTTGTGTCAGCAGCACCCATAGGACTTCTAGTGTGTTAGTGGCAGCACACAGAGCTCCTATATTTTCTTGTCAGCAGCACACCTATAGTACCTATAGTGTCTTTGTGTCAGCAGCACCCATAGGACTTCTAGTGTGTTAGTGGCAGCACACAGAGCTCCTATATTTTCTTGTCAGCAGCACACCAATAGTACCTATAGTGTCTTTGTGTCAGCAGCACCCATAGGACTTCTAGTGTGTTAGTGGCAGCACACAGAGCTCCTATATTTTCTTGTCAGCAGCACACATATAGTACCTATAGTGTCTTTGTGTCAGCAGCACCCATAGGACTTATAGTGTGTTTGTGGCAGCACACATAGCTCCTATATTTTCTTGACAGCAGCACACATATAGTACCTATAGTGTCTTTGTGTCAGCAGCACCCATAGGACTTATAGTGTGTTTGTGGCAGCACACAGAGCTCCTATATTTTCTTGTCAGCAGCACACATATAGTACCTATAGTGTCTTTGTGTCAGCAGTACCCATAGGACTTCTAGTGTGTTAGTGGCAGCACACAGAGCTCCTATATTTTCTTGTCAGCAGCACACATATAGTACCTATAGTGTCTTTGTGTCAGCAGCACCCATAGGACTTATAGTGTGTTTGTGGCAGCACACATAGCTCCTATATTTTCTTGACAGCAGCACACATATAGTACCTATAGTGTCTTTGTGTCAGCAGCACCCATAGGACTTATAGTGTGTTTGTGGCAGCACACATAGCTCCTATATTTTCTTGACAGCAGCACACATATAGTACCTATAGTGTGTTTGTGTCAGCAGTACCCATAGGACTTATAGTGTGTTTGTGGCAGCACACATAGCTCCTATATTTTCTTGACAGCAGCACACATAGTACCTATAGTGTGTTAGTGTCAGCACCCATAGGACCTACAGTGTGTTGTGAGCACACATAGGAGCTCTATTTTTTATACTATATACACTACCGACTACAATGGCTGGAAGACCGCCAAGGAGAGGCAGACCATGCCGAGGCAAGAACACAGGGCAAGCAGGCTCTGTTTCTAGAGACAACAGTGCTGGTCGTGGACGTGGTCGTGCATCGTCATCAGCACGTGGCCATGGGACACGCTTGTCTTTGTTTTCGGCAGCTGGACATGTTGAGCCGCATCATGCCGAAGGCTTGGTAGAATGGATGACCAAGCCCTCCTCATTCTCCTCATCCTCTCTCACCCAGGCTCAGGGTACTGGCAGAGCAGTTGCTAACGCGTACTCAATGGCATCATCAGCCACCCCTTCCCTAGACCCACCATGTCCTCCTGAGGAGTCCCCCGAACTGTTTGAGCACAGTGTTGGGTACATGCTCCAGGAGGATGCCCAACGATTGGAAGGCTCGGATGATGATACCCAGCTTGAGGAAGGCAGTAGTGTGCGTGCAGAGAGAGGGGATGCTGAAGGACAGCAATCTGGCAGTACTGTTCCACCAGCTGCAGCTTACTGCCAGGTTTGCTCTAGTGGTGAAGAGGGAGGGGATGATGAGGTCACTGACTCCACGTGGGTGCCTGAAGGGAGAGAGGAGGAGAAGGAGGAGGAGGAGGATGCGGCGTCACATGTCCAAAGAGGCAGGATGCCCCCTGGAGGCCAGCTAGAGGCCAGCCCAGCAACTGTATCACACCGCAGAGCTCCGCCTGTGCAGGGCGCTGCCTCTGCACGTTATCACAAAAGTTCTTTGGTGTGGGCCTTTTTTGAGACGAGTGCATCAGATCGCACCACTGCTATTTGCAATATTTGTCTCAAGCGTATCTCGTGTGGCCAAAACATCAGCCGCTTGGGCACCACAAGCATGAGCAGACATATGTCGACCTGCCATGCAGCTCATTGGCAAGCACACATAAAAGACCCACACAAAAGAACAAAGCGGACCTCTCCTTGCTCCTCATCAGCTGGGATCTCCATCCCCACTATATCTTCAGTCCTCTCTGAAAGCTGCTCTGAGAGGACTGAAGGTGTAGAATTAGGTGTTTCACAACCAAGTACTTGCAATACACCGACGTCCGATTGTAGCAGGCAAATTTCCCTGCCCCAGCTGCTGGACCGTCGAAAGAAGTATACTCCCAGCCATCCACATGCCCAGCGGTTGAACGCTAGCTTGGCTAAATTGCTAGCACTTCAACTGCTGCCTTTTCAGTTGGTAGACTCGGCCCCCTTCCGTGAGTTTGTTCAATGTGCGATTCCTCAGTGGCAGGTTCCCAAACGCCACTTTTTCTCACGGAAGGCGATTCCGTCTCTCTACCGGCATGTGGAAGGCAATGTCCATGCCTCGCTGGACAGGGCGGTCAGCGGTAAGGTGCATATTACCGCTGACTCATGGTCCAGCAGGCATGGACAGGGACGTTATCTTTCTTTCACGGCCCATTGGGTCACTCTATTGGCAGCTGGGAGGGATGCAGGACAAAGTGCAGTAGTGTTGGAGGTTGTTCTGCCACCACGCCTCCAAAATGCTACTACTGGTTGTGACACACCTCTCTCCTCCACCCCCTCCTCTTCTTCTTCCTCCAGTGCTCTGTCCTCGGAACCAGCGGTGCTCCGTAGGCGTACAAGGGGCTACGCGAGTACGCAGGCAAAAAGATGCCATGCCGTGCTTGCGCTGGTGTGTTTGGGGGACAGGAGCCACACTGGGGCAGAGGTTCTGGCAGCTCTGCAGGGGCAGGCCGAGAGGTGGTTGACGCCACGCCAGCTTAAGCCAGGAATGGTCGTTTCTGACAATGGCACCAACCTCCTCTCCGCCCTGCGACAGGGGCAGCTCACCCATGTGCCCTGTATGGCTCACGTCCTCAACCTGGTGGTGCAGCGGTTCTTGGGCAGGTACCCAGGCTTACAGGATGTCCTGAGGCAGGCCAGGAAAGTCTGTGTGCATTTCCGCCGATCTTATAATGCCAGTGCTGGGCTGACTGAGCTGCAAAAGGAGCTGAACCTGCCCAAGAACCGCCTAATATGTGACATGCCCACCAGGTGGAACTCAACGTTGGCCATGCTGCAGCGACTGCACACGCAGCAGAGGGCCATCAATGAGTACCTTTGCGACTACGGCACCAGGACAGGGTCAGGTGAGCTTGGCTTTTTTTCCCCACGCCAGTGGAGCATGATCAGGGATGCATGCACTGTCCTCTCACCATTTGAGGAGGCCACGAGGATGGTGAGCAGTGACAGTGCATGCATCAGTGACACTGTACCTCTTGTCCACCTGTTGGAGCATACGCTGCGTGGGATAATGGACAGGGCAATTGAGGCAGAACAGAGGCAGGAAGAGGAGGACTTCCTACCTCTCAAGGCCCCCTTTATCCAGACAGTGTTCCTTCTGTCCCACCCATCACACAGGAAGAGGATGAGGAGGAGGAGGAGGAGGAGGAGGAGGATTGTGTGAGCATGGAGGTGGAGCCTGGCACTCAGCATCAGCAGCAGCAGTCTTTTAGGGATGATGTACAGTCCCAACAAACCAGTGGACTTGTACGTGGCTGGGAGGAAGTGGCTGGCGATCATGTCATCCTCAGTGACCCAGAAGACTCCGGACCGAATGCCTTAGCTAACCTACGTAGCATGGCCTCCCTGATCATGCAAAGCCTGCGGAAGGATCCTCGTGTTCTTCGGATCAAGGAGAGGGACCATTACTGGCTGGACACTCTCCTTGATCCACGGTACAAGGGTAAGGTTGCGGACCTTATCTTGCCAGAGGGAGCAGAGGATGAGACATCTCAGGGAGGCCTTGCAGAAAGGTCTGTGCAATGCGTTTCCAGAAACTGGGAGGTTACAAACTCCTGATCCTGGACGACGAGTTGCTGAGGCTTCGGTCAGTAGCAGAAGGAGCGGTGGGGAAGGTGGACGTCTGACCGATGCGTTCAGACAATTTTTTAGTCCGCAGCCGCAAGGTATGATCGGTTCCAGCAACCATCGCCAGGGTCTGATATACATGGTGCAGGAATACCTAGGGGCAAGATCAGACTTGGACACCTTTCCCACCGAAAATCCTCTGTCTTACTGGGTCCTGAGGATGGATCACTGGCCAGAGCTTGCACAGTATGCAATTGAGCTACTGGCCTGTCCTGCATCCAGCGTTCTTTCCGAACACACATTCAGTGCTGCTGGAGGATTTGTCACCGATCACAGGGTGCGTCTGTCCACCGACTCGGTTGATCGACTGACCTTCATAAAAATGAATCAGTCTTGGATCACCACCAGCTACCAGGCACCTGAAGCGGATATAACTGAATAATTTATAATGTCACATCCCTTCAAGACTGCCTATGCTGATGCTAAGTGACTGTCCTGTTATGTTCACTGACTATCCTCTTCCTCCTCCTCAATGATCCATGCCACCACACCAGTGCCTAAGGCACAATTTTTCAGCCCCTGTATAACAGGGGCGTGTAATTACAATTTTTAAAAAAAATGCTTTGCAACAGGTGTGACTGCTGTGCTCCAAGTACAGTATCTGTGAGGGGTTGCAGTGTTGTGGCACCAGCACCAATGCCTAAGGCACAATTTTTCAGCCCCTGTATAACAGGGGCGTGTAATTACAATTTTTTTTAAAAATGCTTCGCAAAAGGTGTGACTGCTGTGCTCCAAGTACAGTATCTGTGAGGGGTTGCAGTGTTGTGGCACCAGCACCAGTGCCTAAGGCACAATTTTTCAGCCCCTGGTGGGGCGTGTAATTACAATTTTTAGGCAATGCTTTGCAACAAGTCTCATTGCTGTGCTCAGAGTACAGTATCTGTGAGGGTTGCAGTGTTGTGGCACCAGCACCAATGCCTAAGGCACAATTTTTCAGCCCCTGTTTAACAGGGGCGTGTAATTACAAATCTTTATCTAATAGTTCACAGCAGGGCCCATTCCTGCGCCCACCAAGAGTAACTATGAGGGCCTACATTCTTGTGGCAACACCGTCCACCACCACCACCAAAGGCCCAATTTTTCTGCCCTGTTCAACAGGTGCATGCAATTACAAATCTTGATCTACTAACTCACAGCAGGGCCCATTCCTGCGCCCACCAAGAGTAACTGTGAGGGCTTACAGTCTTGTGGCAACACCGTCCACCACCATCAAAGGCCCAATTTTTCTGCCATGTTCAACAGGTGCATGCAATTACAAATCTTGATCTAATAACTCACAGCAGGGCCCATTCCTGCGCCCACCAAGAGTAACTGTGAGGGCTTACTGTCTTGTGGCAACACCGTCCACCACCACCACCAAAGGCCCAATTTTTCTGCCCTTTTCAACAGGTGCATGCAATTACAAATCTTGATCTAATAACTCACAGCAGGGCCCATTCCTGCACCCACCAAATAGCCATGCCATTTTTCTCAAGGATTTTCAGCCATATGGTGGCCAGGACAAGACATGACATTAAAGCTGCAAGTGGTTTTAAATGGCTTCTTTTTTTCCTTTACAAATGTCATTTTGTGCAGGGACAGTTCTAAACACGGGAAACACATGCCACTTCACAGGCATACTTTAGACACCCACAGGTACCATATTTAAAGGAAAATTTCACTTTTTTTTTCACTTTATGCATCATTAAAATGACTGCTCCCGAAAAAACGTTAGTTTTTAAAAGTTATTTTTGCATTGATATATGTCCCCTGGGGCAGGACCCGGGTCCCAAAACCTGTTTTATGACATTAACATGCATATTGGCCGTTGTAATTAGCAATTTTGATTTTGAACGTTCGCGTCCATTATAATGAATAGGGTTCGAAAATTCGCGCAAACTTTCGGTCCGTTCGAAGGTTCTGGTGCGAACCGAACCCGGGGGTGTTCGGCTCATCCCTACTGTGCAGCATTTTGCTGTTTGGAGCAGGGACAGTCTGTACTCACTAGCTACTATTAGGTCCACAAAAGTCCTTTTAAGGACTGGTATAGGTGTACAGTATATAGGGGTGTAATACACGGATAAAATACTTTCAAATATAGAAAGCACAGTATAGTGAGTGTATTACTACTGTGCAGCATTGTGACTGCTGAGCGGTTTTGCAGCGATACTACAAAGAGTGACAAACGCAATTAGAAAAAAGTATTATAACTGGTGTGATAGACCAGTGGCCCCCCAAAATGACAGATTGAAGCAGGGTGTTATATACCTTCTTCCACATATACTGCACTTCTCTAGAGACTTTAGTCACATGCTCATTTAAAAAATGACAGGCAGATTAAGAGGCAGGCCCTATGGCAGGAGCACCAGGCTTGAGCCAAAGTGGGAAGTTGCAGAAGGTGCGTTCGATTACATCAAAGGATGCACCAGACTTGGTTGAGTGGCTCACTCAGCCTTACTCTTCTGCACCCTCCTCATCTTCTCTATCTGCACCCTCTTCACTCTCTGCTGTGTGCACCGCCAAAGACACTACCACCAACACCACCACCACCATATACCCTCCGCTTGAGTCACAGGAATTATTTTCCGATCCATCACAAGACATTTCCGATGCACAGCCATTCTTGGCATTGGATCAGGAGGAGGAGGTAGCAACAACCGCCACTCAGCAGTCTGACGACAGTACCCAGATCAGCCCAAGGAGGTTTGTCCCCACTGTTGCTGCCTACTCGGAGATCTCAAATTATAGTGGTGGGGAAGGTGACGTCGATGATGACATGTCTAGGGGGTGCCCACAAGAGAGGAAGAGGAGGGGAGTTCAGAGGGAGAGATGGACCAGCAGATAGGGAGGAGAAACAGGCGGAACTTACATTGCACAGGAGGGACAAACCAGACTGCTAATGTATCAGGAGCGAGCCATCAACCATGTACGGTCACATCTGGCGCTCCCAGGACGCCGGCACCTGGCTCCGCAGTGTGGGCTTTTTTAAACGTGTCCTCTGCTGATAATAGTGTTGCCATCTGCAGCCTTTGCAGTCAACGCATAAGTTGCGGTAAGCCCAACACTCACCTAGGGACGACCGCCTTAAGAAGGCACATGAGCTGCCATCACCAAGCCCAGTGGGAGCAACGCCGTCAGAACCCACAAAGCCACACTCCAGGCTCTCACCGTCCAGCCTCTTCTACTTCTTCTTCTCCTCTCTCCTCAGAATTGTCCTCCACTCTACCTTCCATCATGCCATCCTCACGTTTTTCTGGAAAAAGGCAGGCTTCCGTGGGCCAAATGTTCGAGCGTAAAAAAATGATGCCGCCGGATAACCCTTTTGCCCAACGGTTGACCACTGGCTTGTCAGAACTGATAGCCCGCCAATTACTGCCATATAAACTGGTGGACTCGGAGGCCTTTCGAAAATTTGTGGCCATTGGAACACCACAATGGAAGGTCCCAGGAAGGAAGTATTTCTCACAGAAGGGCATCCCAGAGCTATATGACCATGTTCAGCGGCAAGTGAATGTATCTCTGGCACACAGTGTCGGTGCCAAGATACATCTGACCACAGACATGTGGTCTAGCAAACACGGACAGGGAAGGTATATAACTTTTACTGCCCACTGGGTGAACCCTCTGATGGCCATCAAGCATGTAACCTGTTGCACCTGTGTAGATTTGGTTTTACTGCCACGGATTGCATGCAGGCCTGCCTCTTCTTCTCCTCCTCCTACTCCAGCCTCCCTCTCCTCCTCGGCTGACTCCTCCTTTTCCGCTGCTACCATCTCTTCCGCTGCGCCATCAGTGACACCGTACCTTACGCCTTCTTTATGGAGCGTGCATTGCACCGTGTCATTGATCAAGCCGTCGAGGAGCATGAGCAGGAAGATGAGGAAGTCGCAATGCTGGATGAATTCCCAGGGGGGGCTACTCTATCTGAGACAACTCAACAACAGGAGTCTGAAGAGGAGTCAGAGGAGGATGGTGCCGGGGTGGATGAGGAGGAGCAAGAAGAGCATGCTTTAAACATTTCTGGGATCCCTGTTGTTGTCCGTGGATGGGGGGAGGAGAACGAGGAGGACGACATTATCCTGGATGATGAGCAGGAGCCAGGCCACCACACCGCTTCCAGTTTAGTGCAAATGGGGGCCTTCATGCTCCAGTGTTTAAACAGGGACCCCTGTATAAAAAGCATAAACGTCAAGGACCAGTACTGGGTGGCAACGTACTTAGACCCCCGGTACAAACAAAAAATGGCGGAAATGTTACCACCATCACAGAGGGCTGTCAGAATGGAGCACTTCCAGGCCTTGCTTAGAGAAATGCTGCATTCTGCTTTTGCGTACACTGGCAGAGGAATTTACACTCCCAGAGAAAGAGTTGCGGGTACCAATCCAACAGCGCCTGCAAGAAGAGGGCGGTTTGAAGATGTGTTGGTCACTTCTGATATGAGATCATTCTTTCAGCCGACCCATCGACAGGTGTCATCTGGATCCAGCATCAGGGAACGCCTAGACCGACAGGTGTCCTACTACATCAGGTTAACGGCCGATGTGGACGCTCTGAGAAGTGATGAACCCCTGGACTACTGGGTGGGCAGGCTTGAACTCTGGCCAGAGCTTGCACAATTTGCAATGGAACTGTTGGCTTGCTCCTCGTCCAGTGTCCTGTCCGAAAGGACGTTCAGCGCAGCAGGGGGATCGTGACCGATAAGCGCACTCGCCTAGCTCACAACAGTGTTGACTACCTCACATTTATAAAAATGAATGAGGCATGGACATCGGAGGAATTCAACACATGTGACCAGTAGACCATGTATATGCATAACTGTATGAACGATTTATATAATCTAGCACACGGAGCTTTTTTCTACCTTTGGCTCACTTGAAAAAAAAAAGCACACCGTACTATATGCTCGTACCCTCCTGTTTGAAGGGGTTGAGCGGTGTCATATTTTTGGGTCCCGCAGCGAGTTGCTGGTGTCAGTGCTGGTGTCAGTGCTCTTTATCTCTGTGCTGGTGTCAGTGCTCTCTATCTCGGTGCTGGTGTCAGTGCTCTCTATCGCGGTGCTGGTGTCAGTGTTCTATCTCGGTGCTGGTGTCAGTGTTCTATCTCAATGCTGGTGTCAGTGTTCTATCTGAGTGCTGGTATCAGTGAGGGAGCAGTGGAGAAGCCAAACAGCAGGCAGTGCCAGCACCATGGCTGAGGATCAGCACTGGACTGGCACCTCCGGACCACCGCAGTGGAGCCCTGCATAGGTAGGGGTAAGGGCCAGGCAGAGGGAGGGGTCAGGGGATCAAGCACAGGTTGGCACACTGGGACACTGGCACAGGACTGCGCTGCCCTGACTGTGGCACTGATCATCTCCTGCACCCCCTTCATAGCCTGGCCTGACCTTGCCTCTCCTCTATGGCCTTCATGCGCTCCTGAGTCCTGATGTCAGTGTCCATGTTGTGGGACTATGTGTGCACAGCTAGTAAGTATTTTGTGGCTGCAAATATGACCTGGAGGTTTTTAACTACTTCCCACCCGGCCACTGTACATATACGGCCGGGTGGGAGCCATCTACTTCTGATAGGACGTTCCGGAACGTCCTTCAGAAGTAGCGGGATTGCGCGCGCGCGCGCAGCGGCGCGATCCAGATGCGCTCGTGTCACCAGGACACGGCGCATCTCGAATCGGCAGGAGGGCTCTGTGATTGGCCCTCCTGATCACATGACGGCCATGTCCAATCACAGCCGTCATGTGATGTAAGCAAACAGCCGGTTGCTAGGCAATCGGCTCTCCTCTCCTCACACGGAAGTCGTAGGTGAGGAGAGGAGAGCGGATCGCTGCAGCCGGCTGGTGATCAGTGAGTATTAGCTGTTTTTTTTACAGCTTTTTACTCACTGATCACCAGTGTAGTGTCCCCACAGTAAAACACACATGTCCCCACACATGTCCCCAAAACACACATGTCCCTACACATGTCCCCAAATAATAAAAAAACATGTCCCCAAATAAAAACACATGTCCCCAAATAATAAAAACACATGTCCCTCACATATGTCCCAGTAAAATAACATATCCCAATGATCTGTACATGAACATTTGCGTACATATGTCCGTGATCACGCGAACCAATTATTATACACTTAACGGAATTTTTTTTACAAAAAACATGTAGCATAATACATTTTGGCTTAAATTTATGACAAAATTTGATTTCATTGGATTTCTTTTAAAAAAGAAAAGAGAAAATATTGTTTTTTTTCAAAATTTCCGCTATGTTTTTGCTTATATCGCAAAAAAAATCAAAAACGGAGTCGCGAATAAATACCACCAAACTAAAGCTCTATTTGTGCGAACAAAATGATAAAAAATTCATTTGGTTGCAGCATTGCATGACCGCGCAATTGTCACTGAAAGTGCGAGAGCGCTGAAAGCTGAAAATTGGTCTGGGAAGGAAGGGGGTGAAAGTGCCCAGTATTGTAGTGGTTAAAGTTCGCCTGCCATTAAAATGAATGGGGCCTGCATTTGGGCACGTTCGCGGATTGCGTTCGCGAAACGTCACGTCAGAAGTTCATCCATCACTACCAGTATACACTCAACAAAAGGCGCCAGGTGAAAACAATCACAAAGGCCCTTAACACCCATAAGATACCGTACAAATGGCGTCACCCAGCCACTGTAGTGATTACCAAAAATGAATCAGCGTACTCGGTCTCACACCCTAAGGATGGTTTACAACTTCTTCAGTCCTGGGGAATAATTCCTGAGTTCCCCATCTCTGAGCTACAGACCCTAGAGGTCCTCCGCAACATGGCCGCCAGCCTAAGATCTTTCGCCACTCCAAAAGAAAGTGACCTGCTTATAGGTATTACCAACACCAGCAACCTATAACCCCAGTCCAAAGTACAAATAGAGATTATTCTTACTGAACTTTACCCCCATATATCGTCAGTACTATACGTTTGTCTACTGACTCCTGTACTACAGTTCACAAGTTGCAGTTATCAGTGGTTACAATCTCCCCACGGCTGTGGGACACAGTGACCGTTAAGCCATAAGCAGTGAAGTTTTCCTGCTGCACATCACAGAGAGTAGTATCCTGTATATCTCCTTTGATATTTGCATCTAACCCGATATTTCTTTTCCAACTACCACAGACTGTACGAGTGCGGTGACTAAATACTTCTAGCTCCTTGTGGATACAGGGCTCCTGGAGGACTTCGCCATCCGCAGAACACTTGACCTCCCGCCAAAAGTGAGTTTCTTTTTTTTTTCCGTTTTGTTTCACTTCTTCTTACTACACCACACTTCCATCGCCACCTACAAGTCGATAATGAACATTAACATACTGTCTATCAACGCGAAGGGCCTGAACCATCCGGCCAAGAGAGCATCCCTATGGAAAAACGGCATTGGAGCACAATAGCGATATTCTATGCGTTCAAGAAACGCACTTTGCCCTTGAGGCCACTCCCTCCTGCCAACATAAAAACTTCCCATACATCTATAAAGCCAGCTACTTTATAACAAAGAGGAGTACTAATTGCCATCAGAGATACTGTATCTTTCCAGCCACAAAAATGCCTAATGGATCAAGAGGGACGATATATCATACTAATCTGCACTGTGAACAACGCAATATATACCATAGCTACCATATATGCCCCGAACATCAAACAAATTAAATTCCTTAAAAACACCCTGAAAGCAATCAAAGAGGTACAACAAGGACAACTATTAATTTGTGGTGACTTCAACCTGGTTCCAGACAACGAAATAGACTCATCTTCTGGGCCTAAAAGATTTACATCTCCTCTAACTACCTTTCTTGCAGATAATGACCTGTACGATGTATGGAGGTGTTGCCACGTGACAGAGAGAGACTACACATACCTCTCTCCGCGTCACAACATGTACTCTCGCATTGACCTGTTTGTCACTGACAAGTGGCTGTTGCAAAACATTTATGATTCCCAAATACACACCATCACCTGGTCAGACCACGCACCTGTCAGTATAAAAATCAACAACAAAACCACCAATCCCAACTCCTATATCTGGAGAGTGAACAACTCCCTCCTTCAACAACCATCCAATGTCAATTACTTGTCCCAAAAACTGACAGAATTATTCCTTAACAATGCAGGCTCAGTGGCTGACCCGGCGGTCCTGTGGAATGCCCACAAATCATTCATAAAAGGACTTTTTATACAGCTTGGATCTAAAACAAAAAGGAGGAGGATGCAGAAATTGGATGAACTAACTGCTAAAATAGCTGAAGCAGACTCCCAAAATAAACTATACCCCTCACCTTCACTTCATTCTCAAATTTTCAAACTACGACAGGACCTTCGATCAATTTTACTTGAGGCATACGAAATCAATCTCAGGAAACTAAAGGCCAAATCCTACGCCACTAATAATAAAGCAGGGAAAGATATGGCTCGCCAAATCAAAGAGCAGAGGTTAAAAACCAGAATACCTCGAGGGGCGTGGCCTGGACGGAGACCTAGATGGCTGCCTGAGACTAGAGCTCCTGCGATCCGGAGACCGTATAGTGCTGTTTAGGGAGCCCAAAGCACGATCCAACATGAGCAGATCCACCAGAAGCTCCTCTGCCTCTCGCACATCAGCAGAGCCTGGGACGCAGCTCAGCCGAAATATCCCGGAGCTGTTCCGGACCCAGCGCCAAACACAGGCCTCACTCGCGGCCTCACACGCGGCCGCGCACGCTGCCTTGCAGGCCCAAGCACCGGACTCGCCTGGAATGACTTCCGCGATGCAGGCGTCAGACACGGAGCCTCCCTTCCTCCCGCGATCCCAACCGCCCAGCCTGCTGGACCTGGAGAAGTTTGCCACAGACATCAAGAGCACAGTAATGGCGGCCGTAGCTGACCTCCGCTCTGACATCCAGGCTGTTGCCCACCGCATCAGCGAAGTGGAGGAAACTACACAAACACAAGCTGCAGCTATCCGCCAAGTCCAGGGGACATATGATGCCCAGCTAACCCACCTTCTAGAACTCCACAGACATGTCGAGGACTTGGACAACCGCGGACGCAGGCACAACATCAGAGTCCGCGGAGTGCCTGAAAACAATGACCCAGGTATCCTTCAACAAACCGTGAGTAACATATTCAATGACCTGATTGGCCGCCCTGCTGACTCGCCGATAGAGATGGAGAGAATTCACCGTGCACTGCGTCCCCAACCCAGGGACAATGAGCCACCCAGGGATGTAATCTGCTGCATTGTGAATTTCCCCCTGAAAGAGGAAATCCTCAGAAAAGCACGAGAGAGAAATCGGATCATTCACAATGGTGCAGAAATCAAACTGTTCCAAGACTTATCCCAGATAACCCTCCAGAACAGGAGAGCACTGCGCCCCCTGCTGGAAGCCCTAAGATCCCGTAACATTCAGTACCGATGGAAATTCCCGTTTGGGCTGTCTGCGACCGCGAGGGGGCGCACAGCCTTGCTCCGTACGCCGGAAGACCTACATGCCTTCTGCGACCAGCTTGACATCCCCCGCATTGAGCTTCCTGATTGGTACTCTTTCTACTACCCGACAGAGCCGTGGCTGCCAGTCTCTATCAACCACTCACCGAAAGCCCAGCGACAGAGATCCAGGAGACATCGGGAGGCTCCACTCTCTCCAAACAACCGATCATCACGCCGAGACCTCTACCACCAGAACCCTGGCTCTCCACTGTCCCCATCAGCCAGGAGAGATCGCATGGAGGCCTAACACTCTCACTCCACCTCCGCTCTGCAGTAACCTCTCCAACATGAGTGTCTCCACTCACCTGACTGAACCCTGCATGATATCCGCACCCATTTCTCTTTTTTTGCTGGTCTGACTTATATAATTTTTTTTTTTTTTTTTTTTTTTTTTTTTCATATACCTATTTATTTATTTTTTTTATTATTATTATTATTTTTTTTTTTCCTCTCTGCCCTCTGCCTTGTTCCCCCCCCCTTCTTTTTCTTTCTCATTATTTTCAGCTCCCCCCCTGCATATCTATCATCACCGGTACAACCAGACCAGAAAAGATGGAATTCCCGCCAGCGGAACCTCTGGACGACCCGCCTACGAATCTACCAACAACCAAGGACATAACGGACGCCTAGTCCTGCACGGTTATGCTACGCTCTCCTTCCACGTTGTGCAATCTCTTTGGGAAGGTAAGCTCTGATACACCCTGTGCACATACCGACCCTATCTACAAGCATTCTTGAGTAGTGCCCGGCCCGCTTGCCAGTTATGGAACATGCTAGCACAAGGGAATAACTGGCCTTGCACGATAGTCCCTTGTCCCGCACTTACCCCCTGGTCTGACTTTGCACTCTCCCCGAGCAAGAGGATGGTCTTTGCGGACTCTCAGGGCGTCTGCCCGAATATAGGGCCTTTATGCTATTAGCTACGCCTTGAGAGACCCCTGCGTTACGCACTTTTTACCTCACCCTGTGACTCTAGCCCAACACCACAAGATCGCTGGACTATGCAGTGTTTTCACCTCTAGTGGTACATAGATATGCAGGCGCTGCCTACCAACAGCAAGCAAGCACGAGACTGAGTTCACTGGAACATGCTTCACGCACATGGCTGTGTGCACAATGTAGAGTGGAGTCGGTCTCCACAAGGGTTTGTGTACACTCAACCGCATACCCACTGTCTGTATTTTTCCCCTAACTGCAATTTTTGTATTAAGGCAACACACGCACTCTCCTCGGTACCCACCATACTCTTGATTTGCTGGTCCACTAAGACTAGCCGAATCTGTGCTCTTTCTAACCCGGGAAATTAGCATCAGCCTGATGTTAAGGCCAACTTGCTCTATGCTGATCCCCATCTCTATACAGGTTCCCTAACTTAGTGGGCATCATGGCCCTTCCCCCCCCCTGGGGAAAGCGCTCCTTGATTTTGCCTCCCCACTGTGCTTATGTCCTTGGAAAGTGCGTGTGGGGCTCCTCCCTCCTCATTAGAATCAATAGCACGTGATGTAGCTTCCATAATCTTTGCTGGCAAATAATATGCCCCAAACTGAGGGCTGAAGAAGACAATCAGACCCAACATTTCCGCTCTGGAAAACAGGCAGACAGACCCCTAGAGACTCTAAGCATAATGGTCCACCAGATGGAGTTCATCTCCCACGGCCCCCACTCAAATATTCCTCGTCCATCCCCCTCCCTTCCCCTCTTTCCGGCCCCCCCAATTTTTTATTTTTTTATTTTATTTTATTTTATTTTCTTATTTATTTATTCATTTATTTTTTGTTCATTGACTCCCCTCCCTGAGAATGTTATCGTGACGTAAGAGGATTACTGTGCCCTTACTGTGAACACCTTAATACCAATGTAAGTTGGAAACTGCAGACAGAGAGTTATTCATATATAAGTTTATTAGAAAAGGGAAGGGAACCTCCTACATGTTGTGGTGAGGCTCACCCTGTGTCTTACTAGTTAAATATGTTGCCAATGGTTATATATCATATATGTGTTTTGGGTTTGCTCACTTGGTTACCTTCTGACCCCAGACCCTGCACTGGCTCCCTAACGCCAGACTGCTCCACTTCCAGTACTGAAACCTTTTTGCGGTCTCCGGACTGTAGGACCACCTATGGTTCTCCCGTCTATACTTACGTCTCCACACAGCGAGTCCCCTTTATTTTCTTTTTTTGGGAGACTCTCGCTGACCCCCCCAGCCCTCTCCTTTTTAGGTGGATTAGTACTTCTATTTCCACCTCTGGTAGACCCTTAGACCCGATCCCTCTCTCCCCCTAACCCCATCTGTATTCCCCGGCATTCTCTATCCAGCCCTTCTTCCCCACCCTACTCAAAGTCTTCCCTCTTTATTCTCTGCCCTTCTGTTCTATCCTTTTCTGTCTTGCTTGTTGGGAGTGGCCCGCTCCTCCCCACTGTAAATCCCCCCCCCTCGCGGCCCGCGCGGACCTCACGCCATCTAACAACTACTTGATACCCCCAGCCCAGACACTTCCTGCCACTACCATGAAGCAGAACAAGGCTCCCGCCTTACCCCTCACGTTGAAATGCGTGTCATTGAACGTGAAGGGACTTAACCTCCCTGAAAAAAGATCGCAAATTATGTCTTCCCTTTCCAAGTACAAAGCGCACTTCCTCTTCCTTCAAGAAACACACTTCCGCTCTGATGCGGTGCCCAAGCTATCTAACCACATTTATCGCACTGCAATACATGCTACCAACCCGGAAGCTAAGACGAAAGGTGTCTCCATACTAATTTCCAGACATGCCAACTTCCACCAGACGGACTCGCTCATAGATCCAGAGGGCAGGTTTGTCTTTATCAAAGGCACATATGCTTCAAAACCCATAACATTAGCCAACATCTATTGTCCCAACGAACGCCATGTCTCCTTCTTCAGGAAAATAGGTGACCTGCTCTCATCGTTTCAATCTGGACTGGTCCTTTTAGGTGGGGACTTCAATGCCCCACTGAACCCTGTACTGGACACCTCGTCGGGAACCTCCACCCTGCCATACCGAGCCCTCAGACAAATAAAATTACAGCTCCAAAACCTGACACTTCATGACACCTAGCGCACTATGCACCCCTCCGAGAAAGACTATACCTTTTATTCTGCACCCCACAGTAAATACTCGAGAATAGATTATTTCTTCATCTCCCAGACAGACTTGCCCTTACTTCAACAAACCACCATAGAACCGATGTTCCTTTCCGATCATCACCCCATCACGATCACTCTCACCTACCCTGTTCTGAACACCAGCACCAAAACATGGAGACTGAACCCCTCCCTACTCAATGACCCTACGGCTTTAGAGCATTTAAAAAAGTGTATTGATTTTTACTTTAAAGAAAACACTACCCCAGACATCTCGCCCGTGTCCCTTTGGGAAGCACACAAGTGCGTCATTCGGGGGGAACTCATTTCATTAGCGGGGAAGGCCAAAAAGGCACACCAGGAAAATATCTCTGCCCTCATAAGAAAAATTAAAAATCTAGAAGCCACTCACAAGCAGACGCAGGCCCAATCCACCCTACATGACCTACTACACTCACGCACACTCCTCTTAGAGGAATTAGGCAAGCAGTCTAGACGACGCTACGTCCTGGGCCAAAGAGTCTTCTACGAGCATGGGAACAAGAGTGGCCGCCTTTTGGCCCGCACGATCCAAGCTTCTAAAACTTCTTCCACAATTCACCATCTGACAAATGCGCGGGGAACACTCTTATCCAGGAACGACGAGATAGCGAAGGAATTCGAAAATTTCTACTCCAAACTGTACAACCTTCACCAGACCCACACAGGAACACTCCCACCGGATATACGATTAGAGCGCATTCGGGAATTCTTATCGCGTCACTCCCCGACTCCGATCTCCTCCCAACAAGCCCAAGACATGGAGACACCACTGACTATGGTAGAACTGGAATCGGCCATTAAACAGATGAAAACAGGCAAAAGTCCGGGCCCAGACGGCTTCACGCTCCATTATTACAAATCCTTCTTAGACCTCCTTGCCCCCAAACTTCTCACAACCTTAAATACACTCTCAGATCCCCAAGTGCTGCCAAAGGGAATGCTTATGGCACACATAGCTGTGATCCCAAAGGAAGGTAAAGACCCCGCCCAAGTCTCAAACTACAGACCCATATCGCTCCTGAACGTGGACATAAAAATTTTCGCAAAAATTCTAGCAAACAGACTGCTTCCCTTGATCCCTGGCATTATTTACCCTGACCAGGTGGGTTTCGTCCCTGGTAGGGAGGCAAGGGATAACACGATCCGTACCCTAAATCTCCACCACTGGCTTACATCCTCCGCTTCGCAGGGATTCCTCCTGTCACTCGATGCTGAGAAGGCATTCGACAGGGTGGCATGGGACTACATGCGGGAGGTTCTAGTGGCGGTGGGCCTGGCGCCCCGCATGCTTGGTTATGTGTTGTCCCTGTACTCAAACCCCTCCGCTAAAGTAAGGGTTAACGGCCACCTGTCGGATGCCTTTTCCATCAGTAATGGCACACGCCAGGGGTGCCCCTTATCCCCTCTAATCTACATTTTGACTCTGGAGCCCCTTCTCAACAGAATAAGAACTAATCCTGACATTGGGGGACTGACGGTAGGCGAAAGGGAATTCAAAGTTGCCGCCTTTGCAGACGACATACTACTGTCCTTAAAATCGCCTCGTATCACACTACCCAACTTATTGAAAGATTTAGAGTACTTTGGCAGTATATCCAATCTTAAGATCAACTACGCCAAATCACGGGCTTTGAACGTAACTCTCCCCGCCCAGGAAGTCTCTCATTGTCAGGACGCATTCCCATTTCGGTGGGAGAAGGAGGCGATCACGTATTTAGGAATTAGAATTACTTCCCAACTCTCAGACCTTTATATGTCCAATTTTCATACAGCCCTAACTAAAATCCAAGCCCACTTCAAGGAATGGATGAACCTGAACGTATCCTGGTTCGGACGCTCCGCTCTAGTCAAAATGATCATTCTGCCAAGAATACTCTACCTAATGCAAACCATCCCTATCCACCTTTCCCCAGCTTTCTTCTCGGCATACCGGAAAGCTTGCTCTGCCTTTATATGGAGGAACTCACCACCCCGTATAAAATATACCAGACTCACACTGCAGAAGAAGAAGGGGGGTATTGGTCTCCCAGACCTATACAGATACTACCTGGCATGTCACCTAACGAGGATAGTAGACTGGAACGCTCACACGTCCAGGAAAACCTGGGTAGCCTTAGAAAAATCAGTCATACCGGGCCCTCTACACCTACTCCCCTGGATAGCCCCGAACCATTGGCCACAAGAGACCCTCGCACACCCCTTTATACGTTCCTCTCTCCAGGCCTTTGGGAGAGCGACAAAAAATGGTTTGTCCGTTTCGGTACCTGGACCTCTAACCTCTTTAAGAGGAAACCCAGCTTTTCCCCCGGGTGACTCTCGCTCCTTCCTGCTCCGCGAATGGCCACATGATGACGTTCTAGCCTCTCAATTTTTCTCGAGGGGTGCCCCTCTTCCCTTCGAGACCTTGGTAGGCATCTCCAAAACTGCCTCATTCTCCCATTGGCTCTTCAGACAAATTTGCCACTTCCTATCGACCCATGCACATCAGACCTGTTGGACCAGACAACTCACCCCTTTTGAAGCACTGTGTCACGGCAGAACAACACAGAGACACCTGATATCCACCTTGTACGCGCTTCTTACATCTACACCAGCCCCCTCCCCAGCACCCTCACAGACTTCCTGGGACAGGGACATTCAAACGCCCCTCACAACAGATCAATGGGACACGGTTTATGAATATGCCCACAAATGCTCCCTGAATGTCGCCATTCAGGAAAACGCATACAAAATCGCCACAAGATGGTACAGAACCCCAGACCGGCTCCACAAATTTTCCCCCTCCATTCCCAACACATGCTGGAGATGCGGAAAGCATGAAGGTACCATGCTCCACATCTGGTG
Source organism: Lithobates sylvaticus (assembly GCA_028564925.1). Lineage (NCBI taxonomy): Eukaryota > Metazoa > Chordata > Amphibia > Anura > Ranidae > Lithobates > Lithobates sylvaticus. Next base: position 125,166,362 of record CM053035.1, on the reverse strand, counting down.
GGACTGCGAGCTCATCCAACCCTTCTGGAGGGAAGTCAGCGACATCATCTCACACGTTACGACATACACTCTGAATTATACCCCCGCGCAATTTCTCCTACACCACACTTCTCTATCAAGGAAAGCTTACTATAAATCATTGGCCATGCACATGGTAAATGCTGCCAGATTATGTATCCCAATCCACTGGCGCTCCACGCACACCCCAACAATAGGAGAATGGTTCAGCAAAATCTCTAAAATCAAAGAAATGGAAGAGTTGATCCATATCTCACAGGAAAGAACACCCAAATTCATAAACACCTGGGCATGCTGGATCCACTTTACGACTACTGAACGTTATCGCCAACCCTCATCATAGAGACTGATATTGGAATACAGTACCCATTAGTAGAAACATCCCGATTGGCGCCGCGGGGATTAGGAGCGAGCCCCTCCCCAACAACTTCCATCCTGGGCCTCCCCCCTCCTCTCCCCCCTAAACTCAAATCTTCCTTCACTATCCTCTACGTCCTTCTGAACCCCCAACTTTGTCTGTTCTACCCCATCCTTTCTTTTCTATTCCTTACCTCCCCCCGGCCACCCTGTGCCCTCACCTCCCCACACCCTGTTAGTTTACCCATCGTATGCTCACATTTAACAGGTCAAAACAAGGGCCTGCCCCCATATCCTTCATGACAGCGCTCATACAATGTTGGAACCAGAAACCAACCGCCCGATAACTTCTCTTCTGGGTCAGATCCTAATGCCTGGGAGGGGGGGGGATACTAGACTAGGAACCCCCGCCTCAACGAAGCTACATGATGTATATTAGGACGGATGTCCGGACTAGGGATGGGCCCGGTGTTCGATTCGAACCCATGTTCGAATCGAGCACCGGGCGTTCGCTCGCTCGGCGAGCCCAGAACTATTGGGGCCGCTCGCATCAAATTCGTGTGATGTGAGCGGCCCCGCAATGCATTGCGGCCCGCGCAGTTCAATGCTGGCTGATGATTGGCCAAGCATGCACTGTGACCCCGCATGCTTGGCCAATCACAGCGCCGGCAGCGAGGAGAGCCATAATTGGCTACAGGCAGGATGCCTGTAGCCAATTATAGCTCAGGGGCTTTAGTACACGCCCCACGGCGGCCTCGCATATTCTGCTTCAGTCAGTGTCAGCGTGTCAGTGTGCTGCTGACAATATGTGCTCTATTTCTGGGGATATGTGTGTGCGTGCTGTTAGAACAGCATTGCAGCATCACATCTGGGGGGTGTCTATAGGTGGCCTGTGAATGGGGGGCAGGTTTCCTGTGCTTAGAACTTTCCCTGCAAAAAAGTGTCATTTTTGCAGGAAAAAAGCTATTTAAAAGCACTCGCGGCTAATGAATTGATGGCTCCTGTAACACCTGTAACTCCTGGAACTGTCATTCATTAATAAAAAACAAAAAAAAAAGCGCGGGGGTGCCCCCAAATTCAATAACCAGGCCCTTCAGGTCTGGGATGGATATTAAGGGGAACCCCAGCCAAAAAAAAAAAATGGCGTAGGGCCCCCCTCAAAATCCATACCAGACCCTTGAGGTCTGGTATGGATTTTAAGGGGAACCCTAGCCAAAAAAATGGCGTGGGGCCCCCCTCAAAATCCATACCAGACCCTTATCCGAGCACGCAACCTGGCAGGCCGCAGGAAAAGAGGGGGGACGAGAGCGGCCCCCCCTCCCGCCTGAACCGTACCAGGCCACATGCCCTCAACATTGGTCTAAGACCCCCAAAGCACCTTGTCCCCATGTTGATGAGGACAAGGGCCTCTTCCCCACAACCGTGCCCGGTGGTTGTGGGGGTCTGCGGGCGGGGGGCTTATCGGAATCTGGAAGCCCCCTTTAACAAGGGGACCCCCAGATCCCGGCCCCCCCCTGTGTGAAATGGTAAGGGGGTACAAAAGTACCCCTACCATTTCACCAAAAAAGTGGCAAAAATTGTAAAAATGACAGGAGACAGTCTTTGACAATTCCTTTATTAAAATCTTCTTTCTTAATCCTTCGGTTTCTTCATCTTCTCCTTCCGTCATCTTCTTCCATCTTCTTCTTCCATTTTCTTCTTCCTCCGATCCGCTTCTTCTTGCGCTGGTCTTCTCGTCCTTCTCGTCCGGCATCTTCTTCCGTCGGCGTTGGCGTCGGTGTCTCTGTCTCTTCTTGGGCCGCTCCGCGCAATGGGAGGCTCCCGCTGTGTGAGACTCCGCTCCGTCTGACAGGTCTTTTATAATGGAGGGCACCTGGTGACCCCGCCCCCTCTGACGCACGGGGACGTCATGGGGAATTCCATGATGGCTTTCCCCATGACGTCAGAGGGGGGCGGGGTCACCAGGTGCCCTCCGTTTTAAAAGACCTGTCAGACGGAGCGGAGCCTCACATAGCGGGAGCCTCCCATTGCACGGAGCGGCCCAAGAAGACACCGACACCGACGCCGACGGAAGAAGATGCTGGACGAGAAGGACGAGAAGACCAGCGCAAGAAGAAGCGGATCGGAGGAAGAAGAAGATGGAAGAAGATGACGGAAGGAGAAGATGAAGAAACCGAAGGATGAAGAAAGAAGAAAGAAGATTTTAATAAAGGAATTGTCAAAGACCGTCTCCTGTCATTTTTACCATTTTTGCCACTTTTTTGGTGAAATGGTAGGGGTACTTTTGTACCCCCTTACCATTTCACACAGGGGGGGGGCAGGATCTGGGGGTCCCCTTGTTAAAGGGGGCTTCCAGATTCCGATAAGCCCCCCGCCCGCAGACCCCCACAACCAATGGCCAGGGTTGTGGGGAAGAGGCCCTTGTCCTCATCAACATGGGGACAAGGTGCTTTGGGGGTCTTAGACCCCCAAAGCATCCTCCCAATGTTGAGGGCATGTGGCCTGGTACGGTTCAGGCGGGAGGGGGGGCCGCTCTCGTCCCCCCCTCTTTTCCTGCAGCCTGCCAGGTTGCGTGCTCGGATAAGGGTATGGATTTTGAGGGGGACCCCACGCCATTTTTTTTGGCTAGGGTTCCCCTTAAAATCCATACCAGACCTCAAGGGTCTGGTATGGATTTTGAGGGGGACCCTACGCCATTTTTTTTTTGGCTGGGGTTCCCCTTAATATCCATCCCAGACCTGAAGGGCCTGGTTATTGAATTTGGGGGGACCCCTACGCTTTTTTTTTTTCATTTTTTTTATTTTTTATCAATGACTTTTTTTTTATGAATGAGTTTCAATGAATGACTGTTCTCTGTATTACGGGAGCCGTCAATTAACATTAGCCGCGAGTGATTTTAAATAGCTTTTTTTACTTTCAAAAATGACACTTTGCGCAGAGACAGTTCTAAACACGGGAAACATGCGCCCCTTTACATGCATACTATAGACACCCCCCAGGTACGAAATGTAAAGGAATATTACACTTTTATTGTTTCAATTTAAGCATTATTAAAATCACTGCTCCTTAAAAAAACGGACGTTTTTAAAAAAAAAATTTGCATTGATACATGTCCCCTGGGGCAGGACCCAGGTCCCCAAACACTTTTTATGACATTAACATGCATATTAGCCTTTAAAATTAGCACTTTTAATTTCGAACGTTCGCATCCATTATAACTAATAGGGTTCTAAAGCTCGCACGGACTTTAGGTCCGTTCGCGGGTTCTGGTGCGAACCGAACGGGGGGTGTTCGGCTCATCCTTAGTCCGGACCCTAAAATAAATACACTCCGTATGTTTGTTAACCCGGCTTGTTGAATACCTTACCATGTCTGTTGATGTGAAATGTTTCCTGTTTTCTATATGCTTAATAAAAACTTTTGGGAAAAAAAAAAAAAAAAAACAGAATACCTCTGTCACATAAATGCTCTATTAGCACCAAGATCCAAGAGACAGCCTACAAATTGCTAACGCAATGGTACCATACCCCACTTAAACTTCACAAATGGAATCCCCAAGTACCAGACGCCTGCTGGAGATGCTCTAGGGAGCCGGGCTCCCTTCTACATATCTGGTGGCATTGCCCAACACTGGTCCCCTTTTGGGATGCTATACGAAACCTCATCAAAAACATTACAGAAACCACCCTGAATCTTGACGCAGCCTGTTGCTTGCTACAAATAACGAAATGGCCCTTGCAAAAATACAAGCATTCGCTCACTATACACCTTCTGGGCACAGCCAAAGCTCTTATTCCAGTTCTGTGGAAATCCACGCGGGTACCGAGCATCAAAGATTGGCTCCTCAAAGTCTCTGAAATTTATGAAATTGAAAACACCCTTGCACAGTCCACTGAGCGAATTGAAGGCTTTCTTGAAACTTGGCAGCCATGGACCATATTTAAGTACTCAAAGACCTATCTAGATCTCACGACAGAGAGTTTAGGCGCAGTAGATTAGAACGGAAAAGACTCTTTTACGGATTCCGGGGAAATTCCCAGGAGTCTGCCGCGAGGGTGGCTGACCCTCCGACCCCCCCTCTTCTAGCTTCTTTACTTGATCCTTGCATCCCCCCCCCCTCACCCACATCTCTCCCCTCCCTCCCAGCTCCTTTTCCTCTCCTCTTTCTTACTCAATTGCCTCTCTAGGCCCTGTACTCTTCTCAACACCATGGGGATCATTAGTGCAGTTTTTAGCTCTAGAGGCACCACAATCAATGTCTCCTTCTTCGTCTCAGCCACATCCCATTTCGTAAGAAGTTATTTCTCCCGCACCAGTGGAGACAAAACTGTTTGAGTATCTATTATTATGTTGCAAAACATTTTCAAGGGCTTCAGATTACCATCAGTTAGGTGCTGACTAGTTAACATGCTTGCACTTGTTATTTTTTCTTTTTCCTTTTATGGAAACATGTATTCATTCATATGGTGTTGATTGACTATTGTACTGTTACTTTTTTTCTTTAATAAAAACTTTAATGACAAAAAAAAAACAGAATACCACATCTGCTTTACCCCACAGCCCGAAACAAAATCATTAACCCACAAGGCATAGCGGATGCTTTTAGCTCCTACTACAGCGCACTATACAATCTTCAAACGGATAAAAATACTCACCAACCCAAACAGGCAGAAATCCAATCATTCCTTAGCCATATCAACCTTCCCTCACTAACGGGCGATCAATTGTCGAGCTTAAACACTCCATTCACAGAAATTGAAAAACAAACAGCAATTGAAAACCTACCTAATTCCAAATCTCATGAGCCTGATGGCTTTACTGGGGAATACTTTAAAACATTCTATACTGTACTTACCCCGCATCTATGCACACTGTTCAACCACGCTGCATCCTCATTCTCATTTCCTCCTGAAATGTTATCTGCTCTAGTGATTACCCTGCCTAAATGGGGGAAAGATCCCAATACACCCCAGAATTTCTCACTTCTAAACCTAGATATCAAGTTGTATGCTAAACTCATAGCAAATAGACTCTTAAATATCCTCCCATCTCTAATTTACCATGATCAAACAGGATTTACTAAAGGCCGACAGACCTCTGACACTCCCAGGCGGATGATTAATATTATCCACCATGCCAACTCCACGGGAACGCCTTCTCTGCTCTTATCCTTAGACACAGAGAAGGCGTTCGATAGAGTCAACCGGACCTACCTGTCCATGGTACTCCGTAAATTCGGATTTGAGGGACGCAGCCATACTGGCCCTCTACACTAATCCATCGGCCAGGGTCTACACTTCAAATCTACTATCCTCCCCCTTCCAAATAACGAACGGAACAAGACAGGGGTGCCCGCTATCCCCCTTAATTTTTAACCTAGTGATGAAAACCCTGGCCGAGCACATTAGGTCCAACCCTAAAATATCCGGTATCACCATAGGAGAAACAGTCCACAAAATAAGCCTCTTTGCGGACAATGTAATTTTAATGATAATCAACCCCTCACTTTCCCTACATGAAGTCCAAAAAAATCTTACACTGGTTCGGATAGGTTTCCTTCTACAAAGCTAACCCAAACAAATCTCAAATACTCAACTTAGGAGTAGATGCGGTGATGCAAAATTTACTGCAACAACAATACCCATACACTTGGGCAAACAATAGTATTCCATGCCTGGGCATTCAGCTCACTAGGTCCACGACATCTCTATTCTCGCATAACTACATACCACTTCGAACCAAGATTCAAGATGACCTGTGCAAAACAGCTAACTATGAGTTTACCTTGTAGGGCAGACTAGCCACGTTTAAAAATGATCCATTTACCTCAAATACTATATCTATTCAGAACTCTCTCTATCCCTATACCCCTTAGCTTCTTTAAATACCTTCAAATTATGTTATCCAGATACATCTGGAAGGGGAAAAAATCCTGATGCTCTCACGCCAAACTAATCAAACCCAAAATGTATGGGGGAGTGGGCTACATAGATTTCCAAGATTACTTCTCAGCTTCTATATTGACGCAACTAAAAGAGTGGTTCCTTCCCTCTCCCACTACGATATGGGGCGCCATTGAGGCCTCCTATAACTCCCTCGGCCGAACAAATTTATGGCTCTTTGGAGCTAAAATGTGGGCAAAGACCCCGTCACACTTACCCCCGACAATGAAAATCTCAATTAAAACCTGGTTGAACCTTCTGACCCATAACTACCCAACCAGTCCCACAACTAAAGTGGAAATTCCACTAACAACTCTACACTACTTCATTAATCAAATTTCTCTTACCTCCTGGCTTACAAAAGGCATAAAAAACATTCATAACCTATACTCCCAAGGATTGTTTAAATCTTTCAGTGTCGTCCAAAAAGAATTTGGTATTCCTCACACTGATTTCTACCAATATTTACAAATACGCCACTGTCTATTCAAACTTCTTAACACCCTACCCTCAATCCACACACTAGCTTGGTCCTACCTGTCATCTAACACTCCATTTCAAAAAGGAATTACACTATTTCATAACATCCTCCACCAGAAACAAACCTTCATTAAAACCACCTCTCATGTCCAATGGGAAACAGACCTACAACAAACATTCACTCCAAGTCATTGGCTCAAAGCCTGCAAAATTGCACTAAGAGCCTCGAGTTGTTCCACATTGTGGAAACTATCGGACAAAATTACTCTAAAGTGGTACTATACCCCCGCCTTCCTGTCCAGATTCCATCCCCACACATCTGATAAATGTTGGAGGAGCTGCAGTACACGAGGAGACCTTATGTTCTTTGGAAGTGCCCCAAACTGAACCAATACTGGTTGGAAACCTTAGATATCATTTCTGATATTGCCCGTCAACAGGCCCCACTAAACCCAGCCTTGGCTCTCTTATCTCTAGGGATAAAAGATTTTCATCCCAAAATACAACACACGATTATCCACTTGCTTCTGGCAGCCAGACTAACAATTGCTAGACATTGGAAAGATAACAACCCCCCAACAATAGCTCAGGTAATAGACTTAACCCAACTACAGTTCACGTATGATCGGATGGTGGCGTCCTCTTCGGGTCGTCTCCAGAGAGCCCTAGGTCGATGGGCGTCCTGGTCCTCCTGGTATACAAAAGCTGAAATAACCTCTTCTCCTTAAGGTGCATAACTAACTCACACTATACAATGATGAGGCTGGGTCCCCTCGGGCACAGTAAGCTCCCAATGGGGTGCCCGAGGGGAGCAAGACAAATTAGCTATCTCCGGCCAGACCCACCACACTCTAAATGGAAAGGAATAATAAATTTGCGCAAAGGTCCAACAATATGTAACTTCACAATAGATGTAATGTTTCCAATACTGTTCAGTTCAACGTATGTTTCACAGTTTTACTAATGTCACTGTGCAACTGATAACTCTGTTTGATTTACCTTAGTTATCGCTTGTATTTTTGTTAATGTATTACTGAAAACCAATAAAAACCTATTAAAAGAACCTATATTGAGTGCAATATTACCATTCAAAACATTATTTTTAAGTTTTCATTTTTATAAAGGCATCCGTGACATCCTAGATAGGATGTAAAGCTATCCTTGCCCCCCCCCCAAAAAAAACATAATGATAATTATATCTATATAAAACATCTCATTAATATGATTTATTTTTTATCACATTGCCTAATAACTTAACCTCATCCTGATGTTGGGCCACCTGGGATTGGAGACCGGAGGTATCATTAGATATATCGGGGTCCCTTTGAGTTTCCAATCCCTCACTTTCTTGTAGGAGTAGGACCAAATCCCTAAGTGCTCTAAACTCAGGAGTAAAATCTTTCCAGATCTTCTGATTGGAGATGTCAATCTGTTTTTCCCTTCGCTCATTATGAAACATAAACTTATGAGTAAGTTTTCTTGCGAACAGATACAGGTCCTTAATAATATCAAATTTGTCAGAGAGTTTGGGCAAAAACTTAGGCCTAGTTGTAACAACTCCCTCTCTGTCTGACTTAAGGAATAGGGTGACAGATTGACCATCTCCAGATAGAAATCAACTTTCGTGTGTTGTGTAGGTGCTGGCATAGACGTGATCAGTCTGGGTGCAGAGTCAACATTGGAAGAAATAGTCTTAATACTTGTAAAAAACTGATCAATGTGTAATTTTTTCTGGTCCTTGTTCTTAACTACCGCTCCTGCTGCAGCTGTACTGGGCGTGATTGTGCAAGAGTTTGTGCGCAACTAACTCACACTAACAATCTGTGATCCAGTGTCCGGTTCTGTATTGGAATTTACAGCCGGAGCCGGGGTAGATACATCAGAGGAAACACACGGTGCCTTAGTCCCAAAAACATATAACATCCCCTATTTTGTGGGAGGGCATGTGGGTGGTCTGGGCATTTATCATCTGTCGGCATGTTGGAATCCTCTACTAACTGTTTTTTTATCTGTGCCCATCTGATACCCACCACCAGCCTGATGAATTTTTCTAGATGTACGACCTCTTTGCCATCCTCAATCTGAAGTCTGTGAACTCTGGGAAAGACGTGAGTTAGTGGAAGAATCGGAATCATTCGCGTTTTCTTTAGTTTTATATGATGTACAGTATTTCTGTAGGAGCCCAATTGTTTACGTCCCCCACGTGGATCATTGGTCTGGGGCCAGGTGTAAGCATATTTCCCTATGAAGGACAATTTTTCTCAGAATAATTTTTCTTCTTTTTTATGGAGGAGATCTTTTGTGAATGTCTGAATATGTTCTTTGAGACGTGTATCAAAAGCTCCAAATTCAGAACTATTTAATGTAGAAGTGTTCTCATCATATATTCGTTTGATTTCACAATCAACTAACTATAACTCTTTAATGTAATATTCAATCAAATTCTATGTATTTGTGTGCCATGGACTTATGTTGGCTTTGCAGGGATTGCATTATCTATGGGTTGCATTGTGTGATGGTTCCTTTGTATCTGCTATGGTTATGTTTGTGTGGGAGGATATAGGATTGGGTATCCTCCCCCCTCTCTCTTTCCCCTGTCTTGTATTGTTTCCATCTGACTCATTTTAGGAACGGCTGTTTTCTTGCCTTCTATTCGCTGGCGTCAGGCCGGGGGTGTCGGTAACCGCGTCATTGTATGATGTCATCGCTCAGCGTTTAATCCACGAGTGTATCACAACGTAGCCAGGTCTCACACTTATCTGAAGGACTAAAAATAGCTCCCTCTGCCTCACTATATTGTGGTGAATGTGTGATTTTTGCCTTGGGGGTATGCAGGACAGATCACAAGCTCTGGTAATCCTTAGCAAGGACAACTTTAGCAATATATGCAATATATGTGTCTAAAGTATATATATATATATATATTTTTTTTTTTTTTTTTTTTTTTTTTCTAGATGGCTAAGTATTTAAACCTGACCTAATTCGGTCTCTGCTTTGCTGATTACAGACTGAGCTCTTTGCTGAGTACTCATATATAAGTGGCTGACCTTTTGTATATAGTTATACTTTTAAGGCTTTGTGGTTTTTCATTGTCCAAGTCCATATCATCACCACCCCCTTCCCTTTCTCCCCCTGACCCCCCCCCCCTTTTTGTCAGTTCTGTGGAGCCTTGTCGCCTGACAATTCTGCCAACATAGGTGCTACTTGGCACCCTGAGCTAGTGAGTATTTTTGTGTTCTAGTGCAGTATTTCCTGTTCTGAATATCTTATATGCTATGGTTCTTTTAGTAATTGATGTCAATATATGAATTGTTCTAGTTGACTCTATGTTATGAATACCCAAGCACCTGGGATACTGTATATGGTAATACTTGAGGCCAAAAGGGTGAGACTAACCATTGTGGACTTCCTTGCAAGGTATTTTCATGTGTGTGCTACATGTGTCTCTCAGATGTAAAAATTATCCATTTTATCCGGATCAAAACTGTGTATGATTCATAGTAAAATAAAAAGCTATCCTGCTTGACCACGTGCTGAAACACCTTAACATTTGGCAACCTTGGGTTGACATATATCTGCCTACTAATATTGATCGTTTTTTGTTGGAGCCCTGGTAGAATTTCTTAGAACACATGGGTTTTCCCCTGTCATTGGGCTGACATGCACTACCAGGTTTTTGGGAGACTCTTCCTCATTTCTTTATTCTATCACTCACGTTCCTTTTTTTTTCCGTATTTTTCACAATAGGATTATTATTAGCTTGCACTCTGCATATAGTATCTTTGAGCTTTTAAATGTAGCTTCTACCATGCGTGACAGGGTTAGTCTGTATGGTCATTCATGAACAGTTTAAGCTCTACTGATTCGCCTTGTATTGTTCCATATGTGACCATTTAAAAAATCAAACTTGTAAAACCTATTCTCTTTGGAAAGCGGAGTGTATTACGTTGAGATTTGGACTTGTTTTTACTTGTGCCTGTACACTGATATGTTCTTTCAATAAAACATTTTGAACAAGAACTAATATGGTCAGTGGCCTTGTTAACTTGGGGCTGAGAGGTCGGAGGTGGTAAAACTACAGCTCAACCACCTATTTTTACCATCTCCGTGGCTGCCCATGTAAACAAGGCCTAAGGTTTGTAATTATACAGTATATAATAAATAAATTACAGGATTTTATACTTACCATACAATTCTTTTCATTTAGGGGTTCATAAAGGGACACAGTATCAGGGGTATTCTGGGAGGTATGGGTTATACTGCTGACTACAGGAAAATTAGACACTGGCAAAAAAAAACATGTTAGTCAGTTATAGCCACTTCCATTGCTGTGACTCATTTTGTGCAAAAGCAGTAGTAGGAGTACTTATTAGAGAGGTGGGACATGTGTCCCCTAATGAACTCAAATAAAAGGATATTTCAATAAGTTAAAAATCCTGTTTTTCTTATCATTCATTAAGGGACTGAAGATTAGAGGTGTTCTGGGACATATGGTACAGCCAAAAGGACCACATGTAAGAAAATTGCATCGACTGAGGCCTGAACATCCACCTGGTACAACATAGAGAAGGTGTGAATCAAAAACCAGATAGCAATATAGATGGCAGCCCTGCAATCTGAAAAACAGATGCCTTGGCTACCATGCACAGCTACACCAGATTTTGCACTCCAGTTATAGTAAATCAACCCATAAAACTGTAGCTTGTTGTACAGGGCAACCAAATTGCAAGAAATTTCATTAGACTGGTCACCACAAAGCTGAAATGGGAGTCAGCAAGTTTGCACAATGAGGAAACTTTGGCAATAAAATGGAAGAATAAGCAGGGTGTCTTTTCTTTCAGGGAAGTACCAACTGGAAGAGGGTGGGAGTGGGTGGGAGTTGTACAGGGCAACCAAATTGCAAGAAATTTCATTAGACTGGTCACCACAAAGTACCAACTGGAAGAGGGTGGGAGTGTGAACATCTCTCACTGTAAAAGTATTTTATGGAATAACACTTGTGTGGATCTAACGGTGTGATAAACGGGATCAGAACGTGGAAACCAGGGAGCCTGTATCCATCTCACTCCGCCTGATTGGTCGTGGTCTGCTGAGACCGAGGGATTTTAATCACATCCAATGCCTATTTTGAAACTTGTAATGAGGGTCCAAAGAGAAGAGTAAGCGGCAGTGTGTTTGGGTGCCAGTGGTGGTTCTGCTTTCTTGTCCACACTTAGTGTATACCATATGGAATACGCTGTCTTCAACCATATCCAAGGATTCATGTTTTATGGACACTTTTTATGAGCGCTGCACCCATTCTGCATCAACTGAGGCCTGAACGGGGCGTGTCCGGAAGTGAACAGCAGTGGATGTGCAGGAGAAGAGCTCCGGGAACCCACACAGCAATCCTCAGCCATCCTTGCACCCAGAGGTTCGGTGAGCATTGTAAGCTCCCCAGACTGTTCCCCACCACCATCTGCCTTGCCCTGGACCAAAAATTGGTGGAATCTGCTGCCCACCCGCAGAGATATCGGGCCCACCATAGCGCACCCCCCCGCCATCTGCAAGGCCCCAGTGCTCCCAGAAACTCAGCCATCCTTGCACCTGGAGTGGGGAACATCACAGCCAGAGCCCTTCCTCACATACCCCTGCCTCCCAACGGTAGCATAGCGGCCCATCGGCCGCCCCAGACTGTCAATCCAGCTGCGGCCTACAGAGGCCTGGTGACGGCCGCCATCTTGCCACCCCCAGCCTCATCAATCTGCAGAGCCACACTCACCCTGGGGCCCTGTAACGCCAAAACACCGCCTCATCCAGCTACCCACCTCCTTGCAGGATAGTAGAGACTTGTATTACCACTGCTCAGTGTCTACAACTGCTGAGATCCATCAGGGCCTGGTGACAGCGGCCATCTTGGTACTCCCAGATCTCTCCCCAGTGCAGTTACCTCAACTGTGTGGTGGCCATATTGCTACACCCAGCCACAGTGATCCCCTAATCAGCTCTTTTAATAGAGGGGGGACCCAGAGGAGCACTAGAAGAGGCCCCCATATCCATAACGGCCACTGAAGTAGCCAGGCCTCATCCCTGTAACCTCAGCAAGTCGGCCATCTTGCTACACCCAGCAACAGTAAAGCTGCAGCTACTATACCTCTTGCAAACCTGCTAAACTGTTCTCTCACTCACTTCTCAAAGTTACTAAATAAACCTGGACATATGTTAGCCCTGCAGCATACTCTCAGATAATCAAACTCAAACATTTAAAGGGCCCCCCCCCTTTTTTTTTTTTTTTTAACCACGAGTGCACTCTGACTGACACAAGTCCTGGTGCTTTTACTCTCACAGAGCATGTTGTTGGACATGATGTGCTCTGATTAAACCTTTTTTTTTTTTTGGGGGGGGGTGGCCTGACTATGGAGGAGTGAAGACGTAGGCCTCCCTAGATCCGTCCCACCGCAACATCAAACAACGCTACAGGGGTGAGAATCACCCCACCAACTGCCAGACATGTCCCAAAGGAACAGGGCATCTTCCCACGGAACGAAAAACCCCGGCAAGCCCAGTTGGACTCCTTCTTCCCCGGGCAGAGTGGAAGAGGCCGTGAGGCCCCCAAGATGGCTGCAAAGGCCCCTAAAGCACACAAGGCCGCTCAGCACTCTGCCACCAGGTCAACACAACAGACTGAATCACCCATACCATCCCCACGGTCGGTAAGTGACTCGGCTCCCCCGACCTCCCCGGGCTCCCCCGCACTACTAGAAGATCCCCCTTACGACCCGGACCCCCTGGCTGACGCAGATATAAGGCGCCATATTATGTCCTTACCCACCAAAGCGGATCTTGAGCGGTTTGCTGACAGGGTGGAAAGAGCCTTTAAAGAGGACATTGCCCAACTCAAAGCAGACACGACGCACCTAGGAGGCAGACTGGATTCCTTAGAGCAAAAGTTTGAGGACGCCCTCCCTGTTATCTCCATGCTGCAGGACAAATGCGCCATGCAAGACCGCCAGATTGAGACCTTGCTTTGTCAGTTAGATGACACAGAGAACCGCAGTCGCCGAGCCAATATCAGGATCCGAGGCCTACCTGAAGCCACTGGTGCCAGGGACATTATCCCCACCTTGGAGGGGGTCTTCAAAGAAATATTGGGACTGCCTAACACTGCCACCGTCGAAATTGACCGTGCACACAGGGCCCTAAAACCCCCTTCCCAGGATGTGAACAACCCCAGAGATGTAATCTGCAAACTACATAAGTATACTCTCAAAGACCGCATCATGCAGAAAATGAGGGGTAAACCCTATTTTGACTTTGACGGTGCACAATTAGCTTTTTACCAGGACATCTCTAGGCGCACCCTGATGCAACGCAGGTCACTTCGCCCCCTCCTGACTGCTATTCAGGACGCAGGCCTGTCGTATCGGTGGGGATTCCCCTTTTCTCTCCAAGTCACCAAAGAAGGAAGAACTGTGACTCTCCGCACCAAAGATGACCTGCCGCATTTTCTGACCTCCCTGGACCTAGACCAAGTAGACTTTCCCGACTGGAGGAACCCCCCGGACCCCATACCTACAAATCTGCCTACATCACAGCCATGGCAACCCGCTAGGCGACAGAACCACAGGCGAACCCGTAGGCGTCATCACTCAGATTCTTCAAGGGGGCCGGAGGGTCATCCTCTCCTCCAGGGATGAGAAAGATTCAGATCTGAGCACTTTTGAACAGAACTGCTGGGAACCCACCAGACACAAACCGAGATGTTGTTTTTTTTTTTTTCAGGATTCTCCCCCTCCACCTTTTTTTCTTTTTTTCGTGATAAGAGAATACCTGGACCTCTATGTTCCTCCATTCTCCTCCCCTTTCATTCCCGCCATGTTAGATGCGGTGGGCGGAGACGGAGGCCTCCTCCCCTCTTCCCAAGGTTGGGTCACGTACCCCCCATAGGATACCCTCCTTTTGTATGGGTATAGATCCTTATTGGGATCTCAGGTTGTGGCTCGGATCTCCTCCCCTTCTAAGGGATGGGGTCCCAGACACAACCCTTAGTTGTTTTACGAGACCGAATGGCCTAGGCCATACGACTCTGATGTTTTTTGATTGTACCTACTTGTTATGTTTTTTTCTTCTGTTCCCTCTCCTCCCCCTCTGTTCCTCCCTTACCACTCCTCCTGCTACAGGGTCAGCTTTGTCGTCTCGTCTGCACCGGGCGCGCCACCAATCTGCAAACACAGACCATCCTCACACCCCTCCATGGCTACTCTACGGGTGAGTACATACAACGTTCGAGGTCTTTGCTCCCCACATAAACGAGGTAAGCTGTGGGGGGAGTTGAAACGATTGAAAACCCAAGTGGTCTTCCTTCAAGAGACTCACTTTACGCCCAAGTCCCTACCCAAACTGCCTACTCACCTTTTTAACCAATGGTTTATTAGCACTTCCCCGACAGCTAAATCTAAAGGGACAGCGATAGGCATACATAAGACATGCCCCTTCCAACCCTCCGACCACAAGGTAGATCCCCTGGGCAGGTACGTGTTCCTGAAAGGTAATATTGCGGGCCAGAAATACACGTTCGCGACAATATACGCCCCCAATACCAATCAACTAACTTTCATTGACAACACTCTCGACCGCCTAGCAGACTTTAGGGAGGGCCTCCTGATTCTAGGAGGCGACTTTAACATAAGCCCCGACCCTATGCTGGACACATCACACGCGAGACCCACACATTCCTACGCGTTCCTTAAACACTTTCGTAAGACCATCCAATCCCAACTCTTAGTGGACAGCTGGCGGGTTCTTCACCCATCAGACCGGGACTTTAGCTATTATTCTAAAATACATGATGTATACACACGCATAGACCACATCTATGTAGATCATGGCGGGCTGGAGCTCCTTCAATCTGCGTCCATTGACACCATTTCTATCTCTGACCACGCCCCAGTAACGATTGCCCTCGCCCTGCCCTTAGGCACGCAACGGCAGTGGACATGGAGGCTCAATGACAACCTGCTAGATGACGTGGTCGCAGTGAAGGAGATCACAGACACCCTGACACATTACTTTAGGGAAAACCCAGCAGGCGAGCTGGGCGAAGGGGTGATTTGGGAAGCCCATAAGGCTGTGGTCAGGGGAGCACTGATCTCCCAGGGCTCCAGACTTAAAAAACCACGTCAGGCAGATTTCTCAAGGGTACACTCAGCTCTTCAGAGGGCAGAACTCCGACATAAAGCTAACGGGAGCAAGGAGGCCTTGACAGAACTGACGGAACTACGGGAACTGTTTTTCCGTTTACTGGACCGGCAAACCCGCAAACAATTCCGCTTTCTAGCACATAAATACTATGAGCACGGGAACAAATGTGGGCGGATGCTGGCTCGCGCTCTCCGGAAACGGCACGCACAGACATATATACATAAACTACACACTGCCGCAGGGACACCGATGGTACACTCTTCTAAAATAGCAGCGGGATTCAGAGATTATTACACCAAGCTATATAACTTAGGCTCTACCCTTCCTCCCGAGCCACGAGAAACCAGACAGAGAATGACCCAAGACTACTTAACAGCAGCTGGCCTACCAACACTAACAGAAGACCAGTCCTCAACCCTAGACCTCCCCATAACCTTGGCTGAGCTCGAGACCACGGTGAAGTCCTTGCCCAATGGGAAAAGCCCTGGCCCAGATGGGCTGACTAAGGCCTACTACAAAGCTTTTCTACCCCAGCTAGCCACCCCTATGTGCAAATATTTTAACGCAATAGCAGGAGGGGGGAACATCCCCCCAGAGGCCCTCCTGGCCCATATTACTGTGATCCCGAAAGAGGGCAAGGACCCCACCGTCCCTCAGAGTTATCGCCCCATTTCTCTTCTTAATTTGGACATAAAGATTTTAGCAAAAATATTAGCGAACAGACTTAAACACCTTATCCCCCAAATTGTCCACCCGGACCAAACGGGATTTATAACAGGCAGAGAGGCAAGGGACAACTCCCTAAGGGCACTACACCTCATACATTGGGCCCGTAACCGCCCAGACCCGCAACCTTACATTATTTTGTCAACCGATGCCGAAAAGGCCTTTGATCGGGTAGATTGGTCCTACCTGACAGCAGTGCTCCGATCAATACACTTAGGCCCGCGAATGTTAGCCATAATTGCGGCTTTATACTCTCAACCTTGCGTCCAGGTTAAGGTGAATGGGACCCTCTCAGCTCGATTCCCCATCAGAAACGGCACGAGACAGGGGTGTCCGCTTTCACCCCTTCTGTTCGCCCTAGTGCTAGAGCCGTTCCTCCGCACAGTGCGAGCTAACCCCGATATTAAGGGCCTTCGAGTAGGTAACACGGAACACAAACTCTCGGCTTATGCCGATGACGTACTGTTCCACCTCTCAGATCCTCTGATCTCCCTGCCTAATCTGATGAAGGAGTTGCAGCTTTTCGGATCCCTTTCTAATTTTAAAATTAACCTTTCAAAATCAGAAATTCTCCCCATCTGCCTAAGACCTCATATGGCAACAAACTTACAAGCGGCCTTCCCCTTTGTCTGGACTACGTCGTCCCTGAGATACTTGGGTGTGCAGCTTACTGATCGTTTTGACACCTTATATGCCGCTAACTATCCCCCTCTGATTGCCGCGGTCAAAAGAGACCTCTCACAATGGACACGGACGGCCTTTACGTGGCTAGGAAGGGTGAATATAATAAAGATGAACGTCCTACCGCGCATACTCTTCTACCTACAGATGCTACCAATCCCCCTGCCCAGACTCTTCTTCGACCGAATATCCAGTCTACTGTCTGACTTTATTTGGAACGCACGTAAACCTCGGATAGCCTTACGGATACTACGGCGCCCAAAACGTAGGGGTGGTTTGGGGGTCCCAGACATTAGACAATACTACCGAGCCATAGCCTTGCAGAAGATATTCGACTGGCGTTTCCATACTCACACGAAACTCTGGGTTCCGCTAGAGAAATGTCTGGCGGGCAGGAACTTGTCATATGCACCCTGGTTACACCGGGAACATAGGGGGCTGTCAGACACGACTTCCCCGCTGACGGCTCATGTGCTGTCAATATGGGACAGGATAAACCCGCAGCTGAAACTGGCTCCCCCTATGTCCCCGCTGGCTCCATTGGGGGGTTTCCTATGGTTCCCCCCAGGCGAGCAGATGACTTTCTTTGAACCGTGGGTAGAGGATGGGAACGCCAGTTGTGGTACACTCATGAAGGACGGCAAGCTCCTATGTTATGAAGCTTTGCCGGCAGGACGACAGGGCCCACGGATGAACTTCTGGAAATACAGGCAGCTACATAATTTCTTCCAGATGCATAGGCACACAATTAGAGACCCGTCAACCCTCACCCCATTTGAACGTATTTTTACTGCAGAGGAACCAACGCCACACCTGGTCTCAGAGCTATACCAACTCATGAGCTTAGCCGGCCCCCAAACTACACCCGCCTATATCCGACGCTGGGAGAATGATTTAGGACTAACTTTAACAGAGACGCAGTTATCCCACTTATACTACCTCACCCACGCATCTTCCATAGACTCAAAAACCCAAGAGACGAATTTTAAACTAATGTCTCGCTGGTACAGGGTACCTGCAGATTTAGCTCGTATCTACCCTTCCACATCCGAGTTGTGCTGGAGGGGTTGCGGACACCGGGGAACGTTGACTCACATATGGTGGGAATGCCCCCTGATTAAGCCTTTCTGGGAAGATCTACAAGAGCAGATAAAAACAGTAACAGGGATAGAGGTCCCGTTCTCCCCGCTACATTTTCTTCTGAACATACCCCCAATCCCGCTAAGTCGCTACAAAAAGAATGTGCTTCCACACCTGCTGAATGCAGCAAGACGCCTAGTCCCAATATTTTGGAAGACTTCCAGAATCCCCACTCGAGAAGAGTGGCACAGTAAAGTAGGTGAGATCCGAGAGGCTGAAAACTGGGTGGCTACCTGCAAAGGCCTAGAGGATAGATTTCATAGCACCTGGGCACTCTGGGCTGAATACACCTCAGACCCTAACCAAATTCCCTCTAGCCTAGATATCGCCTTACTGGAACTGGCTGATCCCTCACTTAGGGTGCTTAGGGAGGCTAGGGCCCAGGGGACAGCCACACCACCCCCGAGGGACCGCAGTGACTAGTTCATATGTTGATACTTAACGTTTTTGGCGTGGCGCGCCCGGAGCAGGCGAAGACGACATCCCATTCTAAAGAAGCAGGTAAATCTGACCTAACCCTCCTCCCCCAACCCCCCCCCCCCGTTTCTCCCTCCCTGCTACCCACCCTCCTTTCAGTTGCTAAGCAACTATGACTTACCCATCTTAACTCTGTTTCTCCCTTTTTTACTTATTATTTTTCTCTGCTGTATTTTGTGGACGATATGTGAACTCATGTGGGACTGTTGACAGACGGAGGTCCTATGGCCCTAGGGCCACGAGAGTTATCTGGGGTGATGGCGGTCCCAGCCAGACACTTAGCAATGTCGTGGGGCTCCCCGGGCTGGCGGGGGGGTCGGGGGTGGTATGTTGGAGGCCATTGAGCCCCCCTCCCCGGCCCCAGCTGCAGGTCTCGGGACCACGCGCTTTATGCATTTTAGG
The DNA here is from genome assembly GCA_028564925.1 of Lithobates sylvaticus. Classification (NCBI taxonomy): domain Eukaryota; kingdom Metazoa; phylum Chordata; class Amphibia; order Anura; family Ranidae; genus Lithobates; species Lithobates sylvaticus. The sequence continues at coordinate 125,146,959 of CM053035.1, read as the reverse complement.
AAGGCGTCCCAGCCCCGGGCCCACCCCCGGAGATGGGACACCCTTAGACGGGACCCCACGCCCCACTTACCCTTCTCACCTACACGGCCCTTTAGCTAATATATGGTTGCCCCTAACTCAGGACCCACAACAATTTCTTTAACCCCCGATTTCCCCCTACCTCTACAGTGGTGTGAAAAAGTGTTTGCCCCCTTCCTCATTTCCTGTTCCTTTGCATGTTTGTCACACTTAAGTGTTTCGGAACATCAAACCAATTTAAACAATAGTCAAGGACAACACAAGTAAACACAAAATGCAATTTGTAAATGAAGGTGTTTATTATTAAAGGTGAAAAAAAATCCAAACCATCATGGCCCTGTGTGAAAAAGTGATTGCCCCCTAAACCTAATAACTGGTTGGGCCACCCTTAGCAGCAACAACTGCAACCAAGCGTTTGCGATAACTTGCAATGAGGCTTTTACAGCGTCCTGGAGGAATTTTGGCCCACTCATCTTTGCAGAATTGTCCTAATTCAGTTACATTAGAGGGTTTTCGAGCATGAACGGCCTTTTTTAAGGTCATACCACAACATCTCAATAGGATTCAGGTCAGGACTTTGGCTAGGCCACTCCAAAGTCTTCATTTTGTTTTTCTTCAGCCATTCGTGGTGGACTTGCTGGTGTGTTTAGGATCATTGTCCTGCTGCAGAACCCAAGTTCGTTTCAGCTTGAGTACACGAACAGATGGTCGGACATTCTCCTTCAGGATCTCTTGGTAGACAGCAGAATTCATAGTTCCTTTTATCACGGCAAGTCTTCCAGGTCCTGAAGCAGCAAAACAGCCCCAGACCATCACACTACCACCACCATATTTTACTGTTGGTATAATGTTCTTTTTCTGAAATGCAGTGTTCCTTCTACGCCAGATATACTTGGACACACACCTTCCAAAGAGTTCCACTTTTGTCTCATCGGTCCACAGAATGTTGTCCCAAAAGTCTTGGGGATCATCAAGATGTGTTGTGGAGAAATTGAGACGAGATTTGATGTTCTTTTTGCTCAGCAGTGGTTTTCTCCTTGGAACTCTGCCATGCAGGCCATTTTTGCCCAGTCTTTTCCTGATGGTGGAGGCATGAACGCTGACCTTAACTGAGGCAAGTGAGGCCTGCAGTTCCTTGGACGTTGTTGTGGGGTCTTTTGTGACCTCTTGGATGAGTCGTCGCTGCGCTCTTGGGGTAATTTTGGGCGGCCGGCCACTCCTGGGAAGGTTCACCACTGTTCCATGTCTTCGCCATTTGTGGATAATGGCTCTCACTGTGGTTCGCTGGATTCCCAAAGCTTTGGAAATGGCTTTATAACCCTTTCCAGACTGATAGATCTCAATTACTTTCTTTCTCAATTGTTCCTGAATTTCTTTGGGTCTCGGCATGATGTGTAGCTTTTAAGGATCTTCTGGTGGACCTTACTGTGTCAAGCAGCTCCTATTTAAGTGATGCCTTGATTGTGAACAGGTGTGGCAATAATCAGGCCTGGGTGTGGCTAGAGAAATTGAACTCAGGTGTGGACAACCACAGTTATAGTATGTTTTAACAAGGGGGGCAATCACTTTTTCACACAGGGCCATGATGGTTTGGATTTTTTTTCACCTTTAATAATAAACACCTTCATTTACAAATTGCATTTTGTGTTTACTTGTGTTGTCCTTGACTATTGTTTAAATTGGTTTGATGTTCCGAAACACTTAAGTGTGACAAACATGCAAAAGAACAGGAAATGAGGAAGGGGGCAAACACTTTTTCACACCACTGTATGTATGTCTGTTAACCAAAGCACTTCTTATTGTTGACACCACGACTCTGTGTAGTCGACGGATTATTATCTTCACAAATGGTTACCACGGTTTGTTTATATGTTATTTTTCCAATAAAAATTGATTACAGAAAAAAACTGAGGCCTGAACATCTACCTGGTACAACTTAGAGAAAGTGAGAAAGTGTGAGTCAAAAACCAGATAGGAATCTAGATGGCAGCTCTGCAATCTGAAAAACAGATGCCTTATGCAGAAAAGCCCAGGAGGTGCTTACTGATCTAGTGGTGTACGCCTTGATAGAAAAAGGTGGAACCTTGTCCTGAAACCAATAGGTTGAATGATAAGCTGCCTAAGCCACCAACAAAAAGTAAAACAAGATGCAAGCAGTCCATTTTGGGGACCCTCAAGAATGATGATAAAAGAATCAGTCAGTTAAAAATAAGTTGCTGAGAGATAAACAGCTTTCACTGCATCCAAACCATGGGGAAAATCTCCTTGTATTGTTCCATAGCAGGACAAAGAGAAGGAAGTAGAATGTCTAATCATATTCTACAGCTGAGATCTCACTCCCAGCTGCCACCTTGCTGGTCTCAGCATTACTGCTCACCTCCAGGTTCACCAATTAGGTTTAACATGTACTTAGAAGTGCACAGTGATGTCATGGGACCTCCCTGATGTGTGTTATCTACCTCTTTCTCATGCTGCTTGTGCTGACTGTGAATAGCTTCAGACCAAAATGCATGGAACACATGATGAATAGAGCACAGCTTGCCACTCATCCACCTGTCATCTCACCTGCCCCTCATCCCAGCCTTGTGGGAGGCATGTTTTCTGATTTCGAATGAAGTTTGCCGACTTGTAGTTTCCAGACACATAACTGCAACCAAGTCAGAAGCATCCCATGACTTTGTTGAACTGTGCTGGTATAGATCATGAAGAATGCATGCTGTACATACAGAAGTATGTTCTGACTATGAATCAGCCACTGAAATTACTCAGTTTCACAGCACCTGAGGGAATTGTTCAGTGCTACATTAAACTAATAATCTGTGCATCATTGCAGAAACCCTTGCAATACATAGGGGATCAGGGGGCGCTTCTCCATAGACGTGCTTACCCATAAACTGTGCTATATCAACCGCTTACCTTCTGATCACTAAGGATCTGTAGGATCTCTTTCCCAGGGCAAATATTGATCTCCACTTGTTGGCTTTCCCCTTGTTACCCTGGTCAGGTTTCTTCAGCATTGCCCTTTCTGTGACCTCTTTGTTCAAAATTTTGTTAAAATGTATATTCTCACTCTTTATTGCGGAGCATCCTCACTCCATATTTCACCCAGTATGCTTGGTCTGCAAAGTGGGAAGTTATAAATTATGGGCCTTATACAGCCTACCTGACAAGTCCCCCCAACAGCCCCCCTCTCCCACTTTACACTAACAACTGCCACCTGTAGACACACAGCAACTCCCATCCCCACCTGTACACACAGACCCCTCATCTGTACATAAACAACACTTCGAAACACATACAGACCCTCCTATTCCCACCCATACACACAGAGCCTCCCCACTCCCACCTGTACACCCACAGCTCCCCCCACCTGTGCACAAACAGTCCCTCCCATCCCTACCTGTGCACACACAGCCCTCCCCAGCCTGTAAATGCTTGCCCCCACCTAGTGGCCTACAGAGTGTTGCCTGGGGCCAATTTATTTATTATATGCCCCTAAAGGGTCAGTTCATACTGGAACACGCACTTTCCTGCATTTGAATTTTGACAGGCAGTTGATTTGAGTGGGCTACTAAATGCACTGGACTGAAGGGGGATAGCCTATGTAAAGGTAAGCCAATTAGGAGGGAGTCGAGGCAAGAGAAACCTGGGGAGTGACTTAGAACCTTTGTGACGTCATTGGTTAAGAAGGGGCACATTTTTGGGATGTTGCAGAGATTAAGGATATTTGGACAACAGTTGTATGTGGGACCAAAGGGAGAGTTAAGAGTCTAGGGTTACATTTAGCGCCCTGGCATGCAGGGACAGATGGTTGTGTCATCAACCTCAACAGAGAAGTCAGGGTAAGGGGCATGTGGGTGAGGAAATATTATGAGCTTGGATAGATGAAGTTTTAGGAAGTGGTGTGGCACCCATATTGATATGTCTGTTATTGTATATGTGAGGAGACTGATGGGGTGAGCTGAAGGGTAGAAAGATAGATTTGGACGTCATCAACATAGAAATGGCATTGAAGCCATGGTAGTTCATATCTAACCTGTGTGGTGCCAGGTGTTTATGATTTGCAAGTAGAGACTTTACCAGGTTTTTAGGTTATGCCTTACTCATTGCGGAAGTGAGTAATCCGTGACATCAACATATGGAGAACACGGCGGTCTCACATTGCGTAAGGGTAAAACTTATAAACCTGGTAGTAGTCTCTGCCTGGAAATCATAAGCATTTGGCACCATACAGGTTAGAAATGAAACTGCAGCCATGAACAACATTTCTGTCTGTGACCCCCATTTTCGAAATATTCTCTCACTTACTGTCTGTGTGAAAGGTTTTGGAGAATGTCCATAATGTGTATCCTTTTAAAAACATTGAAGGGTTATTTTTTTCTGATATCTCTGACAATGGATATAGGGCCATATCATAATAATGCTTTCAGAAGGCTGACATTATATATCAAATGTCCTTGAGGTAGTTTACAGCTGCACGTCCTCAAATATGCTACCAAGCAAAACATCCAAACATGTTGAAAAAATTGTCAGTGTTTATATCAATCAAGATTATAATGACAATTAAATTGAGTGTTGATTAAAATGTTTTATTTTTTATAATTGAGCAGCTGGGAGCAATGTTTTTTTTCTGTATTGTTTATGAGTTGCCTTTCAGGAAACAAAGACATGAAATATACATTCAAATTAAGTTCAACCAAGTTACTAAAAATGTATCTAGTCAATAATAATAAAAATATATTCAATATGGGATTGAGGACAGCAGAAAGTAACAAATCATTTATATAACTCTTTAGTAGTATGCTGTTTTTGTTTTCAATATGTTTATTGAGTTTTGAAAAAAATGATAAGAATGAAAACAGTATGGATAATAGAACCTGCAGGGCTCAAAGTAAAGAAATACAATTACATAAACCGTAACTTGAAGGACACAATAAACATATAAGCAAACAAATTCAGGACTAAAGATAAGAGTGATATAAAAGAAAACCAGCAAGCTCCTCTTAAGGAAGAGATGTTGTTCCTCCCATGATCCTGGACCCCAAAGGGTCTAATGTTACAGAAGATCTGGTTAGACAGACAATCCAGACCTCATGTGCCCAGGAGGATACCGCCACACCACCCCTGTGGGAGCATACTGTGGACGTGGAGATACCCCCATGACAACCTGGGCGCCAGTGTCCTGTCCTTCCAAACCAAATAAGTCTGAAATCATAGGGTCCACCCAGATCAAGTGAGGGATGACCACGTATAAGCCAACAGATCTTGGTGAGCATATTGATCTAAAATTTCTCTTGATTTTCGAGTATATCTTTCTGAATTCTGCAATTATCCATATAACCCTAATTATAGGAATAGAACCCCCCCCCCCCCCCCCAGAAAAAGTCTGCCAAAGAGGGATAGAAGAGAAATTAAAAGAAAAGAGGGTACCAAGGTGACCCTGGAAGAGAAGGGAGAGAGGAGAGAGGCTGCCAAATATATAAATCTACTAGGAAGTTCCTACTACTGAGCTGTGAGGCCTGGACAGAGGGGCATTTTGATATAGACTGCCCAGGGTTCCCAAATTGCCTGAAATGTTTGTGTTTAGTCTTGAAGCTTAGCCACTATTTGCTCCTGCATCATGATCCAGGAGATAGCTGTTACAAAAGGAGATCGAGGGTTTCTTCCATGCCCCTGCAAGCGTAATCTTGACTCCTAAGAGGATGAAGAAGATTAAGGCTTGCGTATGTTTGGAGACTTTTTCAACCCTACATCCTAAGAGAGATATCGTGGGGTCCTGAGGTACTACCATCCCCATGACTTTCCGTAATGGAAGATTTTATTCCAGTATATTCTAATGCAAGGACATGACCACCAAGTATGAAACATAGAGCCCACCATATTACTCTCTCTGTAACATAAGGGGAGGAATCTGGATATATTGTGGCCAGTCAGGAAGGGACATAATACCATCTCATAAGGATTTTCACATTTGCTTCAATCAGAGCCACATTTGTGATACGTTTGAACGACTGAAACAAATGATATTGGTCCCACGAAATCTCCACGTCAGACTCCCAGGCTTGGGCAAAAGATGGTTTGTCGTCTGCCAGTAGAGAATAAATAATTGAGATGCCTCTCCTCTGATCCATGATATTGGATATATATATATATATATATATATATGTATATATATATATATATATATATATATATATATATATATATATATATATATGTGTATATATATATATATATATATATATATATATATATATATATATATATATATATATATATATATATATATATATATATATATAAACAGCTAATTAGAAAACTTTAAACCACTTTTAAAAAAACTATTAAAAAATCATCAATCACAGCAGCGATTTGAACAACGTACGCCGTTGTCAATATCATACAACATTGATCATAAACCACACACAAATATATATACTGTTGGTCACAGGATAAGAAACAAGCATATAGATGTCATCTTATACATGTACAGGAGATGTAGGAGAGTTTGTGAAAGAGTTGAATGGGTGAATCTATCAGGAATGGCGAGTGCACCTATCACCGCTAATATCCACACCGTGCTCCACACATCCCCTTAGGGGTTTAAACTCACCAAAAGATGAGAAAAACACAGCCTTAAGACAACGTTGAGAGCCAGAAGGAGACAGTGCAGAGCAGTAAGTTGTTCGTTCTCACTCCCGCAGCACAGATATCTCTTATCAGATTTATCAGATCTTATTACCTGCACTTAAAATACCAAGCTGTGAGTCTAAGGTGGGACTAGAAGCATTGTACCTGTGAAAGTTTTATGGAAAGTTTTTAAAGACGCACAATAAAAAGAGTCAAACGGATCTGCTCTATGTGGAGTCTGCTTTGTTTCCTATCTATATGCTGAGGCTGACTGGATGTCTGGAGAACGGAATAGAGATGGATACGGGAATATGTTGATGTCTTAAGGCTGTGTTTTTCTCCTCTTTTGGTGAGTTTAAACCCCTAAGGGAACATGTGGAGCACGGTATGGATATTAGCTGTGATAGGTGCACTCGTCGTTCCTGATAGATTCACCCATTCAACTCTTTCACAAACTCTCCTACATCTCCTGTACATGTATAAGATGACATCTATATGCTTGTTTCTTATCCTGTAACCAACAGTATATATATCTGTGTGTGGTTTATGATCAATGTTGTATGATATTGACAACGGCGTACGTTGTTCAAAGAGCTGCTGTGATTTTTTAATTGCTTTATTAAAAGTGATTTAAAGTTTTCTAATTACCTGTTTTTTTATGTTAAATGTTTTAAATGTTCTGCTGCATTTGCATACTTTTTATTTCTCTAAGTTATAGTATGCTGTTTGTTGTTGTTTTTTGGATTTAAACCCTGAGCGCTGAGGTGGGAAGAATTAGGTTACAGTGTTTTAAGTTTTTCCCCCCTTTTGTTTTAGTATATATATATATATATATATATATATATATATATATATATATATATATATATTGTGACGATCCGGGGTGATTAGATTCAAGTGGTGCATGCGATTTTTCAGAAACGTGCCACTCCAGACTTGTGTTTTAGGGCATGGCAGCCCACTTTTATTTAAAGGAAACGAAAAAAGTTCAAATCAACAGAAATCTTCCCACGCAGGGGGTTCCACCATCACTGCATAACCAAACGATAGCCTCCTGGCTTACTCGCTGTCAGCTTCGTGCTGCTTTAGTCGCAGGATACACCTGCCTGCTTCAGACTGCCATCTACAGTCTTAGGCTCCTGTCTCTATCTCCTGGAACTCTCCCAACCTCCTGGCCAGACTTCCTGTCTGCTGGGCGGAGCCGTCTCCAGGTCTGAGCACTCACTGCTCTTCCTGGGATGTTTATGAACCCAGCCCACAGGTGTGCAATTAGTATTCCTGCTAAAATCAGGCATATACTGCTTATCTGCACCTGTGAGATGGGGGCGCATCTCCACAATATATATATTTATATATATATATATATATATATATATATATATATATATATATATATATATATATTTATATATATATATATGACACTTGTGCTCTAAAGTTTGCAAACTCTGTCAGAAATTTTGGCATTGATATTGAAAATTTGACTGATCATTCCAAAAAATGATCTCTATTTACGGTTAGTGAGCATATGAAGCCATTTATTATCACATAGCTGTTTGGCTCCTTTTTAAAGCTGGGTTCATACTGATGTGAATCGCATGACAGGAGAGTGTGACCGGGTCTGGTCCATTTTAGGTGCGAATTCAGCCAAAAATTAAGACCTGATTCGCACCTGAAGCGGTGAACAGACAGGGAACGCTCCCCCTTCTGTGAGCTGCGGCCACAGGTAGTGTGAACCCAGCTTAAATCATATTAGCATGATAACAGAAATCATCCAAATGGCCCTGATCAAAAGTTCCATCCCCTGAAATGTTTGGCCTTGGTACAGACACACAAGGTGACACACACAGGTTAAATTGGCAATTAAAGGGGCGTGGCCAGGCAGCGGATGTAGTCGGACACATCTTCAGTTCTCTCCGCAACACATCCGAGCATTTATCCTGCAGACTTACCCCATTCCTCGGCTGACTAGATCCACAGGCTGTCGGAAGGTCCCCCGCTATCGTCTACCCCAGCAGCGGCCCTAAAGTTGGCTGATGTCCGTCGCTAGAAGGCAGAACCCGGCCCGGACGACGGACAGCATGGCCCAAAATGGCGCCCTACCACAACGCACCGCTAAGGAGAAACACAGAGAGGTGGCCGAGAAGTTGTTTTCCAGATCCCTAAGCACAGAGAATGGCACGGCTATTCACACACCTGATAACTCCTCCGGAGGCTCATCAGAAGCGGATGACACGATCCCGCTTGAGGATGTCGATGGATTGGGCTCGGCCTGGGACACAGTGAGTACTCCAGCCTGTGGCTCAACTAGGTCTCAGGCCCACTCCAGCCCCGACGGGGATACGGAACCCTCCCTGAGAGACATATTCTCGGCAGTAAACTCTTGTAATGCATCTCTCACGGCCCTCACGGCTGAGATAAAGGGGGTTAAGGCAGAAATTACCTTCCTGAGACAAGACACACAGAAACTAAGGGAACGGACATCAGCATTAGAGGGGAGAGTGAGTTCAATGGAGGATGACATGGCGCCCATGCAGAGGGATCTCACATACAATAATCATCTCCTTACACAGCATTCCTCGCGTTTAGAGGAATTGGAAAATAGGATGAGGAGAAGCAACATCAGAGCCATAGGTCTCCCGGAAAGAATAGAAGGGAAGAACCCTGTGGATTTAATAGAGAAGTGGCTGATTGCAGCATTTTGGAGAGAGGCTTTTACCCCTATGTTTTCAGTTGAGAGGGCTCACAGAGTCCCATCGAGGCCTTTGCAGCCAAGTGCTCCACCGAGGCCTTTTCTGTTTAAGCTTTTACATTATAAAGACCGGGACTCAATCGTACACAATGCCAGAATTAAGCCTGAGGCTCTGAAAATTGATAATGCTAAAATATCTTTTTTCCCAGACTTCTCTGCAGAACTGCAAAAGCAACGTGCAAAGTTCATAGATGTCAAGAAGCGCCTGAGACTACTGGATTTGAAATACGCCATGTTATATCCTTCCCGCCTACGGGTCGAAGCACTGGGCTCAGTGCACTTTTTTGAACAGCCAGCAGGGGCCGCACAATGGCTGGACAGAGAGGAACGTTCTCTCAGAGAAGCACGCAACCGACATCACGCTCCTCCTGAAGGGTAACGTACTGTACTAATACGGCACCAGGCCATTTTTTGTTCACCCCAGTTGTTCTTTGTTAAAACAAGGAAAGAAGGGAGCATATTACAGCGGAGGAAACTGTTGTTCCGTGGTCATATAGGAACTCCACGACTTCTTATTCTTGCTGTTGAGAAGTTATAAGACACTATAGTGCACTTCCACTGCAGCCCCCAGGAAGGTCAGGCTCAGACCTCCAATAGCCTTTTGGCTCACCTGTTTGGCCATGTTGGCCAGTTGTTTGTTTTTCTTTTGCTCTGATACCCACCATTCTGCTAAAATGTCAGCAGACCAACCTATCTCACAGAAGTTGTTCCCTGGACTTTGGGCGCTCGCCCTCATTCACTGTCTGGTATATTACGTCACGCCATACCTACTGACACTTCAAGATGAAATGAAACCCCATCCCCATAATCTCTGCAATGCCAAACTAGAGCTGGTTGCTTGCTGATGCATATGTCTTACCTGTACTATATTTACTGTGGTTACCCTGCTTACAATTATCACAATGTTAAAATGGCCAGGATAACTAGGATTTTATCATGGAATGTTAGAGGTCTCAATAACCCGGTTAAACGTATAGCAGTGCTCCGCACCATTAAACAAATTGGTGCGGAGGTGATCTGTCTGCAGGAGACTCACCTCCCTCCATCCCCTTACCCTAGACTTGCTACTCGACAATTTTGCCAACAATTCCACGCCACGTATTTGAGGGGGGTGAGTCTCCTGATAAAGAATGACACCCCATTTTCAACTATAGAGGTTAAGACTGATCCTGAAGGCAGATATGTATTTTTACATTGTACTTCATATGGGACTACATGTGTACTGGTGGGAATGTATATCCCTCCCCCTTTTTCAACAGTTACAGTGAGAATTTTGGCAGACTTTCTGGCCCGCTGCCCGGGCGTGCCGGTACTTGTCGTTGGCGACTTTAATTATTATCTTGAACATGAGAAAGACAAGCTGCACGCCAGACCAGGGGTCGGAGGACATGGGAGACATGGCCTAACATCGTTTGCCTCCCTTCTGCATGAAATGGGTCTTACTGATGTATGGCGCATACGTAATCCAGATTCTAATGTGTATTCATGCCAGTCAGCATCAGTGGGGGGGCTATCTAGAATTGATATGGGACTGGGTAATGACCTTCTTTTGCCATTGTTGGAGTCCTCACAGTATCACCCTAGACAGATTTCTGATCACTCGCCATTCTCTGTAGACCTGAGGCTGGGAGCGATCAAATGAAAGACCCTGTGGAAACTTAACCCTTTCTGGTTATCTTTAATCCCTGCTCCTGAATCAATACCGGAACTCATGAAGTCTTTCTTTGAAATTAACCTGCCAGCTTCACCCATAGATATAGTATGGGATGCAGCTAAGGCATATTTGAGAGGCCAATTCATCAGAGTAATCACTCAGATAAAAACCTCCACTAAACAATGGGAAAAGACAGTTATAGAGGAAGCACAAGGGTCAGAGGCACGTTATGTAGTGGATCCAACGGATGATAACAAGAAAAGATCTTGGCTGGCTGCCCAATCTATGCTCAGGGACCTATCACTGCAATTAGCTGAGAACAAGAGGTTTTTTTCTACAACAGTCACATTTTGAAGAGGGAGAAAACACGGGGCACATGCTTGCACTTTTGGTTAGGTCTCAGCAATAGACATGTGCACAATAGAAAAATTTGTTTATTTTCGTTTCGTTTCTTTCGTTTCCGTTGATTCGTAACGATTCGTAAATTCGTAAGTCGTCGGTGTTCGCGTTCGTAACGATTTGTAAATTCGTAAGTCGTCGGTGTTCGTATTCATAACGATTCATATTTTCGTAAGAGTTATTTTTTCGTTGATTCGTTTTTCCGTTTAATTTTCGTTTTATTCGAAATTCGGACGCATTCGTATTTTCGTAGATTTAGTTACATTCGTACTTTCGTTAGATTGATTTATTCGTACTTTCCTAACATTGTTTTGGTAAATTCGTAATCGGAGCATAATTCATAATTTTATGTAATGTGTATGCTATTATTACATTTTAAGTGACATGTAAAATTACGAATCGAAAAAAAAAGTTACGAATGTACTAATTTTTTCGTTCAATCCATTCGAAGCACGTTAAGCAGCGCCATTGTAAGAGACACAGAAAATTACAAATCACAAAAAAAAAAAGTTACGAATGTACAAATTTTTTCGTTCAATCCATTCGAAGCACGTTAAGCAACGCCATTGTAAGAGACACTGAAAATTACGAATCGAAAAAAAAAAGGTACGAATGGACGAATTTTTTCGTTCAATCCATTCGAAGCACGTTAAGCAGCGCCATTGTAAGAGACACGGAAAATTACAAATCGAAAAAAAAAAAAAGTTACGAATGGACAAATTTTTTCGTTCAATCCATTCGAAGCACGTTAAGCAGCGCCATTGTAAGGGACACGGAAAATTACCAATTCAACAAAAAAAAGTTACGAATGTACGAATTTTTTCGTTCATTTTGATTTTCGTTGTTCCTGTTTTAGTTTTTCGGATTTTCTTCTTTCGTACTTTCGTTGTTTCTAATTTGGTTATTTCGGATTTTCGTTGTTTTTAGGATTCGTTCGATTCAAACATTCGTTAGTCGTTAAAATTTTTAGCGAATCGTTCGTTTATTCGTACGATAACGAATGAACGAATGTAACGAATTTTGACGAAAAACAAAAAAAAAAGAAACAAATTGCACATGTCTACTCAGCAAACCTCCTCACAGATTAGTGCTATTAAAGATGTTACATGCACCATTCCACAGCTGCTGTCATGGATGTTTTTAAAGGCTTCTTTCAGGGAGTCTATTCATCTAAAGTCCACCCCTCTCGAGAAGATATTTGTTCTTTCCTTGACAAGTACCCCATTCCTTGCCTCTCAGGTTCAGATATGGCACTATTGGATGCTCCTCTCACCGAGGGGGAACTGGTTGATGCCATGGCTCAAGCACAAAATGGTCGAGCCCCTGGATCTGATGGGTTGCCGTTAGAGGTATACAATCGATAGATGTCACAGCTTATTCCTACACTTCTCAAAGTTTATAATGCAGCATTCGAGACGGGTTCATTACCCACCTCTATGAATGAGGCGCTTATTATAGTGCTATTGAAACCTGGTAAAGACCCCCTTCTGCCCAACTCATACAGGCCCATATCATTACTCACGTTTGGTGTCAAGCTCTTGGCCAGGATTCTGGACAACAGACTGGCCAAATGCATACAAAGTATAATACATAGGGATCAATTGAGCTTTATCCCAATGAGGTCCACTTCTCAGAATTTGCGTGGACTATTTTTAAACCTCCAGATTCCCATCGACAACCCAGGAAATAGGGCCATTCTCTCGGTGGACGCAGCTAAAGTGTTCAATAGCGTTGAATGGCCCTATTTATGGGAGACTTTGACTAAATTTGGAGTGGGCCCTACCTTTCTGAAATGGGTTCAACTATTGTATAGCTCTCCCATAGCCAGAATGCGAATAAATGGGGAAATCTCAGAGACTTTTCAACTCCACAGGGGCACACAACAGGGGTACACAACAGGGGTGCCCATTGTCCCCCCTGTTGTTTGCCATAGCTCTGGAACCGTTAGCCATTCACATCAGAGAAACACAGGGCATCACAGGCTTCCAGTGGGGCCTCAGACAGGATATAGTATCCCTGTATGCTGATGATACCTTAATATATCTGGGAGACACGGATGTGTCACTCTGCAATGTAATGAACCTGATAGCTGAATTTGCTGAGCTATCCGGCTTCAGTATTAACTGGAACAAATCAGTTATAATGCCCGTTGACCCTCTGCCACAACCCCTACCTGAGAGCGTGAAAGACATTGTCATAGTGGAAGAATTTGGATACTTAGGCATACAAATCACAAGGGACCCTACACAATACCTGAAACTAAACTTAACCCCATTACTCCAAAAATTTAAAGTGAAAGGCACGGCATGGAAGAAACTACCGCTCTCTGTTACTGGAAGAGTAAATCTCACTAAAATGGTTTGGACACCACAACTTCTTTACATATTACACAATACTCCCATTTGGATCACGCATAGATGGTTCACACAAATAGATACACAATTCAGGGACCTAATCTGGGGCAATAAACCAGCGCGCATTAAATTGAGCTTGCTGCAATTAGCTAAGGACCAGGGAGGTATGGCGGTTCCCCATGTTAGATACTACTTTGTAGCCTCTCAAATACAACATTTGGGCAACTGGGGTAAGGTGGACAACCTAGACCCCATCAGGGCTATGCTGGTTCCCGGAGATTGTAATCTCCCAGCAATAGCCCACTTGGAAGCGGGTCTCACTCACTTACCAAATAACCTTCCCACTTCTTCCCTACTAAACACTTTATGGAAATATCTCAGAACGCTTTTGAAGGTTAAAGGAGTGTGCCTTTTAACTCCTATATGGAGAAATAAATATTATAAGGAACTTAATAAACTTGATAATTTCCATGCCTGGGAAGAAGCAGGTATCTATTATATTACCCAGTTATACACGGGTAATGTCTTTAAATCCTTTATGGAACTCAGTGAGGAATTCTCGCTTCACAGAACACAATTTTATAGATACCTCCAATTGAGACACGCAGTACAATGTGAGGAGAGACTATCTAGACTCACCCCGTGATAGATCGCCTGACGGATGATGTGCTGCTGGCGGAAGAGAGAAGGGGCATGATCTCAAAGGCCTATGCTAGGCTACTTGGATCAACTCATGATGCAAGCAAACTTCCATGCAGAAAAGGATGGGTAAAGGACCTGGGGCCCATAGATGGAGAAACATGGGAACTTTGCCTAACATCTGCCCCTCTGGTGTTGGTGTCGACTTCACACAGGTTGTCCCATTTATATCTACTACACAGAGTATATAGAACCCCAACATGGTTACATAAAGTACTGCACACAGAGGTGACCTCCTACATATGATGTGGAAATGCCCAAAACTTTTCAGGTATTGGCAATATGTCATTAATACTATATCACAGGTATACCAAATACCACTGACACTAGACCCGGTAGTGTGCCTGCTGGGTGCCTTGGAAATACCCTCCCTCTCACCCAATGGACACACGGCGGTTGTCAGACTGCTATATCTGGCCCGCAAAGCAATTGCGAGACTTTGGATTACCCCAAGGGTTCCAGCGGGCAGGCACTGGGTAGAATCGGTAAATAGCTTACTTATACGTGAAAAACTCATATACCAACATCGCAATGCAATTACTAAATTCTATTCATTATGGCAGCCTTGGTTGGATACCCCTGGGTTGGGACCTGCTCAATTGGTAAGAGACAGACTACTCCAGATGTAGGTTAGGAGGGGTAATAAGTCCAACGGGACAGATAGAATATACCTTTTATGTGGTCTTGAGAACAGTACAGTGGTGGGAACAATAACAGTTACAGTAGCACAAGATCTAATTGGGTGAAGTAAGTCCCTAGGGACAATGTTAATGTTACTGGTTGGCCAGTTTGTGTTTCCCTTTAACTCTATACATGCTATCTGTCTGCATAACTCATTACTGGGAATGGATATTTTCTGTTCATTCACTTTTGTGCAGTCCAGGTTTATCCCAATGATGAACCAGAAAGGCAGACAGATCGGTTAATACATAGCAACATTCCACAAATACCTTTATGCAATTATAGGTTATTTTATGCTCAGGCTATGGGCTCCATAGCCACCATAACTAGTGGTATATGATGAACCAGTATAAAGTGTTGCCTGTTATCTATTTGTACTGCGAAACATATATTTTTTGAATGTATGTACATTTACTATGTTGGCTTCAATAAACTTGTTTTCTGATTTAAAAAAAAAAAAGGGTAATTTCCAACATCTTTACATTTGGCTTTTTACATTGCAGTTAGTGTCTGTATATAATTATTTTGTTAGCTCTCACGCAGGTACATTGGGCATACTTGGTACTGAGCCATGGGAAGCAGAAAAGAACTGTCAAAAGACCTGTGTAAAACGTTAATGGAACGTTATAAGGATGGAAAAGGATATCAAAGGTATTCAAAGCCTTTGAATGCCAGTCAGTACTGTTCAATCGCTTATTAAAAAGTGGAAAATTCTGGGATCTCTTGATACCAAGCCAAGGTCAGGTAGACCAAAAAAGATTGCAGACACAACTGCCAGAAGAATTGTTTGGGATACATAGAAAAGCCCACAGGTAACCTCAGGAGAAATACAGGCTGTTCTGGAAAAAGAGGGTGTAGTAGTTTCAAGGAGCACAATACTACGTAACGATACTGTGATAACAATTTATTGCGTGGTTAACTTGCCAGAAAGAAGCCTTTACTGTACCAATGCCACAGAAAATCCCAGTTATAATATGTCTGACAACTCCTAGATATGTCTCACAGCTTCTGGCATACTGTAAACTGGAGCGATGAGACCAAAATACTGCTATGTTTTGAGAGGGGTCAATAAGGTCTATAGCGACAATAATATCCCCACTGTGAAGCATAGCGGTGGCTCACTGATGTATTGGGGGTGTGTGAGCTCTAAATACACAAGGAATCTTGTGATAATTAATGCAAAACTGAACGTAGCACTTTATCAGAAAATACTAGCAGACAATTTACATTCTATTGCACAAAAGCTGAGCATGGGGTGACAGTTATGCAGACCAAGTTGATGCAGTGTGCGGTGTATGGTCTGAGCACTGACAGGCTGACCCCCAGCCTTCAACCTCTGCAGCAATGCTGGCAGCACTCATACGTCTATTTCCCAAAGACAACCTCTGCAGCAATGCTGGCAACACTCATACGTCTATTTCCCAAGGACAACCTCTGGATATGACACTGAGCATGTGCACTCAACTTCTTTGGTCGACCATGGCGAGGCCTGTTCTGAGTGAAACCTGTCCTGTTAAACCACTGTATGGTCTTGGCCACCGTGCTGCAGCTCAGTTTCCGGGCTTTGGCAACCTTTTTATAGCCTAGGCCATCTTTATGCAAAGCAATAATATTTTTCTTAGATCCTCAGAGAGTTCTTTGCCATGAGGTGCCATGTTGAACTTCCAGTGACCAGTATGAGAGAGTGAGAGTGATAACACCAAATTTAACACACCTGCTCCCCATTCACGCCTGAGACATTGTAACACTAATGAGTCACATAACACCAGGGAGGGTAAATTGCTAATTGGTCCCAATTTGGACATTTTCACTTAGGGGTGTACTCACTTTTGTTGCCAGCGGTTTAGACATTAACCGCTTCCCGACCGACGCACGACGATGTACGTTGGCAGAATGGCACGGACAGGCATAAGGGCGTATATATAAGTCCATTTTTAAATGCCGCCGTGCCATCGGGAGCGCGCCATGAGCGGCGCGCTCCCGCGCCGGTCGGGACCCCCGTGAGGCCGCTCGCGGGTCCCGCGGACTCGATCGCCGCGGGGACACCCGCGACCGTCTCCTGGGAAGGCTGAACGGGGAGATGCGGAAATAAACAGCATCTCCTCGTTCTGTCTAGCAACTAGTGACGCCGATCTCTGCTCCCTGTGATTGGAGCAGAGATCAGCATTCACTAGCTGACAGCCACGCCCCCCCACAGTAAGAAACACACCCCTAGGCATACTTAACCCCTACACTGCCCCCTAGTGGTTAACCCCTTCACTGCCAGTGTCATTTATACAGGAATCAATGCATTTAAAGATCATTGATTGCTGTATAAATGACAATGGTCCCAAAAATGTGTCAAAAATGTCAGATGTGTCCGCCATAATGTCGCAGTCACAATAAAAATCGCTGATCGCTGCCCTTACTAATAAAAAAAAATTATTAATAAAAATGCTATAAAACTATCCCCTATCTTGTAAACGCTATAACTTCTGCGCAAACCAATCAATAATCGCTTATTGCGTTTTTTTTTACCAAAAATATGTAGAAGAATACGTATCAGCCTAAACTGAGGAAAAAAAATGTTTTTTTATATATTTTTTGGGGGATATTTATTATAGCAAAAAATAAAAAAGAATGCGTTTTTTTTTAAATTGTTGCTCTTTTTTGTTTATAGCGCAAAAAATAAAAACCGACGGGGCGATCAAATACCACCAAAAGAAAGCTCTATTTGTGGGAAAAAAAGGACGTCAATTTTGTTTGGGAGCCACGTCACACGACCGCGCAATTGTCAGTTAAATCGACGCAGTGCCGAATCGCAAAAAGGAGCCTGGTCCTTTGGCTGCAAATTGGTCCGGTCTGTATGTGGTTAATTAATGGCTGTGTTGGGTTATTTTGAGGGGACAGCAAATTTACACTTATACAAGCTGTACACTCACTTCTTTACAATGTAGCAAAGTTTCATTTCTTTAATATTGTCACATGAAAAGATATAATAAAATAATTACAAAAATGTGAGGGGTGTACTCACTTTTGTGAAATAATATATATATATATATATATATATATATATATATATATATATATATATATATATATATATATATATATATTTGTGAACTTTAAATGTAATTCAAATATAATTGACCTTTTTATAGTGAAATCAAACCTAAAATGTAAAAAAGATATCAAGTATGTCGCTTCCCACCCACCTACTGTACTGAATCAGCGAGGTGGGAGCCTCATTGTTTTAGGTCGACGTACCGGTACACCACTCAGAACGAGTGACCACGCACGACTGCGATCCTGTGATGCCTGTGATCTTCCGACACAGCCAAACACAGATCGGGATATGGGCACTGTGATTGTCCCTCCCAATCTCGTGATGGCTGTGTCCAATCACAGCCTTCACAGTGTAAACAGAGACACATGTCTCTGTGACAGTTCTCCCCGCTGAGCTCAGTGAGAGCTCAGTGCAGGGGGAGGGGGTAGCGGGGGATGCAGCAGACTGTGCTGACAGCTCTGTGTGTTAGTGATAATTTTACAGAGAGAGCTGTCACAGATAACAGACTGCAGCCATCCCCACACATAGTACACCAAGCACCACTGTCCCTGTCCCATGAACATCTGTCCAAGTGTCCCCACGAACATCTGTACCAGTGCACAAAACATCTGTCTCAGTGCCCCATCAATAGCTATACCAGTGCACAAAAACATGTGCAATAGTGCAAAAGTGTTCCATTGTGACATCAACATCTGCCAGTGTCCACCGGTGGACGATCAATATCTGTCATAGTGTACAAGTGCACAAAAACACCTGTTAGTGTACTAGTGTCCCACCCACAAATAAATAAATCAAAAAATTCTAAGCGCAACGCGCCCCCCCCCCCTCCCGTTCTCGAGTGCAAAGACGAACAAACACATTAGTCCTGTACGCATCAGTAAACTGCGATTGCACAACACATGTGAAGTATTACCATAAATGTCAGAGCGAGAGCAATAATTATAGCACCAGAACTTCTGTGTAACACTAAACTGGTAACCAACTTATAAAGTGTCGCTTATGGAGATTTTTAAATACCGCAGTTTGGCACCATTTCACAAGCGTGCACAGTTTTAAAGCGTGACATGTTTGGTATCTATTTACCAGGCGCAACGCCATATTTTATATTTTACCAAACATGTGGGTATTATATTGTCTCTGTGTGCATTGAAATTCATTAAAATGTATTTATGCTTTAGTGGGTAAAATTGCATTAGAAAAACTGCTGCGCAAATACCGTGTGACATAAAAGTTTGCAGAACCCACCATTTTATTCTCAAGGACCTCTGCTACAAAAAATGTTTGGTGTAATTTTCTAGCAAAAATACAGATTTTTACTTGTAAACAAAAAGTATCGTAAGAAGGTCTGGTCTTAAAGTGGATAATGCCTGAAGTACTCCTTGGATGTTGTGCCTCTCTGTGTGTCTACCATAATAGAGATAATAGAACTGTTTTGAAGACTCAATGCAGATTTAGTTCAGCTTTAGTATTCCTTACTAGATTGAAGAGAAACTTTGCTAAGCACAAAAAATCCAATAAAGGGTGTTCATGCCTCCTTTCATCATGTCAGAATTACATCACAGAAAAATATTCTTGAAACAAAAAATTCCAAAGGAAACTCAACTAGTGTATAGCCAGCTTTAATCACTGTACCTCCTAAAACTTTATTCAGGCATTGCATAACACAGTTTGTACCCCTTCGTCAGTACCATGTCCCTTTTCTTTACATGCCAGCCCAAACACGTTTTGGTAGACAGAGAATGTGGTGGAGATCATATTGAAGCACACCAGTTCAGAAATATTTTCAAGTACAATTTGCAGACGTTCATAAGAAAGGTTACAAGAACAACACAATCAACAACAAAAAAAAAAGGGGTGGAGAGGCAGTAAAATGCTATTCACTTGTTGCAGCAACAATTTTTTCTCCATCTCCTCAACTTTGCGATGAGCCACAATTATTTTTGGTTTAACGGATCCTATTATCTGCAAGGTCATGGAGTGGCAATGGGAGCCAAGTTTGCGCCAAGTATGGCCAACTTGTTTATAGCCAAGTGGGAGGAGGACATTGTCTATGGTCAACAGAGGACTGAATTGGTCTTCTGGGGGCGCTATATAGATGACGTCATAAACAATAGTTTCTAGGCTGTTTTTATTATTTTTTTATTAATATTTTTTAAATTTATCTTTGCATTTTTAATAATTGTTGTAGTGTTTGTTTCCAACCACAAGATGGCAGCACTAGTTTTAGTCCCGATTGTCCCTTGAAAAGGCCTCTCATGGATGTTAAATCATTATCAATGTTTTTTAAACTGTTTTAGGAAAGTTGTTTATATATATATATATATATATATATATATATATTCACCCTCCTGCCTATATATAGAGGAAGTGATGATCTCCTAACCACGCCCCTGACGTTGTTCCTTATTGGACGAAACGCAGCATAGGGTGGAGCCTGGAGATCTGACGTCACAATACTACATGTGCTGACCATGGCCATTTTGTTGGTTGGAAACAAATGTTAACCAAGGACTTTTTGTGTTCCTGAAATGCTTGTTTAAATTCTCCAAATGCGAGTACCCTGTATGCTTTTTACTTAATAAAATCATCTTGAATTACCATACTACACTATGAGGAGCTGCTTCTCTTTTATCCTACATATGAACCTGTGGATTCACTCCATGTTATGACCCTATGAGATTCAGTTGTCTGGTAACAGAGTGGAGTCGTGCTATAGTGGATATATCATGCTTATCTGACCACCTATAACATTTTCTGCGGTAAGATGCCTGGTGTGTTGGTGTGCGGTGGATGATTTCATAGTTCACCTCAGCTTGTCATACTTACACTGTGGGTGATGCCATTTCTTGGAACATGGACTCTTTACGCTCAATGACAGTGGATTTTTATTTACATAGTTTATGTTTGTATTTCTAGCACTGCATATCTTTATACAAAAAAAAAAAAGGATAACTATGACCTTGAAAACCCAAAAAGGTAAATACATAATACACAGAAAAAAAATACTTCTTCTAGTGACCACATACAATCCAGAAATATTCCAACAACCCCCACCCAACCCCCACCCCAAAGCTGTTTTTTTTTCTTTTTAAATTTCAAATATTTTTATTGCAAATTTTCAAACAAAACAGAAGAAATTAAGCATCACAGTGCTTGTTTCAAACAAGATCAAAAAAACAAGATCAAAAAATTCCAGTTCAACTTCTATAGACAGACAAAATGAAAGAAGTATATGTATAAATGCATTAAAACTACCAACTGCTTATGGGCTATGATTGTAACGGGCAGGAAAATCAGAGAACTCAAGCAACAGTCTCAATATACTTATCCTGCAGCTTGGTTCATTCTCTTCTGCAACAGACATTAGTTTGAAACATTCTTCCCTGTTCAACGAAACCCGGTAGAGTAAAACAAAAAACTATCGACCTTCTAGAGGCTGCAGGGCGTCCCCTAGGCTCCAGGCTCCCCACCCCTTCGGGAGCTCGCTGTGGAGACGCGTGGTGCCCCAAGGGCGCCTGCTGCCCTCAACTTCCTTCTTACCTTTACCAACCCCCTAAAGGGTTGTGTCGACCCTGCGTCCACCCGAACATCAATAACTTTAACCACTTCGCAACCAGGCCAATTCTGACATTTCTCTCCTACATGTAAAATTCATAATTTTTTTGCTTGAAAATTACATAGAACCCCCAAACATTATATATGTTTTTTTAGCAAAGACCCTAGAGAATACAATGACGCTCGTTGCGCAGCGATTTTTCGAACACGTTTTTTTCAGAAAAAAAACAATTTCATGCTTAAAAAAAAACAAAACAGTAAAGTTAGCCCAATTTTTTTTGCATAATGTGAAAGATGAAGATACGCCGAGTAAATAGATACCCAACATGTCACGCTTCAAAATTGCACGCGCTCGTGGAATGGCGCCAAACTTTGGTACTTAAAAATCCCCATAGGCGACGCTTTAACATTTTTTACTGGTTACATGTTTTGAGTTACAGAGGAGGTCTAGGGCTAGAATTATTGCTCTCGCTCTAACGTTCGCGGCGATACCTCACATGTGTGGTTTGAACACCGTTTTCATATGTGGGCGGGGCTTACGTATGCGTTCACTTCTGCGTACGAGCTCACGGGGACAGGGGCGCTTTAAAAAAAAAAATTTTTTTTATTATTGTTAATTTGACTTTTATTTTTTTTAAATTTGACAGTTTAAAAAAAAAAAAAAAAAAAATTGATTACTTTTATTCCTATTACAAGGAATGTAAACATCCCTTGTAATAGGAATATTACCTGATCGGACCAATTAACAGTGAGATATGGGGTCAATAAGACCCCACATCTCACCTCTAGGCTGGAAAGCCTAAAATTAAAAAAAAAAAAAAAACGATCACCGCCTCCCAGCGGAGGCGGCGCCGTTATTCGAATGCAGAGGCCGGGCGTGATGTCATCACATCGCGCCCGGCCTCCGAACGATCATAGAGACTCCGGCGACCATCTGGTCCGCCGGAAATCTCTACAGTGATCATCCGGTGCCGGCGGTTCCTGTGTCCGACTCACCGATGGAAGCGGTGAGTCGGTAGAAGCACCGGAGGGCGGCGGGAGGGGGGGCGTCCCCTCCCGCCGCCCATAAGAACGATCAAGCGGCGGAACAGCCGCTATGATCGTTCTTATGGTGCAGGGAATCGCCGGCTGAAACCGGCAATATCTGAATGATGTCTGTAGCTACAGGCATCATTCAGATATACCCCCGCAAACCGGAGGCCGTCATATGACGGCCTGCGGTCGGGAAGTGGTTAAACGAGAATAACTCTTGTGACGTGTTCGGGAGAACCAGTCTCTGAAATCCTGTCCTGTGTTTATTGCTACTTCCTCTCCAGGGTCATCAAGGAATCTGGCCTAACTGGAGAGGAGAGTGGGAGCCGACCAAAGCTGGCTTTTATGTAACCACCCAACCTCACACATAAATTAATCAGCAGGCAACATAATTCTGATTACAGAGGCACAAATAAGGAACCAAGCTTTGCAACAAAAAACGCTGCAAACTCAACCCATTAAAAAGTGTCACATATGCAAACGGGACCTTCAATATTCCCTGTGCCTCCAGTAATGTTGTGTACCTCATTCAATGCAAAAAATGCAACCAAGGATCTTACAATGGTAAAACAGGACAGAAATTATATTATAGAATGAGTTTAAACAGAAACACAATTAAAGAACATAACAAAGATGATCACTGCACTCCTGTGAAACATAATTTCTCACAAATAGACCACTGTATGGAATATATGATTATTAAATTCTTAAATGAACTTTAAAAAGTACTCAGGAGAGGAAAACTTTTGAACTAAGAATAATAATTGTATTTTACACAAGAGATAATAGGCTAAATGTGCATCTCAGTTTTCCAAATCACTAGCCAACAGTTTTATGTCAACTCTCACCTCTGTGACCCCCCTCTTCCATTCCATAGCCCACTCCTTAACTATAGCTTAGGGCTTTGCCCATCCCAGGAGGCTGCGTGCCTGGAGGTTTGTATGTCTGTCCCTAATCAGGCTGATGCCTGTGAGTTTTGGGCCAGTGTAGAAACAGACAAAATGCCTAAGCCGAGGCCCAAGCAATGGTGCTGCAAAAGCAAACTAGGATGCTGAATAAATCGTCAGTATCTGAAAAAACTACTGGTGGCACTGTGCTTCACAGAGTAGTAGATTGCAGTTCCAGTGTCCACCAGAGGTCGTCTCATAGAAGCCATCAGTCTCCAGTAATCCATCTCCACTTGTTGGTTGCTGGGAGAATATTTAGGTCCTCCCCCATTGGTGCCTCTTGCTTCAGTGTTTTGCTGCTGACAGAGCCTTTTTCTTATTGATCCCGTTCCTGCCCTGTTCACTGTACCCTATATCCTGCTGCCCTCTACCTGCTCTCCCTTGTTTCTGATAATCGTTTTGATTCCCCCTTTCCATCTGCTCCTGCATTACAAGTTTTCCCTATGTTTCTCTGTTCTCCATTTTATATGTATTGTATATAGTTAGTTGTGGTTAGGCTTTCTGTTTGTTCTCTGTTTTATTAGTAAGGTATTCTGTCACTGGGGTTTTTGCTTACTTTTTTTTTACTTGCTGATTTTTTGCACAGAATAGCCCAAATCCTCCTCTACTTGGATCTCCTTGGCCCTCCTGCCCCCCCCCCCATTGAGTGCCCCCACAGCAAGCCACTTGCTATGGGGGCATTTGTGTGTACTTTCTCATGTCCTTAAGACACACAGAGCAGGGCTCGGCCCCACTCCCTCATGTCTGGCACTGATTGACAGTAGCTGGAGCCATCTGGGAGTATATAAGTCAATATAGAGAAAGAGAGCTGAGAGAGCCTCGGCTCTCATGCACACTGTTGGGTCATTGTCAGACTCAGGTGAGGGGGGCTACAGGGGAAGCTGCATCATTTTCTCTTTTTTTTTTTTTACCTTACTGCGATGCAGTAAAGTAAAAAACCTTCTGCCCTTATAACCACTTTAAGCATACAGTGGTGTGAAAAAGTGTTTGCCCCCTTCCTCATTTCCTGTTCCTTTGCATGTTTGTCACACTTAAGTGTTTCGGAACATCAAACCAATTTAAACAATAGTCAAGGACAACACAAGTAAACACAAAATGCAATTTGTAAATTAAGGTGTTTATTATTAAAGGTGAAAAAAAATCCAAACCATCATGGCCCTGTGTGAAAAAGTGATTGCCCCCCTTGTTAAAACATACTATAACTGTGGTTGTCCACACCTGAGTTCAATTTCTCTAGCCACACCCAGGCCTGATTATTGCCACACCTGTTCACAATCAAGGCATCACTTAAATAGGAGCTGCTTGACACAGTAAGGTCCACCAGAAGAGCCTTAAAAGCTACACATCAGGAACAATTGAGAAAGAAAGTAATTGAGATCTATCAGTCTGGAAAGGGTTATAAGCCATTTCCAAAGCTTTGGGAATCCAGCGAACCACAGTGAGAGCCATTATCCACAAATGGCGAAGACATGGAACAGTGGTGAACCTTCCCACGAGTGGCCGGCCGCCCAAAATTACCCCAAGAGCGCAGCGACGACTCATCCAAGAGGTCACAAAAGACCCCACAACAACGTCCAAGGAACTGCAGGCCTCACTTGCCTGTTAAGGTCAGCGTTCATGCCTCCACCATCAGGAAGACTGGGCAAAAATGGCCTGCATGGCAGAGTTCCAAGGAGAAAACCACTGCTGAGCAAAAAGAACATCAAAGCTTGTCTCAATTTCTCCACAACACATCTTGATGATCCTTTTGGGACAACATTCTGTGGACCGATGAGACAAAAGTGGAACTCTTTGGAAGGTGTGTGTCCAAGTATATCTGGCGTAGAAGGAACACTGCATTTCAGAAAAAGAACATTAAAATATGGTGGTGGTAGTGTGATGGTCTGGGGCTGTTTTGCTGCTTCAGGACCTGGAAGACTTGCCGTGATAAACTATGAATTCTGCTGTCTACCAAAGAGATCCTGAAGGAGAATGTCCGACCATCTGTTCGTGTACTCAAGCTGAAACTAACTTGGGTTCTGCAGCAGGACAATGATCCTAAACACACCAGCAAGTCCACCACCGAATGGCTGAAGAAAAACAAAATGAAGACTTTGGAGTGGCCTGCCAAAGTCCTGACCTGAATCCTATTGGATGTTGTGGTATGACCTTAAAAAGGCTGTTCATGCTCGAAAACCCTCTAATGTAACTGAATTAGGACAATTTGCAAAGATGAGTGGGCCAAAATTCCTCCAGGACGCTGTAAAAGCCTCATGCACGTTATCGCAAACGCTTGGTTGCAGTTGTTGCTGCTAAGGGTGGCCCAACCAGTTATTAGGTTTAGGGGGCAATCACTTTTTCACACAGGGCCTGATGGTTTGGATTTTTTTTCACCTTTAATAATAAACACCTTAATTTACAAATTGCATTTTGTGTTTACTTGTGTTGTCCTTGATATTGTTTAAATTGGTTTGATGTTCCGAAACATTTAAGTGTGACAAACATGCAAAGGAACAGTAAAATGAGGAAGGGGGCAAACACTTTTTCACACCACTGTATATAGTCTGGTCTTGGTTTCTGAGTGTAACCATGCAGATCTGGTCATCTCTGTTGCTGAATCCTGACATAATTATTTGCTTGCGTTTTGAACTGACATCAAAAACCCTGTGTGGGAAATCCTATTGTAAAGGAACTTTCCTTTAACAGAAGTGGGCAAGGAAGTCTTGAAAGGGGGATTTTGTGAGTGGCTGCATCCTTAATGCTCTTACCATTGAATCTAAACTTCACAATATAGATATTTATTATCCCATTTGGTATAGTATAAAGTTAGAATATGAGTGTCAGCACAAAAGAATGACCTTTAAGCATTTAAAACAAGGGATTTGCATCAATTCCCTGTCCTGGCAGCTGAATATGACTGAGCTGTCAGCAAATACTGGGATTTGGAAAAAGATAAATGTGGGAAGATTGCTGCTGGAACTGTAGACATTTGTGTTTTCTGCTATATGGATGAGATAACAATCTATGGTGGATCAATTGACTATTGATATCTATTGATCCCTCCTCACACCACAGAAAGGCTAATCCATGAATTATGCTAATTAGGATATCTATTTAATAAATAGTCACCCTCTGTTCAAGTTAGTTTTCACACATTTTTACAGACAATTATGTAGGCTATGGATATCAGTCTTTATTGTTACACTCCAGCCAGATGTAAAAAAAAAAAAAAAAAAATCAATGAATGCAGTAATGTATATACAGTATTTAAAAGATTAAATATATTTAAATGTGACTGGGGTAAGTACTTGAATTTATCTTGATCCCAGTTTCATAAATTCCTCTGTACAACAGCACTCAAACTGCTATAGGAATGGGTAGTACTGCCCAGAAAGAGCTCTGCTTGAACATGTGTAGACAGTGAGCATGCCAAGAGAAGAAGAGGGCAGAAAGAGCAGAGGGATAACCTCATCCTCATGTTTTTTCCACTTTTCTTTTGTTCAGTTAACAGGGTGGGTCTGTGATCTTGATTAAACTGTGTTGCAGCTGTGGTGAAGGATCTTGCTTACTGTTTGTAAGGATTGCCTGGATCACAAGAGTGTCTGTAAAGAATGATAGTTGTCTAGTTACCTGCTCGCCTGTAATTAAGCTGTAAACATGGCCTGGCAGATGAAGGAGTAGGACGTGTTTCCTCTGAGCTCCCGCTCCGGCCGCATTAATCACTGCAAAACCGGCGGCATCCTCGGCACGCTCCTCGCCTCATGAACAGGAGAGGCTCCAGCACAGCTCCCCGTCCCACCGGAGCCCAAAAAACAGAATAAATCTGCAAATTTCTGCAGAAACTCGGCACGGATGGCAAAGCAGCCCCAGCTTTCAAGATGACGGTGACACATGCAGCCACAGCACAGGCTGCCTCACAGATACTCCCCGACAGACTCAGCATTCCCCACAGGGCTCAGAACATGGCTCCCAACACTCTGACAGCCCCTCACCCTTCCCTCATAGCTCCAGGGATGGATGGTCTGTGGAAGCTTATATCAAAGCACTCCCCACAGAAAATGACATTGAATCATACATTAGCAGACTGGAGAGAGCATACAAGCAGGATATAGAGCACACTGTGGAGTGCTCAGTTGCAAAACTCACAGAACATGAGAAGATCCTCCACGAACACACTGTACAAATCCAGCAATTGTTCTATGGTCTTGATGACCAAGAGAACATGCGCAGACGCAATAATATACGGATTTACGGCCTCCCAGAAACAATCCAACCAAAGGATATTTAATCAAATCCTGGCTGAACCTAAAAACAACCAGATCAAAATCGACTGAGTTCACATATCATTAGGACCCCGCAATCCAAACCCGGCACACCCAAGGGATGTCATCTGCAGGAACCACTTCTTCAACGTTAAGGCTGATATTATGCAAGCAGCATGCACACAGGACACTATTTTGTTCAATAACACCCCAGTCATGCTGCTCACAGATTTATTCAAACAAACTTTGCTGATGAGAAAGGCCCTTAAACCGGTCACAGATGCTCTGCAATCAAAAAGATCAAGTACCGATTGGGGATTCCCCTTTCAGCTCACGGCCTTCCACAAAGGCAAGACAGCAATCTTTTGCACGCTTGGGGACCTGGCTAACTTTCTGGGGACCTTTGGACTCCCCCAAATCCACATTTCTGACTGGCCCCTGCAAGCAGCAACACCTGGCCTACCACTTTTATCTGGATGGACTACCTTCATGAAGCAGAAGCGCTCCTGCTCCACCACCTCCAAATCCCCAGCTGGATGAACTCCATAATTACCCTGTCACAGGTACTCACCCGGGCCGATATGCTGAGAGCTGCTCCCCTTGCGACTAGGTGCACGATGCCTCTGGAGTGGGTACAGAGGTCACCGGGCACAAAGATGCACGGGTTGCCAGCAGGAGTGTTGCAGGTGGTGTGCAGTAGCGACGTTGACCAGGAGAGGCTGATGCTGCACTGGAAGTAGACACCTGGCAGGGCTGTGGTCAGGCAGATGTTATAGAGGTACCAGAACATATGCTGGAGGAGGACCCTCAGGAGCATGAGAGAACTGAAAGTCCAGAACACCGAGCAGGGGGTCAAGCACAAGGAACTAGAGATTGTCCAGTAAGCAGGCCGAGGGTCAAGCACAGGAGATCAGGCAGCAGAGGTATCCAGGAAGCAAGCCAGGGTCAAACACAGGTAAGTAACTCAGAGAATGTCCAGTAGGCAGGCCGAGGGTCAAGCACAGGTGATCAGGCAGCAGAAGTATCCAGGAAGCAAGCCAGGGGTCAAACACAGGTAAGTAAATCAGAGAATGTCCAGTAGGCAGGCCGAGGGTCAAGCACAGGTGATCAGGCAGCAGAAGTATCCAGGAAGCAAGCCAGGGGTCAAACACAGGTAAGTAACTCAGAGAATGTCCAGTAGGCAGGCCGAGGGTCAAGCACAGGTGATCAGGCAGCAGAAGTATCCAGGAAGCAAGCCAGGGGTCAAACACAGGTAAGTAACTCAGAGAATGTCCAGTAGGCAGGTCGAGGGTCAAGCACAAGTGATCAGGCAGCAGAAGTATCCAGGAAGCAAGCCAGGGGTCAAACACAGGTAAGTAACTCAGAGAATGTCCAGTAGGCAGGCCGAGGGTCAAGCACAGGTAATCAGGCAGCAGAAGTATCCAGGAAGCAAGCCAGGGGTCAAACACAGGTAAGTAACTCAGAGAATGTCCAGTAGGCAGGCCGAGGGTCAAGCACAGGTAGTCAAGCAGGTACAGGCTACAGGGTACTGGATACAGGATACAGGATACAGGATACAAGGACTGGAGCCAGGACTCAGGAAGAGACAACAAACCAGCATTTGTGAGCAAACAGGGGAAGCCTTTTATAGGCCAGGTGAGTGGTCAGGTGGGATACCCGGACGAGTGCGCATGCGAACTCGTCTTCTGTCAGCGTCACGCACATCGGTGAGCCGCACTGGCTGGGCTGTGTCAGATACCCGAGTGCCACGGACCCGCGCATGCGCACCCGCTACCCGGCGTACCTGTACTATTCGTTGCGCTGCTCTACCGCGCGTGCGCAACCCTGGAACCCGGCGGTGAAGCACGGTATTTCCCTGACATACCCTGCCGGCTGGTGGGACTGGCTCACTATTTTCTCCTTACTCCAGTGACCCTGTGTGTTTGTGTTAGCAACCCACATATAGTTGCCTGACCTCAGTTAGAAAGAGTCCCATGGGACATGAGTGTGCTGCCGAGACAACCGCTGTGTCTGATGCAGCACTGTTCTAGACCCAGATGTCAACTGTTCATGTTTCAAACTGTTATGTTCTATTTTATTGTAGCGCTGGCTCCTGACGTGCAGGCGCTATTGTTTTGAAAATTAAGTTGCCTGAAGCCACAGTTGGGCTTCAGGATAATTCTTCTAAAATTTCTGGTTTCAGTACCAGTTTAGTTGGGTTGCACTGGGTTCTCCTTGACTCTAGGTGTCCCGGTCACCGCCGGCAAGAGTAGAAAGCAGTCTAGCTGGATGCATTGAATGCCATTTACCTCTCGGAACCAGCCCAGTGGGAGTGTTCTCCCGCTGTGCGTTCTGGGGGGGTGGTATTTAAGGTACCGACACCATGTGACCGAAAGAAAGCTTGTCATGTCCGCGTGGTTCTGGTGGTCCTCCTGACCCAGCCTCGTGGCCCTCCTGGCCTGGGGTGCGAACTATGCATCCTGTGTCTCAGGGCTTGCTGGCCCGAGGCAATATAACTGCAGGGGTAGGCCCGAGTGACTTTTGGAGCTTACTGATTCAAGGAAGGTCCGGTGCCGTCTCAACGGAATGGAGAGGCCCAGCAACCGAAGTATCCCAGGGGAGGACCGTTTCAGGAGAAGGTCATGCGCAAGGCTGGTTTCTCTGAAGGAGCCTGGAGGCTTAGTTGAAGGACGCAAGCTGGATCATCCCTCATATGGTATCACTGGATCGGCTGAGAGAACCTGGTACCGTATGACAGTTACTTAAAGTTCATATAATACTTCAGTGACGTTAAAGTGTGACTACAATTCTGTGGCAGAGACTTTACCGAGTATCCTACCGGCTGCTAGGCCTAGTGAGAGAGACCTATCCGGGGGTGCTGAATCCAGTTGTGAAACAGTTTATTCTCTGGATTCATTTGATATCTTCACCCTGCAATCTAAGTACCTGAACTCACCCCTAAACCCTCTACCCTTAATCGAGAGACTGTGTTCTACTTTCTGAATAAAAACCCTAAAAGAGGATTCAGTGTCAGTCTCAACCTTTCTCTGGGTTGAGGGACAGGGAGACAGTTACTTTACTGTCTCCCTCTCATGGCCTACCATCAAAAACTCCCTAACCCATGGCATCCACCTTAGCCCTTCAAATTTCCTTGCTTAATTGCTTAATTGCAGCGGATTAAACACTGCAGAGAAACACAGACAGCTACTATACCACTTCCACAGAGCCCACACCCAGATACTCTTCCTCCAAGAAAAACCCTTTTGATCAGATTCCATACCTTCTCTCCCAAATAAATACTTCACCCCCTGGTATCACAGTACAAACCCGACTGCTAAGTCGAAGGGTGTATCAATAGCCTTCCATAAC
This sequence comes from Lithobates sylvaticus, assembly GCA_028564925.1. Taxonomy (NCBI): domain Eukaryota; kingdom Metazoa; phylum Chordata; class Amphibia; order Anura; family Ranidae; genus Lithobates; species Lithobates sylvaticus. The sequence goes on along the minus strand of CM053035.1, from coordinate 125,115,603 downwards.
TCCTTCACCCCAGAGATCCTAGACTCATATATTGACCCCTTAGGGCGCTATATATTTTTGAAAATGAAACATATGCACAGATTTTCACGTTGGCTAACGTTTATCTCCCTAACCAGGATCAACTTGCATTTCTATCCTCCGTGGCAGCACGCCTAGAAGCATCCGGAACCATTAATCTGATACTGGGTGGCGACCTGAATGCCCCCTTGGTGCCGAGACTGGACTCCTCTACCAGTAAGTCCCACATAACACTGCCCACCTTAACCAAAATATGCTCCATACTCACCAACCTGTCCTTGGTGGATACTTGGAGAATACTTAATCCCTCTGGTAGGGACTACACGTTTTTCTCCTCGGCAGATGGGTCGAACAGCAGAATAGATTATATCCTACTATCCCAATCACTGCTTGACTTCGACCCAGATTGCCATATAGGGATCAGACTTTGGTCGGACCATGCCCCGGTAAGCCTCACACTAGGCAGACTACCCAGACCCCCCACACGTCACACATGGCAAATAAAAAAGACAACCTACTATCTGACCTGGCTTGCACGACAGCGATCTCTGCGGCAATTAAGGACTTTACACACACCCATGCCACAGACGAGACCTCAAACATGAACAAGTGGGAAACACTAAAGTGTGTTCTGAGAGGAATATTTGGTGGCCCGTGACAAGGGAAGACATACATTACGCTCAGGCTAACAAATGTGGCAAACACCGGGCGCAAACCCTCCACCCCAGACAATGTAGACAGACCATTCCACACATACTGGCACACTCTAACCATAAATTATATAAGAACTCGGAAATAGTCTACGAATTCCAGAGCTATTACTCTTTACTATATAATTTACCCTCCACCTCGGCGCCGCACACACCTCCCAGAGCAGAGGACACTGACATGTCGGCATACGTCCTAGAAACAGCCCTCCCCACAATCACTACGGCCGCTATAGAGGACCTTGAAGCACCCATCACCACATCTGAATATTTACTCGCAATTAAAAACCTCAAAAACGGTAAAAGCCCCGAACCAGATGGCTACACACGACGCTTTTATAAGACATTTGCCCAGCAACTAGCCCCATTCATGGCACGAGCCTTTGAGGAAGTGGATGACTCCTACCCCTTATCCTCCCATATATTACAGGCAAAAATAGTGGTCATCCCCAAATCAGGAAAGGACCAAGCTAATTGTGGTACAGATGAGGGGCGTGGCTTGACGGCTCATGTGGATGGCTGTCTAGTCTCTCAGCTCTGCAGTAAAACCGGCCTGAGCGACTATCCAATCGAGTCCAAGGAAAAGGGAAAACAATCCCACCTTGTAACACAGACACCACAGAGGAAGAACCATGCTAAAACGGAGGAAGGACTCTAAACTGCCGAGGAAGCTCACTAATTACTACTCCTCGCTGGACCTGGTGAGCAACCAAGATGGCACCAGCGGCAGCCTCTCCTCCTTACACTCCAGCCAGAGCTCCACACTGTCTCTGCGTCTCTCACAATCCTCTGACCTACAGGGTGAGTGCTCTCCTCCTAATTCACCCACTACTTCTAGCCCTGCTAAAACTAGGATCAGAAAGGAAGAGCCCCAGCAAACTCAGCCTGTCATAGGTCCCTGCCTGTTCTCTCTCCCCCGCCACAGCAAGCATCAGTGCTAGATACCTTCCCTGCCTCAGATCAGCCATTATCTGAGAACACTATGAAAAGTATGCTGCTCTCACTGAGGCAAACCTTATATAATGATTTATCCACAGCTGTTTCCACACTGTCTGCAACTGTACATAACAATGATGAAGCCATTACTCATATTGAATCAAAAATGGGAGACCTGCTTACAGTGCATAATGAGTTAGTGGATGGTTTTGCAGACCATGAGGATGAAATCCAGCCGATTAATCTGAAGCTCGCAGACCTGGAGGACCGCTCCAGATGTAATAATGCAATCCCTGATGCATGCACTTATACCTGACCTAGCAATCCGTGACATAGAAATCGACAGAGCACACAGGCTCCCTAAGCCACCTCACCTCCCTTTTTCCACACCCAGGGATGTCTTGGCCCATATCAACTTTTTCACAGTGAAAGAAAAAGTCATGTTTGCAGCAAAACGAGCAGTGAGACTACCTGACCCTTTCACCAACATCACTCTTTATGCTAATTTATCCAAAGCAACCATGGAAAGTCGCAGACAGCTGGCGACTATAACTAAATCGCTTCAGAACCATAAAATACCATATAAATGGGGTTTCCCCACTAAACTACTCATTACACTTCAAAACAAAACTTACGTAGTGCGAACCCTCTCATTGGGTTCTAAACTCCTGAGGAGCTGGCGCATACAGGACTCACTCCAATTCATACTACACCAATCCGTAGCAGACCCCCAAGGACGTTTTCTGATTCTTACATCGAACATTAACCAAGTCATCTACACACTAGTCAACGTATATGGGCTGATTCCACAAACAACTATACAAGAAGGTAACAGGAATCCGAAAAGGAAGACTTCTTATTGGAGGCGACTTCAATATAATTTGAAACCCAAACCTAGACACTACATCCTCAACTAACAACCATCGACCTGCACTTAACCCCTTTCTTCAAATAAACAATCTCTTTGATCCGTGGAGATGCTTGCATAGCATTGAGCGAGACTACTCTTATTTCTCCAACACTCATACTCCCGCATAGACTTTCTCCTTGTTGACAAAATCACCCGCCAAGATGTGACAAACTCAGAGACTGGATCCATTACATGGTCGGACCATGCACCTATCTCCATTATTGTGAGAAACTGTAGACCCAGAACAACTCGAATATGGAGACTTGATACTTCTCTCATCTCAGATCCGAGCAACATTCAACATCTCCTTACTGATCACCACTCTTTTTTTTAATCAAACGATCGACAGAACACTGATAGGTTTGTACTTTGGTCGACATATAAAGCCTACATGCATGAACTGCTAATTCAACTTCACAGTACTGTTAAGAACCAGTCTAAGCAAGTTGACAAGGTCCTTTTCCCGAATTTCCCGCTTAGAGAGCCAAAATAAACTTACTCCCGCCACAAACTAACTAGTGAACTCCTAGAGCGATGACAAAAACTCTGCTCACTTTTACTCTATAAATTTGAAAATAACCTTAAATTAACCAAAGCCACATACTATGCCCTAGGTAATAAGGCTGGAGCCTTATTAGCCCAACAGGTCAAAGCCCAACATGTTAAATGTAAACTAGCTTCCCTCCATCACCCTACCACCAAAAAACTTCTTACAAATCCACAGGATATAGCTAATGCCTTTAGCGACTTTTACTCCTCTCTACAACTTAGCAAATGACACAGCTACCTCTCAACCAACAGACCAAACCGTGCAAAACTTCCTATCCTTAATTAATTTCCTATCTATAACCCTTGCCCAATCAGCGGAGCTTTCCCAACCATTCTCAGATAAAGAAGTCCTGACAGCCATTCATACTCTCCCTCTCCATAAATCACTTGGAGAAGATGGTTACACAAATTAATTCTATAGGACATTTGCTAAAATCATCACCCCCACCTCACTGCCCTCTTCAACTCTGCTGCCACCTCTGGTTCTCTACCTATTGACATGCTACATTCAATTATCACTACCACTCCCAAACCAGAGAAAGATCCTACCTCCACGACCAACTACAGGCCCATATTGCTCCTCAACATGGACGTGAAAATATTTGCCAAAGTCCTGGCAGCTAGATTGCTGAAATGTCTTCCCTCTCTAGTGCGCCTGGACCAAGTTGGCTTTATGCCAGACAGACAAGCCCCAGACGCAACTAGAAGAGTCATCAAACTGATCCATCGGGACTCCCAATCTCAAACGCCTTCTCTGTTTCTCTCTTTAGATGCAGAGAAGGCATTCGACAGAGTGCACTGGGCATTCCTAAAAGCAGTGCTAGCTAAATTTAGTATCACAGGCTGGTTTCAATCTGCAATATTATCACTTTACTCAAACTCCTCAGCTAGAGTATTAACTGATGGAACCTTGTCTAAATCATTCAGGATCACTAATGGCACTCGTCATGGGTGCCCGCTCTCCCCTCTCATCTTTGCTCTAATTATGAAACCTCTAGCAGCAAAGATTCGGGGAGACAAAAGTATATCAGGTATCATACACAAGGACATGGAACATAAAATAAGCCTCTTTGCCGATGATGTCATACTTATGATCACAAACCCGGTCCAATCGTTGCCTACGATTCAAGATATCATCACCCAATTCAGCTCAGCCTCCTTCTATAAAATGAATTCCTCCAAGTCCTTAATCCTCCCATTTGATCTCACAAATAGATAGAAGACCCTCCTGGAAGGATCTTTTCCTCATTCTTGGACAAGACAATCTATCCCGTACCTTGGGATAAACTTAGCTCCATCATTACCTCACGTCTAAGACCTTAACTACTGTGCCTTCCAAAAACGGCTTCCACAATTATTAAACCAAATGCGCACAATCGGCCTATCTAAACTAGGAAAGATTGCTTCCTTTAAAGTGTCAAAATAATCCTCCCCAAACTACTATACTTATTCTGTACAGTAATTTTAATTATATCCCATTCCTTCTTTGCCTCCATACAAAAACAAATTTCATGAAACATATGGGAAACTAAACTACCTAGATGCGCACACTACATTCTAACTAGACATCACAAAAAAGGAGGTGTTTGCCTTCCCCACATACAAACCTACTACTATGCTTCCGTTCTGGACCAGCTATACTACTGGTGGCACCCGACTCCCACTAAGATCTGGTCGATCATAGAATCGTCCTCCTACAAAATCGAATACCCTACGTCAAATACTACTGATCACTTCAGCTGTGTTTCCTCCTATCACAATAGATAGTCCCCCGTCAATTGCAGCCTCATTAACAGTCTGAAAGAAATTCACCCAGACGACATCCAAAACGCACCCGTCTCACATACTGCCAATCCCTCTCAGAACGCTAATGGCGCATCTTCAAAATCTTAATCTGCAGAACTGTCAGAAACATAAAATTAGTAACATATCAGACCTCTACAAAACAGACGCCGTAAAAACCTTCACAGAACTCCAAAATTAATACAACCTCCCTCAATCTGAAGCCTTCACATATGCAAGGATTTCGCACTTCCTTCGGAAGTCTACAATCCCCACAGGTTAAAATACCACAACTAGGGATGAGCTTTATGTTCGAGTCGAACTCATGCTCGACTCGAACAGTGGCTGTTCGCCCGTTCGCTGGACAGCGAACAATTTTGGGTGTTCGCAGCAAATTCGAAAGCCGCGGAACACCCTTTAAATGTCTATGGGAGAAATCAAAAGTGCTAATTTTAAGGGCTTATATGCATGGTATTGTCATAAAAAGTGTTTGGGGACCTGGGTCCTGCCCCAGGGGACATGTATCAATGCAAAAAAAACGTTTTAAAAACTGTTTCTGTTTTCAGTGATTTTAATAATGCTTAACAAAGTAAAACAATAATTTCATACCTGGGGGGTGTCTATAATATGCCTGTAAAGGGGCACATGTTTCCCATGTTTAGAACAGTCTGACAGCAAAATTACATTTCTAAAGGAAAGAAACTCATTTAAAAATACTCGCGGCTACAATGAATTGTTGGGTCCGACAATACACATAACAGTTCATTGATAAAAATGGCATTGGGATTTCCCCACAGGGGAACCCCAAACCAAAATAAAAAAAAAAATACGTGGGGTTTACCCGCCCCCCTCTGACATCATGGGGAAAGCCATAGGGAATGTTGACAAGGTGCTTTGAGGGGCTACCTCAAAGCACCCTCCCAATGTTGAGGGCATGTGGACTGGTACGGTTCAGGAGGGCGCTCTCTCGCCCCCCTCTTTTCCTGCGGCCTGCCAGGTTGCGTGCTCGGATAAGGGTCTGGTATGGATTTTTAGGGGGACCACACTCCATTTTTTTTCAATTTTAGTGCGGGGTTCCACTTAAAATCCATACCAGACCTTAAGGGACTAGTATGGATTTTGAGGGGGACCCCACGGCATTTTATTAAAAAAAATTGGCGTGGGGTTCCCCTTAATATCCATATCAGACCTGAAGGGCCTGGTATGGAATTTAGGGGGACCTCCATGCATTTTTTTTTATTTTGTTTCGGGGTTTCCCTGTGGGGAAATCCCCATGCTGTTTTTATCAATGAACTGTTATGTGCATTGTCGGACCCGTCAATTCATTGTAGCCGTGAGTAGTTTTAAATTCGTTTTTTTCCTTTAGAAATGTCATTTTGCTGTCAGACTGTTCTAAACACGGGAAACCTGCTCCCCTTTACAAGCATACTATAGATACACCCAAGGTACGAAATTTAAAGGAATATTACACTTTTATTGTTTCACTTTAAGCATTATTAAAACCACTGCTCCCGAAAAAACTGCAGTTTTTTAAAACTTTTTTTTGCATTGATACATGTCCCCTGGGGCAGGACCCAGGTCCCCAAACACTTTTTATGACAATACCATGTATATAAGACTTTAAAATTAGTACTTTTGATTATTCATGTTCATGTCCCATAGACGGTGTTCGCGTGTTCGAACAAATTTTTTGCATGTTCTGGTGCGAACCGAACGGGGGGGTTTTTGGCTCATCCCTAACCACAACTAATCCATAACTTCTACACACACACAATATACCCGAAAAACATGGTATATCAGTAATGTACTGATAGCCGCAAAAGGTGGCTCTACAAAGTATTGACTTTAGGGGGGTGAATAGTTATGCACATTGACTTTTTCAGTTTGCTTCACAATAAAAAAAAAAAAACATTTTCAAAGTTGTGGACATGTTCTGTAAATTAAATGATGCAAATCCTCAAATAATCCATGTTAATTCCAGGTTGTGAGGCAACAAAACACGAAAAAATGCCAAGGGGGTGGATACTTTTGCAAGGCACTGTATCTGTGAGGGGTTAAAGTGTTCTGGCACCACCAACACCTAAGGCCCATTTTTTTCTACAGAGTATATAGTACAGGCCCTATAGTATATACAGTATCTCACAAAAGTGAGTAAACCCCTGACATTTTTGTAAATATTTTATTATATCTTTTCATGTGATAACACTGAAGAAAGTAGTGAGTGTACAGCTTGTATAACAGTGTAAATTTGCTGTCCCCTCCAAATAACTCAACACACAGCCATTAATGTCTAAACCACTGGCAACAAAAGTGAGTACACCCCTACGTGAAAATGTCCGAATAGGGCCCAATTAGCCAATTTCCCTCCCAGGTGTCATGTGACTTGTTAGTGTTACTGGTCTCAGGTGTGAATGGGGAGCAGGTGTGTTAAATTTGGTGTTATCTCTCATACTGGTCACTTGAAGTTCAACATGGCATCTCATGGCAAAGAACTCTCTAAGGATAGGAAAAAAAAAAATGTTGCTCTACATAAAGATGACCTAGGCTATAAGAAGATTGCCAAGACCCTGAAACTGAGCTTCAGCATGGTGGCCAAGACCATACAGCAGTTAAACAGGACAGGTTCCACTCAGAACAGGCCTCACCATGGTCGATCAAAGAAGATGAGTGCAGGTGCTCAGCGTCATATCCATAGGTTGTCTTTGGGAAATAGATGTATGAGTGCTGTCAGCATTGCTGCAGAGGTTGAATGGGTGGGGGGGTCAGCCTGTCAGTGCTCAGACCATACGCCGCACACAGCATCAAATTGGTCTGCGTGGTTGTCGTCCCAGAAGGAAGCCTCTTCTAAAGATGATGCACAAGAAAGCCCACAAACAGTTTGCTGAAGACAAGCAGAGACTAAGGACATGAATTAATGGAACCATGTCCCGTGGTCTGATGAGACCAAGATAAATTTATTTGGTTCAGATGGTGTCAAGCATGTGTGGTGGCAACCATGTGAGGAGTACAAAGACAAGTGTGTCTTGCCTACAGACAAGCATGGTGGTGGGAGTGTCATGGTCTGGGGCTACATGAGTGCTGCCAGCCCTGGGGAGCTACAGTTCATTGAGGGAACCATGAATGCCAACATGTACTGTGACATACTGAAGCAGAGCATGATCCCCTCCCCTCAGAGACTGGGCCATAGGACAGTATTCCAACATGAGAAATAGGGAAAAAGGAGGGAGCACCCACAATGCCACATCCGTATATATCAAGGGAAAACAGAGAAGATAACGAGTAGATATCAACAGGTCGACTTTTAAGGCATGGAAGCAAATAGGAAAGTAACAAAAATTGTTTATTAGAAAATATACAATACAATGACAGTGTTCAAAACAATATAAAAATCATATAAAATTATACAATTTGTACATTGTGCCCTTGTGCGTCGCGTCTACGCATTTTGCCATAAAGGCTTCCTCAGGACACGGAAAAAGGTTCAAGGACATAGCAAGAGAGAACAAATTAAATCTCACTATCTGAAATGAGATATATCAGAGTTAAAATTGAACGCAACGCATATATACATAGACTTTGCATTGTATGTCACATTTAAAAAGCATGTGCTCAACTATCCAGAAAGCAGAGAATCAAAACTATATAAAAAACAATCAAAAACAAGATGTGAAAATACCTTCAATTGGGCTGCGCCTCAAGTATAAAAATCATAGCAACCAGGACAAATCCAAATGTATGGAAAAAGTCAACCGCGCTTATAAAAATAAAGATAAGAAACCAATAATAAACGCCATCTGACATATATTTTCACTCAAATGTATTATTTATATATATATATACATATACATATATATATATATATATATACATATATATATACATGTAAAGCAGGGGCAGGAAGAGGGTCTCATTCATTATTTTACCATCAATGGGAACAGCCAATAAAGAACACAATCCCATCCAAAATGGAGCTTAGTAGATGCTGGTAACAGGTAATATAAACAAGCAGCATACTTAGAAGCTAAAAGTAGTCTGCAATAGTAGGAGAGACAAGAAAAATAATGACCACCATATCAACTGCCACAATAAAGTAGGTATAATGTCCATGCGTGTAAAGGTACTTACATTTTAGTAGAGACAAAGAAGGCATACCCCTGGGAGACAGCCCAACAATGTGCACACCTTGATGCTGCAAGGGTGCATAATTTATAGTAGGAGCACACCTGTATCGTATGATGCGCACTCATTGGCAATCATAGTAAGCAGGTTGAATTATGGGGATTGTAGGGCAAGTCTGAAGTGAGAGTATATTCAATTGCGCATGCGCGACATAGCCACCAAGGGAACTAACTAAGTCAGCAGACGCGCACGCATCGGCGTGTCATCCTATCCAAGCTGCATTATGGTGATTGTGGATCACATATACAGGGGGTGTCATTCAACATATGCATGTGCACAGAAATAATATGCCTTTAACAAAGATTTTTGTACATGGCAGTATAGTGTGGCGCCGACGCATCCCGGTGGCACATAAAACCAAACAGGCCATCATTACTGCAGACTTTGCAATAAACAGACGTATGGCTGGCGCATGCGCCCCGTAAGCGAATAGATATCCGCAATCTTGTTCTCCCACAAAGCCATAAGCACCACACTATCCGTGCATATATATATAAGCAAAAGAAGAGCAGCCCATCTCCCATCAGGGTTGAAATACATCCAAACCTTGCAATCGTTAATTAATAGAGAGCACATGCTACCCAAATAAAAACATACATGAACACTTAAAAGAGTAGAGAAATAGAAATAAAGAAAAAGTTTTATACATGTTTATAATTGAAGCTTCCATTGATGAGAAATACAATAGATTTAAGCATATGACTAACCAAGGTAATCATATAACATACCTTACTATATATTACGTCATATTTCATGTATCCATATCTGGAATCCTATATTTAGTAAATATTGGTCACTATAAGTGAGGCGAAAGGTAGTACTTACAAATATAATTATATTTACATATACTTCAAAGGGGACAAAGGGGGGGAGAGAAAAAAAATCAATGTGGGACACGTATGTGAAAACGGACATATTTGGGCTCGCAGGAACATACATCTTGGTACAGATTCTTATAGAAAGGGTCTAAATCATATCATTCAGACCAGGATAATAAGTGGCCCGTAGACTATAGACCCATTGGGTTTCTTTTTGAAGAACTTTCTGGTCAAAGTTGCCCCCTCGAGGGTCTTCATATATACTCTCAAGGGTGGCAAATTTGAATACTCGTGGTTCATAGTGATGCTTGAATGCTATGTGGTGGCCCATAGTGGTATTTAAATGGCCACTTGCGGCATAATATACATGGTCCTTCATCCTCTTCCAGAATGGCCTGATCGTTTTGCCTATATAAAAGGCTCCGCATTGACAGAGTATAATATATATAACACCTCTCGCTTGACATGTGACATTGTGATGTCGCAAGAGATGAGTTTGGCCGTTCGGAAGAGGAAAAGAAGGGCCTGTCACAAGTAGATCACAAAAGTCACAAGTGCCACACTTAAACAAACCAGGTTTGTTTTGGGATCTATCCTCTGTCTTGCAGTAATGACTTTACACCAGCTGACCCCTAACTGAGCATGAACGCCAAAAAGTAATTTCCAGTTTTGGTCCTATATATTTCTTCATTACAGGATCCATTAGCAAAATGTGCCAATGTTTTTCAATTATTGATCGTATCCTCTGATGTTGATCAGAGTAGGTGGCTATAAACCTAACTAAATTGGACTCTGCTTTTGTAGGTTTAGAGAAAAGAATGGTATTCCTAGGTCTAGTTTTATTTTATTTTTACTTTTTTATTTTTTTCTCTTATGTTAGTATTCATCAAAACGTGCCACTTGCTGTCTACCCTACCACAGCGTGGCTGACTTTTTCTTTATATTTGGATTTGTCCTGGTTGCTATGATTTTTGTACTTGAGACGCAGCCCAATTGAAGGTATTTTCACATCTTGTTTTTGCTTTTTAAATGTGACATACAATGCAATGTCTATGTATATATGCATTGTTTTAACTCTGATATATCTCATTTCAAATAGTGAGATTTATTTTGTTCTCTCTTGTTACATCCCTGAACCTTTTTCTGTGTCCTGAGGAAGCCTTTACGCGATGCACAAGGGCTCAATGTACAAATGGTATCAATTTATATGATTTTTATATTGTTTTGAACACTGTCATTGTATTGTATATTTTCTAATAAACTGTTTTTGTTACTTTTCTATTTGCTTCCATGCCTTAAAAGTCCGACCTGTTGATATCTACTCAGTATCTTTTCTGTTTTCCCCAGTATCCCAACATAATAACGACCCCAAACACACCTCCAAGATGACCACTGCCTTGTTAAGGAAGCTGAGGGTAAAGGTGATGGATTGGCCAAGCATGTCTCCAGACCTAAACCCTATTAAGCATCTGACAGAAGGTGGAGGAGTGCAAGGTCTCTAACATCCACCAGCTCTGTGATGTCATCATGGAGGAGTGGAAGAGTCTCCAGTGGCAACCTGTGAAGCTCTGATGAACTCCATGCCCAAGAGGGTTAAGGCAGTGTTGGAAAATAATGGTGGCCACACAAAATATTGACACTTTAGGCGCAATTTGAACATTTTCACTTAGGGGTGTACTCACTTTTGTTGCTAGCGGTTTAGACATTAATGACATTAATGGCTGTGTGTTGAGTTATTTTGAGGGGGCAGCAAATTTACACTGTTATACAAGCTGTACACTCGCTACTTTACATTGTAGCAAAGTGTAACTTCTTCAGTGTTGTCACATGAAACGATATAATAAAATATTTCCAAAAATGTGAAGGGTGTACTCACTTTTGTGAGATACTGTATATACTGCTGTTTAGGAGTATATCGTGCCTTTGGGCCTGGGGGACCACCACATCATTGTTTTTTTCATTTTGGTGCGGGGTTCCCCTTAATATCTGTACCAGTCCTGAAAGGCCTTTATTTTTTTGGTATTTTTGGTCCCCTTAATATTCATACCAGACCCAAAGGACCCGGTAATGAACTGGGGGGGGGGGGGGGGGGCATGCCGTTTTTTTCAATATTTTTCATGTATATTGCCAGGATCCGACAATACAGCCGCGAGCAGTTTTAAATGACACTTTTTTTCTTTATAAATGTCATTTTACTGTGGTACTGTTATATACTGTACATGGGAAAGATGAGCTACTTTGCAGGCAGACTAAGGAGACCCCCCAGGCACAATATTTAAAGGAATATTTCATTTTTATTGTTTCACTTCAAGCATTATTAAAATCAAGACACATGTTTTCCCTACACTTGTTATTTCGTTATGTACCTATGTATGTAAGAGCCTAGACAAAGGATTCTGTTTTCTATATCGTTTCCCTTTTTGACCTTTTGAGAAATTGTATACTTTCTCGGCTTTGTAACTTACAATGTTTTCAATAAAATCTATTGAAAAAAAAAAATCACTGCTCCCAAAAAAAATGCAGTTTTTAAAACTGTTTTTTTCATTGATACATGTCTCCTGGGGCAGGACCCGGGTCCTCAACACTTTTTATGGCAATAACATGCATATAAGCCTTTAAAATTAGCACTTTCGATTTTTCATGTTCGTGTCCCATAGACTTTAACGGTGTTCGCACAAATTATTTGCCTGTTCGCATGATCTGCTGCAAGTCGAACCGGGGGTTGTTCGGCTCATCCCTAATAGACTGTATCTTCACGATACTACAGTCAACTGTATTCTCCACTTGTAACCACAGCTGGTGTGCACCAATATCTGTGTATTGTTGCCTTAACTAGCCAGGATAAAACTTCAGTCCTCCTCCATTGGGACCATAGTATTTCCTTCATTTGATTCCTGCAATGTCGACCTTAGAGTATCTATCTGATTGCATCTCTCTTTTTGTTGGAACCCTAGCTAAAGTGTTTTAAGCAAATGTTGGTGTGACCTGGTGTTCCATTAGATACATTGCTGGTTGTATGCTCTGATCAAGTGTATTTATTGTAAGTGCATTTTAATAATTTTTATTCAATACAAACACTTTTATTTGTAATATCCAAAGCTATTCTTGCTATAGAGCTACCATGGAGTGTAATAACGTGTACCTACAGACAGATTCATTATATTTTTTTACCCCAATCTCTGAGCTGCTCTGTTAATTACCAAATACTGTATGTCTGTTAGACCCTACATTGAAAATATCCTTTTCATTTTTCTTTCATTGAGAGCTTTTCACCATTTCCACCCTATTTGCTTTTATTTTTCACTCTGTGGTAAAAAAGATATAGATAAGATAACCAGGAAAAAGTAACTCCGTGAGTTAACAGTTCCATGTTACATATGTATTAATTACAGCCTTTATAAAAAATAATGTGAAGTTTTAATTGTTCTTTAATTAAATGCAAGACATAAAAAATGTTATAAGATTTGCTTGCAGTTTATGTATAAATATAACTCTTTTCAAAAACGTATTGAGTTACATTAACTGAATTTATTAACTGGTTAAATTCACAGATACTCTAGATATTCTCAAAACTGGCTCTTATCTCTAAATCCAATTAACACTAGAATAGTGACATACTAGATCACAGAAGGATCTGCATCATTACTTAAGGACCTGTGCAGATGTTTCCAATGTTCTCTTAATGTTTTGCATATATCTGCTTATAAAAATGATTAAATAGTGTATAGCTCATAATAAACAAGTGTTCAGGAAGTGTTTGTTTTGGTTTATATTCTGCAATGGAATGGTGACAGTCTAGCCCATATTCATGCAGCTGTATATGTTCAATCCTCCCTGGAGCTAGTTACCTTTCAACAGGTCACTTTTTGTTAGAGATACAAACTTTAAGCATTGCTTATGTAAATCAGGCTAGGTACTTTATTAGAGCTACAATTTTTTTGTGAATTCTAGGCTTTTACTTTGGGAAAAAAAAGGGTCGCTGGTAGATTTCACTTCCTGTTTTTTTTTTTTTTTTACATAGATTGAATAAGTGAACTTATTAGTTGCTTTGGCATCCCATACAGGGGTCTTTTACTTCCAAATCCCCCCCCCCCCCTCTGTCTACACATATTCACCAATATATCCTTTGAGTGCTCAAATGTGTGGTTAAGCACACTCATGCATTGGTGGGCATCCGTGTGCATTCAAATGCCTATTTAATGGCCAATGTTTTCACTTTCAAGTTAGCTATGGTTGAATTTATTGGCTCGTGGGCATGACTCTTGGGTTTAGGATCTCATGAACTGTTTTTCTTGAGTTGATCATTGTTGTTGACTATGCTTATTTTAACTTTGCTTGTACTTCACCTACCCTAACGTTGCTTTGATTATTGACCATACGTTTGCTCTCCTCTGTGGTTCTGAAGCTTGACTTTAGTCACAACTGGCAATAACCTTTAGTTATGATCCCTTCTAGGTTTCTGTTGCATCTTTTGCTATCCCTGTCCTGTTCAATTGCTAGATTGCTGGTTTCCCCTATCAGCCTTAGCTTTTCATTATAAGGCTACGGTTTCACTTCCCTGACTCTATAAAATGGCGCATAAGCTCTTGGGCTCACTTGTGTTTTAGTGCTTGCATGCATGCTCAAACGGGTGGTTTCACTTCACTTCACTAAATAACCTCTTACAAAGGTTAGGGAGCTTCTTCATTTTTTTTAGTGGTATGAAAAGCAAGTCAAGATGTGTAGACCATTACTACTGTTCAGTAAGTCAGCTATTTATGACTGGTATAAAAAACAAAATTTAGGCATTAAAGCTGCATTTTGGCAAAGGTAAGAATAGCATCACATTACAGAGAACTTTGAGGTATCATTTATTTAAGAAGATATTTCAAAGAGCATAAAAATATGTCTCTTTACATTTTTGTTCCAGTTTGGTCTTTAAAAACACAGCATGACAGAAGTACCATCAGTCGCCCTGGAGAAGATTCAAAGCTCTGCTATGTTTCATTGTTCTCATGCCTTTAACTCATCTATGTCCGCTGTGTATTTCTGAGTCATGTGTGTTCATCATCCCCATATCTACTGTCCTCATTATTTTCTCTTTTTTTTTTAATAATAAGTTTAAATTTCTAATCATCTCATCTAAGTGCAGATGTAAGAGATGACACAATAAAGCCATCTTTAACTTTATTTAAGCTTTTTTTGTGGAATTCAGTGACCCTTTCTTATGGAAAACGAAATGAATCGTTCAGAAAATGAAAAAGAAATTTAATCTTTCATTTTTATTTTCAAAGGGCTTGATTAATTACTTTCTTTTGTAGAGCCACAGGTAAAACGTATCTTATGGTTTTCCAAATGTCTTTTGAGAGAGTGAAATGATTGCCCTCTGGAGATCTTTGCTTAAATAATATGACCATACTGCAAAACTGCAGCATGCAGTAATTTGTAGAAATACATATGAAAACAAGAATTTGGGTGCAAATGGATTACATGAAAGATGTCATTGTAGAGTACAGTAAAGTCAACTTTCTGCAAACACAGCGCCATTGCTTCTGACACATATTCCTTGATAAGTTACTGTGCATGGTGCCTTCCTACCGAATGATTTTTGTCCCTCATTCGCACAAGACAAAGGGCATATGTTCACTACCAAAAGCAATGGTGAGTTTATATTATGGTAGCACTAATGAACTGAGGGATATTTTACATGGGGGATAGTAAATTAGGGAAAAATATAATTGTAAATTTAAACTTAACCAAAGTGGCATATCAAAAATAGGGTGGTGAATGCATTCTGTCCCAGACAAGAGAGTGCCCCCCCCTGAACCGTACCAGGCCACACGCCCTCAAAATGGGGAGGATGTTTTGGGTGTCATGTACCTGGGTGTCTTCGAACCAGGATGTTCCTTATTCCACAGCTGCAGTCCTACCTGTGTCACGTAGGAGCAATGAATTTATTGCAATGTTCTCCCAGCTTGATGCATTGCCTTGGACTCACTAGCCCCACCGGCTGCCAGCTGCGGACAATGTACAATCCAATTAAGCAGCCCATAAATAGCAGCACTTCCTGTTACTCAGTGCCCGTTTGTTGGGCATGAAGTTCACCAGAGCGTCACAGGTTGCCACTGGAGTCCTCTTCCACTCCTCCATAATGATATCACAAAGCTGGTGGATGTTAGAGACCTTGCGCTCCTCCACCTTCCATTTAAGGATGCCCCACAGATGCTCAACAGGGTTTACGTCAGGAGACATGCTTGGTCAGTCCATCACCTTTACCCTCAGCTTCTTTAGCAAGGTAGTGGTCATCTTGGAGGTGAGTTTGGAGTTGTTATTATGTTGGAATACTGCCCTGCGCCCCAGTCTCCGAAAGGAGGGGATCATGCTCTGCTTCAGTATGTCACAGTACATGTTGGCATTCATGATTCCCTCAATGAACTGTAGCTTTCCAGTGCCGGCAGCACTAATGCAGCCCCAAACCATGACACTCCCACCACCATGCTTGACTGTAGGCAAGACACACTTGTCTTTGTACTTCTCACCTGGTTGCCACCACACACGCTTGACAACATCTGAACCAAATAAGTTTATCTTGGTCTCATCAGACCACAGGACATGGTTCCAGTAATCCATGTCCTTAGTCTGCTTGTCTTCAGCAAACTGTTTGCAGGCTTTCTTGTGCATCATCTTTAGAAGAGGCTTCCTTCTGGAAGTACAGCCATGCAGACCAATTTGATGTAGTGTGCGGCGTATGGTCTGAGCACTGACAGGCTGACCCCCACCCCTTCAACTTCTGCAGCAATGCTGGCAGCACCCATACGTCTATTTCCCAAAGACAACCTCTGGATATGACACTGAGCACATGCGCTCAAATTCTTTGGTCGACCATGGCGAGGCCTGTTCTGAGTGGTACCTGTCCTGTTAAACCGCTGTATGGTCCTGGCTACCGTGCTGCAGCTCAGTTTCAGGGTTGGCAACCAATCTTCTTATAGCCTAGGCCATCTTTATGTAGAGCAACAATTCTTTTTTTCAGATCCTCAGAGAGTTCTTTGCCATGAGGTGCCATGTTGAACCAGTGACCAGTATGAGAAAGTGAGAGCGATAACACCAAATTTAACATACCTGCTCCCCATTCACACCTGAGACCTTGTAACACTAATAAGTCACATGACCCCGGGGAGGGAAAATGGCTAATTGGGCCTAATTTGGACATTTTCACTTAGGGTTGTACTCACTTTTGTTGCCAGTGGTTTAGACATTAATGGCTGTGTTAAGTTATTTTGAGGAGACAGCAAATTTACACTGTTATACAAGCTGTACACTCACTACTTTACATTGTAGCAAAGTGTCATTTCTTCAGTGTTGTCACATGAAAATATATAATAAAATATTTACAAAAATGTGAGGGCTATACTCACTTTTGAGAGATACTCTATATATTTTTTATTATTATTATCTTTATCATAATTTTTCTATTTTTTATTTTTCACTTTTATTTTATTTTTTTTCACATTTTATTTTTTTTTGGTTTTAAAAGTTTTATTGTAAATATTAACATTACAAAGGTATAAAAACGTGAAACAGAACATGAGAACATGGAGCCCCCTAGAGGGTCCGTACAGAGAACAGTTTACAGGCATATTCACTGGGCAATGTACTAGACGGTATGCGTACACCAGTCAGGCCGCTTGAGGAGAATTTAGGAGAGTGATCCTTGTTCTAATGGCCTAGGCACTGTTGCCATCGGGCGGGGATCGACAACTTCTAAGAACGCTTTCGTAAGAGACTTAATCAGCGTCTGGTCTCTGGCCTCCCATACACCCCCTAAGGGGATCTTGCTGTGCATGGGTGGGACAGGGGCCAGAGCTTCAGGTGAACCTAGCGTGAGAGGGTACGACGACCCTGCTCACCATAGCAGATTACCAACCCCTGACTGGGGTAAGGGTGCTACCGTGGGCAAAAATTTGGACCCTCCCGTAGTGAGGGGAAGGGTGCGAGTAGGCCTGATGAGGCTAGGGCTACGGTTTTTGATCAAGCGGGCTGCCTTTGTGTACCTTCAGGTGTCAAAATATGTCGAACCCTTTTACCGGAACTGGGGTCCTGGGTGCGCCAGGACCCTTCAAGTAGAAGTTGAATGGGTAGAAGGAGAGCCAGCGAGAGAAAAGGAAGGGAAGGGAGGAGAGAGGAGACAGAGAGTGAGGGAGGGAGGGGGGGGAGGGGAGGTTGGATGGGGGTTCCTCGCGGAGAGAAGCTGCGGAGCATGTGTAGATCAGTCAGGGAGATTGACAGCCTTTCTCATAGGAGAATCAACAAAGTGCCCGTGTATTGGGCCCACGGTTCCCATGTGAGATGGAATTTGTCTAGTGTGTCTAGAAGAGTGTGGGCAATTTTTTCCTGAGCCATTAACCATGAGATCTTTTGTTTAGCTCGTCGGAGTGAGACTGAGGGCGATTTCCAAGCTTGAGCTATAGTGATCTTGGCCCCTAGTAGGATAAAATGAATGAGCGAGCGGGTCAATTTAGGATAGGATAGGATAGTCTTGTTGAGGAGAGCTATGAGAGGGTCCTGCGGGATTTTGAATCCTGTGACTGTACGTATGAGGTAAAAGACCTTGTTCCAAAAGCCCCTGATTTTAGGGCATTCCCAGACTATGTGTAGGAGAGAGCCTAGGCTGTCACATCCCCTGAAGCAAAGTGGGGAAGACTGGGGGTAGAATTTAGAGAGGCGGGTAGGGACTAGATACCATCTAGATATCACTTTAACATCTGCCTCCATGAGGGAGATGTTCAAGATGCCTTTAAATGAGTAAGAGAAGTGCGTGTGCCAAGTGTCCAGATCCCATTCAAACTGTAGGTCCTGCTCCCACCTCAACATGTAGTTCGCCTTGCCCTGAGGTTCAGCAAGCGCTGAGTAGATCAGGGAGATACCCCCCTGACGCCCATGGCTGAGGAACACCAGTGCTCATATTGGGTGACAGAGAGCGCCTTATCTGAACTGTTCCAGACTGTGTGTAGGAAGTGGCGTAGCTGATAGTACCGATAGGTTTCCGAGGGGGGCATGTCCAGCTTGGATATGCAGTATTTTAGAGAGAGGGGGCCATCAGCATTGAAGTATTGACCGATTCTATACAAGCCTTTGTCGAGCCACCATGCAAATGCCTTGATGTTTAGTCCTGGAGGGAAGGAGGGGTTGTTGAAGATATGGGTGAGAGGATGCCAGGGTGATATTAGAGCGGTATGTTTGTGGAGAGAGTCACAGAGGGACATCGAGTGTGAGAGGGTGGGGAATAGGATCGCAGGGCGATCTCTACGTGTTTTCCAGATCAAGTAGTCTAACATGTGGTTGGGGGTAGCCTGTCGTTCAATTTCAACCCAGTCGGGTTTTGGGGACCTGGAGTAAATTACGGAGAACTGACAAAGTTGAGCTGCTTGAAAATACTTCCAAAGATTCGGGAGTCCTAGTCCTCCTTTCTTTCTTGCTCTAAACAGCACTGAGTTTGAAAGACGATGACCCTTGCCACCCCAGATAAATCTAGTTACCGTGGATTGGAATCTGTCTAGATCCCGTTTCTTAACGGGGATTGGCAGAGACCTGAAGAGGTACAGGAGTCTGGGGAGGAGGGTCATCTTGACTGAGTTAACTCTACCCAGCCAGGACAGGTTATAAAGGGACCATTGTGCCAAATCGTCTGAGAGTCTCTTCAGCATGGGTGTGTAATTGTGATGGTACAAAAGGTCAATTTTGGGAGTAAGGAAAACCCCTAAGTAGGGAAGGGAGGAGGAGCTCCAGGAGAAAGGGAAGTTGGCTTTAAGCCTGTCTACTATGTCTTGGGGAACAGTTATGTTGAGAGACAGGGATTTTGACATGTTGATTTTAAGACCTGAAGCTGCTCCAAAAGCGTGGAGCAGCTTTAGGACCTTAGGAGTGGACGTGAGAGGGGAGGTGAGAAACAGGAGGACGTCGTCTGCAAAGAGCGCACATTTGTGCATCTGATTGCCGCAAACAACCCCACTGATGTCCGGATCTTGCCTGATTGCTAACGCCAGAGTTTCTATCGCTATAGCGAAGAGTAGAGGAGAAAGGGGGCATCCTTGTCTAGTACCTTTCAAGATTGGGATCTGTTTAGAGAGGTGGCCTTGTAGTTTAATCTGGGCTCTCGGGGTGGAGTAGAGGGAAGATAACGTTTGTAAGAAGTCCGGGCCAAACCCCCATCGACGTAGGATGGAAAATAGGTAAGGCCAGGTAACTGTGTCGAAGGCTTTCTGCAGGTCTATGGAGAATATGTAGCCTAGTTGTTGGGGATCGCCATCCCAGGTGGAGTGCATAAGCGATATCAGGTCTACTGCTCTCCTAATCTGGTCCGGCCCCTGTCTCCCGGGAATAAAACCCACCTGGTCCTTGTGTACGTAGGACGCAATGAAGGAGGCCATTCTGTTGGCTAAGACTTTGGTTATGATTTTAAGGTCGTTGTTAATTAAAGAAATTGGCCTATAGTTGCTTACATCACTGGAGTCTTTCCCTTGTTTGGGAATAACCGTAATAAATGCAAGGTTAGCCGCTGGTTCAAGGGGGGAACCTTCGCGTAGGGAGTTGAAGGGGTGGACCAGACGAAAAAGAGGATTTCGGAAAAGGTTTTGTAATATTGGGCGGAAAAGCCATCTGGGCCAGGGGCAGAGTTTGTTTTAAGGTTTTTAATGACATCAAGGACTTCCTCTGTGGTAAAAGGAGCGTCCATCATGTGACTCAGAGAGCTCCGGTAGTTTTACTTTTTTTAGTAAGGTTTCTAGAGGGGCTGGGTCTGATATGGGAGGAGCAGAGTAGAGGTTCGAGTAAAACGTGTGGAAGGTGTCTAATATTTTTTGGGGATTCTGGGAAAGGGAACCCGAGTCCGTTTTTATCTTGGGCAATGTTTTTCAGTTTAGGGGAGAGTTTCGTCGCCAGACGAGGACCGATTTTGTCAGCCTGTAGGTAGAACTTGCCGCTAAACCAGCGCAAGTGTTTATCAGCATTAGTGGTCAGAGCTAGGTTCAGGGCCACACGGGAGGATTCAAGTTGGGAAAGGCTGGCTGAGGTGGGTTTGGCTTTATGAGCCTTACTGAGATGTTCAAAGTCTTTTTCCAATTTCTCTATAGTGATTTTATGTTCCTTTTTGAGTTTGGATGAAAATTGGATTATTTTCCCTCTTATTACTGCCTTGTGTGCTCCCCAGAGAGAGCTGGGGGACGTGTCCCCCGTGTCATTGAGGTTAAAAAATTCCTCAATGTCCTGGGCTAATAGAGTGCAGTGAACAGGGTTGGAAAGAAGGGATTTACTGAGGCGCCATTGAGGGGGACCCGTGGGTGACAATGCGTTGTGGATTTTGAGAGTGACAATGGAGTGGTCAGACCAGGGGGTTTCGTGAATTAAGGCATGTGTCGCTGTGTGGATGTCCGAGTTGGGTATAAAGATGTGATCTATTCTACTGTGCGTTTTATGGGGGGCCGAGTAATGGGTATAGTCTTTGGCAGTGGGGTTTAATTCCCTCCAAGTGTCAATCAGGTTTAAGTCATGGAAGAGTCGGGCTATTCTGAGGCTCTGTTTGGGGGGTTTAGTGAGGCGGGGCCTGTCTTGAGAAGATTTGTCTAAGACGTGATCGAATGCTGTGTTGGAGTCGCCCCCTACTATGATCCTGCCTTCCAGGTGAGAAGAGAGGGTAGCGAGCATAGAAGCGAAGAAGCGCGCCTGACCCTGGTTAGGGGCATAATAGGAGACAAGGGAATACAGTTCCCCTTCAATAAGTCCTTTGATCAGGAGGAACCTGCCCTCCTCATCTCGGATGGTGTGTGTATGAACGAAAGGGATACGTTTGGACAGTAGGATAGCTACTCCCCTCTGTTTAGTTTGAGCATTAGCTAGGTAGAAGGTGGGATAGTTACGGTGGAGGAATGAAGGAGTGTAACTTGCTGGGAAATGGGTTTCCTGTAGTAGGATGACATCAAGGCTTCTGGCATGGTAACTTTGAAAGGCCTTCTGGCGTTTGGAGGGGGAGTTTAGTCCCTGAGCGTTATGAGAGGCAATTCTTAGTGTCATTGTGCGGGTTTCAGAATCAGCCATGGGCGTCTGGGTGTGGGTGCGAGAATGTTTGGAGGGAGCTTACCTTAGTCCTGTGGCTTCTGAGTCTGTCAGTCTGGGGGATGTGTTTCCGCCGAGAACCTGAAGGGGGTGATGTGGGGTAACTCCGCGAGGAACCTTGAGCACTAGGAGTAGAGGGGAAGGAGGGGGGGAGGGAGAGGAGGGGAAGTAAGAAAGGAAAAGAAGAGGAGGAAAGAGCACGAAGAACATTGAGATGGTTAGTAAGTGCATAAAAAAACAAAAAACGATCAACCAATACATTACAGTTATAGTGCAATAAGGACCAGTTAAGAAGGTCCAGGTCCAAAAGCTCACCAAGGAGAGCATTTGGAGAGGGTGCAACCCTGAAAGGGTTGGCTGTCTGGTGTCACCGGAGGGAGTGAGTACCCTCCGCGTCACAACAGGTGGAGTGGCATACTACACCGCTCCGGCCGGTACGGCCCCCAGTAAGGAGCAAACTGTTACCGGTCGGCCTAGGAGGGTAAACATAAACTGAAACAACAGGTAAAAAATTACAAACTGTACGCAGCATGCGCAAAAGGTGTGTCTTAGATTGTTTCTTGCTATGAGCAAGAAGGGTGGTAGCTCAAAAATAGCAGGGGTGGGGGTACCTGCAGGGTAGAGGGGGGGGAGAAGTCCCGTAAGGGAGAAAGCTAGGGCCGGTGTGTGGGACTGGCTGATTGGGGGGGATGTAAGAGGGAATTGTCCCAGTCCACAAAACCTAAAAGGAATGCAAGCGAACAAAATACCCATGTGATCCCAGGTGGGAGTGTAGAATGAGGAAGTGGGCCCCATTTAGCCCCTGTCAGGACCAACGGGGTCCACTTAAACAAGAGGGATCCTGGCCTGGCCAAGACTGGTCTGGGCTTGGAGGATCCATTTCCCCCTGAACCTTAAGGCAAGCTGGGGTGGTCACTGAAAAAGCGAGAGGGATAAAGTTTGAGTGATGGGGTGACTAGATGGATAGGGGGGGCAAGGTTCAGGGGGAAAGATGTCCAAAAAAAAGGGTTAGAGGACGCAAGGCCTCTCATTGGTGAGAGGTGGAGGATGGGGTCTTCATCTCGGAGGATGTGCTTCCGGGTGTCTCTTCGACTGTTGCTTGTTCCACAGAGGGGTCAGGGGGCTGCCTGGTGGTGGATGTTTAGACGAAGCTGTTTTGATTGGAGCTTGGTGGGGGGCCAAATCCTGGGAGATCAGACCGAGTTGGAGCAGCAAGCGTTCGCCATCCTGGAACGATGAGAAGCCGTAGGATTTGTCCTTGAAGTGGAATTGGAGCCTGAACGGGAAGGACCAGCGATACTTGATTGAGTTCTGGATGAGGACCTCCAGAAGGGGTTTGAGGGATCTGCGTTTCTGGACCGTAGCAGGGGAGATGTCCGCAAAAATTTGGATCTTGTTGCCTTGGAAGTTCAGGTTATCCAGATTGCGTGTGTGCCTCATGACGTCCTCCTTAACGCTATAGTAATGCGGCTTGACTACTATGTCTCTAGGGATGCCATCTTGTCTGGGGGGATGAAGAGCTCTGTGGGCCCTGTCAAGTTCCAATCTGTGTTCCTGGATGTCAGGCAATAGTTCTTTAATGAACTTTTTGATTGTGCTGGGGACGTCTGTGACAGATTCGGGAATTCCTCTAACGCGGAAGTTGTACCTTCTGCTCCTGTTCTCCAAATCGTCGATTTTAGAGAGGGCTGTTTCTAGTTGGTCTTGTAGGGTTTGGATACACACGGTGTTCTGGTTGGTACGTGCTGCATTGTTATCTACCGCCTGCTCAATAACATCCATGCGGGCCCCTAGGCCCTGCAGATCAGCTTTAATGGTAGCCGTGATTTGGGAGGCATTCTGTGCCATCATTTCAGAAAAATGTTGCAGCATAAGCTGCATGTCAGTGGAGTGGGTCTGCAGCAGGGGAGGATAGTGATGTGGGCCTTCCAGGCCTAGGGGGGATCCCTGGTAGGGAGTGTGTGGAAAGTCACCGAAGTTCCTGCTCAGCAGGGATGCTGTAGAGGCTGGGGAGTTACCCTGGGGGTTGCAGGTACTCACAGGGGTTGAAGGCATGTTGGTGTGGAGCTGGAGATGCAGATGCTGGGCTGGTGGGTCTGCGATGGTGTCCGGGTCCTCTGTGCTGCCTCGTGTTGCGGCCGCCATCTTGGCTGAGGCCGGGGCTGCCGGATTATAGGTGAGCTGACGGCTCACCTCGTTTTTGTGTGTTCCTGTGGCCACATCGGGGGGTGCCTGGCACCCTTGGGAGACAGAGGGGTGAGGGCCGGCCGAATCCTGCTCGATCTGAGCGCTCGGGGGTAGTAGATGGGCCGGAGCGGTGCGGAGCTTCCGATCAGAGCGTCCTCCCGGAAGTCCCGCGCATGCGCACCCTTTTTTTTTCACATTTTTAATTTCATTTCATTTCTTTCGTTCATGCCCCTTCTTTTATTATTTTCTCCATTTATGCCCCATTGTCATGTCCTTTGTGAGACCAGTGTGCTTTACAAGACTCCAGAAAAAAACTTCACAGCGATAGGTATGTGCTTTCTGTTTTATTTAATAGACTAGCTAACACTATTGATTTTTTTCTGTTACTATACGCATTACTTCTCTCTTTAGGTTTTAATCTAATTTGTTTTTGTAATTTTTCTATGTTTTACCATTAGGTTTCATATTTAGATCCATAAGGAGAAGAGATAGTGGCGCGCAAAATTAGACTAAATATTTAAAAGACAAAAGCTGACAGATAATAGACATAGAAATGCCAATTTAAAACTCTGGGTAATGTATTGGCATTTCTATGTCTATTATCTGTCAGCTTTTGTCTTTTAAATATTTAGTCTAATTTTGCGCGCCACTATCTCTTCTCCTTATTCCACTTGGGTTCAGACATTTCCTCTAAGTGTGCGCAGCATTCCTTTAGTTATTGTTCGGTGTGCTGGCGCAGGATTAACTTTTTTAACTTTATATTTAGATCCATGCTGGTATACTAGCTGTGAAGCCTTCGTTCTGCTATTTTTTCTACCTCCCCTCCCCCTTCATCCCTCGGTCATTTTCTCACCCTCCTTTTTGGGTGGTATTCCTCTGGCACGGGGGTGCTGCACCTGGACATTACATTTTTTCATCCTATTTTTGCGCTTTCAATGCCTTCTTGGGAGTTGCTGTCTCTTTCTTCTCTGTCGAGCATATGATCTCCGGTGCTTGAAACGTTTAACACATGAGGTCAGTACTGATACTAATCAGCTGTTGTATTTATTGAATATACAATATTTTGCTATTCTATGTATAATCATGATTATAATATTATATCTGTATCAATCTTATAGATTGTTAATTTTTTGAGTGTTCGTGGTCCCTCAAAGTCCCATTTTTGAGGACATTTTCTTTTGCTGCCTGGGTGTATTGTGATTTTGACTACTGTGTATTGAAGTTCTGCCTGAAATCTTGACCATTCTCCAGCCTGCTGATTTGGTACTTCACCGCCAGCTCGTGTATGACCTCCGCCTGCCTGAACATCCTTTGGATTTCGATTTTGTACCTCTTTGCCTGATCTGTTGCCGTCTTGACCTGCCTGACTATATTTTCGTCTGAATCCTCAGCATACAAGCTCCAAACGGGCTACAATGGCATTGAACCCTGCTGAGATCAGCATCTTTCTTCTCTGAATGCCAGGTTAGATCAACTCTGTGCTATGCTTAAATCTTGGTTGCCTGGTCCCTCTGCACCGCTCCAGACTCCAGCTCCTACTCCTGCTCAAATCCAGCCCACCTCTTCTGTGTGACCCAAACTTCCCTTGCCTGAAAAATGTGGTGGTGATACTGAGGACTGAAGAGGTTTTTTTAAATGTCTGCCGTTTGCATTTCCACAACAACCCTGGGACTTTTAGCACTTTGTCTGCCAAAGTGACTTTTGTAATTTCCTTGTTAAAGGGGAAGACCTGGGTCTCTCCTTACCTGGAACGCAATAATCCTGTGCTGCAAGACACTGACAAATTTCGATCTTCTCTTCAGACTGTATTTGGCAAGCCATGTAGAACATCTGCAGCTAAGTACTCACTTTTGGATATACAGCAAGGTACCAGGTCTGTGGCACAGTATACTATTGAGTTCTGTACCCTGGCTACTGAGACTAATTGGGGCTCAAGGGCATTATGTGCAGCCTCCCGAAAAGGTCTTACAGATTGCATCAAGGACGAACTAATCTATAAGGATTCCCAAGAATACCTTGAAAAATTCATAGAGCTGTGTTCGTCTGGATGTCCGGTATCATAAAAGGTGCCAAGAGAGACTTAGAACTCGCAAGCTTCCTAGGCCAGTTTACCATTTGGCCCCTAACTTCCAAGTACCACCTCAGCCTGAACCTTAAATTTCAGTTGAATCCCAGGCACCTATGGAACCCATGGAAGTCAGCCTTCTCCACCTAACAAAGGAGGCGTGCATTGGGCCTATGCTTGTACTGTGGACTTAAAGGACATTTGTTATCTGTCTGCCCTTCCCATCCAGTAAAAGGCATGGTCTAACCAGTTTTGGAGGAGCTGGGTTAGACCTTACAGGTATATCCTCCAAGACCAAGATTACTGTTCCCGCAATTTTCCATTTAGCCTCTAAACTTGTCTCCTGTGAGTCTTTTGTAGATTCTGGAGCCGCTGGCATATTCCTGGACTACACTTTTGCTAAGGAAAATAACATCCCATTTGTTCCTAAGTCTAGACCCCTGAGCATCACCACCCTGAATGGACAACCATTGGGAGATGGCCTTGTAAAGTTTGAGACTACGACAATCACCCTTCAGGTAGGCGCACTCCATAATAAGGAAATCGTCCTGTCTCTTATTGATTCTCTAAATTACAATAAATAAAAACCGTGCTACAGCTACAGCGTCACTGCCTGCCACCACATGACCAAGAGGAGGACGGGCTCCTACATTTGCCGGCCGGAATCTTTTTTACTATATGTGCCTTAACATTTGGACCAATGTAGGTGCTTCTTCTCTTAATTTGTTTTAATAAACGATTGTTATCAGATTTACGCTATGGGCTGCTTTTCTTCCTCCACTCCCTATATGGATCCTATGTGAACAAGTGGTTCCCCAACTCTTCAATATTCAGAGTATTGATTGGATTTCACGGGAAACCAGGAAGAGTCGCAGCCGTGGGTCGTTTAGTGTCATAGCAGAGCTTTTTTACCTCTGCTTTCTGGTAAGCAGTTAGTGTGTGAGGGTGTCGGGCACTGTGTTCACCATTTCTTGTGTTACAAGTCACCAAGGTGCTTCTTCTGTTTCACATTTGGACGCCAGGATCACCCCCTTCACTACTACTTCTACTTGATATATTTCATACTTGGACATTGTAAAACAGTTCATTTTGTTTCTACCACTGTTTCTGGGATTGACTATTGTGCCGACAAGAGACTGTTATCCTTAGGTGCCATATAGGGTCCCTAGGTGCTGTGAAGGTCCCTACCACTGTGGACATCATATCCAGTGGGGCACATATAGCTTCTGTATTTTATGATATTTTATTTTTATTTTGTTCTTGGCGCAGCTTCTTTTTTATTTATGTTCTTATTGATTCTCCACTTCTGCCTGTTATCCTTGGTTACCCATGGTTACAACAACACAACCCTTCTTTTGATTTGAAAAATGGAGAACTAACCTCTTGGGGGCCGTCCTGTTATCTAAGCTGTTTTCTCAACTCAAAAGACTTTCTGGTTGTCTGTTGGCTTCCATGGCCATCTCCCCTACCTTGCCTTGCGAATGCCATGGGTTTGCAGATGTATTTTGCAAGCAAAAAGCAGAGGTTTTACCTCCACATTGTTCTTTTGACTGTGCGATTAATTTGATTCCCGGAGCACCACTTCCCAAAGGAATGACCTATTCCCTGTCATTGCCTGAACAAAAATCTATGGAGGAATACGTAAAAGACAATTTGGAAATAGATTTTATCTGACCCTCTTCTTCTCCAGTAGGGGCAGGTTTTTTCTTTGTTGAAAAAAAAGATGGGGTCTTTGACCATGCATAGACTTTTGAGGGTTAAATCACAGTAAAAGACTCCTGCCCTTTGCCTCTCATTCCAGAACTGTTTGACGTACTTGAGGGAGCCATTATCTTCTCTAAGCTGGACCTCGTGTATGACCTCCGCCTGCCTGACCATTCTTTTGATTTCGATTTTGTACCCCTTTGCCTGATCTGTTGCTGACTTGACCTGCCTGAATTTCCCTTCCCCCTGCTGAATTTCTATGTATCTCCCCCTATTTATTTGCTGAAGCCAGTGACAGTGTACTAGTAAAAGCATAAAAACTGCGCTCTAAAACTGTATGTAGCAGCTGGCACTTCACTAGACATATAGTGCAAAACATAAATAAAACAATAGTGCAGCGCTCAAAGTGATATGTGGAACTAAAAACAATATAAGACCTTAATTAAAAGATCTCAATACCATAAATAATGAAGTGAATTATCTGAAAGTGCTTTTTTGAATCCTTTGAATAATATGCCAGTGTATAATGGCAAAAAGTTCAAGCAAATCATACATTTATATATATATATATATATATATATATATATATATATATATATATATATATGCATCCAGAACTTAATATATGTCAAAAAATATAAAATGTTCTGAATATACGGGTGATGGGTGATATAATATAGTCCAATGAATTCCAAACCAAAGTTTATAAATAAGTAAAAAAAAATCTTAGTGGTGTAGTCCATTATAGGAAATGATTCCATTAAAGAGGAAGTAAACCCCCCCAAACCACTTTGGCCTACAGGTAAGTCTAGATTAAGGCTTACCTGTAGGTCCAATAAATATCTCCTAAACCTACATGGTTTAGGAGATATTTATAAAAAAAGAGGCATGCGCCGTAGACAGCGGCGTGCAGGCGCACTGCGCATGCCAAGTTCACGGCGATATGCCGCTTTCCTGCGCATGCGCGGGAGTGACGTCATCGCCGCTCCAGCGAATCACAGCGCTGGAGCGGCGAGACCCGTAAGTCACTCCTGTATCGATGGCGGCGGAGGAGGATGTGGACGAGGGGCGCTTCGGGGGCTTCGTTCTCAGGTAAGTTATTCATAATGAGCTAGTATGCTATGCATACTAGCTCATTATGCCTTTGCCTTGCAGGTTCCGTTTTTTTTTTTGTGAGGAGGGTTTACTTCCTCTTTAAGACCCCTTTCACACTGAGGTGCTCAAAAACTGCCCATAAAACGTCGGGCGTTTTTGCAGTGCTTTTGCGGTGCTCTAGCGACGCTTTTGCGGCGTTGGCGGTGCACTTTTTTAAGGTCACGTGACAATGTAACCTTAAAAACAAAATGTGAAGTTTGTACGGCACTTTTGAAGTGCTTGCCATTAATTTAAATGGACAGGAGCATTTTTGAGGCACTTTTTAAAGTGCTCCAAACATGCCCCAAAGATGCTGCTTGCAGGACTTTTTTCACCGCCTTGAGTGCAGCAGCCAATCACAGCTGAGCGGTGTAAGGGACATGTCCGGGCAAGCTCTGGAGAGAAGCCGGTATAGAGGAACACATGTTATCTGCGCAGAGAGTTCCAGGGACCGGCTGGGCAGCAGGTGAGAGGTTTGAGAATTGCTTGCCAGTTTGATGTGGTCCGCTAGGTCCCGAGAGCCTGCCTCCTGAAAGTTGCATCCTTCCATCCAACTCTAGGCTGGTGGATTTTCTTTTAATTTATCTGGGAGTGCTAAATATGATTGGGTGATTACCCATAACTGCGTGGTTGACTTAATACATATTAGTATATGAGTTCATATTTTCTGGTAAGTGTGTTGACCTTACATTATGGTGGTGGATTACACAGTGATGGTGAAGTCTGATCATATATATCGTCTCTTCCCGGGTGATTTCTACTCATCTTAAGGGAATCATTTTCTATGATGGACTATTACACTAAGATATTTTTTACTTATTTATAAACTTTGCTTTGGAGTTTTTTGGACTATATTATATCACCTGTATATTCTGAACTTTTTATATTTTTTGACATATATTTTGTTTTCGATGTGGGTCTGTGTGTGTATATATACAGTATCTCACAAAAGTGAGTACACCCCTCACATTTTTGTAAATATTTTATTATATCTTTTCATGTGACAACACTGAAGAAATTACACTTTGCTACAATATAAAGTAGTGAGTGTACAGCTTGTATAACAGTGTACATTTGCTGTCCACTCAAAATAACTCAACACACAGCCATTAATGTCTAAACCGCTGGCAACAAAATTGAGTACACCCCTAAGTGGAAATGTCCAAATTGGGCCCAAAATGTCAATATTTTGTGTGGCTACCACTATTTTCCAGCACTGCCTTAACCCATGGGCATGGAGTTCACCAGAGCTTCACAGGTTGCCACTGGAGTCCTTTTCCACTCCTCCATTACAACATAACAGAGCTGGTGGATGTTAGAGACCTTGCGCTCCTCCACCTTCTGTTTGAGGATGCCCCACAGATTCTCAATAGGGTTTATGTCTGAAGAAATGCTTGGTCAGTCCATCACCTTTACCCTCAGCTTCGTTAGCAAGGCAGTGGTCGTCTTGGAGGTGTGTTTGGGGTCGTTACCATGTTGGAATACTGCCCTGCGGCCCAGTCTCCTAAGGGAGGGGATCGTGCTCTGCTTCAGTATGTCACAGTACATGTTGGCATTCATGGTTCCCTCAATGAACTGTAGCTCCCCAGTGCCGGTAGCACTCATGCAGCCCCAGACCATGACACTCCCACCATCATGCTTGACTGTAGGCAAGACACACTTGTCTTTGTACTCCTCATCTGGTTACCGCTACAGACGCATGACACCATCTGAACCAAATAAGTTTATCTTGGTCTCATCAGACCACAGGACATGGTTCCAGTAACCCATGTCCTTAGTCTGCTTGTCTTCAGCAAACTGTTGGCGGGCTTTCTTTTGCATCATCTTTAGCAGACGCTCTCTTCTGGGACGACAGCCATGCAGACCAATTTGATGCAGTGTGTGGTGTATGGTCTGAGCACTGACAGGCTGACCCCCCCACCCTTCAACCACTGCAGCAATGCTGGCAGCACTCATACATCTATTTCCCAAAGACAACCCCTGGATATGACGCTGAGCATGTGCACTCAACTTCTTTGGTCAACCATAGCTAGGCCTGTTCTGAGTTTAACCTGCCCTGTTAAACCGCTGTATGTTCTTAGCCAATGTGATGCAGTTCAGTTTCAGGGTCTTGGCAATCTTCTTATAGCATAGGCCAGCTTTATGTAGAGCAACAGTTATTTTTTTTCAGATCCTCAGAGAGTTCTTTGCCATGAGGTGACATGTTGAACTTCCAGTGACCAGTAGAGAGAGTGAGAGCTATAACACCAAATTTAACACACCTGCTCCCCATTCACACCTGAGACCTTGTAACACTAACAAGTCACATGACAACAGGGAGGGAAAATGGCTAATTGGGCCCAATTTGGACATTTTAACTTAGAGGTATACTCCCTTTTGTCACCAGCGGTTTAGACATTAATGGCGTGTGTTGAGTTATTTTGAGTGGACAGCAAATTTACACTGTTATACAAGCTGTACACGCACTAATTTATATTGTAGCAAAGTGTAATTTCTTCAGTGTTGTCACATGAAAAGATATAATAAAATATTTACAAAAATGTGAGGGGTGTACATACTTTTGTGAGATGCTGTGTGCATATGATTATATATAAATATATATATATATATATATATATATATATATATATATATATATATATATATATATATATATATATATATATATATATATATATATATATATATGTATATATACATATATATATATATATATATACATATATATATATATATATATATATATATATATATATATATATATATATATATATATATATATACATATATATATATATATATACATATATATATACATATATATATATATATATATATATATATATATATATATATATATATATATATATATATATATATATATATATTAAGATTTGCTTGATCTTATTGCCATTATACACTGGCATATTATTCAAAGGATTCAAAAAAGCACTTTCAGATAATTCACTATATTATTTACGGTATTGAGATCTTTTAACCACTTGCCGACCGCTGCACGATGTTGTACATCGGCAGAATGGCATGGCTGTGCAAATGGGCATACCCGTAGGTCATTTCCCTGTTCTGCCTAGTGACATGACAGGGATCTACTGCTCCCAGTGATCAGGAACAGTGATCTCTGTCATGTTCTAGTGAGCCCACCCCCCCTACAGTTAGAACACACTGAGGGAACACACTTAACCCCTTCATCGCCCCCGCGTGTTTAACCCCATTCCATGCCAATGATAAATATAGAGTAATCAGTGGCTTTTTTTTTAGCTCTGATTGCTGTATAGATGTCAATGGTCACAAAATAGTGTCAAAAGTGTCCAATCTGTCCGCTACAATGTAGCAGTCATGATAAAAATCACAGATCACCGCCATTACTAATAAAAAAAAAAATAATAATAATAATAAAATTGCCATAAATCTATCTCCTACTTTGTAGACGCTATAACTTTTTTTTTTTTTTTTAGAAATTCATATTTTTTTAGGATATTTATTATAGCATAAAGTAAAAAATATTGTTTTTTTTTTTTCAAAAACTGTCTGCCTTTTTTGTTTATAGCGCAAAAAATAAAATCCGCAGAGGTGATCAAATACCAAAAAAAAAGCTCTATTTGTGGGGAAAAAAAGGACGTCACTTTTGTTTGGGTACAATGTCGCAGACCGCGCAATTGTCAGTTAAAGGGACTCAGTGTCGCATCGCAAAAAATGCTCTGGTCATTAAGGGGGTAAATTCTTCCTAGGCTGAAGTGGGTAATTAAGGTCTTATATTGTTTTCAGTAAAAGTGTACTGCTTTCTTCAACCTGCATTTACAGAGGTGTGCTGATAGCTCTAAGATTGTGTTAGCACACCTCCATTCAAGCAGCTTGCAGAAAGTAGCATCTTATTACTGGCTCCAGCACACACATAGACCTCCTATCCTGTAGTTCAGTGCAGGCAGTGTTATTATTGTGACATGATGGGGCAGGCTCTGAGTGCAGATACTTTCTAGATGCTTAGGAACTCTAGGGTGAATGTAAGGGTGGGTTGAACAAATATCAGGTGCCTGAGGCCCTGTTTATTTTTTTTAAAGGATACATGAACTTACCATTATGCCGCGTACACACGTGCAGACTTTTGCCGGCGGACTTAGTCCAGCGGACAATCCCGCCGGACTTTCCAGCTGGGTCCGCTGGACTTTCCGAGCGTGTGGACTTGCCCACACACGCACGGACTTCTCCGGCAGATAATCCGCCGGCCAAAAGTCCGCGGGACTTTTGAAAATGAACGGACTTGCCCACACACGGAGCAGTCCGTTCATTTAGAACGTAACTTCAGGTTACGTAGCTAGCGTAGGCAGTAAATGCCGCCGCGCTAGCTCCGTAAGCTGGCATGGATTTAAAGGAACTCCCCACGCCGAAAAAACGGCGTGGGGGTTCCCCCCAAATCCAAGTCAGACCCTCATCCGAGCACGCAGCCTGGCAGGCCAGGAAAGGGGTGGGTGGGTGGGTGCCCCTCCAAGTTGAGAGCACACCCGGACGCCTTGAATCCTCCCTCAGTTACTGCGCCTCGGACCAGTCGGTTCCGAGACTCGGGAACAGATGGATCCTTGCCCCAGACCAAGCGGGTCTGTGGGGCCTGTCAAACCAAACATGTTGCGGGGAGGCACACACTCCCCTGACCAGGACCCCTCACAGGGTTACACCGGTCCAGATCCAGGAAACCGGCAGCTCTGGCATAACGAACCCCAAACATGTGACTCCAGCACCTTACGATTGGCTCCAAGGAATGCCGGTACCCAAAACGTCCAACCAGGCCTGATTCTAAGCCTGTCATGTGTACTTCACCGCACACATGATCAGGCAGAACCCTAACACAGCCCAGTCAAACCGATGCGAAAGTTTCCCTATCCAATTAACTCGCAGGACCCTTTTACTGTCCTGAGAAACAAAAATAACTAAATTTACAATAGCGGACACCTAGGAAAGGTGTCACCGCTACACATATCTTTTGCAATGATCTCTTCTCTTCTGGAATCCTCCGCTGACATACGGCGGGAGGAGTGGAGGAGAGTTGTAGGTGGTCACGTGAGTGTCGAGCAGTGCTCTGACATTTTTTTGTAAAACACATACACAGGGCACTTAGAAATTAAGGAAGACAGGGGCTTGCCTGAAAATTAACAAGTTATTTCTGCAGGAGGGGAGGGGTGGGCACTGACACAGCTGACAGGCGGGGGAGGGAGAGGAGGACAGAGGAGAGCTGCAGATGATGGAGGCACGTAAACTTGCCACAGTGTCAGGGCTCAGCAGCCATGATAAACTGTGGTCAGAGTCAGAGGGGAGAGCAGAACCAGGCAAGATCAGCCAGGTATTTTATATGATACAGGGAGCCAAATTACACAGCACAAGCACTGTGTTGTTTTTCATGCTTTAAGGGAACAGGATATTTTTATTTTTTGGGGTAACAAACGCTTTAATAATAGCATGCAATGCCAAGCTGTGGTTTCCAAAGCAAGCAAAGTCCTTTCTTGTATTAAGAGTTATGGACTCCAGAGTGAGAGAGATATCATTTTTCCCCTGTACAAATAATTAGTAGGACCTCATCCAGCAACATGCCAGTGCGTCACTGGTCCTTGTTGGGCATACATTGTAATGTTCTTTTTCTTTTCATGCAGCTTGTGGGCTGAATGGAAAAAAAGAGATTGATCGGTGGGTATGCCCACCATTAGAATATTGCCCTTCATCCACCCACTTCTAATGATGGGCATACATGCGCCATTTTTTTTTTTTAACTTCAGCAATGGAGTCGCTGATTTACGTATCGTGGAAGCAAACGCTGTTGCTGTCAAGATAAATAAATCAGTGCTGCAGCTGAATGGCATACCTGCTAAGCAAATGATGGTTAACAAAAAAACAAAGAAACATTACAGTTTAACAGTAAGACATACCATACCTTCAAAGCAAATACAATAAAACATAGTAAAAATAAAATATTTCAGTTCTAAAATAAAGTAACAACAGAGAAAGAACAATAGATATAGAACAATAGTGAGCAAACAATAGAGTGGACAATAGAGAGTGAACCTAAGAGAGAGAACAATAGAGAGAGAAGAAAAATAAAACCACAACTCTTTTTTGGCTTTTTTATTTTATATTTTTTGAAGCATGGGGGCAATCCGCCCCTAATGTTAGGAGCAAATCGCTCCTCCACCCCTGCTTTGGCATATATGCTATTTTTTTTTAAACTGTGGTGGACTGGTGGTGAAATCACCTCCGACAGCGCTGGAGTCAAGGCTTTACGTATCGTGGGAGCAAAGCTGTTGCTGTCAGAATAAATAAACCTGTGCTGGAGCTGAATAGCGTACCTGCTAAGCAAATGATGGTTAACAATAAAACAAAGTAACATTACAGTATAACAATAAGACATACCATACCTGCAAAGCAAATACAATAAAACATAGTAAAGATAAAATATTTCAGTTCTAAAATAAAGTAACAACAGAGAGAGAACAATAGATATAGAACAATAGTGAGCAAACAATAGAGTGGACAATAGAGAGTGAACCTAAGAGAGAGAACAATAGAGAGAGAAGAAAAATAAAACCACAACTCTTTTTGGTTTTTTTATTTTATATTTTTTGTGTTTTTGTGTGTGTGTTTTTTTTTTACTTTTATAAAAACTGTAAACTCTGAACATTCCAGATTAGGGTCTCTCAAAATATGATGGCCATAGCCAGAAAACTTAACCAGGGACTCATCAACAAAGACAACTTGATCGGGAGTAAACAAGGCTGCAAACTGTTGGTTGAAGTGGTTTATGAGGGGCCGAATTTTGTAGAGCCAATCAAATCCAGGGTCACCCCGAGGATGACAGAGTTCATTATCATTGAAGTGCATGAACCGCAAGATCTTCTCGTATTGTGTCCTGGTCATGGAGGCAGACAAAATGGGCATATGGTGAATTGGGTCAGTGGACCAATATGACCGCAACTCACTCTTTTTAGTTATGCCCATGAGGAGGGATAGGCCCAGGAAGGTCTTAAATTCGGAGACCGTAAAAGGTCTCCAATCTCTGGCAAGGATCAACTGGGGATTAGCGGCGATGAATTGACCAGCATACAAATTGCTTTGGTCCACAATAGATCTATAGAGATCTTCCATGAAAAAAATTAATAAAAATAAAGTGACGTAAAATCAGCTGTTTCCACCTGAATTCCGGGCTGGCCAGTGAATGGGGGAAGTACGGGTGCTGCAGAAGTGGTGGGCTCCCAATTAGGATTTGCAAATGCAGGAGGAAGGGCACTAAATATGCACTTTCTGGAAAAAATTATTCAATTTAATGGATAAGATAGTGGAAAAATAAAATACTTGGAAACTAAAAAAATGAAAAAAAATATAATCTTGACCTAGGAGGATGAGGTCCATATGGAGTAGGAGGTTGAGGTAGCGGTGGATGTGGCGGTGTAGGTGGAAGCGGCGGTGGAGAAGGACGAGGTAGCCAACACGGTTCAAAAATACAATGGCTTGGTAAGGCTAGTGGTGAATGATGTGTCGAATTCTGTCCCCATCACATAGTGTCCGCCCTGTACTGTGCTTGCTCAGTACGTAGGACAAGGGGATTTAGAAACTCTCCGAAGACGATGCGTGGTGACTCCAGGTTCAAGCCACATCATCCGAGGTTGAATCCTAGCCAAGCGAGGCCGTGAGGGGCCCTGTTACTATGTGCTACCGTATGTCCACTTGGATGGTGGGGCTTGAACCTGCACTCACTGCACAGGCGACGTTCATCTTTGGAGATTTTGTGAATCTCCTTGTCCTCCGTGCTACGCAAGCACTGCGCCTGTGCAGTAAGTGGCCGGACACTATCCGATGGCCAGACAGTTTTTGTCAGAACACCGGTATACATGTCTTTTCTGCACAAGGTATGGACAAGTCCTGTGGGATCCATGCCTGGTCCATTTTAATAAACGGGAGCTTGTCCACATTGGCTCTGGACAGGCGGCTGCGCTTGTCTGTGATAACGCCCCCTGCCCGGCTAAATACACGTTCAGATAATACACTGGCTGCAGGGCATGCCAGCACCTCCAAGGCGTAAAGGGCAAGTTCAGGCCATGTGCCCAATTTGGAGACCCAGAAGTTGAAGGGAGCAGACCCGTCATTCAGTAAGTGTAGGCGTGTGCACACATACTGCTCCACCATGTTGGTGAAATGCTGCCTCCTGCTAAGACGTTCCATCTCAGCTGGTGGTGCTGTTGTGGCGTGCTGACAAAGCTTTTCCACATTTCGGCCATGCTAACCCTGTCTTCCGAGGTGCTGGCGGTGCCCCGGCTGCGTTGGCGACCTCTTCCTCCTCCTCTGCCTTCGCCTTGTGCTTCCACCGTACCCCCGCTGTCAAGTGGGAATGCCACCAGCAGCGCGTCTACCAGCGTGCGCTTGTACTCGCGCATCTTACGATCACGCTTCAGTGAGGTAATTAAGGACGGCACGTTGTCCTTGTAACAGGGATCCAGCAGGGTGACCACCCAGTAATCAGCACCAGTTAAAATGTGGGAAACTCGGCGGTCGTTGCGGAGACACTGCAGCATGTAATCGCTCATGTGTGCCAGGCTGCCCAGAGGCAACAAAAAGCTGTCCTCTGTGGGAGGTGTATCGTCTGTGTCCTCTGTATCCCCCCAGCCACGCACCAGTGATGGACATGAGCTGGTCTGGGTGCCACCCTGCTGTGAACATGGTTCCTCCTCCTCCATCTCCTCCTTATCCTCCACCTCGTCATCCTCCAGAACTGTGCCCTTGCTGCCAGACAATTGTGTACCTGGCGCTTGTTGGTGCAGGAACCCACCCTCGTAGCCACTTGTAAATGACTGCCCTGAAAGCCTTGGAAATGAACCGTCTTCCTCCTCCTCCTCCTCCTCCTCCTCATCCTGTGCCACATCCTCTTCAATCATCTCCTGAAGATTTTTTTCAAGGAGGCATAGAACTGGGATAACGCAGTAACGCTGAGAACGGCGTCATCGGCACTGGCCATGTTGGTGGAGTACTCGAAACAGCGCAACAAGGCACACAGGTCTCGCATGGAGGCCCAGTTATTGGTGGTGAAGTGGTGCTGTTCCGCAGAGCGACTCACGCGTGCGTGCTGCAGCTGAAGCTCCACTATCGCTTGCTGCTGCTCGCACAGTCTGGCAAGCATGTGCAAGGTGGAGTTCCACCTTGTGGGCACGTCACATATGAGACGGTGAGCGGGAAGGCCGAAGTTACGCTGCAGCGCTGACAGGCGAGCAGCAGCAGGGTGAGAACGCCGAAAGTGCGCACAAACGGCCCGCACTTTCTGCAGCAGCTCTGGCATATCGGGGTAATTCTTAAGGAACCTCTGGACCACCAAGTTCAGCACATGCGCCAGGCAAGGGATGTGTGTCAAACCGGCTAGGCCCAGAGCTGCTACGAGATTTCACCCATTATCACACACCACCAGGCCGGGCTCACTGCCACCAACCACTCATCGGTCTGTTGTTCCATGTCCCTCCACAACTTCTGCACGGTGTGGGTTTTTTCCTCCAAACAGGAAAGTTTTAAAACTGCCTGCTGTCGTTTAGCCCTGGCTGTGCTGAAGTTGTTGGTGAAGGTGTTACGCTGACCGGATGAGGAGGCGGTAGAGGATGAGGAGGCGGAGTAGGAGGAGTTAGCAACAGGAGGCAAACTGAAGCGCCCTGCAATCCTCGGTGGTGGAAGGACATGCGCCAAAGTGCTATCCGCCTCAGGCCCAGCCGCCACTACATTTACCCAGTGTGCTGTTAGGGAGATATAACATCCCTGACCGTGCTTACTGGTCCACGCATCCGTAGTTAGGTGGACCTTGCCACAGATGGCGTTGCGCAGTGCACACCTGATTTTGTCCCCCACTTGGTTGTGCAGGGAAGGGATAGCTCGCCTGGAAAAGTAGTGGCGGCTGGTCACGACGTACTGTGGGACAGCCAATGACATCAGCCTTTTAAAACTCTGCGTCTCCACCAGACGAAATGACAGCATTTCAAAGGCGAGGAATTTTGAAATGCTGGCAGTCAGGGCCAGGGATCGTGGGTGGCTAGGGGGGTACTTCCTCTTTCGCTCCAGTGTTTGGGAGATAGAGAGCTGAACGCTTCCATGGGACATTGTGGAGATGGTTGGTGATCCAGGTGGTAGTTTTGCTGGCAGATCCTCTGTTTGCGGGTTGGCAGGTGCCACTGTCACTACAGAGGTGGATGAAGAGGCCAAGACTGCAGCAGAAGAGGAAGCAGGAGGAGCCAGAGACCTTTCTTGGTTTTTGAAGTGTCTACTCCACTGCATCTCATGCTTTGCACTTAGATGCCTGGTCATGCAGGTTGTGCTCAGGTTGAGAACGTTTATGCCTCGCTTCAGGCTCTGATTGCACAGCGTGCAAACCACTCGTTTCTTGTCATCAGCACATTGTCTGAAGAACTGCCATGCTAGGGAACTCCTTGGACCTGGCTTTGGTGTTCTCGATCCCTTGCTGCGTTGGGCAGTAGCAGACGTACTGTCTAGGGGACGGACGCATCGCTTTTGCACCCTGCTCCCTCTTCTGCTGTGCTGGTGGCTCTGCGCGACCACCGCCTCTTCCTCCGAACCACACTGGTCACCTGCATGACGTTGAATCCATGTGGGGTCAAGGACCTCATCGTCCTCCACATCATCTTCCACCCAGTCTTCACCCCTGCCCTCCTTGTCGGTCTGCACAATGGCGAAAGCAGCAGCAGTTGGAACCTGTGTTCCGTCATCATCCGAGATGTGCTGCGATGGTCCTCCCATGTACTCATCATGAATCATAAGTGGTTGGCATCGGTGCACACAATCTCTTCCACTTCTGGGGCAGGGCTAGCTGGATGGCCCTGGGAAACCCTGCTAACAGAGTCATCAAAAAGCAGAAGAGACTGCTGCATGATTTGGGGCTCAGACTGATTGGCTGATTTGCAAGGGGGTGAGGTGAAAGACTGATGGACATCGGCTGCAGGTGCCAAATCTGAATTTTCATCAGGAGACTGGGTGGGAGACAATGTGAAGGAACCGGAGGCACTGTCAGCAACCCAATCTACTATTGCCTGTACTTGTCCTGGCCTCAACATTCGTACAGCCTCATTAGGCGCGCCGAATTACCGCTGCAGGCTCTGTCGCCTACTCGCACCTGAGGAAGGTGTTTCACTAGTGCGTGTAGCTGGCACAGATCTACCACGTCCTCTCCCTGCAACAGGAGCTCCACCAGCAGCACCGCGACCGGGGCCACGTCCCTTTTTTGACGATCTCCTCATATTTTCAAAATTTATGATCTCGCCCTAAATGGGTGTTTTTGCAATAGCAGAATACACCCACAGTATGTAAAGCGTGTATCTCAAAAACTGCAAAACTGCAGAAAATGCTTATGGGAAAAAAAAATGTCACTACAATTTTTTTTTTGGGATAGCACAATAGAAGAAATATCGATCAATTGTATGTCACACTCCTGCACACATGCACAAAACACTGAAAGATTTTATTTTTTTGCAATAGCAGAATACACTCACAGTGTGTAAAGTGTGTATGAACATGCAGAAAATGCTATTGGGAAAAAAAATGTCACTACAATTTTTTTTTTGGATAGCACAATAGAAGAAATATCGATCGATTGTATGTCACACTCCTGCACACATGCACAAAACACAGCAACATTTTTTTTTGTTTGCAATTTTTTTGCAATAGCAGAATATACCCAGAGTATGGTGTATCTCTTAGTAAAATATGCAGTGATGGTGCACTGAGCTTGCAGATAAAAGTTATATTTTGTCTGGCATTTTAAAGAGAAAAATATTTTTGGAGATACGGGACTATCAAGGGTACATAATCACAAAAAAATTTCATATATGATAAAAATGGTATTTTATTAACACACAAAAAAGTTAAAGGAAATATATTTAAATGACTTCGTATACAACAGTACAAAATATATCAAAGTTCAGGGGTTTATGCATACAATCCCTAATGGAACTAAACATATTCATATACTAGAGACACGTAAGTCAAGGTACTTGTCCATTTGTTCTCGACATGTTTCGCCAGAGTGGCTTCCTCAGGAGACAAGGA
This sequence comes from Lithobates sylvaticus, assembly GCA_028564925.1. Classification (NCBI taxonomy): domain Eukaryota; kingdom Metazoa; phylum Chordata; class Amphibia; order Anura; family Ranidae; genus Lithobates; species Lithobates sylvaticus. The sequence continues at coordinate 125,074,437 of CM053035.1, read as the reverse complement.
TAAAGTACGAATGAAAGATGAGAAAGGTTTATGAGGATGTTTTCTTGTTTCTAAGATATGCATATAAAGAAGAAATAATAAGTAAATTTATTATATAAAAGACACAATTGTATATTTATACATTTACAAGAATGCTGTATGGATATAAAGGTGTAAATGCTATGTGCAAGAAAGAATTCTCCCGAGTGTATGCCCGACCTCTTACCTCCAAATTAAGAAAGTCTACATACTCCCAAGGACATCAGATATAAAAGATTGTGGCAGATCCGCGGTAAGGCGTCCTACCCAGGACTTCCAGAGGGGGCTTATACCCAGAAGGCCCGAGCCAAGATCAGTGGCTGGGGAGCCGTAGGGGGAGAGTGGGATCCTATTGGTCTAGAATTGGATTGTCATAGGGCCTGTAAAGTACAAAGTAGTACTTATTAACTGTATACATATAATAAAAGATAATAATAAATAGCCAAAAAGGCGGAGGCAGTTTGATCAGGTCCCATATTCTATCCAACTGAACCTACCTCAATGGCACCTTATTGAAGAAAAATTTATAGGAGGCTCGGATCTGCCTTCAGAGAAGGAAGGGAGAGACACTATCTTGTAAATGTCCAAAAGATGATAAATAAATTTCTGTGAATAAAGAAAAATGAAAAAATTCTAATAAAAGATACCACATTATATATATATATTGTCTCTGCTATATACCCCAATGATTTCTAGCCCCCCTACCTTGTGGTGGAGTGCATAAGTCACCGGGTCATGGTATTGCAGAGATTTTCCCACTGATGGTGGTAGCTCCCAGTAAGGGGTAAAGTATGCCCGCTGGGTCCTATAAGGTTTGTATAAGTATAAGTAAAAATGCATTTTATGGGTAATTATATGGAGGAATTTCTCCATAAGCAAAAGTTAGAGCCAATGTAGTTACCTAAAGTAGAGTCTCTCCACGTTTGCCGAGCCTCCAATTCTCACCACAGCCTGACCTACAGTCAGGCTGGGCTTAAATAGTCTCCCCCCGTGGCGCCTGTTGCGTGGCGTGTGACGTCACGCCACGTCGGCGTCACGCGGACATAATGGCGGGAACCGATGCGGCGCCGGCTAGCCACCCCGTAACCGGAAGTAAACGTCACTTCCCGCCGGGTACGCAACCGGAAATGGATGTTATCCTCGGCGCACTGCTAAAGAGGCCTCCTGTGGACATCCAGAGAGCGCTCTGCGGCGCCGGCTTGACCTATTTTGCATGCTAATTTTCCACTCTGCCCCTGTGGACTCCTCTCTGACAAGTAGTGTCAGCAGAGGATGTCCACAGGAGGCCTCTTTAGCAGTGCGCCGAGGATAACATGGGTAGGACGCCTTACCGCGGATCTGCCACAATCTTTTATATCTGATGTCCTTGGGAGTATGTAGACTTTCTTAATTTGGAGGTAAGAGGTCGGGCATACACTCGGGAGAATTCTTTCTTGCACATAGCATTTACACCTTTATATCCATACAGCATGCTTGTAAATGTATAAATATACAATTGTGTCTTTTATATAATAAATTTACTTATTATTTCTTCTTTATATGCATATCTTAGAAACAAGAAAACATCCTCATAAACCTTTCTCATCTTTCATTCGTACTTTATCCTTGTCTCCTGAGGAAGCCACTCTGGCGAAACATGTCGAGAACAAATGGACAAGTACCTTGACTTACGTGTCTCTAGTATATGAATATGTTTAGTTCCATTAGGGATTGTATGCATAAACCCCTGAACTTTGATATATTTTGTACTGTTGTATACGAAGTCATTTAAATATATTTCCTTTAACTTTTTTGTGTGTTAATAAAATACCATTTTTATCATATATGAAATTTTTTTTGTGATTATGTACCCTTGATAGTCCCGTATCTCCAAAAATATTTTTCCCTTATAACAATTTGGGATGATGGTACAATATATATACATCAAATATTGGAAAACAACATAGCCTAACGAGAATTTTAAAAATTCTGGCATTTTAAAGGTTAATATGCAAGTTATTGACATAAAGTGTTTGAGGACCCGGGTACATCTGCCCCAGGGGACATGTTTCAATGCAAAAAAAGTTTTAAAAACTGCTGTTTTTTTGGGAGCAGTGATTTTAATAATGCTTAAAGTGAAACAATAAAAGTGTAATATTTCTTTAAATGTCATACCTGTGGGGTGTCTATAGTATGCCTGTAAAGTGGCACATGTTGTAAAATGACATTTATAAAGGAAAAAGTTATTTAAAACTACTCGTGGCTATAATGAATTGTCGGTCCGGCAATACACATAAAAGTTCATTGAAAAAATGGTATGGGATTCCCCCACAGGGGAACCCTGAACAAAAATGAAAAAAAAAATGCGGGGGGGTCCCCCCAAATTCCATAGCAGGCCCTTCAGGTCTGGTATGGATTTAAGGGGAACCCCGCTCCAAAATAAAAAAAATGCCGTGGGGTCCCCCGAAAAATCCATACCAGACCCTTATCCGAGCATGCAACCTAGCAGGCCGCAGGAAAAGAGGGGGGACAAGAGAGCGCCCCCCTCCTAAACCATACCAGGCCACATGCCCCCAACATTGGGAGGGTGCTTTGGGGTAGCCCCCCAAAGCACCTTGTCCCCATGTTGATGGGGAGAAGGGCCTCATCCCCACAATCCTTGCTCGGTGGTTGTGGGGGTCTGCAGGCGGGGGGATTATCGGAATCTGGAAACCCCCTTTAACAAGGGGACCCCCAGATCCCGGCCCCCCCTGTGTGAATTGGTAATGGGGTACAAATGTACCCCTACCATTTCACAAAAAAAAGTGTAATTTTTTTTTAAAAAGACAAGAGACGGTTTTTGCAAATTCCTTTATTAATGTCTTCTTCCCCGCTTCTTCTTCCATCTTCTTCTGTTCTTCCTTCGGTTTTGTTCTTCTTCCTCCATCTTGCTCTTCCCCCGCTTCTTCCTCCATCTTCCTTGATCTTCCTCTGCTTCTTCCTCTGGTCTTCTCATCCCGCATTTTCCTCTGAGGGCCGGGCCACACCATGATGTTCCCAGGTGACCCATTTTTTTTTATTTCGGCTCGGGGTTCCCTTTAATATCCATACCAGACCTAAAGGGCCTGGTATGGAATTTGGGGGGACCCCCACACATTTTTTTTTTAATTTTGGTTCGGGGTTCCCCTGTGGGGGAATCCCATGCCATTTTTATCAATGAACTTTTATGTGTATTGCCGGACTGACAATTCATTATAGCCACGAGTAGTTTTAAATGACTTTTTTCCCTTTTAGAAATGTAATTTTGCTATCAGACTGTTCTAAACATGGGAAACATGCGCCACTTTACAGGCATACTATAGACACCCCCCAGGTACGAAATTTTAAGGAATATTACACTTTTATTGTTTCACTTTAAGCACTCTTAAAATCACTGCTACCGAAAAACCCTTCCGTTTTTAAAACTTTTTTTTGCCTTGATACATGTCCCCTGGGGCAGGACCCAGGTCCCCAAACACTTTTTAAGACAATACCATGCATATAAGCCTTTAAAATTAGCACTTTTGATTTTTCATGTTCGTGTCCCATAGACTTTAACAGTGTTCGTGTGTTCGAATAGATTATTTGCCTGTTCGCATGTTCTGGTGCGAACCGAACGGGGGGGTGTTCGGCCTTCCCTCCAAGGGAGCAATCCTTACGTCTAGAGGAAAAAGAGATTTAATCTCCAAATATGGAAAGGTTTCTTCACAGTAAGAGCTGTGAAAATGTGGAATATACTCCAGGAGCTGATTCTGGCCAGCTCAGTAGATTGTTTTTAAAAAGCCTGTATTCTTTTCTAAATGTACATAATATAACTGGATACTAACATTTACAGGTGAAGTTGATCCAGGGAATATCAGATTGCCTCTCGAGGGATCAGGAAGGGATTTTTCCCCTGCTGGAGCAAATTGGATCGTGCTTTGCTGGAGTTTTTGTCTTCTGGATCAACTGTGGGTATAGGATTGTGTATATGAGATTGTATGATTTTTATTTATTTATTTTAGTATTATTTTTTCCCCTGTTATTGGTTGAACTTCTTTTTTCAACCAGACTAAGTATGTAACTATATAATATATGTCCAAGCACCAACAGACTCAGTCCAGGGAAAAACAACATCCTATATTCTTGCAGCTGTACACATCAACAGAGTTTGTTGTTGGGAAGTGGATAACAGCCAAAAAATACAGTACACAGAGTCTTGAACGTCAGTTAATTTTAGACACTCCCAAAAAAAAGGGGGGGGGGGACTGCTTGCATCCCAACTTTGGAATGAAATTCCAATGGTATTATAAAAGAACATCTGCTGATGTGACTGGATGGAATGTGCCCTTAATGCCAAAAATAATGTCCACAATGGCCATACATCCAGAGGTGTGCTTCAACAATAAGGCACAAGATTCCAATAAATACATTAAACGTGTCTATTTTATTAGCAATTAGACCTTGCAACCACTTGCGTTTAAAGAAAAACAAGCACTCTTGCATGTCTTCCCGGCAGCCCCATGGTGTTCAGTTGAGCCAAAACCACTAAAGCCCCATACACACGGTCGGATTTTTGCATGGATTCTGTCCGATCGGACAATGTTGTTGAAAAATCAGACCGTGTGTATGCACCATCGGACAGTGTACGTCGGATTGTCCGACGGACAAAGTCCTATCTCCTGCTGGATAGATTTTCCAACAACACGGTCCGATCACACCAAATCCGATCGTGTGTACGGTTGTCCGACGGACAAAGTGCTACGCATGCTCAGATCACATTAAAAGACCAAAGCTATTGGCTACTAGCCTCTACGTAGTCCCGTCGTAGGCAACAAACGTCACCACGTTCAGAATGATCGGATTTTCCGACAACTTTGTCCAACCGTGTGTACGCAAAACCAACATCGGACAAAGTATGACGGACATGATCCGACGGACCTGGTCCTCGGATAATCCGAGCGTGTGTATGGGGCTTAACCCAGTTAGGTTGCCAATCCAGTTGGGTGAAGTCTAGCAAGCTGCAAGCATAAGCTACTTCTGGGATGACAAGAAGCACCTCAGATCTCCAGGAAAATGCAGTTTGAGGAGGCAGACTCTTTCTCAAGCCCTGGGGCGGAGGCTGAGAAATCAATTTAAATAGGCTGGAGCCAAGGGATGTCAACCCATGAGCATGTCCTCAGGCTTGAATAATGAGCAGTTAACTCTGAAACATGTAGCCACGCTCCCTACGTTGTGGTCCTCCCAGGTGTGACATCACTTCCAGCTTTGTGCCATCCATGCACTCCAGGGTGGCTCCAGGATTTCTGGTTTTATTTCTGGTGTCCTACACAGCTCCTGGCAGCATCATCTGCTTCCTGGCTCCTAAAGACACACTGATTCTCAGCAGCAAACTGCACTGGGTGGATTACATGGGTATGTCGCTGGTCAGCAAGAGGTTAAACTGAATGGGTTATTTTACAAGGTAAGAGTTTAAAAATACTTTAACTCTAAAAATGAATGTTAAAAGTAAACTAGATCTTGATCAACTTCCGAGCGACATGTAAATGTACTAAGAATTCTCATACGAATTTTCGTTCTCTTTGTGTATACCCAGCGTAAGAGGTATGAGTATTTTAAAGATTTTTTTGCACTAAACTGGAATGTGTTTTAACTAGATTTGTGGTACATATCACTTCCTAGCAATCTCACCCGAAGGATATTGGCATCACTCCCTGCAATGAGAAAGATGGAGCTAAGAAATATATAATTTGTTTTATGTACAGGTATTTTTTTCACTACTGTCATGCATCAATTTTTACATGAGGAGGGAGTATGAATTAATAAGTAGACCTTGCATTTTACTGCACAGCCTGCTTTAAGAAGGGGTGAAGGTCGATTGTAAAGGCTAATCGATTCTGCTTTTTTTAGTGGTCAATCTAAAAATCTCTACATTTATTACAATAACACATATTGGGGAGCAAGCATTAAACATACAACAAAAATTAGGTTGACACAGCAATAATAACTCAAAATGTACACCCACTAACAAAACTCTACAACCCCTCTTTAGCCTGCCACTTTGCAGTTGTCACTTTTAGGAGAACAAGAGAAAAAAAAGACATCAGTGTATATTTAGTATACCTCTAAATATTTAAACTAAAGTGAAAATAAACTCTACCTTTAAATGACATGTTTCCATTCCTGTTTGCTTTCATTTTCTAGTTTAGAAATAATAAAAAGCCTTTCAATGATTCTATGGAATAGTATAATTCAATATGACTTCAAAAAGCATACATCAATATTTCTCTAATCAGAGTTAAGTGGTGTAAAAGAGAGCATAACAACTGCAACATAAAAAATAAAAGCAGTGAAGTGGGCCCAGCTGTCACTGGAACACAATTTCCATTCCTACAGCCATGGATTTAAAGCAGAAAAAGCAACAGTCCATATCAAACTTAAAATGAACGTTGCTTCCAAGATAAAAATCTAAATCAGACAATCCCAGAATCACCCACATCGTCAGATTCCAGGGTCATTGGAGGATACTGCAGATGGATTTTAAACCCACCTTTAAAAAAATAAATCAACAATAGATCGAATGAAATGATGTATATATACATAAACACATTTTCATTACAAATACTGAATATTAACTACAATTTACTTTTTGGATAAGAATTAACTGCTTGCCGCCCACTCATAGTAGTTGTACTGAGAGTGGGCAGCAGCTCCAGGCCGGGCAACGTACCTGTACATGGCAGCCTTTCTTCTGGGATCAGAAGAAAGTGCTGCCTGCCGGTCAGCGCGGTGATTGGACACAGTATGAGTTTGGCAGATGATTTTGGCTGAAGTCAGCGAATCGGCTGTGGCCAATCACACACAGTTCTGTATTTACAAAAACACAGAACTCTGTGTTCTGTAAACAGCGATCTGTCTGTTTCCTCTACCTGCAAAGCAGAGAGAAAAAACAAATTGATTTTAACGTAAAAGCAGCACATATTCCACGCGTTACGCATTGCCCCTAGATGTTAACCCCTTCTCCCAGCCAGTGTCATTAGTACTGTGACATTGTACAGTATTAGCACTGACCACTGTATTAGTGTCACTATTGATGTCGGTGTCAGTTATTCAGTTAGTGTACCTCCCAGCCAGTGTAAACTAGCTCCATATTGCCTGCCACACTACCACAGTCACACTATAAGTCGCTGACCAGCATAGTGTCGTACTTGCGTAAATTCCAGCATATATACAGTATTATAGTTTGTAGATGCTATAATTCTCACACAAACCAATTAAATTACACTTATTCAGATTTTTTTTTTTTTTTTTTACCAAAGACATGTAGCAGAATACATTTTGGCATAGATTCATGAAGAAGTTTGATTTTTTATTTTTTTTATTGGATATGTTTTATATCAGAAAGTAGAAAATAGAAAGAAAGAATAGCTTTTGTACCCCCTCTTTAGTTTTGCTGTGGACCATTGGATGTGATGTGATTCCCCTTTTTCAATAAACTACACAAGATTTTATCTTTTTCTGGTGTGCGGCTGTCCAGAGTTCTTCCACTGCTTCCTGCAGAAAGTAGAAAATATTGTTTTTTTTCTTCAAAAGGTTCAGTCTTTTTTTCATTTATATCACCAAAGTGGTGATCAAATAGCACCAGAAGAAAGCTCTATTTGTGTGAATAAAAAAAGTATAAAATTTTTCTTTGGGTACAGTGTTGCATGACCCCGCTGTTGCCAGTTAAAGTAACGTAGTGCAGAATAGCAAAAAATGCTCTGGTCATAAAGGGGGGTAAAACCTTCCGGAGCTGAAGTGGTTAAAAAACAATTTAGTGGGTAAGGGTTTGGAAAAACTGTGATGCTGCTGGAGGTGCTTACAGTCGTCAACTTTTATTTCCACAATTGAAATCTTATTAAAACAATCAACAACAAAAAAGCCTGTTGCTCCAACTGCTCCCTCTGAGAAAGCTGCCTGACAGTGGCGTAACATGTAAGGGGCATAGCTGGTGATGTCAGCAGATCATACAGGAAGCCAAGCAGAAGATACACAGAACCTGGAATACATAGTAAGTGAGGTTTATCCATCACCATTAAGGGGACAGTGTTCAGCTACTAACCTGTGGTGGTGTAGTCCAGTGAACAGCACCATGTAAGTGTGTTTTTTACTTGAAGTTTAACAAATGTTTGTGTTTATACAGAAAATACTATAATGGTTCAATTTTTCTGTTTTTGAGCACCTGTAGAGATTTAAAATATAGTAAATTACATCTTAAGGAAAATATAGAGGTATGTGAGGCATTTGGAGAAATATACGGATCCATCTGGGCTTGCAACATCAATTCAGGCTATAATATCCTCTTAAAGGGGAAGGCACATGCTGACCCAGTCTTAATTGGGCTAAGCAGCAGGTGATTGGTTTGAGGTGGCGGAGTGTGCAGCACGTGGTGTTTTCAATATAGAAGATTGATATATACTGTATATAAGAAGTGCAGCAAAAGAGGACGATCAGCTGCACTCCCACATGATGCAATGTCGGCTTTAATTGAAATGGCAAAATCATACAAATATGGGCACAGGAGACAACAAGGTCAACGCGTTTCACACGGGGATCGTGCTTTATCAACACCACATGGAAATGCAATTAATCTCCCAGTATATATGGGAATAATTTTCAAAGAACACATGTATCCAATTTCCTAATTGCACTTCCTGTTTTTTATCTCATTATGGATGTTCAAAGTCTAGCAAATCCTCAATAAATTAATTCAGGTGATACAAAAGTGTATATAGAACAGTAGAAAGAATATATATAAAACAGAGCACATAACATAGTACCAATTATCATCCCAAAATTCTAAAAAAAACTTGAAGATACTTTAAAAAAAAAAAAAATAGTACAGCAACAGATATATCTGGAAAATATTAATCATAAAGACACCATATATATATACATATAAATGTGAGTCTAAAGATACATATCCTTTTCTTATATAAGGTTTACACTACTAATCATATAAATAGATCATGCATAAATCCATATCAAAACTATAGAAAAATGGATATGTAAAATGTGAATCCATGTCCAATGTGTCAATACCAATAGCTCCACAATATATCAAATAGCTCAGCAAAAATATGTATATATATAGTAAGAAATTTGCTAGATAACACGGTGGGGACACAAAGATGCGTATCCATAAAGAAGAGAGGTAGACAGATTGTGCTGAGGCTACAACACGTGACTCTCCTCGTAATCGATGTGTAATTTGTATAAATATTTCTACATGTATCCCCACCCATGTTATTATACGGGTATGAACACACATAGTACACATGAACACATAGTGCACGTGAACACAGTAGATAACCATACCCACTACTGTGTCCCTCAAAAAGGGGGCACTGCAGACACAATATAAACACCTATATAGACACAGATACAGACAAAATATAGTGTATTGTATAAAAACCTTCATAATTAATCATAAAAATTGGTGAGTTTATACCATTTGGAATTCTAGCCTGTAAACTGAATATTTTAAAAACTTCACGTTTACATAGGATTCCAAAACTATCACCCCCTCTTCTAGGTGTTGTAATTTTCTCTATACCCTGTATCTGTATCAATGATGTGTTTCCATTGGGGGCATCATTAAAATGTCTAGCTACATTGATGGCCCGCTCCTTCTCAGTGTCATGAACATGATCATTCATTCAGTCTCTTAACCTTCTTGTGGTACAACCTGCATATTCAATATTACTTTTTTTACATGTTATTAAATAGACCACATATCTGGTGTTACAATTGATATACAGTATCTCACATTATATCTTTTCATGTGACAGCACTTAAAGTGGAAGTAAACCCCCTTATCATTTTCAGGCCAAATTTATTTTATTAATATTTTTTCTATTCCTGACAGCATTTAAAGTGGAAGTAAACCCCCCTATCCTTTTCAGCCAAGAAAGCTGCCATCTTTTTCCTAGCCGCACCCATTTCTACCTCTCTCCTCAAATTTTTTCTGCATTATCTCATAAATTTTAGATATAAGTCCCTTCTTTTGGTCCCTTTTCTTCAACAGTGTTGTTATTTTGGATTCGTTAAGCATAAATACAGATGTACGGGCCTGGTCATGAAAGGCATGTCTAAGCTGGAGATATTGAAAGAATAATGCTTGTATCGGATCATTCTCATCTACTTCTGTCCAGCCATAGAAATGCTGGGTTTGTGAGGCCAAAAAATAATTTTTTGGATGTGGAATAGCGAGTCCCCCCCTCATCTTTGGCCAGCATTAAAGTTGTTAGTTTAATACGTGCATATTTTTTCTTCCAGATAAGTTCGCGAAAAAGCGATTCTAATCCTTTTAAAAACCAAAATGCAGCTATCCACATCGGGCATTGTGAAAAATATATAATAATTGTGGGCCCAGATCATCTTTAATAAGATTTGCCCTTCCAATCACGGTTAATGGAAAGTTTGCACCAGGTCTGACATTTTATCTTTGAGCCTAGTCAATAATGGTCTAAGATTAAGGTCAATATAAATCCCCCACTTTCCGTGTTACCTCATTCCCTAAGTACCTAATTCTGTGTTTTTATTTGAATTTGTTTTAGCACAGTCTGGTAAAGAAGTGTTTACATTATGTACGGCATTAACACCGATTTCTCCCAGTTGAAATGCGAAACCCAGAGAGCTGTCCAAATGCAGATACAAGATTCATGAGTTCCTCTAAGGATTTTGTGGGTCACTAAGGAAAAAAGGCATCATCTGCGAACAAAGCTATTTTATCCTCTCTCTCCTGCACGTTGGAATCCCTCTATCCCCGCAGACTGTCTGGACTGCAGCGGCCAGTGGTTCCACTGCCAATGCAAACAGCAAGGGGACAGAGGGCAACCCTGTCTAGGTCTAGTCCCCCCCGGGACAACGGGAAAGCTGGTGACATAGTGTCATTGATCCTCAACTTTGCCCTGGGGTCTTTATATAGTATTTTTAGCCAGGTTTATAAAGCCTGGCCTATGCCAAAGGCAATCAGTACCATCCATAGATATTCCCATTCTACCATGTCAAAAGCCTTCTGAGCATCCAATGACAGGATGGCACCAGCTCCCCCGTTATCCATTGTAATTGTAGATTCAGAAAGAGCCCTACGAATGTTTGTGGCTGCTGATCTGGAGGGATAAAGCCTGTTTGATCCCATGGATCAGAGTATCAATGTATCTAGACAATCTATATGCTAGGACCTTGGCTAGTATTTTAACATCAATGTAAGGAGAGAATCTTCAATCTTTGCTTAAACTCTTTGGGTTATCTCTTCCTCCCGCTGTCTTGTGGCTAGTTTAATTTTAGATATTTCTTTAATTATTAAGCCTCTGAGGTATGCTTTCATTGTATCCCACACCATTAACGCTGAAGCTGAGCCCTTATTATCTCCAAAAAAGCCCATTAGCAGATGTTTTATTTTACTACTCTCTGGAATCAGGAACAGCCACTGTGGATTAACTTTCCACATTTGGCCGGATCAACTGTTCCGTCCACTCTAAAGTCAAAGTTAATGGGGAGTGGTCCGAGATTCCCCTTGATTGTTCGTACTGAATTGTTTTGACTAATTGGAGAAAATGACCATTTCCCAAAGCCATGTCGATTCTGGATAATGATCTATATGTACTTGAGTAGCATGAGTATTCTTTACTATCCGGTATCTTACTCTCCATACATCTGATAGACCCATCTCTTGTATCTGGTTGGCCCATCTTGTGGTCTTTCCCCCTCCATTACTCTTTTTTGTTGCTATGTCTGTCCAGCTCCTTCATTTATACATTATTGAAGGTCCCCAATTATCACTGTAGGAACATCAGGCCCATTGCGCCATCATTTTCAAAAACCTTTTTTAACACATCGTCCTTTTTGTTTTTTTTTTTTTTTTTTTTTTATATGGTGGGGGAATATACACATTTACCAAGAGGATTATTCTATCATTTATGGAGCATAACAACATTAAATATCGGCCTCTGTTTAATCTTCAACTGCCACAGTGCTGCACATGTGATCCGTTATGACACCAGCCATTGGATGGTTTGACTGATTGGTTGAGAGCACAGCCAATGTGCAATTAGCATTCACGGTATGCCTTTTTTTTTTAGACTGTTAAATCGATGGGTTTACTTCCGCTTTAAGAAATTACACTTTGCTACAATGTGTGTGAGTGTACAGCTTGAATAAATTTGCTGTCCCCTCAAAATTACTTGACACACAGCCATTAATGTCTAAACTGCTGGCAGCAAAAGTGAGTACACCTCTAAGTGAAAATGTCCAAATTGGCCATTTTCCCTCCCCGATATCTTGTGATTCATTAGTGTTACAAGGTCTCAGGTGTGAATGGGAAGCAGGCGTGATAAATTTGGTGTTATCATTCTCACTCTCACATACTGGTCACTGGAAGTTCACCATGGCACCTCATGCTGCAGACCTAAATAGGCCGATTGGCGGCAAACACCCCGAACGTGTGTGCGCCAATGCACCCACACCCATGCATGCACGCACCCGGACACCGGCGTGCACACCAGCGCCCAGAGGAACACGCAGACCAGTGACCACAAGGGCTAGCGCACACAGTCGCACGCATTAGCATGCACAAGCACGTGCGAACACCAGCGCGCACAACAGGGACAACCGGAGCGCGCACAGCAGTGCCCACAGGAGCACGTACACCAGCGCGCACAGAAACACGCGCGCCGGCGTGCAACGGCTCCCACCAGAGCGGCCAGCACATCGTGAGACCAGGTAACCTTTCTGACACACTGCCTTGCTAAAGAAGCTGAGGGTAAAGGTGATAGACTGGCCAAGCATGTCTCCAAACCTAAATCCTATTGAGCATCTGTGGGGCATGCTCAAATGGAAGGTAGAGGAGCTCAAGGTCTCTAACATCCACCAGCTCTGTGATGTCATCATGGAGGAGTGGAAGAGGACTCCAGTGTCAACCTGTGAAGCTCTCGTGAACTCCATGCCCAAGAGAGTTAAGGCAGTGCTAGAAAATAATGGTGGCCACACAAAATATTGACACTTTGGGCCCAATTTGGGAATTTTCACTTAGGGGTGTACTCACTTTTGTTGCCAGCAGTTTAGACATAAATGGCTGTGTTGAGTTATTTTGAGGGGACAGCAAATTTACACTGTTATACAAGCTGTGCACTCACTAATTTCCATTGTATCAAAGTGGCATTTCTTCAGTGTTGTCACATAAAAAAATATAATAAAATATTTACAAAAATATGAGGGGTGTACTCACTTTTGTGAGATATTGTATGTACCAACACTATAGGATCTGTGTCACGTACCTGGTGGTGCAAGCCCGAGTTTGCAGAGAGAGACCTCCCTTGCGTCTCCCACTCCTGGTTCCCTGGTAGGGTGACAGGAGACCCAGAAGTGAGGAGGAGCACGGGTGCCTGGCAGGATCAACAGACCAGTGGAGTGACAGAGGGTCAACTCAGCGGACAAGGTGGGTAACTGGATCAGCACAGCAGACTGGATAGCAGAGCAGGCTGGATCTGGATGGACAGGCAGGATCAGCACAGAGACTGGATAGCAGAGCAGGCTGGATCTGAATGGACAGGAAGGATCAGCACAGCAGACTGGATAGCAGAGCAGGCTGGATCTGGATGGACAGGCAGGATCAGCACAGCAGACTGGATAGCAGAGCAGGCTGGATCTGGGTGGACAGGCAGGATAAGCACAGCAGACTGGATAGCAGAGCAGGCTGGATCTGGATGGACAGGCAGGATCAGCACAGCAGACTGGATAGCAGAGCAGGCTGGATCTGGATGGACAGGCAGGATCAGCACAGCAGACTGGATAGCAGAGCAAGCTGGGTCTGGATAGACAGGCAGGATCAGCACAGCAGACAGGATAGCAGAGCAGGCTGGGTCTGGATAGACAGGCAGGATCAGCACAGCAGACTGGATAGCAGAGCAGGCTGGATCTGGATGGACAGGCAGGATCAGCACAGCAGACTGGATAGCAGAGCAGGCTGGATCTGGATGGATGGGCAGGATCAGCACAGCAGACTGGATAGCCAAGCAGGCTGGATCTGTACAGGTAAGCTGGTTCAGCAAAGCAGACAGGAACTCAGAGCAGGCCGGATCAGTACAGGTAAGCTGGTTCAGCAAAGCAGACAGGAACTCAGAGCAGGCAGGATCAGTACAGGTAAGCTGGTTCAGCACAGCAGACAGGAACTCAGAGCAGACCGGATCAGTACAGGTAAGCTGGTTCAGAACCGCAGACAGGACTTCAGAACAGACTGGATCAGTACAGGTAAGCTGGGTCATCAGAACAGGCTGGGACAGATATCAGGCTGGCGGCAGGATACAAGAGGATTAAGCAGAGGGATGGTCACAAACAAGCCAAGGTCGGATGCAGGCAGATAGGTGAATGGTCACAGGCAGGCCGGGTCAATACAGGACAGAGGAATCAGGATCAGGTTACTATCACCACAACGCTGTAGAGCAGACAGCGGGGACCGTCTGCTCTGGTCGGGTTTAAATAGGCTACCTGGCACCAACAAGAGCGCGCACCTGTCTACCTGTGCGCGCGCCCGTGCGCAGCCGCACACGTGCACGCGCACCGGTGCGCATGCGCATGCGCAGTGGCGCCTGGGGGCCAGGGTTCAGGTTTCTGGCAGGATCTTCATGACAATCTGCCACTAATGGTGACAGAAAAAAAATCTACCTTTATGATGCGTGGACAACACAGACATATGTTGGCTCCACTTCTGTAGTTTCCAACACAGTCAAGCCATGTCCTCCTTGAGGTGCAGGAGCAAATGTCACTTGGTGATAGTTTATTGCTCAAAGATGGAGCCTGTCGAGATGCCGTTTTTATTCCCCTTGATAGTATTTTGGCATTACATCATCCTCATATAACATGGAAATGTGTCTCTCAATAATTCTCCTAATTTTATCAAATTCCAAACTATGAGTGGTTGAAAAAAAGGTGTGCCAAACTTCTGTCCCCTATGTTTTTTGTCTAGTAAAAGTGATTCCCTATCCATGGTAGCAATGATACCAACTGCTCTCTGCATAGTACCTGATCCATATCCTCGTGAGGAGAATCTCTTATCCATAAGTAGAATGAAACAGATTACCATCTCCCAAGATGCAGGCCCTCTCCCACCAACCCATGTACAGGTTGGCGAGAGACATTGAAAACCGTGCCCCCATCGTGGCTCTGCATCTCTGGAGATAAAAGCCACCATCAAAGGGAAA
This sequence comes from Lithobates sylvaticus, assembly GCA_028564925.1. Lineage (NCBI taxonomy): Eukaryota > Metazoa > Chordata > Amphibia > Anura > Ranidae > Lithobates > Lithobates sylvaticus. The sequence goes on along the minus strand of CM053035.1, from coordinate 125,059,201 downwards.
TAAATTATGGGTCAGCAAATGGTCCAGGCACTCCAAAATTCTTTGTGTACTGGAGAATACTTGCTGTATACATCTAATAAAAAATGTACTGCTTGTATACCCAGACCATGAGGAATGGATGAATACAAGCTAGATACATCACACACAATCCATACATCCCCGGGGTTCCTATGTCATGCAATTGACAACATTGAGGAGTTGTTCAGTATCTCTGAGATAGCTGGGGAGCGTTTTGACCAGTGACTGTAATTGGCAATCCACCTAGCAACCTAATTGTTCATTAAGTGATCCAATACCAGCCACTATGGGGCAGCCAGTGAGAGGGGTCAAACCCTTATGGGTCTTTGGAAGGTGGTGAAAAATAGACAAGATAGGAGTGTCAGGAACCATAACCTTACCTTCCTTGTTATAAAGCACTACTAAACGTACCCCTCTCTCCACAAGAGAATCCAAAATCTTTTTATAATCATGCTTAGTATTGTTTTTAAGTGTTTGATAGGTATCCTGGTCTGACAAATGTTGAAAGGCTTCCTCTTTATATGTATTCACATCTTGAACTACCACAATACCCCCTTGTCTGACATCTTAATTACAACAGAGGCTTTCTGGGACAAAAAGACTTTGAGTACCTGACCCTGGAATGTATCCCAAGAGGCTTGAGAATTAAACAATTTCCCACTTATGAATTTACAGATGTTGACCAAAAGAGACAATGGACAGGTGTACTTACTAATTGCTCTTTTGAGCTTATAAAGATCATTATCCATTCCAAAACTGAAGATTGACAGACTGCAATTGGAGATCTCAATTATTAAAGCGGAGATCCTGCCATATAAGGATTCCCTTTTATTCAAAGATCTTTATACTAAGCTAAGCGATAAATTGGATCGAATGGAGAGAGACATTATCGGTAACAAAAAAGCCAAGTTGTTGCGGGATCATTTTGACTACGTGGCCAATACTGTGTATGTTTAGAAGAAACCCCAATTTCAGTTCCAACATAGGCATCGCAAAACATCTACACAAAGTAATCTGGGGAAACACATGAGCTTCTCCGATACAGAAACTGAAGTATTGGATTATACACTTGCTGGATCAGTTTAGATTCATCCCCCAAGAGTACAATGAGGAGAGAAGCACAGTTGTTGACCAATGTTCATTTAAATGCACCGCACAGTCTTCCACCGAAGAAGAAAAAGAAAAAAAAGCACCCCACAGGAAAATCATTATAGGAGGGAGGAGGAAAAAGCATGTACAATCTGAGAGGTCATCCACAGAAAAACCTTTAAATGTATTGAATTCATCTCAGAAACAGCTTACCCCTGCGGACACCTCTCTGCTCGTTAAAGGTTTGAACTTTTGTCCATTAAGACACTTTAATCTGTTTGAAACATTCCTAGATGTTAATACATTTTTTTCGTAATTTAACCCTACGAAAACATTATTTTCAGGATCAACACAATGTGATGTCTGATAGAATTTCTGTCATTGCTTCTATAGATATTTCTGTACCTAATAATTTTGAAGAATTATGTGCTGTACAATGCCTTGAAGAATTACAGGGGGAATCTGTCTACAGTTATGATGGGGAATATGTTCCACCTGTACAAGCTCCCCTTGAATCACGATCTGATTTGTATCCAATCAATTCTAGGGGTAATTGTCTGGATTTGTTTCAGGAAAACATTGAAAAGGAACTTGCTAGACTCGCCTTGCATTCTAACAATAGATGGTTTGTCCATAATGATACCTCACTGTAGAATAACACAATGCATTGAAAACATTAAGTCAGGACACCTCTGTTGTAATTAAGATTTCAGACAAGGGGGGTCTTGTTGTAGTTCAACATGTAAATTCATATAAAGAGGAAGCCGTTCGACAATTGTCAGACCAGGATACATATCAAACACTTAAAAACAATCCTAAGCATGATTATAAAAAGATTTTGTATTCTCTTCTGGAGAGAGGGTATGTTTAGGGGTGCTTTCTAACAAGGAAGGGGAGGTTATGGTTCCTCCTATCATGTCTAGTTTTCACCACCTTCCAAAGACCCATAAGGGTTTGACACCTCTAACTGGCCACCCCATAGTGGCTGGTATTGGATAACTTAACGAACAATTAGGTCGCTGGGTGGATTTCCAATTACAGCCACTGGTCAAAACTTTCCCCAACTATCTCATAGATACTAAACAACTCCTCAATGTTGTCAATTGCATGACATGGGAACCGGGGAATATATGGGTTGTGTGTGATGTATCTAGCTTGTATTCATCCATTCCTCATGGTCTGGGTATACAAGAAGTGAGTTTTTTCTTAGATCTATACAGCAAGTATTCTCCAGTACACAAAAAAAATATTTTGGAGTGCCTGGACTATTTGCTGACCGATAATTTATTTTCCTTTGATGGTGGCTCTTATCTCCAGAAATGCAGAGCCACGATGGGGGCACGGTTTTCACTGTCTCTCGCCAACCTGTACATGGGTTGGTGGGAGAGGGTCCGCATCTTTGGAGATGGTAATCCATTTCATCCATCCATTAAGATTGACGACCAGTTGTTCATCTGCTCAGGAGACATATAAGATTTTGACAGACTTTTGCCTTTTCTGAATGATAACAGTTTGAATTTGTGTTTCACGGGGAGATGGACACAGTGTCTATTCCATTTTTGGTTGTGTTGTTTACCTCTAAAGATGTCCGTATAGTCTCAAGCATATATAGGAAACCCCTTTCTGGTAACACATTCCTTCATGCGAGTTCTGGACACCCCAAACATGTCATACGGGGCATACCTTTGGGGCAGTTCATTAGATTGTGGAGAATATGCAGCGAGAATTCTAATTATGAGGAGGTGAAAAAATGTATGGATAAGGGATTCCTCTCACGAGGATATGGATCAGGCAATATTCAGAGAGCAGTTAGTATTGTTGATACCATGGATAGAGAATCACTTTTACTAGACAAAAAACATAGAGGGCAGAAGTTTGGCACACCGTTTTTTTTCAACCACTTATAGTTTGTAAAATTTCAAAATTAGGAGAATTATTGAGAGACATAGTCCCATGTTATATGAGGATGATGTATATGCCAAAATAAGGGGGAAAAAATGGTGTCTCAACGGGCTTCATCTTTGAGCAATAAACTATCACCAAGTGAAATCTGCTCCTGCACCTCAAGGAGGACATGGCTTGACTGTGTTGGAAACTACAGATGTTTTGCCAACATATGTTCATGTTGTCCACGCATCATAAAGGGAGATAGGATCTGCCACTAATAGTGGAAGAAAAACTATAGTGTTGGTACATATATCAATTGTAACACCAGATATGTGGTCTATTTAATAACATGTAAACAATTTAATATTAAATATGTAGGTCGTACCACAAGAAGGTTAAGAGACCAATACCAATGTAGCTAGACATTTTAATGATTTCCACAATGGAAACACCTCATTAGGGATGGGCCCGGTGTTCGATTCGAACCCATGTTCGAATCGAACATCAGCCGTTCGTCTGCCCGTCGAGATCAGAACCCTAAGGGCCGTTCGCATCAAATTCGTGTGATGCGAATTGTCCACAATGCACTGCGCCAGTCACAGTGCATTGCTGGCTGATGATTGGCCAAGCATGCACTGTGACCCTGCATGCTTGGCAAATCATAGAGCCAGCGGCGAGGAGAGCAATAATTGGCCACAGGCAGGATGTGGCCAATTATAGCTCAGGGGGTTTAGTACACGCCCCACACTATATAAGGCCGCCGCGCCGGCGGCCTCGTCTAGTGTGTTCCGGCGTTAAGGGAAAGAGTATTGCTAGGCAGGGACAGTGTACTGTACACTATATGTGAATCATTTCTGTGTGGGGAAAGTGTAGGGAAAGAGGAAAAATATGCAGGGATAGTGTGTTCTTCTCAGGCATTTGCGTGTGGGGAAAGTGCTGTTCTATACCAATCCAGCCATCTGCAGGAGTTAGTGTGTGCGCTGTGTGAGTCTAGCACAGCACACGAAACCACCTGAACCTGTATCTGCCCTTCTGCCCTGTTGTCGTCTAAGACAGCCATCTGCAGGAGTTAGTGTGTGTGCTGTGTGAGTCTAGCACAGCACACGAAACCACCTGAACCTGTATCTGCCCTTCTGCCCTGTTGTCGTCTAAGACAGCCATCTGCAGGAGTAGTTAGTGTGTGTGCTGTGTGAGTCTAGCACAGCACACTAAACCACCTGAACCTGTATCTGCCCTTCTGCCCTGTTGTCGTCCAAGACAGCCATCTGCAGGAGTTAGTGTGTGTGCTTTGTGAGTCTAGCACAGCACACAAAACCACCTGAACCTGTATCTGCCCTTCTGCCCTGTTGTCGTCTAAGACAGCCATCTGCAGGAGTTAGTGTGTGTGCTGTGTGAGTCTAGCACAGAAGATAAACCACCTGAACCTGTATCTGCCCTTCTGCCGTTCTGCCCTGTTGTCATCTAAGACAGCCATCTGCAGGAGTTAGTGTGTGTGCTGTGTGAGTCTACCACAGCACACTAAACAACCTGAACCTGTATCTGCCCTGAGTTAGTGTGTGTGCTGTGTGACTCCAGCACAATATACACTACCCAATAGCTTTTTTTCCCATCTCCCTGCAGGCCATTACAATGTCTGGAAGACCAACAAGGAGAGGCAGACAGTCACGAGCCAAGAAAACAGGGCAAGCAGGCTCTGTGTCTAGAGACAACAGTGCTGGTCGTGGACGCGGTGCATCGTCATCAGCACGTGGCCATGGGAAACGCTTGTACTTATTTTCGGCAGCTGGACATGTTGAGCCGCATCATGCCGAAGGCTTGGTAGAGTGGATGACCAAGCCCTCCTCATCCTCCTCTCTCACCCAGGCTCATTGTACTGGCAAAGCAGCTGCCAATGCGTACTCAATGTCATCAGTCACCCCTTCCCTAGACCCACCATGTCCTCCTGAGGAGTCCCCCGAGCTGTTTGAGCACAGTGTTGGGTACATGCTCCAGGACGATGCCCAGCGTTTTGAAGGCTCCGATGATGATACCCAGCTAGAGGAAGGCAGTAGCGTGAGTACAGAGATAGGGGATGCTCAAGGACAGCAATCTGGCAGTCATGTTCCACCAGCTGCAGCATAATGCCAGGTTTGCTCCAGTGGTGAAGAGGGAGGGGATGATGAGGTCACTGACTCCACGTGGGTGCCTGAACGGAGAGAGGAGGAGGCGGCACATCTCCAATGAGGCAGGATGCCCTCCGGGGGCCAGCTTGAGGGCAGCACACCAACTGAATCACACTGCAGAGCTCCGCCTGTGCAGGGCACTGCCTCTGCGCGTTATTACAAAAGTTCTTTGGTGTGGGCCTTTTTTGATACGAGTGCATCAGATTGCTCCTATTTGCAACATATGTCTCAAGCGTATCTCGCGTAGCCAAAACATCAGCCGCTTGGGCACCACAAGCATGACCAGACATATGTTGACCTGGCATGCAGCTCGTTGGCAAGCACACCTTAAATACCCACACCAAAGAACAAAGCAGACCTCTCCTTGCTCCTCATCAGCTGGGATCTCCAACCCCACTATACCTTCAGTCCTCTCTGAAAGCTGCACTGAGAGGAATGAAGGTGTAGAATTAGGTGTGTCAGAGCACTTGCGGGCACTCTGCTAGCCCTACACCGACGTCCGATTGTACCAGGCAAATTTCCCTGCCCCAGCTGCTGGACCGTCAAAAGAAGTTCACTCCCAGCCATCCACATGCCCAGTGGTTGAATGCTAGCTTGGCTAAATTGCTAGCACTTCAACTGCTGCCTTTTCAGTTGGTAGACTCGGCCCCCTTCCGTGAGTTTGTGCAATGTGCGGTTCCTCAGTGGCAGGTTCCCAAACACCACTTTTTCTCACGGAAGGCGATTCCAGCTCTCTACCGGCATGTGGAAGGCAATGTCTTGGCCTCGCTGGACAGGGCGGTCAGCGGTAAGGTGCATATTACCACTGACTCATGGTCCAGCAGGCATGGACAGGGACGTTACCTATCTTTCACGGCCCATTGGGTCACTCTTTTAGCAGCTGGGAAGGATGCAGGACAAGGTGCAGTAGTGTTGGAGGTTGTTCCTCCACCACGCCTCCAAAATGCTACTACTGGTTGTGACACACCTCTCTCCTCCACCCCCTCCTCTTCTTCTTCCTCCATGGCCTCTTCGAGTGCTCTGTCCTCTGGACCAGCGGTGCTCCATAGGCGTCCAAGGGGCTACGCAAGTACGCAGGCAAAAATATGCCATACCGTGCTTGCGCTTGTGTGTTTGGGGGACAGGAGCCACACCGGGGCAGAGGTTCTGTCAGCTCTGTAGGGGCAGGCCGAGAGGTGGTTGACGCCATGCCAGCTTAAGCCAGGAATGGTGGTTTGTGACAATGGCACCAACCTCCTCTCTGCCCTGCAACAGGGACAGCTGACCCATGTGCCCTGTATGGCTCACGTCCTTAACCTTGTGGTTCAGCGGTTCTTGGGCAGGTACCCAGGCTTACAGGATGTCCTAAGGCAGACCAGGAAAGTCTGTGTGCATTTCCGCCCATCATATAAGCTGATGAGCTGCAAAAGGAGTTGAACCTGCCCAAGAACCGCCTTATACAGTGGTGTGAAAAAGTGTTTTCCCCCTTCCTCATTTCCTGTTCCTTTGCATGTTTGTCACACTTAAGTGTTTCGGAACATCAAACCAATTTAAACAATAGTCAAGGACAACACAAGTAAACACAAAATGCAATTTGTAAATGAAGGTGTTTATTATTAAAGGTGAAAAAAAATCCAAACCATCATGGCCCTGTGTGAAAAAGTGATTGCCCCCTAAACCTAATAACTGGTTGGGCCACCCTTAGCAGCAACAACTGCAACCAAGCGTTTGCGATAACGTGCAATGAGGCTTTTACAGCGTCCTGGAGGAATTTTGGCCCACTCATCTTTGCAGAATTGTCCTAATTCAGTTACATTAGAGGGTTTTCGAGCATGAACGGCCTTTTTAAGGTCATACCACAACATCTCAATAGGATTCAGGTCAGGACTTTGGCTAGGCCACTCCAAAGTCTTCATTTTGTTTTTCTTCAGCCATTCGGTGGTGGACTTGCTGGTGTGTTTAGGATCATTGTCCTGCTGCAGAACCCAAGTTCGTTTCAGCTTGAGTACACGAACAGATGGTCGGACATTCTCCTTCAGGATCTCTTGATAGACAGCAGAATTCATAGTTCCTTTTATCACGGCAAGTCTTCCAGGTCCTGAAGCAGCAAAACAGCCCCAGACCATCACACTACCACCACCATATTTTACTGTTGGTATAATGTTCTTTTTCTGAAATGCAGTGTTCCTTCTACGCCAGATATACTTGGACACACACCTTCCAAAGAGTTCCCCTTTTGTCTCATCGGTCCACAGAATGTTGTCCCAAAAGTCTTGGGGATCATCAAGATGTGTTGTGGAGAAATTGAGACGAGCTTTGATGTTCTTTTTGCTCAGCAGTGGTTTTCTCCTTGGAACTCTGCCATGCAGGCCATTTTTGCCCAGTCTTTTCCTGATGGTGGAGGCATGAACGCTGACCTTAACTGAGGCAAGTGAGGCCTGCAGTTCCTTGGACGTTGTTGTGGGGTCTTTTGTGACCTCTTGGATGAGTCGTCGCTGCGCTCTTGGGGTCATTTTGGGCGGCCGGACACTCCTGGGAAGGTTCACCACTGTTCCATGTCTTCGCCATTTGTGGATAATGGCTCTCACTGTGGTTCGCTGGATTCCCAAAGCTTTGGAAATGGCTTTAACCCTTTCCAGACTGATAGATCTCAATTACTTTCTTTCTCAATTGTTCCTGAATTTCTTTGGGTCTCGGCATGATGTGTAGCTTTTTAAGGATCTTCTGGTGGACCTTACTGTGTCAAGCAGCTCCTATTTAAGTGATGCCTTGATTGTGAACAGGTGTGGCAATAATCAGGCCTGGGTGTGGCTAGAGAAATTGAACTCAGCTGTGGACAGCCACAGTTATAGTATGTTTTAACAAGGGGGGCAATCACTTTTTCACACAGGGCCATGATGGTTTGGATTTTTTTTCACCTTTAATAATAAACACCTTCATTTACAAATTGCATTTTGTGTTTACTTGTGTTGTCCTTGACTATTGTTTAAATTGGTTTGATGTTCCAAAACACTTAAGTGTGACAAACATGCAAAGGAACAGGAAATGAGGAAGGGGGCAAACACTTTTTTCACACCACTGTATGTGACATGCCCACCAGGTGGAACTCAACGTTGGCCATGCTGCAGCAACTGCACATGCAGCAGAGGGCCATCAATGAGTACCTGTGTGACTACGGCACCAGGACAGGTTCAGGGGAGCTCAGATTTTTTTCACCACGCCAGTGGAGCATGATCAGGGATGCATGCACTGTCCTGTCACCATTTTAGGAGGCCACGAGGATGGTGAGCAGTGACAGTGCATGCATCAGTGACACTGTAAAGCCCCATACACACGGTCGGACAATCCGCGGACCAGGTCGGTCGGATCCTGTCCGTCATACTTTGTCTGATGTTGGTTTTGCGTACACATGGTCGGACAAAGTTGTCGGAAAATCCGATCATTCTGAACGTGGTGACGTTTGTTGCCTACGACGGGACTACGTAGAGGCTAGTAGCCAATAGCTTTGGTCTTGTAATGTGATCTGAGCATGCGTAGCACTTTGTCCGGTCGGACAACCGTACACACGATCGGATTTGGTGTGATCGGACCGTGTTGTCGGCAAATCTTTCCAGCAGGAGATAAGACTTTGTCCGTCGGACAATCCGACGTACACTGTCCGATGGTGCATACACACGGTCTGATTTTTCAACAACATTGTCCGATCAGACAGAATCCATGAAAAAGTCCGACCGTGTGTATGGGGCTTACCTCTTGTCCACCTGTTGGAGCATACGCTACGTGGAATAATGGAAAGGGAACTTGAGGCAGAACAGAGGCAGGAAGAGGAGGACTTCCTTGCCTCTCAAGGCCCCCTTTATCCAGACAGTGTTCCTTCTCTCCCACCCATCACACAGGAAGAGGATGAGGAGAAGGAGGAGGATTGTGTCAGCATGGAGGTGCATCAGCAGCAGCAGTCTTTTAGGGATGATTTACAGTCCCAAGAAACCAGTGGACTTGTACGTGGCTGGGAGGAGGTGGCTGCGGATCATGTCGTCCTCAGTGACCCAGGAGACTCCGGACCGAATACCTCAGCTAACCTACGTTGCATGGCCTCCCTGATCCTGCAAAGCCTGTGGAAGGATCCTCGTATTCTTCGGATCAAGGAGAGGGACCGTTACTGGCTGGCCACTCTCCTTGATCCACGGTACAAGGGTAAGGTTGCGGACCTTATCTTGCCGTCGCAGGGGGAGCAGAGGATGAGACATCTTCGGGAGGCCTTGCAGAAAGGTCTGTGCAACGCATTCCCAGAGACTGGGAGGTTACAAACTCCTGGTCCTGGACGACGAGTTGCTGAGGCTTCGGTCAGTAGCAGAAGGAGCGGTGGGGAAGGTGGATGTCTGACCGATGTGTTCAGACAATTTTTTAGTCCGCAGCCCCAAGGTATGATCGGTTCCAGCAACCATCGCCAGCGTCTGATATACATGGTGCAGGAATACCTAAGGGCAAGATCAGACTTGGACACCTTTCCCACCGAAAATCTTCTGGCTTACTGGGTCTTGAGGATGAATCACTGGTCAGAGCATGCACAGTATGCAATTGAGCTACTGGCCTGTCCTGCATCCAGCGTTCTTTCGGAACGCACATTCAGTGCTGCTGGAGGCTTTGTCACCGATCACAGGGTGCGCCTGTCCACCGACTCGGCTGATCGACTGACCTTCATAAAGATGAATCAGTCTTGGATCACCACCAGCTACCAGGCAACTGAAGCTGATATAACAGAATAGTTTATTTTGAAATGTCACATCCCTTTAAGACTGCCTATGCTGATGCTGAGTGACTGTCCTGTTATGTTGACTGACTATCCTCTTCCTCCTCAATGATCCTGATGATAGCTTGGAAGAACATTTTTGTTTCTGGGTGCCACCACCAGTGGCTAAGGCCCAATTTTAGCATTGATACATGTCCCCTGGGGCAGGACCCGGGTCCCCAAACCAGTTTAATGACAATAACATGCATATTGGCTGTTATAATTTGCACTTTAGATTTTGAACGTTCGCGTCTATTGTAACTAATAGGGTTCTAACGTTCTCGCAAACTTTCGGTCCGTTCGCAGGTTCTGGTGCGAACTGAACCCGGGGGTGTTCATCTCATCCCTACACCTCATTGATACAGATACAGGGTATAGAGAAAATTACAACACCTAGAAGAGGGGGTGATAGTTTTGGAATCCTATGTAAACCTGAAGTTTTTTGGATATTCAGTTTACAGACTAGAATTCCAAAAGGTCTAAACTTTTTGAATGGGATCTCACCCATTTTTATGATTAATTATGAAGGTTTTTATACAATACACTATATACTGTATTGTCTGTATCTGTGTTTATATAGGTGTTTCTGTTGTGTCTGCAGTGTCCCCTTTATGAGGGACACAGACACGGGGGTGGGGGGTACGGTTATCTACTGTGTTCACGTGCACTATGTGTGTTCATGCCTGTATAATGATACGGTGGGGACACATGTAGAGATATTTATACAAATTACACAGCGATTACGATGAGAGTCATGTGTTGTAGTCTCAGCACAATCTGTCTACCTCTCTTCCTTATGGATATGCATCTTTGTGTTCACGCTGTGTTTTCTAGCTAGTTTTTTACTAAATATACATATTTTTGCTAAGCTATTTAATATATTGTGGAGCTATTGGTATTGACATATTGGACATGGATTCACATTTTACATATCAATTTTTCTATAGTTTTGATATGGATTTACGCATGATCTATATATATTAGTGGTGAAAACCTTACATAAGAAAGGAATATGTATCTTTAGATACACATTTATATGTATCTATGTGGTGTTTACATGATTAATATTTTCCGCATTTATCTGTTGCTGTACTATTTTTTAGTTTTTAAAAGTTTCTTCAATTTTTTTTAGAATTTTGAAATGATAATTGATAATTGGTACTATGTTATATGCTCTGTTTTATATATATTCTTTCGACTTTTGTATATACACTTTTGTATTACCTGAATAAATTTTATTGAGGATTTGCTAGACTTTGAACTTCCATAATGAGATGAAAAACAGGAAGTGCAATTAGGAAATTGGACACATATGTGTAGACATGTGCACAATAGAAAAATTTGTTTAGTTTCGTTTCTGTTCGTTTCCGTTGATTCGTAACGATTCGTAATTTTGTAAGTCATCGGTGTTCGTATTCGGACTCGTTCGTATTTTTGTAAGAGTTATTTTTTCGTTGATTCATTTTTCCATTAGTCTAATTTTCGTTTATTCGAAATTCGTATTTTCGTTATATTTCGTATTCTGACGCATTCGTATTTTCGGAAGAGCTATATTTCCATTGATTTAAAAAGATTCGTATTTCCGATAATCTAATTCTCGTTAAATTCGAAATTCCTATTTTCGTAGATTTAGTTACATTCTTACTTTCGTAAGATTCATTTATTCGTACTTTCGTAACATTGTTTTCATAGATTCGTAATTCGAGCATAATTCATAATTTTATGTAATGTGTATGCTATTTACATGTTTAATAAACAAAGAATTTCTCTCTCACAAGTCAGAACTTAACTCAAAAATCCACGAAAACAGTGCCACCGACCCAACCACACCCTATCTGGACTCTGGATGGAATATTTCAGAATCAGAACTAACATTCGTTCTTTCGAATTCTCGATCAGAAGAATTTTTGTTATTTTGTATTTTTGTTGTTTTGATTTCCTTTTTCCGAATATTCGTAATTTCGATTTTTTTTCGTTCATTTTGATTTTCGTTATTTTTGAATCTTTGTTCAGTATTTTCGTTTCGTTTTTCGGATTTTCATTCTTTCGTAGTTTCGTTGTTTCTAATTTAATTATTTAGTATTTTCATTGTTTTTTATATTTGTTCTTTTCAATTATTCGCTAGAATTTTTAGTAAACCATTCGTTAATTCGTACGATAACGAATGAACGTATATAATGAATTTGAATGGAAAACAAATTCGTAACTAAACTAATTGCACAAGCCTACATATGTGTGCCTTGAAAGTTATTCCCATATATACTGGGAGATTTGTTGCATTTCCATGTAGTTTTGATAAAGCACACTCTCCGTGTGAAACGCGTTAACCTTGTTGTCTCCTTTGCCCATGTTTGTATGATTTTACTATTTCAATAAAAACTGACATTGCATCCTGTGGGAGTGAAGCCGATCATCCCCTTTTGTTCCATGAGTTAACTGCTGGCAGTGGCAGGGTGTGCACCCCACGAGGCAGCATGCTATGAGGATTATGGTCTATTCGACAAACCTGTGAGCAGCGGTTCTTTTCACTGTATATAAGAAGTTGGGACTGTCATGGTTTTTCAAACCACACATGACTTGTAACTTTTGGGTTTTTTGGTTGTTTTTTTATGGTCACAATTATGTGTATATAGCTGCAGCACAGCATCATAAGGGGTTTAATATTTGCATACAGTGAATTTAGCAGCTATCAGGAGAGTACTTACCGAGGCCGATGTGCCGAGAGTGGTTCACCCTTGCAACTGAGCGCAGTCCGCCCCCTGGAGGTGAGACAGGGGGTGAATGGCACAAAGAAGCACAGGCTACCCAACCAGAGGGTGAGGACTGAAGTAGGAGCCAAATGCTGGGTCAGGGATACGTTGGGAGGTTCCGGAACACAGGTGCAGGTACAGAACTGTAGATAGGTAAATCCGGGTCACTGGCAGAGGTTCAGGGCAGAAGACAGCAGACAAATCCGGGTCACAAGCAAAGGTTCAAAGGGGCCAGAGGCAGCAGGCAGGTAAGTCCATTAAACAGTCCAGAGGTCAAGGGCAGGGGAAGGCAGCAAGGTCAAAAGGCAAATCCGGGTCAAATCAGGCAATCAGGCAATCAGGATACAGGAAACAGGAACAGAGTTTTAGCAGGAAGCTGAAGACAAGCCAGCGCTGGACTGATCTCAACCTCCTCCTTAAATAGGCAGTGTAAGTGGTCATGTGACGCTGCCACGCCCTGGGACGCTCAGGCGTGCGCTAGTGCGCATGCGCGTGCGTCGGAGCGCCGAGCCGCGAATGCGCATGCGTCGGAGCGCCGTCCCGTCGCGCATGCGCATAGGCACCCGGCGCCCAGCGTTAAACTGAGGGTTTCCCTGACAGTGCCCTCCCCCGAGGGGCGGCCTCCGGACGCCTAAACTAGCCATCAATTCTGGATGTTCAGTGTGGAAGGCCCGGATTAAACGTGGGGCATGTAGATTTCCTGAAGGTTCCCACGAGTTTTCTTCTGCGGGGTAACCCTCCCATTTGACCAAGTATTGGAGTTGCCTCCCCTTCTTCCTGCAACTCAAAATCTTCTCTACTACGAATTCCGTCTCGCCATCCACCAGAACTGGTGGAGGTGGTGGTTCAGTCCTGCCCCGGAAGGGACTAGGAGTGACAGGTTTCAGGAGGGAAGCGTGGAAAACAGGGTGTATCCTGTATGAATCCGGTAGAGAAAGTTCAAAAGCCACGGGGTTGATTTTCCGTTTAATTTTGAAAGGACCGATAAATTTAGGTCCCAATTTCCGTGTGGGGATAGCCAACTTGAGGTTGACTGAGGATAACCAAACCTCGTCTCCTATTTTGAAATCCGGGTTCTCCTTTCTTCCCCGATTGAAGTATCTTTCATACCCCTCCTGAGCTTTTTGCATGGCTTCTTGTATTTTCTGGAAGTTTTGTTGAAGGGACCTTACTCGGTCTTGGACAGCCGGAACAGCAATCTCAGGAAAGAACCCTGGTAGGAAGGAAGGGTGAAACCCATAGTTGGCCCAAAAGGGCGTTTGATTGGTGGCGGTATGAACCGCGTTGTTATAAGCAAACTCTGCATACGGTAGAAGACTGGACCATTCGTCCTGGGAGTCTGAACAAAAACAACGAAGATACTGCTCCAGTGACTGATTTGTCCTTTCAGTCTGACCGTTAGGCATATTTTAATCTCCAGGGCTTTGCATAACTCTCGCCAAAACTTAGAGGTAAACTGAGGACCTCTATCAGAGGTAATAGTTGCAGGTAAGCCGTGGAGTCGAACAATCTCCTTGAGGAATATGTCGGCTGTAGCCGAAGCAGACGGGGTGCCAGGAATTGGAAGAAAATGTGCCATTTTTGACAATCGGTCTACTACGACCAATATTGTGGTGAATCCCTCTGAGGAAGGTAATTCCACGATAAAGTCCATTGCTATCTCTGCCCATGGACGCTCAGGGATGGAAAAGGGTCTCAGCAGGCCACAGGCTTTAGAGTTAGTCCCCTTGTTCCGTTGACAGACCACACAAGAAGATACATAGTCCCGACAGTCTTGTCTCCACCCAGGCCACCAAAAGGAGCGAGAAACTAACTCCGTTGTTTTACGAACCCCAAAGTGTCCTGCAAGTTTAAGGTCATGTAGGGTCTTGAGTGTCAAGGGTCTTACTTCCGTGGGGACAAATACCTTTCCCTGGAACCAGTGTAGTCCGTCATGTTCTTCCATTGGAGGAGTTCCTTGGTTTGGAAGTTGCCCGGATGCTGCCTTAATAGCGGGGATCAGATCAGGTTGCAATATGAGAGAGAGAAAATTCTGTGGTGAAAGAATGGTGCTAGGTTCAGATTCTTGGGGTGTTTCGTGGAACATCCTGGAGAGAGCGTCTGCCTTCCCATTTTTCGAGCCGGGTCTGTAGGAGATATGAAAATTAAATCTTGAAAAGAAAAGAGCCCATCGGGCTTGCCTAGGCTTTAGACGTTTGGCTGTCCTAAGATACTCCAAATTTCTGTGGTCGGTCCAAATCATGATTGGATGAGAAGCCCCCTCCAGGAGGTACCTCCACTCCTCCAAGGCAAACTTAATGGCCAGTAATTCTCTATCTCCCACATCGTAATTCCTTTCTGGAGGACTTAACTTCCGAGATGCGAAAGCCACGGGATGTAAGAGAGCTTTGGGACCTAGTCTTTGGGACAGGATAGCTCCCGTAGCCGTCTCTGATGCATCCACTTCCAGCACAAAGGGTAAGGCTGGATTTGAATGCATCAGGATGGGAGCGGACGAAAACAGTTTCTTCAACGTATCGAAGGCCCCTTGAGCCTCCGGGGACCAATGGAATTGGGTGCCTTGATGAGTCAATTTGGTGATGGGTGCCACTATGGAAGAAAAGCCTACAATGAATCTTCGGTAAAAATTAGCGAATCCGATAAATCGCTGTACCCCTTTCTTATTTACTGGGGCCGGCCACTCCAGTATGGCTTTAACCTTCTGTGGGTCCATGGAGACCCCACTCGTAGAAATGATGAACCCCAGGAACTGCACTGTAGATTTTTCGAATTCGCACTTCTCAGCTTTGAGGTACAATCTGTGATTACGAAGAATGGTAAGGACTTGTCTCACGTGCGCTCGGTGCAGTTCCGGGGTGTCTGAGAAGATAAGAATGTCGTCCAGATACACGACAAGGAAGTCATCGAGATGTTTGCGAAAGATATCATTGACCAGGTGCTGGAAGGTTGCTGGTGCGTTACAAAGCCCAAAGGGCATTACCAAGTATTCGTAGTGTCCGAATCTGGATCTAAAAGCGGTTTTCCATTCGTCCCCTGCCCTGATTCGGATAAGATTATAGGCCCCATGTAGATCCAACTTGGAGAAGATTCGGGCAGATCTGAAACGTTGAAAAAGTTCTGGAATCAGTGGCAGGGGATACCGATTTTTAATCGTAATTTTATTCAATTCCCTGTAGTCGATGCAAGGCCTCAGGGAGCCATCTCTTTTCCCTACAAAAAAGATGCCAGCTCCGGCTGGTGACGAGGAAGGGCGAATGAACCCCTTCTCCAGGTTCTCATCAATATAGGCCTTAAGGACCTTTAATTCCACTTCGGACAGGGGAAAAATACGGCCAAAAGGGATCGCCGATCCAGGGAGGAGGTCGATGGGACAATCATATGCCCGATGGGGCGGTAGACAGTTTGCTTGTTGTTTGTCGAATACATCTCGGAATTCTAGGTAAACTGGGGGTACATGGATAAGGTTATCGGGAACAGAAGAAATGGTGGAGCAGGAAACTGGGGCCTGAATGAAGCAATGCTGAGTGCAGTGG
Organism: Lithobates sylvaticus; assembly: GCA_028564925.1. NCBI lineage: Eukaryota > Metazoa > Chordata > Amphibia > Anura > Ranidae > Lithobates > Lithobates sylvaticus. The sequence goes on along the minus strand of CM053035.1, from coordinate 125,042,994 downwards.
GGAGATGAGAAGGAGACTTCTTTCCTTCCCCAGTTGATCTGTGGTTCATGGATTTGCAGCCACGGAAGTCCCAGGATGATGGGGAACATAGGAGATGGGATGATGTCAAACTGGATGAGTTCCTGATGGCCAGAGTCGGTGACAACCCGGATGGGTTGGGTTTCATGGGTGATAAGTCCTGAACGGGGAAGAGAGCCATCAGCCAGGTGTACCTGCAAGTTCTGTTCCTTCAAGACAAGGGGTAAGCGTAGTTTGGAGGCTAATGTAGCGTCAAGGAAGCAGCTGCAGGCCCCGGAATCAATTATTGCAGATAGTCGGATCTCCTCTCCCGATAGCTGTAAGGAGACAAAGAGGGCGACATAAGTCTGGGAGAACCCAGAAGACTGATAGTTCATAAGACATTGACGGTAGGACTTACTCGGTCTTATAGGACAGGTACTGAGGAAATGCCCGGAAGCCCCACAATACAGACAGAGGTTCGCCCGTCGCCTATGGAGCCGCTCTTCAGCAGTGAGAGGGGCACGGACCAACCCCAACTGCATAGGTTCCGTCTCCTGGGTGGCCACGGCTGAAGCCGCAGTGGCGGGTGGAGGCAAGGTAGGTCTGGTGAAAGTCCAGTTGGAGCGGGGGGACTGAAAGCGTTCGGAACGCCTCTCCCGCATGCGCCGGTCCAATTTGGTGGCGGCTTGGATCAGGTCCTCCAGTGTGTCAGGTGTCTCAGATCTTGCCAATTCATCTTTCAAGACCTCGGATAGCCCCTGGCGATACTGGTATTTAAGGGCCGGTTCGTTCCAACCGGTATCAGCTGACCATTTTCGAAACTCCACGGTGTAGTCCTCCACCGGTCTGCGACCCTGAAGTAAGTTATGTAATGTAGCTTCAGCTGTAGCTCCACGTTGAGGATCGTCGTAAAGTTGTGCCATACTTTCAAAAAAAGTTTCTACCGCATTCAATGCGGGGTTCCTCTGCTCCATCAGACTATGGGCCCATGCTTGGGGTTCCTCAGCCAGTAGTGAAATAATGAAGCCCACCTTTACTACTTCAGAAGAAAAAGTCCTGGGTTGGAGGGCCAAGTAAAGGGAGCAGGCATTCTTAAAGGCCCGGAACTTCTTACGGTCACCCGTGAAGCGTTCAGGGGTAGGAACCCTGGGTTCAGGAGAAGCCATAATTACAGTAGGGTTAGCTGATCCAGGAGGAGCGGAGATTCTGCTGGAGGCGGAAGGAGCTGCTAAGGTAGGTGCGGCCAACCCAGAAAGATGCTGCAGGCGACTGTCCACTTGAGTGTACACCTCTTGCAGTTTTTGTATGGCTTCAGTTAAGGCTGAGACTTGTTGGCACAAAGCCTCAAGGGGTGAACGCACTCTGTCGGCCTCAGACATGGCTGGCTTGTACTATCAGGAGAGTACTTACCGAGGCCGATGTGCCGAGAGTGGTTCACCCTTGCAACTGAGCGCAGTCCGCCCCCTGGAGGTGAGACAGGGGGTAAATGGCACAAAGAAGCACAGGCTACCCAACCAGAGGGTGAGGACTGAAGTAGGAGCCAAATGCTGGGTCAGGGATACGTTGGGAGGTTCCGGAACACAGGTGCAGGTACAGAACTGTAGATAGGTAAATCCGGGTCACTGGCAGAGGTTCAGGGCAGAAGACAGCAGACAAATCCGGGTCACAAGCAAAGGTTCAAAGGGGCCAGAGGCAGCAGGCAGGTAAGTCCATTAAACAGTCCAGAGGTCAAGGGCAGGAGAAGGCAGCAAGGTCAAAAGGCAAATCCGGGTCAACTCAGGCCATCAGGCAATCAGGATACAGGAAACAGGAACAGAGTTTTAGCAGGAAGCTGAAGACAAGCCAGCGCTGGACTGATCTCAACCTCCTCCTTAAATAGGCAGTGTAAGTGGTCATGTGACGCTGCCACGCCCTGGGACGCTCAGGCGTGCGCTAGTGCGCATGCGTGTGCGTCGGAGCGCCGAGCCGCAAATGCGCATGCGTCGGAGCGCCGTCCCGTCGCGCATGCGCATAGGCACCTGGCGCCCAGCGTTAAACTGAGGGTTTCCCTGACAGGAGCAGTAGTGGTATTGGGATACTTTGATTAATTTTAATTTTTGCAATTTTATTTAATTTTTGATTTGGTAGTGGTTGTGCAGGAGATTTATTTTTGCAGCAACTGCTCTGGTGCTTTAGCAGCTCTAGCAGTCATATACTTTTCCCAAATCTCTGCCCACTGTCATTTTTACTGGATGGCTTGGTCTGCATGTGAAGGTGGATCATAATATAAATAAAAGCACGTGAAATAGCAAAGGAATCCATAGACTGAGTACCTAACACAGTTATCAGAAATGTTTTCTTTCTTTTCTTTTACATCTTTTAAATTCTATTTTTATTTTCCCGAGCTGGTTTATTCATTTTTAGAGATAAGTAAAACAGATTTAGTTCAAGAACAGGTGCAATTGTTAAAGGTCAATTTAATAAAAACAGATGTGTCAGCTACAGGTGGACTTTGACAGCTGAATCACCAACTGTTTTTTATATTTTACAGAAATTCGGGCAGGAAAATCTCTGTGCCCTGTCCGACCCTAAATAAACAAAACCTGGAATGGGCTGGTACATTAATCTGAGCACTGCATCCCAATGTTCAGAATATCAAGGACAGAAAAACATGCTTAAAAGCTGGACCTAAGGGACTAGGAAATTATATGTTATTAAAACTCAATTTGTATTATTAATCTTAAATATGGTTAAAAAGTGTAGAAAATTTTTAAAAAAAGTACAAAAGGAACATTTGACAAATCTTTTACTATATATATATATATATATATATATATATATATATATATATATATATATATATATATATACACACACAGTATCTCACAAAAGTGAGTACACCCCTCACATTTTTGTAAATATTTTATTATATCTTTTCATGTGACAACACTGAAGAAAGGACACTTTGCTACAATGTGAAGTAGTGAGTGTACAGCTTGTATAACAGTCTAAATTTGCTGTCCCCTCAAAATAACTCAACACACAGCAATTATTGTCTATACTGCTGGAAACAAAAGTGAGTACACCCCTATGTGAAAATGTTCAAATTGGGCTCAAAGTGTTAATATTTTGTGTAGCCACCATTATTTTCCAAAGCTCTAGAAGAAGCCACGATTGTGGTGAAACATGTAATAGGCAACAATTCTTTTGTATAGTGACCACTGAGCTTTATTGTGCTATTTTTTATATGGAATCGTTTTTTCTCTTTTTTAAATTATATTAATAAAAATGATGTACTTTTGTAATATTCATTTTCATTGATTGTTTGCACCTTCATATACTGCAGAGAATGCATATAGAATTTCTATCTATCTATCTATCGAATCGATCCATTTAATCCATCACAAAATATATATTTATATATACAGTATCTCACAAAAGTGAATACACCCCTCACATTTTTGTAAATATTTTATTATATCTTTTCATTTGACAACACTGAAGAAATTACACTTTGCTACAATGTAAAGTAGTGAGTGTACGGCTTGCTGTCCCATCAAAATAACTCAAAACAAAGCCATTAATGTCTAAACCGTGGCAACAAAAGTGAGTACACCCCTAAGTGAAAATGTCCAAATTGGGCCCAAAGTGTCAATATTTTGTGTGGCCACCATTATTTATTTTCCAGCACTGCCTTAACCCTCTTGGGCATGGAGTTCACCAGAGCTTCACAGGTTGCCACTGGAGTCCTCTTTCACTCCTCCATGATGACATCACGGAGCTGGTGGATGTTATAGACCTTGCTCTCCTCCACCTTTCGTTTGAGGATGCCCCACAGATGCTCAATAGGGTTTAGGTCTCTGGAGACATGCTTGGTCAGTCCATCACCTTTACCCTCAGCTTCTTTAGCAAGGCAGTGGTCATCTTCGAGGTGTGTTTGGGGTCGTTATCACGTTGGACTACTGCCCTGCGACCCAGTCTCCGAAGGGAGGGGGATCATGCACTGCGTCAGTATGTCACAGTACATGTTGGCATTCATGGTTCACTCAATAAACTGTAGCTCCCCAGTGCCAGCAGCACTCATATAGCCCCAGACCATGACACGCCCACCTCCCTGCTTGACTGTAGGCAAGACACACTTGTCTTTGTACGCCTCACCTGGTTGCCGCCACGCACGCTTGACACCATCTGAACCAAATAAGTTTATCTTGGTCTCATCAGCCCACAGGACATGGTTCCAGTATTCCATGTCCTTAGTCTGCTTGTCTTCAGCAAACTGTTTGTGGGCTTTCTTGTGCATCATCTTTAGAAGAGGCTTCCTTCTGGGATGACAGCCGTGTGGACCAATTTGATGCAGTGCACGGCGTATGGTCTGAGCACTGACAGACTGACCTCACACCTCTTTAACCTCTGCAGCAATGCTGGCAGCACTCATATATCTATTTCCCAAAGACAACCTCCGGATATGATGAGCACGTGCACTCAACTTCTTTGGTTGACCATGGCGAGGCCTGTTCTGAGTGAAACCTGGCCTGTTAAACTGCAGAATGGTCTTGGCCACATGCTGCAGCTCAGTTTCAGGGTCTTGGCAATCTTTATGTAGAGCAACCATTCTTTTTTTTCAGATCATCAGAGAGTTCTTTGCCATAAGGTGCCATGATAAACTTCCAGTGACCAGTATGAGAGCGTGAGAGCGATAACACCAAATTTAACACATCTGCTCCCCATTCACACCTGAGACCTTGTAACATTAACGAGTCATATGCCACCAGGGAGGGGAAATGCCTAATTGGGCCCAATTTGGGCTTTTTTTTTTACTTCCAGAATACTGTATATATGACCAAGCATGTCTCCAGACCTAAACCCTATTGAGCATCTGTGGGGCATCTTCAAACAGAGGGGGAGGAGTGCAAGATCGCTAACATCCACCAGCTCCGTGATGTTGTCATGGAGGAGTGGAAGAAGACTCCAGTGGCAACCTGTGAAGCTCTGGTAAATTCCATTCCTAAGAGGGTTAAGGCAGTGCTGGAAAATAATGGTGGTCACACAAAATATTGACACTTTGGGCCCAATTTAGACATTTTCACTTAGGGATGTACTAGCCATGTTGCCAGCGGTTTAGACATTAATGGCTGTGTGTTGAGTTCAGTGGTGGCTGGTGCTCAAAATGTTTGGGGGGGGGGGGGGGGGGGGCTCAAACAAATTGAAAAATTCTGAAGAATACTGAAAACAAAACCCATCAATTGCAGCCTCACTGTGCCATCAGTTGCAACCACTGTTCCCATAAAATGCAACCTCTGTGCCAATAAAAGGCAGCCTCTGTGTCCATCATATGCAGCCTCTGTGCCCATCATATGCAGCCACTGTGCCCATAAAATGCAGCCTCTGTGCCCATCATATGCAGCATCTGTGCCCATCATATGCAGCATCTGTGCCCATCATATGGAGATCTGTGCCCATAATATGCAGCATCTGTGCCCATCATATGCAGCCTCTGTGCCCATCATATGCAGACACTGTAACCCCCCCGGCACACGCCTGCTCGCTGTTTGGCCAACACTTACCACATCCTGGTGGTGGGTAAGGCAGGGGGTGACGGCAGCGAGCTGTGGGACAGACAGACAACGGCTCCTGCATCCTCCATGCTTCTCTGTCCTCCCGTGTGTCTCTTCTTCCATTCCCCTAGGCAACCAATAGGGATGCCTGTGCCTTCAGCCCATCAGGTGATGGGTATTAGATCCACGCTTTCCTAGATGGTGGAGAGGCGGTTCAGTGTTAGAAAAGCAAATATTAATTTGCTTTTCTACACACCTGGGTGGGCTCCAAGTTCAATGCTCTGCGCTCCGAGTCCACTTTTTTTACATATAGGGAGTGGCGTGACAGAGGGGGCGGTGCCTATGCACCCTTAATGGACGGGCCACCCCTGGTTAAGTTATTTTGAGGGGACAGACAATTTACACTGTTATACAAGCTGTACACTCACTACTTTACATTGTAGCAAAGTGTCATTTGTTCAGTGTTGTCACATGAAAAGATATAATACAATACTTACAAAAATGTGAGGGGTGTACTCACTTTTGTGAGACACTGTGTATATGGATAGATAGATAGATAGATAGATAGATAGATAGATAGATAGATAGATAGATAGATAGATAGATAGATAGATAGATAGATAAGATAAGATATACTGTGCATATATATATATTTATGGTCTAGAGCCCTACGGACGATATGAGTAACGATGACGCACAAGAATAACACAAAACTTACCAACATGAAATAGACCTGAAAGCGTGCCTTGGTCTATCGTATGGTACACCAAAATAAGGGGGCATACCCTAGATAAGGAATGATAAAATAAGTAGCTATGGAATAATGTGAAATGAGTATTCAGTCTGGGGTAAGAATACTTGGAAGAAGCTTTTAAAAGGGGAGGGTGGGTGGGTATCTCGCACAGGAAACCGACAAAGACCGGCGGCCCTTGGGCTGCTTAAATACCCTCCGGGCTCCTCCCATAACTTCAGGCCGGTACCCGGCCTTCCAATATATGTATATATATATCCAATATATATATATATATATATATATATATATATATATATATATATATATATATATATATATGTGTGTGTTTAGAGAGATAGAGAATAATATCTGTCCAAAAAACAGGAAAACATTACACATTACTAGCATTGTTAAAAAAAAAAAAGAAATAAGAACCCTGCAAGGACAATTTATTTTAGAAAATGAAAGAGTTCATCTCAAAATGAAAATGTATGTTTTTGTGGAAGTAAAGTTCCGTACACACGGTCGGATTTTTCCACAGAAATTGTTCGATGGAAGCTTTTTGTCTGAAATTCCGACCGTGTGTAGGCTCCATCGGATATTTTCCATTGGAATTTCCGTCACACAATTTCCGTCACACAAAATTTGAGATCTGGATCTCAAATTTTCCGACAACAAAATCCGTTCTCGTAAATTCTGATCGCGTGTACACTATTCCGACGCACACATTTTCTTGCATGCTCAGAATCAAGTACGAGATGGAAGCGCTCGGTCTGGTAAAACTACCGTTCGTAATGGAGATAGCACATTTGTCACGCTGCAAATTTTTAAATCTTTTAACCACTTTCAGACCGGACCATTTTGTTGGCTTAATACCAGACCACTTTTTGCGATTCGGCACTGCGTCGCTTTAACTGACAATTGTCGTGCGACGTAGCTCCCAAACAAAATTGACGTCCTTTTTTTTCCCCACAAACAGAACTTTTTTTTTTTGGTGGTATTTGATCGCCCCTGTGGTTTTTATTTTTTGCTCTATAAACAAAAATAGAGCGACAGTTTTGAAAAAAATTCTATATTTTTTACTTTTTGCTATAATAAATATCCCCAAAAAATATATAAAAAAATATTTTTCCTCAGTTTAGGCCGATACAAATTCTTCTACATATTTTTGGTAAAAAAAATCGCAATTAGCGATTATTGATTGGTTTGCGCAAAATCGTTTACAAAATAGGGGATAGTTTTATAGCATTTTTATTAATTTTTTTTTTTACTAGTAATGGCAGCGATCAGCGATTTTTATTGTGACTGTAAAATTATGGCGGACACATCGGACATTTTTGACACATTTTTGGGACCATTGTCATTTATACAGCAGTCAGTGCTATTTAAATGCACTGATTCCTGTGTAAATGACGCTGGCAGTGAAGAGGTTAACCACTAGGTGGCAGTGTAGGGGTTAAGTGTTTCTAGAGGCGTGTTTCTAACTGTGGGGGAGCGTGGCTGTGAGCTAGTGAATGCTGATCTCTGCTCCAATCACAGGGAGCAGAGATCGGCATCACTAGTTGCTAGGCAGAACGGGGAGATGCTGTTTATTTCCGCATCTCCCTGTTCAGCCTTCCCGTGAGACGATAGCGGGTATCCCCGTGGCGATCAAGTCCACGGGACCAGCGACCGGACTCACGTGGGTCCGACCGGTGCGCGCCGCCGGCAGCGCGCGCTCGATGGCACGGCGGCATCTTAAAGAGGACGTACCTGTACGCCCTTATGCCTGTCCGTGCCATTCTGTCGACGTACATCATCGTGCGCCGGTCGGGAAGCGGTTACATAGTTACATAGTTAGTTAGATTGAAAAAAGACACAAGTCCATCCAGTTCAACCACAAATAAAATAAATAAATAAAAAATATATACATATATATACATATATATCATACAATCCCATATACCCCATTCTATACCCACAGTTGATCCAGAGGAAGGCAAAAAAACCCCAGCAGAGCATTCTCCAATTTGCTAAAGCAAGGGAAAAAAATTCCTTCCTGATCCCCCGAGAGGCAATTGGATTTTCATGCAGCGCATTCTCTTCTTCTTTAGACTGCTAGAATAATGAAGATGTTTTGCTGCTCACATTCACACAAACTGATTTCTTTATTATTTCTCATGATCTCATGAATATTTTTTTTTTATCAGATCTCCATAATAATGTTTTGATTTTTGGTAATAGTGTTTTTTTTTTTTTTTAGTTTTTTTTTTTGTTTTTTGTATTTTTTATCCAGGTCTCCTATTTTTTTTTATAGTGATATCCATATTTTTTTCTATAGTTTTGTGTCAAGTTACCAACCACAACACCATTATTAGCTTTTATTTTTTAACCTCAAGGTGGTTGGTTGGTGTTGGTGTTAATTTCGCAGTCTTTTTGAAATGTACCTTGCCTACTCCCAAACAAACTGTCCTTTTAGAACTAAAACACATAGCCAAGTATTAGTCAAAAATAAATAAATAATAATACATTTATTACAAAATAAAGAGGAAGGCAATGCTGGAGAAACTGGTGAAATTGGCGAAGCCTTTGTAAACCAGGGCACACATCAATTATTTTACAGCCAAAATTTGTAGCCTGAGGAGTCCATATAATAGTAAAAACAATCAGGTCCCAGACTACAAGAGATCAGGAACAGCAGCAGATGACATATATGTCCCCAGGCTGTGGTCATACGACAGCCTGCATCTTTTGTCAGACCAGACTAAACCCAGGCCATCACTTTCTTGTCTTACTTCCACACTTCCTTACACGCTTGCTTCCAGGCTGTGTTTTTGGAGTTGTGGCAGGAGGTGGAGGAGGGTGGTCCAACTCACACAGGTGTGTTTTGGTTATGAGTTGGCCCCTCAACCCCTTATTTAGGGTCGTATACATAATTTCCTCACAGATGAGGCGTTGACCCTCCTTTATTTGCTGCATTTTGCTGGTAGTCATGCAGCCAAAGGTCTCTTGAGGAGTGGGGGTGGCTCTGAGGGCGGCCTTAGCATCTCGAATCAGCTCAAGCGCTGCCTCCTGCACATTGCTCCCCTTCCTGGGCCTTTGGTTGGAAGGCGGAGGGGAGGGACCTGGGATCTGTCAGGCTACTGGGCACGGCCACCTCCTGGCTGCCACTTAACCCCGCCACCTCCTGCCTGCCACTTACCCCCGCCACCTCCTGGCTGCCACATTCCACAGCCTCCTCCTGGCTGCCACATTCCATGCCCTCCTCCTGGCTGCCACATTCCATGCCCTCCTCCTGGCTGAGGCTTTCCTGTGTATGAAAAAGGGACATAGTTTTAGTATTTTGTTCATCAATCACACACAATTTTCAGCTCATGACTGTTGCAAATTGAATGTTAACAAATCAAGACTATCATTCTGACCCCATCATTTTTCATTCTTGTACCAAACATTTTTGGCCACTACTGTCTATTGATATGTAAAACACTTTATTAAATCAGCAATTAGTGATCAATAATAACATCTAGTTAACATCATTAATTTTACGACAAGAAATACGGTATGTTGAACAATGCTGACTCAAGCTGGGCTCCTCCACTTCTTCCTTTGCTGGAAGGCCCAGGTTGGATGTCGGAAGCCTCAGCTGGGATGGAAGGAAGCGTGGAAGGAAGAGTGGAAGGAAGAGTGATTGCCTGACTTCAGTCCAGTCTGGCAGAAAACGCAGTCTGTCGTAATACCACAGCCTGGGGACATAAATGTCATCTGCTGCTGCACCTGATCTCAAGGAATTCTGGAGGTTATTGTGCTCCCAATTATAAGTGCTCCTCAGGCCACCAATTTTTGCCTTCAAATAGGGGATGGTTGCTGTGGGGACCACCGGCTTCACCAACTCCAGCAGTTTCTCCAGCAATGCCTGCCTATTTTGTTTATGATTATAATGCGGATGTTTCACCTGCCACAGACAGGGCAGCTCCCTGTACTTTTCTATGAATAGGGGGAGGAAATTATGATCATTGAATCCATCCATTTTTTCTGCAAGACACAACACAAGACAAACCCTAATGTCAGGCTAAACTCTCATAATCTTATTCCAATATAGGCCCCAATCTAGAAGCAGTATAGGCCACTGATTCACCAAGTTAAAAATGTACCTTTGTTCTAACGATCAGCGCTTCCTATACTCCTTCCTCCACTCACAGATCGTACGTACGACGCACTGGTGTCACGCTTTATATACATTGTGCATGCGTAAAACTCTGCCCGCCCCTGACGTTTTTTCTAGTCTATTCCTTGCCCCTTGTTTTTCAGCACAGTGGGAGAGCACATGGTGGAAACAGAGAAAGTGCATGCAGAGTAGAGCAGCAATGAGGAGGATGACGAAATCCCAGAGCCACAAACGTCCCAATCCCGGAGGAGATTTATGGCCTCTAATATGTCCTTTGGTGAGATGGTGGACATATTGAAGAGGGCCGACTATGATGGGAAGTATGGCCCATACAGCAACCAAAATGTGAGAAAGGCCAAAATCATGACTAAAGTTGTGAAGAGTCTGCGCCGGAATTTGGGGGTACGGCGATCCAAGGATCAACTGAGGAAACGATGGTCAGACCTTAAATTGAGGGAGCAGGATCAGTACAGAAGAATCAAGAGAGTTCTTCAAAAAAGTAAGTAGTTGTCGTGTGTTCCTATTCTTATTATTACTTTTGTGCTGCTCCATGTGCTTCTCTTTATACTGTTGTACAGTTTAAAATGGAAAGTTTCAGTTTCGTGGGCAGAGTAATCGTTCATGGTAAACATTGTTTGTTCGCCCACTATTACAATGTTTTTGGCAGATGCAGGTTAACTACGTTTGTTCAGCCCTATTTGTATTCCAAGAAGTTTATTACATTGAATGAAATGCAAACTTGATTTAGTGTAAGGAGAGGACACTCAGCAGCTGTTTACACATCTGGAAGCAGGAGCACTAGTGTGGGACACCAGAACAAACTTTTTAGGGTGTCCCACACAGGTGCTCCAGTGGGTACTAGGGGTGTCTCCGTGTGTGAAAATTGTACAAAAAAGGTAAGTATTCCAGCTTAAAAAGGGAAAAAAAAAACATGTCTTCATCTTGCAACTCTGCCAAAACAGACAATTGTAAGACACTTCCAAGCAATGTTTCAGATTCCTATTTCTGCCCTCCAATATCTGTGTGCTAAGTATACCTTTTTTTTTATTCACATAGGAGAGAAAAGAATCAGGACGTCAGAGGACACCAGGGACCTCCAATCTCCTAAAGAAGGGGAAATCGTCCTCCGACCCCTGGTTCACCCACCCTCTGTCTACTATGCTTTACTTCGATGAAAGTCTCTTCAGCAGTTCTTGTGCTTTTCTTCCACTCTCCCTATCTTTCTCTCTCTGTTTCCCCTTCACATCTGTTTTCTCTTTTTCTTTTTTTCTCTTCTCTCAGCCCCCCCCCCCTCTGGTTTCTTCCTGACCTAGACTCTCTTTTCTTGGATAACAACATGGCCTCTTGGCCAAAATTGCTCTCGAGATTGAGCAACAGTAGTCAATATTAATACTATATTACATATTACAGGGAGTCTAGCTATGGGCGATAGCCACCGTATGACTCACCGTATATGGTTATTTGTTACTGTTTATGGAATGTAACTCATTATGTTGTTCAATGTGATGTTTGTTTCAATGACAATAAAAACGTTTTCAACACTAAAGAAGGGGAAGTCACCACACCACAACCTCAGGATGTCGAGGAAGGAGAGGTTTATGAAGTGGGTGAAATAGTGACCACAACAGGTGAGTGTCTGATACCACAGCTTCAGGTAATAGATGTATGCCTGCATATTTATAATACATGGTGTGTTTTTTATAATTTTAGGTGATGTTGATGTTGTGGAAGAAGAAACACATTTCACAAGTGCAAGTGCACACGTCCTTATTGGGGAGATCATGGTCTGCAATCGTGATTTACAGAAGATCAAGGAAGACACCAATGATGTTGAAAAAAGATTTAAAAACATCATAGATGTTTTAGGCAGAATCTAAAACACAACACAATTTTAACATTTGTTGATATTTTAAATCTTTGGTTAACTTTTTTGAAGTCTATTGAGACAAATTTTGAAAATGCCCACAGAGTGACATGTGCTATCTGCCATCACAGGATAGCAATGTAAGCGTTTTGGGGGTGCAACCCCTTCCTCGCAACTAAAGTAGTTGCACCCCCGAAACACGTCCATTGATCCCCCATGATGGGAGCTAGCACATGTTGACCTTAGGCATGGCATCAGGAGGGAAATCCCCATTTTGACTGTCAATTTGTGTGCATCTTGTGCATTGTGAATTGTTGTGTATTGTGTATTGTGTATTGAGTTGTGTATTGTTTTATGCTTTTAAACATGCCTGTTTAAAAAAAAAAGCTATTTAGTACTGTCAAAAGCAAAAATGTTATTCCAAAAATAAGTTGGTTTGTTCAAAAACCCTTTTCTAAAACACATGTGTAAGTGCACAGAGTAAAAAAATTTGAAAAACAACAATGTGTGGCTTCTTCTTTCAATGCTCAATAGCAGTTTTGGTACTAAGTTGGTGTTTACAGTGCCAATGGGGGTTATTTACTAAAGGCAAATCCACTTTGCACTACAAGTGCACTTTCAGTGCAGTTTCAAGTGCACTTTCAAGTGCACTTTTGCAGTGCACTTGGAGTGCAAAGTGGATTTTCCTTTAGTGCTTTTTAATTTGCCACAATCACGCCATTTTCGTGAATCACAAAAAATCACAAAAGAAAGAAACACAAGCAGAAAATCAAAGGAAATATTATTTCAGTTTATCCACAAATATAGTAGATTTAAAATGTTTAGAGATTCTGTGGCATATCAATGGCCCCCCCTACCCGCAAAGTACTCCAGATATTTTTGTCTCACTTCGCGGGCGCTTTGTAGGGGCAAGCCAGGATGGCCAGCTTCAAGTGCCATCAGGGTTGAAGGATCAGGAAAGCCGGCCTCAGTCCCAATTGAGGCCACATAGTTCATTGCATTTTTTCTTAGAAAATTGTGCAGAAGGCAGCAGGCAAGCACAATATGGTTGAGTTTATATTCCGCCATGTGGATTGGTGTCAGAAATAGGTGGAACCGGCTGACCATTATCCCAAAAGCATTCTCCACCACTCTTATTGCTCTGGCCAGCCGGTAATTAAAAACCCTCTGGTCCGAGGTGAGGGTCCTCATAGGGAATGGCTGCATAAGATGGTCCCCCAGCGCGAACGGGAGTCTGTCCACATTGTCTTCCGGAGGTGGCAAGCCCAAGCTGCCATTCTGGAGCCATCTGTAAAACTCGGTCTGGAGCGATGACTCTACCATCCGACATCCAGACATTTTTCCCCACCTCCACATACAGGAACTCGTAAGTAGTCGACACCACCACCAACATCACTATACTATTAAACCCCTTGTAATTATAATAGTATGACCCCGAGTTGGGGGGTGGGATGATGTGGACTTGTTTCCCATCTATTGCCCCTCTGCAGTCAGGAATGTCCTACCTCTGGACAAATTGGGAAGCCACAGTCTGCTATTCCTGTGGCACTGAAGGAAACTGTGGAGTCAAACAAGAAAAAAAAATATTACTTTTGCACATAACATTGCAAGCAGATTAGACACAAACATTCTTGGCCAACATCAGTATAACATTTATTTTAAGGAGTACTTAAAGACCAAAATCTAAGGTCCACTTATCACATTACCCACCCCCTCTGAAGGCCCATTGTAAAAATTTTAGGGGGGGGGGGATGTTTTGGACAGGTAACCATCTCCACTTCATTGAGAGCTGAATGCATAAATAATCTGTGTTACTTTGTCCAGCCCCTCCTTACTTACACTATTGGCAGCCCACTGGACAGGTAAGAAGTCTCATAATACAAAAATATAAATACACACTGTCCTAATTGAAGCACGTTTTTACATTCTGCAATTACCTATCAAGATAATTGGAGAAAAAAACTTTAAACAGTACCATTTGAAAGTATTCAGGCAGGCCCTTTCACTACATGCTTTGGTGAATTCATCCATAAATCTGACCACAAAAGAGGTAGGTATAGTGTGTATGGGTTGGGCAAAGTCAGCAGATAGAGGATTGGTATCGGTTAACTTAGCGGTTGGGGGAGGGAGGGTTCCAAATGATTTTGGGACCCACAAAAAAGCCTCTGGCACTCTGCATGAATTTAAGCACACAAATAACATTTAAACACATTTAAGGGGATGTTTAGGGTAAAGCTGTACTATGGAGCTGACAAAATACATTGTTAAGTGACTAGGCTAGGTGTGTATGGGCCCAGGATAGCAGGCTGGGGGGTTAATGAAGGCAAATATGCATGAAGGATAAAATGGAAGTTTAATAAATTCCAGCATGCTTGAGGATACAGAGGACATTCACAGCATATTACAATCATAGTAATTAGGGAATGATGAAATAAATACACTACATTGGCAAACATTAAATACATAGAATGTGATGTTAAAGGTGAAAACTTACCCTAATATAGTCCTTCTGCAGGACCTGTATGGTGGCAGAACAGGTCTCTGGAATAATGATTCCCAGAGCCTGGGGGGAGATGCCTGTCGAGAACTTGATGTCCTGCAGACTTCTCCCTGGTGCCAAGTACCACAACGTGGCGACTAGCCTCTGTTCAGAAGTGATGGCTTGCCGCAGTCAGGTGTCCTGCCTGATAATATAGGGGAACAGCAAAGCCAACAGACGGTGAAAAACGGGGTCCGTCATTCGGGCTATAATTCCTGAAATCATCAGGATTATTCTCCTGGATCTCCCGCAACAAAGGCATGTGTGAAAATTGGTCACGCTGGAGCAACCAATTCTTGGACCATGAACTCCTCCCCGCCCTGTTCATGGACTGGGCTTGGGTCAAAGTAAGAACCCCAACAAAAAGTCCCTGCACAGCACAAACTCTACGACGAGTACGTAACCGAAACATGGCTTCAAAACGGTCAGCTGGTCAGAACGAACTAACTAACTAAATGCACTGAAAAACAGAAAGGCCTGAGAAGAGCGAGCTGAAAATCAGAAACGAGCGGACAAGAACACACTGCAAATTCAAATACGTACTATAAAATACGCACTGAAATAAAATGCGAACTGACTACACGCACTGACAAACAGATACGAACCCACAAGCACAAACTGAAGAGCAGTAACAATCAGAAAAGAACAAGTCTGAAAAGCACGAATGGTCTGTCACCAAACTTCTACTAACACGAAATTAGCAGAAGGAGCCCAAAGGGTGGTGCACTGGCTATTGAACTTCTGCTTTCTAGTGCCGTCTTACGTGTTGTACTTCACTGCTTTCCTGACATTCGGAATTTCCGACAACATTGTGTGACCGTGTGTATGCAAGACAAGTTTGAACCAACATCTGTCAGAAAAAAATCCCATGGATTTTGTTGTCGGAATGTGCGATTGTGTGTATGTGGCATTACAGTTATACAATGAGAATCAAGATGGCGGACCGCGACCTCGTGGAGAGGCTGACGGCCGCGGCAGCGGCGAACGGAGCGGAGTGGCTACAGGACCAGGTAGCCTCAATTCTAGCCAGCGTGGCAGCGCAGGACGGAGGAGGACAAATCGAGCGATACGTTGTACTCTCCGGGGGGGGTGGCAGGCCCATCCAGGTTAGCCAGAAGCCCCAGGGGGGACCAGTCACCACCACCAGCAAAAAGGGCCCAGATGGAGACCCCACTAGGCCCCAAGAAGAGCACACGGCGTGGGCGCAATGCGGGGGGCGGGGCCTCAGGACTACAGGGACCTACATCACCAGCGCCACGGGGAAGGCCTGCACAGGATCCACCAGCCCCAGTTTTTCAGCACAGCCAGGGGGGTCAAGGGACAGAAAGGAGGTCGCAGCGAGCAGGAGCCGGGAAGAGGGGGCTAGGAGGAAGCACAGCAGCCCCTTCCGCAGCGGCGTCCTCCCCAGCAGCTCTGCACGAGTTGGGGGGGGGGCGGTCAGCTCAAACAGCAACTACAGCCAGGATGGGGGGTAATACACCCCGGAGGAGTGCGTCATCAAAACCCTCAGCAGCTCTGCACGAGCCGAGGGGGGAGGACAGCAGGGTACACATGTCCGCTGGCACAGCACGACGGGCCGCAGGAAGGGCCAACGCAGCGGAGGGTAGGCGGACGCCACCAGGAGGAGAAGGGAGAATGACAGTGGGCAGGAGCAGTGCCGGGCCCGGCCTGTCCGCCCAGGACTCGGGGATCCAGGGTAGCGGGGTGGCGGGGGGTGCGTCCACATCGGGGGTGGTGAATGGAAGGAGCCGGGAATTGGCCAGGAGTCCCTCCCCGAGGGGAACAGCGTCTTTTTCCCAGCAGGAGGAGTTCAGCAGGTCGGAAGGGGAGCTGTCCGAAGAAGAGGAGGTGCCCAGCCGCCCACAAGCATCGGTGGATGTCAGGCCGGTAATCCCGGCGGAGGTGCCAAGACGGCCCGGTAAGTCCAGTAGTAATAGTTCTTTTACAACTGCTTTACAGAATTTGTTGGGAATTGTACCAGTGGGGGGAGTGAATCAGGGCCTCCGGCTCCGCTGGTGGCAAGCCATGACCAACCGCGGGCTAGGAGTGAGTCTCCATTGGGGGGTCAGGTACAGGAGTTGCTGGAGGGCCTGAGGGCCCTGGTGGGGCGTTTTGAGAAGGCGGGGGGGATAGCGAACCCCCCAAGCGGGGCTTCGGTCACAACAGCTGGAGAGGCATCGACTGCGGTGGGAGCAGGAGTGCAGGTGAGTACGCCAGAGAAGAGCGGGGAGGAGCAAGTGGTAAGGGCCGACATTGTCCGGATGGCAGATGCAGCAAAATGTGAAGTCTACGTTTGCTTCGAGGGGCCACTGGGGGCCCATTTAAAACAGGAAGTGAGGGAAAAAATCTGGAAAGGTGAGTATGTGGAGATTTTTTCCCTGTTGCCATTGGAAAAATTCAATTTAGACAGGGTGAAACCAGATGACACCAAAAAAGCTGATGAGGAGAAGAGGCGGTATCGGCTAATCCCACGGACGTTTGCAAACTGGCTGCAGGCGTTCGCCATATTGGCCGGGGTAATTGGGGAGAAGAACCCCGAGCACTGCTCGGCGTTATTCTGTTATATGGACGCTATAGGGGAGGCGTATAGGGTCTATGGAGGGACGGCTTGGCTGCGATATGACGAGCAGTTTAGACAACGCAGGGCGGTTCGCCCAGCGTTGAGATGGGACCATAAGGACATTAGCTTATGGATGAGATTGATGGCCTCGGCAAAGACGCCGGCACAGACATTTCACGGGGGGGCTGGGGGTAGCCACTCCTCGGGATCCCCAGCCGGAAAGAAATTTGGAATATGTTGGCAGTTCAACGAGGGAGCCTGCAAATTTGGAAACACGTGCAAGTTTAAGCACGAGTGTTCAGGTTGCGGGGGGGGGGGGACACTCTTTGTCGCGATGCTTCAAAAAAGGAAAGCGCGCCGGAGAGCCTGGCAATAAGAGGGACGACGCCGGTGATGTGGGTAAGAATGCAGCCTTTTCTAAATAGGTATCCCGACAGGGCGGCGGCGGGTTTGCTCAGTGCGGGGTTCAGGGAAGGTTTCAGGATTCCGTGCACATTGACGGAGATTCCTCCGGTGGCAAAGAATCTGAGGTCAGCATTGTTGCACCCAGAGGTTGTGTCGGAGAAGTTAGCCAAGGAGGTTGCGTTGGGAAGGATGGCGGGGCCGTACGTGGCCAAGCCGTTAAAGGACTTGGTAGTGTCACCGCTTGGGGTGGTTCCCAAGAAGGAACCCAACAAGTTTCGTTTAATACATCATTTATCGTTCCCAAAAGGGGGATCGGTAAATGATTTTATTGACCCAGAGGCATGCACGGTATCGTATACGTCATTCGATGCTGCGGTGCGGTGGGTACGGCGATATGGCCGAGGGGCACTGATGGCTAAGTCAGATGTGGAATCCGCATTTCGATTGCTGCCGGTGCACCCAGACAGTTTTCATTTGTTGGGTTGCAGTTGGCAAGACCAATTTTATGTAGATCGTTGTTTGCCCATGGGGTGTTCCATATCGTGCGCCATGTTCGAGGCGTTCAGTTCGTTTTTAGAGTGGGTAGTTAGGGATGTGACAGGCATTGATTCCATAATCCATTACTTGGATGACTTCCTCTGCGTGGGCCCTCCAGCTTCCAATGTGTGTGCGATACTGTTGTCCACGTTGCAGCACATTGCGGAGAATTTTCGGGTGCCGTTAGCACCTGACAAGACGGAGGGCCCGCGCACAGAATTGAGTTTTTTGGGGATAGTGATCGATTCCATGGCTATGGAATGCAGATTACCCGAAGAGAAGTTGAGGGATTTACAAAAGGAAATTAGGGAGATCCATGGGTGCAAGAAAGTGCAGTTGCGCACGCTACAATCCCTGTTGGGAAAGTTGAATTTTGCATGCAGGATCATTCCTATGGGGAGGATTTTTTGTAGACGATTGTCATCGGCCACGGCAGGGGTAAAAGCTCCCACACATTATATTAGGCTTCGGAGGGAGCACAGGGAGGATCTGGAGGTGTGGCAGGATCCACAGGTTATGGAGCGTACTTCCAAGGGTGTTGGAGTGCGGAGCCATGGCCACGATCCTGGGTAGTTTGTTTTGGAGTTGTTTCCGGTGGTGGTAGCATTGGAGCTGTGGGGCAAGGCCATTTAGCAATTTCGATGTCGAGCTGGTCACCGATTCCAAGTCCAGTGGGACAGATTCAGGACTCTGGCACCGGAGGCTCAGCAGGAGGGAGTTCCTTGCCCGGCCTGGATCTGGGATTTGGCACTAGGGTAGCAGCAGGATGGATCCAGAAGTCGGTAAGTATGTCGTCTTGGTCGGCATAGGTCTGGAAGGAGTGGGGTGAGTTGCTGCTGGAATCGGGAGTGGGGCAAGATGTGTCACAATTTAGGCTGTTAGTGCATTACGTGTCCAGAAATATGGAAGAAGGCAGGTCGGTGTCCGCTATTGAAAAACGGTTAGCAGGTTTGGCCTTTTTGATAATCTGGGGGTAGTGCAAATAATTCAGGGAAGATAAGTGTTGCGCTGCATGGATGGGTTTAGAAGGTTCTGCCTACGCCTCACACTCCTTCCGCATTGGGGCGGCCACCGAAGCCGCCAGGTGTGGGTTGGATGAGGTGGATGTGCAAAAAATGGGGAGGTGGGAATCGAAACGATTTCGGACTTACGTTAGACCACTGTTGATTCAGGAATAATGGGGATAGATATATAAAAAAAAAAAAAAAAAAAAAAAAAATAAAAAATATATAGGTGTGTTGTTATAGTTGCATTGGTTAGTATGGTGGCCTTAGTTAAGTTATAGTGCTGGTCAATTACACTATGTTTGTCATTTCAGATGGAGGGCTTCCGCGCCTCGTCTGGATCCTGGGGCACTCATATGTGTGTTGGGGAGCACGGAGAGGGGATGCCAGACCAGGTGGGAGGCAGTTGGGGGTGTCTAGGAGAGAGGCCACCATACGTTGGCTGGGCAGGCCGGGAATGTTGTGGGATAGGGTGGTGCCCGAAATAGAACGTTTCGCGTGGTTGGACAGGCCACCGGCGGTCCTGGTCATACACGCGGGCGGGAATGATTTGGGTATGCGGGACAGTGAGGGATCTTATTGCCGATATAAAGAGGGATCTGACCTACCTGCACGAGACGTATCCAGACACGCTGTTGGTATGGTCAGATATGGTCGCTAGAACATCCTGGAGGAGGGCTAGATCAGTGTATCGCCTTAACAAGGCGAGGATACGGGTAAATAAGGTGGTGGGGAGGTTCCTGGCGTGGCAAGGGGGTTTAGTGGTTCGCCACAGGGAACTTGAAAAGAACGTGGGCCTCTATTTGAGGAGGGATGGGGTTCATTTGACGGACGTTGGGATCGACCTGTGGTCGTTGGGTTTACAGGAGGGGATACATACGGCCCTGCGGGTGTGGAGGTGCCTTCAAGGGTAAGGGGTCACCCTTTTCAGTCTGTGGCGGTTTTTAGGTTGGTCAGTGACTACAGCATGGAGTGGTTAACAGGGGCAGCCATGTTTGTGGCCGATCGGTGGGCGTGGGGTGGAAGAAAAAAAAATAGGAAACTAACTGTATAGAAGAGCATCCTATGGAGCTTAGTGTTTTAATTATCAGAGCTTAAGAACTAAGCACCATAACAACAGGATTTGGTTTCGACTTCAGGGAAGATAACCGTGGTGAACTTTTATGGAGGTTTTGAAATCATTCGACTGGGATTTTAATTAGGTTAATTGGAAAACATGTATGCTCCAACTAGCGACTCTGTGTACTTGCTTTAATCAAATGACGGATAAGGAGATGGAGATACCGGAGAGGAAAGGAGTGTTGAAATATTTAAAAAAGGTCAGAATTCTTATGAAGTGACTGGAAGAAAACATCCAGCAAGCCCCTGAGATGCTGTTAGACTTTTACTCATATTTTACTTAATACTACACATAAAAATACATTCTATAAGATATATTGATAAAGTATAAAGTACTTTACCCATGATGCAGGGACTTACTAACTAAAGGCTTATCAGTAAAATGATGTTCACTAAGTAATGAAAATTGTTATAAAAGGGGAGAATATTTTTTATAATTGCTTCGAAGATGATTATCTCTTTAATGACATTGACTTTAATGACCAGTGCTTGCTGCCTATCCCCACCTCTTCCCTTTTATATTATTTTATAGTGCAGTGTGTGTGTCTGAGGTCACCTGATCACAGTTGCAACAATCCTTTCCATCACCAGGATTTGTTATGTGGGGGAGGGGTGTATTTCTCACTTTTTATGATTACACCCAGTAAGGCTGAATGAGCTTAGGGCCAGTTCACACCAGTGTGCTGTACGATATTGCATGTGATTCCCACCGCACTGCAGTGCAAATCACATGCGATGTCCATGCAGTGCGATTTCAGCCATACACGTAGTATGTGTGATATCGCATCACATTCGGACCAAACTCGCACAGGACCCTTTTTTTGGTCCGCACCAGAATCGCATGGGTGTTCACACCTATGCAATCCGATTCATGTCCTAACTGTCAGTTTGCAGTGCAATATGCAAGCTGAAATGGGGGTGTCATTAACATTGTATGACACTCCCCAGCAGTTTGCATACGGCAGTGTGAACTGCCGTGCGAGTCGGATGCGATGTGGGAACTCACAGTGGATTCGTAGGGTTCCCAAATCGCAGCCTTGGTGGGAGCAGTCAGGTGATATTTGTAGGCTGACATTTGTAGTGGGGCAGTTGACGGTGTCAGTGGGGCAGTGGACGGTGTCAGTGGGGCAGTGGACGGTTTTTTTTTTTTTTTTACAATTACATTTTTTTATCTTTTTTTTGTTGTTTTTTTTTTTTACAATTTTTGAATATTTTTTTATCAGCCCTGTTGGGGGCTTTGGTGACATGTCAGGGGTCTAAACAGAGGCCCCTGACATCTCCCATTTGACACAGAGAAAGGGACAGAGGATACAGATTCCCCAGTCCCTTTCTCTGCACTGAAAATGAATGGAGGGAAGACAGCGGCTTCTCTCCATTTATACACTGAGCAGAGTAACACACAGGTTACTCTGCTCAGTTATCACAGGACACAGGAGCGATCTGTAACAAACTCTCCTGTGTCCCATTCAAGAAAGGGGTTGGTAAGTGACATACCGCACCCCTTTCTCCGCTCTCCATCCTGACAGATCCCCACACCCCCCCCCCGCAGCCCGTGGGAGAGGAGAGGAAAGCCGGCTACGGGGGACGAGGGGGGGCTATGGAGGAAGACAGGGGCAGGATGTGTATACACACTGCGGAGAGGGATGAGGGGGGGGCGGAGGAGGAAGACACAAGGGGGCATGTTTTTTACACACGGGGGGGGCGGAAGAGGACACTGGGTGATGATCTGTGCGATGGGACATCTGCACCGATCCCCCCCTGCATGGCTTTTCAGGTGAAAGCCACGGGAGGGAGTGAAACAGATGATGAAAATCCATGCAGGGGGGGATCGGTGCAGATGTACCATCGCACAGATCATCACCCACTCTCAATAAACACTGTAGTTGTGACAGGGGGTCGTGAGCGCGCTCTGCTTTTACCCAGAACGCACTCTGCCTCTCCTGCACGCTCTGGCCAACGGGAGTGTAGAGGTGGGCGGGGAGTCTGCTGACATCATGACTCCGCCCACCGAGCGCCGAGCAACAGGCCCGCCCACTTAATCTGCACTTTTTGGGGGTTTCTAACAGCTAAAGGGGGGACATTTGACAGGTAAGGATACATGCAGGAGGAACTACAGGGGCGTGACCGGACATGAGAGTTGCGAGAGTTGTAAGATCTGTGAGGTACGATGTGTGAGGGATAAGGAGTAAGAAGTCGTCTGTGTGATCTCTCCCCCGCTCTCCCTTAATGTGCCTCTGAGAAGTCTCTGCCTCTGAGAAGCTGATATGCTTCTCTGATACACTGGGATCCACGTGAAGCCTGCGCAGACCCCCCCCCCCTCTCCCTCGTTGCAGAGCAGCATAGTGCGGGTGAAGTGAGGGAGCTGAGAGCCGTGTGCTGTGAGTTCGTTCCCGGGGTAACCCGAGCTGCTTTATGCTCAGGCTCTCTCGAGCCTGCCCGGAGATAGCCGAAAGGCTGAAAATCAAAAGGTGACGTCACACGCCGGATAGCCACTGTATGCGGAGAGGCTGAGAGCGGCAAGGAGCCTGCTGGAGTGAACATGTTGACCTTAAACCTCTATACCCCTCGTTTCCCTGAGAGGCATAAGACGCAGTGAGTACCAACAATAAATGCAGATAAAGAAGCGTTTAAAGCAGAATAACAAAAACGGTCAATAGACACAAAAGACTGGATTACTGCTTTTTGTTTGTTGCTTGTTGCTGGAGGGCTGAGGTGGAAAAGAGGCTGCTGGTGGACAGTGGAAAGATTGTTCTTTTTTTTTTTTTTTCGCAGAGATATAAATATCTATAGCTTATTTATAGTGTTTATAGCTACTTCCAGGAGCTGTTGCAAAACAATTATCTACTGGGAACTAATAAAAACGAATTACTGCTGGACTACTCTGTAAAAATGCATGTTTGAAATTAAGGTATTGCATCCGTACAAAGTCATCGCATCAGAGCAGCAGAGTGACTTTTCCTTTTCCCTGTTCCTCTTTTTTTTTTTGGGTCAAAGTACTAGCTCTCTGTCTGCTCAAGGAAATCTTCCCCTGTTCTCAGGGGCGCAAGGAGAGAAATCAATTATCTCATTAATAATTTATTTATTTATTCATTTATTTATTTTATTATTACTTTTTTTCTCCTGGTGGTGCTTTCCCTTACATACGTGTCCTGTTTTTCTATTTGAGTCTTGTTTCCCTATTGTTAAGTGGAGATTCAGCAATGCAACATTTACGCTCCGCCAAGGAGAAAAACCCCCAGCAAAATTCCCAGCAAATGCAGTCAGCAGCTGCGGCAGCAAAATTGGACCAATACGCGCATACTCCTGCACAGACACCACCAAAAAAGGGAATACAGATCAAAGCACAACAGGGGGGCACTCTAGATAGAAAAAGCCAAGGTCAACCTAGTAACGTTACATCGCCAGTAACGATAACTAAAGCTATGAGCAACAAAGGAGCAACAGGAAATGATAGCAATATAAATATTAATGTGACCGTTGAACAAGGCCTACCCTCAGAGAAAGAGCCAACCTTGAAAGATGTGCTGCTTGCAGTAAACGCATGTAACAGTTCACTCAAAGAACTATGTGACCAAATGAAAGGAGTAAAGGAGGACCTGTTACTGGTTAGACAAGAGTTGGAAAAGACAGCCCAGAGAACATCAGTCCTTGAAGGTAGAACTAGCCAGTTGGAAGATGACATATCTCCACTAATATTGGAAGTAAAAATGCTGAGAGAACAAATAACTAGACATGCGTCAAAATTTGAGGAAATGGAGAATAGGCTCCGTAGGGATAACGTGAGAGTGATTGGATTGCCAGAAAAAGTGAAGGCCTAAATCCCGTGGAATTCCTAGAGAAATGGCTGGTTGAACTTTTTGGAAAGGAGTCCTTCTCTACAGTATTTTCCATTGAAAGAGCCCACAGAGTACCCTTTAGAGCTCCACCAGCAGGGGGCTTCCCCAGACCACTCGTGATGAAATTCTTAAACCACAAGGACAAAGTGTCATTACTGCGGAGTGCAAGGGAAGCTGGAAGTATCCTCTTCAATGGGACAAAAATTTCATTCTACTCTGACTTCTCGTCAGAACTTCAGAAACAGAGAGCTGAGTTTGTACAGAGCAAACGCAACTTGCAGAAATTCAAGTTACCCTACGCCCTCCTTTATCCCGCAAGATTGCGAGTAACGGCATTTGGGGAGACGCAAATTTTTAATACCCCAGAAGCAGTGGGAAAGTGGATGGAAGAAAACAAGGAGAGACTTACGATAACCTAAGGGGAGGGGGGATACTCAGAATTTAAAAGTTTTATATAATTGTCTTTTTTTTTTTTTCTTCTTTCTCTCTCTCAGTAAAATTTTTGCACTCAGTCACGGGTTAACACTGTAAGGACCAGGGGGAGAGGGGGGGATAGATACACATAGATGAGGTAAGAGTGGGATGGATGAAAGTAAAAGTTTGGTATGGGTTAGATGGGTTACGGTCACCTGGAAGCTCCTAGGGGTACACCTAGGTAGGTGGGGAGGAGGGAGGGAAGGGGGAGGGGAGGGGGAAGGGAGGGTAAATCTTAAAATAATGCACTCAACACAAGGATTAAGGGACCTTAAAACACAAAGTTCCACAAAAGGCCAATATAGGGAATGTCAACACAAAAGGACACAGGCTTAGTGAATGGAGATTTGAAAGATACACAAGGTTTATTTTTGTCTTTGACAGGGGATTTGCTATGCTCCCGACACGGGACTTTATCACAAAAAAAAAAAGGGGGGAGAGAAAAATTTATATGGAGATATGGTGTGGAGTGATTATGAATTTTGAATTTTTATATTTTGTTGAGAACGAGATTGTATTATGGGTTGTCTCAATTTTTCCACCTTATAAAGTAAGACATGATAATTAATATAGGATCCTGGAATGTCAGGGGATTGGGGACAGCGGCGAAGAAAGCAGCAGTCATTTCGGTGATGGAGGGATACGGAGTGGGACTAATCTGTCTGCAGGAAACACATTTAACTAAAGAAACTGCCCCGGCCTTGCAGGGTAGGAAGTACCCAAACCAATACCACTCAGTATACTCCTCATATAGTAGAGGGGTTAGTATCTTGGTAAGGGCGGGGGTGAATTTTTCCTGCAGACAGGTTAGTATAGATGAGGATGGTAGATACATCTTTTTGAACTGTACAATTGGTAACAGCATGTGTGTTTTGGCAAATGTATATATTCCCCCTCCATTTAAAATGGATATTTTAGACTTCCGGTTCCGGCGCCGCATGAAGGGACAGTAATACTCCTCAGCTCCCGCTCCACGGCAAACAAAACGGCCTACAAAGTCGGCCCCGTCACTCTTTCCCCCTCACAGACGGCTCCCAGACCTTCCCGCTGCCCTCCCGCTCTATTACTATGGAGCGCTTTCTTGAAAAAGGCGGGCCGCGAGCTCCGCCGGCGCAGCCCCAAATTGAGGCCGGGGATGCGGGCTTGTCCTCCGGCGCGGTCTCCTCACATAGCGCGACATATGCGCACAGCATGGAGGTGGGGCGGACTGCACCCCCTCCTTTACAGCAATGGGAGGCAGGAGATCTAGAGAGAATAACACAGGCAGTGGCAGCAGTACTAGCCCCCACCATTGCTGCATCTGTAGAAAAAGCTGTCACTGCTGGAATGCTGCAGATTAAAAGAGAACTGGGAGAAATTAATGCCCGCCTCCATGAAGCAGAAGACAGAATAACAAGCCTGGAAGATGACATTTATAAAGCCCAGGCTAGTGAAGAAGCTCAAGATAAAACTAACCAGCATATAATCCAGCGATTGGAAGATCTCGAAAATAGATCGCGTCGGAGCAACCTGCGATTCGTGGGAGTGCCGGAATCGCTTCAATCTACGGCTCTGGCCAATTTCTGCTCTTGCCGTATCCCTGAAGCCCTGGGATTACCAGGCCCAGCCACGGTTGAACGAGCTCACCGACTCGGCACATACTCAGCTGATCGGTCTTCTCCGCGTACCATCATCGCTAAATACCTAAATTACGTTGATAAAGCAACCATTCTGCAAACTTACCGACAAACGAGAAACCTCCAAGTAGATGGCGTTACTATTCTTATCTTCGCTGACTACTCGATTGAAGTTTCTAAGAAAAGAAAAGCGTTTCAACAAGTCTGCTCATCGCTTCATCAACAACAAATAAAGTTCACCTTAGCCTTCCCGGCCATTTTACGCCTCAAAGCACCCAATGGTGACCAACTCACCTTTCAAGAACCGCACGAGGCAGATAGATTCTTACGCTCCCTACACCAGGATCCACATCCCAACCTTCCTCCCAGGGCTACTCCTATCTCAAGATCCTTGGAGCAACGCAGTCCACGTAAGGACTCCCCTAAACGCCTCAAACCTTCGGGATCGCACAACCGCTTCAACCAACGCTGACTTTTATTTTTTATTTTTTTTGGGCTAACGTGTTCTCTCACTTAATGGTAATACTAACCATTTTTTCTTTTCTAGGCTCTAAGCACTCTCAGTGCTCGCCAGCTCATTCTCTCAGTTCAGTATTTACAGCTCTCCCCCTACTACTTACGTGATGTATAAGTCAAGCTTTATTATATTGTTTTAGTCTGTGTTTTATGACTACATTCGGCCAGGCCGTTAGCTCAATCCAGCCTCCCATACCTTGCGATCCTGCCTGTCGGCCTGTAAGCCTGCTTCCTGTGGGCACCCAAGTACACCGATTGCACGATCCGTGGCAGGGAGTTGGCTTTTGCTGCGTCCTCATGCGGAAAAAAGAGAAGTCCTTCTCTGGTTATGTTTTTTGGTTTATTTGTGTTATCCCCCCCAATTATCCTTTCACCCCAGTCTCACCTCTGACCCCTTTACTTAAACATCTACCCACCTGCCAGTCGATCTTCCATTATCTTAGACAACTTTTCACTCAGCCTGGTTGCATAATAGTGTCACAATGTCAAATACCGCTACTCTTACACGGATTTCTATTTCCGGCACATATCCTCCTGGTACACCTCCCCCCATGAGAATCATCTCATGGAATGTAAAGGGGCTCCGATCCCCCATTAAGAGACTCAAGGTGCTTCGTCACCTTAAACGACTCAAAGCCGATATCGCCCTTCTACAGGAAACCCACCTAACACAACCCGACTATCACCGTATGCAAAAACTTTGGGTAGGTTCGGTCATAGGTGCTGATGCTGTAGCCCGTAAAGCGGGAGTGCTTATCCTGCTTCATAAAAACCTAGTCCATCAACTGATTTCGAGTGACGCAGACAAACAAGGCAGACTTCTTACGATTCGCTTAAAATTAGGAGACAGAGAACTTGCAATCTCTAATGTATACGCACCCAACAACCCGGGAAAAAAATTTTTTGGGGACTTGTCCACTAGACTTTTACACCATCCTCTTACCCCCCATTTAGTCGGAGGAGATTTTAATTCCTCTCTCCACATGACGGAAGATAGATCCTCCCCAAAAATTTCACCTAAGCAGACATTGGGCCTTGACCAAACACTCTTTGCCTCAACCATGGATTCCCTTCACTTCACTGATTTATGGCGACTTTCTAACCCATTGAGCAGAGAGTACACTTTTTATTCTATTCCCCATAAGGTGTTCACTAGGATTGACTACATCTTTGGCACTGATTCCATACTCCCCCTAACCTCTGATGCACAGATTCACGAGATAGCCATTTCTGACCATGCCCCGATATCAATTTCCTTTACCGATGCTCCCTCACCTACTACTCCACGACTGTGGCGCTTTCCCTCGTACCTTCACAATAATGAAGATTTCCGGCAATACATTGACAAGACTTGGAATGAATTTGCCTCGGCAAATGCCGTCCATGTTAATGACCCCAATCTTTACTGGGATGCGGGAAAAGCCTATTTAAGAGGCAGGATTATATCATATGCCTCCTCTTACAAGAAACATGCACTTTCCAAATATAAATCGTCGAGCTTCTGCCTTAAGCAAGCCCAGCTGGCTCTCTCCACCCAAGACTCTCCTGACAATAGAGACACCTGGCGCAAAGCCAAACTAGACTTTGACACATGGGCAGATATAATAGAACTTACCAAGCGCGCACAAGCTGACGCAAACCTTTATAAATTTGGCAACAAAACGGGGAAACTTCTAGCCAGACTATGCAAAGGCCCTTACAAGCAAACACATATCACAGCCCTAAGGGACCAGTCAGGGACTATCAAAAAGACTCCACAGGAAATAGGAAAAGTAATGCATACTTTCTACTCAGCATTATATGCGCCGGATCCAATCAATCGTGATGTAGTGTAGCCCAGAAATTTCTAGACAAAATCACCCTAATTTCGGTTACCCCGGCCCAGCTAGAGAGCCTTAGCTTACCAATAACAGCCTCGGACATTTCTAAGGCCATACACCAACTAGCTCCAGGTAAGGCCCCGGGGCCTGACGGCTATTCCGGGGAGTTCTACAAGACCACACATGACACCATAGCACCTACCCTCCTTAGTGTGTATAACACAATTTGGGAAGGGGGGCAATATCTGCCCTCCGGCTACCAAGCTATTATAAAACTGATTTCTAAAAAAGACAAAGATCCCTTGGACCCGGGTTCCTACAGACCCATCTCCCTGCTAAATATTGATGCCAAGATTCTCTCAAAAATAATTGCCACGAGATTAGCTGATATTATCCCATCCTTGATTCACCCAGCGCAATCGGGATTTGTGAAAGGGAGGACTGCAACGCTCAATATCCGTAAGGTAATTTCGGTCTTGGATCATGCTTCTAAACACAGAGGGGGGGGGACTTTGCCATTGTTACTCTGGACGCAGAGAAAGCTTTTGATAATCTTAGTTGGGACTGGCTCTCATTAGTTCTATCTAGGATGGGCTTTACAGGATCATTCAACCATCTTATAAAAGCCATGTACACTTCTCCTGCGTCCAGACTGGCAGTGGCGGGTCTCCTCACAGATGAGTTTCTGTTATATAAAGGAACAAGACAGGGCTGCCCCCTTTCTCCCCTACTCTTTAATCTAGCACTCGAACCCCTCTCCAGATTCATTAACACCAAGGGTGACTTGCATGGGATACGATTTGGTGATCTTGAGCTGAGATCTGCTCTTTTTGCAGATGATGTACTCATTTTTACTCGCGACCCGACCTCCGACATGCCTGCTATTAAACACATGTTTGATGACTTCAGGTTATGTTCGGGACTAAGAATCAATTATGATAAACGTGAAATTCTCCCGTTGGGCCCTGGTTCTAACCCGTCCTGGGCTTCCCACTCGCCCTTTCCCATAGCCAAGTCACACATTACATATTTAGGCATAAAAATTGGTAAGATGCATTCTTCTCTTTACATCTTAAACTACCCCCCTTTGATACATAAAATCATCCAGGAATTGGAAAATTGGAAGGACCTGCCGCTATCGCTCCTGGGGAGATGCCACCTATTTAAAATGGTCAGTTTTGCACGCCTTCTCTACCCTCTCCAAACCCTCCCCTTACTCTTGAAGCATAAAGATGTGCAGCTTCTGCATAAAGCCATCTCTAAATTTATTTGGCGCCAAAAGAGACCGCGGATAGCCATGCCCAAACTCCATCTCCCCAGAACAGAAGGAGGCATAGGTTTGCCGAATGTTAGGCTCTATAACTTAGCCTTTTTGCTTAGGATAGGATTAGATTTGATACAACAGAGTTCCCGATACTCTAATTTCTCTCTTGAATCTGAAATGGCTCATCCCTACTCACTAGTGGCCTTATTACATTATCATTGGAAATCGTTACACTCAGACTTTCAACATAACCTCCTGCTTCGTGACACAGCAATTGCTTGGAGGGAAATACGAAAAAAGGAAAAACTCTCCCCTTATATGTCTAAACACCTTCCTATACAAGGTAACCCCAGCTTCACTCCAGGACTGGTGCATCAAAGTTACTCTCTATGGTCAAGGCAAGGCCTCACGAACTTCTCTTCCCTATGTGATGCGGACACTGGACTACCACTCCCATTCTCCTACATAGCTCGACAGTTTGAGTTACCTAAACCGCACATATTCTATTTTTGGCAGTGCATCAACTTCCTTCGTACCTCTTGTGGGGAAGCACGAAAGAGGTTTAGACCTTCTCTTCTGGACACTTTAATACGTACTGGCCGAAACACCATCTCCGGCATCTACAAACCCCTACTCCGCAAGCTCACCCCGACCATTGAATCCTCTGCCACTGCTAACTGGGGAAAAGACTTCCCAGACCCAGAGCTCACTGACAAGCTGCTCAAGGGTTACAACAATGTGCTCCGACTGATACCATGTGAATACTGGCGGGAAACCCAGATGAAGATATTGCACCGAGCTCATATACCTTTTCTTGTGGACAAGGGTAACCCTCAGTCTCTCCTCTGTCCCCTATGTAAACAACCTAGACCCACCCTGGCACATCGCTTTTGGTCTTGCTCCTTCATCGCCTCTTTCTGGGACCAGTTAATAGCCTTCATACAAAGTATAACCTTGCTACACCTTCCCAAGGACCCCTTACTTTTGATATTCGGCTATTGGGACAAACAACTCCTAACCTGGTCCTCCCATAAAGAGCTTCTACATAAAGATTGGATCCTTATCAGCCTTTTTACTGCCAGAAGAGCGATACTGAAGAATTGGACTTCATCTTCCTGCCCTACTATTTCAGCGGTAAAAAAAAGAGCGTCAATAACATCTCTACAGAGAAAAACTAACTACTGACTTTAATCACCCAGTTGCGAATCGACGCTTCTACATGCGATGGAGGACGTTCATTGATGCAACACTCCACCCTACACCACAAGAGTCTATACTTACTCCGTTTACATACTACAAAAGCCTCCTGACGCAAACGGACATTGTTGACACTCACTGAAAGGGATCCCTTGGGATGTACTCATGCGATTCCTTATCAGATAAGACCTACTACGCTTGTTACCAGTGCGGGAATCTTGAACTATGGAACTCAGTACGTTCAAGGTCACCCCTCCGCCCCATTTTGGCTAACTGTCTTCCTTGTTATTCACACCTCATGGTAGGACTCGCAAGTTATTCCCCCCTCTCACCCCCCCCCCTTTTTCTCCCCCCCCCCCCTATATTGAGTCTATCACCTGTCCAGCCAGATCTTTCTGATTCTATGTTAGGCTCTATATGCTGCATTTATTGCCTTTGTACCAATTCTTTCAGTTATTGTGAAAATTGTTCTGATCGAGCGGCGCGGACTGTCTCCCGCTGACTCACTATGTTTCTATAATGTTGTTTCTTTTCAATAAATTCTTTTGAAAAAAAAAAATGGATATTCTGTTTAAACTGAATGAGTTCCTGTTGGATAAAGGGGAAATACCAGTTCTAATAATAGGGGACTTCAATGAGGTTTTGGATGGAAGATTGGACAGGTTTCCTATACGGACAACCTCTGATACCATAGGAAAAAACAAATTGAGTCAATTCTTGGAGGAAGTAGGATAGATTGATATATGGAGGGTGTGTAATCCTGGAATACAACAATACTCATGCTGCTCTGTTAAGCACTTAACGCTCTCCAGGATAGATATGGTCCTGGGGAGCGAGAGGGCATTACAGATGGTAGAAAGGGTTAAATATTGTTCGAGAGGAATATCAGATCACTCCCCAATAGTGGTGACAGTGAATGTAGGGGGAAAAAGAGTCGAGAAGGATTGGAAAATAAACTCAAACTGGTTTGAGTTAATTAAAGAAGCGGATGGGATCCTCCCCAAACTGAAAGAATTCTTGGTCTTCAATAAGGGTACAGCGGCACCCAGTATAATATGGGATACCCTGAAGGCATTTCTTCGGGGTATTCTTATACAGCAAGTGGCCAAATTCAACAAGGAGGCTAGGGTAGAGGAAGAAAAAAGTCAAAGAGAGATGCTAGAGGCCGAAAACCAATATACAATAGATCCAACTGAGGCGAGGGAAAAAATATTGCTGGAGAAGCAACAAGAGTACAAGTTAGTTATTATGAAGAAGGTGGAGACTAGAAGACTTTTCCAGCGGCACGCTATCTTCGCAGAAGGAGAAAATGTTGGCAGGATGCTAGCGCAGCTCGTAAGGTCTAACTCTCCACCATCTGCTATTCAGACTATTAGAACCGAGGGAGGAGAGATTACATCCAATACCACAAAGATAGTCCAGACTTTCAGGGATTTTTATAAAAATCTCTATACATCTAAGAAAATTGGCGTAGAGGGTGCAATGGAGGACTTTCTTGGAAACCTGGAGATTCCAACTATCTCACCCATAGAAAGGGAGGAATTAGAGGCCCCAATAACCCTTATAGAGCTTCAGTAAGCAGTGAATAGCATGTCAAATCAAAAATCCCCCGGCCCAGATGGGCTTCCAGTAGAGGTTTATAAATACTATGGAGGGATCTTACTACCGGAATTATTAAAGACACTAGAAGATGCGGGCAGGGAAGGGCGGCTTCCCACATCAATGGTAGAGGCAACTATTATAGTCCTTTGGAAGGAAGGAAAGGATCCGTTAGATGTTGCAGCGTATAGGCCAATATCTCTGTTATGCACTGTTGCCTGATGCGGTTATGTGAAATTTCCATTAATATCTGTGAAATATTAGGAATATATCTCTTTTTGCTTGCAGCTGAAAGGTGGGCAAAGGCCCTCCTCCCAGCTTTTGTGAACTGTAGACATTGCGGCGCCGAGACTTGAAGGACAATGGGGAGCCAATTAACATTGGTTGTCACCTATTGACTATAAATGACCCCATGCCGGGATAGGTAACGAAGGGAGACCATTCAAGTTTTTTTACATCACTGGGAGTTTCGCCTGTAAGGGGGGCGGGCCGCGCTACGGCAGCCAATGAGAAATCAGGCGGGTTTTTGGTTACTCTGAGGAGAGGGGAGGCATCTGGTCTTTTCTGGGAGAACCAACAAGCGACATGGATGCCAGGTAATTTCTCCAGGAGCAGGGGAAGGTATGCCCTGCTACTTGTAACTAAACATGCTTTTACATCAAGGCCTGAAGGAATATAATCTATATTCCTTCATATATATATATTTTATTCCAACCTAGCAGTTTATGCCTTGATGTAAGACCATAGCTAGAGATGTGTGTATTAGCAGATCAAGGTCTGAAGGGATATAATCTATATTCCTTCATATATATATTTTATTTCAACCTAGCATTTTCTGCCTTGATGTGCTAGGGATTTGTGTATTAGCTTGAGTTTTAACTACTTGTAACTAAACATGTTTGTAGATCAAGGTCTGAAGGGATATAATCTATATTCCTTCATATATATATTTTATTTCAACCTAGCATTTTCTGCCTTGATGTGCTAGGGATTTGTGTATTAGCGTGACTTTTAACTACTTATAATAAATGTTATTATATTCAAAGCCTTTCCTCCTGATCTGTAGAACTCTCATTTAACCCATATCATATTTTGTGATTAATAAATCAGAAATAGAGATTTTAGAGGTTACAGATGGCGGCCACGAAACCAGTACAGGACGGAAGGTGTTTGAATCTAATATCAAAATCGATGTATTAGAGATTAAGGCTAGTAGTTGAACTTAAATTGAGTCAGTTTGTTCAATCTATCTAGGGAAAAATCTAGGTAAATATTTTTCTTTTTCTCTCTTTTGTAGTCTAGTTATATTTTTTGTTTTGTATGATATATATATTATATGATTATTTTGCTGAAGGTACTTAGTAGCTTGAACTTAAATTGAG
Organism: Lithobates sylvaticus; assembly: GCA_028564925.1. Taxonomy (NCBI): domain Eukaryota; kingdom Metazoa; phylum Chordata; class Amphibia; order Anura; family Ranidae; genus Lithobates; species Lithobates sylvaticus. Next base: position 125,008,851 of record CM053035.1, on the reverse strand, counting down.
TCAGTTTGTTCAATCTATCTAGGGAAAAATCTAGGTAAATATTTTTCTTTTTCTCTCTTTTGTAGTTTAGTTATATATATTTTTTTTTTTGTATTTATATATATATATTATATGATTATTTTGCTGAAGGTACCTAGTAGCTTGAACTTAAATTGAGTCAGTTTGTTCAATATATCTAGGGAAAACTGTAGGTAAATTTTAATCTTTTTTTTTGTGGTTTAAAAATGGTGGTGTTGCTGAAGGTACTTAGTAGATTGAACTTAAATTGAGTCAGTTTGTTCAATCTATCTAGGGAAAACGATAGGTATTAACTCTAAAAATGAGAGAGGATACACCACATATTTTGTTTTCCATAAATATCCCATAAATTTTAATTGAACAAGTTCTTTGGATGTACCATTTACAAACCGGTTTTATGTAATGGGGAGGAAGCAACTTGGCGGGAAAAAGTGTTATTTCTGGTTATTTTTTTTTAATGCTTACAAAGCTTAATGTCTCTCTCTAAACCATTGTTTGAGAGTGCTGCATGGTACATGTTTCATTGGAAAGACACCAATTGAGTGGGGTCTTGGTTTCCTGTTGAAAAAGTTTCAACAGATTTCTAATTTAAATGGTCTGTCCACTAAATGCATAATATTTGTGTATAGGACAGGAGAGCAGTAATATTCTCATTGTTGTCAGTTAAAGTACAGGACTGTGGAAGTCTTGTTGCTGAATGCTGAAGCTAATATCTGAGAAAGATTATTAGTATAGGGTAAAATAAGGTGCATTTAGCATACTGTATTATACCCTGATTTTTTTTTAGGATGAAACCTTACCACAAATTTCATATTCTGAGTTTGTGCTAGATTTTTTTTTTTTTTTTTTTTATTTTAGTTTTTTTGTCTAAACTGAATGGGTGAACTTTGGTGTAAACACGGACGTGTTTACCTTTCTATTGTAAACCAAGAGGGTTATTCACCCTATTTGATACTTGTGGCCCTACTATTGTTCCTATTGTGTTGGGGGGTGTAGGCTCAAATAAGGTAAAATACAGACTATTGTGAGTGGATTTGGAGTGTCTACAGTAATCTAAAGGATTGTTTTATTGAAAGCTGAAAATATACAGCTATATATCTATATATGTATATATGTATATATAGATAGTTTATTTATTTTTTATATTTTTTTTTTTTTTTCCTTTCCACTCCACTTTACTGTATTTTCAGGATTTTATTCGATTTTAATGTTCGTTTTCCCAACTTCGTTACAGTAATCTAAAAAGGACTGTATAGTACAGGGCAACATTTAACTTAAACTATTGACGGGTGGGTAGAGGATATAGGTTATTTGGATAGCCGCCCTAGGGTACACTCTCTCTCACCCCGTGCACATTTTTTTTTTTTTTTATGGCATACATATTTGCACATATCTATCAGTGGATATTGGAGACTGGCAAATTAGGGATGGATGCTTATACCCCAAGGGTTTGCCCTCCCTTACACTCATTTTATTATCTCAGTATAGGCTCTGGGTTTATAATACACTGTCTAGGAGGGGGGATAGGTATATGGTAGTACCGCCAGCAATTAGGTGTCTACCTCCACCCCTCTCTCTTTATTATCGTATGGTCTGGTCAAGTACATTCTAATATCCTGGACTCACAGGAAGCGCCAATTTTCCCTATTTTGTACCAATCATTTAAATTTGCCTCTTAGGGGGTAATTTTTTTTTTTCTGGAAAGGCTGCATACCTGGATTACTTATCCCTAAGCGCGGAGCTGTTTGTTGTTTTCAACATTTAACTTAAGCTTTAACCAGCTTACAAATTGTGCATATTATTTGTTGGTAATGGCAGCCATGTCCCGTCTAGAAGTCCCTAGCAACTTTTACTCTTAAACAGAACAATGTCACAGTTGCTACAAACAATTTCAATTCTTAAATGCTTAATGCTACGGCATCTACTTGTGCCTATGAAATTGGGGACAATAACGTATATGAAAAGTATGGGGGAAAGGAGGATATGGATCCTAATTCTACTTTTTCCTGTGGCGATGGGAGAAATCGCAGAGCCACAAGAAAATCGAGAATGCACCATGGTCACAGAATTAGGAGCAAGACAAGTTCCCCAACATTGGCAAAATTAAAAATAATGCACACATAGGTGTGAGAAGTCTTAGTGACCAGAATAAGGCATCTTCTAGCACAGGGCGGTGTGGGCAATCTACACATACCATAGATTGTAATGCAATCATTCCGTCTGGAGTAGGTGTTAATTTTAACAACTCCTTGAAAGGTGAGAGCTCGGGGGTAAATATCCCTAGAGCTCTTAGGAAGACAGGAAAGGTGGTCAATAAACCTAAAACCACACCAGTTGTTAAGGGATACCTTATTACTTTACAAAAGATAAAACGCTATACATTCCAATCTATTAAAATAAATTATGTATTGTTTGCTTTAAAATAGGTTAGAAAAAAATTGGGAAGAGATTAACCACTGCTGTCTATAAAGTTATTTGTTTTCAGGTTAAGTGAATTCCAGAAATGATATGTGCATATCATTTAGCTGTACAGATGCAAAATACGCCCCTAACAAAAGGGTAAGGTATAAAGGCCCATTGTTTTTTTTTTCCTCTTTCTCTTCTTTACTTTGTATTCTCCCAGAGGTTGGAAACGCCTAGCAATTCATTTGCAATTACCAAAGCCTTATACAGAATGTATGGGATGCATTTGAAATGAATGTGTATGGGTGAGCGATGGAATGCATGAGTAGGAACAGTACATGTATAAACTAAGATTTGTTTTTTTTTTGATAGGGGGTGCACCCAATATTGTTTTATGTCCATCAATAAGTGTGATCACACTAATGCGCATGCGTTGTACTGTTTATGATTATTTTATAAATATTTGTTTTTTTTCCCGTTTATAAGGAGCTCAATACTGGTACCAGTTTAAATTTATAACTTTTGGTTTGACAAGTTTAAATGTATTTGCGAATAAATAACCTGTGCACAGATATGAATTATTATTTTTTTTTTATGTCCTTTTTTTGCACATTGTGGCATCTTAGGCATTTAGTAGGTCTTGTGTTGCGTGTTGTTTTCCCTTCCAAATTCACTCATGTGAAGATTATAGGTCTACATGTTGTATTCTTAGAATGTAAGTATTTATAAACCCTACAGAGTTTTCCTATAATTTTTGGCTATCAGAGTTTAGATATGGAGTGGGTCCTGTACATTTTTGACTTTACTTACGGTCGATGGATTCATTACCTCTGCTGGAAGGCGGTTCCAAGCATCCACTACTAGTTAGGCCAGTATGAACCTCTCAGAGAGGTACAGTGAGATGTTATTAATGATTTTTAAGTTTTGTATTATAGGATAAATGCACAAACAAGGACGGATGATTGGACCCAGATGTGGACCCAAATACAAATAAGGACCTTAAAGAACATCATTTTTTTTTTTTGTGTGTATGTTCTTAGGAGAAGCCTTAAATATAATTTATTACAGGCCTAGCTAAAATTCTAAACACTGGTTTGGGGCAGTCTGTTTCAATAAACAGACGCCCTACCCTCTAGAAAAACAACTTTTTGTGGCCTTTTTGACTTGCAAATGGGTTTGCACTGAGAGTCAAGTAATATGTTAAACACAACCGGGAGAGGGGGTTGCCTTTAGTATACCTACAATGCTAAAGGCAGTTTTTCAAATGTTTTTTTTATTTTTTATTTTTATTTTATTTATTTATTTTTTTTTTTTTATTATTTTTTTTTTTATTTTAATTTTATTATTTGTTTTTTTTTTATTATTTTAATCGTAATTTTTAATTTTTTTTTTAATCTATTTTTTTTTATTTTTTTTTTTTGTTTGATTTTCTTTTTTCTTTTTCTCTTAAGGGAAAGGATTTTTATTTTTTTTTTGTTGTTGGTTTTTTTATTTCTTTCCTATATCACCTTATTTTTTTTTTTATTGGTGATTCTTCAGTTTTGCGTGACTATGGTCAAATAAAAAAAAAAAAGAGGGGAGTGAGTATGGGGAACACTACATGGAGAACATTTAAAGCAATTAGAAATGTTGATATAGAATATTAAGGCTTCCCTGTAGCATTTTGGGGATGGGCCAAGTCCCAACAGGTGTTAGTTTTCTCTTATGACATGGGATAATCGTTTTATATGAATTTAGGCCATGGTAGCTATTTATCATGACACTAGTAATATTAGGGTTTAACAACAGTCATGTGACTATTTTCTGTGTAAATGTGACATACAATCCTCTCTACAGTTCTAACATTTGGGCAGTCATCAGATGTGGTCATTGATATTGTTTTTTTTTGTTGGTCAGGTTTTCCTTTGTGTGCCATAATAAGTCAAAGAGCATTGCGTGAATATAATATAGATATACTGGGACTGGTGAGACTCATAGTGATTGGCAAATAGCAGGGAGTATAGTACAATTGTACTTAAATTTTTTTTTTTTAGTTTGATTGTTCCTGAAGCCACTAGTGACTGGTGACATCACACTTATCCATATTCTGAAATCAAGTTATTTTTGTCTGCGTAGATGACACTGCCTAATCTGCACATAGATCTCTCATAGTGGTGACCTCTTCTGTAGCCTGCTAAAGGCAGGACGGTACAGTAGCTACCCATGGTAGCCAAGGACGGAGCTATATGCCCAAAGGTTTGGCACCAGCACTGAACATAGCTGCAGTAAAAGGAGCTAGTGGTGAGTTGCGATGGCAACAAAATCCCCCTGGACACTTAAAGTGTCACACACACACACACACAGTGGTATTCAGCAGAAGGTGGAGCAGAGTTACTTGCAGGCATATGACAATGGAGGAAGAAAGATGAGGGGTGAAATCAGAAACCTGGCTTAAGGACGTAAACCTAAAACCTAAACCTAAAATTGTTACACATGTCACTGGGAAAAGGGTCTCACTTTATGTTGCAGTATATCTATGGCAATTAAAAGGTCCTTACTGCTCAGACTTACCAGACAAACATTCATTTGAATACATATGTCCCAAATGTACTTGTGTATCTCTTTCTCTACCTCTGTCCACATTAATAAAGTATCATCTTAAAAAGCCCGGATAGCTGTTCCAAAGGCCATTACTGTATGCTGTATCCAACGGGAATCACCATGGAAGGCTGTCCCAGAAGCAAGGGCAACATGACCAGATTGACATTATGGACTTTCACACTATTATTATTGGACAGTTGAGAACAAGGATCCTCATGTTTTTATTTTTTTTTTTTCCCCCCTTCATTTTTTTTTTGTTTTGGGGGTGTGTTTTTATTTTTTCTCTTTATTTATCATATGATTTTTCTGTTATTATTATGGACTTATTACATCCAGAACAAGTGATGACTACCGATACTGGGATCCAGAAATGTGAACTGTAGAGATGGAGAGTTTAAAAGTTTTTGTTTATTCTCAAAGAAGTTTGATTTCATTTCAGAGGGCAAAGCCGAAAAGTTCCAAATATTAAAGAAAATTGCACATAAACCATTATTCTATGTGTGGCCGAGTCTCATATACTCAACTGGCCACAAGGGGCCATCTGTTGCCTGATGCGGTTTATGTGAAATTTCCATTAATATCTGTGAAATATTAGGAATATATCTCTTTTTGCTTGCAGCTGAAAGGTGGGCAAAGGCCCTCCTCCCAGCTTTTGTGAACTGTAGACATTGCGGCGCCGAGACTTGAAGGACAATGGGGAGCCAATTAACATTGGTTGTCACCTATTGACTATAAATGACCCCATGCCGGGATAGGTAACGAAGGGAGACCATTCAAGTTTTTTTACATCACTGGGAGTTTCGCCTGTAAGGGGGGCGGGCCGCGCTACGGCAGCCAATGAGAAATCAGGCGGGTTTTTGGTTACTCTGAGGAGAGGGGAGGCATCTGGTTTTTTCTGGGAGAACCAACAAGCGACATGGATGCCAGGTAATTTCTCCAGGAGCAGGGGAAGGTATGCCCTGCTACTTGTAACTAAACATGCTTTTACATCAAGGCCTGAAGGAATATAATCTATATTCCTTCATATATATATTTTATTCCAACCTAGCAGTTTATGCCTTGATGTAAGACCATAGCTAGAGATGTGTGTATTAGCAGATCAAGGTCTGAAGGGATATAATCTATATTCCTTCATATATATATTTTATTTCAACCTAGCATTTTCTGCCTTGATGTGCTAGGGATTTGTGTATTAGCTTGAGTTTTAACTACTTGTAACTAAACATGTTTGTAGATCAAGGTCTGAAGGGATATAATCTATATTCCTTCATATATATATTTTATTTCAACCTAGCATTTTCTGCCTTGATGTGCTAGGGATTTGTGTATTAGCGTGACTTTTAACTACTTATAATAAATGTTATTATATTCAAAGCCTTTCCTCCTGATCTGTAGAACTCTCATTTAACCCATATCATATTTTGTGATTAATAAATCAGAAATAGAGATTTTAGAGGTTACAGCACCGATGCCAAAATCATGGCCAAAGTGCTAGCAGTCAGGTTGAACAAAGTTATTTCAAAAGTAATTCACCCGGATCAGATAGGATTTATAGCAGACAGATCCACAAGTATTAATATCAGAAGAGCATACCTAAACCTACAGAGCCCTGTAGTGAAGGAGGATCCAAAAGCCATGCTCTCATTGCATGTATCTAAAGCATTTGATACCGTGGAATGGGGCTATATATGGAGAATCCTAGAGAAGTTTGGAATTGGACCCTCCTTTACTAGATGGATAAAGATATTAAATGATAGGCCTACCGCTAGATTGAAAATTAACAACAAATTCTCAGAGAAGATAGAGCTGGAGAGGGGAACGAGGCAGGGGTGCCCATTATCACCCCTCCTCTTTGCCCTTGCAATGGAACCTCATGCTATTGCTATAAGATCTAGCCCCGAGATACTAGGATTTCAGAGGAAGCTGGGAAGGGTAGAAAAAATATCGCTATATGCGGATGATGTGCTACTTTTTCTGGGAGATACAGGCCAGTCACTAAGCAAAGCAATGAATATAGTAGAAGAATTTGGTGGGTTCACAGGATTAGAAATAAATTGGGAGAAGTCTGAACAATTACCAATAGATTCCACCGCTGAAGTGCGAATACCAGGGATGCCTCATCTTGCAGTAGTTGACTCATTGAAATATATCTGGGGATAGTTTTGACGAAGAATCCCAGCCAATTTATGTAAAGTAAAAATCTTGAACCTTTACTAGTAAAGTTTAAAAAAAAGATAGACATTTGGAAACGTTTTCCATTATCAGTGGCGGGAAGGTGTGGGCTGATTAAAATGATCTGGATGCCACAATTATTGTATATATTGCATAATTCGCCGGTGTGGATAGGCAGGAAGTGGTTCAAAAAATCAAGTCACTTTTTAGGGAACTGGTTTGGAAGGGGGGGCAAGCCAGAATTCGGCTTCGAACCCTACAACTTCCAGTGAAGGAAGGGGGTCTTGCGGTGCCCAACCCAGAACGTTATTTCCGGGCATCTCAGCTGCAGCAATTAATAGGATGTGGTGTTTCGGGGGGGGGGCACCCCAAGTGGAAGAATAATGCTGTTGGAGGCTGGGCATAATACAATGATAGAAACCCTTGAAGCAGACTCTTTCCGCTATAAATGTCCCACAATAAAAATGATAATTAAAATATGGACAATAGTTAAAAAAACAGTTACACTATAATGGAATTACTGAGTATTTCCCTCTATGGAACAACAAAAATCTAAATGAAGTTCTCCAGGTAGGAAAAATTAAAGTATGGGAAAAACAAGGTATCACTAGACTGAAACAACTGTATAGAGGCAACGCGCTAAAAAGTTTTTTTAGTTTAAAAGTTAAAATTTTTTTTAGTTTAAAATACCGCAATACACGGCTTATGCATACTTAATTCTTGAGATGGGTTTGATGGTCTCAGTATCCCCCCCGCAGAGGATATCCCATTTGATGCTGTTAAATAGAGCCTACTATACCTATGTTTCAATTTGGGAGGAGGATTGACGATAGCTGTCCCAGATACCAAGGGACTGGCGATCTTCTGCATATGCTGTGGAAATGTCCTAAATTGCACCGTTACTGGTCAGGAGTGGTTAATAACATAAAAGAGGTATTTGGGATCAAGCTTGAGAGAGAAGCTAAGGCGTGTATACTGGGACATAGAATGGAAATAGGAGAGAAAAAAAGTGAAACAGTAGCAATCGTAAGATGCTTGTTTCAGGCCAGGAAATTGATTGCAATTAAATGGCAGTCAAGGGAACCCCCTACAGTAGACAATTGGATCAGGATAATAAATGAGACCCTATGTAAAGAAAGAACAGTCTACATAAAGAGAGGTAACCTCAAAGAGTTTAAGAAGATGTGGCATCCCTGGATGGTAAAAATGAATGTCCTGGAGTAGAGGGCCTAATCATAACGGCGCTCTACCCAGGATGGAAGAGGAATAGATAAGACTGGGAATAGGTGCATAAGAACCTATGTATGAATATGTGGGGGTGGGGGTGGGGGGCGGGGGTTGGGTTGGGGAGAGGGGGGTAGGGAAGGGGGAGTGGGAGGAATAAAGGGGGATCATGGTTTAATACACAATAAGAGGAAGATGGATACGCTCTATCTATGGTCGGGCCCTCCTTTTTTTTTTTTTTCTCTTCTTTCTCCTCCCTTCCCCTCTTCCCCTGGGATAAAATAAAAGTTTAAGATTTAGCTAATATGCACTTTTTATAATTGTTACGAGTATGTTAAATGCTGTGCTTTTTTTCTTATGAAGTGTTAAACAACTGTGAAAAAAATGAATAAAGATTGAAATTTAAAAAAAAAAAAAAAGGATACATGCAGGAGGCATGTACAACCTTATAGATCACCACTATGGTAATACTTTAGAATTGATGAGAGTGGGTTTACATCCACTTTAAGTACTTTGGTGTGGAGTGTTGTTCTTTTTCCTGCAGGTGGAACATCGGATACCCAGGTAATAACAAAGGTATACTGTTATTATATTGCATATTGTGGGGTTATCCTTTACCATTAGTTCCACACCAACATTGCACCACAGCTGTGTCAAGGGGACTGAGCCAAGTCAGTGAGGGTTCACTAACAGAGTTCAGGCCCAAACAAATTCAGCAGCTCCTTCGGGGGTTAGTGCTACATTAATTTTTTTTGAAAGGTTACAAAATATAAAGCTTTAAAGTAATAGATCATAGACTTCAACAACATATTTTGAAGCTTGGATTAGCTTATCTAAGAAAATACAGTTTCCCCAGCAGAAAATTAGTTATAAATCCATGATAACTGGCTAAGGTGTTCGCCTAATCAGTAATGCTTTAAAAACTGTTTGATGATGCCCTGGAAACAGCTTCAACTCAGAAGAACCAGAACAATCCCTATGCAATGCTTTGAGCCCCTAGCTGTGTAATTTAGTTTCTAATTACTCCTGTGTGTCTGCTTTCCTGATGGAAAAGCTAGCTGCCAGCAGGTCAACCCTAAAGTATGTCATTTCCAAAATATACAGTTTCCTTTTTTATATCAATGGGTCTGGCGCTCAACCAAGACTACCACAGCTGGTAATCAGTCAAGCCTGATGTTGTATACCCAGTAAGTGGAGCTTAATTTCCTAACATGGTTTTACTACTATTGTAAGATAGAAAAACAAAATAACAATTTCAGCTATGCAATATTAAAGTCCGACTGGGTTAAAGCTTAAGTGCAATATTCAGCATGTTCCAGATATACCTTTCTACAGGGAAATCATCTTCTTGCCTTGATTATAGAAGCTGTAGATATCAGGTAACTGAACTGTTGGTGCAGTCAAGGATTCACACATCACTAATGCCATGTTATACAGAGCAATAATACTGAAACTGGCGACATTCCTATAAAAAAGTAAATCACATAGCTTGCAAACAAACTGGAAAATTCTGGATAATACTGAAAAACTCATCAATTGCAGCCTCACAGTGATCATCAAATTCAGCCACTGTGCCTATCAAATGCAGTCACTGTGCCTATCAAATGCAGCCACTGTGCCCATCATATGCAGCAACTATGCTCATAAAATGCAGCCTCTGTGCCCATCATATGCAGCCACTGTGCCCATAAAATGCAGCCTCTGTGCCCATAATATGCAGCCACTGTGACCCCCCCGCCCGCTCACTGTTTGACCATCACTTACCCCATCCTGGTGGTGGGTCAGGCAGTGGGTGATGACGGCGAGCTGTGGGACATGCAGCGGTGCAGGCGACGGCTCCTGCATCCTCAATGGTTTCCATGCGTCTCTTCTTCCGTTTCCGCTAGGCGTCCAATAGGGATGCCTGTGCCTTCAGCCAATCAGGGGATGGGTATTAGACCCGCGCTTCCTGTTTGATGGAGAGGGGGTTTCAGTGTTAGAAAAGCAAATATTTATTTTCTTTTCTAACACACTTGGGTGGGCTCCAAGCGCAATGCTCTGCACTCACACCTTTTTGAAGCCTATTAGAGCCTATGGCTCTAATCAGGTGCTTCACAAAAAAAAAACGATACTGTATTTCAGGTGCCCGGCATCTGAAAAGGGGCCGGACACCTGAATAGGGGTGGCTACAGTGGCCATGGATAGATTCATGCTATGCATGAATCTATCCATTTTTCATATAGGAGGGTGGCATGACAGAGGGGGCGGCGCCCGTGCACCCTTAATGGATGCACTGCCACTGGACTCTTTGGAGCCACCAGATTTCATGTTCATTTATATATTGTTCATACAATATCAGTGGCATTGTTATATACTACCAAGGTTTTGGCCTCCTGTCGTGGTGCATGGCTGTCAGATTTCCGCAGCTTGACAACGATGATTGGGATGATGTATGGAGCGCCACGTTTACTAGATTAGTGTATCAGCGCGTGATCACTTACAGATACAGTTCAAATTCCTCCATAGAATACACTACACTCCTGCTAAACTGGGGAGGATTTTTCCTGCGCAACCTTCGATCTGTTGGAGGTGCAATGCCCCAGGGGGCATATTTTTTGAACATATTCTGGCTTTGCCCGCATGTCAGGCAGTTCTCGTGGAAGTGATGGACTGTGTTGGGTCAGTCACGACAATCACCGTCTATAGCAGTTTGTCTTTTGGTGCCTGGTAGAGACGTTAGCCCCCAAACAGGTGATTCGTACTTTGCTTACCCTGCCCCTGTATTACACGCCTGAAAAAGAAGAGGACGTGGGACCTCAATAAACTGAAGACCCCTGGGAAAAAAGTATAATTCCTTTTTTAAGGTGGTTGTAAAGGCACAAGGATTTTTACCTTCATGCATTCTATGCACAAAGGTAAAAAACCTTCTGTGTGCACCAGCCCCCCTGTGTACACGCAAAATGATTATCTTGTCATGGAAGAAACCAATGGCCCCCACCATCATTGATAAATAAGGCTTTGCCGATGTATGAAGCCACATATCTTAATAGAAGGGTACCTGATAAGTTTAAAAAGGTATGGGGTGGTTGGATAGAAAATAGCTCCACAGCGTCAGACTAATTGCCCACTGGTTAAGGGGTCCTTTTGTGATGAGATTCTGGGTCTGTATAGGCCTTGATAGGCACTTAATTCAATCTCTCTTAGTATTGCAGGGGGGATATGGTGTCACGCTTTAAAATTGTGCACGCTCCTGGAATGGCGACAAGCTACGGTACATAAAAATCTCTATAGGCGACGTCTTTACAGCTTACCTTTTTAGAGTTACAGAGGAGCTCTAGTGCTAGAATTATTTCTCTCGCTCTGACGTTCGTGGCAATACCTCACATGTGTGCGAAAACCGTTTACTTGCGTATGTGTTTGCTTCTGCGGCACGAGCACGGAGGGATGGGGGCACTTTAAAAAAAAAAAGATCTTTTGCTTTAAAAAAAAAAAAAATAATAGTTTACTCCCACCCTGGACCGGAATTGTCCATGAGGTCGCTCCGGTCCTCCAAGGCCATAGAGGTAATCAAAGATGATCTACTTTTTAATTGCCTCTGGGACCAGCCTGCGGCACCGTCACATTGTTTCTTGGTTGAGCTGGCAAAATCGGTAAGCCCGAGAAACACGGGCGAGCAGCTAGGGGGATAGACGCCCCCTCCCATCGCTTCTAAAAGCATTCCAGCGGTTCATGAGCTGTTACTTTCAGGAGAAAGCCAGCCGTCGGCTGAAAAAAAGAAATACCGGGGTTATGGCTGATAGTTTTATCCATAACTCCGTTAAACCACTTCATAGCCGTAATGTTTATATAAGTATTGTGGTCTTAAAGTGGTTAAATTACATTGTTTTTAATCAAACCTTTAATTTTAATATAACTGTATTTAGAAATTAGGAAGTGATGCATTCCCTGGTACCCAAAGAGAATGTGTTAAATCTAACAGCTAAACACCCTTGGATACTTAGTAAATTGTCCTCTTTGCTTTGCACTGCATCATAAAAGTTATTTCAAGCTGCAGCATCTGCCAGCATTGATACTGTAGCCTTTGTTCTCCAGAATAGCTCTTCTAAGCAAACACTGTACATGGGAGAGGTCTAAGACAGGGTATGATGAAGACATTTTAAGTAGCAATAGTTTATATATCTTGAAAAATAACAGTTGGCAGCTGTTTTTTTAGTCTTTCCTTTTGTTATCAGGATGAAATTTAGAATGAATTGGCTGCTATATTCAAGCTTATGGACCACACCTGCTTGTGCTTATTGCATTTATTATAAAACGATTCTGCCTTCCAACACAGCTTTTAAAGGATATCTACACCCACGATCAAAAATGTTATATATTGCAACTTATCAGTTTTTCAGTCTAACGACATTTTCTCAAAACACATTTAAATACCTGTTGATCCTGTCAGAAGTCCAGTGTCCTGTGCATTGAATTGCCTTCTCAGCTAGACTGGTCCTGCACTGTGTGAATTTTGGCTGGTTCCTGATAAACTGATCAAAATTCACTTAGGAGTAGGGATGGGCCCGGTGTTCAATTCAAACCCATGTTCGAATCGAACATCGGGCGTTCGCCCGCTCGGCGAGCCCAGAACTATTTGGGCCGCTCGCATCAAATTTGTGTGATGCGAGCGGCCCGCAATGCACTGCGCCAGTTGCAGTGCATTGCTGGCTGATGATTGGCCAAGCATGCACTGTGACCCGCATGCTTGGCCAATCAAAGAGCCAGCGGCGAGGAGAGCAATAATTGGCCACAGGCAGGATGCGTCCGGCATCTTCTTCCATGGCATCGGCATCTCTTCTGGGCCGCTCCTGGCAATGGGAGGCTCCCGCTGTGTGAGGCTTCGCTCCGTCTGACAGGTCTTTTATAACAGAGGGCACCTGGTGACCCCGCCTCCTCTGACGCACGGGGACGTCATGGGGAATTCCCTATGGCTTTCCCCATGACGTCAGAGGGGGCGGGGTCACCAGGTGCCCTCCGTTATAAAAGACCTGTCAGACGGAGCGAAGCCTCACACAGCGGGAGCCTCCCATTGCGAGGAGCGGCCCGACAGAAGAACAGACGCCGACGCCATGGAAGAAGATGCCGGACGAGAAGGACGAGAAGACCAGCGCAAGAAGAAGCGGATCGGAGAAAGAAGAAGATGGAAGAAGAAGATGATGGAAGAAGATGCCGGAAGGAGAAGATGAAGAAACCGAAGAATGAAGAAAGGAAGACCAGAAGAAAGAAGATTTTAATAAAGGAATTGCCAAAGACCGTCTCCTGTCATTTTTACCATTTTTGACACTTTTTTGGTGAAATGGTAGGGGTACTTTTGTACCCCCTTACCATTTCACACAGGGGGGGCCGGGATCTGGAGGTCCCCTTGTTAAAGGGGGCTTCCAGATTCCGATAAGCCCCCCGCCCGCAGACCCCCACAACCAATGGCCAGGGTTGTGGGGAAGAGGCCCTTGTCCTCATCAACATGGGGACAAGGTGCTTTGGGGGTCTCAGACCCCCAAAGCAGCCTCACAATGTTGAGGGCATGTGGCCTGGTACGATTCAGGAGGGAGGGGGGCCGCTCTCGTCCCCCCTCTTTTCCTACAGCCTGCCAGGTTGCGTGCTCGGATAAGGGTCTGGTATGGATTTTGAGGGGGACCCCACGCCATTTTTTTTGGCTGGGGTTCCCCTTAAAATCCATCCCAGACCTCAAGGGTCTGGTATGGATCTTGAGGGGGACCCCACGCCATTTTTTTTTTGGCTGGGGTCCCCCTTAATATCCATAGCAGACCTGAAGGGCCTGGTTATTGAATTTGGGGGGACCCCCACGCTTTTTTTTTAAAATTTTTTAATTTTTTTATCAATGACTTTTTTTTTTATGAATAGCTTTCAATGAATGACTGTTCTCTGTTACGGGAGCCATCAATACATTAGCCGCGAGTTATTTTGAATAGCTTTTTTTCCTGCAAAAATTACACTTTTTGCAGGGACAGTTCTAAGCACAGGAAACATGCACCCCTTCACAGGCATACTATAGACACCCCCCAGGTACGAAATTTAAAGGAATATTACACTTTTATTGTTTCAATTTAAGCATTATTAAAATCACTGCTCCTGAAAAAACGGCCGTTTTAAAAAAAACTTAGGAGCTGTGTAGGAAATTGTTGACCGAACAGCCACCCCCATATCAGTGGGGGTTGTGGTATTTGGGGGGGGCAATCCACCCGTTCCCAGCCACCCCCCCGGTCGGTCGGTAGGTCGGGTCACAGGCACCTCCTCCCTCGGTTGGTCGGTCACAAGTCCCGTATGAAATGGCCAGCACTGTCCCAGATGTAGATGCAGCCAGCATTTGGGTATTCTGACAACTGCTGCTGAAGTCTACTGTATTTAGGGGGGATTCATCCATCTGTGCTTTTAATGTAGATGAGGGGAATCTATTTAATTATTTTATTAATATTTATTATTATTATTATTTTTTTTATTCAGCCCTCAGTGTATGGCAGCTCTATCGTTTGTGGTCCCACCTACTCACTGCTTGTAAAAAACTACAAGGAGGAGGATAGAAGACCAATTACTCTGCCCAAAGAGAGAGAGCAGCAGTGGTCAGTCTTTTATAACAGGAACCTCCTACACAGAGGCATAAGTTCATGCTAGATTACTACACAGATCTTGAAAAAATATGTAAGCAAAAATAAGAGTAAGAATACACATGTATTTTGAGTTTAGACCATATTTACTTTTCTCAGAGTTCAGCTTTAAAGTGGTTATAAAGTCAGAAGGTTAGCATTCTATGTATTAAGAAAAAAAGCTTTCTGTGTGCAGCAGCCACTAATACCCCAACCCCCCTAATTCTTACTGGAGCCCCATCTCTGTCCAGGAATGTCCACTAGTGTCTCGGCCATCCAAGATTGTGTCTCAGCCCTCGTGATTGGCTGAGACACAGCAGTGGTGCCATTGTGTCCCGTTGCTGTCAATCAAAGTCAGTTAGCCAATCAGGAGAGAAAGGGGTCCTGGCCACGAGTCCATGTTTGAATGGAGCTGGGGCTCAGCTCGGGTGCCCCCATAGCAAGCTGCTTGCTGTGGGGGCACTTAACAGGAGGAAGGGGCCAGGAGCACAGAAGAGGCACCTGAGAAGAGGAGGATCTGGGCTGCTCTGTGCAAAACCACTGCAACAGAGAAGATAAGTATAACATGTTTGTTATTTTTATAGAAAAAAAAACTTTACAATCACTTTAAAAATGTTCACTATTCATTCTAATAGCAAAGCTCTGCTCTAGGTACTCACTTGTTAACTGCCTCTATCCTAATAAAAGTCCATATGAACTGTACGAATAAGAAAATATATTTGGTGCATCCCACCTCTGATGCATTTGTGTGATGTAAAAAAGTCTAAATTGAAGAAAATTCATAGTAAAGTCCAATGAAAATTTGGAAGCGTAGGCTTGAATGTACAATGTACTGCCTATTGATTGCAAGTGATAAATATGGGAAATTACTTTGCAAGATTTCATAGTCATGTGACTAAAAAAGAAATTAAAAAAACTGAACATGAAAGAAGAAGAAAATATATGCAAAAAGCACTACACATCCTCATTAAGAGTAAGGAAAAAAACAGCCTTATTCATTGCAGTAAACAGCTGTAGGCCTAATATTCCATAATGCATTTAGCCTCACATCTGACTGAGACAGCCTAAGGGGTTTCTCTTCTTCGAATGCTGAATACAATTTTGTTTTTATTTTATTTATTTATTACATCTCCTCATGAGATGAACAATTAAGTGTGCATTCACACTGGCACCTTTAACCAGTCCTGGGCAAGGCTCAGACACTTGGGCTGGATCGTTTGTGTAGTGTAAGTGCTCCGAACCACACCTGGGACTGGTTAAATGTACTGCACCCCAGGCATGGCTCGTTTGTGATCTGGTATGGTTTGCTGTATTGTGATTGCAAACCATAAAGAACTGTGTAATGAAACAGGGATAACTAAGCTAAATAGCAGGGGAGTGGGCCCGGGGAACACTTCCTTACAATCCAGTATGAGTACAAACCAGCAGGTGAGTGGGGAGGGGGAGAATAGGTCTCAGGCACAGTTCAGTTAAACTGGCCCTAATGTGATTACACCCTCTGATTTATAGCTCACATGTTGCAAGTCTCTTTCCATTTTACTATTCACAAATTGTAGTTTTTAATCACCATAGCTGCATCTGCAAATTTAATTGCACTGAATTTTAGCATGAATCCCAAAAGTACCTGTGTTACTAAAAATCAAATCCCAGGATAAATTTTCATTGGGTTACTTGTGGCACATATCTCATTAGGAATGCTTCTATGTTCCTAATAGACACAAGGTACCCTTCAAGAGTCAAAAGTTCAGGTTCCAAAAAGCATATGTATCATATAGCTATACCCTCTGACGGACAGCTGAACTAAGCCTTTCAGGCTGGTAAGTAACGTTCCTTCCCAAAGAACTGTACTATACCTGCACAAAGATATGTGCCAATTCTTTAAATACGTAGTCTTGTTCTCCATCAGCCAAGTTCAATTCTGCTCTGATTTTCCCTAAAATGAAGTGAAGCCTGATCGTGGACTTCTTATAAATCAACTTTTGAACTCACTTTTTTTTTTTTTGCTACTGCTCTTTTATGCTACATTTTTTTTATTTATTTTTTTACAATCAAGTTTATTGAAAGTTCAGAGGCAACAGACATGAAATAAAATAATCAAGTATATAACAGAGCATAAGACATACATACTGGTACATAAAATGTACATTGATCTGTTGAATGAGTATATAACGTTTACTATCTGCGTACATGGATTAAACATGAATTATAGTAATATTTCCATTATTGGTATATCATGTAAGAAAGAAAACTTATGTTTAATAAGTATCAGAAAAGAGATTCTTATTGTATATCAGGAAAAAGTAGAAAGGACAAGTTCTCAGCATCCAGTATATAACATATAAAAATGTCTACGTGTGACTGTGACAACTTTACCATCAGAGAGAATCATCTAATACAGTATGTAGTATTTTGATTTCAGGGAGTTTTAAGGTCTCAAGGATCTCAAAGATCTTTCAATGACAACAAAGTTGTTCATAATTCACTGAGTATCGGAAGAGATGCCATGCTCTCCGCATCTTATGGAAGCGTTCAGTTTTATCTGTTGCAATAGCAATGGATTCTTCCATATTATATATCTTGTTAACAATATGGAGCCAATCTCTAATCATTGGGTCATAGGATGATTTCCAATGCTTAGGGATCGATGACTTGGCTGCCTTAAGCAGATGAAGTATACAACCAAAAGTGACCTCAGCATTGTTTTAATATTTTTTAGTGTCTTGTATTTCATACTTGACGTACCCAAAAAAGTATCTTGCAAGGGGTTAAGTGGGACATTGAAGTCTCCTCCAAGTATAATACATCCTAATGTGAACCAGGATAATTTGTGGACAATCTTTCTGCAAAAAGAGGTATGTGATCTGTTAGGGAAGTAAACATTGGCCAATGTTAAGGTTTCACGGCCTAGGTCCCTTTAAGGAACAGATACCTGCCTTCTGGGTCAGCAAGTTGTTGTGATAGCGTGAAAGAGGCTTCCTTACTAATTAGTATGGATACGCCTTTTGTTTTAGAGCTGAGATTGGTGGCATGGTAGGCCGTAGGGAAAAATTTGGAGCTAAGTTTAGGGATATGGTTGGTTTTAAAATTAGTTTCTTGCAGAAAAGTAAAGTGTGGTTTAGATTTCTTTAATTCTCTTAGTAAAGTTGTCCTTTTTCAGGAATATTGAGTCCTTGTACATTATGTGAGATCACTTTTGGATGTCAACCATAAGGTGTCATTGCAATTTGTAACTATGTGAAGTAATACCTTGAGTCTCGTTGCAAACAAGATAGCAGCAGTCTGGTTTTCAACCAGTGTTATCGTGTATACCAGAAAAGTTCTACCTTTAAGATACGATGTGATGAGATCGTGAGGGTGAAAGGGAAGCCCCATTGGTACTTTTAGTCCATTCCCTTAAGGGAATCTAGCAGCGGACATAGAGCTCAATTGTTCGTTAAGGTTATCTAAGATACAGTATCTCACAAAAGTGAGTACACCCCTCACATTTTTGTAAATATTTTATTCTATCTTTTCATGTGACAACACTGAGGAAATTACACTGCTACAATGTAAATTAGTGAGTGTACAGCTTCTATAACAGTGTAAATTTGCTGTCCCCTCAAAATAACTCAACACACAGCCATTAATGTCTAAACCGCTGGCAACAAAAGTGAGTACAACTCTAAGTGAAAGTGTCCAAATTGGCCCCAAACTGTCAATATTTTGTGTGGCCACCATTATTTGCCATCACTGTCTTAACCCTCTTGGGCTTGGAGTTCACCAGAGCTTCTCTGGAGTCCTCTTCCACTCCTCCATGACGACATCATGGAGCTGCTTGTCATTTGAGACTTTGTGCTCCTCCACCTTCCATTTGAGGATGCCCCACAGATGCTCAATAGGGTTTAGGTCTGGGGACATGCTTGGCCAGTCCATCATCTTTACCCTCAGCTTCTTTAGCAAGGCAGTGGTCATCTTGGAGGTGTGTTTGGGGTCATTATCATGTTGGAATACTGCCCAGTGGCCCAGTCTCTGAAGGGAGGGGATCATTTAGGGGGGATTCATCCATCTGTGCTTTTAATGTAGATGAGGGGAATCTATTTAATTATTTTATTAATATTTATTATTATTATTATTTTTTTTATTCAGCCCTCAGTGTATGGCAGCTCTATCGTTTGTGGTCCCACCTACTCACTGCTTGTAAAAAACTACAAGGAGGAGGATAGAAGACCAATTACTCTGCCCAAAGAGAGAGAGCAGCAGTGGTCAGTCTTTTATAACAGGAACCTCCTACACAGAGGCATAAGTTCATGCTAGATTACTACACAGATCTTGAAAAATATGTAAGCAAAAATAAGAGTAAGAATACACATGTATTTTGAGTTTAGACCATATTTACTTTTCTCAGAGTTCAGCTTTAAAGTGGTTATAAAGTCAGAAGGTTAGCATTCTATGTATTAAGATAAAAAGCTTTCTGTGTGCAGCAGCCACTAATACCCCAACCCCCCTAATTCTTACTGGAGCCCCATCTCTGTCCAGGAATGTCCACTAGTGTCTCGGCCATCCAAGATTGTGTCTCAGCCCTCGTGATTGGCTGAGACACAGCAGTGGTGCCATTGTGTCCCGTTGCTGTCAATCAAAGTCAGTTAGCCAATCAGGAGAGAAAGGGGTCCTGGCCACGACTCCATGTTTGAATGGAGCTGGGGCTCAGCTCGGGTGCCCCCATAGCAAGCTGCTTGCTGTGGGGGCACTTAACAGGAGGAAGGGGCCAGGAGCACAGAAGAGGCACCTGAGAAGAGGAGGATCTGGGCTGCTCTGTGCAAAACCACTGCAACAGAGAAGATAAGTATAACATGTTTGTTATTTTTATAGAAAAAAAAAACTTTACAATCACTTTAAAAATGTTCACTATTCATTCTAATAGCAAAGCTCTGCTCTAGGTACTCACTTGTTAACTGCCTCTATCCTAATAAAAGTCCATATGAACTGTACGAATAAGAAAATATATTTGGTGCATCCCACCTCTGATGCATTTGTGTGATGTAAAAAAGTCTAAATTGAAGAAAATTCATAGTAAAGTCCAATGAAAATTTGGAAGCGTAGGCTTGAATGTACAATGTACTGCCTATTGATTGCAAGTGATAAATATGGGAAATTACTTTGCAAGATTTCATAGTCATGTGACTAAAAAAGAAATTAAAAAAACTGAACATGAAAGAAGAAGAAAATATATGCAAAAAGCACTACACATCCTCATTAAGAGTAAGGAAAAAAACAGCCTTATTCATTGCAGTAAACAGCTGTAGGCCTAATATTCCATAATGCATTTAGCCTCACATCTGACTGAGACAGCCTAAGGGGTTTCTCTTCTTCGAATGCTGAATACAATTTTGTTTTTATTTTATTTATTTATTACATCTCCTCATGAGATGAACAATTAAGTGTGCATTCACACTGGCACCTTTAACCAGTCCTGGGCAAGGCTCAGACACTTGGGCTGGATCGTTTGTGTAGTGTAAGTGCTCCGAACCACACCTGGGACTGGTTAAATGTACTGCACCCCAGGCATGGCTCGTTTGTGATCTGGTATGGTTTGCTGTATTGTGATTGCAAACCATAAAGAACTGTGTAATGAAACAGGGATAACTAAGCTAAATAGCAGGGGAGTGGGCCCGGGGAACACTTCCTTACAATCCAGTATGAGTACAAACCAGCAGGTGAGTGGGGAGGGGGAGAATAGGTCTCAGGCACAGTTCAGTTAAACTGGCCCTAATGTGATTACACCCTCTGATTTATAGCTCACATGTTGCAAGTCTCTTTCCATTTTACTATTCACAAATTGTAGTTTTTAATCACCATAGCTGCATCTGCAAATTTAATTGCACTGAATTTTAGCATGAATCCCAAAAGTACCTGTGTTACTAAAAATCAAATCCCAGGATAAATTTTCATTGGGTTACTTGTGGCACATATCTCATTAGGAATGCTTCTATGTTCCTAATAGACACAAGGTACCCTTCAAGAGTCAAAAGTTCAGGTTCCAAAAAGCATATGTATCATATAGCTATACCCTCTGACGGACAGCTGAACTAAGCCTTTCAGGCTGGTAAGTAACGTTCCTTCCCAAAGAACTGTACTATACCTGCACAAAGATATGTGCCAATTCTTTAAATACGTAGTCTTGTTCTCCATCAGCCAAGTTCAATTCTGCTCTGATTTTCCCTAAAATGAAGTGAAGCCTGATCGTGGACTTCTTATAAATCAACTTTTGAACTCACTTTTTTTTTTTTTGCTACTGCTCTTTTATGCTACATTTTTTTTATTTATTTTTTTACAATCAAGTTTATTGAAAGTTCAGAGGCAACAGACATGAAATAAAATAATCAAGTATATAACAGAGCATAAGACATACATACTGGTACATAAAATGTACATTGATCTGTTGAATGAGTATATAACGTTTACTATCTGCGTACATGGATTAAACATGAATTATAGTAATATTTCCATTATTGGTATATCATGTAAGAAAGAAAACTTATGTTTAATAAGTATCAGAAAAGAGATTCTTATTGTATATCAGGAAAAAGTAGAAAGGACAAGTTCTCAGCATCCAGTATATAACATATAAAAATGTCTACGTGTGACTGTGACAACTTTACCATCAGAGAGAATCATCTAATACAGTATGTAGTATTTTGATTTCAGGGAGTTTTAAGGTCTCAAGGATCTCAAAGATCTTTCAATGACAACAAAGTTGTTCATAATTCACTGAGTATCGGAAGAGATGCCATGCTCTCCGCATCTTATGGAAGCGTTCAGTTTTATCTGTTGCAATAGCAATGGATTCTTCCATATTATATATCTTGTTAACAATATGGAGCCAATCTCTAATCATTGGGTCATAGGATGATTTCCAATGCTTAGGGATCGATGACTTGGCTGCCTTAAGCAGATGAAGTATACAACCAAAAGTGACCTCAGCATTGTTTTAATATTTTTTAGTGTCTTGTATTTCATACTTGACGTACCCAAAAAAGTATCTTGCAAGGGGTTAAGTGGGACATTGAAGTCTCCTCCAAGTATAATACATCCTAATGTGAACCAGGATAATTTGTGGACAATCTTTCTGCAAAAAGAGGTATGTGATCTGTTAGGGAAATAAACATTGGCCAATGTTAAGGTTTCACGGCCTAGGTCCCTTTAAGGAACAGATACCTGCCTTCTGGGTCAGCAAGTTGTTGTGATAGCGTGAAAGAGGCTTCCTTACTAATTAGTATGGATACGCCTTTTGTTTTAGAGCTGAGATTGGTGGCATGGTAGGCCGTAGGGAAAAATTTGGAGCTAAGTTTAGGGATATGGTTGGTTTTAAAATTAGTTTCTTGCAGAAAAGTAAAGTGTGGTTTAGATTTCTTATGTTTAATAAGTATCAGAAAAGAGATTCTTATTGTATATATAAAAATGTAACATATAAAAATGTCTACGTGTGACTGTGACAACTTTACCATCAGAGAGAATCATCTAATACAGTATGTAGTATTTTGATTTCAGGGAGTTTTAAGGTCTCAAGGATCTCAAAGATCTTTCAATGACAACAAAGTTGTTCATAATTCACTGAGTATCGGAAGAGATGCCATGCTCTCCGCATCTTATGGAAGCGTTCAGTTTTATCTGTTGCAATAGCAATGGATTCTTCCATATTATATATCTTGTTAACAATATGGAGCCAATCTCTAATCATTGGGTCATAGGATGATTTCCAATGCTTAGGGATCGATGACTTGGCTGCCTTAAGCAGATGAAGTATACAACCAAAAGTGACCTCAGCATTGTTTTAATATTTTTTAGTGTCTTGTATTTCATACTTGACGTACCCAAAAAAGTATCTTGCAAGGGGTTAAGTGGGACATTGAAGTCTCCTCCAAGTATAATACATCCTAATGTGAACCAGGATAATTTGTGGACAATCTTTCTGCAAAAAGAGGTATGTGATCTGTTAGGGAAATAAACATTGGCCAATGTTAAGGTTTCACGGCCTAGGTCCCTTTAAGGAACAGATACCTGCCTTCTGGGTCAGCAAGTTGTTGTGATAGCGTGAAAGAGGCTTCCTTACTAATTAGTAAAGTTGTCCTTTTTCAGGAATATTGAGTCCTTGTACATTATGTGAGATCACTTTTGGATGTCAACCATAAGGTGTCATTGCAATTTGTAACTATGTGAAGTAATACCTTGAGTCTCGTTGCAAACAAGATAGCAGCAGTCTGGTTTTCAACCAGTGTTATCGTGTATACCAGAAAAGTTCTACCTTTAAGATACGATGTGATGAGATCGTGAGGGTGAAAGGGAAGCCCCATTGGTACTTTTAGTCCATTCCCTTAAGGGAATCTAGCAGCGGACATAGAGCTCAATTGTTCGTTAAGGTTATCTAAGATACAGTATCTCACAAAAGTGAGTACACCCCTCACATTTTTGTAAATATTTTATTCTATCTTTTCATGTGACAACACTGAGGAAATTACACTGCTACAATGTAAATTAGTGAGTGTACAGCTTCTATAACAGTGTAAATTTGCTGTCCCCTCAAAATAACTCAACACACAGCCATTAATGTCTAAACCGCTGGCAACAAAAGTGAGTACAACTCTAAGTGAAAGTGTCCAAATTGGCCCCAAACTGTCAATATTTTGTGTGGCCACCATTATTTGCCATCACTGTCTTAACCCTCTTGGGCTTGGAGTTCACCAGAGCTTCTCTGGAGTCCTCTTCCACTCCTCCATGACGACATCATGGAGCTGCTTGTCATTTGAGACTTTGTGCTCCTCCACCTTCCATTTGAGGATGCCCCACAGATGCTCAATAGGGTTTAGGTCTGGGGACATGCTTGGCCAGTCCATCATCTTTACCCTCAGCTTCTTTAGCAAGGCAGTGGTCATCTTGGAGGTGTGTTTGGGGTCATTATCATGTTGGAATACTGCCCAGTGGCCCAGTCTCTGAAGGGAGGGGATCATTTAGGGGGGATTCATCCATCTGTGCTTTTAATGTAGATGAGGGGAATCTATTTAATTATTTTATTAATATTTATTATTATTATTATTTTTTTTATTCAGCCCTCAGTGTATGGCAGCTCTATCGTTTGTGGTCCCACCTACTCACTGCTTGTAAAAAACTACAAGGAGGAGGATAGAAGACCAATTACTCTGCCCAAAGAGAGAGAGCAGCAGTGGTCAGTCTTTTATAACAGGAACCTCCTACACAGAGGCATAAGTTCATGCTAGATTACTACACAGATCTTGAAAAAATATGTAAGCAAAAATAAGAGTAAGAATACACATGTATTTTGAGTTTAGACCATATTTACTTTTCTCAGAGTTCAGCTTTAAAGTGGTTATAAAGTCAGAAGGTTAGCATTCTATGTATTAAGATAAAAAGCTTTCTGTGTGCAGCAGCCACTAATACCCCAACCCCCCTAATTCTTACTGGAGCCCCATCTCTGTCCAGGAATGTCCACTAGTGTCTCGGCCATCCAAGATTGTGTCTCAGCCCTCGTGATTGGCTGAGACACAGCAGTGGTGCCATTGTGTCCCGTTGCTGTCAATCAAAGTCAGTTAGCCAATCAGGAGAGAAAGGGGTCCTGGCCACGACTCCATGTTTGAATGGAGCTGGGGCTCAGCTCGGGTGCCCCCATAGCAAGCTGCTTGCTGTGGGGGCACTTAACAGGAGGAAGGGGCCAGGAGCACAGAAGAGGCACCTGAGAAGAGGAGGATCTGGGCTGCTCTGTGCAAAACCACTGCAACAGAGAAGATAAGTATAACATGTTTGTTATTTTTATAGAAAAAAAAACTTTACAATCACTTTAAAAATGTTCACTATTCATTCTAATAGCAAAGCTCTGCTCTAGGTACTCACTTGTTAACTGCCTCTATCCTAATAAAAGTCCATATGAACTGTACGAATAAGAAAATATATTTGGTGCATCCCACCTCTGATGCATTTGTGTGATGTAAAAAAGTCTAAATTGAAGAAAATTCATAGTAAAGTCCAATGAAAATTTGGAAGCGTAGGCTTGAATGTACAATGTACTGCCTATTGATTGCAAGTGATAAATATGGGAAATTACTTTGCAAGATTTCATAGTCATGTGACTAAAAAAGAAATTAAAAAAACTGAACATGAAAGAAGAAGAAAATATATGCAAAAAGCACTACACATCCTCATTAAGAGTAAGGAAAAAAACAGCCTTATTCATTGCAGTAAACAGCTGTAGGCCTAATATTCCATAATGCATTTAGCCTCACATCTGACTGAGACAGCCTAAGGGGTTTCTCTTCTTCGAATGCTGAATACAATTTTGTTTTTATTTTATTTATTTATTACATCTCCTCATGAGATGAACAATTAAGTGTGCATTCACACTGGCACCTTTAACCAGTCCTGGGCAAGGCTCAGACACTTGGGCTGGATCGTTTGTGTAGTGTAAGTGCTCCGAACCACACCTGGGACTGGTTAAATGTACTGCACCCCAGGCATGGCTCGTTTGTGATCTGGTATGGTTTGCTGTATTGTGATTGCAAACCATAAAGAACTGTGTAATGAAACAGGGATAACTAAGCTAAATAGCAGGGGAGTGGGCCCGGGGAACACTTCCTTACAATCCAGTATGAGTACAAACCAGCAGGTGAGTGGGGAGGGGGAGAATAGGTCTCAGGCACAGTTCAGTTAAACTGGCCCTAATGTGATTACACCCTCTGATTTATAGCTCACATGTTGCAAGTCTCTTTCCATTTTACTATTCACAAATTGTAGTTTTTAATCACCATAGCTGCATCTGCAAATTTAATTGCACTGAATTTTAGCATGAATCCCAAAAGTACCTGTGTTACTAAAAATCAAATCCCAGGATAAATTTTCATTGGGTTACTTGTGGCACATATCTCATTAGGAATGCTTCTATGTTCCTAATAGACACAAGGTACCCTTCAAGAGTCAAAAGTTCAGGTTCCAAAAAGCATATGTATCATATAGCTATACCCTCTGACGGACAGCTGAACTAAGCCTTTCAGGCTGGTAAGTAACGTTCCTTCCCAAAGAACTGTACTATACCTGCACAAAGATATGTGCCAATTCTTTAAATACGTAGTCTTGTTCTCCATCAGCCAAGTTCAATTCTGCTCTGATTTTCCCTAAAATGAAGTGAAGCCTGATCGTGGACTTCTTATAAATCAACTTTTGAACTCACTTTTTTTTTTTTTTGCTACTGCTCTTTTATGCTACATTTTTTTTATTTATTTTTTTACAATCAAGTTTATTGAAAGTTCAGAGGCAACAGACATGAAATAAAATAATCAAGTATATAACAGAGCATAAGACATACATACTGGTACATAAAATGTACATTGATCTGTTGAATGAGTATATAACGTTTACTATCTGCGTACATGGATTAAACATGAATTATAGTAATATTTCCATTATTGGTATATCATGTAAGAAAGAAAACTTATGTTTAATAAGTATCAGAAAAGAGATTCTTATTGTATATCAGGAAAAAGTAGAAAGGACAAGTTCTCAGCATCCAGTATATAACATATAAAAATGTCTACGTGTGACTGTGACAACTTTACCATCAGAGAGAATCATCTAATACAGTATGTAGTATTTTGATTTCAGGGAGTTTTAAGGTCTCAAGGATCTCAAAGATCTTTCAATGACAACAAAGTTGTTCATAATTCACTGAGTATCGGAAGAGATGCCATGCTCTCCGCATCTTATGGAAGCGTTCAGTTTTATCTGTTGCAATAGCAATGGATTCTTCC
This sequence comes from Lithobates sylvaticus, assembly GCA_028564925.1. Classification (NCBI taxonomy): domain Eukaryota; kingdom Metazoa; phylum Chordata; class Amphibia; order Anura; family Ranidae; genus Lithobates; species Lithobates sylvaticus. The sequence goes on along the minus strand of CM053035.1, from coordinate 124,982,045 downwards.
ATATTATATATCTTGTTAACAATATGGAGCCAATCTCTAATCATTGGGTCATAGGATGATTTCCAATGCTTAGGGATCGATGACTTGGCTGCCTTAAGCAGATGAAGTATACAACCAAAAGTGACCTCAGCATTGTTTTAATATTTTTTAGTGTCTTGTATTTCATACTTGACGTACCCAAAAAAGTATCTTGCAAGGGGTTAAGTGGGACATTGAAGTCTCCTCCAAGTATAATACATCCTAATGTGAACCAGGATAATTTGTGGACAATCTTTCTGCAAAAAAGAGGTATGTGATCTGTTAGGGAAGTAAACATTGGCCAATGTTAAGGTTTCACGGCCTAGGTCCCTTTAAGGAACAGATACCTGCCTTCTGGGTCAGCAAGTTGTTGTGATAGCGTGAAAGAGGCTTCCTTACTAATTAGTATGGATACGCCTTTTGTTTTAGAGCTGAGATTGGTGGCATGGTAGGCCGTAGGGAAAAATTTGGAGCTAAGTTTAGGGATATGGTTGGTTTTAAAATTAGTTTCTTGCAGAAAAGTAAAGTGTGGTTTAGATTTCTTTAATTCTCTTAGTAAAGTTGTCCTTTTTCAGGAATATTGAGTCCTTGTACATTATGTGAGATCACTTTTGGATGTCAACCATAAGGTGTCATTGCAATTTGTAACTATGTGAAGTAATACCTTGAGTCTCGTTGCAAACAAGATAGCAGCAGTCTGGTTTTCAACCAGTGTTATCGTGTATACCAGAAAAGTTCTACCTTTAAGATACGATGTGATGAGATCGTGAGGGTGAAAGGGAAGCCCCATTGGTACTTTTAGTCCATTCCCTTAAGGGAATCTAGCAGCGGACATAGAGCTCAATTGTTCGTTAAGGTTATCTAAGATACAGTATCTCTCAAAAGTGAGTACACCCCTCACATTTTTGTAAATATTTTATTCTATCTTTTCATGTGACAACACTGAGGAAATTACACTGCTACAATGTAAATTAGTGAGTGTACAGCTTCTATAACAGTGTAAATTTGCTGTCCCCTCAAAATAACTCAACACACAGCCATTAATGTCTAAACCGCTGGCAACAAAAGTGAGTACAACTCTAAGTGAAAGTGTCCAAATTGGCCCCAAACTGTCAATATTTTGTGTGGCCACCATTATTTGCCATCACTGTCTTAACCCTCTTGGGCTTGGAGTTCACCAGAGCTTCTCTGGAGTCCTCTTCCACTCCTCCATGACGACATCATGGAGCTGCTTGTCATTTGAGACTTTGTGCTCCTCCACCTTCCATTTGAGGATGCCCCACAGATGCTCAATAGGGTTTAGGTCTGGGGACATGCTTGGCCAGTCCATCATCTTTACCCTCAGCTTCTTTAGCAAGGCAGTGGTCATCTTGGAGGTGTGTTTGGGGTCATTATCATGTTGGAATACTGCCCAGTGGCCCAGTCTCTGAAGGGAGGGGATCATGCTCTGCTTTATTATGTCACAGTACATGTTGGAATTCATGGTTCCCTCAATGAGCTGTAGCTCCCCAGTGCTGGCAGCACTCATGCAGCCCCAGACTATGACAATCCCACCACCATGCTTGACTGTAGGCAAGACACACTTGTCTTTGTACTCCTGGTTGCCACCATTCACGCTTTACACTATCTGAACCAAATAAGTTTATCTTGGTCTCATCAGACCACAGGACATGGTTCCAGTAATCCATGTCCTTAGCCTGCTTGTCTTCAGCAAACTTTGCAGGCTTTCTTGTGCATCATCTTTAGAAGAGGCTTCCTTCTGGGACGACAGCCAGGCAGACCAATTTGATGCAGTGTGCGGCGTATGGTCTGAACACTTCCAGGCTGACCCCCACCCCTTCAACCTCTGCAGCAATGCTGGTAGCAAGAGATGGCACCATGAGGTTCAAGAGGTTTGAGGGTTATCAGACTCAAGGGGGAGCTCAGAGTCGGTTCCAGTCTTTTAATTGCACTCTCTCTTTGCTTGCCTGTTCAGCTGCAGATATTTGTTCAGTTAAGACCACTATATCGCCTTTTCAGTCTGTTATTGCTGCTGAGAAGGTTGATTTAATGTCTGCAGCGATCGTTGTCATTGCTGCAATAGTGAGGGGCATGTCTCCAGAGTGTTCTCTGCTTACCGTGTCCTCTGATGCCGAGAAAGACTCCTCACTATTCTCCTCGTCTCTGCGGGCCAGAGCCATCTTGCTTCCCGACATGCTGCCTCGTGAGGAGATCTGTGAGCGCAAGATGTCGAAGATGTTTCTTACCGTTGCTGGGGTGGAGGGTCATTGCTGCTGGTTATGCGGAGTGCGCATGGTCAGTCTGCCCATTTTGTGGTACCTTTTTGGCCAGGAGAATAGGCTTAGAGCCGCTGTAGCAGAGGAGCTCCTTTGGTGTGCATCCATCCTCGTCATGCCCCCTTTTATGCTATTTTATGTCACCATAAAAGACACTAGGCTCAAATAAAGTGTTATCTATAGGGATGGGCTGAACACCCCCCAGTTCGGTTCGTACCAGAACATCTCGAACAGACAAGTTCTAGCGAACATGCAAACCCTATTAAAGTCTATGGGACATGAACATGAAAAATCAAAAGTCATAATTTTAAAGTCTTATATGCAAAGTTATTGCCATAAAAAGTGTATGGGGACCCGGGTACTGCCCTAGGGGACAAATATCAATGCAAAAAAAGTTTTTAAAACAATCATTTTTAAAGGAGCAGTGATTTTAATGATGCTTAAAGTGAAACAACAAAATTAAATATTCCTTTAAATATCATGCCTGAGGGGTCTTGCTCATGGCTGTAACGTATTGCCTGCTGCATCAAATTGGTCTGCATGGCTGTCGTCACAGAAGGAAGCCTCTTCTAAAGATGATGCACAAGAAAGCCTGCAAACAGTTTGCTGAAGACAAGCAGACTAAGGACATGGAATACTGGAACCATGTCCTGTGGTCTGATGAGACCAAGATAAACGTATTTGGTTCAGATGGTTTTAAGCGTGTGTGGCGGCAACCAGGTGAGGAGTACAAAGACATGTGTGACTTGCTTACAGTCAAGCATGGTGGTGGGAGTGTCATGGTCTGGGGCTGCATGAGTGCTGCTGGCACTGGGAAGGTACAGTTCATTGAGTGAACCATGAATACCAACATGTACTGTGACATACTGAAGCAGTGCATGAACCGCTCCCTAAATCCATCCTAAATTCATTATTACCCCTGAGCCGTTTCCACGGGAAACAGGGCACAATGTCCTGCTTATCCAGTGCGGCCGAGTGACGTACAAAAAGTCCCACCTCTGGGACCCGTCTCCTATGATGGATGTCCCACTGGTCCAATACCGAGACCACGGGACGTGTGACATTCATCATAGGCGCCTCCGGGTTCAGGAGGAGGCAGGAATGCGCTGGGAACTGGGAGATCCCCGCTTGCTCTGTGTAAATGGGCGGGCAGCGGAGCAGCTCTCTTATCCTGGCTCTCTCTCCCATCCTGGCCCTCTCCCCCTGGTGCGTGCAGCCTGCTGTGGAGTGGTCGGAATGAGATGGGCTACACTACACAAATAAGGCTGAGCTGCAGAAGTGTCAAGAGGTCAGGTGTCACAGGTGTCACAGAGTGGGTCAATGTATGTGTCAGGGGGGGGGGTCAGTGTAGGTGTCAGGGGGGTCAGTATATGTGTCAGGGGGGTCAGTGTATGTGTCAGGGGGTAGTGTATGTCTGAGGGGGGGTCAGTGTATGTGTTAGGGGGATCAGTAAAGGTGTCAGCGGGATCAGTGTAGGTGTCAGGGGGATCAATGTAGGTGTCAGGGGGGGTCAATGTAGGTGTTAGGGGGTCAGTGTATGTGTCAGGGGGATCAGTGTATGTGCCAGCAGGATCAATGTATGTGTCAGGGGGGTAAATGTAGGGGTCTGGTAGATCAGTTTAGTGGTCACCATGGATGTGTACTGGTGGCCAGGCAGCAACCAGCAAGTGATCCTAACCCCCCCCGCCAAGCAGTCAACCCCCCCCCCCCCCCCCTGGCGCTTCCAGGCTTGGACTTCGGGCTAAGGCCCCTGGTCTTTTTCACACCCAGCAATGCCCCTGGCCACAGGGCAGTATTCCAGCATGATAATGACCCCAAATACACCTCTAAGATGACTACTGCCTTGCTAAAGTAGCTGAGGGTAAAGGTGATGGACTGTCCCAGCATGTCCCCAGACCTAAACCCTATTGAGCATCTGTGGGGCGTCCTCAAATGGAAGGTGGAGGAGTGCAAGGTCTATAACATCCACCAGCTCTGTAATGTCATCATGGAGGAGTGGAGGAGGACTCCAGTGGAAACCTGTGAAGCTCTGGTGAACGCCATGCCTAAGAGGGTTAAGGCAGTGCTGGAAAATAATGGTTGCCACACAAAATATTGACACTTTGGGCAGAGTTTAGACATTTTCACTTAGGGGTGTACTCACGTTTGTTGCCAGCAGTTTAGACATTAATGGCTGTGTGTTGAGTTATTTTGAGGGGACAGCAAATTTACACTGTTATACAAGCTGTACACTCACTACTTTGTGAGGGGTGTACTCACTTCTGTGAGATACTGTATGTAGGTGCATTTGGCTTAGCTGCATTTTGAGAAAATAGAATTCTGTGCATCCAGGGGCAAATGAAATACTTTGAGTCAAAACGCACGTGAATGTATGTAACCGTGTAAACGCAAGTGTAAACACAAGTGCAATTAAATGCAAAATAACTTGATCTGGGAAGCATAAAATTTGGTTATACTTCGCAGATAATTTCTCTTGCATATAAATAAATCAAACACAGAGGTTTAGTATGAACGCAACCTAATAAAGCTAATGATGCCAATAACAGATCCACAGCCAAATCTACTGGTGCCAAGGTCTCATCTTCAGCTGTTGACCTCTGTCAACTTTTTTCAAAGCAAATGACATTATATAAGTTAATATGTGAAAATAGCTTAGCGTCGCTTCTTCTGGCTGGCAATTGTTAAAATGAAATATTAATATTTCATATTTCATATTTACCTACCTTTAAAAAAGCCAAAATGTTATATTTTTATTATATCAAAATTCCCTTTAGTGCCTGCATTTTCCTCAAAATTCGTTTTTCATCAAAATGCTTAATTTATATTCATGGCCAGCAAGCATTATAGGTCCACAGATAATTGAGCAATAGGGGTTGCAGTTTGTACTTTAAAGTGGTTGTAACCCTCAGACATGAAATATAAACAAAGCATTTCCCTCTATAGTGTGTACTTGTCTCAATTAAGAGCACTAAGCGGGTTATTTACGAAAGGCAAATCCACTTTGCACTACAAGTGCACTTGAAATTGCACTGAAAGTGCACTTGGAAGTGCAGTCACTGTAAATCTGAGAGGTAGATCTGAAATGAGGGGAAGATCTGCTGATTTTATTATCCAATCATGTTCAAGCTAAAATGCTGTTTTTTATTTTCCTTGCATGTCTCCCTCGGATCTACAGCGACTGCACTTCCACTTCCACTTTCAGTGCAATTTCAAGTGCACTTTGCACTTATAGTTTGCACTTGTAGTGCAAAGTGGCATTTCTGTCTGCTGCTTCGTTGCTATTTCGTCCTTTTCTTATCAGCATAAATTCGCTTATGACAAGTTTTCCTGACACCAAGAAAAAAAAGGTTACGGGAGGGAGCTCCAGCTAATCGAGTGTCAGCTCTATTCCTGTGAGCTATGTGAAGGAGGGAGGGGTGTCCCTTACCTTCCCTACCCTACCATCAGCTGTTGGAGCTCCCCTGACTGAGCTCTGCAAAGTGTAATTATAGCTTTCCACTCCTTTTTTTCTGACATCTCAAACAAGCTTTATAAAAGTTCCTAGCACCAAGTGACCCGAGATACGGGGCCCCAAAGTCGGTTCGGAAAATGTCATTCTCTGCTGCAAAAAAGTGCTTGACATTTTTTGACCAGACTTTGGGGCCTTGTATCTTGGGGCCACTTGGTGCTAGGAACCCCAAATCTGGTGTGCAAATCCAGTGGCACCAACACTACAACATATCCAAATTTGGAGTTCCGAGTTACAGGGCCCCAAATTCGGTCAACTGTGTCCATCTGCAGCAATGTAATTTCGTGACCCTTTGGGTCCAGAGACCCCAAATTTGGCTGCAGCTAGGGGGCTGAAGTTCAGGGGACCTATGGCTTTAAATGGGCACAGTGAGGCATGCAAATGGACACAGTGAGGCTGCAAATGGGCATTGTTGACCCTTTTTTCCACTTACAGTAGCTGCGCATTTCTCACCCTAGGCTTATACTCGAGTCAATACGTTTTCCCAGTTTTTTGTGGTAAAATTAGGTGCCTCGGCTTATATTCGGGTCGGCTTATACTCGAGTATATACGGTAAATGTTTTTACAGCATTTGCAGAGTAATAGCATGGATATTGCACATACATTCTGCAGTATGTCTTTATTTTAGACATTATGATTGGGTTTGGTGGAGATAAAAGTGAGGTTGATCCTCAGTTGTACTGTTTGTTTCATCAAATGCCAGAGCTGTGCTGCCATAAATTGAATTTCAGTTATACTTCTCTAGCAGTACAGTATGTTGGCAGTGTAGCCTAGCGGCAGAGGATGTATTTGGCATCATTGCACTGGGCACTGCATCTTAATGAAATTTACAGGTCAAGTTAAAACACACATACATATATATAATATACATATATATATATATATATATATATATATATATGTATGGCCCCATACTTAAATACACAAAATTGCCAAATTGCTTATTTTGCCAAAAACAACTCCACCTGAAACAAATTACTTTATTTTGCTGGTATGGTTTGGCTCTAAACCTCCTTCTCTATAGTCTGGTACCCAACATTTCAGTCCAGCTGTGACAGGTTGACAACTCAGCTTTCCAGCTAAAACACTGGCGTCTACATTCTGTAGTGTCTAGTGGATTCTGTATACAAATATATGGAGAATATATGGGGTATTGACAATTTGGCTTTTCACGTATAGATTTCAGCCCATCTCCATGAAATCTTCTTCCCAAATCCCTGGAATGCAGAGACTAATGCCGCGTACACACAAGCGTATTCGTCAGAAAAATATTGGATGGTTTTTCCGACGGAATTCCGCTCAATTCTTGGCTTGCATACACACGGTCACACAAAAGTTTGCAAGAACGCAGTGACGTACAACACTACGACGAGCCGAGAAAATTTAGTTCAATCTCCTGCGTTCCTGTTAAAGACTTGCTTGGCTGACATTCCTTCTGGCTCCAGATCCTGCTTGTTGTTCCACCACGCTGATCTCTGGCTTCCTGACTTTCTGGCTTGTCTGACTATCCGTTCCGGTTACCGAACTTTGGCAATATTTTGACAACATTTGTTACTTTTATTATTATACAAGTGTGATTTAATTGTACTTCTGTCTTGGTCTGATTCACGGTTTCTGACAGTAGGCGAAGGCCATGAATTCAGAAGATGCAGTCAATCCACTTGTTGGTAATATTTTTTCCAGATTGGATGAGCAAGATCACGGCATAGATCAGTTTGCCGGCATTACAAATGCTCCTGAGTCACACGGCTCACCTGGAATCTCCCACTGTGGCTGCTATGGTACAACCTGTGTTGCAGGCTGTCCCTGATGCTGCTCCAGTCTCTGTGCATGCTCCTACCTTGAGTATTACCTCTATAAGAGGTGTGTCTGGTTCTGCTCCGCTTCCCCAGCGATTTGGGGGCGATCCAGTCCAATGCAGAGGGTTTCTCAACCAGGTTGAGATATACTTTGAGATGCTGCCCCAGGCTTTTCCCACGGACAAAAGCAAAGTAGGTTTCATGATATCTTTGCTTTCCGAGAGAGCCTCAGCCTGTGCAAACCCTCTATGGGAGACACAAAAACCTGTTGTCTTGAGTTATCCTGAGTTTGTGACTTCTTTTAAAAGGGTATTTAATGTTCCTGCTTCTGATGCAAAGTGCCTCAAGTTCATCAAACAGAGCACGAGAACTGTTGCCGATTATGCCATTGAATTCCGTACTCTGGCATCAGAGGTCGCTTGGAACAATGGGGCCCTCGTGGCTGCATTTTCTCATGGTCTCTCGGATACCATCAAGGATGAGATAGCAGCTCGAGATATACCCACTGAGATGGAGAAGTTGATCACGTTTGCAATTCTCATTGACTCAGAGAAAGACTCTATTTTAAGGAGCGCTTGCGGAAGCCTCCTGTACATTTGTCTCCGAGCTTTGCAGTCCCACCCTTGCCTCCCTCACCTCCCATGCCTCCTGGTACTGAGTCGGTCAGTGAAAGTGAACCCATGCACTTGGGCTTCACGCGTCTCTCTGTGGATGAGAGAACCCTTAGGAGGAGGAAGAGATTGTGCCTTTATTGTGGCCAGGCAGGTCACTTTTTGAAGTCTTGTCCTACCCGTCCAGGGAATGCCCGAACCTTGAGGTCCTGTCATGGACAGACCTTAGGTGGCGTTTTTTCGTCCCCAGTTATCCAGAAGGATAAGCCCCTGGTTTTGGCTACCCTGAGTCGCCCGTCGAGCTACAGGCTCTAATCAACTCTCTGGGCTTCAGGCCTGTTCATTAATGCTGCCTTTGTATCAAAGCACTTGATTCTGCTGCAGCTGCGTGACACTCCCCTTGCCATTGAGGCTCTTGATGGGAGACCTCTACAGCCTGCCTATGTGACTCATGAGACTGTTCCATTGTCCATGGCCATAGGGGCACTTCACCATGAGATAATCCATTTCCTCACCTAAGTTTCCACTGGTTATTGGTTATCCTTTGTTACAGAGGCACAACCCCTCTTTTGATTGGCTCCGTGCTGAGGTTCTCTCCCGGTCACCACAATGCAGTAAGACATGCTTCCAGAAGGTAGCTAAGGTCCTGTGCACCTCTTCACTCTCCTCCCTGCCAGAGGAGTACTGCAATTTTAACGATGTCTTTGACAAAGGTAAAGCCGGTAATTTGCCTCCACACTGGTCATATGATTGCACAATTGACCTTCAGCCTGGTGCCATACCCCCTCTTGGCCGGGTTTTCCCTTTGTCGGTCTTGGAGGATTAGGCCAAGACGCACTTTCTGGAGGTTTCATCCGCAAATACTCATCTCCTGCTGGTGCTAGTTTCTTCTTTGTGAAGAAGAAGAGTGGTCTGGAACTGAGACCTTGTATTGATTATAGGGGTCTCAATTGTTTCACAATTAAGAATGCCTATCCGACTCCGTTGATTACAGAGTTTTTTGACCTCCACACTGTCAGAGTGTGAGGAGAGGAGAGCTGATCAGCGGCATCTCCTCACAGAGGACAGCTAGGGATGTAATCAGGGCCCTGATCATCAATGACCTGATTACAATTAAGTGCCAAACAGTGCTAGCAATGCCAGAAATGCCACCGCCAGCAATCAGTGCCCACAATTGAGACCAATCTGTGTCCACAAGTGCCAGCAATCAGTGCCCACAAGTGCCAGCAATCAGTGGCCATCAGTGATGCCAGTCAGTGCTGGCTATCAGTGCTGTCCATCAATGCCTATCACTGCTGCCCATCAATGCCACCCATCAGTACCCATTAGTGCAGCATATCCGTGCCGCCTATCTGTGCCCACCAGTGCCACCTATCTGTGCCCAGTGCCCACCAGTGCCACATATCAGTGCTCATCATTGCCACATATTAGTGCCATCTATCAGTGCCCATAAGTGCAGCATATTCGTGCCTCCTCATCAGTGCCACCTAATCAGTGCCCATAAGTGCCACCTCATCAGTGCCCATAAGTGCTGCCTCACCAGCGTCCATCAGTGAAGGAGAAAAATTACTTATTTACAAAATTTACTGACAGAAACTAAGAAAAAACAATTTTTTTCAAAATGTTGTTTTTTTTTTTTAGGAAAAAAATAAAAAGCCCAGGAGAGATTAAATACCACCAAAAATAAAGCTCCATTTGTGTGAGGCAAATGCAAAAAAATCCACATGGTTACAGTGTAGCAGGACTGCGCAATTGTCATTCAAAGTGTGACAGCGCTGAAAGCTGAAAAATGGCTTGGGCAGGAAGGGGGTGTAAGTGCCCTGTATTGAGGTGGTTAAAGTGTACAGTATGTATATGCATGCTATACGAGCTCTAAATAAGGCTTTCTTTTTCTCCTGCCCCAGGTCAATGCTAAAAACTGAGGGGGTGGCAAAAGGCATGGGAAGCTGGGCACTAACCCTGCCACCAGTGGCGGCTGGTGCTGTATATTTGCAGCAAAGATATCCCGCCACCAATACCACCCCGGTCTGTCGGCACTGCACTTACTCCATCTAGGTCAGCTTCGGCTCCTTCCTACGTCTCCTCCTCCTCTGTGTCTCAGGTTTCACACCTGCTTCCTGAATGGCCAGGAGGAGAATCAGGAAGACAATAGTGAATATTAATTTGCTATTGTCACACAACTGGGTGGGCTCAGGGCGCAGTGCTCTAGGAGCCCACCCTTTTTTGAAGCCAATTAGAGCCTCTGGCTCTAATCGTGTGCTTCTGAAAAAAAAAAAACTCCATTGGAACCCATGCATGGTAGATTAGGGGCAGGGCGCATGGATTAGGGGATGGCACCCCTGCACCCCTAATGGATGGGCCACCACTGCCTGCCACTGAACCAATGCCAGAAATAAATATAAATAAAAACAATATTTTTCTCTATACAGAACTCTCATTTGAACAGTGCCAACTGACAAAATGGCTACTGTGAGCCCATCCTACTATCTAAAAGGGTATGGGTTATCCATTCTTGAAGTTATTGGCTCTTTTTATGCAGCTGACCAAGGCAAGAGTTAACAGTATTGTAGGTTATCTGTAAACCTGTAAACAGTTTGGCCAAAAGTCTGCCTGCGACATTTTTCATATCCCAATGATACACCACAAACCCATGGTAGCAACAAACTCAAAACTCATTTCTAAACAAAGTTGTAGCGCTGTCACACTAAAGCCAGCTTCCTGCCAATTTTGTTGTAGTTTGTAGTTTGACCAATGTAAATAAGGGTTAAAAAAAATCTCTGCAAAGTTGTTAACGCTATCCATGTCCCCATTGTGGCAAATTTCACTCACTTCCTGGTTCCTCAGACATCCATCACCTGAACAGGAAGTGTGGTGATATCTCTTTAACCACTTTCAGACCGGACCAATTTGCAGCCTTTTTGCGATTCGGCACTGCGTCACTTTAACTGACAATTGCGCGGTCGTGCGACGTGGCTCCCAAACAAAATTGACGTCCTTTTTTTCCCTACAAATAGAGCTTTCTTTTGGTGGTATTTGATCGCCCCTGCGGTTTTTATTTTTTGAGCTATAAACAAAAATAGAGAGACAATTTTGAAAAAAATGCATTATTTTTTACTTTTTGCTATAATAAATATCCCCAAAAAATATATAAAAAAATGTTTTTTTTCCTCAGTTTAGGCCGATACATATTCTTCTACATATTTTTGGTAAAAAAAATCACAATAAGCGATTATTGATCGGTTTGCGCAGAAGTTATAGCGTTTACAAGATAGGGGATAGTTTTATAGCATTTTTATTAATAATTTTTTTTTTTATTAGTGGCGGAGATCTGCGACACATCGGACATTTTTGACACATTTTTGGGACCATTGTCATTTTTACAGAAATTAATGCTATTTAAATGCATTGATTTCTGTATAAATGATACTGGCAGTGAAGGGGTTAACCACAAGGGGGCAGTGTAAGGGTTAAGTATGCCTAGGAGTGTGTTTCTTACTGTGGGGGGCGTGGCTGTCAGCTAGTGAATGCTGATCTCTGCTCCAATCACAGGGAGCAGAGATCGGCGTCACTAGTTGCTAGGCAGAACGGGGAGATGCTGTTTATCTCGGCATCTCCCCGTTCAGCCTTCCCGTGAGACGATCGCGGGGGTCCCCGCGGCGATCGAGTCCGCGGGGACCGCGATCGGACTCACGGGGGTCCCGACCAGAGCGGGAGCGCGCCGCTCCCGGCGCGCTCCCGATGCCACGGACAGGCTAAAGGAGGGACTTATATATACGCCCTCCTGCCTGTACGTGCCATTCTGTCGACGTATATCGTCGTGCGCCGGTCGGCAAGTAGTTAAAGAGAATGTAGAAATCAATAAAAACTTGACAAAGATTCCTACCCTTACTCGCTTTACTAGATAGATAACCTGGAAAAAAATGATATCTCCCAAAAGGTGTCACAAGTAGAGTTGAGCGAATACCTGGATGTTCGGGTTCGGCCGAACTTCGGAAAAAAGTCCGGGTTCGGGACCGAACTTGACCCCGAACTCCGAACCCCATTGAAGTCAATGGGGACCCGAACTTTTGAACACTAAAATGGCTGTAAAAAAAATCATGGAAAGGGCTAGAGGGCTGCCAATGGCAACAAAATGTTGTTAAGAGCATGGCAAGTGATCTGCAAACAAATGTGGATAGGGAAATAACTTAAAATAACATAAAAAAATAAAAAATTTTAATAAAATGCTGGAAAATTATTCAATTTATTGGATAAGATAGTGGGAAAATAAAATACTTGGAAATTAAAAAAATGAAATCTTGACCTAGGAGGACGAGGTTCAAATGAAGTAGGAGGTTGAGGTGGCGGTGGATGTGGCGGTGTAGGTGGAAGCGGCGGTGGAGGAGGACAAGGTAGCCAACACTGGTTCAAAAATACAATGGCTGGGTAAGGCTAGTGGTGAATGATGTGTCGAATTCTGTCCCACGTCGCATAGTGTCCGCCCTGTACTGCGCTTGCTCAGTACATAGGACAAGGGGATTTCGAAACTCTCCGTAGACGATGCGCAGTGACTCCAGGTTCAAGCCACATCATCTGAGGTTGAAGCCTAGCCAAGCGAGCCCATGAGGGGCCCTGTTACTATGTGCTACCGTATGTCCACTTGGATGGTCGGGCTTGAACCTGCACTCACTGCGCAAGCGACGTTCATCTTTGGAGATTTTGTGAATCTCCTTGTCCTCCGTACTGCGCAAGCACTGCACCTGCACAGTAAGTGGCCGGACACTATCAGATAGCAAGACAGTTTTCATCAGAACACCGGTATATGTGTCTATTCTGCACAAGGTACGGCCAAGTCCTGTGGGATCCATGCCTGGTTCATTTTAATGAATGTGAGCTTGTCCACATTGGCTCTGGACAGGCGGCTGCGATTGTCTGTGATAACACCCCCGACCGTGCTAAATACACGTTCAGATAATACACTGGCGGCAGGGCAGGCCAGCACCTCCAAGGCGTAAAGGGCAAGCTCAGGCCATGTGCCCAATTTGGAGACCCAGAAGTTGAAGGGGGCAGACCCGTCATTCAGTACGTGTAGGCGTGTGCACACATACTGCTCCACCATGTTGGTGAAATGCTGCCTCCTGCTAAGACGTTCCATCTCAGCTGGTGGTGCTGGTTGTTGTGGCGTACTGACAAAGCTTTTCCACATTTCGGCCATGCTAACCCTGCCTTCCGTGGTGCTGGCGGTGCCCCGGCTGCGTTGGCAACCTCTTTCTCCTCCTCTGCCTTCGCCTTGTGCTTCCACCGTACCCCCGCTGCCAAGTGGGAATGCCACCAGCAGCGCGTCTACCTGCGTGCGCTTGTACTCACGCATCTTACGATCACGATCCAGTGAGGTAATTAAGGATGGCACGTTGTCCTTGTAACGGGGATCCAGCAGGGTGGCCACCCAATAATCAGCACCAGTTAAAATGTGGGAAACTCGGCGGTCGTTGCGGAGACACTGCAGCATGTAATCGCTCATGTGTGCCAGGCTGCCCAGAGGCAAGGAAAAGCTGTCCTCTGTGGGAGGTGTATCGTCTGTGTCCTCTGTATCCCCCCAGCCACGCACCAGTGATGGACATGAGCTGGTCTGGGTGCCACCCTGCTGTGAACATGGTTCCTCCTCCTCCATCTCATCCTCCACCTCATCATCCTCCAGAACTGTGCCCTTGCTGCCGGACAATTGTGTACCTGGCGCTTGTTGGTGCAGGAACCCACCCTCGTAGCCACTTGTAAATGACTGCCCTGAAAGCCTTGGAAATGAACCCTCTTCCTCCTCCTCCTCCTCCTCCTCCTGTGCCACATCCTCTTCCATCATCGCCTGAAGAGTTTTTTCAAGGAGGCATAGAACTGGGATAGTAACGCTGAGAACGGCGTCATCGGCACTGGCCATGTTGGTGGAGTACTCGAAACAGCGCAACAAGGCACACAGGTCTCGCATGGAGGCCCAGTTATTGGCGGTGAAATTGTGCTGTTCCGCAGAGCGACTCACGCGTGCGTGCTGCAGCTGACACTCCACTATCGCCTGCTGCTGCTCGCACAGTCTGGCAAGCATGTGCAAGGTGGAGTTCCACCTTGTGAGCACATCACATATGAGATGGTGAGCGGGAAGGCCGAAGTTACGCTGCAGCGCTGACAGGCGAGCAGCAGCAGGATGAGAACGCCGAAAGTGCGCACAGATGCCCGCACTTTCTGCAGCAGCTCTGGCATATCGGGGTAATTCTTAAGGAACCTCTGGTCCACCAAGTTCAGCACATGCGCCAGGCAAGGGATGTGCGTCAAACCGCCTAGGCCCAGAGCTCCTACGAGATTTCGCCCATTATCGCACACCACCAAGCCGGGCTTGAGGCTCACTGCCACTAACCACTCATCGGTCTGTTGTTCCATGTCCCTCCACAACTCCTGCGCGGTGTGGGGTTTTTCCCCCAAACAGGAAAGTTTTAAAACTGCCTGCTGTCGTTTAGCCCTGGCTGTGCTGAAGTTGGTGGTGAAGGTGTTACGCTGACCGGATGAGGACGCGGTAGAGGATGAGGAGGCGGAGTAGGAGGAGTTAGCAACTGGAGGCAAACTGAAGTGCCCTGCAATCCTCGGTGGTGGAAGGACATGCGCCAAAGTGCTATCCGCCTCAGGCCCAGCCGCCACTACATTTACCCAGTGTGCTGTTAGGGAGATATAACGTCCCTGACCGTGCTTACAGGTCCACGCATCCGTAGTTAGGTGGACCTTGCCACAGATGGCGTTGCGCAGTGCACACCTGATTTTGTCCCCCACTTGGTTGTGCAGGGAAGGGATAGCTCATCTGGAAAAGTAGTGGCGGCTGGGCACGACGTACTGTGGGACAGCCAAGGACATCAGCCTTTTAAAACTCTGCGTCTCCACCAGACGGAATGACAGCATTTCAAAGGCGAGGAATTTTGAAATGCTGGCATTCAGGGCCAGGGATCGCGGGTGGCTAGGGGGGTACTTCCTCTTCCGCTCCAGTGTTTGGGAAATAGAGAGCTGAACGCTTCCATGGGACATTGTGGAGATGGTTGGTGACCCAGGTGGTAGTGTTGCTGGCAGATCCTCTGTTTGCGGGTTGGCAGGTGTCACTGTTACTACAGAGGTGGATGAAGAGGCCGAGACTGCAGCAGAAGAGGAAGCAGGAGGAGCCAGAGACCTTTCTTGGTTTTTGAGGTGTCTACTCCACTGCATCTCGTGCTTTGCACTTAGATGCCTGGTCATGCAGGCTGTGCTCAGGTTGAGAACGTTTATGCCTCGCTTCAAGCTCTGATTGCACAGTGTGCAAACCACTCGTGTCTTGTCATCAGCACATTGTCTGAAGAACTGCCAGGCTAGGGAACTCCTTGGACCTGGCTTTGGTGTGCTCGGTCCCTTGCTGCGTTGGGCAGTAGCAGACGTACTGTCTAGGGGACGGACGCTCCGCTTTTGCACCCTGCTCCCTCTTCTGCTGTGCTGGTGGCTCTGTGCAACCACCGCCTCTTCCTCCGAACTACACTGGTCACCTGCATGACGTTGATTCCATGTGGGGTCAAGGACCTCATCGTCCTCCACATCATCTTCCATCCAGTCTTCACCCCTGCCCTCCTTGTCGGTCTGCACAATGGCAAAAGCAGCAGCAGTTGGCACCTGTGTTTCGTCATCATCCGGGACGTGCTGCGATGGTCCTCCCATGTACTCATCATGAAACATAAGTGGTTGGGCATCGGTGCACACAATCTCTTCCACTTCTGGGGCAGGGCTAGGTGGATGGCCCTGGGAAACCCTGCTAACAGAGTCATCAAAAAGCAGAAGAGACTGCTGCATGATTTGGGGCTCAGATTGATTGGCTGATTTGCAAGGGGTGAGGTGAAAGACTGATGGACATCGGCTGCAGGTGCCAACTTTGAACTTTCATCAGGAGACTGGGTGGGAGACAATGTGAAGGAACCGGAGGCACTGTCAGCAACCCAATCTACTATCGCCTGTACTTGTCCTGGCCTCAACATTCGTACAGCCTCATTAGGCGCGCCAAAATACCGATGCAGGCTCTGTCGCCTACTCGCACCTGAGGAAGGTGTTTCACTAGTGCGTGTAGCTGGCACAGATCGACCACGTCCTCTCCCTGCAACAGGAGCGCCACCAGCAGCACCACGACCCGGGCCACGTCCCCTTTTTGATGATCTCCTCATATTTTCAAAATGTATGATCTCGCCCTAAATGGATGTTTTTGTCAATAGCAGAGTACACGTACAGTGTCTAAAGTGTTTATGAACACAGAAAATGCTATTGGGAAAAAAAAAACACTGCAAAATTAAATTTTTTGCAATGTTTTTCCAATATCAGAATACACGGATAGTGTCTAAAGCGTTTATAAAAACACAGAAAATGCTATTGGGAAAAAAAAAAAACACTGCAAAATTAAATTTTTTTGCAATGTTTTTCCAATATCGGAATACACGGATAGTGTCTAAAGCGTTTATGAACATTCAGAAAATGCTATTGGGAAAAAAAAAAACACTGCAAAATTAAATTTCCTGGTGCCTCCATGGCAGCATACATTTGATAGAGCTCCGCCTCTACTCCGCCTTGAGGACTAGTGAATAGCATAAATTAAAGGGCATAGCCCCTCCCCCAACATTCTCCTTTTTTTCCCTCATACCTCTTGACTGGTGAAGTGTAGCAGTATGTCCATACCTCTGCAGTCGGGAGCGTCCGCCGGGTTAAGTCTCTCCCGTGCGCAGTCCCTGTTCTTGGGCCGCTATTAGCACTGATAAGACTGGGAACCCCTTCTGAGGATCTTTTGGGGTCTTGCAGAGTTTCCTCATAGGAACGCAGTCTGCTGAATTTCCAGAAAAACGAATGCTGGTGATGACGGCGGGAGGATCAGATTCTCTTCCTTCTTGGTCAGGTTAGGTTTTCTTTTTGCTTCCATGTCTGCACTGTTTTTGAGCCCTGGTGGTTAAAGTTTATAGGTTTAAAAAAATAAATCTTCTAGAAGATCAGGATCTCATAGACGTCGTCATTCGCTTTCGCCTCCACCGCAGGCGTCAAGGAAAAAAATGCTGGGCCTGTGGCGCGGTTCCACTCCATGATAAGTTCGTCTGCAAAGACTGTCTCAGGGACTATGCAGCTAACTGGGAATTAGAAGGCCAACAGGTGGTTGACCTACTCAAACCATGAAAGACTCTTTCTGAACTGACGGCCATGTTTGCCGCTCACCCAGTTTCACAAGCTGCTCAGGTGTTGGATTTGGACCCCGACATTCCGGGCCCATCAGCTGTTATTACTCCTTTGCCTCCATCAGGAAAAACAGCTAAACAAATCCCACCGGTAGATTCATCCGAGGAGTCCTCAGATGATACTGAACCATCTGGTTTCAATTTCTCCCTGGTTCAACCCTTTGTACAAGCGGTGAGGAGCGCCATTGCCTGGGAAGACCGGAAGAGCCTCCTAAAAAAATCAAAATCAAAAACCTATTTCTCATTCCTCAAGAGAAAGATCTTCTTCCCATTGATGGGGGTGATCAGGGAGATCATAGAGGATGAGTGGAACAAAACTGATAAAGTTTTATCTAGCACGTTTATCCAAACTGTATGCACTGGCAGATTCGGATACTCAGTCCTTAAGTTCAATGACTGTGGTTGATGCGGCTGTAGTGCGTCTGGCAAAAAATGTAACGTTGCCAATGGAGGATTCAACGTCTTCAAGGATCCCCTAGATAGATGTATTGATCTAGACCTCAAAAGGAGCTATCTAGAAGCTTGCAGACCAGCCATTGCGCTGACAACCATTTCCAATGCCATCAGGTATTGGACGGAAAATATTGAGACAGCCCTGCACCAAGACGTTCCCAAAGATGACATAATCAAAGCTCTAGAGGAGCTTAAGTTGGCAGCGGATTTTGTGGGAGAAGCTGCAGTTGACACAATCTGGTGTTCGGCCAATTCAATGCTGCAACTCTGTTATGGAAAAGCGGGCCTTATGGCTAAAGCCTTGGACAGCCGATCTTGCATCAAAGCAGAATTGGTGCAAGATTCCCTTTGATGGAAAATCTTTGTTTGGCGAGAAACTCGACAAAGTAATCTCCAGAGTAACAGGGGGCAAATCTGGCTTACCTCCTCAGGACAGGAAGGTCCGGAGAACAAAGGCCTATTTATCACGATTCCAGAAATCAAATTCTAGAGACTTCGTTTTTGGGAGCCAGAAAGAACAAGTCCCTCACTGCTCCCCAGGATGGGACAAAGTCCTTTTGATGTCAGCGGGTGGAGAAGCCCCCAGTGAGAGCCTGGTTAAAAAATGTTTTCCTCATCTGGGCCTCCAAATGTCAAGACCCATGGGTCCTATCAACGATCCGGTACGGTCACTTCTGGACTTTCTCTCAGCAGCCTCCTCACACGTCCTTCAAAGAGACACAGTTATCGGCCTCCCCACACTGGCCTTAAACCAATTTTTTGGAGTCCCTGCAGCGTCAAGGGGCAGCAATACCTGTCCCTCCATTGGAGCGATTTACAGGTTTTTATTCCACCCTTTTCCTGGTACAGAAAAAAAACAGGCGACTGGAGACCTGTAATAGATCTGAAAAAGCTAAATCAATACATCCATCTCGAAAGCTTCAATATGGAGTCACTCCAAACGATCATCCAAACCATACAACCAGGAGATTGATTAATCTCGATAGACCTGCAGGATGCGTACCTCCACATCCCTATTCTACCATCCTTCCAAAAATACTTAAGGTTTGCAGTGGGTCATGTCCACCTGCAATTTCAAGCTCTGCCCTTCGGGCTGTGCACCTTCCCTCGGGTGTTCACAAAAGTGTTGATATCTGTCTTGGCCCCTCTGAGAGAGAGGGGGTTAAGAATTTATCACTACCTGGACGATATCCTCTTGCTGTCAAAAAAACCCGAGCCAGCTTATAGTCCACAGGGAGATTCTTCTCCAGACGTGGTCGGAGTTCGGGTGGCTGGTGAACCATCAGAAGAGCCAATTAGTTCCAACACAGCAGATATTTTACTTAGGAGCAATGTTCGATACGCTCCTAGGCACAGTCTCTTTACCCCAGATGAAGATGGAGAGCATCATTCAGAAGGTATCCAAGGTCATACAGAGATCCCATCTATCAGCCTTGCAGTGTCTGAGCCTTATTGGCACGATGTTCTTGTGCATGCCTCTAGTCCCATGGTCTCACTAGCATCTGAGACACTTCCAGACGGGATTCTTAATACAATGGAATCGGCAACATCTGTCTCAGACAATCTGTTTAACAATGCTAATGAGCAGGAGTCTACACTGGTGGATGAATCCAGAGAATCTCTCCCGGTTCTATCATTTGGGTTCCCACTCATGGACCACAATTACGTCAGATGCGAGTGGCCAGGGGTGGGGTGACCATTGCAGAGAATTCAGGAAAGATGGTCCTTTGCCACCAGAGGGATAGTGTCCAACGTCCTAGAAATGAGGGCAGCATTTCTAGCCTTAACCTCTTTTGCATCTCAGGTCAAGGGACAGAGAGTACTTCTATGTTTGGACACCAAGGCGGTGGTCTCGTACCTTCAGAAACAAGGGGGCACCCACAGCAATACACTTCTGAGGGAAGTGGAACCTGTAATGCACTGGGCAGAGAGGAACCTGGTAGACCTCAGGGCAATGTATCTCCCAGGCAAGATGAACACAGAGGCAGATGTCTTATCGAGGAGGTTTGGGGACAACGAGTGGTCTCTACATCCCCATGTGTTCAACCAAATCTCCAATCTATGGCAAACCCCACTGGTGGATCTTTTTGCTACGCAGGAGAATTTCAAAATCAGGAGATTCTTCTCTCGCCTTTCACATCCACAGGCGGAAGTAGTAGATGCGCTATCTTGTCCTTGGACCATCAAGACAGGTTACACCTCTCCTCCTCGCCCACTCATTTCGAAGTTTCTCCTCAGACTCCTGAACGAACCAGTCCAAGTGCTAGCAGTACTACCCTATTGGTCGAAGAGACCGTGGTTTCCACTAGCCATGCACCTCAGTGTGGATCCACCGATCAGAATTCCTCCCTTTCTGCAGTTGTTGACCCAGGGCAGGCTGGACCATCCAGTCCCACAGAAGCTGGATCTTTGTGTATGGAAGTTGAAAGGAGGAGGTTTGAATCGTTAGGCTGTTCCCAAGAGGTCATATCCACCCTGTTGAAAGCTAGGAAGCGTATAACCAACACAATCTATGCAAGAATTTGGGACAAGTTCTTATCCTATGCCCAAGGAAAAGGATTTGATCCTATCTCTCTTTCCACTGCTGATGTTCTGAGTTTTCTGCAAACTAGTCTCGATTTGGGGCTCAGCCAGAGTTCCCTCAAGGTACAAATTTCCGCAATTTTTGCAGCAACTAACACCAGGGGGGCAGAAGACCCTCTAGTGGTTACGTTCCTCAGGGGAGTATTGAAGATGTGTCCCCATCCAGACGTTCCTTTCCAAAGTGGGATCCTCCTCTAATATTGGAAGTCCTATCCACTCATCCGTTTGTACCGGTTGAAGAGGTCTCAATTTGGAACTTGACTTTAATAACAACTTTTCTGTTGGCTATTACATCCGACAGGAGGATTTTGGAAATCCACTCCCTGGGCATTGGGGATGATCACATATCCCTTTTTTCCAGATAGGGTAGAACTTCGCCCTCTCAGAGGTTTTACACCCAAGGTCACCTCAACGGCAAACCTATCAGAACCATGGGCGTTACCAGTGTTCATGGACTCAGAATCAAACTCTTGTCATGAGTTAGACATATCCAAAGTTCTCAGGGCCTACTTGGAAGCCACAGCAAGTTTAAGGAACTCTGAAAGATTATTCATCATCCCATGGGGAAAGGAAGCTTCTACCAGAACCTTGGCATTCTGGGTTGTCAAGCTATTCCAGAAAGTTTACAGGGTGAGGAACTTGGATCCTTCGGCTCAGGTGAATGCTCCTTCAACAAGAGAAGTATCGGCATCTTGGGCAGCGAGGGCAAATGTTTCTCTTGAAACATTAGGCTTGGTCTTCTCGACACACGTTCCTCAAACATTATCGTATTGATCCCGGGGCTCTTACAACCGTAGAGTTCGGGAGAAAAGCGTTTCATGCTGCTATGTCTGTGTTTGATTAAAGTTTATTTTTTGTTAAAGCATTAAACCAACCCATCTGAGCTAGTTATTTATCACATGTATGCTGCCATGGAGGCACCAGGAAAACGGAAAATTGTATCATACTTACCGTAATTTTCCTTTCCTGGTGCCAATACATGGCAGCATAAACTCCCACCCTCGGTATTCTATATTACGAAGAATGTTGGGGGAGGGGCTATGCCCTTTAATTTATGCTATTCACTAGTCCTGAAGGCGGAGTAGAGGCGGAGCTCTATCACATGTATGCTGCCATGAATTGGCACCAGGAAAGGAAAATTACGGTAAGTATGATACAATTTTCCGTTTTTTTGCAATGTTTTTCCAATATCAGAATACACACAGAGTATGGTGTATCTCTTAGTAAAATATGCAGTGCAGTGATGGTGCACTGAGCTTGCAGGTAAAACTTATATTTTGTCTGGCACTGGCCTCATGGCACTGTTAAAATTGATTTAGGAATCTCTTCAATAATTCTCTCTGCCTCTTTCTTTTCCTTAATAAAGAAACTCCCTACTCTACTATAGCTATCTAGATCGCTCACTGATCTAACTAATTTGAAGAAAATTAAAGGAATGTGGACTGAGTGACTGACTGACTTTATCACACTAACTCCTAAAATCCTCTCTCTTAGCAGCACAGGAACCTGTCTATAGCAGAATGATGCTGTGTGCTGTGTGTCTGGACTATATATAGAGGCAGGGTCACATGCTGCACTGCCCAATCACAGCCATGCCATTAGTAGGCATGGCTTCTAAGGGCACACTAGTGAAACTAGCGTCGATTGGCTGCCCTGCAGCTTGTAAAAGGCGCCAATACATCGCCGAACACCGGACCCGAACCCAAACTTACAGCCAATAGTTCGGGTTTGGGTTCGGGCCCCGGACACACAAAAGTCCGGTACGGACCCAAACTTTACAGTTCAGGTTCACTGAACCCTAGTCACAAATAGAAAAAAGTATAGGTTCCCAATTCAAAAAAATACATTTTGTCTGGAGTTGGTCTTTTAAAAGCAACATAAAGTCACTTTTTACTCTACTGTAAAGGGCACAGTATATATATATATATATATATATATATATATATATGCACACACACACACACACACACACACACACACACATACTGTTGCATACAGAAACACACCTGCACAGTACAAGTACAAACCCACACATTAGCAAATATAGACTTGTTTTTTCCTGTCTCAAATCTTACCAACATTGAAACTCTCTAAATTTAAATATGCACCCTTGAGCAGTATATGAGGTAAAACTGCAAAATCAAATTAAAGTAAATAAACCATTACATTAGCATTAAATAACGTTTACTTTGATATAACCAAATCCTTTTACACATCATTTAAACATCTCATAACAGCAAATTAATCATTAAATACACCATTAAAACATGTTGCATAACATAAATTAATTTGCTAATAACATTAAGTATCAATGTGTGCTTCATCTCATCTCTTAGGGGGAAAGTTGTGAGCAGTATGGAAAATGTAATTATTCACTTGCTTTTGCCTGATCATTCTTATATTTTAATAAAATTGAGAATCTGAATGCATATCTATTTGGCTCGTTGAGTTATCGCTTCTAATACTGTCACAGTTGTTTTGGAGAAATAGCATAAACGATTCATAAAACTTCAGTACCAGCAGATTTGTATTGCAAGTATACAGGATATCTTCCTTTAAAAACTGGTAAAAGTCTAAGTTAATGACCAACTTTATAACTAACCCTGATCTTTATGTACAGTAGGTGCCCGCGATATTGTGTTAATCTCACCGCTTTTATCTGCGAGATTGACACCCTGCAAGCCCCGTCGCGGGAGCCAGCGCTAAGCTGGCTCGCATCGGGAAAGGAAAAATTTGTTTTTTCCTTTCCAATGAGTGACAAGCATTGCTGACATTGAGGCCGGGTTCACACTGGTGCGGGAATCTGACTTGGATCCCGCCAATACCAGGCACTGTGTTTGGTATGAATCATGAGGGGGAACACCACGCCAAATAAAAAAAAAAAAAAAAAACAGCATGGGTTCCCCATCCAAGAGCATACCAGGCCCTTAGGTCTCGAACGGATTTTAAGGGTAACCCCCTATGCCGAAAAAATGGCGTGGGGGTCCCCCCAAAATCCATACCAGACCCTTTTCTGAGCATGCAGCCCAGCCGGTCAGGAAAGGGGGTGGGGAAAAGCGAGCGCCCCCCTCCTGAACCACACCAGGCTGAATGTTCTCAACATGGGGGGTGGGTGCTTTGGGGAAGGGGGGTGCCCTGCGGCCCCCTCACCCCAAAGCACCTTGTCCCCATGTTGATGAGGACAAGGGCCTCTTCCGACAACCCTGGACATTGGTTGTTGGGGTCTGCGAGCGGGGGCTTATCGGAATATGGGAGCCCCCTTTAATAAGGGGGCCCCCCGATCCCAGCCCCCCACCCTATGTGAATGAGTATGGGGTACATCGTACCCCCACCCATTGACCTGGGGAAAAGAGTCAATAAAAAAAAAACACACTAGACAGCTCCGGTGGTCTTCTTCCGACTTCGGGGGTCTCTTCCGACTCCTTCATGCTCTCTGGCCTCTTCTCTGCTCTCTCCGGTTCTTCTCTGCTCTCTCCGGCCTCTTCTCCCGCTCTACGACCTCTTCTCGCTCTCTCTGGTTCCGGGGCATGCTGGGACTGTGACATCACCCGGTGACCACGCCCCATGCCTAAATAAGTCACCTCGCACATGGCATTTCAGCGGGAGAGAGCATCATGTCAACATCGGAAGAAGAGAGAAGAGGAAAGAAGGATGGAGGAGACCGGTCTACTGCTAGTAAAAGAGCTGGAAGAAGATAGTGGAGGAGCCCAGAAGAAGAACCGGAGAGCAGGAGAAGAGGCCAGAGAGTGGGAGAAGAAGCCGGAGAGAGTGGAGAAGAACCGGAGAGAGCGGAGAAGAACCGGAGAGAGCGGAGAAGAACCGGAGAGAGCGGAGAAGAACCGGAGAGAGCGGAGAAGAACCGGAGAGAGCGGAGAAGAACCAGAGAGAGCGGAGAGGAGGCCGGAGAGCGCAAAGGAGTCAGAAGAGACCACTGGAGCTGCCTAATAAATTACTTTAAAAACCTGTCTAGTGTGTTTTTTTATTGACTCTTGTCCCCAGGTAAATGGGTAGAGGTACGATGTACCCCATACTCATTCACATAGGGTGGGGGGGGCTGGAAACCCCTTATTAAAGGGTGCTACCGGATTCCGGTAAGCCCCCACCCACAGACCCCGACAGACAACGGCCAGGTTTGTCGGGAAGAGGCCCTTGTCCTCATCAACATGGGGACAAGGTGCTTTGAGGTGGGGGGGGGCGACGGACACCCCCTTCCCCAAAGCACCACCCCCCCATATTGAGGGCATGTGGCCTGGTACGGTTCAGGAGGGGGGGCACTCGCTTGTCCCCACCCCCTTTCCTGACCGGCAAGGCTTAGTGCTTGGATAAGGGTCTGGTATGGATTTTGGGGGGACCCCCACGCCATTTTTTCGGTGTAGGGGGTTCACCTTAAAATCTGTACCAGACCTAAGGGCCTGGTTTTCCCCTGAAGGCATGCAGGTTTTATTATTAGAGAGGCGACATTTTCGCTTATTTCTCGCACTCGCTGCTATAAGAAAATGTGACATTTTCCTATTGCAGCCAGCGCCAGATGTACAGTACCCTGTCCTTGAGAACCAGCGTGACTTGATTGCTCTGGAAACACAATATCGGCTGCAGGTACTGTATCAACTAACTTATGTCTTCAACTAATTCCGAATGTATAAGTAAAGATAATCCTAGATAAGTTGGAGAGAGATTAGAACACCTGTTGGGCTTTTTATTGCTATCTGGGTTCCCATTAGGGAGATTCACCCTCTCTCTATTTTCCTGTTTACAGTTATAACTTATGCCCCGTACACGCAGTCGGACATTCCGACCACAAAAAACATCTGATTTTTTCAGACGAATTTTGTCTGAAACTTGTCTTGCATACACACAGTCACACAAAGTTGTTGGAAAATCCAATCGTTAGGAACGAGGTGAAGTGCAAAACGTATGACAGAACTATGTAGAGGCCAGTAGCCAATAGCTTTAGTCTCCAAATTTTTTCTGAGCATGCATGGCACTATGTTTGTCGGAATTCTCTACACGTGGTCGAAAAAAGTCCTATCGGATTTTGTTGTCGGAAAATTTTAGATTCTGCTCTCAAACTTTTTCTGTCAGAAATTTTGACGGAAAATGTCCGAGCCAACACACGATCGTGTTCTCCGACAACATAATCGGATCTGACTTGTCCGACCGCGTGTACGGGGCATAACTCTGGAGGGATTTACTCTCACTTCCTGTTTTGGCTATGGGACAGGAAGCAAAGGGAAATCTCTCTAATGCAGTGGTTCTCAACTCCAGTCCTCAGGATTTTAAGTATCACCTTGGGGAGATGCAGACTAGAATACTGCAATCACTGAGCAGCAAATTTATATCACCTGTGATGTATTTCAGTTATCTTGTAAACCTGGCCTGTTAGTGGGTCCTGAGGACAGGAGTTGAGAACCACTGCTCTGATGGGGCACAGATCACAAGACTGACAGGGGTTATAAGTCTCCCTTACTCTATACAAAATTAAAAAACAAAAAAGTTTTGCCTAAATGGTTTCTTTAATCCTCACCATAACTCAAAGCCTAACCTGAATTCTTAATCCAACTCATAATCCTAGCTATCGGCATAACCTCTAACTCGACTATAATGTTCAGTCCATTTCAGATACGTTCAAAATAACAAAATAATCCAAGAGATTCAATGGTTTGACACTTTCCATGAAAGTAGTTGGTGGAAGTTTGCCTTCTGTTTGGTCAATTTTGTAATCCAAAACTCATTAAACTTGACTGAAAATTGGCCAACATAACTCTCACATAACTTTCACATCCTTTTTTTTTTTTTAAACCAAAACAATGTTATTATATATAGGAAACAATTTTAATTTATATTTGAGAATATCATTGCCAAATACAAATGCAACTATTGACAGCTGTTTAGTACAATGTTGTTGCATTTCTGCATATAGCATCTGAAAAGTTAGATTTACATTTCACCAACAATGAAATGTTCTAAATTAAATGCACACACTTGAGCAGTACAAACCTATTGAAAAATATAAACATTTTGTATTAAACGTATTGTCATACAAAAGGGCAATTAAAGCTTAACTCAATCCAATTATTTTTGAAGAGAGAGAAGAGAAGAGTTTGAACTTTACTAAAGTTGAATTTGATGTCTGTGTTCCTTTTATGGAGATGTCCCCTTGCTTTCTGTCTTTTTACACCTATCATACATTAACACTAATGCCACGTACACACGAGCGGATTTTCCGTCGGAAAAATCTTGGATGTTTTTTCCGATGCAATTCCGCTCAAGCTTGGCTTGCATAAACACGGTCACACAAAAGTTCACTGAACGTTCGACCGTCATGAACGCGGTGACGTACAACACTAAGATGAGCCGAGAAAATGAAGTCAATGCTTCCGAGCATGCGTCGAATTGTTTCCTAGCATGTGTAGGAATTTTGCGCGTTGGAATTGGTACAGACAATCGGAACCTGCCCTCAATCTTTTGCTGGCTGGAATTCCGCCAGCAAAAGTCTGATGGAGCATACACACGGTCGCATTTTATATCTGACTTATATATATTATATTATATATGACTTTTTCTGGCTGAATTTCCGATCGTGTGTATGTGGCATTAGAATTTTTATTTAAAAGGCAGAGAATGCGATCTGCACAAACATTCACTGGAGGAGAATCAATCACTCCCATTTAAAACACATGCACTTGGACTAAGCCCTGGGGGGGGGGGGGGTTCCAGAGCTGGGCCTGGACAGAGCTGAGACTGCTTTTACTGTAATGACTGTGGGGTCTTGTTGGTGTTGTGATGGGGTGGGGGGTTTCCTCTCTCCTACATGCATTTGGATGTTCTGTACCAGAGAATGTCTGTGAAATTCTCCTTTCCTTTTCTGTGTTATATTTAGGGTTTTCTGGGTCAGAAAGTGAGACAGAATCTTCCCAGTGGGACACCAACAGTACTAAAAAACAAATTGATCTTTTAACCCTTTCTGATGAAAAATAGGTTTTCATTTCAACCAACAGGGTCTCATGCAGCATTAAAAACAGAGGAAAGGTTTGAGCCCTTCCACTTTCCAAACCTAAAAAATTTAACTTTTTTTTTTTTTTTCAATATGTTTTTATTGAGCTTTTGTATGTTTTACAAAACAAAGTAAAAATAGCAAGATTAAATGGTAGGGATAAGAGACATTATGAAAAAGGCCACACATCATATAAGGAAGGTACAATACATCATGAGGACAGTAAAAAATATATTTACAGTGTGCGGATTTTTTTTTTTTTTAAATATGGTATAATATGTGTGAGCACAGACAGAAAAGGGTAAATAGAACATTGTTAAATATAACAAACAACTCAGAACAAAGGCATTGCGGCATCACTGAGAAGCAAAGGGGGGAAAAGGAGGAAGAGGGGGAGAGGATAGGAGGGAATACCTACAAGGACATACTAGACTGAATGGTGTTAAGGCTTACTTAACCAGGAGATCCAGGGATTATAGATTTTGGCAAAAATAGGGTATTTGTCTTTCCGAATGGCTAGGAACTTTTCATTAGTAAAATTAGTCTTTACTATCTCCATAGTTTCTGTAGGACTAGGTGCTGTTTGGTGTTTCCAGTATCTAGTTATTGTTACCCTAGCAGCCCAAAAAATATGGGACACAACAGTGTGGTAGTGAGGAGGGTATAATTCTGTCCCCAGGTTTAACAGGACCAGTGCTAGAGAAGGTGGGCAAATAATACCAGTTACTTCAGCTATAATTTGGAAGATTTTTCTTACAGTAGCTACCTATGTGTTTGCAGTACCATAGGATGTGTATTAGGCCACCAGAGTTGAGACTGTGATGTGTTAAACCTAGAAAACCGATAGGGCGTGTAGTATCAGCATAGGGTTATCCTGGTCATAAGTTCCCAATGGTTAATACAATTAGAATCTCTATGTATAGTTGAGAAACCTTGTGCCACTGTTGAAGAGAGAAATGCTCTATTAAATCTGATTCCCATTGGAGAAAATTTTTAACATTTTGACTGGAGGTGGGCTTCAACTTTTAGCAAATTATTAGGAACTCTGACGCTTGAATGTAATAGCTTATGGTTTGACCTGAGAATGATCAGCCCTGGAGGCAGACAGTCTGAATTCAGAGCTAATCATTCCAAGCTATTCACTGCAAGCTGCAGGATCTGTCAGCCTCCGTTTTCAGTGGGCCTTCCCACCCATAGCTAATCATAGGGAACCACCCCTGGATCTCCCGCATCTAATCACAAATGTCTCAGTTCGCAAGTGTGAATAGGGCATAAATTGGCAGCAAGTGAAATTTTTCTAAGGTCTGCTCCTCCTTTTCCGGCAATTTAAAACCATTTTCCCTTTGTAAATGTCAACGCTTTATAGAAAAAACTCTGCTCCCAGCAAGTAACCCTTTTCCTATTAGCCCAGAAAATGGTTAATTTTGACTTGATACATTCAGTTCTCCTTAATTTCAATGAGGTTTGGGTTTGGCATCTGAACTTTTTTAAATTTTGCCGAACCCTGCTTTAACTGAATGACCCAACTATGGAACCTGTGGAGGAAATATAACAACTGGGTCACCCAGAAGCACTGTGGAACTTAAAGTATATGTAAACACAAGAACAAAAATGTAACATGTTGCAGTTAACCAGTCCTTGGATATGACAGCTGCATTAACCACTTACCGACTGCCTCATGGCTGGATCATGTATCAAGTACGTGATTCAGCACTTTGGGGTTGGTGACTATTCACAGCACAAGCCGACCAGCGCAATATGAGATAATGGTTATTTCATCATCTAGGAGCAGGCCTGTTAGCAAGATATATAACGCCATTCGGGATCCTTGATCTCTTTGTGTAGGGTAAAGGGAGTAGTGCGATGAAATGCAATCAAGACACCTCTTTGTTTAGTAGAGGCCGAAGCCATATAGACCTGAGGGTATTGATGACTAAAACATTTTGGGGAGGACTGTAAGGAAAAATGCATTTCCTGCAAGCAAATAACATGGGCAGAGAGTGTAGAGTATGAATGAAAAGCTTTAGTTCTTTTGGGAGGGGAATTGAGACTTTGGACATTATGGGTGATCACATTCAATGACATCATTGACTAGTATGTAAGAAA